>CM061348.1:50257756-52757756 GCA_030867105.1 Liasis olivaceus
TGGGATTTCTGTGGCTCAAGGTTAAAGCTAGCTGTACCAGCCCATCAGTTCCACTGATTTTCTTTGGGGACTTGAAGTTGCCTGTATTTTCATTCCTCAGATAAGATCATGGAATAATTTTTGGTATATTACTGATTCAGTAAATATGGTGTACTCAGTAATATATATTACTATTGATGCAGTATAACTTTACATTGTAAAAGCCTTATTCAGTTTAAATCCATGTTAAATCTGTTAATGCTTTTTTCCAGGTGACTTCCTTCGTTCCCCAGTCCCCCCACAAAATCAACTTGGGAAGAACATTGTGGGCATTCCTGAGTTATTATTCCTATTATAAATTTAATATAAGTGGCAGTTAATTCAGTTTGATATCAGATTTTAACTTGATTTCAGTAGCAGAAAGCATAAGCATTTACCTAAAGCTTAGAACTGAAAGCTTTTGCATTTTACCAGGGGATGAAAATAGGTGTTCACAGTTGAACTAGCAAAACCAAAGCATTTCTGAATGGCTAATCTTTCCTCCCTGATTATTCACTGTCTTTGAGATATCTGCTCCCTCAGTTATTACTTATATTAGGTAAGTAACCGAATCATGTTCCCTTTCTCTCTTTGTTCCTTTAAAATTCATGTCTTGACATTAGGTGGCATAAAGACAAAAAATCTGTAACAGACCTACTTCTGTAATTCCTTCGCAGTTTTAAAATTATCCACAATCTTCATTGTGTGTGTGTGCACGCATTGAGAGAGAGAGAGATTCAAAACAAATACACTGTTTAAAAAATATATTGTTAAAAAAAGCAAAATAAATGTATTTTCCTACACTTAAACATTCCTTATGTCCTGTTTTGAATTTTAAGATTGTATGTAAGTACTTTTTTTTAAAATTTGAGCCACATGTCAAGTTTCAGTATAGAAGCTATAAGGCATGTGGTATTATGCAAGCTTGACACCATAATAAAATGTAATGTAATCCTCTAATATATAACCACCATATAAGCCCTTAATAACTATAACTGTTAATTCCCAAACCCTTTTTTTCTTGCTTGTATTATTTTGGATTTTTATCATATATACATACACACACTTTTGTTATAATTCCTAATGCTAGCAACATAATGTCGTTGATTCTTAATCGAAAGCTCCAGCCTTGCATTGGTCTGCAGTAAGACTGGGTCTCTGTCTTGATGATATCATTGTTCTGGGAATCTGGACTAAGCCAGTCTGGAAAGAAGCATTTGTATGGGATCTTTCCACGTGCCCCATGGCAGGTTCAGTATCAGGTATAGGCATCAATGGGTATGTGCCAAGGGCCACATATTATAGTGAGGCAGCAGTGTTAACCCTCAGAATCTTCTGTAGCTTGTTCTTCTTTCTTCTTACTACTTGTTTGCCTGCCCTCATTGAGCATGTAAACAATGATAGGAGTGAAAAGATGTAGCACCTCCTTCATTTGCCTAGGTAGTTATATTCTTGCACTGTAGGGCAGGAGTGCAGAGAATGTAGCCTATATATTACATATAGTCCACCAGCTTCTTTTGGGCAATTCCCATAGTCCCCATTAATGAACTGGTGAAACCAACATAAGGCTTTTCAAAAACATTCATCCTTTCTCCCAGTTGAACAGCTGATCAGTGGACTACATTTTAGTTCTGTTGAACTGGAACGTGTAAGCCTATTTCAATGGATGCATAATTCTTATTGATAGTGGAACACAATTGTTATCTTGATTACAAAACTTGTCCAATTGCTTATGACTGGAGCAAAGTTAAGCAGCTATTGAACAATTCTGAGTTATGTTTTGGATTTGTAATTCACATTTTTAAAAGTAATAGAACTGATGTTTCTTAAATAAATGAGGATAAAGAAGGAAATATGATTAACAGAGAACTGGGATTAAAATTCGTGATTACTTAGGCTCCTGCAAGAATTTATTTTTTCTGCAACCTCCTAGATACTATTTGAGAACTTTAACAAGCCATGTGAAATCTGTTAATGATTGTCTGGGCAATAAAATCTAAGCCCAATGTTTGGAAAAAACAAAAAGAACAAATAAAAGAATATTGAAAGAAATATAGTGCCAGACATTAAGATGAAAGTAATAAAAAAAATGTTAAAGTGATGCAAATTATCTTAACAGCATAGATTTTCTTTGAGAAAGAAAGAAAACAGTGATTTTTTTCTACCCTGAATATGCCCCATCAGTTTTACTGAAGATAGTAGCATTAATAAATATCTTTATTTAGTTATTTATTAAGTAGCATAATAAAATATATTCTAGTACAGTAGGTAGATAGGCTATAATTTTCTAACGCAATTCTTTTTATACAGTAATAACATATTTCTAATACTTTATAGGAGAAGAGGAAGTCTATAGAATAGATATCAGGAATAAATTATATATGTTTTCATGAAGTAACATATTAATATTCCTGTGTTTTCTTTTCATAGCATTATGGTTATTATTAATTAATATTTATACACAGTGAAGTCTTGTTTTAATGGACCCTTGGGGGGTATCCATTATTTCCAAATGCCCATTAAAGTACATCACTGCCAAGAATTACATCATATGTATAATGACATCATAAATCACCACTAATGTCTTAAAATTAACATAAATTTAACTGCATGAACTACTTTGTCTGCATGAGACTTACCCATTATTTTGGTGTGATGTCCAGACAGAAATCTGCTCCAGAACATTGAAGTCTATTAAAGTCTATTTGTTAGCCTGTCAAATCAGGGTTTTGCTGTACTGCCTTCTCATAAATATACAATCAAGGCAATATACAACAGAAATGTAAAATATATGTAAAACAGTAAATATTAAAAAGATATTAAAATTGTAAAACACTGCTGAAACAGTGTAGAGGATATTCTGCTACAGAATTCCTTTCTAAAATGCTGACAAAAGTGGTCAGTCATAGCTCTGAAGGAATGTTTCACATTGGGAAGTGATGCAAGGAAAAGGTCTTTCCTACATGTCTGAGAGGTAAGCTTCTGTGAATGGGAATGCCCTAAAAACGGATCTCTCCTGCTGGCCTTAATTATAGGATTTAACACAAGGTGAGTGATCCCTCGGATAGGCAGACCTTAAACTGTTTAAAGCTTTGAAAGTTGAGGCCAGTGTCTTGAATAAGCCATAGAAAGCATTTGACCAAAAAATGCAGATCTTGCAGTATTGGAATAATGCAAATACAATTCCATGCATCCTTGAACAGCTCTTCTGCATTTTTAAAACCAGCTGAAGCTTTTGCATTCTTTATGGATAGTCCCATGTAGAGTATGGTGTAAGGAGTATTGTTCTTTAACTGTGGTGTACGTTTAGATAATAAAGGCAAAGATTTCTAGATCAGAGTGACTCAGGAACTGTCATAGTTGGTACAGTGTAGCTAAGCAAAATATTATCCTTCTTACTACTGCCACATGAATGTTCATCTCTAAACTTGATCTTTCAGCTCAAAACCTGATCTTTTAGGTAGGTGGTCATGACTCCTAGAATATGTCAGACCCTATTCTGTCTTTCTGGATTCAGTCTTGGCATATTCACTTTCATCCACCATGTTGGGTCTCCAAGCAGTATTAAAGATTCTGTTTCATGAAATTAGGTGAAGGAACCAGTATTGTTGAACTTAATCTGCATATTAGAGGCATTGCCTTCCAAAATGGATTATCTTACTGAGTACTTCCATGCATTCTTTAAGTAACAGAGAACAGAATTATGGGCTAGACTTGACTGACTAGAATGAACTGGAGCTGAACAGTTGTTACCCAGAATCATCATCTGGACAAGACCTGACAGAAAGAACAGAGCCAATGCATTATACTGTCCACAAAGCTGTATTTTGTAAGGGGTTCCAGAAGGAAACAATAGTTCACAATAGGGAAAACATCAAAGGGGTGAAGAGAAAGAAGACAGCCTTCTCCCTCTACACACGTCTTGTAACTGGTATTGACGATAAACCTCAATTACAATAGTCTCAGATCCTGACAAAAACTTCAGTTAACATGGGTCCAGGTAATTAGTATCTTTCAGACATGATCTTTTTAGGAAATGGCATTAATCAGTGTAAGGTGAAGAAAAATTTCCATTTAACCCATGCTTCTAAGATTACAGATCCATTTCGATAGAGATGGCCTTGAGGGAAATAGGCAAGAACTATTATACAAGCAAAGAGGGATTAAACATTCCTTTAGTTGTGGAAACAAGATAGTATTTGGAAGAGAGTCAGGCAGGCTTCTCCCTGATTCCATATAGTTTCTTATCTGTCATAGCAGTAAAGGTGCATGCTACCTAGATAAATGTGGTTGAGCTGATTAGCCAACGGCTGATGATCCAAAGGCACATGGCTTCATTATCTGTGCAGGGGAATTAGGAACATAACCTGAAATAACATGCAACATCTCTTGAATAATAAAAATCTGGAAAAAAATTAACCAGTTGTTGACATGAATATCTTCCTAATAGTTATTAATTATAGTTTATAATATAGTTTAAGTAATTGTCTTTTTCCTCTGTTCAGGAAAAGAAACTTTTTTAATAATGAAAAAGAAAGCATTCTAAGAATCAAAATGTTTGATTAATATACAAATGTAACATTTTTCACATTCTGTAAATATAAAGGCCTTCTCTGTGCTCTTGAAAATTAAGCAGGGGTTGGATTGGGGTATAGTTCAGTATTTTATTGAAAATAGGAAACTAACTAAATTTTGAATGACACCATTATCTCTGTCAGGAATGCATGCAGCTCCTGAACACCATTGCCAAAAATTGGGAGCGGGTTCCCCACCAGCATATGAGACATAAAAACTATAATGTAGCTCTGGATAGTTTTAAAAAAGGTACACAAAGAACACACTAAACCCAGAAAATCCTGGCCAGCTATGTCCGTGAGATGCTGCCCTAACTGCTTTGCATCATCAAGTGCAGCCCTGTTCACCAAAAAGTTACCAATCTCTAGTTTATTTGTTTATAATTCATATTTTAAGGCTAGATAGCCCATTTTGGAATTCTGACAATGCTGTCTTGAGTGTCCGGCAAAGCATTTTCCTTTGCACTTGCTCTTTTCTTCAGGAATGTAGAGATTAAATTTGGAAACTATAGGTAGCCCTCGTTTAGCAACTGCCTTGTTTAGTGACCAGTCCTCACATTTATGACCTTTGCAGGTCTGTAAAGCAAAGGAAAGCTGAAGTAAGATCATAAGCACAGGTGCAGTTTCACTTAGTGACTGCTTTGCTTAATGACCAAGTTGCTGGTCCCACTTGTCACTAAACGTGGACTACCTGTGCCAAGGTAGAGCATACACAGTGCCATTGAACTGTAGCAGCCCTTCAGTACCGAATATTGTCTTACTATATTTTGGAGTAAATGTTGCGATAAAGTGGGCCGAACAATGCCAGCCCAAGATATTTTGCAGTGTCACCTCTCAACTGTGGCTGATATTTTAAAATGGTAACAAATATGGCCTGCCTTGTTCAGGCAACAATTCTTGCCTTGAGTCATTACCACTCTGCCGCTTCTGCCACCACGAAAAGCTTTGTTTTTCCAGATAACAGCTGGCTTTGAAGCTTCGTATCCTTGATTTCAAAAGAGACATAGTGTTTCTTCTTTTCAGACTTACGTTCATCAGGATGTTCAGATAAATATCAGTTGTGTATGATGGATTCTAGTAATTTTGTGAGGATGAAATGTATATAGATAATCACTACTGAATATTTTTTTATGGGACAATCATGTTTCCTATACTTTTGATGCAGATATGCAAGTAAAGTTTAAATAGATGTTGCTTTCCACTGAGATTAGTCCTCCCACTTACCTTTCTAGTACAAAAGCAGAGGCTGGGTATTATAGAAATTAAACAATTCACCAATACAAAGTTCATCTGTAGATTTTTTAAAATCAGAACTCTATAGATCTCTGGAAGCAAGTAAATATATTTAAAAAGCCTGATTGCCAGTATGAAAGATAATAGGTATTTGAAGTATTGGCTGAGAGATCAGTTCTAATTTGTGAAAATATATATAATATTTATAAATGAATATTCTGTCTTTCCACATAAAATGTGTAAGGCTATTATTACTAAAAATACACAGTAAAGTAACTCATGATCACATTAGAGAGCAAACAAAAAATATCATTTTATTAAAAGTTATGTTGGCAGTCAAAAAATACATATTGAAATAAATTGGTGTATTGAAAATTACATGAATAGTGAGGTTTCAATTCCAATGCTTATCCTGGCTTAGCTTCTTTTGAATTAATCCATAAAAAATTTATTGATGTTTTGTAATACTTTACACTATATAAACTGAATGTTGTGCATTCAGTTAACTGGAGACCTCATCCATATTAGAATCTTGTAAGAGTTTAAGAGAGAGAGAAAAAAAAATCCCCTTCTGGAATTTGGACTAAATGCCTCTTCTAAAAAAACAAAACAAAAAAAAGGACCACCATGAAATGCTGTTACCCACCCCAGCATAATTTAGACACATGTGTTCACAACAGCCTCAAGCTCTTTTGTCTTAAATAAATACTTTTATTAAGAACTATATCTATATGAATTGGTAACGTCCATTCCAGTTAAAAGCCAACATAACAATGAAGAATAATATTAAAGCACTAACATTATAATGAACTCAATAAAACAGTGCTCCTAGATAGAAAAGGTAACAGAAAAATTTCCTTTCCTCAAATGAAAAATTGTACTAATCCAAAGAATGAAACCAAATAGCTATAAATTCAAGACAGACCAAAGAAACTACTTCTTCACTCAACACTTTGTGTTGAGTCACTTTGTGTGAGATGGGTGGCTATATAAATATGATAAATAAAATAAAATAAACACATAATTAATTTACAGAATTTGCCAAATAAAATGTGATGGATTTAAAATGGGATTAGATACATGTAGAAGAAATGAGACTTATTGCTAGCTGTTATTCATGACAACAGTAAAACTATCACGTAGGAGGTTAAAAATAAGCTGGTGATATCTATTTAGTGAAAGGACCTTTTGGTATGTAGATATGCTTTTAAACAAAATATTTTTAATTTAAAACAAACAGATTAAAAAAACCCCAATGTGGACCTTTAAGCTTTCAAAACTTAAATAATCTTGCAGGCAATTGTACCCTTCATTATTTGAGATGGAGCTTCCAGGTTCATATAGAATGCCAAAGAACAAAAATTTTTACAGCTAACTTTGCGTTTGAAAAGATGCAGCAGATATACTAAAATAATGGATTTCTTTATTATATTATATAAACAGCTCTCACTTTTGCCTCCAAGGGAGAAATGTGTCTGAAGGAAACATATTTTTATATACATACATACATACAGTGTGTGTGTGTGTATACACGCATATACACACACATACTATAAATATAATTTTTATTAAGACTTTTGATTATAATAGTAAATCCAATACAAACTAAATTTAAAGAAAGAGAAGAGAAAGAAAGAGTAAAAAGTGTAAGGAAAAAGAAAAAAAGAGAAAAGTAAGAAAATA
This sequence comes from Liasis olivaceus, assembly GCA_030867105.1. NCBI lineage: Eukaryota > Metazoa > Chordata > Lepidosauria > Squamata > Pythonidae > Liasis > Liasis olivaceus. The sequence continues at coordinate 50,265,265 of CM061348.1, forward strand.
ATAAAGAGAAAAGAAATATATAAAGAAGTACTTCCAATCTTCATCACAACAAGTATAAACAAATTTAGTGACTCTTCACCTAAAGGGTACAAACAATTATCTGTTCATTCCATATCCCATCTCTTATCTATAAAAAAATCCATAAAGCATCATATTTTCAGTGCTGGTGTCAATAGAAAATCCATAAAGGGTTGCTAGAAGTAACAACATATCTTGTTTTAGCCTTGATTAAATAAATCAACAGTATATTCCTTTTGTGTTTACTTCTAACAGTCTTAATCTTTAGTTCATTCAAGTATTGCCATAGGATTTGATTTCTCTTCATTTCTTCTTTGTCCCATCGCACAGAGTTAACAAGCCACTTTTGTAAATCCAACAGGAAAAAATTGTCCAGGTCCGCGCTCTTGGTTTATCATTTGTATTTCCCTTTCGAATTTTAAAACATCAGCCAGTTTCCTTTTGTAGATCCAGTGAAATAGCCTTTTCCAAGTCATTCTCTTGGCCTATCAGTTGTAAATCCACTTTTGATACCATCTCTATCTCGTCAGATCAAATCTGTTCTACATCGATCATTTCTTCAGTAACATCTTTTGGATATAGTCTGTCCATAGAAGAAGACATTGTTGCTTACATTGTTGATATTGTGGCTACTGATTTCTTCAAAAGTCTCCTTCAGTATTTCACTGTTATAACGTTTTGCATCATTTTATAGACTTGTATTTTTTCCCTCTACCTAAATTGTTTAGTCCCCTCTAGTGTCCAGTTTTCAAAATCACGCAATTACTTATCTTTCTTATGTCTTGCAAAAAACCAAAACAGGATATATTTTCCATAAGAAGCTGTTTGTTCTTTATAATTAATTCCAAAAGCTTATTGCAAAAGTTTTAATATTCCAAATTTATCTGGACCCTTAATCCGTTTATAACTTTCTAAGATCAAAATCTTATTTAGCTTTTTGCTGTTTATTTCAGATTCTTTAAATTCTTAAGTTTATGATTAAAACTTTCTTTTGTTCAGGACTGAAGGAAAACTTACCTGGCATTTTCAAACTTGTCATTCCAAAGGTCTCTAATAGCTTAGAAGTACAGGTAGTCCTTGGTTAATGATCACTCGTTCAGCAACCAGTCGAAGTTATGATGGCACTGAATGAGTGGTGCTTATGACCAGTCCTTGAAGTTCGGCTGTCCCAGCACCCCCACGGTCATGTGATCACAAATTGGGTGCTTGGCAACCGGCTCGCACTTATGATGGTTGCAGTGTCCCATGGTCATGTGATCACAATTTGTGACCTTTCCTGCTGGTTTCCCACAAGTAAAATCAATAGGGAAGCTGGCAGGGAAGGTTGCAAGTTGCTCAGGTAAGTCTCTCCCACCTGGCAGCAGCCATCGCAAGCCCTGCCACACTCACGCCGTGCATCCCCCACCACTTGCGCACCCACTCCCACCCAGCAGTAGCCACTTACCTGCCTGCTGGCCTGCTTGCAAGCTGCCTGGGACTTGCAACTTCCTGCTGGCTTCCTCACTGCTTTTGGTTATTGGAAGCTGGCAGGAAGTTACAAGGAGATACTCACTTAACAATGGCAACAGAGACTGCAGGGATTGCTGTTGCTAAGCGATGCAGTCACGTGACATCGTGTTTTACGACCACATCGCTTGATGGAAATTCTGGTCCCAATTGCTGTCATAGCTCAAGGATTATCTGTAGTGAATGAGCAGTTTTCAAAAGTGATTAGTAAGTAAAGTTAGGAAAATCAGTGTCCTTTAAAAGGTGGCGACCACGGTTGTGAGCCAGATGGCTATTCCCAGTGCTGAAACCCATAGGAGACCGCTGGCCTGCAGTCTCCTCATGAGGAGCAGCCATCCAGAGCACATGTGGCTGCTCTTCCGTCCTCTCCTTGTCCGGAGAGATTCCAAAGACTGTTCTACTCACCAGCTGAGTAGATGAGACTTCCTTCATTTGGATCTATTACTTCCTTTCTCTTTCTCTTTATTCTACAGACATACAGCATATCTATGTTCATTTCATTTCATTTGTTAATTCTTGCTTTTTACCATTTATTCCTCTTATATCCCATTGGTCAATCAAAGCTTTCACATTGAATAGTAAGATCGGTAAGATGGTAACATTTTTATGAACTAAGCTGCAAGGAAAAGACATGTCAGTGGTTGATTAAAATGTTTACAGACTGCTCAAATATATTGAATCTGACCTGCATATATTGGTGCCTATGTGTGTGTATGTATGTATGTGTACACACACACATATATTGTAGAGGGCATAGGGAATGGCCTTGAAGGACAGGAGAAAGAGCTGCTACAAAAGCAGCATTCAGATAAGTGAGGCTTGAGCCGAGGCCAAGAAAGTAACTTGAGAAAACATCTCAAACAAGCCCCTCAGATGAAGATAAAGGGAGGGAGGGGGAAGCACATTCATGCTTGCAAGATTCTGTTACTATAGCTGTCCTGACTGTATGGTATTGGATACATAGTCTGGTCTACCTTGTAGGGCTGACACACAAATACGTATACACAAATACATGCACATGCTTATTGTTAAAATTCTGTCCCAACAGGTACTGCAATGGCTGCTGGAGTCTTACTGCAAAATGAGGCACCTTATTGTTCTCTGATAACCAGCAGCACAACCATGAATACAGGTAATTACTTTTTTAGTACATGAAGTTTGGCAGATAGGACCAGTAGTGAATAATAATAGGGATGGGTTACTGGATTCACCTAAACTCTGAATGCAGAGCTGAAGCAGGCTGTTTCAAGTTGATTTTATGGTTCCATAAGTTGAAATAGAATCCAGGTACAGTGACCAGAACCAAATCAAAAACACCAACAGATTTTATGAATAACTTGTCACTACTGAGCCCAGGTTCTTGCAAAATTTGCCGCAACCTTTCACCTTTTGTTCAAGGATTCAGGAGAGGAAGGTAATGGAATTAAGTGATAGGTCTATAGTGGAAGCATTATTTCTAGACCATATAACTGCTTATGTAATACAACTCCAGTGCAAATTTATCTTGAAATATGGAAGGATTTGTCTTGCAGGAAAGGCATGTTAGCTGTCATTGTATTGGAATTGTGAAATTGTTGAATGGCTTTAAAGCAGATTGAGAAATTGTATCTAGGATAGGATAGATGATGCCGGGGAAAGGAAAATGAGAAAGGGAGGAAGATCAATCCTTCTTTACCCTCATAATTCAGTTTTCTGTGCAGGAAGGAATGGCAAATCATAATTCCCACTCTTCCTCTTCCCGGAGAAAAATATTCCATGCAAGATAAAATAGGAAGCCAGGACTTACTGTTTCATCATACATAGGCTGCCAGCATTCATGCAGAATGAAGCCAGGAGTACTGACTCTCTGCTTTCTCCTGCATGGATGAAGCCATTTGTGTAGGACAAAGCAAGGGGCCAGGTCTCGCTATTTTGTCCTACATGGAGTTGGTTCAGCTGCCTCATGCCTTCCTTCATTGGGTAAAACACAGAACTGCTGAAGGACCACAACTCTTCTAGATGGTCCAACCTTGACAATGGGAATGGAGTAGGGAATGGCCATAATTCTGCAACTCCCTTACCCAATTTGAACATTTTTGTTCATATTGATACCATATAGAGCAGACCTGCACAACTTACAGAGGGGAAAGGGCCACATTGATAAATTAAAAATAATTGCGGGCCACAAAGGAATAGCTTGCACGCCAGTCAGCTGTTTGGTAAATATCTCCTGTGCATCTCTCTCACTTCTGCTGATATTACCTCCTGACTGCATTATGTTCTGTCCAACTTACTTCATCAGGATAACTGTTTTCTGAGTATTAGAGTTACTATTTGAGTGGTACGCGAGAAAGCATTTTACTTCACTTATTGCAAAAGCAAATGTATCTTAACTGGATACTTAAGCATCATTTTACTGTGGAAATAGATCTTTAACAAAAAAAATTAAGCAATGAGGTAATATCACAGTTTCCCTCAATAAATATCTTTGCTATTTAGCTTAAGTTATTCCTTAGGTTTATTGCTTCGTATTCTTTCAAACTTGACATTAGGTTGGAAAATGGGCAACTGCACCAGAAGTAATAATGAAATAATAATTCTATGTATTAATAGGATAATTCTGACAGGAGAGGAGAACAAATATTCATTGTTACAATTTGCAGTTCTGATTCATCATTTTGGCAGAAGATTTTAAGATCAATGAAGATTTTTAAAAGCAATATAATCTCCGTCTTTGTGTTCATACAGATTTCCAGTGACAACTAAAAAATAATTTGGAGGACTCTATGCTTGTGTATGTCCTCTTGTCTCAAGCTTAGTTTAACAAAACGATCATGATTTTGAAATTCATTTAAAGCACAGTTTGTTTGCTAGTCCAAACATAATAACAATTTGAGGCTTAATTAAATCAAGTGTTCTTAATTATGCGAAGAAAGAACATAATGCATGAACACATTCTGGAAGATTACATCTGAATGCAACTTGTCTCATAAATTATTCTACCTGTTTAGGTTTATCGCTTCATATTCTTTGCAGAAACTGACCAGTAATTGCCATCTCATTAAAATTATTACCTGACTCCCACATGGCAGTGTTGTGGAATGTTATTATATGCAGCAATATAACACCCTTTAATTTTGGTTATGGATTAAATTAATAGGTTTGGTGCACAATATGAATATCATATTTTCACTAGCCACAAGTCATATTGTGTTCATTACAAATATTAAATGAAACCAAATCATTGGCAAGACAGCAGATGAATACAATGGGAGTGAATATGGTGAATTTTTAAGTGATATTAATAACAAAGTCATATGGTATTATAAAAACTGCCAAATTAGCATGGTGTTGTCATAGACTCTAAAGTGCTACAAGATTTATGATGTTGCACCTAGGAAATATTAGCTGATGCTGTTTGGTCCTTATCCCAATATTCTTAATAATTTGCATTCATACAAAGGTAATAAGTTCTGCAGCTTTTTGTGTGAACTAGTTATTCATGGAGGATTATGCTCTTCTTGGCAGTTAGCTGTAGTACACGTCTTCATTTTAAATCACACTAACATATTAATACTTGATCCAAGACATTTTGATGTCTGATGTACAAACTCCAAATGGTGCCTGTCATGTTGAAGTGGTAATCTGATTCAAGGCTAGTGTATCTTTTAGAGGAATAGGGAAAAATTAAGTGTTGTGTTAGAGTATGATCTTGGATTTGTCTATTTATGTTGCTCTTTAAGCTTTATTGTCTCTGTTATTTATGCTTTCTGTACACACTCAGTAAAGTGTGTTTTTATACAGTTTGGAACCTCTTCATATCAGAGTCCCTCTAAATCAGGAGCATACCAAAATCATCTTGTGTCTGCCCAGAGCCTTATATTATACTTTATAGTTTTTCTATGGGAGGCCCTTTTAAGCTGCAGTCTGCAATTAGAACAACTCTACAGCATATTTTTATCTCTTTTGCCACTGAATATTTTACACATGCTGCTGAAACCCAAAAAGGGATTTTTACAGTTTCTTCTTTCTTTTTTAAGAAATAAAGTTTGATTCTATTTATACCTTGGGAGATTGATCAGTCTAATTTCCTTTGCCATATGCTTCAACGCATAAGGCCAGGAGGTAGTGCTATAGAATTTATTTCCCTTTTTTCCTTTTATTTTATTTTTGTCATTTACTTGCATAGAGGCATAGAGGCTGTGTGAGTCCTATGTGTCTTACACAGCAGGATTAGGGGGGAGGATGACAGGTAAAAGCACCTACCCACTCACCCAGAAGATAGATAGTGGCAGTGAGAACTACCAAACCACTTCATTAAGTCAGGAGGCAGAAGTAGGGTGTGCAGACTCCAAGAACTTCTGCAAAGGGAGCTTTGAGACTTTTACCCTAGGGGTTTAGCCCAATTCTGCCATTACAATTGTGAATAATGCTATGATTCTAGTATATCATTTCCATAATACCTGTTCAACATAGGTATTTGTGAGTTAACTTCACAAAGACTCTGAACCTTTAAAATCCTTCTCTATAAAGGTTAATTAGAACTTTCTATCCCTTAATACTTTGTACCTAAATGCATTATATCTGCTTACTAAGTAGGCCCATTGTATTTGCTGGAAGGGGCAAATCTAATGTCTGATAGCCCAAAAGTCTTACTTACCTGGTTTGTCATTTAAAAAATGTTGAAATGTTGTATATAGATGATCTTGTAAAGATTGGATTTCAGAATATCCATTCTGATTCACAAGGACTTCCTCCACATTGATGTGCTGACAGGACCACGTTACTTGGGGTATTGTTTAACTTATGGATCAGGTGTTAAAGAAGAAATTTAATTACTGGTTGGCAATGTTACTACATTTCTAGGAATAACTGATATAGTTTCACATTTGTAAACTTGGCTAGAATGTAATACGTGCCATTGAATTATACTTAAGAACATCAGCTTCTTCAAAAGAATGGCAGTAATTTTTAAAGAATACAGACAGAAACTGAAGTGTAATCATAGGACTGTTCTTCCATAGAGTGGTATGGTAGATCTATTTTAAACAGTGCATTCAGTTGTATATCTTTTTGCATGGTGGTCTACACAATCTAGAAACAACAGCTAGAAATTCTTTTTGGTAATAAGTGCTTCCAGATATTGACAGGACTACTTTGTTTAGTTTGGTTCTGCTCCATCAACCAGCATCCATACATTCTGTTACAGATCTCATAAGACAGCAGAAATATTGTTTGTGTACAAGGACCTTGCCTTTTCTTGCTGCTGATTAAATGCATGTGAACGACTGACTGGACAGTCTTTCAAACTCTACTCTGTCTTTGTAAACTCTTTCTTTAATGCTAGTGCTAAAAGCAAAATGTATGATAATTGCTTTGCTAACAAAATGAGCACGTGACACAATTTTTGTGGAGGGAGAAAAGATTGTTCATTTATAAATGTTTCTGCTTTTCATTTTACAATCTTACCTAAGTTGCTTGTTGCCTATATTTATATCTTTATTAACTTGAGATTATTTGAAGGATACAAAGTTCTAAAGGTCTTCTGAAGAGTTGGCTATTGCTTGTGATGTTAAAGTCAGTACTTCAAATTCCAAAAATCTTTTCTGTTCGTAGGAAATAATTTTGGAATTCCTGGTTTATTTCAGAATTACCTGCTTTGAATGATTTGGTAGTAGAACACTTTGTTCTGCACAAAATCAATGTATATAGAATTTAGTTGCCAAAAGGCGTAGCTGCCACCAGTGAGTTCATTGTTGGTTTCTATGGAGACAGAGCAGCCTATCCTGAATGGCTGTTAGATCTTACAGAAAGATGCATGTCTCTGTATAAGTTCAGTACTGAGCAAGTGAGCTTTCTCATTTAGCTTCATTCCTTACAGCGTATCTTAACGGCTTCAAGTAGTGGGTGACCATGCAAGGATCACCCAGGCGGCGCTTGGCAGTGAATATTTTTAGCAACTTTTTTCAGGGCCGGAGACATTCTTCCTCTGATCCTCTTCTTCGAATACTTCAAAGGCGACGGAGCTCAGTTGTAGAGGTCCTCTCGACTTCTACACACAGGGTTATGGTGGCCATTTCCTCTGTAAGCCCTGAAGAGCTAAATGCTGCTTTCCATGAAAGAAAAAGTAAAGTATTGGCATTTTTATCATCTACATTAATTCTGATCTTCTTTTATAACTAAGCATTTCAGTTGATCACATCACTTAATTGATAAAATAATACTGTATTATTTTTAAGCATTTTTGAGCATATTGTTTTTATGAGTTTGTAATGTGAAAAAGAAAACAGCTGTTATTAAACGTTTCTAGATAATGAGATGATCCTTCCTTTATTAAGGAAATACTACATATACTGACATAAAGAAAAGTTGTCTTTTCTTAGCAGATGTTTTCTTGGTCTTGTTAATATTTGTCTTTTTGTCTTTATTTTTTAGAATTCATTTTTGTTGGAAAGTTTTATTTTGTCTTGCCATTGTATGTTGTAGGAAGATCTAGACGTCCAACTGCAAAATATACAAAAGTTGGAGAACGCCTTCGTCATGTTATTCCTGGCCATATGCAGTGTTCCATGGCATGTGGTGGCCGTGCTTGCAAATATGAAAATCCAGCTCGATGGAGTGAACAAGAACAGGCAGTTAAAGGACTATATTCCTCCTGGTAGTATACAGCCTTCATTTCAGCTACACTTCTAAAAATGTTACTTTTAAATATCTTATGAAGCATTTCATAACTCTGTTGAACTAATTTCTGGATAGATATGTTTAGGATCAGACTACACATTCAGTGAAAGAAAAACAATTTGATATAGATTTAGGTGAGAAGTGTTTCAAAAATGCTGGACAGTTTATACATAGTATCTGTGTGTCCATGAGATTTATGCTTGAAACATTTATATGCTAAAAATGTTGGTTGGATTCAAACAAAAGCCTGTTGTTTTCATTTAGGTGTAAGTCATACCAAATGCATTCCACTGATGTCAACAGAAACTAAATTCAAATTAATCCAACCCATTTTGTATAGCTAAAGCATAGTTTTCATTATAGATATCTTTATTACAGACTTAAATGTAACTCAGTTTCAAATATATTGATAACTTAAATCGAACTGAAATGTTGAATTAAAAAAAACAACCGAATATAATGAAAGCATTGTCAAGCTTTTATTGATATTTATGTGTGGGATCATTTTATAAACTTTTTTTAAAGACCACTCTAAAAAAATAATTGTTTTATACATGGATAAAAAACTAGATGTGAATGCTGTGTTATCTCTGTAATAATCACCATATCTTAGCATCCCATTAGCATTTTGTTATGTAAGTATTTGATTAAACAAAGATAAAAGGCATGTAATGGTTTGAAAGCACAGTATGTAAAATGTTATGGGTTCATTTGCTGAAACAGTTAAACATGAGAGCTGCCTGAAAAGTATTTTAACTCCTACTTTTTCTGTCTTCTTCCCTCATCTCCTCAGGATAACAGATAATATACTAGCTATGTCTCGACCCTCCACAGATCTTATTGGGAAATATAATATTATTGAACAGTTCCAAAGGTAAAAGAAATTGGTAATAAATTACTAAAGTTCTTATGACACTGATGCTCATCTCTTCTTCCCTCCCTGCACTGGCTCAGATCGTTTGTAGCAATTTATTCTGAAGTAAGAAAGAACATGGAATGGGGGTGGGAAAGACTATGAAAGGATGCATAGTTCAATAATGCATCATCTTTTTCTTTGCCTAAGATGTGACATAAAAACTGTAATTAACCTTCAGCGTCCTGGGGAACATGCTAGCTGTGGGAATCCACTGGAACAAGAGAGTGGTTTCACCTACCTTCCTGAAGCCTTCATGGAGGCGGGAAGTAAGTTTGCTCCTGCTGCTGCTGTTGCTGGTTAATTATAAAGCGTGTTGCTTGCAGGCTGTTTCTGCCACCTACTTCTGAGGTTAAAAGCAGTGAGTTGAGGAATGCTTATTGAAGAAAATAACATGCAATAACATACAACTAATGAGAATGTAGAAACAGAGATGAGAGCTATCATAAATGACAAAAGCATCCCTAGAACTGACAGCTGAATATTGAAAGCTGCATCTGCCGATATCTGTAACAGTAATAGCAAATATTCACAAAACATTTCACACATTCACAAGATAATAGGCATATATTTACAGGCACTAATTGTGTGTGTGTGTGTGTTTTACAGACACAGGCATACCCACTTAATTAGCATCTGCTTTCATAAGAGTTTTCCACACTCTACAAATAAATAGCTATGTTGTTTGAGTATTTTGAAAAGGATATAATTAATTTAGGCATACAGACTGGGTATTTGTATATATGATCTATGTGTGCATGTATACACATACACATACACGCAGAGAGACTAATGCACTCCCCCTCCATTATACGTTTTATAATCCAGCTTCTAAAGGAAACATCCTGCTGATTTTGGAGTGTAACATTTGAAATTCTATTTAAAAGAATTCTAGAATGCAGGAAAAGCATTCAGTCTCTTCTGCTACAGATCTTAACAGTGTTGTAGTTAGGATACACTTTCTGTTTGGTCTTCTAATTATAATGTTTTAAATATTTTTTTCTAGTTTATTTTTATAACTTTGGATGGAAGGATTATGGTGTGGCTTCTCTCACTACCATCCTCGATATGGTCAAAGTGATGACCTTTGCCTTACAGGAAGGGCGAGTAGCTATCCATTGTCATGCAGGACTTGGCAGAACAGGTACAAATATTCAACTGCTAGTTTAATTAAAATGTATTTTTCTAAAATCCAGTATTGAACTCTGTGCATTGTTCAGTGTGCATTGCAAAGTATGCACAAAGTATTAATTGTTAAAAACGATTTGCTTACTGGCATTTCTTGGAATTTTTCTTGGAGAGTGGCCCATGCTTCTTCTAAACTGCTTTTTGAGTTCAAAGAAGAAATTGAGGATTTAGGATGAGAGCTTCTATAAGGATTAAAGAGAAATCCTAGTTTTCAACTTTATTTCAGTTGCCATTATTTCAAAAGAAAACAAAACTCTGCAGTAGAGGTTTAGTTCTTTCCAAAAATGTTACTCAAAGGAATAGGAATTCATTAATTCCCTTAAATAGAAATGCAAACAAGAATGCCTTCTATCTCTATCTGGATACCTACCATTTGGAAATATTTATTTGATTTTTTTTTTTTTGAGAATTTTTTCCATCTCCACTTCCAAAGCAGAGAAAGCATTTCTAGGAAAGCTTAACCATAGCCTTCTTTGACTTTATTTCCTCATCAAGTAAAACTCTCTGCTTCAAAATGCTTTCCCCATCTGTAAGCTTTAATTTTGTATGCAATTTGTTCATAAAATCAGCTTGTTTAATGTCTACGTTTCAGTATATAATGTTCATGTTTAATTTTTTAAAATACTTTAAGTAGTATTTGTGTGTGTGTGTGGGGGGAGAGAGAGAGAGAGAAATCTCTAATCTAATTCTTACAATTGATGGGAATTTATATACTGATAGATAATAGTCTGCTGTGATATAAAGGGCATCCGTGTGTTGTTTTCTGAGATTATCATTGTTTTATTTAGCCTTTCCGTAAACTTGGAGATTTATCTATTTTTATATTTTACTTTCCAGGTGTCTTAATAGCTTGTTACTTGGTTTTTGCAACAAGAATGACTGCAGACCAAGCAATCCTTTTTGTCAGAGCAAAAAGGCCTAATTCTATTCAGACTAGAGGACAGTTGCTGTGTGTAAGGGAGTTTTCACAGTTCTTAATTCCACTAAGAAATGTTTTTGCAACCTGTGAGCCCAAAGCACACGCAGTGACTCTTTCCCAGTACTTGATCAGGCAGCGGCATTTGCTTCATGGATATGAAAGCAGACATCTCAAGCATGTGCCAAAACTTATTCATCTTGTTTGCAAATTGCTCTTGGATTTGGTTGAAAACCGGCAGGTGATAGAGGAAGAAGTGATAGATATGCCAGACCTGTCAGCTGAAATTGAGGAGACGGTTTCCCAGTTAGCTTCTACAGAACTTGATAAGGAGTTAACAAGGCAAGACAGTAGTACTTCAGAGCCATTCTCTCTCTCAGGATCAAATCCTCTTCATCCCAGGGAACATGAATTTGATTCTCTTTGCAAAATGAGGAACACTGATTACTTTCTGCCTCTTAGCCATTCAAAAAGGCGCCTTTGCTATAGTGACTCAGATTTAAGAAAAGCTGCATTTATTGCCGAGCAGGGAGAAACGCTATGGTCAGTGTCCGCACAAGTGCCACTCTGCAACAAATCCAACCCGCCAAACAAGGTGGACAATTGTCAGCCTCTTCACATTGAGCTAAACCAAGAAGTCTTAATTCGTAATACATTTACTTTCTCAACTCAGGGAAAATTTAATCTAGAAAGAAAAGAAGATGATTCTTCTGTTTGCCATAGACCTAGACATCCAAAAAGAGTACTGCGTAGTAAAACATTTTCTTCAGGCCTTGCATATGATCGGAAAGAAAAAAAGGAGGAGGAGGAGGAGGAAGAAGAGGAGGAGGAGGAGCTAAAAGCACTGAACTATAATCCTATGAAAAAAAATATTTATGGTAAAAGAGTATCATCTGAAGATTCCGGCTCTTCTAAAGCAGAAAATGAGATTTGTGATACCAGAGATCTCTCGGAAACAATCCCCCATATTGTTGTGCAATCAGAACTAAATCTAGAAGCACGAAGAATTTTGGCAGCCAAAGCCCTGGCGGGTCTGAATGAATTTATGGGAGCCGAAGAAGTGAAGTATAAAGTAGAAATGTGGCAGGTGGTTTCATTTTGTAATATTTTTATCTACCAGTGGTGTATACATTAGGTAAACATGGGGAGAATATGCCTGGTTAAGAGCCGTTGAGATCTATTTCCTAAGCTTCAGTGATAATAAACAGCCACCCATGTTGTGTGTGTGTCTTTTCCTTTTGAATAGGAACTAGGGAGTGCAGCCTAAAACTAAAATGGATATGGAAGAACCAAATATTCTACACTCTCCCTCCCCCAAGTTTTTAATGAATGCAATGCAGATTAAAGGTAAAACTGCACTTTACGATGCAAACAGTTTTTCCTCAAATGCCAGTGTGGGCACAATGTATTTATATGGGAAAGAGCTGGAGGAAGGTTGTGAGCTGCCCTTCTCTACAAATGTCTGGGGAATGGAGAGATTAGGATATGCAGTTGGCATCACAGCATGTACAATTTTGCAGGGAGCATTCTTTGGTGGAATTTGTGGCTTTAATGCCCTTGGCTTTTCCAAAGTTAGGGAGGGACACTAACAGTATATATATCTTGAAGGACTCCCACTGGCATTTTTACTATCTAAATAGACCAAACAACAGAAACTGTCTTTTGCTTGGAGAAATTTACTTGACAAGGAAGCATTTGCTACATAATAGTAAGACATTTGCTTTAGATTAAGAAAGGGTTAAGGATTCCATGCTCAGCAGAAAACAAAAACTGCCTCTTTCTACAGTCTCATTTTCTTGGCACACACAAATTGGGAGTACATAAACCACACTTCAGGTGTTGACTTATCGTCATAATCACCTGAAGGAAGAGTAAGCTGCCTGCCACTGTCAGTACACTAGAGGTTATCTGAAGAGCCTGTAACGTGGGGATCTAAAGATTAGAACAAACATGGAGAACAATTATGCATAGAGCAGGTTGCTGTCTTCAGAATACCTTCCCTCAGGCATCTAAATGTCTGAATAGTGACAGAGATTGGGCAGGTGGAAGACCAGTAAACATTACCCAACTATCTCCTTCCACATGATTATGATGTTATAGAAGGAAATGCTTTCGGTAGCTATTTTTGCCAAGAAAAAACGCAGTCCTGCCTTAAGATTACTAATGTAAATGCAGTTAATAGAAAATTTATTTAAATCTTTTTCTTTTGTCAGAAAGAACTGAATACTCAAAATGGAGCCTGGGATAAAATGTGTACTGAGAGGGATCCCTTTATTCTCAGTAATTTGATGTGGTCCTGGATAGAGCAACTTAAAGAACCTCTTCTAACCAAAAATGATGTTGATGTGTTAGCAAAAAATAATATAGACTTTCAAGAAGCATTCAAACTGCTAGAAAAGGTAAATAATATGCGTATCTGTTCACATCTTTTTGTCAGCAGCAGCAGCTACAGGTTCTAGCTGCTTTCGTGAGAATGATGAAAGCAGTTGTGCCATCGTATCACAGGCCGTTTCCCTGCAAGCTCTCCCCCTTTTTGCACATATGTTGTGACTCATGTAGAACAGTGGCAGGTTTGCATCATGATGTTACGATGCTGTTTTTGTCAGCCTGACTCCCTTTGCCTCCCCAGATGAAGCTGCTCTGATATTTTACCCTGCTTGTATACAGTGTGTAAAAAAATGAGTGGTTTATTCATATGTTTATGTGTACTCATATATTGTATATGTTTATCAACCTAGGGGGAGATCTCTGGGGGAGAAATGAGTTGCATTGAATAAAAGTACAATATATACTTATATTAGTCAACATTTAAAACCAGACAAATTGAAATATAGCAGCTGAAAGTCCTGTTGCAGAATGAATGGGAGGCAATTTATTCTGCTTACTATATTTTTACAATATTTACTTATTTACAATAAAGTCTTCTGTCTTAGGTAACTGGTATTTGCTTCTAGGTTACTGTATATCTTTCTTGTTATATTAGTGACAACCCCTAGTTAATTCTTTCATTCTTTATCATCTTTATCTTTCTTCAAAGGTAGTTTTGGCATTTCTTTCCAGGCATTTTTTTGCAGAAAAATGAAGATAGACCTGTTCTTAATTTTGTATGAATGGTGCATGAGTTTTTATATCTATTCCTTTGTCTCTGGTCTTTTGCTGATAGTATTCCTTTTTCTCTTTTAGTAATATATAGTTACAGACTGAGAGCTAGTTTGGTCTAGTGGTTAAGGCCTTGGAGTAGGAATGGGGAAACCTAAGTTACAGTCCTGGTTTATGCACTAAAGCCAGCAATGTGACTTTGGGCCTGTCTTCCTCTATCAGGTCTAGGAAGGAGGCATGACAAACCACTTACAAAAATGTTGCCTAGAAAACTTCACAGATTTGTCCATGTAGTTGCCAGGAGTCAAGTCTGCTTTGAAGGCAAATCAGAGGATGGAGGGGGGCAGTGAAGCTGGGTGATCTTGGGCCAATCGCACTCTCTTGCCCAGATATAGATAGATAGATAGATAGATAGATAGATAGGAATACAGGTAGTCCTCACTTAGCGACTGCCTTGTTTAGCAACTTCACCATTACGATGGTGATGAAAAATTACAACCAGTCCTCGCATTTATGACTTACACAGCTCTGTAAAGCAAAGGAAAGCTGAAATAAGATCATAAGTATAATGGAGATTTCACTTAGAGATTTAATGACTGAATTGCTGGTCCCAATTGTGATTGCTAAACGAGGACTACCTGTATGAGACAGGTTAGGAGAACTTATTAGTGCACACTATATTGTATGTCATTTTCTTTGTACTGTTAGCCAAAATTGTCCAATAGGTATGTGCTAGAAGAAGGAAGCAATTCCTGTCTATTTTATTAGGTGACTATTTATTAGGTGTCTATTTTATTAGCTGACTACTGGAGTAGTTTTAGGAGAAATGTTACTGTTTGCTCATTGTGGAGTTTTTCTACGATAAGATATATTTTCAGACATTGAGTGACTGTCCACCTCACAAAGATTTTCAACAGCAGTTCTTTGGAGAAGACTCGTATTAACAGTAACATGTAAGAGGGTGCCTCCTCTTGTATGTTCCCAAATGGTTGCGTTCTCTTTCTTCAGCAAGGGAGTTAAAAAGCATCTCTTTAAATGTTCCTTGTAAGTGGCTAGTAATAGATTATAAATGTTATGCAGTGTTCCTTACATATTTTTAAATTATTTTACTAATTTTAAGTTATTTTAAAAATCATTGCATACTATCTTGATGACATTTGTGGAAAGGAGATATATACATTTTAAACAAATATTAAGTAAATACATTTCCTGTTAGTTACAGTTCAGTATCGGGTATGCTTAAATGAATAGAATTATATGATCCAAAGTTATTAACCTTTTGTAAATGGAAAGGCTCCTTTCCATTCAAGTAATGAATCAAGATCAGGTGGAGAAGGTGATGCTGTGATTCCTTCTCTTAAGACCCGCTCCTATGTTTGGGGACCCTCTTCCCACACAGTTTCAAATGGTGCTTGGAGCTGTAGAACCTGAGATAGGAGTCCCTATCTTGCATCTTTTCATCCACTGATAGCTGTAGAGTACAGTTGGCATCCAAAGGGTCAACTCCAGAGGACTTATGTCTTGCTTAACTTGGTATTGAATTGCATATTCAATAATATCTAATAACCTGATTTGTGCTTCCCCAGGGAAAATATCACACCATACTGTGTATCTTAAACTGCATGGTGAATTTGCAAAGAATACCAACAGATGTGGAAGAGCTGCTTCTTAATCGTGCCATTAAAGCATTCACCAAGGCAAGTAGCAGATGACTGTGGCTTCTTGTTATAAATATATCAACAGCTGCTGATCAGTCTACAGTACTAATCATAATCCTGATAATAAAGTATTCAGACAGATATTTCTTGCCAGGAACTTGAACTGTATCCTTTTTGTACTGAGACCAATTTACAAGTAGATCCTCATCTGTTTAAGATTATAGAATAATTAATATGCACCTTCATATGGAGTTTGCCTTATAGCTTATTAATTTCAACAATTTATGTAATGCTTTGGGTAGTAAAGTGATTGGATCTTGGATCATTTTCAGTCTGAGGACAGGTTTATGCTAAGAAGAAAAAGAGGTATGATTTTATATTCTTCCATACTGCGGGCCATTGTCTTAATATCTTAAATCTTTTCTAATAAGTGTACAGAGCACTGGGGAAAATGATTGACAATGGCTGTAAGTTGTTTGTATGGAGTCCAAAGTTGAAAGTGAGTTGAAAGTATTCATATTATCTCACTCTGGCACATCCATGTTGCCTTTCCGCACAGGGAATCTAAAGAAAGAATAGCTTTGAAAGGAAATTCATATGACTCTGTATCCTTCAGTCAGTATTACTGTTTATGTTGATATAACACAGATTTCTTCATTATTCTTTCTTCACATGTGACAAGAGTCAGGGTAGATTTATACAAAATATAGAAAGTTGTACCACTTACCCATTTTCCCTTGTGTACAAAACCAATTGCTTCTGCCTAGTTGTAAGAAAAAAAATATGAAGTACAATGTATGTCTTATTAAGATTTGCTTTGATAAAGTATGGAATAGCTGGAAAAAAAAGGTAGTTTACCAGAACTTTGAATAACTACTTCATAAACAATATTTCACATATAGTCTCATTATTCTGTTTATTAGTCTACATCTTATAGCCATTGTAAAGTAGTATATTTGAAACATTATAGGTAAAACTATATTATCTGAGTATTTTAGTATTACTGTTATATACTTTATATTTTATATTACTCTAAAGTATATACTTTATATTTTATATTACTCTACTGGGATAAAACCTGATGTTGCTTATATTTTGTAAGGTAACTTTAAGTTTGTTTTCAGCAGATGAATTGTGATTCTGAAGGTGGATCAGATGTTTACAGCATTTTAAAGAATGTTTTCAAACAGATACTGGAACACCAAAGACAATATGCCAGTGAAGAAACTGAAAAGCTTTTATGAAGTTTACATTTCTAAGCTACAGTTTTTTGTAGTGCTGAAAAATTACTTTTCTTTTGTATCCCTTGTTTTGCATTAACTAAATTTCTGTTAAAGTTGTTTATTAAATATCTGAAGGTTGTTTTCCTATATATGTATATAAATTGTTATTTAATAACTTGCCGCTTTTGTGATTGTAATGTGGCGTTTTGGTTCTGAATATTGCATAAAAATGCAATACAGTTTTTCAATGATAAGTTATTGGTTGGATCAAGGAGAAAAATCCCTTTGTCCCATAGTGGATAATGTGATCTTTACTGATTCCTCCTCTCCCATGTGTCACCAAGAATCTGTTCAGGAAGGTTAGGGATGCCTCAGAAGAATGGAGGTGATGGTGTTAGGGGCTATTGTTGGAGGGGAATCCACAAAAATTGCCTTTCCTTCACCACTTTTCCCCCAGCAGGAATGATCTGAGCAGCACTATGTCAGGCTCTGTCCCCATTGGCAGAATAAAAGCTAGATTCAACCTGCTGTTTTTCACATTGAACTACTGCTATAATTCACTGCCATAATGTGCTACGGTTTATTCAGTTAAATATCTGTGTAGTAAAACTCTTAATCATAAATGTTGTTTACATTAATAGTATTATGTTTTACTTTGTGATTAGTAAACATTGACTGATATAAATGACTGTTGTACAACTGTATGGCTTTACCTTGATAGCCATAAAAGAATTGATTGCAATGCCAAAATAAATTTGTAGCAAGAAAATATAAACATGACTTAAAGTATGAAGTTGGACAGCTGCCAGCCAGTAAATGGTTCTGAGAAAGTCAAAACTTTCTATTTTTTTTAAACAAAATACTGCAAATGTTAAAAGTGAGGCTTGTGTTCTAGTAGCTCAAAAATTATTTTAAAAAATGAATAAAAGAAATATTTACAATGAAAAATGTTCCTGGTTGTTGTTGATAAATCAGGGTTTCTTACCTCATTAGGACAGTAATATTCCAAGAGATTATATAATGTAGTTAGTTGTTGAGGCAGGAAAAAAAAATCCATGTTTTAGTTGTCCTCATGATTACTGTCATTCTTGTTTTATCTATTCTAGTTTTATCTTAACCCAGAAAACTCTTTAAATTCATCCCAAAAATATCAATTGATAATGAAGCTCAAGCTCAGATACTTTGGTCACCTAATGCGAAGAGAGGACTCTTTGGAAAAGACCCTGATGCTGGGAAAGATGGAAGGCAAAAGGAGAAGAGGACGGCAGAGGATGAGATGGCTAGATAGCATCACTGAAGCAATGAGCATGAAATTGAGCAAACTGAGGGAGGCAGTGAAAGATAGGAAGGCCTGGCGCAATATGGTTCATGGGGTCACGAAGAGTCGGACACGACTTAACGACTAAACAACAACAAAAATATCAAAGTGTTACTTTCTTACTTATATAGGATCAGTACAAAAGATACCAGAAGGGGGTTTAATTTGACTATGAGATCTGGTTTATGAAAAGTAGATCATTTGCTTCCTGGCAAACTCTTGCTTGCCCAGTATTTGTACAGCACTACTGTAATATAAAATATCCTCCCAGAAGCAGTACTGATAGCAGGATCCTTGACGATAAGATCTGATGGGAATCTTCCTTTGTAGATGTCCCTCTAGAAGAACTAGAAGATAAGGTTTCATTTTTCTCTGCCTTTCCCACAAGTTTTGCTTTTGTTCTCATAAGAATTGGTCTCTTCCATCCCTTCACCTTATTATCCCTGATACATAACTGCATTTCTGGAATTGGAATCTCAGTGCACTGACTATTTTTTTAAAAATCTGGCTGGATTTTAACAGTGTATGTGGGATAAAAAACACTTCTTGATAATCAGTGATGTCGCAGGCTCTATCAGATCCATAGTAGCCATATTCACACCTACTGTAGTAGTACTAGATGTAGTACTAGTACTGCGAGCTAGATTTCATCAGATACATAAGAGCTTTGCTGGATCAGACTGATTGTCCATCTATTTAAGCATTCTGTGGTATATGAAGGGCAACTAGGTGTCTTCTGGATATTCCCAAACAGGAGAGGAAAGCAATAGCCCTTCTCCACTATAAATCTAGTAACTGTATTTAAGGTATGTCACTCATGATTGTGTAAAAAGCCATCAAACCTAGTAGTTATTGATAGCCCAGTACTCCATCCATTTGTGTAGTCCCCTTCAAAAACCATTCAAATTGGTGGCCATCTCCACATTTAATGGCAGCAAATTCCATTTTAATGATATGTTATACAAAGTACTTCCTTTAATAAGTCCTTAATCTCACATTTAGTTTAATGGATACTTGAGTTTTAATTTATGAGGCAGAGGGGAAAAAACCTCCTTATTTACATTTTTCATTTCATGCATGATTCTAAATCATGTCTCTTTTGTTCCAAACTACAAAGCCTCAGACATTGCAGTCCTTCCTTGTATGACAGGTACACTTATTGCCTAATCAATTTGATTGCTCTTTTTTGTACTTTTTCCAACTACAAAATCCCTTTTCAGAAGGATAACCAGAAATTATATAAATCTCTGAGTACTTAACTGTAACCACTCAGTGAAATCTGTATAAATATGCAGTTAAAGAAAATAGTTTTTCTGATACAAGTAACATAGTTCCTTTGATGTGCAATTGTCATATCAGGAATCATTTTAGACCTCACCTGTAAATGTGTGATAAACAAAACCACTTTAAACAATGTATGTGGTATGCAGATTTTGTAAAGGGAAGGGCACTTGCCCTGAGATGCTGCTGAAAATAAGCCAGCATCCATCAACACTGATCATGCTGGCTGGAATTGCTGGCAATTGTAGTTGCCGTATCTGGAGGTAGCAATATTTGGAGGCAGCAGGTTCTGCACTGTTCTAACCACCTGCATTGAACTGGGCTGAATTCAGTGGTGGTTTTGCTCTTATATAAGGAAAAGCTTCCAATTTTCTCCATTTGTCTGCAACACCTTAAACATTCCTGGGGATGATTGCCACATAGTCCTGGAAACTTAGGAAGAGGAGAGCCACACTAGACTATGGTGGCAAAACATCTTTTCCAACTAACAAAGGCATAAGCTTTCCATAGTCCTGAAAAAAAAGCTGCTTTAAAATGTTGCAGATAGGTGCTATTTTTATGTTCTAAAGCACCTTTTCAAGAAAATCCCAGAAACCTCAGAAATGCCATTTAGGAGACAGCGAAAATTGGATGGGTAACAGTGCAAAAAACATTCACCTCTGCCAATGAAGAAAATTCCTTTTCCCTATTACAAAACTACCACTGGATACTATCCATTTATTCTCTGAAATGAAAAATATATGTGAGAAATGGCCAAATTATTTCCTTCTATATTTGTACTTCAAGACATATGCCAGAGATATACTGCATTGTTTTTGACATACATATTTGACAACCAATACTTGTTTTTATATAACTCTTAATTTAGGCTCTCACCTGGAGCCTTCTCAGAGAAACAGCTGATAGAGGATGTCATTAGCTGTGCTAATTAATCCACTGCTCAATTGAACTGCTTACTATTTGTTCTAACAGGAAATTACAAATCCTACAGTAAGGCAGAACAATGGGTTAAAACCTCCAGAATTAGCAATCCTTACAATGGAACAATGGAGTTTACATTAGTGATGACTAATGTAAGTCCCATTGATTTCAATGGCTCTGTTCACTGATGAAAAGTCTGGCTCCAAGTCATTGTCAAACCTCAGTTATGTAACTGTTATTATATAATATATGTAATATACATATTTAATTTACATTTCCGTGATATAAAAATGGATACTTTAAATTCAGAATTGATTAGATCTCACTTCTGCAAAAACTGAGGTGTTACTGTTGGTTAATGTTGCTATGGAGTTACTGTGACAAATGAGTCATGGAGTGACATTCTAGAATTTAACTGTAAATGTAGCTAGAAAAGAGCATTAGAGTTGGTCTATCTGTGTGAGTGTAGCAATGTTATGGAGGCTTTGGCACAGGTGCTGTCATGTCCAGTATGCTTAGAACTGTTCACTCCCCCAGTGCTGGTCCTCTCTTGTGCCCATAATTTCTGCAAAAAATGCCTGGAAAAGATTCTCATCCTCCAGAATTGTAGACATGTCAATGGGCAGTTCTCTTGCCCCATGTGCAGAAAAGTAAGTAGGATCTCAGAATGCTATAACTACATATTTTTTTATTGTTCCAAACAAACTTGTTCTAATGTTACTCAATGAATAAAAACTTCAAGAATTATTTTTATTTACTTATTTATTAATCAAATTTGTATAGCCACACATCTCACAGAAAAGTGACTCTGGGTGGCTTACAACAATCCAATAAAAACAAGACATACGTAAAGAATCAGTATAAAAACACAAAAATCAATATTAAAGATAAATACGATAAAAAACGAATATACAAACCCTAGACGAGAGAATAAGAATAGCTAATTCAGCAATGGAGCTATCTAAAGCATGCTTCCAGTTCCCTGGGAGCTCCACGCCTCGTGACATAACCAGGTCTTGACAGACTTCTGGAATGTCAAAAGGAATGGAGCTAATCTAATATTGCGGGGGGGGGGGGATGTTCCACAAGGCGGGCGCCACAGCATAGAAGGCCTGACCCCTGGGACCCACCAAATGTATGTGCCTAGCTGATGTTACCCTCAACATGCCTTCTCTGTGAGATTTGATGAGGTGGGCTGATGTAATCGGGGAGGTGCCTCAGATAACCTAGTCCCATGCCATGAAGGGCTGTAAAAATTAAAACCAAATCTCTGTGAGATTTGATGAGGTGGGCTGATGTAATCGGGGAGGTCCCTCAGATAACCTAGTCCCATGCCATGAAGGGCTGTAAAAATTAAAACCAGCACCTTGAATTGGACCTGGAAGCAAACTGGCAACCAATGCACAGGTGTAACATGCACCGTTCTAGGAGTGTACATAACTGCCCACGCCACTGCTGAAGCTTCCAGATACTCTTGAAGGGCAGCCCCATGTGCAGCACATTACAGTAGTCCAATATGGAGGTGACTAGGGCATGAGTGATTTTAAGCAGGGTCTGCTAGTCCAGGAATGGGTGCAACTGGTGCACAAGAGGAAGCTGCGCAAAGGCCCTCCTAGCCACGACTGCCACTTGCTCCTCGAGCAGGAGTGTGAGTCTAGGAGGACCCCCAGATTGCACACTGGGGCTGTCTGGGGTAGTACCACCTCATCGAGCACCAAAGATGGCATAGCCCCAGAACTAGTGGGCCCCAAAACCCAGAGCCACTCAGTCTCACCAGGGTTCAGCTGAAGCCTGTTGTTTCCTATCCAGACCCCCACAGCCTCCAGGCACCAGGATAAGATGGCATCTCTAATTTCCGGGATATGTATGCACAAGGAAACAGTTCCCCCCCTGCCCCCTTCTGCAACAACACAGCTCCCACTGCTACATCCGAAGCATCTGCCTGTATGACAAATGGCTGTTCTGGATCAGGGTGTTTTAAGATTGGTTCAGCCGTAAACAGACGCTTTAAACTTTGAAACGCCTCCTGGCACTCCTTAGTCCAGGCTAAGGGGGCTCCAGGTTTTGATGCCTTCGCCTTGTCCTTGCCCTTGGTTTTCAACAAATCGGTAAGTGGGAGTGCTACTTGGGCAAAGTTGGGTATAAACTGCCGATAGAAGTTAGCAAAGCCCAGGAAACTTTGAAGCTGACGCCTGGTTTTGGGAGCCTCCCAACCTGTAACGTCCCTCACCTTTGCTGGGTCCATTTCAATTCCCTGATGCGAAATTCTATATCCTAAATAGTCAATTTGCTGTTTATGAAATTCACATTTGGAGAGCTTGGCATACAACTGAGCTTCCAGTAGCTTTTTTAGCACCTTCCTGACTAATTGCACATGTTGCTCCATGGTTTCAGTGTAAATCAGGATATCGTCCAGATAAACCAACACCCCCTGGTATAAATACTCTTGTAACACCTCATTTATAAGTTGCATGAATACCCCCGCCGCTCCTTTTAATCCGAACGGCATTATTTCATAACGGAAGCACCCCAGAGGCGTGTTAAAGGCGGACTTCCATTGGTCTCCTTCACGTATTCGCACCCTGAAGTACGCCTCCCTTAACTCCAGCTTGGTGAAAATTTTCCCTTTGGATAAATGTGCCAACAGGTCTTTCATTAAGGGGAGTGGGTACCTGTTGTCAGCAGAAATGGCATTTAGCCCTCTATAATCCGTGCACAAACGTAGGGAGCCATCCTTCTTTTCCCTAAATAGCACCGGTGCAGCAATTTGAGAATGCGTAGGTACAATAAAGCCCCTCTTTAGATTCTTGTCAATGAACTCCCGCAATGCTTCCAACTCTTTGGGTGTCATTGGATACATTTTCTTCCTTGGAAATTTAGCCCCCGGCTCAATCTCTATGGCACAGTCACTGGCACGATGGGGGGGTAGCTGATCTGACTCCCTTTCGCTAAACACCTCCTGCAGGTCGCGGTATTCCTTGGGAATCTGGATTGCAGCTTCCACTGCCTTTTCCCCACTCACAGCACCCATCTCTTCATCTGACAACGTTTCGGTAATTCCTTCAACTTCCACTCCCCCCTCCTTCGGGAAACGCAAGATCTTCTCCTCCCAGTTCACTTCTGGGTTTTTCCTTTTTAACCAGTTCATGCCCAGAAGCACTGGGTTGCATGCCATGGGAGTCACTAGGAATTTAATAGTCTCTCTATGGTCCCCCATAGTTAGTTCAAGCTCTTCTGTACGATACTCCACCGGCCCTCCCCCCGCTGGCGATCCGTCCAGCTGGGTAAAAACCACAGGGGTTTTGAGTCTCTTTAAAATGTAACGAACTGCCACTTGTTGATCTTAAAACCAGTAACTCTCCTTGCAACCAATATTGATTCAAAAGAAAGTTCATTTATTAAGAATAAGTGTACAGATCCAAAGCATTGCTGAGACTGAATAAAAGCGCGCCAAAAACTGCTTTTCTTTCTTTTCCCCCCCTTTCTTCGCCCTTAGTTCTTGTCTTCTGATTCCCTTGCTGGCATGGCCTTGAACATTCCAGGGCTTGTGATAAGAAACCATCTGCATCAAACGGTCTCTCCTTCCTACTCCCCCTCCCCTTTTCCAATGGCAGAACCGCAGCATGTAGAAAAAATAATTTTTTTTTAAACTAGCCATATAATAATCTACTATAAAATCTTGCGAGGATTCTGACAATTTGCCAGAGGTAGAGAGATATAATTGGGTATCATCATAATGGTGACGGATGAGCTCACCCATCAGCCTCATGTAGATGTTAAAAAGGAGAGGAGAAAGCACTGAATTCTGTGGTACCCCACATAGTAGGGGCTGAGGGCGGGACCTCTCCTCCCCAATCAACACCAACTGGAATTGGCCCTGAAGGAGGTGAACCAGCACAATACTGTGCTGCCCACCATTAAGCCTCTAAGCTGATCCAGAAGGATACCATGGTCAATGGTATCGAAAGCAGCCAAGAGGTCATGAATGAAAGCACAACCCCATCCCACTGATGCCAGAGATCATCCAAAAGCACAACCAATGCTGTTTCCATCCCATACTCAGGTCTGAATCCTGACTGAAAAGGATCCAGATAACCTGCTTCTTCCAAGGCCCTCCGAAGTTGTTGAGCAACCACCTTCTCCATCAACTTCCCAAGAAACAGATGTGAGATACTGGACAAAAATTGACCAGTATGGTTGGGTCGAGTGATGGCTTCTTCAGGAGGGGGCAGACCAAGGCCTCTTTAAGAGGTAGAGGAATAACCCTCTCACTTAAAGAATTAACCACTGCTTGAATCCACTCATATGACACCGCCCCCCGCAGGCCACTTTAACCAGCCAGGAGGGGCATGGGTTTAAACAGCAGGTGGCTGAGCTCACAAACCTGAGGACCCTGTCCACTTCCTCAGGCCCAACAGGATCAAACCGTTCCCAGATAACTGGGCAAGACTCCACCCCAGGCATCTCCTCTGGACCTGTAGCAAAGCCAGCATCCAACTGGGAATGAATCCAAGCGACTTTATCCAACAGATGTTGCGCAAATTCCTCCACATGCTTCTGTAAGAGGTCCCCATGCCCCCTTTACCCAAAAGGGTGTGTGTCACCCAAAACGGGGCTGTGGGGTGGCAATATGTGGATGCAATAAGGGCGGAGAAGTACTTAATAGTGGCTCTAACCTGTGTACGGTTGAGTTCATCCTTTGTTGAGCGCCACAGATGCTCTAGACATCTCTTCTCTTGTTTCTTCTCCCTCAGCACCTCTGTGAGCCAGGGGGAGTGATGGGATCCCAGAGAGGGGAGAGGTCATATGTGCACGATCTGATCCAAGGCCTCAGCTGCCCCCTTATTCCAAGTGCAACCAAGGCTTTGGATGGATCATGCAGCAGACCAACAGGGGCAATACCCAGCTCCCTCTGAAACCCATCTCAGTCCATCAGTTGCCGGGGGCGGACCAATCTAATGGTTCCAGCTTCCCTGCAGTGGATAGTGGTGCTAGAGAATCTCATAGAAATCAGGGTGTGATCTGACCATGACAAGGAAGACACCAAAAGCTTTATGCTTTATCCAAGAGAGCAGCCAATTACCAAGAATTTATCTGTGGAAAATGAAACCTGAGACCACAGATCATGGGAAAATCTGGGTTGTTGACTCTAAGAACATTTAAAATCCAATGTCCTAACTAGGGCAAGTGAAAAAAGTCCCTCATATAAAGCCACCTTTTGATATGGTGAAATGAAAAAAGTATTTTGTATTGTGATAAGGCCAGTTATATAAAACCTGGATACAACAAAATTATGCCCTATGGAATGAAAGTGATGCAAGGATTCACCATAATTTTAAGTCAGAGAGCACATCTTTAGGAAAATATTACAAAATGGCTATTTTGTGAGCCCATATACACACAATCAGTAGTATAGTGTGTATGGCCACAAACATGCATTTCACAGAAGACAAAAAGATAAGGTTGAAAAATTTGTTTGCTAAAAGAACTTGAGCATAAGGCAGGTACTAAAAGAGAAGTCTGTTTATACAATGGTATTGTTTCAGACTGTACACTTGAGAGGAAGAGGAATCATTGGATTGCCAAGAAATATCCTAGTGGAGAGTATCCTGGAAAAATTTAAGTATGAGCTTGAAAATCTGCATGCCAAAGAACAAGACCAGTTGTCTCAAATATGCGAAGAGCATGGAGAAAGTATGAATTTGGTATAAAATCAATCATATTTCTGTCTACTTAGTAACATAATTTATCAACATTATGTTTCTTGGAGGAAAAAAGCATGTTCATTCTAAAGTCTACAGTTCCCACCCCCCCCCACCCCCCCACATTTCAAGTATTGTTGAATGTAATGGAGGCTTATAACATGAATTATCTAGGCTGATTAAAATTCCCAAGGATGAGTAAAGGGTATCTTCAACACATTACATGAAATGCTTCCATTATGGGATTACTGCATTACTGCAGCTAATGTAATTACTGATTTTTAAAGAAATGCCTCAACCTACCCAATCTTAATAGAATGCTACATCTGTTGGCTCCTGCTTGTGATGTTTCCATTGACAAGCAGTACTTTTACTTTATAGCAAGGAAGGGTGAAAAACTTGTGGTCCTGCAGATATTGCTGAATAAGTAGCATGTCTCACCACTGGATATACTAGCTGAGGCTACTGGGAGTCGTATTTCAGATTGGCTCTACCCTACTTTAGAAGCTCCAGATTTCTTGTAGTACCATAACCTCTTCATTCACCCTTGGGGCACCCTGTATAGGCTGTATGCAGCGAAGATATATAGAAAACTTGAAATCATCAAGTGGTCACTTGAAGTTTTACAGTTAGGGATTGTAGCCCTAATCTAGCCCATAAGAAAAGCAGCAGCAGCAGCCGCAGCAGCAAATATTATACTGCAGCCTAAGGTTACGCCACCAGATAATAACATAACGTCTCTTGAATTTTCATTCAGGTATGTCTAACTGATGATAAACCAATCTGTGCCATTTGCAAGCTCTTTGGAGACCATGAACCCCATACTGTAGCAAAAATTACTGAAGTGTATGCAGAGAGGAAAAAGAGTTTCATCAAAGATTTAGACTGGGTATTCCAACAGTCTGAATATGCTGAAAGGGCAAGGAAGGTAAAATCCAAGAAACTCGATTCCTTCATTTTATAACATGACAATTCTTTTATTTCAATGCTTTTATTTCATGATTTCAAAAACCTTGTCTTCTTATTAAAGTAAGGCTTAAAACTAAAAGGTATTCTAAAAAGCAATCCATTCCACAACAGGATGGATGCTATCTGTTTGTTCAGATTAATTATACAGATTGAACTTCACTTTTATCTCTCATTGAGTTCAGAGCTTCTAATGTTTCACCTGAGTCCAATAAAAAGGAGCATTAAGATGTCAATGAAGATTAACTTGCATTTATTTCAATAGGATGATCCTAAATAAGACATATGTCTGGATTCAGTTACAGAATTGATGTTGTCACAGTGCTGATATTTCACCAAAAGCTGCCTAAATTTCGTGTGTCTCTGTGTGTGTGTGTTCCTGAGAGCAGGAATCTAACCTGAGCTATGAATATGAAGCAGGTTTTTTAAATATAACCAGAAGAAAATGCATTTACAGGAACTAAATTATATGGTTAGGCAAAACCTAGCATCTAGTTAATTACATCTTACTGGGAGGAAAATCAAGGCTGTGAATGTGTGTGTGTGTGTGTGTGTGTGCATGCATGTGTGTGCACTTGGGAAGAAAGGGAAAGGGAAGAGACCTGAGAGTAGTAATCTCTTAAGAAAAGACTGGACAGAAGGATAGGCAAAGAGGGGGCACAGTGTAAATGCTTAACTCTCCATCTACACTCTGCTGCTCCTTTATAGTCAGTAGGTCATGAGGTGCTGGAGTCAGTGCTGTTGAATTTGGACCTCCAGCAATTAAGAGGGAAGGAATGACAAGAAACTAGGGGTTGAAACTGTCATTGGTATGATTCCATTATCATATTAGTTCTTAAATATGTTCAGTTGTATTACTATATTAACTGTTTATGCTGGACCACAAGGATTAGCACCTTTCTGAGCTTTATATCTATCGTTTTTAATCTAATAAACCCATTTCGGTGTCACTGTGGGCACTGAAATCACCCTTGAGAAAACTAATTGTCTCAGATTGCCCTAGACTTCAAAATATTCCATGTGAAACTAGCATTGATGAGCATTCAGGGAGCCCAGAAAGGAGTTTCTAAAGCACAAAAGCAAAGGAAATGACAATAACAGCCATTTATCTTGCGATGGCCTAAGGATTTCTGCTCTGGTGGGAGGCTGGACTAGAAGACCTCTAAGATCCCTTCAAACCCAATTCTGTGATGTGCTGAATAATTGATTATTTTCCCCCTTGGGCAATGGGCCAAAATCTTAGGTGAGCTTGTAGGTGAGCTTATTTTCAGGGAGTTTATTAGTATAGAAGTATAAATAGCCTTGGGCATAATGTGTTTTTAATTTTGTTTTGGTGATTTTTGTTGTTTTTAAGTGGAGATTAGCCTCCAAGAGTTGCACAGAGTTGGCAGCCATATAAATTAAATGAATAGGTAGGTAGGTAGGTAGGTAGGTAGAGATAGATGGATAGAGACAACACTTAAAGTAATTAGAAGGCAATTCAGTGTTTGCTATTAGTTTATTTATTTATTAAATTTGTATGCCACCCATCTCCCCCAGCAGGTAACTTTGGGCGGCTCACAATGAAAGTAAAACCCACAGTTAAAAAATAAATACCCCCATTAATTAATTAAAATTAATTAATTATTTAAAAAGTCAAATTACAAAAACAAACCCTATACATAAAAAACTAAAAACATTCAAGATGACGGGGGAATAAAATCAATTACCCCACAAGCCACTACCACTGGTGTGAGCCCCCAGGCCATCTGGCATAGCCAAGATTTCATGCTCTTCCTGAAGGCCATGAGAGTAGAGTGCATTGCAGTAATCCAACCGGGAGGTGATCAGGGCATGAGTGACAGTGCAGAGGGCCTCCCGATCTCGGAAGGGGCGTAACTGCCGCACAACACGAAGTTGCACAAAGGCCCTCCTAGCCACAACTGCCACCTGCTCTTCAAACAGGAGTCGTGAGTCCAGGAGGACCCCCAGATTACACACTGGGTCTGTCTGGGATAGTGTGACCCTGTCAAGAACCAAAGATGATAAACTCATAGTTCTTGAGGCTCCCTGTATCCACAGCCATTCCATCTTACCAGGGTTCAGTTGAAGCCTGTTGCCCCCCCATCCAGGCCCCTACAACCTCCAGGCACCGCAAAAGGGTAGCCACGCATCACTTAGGTCACCTGGGATGGAGATATATAATCGAGTATCATCAGCATACTGATGATACTTCATCCCATGGTGCCAGATGATCTCACCCAACCGTTTCATGTAGATGTTAAATAGGAGCAGTGAGAGCACCGAACCCTGAGGTGCCCCACGAAGTAGGAGCTGTGGGTTGGACCTCTCACTCCCTATCAACACCGATTGGGTTCGGCCTTGGAGAAAGGAGCTGAACCAGCACAAAACTGTGCCACCCAGCCCTAACTCCTGCAGCCGACCCAAAAGGATACCATGGTCGATGGTATCAAATGCCACCAAGAGGTCAAGAAGAGCAAGGATGGATGCACTACCCCATCCCACTCTCGCCAGAGATCATCTAAAAGTGTGACCAATGCTGTTTCTGTCCCATAATCGGGCCTGAAACCTGACTGATAGGGGTCCAGATAATCTGTTTCCTCCAGGATCCTCTGAAGCTGCTGCGCAAATACCTTTTCCATCACCTTTCCTCAAAAGGGAAGGTGGGAAACTGGACGAAAATTATCCAGAAAGGTGGGATCTAGCAATGGTTTCTTGAGGAGGGGGTAGACCAAAGCCTCCTTAAAAGGCTTCGGGAACACCCCCTCCTGCAAGGGTGAATTGACCACCAGCAGCACTCACCCCAAAGTCACCTCCTTGGTGGCTTTGACCAACCAGGAGGGACAGGGATCTAACATACAGGTAGCCACACTAACAGCCCCGAGGACCTTGTCCACTTCCTCAGAGCCAACAGGATCAAACCGTTCCCAGATAACTGGGTAAGACTGCTCCCTGGACATCTCCACTGGACCCGCCTCACACTCGGCCTCCAACTGAGAACAGATCTGAGTGATTTTATATGTCAG
The DNA here is from genome assembly GCA_030867105.1 of Liasis olivaceus. Lineage (NCBI taxonomy): Eukaryota > Metazoa > Chordata > Lepidosauria > Squamata > Pythonidae > Liasis > Liasis olivaceus. Next base: position 50,295,660 of record CM061348.1, read on the forward strand.
ATGTTCAGCAAATTCCTCTGCACAGCCCTGTAGATAGTCCTCCGAGCCCTCCCTACCCAGGAGGGACCGAGTGACCCTGAACAGGGCTGCCGGGTGACACTCTGAGGATGCAATAAGAACGGAGAAATAATGACATTTTGCTGCCCTTACCTCCATGAGGTAGGCCTTAATAGCAGCTCTAACCCATGTTCAGTCAGACTCATCTTTAGTTTCCTGCCAGTGGCACTCAAGACATCTCTTGGCCCTTTTCAGTTCACTTAACTCCTCCGTAAAACATGGGGAGTGTCGGGGGCAATGGACCAAGAGAAGCGGCACAGGTGCGATCCTGTCTAAGGCCCTAGCCACCTCCTTATTCCAGGCTGTGGCCAGGGCCTCCCTCCGCTGGACCATGCAGCTATAATTTCCTGTAGTGTGACTTTTTTAGAGGAAAGCCCAGATGAGTCAAGTCTCTTTTTACTTATTGTTTGAAGTTATGGGAGGATTATGAGTGCATATCCATCTCTACCACTACCAATGGAGACATAGTAGTTCAACTTCATGTGTTTTTATCTCGGTTTGTATGAGTCAAAAGCTTTTCCTTAAAAGGTGACAAAGAATATTTCTTACATTTACCTTCTCTTACTATTATGGTCTTTGAACTAGGGTATAATAACAATATCACAAAATTTTATCAATATTGGTAACTTCCATGTAGGATTTGTTTTCTTTTTGGTCAACTTTTTATTTTAGAATGGCAGTCATACTGCCATTCAATTGCATCACATTCAAGGTGGCTTCCACATAATCAGAAAATATGAAGTTTAAAGTAGGAATTCCTCCGAAGTGCTGCATTTCATGATGTGTAATGTTGTACAGTAAAACTCTTGACAATATACAGTATCTGTAATATCAGAGCTATAATATCTTTTCAATATTGCCATCAAAGTTATTTACCAATAATTGCTTTGGTTACCAGATTTGAAAGCCTGGAACAAGTATTCAGAACTCCCTTTCCAAATATTTAAATTTCTCTAAATAGTTTTCTGACTGTTTCTAAGCTGTTGTGTGTTACACTTTGACAGGAAATTGAAATAAGGATCAATGAACTTGCGTATACCAGTGCTGATGTCAAGGTTATGATTGAAGCTGTAGGGTCTAGTTTACTCAAAGGTATCAAATGGAGAATGACTGAGCTAAAAGGGGAATTATGCAAGGACTACTCTACAAAACTAGAAAAGCTGCAGCTAGTAGCAAATGACCTTCAAGTCCCCACACACCTTTACCACCAAATGAAAACCTTTTTGGAACAGCATTCCAATTCAGTGCATTTTCTTCAAGAGGATAAAATATTCAGAAGCAAGTTAGAGAAACTTACAGAAGGAAAGACTATGCAGCAAGATACAAATGACTGTCATATTTCTATTGGGCAATATTTCAAAGATCTGATCAAAGGCATCAGTATTAACAATTATATCTCCTCTAATTCTGATGAAACTCTTGCAAGTTCCAGTGAGCTCCCTGAAGTATTCAAGCCGGAATGTCCTGCGTTTTCTTTTTCTGGTGAAATTCCTAATGAACGTTTCTGCCAAGAGGTACTGGATTTTTTTCAGAAATCAGACCAAATAAAGCAAGATCCTATTCAATACATCTCCCACAGTGAGGGAAATAATACACCAAGTAAAATGGACATCTCACTAGAAGCAGAATCAGTATAAAGGAAAATTATAGTGCAGCGTGTTTTAGAAACTAGCACTGTATTTATATTCCACATACAAATTAATTAAAAACTAACAGCAAAATTTCAATGTACTGGGTATTCACTATTAATTTGGAAATAAAATATTTATAAATGCAACAATACAGTATAGCATTTGATACACCACACACCAGGGAGTGTTAATTATCACTTTCCAGATTACAGAGTTATTTGAAAGGCTGGAAAAAAAGAGATGCAAGATCTGATGATAGCAGAGAATAAAGAGGATTCTCAATTGTTTAAAGAAGGGTTAAGGAACCATTGCCTTTTTACTCTTTCTGTTATTTGGGTTCTCTGTTTAATGTGTGGCTGAACTTCCAAAGAGTTCTCTGCAACTCTGGATTACAATGCTTTATATAATACGGGTGATGAATCTGCTACCCCAGATTTCTCATAGATCTGTATAAGCAATCAGTTTACTTTGCAATTTTACACAATGTTTTAAGGAATCTAAGGTTCCATAAGTCTAACCCTGAATGTATTCAGTGCTAGATAGAGAGTGAAAGAGTCAGTTTCTATCATTTTACACTTTATGCCAAATATTTCATTCTCATCACAGCAGTTAAAGCCTCATTATGCCATGTAGCATCTTTAGTAGCCATTGTGGAATGTCAGTTGCAAATAATTCCAAATAAAACCAGCTTTCCTTCAATATGTTCTACAACTTTGCTATCTGTAGTCAACACTGGCATTCTAGTTCTTAACAGTTTGAGACAAGGCAGGATTTGTATTGCTTAAATTAAAACAGGTTTCAGTGAAGCAGATTAAGGGTGTGATAAAAGAGAGGTTAATTATTTGCAAGATGCTCAGGTTGATCTGAACACTACTCTCTTATAGTGACTGTGCCACACAGTCTTTATTACCATATTGTGATAGTGCTGGAACCACAAAACTGTTTCTAAACATGAAATAACCTGTTGGAGAATGGCTCTGCATTCTTACATTTCATAACACAGTTGGCAATATTCTGGCATGTCAGTACAGCTTATACTGCCTAGTTGATGGGATGGGGGCTTGCAAGGAAGTCTCTAGATTAGAGAGCCTACTTTGCATAGAATAGCATGAACACATGGCATACTGGACAAAATGTGCCAGTATTGATTCTTGCAACAAACATTGGGAGAAAGATTAGATATAATGTCTATAGAGAGGAAAAGATGGTTGCAAAGCATGTAATTAAAGAGAGCAAGGAATGGTAAAGATTAAGAGGCAGAGAAAATTCAAAACCATTTTGATGGAAATAAATTGGTGAAGAAGGCTAAGCAAGTATCTGGCAGAATAAGTGGAATTAAAAGTGATGAAATGATTCAGGATGAAACTAAAGTGAGGGAATGCTGGGAATATTAGGGATTTGTATGGCAATGATTATTTATTTATTTATTTATTTATTTATATTTGTATAGCTGCCCATCTCATAAAAAAGTGACTCTGGGCGGCGTACAACACTCAGTTAAAAAGAAGACCAATAAATACATATAAAACAATCTTTACTAAAACTATAAAAACTATTAAAAAGCACATGGAACAAGAGAGGATGATGCTAAGGAAACAGTCACAAAATCTCCCCTGTCCCCTGGGAGCCCCAGGCCTGATCACATAGCCAGGTTTTGAGGGACCTGCGGAATGTTAAGAGAGATGGAGCTAATCTCACTTCTGGGGGAAGAAGATTCTACAAGGCGGAATATGATATGTCAATGAATGATATGTCAGTGAATGGAATTGAAACAAATGCTACAAATAACTGATGACGACTGTTTTACATTTTATCATTTCAACTTGACAGGCAGCACATATCAGCAATCAGAGCCTTAGGATAATCTGTAAACTGGGATTTATTTTTAAAAATGATATTTTCTTTTTTTTAATTATTTTTAATACTGGAATTCAAACTATAACACAAAGAAGAATACAATAGTGGTTATACAGTAAGAAAAGAATCTACTTAGATTAATGAGGATTAAAATAAACTAACAGAAAGAAAAAAGGGGTGGAAACTAGTTAAAGAAAGAAAAACGTTTGATATTTTATCCATGTAGTATCAGTATATAACTAATTCAATCCTTAAGCTAATAATTAAACCCAGACCATATGGAAACATACTGCTTCATCTTCTCATTTTTAGAAGATAAAGACTTCATTAAAAGACTCTAAAACAGATAATGGATTCTTGTTCCATATTCATTCCTTGGTATCAGAAGCATAAGTTTCTTTCCATTTATACTATGTAAGATTATCAGCTTTGCTGAGCTCCAGGCTTAATACAGCCAAAGCTCTTCATTAAATGACAAATTTCATATTTTGGGAATATAGGTTAACATCTAGGAATACAGGTTAACATCACATTTACATTAATTAATTATTTTCTTTGCAAAGTTGTATTAACATATGGTATGATTTGAAACCAAAAGAAAGCTACGGCTGGACAAGACGAAATCATATGAGATAAAGAACCATAATAATTCTTACAATACCAACACAAAAAATCTGATTTAAAACATTCTCTGAGCAGTCCAACAGACACAAAATAATATTTTATGATAAATTAATTTCATTCTTAAGTCATACGAAGTATGCTTTATGCTTCTTAAATCTGGACCCATTGTTTTTTCAAGATAGGATATACCAATTCTTTGTTCCACAGTTCAGTTATATAACTGATGCTAACCTTCATTTTATTTTTAATTCTTTATAAAATTAAATTATTATTTTTGCAGCAAATCTTAAAAATCCTAGGATGCACGTATTGCTGAGGTCTGCTAAAGCATCTGGACTACACTGTTTAATCAGTACATGTTTCCATTGTATTTATTGCCCAATGGATATTATAGGAAAATCATATTGAGAATGCAATCTCTCAGAAGTCTTTAAAACAAACATTATAAATAAATTGATTTAAGGAATGTATACCTTGTTTGGCCCAGACATTCCACAAGAACACCTCTCCTCCTATCTTCAAGCTTGGGTTATTCTACAATTTCAATTTCTCATGTGATTCTGGATCAAAATTTTAATTGCTTACCAATTAAGAATCAAGTATGTCTAGCAGCTTTCAAGGCTGGAAATTAAGATCCAGGTTTAATATACTTGGACTTCAAAACATTCTAAGATTTCAAAGAGGTTATACACTTGCTCTCCAAAAAGCCCAAACAGGCCAATATTGTATGTATGTATGTCAAAATGAACGTCCAGTGGAACAGCTGAAAATCTGATAGGTTAAAGCTACCTTCATGAAAAGGCAATTTCAATTTGGTCAAAGATATCTAAGAGGTTTTGGCCTGCCATAAACATTTTCTCATTATCTGATTAAGATTGGACCTTTCTTAAAATATACATTAATCTCAATGTAATATTAATCTTAATTACATTATCCTTACCCCAGAGACTTAATACAAGTTTCTGCCATTGAGTTATATCTATTGAAACTGCATACATATTATGCAATTTAGTCCAACATATTATGATATATTTTGAGAAAAACATAAAGTGTAGTATTTTATGGAATCTGTACAAGTTGTAAATCCTAATTTAAGTTGTCTACAGATATTGTAGATCTGAAAGGCAGCAAATTAAACTTTTTCCACTGAGTGTCTAACCAGAGTATAAAGCTTATTGCTTTACAACTTCAATAAGCTTTGGTAATGCCACTATGTAACTATCCAAAAAGTCCGCATCATTGGCATATAGGCAATTTTATTCAGTAAAGTGCCATCACGTGCTTAATATCTTGAGGCTGTCTAATAAAAGAAGCTATGAGTTCATAAACCGAAAGGAAAAGAAAAAGAAAGGAAAAGAAAGGAAAGGAAACAAGGGGCATCCTTGATGGGTACAATATAACTTGATGGGTTGAGAAACAAATACATTTGTAATTCCTCTGGCCACATGGTGAAGATCCAAATTGTAATCCATTGACAAAAGATGATGGAAGCTTCATAAATTCAATCTGAACCATATCAAAGACCTCTTCAGCATCTAGCAGAATTAAAAAGTCAATATTCAAGTTTTTACAGCAGCCGCAGGGGAGGGGAGAGTTGATGGGGTTTTTGTATTGGGGATTTTACTTTGTAAGCCGCCTGGAATCACTGTGTGTGAGTAGGGCGGCCATATAAATTGGTTAAAGAAATAAAATGTCAGTTGACTATTTCTGAACTTTAAAAGAGCAACACTTAGTCTTTTCTATACCTTAGAGACAATTTTGGCAACTTCGGGAAACTCCAGGCAGAATCTAATGATTCCTTAAAGTAGAATCACTTTATACTCCTGAAACAGAAAGAGGTCGTTTTCCCAACGTTATCAATCTGTCTTCAACCAGATTTTCCGTATGCATGGTGGACTGTAGAGGGAGAGTGATAGGAAAGGCAAAATCCACTTTTAAAATGAAAGTGGTTTATATACTTGCATATACCATTCATTATTATTGCAGTATCTATATGTTTGTGCATATTAAGTATGTGTATTTGAGAAAAGATCCACCTGGATCTTTTCTCGTGTAACAGTGAATTCTGCTGTCTCTCTGTGATTTTCCATATTATATAAAAACAAAAGTAAAGTTAAATACACTAGATCTTGTATCTATCCAAGAAGCCAAATTCAGTATTTTGACTGCTGGATCTTTTCTCAAATACACATACAGTGGTACCTTGGTTCACAAACGCTTCTGTTCACGAACAATTCGCTTCACGAACAGCTCCGGTCTCAAAATTTTGCCTCCGTTCGCGAACGCCAGATCGGGTTATGAACAGGATCTGCGGCCATTTTCCCTCCCGTGACACGTGGTCGCGGCTTCCTGTAGGGAGGGGGCTCTCCCTCCAAGCAGTAACCGCCTCCCCACCCGCCTTCCTGTCCTCCACGCCAGAAGTCACGTCGAGCAAGGTTAGCTTTCTCTCTCTTTGTACTGTACTTTGTGTCATATTTTTGCGGTTTAAAAAACAAACTAACATATGGTTCAGAACAGATTAACTGTAATTACATTGAACTTTATAGGGAAATTTGATTCGGGACGCGATCAAAAATCGGTTGGCGACCAAATTCGTAGGGGTCAGAACGGATTAACCGTATTTACATTGAACCTTATGGGAAAATTTGATTCGGTTCACGACCAATTCGGTTCGCTACTAGAGTCGCGGAATGAATTAAGTTCGTGAACTGAGGTACCACTGTACTTAATATGCACAAACATATAGATACTGCAATAGTACTGAATGGTATATGCAAGTATATAAACCACTTTCATTTTAAAAGACAGCATATGGCATGGCATCATTCATGAAATGTATGTACTATATTTTACATTGCATCATAAAATGCAATACTTATGTTTATGATACAAGGAATGCAAGTTTCTTAACTCCTATGATAACTATGTGAAAAACAAAAAATGCAATTTAGAGCCATTACTTTTCTCCTTCAGTTCATTTACCTCTAAAATGGGAATCAAACATTACTTAGAGCCTTAATAACATAAGTATTGTAATATTCCCTCATTGATAAAGAATTGTAAGAAACATACTGAGAATTATTAAAGAATCATTTAATAAAATTGTGGTTGGGTGATACAACTCTGGATGATGATCAAGGTTCAAATTTCTCTCTAGAATGCAGGTGGGACAGATTTTTTTTTCCTCCCTCAGTTTCAGATACCTATTGACATAGAAAAGTGTGGCTAATGGTAGCCTATCTGGGAAATTACTATGGAAATGTTTGTCCAGGCTGTATGCATATTACAGACTTAATCATAACAATGGTCAGATCCAGAAGGATATTTTAAGAGTGCCTAAGTTACTAGACATATCTGAATAAGATCTTTGACTCCAACAGCAAATGTCATACAATCTGCTCTTCACTATTTGCATGGCAAACAAATATTTGAAAAATGCAGTCTGGGTAATTTTAAAAACAAGAATTGAATTCTTTTATCCTATTAACATTTCACTATATAAGATACAGAACAAGGTTATATACAACAAAAATAGAAGTCCTATTATTGGATAGTGACTAATTGTCACTCCTTGTTGAGTCAGCTTCCATCAATCAAAATGATAGATTCAAACTAATGCAGTCAGAGAACAAAAATGTTCCATTTCAAAAATAGTTAACTATGGAATTTTTATGAGTAATTTCTTATCTTATTGCTACATGTATTATATGGCAACAGGAAAGTAATTATGCAGATCCTATAATTTCAGGGCCCAAATATAAAATAGTTTAAGTACAATTCTGCACTTATTTTACTGGGAGCACAATGACAATGAGACTTGGTTCCAAGTTGCCATACCATATGAATTATTTTCTCAGAAAAATCCATTAATGAAATTGATATTGCAATGCAAAAAGTCTAATACCTCAACCGAATTTAAACAGTGTAAGGCTGCAGTAATATTCATTCTTATTTCCTGTGACTCTTTAAAAAAAATGACTGTGCTCAACATTAGAAGTAAAATATTTTTCCTTGCAGAGGTTTGTAAGAATTCATTCTCCCTAAGTGAGTCCGTACTTCAAGAATTACAGAACTTAAACGGGCCATATGTTTACCATATTATAACTAAATGGCTTAAAACAGTGTACAGTAGTATCCTCAATACTATGTTCTCCCTATCATACATATACTGTATGCCCAAATGTCCCCCCAAAAGTGGAACTCACGCTCCCTCTTGTGATAGAACATAGAACTGAAGTTTCAATATCTTTTAGTAAATATTTAGAGAAAATGTTTGACTAGTTTCTGTACAACAATGCATGAGCAAATGATAAAATCCCACCTCCTAACCCAACATAACGGTTTATACATTTGCACCAATCTCAACAGCAGTTCTATTTTCACTGTAACAGGAAATTCATTAGAGAAACATCAATGATCGTGTGAATGAAAAAAGGCACAGGAACAAGAGGCTATCACTTTAAATTATTTCATGAGCTAGCATGATTATTTTTCCTTAACAGCTCCAAGCATGGTGTTGCCCAACTTTTAGCTTGGTTAATAAAAAAGATTCCTGGAAGGCAAATTTAATGCTCAAGTGATATGGATCACTGAGCCCTCATAAATGCTTTATTGCTTCCTCTTGTTTTAGTAGCCCTTGGGACTATAGAAATATTAATATTACGTTTTTAAGGTTGGTTACTGCATTTATCCTGAAAAATGTGGAGATTTTCTACATATTTATAGGAGATGCTTTAAGTGATAGGTTCTTTTGATAACTGTCTACATTTATATACATTTCTATGACACAGACAGTCTGTATTGCCCTGAGTTCAAATCCAGTCCTGGACCTTTTTGAATTCTGTCCTGAATGCAAAGTATGCTCTCTACTCCTTACAAAGTATTAATAACAGAGAGTTGGAAGATTCCTAGAACACAATATTCTCTGTTGATTGCCTTGCAGAAATGATCAACCAAGCCTATTAATGCAATCTCAATATCCAGATGCAGAATTAGACTTTTAAAAAATTATAAATTCATTCAAAGTCAGAGTGAAGCTGAGGACAAAAAGAAAAAGGAAAAACACCTAATGATGATGGTGCTCCCTTTACAAAAAAGTTCAAAGTGAGGAAGTAAAACTAACAGCTTCTATCCCCTCATGTGAACTTCTGCTATTTTTTTTTTAATCTTTTGAAGTACGAATGCTTTCTTGGGATCTCATGCATGGAAGAGGCAATCGCTGCAGATAGAATATCACATGCTTTGCATAAGTAAACTTGTAACAGTAAGAAGCATATGGCATTTCAGCATTCCTGTTGAAAAGCAGCAGTGGAATTGTTTAAGCCTTAAAGTCACGCGCTTTGAACATTTTTTACAACAGCCAGAAGTGAACCCACAAATACGGTACACAAGCCATTGCACATACTGTATTATGAAACAGCTCATGCGCAGCCTAAAGTTCCCTGAATCTGCTATACAGAATTTAATTATTGTGTGGGTGTAAGTTATGCAGTATATAGCTTTTGGAGATTAACTTCGAAGAATTAGCACTATAGTAAAGAGAAAATGTCTTCTACCTTAAATTTGCTCCCACAAGATACTTATATGCAAATAGCACAGTTACAGCAGTAATAAAGCTGCAATCACAGATGAAGCAGCAGCAAGATTTTTCTTTCCTGTAGTCATAGACGTCTTGAAGGCAAGTAATCAATCAAAAGAATCATACACATCTACACTGCATTTTTCTCACGCTGCCTGCATTCTCCAAGTCTATCACCAGTACCTCATTGCTCTTTACGTACCCCTTTTTAAACTGTCAATTTTCTTAAAGAAGCGTCTGACCCAATTCCAAGCGCACTTCCATCGAATTCCATGGAATTCCGATTCCACGGAAGGTTCCATTTTCCTAGGTTCCATTTTCCGCATGCCCGAGAGGTTGCCATGCCGTGTTATTACGTTGCAGCAGAAGTAATGGAAGCTGCAGTCCTATACAAATTTACCTAAGAGTAAGCCTCGCTGAACTCGGGGGTGGTGGTGGTGTTAAATACTGAGTAACCATGCTTGTATTTTACTTGATTATTGCATTACTTTCTGCCGTAGTCGTTTACAGATCAGGAATGCGACCAGACCAGAGAACCTTTTAAGGAGGATCTCAATGAGATTTGCTCCTGAGTAAGATCGCATGGGGCGGATCCTAATTTAGTTTTTTTTAGGTCCTGGGTGCAAGAAAAGAGTACAGTTGCATTTCCGTGGATACTGACATCGAAACTTGCGGGACTCTCTTCTGACTCATCTTCAAGAAAGGATGGTGTGTTACGCAGAGATCGATGCTCAGCATCCCCCCCCCCCCCCGTCAATGGGAAGACATTCTCCCGCCTTGGGAAAAGACAAAAATGAAGGAGATGAATCGAGGTCCGCAGAATTCGAGCCCCAACCAGGTAAGGAAACCAGCCGCTGCTACAGGATCGCTCATCCTGTCCAATCAGAACTCGGAATCTACCACGGGGGCGGAGCCATCCCGACTCTACGCCAATGGCTGTACCCAAGCGTGGTAACGGACGGGTCCCTTGCCCGCCCTCTTAACTCGCCACACGGTTGGAAGGCGGAGCTTTCTGAGGCGCTTTGGGGAGGGGGTGGGAACGTCATCCGTTTTTTTTTCCCGTGATCCAACGCTGTGAAAGGCGGTAGCACTGCTGCAGTAGCAGCCCCGCTGCCGCTACCGACGACGACTTCATCCGGGTCTTGGGTGGTGCTGTAGAGACGGGAATCACCGTGCTGCAGGTAACGGTCGTGTGATCGCGAGGTGGTGGGGGAGACGGGAGCAGCGAAAGAAGAGGTTGGCCTTTTCACACAGGGAGCGGGATTGTTTCGCCTGCTCGAGAGAGCGGCTTAGGCCTTCAGATGATCCTTCTGCTACTTCTGAGACGATGGATGGGAGGGAGAAAAGAAAAGAAAAAGAAGTTTCCTCGCTTCCTCCCGCCCTTTCTTTCTGCTCGCTTTAGCCCTGCATCCTTTCTTCCCCTTCGGCCCCCTCCCTCTCCTTGCCGCGCCTTCCCTGACAAACCTGAAGGTCCGAGGAGCGCCGCCCCTCGGCAGCAACTGATTGGCCCCTGGGCTGTGGTCCTTCTTGCGATTGGCCGGAGGTGCCTGTCCTGGGTGGCGCGTCATTTCCCGTAGCAAGTTCGAGATGGGCAAGGGAGACCTTGGCTGCCAGGGAGGGATGGGAAGGGGGTGGGGCGCGAGATGATGCTGCGGCGGGGACTCCCAGGCACGATGGTCAAGCCCCGCCCCATCTCCGGAGGCGCCCCGCTTCCCGCCTATTGCCGGCCGAGCCCTGTCGCAGCTTCCTCCTCGCGCGCGCCTTCGAGCCCCCTCCCTTCCCCCACTGGCTCGAGCGCCGGGCCACGAGAACCCGGGCGGGGAGCGAGCGCGAGAGATGAGGGAAGGCCTGCCGCTCGGCGGCTGGGGCTCCCGATGGGACGAAGCCTTCTGGGCCGGAGCGGGGCCAAAACGGAGGTGGACTGCTTCTTGGCAAGCGACTTTGCTACCACGAGGCGCACCGCCTCTTCTTCCCGCGCGGTCTTTCTTGTGTCTCGCCTGATCGGAGAATAATCCTGTCCACGCTGGCTTGGCAGCCTGCTCCCTTTCATTAGAGGGGGCTTGCTTCTCGGGAGACAGCTGGAGGATCGGGTCGCCAGGAGATCTGGCAGTCAAATGTTTGGCGCCTCTTTAGCTGATTTGTATAGCACGTCTCGGATTTGGAAAACTAAGTAGTTTGAATTTGAAGCAGTGTAACTTCGTCAGAGGTAGGGGGAGTTTTTCACTTTGTGGCGCTCCTTATTTAAGCCACCCGCTATTTTAATCAACAGATCAAGTTGTGACTTGTTGGAGGTGTGAAGGCTAGAATGGTTTTTGAGTCTCGGTTTTGCTTTTCTTGCTGGCAAGTGCCCTAGTTGTTCTTTCTGATACAACTTTACCTCCAATTCAAACTTTATAAACTTTCAGCAGTTATCTGGGAATAGTGGATTTTTTAATGGATGCTGCTATCTTACTTTTCAGATGTCCTTCCTGTATCTTCTTTGGGGTTGGAAGCCAAGTTGCAAAAATTTGCTTCTCAAGTGAAACTTCATTACATGGGATGACAGTGCCATTACCTACTTGAGGGCTGACAAGGTGTATCTGTTTCTTTACAGCTGGGAAAGGAGGAGCATTGGCCTTGGGTGGGGTGACTGTATTTGTCTTTGAAAGTGGTAAGGGAAAGTACTTTAAAACAGTGTGTTCAAGCCTTTTCTTTTGCCACTACAGAGTTTTGATCCTGTCAAGTTAAACTTAACTTTTCAAACTGACCGTGTGGTGTCTTAAGTTTGAAATGATGAGGGAATGTAGAAAGTTTTTTCCTTTCTTCAGAAATAGTCAAACCTAAGATGAAATCTTTCAGAAAACTGCTTCCTGAACATGTAGTGTCTTGAAAGTAATTAAATTAGTAATTTGTCAAAAAAACAACTCTTACATTCTTTGAAAACTGTTATATCAGATACTGAAATAGATATTGATAACATAGATTAGTTTAATACAGAATTTTATGGCAACAAAATAGTGTCCCAGTAACATAAAATAACAAGCCATGGAATAGACAGATTTGCTTTTACCTTAAGCCAAGCCAGTCAGACTTCCAAAAAGATTCCTTAATTGTGAATAGTGGTAGGATTGTTGATGGCTTTATTTCTAAGACCAAACAAAGTTGAAACTTACAAGAATTTGAATATGTGGGGAATATGTTAATGTTAGGCTGAGATTCATGGGATATAGAACCATTCAGTTTATATAGCAATTTTCAAAGCAAACTTTGGCTGTTTAAATTTTAAAATACTTAATATGTCTATTTCTGAGTAAGGATTTACTAAACAAAGCAGGTTGCAAGGGATTTGTTTTCATTTTAATTGGAGTAAATTAGTATATAAGTGAACTCTAGTTCAGGCAACTGTCAAATATCCATGGGTGCTGCTTTCGGTGAATTTGATCTTTTCACCTGCATCTTCCTAGAGTAACATAAGATTAGAGCACTTTGGAAATAACCAAATGGTGAATGCCTTTTGATTGTTTGCTACAAATGCTGAATGATTGCTGCTGCCAGTAAACCTCAAGTGTTTATGTATATGTGCAGGTGTTGGTGGGGGGAATAGACAACATTTTGTCTTGAAAGTGAAGCCAGAACTACGTTAGTCCTTCATAGAAGTTTATGAATTTTGAGCAACTTGATGAATTAACTTAAATAAAGACATGAAATGGTATGAAGTTGTTTGAAGAAACAAATCCTTCCTCTTCAATTTTATATTTGTCCTTATGAAGAAGCAATTGAATATAATTACCTATAAGTTAAATAGTTTATTAGCTGCTCAGTAGCAGTAACATTACAGTACTAAATGTTTGCTGCTGAAACAAATAGAATTTGTTGCTTATGCAGTTGTTGGTACATAATTTTATTAACAGATGAGGATATAAGATGTTATGTTATATCCAGTAATTGGGATTATATAGAAATAATCCAACATCATGTGAGTAGAATTTTTTATACCACAGGATTTCCCATTCCCCTTGCAATTTCTTTTCCTAGTAAAATGCTGTATGATAATTCTTGAGAAGGGACCATCCTATCTGTTTTCTACTAATTGAAGGGGTTACTTTTTCACATAGTCCTCATTCTAGAAGGAGTTGTGTACATCTGTCTTGATTAGAAAGTTCCATAGAGGATCTCCAGTTGCACAGCTAAAGTCCATTGCTCTGTTGGTGTAATGTACTGAAACACTCATTTTTCATCAGGTGTGGAGACATCGATTCATTCACTACCTGATAAAAAGACACCTAATTAGTTCTTATGCAAGACAAAATAATACCAATTGTGTAATACAAATAAAGAAAAGGAGGTATAATAATGTCCTCAGTGTTTTATATCCTTCATTATTCTATAACATTTGTTTGATGTGAACAAAGTGGGCCCTGCACCTGCAGGAAAAATTCAAGGAAGAAAAAAAACATCTTAGTTGATATTATTATAAATAAATGATTGGAAAACCTTTAGATTTAGAAGAGATATCTTGAGAGCATTAAAATATTTAGGAGCCATTATTTAGTAAGTTTGCTTATGGTTTTTAGTGAATATGTGCAATAATGTACAAATTATAATGTTTCTGAAAGGTAGATATTCAGTAGGGAGATAAAGACTAGACCTGCTGCAAAAATGTAAACTATAAAAGCAAAAAAGCAAGAGCAATGTTGCTATATATTCAACAGTTTTTGAAATACTAAAAATCAGTTTCTTTTCTGAGATTATAGTGTAGGTTTTAGACATTGAGTGATTATTGTCATCCTGTGTGTGGTAATATGGGTAGGTTGTGTTTGTAAATATATGTTGCATTTCATAACATTGGAAGTGCTGGCTCCTAGCTTGACAGTACAAAATAAATGTTCCTACTCCACAAATCCATTCTAGCATATTAACAGTAATATAGAGTGTTAAGGAAATTGTGGTGTCCTGTTTGTGCAGAGCAGTTTAGAAAAATCTGAAAATTCTTTATATATTTTTAAAATGATATGCATCATGAACACACTTCACTTCTTTGAGCAAAGAAGAAAGTGTAATATGTTCAATTCATTCCCAATGTACTAAAACACAAGCCATACCTATAATACACTTAGTAAAGTTATTAAGGATTTTAGATAAATTTTTCAGAATACTGCAAGGTGAACTTGTCACATTCTTAAAGATGGAGGCTGATACCTATTGACATTGAGTATAAGCCTTATTCAACTGTTTGGATTATCTGCTCAAATATAGTAACAGAGTTTAGATTCTGATTCCTTATGTAGTTCTGTGGTTTTAAACTATAGATATTTCATGGCTTTCAGTGGGCATATGCAGGATTCAAGTTTTGAGATTTCCCCAATATTTACTGCCATGGTTATTCATTTTCACCCAACTTGTCCCTGTCTATTTCTTGCTTAGTTTTGCATCAGTTATGTTCTCCCATCTCTTTGAGATGGAGAAAAAACCCCCCTAGATTTTAAACATGTCTATAGATCACTGGAAATTTCCAACACTTGAATGTGAATGTTAGTATTTACCAGAGCAATTTTCAGTGTAACAAATGCACCAAAACATTGTTTATTCACAACCTGCATTTTATTTCAGTATAAAGAATAAGATTAGTTTCCTGGGCTATTTATGTATTGTCATAAAATCTGGCATTTCTTATAGCTGAAATTGCAGTTGCATGCTTTTATTTATTTAGGATGGTTTTCATTAACTTTCCTTCCTCCTTTTAGGTTTGAGAGTGGAATAGAATGAAGAACGCTGTACAATAGTTGCCTTGCATCAGTATTTGCAATCAACTTAATTTCTTCATCCAGAGAAGTTCCTAAGACTGAATGATTCAGATATTTAACTGGAAGGAAAGGCTTTTAAAATAGATTGTTAAACAACTGGAGAGACGTTTGTTTTAGCATCCTTTTTAAAAAGATATTGCCATCTATTAAATGAAGATACTGCTCTGTGGGATGAGGTAGTAGGTTGTATAGTTTTAGGGTCATACCCACCACTGGGAGATAACTATACAGTCTACTGTCTTTCCTAAGGAGGCAGATAGTCATCAGCAACATTAGTCTGATTTTATTATTGGAACTATGGTTGCAATGGTAGATAATGTACACAATTGAACATTATTTCAAAGAAGCAAGAACATGAGCAACAGGGAACTTGCACCAGTGCCATAATTAATAACAATCAAAGTTGGGCTGTGGTATGAAGGACTGAGGGGGAAATAGCTCAGGCAAAGGTAACTCAAAAAAGCAAATCTTTTGTGTTCAAGCTACCTTTGACCAGTTTTGACAGTCCCTGTCCCCCCCCCCCCCCCCCCCCCCCCCCGGCCGCAGTACCTGTTTCCCATCATTCAAAAGGCCTGCTGCTTTTCATACAGCCTCATAGGAGATATGTGAAACAAAAGCTTCCTGGCGCAAGCTTTTTTCAGGATCAAATTCAAAGGCATATTCTCAGAACAAATTTACTTTCTAAATATGTTTCTCTTATCAGGTTGAGGTAGTAGATTGTATAGTTGTAGGGCAGTTATTTTGCCCTCTTCAGGAGATAACTATACAATCTATTGCCTTCCCTGAGGAGTAAAAATTCTACAGTATTCTTCGTGGATATTTGCAGTTTGACTTATAATAGAAATTACAGTATGTTTTTGTTTTTAGTGGCAAACTATGTACACAAGGTTGTAAGGGTCATTTTGTCTTTATCTACTGAAGGAGATACTTGATGAGGGATGGAGTATATGTGATATGTTTGTGTATTAGTTCATGATCTTACTGAATGTGTTTTGAAAATATATTCTACTTAAGCTGAATTGTAGTTTAAGAAAGTAGCCATTGTTTTGTTTCAAATGGAATGGCGATATACTTGTGTATATATTAATCATTTGATATGATGTCAAAACATTTAACACCTAAGGATGTTTCCTGTTTACCACAAATGAACAATGGTAATATCTTTGCACAATGAACATGTATGTGTTTATACTGCATAATCTTTAAAGATGTGCATAACCTTTCTTCACAATGACTTCTTTTTTTAGAAGAATTACAGAAGAAGTGGTGGGGTTCCTAGGAAGAGGTAGTAGGTTGCATAGTTTTAGGGCAGTGGTTTTGCCTATAAGGAGTTAACTATACAACCTGCTGCCTTTCTTAGGGCTTTAATATTACAACAGGATCATAGTTGCTTGAATTACGTGTTCCTAATATAAGTTATTGTATAAAGTTTGCAAGATTTACCATTACATTTTTGTTCCCTGAATTGAATAAACCAAATCATGCAGAGGTTCCTTAAACTGCCTATTCTTTTTCCTATGCCAGGAGAATGTGGGAGCCAAAAAAAGAAAAAATCTGATACCACCTGCATACTGGGAAGAAGTGTGGTTGTTTTAAGCCTAGTACTGCTCTTGTATGTATGTAATTTGCATAATAAAGTAGAAATTCAAACCAAGAAGGAATTGGTTTGACGTAGCTCATTGTGTTTATGTTTTGTCCAGTTCTAATATTTTCTGGTTTTAACATCCAAAAGTGCCTTTATTTTAGTTTTTAATGAAATCTCTGTGTATTTTAGAATAGATTAATTGCTGGTATGCCTAAGCAGCTATGTAAAGGAGATTGGGACTCTGTCTACACATCAGCAGAATAACTCTCCTAAAAATTGTATAGAACAGGACCAAATTAGGTGTTGGAGGAGAAGCCAGCCTCTCCCCAAAATCAAAAATGAAAATGGCCTGGATCCCAATTTCCCCCCTCCCCAGTGGTATTCTGTTAGGAAAGACAATTGAGCAGTGGCTTGAAATGTTGTCCACTGCTCCATTTTAAGCCTTCCTCCCTTCTGGTTCATGCAGCCTGACTCATGATTCCCAGTGCACAATATAAACATGCAGATATAACATGAGAGGAGAGCAGAAATGCAGGAAACATAAGAACCCCTTGTCAAGCCCCACATAGCTGGTAAACTCAAGAAATAAGAACCAAACAAATTTCAGAAAGCAGCTTTATTGCCATTCAAGATAAAAGCATAATCTTAAAAATTATAAAAGTAAGTTTCTTGGGAGACCTACAGCAAGCCACTTAAGGTAGAGTCTTTGAAATGTTTTATTCCCACATTCCTACCTCTGGGCTTGGCTGCCTTTTGCATCCACTGAATTGTGGTTGGTTCCCACAATCTCTCACAATCCTAATTAGACCCTCACAGAAAACATAGAGGCAGTATGTATGCACACAGGCACAACATGCTACTTTGCTACACAGAGGAAAATACAGATGCCTCCTAAGGCCACCCATGGTAAACAGTTGGAAAGCATTCCAAAAGCTGTTCTCTGGGTGGTCTCACCATGTTCAGTATATGCAGTTATTAGGATTTCTTGTTAAAGAGCACTGAAGAATACATCTACCTGTAGTTCATAATCTTTGGGGATCCCCATGAAATTACGTTTTTTTTTTCTTTTTCAAAATGCAGAAAAAACATGGTTAACATTTATGCTGTGCATTCACACATTTTTTAAAAAGTGGTCTTAATGAAAAAAAAGTATGTGAATACACACAGAATATAAAATTATATATGCAGTACTGTGCAAAAGTTTTAGGCAGGTGTGAAAAAATGCTCTAAAGTAAGAATGCTTTCAAAAATATTAATTGTATTTGTTTATGTTTATCAATTTACAAAATGCAAAGTGAGCAAACAGAAGAGAAATCCAAATCAAATCAACATTTGGTGTGACCACCCTCTGCCTTCAAAACAGCATCAATTCTTCGAGGTACACTCGCACAAAGTTTTTGAAGAAACTCGGCAGGTAGGTTGTTCCAGATGTCTTGGAGAACTAACCACATTTGTGGATGTAGGCCGCATCAAATCCTTCTGTCTCTTCATGTAATCCCAGACAGACTCCATGATGTTGAGATCACGGCTCTGTGGGGGCAAAACCATCATTTCCGGGACTCCTTGTTCTTCTTTAGGCTGAAGATAGTTCTTAATGACATTGGCTGTATGTTTGGGGTCATTGTCCTGCTGCAGAATAAATTTGGGGCCAGTCACACGCCTCCCTGATGGTATGGCATGATGGATAAGTATCTGCCTGTATTTCTCAACATTGAGGACACCATTGATCCTGATCAAATCGCCAACTCCATTTGCAGAAACATGCAAGGAACCTCCACCTTGCTTCACTGTTGCCTGCAGACACTCATTCTTGTACCGTTCTCCAGCCCTTTGGCGAACAAACTGCCTCCTGCTACAGCCAAATATTTCCAATTTTGACTCATCAGTCCAGAGCACCTGCTGCCATTTTTCTGCACCCCAGTTCCTATGTTTTCGTGCATAGTTGAGTCACTTAGCCTTGTTTCCATGTTGGAGGTATGGCTTTTTGGCCGCAATTCTTCCATGAAGACCACTTCTGGCCAGACTTCTCTAGACAGTAGATGGGTGTACCTGGGTCCCACTGGTTTCTGCCAGTTCTGCGCTGATGGCACTGCTGGACATCTTATGTCAAAGGGAAGTAAGCATGATGTGTCTTCCATCTGGTGCATTAAGTTTCCTTGGCTGACCACTGCATCTACGGTCCTTAACATTGCCCGTTTCTTTGTGCTTCTTCAAAAGAGCTTAAACAGCACATCTTGAAACCCCACTCTGCTTTGAAATTTTTGCCTGGGAGAGACCTTGCTGATGCAGTAGAACTACCTTGTGTCTTGTTGCTGTGCTCAGTCTTGCCATGGTGTATGACCTGTGACATGAAACTGTCTTCCATAACCTCACCTTAGTAGCAGAATTTGGCTGTTCCTCACCCAGTTTTAAGCCTCCTACACAGCTGTTTCTGTTTCAGTTAATGGCTGTTTCAACCAACATATGAAATTGATGATCATTAGCACCTGCTTGGTATCATTGGTTAATCATACACCTGACTGTAATCCTATAAGATCCCTGACTTTGTGCAAGTGTACAAAATGTGCAAGTGTAAGAATTGATGCTGGTTTGAAGCCAAAGGGTAGTCACACCAAATATTTATTTGATTTAGGTTTTTCTTCTGTTTGCTTACTCTGCATTTTGTAAATTGATAAACATAAACAATTACAATATATATTTTTGAAAGCATTCTTACTTTACAGCATTTTTTCACACCTGCCTAAAACTTTTGCACAGTACTGTATATAAATACATACATGTATAGAAGCTCTCCTAATTAAATACTTAATAAAGCCAAACAGAGCTCTTATGGGTCTTTTCCAGGTTAAGATGTGGAATCTAGTCAAATCAGTTATTAGAAAAGAAGAAAGGTAATTGATTACTTAAGTCATTTATTTGTACTTGTGGTTTCAGTCATGCTTCTATTATTTGAGTTGGACAACTTGGTGGATAAGGTTTAGTAGTGAAGCAAAAGTGCATGGAAGTCTTACAGATGAAAGGAGTATACTCTTAAGATGTCTTTGCCATCAGTTCCAGCCACTATTCCAACAATGCTGACATCATCACATGCCACAGATTTGAAGCCACTATGAGAGTGAAAAATTTGTGTGAGTATTTGGTTAAATAACAAGTCACATTGAAGCAATTCAATATGGAAAGTACAAGAAATCAAATGGTCCCAGATTCTACATGGAATAGAATATTTCACTGCAGGCTGAGATATAGTCCAAGGCCTATATCAGTTGGGTCACTGCATGACACACTGTAGTTGATTAATTCTGTTATTTGCAGTTGGAAAGTTTACCCTTAAGTTTTATGCTTCAATGTGGTCTCCAGATAGAAATTCTTGTACTTATGGAAAAAAGAAAATGTTAATAATAGATTATTTGACATATCAAGCCTATTCTTAACCTTGTTTCCAATGCTTGGACAAGTTGGTGAGTAGATATCACCATAAGGAAAAGAAAAGCAGCCCTCCCATGCCTTGTTTGAGATATATAATAAGAAATTGAACATTTTTAATTTGCCTTTTAAAGAGAATGCCAGTGGTTAACAATCAGCAGGAAGAAGCAAATCAGGTTAAATATTCTCTAAATCACCCTGAAATTTTCAATTGAGGTTAGAAAGCTGGATAAGGAAAAGTTTCAACACAGCATACAACAATTTGGGGAGAGGGGGAATTTCTCTGTGCAAAAAGCCTGCATGAATACATAAAAGACTCCTCTGCTACATCTTAAATAGGCAAGTTCAGGCAGGAAAACTGTCAACTAGTTATTCTAAAGTCCTAAACAAGATAAATTGCCCGTGGGTGCTCAATACCACATTCACATTTGAAAAATACTAAATGCAATATCTTGAAACTTTGACACTGTATCACCAAACCATTAAAATGCCAACAAACCATAAAACAGTCTTTAAAAGATGAGACTTACCTTGACCATCTGTGAGATCCTCCCAATAAATGATAGCAACTGGTCAACAAAGAGGATTTGTTGTCATTTTTCCAGGAGTATACACGGAGTGAAAGGTCCATGGAGGATGTCACAACATGAAAAGGATCCTGGGGTAGGATGGAGTGGTGGAAACAAGAAGTTGTTTAGTTAAATATCCCTAGTATGTATACAGAGCAGAAAGTAATGGCTACTCAGACTTTTTTTTTAGCAAAATAGGCTAAAAATGTTTTCTAGAAAAGAGGAAGAGTGACTATACCACCCAAATGGATGTAATAATCTTCTGGTGATCCTCGAAAGCCATCAATACAGTCCCACTCAGAGAATATACTGTCAGTTTTGGTCCAGCTGCTATAAGAAGAGTTTGTTTGCCAAATCCTTTCATACTTATCATCTCTTGGGCTGGCAGTGTGAAGCTTGCAACCTGTTGAGCTTTTGCATAAAAAGAATGCACACTTATTTCTGTATCACATTAACTACTGAAATTTCTATTCTATTTCACCCAAATGTCCTTTGTTCATATTGATTAAGAGTTCTGAGAATTGCAGTCGTAACACTGCTATCGATTATCAGGATGGGAAGACAATTTCACTTGATAACATTAATTGAGCTCCCTCTGACACAGCATGAGCAATGGGATTTCTCCATTCCTCCAGATACATCCCAGTGGCTACCGACTACCAGGTTATCTATACTTGGGGCATGGGGCTGCAGGGAGAATCCATACTACCAGTTGGGTCTGTATCACAGGTAGTTAGGCAACCATTAGTAAGTAATTATGGGCTTACCTTAACTGAAAGCAAAGAAGAGAGAAATTGAAAAGGAAAAGATTAAGCAAGGACAGGACAGCCTAGTAAAGAACAAATAATTGCAAGTCATCAGGATCTGTATATTTTGAGTCATCTAGGTAATTCAACCGACCAATATCAGCCATGGGGTTTTTTTGACCTCTTTCTCTATTCTTACTAGCATACGTTCTAGATTGCCAACTATTAATTTTTGTAAATCTCCCAGGAGACTTTGTGGTAGGAAAGCAGGATATGAGTATTTTAAATAACACAGAATGGTCTACTCAAAAGGAATTAAAGGCTCTAGATTTGCCACATCAAGGCAGAACATCAAGTAGAGTAAGTCATTTTGAAGATTATGCAATGTAAGAAAGTATTACTCTTCCGAAAAGCTGCCAGAAAGGATTTTCCCCACAGTATTATTCGGAGATTCGAAATAGCACCTGTTAATATTGAATGTTTGGCATAAATTATTTTGAAGAATAGTTACCACTTCAGAACATTTTCCCGATTATTATCAAATAAAAGATTAAATAATGTAAAATTATTGATTGGGCAATACATGTATTGAGGCCAAGCAAATATATATAGAAAAGCTTTTGATGTGTGCTATTTGGATATATTTGGCCTTAATAATGTTAGTGCCTGACAGTACATTTTGTATTTTTTATTCCATTATGGTCCAGCACATTTGAAGTAACACAATGGCACATCTAAATGTACACAATGGCTTGATGAAACCTACCTGTAACATTCTTTTTATATTTAGTCTTCTCAATTACTATATCAAAGCTAACAATGTGAAACATCCTCTCGTTTTTGTGCAGAATGGTAATTCTTGCTGATTCTGCTGGTAACCAGCACATCACATGACAATTTGTGATTGGTAAAGGACTAGATAGCATCAATTCATCATCTTCTGGGTGAGATGCACAATGTGTATAAAATACCTGATATGCAAAAAAGAAAATAATACCAATAAGCTGGGATCCAAAAATTCAAATTATAGTTTTAAAAATCTCAGTGTAACTTTGGAACTTTATTCAAATGTTTATGTGACTGTATTAAGCTTTCTGATCCCAACTAAGGACATTGATTCATCTCAGTATTGTCTATCCCTGAGATAAAAGAATTTGGCATATCTCCATTCAGCTCTAGCTAGCATGGCCAATGGGAATTATGGTTCAAACGCTTGGGAAAGCACCAGGTTACCAACTGCTGGTTTATATTGCCTGGCAGCAACTTTCCAAGAAATCCTTCCTAACCCTCTCTGAAATGCTGGGGGTTGAGCTTTTGATCTGCATGTAACCCGTACCTTCTCTTACTGAGCCATCTTATTTGCATTGCAAAGCTCCATGCTGTATCAAAAATGACTTTTGAAACTTGTTCCCATTTGAGAAATGCAAACCTTACTATAAAATCAGAAGTACAGTTCTTTGAACCTAGGCTACTATCTACAGCTGAAACTTTGATATACAAGAACTGCTATATAGGCAGATTACTGATTTGTTAGAAAAATCTGAAGATAATAGTGTCACCTTAGACAAATTTCAAGTTCTCCGGAGGTCTTCTTTAACAACTTGTTAAAGATGGGCAAAGAATATAAATGGAGCAAACACAAATGCTTATTTCATTTTACTCATTTAATAAGTCATAGCCAAAACTCTCAGGATGACATACAAAGTAACACAATACAGTAAAACCAATAATTTTATCACTGTAACTGTCCTCACTCCATACTAGATGAGGTTAATTTTGTGACTGCATTTCACAAAAGTTTTCCCAGAAATAACAGCTTGGTAGAAGAAGCAGCAATCGGATTCAGAATGGTGATAATGTGAAGGAAACATAGATTTTAATTATTACAGCCATTTCAAAATCCACCAAGACTGCCCCATGTCTGAAAGATCATAGAATCAAAGAACGTAAGAGTTGCAAGGGATATAGTAAGTCATCAAGCCCAAACCACTGCAGGAATCCACTACTGTAGTAACCAGGACAAATGGGCATCCACCTTTTCCTTAAACACCTCCAGCGAAGGAAAGTCTGCTTCCTCCCTCCCAAGGCAGCCTTGAGATGAACAGCTCCACCTCTTAATTGTTAAGACATTTTCCTTTATGACCACTTGAAATCTATTCCTTGCATTCTTGCCTAGTCTTCTGAAACAATTACGAACAATTTTGCCCTGCTTGGCTGCAATGCCACTGGCTTAAACTAGATCTCAAAAGACATTTAATAGTAACTAGACAACCATCTGACCGGTTGGGTCATCCTTTGAGAGAAAGGTAGTGGAGTCTGATGTGACCAGAATGAACATTAATTTTAGCCTGACCATATATTTTTTTACCCTAATGCTGGATGGTCCTGTGATCATCTAAGAGTACATATCATAAATAGAAAAATAACTGTAGTAGCAAACAAACTTCAATAATAAGTCAATATTTACTTACCTAAACAGATAAACAGAATGATCACGGACGGGCAAAAAAGCAGTGGGAGTGGGACCGACTTCTGATTTCCTGCCAGCTTTCCCACTGATTTTGCTTGTGGGAAGCTGGCCGGAACTGTTGGAAATTATGATCATGTGACTGCGGGGATGCTGCTACGGCCACAACACTGCAAATAAAACTGGTCTGAACATCATGGACATTTCAATTCCACAGGAGTAATAGGCCCTGGATTTTTTATGCGTTCTTTAAGTTAGCGAATTTTAGGTACCTTGATTCAAAAATTGTTGTGGTATAATGCACTGTTTGAGCTAATTTGAGGGTACAAACAAACAGATAAACACAATGAGTTTTAGTAGAATATAGATAGAATACCTTTGGTGAAAAAGCAGTACAGGTAGGACAAACAACTATCCATTGCCCATCCGGTGAACACAAAGACAACTCCATACCACAGTTCTGAAACACGTTTTTGTACAAAATTTGACTTAGATCAGTTGCTGCCAAGGTATAAAGTATGCCTTTTCCAGTGCCTACCTAAATCAAAGAAGGGGAAAGCATATAAAATAGAATGAATGATCTTCAGAGATGCTAACTGCTTCATAAAACTCAAAATTACAGAATGGGGTAAGCAAAAGCTATACTGTACTATTGCCTATTTCTGGCAAGTTAGTGCCTACAAAGATTGCTAAGCTAATCAGACCATAATCTAATTCCATCAACTCCTCTATAGAGCTCTGAATGTCTACCCCTGAACTATAAATAATATTTCCCCCCCAACAGCTGGCCAGTGGGGTAACCCTAAAGGTGGCAGCTAATTGGTGCCCTGCCTCCTTTGACCTTCCTTGCTAAAGTTTCTTTCCACATCAAGAGGAAACAGGCATCTTCAAAACTGTTCTTGTGTTGGGAAAGGCACAATCCTATTCCTCAAAGCAACTATGGAGAACACAGGATATTTTTTGTCATTTAGGGAGAGGGAGAAATCCCGGGCTCTAAGAGGGAGATGTGGGAGTTCCAAACAACGGGAAACTCCCACACTTCATGTCCAGAGAAAATGCTGCTAAACTGTGAAGCAGGAGAAAGGCTTGATTTCCCATATCCATGGAGGTCCCAGGAAATTATGGGTGCACAAGGGGATGGTGCTGATCTCAGATTGACACAGTTGCTACAGGTAAAGAAGCCTGTCTTATTTCTATAAGTTTAAAATATGTTGTTTTACAAATATTTGGCAGTCAGAAAGCTTTGAGGGTGGTCATCAACTTATCTAGTGTGCTACTTACCGTTAAGAATGGGTTATTCTTTATTGTGTAGGCCACCATAGAGCATGAAGAGGATAACACTGAAAAAGTTGAAAGCTCTTCCCCTGTAGTCCCATGCCAGAGTTTGATTGTCCCCTGCCCGTCTGCTGTAGCTGCCAGGTTAAATGCAGGAAATGTGATAATATTTACTAGTGGAACTTCCTGTTGGGGACTTGACCAAATCTGCGTACCCTGATAAAAGCAAAAAATTAATGAAAATCCATTCTATCTGATCAGCATTTTTTTTTAAAAAAATCTTCCTGTTAGTGCAATCATTATTGCATGTTTATGTACCATGCATTCTTTTCAACATGAAATATTTCTCCATGAAAAAAAATCCAGTTTCTGTTCCAACACAGTTGTTTGTGTGAAAAGCTAACTTTTCACTGTTGTTACAAAAAAATAACCAAATTACATTGCTTTTATCCTGTTGAAACTTGTTCACTTAATGTATTTCTCCATTAGATCATGATGATGAGTCAGACTTCTTCATTGTATTTCAAAGTCCTGAGCTGTGGCCAAAAATTCCTAAAAGAATTTAGTTCATTTCACATAAAATGATAACTTCCTTTGGATCACAGTTGTGTCCTCCATGCCCCCAAAGACCATGTAAATCAGCGAATTTGAAAATTATTGTCACAAAAACAGCCTTGGAAAAAATTTCCAGATTTGTAATACTGAATTTGTAATACTTTCACTTAATGTCTTGTTACCTACATCAGTTATGTCTTCATCAGCTACTTTTCATGTGTTGCATTCTTGAAGAAACAGCAGATTGCTTATATAGCTCGCGCTACATCTTCTCCAAAGTAACATTCCACTTTGAGAAGTTTATTGGAGTGTAATTTAATGCTATTTCTTCAACCTGTTAAATAAAGTGGGTCAACTTTCTTCTGCTTGCACTGCTGTATATGAAGAACCTTCCTGTTAAAAACTCTCTCATTGTTGGCAGATCTTTAATATTCTGAAGGCTGAGATCACAAGACAGCTCTGAAGCCTTAATACTAACATATATTACGGATTGATCACTGTCTGTTGTCTCTTCTACTTCTTTGGACAAACATCCTCTAACAACACTTATTCCACTAGCTTGACTGGAACATTGTGTCGTTCCTCCTTCTACAGCACTGTGTCCTTTAGTGGAGAATTTGACTAAGATATCATATACACTGTCTTTCTTACTTCTTTGATTCTTTTTGAATTACATCTTTAAAAGCCACTGTCTGTAAAACGTAAACTGGTTTGAATGCTTTGGAGGAAGCCTGCTCCATAAATGTTACCAACTAAGCAGGTAAGTATGTATCAGTGGGATACTAGCACATTTCTTGCTCTTCCTCCTGCTTCAGTATAGGCATGATGTGAATGTAGCCTGTTTGCTGAAGACTCAGATATTCCCAATGCACATTCCAATACTGATAGATATTGTTTATCAGATACCTCAGCCCCTCCCTCTGCTGGAGATAGAAAAAGTTTGGTTCTTTTCAAAAGAAAGGGTAAAATTCAGGAGAAACAGCAGAGAGAGGCTGGTAAAGTACCATTTTTTTCATCTCCAGTAGCTTCAGAATTAATGTACAATAAGGTAATTGAAGCAGAGAGAACAATGGTTTCAAGGGTGTTTATTATATTTAATATTTTTACTAGATATACTAAATCAGTTTTACTTCTATAGAAATAGAAAAGTTGAATGAAAAATAATGTCTCTGCTCTTTTGTTACCTATATTCTCCATGTAATCACCACCATTCACTACATACAGCTGCCAATGATGAATAAGCTGCTTAAAGCTGTTATGAAAGAACTTCACACAACTTGTCCCTTCAACCAGATCCTGCCAGTCCTTTCTACCTCTTCATTTGAGTCAAAAGATTCCCATGAAGCTATTCCTTCAATTTAAGGAAAAAGTGGAGGTCACATGGTGCCAGGTCTGGACTATATGGTGGATGGGGTAAGATAGTGAGATCCAACTTTGCAATTGCCTTTTGGGTGGCTCATGAGGTGTGAGGCCTAATATTGCCATGTTCTAGCAAAATTTTTATCATGCTTCTGAACTCTGCTTAATTGTTTCAAAGTTTTGAGTGTTGCAA
The DNA here is from genome assembly GCA_030867105.1 of Liasis olivaceus. NCBI lineage: Eukaryota > Metazoa > Chordata > Lepidosauria > Squamata > Pythonidae > Liasis > Liasis olivaceus. The sequence goes on from CM061348.1 coordinate 50,323,362, forward strand.
TGTAGCACTGCGTTGATAGTGGTGCCAGGTTCCAGGAAATCCACGTAAATAATACCATCTAAGTCCCAAAAAAACTAACCATGAGTTTTCCTGCCAAAGCCTGGGTTTTGATTTTTTTTTTTTAAACCAGGTGAAATTTAGTGATGATATTCCATGGACTGATGCTTCATTTCTGGGTCATAATAATGGCCCTAAGTGTCATCAACTGTCACAATGCTGTAAAAAAATTCCTCACCTTCACTCTCATAGCATGACAACTATTGCTGGCAAATTTCAACTCTTGAATTTTTCATCTCTGCCATCAGCATGCAAAGGATCCATATTGAAGAGCAGCAGTAATATGACCTACGAAAAGCTTGACAGCAATTTCCCTTTGATTTGCCAGTTGTTCATCAACCATTCTCATCAACCTTTCTCATGTGAAACTCATCAGTTGTTGTCACAGGCCATTCACTTTGTTCTTGATCACACAATCAGCTTTCCCTGGTTCACCAACTTTACATTTTTGGCCCAGCAATGCATAGTATTCACTTAGCGCAGTCATCACCACAAACAACCTGCATTTAGTGGTGAATATTGAAGGGGCTCCTTTGGCAATCAAAAATTCAATAACAGCATATTGCTTAAAGTGCATTTATGAGTACTCACTGTAGATTTCTATTTCATAAACAACAGTAACACAACCTTTTCTAACAGCAACTTCCTACCAACTGAAGTAAAAGAACAGTTGTGAAGAACATGTCAGAACTTCTAGTCTATCAGTACTGCCATCTGTTGGCAACTTATAATTTTAGAGGCATTACTTTTTGTTCAATCTTTGTAGGTAAAAATGTTTCAGCCAGGAATTTGCTCTAGGTTTGAATTCTACTTACTTGGTGTTCTAAGTTTAATGTTCTTTCTTTCTCTATAGAAGTTATGTTTCCTTTTGCTCTAGAATATTCTTATGATCTTCTGTAAAACAATTTTAAACAGCATCTCTTCTGAGATCTCTGAAATTCTGCCCAAAAGCACTCATTTCTGGCAGAACAATCTTCTGGTCTGCACAGACCAATGTATTTTCTTTTGGATTTTTTTTAGGCTGCTGACTATGATTGGTGTAACTCTGTAAATTATCTTTCACAGCACTGAATGTTTGCATTTCACTGTATAAAACTGAACAGAGTGTTTTATATTTTCTGTTCCTTTACCTTTGATTTTATCTCTTGTAAAGCTGGTTTACTTCTAAAGGGGGGTGGGGAAGGATGGGCTGAATCCTCTAATCACATTATTTTATGCTACACGACCAGGAGGTGGAACTGTAGAAATTATTTCAGTGTTTTCTTTTTGACCTTTTAATCATCAGAAAGGAAGCACGTTAGGAGTCAGGAGTAAACACCAGATGAGCCGCCCCCTGAAAGATAGGTGGTAGCAGCAGGAAATTAGCTAGCCACTACCCCAAAGCAGGAAGTGTGACCAGGGTGTGATGATCCAGAGGTCTTCTGAAAGAGGAGGTTTGAGACCTCCAACTTTCCAACAGAAGGCTCAGTTATCAATAATATAAATTGATGGGTTTTTTAAAAAGTTTTTATGTATTTATTGATTCAATTTGATGCCTCCTGACTCCAAATGACTCTGGACAGCTCATAATACACAAAAACGATACTGTATAAAAACAATACAATAGAGACAAACAAAAAGAACTAGACTCGGAAAAAAAGACAAACCCCAAAACATCTCACCATCGACTGACATCCAACAAAGGGGGCATCAGCTACCCAACCCCAAGGCCTGGGAAACAGCCAGGTCTTTATGGCTCTTCTCCTCTGCATGTCTTTGAAGTGTGGCATTTTAAAGATATTTACTCCTCATGCTCCTTTTGCTTACCTCTTGGACATTCCATGCCCTGACTGTGCCGTCAGAAGATGCAGTACATATAGTGGAATTTACTTCTCCTGTTGCAAACATATGGTCATTCGCTGATAGATAAGCCATATCATGTATCACTCCTGCAGCAACACAACAGATTTTTGTTTAACAACAAAATATTTTTGGGCTTGAATATCTAGTTTACTTGAATTTCTCCAGAAGAATGAACACTGTTTCCTACTGAAAACTGAACCATCAACCCCATGGCATATATTTTCACTTTGCATAACACATTGTAAGTTTACATTCAACTATAAATATTAGCAGTCGGATCAGTTCAAAAATTTTGAATCACAAATGGATAGAAGTACCTAAAATACAAACTTGGAGAACCTTTGCATTTTGTCCACCAGTACAATTGATTTTTCCTCCCTCACTCCACTTTCTAAATAGAAAGTTGATCCTGAGCCCTGCCAGGCCATTCCGGCCAGGGTAGAAGATGTATTGGAGGATGATTTCATTGGGCTTTTTGATCCAGCAAATGTTTACATTCAGAGTTTCATGAGAGTAATGGAGGAGCTGAATGAGACCCATCTTGCGAAATTATGTATCTTTAGATTGCTTCTACAATTTGACCCCACCATTTTAGAGCTTTTCAAAGAGGCACATCTCCAGTCAAAAATAGTAACAGAAAATGTATTTTAATCTTCCTGTAATATTCAATTCAGCATGAATATAAAGATATATGTATACCTGTACATATATAAACTAAGCTGTGTGAGTCATCTTACTATCTATACATATGCACATGCAGCTGCGAATATGTTCATATACCCATGTACGGATGTATATGGATGGATGGACAGATAGATGAATGTGGATCCTCATTCAGCAATTTTCCAGCAAAAACTAGGATTGGCATGCTACAGCTTGGGAAAATAATTGGTAACAGTGTTACATATGTCAGGTATGTTTTTTCAGACTGTGAGCTCTTGCTTTTTAAAGTGGGACACACAAATGCAGACACACACACACACTTTTATAGGGTCCTGTGCACTTCCTTACTTCAAGGAAAGTTTTGTTCCTATATGCTTTCTGAACACAAATCATACTACATAACTACAGTATAGTGCAAGTTGAGAATGAAACAGGATTGTCAATATATTTTCTCTTCTAGGAAATATTACTTTCAGGGCTTACCACATTTCACATACCATTGTGTCCTCTCATAGCTTTACATGTATAATCAGCAGAAGGCTGTCCTGATGTCATCTTAGACTCAAGTTTTGAGCGATGGAGATAGTACTTCTTCCAAGTCTGCATTCCTGGGCTCACAGAGATATTGCAGAAAGTCCACCTTCTTAGACACTTATTTCTATAAATATAAACAATTACACTATTACTGTGAAATTTAAGTTGCTTTCTCCAAATCTGCTTTAGTAAATAATTATTCTAAAACTTTTAACAACTATCTTCTGAAACTGTGATGGTTTATTAGATTAAAAAAATGGATGGCTTCCATTTTGTGTTGGAAGGTTTATTTTAATAATGTCATTTCAGAATTTTTCAAATCTCAATTAGTATTATTAATAAAATTACAAAGTACTGTAAATATTAAGAGAGCAGCAAAATATCAAGAACTCAATTAGTACCAATTATAGAGCAACCACTTAAATTTCTTAATGGTCAGGGGACTATACAAATATGCAAGTATTTAGAAATTATAGGCACATGTAATTATTTATTTAAACATTTGTATTCTTCTGAAGCTTTAACATCCTAAGGTTGGTTAATAACAATAAAATGTAATTACACATTTAAGGAAATAAGAAATAGCAAATATAAGGAGCTAAAATAGATTTTATATTTCTGATAAAATGAGTACTTTTCTGAACAAGACAGTCTTTACCAAATGCTGAAGCACTTTTAAAGAGAAGGCCCTTTCCTTTTTTCCTTCACTTCCATCTGTTAAATGGAAGGGTCCTCAAATGATGATCCTGTATTTGTATTATGTAAAATGTAATGATGTCCTTGAGTCAACTCAACTCTTGGTTCAGCTTCCCCATCTAGACATCGCCATGGAGTTCTCAGGCAATGAAGAACCAATCAGGCCTGCTTAGTCTCGGCAGGTGGCAGCACCTGGCTAACCTTTCGTATAAAAGGGAACTTTTAAGGCTTAGTAAGCAAAAAAGTATGATTACATCACTTCTGTGGCATTTATCAGGGCAAGCTACCAGATGTGTCTATTAACTGACTTTTAAGAGTGTGCAGAAGTACAATGCACCCTTCCACCCAACAACCAAGAGCAGAGAGTTGGGAGGAAGTGAAACTTCATCCCAGCAATTCATATCCACTAATTTCCATTCCCAGGTGAAGTCCAGGCCCTCCCACCACTGCTTGCCGCTCTCACCTCCAGAGAAAGGTGGTCTCTGCTGCTTCCTTCCATGCCTAAAAGGGAAAGGAAAGGAATGCCAGGTTTCAGAAGCAGCTCCTTAAGATCCTCTCGACCAAAACATACAGAATTCACAGCTTGCACTAAGCTATGATTTGTTTTAACCACAATTGATGGAATAAATCATAGTGACATGGCTCATGCTTAACACTGAATTGTAATTCATGGTATACATACTAAGTACAATGGCTGGACTAACCACAATGCTTGGGTTCATGCCACACACTGAACCACAAAAATGCCTAAAATATGGTGCCAACCCAGCCCATCTGGTTAGTTTATGGTTCTGTGTGCTCTATAAACCCAAGTGAGTAGATTGAATAAATCACAGTTTAGTGTGTCATGCCACCAAAGTCACCTGCTATGGCTTAGTATCACATAGGAACCCAACCAATGCTTGAGAAACTGCAGGATAACTCTAAACCAGTGTTGTCCAAACTTGGCCAATTTAAGATGAGTGGGCTTCAACTCCCAGAATTCCCCAGCCAGCCATGCTGGCTGGGGAATTCTGGGAGTTGAAGTCCACTCATCTTAAGGTGGCCAAGTTTGGACAACACTGCTCTAAACTGTACTGAGTTTACTCAAGGGTCCAAGCCCATTTTGTTCTATGTACAGCTAACTCCCAGGAAAGTGTGCACAAGTCTGTTGCTTTAGGCAGAAACAAGAAAGCCTTATTGGATTTCACCCTCAAAAGAGCCGTACAAGTGGCATCAGCTCAGTTGGTAAAGGTATTCCTGGCGTCGGGTCCAGTGGGAGAAAATGTTTTACTGCCCATGAGAAGCCCGGAAGCCCTCAAGCCTATCCGAGAGTAGTGCGGGGCGGGTCCCTCTCCCACTGCAGGCAATGCGGAAGTGTCCAAAGTGGAGCCAGCATGAAATCAAACAAATGTCGGACATGGCGTCACGGCCAGCTGAGTTCCCAGAAAGGGAGAGACTTCCGGCTCCCCCTCCCCCGGTGATGCGCTGCGCGTGACCTGAGGGCGCCGCCGATGGCTTTAGCGGGCGAAAAAGAACGCAGTATCTTCTCCCATCTCAAATGCTCTATTATTAAACTAGGAGACTTCTTTCGAAAATAGCTTTCAAATGAAATCCTTCTCATTTTCCTTCGACAGTTTTTAAGTTTCCCCTCTCGCCTTGACAAGGCAACATCGCTCTTGTCGGCAAATGAACGGACTGGATACGAAGGAAGGGGTCTAGGCTAGCCTTCCTCAACTCGATTCGTGGATCGCAAGCCCCATGCCCAACGGCCACATGGGGGTTTAGGCAATTAGCTGATTGGACTACCGAGGGGTATCAGCCAAGCATGAGCCATTCCCGCCGGTTGCGGCGATTGCGTCAGGGAGCGGGTGTACCTTATTCACTTGAGCTACTCTGAGCAGATCCGGTACTTCCAAGTACGCGAAGAGGTGGATAATGCAATCCAAAGTCAGCGATTCGGCGCTCATCGCCCTTTCCAGCTTCTTCACAAACAGCCTACGGGGACGCTTCTCGTTCCTCCACGCTGCTGCTCGAATGCAGCAGGCGATGGAGCAGATCGTCGAGGCGGGGTTAAAGCTTCGGATTCCCCGTGAGCTGCTGGTTAGGAATCACAGTGGCAGAGTTCAGTGTCGTGCTTGCACCGAGGGGGCGTGCAGGGCGAGAACTGCTTTGCTCAGCTTCTGCGTATCATTACTTAATCGCCTTCTTCAAGGAATTGACCCAGAGCACCTTTACAAGAACGCTTTTCTAATACCAAATAAACACCAACGGAGTTTATTGTAAAAATAAGCTCGAAGTCATTATCCTGGAACTCTCCAAACCTTTTGGGACTACAACTCCCAGAATTTCAGACGGCATGGCCTGGGAAAATGCATCTGCAATGCATCTGGAAGGTGTCCAAGTTGAAGAATGCTGCAATATAGTCTTTCCTAGTAATTTTTATGGAAAAAATATGGATCTTACATCTCTATAGACAATATATAGGATTATGTTCACTTAACTGAAAGTCAATCCCACGGAAAACTCTGGGAAAGGAAAAAGACTTTAATTGTGCTTTTAAGAGCATGAGACTGAGATGGCTTACAAAGTGGGCTAACCTAGCATTTAATTATGATTTTATTATATTAAGCAAAATTGGCTGGGATCAAATAATATGCTAGGCATAATAAGACATAGTTCACAAGTTCTGAAAAACCATCCATCTCCAATCACACAACACTAGCTTTCATTTGTTTCTGGCTTAAACCAATGGAAAACCATAGTGGGTTTTATTGTATTTTGTGCCATATATGTATGTGTGAGATCATGTCACTAAAGTAGCCTTAATTAGTCATTGACAACTTCCAGGGAAGGTGCCTGTATTTTACAAGAGACCGGCTAATACAGTATGTGCCATTGGCTATTCATCAGTCAATCCACATGCTTTTAATACATTCTCCTTCCACAGTCACTACCAATGAGGGCAACATATTTTGATAGGTGGGAGGATAGCCACATAAATTAGGACAGTACATCATTATCTCATTAACATATACTGATGTCATAAAGGTTGAGTCACACTTTGCAGTGTTTCCTAGCCTGAGCAACCTTGAGATGTGACTTCAATTCCCAGAATTCTTAGCAAAGGCCATGCTGGCTGGGGAATTCTGGGGGTTGAAGTTTGCACGTTTTAAAGTTGCTGAGTTTGAAAAACACTGCTCTACCCTAACAGCTGGAGAGGCCGTCAGACGTTAGCTAGGTCTTGCCTTTGATGCACTCGTGCTTCTCTAGCGAAAGCAAGTCCGAGCACTTTTTAGAGCGACGCTTAGAAATTCTTGCAAACGTTTATACCCAGGCCCTTCGCTCAGGAGGGCTACCGTGCATCCGCAAGAAGGAAGGAAGCTAAATCTACCGGCTTGCTGAACGCGCTGCAACTCTTGCAAGCTGCAGGAGGACGCTCCCGATGCCCCCCCACTCCAGCCCCTATGTAAATATTTTGAGCGGAGATTGCTGTTTTCCAAAGAGATCCGGCTTCACCGCCGGTGCCTCAAAACCCTGACATTCTTATCAGTATTTGTTCATCTGTCGAATTGCTGTGGGGAGAAGTGGAAGCGTCAACCCTAAAAAATAAAGCACAAGGGATCCTGAACGCTGTTAGAGAACCGAAAGCATTGCAAGAACGCCTAAAATCAGAACGCTCCGTTTTGCATATTGTTCCAAATCCCAGGCGCTTGCATTCGGATTGCTTTCTCACAAATGGAAAGAAGCCGCGGGTGGAAGCAGAAGTATTTTGTACGGAGCCAGGCCAACCGCCTCTCTCGTCTCTGCCTCACCGTCCCTCCCCTTCCGTCGGGCTTCCTCGTAGGCGACCCTGATTTTTCCGCTTCCCTTCTTTGAGACTTCTCGTGGCTCATTGGTGAATCTTGCAGGCACTATGGGAAACGTAGTTTGCATTAAGTTTGAGAGCGGTTGCGCTCAACTCGGTTTCTGTTCTAGCCTATGTTTAGAAAGCGACGGGCGTAGCCTCCAAAGGAAACCACGCCCTCATCCTTAGCAACCAGGCGTGAGCAGAAAATAGGGATCTGCTGGGAGATTGCTTGGTGATTTACAATAGCGCCGTTAGGGTTTTCTTTCTTTAGTAACTTAGTAAGATTTTTTTTTTTTTTTACTGTTGGTGAGATATGTGGAGGAGCACGTTGGCTGTGTTTGCAGGCCGCTCTGAACCACGAATTAGCTAACCAAAATTTAATCCACTGTTTTGTGGAATGCTGTTGATTGATTGTATGCCATCAGGTTGGTGTCAACTCTTTGTTCAGTTGTTCAGTCGTTAAGTCGTGTTCAACTCTTCGTGACCCCATGAACCCTATCGCGCCAGGCCTTCCTGTCCTTCACTGCCTCCCGGAGTTTGCTCAATTTCATGTTCATTGCTTTGGTGATCCTATCTAACCATCTCATCCTCTGCCGTCCCCTTCTCCTTTTGCCTTCAATCTTTCCCAGCATCAGGGTCTTTTCCAAAGAGTCCTCTCTTCGCATTAGGTGACCAAAGTATCTGAGCTTGAGCTTCATTATCAATCCTTCCAATGAGCAGTCAAGGTTGATTTCCTTTAGGATTGACTGGTTTGACCTCCTAGCAGTCAAAGGGACTCCCAAGAGTCTTCTCCAGCACCACAAGTCAAAGTCAAAGTAATCTTTATTGTCACTGTACTTCTCGTACAACGAGATCAAATGCCATCCCATCCCCAGTGCACTTATAAATATAAAAATAATAGAAACCACATCCTTCATTCCATTCACCACTGCACAACCCCTGATGCCACACCAATATTGCACTATACAATAGAGTTCAGTATAGTTGCAGCTTTGAGATAAAAGCTATTCTTCAGCCTATTTGTCCTTGTTTTTATTATCCTGTACCGTCTGCCAGATGGTAATAGTTCAAGAAAAGAATGTCCCGGGTGGGATGGATCCTTAAGAATGTTTTGAGCTTTCTTAAGGCAGCAGGAGCTGTAAAGTTCTTCCAAAGAGGGGAGAGGGCAACCAACGATCCTCTGGGCAGTGGTGGTAACCCTCTGGAGCGCTTTCCTATCTGCCACTGTGCAGTTAGCAAACCATACACAGGTGCAGTAGGTCAAAATGCTCTCTATAGTACAGCGGTAGAAGGTCACCAGCAGTTTTTCATTCAGTTGTTGTTTCCTGAGAAGTCTCAGGTAGTATAATCTCTGCTGGGCCCTCTTAACCAAGGCTGCAATATGAGCGCCCCAGGTCAGGTCCTCCTTTATGGTAACACCCAGAAACTTAAAACTGGCCACCCGCTCCACTCGGTCTCCATTGATAACCAGGGGCTGGACGTCTAATCTATTCCTTCTATAGTCCACTATAAGCTCCTTGGTCTTCTTGATATTAAGGGCCAAATTATTGTCTCCGCACCACGAAAGCAACCGGTCCACCTCATCCCGGTAGGCAGACTCATCTCCTTCGGAGATAAGCCCCACCACTGTTGTATCATCTGCAAATTTAATGATAATATTGCTGGAGTGAGTGGGGGTACGGTCATATGTATAAAGAGTGTAAAGTAAGGGACTCAACACGCAGCCCTATGGTGAGCCAGTGTTGAGAGTAAGAGCTGAGGAGATATAGTTGCCTAATCTAACCCTCTGGGAGCGGCCAGACAGGAAGTCCAAAATCCAAGAACAGATTGAATATGGAAGCTCAAGATCCATAAGTTTAGACACTAGTCTATGTGGAAGGATTGTATTGAATGCAGAACTAAAGTCTACAAAAAGCATCCTCACTTAGGTCCCCCGCTGTTCCAGATGAGTCAGAGCAGTATGGAGAGTGATGGTTATAGCATCCTCTGTGGATCTATTAGTTCTGTATGCAAACTGATGTTTATCAAATGTATATGGAAGGCAGGAAATGATGTGCCTGCAGACCAATTTTTCAAAGCACTTCATGATAGGCGTGAGTGCCACTGGTCTGTAGTCGCTGAGGTTGTTAATAGGGAACTTCTTTGGCAGCGGAACGATAATGGAAGCCTTCAGACAGGATGGAGTAGTGGACTGGGATAGAGACCGATTAAAGATCTTGGTGAAAACCCCAGCCAACTGATCAGCACAGTCTTTAAGCACCTGGCCAGAGATGCCATCAGTTCCGGCAGCCTTTCTAGGGTCCACAGCCCTCAAAATACTCCTCACCTCGTGCTCCTCCACAGTGAGGTAGGGGCTATAGTGGACTAATGGATGTACTCTAGCTGCCTCTGGTGGCTCCACTTCAAAGCAGGCAAAAAAATGATTCAGCTTCTCTACCAATGAAGCATCCCCATCAGCAGAAATGACATTATTCAGTTTATGGTTGGTAATTTGTTGAATCCCCTGCCACACCTGCCTCATGTTGTTGCTATGAAAATGATCCTCAATCTTCCTCTTATAATCTGTCTTGGCCTGCCGAATGCCTCTCTTCAGACTGGCTCTAGCAGCACTGTATTTTGCCCCATCACTGGACCTGAAGGCATTGTTCCTGTCACGCAGGAGACGCTGGACTTCCTTAGTCATCCAGGGCTTCTAGTTGGGATAGATCTGGACGCATTTGTCCACAGTGACAGTGTCTGTGCAATATTTAATATAGCACAGGACAGCTGCAGTATGCTCCTCCAGGTCTGGATGGTAAAAGATATCCCAATCTGTCTTCTCAAAACAGTCCTGAAGTTGTTGAGAGGCATCTTCGGGCCAGGATTTCACGGTTTTTATTCTAGGCAGAGCCTGTCTCCTGAGAGGGGTGTATGCTGGTGCTAAAAGCAGTGACATATGGTCTGACTGCCCCAAGTGTGGTAGTTGTATAACCCTGTAGCCATGTTTAATGTTGGTATATACTTTATCCAGTGTGTTTGCTCCTCTAGTGGCACACTTAACATGCTGATGAAATTTGGGGAGCACTGTTTTTAAATCAGCATGATTGAAGTCCCCCACTATAATATGCACAGCATCAGGATGCGTATTCTGCTGATTATCAACAATGTTGTGCAAGAGTCCCAAAGCCACGTTAGTATTGGCATTAGGTGGGATATAAACTGCAGTAATCAAGACCACACTAAACTCCCATGGAAGGTATATGGGTCTACATCTAACAGTCATATACTCCAGGTCCATGGAGCAGTGGCTGTCTACAGTCTTTGTATTAGTACACCAGCTTTTGTTCACATAAAGACTTAACCCCCCCCCCCGCCCTTTACTCTTGCCAGAGTCTCTACTCCTATCCTGGCGGTGAGCTATGTAGCCCACCAGCTCAACAGCTGTATCCGGAATAACTAAGTGAAGCCAGGTTTCTGTAATTAGCAAAACGCAACAGTCCTTGATGAACTTGCTCTGTGCAATCTGCAGCCTTAATTCATCCATTTTGTTGATGAGGGATCTTGCATTAGTAAGAAAAATACTTGGAATTGAGGCATCAATTCTTAGGTGCTCAGCCTTCCTTATGGTCCAGCTCTCACAGCCATACATTGCTACTGGAAAAACTGTAGCTTTGACTATGCGGATCTTTGTCGGCAAGGTGACGTCTCTGCTTTTTAATATGCTGTCTAGGTTTGCCATAGCTTTCCTCCCAAGGAGCAAGCGTCTTTTGATTTCATGGCTGCGGGTCTAGGTCTGCAGTGATATTGGAGCCCAAGTAAATAAAGTCTGTTACTGCTTCCATTTCTACCCCTACCATTTGCCAGGAATTAATGGGTCCAGATGCCATGATCTTAGTTTTTTTAATGTTGAGTTTCACGCCAGCTTTTGCACTCTCCTCTTTCACCCTCATCAAGAGGCTCTTTAGTTCTTCTTCACTTCCTCCCATGAGGATGGTATCGTCTGCATATCTGAGATTGTTGATATTTCTCCCTGCAATCTTAATTCCGGCTTGTGATTCTTCCAGCCTGGCATTTCTCATGATGTACTCTGCATATAAGTTAAATAAGCCTTTCCCTATTTTGAACCAATTGGTTGTTCCATGACCGGTTCTAACTGTTGCTTCTTGGCCCACATACAGATTTCTCAGGAGACAGGTAAGGTGGTCTGGTACCCCCATCTCTTTAAGAATTTGCCACAGTTTGTTGTGATCCACACAATCAAAGGCTTTTGCATAGTCAATGAAGCAGAAGTAGATGTTTTTCTGGAACTCTCATGCTTTCTCCATGATCCAGTGAATGTTGGCAATTTGATCTCTAGTTCCTCTGCCCCTTTGAAACCCAGTTTGTACATCTGGTAGTTCTCGGTTCATGTACTACTGAAGCCTAGCTTGTAGGATTTTGAGCATAACCTTGCTAGCATGTGAAATGAGTGCAATTGTGTGGTAGTTGGAGCATTATTTGGCATTGCCCTTCTTTGGAATTGGAACATAAACTGACCTTTTCCAATCCCGTGGCCACTGTTGAGTTTCCAAACTTGGTATATTGAGTGCAGCACTTTAACAGCATCGTCTTTTAGTATTTTAAATAGCTCAGCTGTCATCTCCAGTAGCTTTGTTGTTAGTAATGCTTCCTAAGGCCCACTTGACTTCCCTCTCTAGGATGTCCGGCTCAAGTTCAGTGACCACACCAGCATCAACATCAGGGACATTAAGATCTTTCTTGTATAGTTCTTCGGTGTATTCTTGCCACCTCTTCTTAATCTCTTCTGCTTCTGTTAGCTCCCTGCCTTTTTTGTCCTTTATCATGTCCATCTTTGCACAAAACGTTCCCTTGATATCTCCAATTTTCTTGAAGAGATCTCTAGTCTTCCCCTTTCTATTGTTTTCCCTGATTTCTTTGCACTGTTCATTTAAGAAGACCTTCTTATCTCTCTTTGCTGTTCTCTGGAAATCTGCATTCAGTTGTTTATATCTTTCCCTTTCACCCTTGCTTTTCGCATTCCTTCTTTCCACAGGTATTTGTAAAGCCTCATCAGACAGCCACTTTGCTTTCTTGCAATTCTTTTTCTTTGGGATGGTTTTAGTTGCTACCTCCTGTACAATGTTATGAACCTCCATCCATAGATCTTCAGGCACTCTGTCTACCAAATCTAATCCCCTAAATCTATTCATCATCTTCACTGTGTACTCACAAGGAATATGATTTAAGTCATACCTGAGTGGTCTAGTGGTTTTCCCTACATTCTTCAATTTAAGCCTAAATTTTGCAATAAGAAGCTCATGATCTGAGCCACAGTCATCTCCCAGTCTTGTTTTTACTAACTGTATAGAGCTTCTCCATCTTTGGCTGCAAAGTATATAATCAATCTGGTTTTGGTATTGACCATCTGGTGATGTCCATGTGTAAAGTCATCTCTTGTGTTGTTGGATAAGAGTGTTTGCTATGACCAGCTTGTTCTCTTGACAAAACTCTTATTAGCCTTTGCCCTGCTTCATTTTGTACTCCAAGGCCAAACTTGCCTGTAATTTGATTATTTCTTGACTTCTTACTTTAGCATTCCAATCCCCTATGATGAAAAGGACATCTTTTTTTGGTGCTAGTTCTAGAAGGTGTTGTAGGTCTTCATAGAACTGGTCAACTTCAGCTTCTTCGCTATCAGTGGTTGGGGCATAGACCTGGATTACTGTGATGTTGAATGGTTTGCCTTGGATTTGCACTGGGGTCATTTTGTCATTTTTGAGGTTGTACCCCATTACTGCCTTTCCCACTCTCTTATTCACTATGAGGGCTACTCCATTTCTTCTAAGGGTTTCTTGCCCACAGTAGTAGATATAACGGCCACCTGAATTAAAGTCATCCATTCCTGTCCATCTTAATTAACTGATTCCCACAATGTTGATATTCAATCTTGTCATCTCATGTTTGACCACATCCAGCTTGCCTTGATTCATAGATCTTACATTCCAGGTTCCAATGCAAGATTGTTCTTTACAGCATCGGACCTTCTTTTCGCTTCCAGATACATCCATGACTGAGCGTCCTTTCAGCTTTGGCCCAACTGCTTCACTGTTTCTGGAGCTACTTGGAATTGCCCTCCGTTCTTCCCCACTAGCATATTGGACACCTTCTGACCTGAGGGGCTCATCTTCCAGCGTCGTATCTTTTAGCCTTTTGATATTGTCCATGGGGTTTTCTTGGCAAGGATACTGGAGCGGGTTGCCATTTCCTTCTCCAGTGGACCACGTTTTGTCAGAACTCTCTGCTATGACCTGTTCATCTTGGGTGGCCCTGCATAGCATAGCTCATGGCTTCATTGAGTTATGATCCATGAAGGGGGTCAGCTCTTAACAATCACATATTTTTTCTCCATGATAAACTGTCGGTAACCTGGTCTTTCATGTCTTCCAACAGTGTACTCATCACCACTGTAACTGAGTCCATCCACCTTGCTGCTGTTCATCCTCTTCTTCTCTTTCCTTCCACCATTCCCAGCACTGGAGCCTTCTCCAGAGAACTAGGGCTTTACATAAGGTGTCTGAAGTAGGATAATTTGGTCATTTGTGCATCAAGTGAGAGCTCTGGATTGATTTGTTCAATGATCCATTGGTTTGATTTCTTGGCTGTCTGTGGTATTCTCAGGAGTAGTTAATGTGTGGTTCAGTGCATTCTGCAGGCTTGTAAGATTCTGTGTAAATCTGAAGTGTGAACACAGACTAGGAATGGTATTCTTACTTGAAAGACTTAATAGCTTGCTTATATTTATATTTATATCCCTTTTCCTCCAGGAGTTCAAGATGTGGTACATGGCACTCACCCCTATTTTCCTCACAACAAGGATACTGTGGGATAGGTTTGGGCGGAGAAAGCGTGACTGGCCCAAAGTCACCCTGTGGGCTTTCATGGCGGTGAATGCACTGGTTTCTGGATCTTTCCACTTCTGATCTAAGACCTGAAACACTCCATTACAATTTTCTATTTATTTATAATGTGGATTTGTAAGGCCACCCAATCCATCATGGACATTGGGTGGCATACAATTAAAAACCAATACAAAACCTAAAAAAACAAACACAATAAACATAAAAAATAGAGCTAAACATAATAGGGAGAACAACATACCACATGCACAGAGAGCCTTGTTGCATTCAGCTGTAGACCTCTGTTGCCCCAGATAGGCTAAATTTTCAGTCTTAGGCAAATGAGGTTAAAAGGATGAAAAGACAATATTGAAACCCTTTACAGATAGCATGAGAGACAATACAGTATATTCAGAAACCAGCTCCACTAGAAAGTGAAATATGATAGGCAATAGACCAGCTGTCCAATAGGAATGTACCAGATCCAGGTGAAATGTCCACTAAAGTTGCAGAAGAAGAGATGTTTTAAGTGCTAACAGATTTATGTGAACAAAGGCGTGTTGTCTAAAGATTACAAAAGTATACAAACACACACACACAGACCAAAGAAAGGAGATGCAAGAGAATGTGCAAATTATTGAACAATTCCTCACAGAAACAGTAGAGAGAAATGCCAGATAGGCTGGTTTAACAAAGGCAGAATGATATAAGACCAGATAGTTCACATAAAATGCACAACGGAAGAAGCAAGACAATACAAGGAGGAGGTTCAACTTAGTTTTGACTCCAGGAAGGGCACTGACTGTCAGTGTAACAGAATGTGTATGCAGGCATGGAATGCAGTGGATCGGGCCCTGCATGGAGGAGTCTCTAAATCCTTTACCTGCAACCCTGTTGTCCCCTCTCCAAACTTCTGGGAAGGACCACCTTGGTAGCTGCTGCTATCCCCTTTAGCAATTTATTACATATTGTCAAAGTTAAAATGATAAAGGAAGTGAAAGGCACAAGAGGAGAAAGATAAAAAAGAAGGGAACAATGATTTGCAATCTCAGCCCACTGCTATTTTAGCCAGGACTCCTCAGATAAAGCGGAAGTCTCATATTTCACATCACAGACCTTAAAATAGAAATGAATTTTAATCTGTATCTAGCTTTCACTAGCCCCTAGTTTGCTATTTAATTTCCTGATTTCCAATCCAGATTTATGTGGGATGAAGCTTCTTTTTTTTCCTAGTTTTCAGCCAGCCCTGGGGAAAGAGGTCCAATGGTTCAGAAAAGGGGCATATTGTTGGCATATCTGTTCAACTTGTTCAGCAAATATATAACAGCAGGATTGAAAGAGATGTTAGCTAGAATCAACACTGGAACTTTAAACATGAATAATTTCAGATATGAAGACCACACTACTTTGTCAAAAGTAAAGAAGACTTAAAAGGTATTATTACAAAAGTAAAAATTGGGAAATCTGGGTTAATATTAAATATGAAGATGACAAAGACAATGTCATCCTGCATATTTATTGAGCTTATAGTAGATGGCAAAGAAGTTTTATCTTCTTGGGCTCAAAAATAGGGAAGGGTAGATTCTGTTTGGAAAAGGGAGGTGAGAGAGATGGCATGTTACAAAATGTATTAAATATGTACTGCAAAGTAGTACATTATTTGAAAGTCCCAATCTTGGCTCTTGTTTGAAAGCACTTCTCAAAACTCAGTATGAGTCAGAAGCTGCTATCCAAGAACAATTAAACAGGATCACAGTCAGTCAAAAAGAATTGATGTCAGAACTGATTGCAATGATCTTTCTCAGGTAGCTTCTCTGGTTCAGTTACCCAGTACTTTCCACAAATGCATAAAAGAGGGGAAATAGTTTCAAAGACTGTTCTTACTTATCCATATTTCTAAGTTCTGTATTTCTTAGAGTCTGATTAGTAATGCATTAGGTGTTAACTGTAATTTCATAACAAAGTCATTGCTCCCCATAGTGGTGTTACTTTTTGCTTCTTCTAGATAAGGTTATGAAGTTCAAATTAATGGGATTCTGGACGGAAAGACGGGTGGAAATATATATTGTATTTGTGCCTTCGAGTCAGCATTGGTGCCTAGTGACTGCCTGAACATGTCCCTGCAGTTTTCTTGGCAACATTTTCAGAAGTGGTTTGCCATTGCCTCCTTCCTAGGACTGAGAGAGAGTGACTGGCCCAAGATCCCCCAACTGGCTTCATGCCTAAGGTGGGACTAGAACTCACAGTCTCCTGGTTTCTAGCTGGTGCCTTAACCACTACTCCAAACTGGCTCTCAAGGGTGGAAAATAATGTGCCAATGTCCTCCTCTGAACACTGATGTGACTTCATGTATGAAGCCTCAGGAAATTGCCCCAATGCCCACCTTCAACAAAGTTCACAGTGAATCAGAATTGATTTTAATATGTTACTAAATGTTTAATTAACTGCCCCAATTGGGTATGGTGGCTATGCCAACCTACTTTTCTAGAGAATAAATTCTGTTAAATTTAGTGAGGCTTTTTAATAAAAATATAAAGGCTTGCATTGCGAAACTTGCAGATCTACTGAACATGTTACAACATTTCAACCTGTTTTTTTTTTTCCTTTATGTAGTGACCTGTTATGGAAACTGGAACAGAATCAAAGTCTATAAATTTTTATTATGATCATTATTGTATTTAGTCATTCACTTTGCTGGCTTAGGGCAAATCTGAATTATATTTTATGTAGTCTTGAAGATATGTCTCAGTTTGTGTGAGGAGAAATTCTGGGTTGTGTAATGTTTCCTTAAAGAACTACAGTCCTCTGTAACTACTTTAGTGCTTATTGTGCGTTTCTAAGTCAGTGCTAGACAATAATAAATGAGGCAAATTACATGTCAGGATGTGTTAGTGATAACTGTTTTCCACTAGAAATAGAAATAGTGAAATTTTCCAGCACAACAACAGTACTATTTTCCCCTCTCCTTCCTCTGTGGGCCAACAGTAAATTCTGCCTTATGCTGACCACTGGCTGGGCTCCTGAGAATATTCAGTGATCTGATACCATCCTATTAGCAGCTCTTGAAATGACCTAGACCCCAAAGAGGGGTTGGTTGACCTAGGGGAGGCCTAACCTTTAACGTAATCTTTTCTTGTCTCTGTGTCCGAAAAGGAATTGCATGTGTGGCGTGAGCCTGACCCAGAAATTATTACAGGGTGTAGGATATTTTGTGCAAATAAGGAAGGGCAGGGTCCACAAGCTGAATCACTAGAACATCCATTATCCTAAGGAAAAACCTTTATGGGTGGATTTACAATGATAAGTGCCCTTCCAAGGTAAAAGCATGATCTGTTAACTACCCAGCATTATTAGACAACCAAAATAAAAGTGCTACCCTAGATATTGATGAAAGAGCATTTAAAACTAGACTGTAGAGAAAATCCTTTAGGGGCGCTCAGGAAATAAGTGAAAACAATTTTAGGACCTTACACAGAAAATAAGTGAAAAGAGAAACACTTGTTATAGTGGCAGGAAATAAGACTTTATAATAATTTAATTTTTGGCAAAGAAAGGCAGTTGACATTTCCTGAATGTGCATGGTTTTAGATAAGGTAGAATCCTAAGGATGGCTTCTCTCCTTTTAGTTCCCACTGAAAATATATGCAGGAGGATCACTTGGAATGCGTTTCAATCTCCTGAATCCAAGTGTGTCTAAGTTGAAACTTTCAAGAACCAGGGAGCAGGTTTGCAAACCAATGGCATGGAAGCCTAGGAAAATTTAAAATACTTGGCTTCTTTGGGGAGGGGAGTTTTCAAAAAAAGCATAAAATAGGCAGAAATAATAGTCAAGGCCTATTGGCAACATGATTCTATCATATTTAGAAGAATATTAGAGCACTATACGTAATACTTTCTGGCTCCTCTTCAATATTACACATGGAGCAGAAGGCATATTATTTGCATCTGTTTCTATCCAGCTTCAGGCCTGGTTATTAACCACATCATTTATTCTGGGAACTAGAGAGGAGGATACATCTTCGTTGCTTCTGCGGGGTCTGTCAGTGACTTTAAATGTCATCCACCAAAGTATCCTTCTGGAATAGACTGAGGTAGACACACACTCAGACACACTCTTATACTTCTCCTTTAAGAGGAGGTTCCAGAAGTTAATGTTGGGGAACTTTTGATTGATGTCATGGTCTTTGGCCTATCATATTCCTCCAGGTTCTGTTTTGTCGCCTATGTAATATAACTGTCTGTCTGTCTGTCTATCTTTCCGTCCATCCATCCATCCAGGACCCAGTTTCAGTCTTTGGCTTTTTCTGCTGAAGCTTAAGTACAGGTGGTAGGAGAGATCCTATAGATGCTGAGACCCAGGACAATTGCTGTCAGACAATATGGAACTAGATCAAGAGTGGGCAGTTCATGACCTATGAGCAATATACTTCAGACCCTATTTTGTGACTTCAGATTGTGCTACTGAAATTTGGCAGCAAAATTGCTAATTTCCAGTAATGTGATTTGTTCTAGTTTGTGGCCAGAAAAGGGTGAATTGGTACCTGAAGAATCTTACATTACTTGTTTGGCCTTTCAAAACCCTCCCAAACCCCAACCACTCTGCAAATGGGCTGACAATAGGCTCCACCCTCTTTGGTAAATTCATCCCAACACTGACTATGCTTCCTGCAACCCTTAGAATATAATTTAGAAAAACCTGCAGCCCTTGCCATAAAAAAGTTGCCCACCCCTGCAGTGGATAAATAATGGTCTGACTCAGGCAAGTAGTGGAGAAATCCAGCCGTTGTTCTTAATCTTCATAAGAACATTTTCTCTTTGAAAAGAAAATTTTAGCTTGAATGCCTTAGGCATGAAAACTTTGTCTTTTTAAAAAAATAATTCCCCCCAATAATCTGTTTTCATTCTTTATACGTACTGCAACTCCTTCATTACACTTCATGTAATGGTGCACATGCACGTATGTCCATAAATAGTTGCAAATGCACACACAAATAAGGACTGAGGGCTGGTCAAAGACATTTTGCTGCTTGAAGGGAAGACTGAGTATGCCTTCTCCACTTTTAGACTTGAAGCAAACTGGCTTGAGAGTTGAATCTTGCTTCAAAAGTGGTGCTTGGACAGTATCTTCCCCAGACCTGTAGTCAGGGAATGCAAGGTAGACCTTGGGGCACTTCTAGTTCTGGCTAGCTGCGACCCTGACACCTGGCTCCCTCTAGATGTCGCCTCACAGTGTTTAACAGTATGGCTTATGGAACTATCAACTCTGATTCCTTTACAGATCAAAACCATAGGTATTATTTGTGATACTTCACAAGGTGAAAAACCTGTGATCTTCCACATGTTACTGAACTATTCCGCACAGAATTCCTCACCATTAGTTATGCTGGCTGGAGGTACTGGGGGTTTAGTTCAGCAGCATCTGGAAACCACTTGTTTTTAACCCTACTTCATGGTTTAATAAAGCTTTACAATTCATTATTTAGAGAAATTATTTTAAGAAACTTCTTCCTGATTCTCACTTGTGGAATTGACCCAGAAGAACAAGAGCAGCCAGGCAATCACTTCCACGATGTTTAAAAGGTATTACCTTCTTGAAAATGGCTGCTGCGGAAGAAGATCTTACATGGGAAGTCATCAAATATACATCTGTCTATCTTTTTGACAGTTCTCACACAAGGTGTCCAAAGATGACACCTTTGGATACTGATAACTGGTTAACCTTCCTTGCGGTCTTGAAACGTGAACATTCTCTGAACCACAAAGGAGACGTGTCAGCACTTGGCCTTTTTTTCTGAATATGGCATTAGGTTGATAGTGTTCTCAATGACAGGTGTGATGCTTTCCTTTCATTTTCTTCTAAATTATTGTTTGGAAATAGACCTTTTGCAAACAGATGCAAACTAAATGTTTACACATAACCCTTGGCATAAACAAAAATTAGTTTTATAGTTTAGTCCAGAATTTCAAGACACATGCTTTGATGAGTCAGCAAAGCTTCCACCTATTAAAGCAAGATTCTCAATTATCTTACATCATGGCATATGTTTAATTATACAAAAAATGCACAGTGGTCTTTATATACCAGGCATTCTGATGCTAACTTACACTTATAGGCCTATTCTGCAGGAACATGCTGCCGTCCTTGTACAATAAGGCAGAAATAACTTAAAAAGAAAATGAGATCAAAGGTGAGCCTTCCACCCATTTCAATTTTTTTTCCTGTGTGGATGATATTGACGCATAAAAAATAGTCCTATGGAGTAACAAAAATGCAAAAATGGTATGTGTGTAGGAGAAGGAGGTTGTTTTTTTTTCCTTCAGAAATTTTTCTTTATTTTTTTAAAACTACATACTATATTACTTTAAATAATATCTCATCCCCTTTTTCTATAGCCCTATACTTATTTTCTGGCCATGAAGCGAGTTGCTTTTCATTGCTGTACCACATTAGAAAAAAACTCTGGTCCCAAAGCTAAAGCCCAACACCATTTTACAGATGAACAGTGCTGCATGTGTACATGCATGCCTGAGAAATCTAGAAATATAAGGATCTTTTGCAGCTCCTAAAAATTAAAAAAAAAAAAGTGTGGGAAGCCTTAAAATTAGGCCTTTCCTTGGAATCTGACTATTCCATAGACAATGTTAACCATAGAAATAAGAAAGGGAGCATGAGGGAAGAATTAAAATATTTAGCTAAATAAAATTTAGCTCCAAAAGGTACTTGGGTTGTGACTCCTCTAAGCACTGTTAACTGCACTGGCATTTTAGCTTTAACAGAAGGGGGGGGGGGGGGGAAACCCTGCAACCTTCTAATTGCTACTTTCACAATTATAGTGGTCCATGATAGAGCAATCATGTGTTGAGGCACAGTATCAGATCCACAAAAATCCCAATAACCATTAGAAGTGACCAGGTTTGCTGCCCTCTGGTATTTGTCCAGATTTTTGCAGCCCAGCTATACCAGCTGTGTATCTATAGATGGAACGGAATGGACCTTGAGGTACAGCTATGGACATGAGGCAGATGTCTTTTTTTGTAATTAAAATTGTGCTTGTATGCAGATCAACTTTTGCTGAAATGGAAGGCAGAAGGGATGGATTTGCACCAACTAAAATTTCTCTCTGGCTGTACAGTACAAGAAGTTATAATAAGACAAAAAAGGAATAGCATCATTGATTTGACCTCATCAAGGAAAAGATATTGTACTAGGATCAGAGTCTTTCGCCAAGGCAAAGAAAATTTGGAATTAAAGATTGCGGACACTTGGACTGAAGTTTAACAAGGAGAAGAAATGTTTGATTTTTGCATGAATACAAACCTTCTTCAGTTCTCTTGTCCCCTGAGTTAAATGAAGCTGCTTACCCATTTTAAAAATATGGCTCAGAGAGACAGATGGATTAAGCTAGTTAGAACAGAAGAGTCCGTAAGAGGAGTTCTGAAATAGTTCTTTGATCTGGTGATTTATCTTGAGGTGGGCCTATGTCCGTCTTTCCCTATCAAGACTATAGAGCGGTGTTTCTCAACCTAAACAAGTTGATGTGTGGACTTCAACTCCCAGAATTCCCCAGCCATGTTGAAGTCCACACATCAACTTGCCTAGGTTGAGAAACACTGCTATAAAGGAACCAGTTTCAAATTATTCTTTTGGGTCTAGGAAATGCCTTGGAAAGTTAAGAAGGCATTCACATTCCTGATGGTTTCTATATTGCAACTCTTCTTAATTCAATTAAGTCAAAGCACTTCCTGAAAATTAGGGAATTACCTGAAAATCAGAGGCTACTAGCCTCAGGATCATCTCGCTGACAGTTTCCATGAATTCCATTGCATTTTTATGACAAATTAATATTTGTATTAGTGAATTTTAAAACTTACTGCTATAAAAGATAGGTGTTACAGCAGCATATATTATTCCTGGGAATTCAAGGAAAACATTTGACAGACTAGTAAGAGATGCCAACAAGGGTACAAAATATATAACTAGACAGATGGAAAATTATCATGGCTGAGCTTGGCAACTGAGTGATCATCTCCCTTAATTTTATGTCTCAGCAGTACTCCCCTTGACTTCATCTTGCCCTTTAATTACTATTCATTGCCATTTTTTCCCTTAACTTTTCTTTTCCATGCCCCATGGGAGAAATTAGTGTTCTGATCTATTCTCTTCTGGGGCATATTGCTGTGTTAGGTGAGATCTTTCACTGCTGGTTTCAGAAACGTATGGATTTTTCAGCCCAGCCTTTTCTGTCTGGGTGTCCAGCCTGATGTTTAACAAAGCAATGGAAATGGTAAGATTTATAGGAGTTGCAAGTAGTATCTCCACTAATAAATTATACATTTTCTATATTCATCCAACTACCACTGTACCAATGTAACAGTAATGAGGGCAGAGTTTATGTTGCTTAAGTATTGGCTGGGTGATGGTAGAAGATGCTGTAAGTCACTAGAGTCCTTAGTTCTCAGTGGGGTCACGCTGGCCCAGACAGAACTGGTGCACAAGTTGGAAGTCCTCCTTGACTCATGTCTCCTGTTTGAGGACCAGGTGGCAGCCATGGCAAGGAGGGCCTTTGCAGAGATTCCTCTTGAACAGCAATTGTACCCTTTCCTGGATCATGAGGCATTGTTCATGATCATTTATGTCTTGGTCACCTCCCAAATGGTTTACTACAGTGTGCTGTATGTGGGGCCTCCCTTTAAGACCACTTGGAAGCTATCGTTGGTCTACAACGCTGCAGCATTGGCAGTTATAGGGACACCTCAGTGTGCCACTACTTCATGAGCTGCATTGGCTCCCAATCCATTTCTGGGTGCAATTCAAGGTTCTGGTTATCACCTATAAATCCCTTCATGGCATAGAGCCAGGCTATTTATGAGACTCCCTTTTTCTGATAGTCTTTGCCCATCCCACTAGATCTTGTAGGGTAGACATGCTCTGGGTTCCCTCTGTTAAACAGTGCTATCTGATGGGACCCAGGAAGCATGCCTTCTCTCTTGCACTGCCTGACCTTTGGAACACTGTTGCCCCTGAAATTCACTTGGCCTCAACCCTGCTGGCATTTCATAAATCCTTGAAGACCTGGACCTCATACATGGGGTCAGGAGGTTGGATGAGCCTACCTATGTGATTTTTTAGTATGGCTGCTGTTATACAGATTTGGCTAGATTGTTCTTGGGCACCATTTTGTTATTATTGTGCTATTTTATTTTTGTTTTGTTTTGTTTTGTTGTTGCTTTTTAATCTTATGTTTGCTGCCCAGAGTTGCAAGTGGTTAGATGGGAGGGCTCTACAAATTTATAAATTAATATTTATTCTTGTTTTTACTGTAAACTGCCCAGAGTTGGGTGGTGACCAAATAAATAAATAAATAAATAAATAAATAAATAAATAAATAGAGGGAGGGAGGGAGGGAGGGAGGGAGGGAGGGAGGGAGGAGGGAGGGAGGGAAGGTGCCATAGATTAACACATTTGGAAACAAGAAGCTGGGAATGACTATTCAAATATTTGGGTCCTAGAAAATGTTCCACATTTTCCAGATCTTCTACATAATTACTTGTACTTCATTCTTGCTATATTCCTCCCATTATTTTATTATCTCCATGTACAGTTCTAAAAGCTCTGGTTTTTTGTGTAACCTCTTTTCTTATCAGTATCTCTCAACCCTCCTATTATGGTCATATACCTTCTCCTTGTTCAATTCTTGTTTATTCATCTGTAATGTGAGTGCACTGTTGCAAAATACAATTAGCTCAGATAATTCTATCAACATACAATGAAAAAATAGTTATGTGTATTTCAAAGTTGCCATTTTTAAAAAGTGAACAGCGTCAACATTATTAAACAAAGGATGATGGGAGGAAAGCATTATTTTGTTGGCATTTGAATTAATTTATTATTTTGCTTGCTTCAGCAAGTTCAGTATTTCTGTGGATTCAAACCATGACTAAAATTTGTGGTGTGAAGTTCTGAACTGAAATACACTTGCAGAAAAACTCAACCAAAAATAAAAATAGAGATGGCAAGACTGGACTTGAACGGAGGGTGTGCTGGATAATCAGATTTGCATAATTCATAACTTCTAGGTTTACACAGTGTCAACTTGGACTGCATTCCTGTGTATTCTCCTTCTGTGTATTCATAGGTAGGACTGAGCTGTATGTCTAAAGATATGTTTATTCAAACCAAGTCCATGAAGAAGTACGTATTTCATATAAATATGAAAGCCAAGGCTTCTATCCAGGTTTCTTCTCTACCTATGAATACACAGCAGAAGTGCCTGCCTCTCTCTCCCCTAGGTAGCAACCTAACTTCTCCAAAGCTCAAAGTCTGTTGAGAGACTGAGAGCAACACATAACTGACTCGGAGCTGGAAGCACCTACTTGAGATGACTTTGGAGTCTGGCTAGGAATAACTTCTGAATTTTTAGGCTGCTCTCCAGGTAAAGACCTTTTCTTTCAGTCTTGAGATAAGAACAAACAGAGCTTAGTTCTGGCCCTTTCCCCAGAAGAATAAAAGAAATCCTTATCCATATCTTTATCTGGAATATATCTATTTAGTCACAATGTACTAGAAGTCATACCTGAGTCTTTTGGGATTCTGGACTGATATTCTTAAAATCCAGTAAGGTTTGCCTTTCTGATATAATTTTTAAAAAATCTGAGCAATTCTTCAGAATGCTTGTTTGGTATATAATAGGCCATGATCCAGATTGTCTGAGTTGGGTTCTAGAATTGTGTAGGTATGTAATCCAATAATTGTGTTGATTATTCTCTTTCAGATGGGTAAAAAAGAGGGAGAGGAGATAGTTCAAACACCCAGCAACTTTTGTGATAGCCTCCCAAATCCTGCCACTGAAAAAAAGGCTTTCAATCTTAAGGAGGTGTTTTGACAACAAAACACAACGGCTATGATTAGCTTGATAAAAGGGAGGGCCATTGATGGGAGGTATGTCTTGGATCTAGTTACAGAATGGTGTTTTAAAAACATTCTCTCTTGAATTCACACTGCAAGCGGCCAATGATCCTGAAGCCTTTTTCTTTTTCTTTTTTGGGGTTGGTTGGTTGGTTCATGTTGTTGCCGTTGCTCGAGTCGCTCTTTATACATATGAAAAATGAGACATTAATAACCCTGTCCAGCGCCAGCCATTGTCTGGGAAGCCATTGTGCAAGTTTCCTTCTTCAGTACAACCAGTGGATTTGCTTCTTGACACTAAAAGCAGGGAGAACCAGTGCTAAAACAGGGAAGCAAACAATTTTATAAGCTACTTTTCAGGATTTGAGATGCAATTTACTATGGCCAAAGCGTCTCCCAACTTAATCTAAGCATTTCATCCTGATTTAGCAGTGTATTAACCGGTTATGTAGCCTCACCTCAAAGGCAACCCTGATAGAGAATTAACAATAGGAATACAAATGTGGAAACAAATGATAAATGACTTTTGGGTGTAGCTTTGGCTGGCTATCTTTGTTCAGGAGAAGATTATTGCTGCTAAATAAAGAGATGGAAAGGCAGTCTTGGAGTAGCATCTGGTGACAGTGCATATATACAAGAAATGTCTCTGTCCTTGCAACGTATCTGCTTTTTCAGGAAAAAAAAAACCTTATAAAATAAGTAAGTAAAGTTTGCTGCTAGTACTGTTGATGGTACACTTTATTTCCTTCAGAGTTTTTGGATTAAAATATTCTCATTGTTACCTAGATTTTTAAATACTTTTGCCAGCAAATGTTGCACTGCAGTAAATAAGTACGTTGCAGCCACGATGAACTTCCAAGAAGCCCCAGTGATTTTAATGGTAAAGCAGGTTTCTATGAGGATCAGTGGGTCTTAATATTGCTCTACTTTGGCCATGCCCAATGGATTTTGCACCCATGGGACAATTTGCAGAAACTGCTTTTTCATTACTTCCATTTATGAGTTCTGGATTATGATTTCAGATACACCTAACACAGTATTCAATATTTTAGTATTAAGTCTTTGGGCACAATTGACAGGCCATGTATCTGGCAAAAGTCCCCTTGAAACTTGTGCTGTTGAAGGGCTATAGTTCATTGGCATAGTAAAGGCTATACAAAAGCTTCTGAACAACCCATTTTCTATGCTTGGAAAAAAGTATTCTCTGAAACCTTCTATGTCCTCTGCTAGTCATTCCGGACAATACTGGAACAGAGGCAACAAGTGTTTTAGTTCCACAAGGCAACTTCCATCACAAAAGGATTTGGAGAACACCTATGCTCATTTTTACCTGGGATAGGAACATATTTGATTGGTTGACTGATTGATTGATTTTCAAATCCTAGTGACCATATATTTAGATTTTCTTCATGCTGATTTATTCCTAACCTGATCTGAAAGAGGTCTTCCAATAGTGCACCCATTGCTATTGTAACTGAGTCCATCCACCTTGCTGCTGGTCGTCCTCTTCTCTTTCCTTCTACCTTTCCCAGCATTAGACCCTTTTCCAGAAAGGTAGGTCTTCGCATAATGAGGAACATATTTGGTCTCTTCCAAATTGTTCCTTGAATAATTTCTGAAGTGTTGATACCATTTTAGGACTTTGATGCCCAGAAGTGACTGTACAGGTAGTCCTTGACTTATGACCATTAGTTTAACGACCATTGGAAGTTATGATAGCACTGAAAAAAGTGACATATGACCAGTCCTCACACTTACCACCATTGCAGCATCCCCACGGTCATGTGATCAGAATTTGGGTGTTGGCAATCAGCATGTATTTATAATGGTTGCAGTGTCTCAAGGTCACTTGATCACCATTTGCGACCTTCCCAGGGGGCTTCTGACAAGCAAAGTCAATGGGGGAAGCTGGATTTGCTTAATGACCATGTGATTTGTTTAATGACTGCTGAAAAAAAGTCATAAAATTGGGTGCAACTCACTTAACGACTGCATCACTTAGTGACAGAAGTTCCAATCCCAATTGTGGTTGTAAATTGAGGACTACCTATAGTATTAGCCTTGATGGCAGTGGGACTAGTGGGCTTGTTTGTGCAGTTGGTTGGCCACTGTGAGAACAGACTGCTGGACTAAATGGGCCAGGAGTCCCATCCAGCAGGACACCACATATGTACTTATGTTCAGAGAATAAGTGTAATTTCCCAAGTTTGGAAACAACACTTCAGACAACTTAAAAATACTAAGTTGCAGCATAAGTTTTCATTGGTTTGCAACATCATGCTTATGTTCATTTCAATGTTTTCCCACCCACATCTTATATTTACACACTGTCCTTGCATTATGACTATTTCCCTTCTTATTCCAAATGTTACCTTGGGGTAGGTGACAGACGTCTCTTTCTACTAATTTCAGTGTAGTGTCTTATTTGGGGTAAACATGAACCACAGAAATAATCAGTTTTTTGTTAATTAAATTATCTTAAGTGATTAAAATAACCAACCTTGTACAGAGTTCGTGTTCCAACTGTTCCATCTGAATAAAGGGCCCACAGCAAATTTGCTTTTAATGCACCTTTATCAAAGGTCATCTCACTGATTCATTTTTAATTCCACTAGATGGCGTATTTACAAACACAAAACAAAGGAATCCATCGGAACAAACTTTAGAGTGCATCTTATACTCTCTGAAGGTTTTTTGTTTGCTTTATTTTAATTCCACGTGTGATATTAAACACAAAGATTGATCACTGGCTTGGAGGCACAGGGTTACCTTTTCCGCACACTAACAAAATGTGATATTTTATTAGAGGTGTCGGCTGAAATAAATGGGGCAGCATCCATCCAATGAGAGAACAAATACTCGCCGAGCAGTTTACACGCTAGCAATTTATAGCGTCTTAAAGCGTCAGTAAGCCACCGACCACGTTTCAGCAGCAAGGATGAGCTTTCTATGTTAACACCAAGTGCTTCTGAACGGGAGAGGACCCCCACTTTCCCCGCCCCACAGCCTTGACCGCCTCTCATACACGCGTGTCTTGGAACGCGGACTCGTGCAGTTGTCACAGCTCGTCTTGCCCTCCGAGAGCCGCACTCGGGCGTGTTGAACGAAGAGTGGAATTGTCAGTATTCGTCAAGGGCTGCTTTTCTGTCCAACGAGCTGAAAGTTTCATTCGGGATCACCTGTTTGCGTCACCCGAGGAGAGAGCAGCCCTCCTGGGCTGAGTCTGCTTCTGTTCTTTTTTCTTTTTCTTTTTCCCTTTCAAAACCAAAGCCGCGCCGTTTCCAACGCCACCGCACCCCGCCCGGTTATTATCATGTGGCAAATCCTCCCTCCGTGTGTGCGATAAGGGGATCGGCCTCCTAATGGCATCATCCCCGAAGCAGCGCGCCCACGTCCCGCGATTACGATCACACAAAGCCCGGCGGACCCACGCTGGCTGGCCGCGCGGTCTGCCCGGGGCGCAGGGCGGGAAAGCGGAGCAAAAGGGGCGGTGGCTCCGGCGCTTCGGACCCAGTCCCAGAGGGCAGGTAGTCAAGGAGGCGATTCCGCCGGCCGGGCCAAGAGGGGAAGGGCACCAGGGTTAAGCGGAGTCAGGGGCCGGCGGCCTCAGGAGGGCGCCAAGCTTAAAGGCGCGTCTGGAGGCACCCTGCGTCTTGTTCCCTTGCCCAGCGCTTTCTCCCGACTGGGAAGAGGAGGCGCCGGAGGGAATTGAACACGAGCCGGCAGCGGCGCCACGACCCGCTCCTGCGTGATACCCGACCTACGGCAGCGCTTCGAGCTGGGCCACAAAGAGTCCCGCGCTGGATACCTGACTGTCGGCTGGGCGAGCAGCGGGATCCCCCGCGCCTGCCGTTGTGAGCGCGGGTGGGGAGGGGGCGAAATCCATCAGTCAAAGGGAGGTGGGCGAAAGCCGGCCGAGCGTTACATAGGCAAAAGCGGGAAGGCAACGATGGCCTTTTTCTTCGGGGACTGCTGTCCGAGCGTCTGGCTTTGCCGTCAGCAGCGGCAGATAGGATCTCAAGTGTCCCGAGCGTCAGGCTCTCGGTAGCAGCGCTGAACAAAAACTTTCCAGGTTGCCCTTCGCGGGTGATGCTACCCCCCCCCCCCCGGCCTTTAGTTGGGAGATGCTATTTATTGCGGGAGGGGGTGTCTATGGGGTGAAACCGAAACGAAGCAAGATCTAGGTGTTGCCAAGCCAGGCACAGGCTTCAGCCATCCAAGTGGAGAGCCCGCAAACCTGCCTCCAGGTGCTTCGCGCGCAGAAGGTTGCCGTGTAGGACGCGCGCTCCTGGGCAGGTAGAAAACGCGCTCCCACCGCCCGGGGGAGGCCGGGTCCTCCTCTCCCTCCCGGACAGGGCGGGAGACAATCGGTCAGCTTTTGGGACAGTTCAAAAACAAAAGAGAGGGATAGAGGGAGAAGAGAGAGACGCCAACCTGAACTGACAGAAAGGAGAGAAACTGGATAGAGGGAAGCTCGCCGTCAGAATCAGAAGCCGAGAAAAACTGGCTCTCGCTTAAAGGAGGCAGTTGGAGGTCAGGACTGGCTCCCCTTGCGGGGCGAGGAAGCGAGAATCGATCAGAAACTGATTCCGTGCTTAGGAGCTAGAGGATTGTCTCGTGAAAGCCCTTCTTTTCTTCAGAAGCTCGGAGAAAGAGAGAAAGAAGCCACTTTCAACAACTCCGGGAGCGTTTATTATTATGGCTTTGGGGGCAAGGCGGGAGGAGGAGGCGAACAGGTGATCGGCGCGCGATTCTTTATCCCGCTTCCACCCTCGCCCCCACCCCAAACCATTAACTTCTTTTCCTTCCCACCCCCACCCCACCCGGGCTGGACTACTCCCTCCTTTGGAGAACACGCCCCAGTATGCTGAAGGAGAGAGCAAAGCGCTCGAGACAGTCACGCTGAACCTGCGGGGAAATTCTCTCGAGTTGCTGCCGCTGCTGCCGCCGCGGCAGGGAGAGGAGACCGGAGTCCTATACATCCTTCCCCGCGCGCGCGCGAGCTCTCCGGGGCTACGTGTGACAGGCATACCAATCCGGCCTCGAGCGGGAGCGAAGAGAGACCCAGGGGAGGGCGATGGTGCTCGCCTCTCGGGATTTACAAACACACACCGCTCGCTCCGGGTGGCTCCGAGCGCAGGAGGGCTGGACTGTTTTGTCTGGGCTACTTTGACCTGGCGTTGCACTGTCTGAGGCACCGAGAAATCCAGCAGGGCTCAGAGAGCGTGCAGGGGGCAGACCTTATCATCATTATCATTGTTATTATAAAATACGCTTAAAAAAAAAAGACATAACTTTCTCATGTTGATCTGAAAGCCAACGACGAACGAGGAATATGAACAGGAAAACCAGGCGCTGGATATTCCACATCTTTCTGAGCCTAGGGATTGTCTACATCAAAATAGGGTAAGTCTTCTCTCTCTCTCTTTCTCCCTCTCCCCCCCCCCTTTTTTTTTTTTAAAGGCAAACACGCTGTGGTGGCTCAACCTGTCCAGACCTGTGCTAGCATTTAACTTGGGGGAAGTCTGAAAGGGTTCTCTCTCCGTCTTTCTCGCTCACTCGCTCCAGGGTGAGACGACGGTTTTTGCTGTTCTTGTCCCCAGTGAAATTCTGAACGTGCGTCAGCTCTGGGGAAAGGCGAAAGTCCTCGCCTGGCCAGACGAGAGGCATGACCAGAATGGCAATGAGCGCCAGCAGGGAAAAAGGCTACTTAGGACCGGTCCGCGGAACCTAGTCCTAGCGCGACTTTCCAACCCTTTCCCAGGGTCATCGCCTGAGCAATGGGAACCTGGTCCGAGGGCTGCCTTTTGGTACCCAGCAGAAGAAATGGGCAGCGCTCTGCGCATGGGCAGGGGCTCTACGTTTTCTCACGTGCCACGACTGTTTTAGAATTGAACCCGCACCCCAGAGCTGAATTAATTCTGTGCGAAGATCGCTCAGCTGAAACCTGAGCAGACTTTTCTGGACTTTTCAGCACTTCTCCGGGGGAGCTGACTTGTGCGGGATCTCGGCCCGACTGCGACTCTTTCTGCTCCGAGCGGCGGCGGCGGGCTGAGCAGTCCACCCCGCCGCGGCTCCAACTGTTCTTATAAAAGTAACCTGGTTACCTGTAACCAGCTCCCAGTCATTTCAGAGGATCTTGTTTCTAAGTTTGCCGTGCTCAGGTTACTCGCATTCTTCCCGTTCAAAGAACCCGCCTACGAGGTGGCGTGAAAAGAAGCGCACCGCCAAAGGAGTTCACGGCCAGGGCTAGGGTAGAGCCTCCTCCTCCTCTGGGATCGTTGGACCAAGTCCTATTAGGAACGCGAGCCCCAAGAGAGAGCCGGTAGCGCCGGCGAATGCGCGCCCACTCGCCCCGGTGGCCAGGCTGGGGATCATCCCTGAGTGCCGACTTCGTGAGGTCGGACTGCCAGACGCGTCGGAGGAAGGCGGAGGCCTGCTGCCCGCGGGTGGGGGGATGTAGTGGCGGTATTTTCGAGGCAGGGAAGAGACTTTGGAATTCCTGCGCACCGAGGTTTGGAAGGGTGCTAGTAGCAGAATCCTGACCTCCCCCCCATCTGTGCTTGGACGGATTGCTGGGTGTCTTCAATGGAGAGAGAGCGGCCGGGAGGATGGCCACGCATTGGCACCTCCGCTGTCTCCCGCTCCCCCCTCCCTTTCTCACAGACCCCATCCCGTACGTCTCCTTCCCACTAGCTTCCAAATGCTCTGGGCTACCATTTCCCCCCTCCCCCCCAATTCCTAATCGTGATTCGTTGCATCTGGAGGGCCCTCGGTTGGGGAAGTCTGGAATATGAGCGGCCCCCCCCCACCCCAGGAGGAGATTGGGAGAGAGAAGGGAGGCGAGGCTCTCCTCGCTGTTAAATTGACCCAGCTTCTTTTTTCAGCGCCATAGTCCGGAGGGAAAGCGGACGCCGGCAGACGAGCAGCCAAGCCGCTCTGGGCTGGCGTTCTTGGCCGCGGGCTGGTGGAGCAAAATGATGCTTCTGGCTCTGCTCGAGTATGTGCTGCGATTTGCCTGCTGACTTTAGCAACACTTGTTGCCGTGGACGCCGGAGAAGAAAGGGGGGAGGGCAGGCTCCCCTGGTTCAATGGCCCTTACCTATTTCTGCAAGAAGAGGGGCGGGGGGGGGGGGCTGTTAGAAATCCTGCTGCCCTCTCGCCACCCTTGGGCTTGCTGAAAAGTTGCTCTGTAGACAGTCGGTGGAATAAGCGACTGTCGAGCCTTGATGGGCAGATGAAACGCTCGCGGGGCTTACGCGGCATCAGGGCGCGCTTTGATGTTGAGAAACCTGCCGCTTCCAGTTCGTATCGAGCGGCGCCTCAAAGAAGAACCTTTTAGAGGATCGATGGATCCCGACTCGGATGAGGTGATTCATGGTCGCTTCTCTCTCTCTCTTCTCTCCCTCCTTCTCTTATTAGGGGTCTTTCTTCGGTCGTGGCTTTGGGAGCCAGTATCATCTGTAACAAAATCCCGGGGCTGGCTCCAAGACAGAGGGCTATCTGTCAGAGCAGACCCGATGCCATCATCGTGATCGGGGAAGGCTCCCAAATGGGAATCAACGAGTGTCAATTTCAGTTTCGCAATGGACGGTGGAACTGCTCCGCCTTGGGAGAGAGGACCGTCTTTGGAAAAGAGCTGAAAGTGGGTATGTTACCTCCTTCTTATAAGCTGTTGCAGGAGTGAGCCTGAAACCCACCCAGAGAAGAGGGGAGGGTATCCATAGGCCAGGGAAACAATGGGGCAGGTCCAACTGCTCAGGGAAGTTACTTTCAGCGGCAGTCATAAAGCCTGGCTTAAAGCTTGCTTTCCTTTCCTTTGCAAATACAGACAGAAGCTGTCTTTAGAAAAGTTGCCATTGTTACTTCACTCCCAAACTTACTTTTAAAAAAGATTTTTCTATTCTGTGGTAAGAATGCATCCTACAGAAATGCCTCATTTGAAGCAAGATAAATCTGAACTGCAGTATCTAAACCACAAGGCTACAACTGAAACCCAAAATGTGTGGCCCTCCAGATGTTGCTGAACTACAGCTCCTAGTATCTTTTATTTAACTATTCTAACTTGGGATGCCAAGAATGATAGTAGAGCAACATCTGGAGGACCATAGGTTCCCCACTTTTAGACAGGGGGTAGATCTCCCTGACCTCTGGTATCTCTGAATAAATATGATTAGGACTAAAATCATACTATCAACATGTCTTTGGCCCAGTTTTGCACTACTTTGTGCAATGTTGTAGCCATGGTGCACATAAGATAGAAAGCCATTAAAATGCCATAGATACAATCCAAGCGGTGCATGCTTTACAATCACATTACCAACAAATTTCTAATAATATTAGGTAGAAACAGAAGATCTCTGTGTGAAAACACCATGTGAACTTTGCATATTCAACTTAACAGAATCTCTCATAGTCTCTGTGTGGCATAAGAAGGAGAGCTATTTAAATGCCTTCTTTCCAGCCAACGGACATTTCAAATCTGCATTCCAGGAACATAAAATGGGGGAGGGGGGAATACTGTAAATCATGTGTGAAAATAATCTGAAACTCTTGGTCAGCTAAATAGATAGACAGCTTTTTAACACTCTTTAATCAATTTGTTATAGTTAGAATCAAATTGTAGTGAAATGGTAGGTGGCAGTATTGATTTTGAATTAAGTTGCCTGTTATATAGTGGTTTAATTGTTGATGCATGATCTAAGAATAGATCTATACATCTGAAAAGATCACTTCTTTTCTTCTCCAAAAATTATTTATTCATTTCTATTCTTTAATTTGGAAGTCTTCGAAGTTGGCATCTGCCAGTTGTGCCTAAGAACTTTTCATTCAATGAGACTGATTCCTAAACCATGTCAGCAGCCTGGGTTCATCAGTAGAAACTGATTAGGGTTAGGTATGTTCCATGCTGAATGAAGAATGGTTATGTTTCCAAATGTCAAATATTTATTTGATAGCCAATTCAGCAGAAGAAATTATGAAAATTTCATTATTAGATTAGATTTAAATAAACGGAAGGTCCCAAATGTAGGTGAAAATCAAAGTTTGGGGACCAGTATGTGATTTTTCATCAATAAATATCAATAGTTATACTGTATCAGTCTCCTACATGAAATAGTCAAGCCTCTTTCCAAAACTAAGTGCACCTTTTTTTGTATATAAATGTGAACTAGTTTGGAACACATAACAGATTTTCCTAAACTGATGCTCTTCAGATATATTTGACTATAGGACTGTAAATCTCATAATTTCCAGCTAACAGGTGGATTAACCATAGTGGCCATGAATAATGGAAATTTTAATCCAATCTATTTGAAAGATACCATGTTAGAGAAGGTGAGCTTAAATAAAGCCTGTATTGTGCTCCTAGTATGGCTTATTTGTGTTTATTATTTCATTATTACACAACTGAAAGTTTAACTCTAGAAAATTAATGGATATATTTCAACACCAGTGTTGCTATCTTTGCAGAAGTGTTGCTATCTGTATTGGATTGCAGCCAGTGAGTCTTGAGTTAGTTATGAATAGTTGAACTGAAATGCAACTATTTCATTTACTGTTTATTTACTGAAAAGTAGTAGTATTAGATTGGGTGATAGTCCTATATACAGTAAGACCTCCAGAAGTAATTTAATGGAACATGCTTCTGAGTAGACAGCATAGATGGTACTTGTGTTAGTGACACTTTTTGGGGAGGAATATAGGTTAAAAATCAGAATTGACTAAACATTACAGATTTTCCTCAGTACTTCCATTGCACTTAATGACAACTATTGTTAATATCTTATTTTTTATGTAACAAAGCTCCCTTGTGAGTACATCTGAGGTAAGGAATTCCTTGAGAGCATCTGCATTCTTTTCTCTTCAGATGTGCAATGTATTAGCTTGTTGTCCATGATTTCAACCACTTTCCTCTCGGATGAATAATCATGTGGATGTATTGACTTTCTTTATTTGATAATTTAGCCTCCTCCCATCAGTTTAGCATATGAGAAATGTAATTATACATGACTTCATTTTAAATGTGATGAAGCCATAATTCAATCACTCCATGGTTTGTAATACCAAAAAATTTCTTATATGTTATTTTCAGCTGACAGCAAGACATGCTAAGGGCATGGTTCCAAACATGTAACCATATGGTGCTTTTAATTCTTCTTCAGAATTGTTATTTATAACAGAGATAAAATGCTTGCATCTACATCCTCAGACCTAAGGATTCTTGGATGGAAGCCAGTCAAAGTTCAAAGAGAATTTGGGAACAAGAACATTGACAGAGTCCTGTGGTAGCCTAAAGGGCAGAATGTAAAGACAACATTAAGAGGCAGGTGTGCCTAAGGCACATCTAAGCATGATGCTTGTTGGGAGAAGTTATCCAGACCCATTTAGTCTTAATTCACCAGTACTTAGATATGCATCAAAGTCAGTACACTACTGTAGATGGTCTATGTTCCTTATAGGCTGAAACAATTGTATTAAGAGCAGTCTGAAAAAAGAAAAAGAGAACCCTTTTGCAAGTTTATTTTAAGTACAGTAGATATATTAGTACTCAAAATCCCAACAGAAGTTTAAGATTGTCCAAATTTCTGTCGTGCTTTATCTTTCAAGTGGATAGTTCCAGGTTCACCAAATATAACACTCCTGTTTTTGTAGCAAAATCAGTTCAAAACAGTTAAATTGAACCAAATATTTTTAAAATATCCATATGAATTTGTCTTCTAATTAAGGAGCTCAGCTGGGCTGGCTTCTTACACACATATACTTCACAAATTCTATTTGTTATGGTTAACATATCTATTTGAGTCCTAGAAAATACTGCTAGAGTGAAAGGCTTGGAGTTTGCTAGGAACTAGAAACTATTGGGGACAGTGTGGAAATTACCACCTACTTGCCCAACATGCACTCTCAGCTGTAAGTGAAAGGAAGTCCCCTGCTGCCCTTTGAAGAACTTGGGAATACTGAATAATGCAAATACGTTCCAAGTTATCAGGATATCACCCTGAAGACTTGGAGAAACATGACCCAGTCCTGAAGCAACACCACCTCAAGACAAATAATCAGGCTTGTATTCACTGTGGGAACCAAGCTTTTGTTCCTACTGTCAGTTCAATTCCCAAGTTTTTATCCCTTTTACCTCCTTCATAGGAATTCATATAGCTGGAAATTAGTCTAAGATCAGTGTAATTCTGATGATAAAGTATACCATCAGGCTGTTTGTTGCCTTGTCCTGAGATTGTCACAGGATTTACTAGGTGTACATTCCTCAGAACCTCATTCCTTTCTTCTCTTTAGCTTCCAGATTTGTTTGGTTTTTACATAAGTCACCATCTGCTTAGGGAGCATAAAATGGCTTTCAGGGATCCCTCAGGGCCCTAACTCCTTAGGCTAGAAAGCTATAATCTCTAATTAGCAGTTAATTAGAGATAAGAACTTTTGTTGACAGCAACATTTTAAAAGAGCTTCCATTGATATCAGTGGAAATGCCTAAAACATGAAGGGATATTGAAGGATGTACTAATCATTCCTGATGCTGCATCCTCTTGAAAAATTTGTTGATCTGCACAACATTGTATTCTGGACTAAAGAGCTACGGTATTTGAATTTTGGCCTATGCATGTGATTTAGATAATCACAACAGAGAATCTTTGAACACCCTTTCTCAGTGTCTCAAAGACAATGCTTTGCATCTTGCTACATATTCCTTCCTCTTCACCCCAACTCAGAAATATGTTCTCCAAGTGTGCTTATTAAAAAACAAAAGGTACAAGACAGGAACTGGTAATCTTTCTGCCTTGGTTCATACTTTTGGATGATTTTTCTGAGTTTTTGAACATTGAAAACATTCTCCATCTCTCTGATGCATGCAGATGAAGCCCACTTTGATTAGAAACAGGAGTGTATAAGGCAGCTGGGTCTTGCTTCAAGAAGGCTTCTCACGACATGGAACCAAGTTGAGCCGCTTGGCATGAGGACCAAGTTGAGCTACAGATGAAGTACTTTGCCTCCTGGAGGCCCTTGGTGCCACTCAAAAGCCTTTTCAAGCATTTCCAGTGGCTGACATGTGCAGAAGCTCTTTCAGCTACCAGAACCACAGATGAGGCTTCACAGCAACATGAAAGGAAGCAACATGGCTGCTGGTTTTTACAAGTATGCATCTGTATGTGTTGCTTTGCCAAACAGCTTCGAGAGGGTACTTCATGCAATGAAATGAAGCCTCCTTAAAAGCCTTACACACTGGGAAAAGTCTGTAAGGCTTTTAAGGGGAAAAGCAGAACAATGGTGAGAAGATTATGGGTTATGTAAGTCTACCTCAATAATCCAGGGTTTTATGTTCATTTTGTGAATCAGTGTCAAAGGAGAAGGGTGTACAGTAGTGTATAGGTACCTTGTAGAGTAGCCCAGTCCTGTTAGCCAATCTTCTGCTGGGCTGAGACTTTGAGGGATGGGGTGGTGCGAAGGACCAAAGTTAATCATAGGAACAGTGCAATTATTGAGTGAAGAAGTTTGTGTTATACCTATGTATGTATGCATGCAACAAACAAGGCTACAAGGAATGTTTCCCCTAACCCCTTCCTGTTGGATAAGGGCCTCAACGTCTCAAGCCAGGTCTTTGTGCTCAGGCAATGTGGCATGCAACTGCTCAAAGGTTAGGATATTTCCCATGTATTGCAACAATTAAGAACTTTGCTGTGGAAATGCTTGACTCTCTTGCATATTACCTAAAGAGCAGAGCCTAGGGTTGGATCACAGGTCTAGCCCAAGTGCCAATATATAGTTGAAGTAAGCTACAGAAAGTATTTCTTAATCAATCTGTATTCTGCTTTTCCATGGAAATAGTTCTAAAGGTGATTGGCAAAAATAAAAAGCAGAATCATAAAGCAAGTAGAACAATAAAAAAAATTAAATAAAAATAAAAAGCATCCAATAAATGAAACCGAACCTAGAGCCCTGCATACCCTCCAGTTTTACTATCATACAGTGACATGATTGAAAGTGTTTTTGCCTAATTACATAAGGCCATAGAGAGGGAGCTAGCTTGGCCTCCCTTGGCTGAGAATCCCCATCCTGGGAGTTGCCTTTCTTGCATTTCCTCCAAAGATGTCTTTCAAGTGAGAATTTCAAAAACTTGAAGCACTTGTCAACTCATATAGAGCACATTAGCCCAAATGGGATGTAAGTGAGACTTAGGTCATTATGGCCAGATTTGAAAGAATCAGGATCAGATGCAGTCAGAGATCAAGCCTATCTTTTAATTGTACATTTGACGACTGAGCAGCTAGGGCACTAAAGCCTGGTAAGATATATAAATGTGACCTTCATAAACAGTATTTTAAATCTACCATTTATTTTTCAATGGATAAGTCTGGAATCTAGAGAATACATTTGGAGCAAGAATTGGAACGATGGACAATCCAGCACAAAGTTCCTAACCATCCAATATAGATGAAGTTCTTATTCCTTGATTTGTCTTTTGACTAATCAGAAGTACCTCAATTTGTTTTCATTCGGGTCATGACTAATGCCAGACACCATTCCAGAACTTGGTCAGCATCTTGGAATTCAACCATTAATTGAAGATCTAATTAGCAGGCAAAACTCAAGAACTGACTTGAAGGCCAATTATTTATTATTAGATATGCAACCTGATACCTAATCTGCTGCTCCAAGAACAAATCTCAACTCAAGAGAATTTGTGCAGTTTAAAATTTAAATAATACAGAGGATGTTTTGTGTTAGCTGATGGAGAAAGTAGCTAATCAAAAATGTGGAAATAAAGTGAGCTTTAAACTCTGCCCCAATATATCCATTTTTCTTCATCCCCATGCAAAAGATGCTCTCTACAGAGCCCACTATGATCTCTCAGAAGAATCCTAAAGTTTTCAAAATGAAGGGAAGGGTTGCAAGTCAGTGGCAGGGTTCTGCTTTGTTTGCTGCAAAAGTCCCAAGTTTAATTTCTATCCTACCTGGTTATGGCTGGAACGGACTCCAATCTATAATCCTATACACAGCAGACATAGGCAGTACTGAGCTTAATGGACAAATGCTTTCTGATTCAGTGAAGGCATTTTTCATGTTTCTATTCTTTTCCTAAACAATCATGTACTTAATTGTTTGTATATATAACGCATTGTGGCTTTGCCCATCACTGAAAAATTCCTGTGGATGTCCATAATCTGATATTTTTAGACTGATCCAAAAGCCTGTTTAATAAATAAAAAGAACCAGAACAATCCAGTTAGCTTTAAGCTTGAGGATTGATCATTGTGGTACAAACAGGAAGACCCAAGGAAAAAGAAAAATAAAGGAAAGTGTCTGGGAATTTTTCCTCTACTCATCATACAGGATGATTGGGTTAGATTTATAAATGATTCCATGGTTTTCAGGGCACCCACAGCAATGGTCACTGGCTTCAAAATGGCAAGTGCAACTGGAGGATTGAAACCCTGCCCCTTTTTACATGTATGCAGTGTGTGTGACACACATTAAAAAAGGGTGAGGCTTCAATAGCCTGGTTGTGCTCACCCTTTTGAAGCCAGTGACCATCACTGTGGATGCCTCTGATGCCTTCAAAGATATCCTAATGTGAGATATCAAAAAATCTGTTCCAATTAATTATAAATCACACTGATGAAATTCTAAATTTATTTTATAATGAAATGCTTTCAGCAGAAAATTATATGATACCCTATTAGCATTTGAATGGATATATTAACCAATGTTATTAGAACAGTTGACCTAGGACATGGGTCATATGACTACAGTAATTTATTAAAGAAACTCTTATTAGCCTTGTCACTCACCATACTGTTCACCATTTTGGGCTGATTGGATTGTAACTCCTGATAGATATGAAAATCTCTACCCCATATCTAGACATAGACAACACTGTTTCACAAAATGTTATGAATGAGTCAAGTGGGTGATATTGTGGCCCAGTACGAATGATAACATGTGAAGCAAATTTATGTTGTCCCTATTGCAGGGGTAGGTCAGTGCAGAACGGATACTTCCATTCATCCAATATATCTTGGGAAGCTTTCCTATGTGAATTGGGAGGCCGATGCCATTTGGTTAGAGTGGGCTACAATGTTAGATACATTGAGATCCTTAATTTGCCTGACTGGTGTATCCTTTGAGCCTGTCATGACTCTCTAAGTGCTCCCATGGGCATAACTACATAGGATCTGAGCCAACAAGGGTCTAAACTAGGAAGCAGACTTACAGAACAAATTGAACCTGATATTTTTTCTCCATTGTTGGGCTCCACTAAGAGTTATATAATCCATTATGCCTTTACTTTCAGAGACTGTTCTCTGGTTGCTTCACCAGGGAAGGTGCTCTGTAGTTACTAGCAAAAGCCTTTTCGATGATGGTATCCCAGTTATTGCATGCTTTTTCTTGGGGGGCTTATCTGGCACATCCATTCACATTATTTTATTTCCTTTGAAGTCACTTTTAATCTTACCAGGCTTTTAAAATCTAGTAAAACCAATGAAATGTTTGAGCCAGCTGTGCTGCAGTTGATTGACTATTAATTCTGCATCTTATTTTGTTATTTTTATTATCGTATTTGTTAAATTTTTAATTTTTAAAACATAACCCACCCTATGAACTTCTTGTAATA
Source organism: Liasis olivaceus (assembly GCA_030867105.1). Lineage (NCBI taxonomy): Eukaryota > Metazoa > Chordata > Lepidosauria > Squamata > Pythonidae > Liasis > Liasis olivaceus. Next base: position 50,364,389 of record CM061348.1, read on the forward strand.
TGACAGCCAACTTCTGTCTTCAAATAAAGAACAATATAACAATAAAATAAACCCTTCATGATAGTAGCACCAGTTAGATTAAATCAAATGGTTACACATCATCTCCCAATATCCTGTTTGGTATACTTGTGATAGTATGGTCAAGACTGCACTCAGATTTTAGCTATTTATACCTCTGCACGAATGAATGTAAAGAGACAGGCTCCTGGGATACAACACTTTAAATTGCTTTGGTTTCATCAATGACTTTATTCTTAATAAGGCATATATGGTTCCAACATATGGTGGGTGTACTATGACAGCACCTGACATTTCAATGTGGTGTTGAACTGTAAAATATTGTCAAGGATATTGCATAAGAGTAAGCATAAAATCACCTTAGAACAATATTCACCCATCCACTGAGGTGTACAGGCATTGAGTGCTCCCATCCTCATATGCCCAATGTTTGTTTTCAGTCACCACTGTATTAAACCTTATTCATTTAAGAAAATCAATGATGATTATCTTTACAATTACAGGAAAAAATTCTGAAAAACCCAACTCAATAATTTGGGCATCTCTACACTATTATTATTTTCTTCTCTGAGACAAAACTGAGAAATATACTTGTAACAAATTTGAATTAGAATTTCACCCAGCTACATTTCCCAGGATTATGGGAAGAAAACCATGACAATATATATAAAAGTCTTTTATATTTATAGTGTGAGTACACTATACTGAATAACTGCATCCCCAGTTACATTAGGGCAATGTCATTTTTTTTTGATAACATAGTAATATATTTTTTTTAAGTAGAGGAATTTTTTAAAATGAATGTTACTGATCCTTATTTTAGATGGCCTTTCATTGTTTTCTTGTTCAGTATTCAGTCTCACTGCAGTTTGAGTACATTTTATATTAACACTTTTAATTACAAAAAGTAAGGTGTAATTAATCAAAGAGATACGTTGTTTGGATCTTATTTGAAGACAAAGGAGAAGGTTGAAAAAAGTAAAAAAGCTGATGGGGAGAATGCCCTCTTAGAAACTGTTTGGTTTGAAGCTGACCACAGAACCCATTATAAGAAGTCAGGTGGGATAATAAAGAACATGAAATGCTCTTGTACCATTAAGGAGAAATACGAGATTTTAAATATTTGTATGCACTGAGGTTATCTGTCAAGAAGTTTTTCATTAATATAACAAAAATTGGAGAGTAAATATATCATCATCATTGATTTATTCCCCAACTTTCCACCCAAAAGCACTCAAGATAATTAAAAATTACACCAAACTAAAATCTGATAAAAAAAATAAATTGAGAACACTAATTGAGACAGAAAAACTCTTGACTAAAGACAGAGGGCAAAATAAGGGGTGACTGGTCCAGGTCTTTCAAATATGGGTGATATGCTCCCAATATTGTGAACCATTTAGCAGCCATTCACAAACTGAAACTGACAGTGCAATTTGTCAGTGATAAAAAAGTATCTAGGGCAATATTCCCAATAGTAGAGAATATATGGTTAAACCGTTGGGTTCTTGATGTTCGCTTGATGATTTTACTGCAGACATTTCAGTGCACTGCTGATGTTACGTGGGTTGGTAATAAAACGTCTGCAGGAAAACAATGAAGCTCAGAAAATATCAAGAACCCAACAGGGAAATATTTGTAGAAAAATGATAATGTTAGGCAAAATTGCTTGCAAATCCTGAATAGACTGAGGAAAGTTGCAACAAAGTACACACACATTTTAGTGCAATATCTTGGTTTTTTTAAATAAATTCCAATGAACTAGACAGATTCACAAAAAGAAGGGAGGGAGGAAAAAATGAACTTTATGTATTTGCAAAACTGAAAACTAAAGCATTTAATATATAATTCACCTGAACGCTTTTCACAGGGACTAGCAACATCTGCACTGGGAATAATGAAGTAATGACTGTTCAGGAAACAAATGTAATGTTACTTTGACTTCAGCAAGAACAAGCTGTGCATGTCAATAATTTGTATATATGACATGGGAAAAAAGGCATAGATGGTGTAAGTATGTTGGTGGGGTTTTTTGTTTTGTTTTGTTTTGGCATCCAGAAAAGTTTTCTTGAAAAAAAAAACACAAAGCAGAAGCCAAGTTGGAAATTTGGCACTGAGTATCTAAAAATTAACATGATGCTTTTTGCCAAAGAGTCAATCTTCTAGGCAGTGACTGTCATAGACAGATAAAAACATTGCCCCAAGGTCACTTTTACAAGAATTTTCATTTCATACCTGCCTTCAGATGTATCTTGTGAGTACATGTTTTAGAGAAACAAAAAGATTGCATTACCGCATGTTAGAAGAGTTAGGTTCTCTAATGCTGATTAAAGTTCTGCTAAGAGTTTTCTCCAAAAGAAAACATCATTGCATAAAATATATTGCAGTGCCCTAATGGCACAGATAGGCTGAACAGTACCCTTGAGAAGGCATATACTTGATATACCAAGCCAGGATGATTTGGAATGAAATAGTGACTTTTCTGTGAAAATACCTACAGGAAGACTTTAAAATGAAGTACGTGGGCAGTAATTCAGCACATTTGCACTATAATTTCTGCCTCTATTATTCTTCCCCAAGCCAGTGCTTCCAGATGCTGCTGCTGGCTGAATATTATGAGACCTGTAGTCCAGCATATGGAGAAAGCTATGCTAAGTACTTAGCAGCTCCACTGAGTTGAATTGGGACAATTTCCTTATAAGTATGAATGAAATGAATGGATTTACTGGAAGTATATGTAATACTGTGCTAGGTTCTGCCAGACATTTTTTTTTATCCCGTTCCTCTTTCTGCATCATTATGAAATGGGCAAAAATCTCATTCATGCATTCCAGTGTACAAAGCTAGCAACCGCTGCATTGCTAACATTTTTAAAAGGCAGTGGTCTTTCGTATAGAGCTATTTTTCAACTTGATTCCTTGAGCTGCAGAAGAGGTTCCCCACCCCCATGCAGTCCAGGGAGATCAGTGAAATGTGGGAGGTGTTCTGCACCTTGCAAGATTTGACTGTTTATCAGAGAAATGGGCATTTGATATTACTTTCAAGGCCACCATTTTTCATCGCACAGGTTTTGTTTAATGGTCATATCTATGCTGGGTAATGGAATTGAAGGAGGCAGGGAAAAGATGGTTTCTCATCTCCAATTTGCTGTTTATGAATTATGACTTCTATAGAGATGTGAAATAATGTAGTTCATGGCACATAATTGGCAAGCTCTGCTGGATTTTCTGTCTTTATATTTTCACAATCAATGTATAATTCAGCACATGTCTCTTCAGATAACTCCCTCCCTGACCCTTGGCCTTAAATAGCAGAAAATACAACATATGTTTTCCAGTGAGACAAATACAAATTTGTCTTTTTTTATTTTCCAAAATACCTAATTTATGACACAGCTGGTTTGATAGTATAAAATATTTTCAAAGCCTCAAGTCTCCATCATGATGTGAATTGTGTTACATGGCATCCCTCCCATTTTATTTTCTTAAACAGTTTAATCTTCTGTTACTTTCTGCAACTAGTTTAATATATATTTATTAAAAATGGTGATTTCATTGAAAGATGAAGTCATTGTCCCTGTCCCTATTCCTTCTATATTTTATCTTCTTCAGAATTGATTTTAAACAATCATCATCATCAAAATTTTGGATATCTTCAGAAAAACTCATTCTATAGTACCACAAAGGTCAGCTGTACTCCTATTTGGGATGCTTGTCTCACACCTCCAAATCTTCTTGAATCTCTATATTATCCCAGTAAGCTGATTAAACAAGAGAGTAAAACTGGATATGAACTATTGAGTTGAGTCTCAAGGCAAACAAAATAGAAGTGCACTAGGCAAACAAATTGAGATTAGTCATGCTTCCTTTTCTAGGTAAAGTGGCACTTCTCAGAAAATTGAGATCCTGGGTTTTATGAGGACAGAAGGTGTACATTTTACTTGATGATAAAAAACTGTTTAGAAGTGTTTGGGTCAACTGTTCAAGTCATCTCCCATTCAAATTAACCAGAGTTCCAAAAAGATTGTCAGCTCTAGTGGTTTGAAAAATCATCCAGAACTGTCAGGAATGTTTTTAGTAATCTCCAAAAGTCAACCATTTTAATAAGTCCCTTGTTCCTGAAGAAGTTAAAAGTTGCAGCAGCTCTAAATCTCTATCTGTCCATCTCAAGGGGACTCTTGGTTTTTATCCAAATATGGTTTCAAGACATTAAGTCAGATATGCTTGTAGGAGCTTCCCACTTTTCCAGCACTCTTCTCATTCAAAAGGGTATCAGTGGAAGAATCCAGTCTTTGTGCTTTGGCATAGTTTAACATACATGTATCGGTCCACAGTGAAGATCTACAATGCCACCAAAATGTAAACTCCCTCAAATGAGTCACCAGAAATCAGTCTTTCTACTCTACATTCTGAATATGGTAAGAACTTGCCACATATTTCTATTGGTTTTGTAGCCTCTAGAAATGGTGAAATCTTTATCAACCTGATTTAATGTTTTCAGTGATTCAAATTACATTCTCTGACTGATGTATGCTTTTTATGCTTCCTGAAAGGTCTTCAGGTTTGGCAGGTAACCCTGTGAATCCATGTAGGCATTTTATTAGTCTCATCTCTGGTTCAGTCAAATGATGAATACTCCAGCAGGATCAGCCACTTCTTTAAACTTTAATAGTTTACTCAGAGCTTATTACTGTAATTTAGCTTTCTGTGCTATGTTAGCACCTTCTCTCTCTCCCCCCTCCCTTCCTCCTCCTCCTTCTCCATATTGTGCTGATTCACAATCAAAATATGCATTCCAAGGAAGATGTCTAGAGAGCTTGGATTTGCTGGATTATTTCAATTTGTCTTTCCATACTAATAGTTTCAAATGTACCATTTTTTAAAAGTTTGCTGCAGATTTCTTGCTGAAGAGATTTGTATCTTCAGGAAGGCTGATGATAGAAATTGCACTAAAATGGGAATTGGTTGCATTACTCCCATTTCTGATACCTCCTGAAAGCGTCCTTTAGATTACAGCTTTGGAACTGCTGTGGTATGAATTGTGTTGCTCTTTGACATAAATACGATGTTTAAATGTGGCATCTGTAAACTGCCTTGCAGAGCATTCAGATAAAATGGGATGCAAAAGTTTTAGTAGAAGGAAAGTAATAACAGAAAAAGTTCCTTAACAATGATGTTTGTTTGGTTTGCAATAGAATGCAGCATTTGTGAACATTATTTTGATTGATTATGTGTCATTGCATTATCCACTTTTTTACTATTCTTCCAAATAAACAAATCACTCAACTTTGAATAAGTATGATAACTTCAAGTAACTGTGACTGCAATTATATGCATGCTGATTTGAGACTAACCAGTAGAACAGTCTTCTGAATAAAAATGCCTAGACTGTAAATAAAAATAAAATGTATTTCAGGATTACTTAAATATTGTTACAAATGTTGTTACAAAGATTTTGCATAATGCATAATACTTCTTAGTTGTGAAACCTATTCTCTCTCAGTGTCATGTTTTATGGATTATGCCCTCACAATCAGTCCACACATTTGGTGAAAATAGGAAGTGTAACATAATTGCAACTGTAAATTTCACAAAGAAGCAAACAGACCAAAGGCCCATGTGAGTAGGCAACCCAGTGCTCTTGAAACGTTTTGAATTGCAACTCGGACAATCCTTAGCAATTGTCCTTGTTGGTGGAGAATTTTCAGACTGGAGATCCAAAGCATGTGGAAGGCATCAGATTGCTTGCCCCTGAATGTTTTGTTTCCCCCCCCGTGGTCACCTTTGATAAACTCACAAGCAGACCGTAAAAGCAACAATTGTCTCCTGTTTTGCCCCTTCGCAACCATACCCCAGTGACCTTTAATCACAACTTCATCTGACAAGAGACTTCAACCTCTGCACTTTATAATGTATGCAATATAAAGAATTATTTCCTTTTGACAGCCCTGGATCTACTGCTACCCAGTATGTTTGGGTTGTTTTCTAGAAGAAGCAACTAGTATTAAAAATCGAAAAGCATTTTTCAGCTATTCCACCTCTGTGATAGATATTTTTTCTGGAAAGAAAAAAGACAAAATAGTGGGAAAGCACAGGAGGGTACCAAAGAAAGATGGTATTACGCTATCTAGACTCCCCATAAAATGTTGAGAAGGAGGCAGGCAATGGCATGATAAAAAGTCTGGCTTGGAGCATCCCTAGTCATCGGCAAGACTTGTAATTATTCTTGGAGCTGTTTCTTGAACAATATATTTTTTTCTGAAAACAGTACTATTTGATTTATGCTTCATAATGTCTAAAATAGCTTGGGGTGGGAATTTCTTATACATAATTTCCTTTGGCACGTTTATCATTTGGAGTTCAATTGTTAACTGGATGTGGCTTTTTAAAAGTGGTGCTTCAGCACAGTCTCTCACACTGGAACCTCTTTCTTCTGAGAGCTGAGGTTCATCAAGCACATTTGTGCACTTTTAAGAGGAGTTTGGTATCCATAAATTGAGCAATGGTTATCCAGCCATTTCTTTTCCTTTCTTCCTCCCTTTCATACATCTTTCCTTCCTTCTTTTTCTCCTCCATCTCCTCCCATATGTCTCCTGGCTGCCTCTCTTTTCTTTATTCCTTTCTTCTCTCTCTTCCTTTATTTGCAAAGATGGATCTTTCTTATTTCAGGGTAAAACAAGTTTTTTAAAAATAACCTTAAACTGTGGGATACAATGGCAACTTAAAATTAGAAAGCCAGATTTTAAGAAAGCTAGCCTATTTTCTACTTTGATGTTATAGCTCATGTGTCATCAATAAAAACCACAAGAGTTTTCAAATTTAATGAAGCAAGGGTATGATTTCTAATCAATATGGTACCAAGCTTTTTATAACTCCAGGATGGCAAATTGCTTTGGATCCTTACCCAATATGTCCTTGTTTCTGTCCTTTAAAACTGGAGAGTTTTCACAAACAAATTTAAATTTAAGCAGAAGAATAAGAAAGAAGACTCAAGAGAGAGGACTGTTTAACTCACTAACACGTTAAGGCAGGGTTCCTCAACCATGGCAATTTTAAGACAGGTGGACTTCAACTCCCAGAATTCCCCAGCCAGCTAGTTGAAGTCCACCCACCTTAAAGTTGCCATGATTGAGGAACCCTGTGTTAAGGGGTAGGCAACTTACACTTTCTGTATGTTTTGGACTAGGGCTCCATAAGCTGTTGCCATTGACCATGCTGTTCATGGCTGATGGGTGTTGACATTCAAAGCTTTTAGAGAGGACCAGGTTGTCTACACTGGTTTAAAGGCAACCTGGTTAACAATGAGGCCTGTTGCGCATTTGTAAATGGTGTATGAATTTTAGAATGTTGTAGATAGTAAAGCAAGACAGCCCATCGGAGTCAGTTCCAAAAATCTGTTTTTGAGCATGCAAGAGTGCAAACAGGGCCCCAACTAGTAGCTGTTTAAAGCAGCCACATCTCCTCCTAGAACTGGGTGGCAACTTCAGAAAGCAGCTTTCTTCAGAGCCAATTTCGAAGGGCAGCTTCATGGTATCAGGAAAAAATGCTGTAAAGAATTGCAGATATATGCTATATTTGTGTCCCCTGTGCTCTGAAGTACCTTTTTTCTAGCTGAATCTGAATGGCTGCATAGGCTGTAGTAGACAGCATATGTCAAGGAAGGAATTTGATACAAACAGCTGGTTTTGCTGAGCGTCCTACTATACTCTACTGCTGGATTCATGAATGTGAGAGCTCTAAATGGAAACTTATCCAGGAACACATGTATCTGATATGTGGTAGTCATTGATCTACAAACAAACAAAGGCAGGCAGCTTTCTTTTTTCATATGATTTTACACGAAAACGTATTCTGTTAGAGAATATTGTGTTCTTTTTTGGCCAGGCCTTGGTATCCTATGGCTGCAATTCTATGACGAGAGAGTAATTTTGAAAGTAATCTCAAATAAGGTAGCCAGTGTTAAGACAACGGAAGTCTAAATGCAAAGACATATCCCAAGCAAAGGAAAAAACAAGCTTCTGCAGAGAGAGATATATAGAAGTGGCAAAGAACGGCTATGTATAATATAGTAAGAGTCAAAGTATATATCTTTCCTGAGGGAGAATGCAGAGATGTGGCAGACTGACTGATTTTGCCCAAGTGCTCTTCACCAACCTGGCATCTTCAGAGGTATTCGGACTGCACCCTCCTGCATTGTGCGATTCAGGTATATGCTAGGAGATTCAAGTAATATATGGTTCAAATCCTGTATCTGATTAGGAAAATTTGATTCAGTTTAGAAAATCGATTTGTTGATTCAGATCAGTGTTGAAAATTGTCACAAACTGGATATTCAAATCTGTTCAACAAGTCAGTTTACTAAAAGCTGTTTCTACACATGGGCAGAAGTGGCTGAATCATCCAAATCAGTTGGGAGCTATGTGATAAGATTTGAGTTTCTCCTTCAGAAAGAAGATTTGACTTGACTTGTCTTCAAAGAGAATCTCTGAAAGGAATTTTTTTTCTCACTACTAGTATTGTGCAATTAGAGAGATAGGAATCTTAAAGCAAGATACATTCATTGATACACTAGATGAAACAACTCTAGAACAAGTGGGGCATAGATCATAGGACAGAATTACAATAGTGAATGGTAATGTTGAAATAGGTCATATGTTAATGGAAAGCCTTACAAATAAATCTATATTTATGTATTATATCTGTAATACAGAAAGAGATTTGTGAAAACAATAAAACCACCACCCCTTCTGTGCTGACACACATCATAGTACATTACTGTTATTTAATGAACTCAAAGTTCTTAAACCAAATCATATTTCAGGTCTCACTGCATGCTCCATTTGATATGAGGTAGCCAGAAATGTCTGCTCACAAAGGCAAGGAACTTTCTCTTTCATACTAACATAAACTAAATTGCAGACGTAAAAATAAGGCTCTTCAGATAACATTTTTGGTAACCAGAGTTGTATTATATGAGGCAACAGAAGAATTGAAGTCATGACCTGAGATGGAAAAGAATAAAGAGGATATTTGGAAAGGTCAGTTGAGGTTAATAGAATAGTCATATCATCAACAGATATTGGGTAGAAGATTTGATTCTTACCCCATGACTATATGCTCAGAGGTGAATTCTATTGTGTTCAGTGAAGCTACCTTCTAAGGTACTTGAATGTACCCTGGAATCAAATGTACTTTTTTAAAATAGCAGAAACATTGTGATAAATTACTTAAGAAAATAGTCTTTATCCATTGGATGGGATTACAGTCAGACAGCAAGAAATATAAAAAGGTTTTGGGGAAAATGAGTGAATTTATTCTTTCCCTTGAAATTTGTCTATTTACTTGTCTATCTATCTGTCTACCTAGCTAAGTTGACTACTATATATTCATCTGAGGACTGAACAAATACACCATTGCCAAGCTATAGTTATACTTGTATCACATGATATCTTAAAACAGACTGTGAGTGATAACAACATACTCAATTTTGCACAAGCACTGGGAATTTTATCATAGTACATCAAGCTGCTTAATTCCTCAGTTCAATAGCATAGCAAAATGCAAGCTATAAAAAAAGATGCTGAAGAAATCTGGGTTAATTCATACAGACACATTTCATGGCATCTATGCTATGGGAAGACTGTTTACTGAACTTAGGAATTTGTTTTCAGTACCCACACTGCACGATGCTCTCAGATCTTCCACACAAACACCCATTATTGGTTACTCAAGTCTTTTTCTCAGCTTTATAATTAAGACAGGAGGGGAGCTGTTTTGCTGATCAACTGCAAATCTTCAAGAATTTACCTATCTGCCTATCCCTATCCTTGGCAATCTATCTATATAGTAATACTATAGGGAATTTGGTTGTGATGTGACAAACCACTTAGAATTACAGTCATTGTTGCAGAGGGATGGAACATGCATAAGGTTTCTGGCCAGCACTGGCTGAACTTCTTTTGATCACTGAGTAGGAAAGAGGAGGCAAATTAGGGCCAGAGGAGTAGGAACCTAGAAAAGAGGCAGTGACACTGGGAAGACATGGGGAACTTGAAGCGAGAAGGATTAGAAAAGGAATATATTTTATATCAAGGGTTTAGAGTTATACATCTATCTATCTATCTATCTATCTATCTATCTATCTATCTATCTATCATCTATCTATCTATCTCGCATTATTGAGGAAATAATCTTAGAAAATAGATGGAAAAGAGGATAAATACTGAGTAGGGAAGAGAACTGGTCACATCTGGCCTTTCAAGGATGAGGTGCAGAATGTTGGTGTGAGGATTCCCGATTTTTATGAAGTGCCATCAAGTTGTGTTGACTCATAACACCTACATAGATAGACCCTCTCCAAACCATATGGAAGACAGGAAAAAGTAAGGATTCCTAGTTTTATTTTTAAAGGATACATTTCAATGTCCTTCTGAGTTTTAATTCTCCAATAATTTCACCAGACTGTATAAATAGCACAATGTTGTTATTTATCTTTGATGCTATGAATGAGTTAAGTTCAAAACCCATGTAAATGGTAAGATGTTCACCTTTTCCTAAATCATCTGCAAAGTCTGTGAAACATCCTCCTGAGATGAAATATGCCAATAAAAAAAAGCATACATATACAGTTTGTTCTCTTAGTCTAATCTAAATCATACTTAAATTATGCTTATGTCAGAGATAGTCCTTGGATAGTTTTACATTTCTTAGGAATTTAAGAAGTCTAAAAGCACAACATTCTTCTATCTACACATGCAATAAAAACTAAACATAAAAAAGGAATATATATATATATATATATATATATATATATATATATATATTGCAGCTAGGCAGCCACAAAGGTTTCTCTTAAGAGATTTTATTGATGTCAAGCTTTAATCCATTATACTACCAGTTATTTGTGGCAAATCATAAGGAAATAAATATTTTCAGTAACAAAATCTCTTAGAGGCCATCATTAATATATAGCTCACGCATGGAAAGCAATTCTGCTGAGAATAAAGAACGTGAAGTTGCCTCCCCCAACTTGATACCTTCTAGAGGTGGGGGAATTGAAAGACCCAGAATTCCCAGCCCCTACAGAAGACCAAATGAACTCTGTGGGGTTTAGTTTTGAGTAGACAAAATATCATTCTGCAGCAATTTGTGTGTTCTCTGGTTTTTCTTATAAACAGAACCATTCAAAAAGTGGTTATTGTACATAGCAAAAGAGGCAAATACTATAAATTCATAGTCAAAGTGAGAGTTTTAAAAATAGTTTTAATTTCAAATATTGACACTTCCCTCCAAATAGCTTTTGACAATTATTTTCATTATGTGTGGGTCCTTGAATATTAGGAAACATTGTCTGTCTGGCTTTCTTCCTCCCTCCCTTCCTCCTATATGCCACTTCAGTCACAGACCAACTTGCAGTGTACTGTATACTCTAAACCAGTAAACAGGTTTAAACACATGCCCAATATAGCACAACCAAACGATACCTAATTGAATTATATTACACCAATAATCATACAAAAATAATTAACCATCACTTATTGGGGGTGAGGGTGGGGAATCCCAACTCTTAAATCAGATCCCAAAGTTCCTGGAAAAGCCAGGTGGTTTTCTTAAAGGCCAACAGGGTTCAGACAGACCTTATCCTGGGAATGGGAGGGAATAGTGTTCTACAAAAGGAGGGCAGCTGTGGGAATGTCCTGCTTTCACAGCCCCTGATGGTAATAGTCTTTTACAGTGGGAACTGAAGGGAGTTCTCCCTTCCAGATCTTACTGGATGGGCAGATACCACTGAGAGCAGGCAGTCTCCAAGATACCCAGGTCTTGAGTCACGTAGGGATTTAAAGCACCTTGAATTGCACCCAGAAGCCCACTGGAAGTGGTGCAGTTCCTGCACTAGAAGTATTATCCGAACAATTTTGGTGCTGTATTCTGAGACCAGACTGAAAAGGATCCAGATAATTCATTTCATCTCAGAGCCTCCACATTTGCAAAGATATTATCTTCTCTACAATAGTCCCCTCAAAGAGAAGTTTGGAGACTGGCTCAACTATGATTTCTTGAGGATTGGGTGCACCACTTTTTTAAAGGCCAGAAGTACCACCCTCGTCTCTCAAAGATGCATTCATCACTGCCCTGATCCAGCTTCTGTAACATCTCTTGAGGCTTTCATCAATCAGGAAGGCCAAGGATCTGATCCCCAGGTAGCAGAGCCAATGTCACAAAGAATCCTGTTCACTTCCTCAAGACAAACAGGCTCAGATTCCATCCAGATAACTTCACAAGATGAGGCCTCTATCACCTCTACTGAATGTGCAGATATCTGAATGAATCTGAACAATGTTATTGTCTAGTTGCACTGCAAACTCTTCACAGTAGCTCAGTAACTGCTCTTTTGTCCTATTGTTCCCCATCTGTGCCTCTGGCTGCTTATAGGACTTCCCAAATAACAATAGCCACACCTTCCCTCCTGCCTTGGGCTTGTGGGTGGTGCCAAATCCAAACAATGTGATCAGCCCATGACAGGCTGATCCAGATCTGGATCTCTGATCATGGAAGGAAAGTTCTCCCAACTACCCCTTTATTTAAAACAAATTCACACACATACACATACATTTTTTATGAGTCCATGCAACTGGAAAGTAAAATTTTCTCTATATATGAGTTTCCCTGCATACATAGGGGTCCAAATCTTAAATGGGCAGGGACAGGCAATCATCCCTGACAATTGGCCTTCTTGCTGATGGCAGCTGGTGGTCTAAAAACACTGAGAAACAACAGGTCATCCATCTACGGAGTTTGCAGAAAAGGTGGTCATCAAAGAGGTTATTGAAGGAAGTTAAGCGGTTAAACATAGTTAATAATTAATTAATTAATTAATTAATTAAGAAGTTAAATATAGTGTTCTTGGAGGCAGTTCCTAGCAAATGGGACAACAAAATAGAAAAGCCAGAATAATTTTATGGAGATTATTCTGTCTCCAAACCCCAGTTAGTTTACATGTTACTTCAGACCCTCTCATCTATTCTGTAGCATAGATTGTCCAATTTATAGTAAGAGCTGTGATTCAATCTACATCACAACTCCCTATATTCTAAAACCCATCTGGAGTTTAATACAGTCCAAAATCATTGTCTTGTGGATCTCTATATGCCACAGTTCTTTGTATTTCATATTCCTCAGTGATCTTATTGTATATTGTATTGTATCAGCTAACTATAAAACACTACAAATTGTTTTATGACATTATATTATAGATACTAGCACTTTCATAGTTCAACAACTATTCAGAAAAAACGCTTTGACCATGAATACAATATGTATGTCATGTACTTTGAAAATGTCATTTTCCAACTGCTGTGTTTGCACATGAACTGGAAGAACTTTGTGCCATTCACAGCAAGTAACTAGCAAGTGTCATAACATTTGTGTGTGTCATCCCTTCTGGATTTCTGTGGGATGATATTCCTATTATTATGCTGAGTCTTAAGCTATTATGATGAAAACACACTGTATAATATTAAGTCACATGGTGAAGCATTTGCCTGATTTAAAGTTCTCTGGCTGCGTATTTGAAAAGCCCATTGAACGACAGGTTGCAATCTGAAAAAGCAAACTTGCCTGCGTTATTAAGTATTTACTAATTTGACATTTTTGGGAAATGCTAAAAATATCTGCCTCTACTACAGCATGATTCTTTGGGGAGTGGCTGAGCATCAACAAAAGAGGAGTACTTGGAAATGACAAGAAATGCTTATGCCTGCATATTTACAGCATGTCTAATAATAACCTTGCAGCCTTTTCACTGCATGGACTTGCACACTGTGTTTTTATTGATACTGCTGTTGCTCTTCTTCTTCCAAATGTTATATCTTTTTCTCAGACATGTATCCTAATTTCAGGTAGTAGAGAAGCAGCATTCACCTATGCCATCATTGCTGCTGGAGTAGCCCATGCCATCACTGCTGCCTGCACCCAGGGGAACCTGAGCAATTGTGGTTGTGACAAGGAAAAGCAAGGACAGTACCACAAAGACGAAGGATGGAAATGGGGAGGCTGCTCTGCAGACATCCGATATGGAATAGGATTCTCCAAAGTGTTTGTGGATGCAAGGGAGATTAAGCAAAATGCAAGGACTCTCATGAATTTGCACAACAATGAGGCCGGGCGAAAGGTAGGCACCTTTGCTAAGCTCCTAATGTGGCTGAGCAAATTATTTTGCATATGCTACACAGGTAATGTCACTTCCCATTTAATAAGGATGCGAATTTACATATCATGGGACTGACTTTCAGGCAATTATTTGCACCAGGTTGACGCATCATACTAATAAAGCAGGAAGTGACAACAAGGAAAGCATATTCATAATAAAATAATATTTTAATATTAATCATGCTGTAGCTCAATGATCAGATTTTTTTTTCTTCTGGCTCACATGTGACCTACTTGTTATTCATAAAAAAGATACTTTGTACCAAAGCTCTTGCTTTTTAAATAATAATTCTGTTTGGAACAAGTCAATGCAGGGAGAAGATATGATGGATAACAATGCCGGTGTTTACATTATAGGTGTATAGGTTGACATTGGCTTCATTTAGCTTAGGAAGCCATGAAGAATTCATTAATCATATGATACTACTCTGTCCCATTATTGCTTGCCTTCTTAGGGAGTGGGGGGAGGTGAGGAAGCTCTGCCACTGGGCATTACATCAACAGTTTAGGAGACAGTTGTGAATCTAGATAGTAAATGGGACCTGAATGGCAACTTTTCTCATTCTAGGTAAGTAACGAAGTAAAGTTGGCAAGATGAAGCTGAAAAAATTGTTTGTTATGGTTCAAAAATATCAGTTTATCCTCACAAACTAAGACTCCCTGGGATAATGTGATGTTTGGTCAGAATGGTTCTCCAGAAGCCTTTGATTTCTGTCACATGACTTGTTATGTGGACATAGGTGCCTTCTTTTTTCAAGTATAGCCTTTGGAGTATCCACCTGGCCTATACTGCCACACACAAGATTTCGGTTTTAGTAAACAGTGATCCTGAGGATAGATATTCCCATTTAACGAAGTCTGAATATAGCACCTTGGGGACTTCCTAGGAAGCTGAAAGACCTTTATTTAGGTCTTTGCATCGTTTCACCATTTGGTATTATTTCTATGATGTTTTTCTGCCCTTATCTGGGAAGGATATCAAACTGAATGGAGATGGCCTGTCATACCTCTAAAGTGTAACAAGGAATTAGGAGCTTCAGACACAACTTCCAAGGACAAAAATTAAAGCCAAAGCACATAAACCAGGAAAAAGACTGTTCACCTAATACTATGAAGGTATTTCTTTTTCCATCAATAGCCATTGTTGTGAATGGGTACAGTAGTTATTTTCATGGGCGATGAGGCTATCAATGACAGCTAGTCATGATACCTATATGTTACTTCAAGAAACATGCTTCTCAATGTCAGTTGCTGAGAAATTGAGCAGAGTGCTGTATCATCTTCCCACTGGCATTCTAGTGGGAAACTGGACATTAGAGAAGGCTCTTACTTCTGTTTACCTGCATTTAAATGAAATGCGATTAGCAAATTTTATATTTTTTAGACATTATTTCCAACTGACCTTCCCATATGCATTTTTTTCCCCTAAATTCATATATATTGTATACCTGCACTTCTGATAAAGTGGAATGTGACCCATAAAAGCTAATGTTACAAAATGTTTGGCCTTAGAATTCCATAGGATGTTTTTCTTGTTATTTTTACTGCAACAAATATAGCAAAATTTTCCCTTCAAAGACAATGTAATAGTTCCCCACAATAGAACAGGGCTGGTTGGTACTTAAATATTAATGGGACACTGCTCCCCTTATGTCTATGTAACAGCAGCCATAAGCATCCATTCTTAACAACAAGGCCACCAAAATGACAAAATGTGCATTGTGATACCAAAATCCAAGCTCTGCCTTTATATACCTTTGTATAACATAGCCAGTAAATATGTAAGGAATTTGCATCACAATGTCACAGTGCAATTTTGCCACCTTGCTTCCCTTGCAGACATTGTTTAGAGTGACACAGTTGTCTATGTGAGAACTGCACATACAATGTGTTCTGTGTGCTTTTCTGTGAGCTGGGGAATTGTATATGAAGAATTGTTATGCAGGCATGGGGTATGGACATTATTAGAAGGGAAATAAAATATTGTGCCATAGCTAAACCTCCTGTTCATGTCTATGAGAAGAGATTGAGAGTAGACTAAGTGAAGATATGATAGCATACTGTATTTCAAGAACCTCAAGCTATGTCACGTGGAAAAAGAGACAGGAAGGCAGATTTTGGTTGAATAATAGAGAAAATTGCTTAACTGTAAGAGCAGTTCAACAGTAAAATGCATTGCCTAGTGACTGAGGTGGTAGCTTCTCTTAGTTGACCTGAATGAGCCCTTACACCACAGTGATTCACATGAATGTTGAACATTATTAGAGTTGTGCAGTGCTCCAGATCTGATTTTGAGAAGGTGCTTTGGAACGTGCAGGACTTGGACTATAGCACCTGTTGGTGCCGTATAAAAATAGCTGTTTTAATCTGTTTCCAGGGTTGAGCAGCAACTTCAATGAGTCGCTGACAGATATGTTCATACTCTGAAGCATGCATTTGGAATTGAATCCAAAGCATTGCATAGTCCTAATGTGTATAGCGAATCTTCACACATTAAACATTTGTTGAATGTCATGTGAACAGATGTATTCTATGGTGTATTAGTGCAAGTTTCCATAGAGCATTTGATTCCCAGGTTGTTGGTAGAAAAATTCTAATGGCTTCTAATGTGGGAGCAGATCATTGATAAAGAATGCTCAAAGTTCTGCTCACAGTGTTGCATGGCCAACCCATTTTTATGAAAAAAACATTCATGCTGCCATTCAAATATGCAAAATGTAATCCCCAAACTGGCTGGTAGATACTCAGGTTGCACTTAACACTAATAATCTGAACATGACAACTTTCACTTTGTAGAAGGTATTACTGGGGAACATTGTCTGTGTGTTGATACTTGCCCAATGTGGAATGATTGCATTGAGTTTGGGGTTGTTGGCAATTTCTTGCTTCTATGACCCAGCACAAGATTGGTTAATATTATTAAAGAAATCTAGACAAGCTCAGCAATGAAGATAATATTAACTTTGATGCTTATTTCTGCTATTTAAATAAATGCTCACAAAATGTAAACATTGGTGAAATGGCATTTTAAATGTAGAATTTACTTCATGTATAATAAAATCTTTAGAATAAAAATCAGATAAATTTGCTGTACCATTTGACTCTTTTGCAGAGTATTTGAAATGGAATATGTTCACATGCAAAAGAGTTCTTTTTTGCTGTTATTAAATCATACCATAGCTATAACTGATATTTGGGGAATTGCTTATTAGAATAATTCACAATAAAATGCCATTAGTGCAATTTTAATATAATTACATTAACCATCGGTGGTGGTTGTTAATTAATGATTTCCATTTCAGTACAATGCATAGTTTACTCATTTGGGAATAATGACAAACCATTGGGAAAGAACTAGTTAAGATAGTAAGGAGAAGAAAGTATTTGATGAGAGGAGAAGGACCAAGCAATTATTATATGAAGGTCATCATATGACATGATGCCCAAGTCATTAGGCTGGCCTTCTTCAGTTTGTGTTTTAATTAGTGCTGTTGTGAAAATGTCTTCTCTCCCTCACTCTCTCTCTCTCTCTCTCCCCCCATCATCTTATTTCAATTGTATAAATCTACTTTGGATATTTTTGATGAAATCCTCATTATGAACCTCCTTTTGATGTGAAGTTCATGTGGTTATTTGCATATAAGGTGGTGGAAGGGAATGTGTGAGGAATATTCTGTCTTGCATGGTCCGTGGTTTCTCAGGGAATATTGTTATGGAGTCCTTTCCTTGCTACATTCTTATTACAATAAGAGCAATATCAACAGAAACAACATTTTCTGAGTCCAGTATGCTGTCTACTACTTTATCATGTATAATAAAAGAACCTAAGAAGAACCTTACCAGATCAGCTCAAGAAAGTTCTTGTTCTTTATCCTAGTCCGGTGCCCACTAGCTGTGATTGAAAAACCTCAAGAAGGACATAAATTTCTTCTTCTTCTTTCCCAGTTATTCACATGTATTCAAGCTACTGATTTTTGCAGGATAATGAGGAACTAAGTGCATCATCTTGTTGATTGTGAATCTTCCAACATTCAGCTTCATTGGAGGATGCTACACAGTAGTCTCTTGGCTTCAACAATCTGAGCCTCCACAGAATTAACTAGTTACATAAGCCAGAAACCCATTGAATTAAACACATGTCCAGTGGTTTAGCCAGCAAATGTTGATCCTGGACATAAAGTAGTATGCATAGGGCCCTTTTAAAGATCTGTGATCATTATCCAAACTCAATTAACATTATCAAAAGCAATTAACGTTACAATTAACAACATCACAATTAACATTACAATCCTGCATCTGGTGCCACTCTTATAGTTTACACACAACTCATTGTCGGTATTGATAAATAGATAATCTGAGCATATGGAATTCTAAGTTCATGTATCACTACAGTGATATTGTAATTTTAAAAATACACTAGAATTTGGTAAAAATACCTACCTTGGAATAAGTCCCATCTTTTTGTAGAAAAGGATAACATTTTTTTAAAGTTAAACATTTTTTTAAGTTAACATTTTTTTAAAGTTAAACATTTTTAAGTTAAAAAATTAAAATGGACATATGCAGCCATGTTCCTGGATGCTCTGTTGCCCCCTGATAATAAAAAGTAAGAAAAGATACTGTTTTCAGCAAGATGAAATGCTATTGACTAGCTTGGCCATGCTAGCTCTGATATTGACATCAAGTTGGAGTATTATTGATGTTCCCATCACTTGTTTTCTCTTGCTTGTCACCTGGGCACCCCATAAGCTGTGGAGCTTGAATTTGGACCACAGGACACACCAATCATTTTTCTTTAGGTACATTTTTGTGCAATTCACTACATACTTCCTACGTCCCTGCTGCCTTTGTACTTATACTGTATAATGTATTTAAAGTGTTAAAAAGGAAGTATTTACCAACATAACAGTTGTTGTTTTGAATATTTTTCTAGCCCTCAGAAGGAAATCTTTGGACAGTTCTGCATGTTACCATATTTTGGCCACTGGCACATTAGTTACTGTGGCAATAAAGCAGCATGTTGTGAGCTGAATCAGCTCCAGTGCAGATCTCTGCCACAAGGTGGCTGCTGGAAAATCACTTTGTGGTTAAGAAATGCTCAAGCCTTGGTGTTTATCAAAGTCAACTTCCTTTATATCAAGGTCCTGTGAGAATAGCAGAAGAAGTGTGTTATTTATTGGATATACTAGAGAAAACAGAAGTGCATTTTCAAGGAGGAGTTTTACAGAATAAGAGGGGGTGTAAGAAAGAGTCAAAGCCTTTTCAAGGAACAACATTTTGTTATGACTAGAAAGAAATTGTATTCTTTCTCTTGCTTGTTTTCTCTTTTGTGACCTTGAAATTCAATGAATGGAATTTTGCATCAGCATTACGTCATATTACATATAACGCCACATTATGAGTCATTGTGATAAATTACGACCCAGGCTGCGTTAGAAGACTCCTGTAACCAAGGACATATCAAGGTGGCTTTTTATTTGATGTGCCTCTTCATTGCAGGACTTAGGTGAGCTGACTTAGTAATCCTATCATGTCCTGTGCTGGGAGCACATTGTATTTCCTTCAGCACTTGAACTGAAATCTGAGGCATAAAACAGTTGAAAGCAAATACAACAAAGAACAATGCAATGAGCAACTATCAAAGATGAGGTCATAACTTACAATGGGAATAGTATAGAAATACTAATTTATTCTAAAGGAGATGAAAAAGTTAGGAGGAATGGAACTATCTACAGGTTTTAAAATGTTATGTGGTGAGCAGCATTATTGGATGCTGGTAACTGAGTTATAATTAGGTGGATTATTTGTCCGCATAGCTCAGGAGCATTCTTACTATTCGTGGCTCTCCAGGACTGAATTGGGATTCTTTACAGCCATACCTGAAGGCCCGAGGGATTGAATATGATACCTTTTCTATGCACGTGCTCTGCCCAGAGCCACAGTCCTTCGCCTACCTTTGGTACCATTTTTTTTCCTCCAGTAAAAATCTGAGAAATGATATATATCACTTGACAACTCTTACTTTGAGGAAGGTTCCTTCTTTCAAAAAATTCAGCCCAAACATCTTCCAACTGATTATTACCTTCACTTACAATCTCAGCATGTTTTGTAAAATAGGTTATGTGAATCTAGACTGTAAAGGAATGAACCAAAGTTCTTATCATCTTCAACTACTTAAGCTTTAGTGGCAGAAGAATGAATTAATGAGGAAAGAAAAAGAAGGTTGAAGATAAATCTAAAGATTAGATACATGGCCAAACTTTCAAGGGATCTCCACAAAGGCTTTACAAATCAGCAATAACTTCTACATTTACATAATGCACTCCTAAATCTGAATAGTGTTATTGATTTCACAGATACCTAGCCTAGCCTTTTCAGAAGTTAGAAATGTAACTTCTACATTTACATAATGCGCTCCTAGCCTGAATAGTGTTATTGGTTTCACAGATACTTAGCCTAGCCTGTGAAAATCAGTATTTTCACAAATACTGATAAGCCTTTTCTTTGCCGTCATTGCAACATTTCCAATAGAACCAGGGCTGTCTGTATGTCTTTCTGTGTGTGAACAACATAAAAATGGCAGGTGTAATTGGACAATCAAAGCCTCTGATCTTTTTATGTGTGTATCATGCATGTTAAAAAGGGGCTAGACTTCATTTACCCAGTCACAGCTGCCATTTTAATGTAATTGTCCTCCCCCATGGACACCCCTGAATAGGACTGATGATGAAGGGTTTTTTTTAAATTGCCTTCTTACTTTTCTCTTTAGAGTCATGCTCTGATTTCTAGCACAAATTGTAGGTCTATCATTTTAACCATAGGAAAAATAATTGTAAACAAGGAGCGGTTGAACAAAGAACACATGCTAACGAAGCATGGTCTTCATGCTAGAATATATTCATGGAGATACCATCACAAAGGGAAAGCTCCCTCCCCCGCCCTTTATGTGCCAGTCTTAGTCTGGCCTTTAAATCAGGTATCTTTGAAGAGAGAAAATCTGCTCTACAAGTATGGAAACCAAAAATATGTGCTGTAGCAGTCAGCTATCTCAAGTCATGCCAGCAGAAAAAGCTTTAAATGCCCTCATGTGTTTGGAACGTTTGAAAATTGCCATAGACTCCAGGAAGTCTAGAAGAACATCCTTCTATTGAATAATTAAAAAAATGATGGAGGTTGCTCAGATACCTCTGGAATCAAGTGATATTATGGTATCAGCCACAAAGCCACCTAGGCCTTGAAGCTCAGGTGTTAATCATGCCATTTAAAAGCCATTTTCTGACTTTGCTGTTGTTTAACATTGCTGATCTTTGCTTTAAAGCCTTCAAGTTTTTGGCCACTATCCAACAGAGTGAGGTGTTTGTGTGTGGGAGAACTGCTTGTGCAGCTAGAAGTTGATTTGAAATCTTCAATGCAGACTCTTGTATTGCTAAAGACACAAGCCTAATGTTGAAGATGCTCTTGGATATAGTATAGCTATCACTCCACTATGCATATACCTTTCTGACCTCTGTCTTTTAAAAGATGCTACACAAAGAAGGAATTCTAATGTTATGTTAGTTCTCTTTAAACAATTTAAATCTTACATGTACCTCTGCTTTCAATCATTTTTATTTAAAAGTTAATCCCACTGACTACAGTAGAATTTGTTTCTAAGTATGTATAGGATTGAGAAGGCACCTTTAAGATGCAGAAGTGGAAATCCAGGATCCATAAGACACCTGTGGATCCTATGATGTTCTTATAAAATACTAGACAACCCATATTTCCTTACTGAAACAGAATGGCCACGGGCAGGTAAAAAAGCAGTGGGAGCGGGAGCAACTTCTGACTTGCTGCCAGTTTCCCCATTGACTTTGCTTGTGGGAAGCCAGCAGGAAGTGCCAGAAACCAACCAACCAACCAACCAACCAACCTTCCTTCAAAAATTATTGCCCTATGATGCACAGTTTCACCCAGTTAAAGATTACAGACACAAGAGTTTTAGTAGTATATAGATCTGCAGCCCCTATCATTGTGCTATTGAGATTTGATGGCCTAGTTTGCTGCCAGAATTGGCATCAGACTGTAGGTTTGAGAGCTGGAACAGTTTTTATTAGCTGTTTTAAATACACTTTGAGGAATTTGGGGGTGGGGGGGAAGGGGTTATATGTTTGCAAAGATCTTTTAAATTAATTTTTCATTTTTTACATCACAATCTCTCCCATTATTGTGTCCTGCAACTTGAAAGAGAAACATGGAGTATATTCCTAAGGCAAAACAAATTACCATTGGTTTTTTCTGACTTTTACTACATCCCATGCATCTAATTAACTTCCCTTAGTAATTTTTTTCACTAGCTGTCTACTCTGATCAGAAAATTGCATTTGAGACTCCCTATTGACTCTTATTTCTCTTTTGATAATAATCAAATATAATGGTGAAATGGCAGGCATCAATTCTTTATTTCATGCTTTATTTTTTAGCAGTTGGCATCATCAAAAGGGTTAGTAATAAGTGAGAATTCAAAGATAGCAAGACAGATTGGCATTGGTGGTGGAATATAAGATTGAAAAAAGCAGTTTTAATTGTAGAAAGTAAGTATACCAAGTAAATCAAGTTTAGAGAATAGTTAATAAAAATAGTGCTATATTTGAAAGCTGCCTAGAAAAGTTGCTTTATAAATATCTTATAAAGGTTCTATATTCATATACACACTAGAATCTGAATGTTATTTTGGAATGAAATGAGATCAAACTTGTCCTATTTAAAATAAAAATATTTAACTTCCAGTTTTAATTTCTACCTTATAAGTAAAAAGTAATAAATATTCTTTTATTTGTTCTATTTGATTTGATTTGTCAAACTTATACAGAGAAACAACTGAGAGAAACAGCAAAAGTTCTCGCAATAAATTGCTAACACATTCCCAGTGACATTGGTCTCCATTTCTTTGGAATCGATACTGCAGATGGAACAGAGTCTATTTCCCCCTGCAAACCTTTGCAAGCCCATCAAACTCTCTGGAGGACTGGAAGCATCTTGTTTGAAATCTGGGCAGAAGTGGTTGTTCACCTGAAAGCCCCTCAGAGTAGCTTGATGAAAAACAAGTGTAAAAAGACATGATAGAGAAGGAAAAGAGAATGGGAAAAGAAAGGAACATAGAAGTCTATTATATCTCATTAAGTGAAGTCCAGCAGCCCCAATTCAACTAAAGTTAATCCTTATAAAATGGATTTGCAAGCTTGGTTGGCCATACTTAAATTTAGGTCAGCTAGGATCAAGATGACATAGATTTCTTAGAAATTGGAGAAGCAGAAAAAGATGGCCACTTCTAACACAAGAACTGGGGGAAATGATCATGAAAGTCAAGTGTGTCATCTCAGTTTGTGTGTTGTGGAGGTAGAAGTGGTTTTTTTTTTATACTTTTCCTCCAGGAGGTTAAAGCGGCATAGACTGGGCTGAGAAAATGAGTAGCCCAAAGTCACCCAATGAGATTCAACAGCTGGGTCAACCTAAATTTGGATGTCCTTGCTCCTAGTCCAATTCCTTTTCCACTACACCACACTGGGATTTCCTCAGGACTTTCCTTAGAACTTGCTTCTAAAGTCTGTGGAGAAAGGTAAACATGTTTGCATCACTTTCAGGACAAAGTAGAGGCTGGGATCTTCTTAAGAAAATATGTAGAATAAGTTAGGTTTAGATCACTCCTATTTTGGCAAACAGTATTTCCCATTAACTGTATCTGATTTTTTTTAAAAAAACTATCCAGTAACTGCATGTGCTTTCAATTAAGAAAGCAACAGGAATATGTTGAGTTGAGTATAATCAGCCCAAACTTAAATTAAGCTTTAAGTAGCCATGTAAGCTCCAAGACATCTATCTAATTTGCTGATATAACAAATTAGATGGATAGCTTTATTACAGTTTATGCCTAATCCTTAGGAAAAGTATCACTAGATGCAAGCAACATTCCTGTAGTTCTATTACTACCATTAATTTTTCCCTCAGAAAAAGAAACCAAACTTCTTTTTTTTTCTTTTTGCTCCACATGTTACTGGATGTAGGCATAAGGATAGTCTAATCAGATTTAGAATTCAAAAGATACAAACAGGATGAGTTTATTGGTAACAAAAAAGATGCAAAGGGGAATGCCTGGCTTTGTTGGTGGTTACCAGCATTGTACGTGAGGTAGGGGGAAAAAAAACTGGTTGGAAATGTGCCAATCTCAGCTCTAAATTATGGATAGATTCCAAAACAATTTTCTAAAATTGTTCACCAAATTCCATCCCAGTTTATATTCATAGGTAAGTAAAAACTGGATTCACACAGAAATCTCAGTACAGCAGATTCCTTCCTCATAGGAACACTAGAGTAGCTCATAGAGGTTGTGTTAGCCTCTGTGCTGTTTCTTTCTTTTAAGCTCCTGGTCTTGTGCTACTTTCTCATTTCCAATAAAAGAGAATATATGTAGCTCAGGGTTGAACTGTGGAGTCCTTAGTGCTCTCTGAGCTTGGTTCTTTGCTTGCAGACATTTCATTACCTGACTAGGTAACATCATCAGTGCAAGTGAATGCAGGGTTTGCTCCCTGCTTATATATAGTAGCTCGCCCTGCCAGTGTTGGTGGGGGTGTAGTTTTCTCCTCGGTAGTTTCTTGACACCAGGCAAACAATCAAGCAGAAAACAATACCTTAATCAATATGATACCTTTGCCTGCTGTTTCTTTTCTATAAAATGCTTCTTGTGCTGAGATCCATAAAGGCATTTTCGGGTACAGTCTGGGTTAATATCTATTCCATATTCTCAATATGGTACTTCTAATATAGTGATTTTTTAATGCTACATTAACCTTAACTTATTGTATCATAGAAAGCCATGCCATCCAGACCTCAGGTTGGGCCAAAATCCTTTAATTTTTCCATTAATATTTTTATTTCTTCCAAAGGATTTTCCAGAATTATTACCAAATCATTGGCATTATTTATATGTTTCCTTTTAATCTTCACTCAAAGTCTGTCTAATTTTATAAGCAGTATAACAACATTTGGCTATGTTCAAGGGGACTGAATTGTACTGATCTGATAACTACAGATATATGTAAAAAAGATCAGAATTTCCTGGGTGTTTTACTGGGTAAGAAGTTATAAGGTGGGTCCCAGGATCCTTATAGAAGTAAAATATAATAGGTCATGAGCTATAGTTTCAATAGTCTCTTGTCTGCTGGGGCACAGTCTTAGCTCATAGGGAATTTTTTGTATCGTCCCTCCAAAACTGCTGTGAGGAGAGCGTTGAAACATGCTGAAATTAGTGCTCTTTGGGATTTGGCGACAGTTATATAATGTAAGTATCTGATTGTTTGTAAAAAGGGACTTGACTGCTCAGAAAAATGTTCTTGGGAAGAACAGACTGGTCCTGTTGGGCTTCCAGGTCTTTGATATGTTGCTTGAATGCACTGAGTGCATGCTCATAACCCATCATTAAAAATGCCTCCCTGGAAAAGCTGAGATGTTGGAGTTTTTGTGAAATTGCCCTGGTCCATACTGATTTGTAATTGTCTTCAATAAGGAAAAAACTCAAACCTGTTGGAAAAAACAGTAACTTCAGTCAGTGTGCTATGATACAGGTGCATGCACCTGTTTCAACTAGTCAGCCCTGCCTCCCTCCTTAATGCTATGTTTGGAACACAAAGGGCTACCTGGAATATAGCCCTTCTTAAGAAGTTTGACTGGACTCTTTCAAGAGAAGTAAAGGAGGTGTAAGATCCTAGCTGGGCATCAAACAGTAGTTACATGTGAGCCTTAGTTGAATATACCTTCAGATCCTAGAACATGAGCTAGCCAATATTTCTGAACTTGGTGATTTTGTTGAAATAGTTTGGAGTCAATTACCATTGTAAAATTACCAACTGAAAATTGTGAAAGCTTTCTTTCACTGAAACAGAATTCACATTATTTCTCTACATTTTTATAATGTCAATATCCCTGTATTAATTATGAGGAACACTCAATTTTATTTTTATTTTTGAAAACCTTTCAGATTAATGCTAGAAATTAGACATTCATTTTCATTGTTTCTCAGGATTTCCATATCATTCAACAGAATATACTGTATATATTCTGGAAGAATTGGAAGAGCAATCTTCTCCCTCCCATTAACTTGCCACTTTTTATTAAAATTATGCTTTTGCCAAAGACTTCCATCTTGAAATAAATGATATATCAACAACAATTTATATATCAAAATTCAGTGCTTCCTCATCTGGCCTTGGATCATAAATAAAGATTTATTGATTTAGTTATAAGACCACCCTTCTCAAAATATGTGATTCTGGATGATATACAAAAAAGCACAATATAAACAAGAATAAAAACTGTACAAAAATTGAAAAATCCAACAAAATCAATGAGATCATCAACACATTATTGAGGCAGTGCCATATAGGTTTTGCTCATCTGCCATAGTGGCCCAGGGCACATGACAAAAGTCATGTCTTCACAGCTTTATGGAAGGCGATTAAAGTTGGGGCCATCTGAACCTTGGGATGGTGGTGGGTGGTGGAGCTTGTTCTAAAGGGCAGGCACAGAGACAAAGGAGGCACTCCTTCTAGGTCCCATTACGGGGCATTTTTCAAAGTGGAGACTTGCAGCTTGCCTACCTTGTGAGACCTCATAGGACAAGCAGAAAGTAACCCAGTCTTGTGCCATATTACTATCAGTGTCAAATCTATTACAAAAAAATGGAAGGTATATAATAAATGATACTTTGTGCTATATTATTATCCTTATTTCGCTATTGTGATTCCATGAAAGATTAAATAAATGTATCAAGATTTTCTCCTCTCCTTCTGTAGTTGTAAAAGAACCCAGTCATCTAAGGTCCATAGAGTTGGAAAGGGCCATTTTAACCATTAAAGCATCTCCCACAGTGGGCTGCCTAGCCTCTGCTTGAACATATCCATTTAACAGGACTACTGCTTCTCTAGCTAATTGGTTCCATTGTCAAACTGCTGTTAGTGTTAGGAAGATTATTTTAAACATTCAAGTGGATGTTAATATCTGCCTTCCTATAACCAAGAGACAGGGTGTGCTATGGTTAAGGCATCCGACTGGCATTGGGGAGATCCACTTCTAGTCCACCCTCATCCATGGAAGTACACTAGGTAACTTCGTACTAGTCATTCTCTTTCAATCCAACTACCTCATAGGTTGGTTGTTGTAGAGGAAAATGGGAGGAGAGAAAGTTATGTAAACCACCTTGAGCTGAACAAAAAGGAGATAGAAATCTGACCAAAAACAAAAAACCCCAAAAAACTCCTTAGATCCTTTATCCATGGTCCAGCACTCTGGAATGATGGGGGGAATGGTCCTGACTTTCTATGTGACATGCTTTTAAGTCTTTGAAGAGCAAGTCTAAATTGTTATAGCTGTTATAGCAATAATTATACTGCTATATTTCATCTAGCCTGACTTCTTTTATCTTATACTTAAATTATGCCTTTTTGTTATGAACAGGAACTGCAGAAGTCTTGCCCATTATCCTTGACTATAGCAAATCAGGTTGTTCACTGGAATCCATGGAAGCCATGGCTGCAGGGAAGCAGTTGATGGCACACACTATCCCCCCTTACCCCCTTACAGAAGTATCTTGCTCATGAAGGCTCCTACTCACAGTTTCTTGTGATGCCCCCAGATATAAGTGCAGTTTAGACTCCCATTACTGTAGCTTGAAGAAAAACTTATAGATAGCCTTGGAGAGGATGAACAGAAGGAACAACTCTCTGCCCTCATTTCCATTCTGCCAACCTCACTGTCCAAAGGTTAGAAATGTCAAAGCACTTTGAGGCTGGAGCAATTCAGCTTCAGTTTAGATTTGCTCTGTCTTTGCTTTATTATAAGACTGCCACATTTGGGTTGCAAAAATCCAGATGACCAATAGATGGCAGCAAAGAGAAACAGAACACTTTGCTGCCATCTGGATATTGAGTAGCCCACATCTGGAAGTGCTGCTAACTGATGTCAGCCCTTTGAGGTAGACCAGACAAAGAAACCAAAGTCATGAATGCTAATACTACTGTTATTAGAGGGTTACCATAACAGAACCTTGCCAGTTTGAATGTGCCTCTCCCTTCCCTCCCTTTATCTTCAAGAGAACTAGGGAGGATCAAGCCTGAGATGCTTTCTCAAATTACATTTCTGCTTTGGACTCAGATTTCTCTTATCTGACTGTTGTCTTGGCTGTGGCTCTTCCTCCTGTTCCTGAAGGTTATTATCACAGCCCATTGCAATTGGATATATACTTGTCTTCCCAAAACTAGCACTTCCCCAGAAACAGGGAATTACAGTTCTCATTATTCTAGTTATGCCTGTTGGTGGTATTGGGAGTTGTAGTCCAATGTATTAATTAGAGACAATATGGGCAAGTATAAAATAAATGTTTTTGTTAGGTTTTAGAATAGTGGAGGGGATAGTTTTTAGAACAGTGGAGAAATAGTGTATTTCAAACCACAGGTTTACTGGTGGTAGCATGTACCTGTGCAAATGAGAGAGAGGTCTGCATTTTGGAGACTTCACATCTGGCTTTGTCCAATCTGAACTGCAGCTATTTAGGTGTGATAACATGCTCAGACTGTGCAGGGCTGATAGAGGTAGCAATATTAACATGGTGATTTTGGAGCCGAGTCAGAATGCAGCTTGTATTCCAGGAGATGGAACTGAAAAGATGAGAGGAAAGATTAACAAAACAACAATAACAAAATCAAGAAGCTGCCATTTCAGATATCTTGAATAATATGTTTCTCACTGTTAAATGAGAAACAGGATTGGCCTGGATGTCAGCAGTTAGGGAGAATGCATTGGATTGGCTCTAGTCCCAAGCAAAGGAGGCAGCTTTGATCTGGCTCTGAATGAACAGAACTGAGACCTTTGGAAGGTTTACTGCCTGAGCAGTGTGGAAAGGCAAATATGTCTACAGAAAGTGCAGAGGGAGGAGAAGGAGCAAAACTGGATGGAATATTTTAGGAACCACTTCTGAAGTTTAGAGAAAGTTCTCTAGGGAACATTAGTTGATTTAGGAATGATCCTCAAATCAAAATACTTATATACACAGTGAAAACTTTTCTGAACCTAACAGAATTTCACACTGTTAAGGAGTCCCTTATATAGCAAATATTATATAATTTTGGCCAAGTCTCAATGAAGTTAAAAGCACTTATCTTCCTTTTAGAAAAATCAGAATTTAAACACTGAAATCCCTTAATCCACCTTAAATTAGGGAGGTCTCTGACAACAGGGCACCTCTACAATAACTTCAGTTTTCATAGAGATTGTTCACCAAGAAACAGAGATTAATTTATCTTGTTTAAACCCATTTCTCTTCAGAATCAACAGTTACAGGAACTTTCTGGTTTAATTACATAGAGCTTAGCTCCAAAACCACTGCTACTATTTTTCTGAAACTGGGCAAAAGATTCTACTCAGAAGCATTTAAAATATCTGAACATTTAATTCTATTCTATAAAAAAAGTTAAAAGGTTATCGTGACATGTGGAGTTTTAAAGGTATGCATTGCTTTCATGAAGCTTTGAACAAAGCATCTCTTTGAAATGCTTCAAGGAAGCTGCTTCTCTTCAGTTAACCAGTGCCACTGAGGCAACATATACACAGAATCAAAAGAGATCAACTCTGCCACAATGCTTTGGGAACACAGAGCACCAGAATGCCTTGAGACCAAGAGGAAGCTGAACGGGAGCACCTCATAAAAATAAAGCACTCTCTAAGTGCCATATTCATTATAGACATTGGGAGAGATACAGCTCACATTAGATTTGGACCCTGGATCAAATCAGGTAGTCTCTAATTTTTTTCAAAGTTAAACTTTTCTATTTCTCAAGAGAACAAACTCATGCCTGACTCAAATCTTATTCATGCATACCCCTACTAGCAATATACATTTATCCGCATCTAAAATGTGTCTATGAAACACCTGGAAAAAAAGGAAAGGAATATTTTCTTCATGGTTAAGGTTGGGAGCAAATGAAATTGGGAGGAAATATCAGAATGATTTAGACAGGACAGGTCTCAGAGCTGGCTCCAGCTGGCATCAAGATACATTGCAGAGAACAGCAAGCTCAACATGTGTCATGAGACCTTTCAGCTATTGATCCTCTGCAGCAGCTTACTCAGCTCTTTCCAATGGAGCTGTTGATTCCCTCTGTGGTCACGTCACCGTCTATCCATGGGCTGACTTGGAACTTGGACACTGAAAAAGTGTAGTCTACTTTCATCCAAGCTGCAAGGTTAATCACAGTACAGAACTATGAGATTTTAAAATGAGTGTACATTAGGTTATTGCCCTTGTCGCCTTTTGCATATGCGGGAATGGAAATGCGAAGGATGTAGCAAAGTCTGAAACATAATTGATAAAATTAGAGTGTGATTAGAATAATATACACTATACTGTACATAAAGAAAAGCATAATCCTTAAAACAGCAGCATTAAATAGTTGCTATCCCAGTCTAGAATCCTTTGTACAACTCAAGGTATGTTTGGTGCTCCTGATCATGCAGCTCATTTAGTGGAGAGTGAATTGGAAATCTTATTTAAGGATATGTATTTAGATTGCCTACAGTTATTAGACTAAATTTTTTAAACTTTTTAAATTTAATTGTGATTTTAGTGATTATAAGCCACCCAGAGTCCCCCATTGTAGGGGAGATGGGCGGGGACAAGTTGAATATAAATTAAAATTAAAAAAATTAAAGACTGTGTGTGCAGGGCTTTCTTGTGATGGTCCACACTTTTGCCTTGCTGCAATGCTCTATGTTTTCAGGCCATGCATGTTTCAAAAATGATTTGAAAGGGCCTTCAAACTTAGAATCTCTCTCAACTATCCTTTAAGGGAGCCGTGTTTTTTACTGGCTTCCTCATGAGCCTGAGAAAAGATAGGGCTGCTTGAATGCGTAACAGAGACTCATTCAAATTCAAAAGCATGTCTACGTCATTTTCAAAGCACACACAGCCTTGATAGGCTCCTCCTCTACCCCACAGGTGCAAGTGGGTGAGATGAGCAAACTGGTCCGGTTGTTGCACAACCAGAGATGTGAAGACCCAGAAGTGGGAAAAAGGCAGGGGGGAATCCTGGTTTAAAGCCTTTTTGTTTCTTGCCAAAAACTTGGAAACTTGAAATATTTCCTACATAAATACATGATTTTGTGACAAATGATATATAAAATGAATGTGATATGTAAGAAATTGGTCTGGATATGGCACTAGAACAAATCAATAAATAAATTAACATGTAAAAGGGTAGAGAAGCTTATCACAATATATATAACATTTCATTTTGGAAGTCCATGAAAATTAGAAAATAAGAAAATAAAAAATAAAGGATGAAAATAAATGTAGAAACTGAGGGTTTCAGAGTACTTCAGAGTAATAAAATGAGATGGATCAGGCAACAATTAAAGATATATATTTCAACTTTGTTTCCCTGCATCTTTTACTCTTTTTACTCTATACTTTTATTCTGTTCAATACAATGGAAGACAAAAACTAGAATATGTAGTGTTGATTGTTCTTAGGAATGAGGAAAACTGACTAATTTGGGATTAGGATATTCTGAAGAACTCTAAAACATTCTATTCCATCCCTGAAACATGCTGAAATTCCTCTAAGCCATGCTGTTTTAAGGTGGTTTGGTAGCTTCCAGAAAAACAGCTTCTGGATTAGAAGTGGTTTGAGGTGCCCGTTTGGAGAATTTACTTCAGAAATTGCTAAGCCATCCTCAAAATGGCATGATCCAGAGGAGGTTGGGATGGTCTGGAGGGAGTGAATGGAATATTCTGAAGTTCTCCAGAACATTTGATTTCTGAATTGGTGAGTTTTTCACAATCCTATTTGTTCTGTTTTTAATGTTAACTTTTTGTTTGCAAAAATAAGGAATATTTCTTAGAGGTCAGCCATTTTAACTGAACTAAGAGTTAGTGTGTTGTACTGGTTCATTTGGGCTGTGACCAGGAACACCCAGATTCAAGTCCACCCTTAGATATTGAAACTCACTTTGGGCCAGTCATTTTCACTCAGTCCAACCTTCCTCATAGTTCGTTGTGTGAGGACAAAATGAAGGGAGTATAAAATTCACTCTGAACTCCTGGAAGAAAGGGGGGAGGTACAAATATGTAGCGCTATTTGTAACACAATTTTAAAAGTTTTTAAAGTAACCTCAAATATAGTTATAATTATTGCCTGAACAAACAATACTTTTGCATTTTATGAAACAGACTTTTATAAGCAAATCAAGATATACATAAAAGATTTTAGAAGGTGACTTTATGTCTATAAAAAGGAAGTGTGGCATGCATATATATTTAATTTAGTATAAATTTCCCCCCAAATTTCTATTTTTTTTCCTGAAGAAAAGGTGTTCTTTGGATGCTTCAAAATTTCCAGACGTTTTACATCTCTATCTGTACCTCCCTTTTGATGATAGTGACAGAGCTATGAAGGCCTTAGTTAGCCTATATTCTTGGGGGATGCACTGGCTCTCCTTGTGAAAAATGGGACAAAACTCTAGATCAATGCTTCTTTGTCATATTTGTCAGGGATGTCTAGATGAGGGTAATTTGTTTTATTAGCTGGAACATTGTTTCTAAATGGTGGTTTAGGAATGAAGTTTCCAGATAATTGGTTTTTTATGTTTAGATTTCACTGAAGTAAGAAAAACTAGAATTATTTCCTTGATAATTAGCCGACCAGTAAATAACTTTTCTAAAACCGTCTTATCTAACTGAACTATATATGGACAAATCTAGACAAATAAGGGAATGAGGACACCTATACTCTGTATTAATATCTATAAGATGTATGGTCATCCCCTGGGTGTGCTAATTCCATATATTAGTTATATTTGTCCACATAGGCAAAGTATTTTTCATACTCAACTTATTTCCCATTTTGTAGACTTGCTGAAAATAATATTTTTTTTCATGAACGAACAGATTAGTTTTATATTTTAGAGTACAGAACTTATAAACAACTGCTAGTATGGTATGCCTATTCTGGCTTTTTAAAATGTCTTCATTTTCATCATTGAAAGCATCATGTAGGTGGTGTGAGAATAGAAGTGTGGGTAATTATACTGGCTTGTAAGTTCTTCAATAATTTAATTGTGCCTCTATATCTTCCTTCCTCCCTTGTTTCAAATGTTGTGTCTTCTTTTCCTTTCACTCTAGATCCTTGAAGAGAACATGAAGTTGGAGTGCAAGTGCCATGGAGTGTCAGGATCATGCACTACTAAAACATGTTGGACAACTCTTCCTAAGTTCAGGGAGCTGGGCTATATCCTGAAGGATAAATACAATGAAGCTGTTCAGGTTGAACCTGTGCGAGCAAGTCGTAATAAGCGTCCCACTTTTCTGAAGATAAAGAAACCACTCTCCTATCGTAAACCAATGGATACAGACTTAGTGTACATAGAGAAGTCGCCCAACTACTGTGAAGAGGATCCTGTGACTGGCAGTGTGGGCACACAGGGCAGAATGTGCAACAAAACAGCCCAGCAGACCAACGGCTGTGACCTGATGTGTTGTGGACGAGGTTATAATACCCATCAATATTCCAGAGTCTGGCAGTGCAACTGCAAATTTCACTGGTGCTGTTATGTCAAATGTAACACCTGCAGTGAACGAACAGAAGTCTACACCTGTAAATGAGAGTATGGCTTGGCGGGGGAACCTACAGCCTTGGAGTAAACACTTTTTGTTTTGCACATAAGCTCAGTGTACCTAAATAATACTGTAGCAAAGGCCCAAATGGTTTCCAAAAGAAAATCCAGCAAAATAATCCTGGTTTGTTTGTTTTTTTCCTTTTAACAGTGATTATGCGGATATCGGTCAAGGACTTTTGGGAATAGCCCAAAAGCTACACCAGACTTTTTAAAAAGAACCCAGAAACAAACAAATTCACCTAATGCAAAACTGAACTAACCTAAAGTATATTAAAGTAAAATAAATTGGGGAAATGTTCAAATAATCTGGGCCATCCAAACATTATGGACTGCCTTAAACTTGGGGGAAAAGTTCAATTTCCTTGGAGGAGGGACGCTTGAGACTGGATGAAATAGATCAAAAGACTACGCAACCATGCATAAAGTGTGAGCTGGGAAAGAAATCATATTTTAAGAGGGGCTTTGTCCAGAATTGGGTGACAATGCACCAGTGTGAATTTCCATTGAAAGAGTGTGGATTATGCAGCTGTAGGGATTTCTACACTTGTGAAAAACTTCTGTTGGTTGTTCCTTGTATTTCCATTCTTCAGCCTGTGCTAATGCAAGTAGAATGATTGGTGTTTCCCGTATAAACACTGGTTTAGCTGCTTTTCTGCTCTGCTGCCGATTTTAGCACAGTGTGTTGGGAAATCTGGGCATAATAATAATAATAGCAATATTTAACCACTTTTGCAGATAAAACTAATATTAATTTATTTAATTAAAAAACCCTCTACCACCATTCTTTGGAAACATTCTGCAATTAAAGCCTGCTTTTTGTGGAATCATTTTTGTAGATACAGAAGAGGGGAAACCCTTGAGATGTATATATTATTGTTTACTTAGGTATTTCTACTAGTTGCAAATGCAGGATAGTTTCTGCAGGAATAGGTATTACGTACAAAAGCAGGCATCTTTTATAATTTTGGGCTGTATGCTGCTAGTTGTCTGGAATCTCAAATTGCTATTCATCTTCTTATAGATATCACAGTACATAATCTTTCCAGTTTTTTTTTTTTAAAGGAACATTTTCAAAAATCCAGTTGGAAATAATGCATGACATATAAATGCAAAACTCCAGACAAGTTTCCATCTTTGGAAAATGAACCATAGGATAAAAGAATATATTTTGTAAGAGACTATTTTTATATGAATATTTTATTTATACTATATCTGCTTGTAAAATTCTGTAACCTGTACTTTTTCTCAAAACAGGCACACGATTTGTAATTCTTAGGCTATTTAAC
Source organism: Liasis olivaceus (assembly GCA_030867105.1). Lineage (NCBI taxonomy): Eukaryota > Metazoa > Chordata > Lepidosauria > Squamata > Pythonidae > Liasis > Liasis olivaceus. The sequence goes on from CM061348.1 coordinate 50,399,600, forward strand.
AATTAAGGCCAGTTACCTTGTTGACATAAAAAGCAACAAGCTGGTGTATATACAAAATACAAAATGAATTTTCTCTCCGGATGTATGTACAAAGTGGCTCTTTTCCTGTAGTTCAATTTGCAGAATGTGCAGAACGAGAACAGGGTATGTAGCATCAGTTTTGTCACAAGGCTTGAATTCAGGGTTGGAATTAACTGGATGCTCCTTTATCCCATTCAAAAAAAGAGGGGAAAAAAATCTGAATTAGCTTCCCAGATGCGTCAGTCATTAAACTGTGGCATTATGACTAGCAAATGTGCTGTGTGTGCTGTCAGTTAAACCTCTATATTGTGCTACTGTCAAATTTGATTTTATCAGGGTAAGACTGTGGGTGATGACTATAAAAACTAGCGTGACACGCATCGTCTGATTCTCATAGATAAGACAAAAAGCTTATGGGTTTTGTCCAACTGGTTTTTGGCATTTCCCTTACTCTTCCCTTCCCCCGCCTCCCAAATATTCTCAAGTCATATTTAGAAAAGCTTTCAATTATCTATCCCTCTCTCCCCCCACCCCCCACCACCCTTTGCTATTGTTTGGTTTTTACACTTTGGCATTTCCTTTCTTATCCCTAAGATTTTCTAGTGCAATTATGCTCAATTAAATAGTTTGCTTTTGTGGAATCATTGTGATCATTCTGCCAGGATCCATTAGCATTTGATCCCCCAGTTTATAATTTATTAGTATTTCTGTCTCTCTTGCAACCTGATACCAAAATAAAATTATGGGACCAACTTCCATGTTATCACCACGTAGGAGACAAACTAGGTTTTTTGGTGTTTTTCTTTTCTGGGTATATAACAGCAGGATGCACAAGAAACATATCAAAGGAAATGTAAAAAACATCCAGAGAATCTGTTCCATATATATGCAGTGTGTTTTACATAGTGATATGAAGTCTGCTAATGTAATGTGATTTTGTACAATCACAGATGGAAAAACAAGAACTTTGGGGAGCATCTTAAAATGTATCCTTCTGATTTTAGGGGTCCAAAGAGTAGAGGGCCTGAGAAGAGTAGAATGCCTGGATGGACTATCCCTCTCCTTTTCTAACTGCAGCCCCTCAAACCAACTAAAATGCCATTCTGCTAGGCTCTCTCACGCTCATGAACACCGGTTTTCAAAGGATGGGAGTAGTGATGAAAAAATATCCCAGATAAGTCACTTTAGATCCCAGACTGTATATTTTAGACTGATATATTGGAAAGGCAGGATCTGGCTGTTAGTGACATAGAATTTAAAAAGGAATTGCACGCAGCTCATTGTATCAGACCTTTCTGCATTTAACACAAGACTAATGCCTAAAACCAATATTCCAATCACACAAGTAAGTTCAATTAAAATAAACTGAACTAACTTCTAAGTAATGGTCTAGGAGACTGGAGTATCTTACTTACCAAATTGGAAGGTGATTCTGTTTCATAAAGCTGTTGACAAAATATGAATCCAGTAGCTTATCTCGAGACACTTAATGAAGTAATGAACTTTATGGCTGATTGAAAATCAACACAGTGGCAAAAAGCAAGTCATTTACAGGTCAGTGTGATGTAGGCCATTTTTCCCTTCATACACTTTGAGTTGTAGATGTTGTTTCCCTGATATGGGTTAAAATATTCTAAACCACATAAGTTGTATTTTATATGATGCAAATATATGCCATGTAAATCAGGGCAGAAATCATAAAATTTAATTTTATTGGCTGTAAGCATGCCAGCCTTGACTGTTACTCTCAAAGGAACAGGGCTATTGACCATTTAAAACTGTATGGAACATAAAGTTTCCCAAATGCAGCTACTCTCATCGAAGTGTTAGAGGAGCAGAGGTAAGAAGGCCTCTTCTTTTTAGAATATTATCATTATCACTGTGGAAAAATAAAGCATACTGACTGGAGCAGAAATTCAACAGGTGCAAACTTAATAGCATCAATGTGCAAAGCTGCTTCCTGGTCCCCCAAATGAATCTGTTATTTGTGATAATGAATTTGTTGTTCTTTAAGATGACACAAATATTTTTATTGCTTTTTCTGCAAAAGACTATCATGGCAACCCTTTTGGGAGACATGGAATCAAAAGTATCACATTTTAAATATTTAGTATTTTCTCTCTTCCCTACAGTTTTCAAAGTGTATTCTTAAGAGCACTGAGACTGAACACGTTATGAATTAGAAGGGCGATCAACCTTTCAGAATGCTCAAAATCTTGTAAAAATGCGGGGCAATCTCACAGTATTTCAATTATGTCTTTTAAAAACTGAGAACAGTGTTAATTTTAAAAGGCTGTGGGTACTCTCTGTGGAGCAGGAGAAGCCTTGTACCATGTTGCTAGCACCTGAGCTAGGAAATATCTGATGAAGTAACAGGTCTCATGTCTCAACTCATGTCTCACTTGCAAACTATAATTTGAGGAATATATTCTCAGGCTTCTAAATGTGCTGTATTAATAAAATCTGACACTAATTTTTTTTTTTTTTACTGAAAATTACAATGTATTCCATTAATTGCTGTTAGATAAACATCTGTGAAGTGGGTAACACAGGATTGAATAGTGCAGATATTTCTTCAACTGTGGAGTCCTCTGAGCTTGGTTGTCAGCTTGTAGATGTTTCATTACCCAACTAAGTAACATCATCAGTGCGAGTAAGTGTGGGGTTTGCTCCCTGTTTATATACAATACTTTGCCCTGGCAGTGTTGGTGGGAGGGCGGTGGTTTTTCTCCTTGGTAATTCTTTGATTAGGATATTGTTTTCTGCTTGACTGTCTGCCTGGTGTTAATCCCTGCTTATCTGGGTTTTGGCTGCTGGAGAGGATGTGTTCTGGTCTTTTTGTTTCCTTCTTAGCTTTTTTATTGTCTTTTTAAAATGATGTGTAAATATGGTTTATTTCTATGTCCTATGTTACCTAGTTGGGTAATGAAACATCTGCAAGCAAACAACCAAGCTCAGTGAGCACCAAGGACTTCACAGTTCAAACCTGAGTTACATATATTCTCTTCTATTGGAATTTCTTCAACTGTAGCCTAATGTTTGTATGCAAGTTGCAGTGGACTTCACCAAAATGGATACATCCCATTCAGAGCTTTGCTGTTCTTCAAGAATTATAGATTGTTCCAACTGAGTGCCCTGGGTACATTTTAATTCTAGAGATGCCTTTGTAAAATTGCTGCTTTCTCTATATCTTATCATACTGGTGTTGTGTGGTGTACAACTAGTGCATTAACTCCTAAACATCTGGTGTCTTTAAGTAGTTTTATTTACAATAATAAAAGTGGTTCTACAAAGATAAGTAATTTTTAGAAGATTCACAGTGAATCTTTCTCTGTTCCATGTCCCAGAGGTGATTGATATTGCCAGAGGTGGCAGGTACATGTGTGTGGAACATGATTTTTGTCTGGATGAGAGCTCCTTCCTTTCAAACATTTAATCTTAGCTATATATGAAATCTGGTAGGATTACAAAAATGAAGCAGCAGATTTTTTCTTTAATGTGGACAGGATCAGTTGTTTGCACACAGAATCCCAAGCAGGGATGCTAATGAAGTATGGTAAGGAAGTAGCAGTGATCCAAGACTTGGTTCCCCAAAGCTTTTGTGGTATTGCAGAGGATGTTAGGGATGAATTCATGCATACATGACTGTCAACATAAATGTATGCCTAATATCTTCTGCACACCAGTATTGAAAAGATCTTGGGATATTTTCTTCAGACCACATGAAGCAGCTGTATTGTGCTACAGAATGCCTTGGGCCAGTTCTCCATGCAAGCAGTTTCTTCATTTTCTTATTGCTTGTTGGATTTCTGTGGGCAACAGGGACACATATTCAGAATTCCTCACTCTATCTCCCTCTCTCCTCTTTTCTCACATAACTTTTCCTTCTTCTTTCTTTCTTTTTATTCCCCTGCCTGATGCTGGAATGCTGAAATTTGATAACATTCACAATGCAAGACAGGAGAGGAATGGAACAAGAAATAGAGAAGTAGCATGGAAGTGAATGATGGGAAACAGAGAATGTGACCTTTCCTTTTCAATGCAAGCATGGAACCATCATAGAAAAATGAGAAATGGAAATTCTTCTTCTTCTTCATCATCATCATCATCATCATCATCATCATCATCATCATCATCATCACCATCATGGATTCTGGCTGCTACTCTCTCTGCTGCAGATAATCAGCCTTAAAAATTACCTAAATTCTTTGAGGTTAATTATTCCTTCTAGGGATGGCCTATATCACCCACTCATAATGGTGTACACGTACTGTAGAAACTGGAATACTACATGGAACTCTCCCGCAGCCTTTACAAAAACAAAGGACAATGTAAAGAGAATTTAAAAACATAGCAACTAAAAGGCTGGATGAATATTACAAAGGCCTTTTCTTCCAGAAGGACAGTACGTTTTATGCTAGACAAGGCTGTGGGGAAAGAATTCCAGAGTTGGGGCACCACAACTGAAAGATTCTTTTAGGGGAGAAGTGGGAGGACCTGAGAAAGGTCTTCAATAAGAATTCTAATAGTTGCAATTTGGAAGAAAGGAGGTCCTTAGTGTTTCTCATATAGTTAAGTCTTTAAATGAGACACCAAGACCTTAATTAGAACTTGGCAATTGACTGGAAGCCAGTGCAGTGTTTTAAAATGATGAGATATGTTCCATCAGCTTGATCCAGTTTAAGCTGCCACATTTTGAATTAACTTTAATCTACAAAAGTGTACTCCAAGCATGTACAAAACACTACAAATGTAAATGGAGCTTTAGCAAAATGCTAACGGTTATAACCAACCATCCCCATCCAGAAAAAGGCTGAAATTAAAATGTAAGAGTGATCACTAAAGCCACTTGAGCATCCAAATCTAGTGTCTGAAACTACAAACTCTGATCTTTAAGAGGAAGTGAAACCCCATCCAAAAAGGCCACATACTTCTTAGTACAGGAGAGTAATGTACCTGCAACCATTCTTTCTGATCTGAATTTAATCTCAGTTTATTTGTCTTCATTCCATCTATTATCAGTCACAGACTCTAGTTTAACTTTTCCAGTTTCACATGAATCTGATAAAATACACCGGTGGTATCCCATTCCAAATCTATATAATCTCACCCACTGACTTCATATGGATTTTGAACGTTATAGTTACAGAATAGACAAAGCCTTAAAAAGTACCGCATAAACATTTGTTCCACACCATCATTTTTATGTATAGTTGAACAGCCATCCCAATAGGAATAGAGTAGCTGAAGTACTATGCTCCAATTGCCAATTCACACTTCACACAACTGTAGAAGAATGCCAAGGATGGTTTTAATGACAACTACCATCACTATTAGCTAGATTGCATCTCCTGCACCCCCACTTTTCTCCTGAGCTTGTCACAGGTAGTCCATCTCACCCATCATCCAAAGCTGCTTCAATGCCCCAAACCAAGCTCTGATGATATGTAGAATTACCTAGTTTTCTTTCAGTGGAATGGCAATGCGACCGTTTCCAGCAAAGATCAGTGTAGACCTTTCCATAAACATATGAAGAATGTGATGTCTTATTTCAGCCCATTGATCAAACTAGTACAACATGGAAGAAGCTCAACACAGAAACTATTTTATTTCCATAATTTGCTTACTGGTATTGCAAATTTCACTATACCTGGGAAAAATGTGTTAGCAGGATCTGCACAGCTTATTCTATGTCCTACAAGGTAAGTAGCAGCTTAAAATAAGAATAATTAGCAACAACAACAATACAAAAAAGGAAAGCATAAAAATGGCTATTCAACACAACTTATAAATATCATTACCTGAAAACTAAGGAATCTGAAGCCCTATTTTTGATAAGTCAAAATTATTTATCCTAATGTTTATTAATGGTATCCATGTAATCTAATTCAAATCATGTGTATGCTCAAGACGATAAAGTCAGATCTAAAACAAATAATTTAGTCATTTTAATTTGGACCTTTTACTTGATTTAATATGATACTGTGATTTTGCAAGAATGGGCATCTAAAGAATGTGTCACCTCTCAAATCCATCAATGAATATTCATTTAGCAGTATTCAACATTGGTTGCTCCTAGAAGCAAGCTAATTAGAAAAATACAGGCACGTAACGTGAAGTGTAAGGCAGATTCAACCCAATCCTCTTCTTATTGGTCACAGTTTTGCCAACAAGCATTGATATGCAACACATGCCAACAGGTAGCTCACAGTATTTAACCCACTAACTTGGGTTGTATCAAATGTCACGACCCACTTAGCTCAGATGCAGTCTGAAGGATTTGATCTCTTTTTCTTTCCCAATCTCTTTTTCTCAATTTTCACAAAGCAGAAATCCCTAGTTGGTTACTAAAGAAGTGATATGGAAGTTCTTTGCATTAAAAGAAAATAGTATCAAAGCAAAAAGAATCAGGACATCCTAGAAACAAAGGTTAATGGTTTGCAGAAAATTAGTGCCGATGTAACTAAGGCATAGTTTGTTTGCCTCAAAGGGAGCTGGGGGCGGGGAGGGGGCCTGCTGTTTTCTAGAAAAGTTGCCAAAGCCACACAGACAGCCAATTTTCTCACCCTTATCATTCCAAAGACAATTCTTTTATCCTAAAAAGTTTATGCCTGGTGCTGAAACCTTTAACTTGGAGAAAAAACAGGAGTTTCTGTACGCTGTGTGCTCCTGGAAGAAACATTGAAAAGACATGTTGAAAAGAAAAAGCAAATCACTTTGGACCTTGTTAAGGAATCCGTATCATGGTTTTGTTAATCACTGCATGTTTAGCTCGCAGCTCACAGCTTTATTTTTCCTAGAGGAGACCCTGATACATTAGCCTCTTCTTTACCCCTTTAGAGCCAAAGTCACTAATGGGGAAAAATATTGCTAGAGATGAACTAGTTGCCTTGAGCACCCTTCCTTGGGTGCAAGGTACAGTTCAGAAAAGAAAATGTGTGCTAATATATATGTATATTGCTGAATGAAAGAACAAAAGAAAGGAAAAAAGGAATAGCACTGAGCTGAGAATTAGATCAGTACCTCATTCTTAGGCAGTATCAGAACAATTCGCTAAAACATCTCATACAATTAATTTATTAAAGAGATTATTTTCCCATCAATATGCATACAGCTAAGAAATACTTCCTAAACCTCACCTCCAAAAACCCATTCATTCTTTTAGAGGATGCCTAAAAAGTGTGTGCGCAATGGGCAGAGGCAAAGATTCCCTCAAGCAGACCTTGACTCCTGGTGGCTCCATAGATAAGCCAGTGCAGTTGTTGCCACAAGGGTGTGGAAGGGGTTTACCGCTGCCCTCGTCAGCAACACTTTTCAGCTTGCCAGTCAAGCCGACAGCCCCAGGATCTCCAGGTGATCTTGCATCCAAGTCCTTTGCAGGTCCCAAATGCCTAGCTTTTTGAGAGCAGCCAAAGTTGGCAAAATGCTGCAGTCCAGGTCGAGCTTTACTGAGAGTGAAGTGAGAGTTGGAGCCAGTCAAACTCCCTTCTGAGTAGACATGGTGTACAGTGTTATAATGGATGTAAAATCCCTCCTGTGTTGTTGGAGTGGATTTTTATTAATGAACATGATAGGATTTTCCTTTGCTCTTCTCTCCTCAGCATCACAGGTATCCTCCCATTCTCTTCTGGAGTAACTCCCAAACTGGGATGAGAGAGTTGAGAAAATGCTGCTGTCTTTCTGATGGCAAGCTGACACAATTTTATACAACCCTAATTATACAATTAGAAATCTGCCTGGCTGGCCCCCCAGGTGGGTGCAACATAAAGTAAGGAGAGACCAAGCTATTTGGAATCCTACAAGTGTGGCTCTACCCTGGCTTTCCTGCCTTCTCCCCACAACAAAAGCTATGAAAAGGGGAAGGAGGCTTGTGGGAACAGCTGCTTCCAAGCATCCTTAGGACTCTGAAGGAGAAAATCCCTGAGAGATTGATAAGATCCTGCTTACATAAGGGGATTTGGGACTGGATATAGCTTATGGGCCTGAACGTGTTCCCCAATCTGCTGTAAGTCTTTTTTCTTTTAATTGGTGAGATATAACTAACATCCACAACAGTAACAAGATAACATGAATGATTGTACAATATAACCCCCCCCACTACACTACACTAGGAATCATACAATATGAAGCACCTACATATACATCAAAACTGTTACAAACAAAAGATCTGTATAGTAACAATTTCATATCAATATGGTATCAAAGCTTAAATGTATCATTAAAACTAGTTCATATAGAAACATATTGTGGCATCCTTGGTGCTCTCTGAGCTTGATAGTTTGACTGTAGACATTTCATTACCTGACTAAGTAACATCATCATGCACTGATGATGTTACCTAGTTGGGTAATGAAATGTCTGCAGTCAAACAATCAAGCTCAGAGAGCACCAAGGACACCACAGTTCATCCCTGAGCTACAGATATCCTCTTCTCTTACAAACATATTGTTCCATCTTCTCATTGCCCCCATCTGCTGTAAGTAATAAATAATAATCTATTTCCCACTTTCCTAAATTTGTATTTTGGAAGTGAAAATGTTCATTCATAACAATGTTGCCTAATTAATTAAGGCTCCTTTTTATCTAATCATAAATGTAAACCTAATGTATTAATTGACTAAACCAACAGTTAGGATATGCACATGTGGAATTCTTACCAGTTCCAGTCAGGTTGGCCAAAGACCAGAGTGATGGAAGCACCATGAAGAAAGCTCCAGATTCCTCAATACTGGATTAAATGTTTCAGATCTTCTGAATCATATTACAATTTCCTAGGCAGAATTTTTAAAATGTTCACTGTGTGTGCAGTGAAGAAGGCTGTATGAAGGATTTGTCACAAATACAAACCAGGATTTGAGAACCATTTCTTACCACCATGATAATATGGTTGCAACAATATATAAAGTTACAGTTTGATATTCTCTGACAATTGCCAAGTTTAAGTCTAGGTTTAAGCAAGTAAGGAAGAGTAAAAAGTCAGTAATTGGTAGCCTGGACTAAGTTTATATTTGAAATGGCATTGCAAATCATCATCTGGAAATAAGCGTTTATACTCAAGGAAGGAAGTGGGTACAAACATGGTAGTCCCATCACCTCCTTTCTCATCGCCATTTGTACGTAGACAGTCTTTATACTCTAACCTCATTTGGAACCATGGAAAATAGGAGTTCTAAATTCTATGGAAAACTTCAACAAAGCAGGTTCTCTGTTGGAGACAGTCACTCTGTACAGGTGGAAGGCAATGTAAAAGGTAATAAAGATGTCAGAGTGGATGCCCTGAATTTTGTTCTCCCACCTTGCCTATAGAAAATGCCTGCTGAGCAGCACTCAAGATGATCAAAGTGAGCAAATTGTATTTATTTACGTATGTATTTCTTTACAGGATTATCTCATCTAATGACTCTAGGCAGCTCACAACAATCCATAGAAACATCACTAAAACAAAAGTTCCCTTCCCTGCCCGCCCCCCAAGCGCCAGCCAAACAGCCTCCCAGCAAAACCCCCATCCTTGCCCAATGCTTATTCTTGATGTTGTACCTTAAGTTCATCAGCACTTTATAACATTTACACCATGTTGTTGATTTTTGTTGATTACACCATTTTGTTGTGATTTTTTAAAATGCCAAACTATATTCAAACTCACAAAACCCACAAATTTATTTCATTCAGTGATACGGCAGTGTTAATCTTTTTGATGAACTACATATTCATTTATTAAAACAGGTTACAAATAAATTTAGAAACTCATGTACATTCTTTTTAGTCAATAGGAATTAAACATTTGTCTTAATTTAGTAGTTAGACCATTGATTACAGGAGGAGAAATGTACCTAACTTTTTCAAATTTCTGCCCTGTTTGTTTAATTTTAGTATCAAGGATTTTTGTCACATAAGAAAGAAAGAAACAGGAAGCCAAAAGAAATGATTTCCTGGGTGATGTCTCCAAGCTACCATTTATGTTCTACACTGGCATCTTTTTAGTTTCTTACTGGAATACTAATCTCTCTCTCTGCCTCCCTCTTTCCATTCTTTAGTTGCTGCCATATGGAGGACTCTTAGCAGTATCAATCAAAAAGTATTGTGTGATTATTCCATCTTATCCACCTTAATGTATTTGACAGAAGGGAAAACATGGAATAATTATGAAAGGACAGCCAAATCATCTAGACCCTTATAAAATTCCATGAATGAGGCAAATGGTTGTGTGATGAAAGCTTTGTGTAGGAGCAACAATTAAACCATTTGGGAAATGGTGCATGCAAATAATGTTATACAGAACTATTAAATACATTCTGCTACTGCACTGCCACAGTATGCAAATGGTAAAATGGGGCAATTCAGCCTGGGTGAATAGCTCTGGTGAGATTCTCAGAAGAAGAGAATGGCCAAATAGAAGGAGGCCCTTTTTTTTTTTTTCATTTTTTCAAAGTTAGAAAGACAATTTATTTAACTCTCTCACTGCTTTTGTATAAAGTATGGGTATTGGACAGATTATTCTAATGCCTGCCCATGTCTAATTGCATGTTTAATGAACTGAATTCAGATTTAATGCTGGAGAAGGAAACTTCTTAGAATAGATATTGTGTTTATTTAGGCCAGACCCTTTTGGATGAAAGTGCAAAATCAATCACAGACTAAAGGAGGCTGGCAAAGAGTCAGTGCCTTAGCGAGCTCTTGGCCTCCCCCATGGGAAAGCCACTGGCAGCGGCTGAAGCATTCTTCACATTAGTAGCATAACACCAATTTATTTCATAACGAGAAGAGTAAAGGTGATCCACAGACTCTAATTGATGGCAGTGGCACTAACGTTGTCATTTTGATGACTTGTTTGGGCAGGAGGAGTGGCAGTATCTGGGTGATGGATCGTTCTCTCTTTATCCGGCCACAATGACATCTGCTTTATTCACAGATCAGCCACCAGTTGCTACAACAACGCCAGGGTGCTTTTGAAAATGTTGTTGAGCTGCTGAGAGAATCTTGGCTTCCCATTAGCAAAATGTTAACTATGCATAACCAAAGAGCATTGGGTTGTGTTTTGTGAAAAAGGAGTCAATGCTGGGCAAGAAGTAAGAATGTCCAAAAAGAATTTACATTCAAAAAGTAAAAGGAAGAAAGGGGGTGTTAACCCATGATATCACCATGATTCAAAAATCCCCCCCCATCCCGTATTCATTAGTAAGGTCAGAAGAGAAGAGAAAAGATATAAAGAGATTAAAACAGAAAGAACAAACAAACGTTCCAAAGAACAGCTTGTTATCTGCAGCGCAAGGCCATGGATGCTGCCTCCATTTTTACTGGAAGCTTGTTTTTGTACTCTTTCACTAATAAGCCTTTTTTCCCCCTCCCACAACAATTAACAATTTTGAAATCTGCGACTTGACAAAGACCACGTAGAGCAAATGATGTAGTGCCAGCAACTGAACAACTCTTGTCTTTTGTGGATAGGAGGGACAGGCGATTTCCACAGACTCTACGGCCTTCCAAACAATGATCGGTTACAATGAAGGACCAAATCTGAAAGTCTTGGTACAACATACGGCTGGTTCATATAATTTGTGGGGAGGGAGATGTCATGTCAAGCATCATACTGGAGAATGTTTTTAAAGTTCAAAGCACCATATTTGTGCAATATCGTAAAAGTGCTTTGAAACAAGAGGTTCTGACTGAGGATCTGAAGTTTTACTAAGATCGCTCTTGTAGAATTCATTCAGTATAAATGAAATATATGCCAAAGAATAATGTTAAGATATATTCAGCATAGGAGCTTTCTTTATCTTGTAGCATTTCAACGAAAGCTAGGTATTTAAAAAAAATAAATTGGAGCTTGTCTTGTCTGCAGTGGGAGGTCTTATAATCAAAACATATGAAACATCAAAAGACGTGCAAATATTTTTCCCATAAACATGTAATCCTTCTGCTGATATGGGGACTTCCTGGGTTCAGGAGCTGCTCTCTCCAAGGAGCTGGTCCCTTTCCAGCTCTAGAATCAGGGCTTTGCGAAAAACAAAACAAAAACAGGAATGTATTCCCTCCAATCTCTCCCTGGGAAATCCAACCAAATTTTTAAAGAACCATCTCCTAGTTGTAAACATAACTGTTTTTCTGCTAATCATATTCTAACTATTTTACAGAAGCAAATAGCTAAATCAGTCAAACTGCATTGCTGTTCCTACCAATTTTTTAAACAAATAGAACCAAAATAATGGTAAAAAATTCTGTGGAATTCTTTAAACCCCCCCCCCCCCCCCCCCCCCAGTTTGACATCCTTTGGGGACAATGAAATGAATCACCTCTCCTTTGCATAGGAAGAGTATATACAGGAGAAAACTGTTGCATGACCATTTTGGCCTAGGGGTAATCGCTCAAGTGGTTAAACACCTACCCCCTGCTGAGTTGAATCATCTTGTAAGTCCCTCCCTCCAGCTCCTTTGAGTTAGCCTCTAAGTTCTTCTCCACTCACATCACTCTTTTGTTCTTCCTCATTAAGCTCTCCCATTGGTCCAGTTTTTCTCCCTCACTGCTCAATCTATTCTTAAACTTTCTTCCATCTTGTCATCATTTTCACCTCTCTGATTCTCTTATTACTCATGTCTTCTTTGCATCTCTCTCAGTCTCTCACATACATTCTTTCTGTATTCCCCCCCCAACTTTTTTCCCCAGCCTCTAATTACTAGTTAAATATTTTTATTTTATCTATTTTGCACTTTACTTTGGACACTTCTACTCTCTTCTGTTTGGATAATGATGATGATTAAAACAGTTTCTCTTTGTCTTCAAAACCATATTCTAAGTGTCTTAGCTTGCCTTTCTGTGTGATATGTTATATAATGAAAAGCTCACACTATGGGATACTCTCAGATTTAAAATAGCTGGTAATTTCAATTTTTTTGCTTAAACTACCCCTTTAAATAATATTACATTGAACTAAGTTATGATGTAACCATTTAAAAAGTTTTGTAGAACTTGATTTCTCTTAGAATGCTTCTTCATACTTCATTCAACTTTAGCATTTGTAAATTGGATTTTTTAAAATCTGGATATCATTGATACTAATTTCAGATTACAATTTGATAGAGGTTTTAGAAGAATCATTTGTAGCTTCTAAGCACAAAATCTATTTTTATAAGAGGTTGGATGAACATGTTATTAATTCATTACACAGCCTTGAAATAATCCAGCACTTTGTCTCCCAGCACTCAAACCCACAGGTCTGTGTCAACCATCAACTGCCACCTAGCATTAAACATAAGACACATGAAGCAAAGTGTCCATTAAGCCATGGGAAAGAGAGAGAGAAAAGCACCAGAGAGTATAAGAAGAAACTGCAATCTCACGTTAACAGAGGGCAATCAATTGCTTAAAGTGGTTTCATCTCGGTCTGCAATGAAGTTTTTTATTTATTTGTACTGGGTAGCTTCTGTCAAGTTCAAGCCAGGCACAAATGATGCTCACTAGTGAAGCTTCAATATCTAAGTACTGCTACGGCACTGGGATGAATGCTGAAAACCATGGCTAGTTTGAAATAGAAAGGTAAGAATGTTAATTTGTTAAAATAATTAATCAAAAGTTGGAAAGACCTGTATGTTTGACCTAATTCCCCTAGAGCTGATTGAATCTAATTCACACACATAGGCAGCATAGCCATATATCCTTGAGATTGGGGTACCGAAATAGTTATTCCATTCTTTAAGAATGAAAGAAAAGATCTTCCTGCTAATGAATGTCTAATCAGTTTGTCAAATACTATTAGTAAGACCTATACAAAACACCTGTGTTAGAAGTTGACAGTGATTAGAGACAGTATTCAAGTGGAAGACCAAGAAGCAGGTAGAAGCATGATAGAACATGGAGTTAAGCAGTGTAATGGAGAAATTAACAGCACAATATATGTCTGGATTATGTGTTATGTTCACTGATTTCAAACAGGTATTTGACCATGTTTCAATGGCAAAATTAAGGTACAGACTCAATGTGACATCAGTTGAATGCTGCTTATTTACTTTTATTTATAAAATATATGAGAATGTTAATTGTAAAGAAAGGTGTAATGCAGTCGATCAACTTCGTGGCTCTAGACCAATCAGAAAAGAGGTAAACAGGAATGTATTATTATATCAAGAGAGAATTTCATCCCCCTTCCTCAACTTCAACAGGTATGTCACAGTGCCGTTACGTACAGGTCATATGGGGATTTTTATGCAAACACCAATAGGGCTATAGCAAGCTCTATGATCCTGAATATCTTTCTACAAGGCGCAACATTTATAGATGAATTATAGCAAGATTAATATGAGTTTGCAAAATAATTCAGACTTGGATGATTAATGGACAATATTTTGAATCAATGGCATGTTTTGATTACTTGGGGATGATTTTTCATACCTCTGGAAATTGTAAACCTTCAATTCTGGGCAGCTTCCTCCTGTCCTGAAAGTACAAGGAAGCATTGTGGCCATCTTATCCAATTTTCATACAACAGGAACTCAGTATATAGCAGCTGCAGTTAAACTGTTGACAACTGAAGCTTTGGCACACCCCCTTTACAGCACCTAATTTGATTCAGAGGACAAAACAATTCAGAATTTACAATCCAAGTTCTTAAGAAAAGTCTTTCAAGTGGTGAAATGGGCCCTGAGTCCAGAGCCTGGTTACTGGCTTAAATTGTGCTTCTTCCAATAAGGGTTAACCCCCTTAACACTAGGTGATAACTTCAGGCATCATGGGTGCAGGAGTAGAGAAGAACAAGACTCCTATTGGGTTTCCCTTTCAGATGCTTCTCAGGATGGGATATGAAGCTACAACAGTGCTAAGACAGAGATAATTGATACTGATGCACAGATCCCTTTGCATAATCTCAACGGATGTGGTAATTGGGAATAGGATGTTCAAACATCCAGGTGGCAAGATATTTGGAACATCTTTTTATCACAAAATACCATAACACATTTACCTTGGCATACTATAATACCCTTCTTTCCATGGTTTTAGAAGGCTTAGAGACAACCTTCATGCAACATAGGAAGGCTACTATTTAAGGAGTTGACTTTTCTCTAATCAGTAAAATATAGCCACCAGCCTAGAAGGCTAGTTAATTTATGTCTGGGAAGTAATTCTCCTTCCAAATGTGGAGACAACAGGTTAAAACACGAATCATTGATTATATTGCCTTTTTTACTTAGAGATGTTCATAAGGATACTTGGGAGTTAGGAAAAGGTTTTAGATCTCTCTAAGGACTAAACAGAATATAGCATTTCTAGCATGTTTTAATTAATTAATATTTGTCTATTTTAATTAAAGTTTATTCTATTTTTACTGTAATCCACCCAGAATCACTCTGTAGTGAGATGGGCATGACAAATTTGAAATATAAATACATACAGACATACAGACATACATAAAATAGAGAATTGCAGAGAGCTACCAAGCTTGGGATCTGGATGGCCATGGGATAACAGCCAAGAGTTAGCTAAGATATGACAGTTGTACAATGTGATTGTGAAAAACTCCCAGGGAAAATCATTTAGGAAAATAGTCCTGCAAAATCAAATCATAGTATATTTTTATTTCTCCATATTTTTCCTCTGACACACAACATGAAGTATTTTAAACTATGTTTTTGTGCTCAGTTTTCAAGGATTAGAAATGATGAACTTGCTGATATTTATATTTGACTTCATATTGCAGGTTTTTTATACCTGTAGTTTGTTATCTTATTAAAAAAAGGAAACCCACTGCAAAAAAAGAACCTGAACCTGAATGAACCTGAGAGCTACTTTTATGCATAATCAAATGCCTGCCATTTGTAGTGCAAATATTTTTGCTCATTCCCTTCTGTCGTCCTGATTCAGAGCTGCGCACAGGAACCAAAGTTGAAACGTCCTTGGGAATAGTTTGTTTTCGTGAGCCATTGTTCTCAGTGGATGAGGGAGTCTGTTACCAAGGCTGCACTTCTCCAAACGCCATGAAGAATGTGGGCCTTATGAGCAACGTTGCTTAGGTTGGTGCTTATGCTTGCTCCTTTCCCTAATGATCCAATATGAACTCTTCAAATTCTCACCACACTGAAACCCTTTTCACATCCAAAGACCATACAATGGCTTTCATTAGTGTGCTCTGCAGCTATTTTATGCTTAGAGCTGCAGTTCCATAGCCAACTCGTTCTGCATGTTTCCTGAGAAGGGTTCTTCTGTCTTTGTGTGTATCAGCCAGGAAGCTATCAAGCAAGCAGCATTAACTTCATAAAGCATTTCCTACAGAATTGTTTCCAGGATTTATTAATAGGACACATGGACATAACCATGGCAGTGAAGGTGGAATAACTAGTATAGTCATTGCTGTATTATTTAATTATCAATAAAGTAATTGGTAAATCCACAGCAAGTAACTGGGCTGGTTAGGTGATAGTAGACTTAAAAGACTTTCTAGGACTACTCCTGAACATAGGTCTCAAATGTGAGTGTGTGTATGTATGAGAGTGTGTGCGTGAGAGAGAAGTGAAGAGATAACATTTTCAGAAAGATTAAATGTTAAAAGTAGATTTCCAGAGAAAGTTTACAAACTGTTTGGATAGTGTTGTAAACGACTAGCCTAAATGCATTGAGGGCCTTAAGCAATATTTCTTGTTCCAAATAATCGTCATGTGAGAAGTAAGTATTTATTTATTTATTTATTTATCAAATTTATATAGCCACCCATCTCTCACAAAGCAACTGGGTGGCATACAATAAAGCCTACTATTAAAACCTACTACAAAACCAATTAAAACAATAAACATAGATAAAAACAAGACCACGAGAGGGAAAACATGAGATATAATACAGCCAATGTGAGGGCTCATTATTACCAGGGGATCCCCAGGCTTGCTGGAAAAAACCCATTTTAACAGCTGGAAAACCATGACGGTTGGGGCTAATCTCACTGCAGGAGGGATGATATTCCAGAGAGAGGGTGCCATGGCAGAAAAGATGGGCCTCGTCAGGTGGACCTCTTTTGCAGATGGGACCTGCAGCATGCTTCTCCTACCAGACCTGATGGGACAAGTAGATGTAACTAGAGAGAGGCAGTCCTTCAGATAACCTGGCCCCATCCCAGATGGAACTTGGTATGGCCTTTGCTCTACTGTTATTCCTAACAAAGACTTTAAGCAATAATGGGACAGTGTCAGTGTGCAATGAAATAAAATAGGTATTTTTAAGAGCAGTGAATCTGCACAGGAGCAACGGAGCTACTGTGTTGATTATGTTTCTCCTTTTATTTCTTTTTGTTATTTTTACCAATTTTAACCCTATTATTTAAGCTGCCTAGAATTACTTTTTGTGATTGAGGTGGCCTCCAAGTTGATGAATAAATAAATGACATTGGGGGTATTTTCTGTTGTTTGTATGAATGGCAGATGTCACCTGCAATGAATATACCATTCTGCATTCTATTTTAAAGTAAGTGGTACAATATTTGGTACAACATTTCCCAGAAATATTATATATTTTTTACAAACCAGCTGTGGGGAACATCTTAATCTGCCAGGAACAAGATTCATTTTGATAGCTATATTTACAAACCAAAACTTTTATTTTTAATGTTTTTTTCAATACCTGTTGACACCCAAAAGAGACAGTAGTCAACAATTTATGTTGGACACAGATGACATCTGGTTTTGTTAAAGCTGAACCATAAGTTAGTGTCTTTTACTATGCCCTGGTGAGTCAACTCAAAAGAACCATTTAAGTGTTATACTTAGCACTTAAAGTTATCTTTCCCACCCAGCTGTAATTATTCCCTTGAACCAACATTCCATTCCATTACCAACTCTGATGTTCTTATTCCTTCCTGAAGAGTTAATACTGGCAAGGTTCAAATAACACATATGCCAATGACTCAAATTCTAATGTACAAGTATGACATTATTAAAATTTGCTTACTTCTCCACTCTTTTTTTTTTCCCCATCAGCAGGTTGTCTTCCAGTGGCCTTGTTTAAGGTTGCCTATTCCCTGTTAAGAACTGTTGAGCAAGAAGAACTATTGTCTAGCTGCTGGGAGTAGTTAGCACAACATTTTGCTGATGAAGTCACTCAGATTTGCTGTAATTTTAACTCTACATGGGGAGAATTTGATGCAGTGCCTGGAACAATGTCTTGTAATATTTACTGTTTTTTTTTTAACCAGAATTGGAAAGGTTGCTCTCTAGTATGCCTTCTGCCACTTGTTGGCTTGATCTGTGACCCTCTTGGCTTCTTTGAGGAACCATAGGGAATATGATCAATACCTCTTTGGGAGAGGGAACATTTCCATCAACCTTGAAAGAGGCAGTGGTGCATTCTCTCCTTAAGAATTTATCCTTGGATCCAACAGTGTTAGATAACAGTTGCCCTGTCTCCAACATTGGGAAGTTTATCAGAAAATGGTATGTTGTCATGGGATAGAACCTGCATCAATCGCTCTGATAGATGATCCCAATCAGGATCTGGATGGAAGGAATGCACCCTCTTCTGGTCCTCTTAGACCTCTCATTATCTCTTCCTCAACTAGCTACAAGGATTGGGGGCACTGTGTTTTATTGGTTTCACTCCTACCTGAGTGATCAATACTAGTGGCAGTGTTGGCAGTCAGCCTTGTGGGCCCTCTCTCCCCATTCCTCTTTAACATCTATATGAAGTCACTGGGAGAGGTCACCCATCAATTTGGAGTGAGATATCATCAGTATGCTGATGTTACTCAACTATACATTTCCATCTAGGGCTGAGCTGGAGATGTAGTAGAAGTCTTGAATGGTGTCTGGAGGCTGTTCAGATCTGGATTGGATGGAACAGGCTGAAACTGAAGCCAAGTATATTAACAGATCAAAGCCTCTGTAGTCCTATAGCACCTATCTTTTGGTCGCCGTGTTGGTTACCAGTATATTTCTGGGTACAATTCTAAGTGCTAGTGTTGATCCATATGGCATGGCAATGAGTTAATTAAAAGACCTTCTCCTCTGTGGTTCTTGACCAGGGTGGGCCTCCCACCAATATCTTTTAATGGTCCACTATGTAGGGGAAGTGAAAGGGATTAGGACTCACAAGATTTCTTGATGTCAGCTCCATGTTCTGGAATCCTCTCCCCCTCAAGATTGGCAGTCTCATTGTTGTTGTCCCAGAAACTGTTAAGGACAGACAATTTCAATTGGTTTTTATGTTTTTATTCTGTTTTTATGTTTATTATGCTATAAATTTATGGGACTCATTTCAGTTGAATCTAGCAGTATATAAACACAGTCAATCATTCAATTCAAGTTAAATTAGTCCTAGAAAATATTGCTAGCAACAAAGCTGAGGAGTTAATAAAATGGAACTCTTTAAAACTCTATAAGATGATACAATTAAAATGCTACAGGTAGTCTTGGGGTTACAACAGCAATCGGGACCAGGATTGCCATCACTAAATGATGTGGTCATAAAGCGCAATGTCATATGACTGCATTGCTTAGTGACAGCAATCCTGGCAGTCCCAGTTGCTGTTGTAACCCCAGGACCTCATGGGCCATTAAGCAGGAAGAAGTGGGAGTTCTAGAAAAGGAGTGCGGGCAGTTAGGGTATGCTGGAGGGGGGAGTGTGGGCAAGCCAGTGAGGGCTATGGGCAGGTGCTGGGGAGCATGGGCAGATTGGCACAGGACATGTGTGGGCTGGTAGAGGCTGTGGGCAGGCGTGCACTATACAGCATGAGCAGGTGTGTGTGTGTTATGGAGTATGCCAGACTGACCAACAACCGAGTTGCCGCCCATACATTGCATGCACCATGACCTTGTATACAGTGACTGTGGAAAAGGATCAAATGTCCACTTCCTAATTTCACTGGGAGCTGAGGAGAATTCAGTATCTATAAAAACCTATTTAACCAGATAAAACCCTATGAGAACTGGATGTTTTAAGAAACAAACATGGAAGTCTAATCTATGGGAATGTGGCCTTCCTGTGAAACTGCAAGGGGAAAATCCAGAGGAACAGGCTAGCTCAGTCAAGACTAGGTTTTAAACCTGGTTGCCAAAGTGACAAGGATACACACATTATAGCTGGAAGTCTCATGGATTCAGGTGGGTAAGAAGAAGGAAACAGTCAAAGTAGAAGCCTGAGGAGAAAGCATGGTTCTACATTGTTTCTGCTTAGAGTTGGGCTCTCTGCCAGTATGTGGACCCCAACAGCCAACCCACAGTACTGATTGCTGAAGCTGGGCCTGGCATCGAGCCAGTCGCTTCAGATTAATTGGGCTTTATGAGTCTGCCTGAGATCAAAAGATCATTTCCAATGCATGAAACTCTTATTTTTCCCCCTTTGCATGCCTAATACCCTGCATAACCTCTGTCCCCGGAAGTGCCTTTTCTTTGACATGTTGAATTCTTTTAATATCGTTAAGACCTATTGTCAAAACTACTCAGTTCCAGTGAAGAGTATCTGATTATTTATCCATTTATTTATCGAAACTAACAGAAAAGGGGCCTACTGAATTACTAGCCAGATAAATTAACAAGAAATGTGATTCAAGCTGGGGAAGTTCCTCTGATTTCAGTGAGATTTCTTTGTGGAAATGTACAGTACATGCTTTCACTCATAGAGAAGAGACCTTAAAAACTGGTTCTTGCACATGTAAAAATAATCATGTGGGACCTGCAACAAAACAATGGAATATATTTTTAGCTCTTTGTTGGAGTGTAGGGGCATTTATGGGGGTCAGTGATGTCAAAATGGTGGGTGTAACAGGTGATGGAAAGCCCACCCTTTTGTAAAGTGTGCGTGACACATGTTAGGGGTGGGGCTTTAATCACTCAGTTTAGCCCACTATTTTGACATCACTGACTGAAGTTCAGTCACCAAATTTTTTTTAAAAACCTGATGCTGTAATTTTTTTTTACCCCAAAAAAAAAGCAAAATATTGAACACCCAAAAAGAAAGAAAGAAAAGAAGAACTGAAAACCGAGCCCCTTTCTTTTAGGTGATGCTGCAGAGTCATTCCTACATTGCCCTTAGAAGCCAAACCAATTTCTAAAGCTGTGGCTCCTGGCTGCAAAAGGATTGCCTGCCCTTCTTTTAAGTAATGCCTCCCGTAAAACATTTTATTGAGCAAATGGCTGTTGCCAACTAGGTCACGTTTTTGAAAAGTCTTCCCAAACGCTTCAGCTACCAATTCCTGTCTTTAGGCTGCAACATGATGGTTGGTGCAAATAAAGTAGGTTGCTTGCTTCTTCTCTGTGACAGGTGTGCTGCATGCCTACAAAGAGTAGCTCTAGGTAACTTTGCAGAGGAGTCTCATGTGGGCAGAAGGAGGACAGGACACTTTTCTTCTCCTTACCCACAACTCACCAGTATCCTACTATTGAATATACTACTTGCTGTGCTTGACGGCTGGAAGGCCATTGCCTGTTCAAATGTAAAAAGAAATAAATACAAGACTTCAAGATGCAATTCAAGATATTGGTTGTCACCTTTGAAGTCCTTCATGAATCAAGACCTGGGTAACTATGAGATTATCAGCTCTATGAAATCTGCCTGTCCAGGAAGATCCAATAGAAGGGGCAGGTTGCAGACCCCACCAGTCAGGGAATTTCGATTGGTGGGGTCTAGGCAGAGAGCCTTTTCTGCTGCAGCGCCTGCCCTATGGAACATCCTGCCTCCTGAGGTCCAGTGTGCCCCCTCCCTCATGGCCTTCAGGAAAGGGATCAAATCCTGGCTCTGCCAGAAGGCCTGGGGGCTGGAGGGGGGCCCCCACCTGTGGAGATGGCTGGTGGGGTGAGGGGTTTGTCCCCCCCCCAGCATCTTACAGGTTTTTAGGGCTTATAATCATAGGAGGTTTTTAGGGCATTTTTAATATATGTTTTTTAATTATTTATAGATTTTATTCATGGTTGGAGGGACTTGTGTTTTTTTTTCCTTTTTTATTATTGTGAGCCACCCAGAGTCACCCGTTGGGGGAGATGGGCGGCATACAAGTCTGATAATAAATAAATAAAATAAATAAATAGGGAGATATTGCTGTGGATTTATTTATTTTAATTTTAAAAGAGTTGTATGGCTGCCCATCTTAAAGCAACTCTGGGTGGCTCACAGCAATAAAAATCTGAAGACCATGCCAACATCCCAACAATCCCAATCCCAAAGCAATGTCAACATCAGGAACCTTGGGGATGAGCCTTCTTTCTCTGGAATAGCTTATCAATAGAGATAAGGATGGCTCCTTCTTTGTTGGTATTTTGAACATCTGGCTCTTCAGGAGGGCCTTTGGGAATGGAAAAGAAGATCAAGAACTGTTCCTGAATTCATGACACCATGTGTGAGTTGTCTTCTTTCTTTTGTTTGATTTGCATGTTTTTAACCTGAATTGAAATTTCTGTAAACCACTCAGAACTGATGGATTAGAAAGTCAAAAAGTCCAAGTTACAAACATAAAATAAATGTAAAAAACAAAAAACAAAACAAGACTAGACAACTTCTTGTACTCCTACAGGGTCAGAGGATTGAGATTTGGGGTTGTTTGCTAGCACCTGATCTTGGGCATCTTATAGTGAATGTAACGGGTTAGAAGAGGTTCTAGACAATGGAAAATGAAAGTGAATCCTTTCCTTCTTCCCAGATCCCTCCACTGTGACACTGTAGGGTGTCACTGGAGTGGGAGGTTTTTAAAAAGAATGGCATACATTCTGCCAACATTGATGCTCTTCCAGAATATTTAGTACATGCTGGTAACAGATTGAGTTGGTAATGCCTCCCTCCATCTCCAGTGTGTTTCTCTCTCCTTAGCTGACAGTTCATACAGTAATTCCAAATCTTTTTGAAGCTGTCATGTCGTTGCCATAATTTTAAGGGATCTTAAAATATATACATTTGTATGTTGTTTTTAAATATACAAATGCATACATATTCGGAGAATCTAGCACAGCCCCCACAACTCTGCTCCTTAGTGTTGTGTACAGTGTCACAGTGTAAGTACAAAGGGCAGAGCTTGGCATCATTGTGGTTAGGAATATACACCCATGGACTCCTGAAAAGAAACATTTACTATGTAATTTTCACTTTGAAATATTCAACTGTTTCAGTTACTGTTGAAGAGAATGCTTAGTCCTTAGGGAAACTGTCTTTTCATGATTCTTTTGTCATGTGAAAAATATGACTCTTTTAATAACTGGTCATGTGGGCTTGAAAGAGGAAGAATGTGTCCATGCATAGTGTAGTGGGCACATGTCAGGGAAACATAATTCAGGGGCAGGCAAGGCACTGTCCCAAATCTTTAGGATTTCAACTCTCCCGTGAGCTCCAGACAGTCCGTATCATCTGCAGCTAGTTGCCTCCTCATGGCCTCCTTCCTTAACAGGATATATTTTTTCTTCTCCCCTCATCAGAGTGAAAGTAATGTAGCCCTTTGCTTTCTCAGTGATGCTACAATATCACTGGGCCTGACTGGTTACATGGCATTGTGACATCATTGTGTTTGTGACATGTCTGATAGCAACATGTTGTGAGCAAGAATTAGGTCTTGCTTATAAAAAAGTAAAGATAAAGGAGCAGCAACAGAGTGGTGGTGACAATGTAGATTGGAAAGATGTTATAAGCCCTCAAAGCCTCTTCTTTTAGCACCCAATATTTTATTGGAAGAAATTTGATACAGTCATGCTCACAACAGAATCTACTGGTTACGCATTTCTCTGGCAAATATTTAATTCTAAACGCAATAATGATCAGACAAACCACACTCCATTTAATGACCCAAAATGAGACAACTGTGTTTAAATGACACTGAGCATCACTCAAACCTCAAGATGCAGTTATTGAATCTTAACGATTTAATTATTAAACAGGAAGTGGGCTTTATTGTCCCTTTGTCGGCGAGGATTAAGACTGCCATCTGAATCACAGTATCAGTGACGGGCAGCTAATGGAGAATGGTGTGAAGACCCACAAATTTACCAACAGCTTAAAATGAGGTCAGATTTTGAAAGGTTAGTTGGCAAAGAAAGAGATGTGAGTGCTAAATGAATACCCAGGCTAATGTGACCAGGAAGATAAATTCCCAGCAATTAGATGAGTTGTTCTTAGCTTTTTAGGAGCATGCTGTGATGCCTTTTTAAAGCCAAGGCAGCATCAAGAACTCATTATTCTTTCCTCAATTGCTTTCAGACATGAGTTGCCTCGGGTTCCCGCCTGTAATAAGCAATCATTCCCTTTCTGGATCTTTCTTTCCCCTATTGGAAAATGAATTAAATGAAAAGTAAGATAGTTTAACAACAGGAAATCAGTTTCTGTTGAAAGGTGAAATGATGACACTTAATAAATTTTGACTTCAGCTAACCATTTTTTAATTTTTGTTTTTTAAAAATAATTATTCTAATAACAGGATTACCTAATTACCTAACATTTAGGCTTAATTGTTCATAATATACAATACAAATCTTGCAATATATATTAGAGAAGAGAATAATTTGCAGCAGGAGATGTTATACTTGTTTAAATAAAGGCCAGCTGTTTTCTTAAAATGGCAAGAGAACAGAGATTTCAATCTGCAAATACTTCAACCTTGAGTTTTATGTCACCAGATTATCTGTTTAGTCACAATAAAGCTTGAAAACAAAAGGACTAGTATCACAGTGGTACAATATAATGAAGAATAACCCTGGATTAATTAAAATATGTGTTTTTAAGTGATGCAGCATTAAAATCAAATTAAGAAATCAGTTATGACCAATAATTTAAAATACAATGTAGAAATGATGGATTGGATTTAGCTCTAGACTTGGTTTTATGACCCATTCTATTCAAGAACTGTGTTTTGATTTTAGTGGATCTATTTTGATCATACTTCAAATTGTAGCTCAACAGGAAATACAACTCTTATACTGAATTATGAGGAAACATAAAAATGAAGGATAGAGTTGTACTTAATTACTTGCTTGAAGACAAACACTCTGACTTCCTCCAATGTTAAAAGAGTAAAGAAACAAGAGAAATGCTCTTCTGATAAATTAATTTATTTTTAACTCATATGCAATATCTATCTATCATCTATCAATTATGTGTGTGCATAATTTCTTTTTACTTGATCTCAGTATGAGAAATCAAATTAGTAATAGTGCTCTCTTTTCTACACATAGACACACCTTGCATGTAAGCAGGTTTAATTTGTTCCCCTTTCTCAGAAAACTGTTGATAGTAATTTGATATTTTAGATATTAAAAGAGAATCATGGGGACAAGATGTTAGGGAACACTGGCAGACTGTCTTGGCTCTTCACAGTTCAAGACATTACATAGTAAATGACATGTTTCCAAAGAAAAGAGGTGTATGGATGGCAGAGACATAATTTAAAGCCCTTCTTCCTCCTCCCCCTCCTCTCCTCCTCCTCCCCCCCCCCCGAAGCCTAGAGGGATAGAAACCCAAGCATTAAAACACTTAAGGCAGCCTTTCCACAGGTTGGCATCTGGACCCAGGCTTCCATGACTGGGAAATTCTGAGAGGTAAAGTTCATACATGTAGGGATCACCAAAGTTGGGAAAGGCTGACTGAAAGAGAAAATGTGGTGCCAGCTCAATGGTTATTCCCCTTCTCTACCCAATCAGTTTAATGCTCGCTTGAGAATGTGTTAATGTGAACCTAACTTCATTCACAGTGTTTATAAAGATACTCTTTTTTCAGTATTAGAGATGGCAGAGAGTCATTTTTTCAGGTAAAGAAAATGAGAAACAAGATAGTAAGACATCTTGGGCAACTCTCTTTTTGTATACTTACTTAGACTTGGGTAACTGCTTCATCGCCATCTATACAATTGCAGTTTTATTAAAGTGAGTGGCTTTAGAACAATGTTTCTTAAACTTTTTTCTCTCAGGACCCCTTCCCACTTTTAAAATAATGGAGGACCCCAAAAGAGCTTTTCTTTGTATGGGTTATATTTATCAATACTGTATTTACTGTATTAAAAATTAACACATTGGCTGCTGCTACTACTTCTCATGATTGTTTGATGGCATTTTAAGAACTTTTCAACATAGGCTGGCAAATAATTCTGATTTTGTGTATCTTGAGAGGGTCTTGAAGCACCCCCAGGGCTCCTAGGACCACACTTTAGAAATGCTGCTTTAGGAGATAGCTGGCTAATAGACCTATTAAAGATTATTTAAAAAGATATATGAATTAAGTCAAGAACCTGCCTGGTTCAACATTCTGTTCCCACAGTGGCCAAGCAGGATGCAAACTCCAGATCAATTTTGTATTTGAGCCCTCACAAGTGGTATTGAAATGCTTAATGTTTCCCATTCAAGAAATAACATATAGGCATGAGGACTAGCAGTCTTTTAAAGTCATTCAAGTGCAGTTATATCACTAAATCTAGTGGTAACAATTTTCTAAATGTAACCATACACTGCATGAAGAATTATGTCCTGTATCTCTGGCTGTTTCTTCCATAATTTTATTGGATGTACCTGTATTCTATTATTTCTCTCTACTCACTATGTGCCTTGCATGACGACATACATTTCTATTATGACCCCATGATTTGCCTTTTTTGCCCCAACCTAAAGTTTGATGTTCTACCTAGAATTGTTCCAGCTTCCTAATCACATGGGTTCTCTCCTCTGTATTTTTTCTTCTTCTACATAGTATATATATAGTATGGTCACACCATTTTGATTTATATAAACAAGTGGCACTTCTATTTTGAATTCCTGTTAGATAAGCCTGTTAGATAAGTGGCTTTAGGATGACAGCCTTAATTTCCTATGAAGGAGTGAGTATGCTCCAGAAGATCTGTAATCTTACAATATAATAACAGATTGATTTTAATGGTGTTTCCCTTGCAATATAAAATAACATGTGGGAGGAAAAAAAACTTTGCTTTCTAATGGCAAAATGAACATTATTTTCAGTAGAACCTTTTCCATCAAGTCCTGCAGTGGAAGATATTGGATTAGACATTCCTGAGCTATTCCAGAATTGTTCATAAACTGATAACACCATCTTGTTATTCTGAAGTTCCATTGCAGAAATAATTCTGCTGTGTTCAGTGGTGCTTACTCCTCAGTATGTTTAAAACTGAAGCTAAATTTTGAGTAATTTAATTAATTGGTTTAAGAATACTTGCCAGCACTTATCCCACCTTATTTCATATGGCAGAATAACATGTTTAAAATTGTAACAAATAGGAAAGAGATGGTAAATCCTTAATAGCCTATTTCTGTGTCATCACAACTGGTCATATACTGACAGATACAACATGGCATTTTATCACACTTCTGGTAAATTGTCTAGCTGACATTTTGGTGGAATATGTAGAAAAGTAGCTCTAAAATTGTGGAAAAGAATTTGAGATCTTTTCTATTTCTAAGGCATACCCTTGGTTTGTTTTCAAAGTCAAGATGGGGAAAGCAATGCATTTTGTTATGATGGAAAATGTTTGTCAAAAATAAGTTTGTATCAAGTAAATTCTGCATAACTGAATAAAACATTAAATCATTTTATCAACCCCAAATATTCCTTGTTAAAAATCTAACTAGATTTTTTTTAAAAAATAATTTTGTACGATTATAATGTATATAAAGATTAAACAAAATAATCTTTAGATTTAAGATGAACAGAATGTTATTATTGGCTAATAAACATTTAGTACATTTTAACAATTTTAAACACTGTGAATCAACAGAAGTATTGAATGAAAGTAGCCATTGCAATAATTTATTGCCAGATGTGGAAAAGAGGATGTGTTAATATATGCAACAGGATTTGAATGAAAATAAAAGAGGAAAGAAAATCACACAGACAAATATCTTGAGTGCATTCTGTCCTAGTGTCTCATTGCACCTGGCAAACTGAAAACTAAAGCAAACAGTGTGGGATCTCTAAGTTCATATTTCTGGAGCAAAGAAAATAAGGCAATTTCCTTCATCTCGCATTCTAAGTTTGCATTATTACACTTTCCCAGGGATATTCCATTTTAGTTGTTACTGTCCTTCACAGGCATTGTTTAGACAGCTTGTAGAGCAATGCTGTTTTTGCATTCAAAATGTGGAATAAAAATGCATCTTGTGTCTATTGTTCTGGTATACAAATTGAATAAAGTGAAATGCATTCCAATTCTGCACGTTCACCATTGCTTCTGAGTCACTGAAGTATTTTAGCAACAACTGAACTTTAAAATGTTATTATTTATATCTTAGCTATCTGATTTGTTGTATTATATTTATGAACTCATAAGAACAGATATAAGCAATGCTTATTCATCTGTGCAGTGAAATCAATTAGAAATATTACTCCCCACCCAAGGGTTGACAACTAGTCCATTGTATTTAGTTCAAGAACATCTCCTTATGTTAAGACATGTGTTTTGTAGAATAATGAAGTTTACCTATTACGTAATAGCAGAATGGATGACTGTATTTGCTGTGTTGTTGCTATTTATTGACTATAGCAATAAAAACTTGTAGAGCTTCAGTAGAAAAAATTGGAATCTGTCCATTCCATGTCTATTAGCCAAGGAAGAGCTACACTACAAGGCTGTGAATGGAGAAAATGATTAACATAGCCAAAAGATTTGGCCAGATGGTTAAAATGTTATGAATGAAATCTGCTTGGTTCGGTCTTAATAGAGCTTTAGTGTACCTTCTATTAAACCTGAATGAAAGCCACCTGGATCAAGAATACTGGTAATTAATATCAGTTCAGTATTATACTGTTGTCAGTATTACTGAAGATATTAATGATAGTTCATGATAGCAATATTATAGTCCAGTATTATTTTCATGCCATGGAAATCTTAAAGAAAATGAGCACAATGTTATTAAAACTTGCTGCAAACACATCCATAACACTTTACAAGTGCTATTAAAATGATACTGAAACCAAACTACCCACATATCAAAGTTCATAAATATGTCATGAGTGGACAGGGAATGGCATTACAACAACAGTAATTAGTCCCAGCTATAATAGGTGCACCATGTGATATTCTAGTTTTACGGTGTTATTTCTGATGGCACGTTGCAGTGATCATTGCATAAGAGGAAAAGCGTGCTTTCTAAACGAGCATAAATGACAAAGCAAAGGCATTTATTTTTGCCCATACTGAAACTGAAAGAAGGTACTGTATACAGACAATCTGAAATGTTTGTCATTGGGTTTACTAAGGGGCTCGTCAGTACAGGCCCAGGCCTGAAATGTGGCACTATTTAGAAACGGTTGTGATGATAAGAGTTGAAATCATACAGAGAAGTGTGAGCAGGCTGCCTTATTTGCTGGACATAGTGAAAAGTGGGCTAAAATGGCAAAATGCTTACTTGGCAAATTCAGAAACATAACCCAGGTCTCTGCCCACTCCAGTCCCAGGCAATGGAACAAAGGCCTTTCACAGGCAGTGTAATTTAGGCTACCTGAGTTAGTAAGAACGGTCAGGTGTATAAAGAGGCCTCATGGAACACTAAACAGAGAGAAATTCACATGAAGTAAGTGAAGCACTTTGCTGGCATGTGGGCATAGGTTCCAGGGGCTATTCCCAATACAGAAGACAATCACTGGCAGGTAATAAAGGAGGCATTTATGTGATATGTCAGCGGTTAGTGCAAAGCTTAAAAGAAATGAGATCATGTGGCAAGATAGTATTCTCTGCCTTTCCCTAAGGGGAAGAAGCATTACTGTTATTACTATAAGCCATTGTTAATGCTACTTCTTTGAAATCAAATGTGACACAGTATTGTCAGCTGATACTTGTGCGATCCTAGCTATCATAAATTGTGGTTTTCTAGCATATTAATCTCTGGTTACATTGGGCAGCTACTATACAGACTCTGAATGCAGATTTCTAGGTGGTAGTAAAAAAACTGCACAAAGAGCGTGTCTTAATTTGATGGTTCTGAAAAGCTATATAAACCAAAGAAGCGTATTTTATTAGGAGTTGCACTGTAATTTTGAAGGAGACATAATAATTCTTATACATGCACAACCCTCATACTAAGAAGAAAATACGTAATTACAAAAATAAAAGTAAAAGTAAAGCTCCTCTTGCTGAAAGGAATACTTTTATGATTTTTATTATTAAATTTATCTCATAGCTTTCCTCAGAAAGGATAACTATCATTTTATGTTTACAACACTAATTCTAATAGGTTGGTCTATAGGACAGTGAGCTCTATTACTGAGTAGATGACTGAACCTGGGTCACCCAGTCCAACGCACTAAGATAAAAATAAATTATAGTTCAAGGTGAGACAGAAATATTAAAATCAAAAAAAGAGAGAAGAAGAAACTTATATCCAGTAAGCTACAACTGAATATTTGACAAGAAATGCTAATACTCCTAAAACATTTTGAGTGTACGTATAGCCAACAGACAAAACTGAGCAACATAGATGGTTAATTTCCACATATTGATCAGACAGGAAATTGATAAAAAATATTTCCGTAGTTATCTTTTCCAAGTTCTCTACAGCAATAACTATAGAAATTGGTCCGAATAACACTTAGAATGGACATTGAAGTAGTGCATAATCTGCATATTGTGCTTCTCTTGTGCAATATATATGGGTAATAACATTGATCAGCAGAATACTATCACATCTCCCCTCCAGTAAGGTTAAGAGTAAAGCATTGAATTGTTCTAAAATAGAGGCTCTTTGGTTTGCACATGTGCAGTTAAACATCTGGCTAATAACAAGCCTCTTCTGTCCATATTCTTTCTAAAGAGAAGAGGAATCTCACTCCGATCCTTCTCAGAAAGAATGTCTTTTATAGCTGCTTTACCCTTCCCAATCCCAGTCAGGTCAAGAACTGAGAAGACAATCTGCAGATGGGCATACTATACTCTCTTCAACTACTTCCCAGGTTAAATTAAAACCATCTTGCAGGGTTAGGAATGCCAAAGATGCAATGGGAAAAATTAGTTAAAGCATGTTCTAGTTAGTTCAGACTTAGCTATGGCAGCCACAAGTCCAAATGCAGGAAAGTATGGCAAATAGGGCTGTTCAGTGCTTTGGATTCAGTTCTGTGATTTATTAAAGCAACCATGCTTCTTTGCATAATTGACTGGACAATTGCAGGGGTTTATAGTCCTTATAATGACAAATTTGAGCACAGCATTTGCACGATTAGCTGTTAATGCTTTGAGAACAGCGAAAAGATAATTATTCAGGATAGCCTTAGAGCTTTTCTGTGGCAGATTTAACCTGGACACTCCAAGAACCAGAGGAATGAAACATGAGTCCATGTCAAAGGACTTAACCTGCTCAATTTGATTTCCATTTATTTGTGACTTATATTTATGACTCCTAGATGTCTTGGTAAAGGACATAACTTTGATTTTTGTTATTTACTGTTAGACTTTCCTCCTCAAAATAAGTGGCAAGAGCTCAAATTATTCTTAGTAGGCTTCCTAGGATTGTCAGGAGAATTGTTGTGTTTTTCTGCTACCTTATAGGACTTATCTGCACTGTCCAGTTATCTTGTTGCTAGTACTAGCCAGGAACCATTTTTGTAGGGCAGGAACAGACGATGTTGGCCTGCACTCACACACACCTGCACCCACTATTAATGTGACTTCTGGATGTATTTTCCTGCTCTACTTCCAAATTAATGTTTTCCTGTTCAAGTGTTTTGTCCATTTTCTACTTTTAATCAATGTTTATGCCAGTTGTCTTATTGCAGAATGTCTTTGGTTTGAAATCTAGCTGGAATGCATTTTTTACTACTATTTTTGTAAGAAAAAGCATAATAGTTAACAAGGTGAACTAGTTAGTGTTCAACTACAATCTCAGTCTAATTCTTAAACTGAAAAAAACATTAAAATAAAGACCTTTAACTCTACCAGAAATGAATAAAAGTCCAAAATTTGCTTATAGAGCAAATTAAAGTTCTTATCTTACTTGTCTGCATATTCCCTGGCTGGTTTGCTTACCCTTGGATGAGGCTGGAGGGGAAAGCCATCTTCGGAGAGAACTGTGTTTTTTCTTTTTATTGTGAGCCGCCCAGAGTCACCCGTTGGGGGAGATGGGTGGCATACAAGCCGAATAAATAAATAAATAAATAAATAGAGCAGAGCAGAGCAGAGCAGAGCAGAATTTTCTTGGCTTCAATCATGCCCTAACTTAGGTTGTGTTCCACCATTCTCCAGGAGTTTCGGAATGCCTTCTCACAATGCATAGAGAGGACAGAAAGAAGCAGGCCTATGGATGTCAGGGCTAGAAAAAAATGGTGAGAGATTATAAATAAGGAAAGCTCAATTAATTTTTCTCCATGCTCTTAACGGTTAGTAAATTCAGTGCACATCTGGTATCAAGACAATGCCTGTTTGTTGCTGTCTTGCCATTTTGAGGGGCTTCTGGGGAAGGTGTCTGCCCCATTACATGTTCCTAGGTACTTAACATATCTCCACTCCCTGTTTTTCCTCCACTCTCAATTCCCTCTCCCAATGTCATACTGTCTCTTTTCCCTACATACTTTCTCTCCTTTCGTCCCATCTTAATAAGGAAGATGCAGTGACAACACCCTTTCTATCTCTTAAACGACTTAAAAGCCACTTTTCAGATAAAGCTGCAGCCATACCAGGCATCTTTCTGTCCTAACACCCTGAAAGTTCAACCCCAGGCCATAAAGGGATGGGGAAAAGGAACGGGCCAAGAGCAGGTTCTTGTTCAGCTGAGTAAGGAGGGCTGGCTTGTGGCTTTACACAATCCATCTTGCTATGTTGGGCTGAATGGAAAAGGACTGGATTACTTACTTCAGCAAATATGCTGGAATTGATAATGGCTAATGCTGTATCATATACATGTTCCACCTTCTCAACTCTAGGCCACAGCCATTTCTGGGAAAATAGTTTTGTAGCACATCCAAACTCTTTTAAAAATGAAATGAAAGACAACATTTTGAGCAGCTGCATGAGAAAGAAGAGAAGTGAAAAGGGTCAAGAACATGAGAGGAAGAGGCAAATGCTGAATACTGCAGAAAGGAGAGAGGAAGGCAAGGCATCTTTACTTGAGAGCCAACCCTCAGAGCATCATGCCAGGTTACAGAAAATCCAGTGTTATTTGCTTAAAGCAGTGTTTCTCAACCTTAGCCACTTTAAGACATGTGGACTTCAACTCCCAGAATTCCCCAGTTGATGTCCACATGTCTTAAAGTGGCCAAGGTTGAGAAACACTGAGTTAAAGAGTCACAAGGCTACAAAGTAGAAACTAGGAATGACTGAGTTCTTTCCTCTGTTCAGTGTGTAAACTTGGAGAGCTGACAATGCCATATTGCAGCTAATCTATGAGCCCCAGCAAATGTGGTAGCAATTGCATGGCCAAGTGTATGCAACCAAGGAGGTTGAGTTGTAGATGAAAAGTAAAAGTTTTAGAAGTGATAAATGACCAGGTAATGAAAACCCACTTTTCAAAGGCCAAAGATCTTTTTAAACACAAAACGTTAACCTATAGCAGAAGACCCATAGAGATGCCCTAGAAAAGAGTTTCAAAAACTAGCAATAGCAATGACTTCTCATTCAATGTGCCAAAAGTTGATTCAATGTGTCAAAAGTTGTTAAGTGAACTAGGACATTAACAGAAAATCATCATGGACTTATTTTAGAGAAAATTAGAATTTGTATTTTAACTACATTAGAACCATGAGACTGAAAACGCAGATCTATACTTGCCAATTTTTTGAGGAAAATTACAAGGACAGTTGCTATTTGGTAAAGGTGACGCTTCTATCAGAAGATGAGTCCAAAATATATGAGCCTTAATAAGCAAAGATAAAACTTGTTGGCAGATTCTCCAGATAAAATATCTCAAATGCCACAAGGTAGGTCTAAGTCAAACAATATACTTTTCCAAATCTCTGCTTAAAAGGCTTGAAAATTTGGAACTGACAAATATGTATTTCAGATGGGCCTGATAAGACAAGAGAATGATGCTCCCTCGTGTACTGTATTAGACAGAAATCGTATGAGCCATATAGCATTTTAACTTTCACTGCAAGTATATTAAATCCCCAACCAGGGGTGTTGAGTAATATACTGTAATTAGTGTCAAGAAAAAAAAGTTTAAGTGTGACAGTAAACTAATCTTGTCTATTTATTGACATGCAGTCCTATATCATAAAAAGGAACACATTTATAGGGGATAAATTTGTGTCCCATTTCTCAATATACTATTTCATGAAAGCAAAACTACATCTGTCATAAAACGACTGATACTGTTGTTACAATCAGTCTGAAATGAATAGAAATGCGGTATATCACCTTATCTTTTAAATACTACCAGATATTATACCTCACACAATTTTTTTAATTTTTAAGAATAGTCACAGATGTCTTACTTGGATTATTTTTTTGTTATTTATTCATTCATTCATAAAGAATACAGCTTTAGAGAGTAAAGATGATAAATACACTGCACTACAATATTGTAAGAAATATATCTCTAATGGAGGGGGCAAAGCATTTTTTAAAGTCCAGAACAGCCAAATAACATTCAGAAGCAGCTCAGAAGCCTCCCTAATTAACTGGACTTAAGGAGGTAGAGGAGGAGGTATAGCGCAATCAGATTTTCGTGATTCTGTTATTATAGCCAGTCTCAACCAAAGTAGTTTTAGCTTCCTTGTGGAGTTGATTTCCTCATCTGGCCTACCTAGTGGCACTGACAAATATGCTTTACTAAACAGTGAATGTTTTTATTTGTGAAAACTTTGGACATCAAGACGATAGTTCTTTGTACCAAGGGAAAACAACTTTGTGGTAGCCAAAAGTTGGGGTATTCAAATTATTTGGAAAGTTGACCAAGGGCAAGGATAGGCAAGCAATGGTATTATGTAAGTGACTGTTCAGAAAATAGAAGCTTGTGCTCTTGAGTGTTTCCTCTCACTTTTTTCCATGTATTCAGACATTCATACCATTCTTTTTATTTTATAGACATGATACAAGGAACAATAGTAATTTTGGTTTTTACACTGTTCAAGTTCATCCATTAACTGTCATTTGTCTCCCCCACCCCCAATTTAAGAGTGGATCAATGAGACAAGTTACCATATTTTTTCTGACAATAAGACGCCCCCATGTACAAGATGACCCCCACTTTTCCAACCCAAAATTAAGAAATCAATATTTTAAAGATAGTGCAGAACACATTTTTATTTAGTAATTAGTTAACATTTATCTGATACACTCGGTGGGAGGAGGTCCAAACTGTCTCTCTGCAGCTCTATTTCCATGCTCTTTTGCATAACTGATTACATTCAATCACGAGTGAAACTGCCGATAGCTTGTCTCTGCAAACAGACTTCCTCTAATTGGTTTGTTCAGCATCAGCTGACATCAGTTACATAAGGTTCATGATTGGAGGAAGTCTGTTTGCAGACTGAAGCTATTTCACTCGTGATTGGAGGCTCATGATTGGAGGAAGCCTGTTCGCAGAGACAAAGTATGGGCAGTTTTGCAACCACACGGTTCTCTCCTAGGCTGACTTCCTTGAATAAGACGCCCTTCAATTTTTAGCATAAGGATTTTAGAAAAAAGTATCGTCTTATAGTCAGAAAAATACGGTAAGTTGTGATTAGTTTAAGTTCTCTTGCTTTCAGTGACTTTATTAAGCACAGTTAAGTCTAGAACCAAACCAGTGAACTGAAGGTTGTAGACCGAATATCATATTCACAAAAATGTAGGAACATACATTTAAAAAACGGTTATATTTTTCACACAGATTCAGAAACTAACAGGAAAATAAATCTTATGCACATTCTGAAATTAAACAATTGACATTTCTCTGAGATTTTGAGTGCAAACTTCAATATCTAGAACAGTGTTTCTCAACCTTGGCAGCTTGAAGATGGGTGGATTTCAACTCCCAGAATTCCCCAGCCAGCATGGGGAACTGGGGAATTCTGGGAGTTGAAGTCCACACATCTTCAAGTTGCCAAGGTTGAGAAACACTGATCTAGAACATAGGTATGCATGAAAGATAGCTAACTATATCTTAATAGTGCCAATCATAGTTCAATATAATTGAGACTTAGCAACACATATATGTTTTTCTATTGTTATGGAATCTATCAAAGTTTATTTTGAGGTAAGTGAGCATACAGGATTGCAATTGCAGCTCTGACTTCAGATCATTGATGGCAATGAAGTTGCAGCACATTCTAATTTTCTTTGGCTTGCAGCTCCCTAGAAAACGTGTGCGGCTTCCTTTTCTTTTCACAATTGTTTGCTAGAAGCTCTTCTGCATATTCCTATGAAACGGAAGTGGCTCGTCAGTAATCCTTGGTAGAGTGTTGCTTGGCAATGCAGCAGCCGGCCTGCCCGTTTGCCGAGTGATGGAATTTCATTTACAATGAACTTTTTTTGAGCCTCATAGAATATTCAGATCATTCAGTGAGGTTTCTGTCTTTCTTTTCTTTTTTCTTTTTTAAATAAAGCCTATGTTAAGCTTACTGTTAATAAAACATTTCTTCTTTTTAAATGATAAAAATAGCAAGTTTTAAAGAAGATTACTGTTAGAATGCAGACTTTAGCAAGAGACTCCTTGTCTCCTGCTAAATAATAAGTACTTTCATTATGAGACGTATAACTCATTTTGTGGTCAATTATCTTTCTCTGGAGTCCATAGCAGTGGTTTATATAGAGAAGCCTTGTGAATTTATTAAGGTTACATGGAATTGAGTCTGAGGCATGCAAACCTGCACTCAGGCAGTTAATGGTCGACCTGAGGTAATTATGGGAAAGCTAGGTGAAGTGAAGACTTATGCCTCTGCTGGAATTGACGGAATGTCAGTGGCTGCTTCTAAGATTAGAATAACTCAAAAGCTGCTTACATATCAAGGATATTGTTCTACAGTCTAGGCAATACTAGGTTACTTTTCTATGGTACCTGTGCCCTTTCACTGATTTCTTCTTCTGCTTATCAATTTGCCAGATTTTTATTTTCAGCAGAGGAATTTCCTTATTTATGAAGGATTCCTGTTAAAGAAACCAGGGAGGCATAGACAAAATGCTACACAAAGTGATATCGTAAAGAAAATGTTCCACAAACTAAGGTTCTCTGCCATATAACATATTTTGTATGAGACAATTCATCTCTGGGACAATTTGCCGGATACATGCCTTCCCTCAACATCAGATGAATATCTTGATCTCATTCATACTAGTTATAATGATAGACAACATGAGAGTTGTCATTTATTTTGTATATTATGGAACCAACCTATTGCTATTCCCAAGGACAGACTTAGAGGATCTCACATTTATTTGAGTACAGAAGAAATGTTACTGAGCAGCCAGACCTCTACAGATATTTGCACCAATTTCTATTGTCCAACCTCTTCTACACAGAGTGTTCAAGCAAAATCTGTGCAGATGCAATGTTTCTGTTGCATGCGGTTAGTAATAACCAGTGGGACTTGTACTGGGAAACTATTATAAAATACCTCTATAAAGAAAAGTGAACAAAAATGCACATTGTTTAGTTTCCCAACTAATGCAAATATAAAACTTAACATTCAAATTGCATGTTTCCAAAACTGAACTGACCTCTTAGTTACCTTCAATACCATTGATTGTGGTATATTTCTGGACTATCTACAAGAGTTGGACATTGGGGAGGTGGTTTCCTTACTTCCTGAGCAGGAGGCTTCAGTCTGTTTGTCTGGAAGAAGAGTGGTTGAGCCAGTGGTTGTTCCAATGTGGAGTATGCTATTTAACATCTACAATACATGAACCTGTTGGGAAAGATCATCCATCAGTTGGGAGTGAGGTATCACCCCAGGCTGACATGGGAATGCTGTTCAAATCCTCACCTGGTACCTAGAGGATCCTTATGTCTGGATGGGTTGAAACAAGCTTGGATTAAATATCTATAAGATGGAGTTGTTTGTTGCTGATAGATCTGGCTCTATCCTAGCTCTATTATTAGCGCTTGATCCTCCTGGACTTGTCACTTCTGTAGGACAGCAGCTGGAAGCTTTGATCAGAGGATCCTTGCCTAGCTTCACCTGGTGCATTAACTGTGGATTGGAAGGTCCTGACTACTGTAACTCATGCCCTTGTCCCCTCATGGTTAGACTACTGCAACATGGTCTAGATGGGGCTGTCTTTGAAGGAGATCCAGAAACTTCAATTGGTCCAAAGTGCATTGGTCTATCTGAAAGCAGTTGTTTTAGCTGTGTAGCATCTATTCTATAGTCATTGCCCTGGTTACCCATTTGCTTCTGGGTAGTGATGTTTGCACTTTGAAAGCCCCACATAACTATATTTCCAGATATTTACAAGACCATATCTCCTTCAAGAACATCTCCCTGAGTATTTTTTTTGTATTAGCTCTGTTTTTATAGTTTTTAATGTTTTAATAATTAATAATGATAATGGTTTTAGGTATTTATTAATTGTTTGAACTCTGTTGTATGCTGCCCAGAGTCACTGGTTTTGTGAAATGGGTGGCTATATAAATTAGACAATAAATAAATAAAATAAATAAGAACTGGATCATCCTGTACATTCTTTCAGGGTGGGACTACCAAGAGTCCTCCCACTACATGAAGTCAAAGATGTGGGAGCCAGATGATGGGCTTTCTCTATAGCTGTCCCTCTGCTGTGGAACACCTTGCCTCCTGATACAAAGATCACCCCAGACCTCTTTGCCTTGTCCTGCTTGTTCTGCCAAACATTAGATAGATTTTCTTCAGGAGAATTTGTCTCTAGCCTGGTTCTTTAGGTTTTCCTAACAATGTTGTGATTTTGTCCATCCACCTTGCTATTGGTCAGCCTCTTCTCTTTCTTTCCTTCTTTTCCATCATTATAGATTTTTCCAGAGAGCTGGATCTTTGTATAATGTGTCTGAAGTAGGATAATTTGAGCCTGGTCATTTGTGCCTCAAGTGAGAACTCTAGGTTGATTTGTTCAATGATCCATTTGTTTGTTTTCTTGGCTATCCATGGCATTCTTAGGAGTCTTTTCCAACACCAAAGTTCAAAAATGTCAATACTCTTTCTAAGTCTAACTTTCACTTCCATAGAGTGTCACAGCGGAAACCACTGCTTGCACTATTCTGATCTTTAGAGGTATTGACACATCCTGGCAACTGAACACATTTTCTAAGGCCTTTATTGCTACCCTATCAAGTGCTGGTCTGCAGTGTATTTCTTGACTGCTGATTCCTTTACTGTTGATAGTTGATTCTAAAACCACCACTTAAATATATTGTCAATTCTAAGGCTGGTTGTTGTACCTGTTGTCATTAGTTTGGTTGCCTTTATGTTTAATTTTAGTCCATTTTTAAACTGTACTTCTTTGCTTTCATTACTAGAGTTTACAGTTCTTTTACACTGTCAGCTATCAGAAATGTTTCTTCCTCCAATTTTAAAATCATGCTCATCTTCTTCCAATCCAGCTTCCCTTAATATATATTCAGCATATAGCTTGAATAAATAAGGGGAGAGTATATAGCCTTGTCACACTCCTTTGCCAAACTGGAGCCAGTCTGTTTCACCATGTTCTGTCTGTACAGTGGCTTCCTGAGCTGTACAGTATATGTTTCTCATGAAGACAATGAGATGTTCTGTGATTCCCATTTTTCTGAGCACATTTCACAGCTTGATGTGATTGACACAATCAAAGGCTTTTCTATAATTGATGAAGCACATTGTGACTTCTTTTTGGTATTCTTTGGTTTTCTCAATTATCTAGCATGCATCAGCAATGAAGTTTTGTGTTCCTTGGCATTGCCTAAAGCGAGGCTGAACGTCTTCCATCTCCTTTTTTACGTTTGCTGACATAGCTTGGTTAGAACCTTTACTGATCCTTTTGTTGCTTGCTGTATTTCTGTAGGTATTCCATCAATTCCATCAATTCCTGTAGTCTTCTGATTTGGTAATGACCAGTGTGCTGATGTAACTTCACCTTCTAGTACTAGAAGTTATTTTAAGTAGGGAATATTTTCTAAGTAATTTTGTTGACATCTCCGCTGTACAGAATTTCAATATACTCCTTCCACCTTTGTTTGATCTTCTTTGGTTCTTTCCTTGCTGTTGTAATACTGCACCTTGTGTCTTCTAACAGCTCCCTGAAATTCTTTGTTATGTTCCTTCATGAGATCTTTGTCTTTCTTGACTTTATCTTCTCTTCTTGGCAATTTCCATGGTTTATTCTGACATCCAGTTTGCTTTCTTCTGTTTCTTGATATTTGGCAGTCTTTTTCAAATTCATTCCTAACAACTTATTTGATTTCATTCCACAGTTCCTCTGGTTCCTGATCAATGGAGTTCAGGACTTCAAAGCTTCTCCTTGAAAATGGTGGGCGTATGCTCAAGATCATTTTGTGGACATGGCTGGCTTCCTTATTCCACTTTAACTTAATTTGGAACTTGCACATAAGCAATATGTGATCCGTTCCACAGTCAGCTTCTGGCCACATGTTTGCTGTTATAACTGAACTCTTTCACCTCCTTGTACAATTAATATAGTCATTAATTGCTAGTTCTCTATCTGGTGATGTCTATGTACATAGGTATCATTTTGGTTTTTTGAACATTGTATTAGCAATGAAGAAATAATTGGATAGGCAGAAATTGATAAAACAGTTTCTGTGGCCATACAGTCCAGCTACAGTTTCCTCCTTAATGCTTCTAAATTTGGCATTCCAGTCTCTAACCACAAGCAGTATTCTGGGCATGTTTAATCGATTTCAAATTGAAGACCATAAAACTAATCTACCTCTTCTTCTGCATAAATTTGGATAATCATTATATTAAATCTAATTGATATTATTCAGTCGTTGATTGCATTCTAATCAACTACTTGCTGTACTATGAAAACAACACATTCATTATTTATTTTTAATGCCCTCAATAGTAAACAATGTGATCTTCTGACTGAAGTGAGCAATTCCAGTTCATCTTGGTTTGCTGATCCTTAAGATATGAATGTATAGTTGATTTAGCTGTGTAGCATCTATTCAAGTCTTTTAAGGTCAGTGTTCTTAAAGAGCAGTTGGCAGTAACAGAGTTTACAATAAATTGATGTCATTAGTAACAGCTGGATAATTCAGGTTAGTGCTTTAAACTTAGTGCTGTAAATTGGTAATTCAATTCAAACAGATCAGAGATTATCGACACCGTTTATCTTCCTAAAGTACATTCACTCTCTTATTCCCACCCACCCATACCTACTTTTTGTTCTTTTAGGCTTGCAAGAAGAGATTGAATAAAATCATCACAGTAATAAATATATAATGAAGGTATAAGCTGCCTTGACTACGTACTAATAACTATCCTTTAATATCATAACAATCACCATCAAATTGTCTAAGCTTAAACACATATCAAGATTTGCTACTACTTGCACTCATTCATCCCTTACATGGATAGCTCTTATAGAATTACAGCTTCACTATTTACACACAGAAGTCCTAATCACTCTGCTCATGATTTTGTCCATGATATTATTTGTGTGTGTGCCTGCACATACAAGTAAAAACTATGTATCATTTGTCCTCTCCTATTTATCAAATACTCTTTTTTTCCCTATATAAAGTTTGCTGCTTTCTTTTAGATCACATGCTCATTTGACATCATTCTTTTCCAAAGCAAGCACTGAGGGGGAAAAAAATGGTCTTTGAATTTTAAAGGGCATGCCTTGAACCTTAGTAAAGTCTGATCGAGCTGCCTTGTCCTGCTTTTGAAATCCTCTTAGGAGAGTCAGGGATACCCACACACAATAGAATGAAAATCCGTCTTTAGGACTGGCAAACCATTCAGAGTTCTGTCTAGCTGCTTAGCATAGACTGTGCTAGGCCTCAATGCAAGAATAGCCCCCTAAAGAAGCAATAATTTTCAGATTGTTGTGTACAATGCAGTGATAAAGCTCCCTGTCACATTTTTCTTCCCAGTTACTGAAGTTCCTATTCATATGAATTGTCACAGCTTCTTCAGTCCAAACAAGTACCCTTCCGGCCTTGTTTGCATTAAAATGTGATAAAACTAAAGGTGACTTTAGCACAGCTGTGCAGAAAACTGGATTAGGTCAAAGTGACAGAGTTTGTTAGGGGCTTGCTACAAAGGTGGTTCAAGATTTGTCTAGAGAGCTAATGTGGGAGAAGCAGAGGTTCCTTAAACCCAGACATTTGGAATAAGACTACAAACAAAAACCAAGCCCATTTTTTTTCTTCCATCCAAGCGTAGTTACCACTGACACTCAGTTTGTTGACCTGTTGTCACACAAAAATCTGAAATGGCAGAGATGTAACAAAGTGCCTCAAGGTTTTCTTCCCCCTCGTCCTCCCCCCCCCCCCACACTTTTGAAGCACCACTCTTAGTAAGCATCCCCAAAGGCCGAGGACCAGGCATTTGGACAGCAAGCATCTTTTAAAAGCCATTCAAAGATAGTAGCTTCGGATTGCTTCCAGGAGTTTTTGCAAGGCAGAATGTTATTTAAAACTTTTCTGGACAGAGAAGTAAGCAAACAGCATTTTACTTGCTCATGATGAATTATTGATAGTTAACCTTTCAGCAAGATGGTGTTTTCACCTCAGAATCTTTTGATCTCCAAGTTCTGTGATCTCCAGAGAAAGGAAGAAAATCCCCTCAAAGGAAATAGCATCTTCTGTATGCCACCTGCTGGCACTACAAAGCGGGCAGAGTGCAATTATCTCTCTTTTTATTTTTTTTCCCCTTTTGGAGAAGCTAAATTTTACTGGCGGAAAAGTGGAGCCAGGTATGGTGCAGCTGCCAAGCAAAGTGAAGCCCCACCGACAATGCTGTCAACATGCAGTGATCGGATTTCCAGGTCTGGCTGAGCTTGCAGTCTTGGCAGAGTACGTGAGGACACACAAAAGGGGTCTGCATCTGCATACCACCTCTTTTTTGCTGTGTCATTCCTCCCTTGGGCAAGCAGCAAACAAGCCAAGATTAAGCACTTAACCATAGCTTTCTATTACATCTGAAACAGGAACTGTTTAAATATGTCCACATTTGCTAAGATCCTTCAGGTCTGGCTGAAAATCATTCCCCATCATTCCTAGCTGCAAGAGTCATAAAATAACATTGCACGGATTATCTTAATCCAGATGACAATATACATGGAGGTGCCATCCATCTGTCATTACTGGTGCTTTGTTGAGTGTCACAGCAGAGTAGAGATGGTGATGCCTGGCAGTTTGTCCCCACAGACACATTTGCTGCAATGGATAATGTCACTGGTAGCGTGCTGTGTGCCATGTTCAGGATTTCACCCTCTGCAGCATGGGTGGGGTGCCAATGGCCATGCTGGCTCCTCCCTTGCCATTCCTTGCCTTCCTCGGCTCTTCACTGCTCTGCTCACCTTATAGGATAGGACCTGGTTCCCATAAGCTCTTTATTTGTTGGAAACTTTTGAAAATGTCTGGAAGGGTAAGGTCAAAGGTGTGTCACCTGTGGGATGGAGAGAATAGGGAATGCATTATTTTTTAAGAGACCATGACCCCTTCCATGACTTCATATCCTGGGAATGTGAATAGCTATTGCTTAATGCCTATCCTGTGTGCCTTCTTTGGGCAAGCTTTTCTGGCATATAGCAGTAGCTCAGCTACACCTTCATCTAAGTGAACCCAATTTCCAAATCATTATAAGTTTAGGGAGTGAGGTTGTCTTGCTTATATTAGTAAATGACCTGTATTGGTTGATAATTGGGCAGGGGAGTGCAGCATTTACCATGGTATCTTTTTTTGCTATATCCTGATTCCAGTTATTTCTAGAAGGTGGTTCTCTGAAAGTATTGCTGGAAAGTTGCTTCTTTGTTCTGCAGCTGCAAATCAGAAGTATTAAGATTCCAGTTTTATCTCCCACAGTATTTAAAATCTACATGAGGTGGCTGGATAGAGTTGCCTCAGGACATAGGTTTAGTCTGATTAGAGAGCTGCTGTGGTGTAGGATAGCTAAGGTGTTGGACAAGGAACAAGGAGACCTAGGGAGGTGGCTGGCTGACTTGGGCCAATAACTCTCTCTCAGCTCCACTTACTTCACCACTTTGTTATTATGGGGAAAATTTGGAGGGAGTATTTTATGCACTGCCTTAAACTCCAGGTGGTCTGGATTAAGTTTATCCTAATACTAAACATGCAGCAGTTGAATCACTACACTTCTGTGAAGGTCACATGGATTGAACAAATTGATTCAAATGACCAGGAAAACAATTTGAATTAAATGTGAGGATGAATGTCCCAAACTGTTGGGCAGTTGGACAAATGTCGGAAGGTGGTGAAGTCTCTTTCTTTAGAGATTATTAAATAGAGATTGGCTGTCCACCTCTCAGAAATGATATACAGTAGTAGCAGGTTTACCATCTCAGCAGCAGTTTCAATTATTTTAATGTTCCTTCCAGTTCTACAATCCTATGATTTTTAGGTATCCTACTATTTGAGATATAACAGGAAGCAAATGCCTGGAAAACTTTGAGAAAGACTAAGTGGTATCCTCCCTTTTAATTCCCAACTGCCAATTTAAGACCATTGGAACAAGGGAGGAGAATGACTTTTCATCTTTTTCCCCCTCAATCAGACTGTGATATATCATTACTCAACTCTGTTTAGATGCCATGTTACTTTTGTACTGTGAGTTTATGATGATATTATTTGTTAAATCTTACTACCCATGGGACACATTTTTAATGGAAAGGCATTGGACAAGCATTTAAATAAGCAAGTAAACAAATCACTGGAAAGAGGAACTGCATCACAGCTGAAGAACTCTAAAAAACCCACCTAAATTAAAGAGAAAAATGCAGAGCAAATAATACCTCTTTCCCTAATTCTACTGTCTTTTACAGCATTAATAGTTTGTTTATGGACCTTAAATTACTGTAGAAATGCACCTTAAAATAAGTAGCAGTGGAGAATAGACTATATAATGAAGAAAGAGAAATGGAAAGGAAATGACTTAAATCTCTGTATGTGAGATTATACTAGTC
The DNA here is from genome assembly GCA_030867105.1 of Liasis olivaceus. Taxonomy (NCBI): domain Eukaryota; kingdom Metazoa; phylum Chordata; class Lepidosauria; order Squamata; family Pythonidae; genus Liasis; species Liasis olivaceus. Next base: position 50,444,523 of record CM061348.1, read on the forward strand.
ATTGCAATAAAATCATCAGCTGCCACCTGAATTAATCCAACGTTAAGGCCTATGTTTACTTACTTGAAAATAAGTTTTTGAGAAGTGAAATTATTTCAAATGACAAAAACCTGTGCAAAGAGCCACATTGATTCATGCCTTAACCACTTTGAATTTAGATTACTATAACATGCTCTTTGTATTTAAATGTGTTTGGAACCATCTGCTACTGAAAACCTGTGCAGAAAAAGAAGAACTAAGAAAAGAAAGCATTCTTTTTCCACAACAGCCATCCAGAAGTAGATGCAAGTGAGACATGAGCACACATTCTCCCTCCAATGGGCATTGGGGATGAAGGGGTGGGAAATGATGAAACAGGCACAATGACATCATTGCACAAATGCTGCAACTTATGTACTAGCACCAGACATCAAGATGGAAGAGTGTAATGCTTGCATGATGATGTCACCAAACACACACCATCATTGTTAGTTGCAGACATGGCTGCTTCTTCCTATATGTGATGTCTATACATCTGCCAGGGATACATTTATAGATGGTATTATGAAGGCCTGTCCAGATTTGGGTTTCTTGGTTTAAAAATAATTTTTATCACATTTTTATTGCACATTGACCTGGGCACCCAGCAGACAGAAGGGGCAGTTTATAAATGAATTAAATAACTCAAATAAAGTGTGCTAGTCAGCTGTTTTCCTATCAGCCTGAGGGAGATCTGATCTGCTCACTGATATTTAAAATATGCTGAATTCCTTTAATTCTGCTTTCTTACACATCTCCACATTGGGAATTACTTTTATGCAAGGAAATATGGTGAAAGAAAGAAAGAAAGAAAGAAAGAAAGAAAGAAAGAAGGAAAGAAAGAAAGAAAGAAAGAAAGAAAGAAAGAAAGAAAGAAAGAAAGAAAGAAAGAAAGAAAGAAAGAATAATTGTTGCTGACTCTTGCCTGTTAATGCATGCCCCTAGGTCAGTAATATATATGAGCTCCAATCATGCTGAGATGACTCAATCTCTAGTTTTTCAACCTCCCAGGCAAAATGCCTGCTTCATTACCAAAGAATGGTGTTATTTCAGTATGATCAAGTCTAAATACTTGAAATGTATCTTAAGAAAGTAAGTTATTGTTCAGTCTTACACATGTCTATTCAGAAGTAAACCCCACTGAGTTGAGAGGGACTTACTCCCAGACACATGCATACAAGGATTCAGCTGCAGGGAGTAAATGTTATGAAACGTATGCATGAGCCAAAATGTGCATAGAAACTAGTCTAAAAGGGAAGCAATTCAAGGAGGATGCAAATGTGTCAGGTATGCAATCTTTGCATTTATCCATGTGAGTTTCCTTTAAGATGTTATACCAGATCTGCATATATTAGCACTGTGAGGCTCCAGTTCATCTACAATCTCCTCTCCTCATCTATAAAGAGCTGAAGATGCATGCACATGTATGTTGATTATATTTTATGTTTATTTTTTAAAAACAGATTCTCCTAAGAAACTGTTCCTAACCAATAGGGAAGACTTAGTAGATAAAGTAACAACAGTTGGAACATGGGAGGAAAGTGATGATCCTATGCTGGAGATGATGATTTTAAGGGAATGTAAAGGGGAGTTTTGTCATTTGGTTTTGTGGATTTCAACAAAGCAGATCTTAAGAAAGCTGGATTTATTAAACATAAGGATCCAACAATTGGAGATGCTAATGAGAAAAGGAGTTAATGTGTCAGAATTCTTAAACAAGATATGGACATCGTGCAGAGCAGAGCTTCTGGAATTCATTCCAAGCCCATTACCAGCAGTGACTATAAGAGATATCTATTTTCTTCTGTGTAATAAAGTTGTAGTGAAGTATGTATGCAAATGATAGTGACATGTCAAAGAGTGATATGAATGCTATATTCTTTAGTAGGCAAGAAAAATGATGAAAAAGAAATCACAAATGCTATTTGAGTATTGAAAAATTGTAAGGCTGCAGGTGTAGACCATCTAACTAGGGAAATGTTAACATTGGGATTTGGTTTCCTTATGGAATGGCAGTGTGATTTGTTTAACATGGATGTGAAGACTGTGTCTGATGATTGGAACAAAGCAATTATTGTTCTTCTCTAGAAAGGGAAAGAGAGTAAGAATGGATACAAAAACTAGAGAGGCATTCGTTCACTAAGCATGCCTGGGAAAGTATTTGGCAGAATTTTGATAAAACGGGAATGAGAGGTAACAATGAGCATAAATTTGTTTACCTGAAAGGCAATAGTGTGATGGGGATATATATATTTGTCTCTAATAAAAAAGAGAAGTTTACATGGACAGCTAAGCAAAGCATTACTTGTTCCTCAACTTATTTGGGATGAAAATAGAAAACACTGAAGGTCTTTTCCTTTAACAGATTCACTCCTAACTAGAGATAATTGCATAGAACTAGATCAAATCTGAATTTGTTTTTCAACTATGAGCCCGGCTACTTTTTTGCCTGGAACTGATTATCTGACTTCCAAGCATTCTTTATTATTTGAGATGTTGTTAGCTTATAGTGAGACGTTTTCTATATTGATATTAAGATAAAAATAATACCTTCTTTCCAAAGGAATTCTCCACTCTTGGATTATGTGAAATCTTGCTCACAAAATCCATTTAAGGAGAAGGAGAACACAGGACAGCCTAGATCACAATCAAGGAAGGTGATAAATTACCTTGACAAAAGAATAAATATTCTTCACAAATATTATGGGATCCTTCCTGATGCAGAACAAAAAATAATTATTGCAAAATTGTAGGCATTGTAGGAAACAAATGTTTGTGGGTTGGCTAGTCGATAAGATAATGATGTCCTCATCCTCTAAGTTGGTGACAAAATGCACATTATAAATACATGACAGGATTCTAGGTCCCAGATGTTAACAATAAGTGTGATAAATCTTGTACAGCTTCCAATAAGATATAATTTTAGTGAGCCTTCCCATTAAAAGTGGGCTAAAGATAAATGCTTTTCTAGATCCTTTATATGTTCCTATGGATATTTCCTCCAGTTCAATATACCATGACAGTGGTAGCTTTAGCACTTATATCGCAATGGGGAGATGCAGAGAATGACTTTTGGAAGTTTTTTTAATGGATATGGCATTTTGAAAATAAATGTTATGATTAGTTGTTTGCCTTCCTACAGGCATTTCATAGCGTCTATGTGCTGGAAATAGGGCTCAGAATGAAATAGTGTATCTCTAGGGGTTCAACTCATTTGTTCTGCTGGAAAAGAAAGGGATGCATTAGTGGTGGCGTGGTTATTTTTGTGTCAGCTGATCTGAAGGCGATAGTATCTATTTCAATATCTAGAGCCTCCAACTCAGTAGCTTTTTTTTTTTTTAAATGCATTAACCTCTATATCCTTCCTTCTAGCTCTGAAACTGGACTTCACCCAAATATTGACTTGACAGCTGTGATGGAAATGCTTGAAAGACAATTCCCAAATGCAGTGAGCATGATCTATAGAGACTTTAATGCCAGCTCCCCAGATATGGGAAATATTGGAGCACTGAATTAGAATTAATAGAGATGCTAGCAATGGGGTCCTTGCAGAAGAAGAAAAGATAGGCATATCCTTAATGGAATTAATAATCTCCTTTCATCTGTTTAGCAGAGGGACACATATTTTTATAAGAGGAGCTAATACAGTTGGCTCTTCCCCTCCTTATTGTAACAGGTGACTATGGTTGAAGTCAGAGATCAAAGTGATTACTTTCCTGTCACTTCATATCCCAGACAACATAATCAGACAACTCCATTTGCCCCACATGTAAGGTGGAAGGATGATATCCAGGAATATAGCAACTATTTGTCAACAGCAAGTCTAGCCAAACTAAATGTACCTCCTTTTTTGGTAAGGTAATTTCATTAGCAGATTGTAGGAATGCTATAGACATAATATATCTTGGTTTCAGGAAAGCATTTGACCTAGTATCCTATGACATTCTGATTAGCAAGCTAGTTAAGTGTAGGCTAGATGGCATGACAACTGAATGGATACATAGCTGGTTTTCAAATTGTACTCAGAGTGCTCATCCATATTCATCATCGAAGAGAAGGGAGGTGTCAAGTGGGATGCCTGAAGGTATAGTCCTGTGTACTCTTCAACACTTTTATTAATGACTTGGGCAAAGAACTAGAGGGAATGCTTATCTGCAAATAATACAAAATACAAAATTGTAGGGTTATACTTAAAATAATTTTCATTATTGGCTGAAAATAAGAAGGTAACATTTAACAGAGATAAATGCAATTTCTTTGCATTCACTTTGGGAAAAGTCAAATGCATAAGTATAGGATAAGGTTTGCTTGGTTTGGTGATAGGATGCAAAGTATCTGGGAATTCTTGATATACTGAATGGAATTATAGTTGTTCAAACAGTGTGAGGTTGTAAAAAACAGAAACACAATTTGAAGCTGGATCAAAAGAAGTCTAGCTTCCAAATCCTAAGAAGTAGTAGCTCCATTCTGCATTGGTTAGACCCATCTCAGGTACTTCGACCAGTTCTGGGCACTCGTATTTTTAGAAGGATGCAAATGAAGTGGACTAGGAGCAGATAACAATGCTCAAGAGACTGAAATTAAATTCTAGGAGGAAAAGGGGAGAAAACTGGATCTGTTTAGCCCTGTGAAAAGATGACTGAGACAAGGATGTCATTTTTGAAGAATCTGAAGAACCATTGTGCAGGAGGATGCTATGACCTTTTTTCCTATCATCTCATAATAATGGACTTGGAATAATAAATTTATATTACAGGAAGACAATTCCAGTTCAGTGTTATGAAAATGGTAAGATCCATATGACAGTAGAATCAGTTGTCTAGTGAGATAGTTGCTTCCTCTTTCATGGATGTATTCAAGGTGAGTAGGACTGAATTTTGCTGGGGATGCTTTCATCTGTATTTCTTCTCTAACCAGTGGGTTCAATTCACTGGGTAAAATGACCAGTCCCAATTCTGTGACTTCGTGCTCAAACATATATTACTTACCCATTGATAAAAAGCTTTGAATCCCTTTATCTCTGATATGTTGAATTATTATTTGCAGGCATGTATTATCTGAGGACAAATGATCAATTCATGACTGGCTAGTGATTAGTCATTTCAGTCTTAGTTAGCTAATTCTATATATCTTATTTTGCCTTAAAAGCAGCTCATCATTTTTTGATGTTCAGGTAGATTTTGAATAGATTTATCTGACTGGAAATTGGAATGGATTTTAGTTGTTTTGCCTAAAGTGAGATTGGCTTTGTTCATGTGTTGGACAGTTTGGCATATCCATTGAGAGAGAGAGAGAGAGAGAGAGAGAGAGAGAGAGAGAGAGAGCACTCTGGGTTGTAACTTTAGAGAGAGGAGGTAAAATATAAATGTATCTATAACCACTGTCAAGAATATTGGAAGCCACTTCTTTAGAATCCTCTTCTCTTCTCTTCTCTTCTCTTCTCTTCTCTTCTCTTCTCTTCTCTTCTCTTCTCTTCTCTTCTCTTCTCTTCTCTTCTCTTCCCTCCCCTTCCCCTTCCCCTTCCCCTTCCCCTTCCCCCTCCCCCTCCCCCTCCCCCTCCCCCTCCCCCTCCCCTTCCCCTGTATTTTTTCGCTTTCTTATTTTCTTTCTTGTTTAATTCAAAATTTGTACTGTTTTTAATTCTGTTGAAAAACTTCTTCAATAAAAATAAAAAAGAAAGCTCTGGACAAGGACCCTAGTTTTGTCTATAAAAATGTGAACCTCTTGTGGAATCAAAACGCAGGACACAAGTGCAAAATAATCAAGGCTTCACTGCAGTATTTATTAGGCAGTACGTACTGGAAGGGGGACCCCACCAAAGGTTAGTGGGAGACACTCCCCTGTAGGCAAAATGGATGCCCTGATATTTATACAGTTCTACAAGAAGGGGAAGGGAAAAAGAACATATACACATCCATATTCATATGATGATGCAGGCATACCTAAATAAGCAATACTTCTCAAGTTACTTTCTGCCCCTCTGTTATCTGCTATCTACAAGGAAAACAATAGTGTCACAGAGAAGAAGAAACCAATTAGTTCAAGATGCCAAATGCCAAGAAGAAGGCATCCTCCCTCAAGACAGATGCCTAAGTTGCTATGGGGATGTTTGTGATAAGGAATTTACAACCAGCCTAGTTCACACCAGCTTAAGGATGCTGCACATTCCTTTATGTTTCAATTTTATTAAGGCAATCCCATTCATCTGAGGCCTCTAAAAACTTGCTTCTTTCACCCAAAGATTCACCCAAAGATATATTTTCCTCACACTCTTACAAATTCAGATTAAGTGTTAATAATCATGGAAGGTGTTAGCAAATATTGCTAAATAAATAATAAATGGAGTTTTGCAGTGAGTCAGAGTGTTTCAGGGTGCCTTGTGTGGGATTGTGTTCCAAGATGGTGCAGGATCTTTGCCTGGTGCAAACTACAACTGCTTGGCTGTTTATAAGAGATAAGGGGCAGAAGGGATATGTTATGGGTCCCATTTGTTAAGGAGTTACATCTGGCAGGACCTGGGGAGATGAGCCTTTTCTGCCATGGCACCCACCCTGTAGAACATCATCCCCCCGAAGGTGAGATTGGCCCCATCTCTGCCAACCTTCTGGAAGTCCTTCAAAACATGGCTATGAGCAGGCTAGGGGATCTCAGGGAAATAGAGAACTGGTGAGATGGGTACATTGCATGTAACATTGAAGATGTTCTCTCCTAGTCTTTTCTAATCATATTGATGTTCTTTACTTGGAATAATTTTTAAAGTTTGTTTCTTCTATGGTCTGTTTTTATTGTACACTGCCCAAAGTCATATTCATGAGATGGGGCTATATAAGTGTAAGGAATAAATGAATAAATGATGTGCTTATAACACAGTCCCAGTACTAATTGCTCCAGCAGGTTTGTTAAAGAACCACCTATGTGTAACTATGAAATTGAGCTAAAAGAGACCTTGTTCAACAGTCTGCAAATCAATCCATCAAGTTACTAAGCAGAAGAGGCAGGAATTTTTCAGAGGTGGACCCATTCCTGAAGAATTTTCTTAGGATAAATATTACCATCTCCTTCTTTGATTGTTTTTAGTGGATCTTAAAGTGCTATATTTTCCATTTTGCAGGATATTCAATACATTTGATCGTATCTTGGACTGGCCATCAGTGCTAATCTGGTAAAAAAAATTCCTTTGAAAAAGAAGAGGAAAAATTGCTTTCAACTACTGCTCCTGGCATCACACAAGAATTAATATTGAGGATGTAAACAAAGCATTTAAGTTTGCTAAAGAAGCCAAAGCTATCGATTCTGAAGAAGCCCTGAAATTGTTTTGCTCGCACTGGTCATTTCTGAAGCAAGAGAAATGCATCAGATAAAAAAAGCATTTCCCTTTGTAAGGGACCCAGTAAGGACCAAGCAAGTGTTTCTCAACCTTGACAACTTTAAGATGTGTGGACTTCAATTCCCAGAATTCCCCCACCAGCCTTGGAAAACACTGGTCTAAGCAATGGCAAACTCATTGCACAGATAACAGAACCATGCAGGATTGGACTGAACATGATATCCCCACTGGCTCCATTCATGTGCTTTGTACTTTGTTTTATATCCATGTAAAGACCAAAATTTCCTTAAAGTTTTTTGTTAATGCTGTTGGTAAACTCTGGATGCTATATGCAATTAACTCAGGGAGTCTTGCTGGTGAATACATTTTCTGCACTGACAATACAGCTTGTGGACTGAAAACATTTTTTGCATTTTCTCTTTTCTGCTCTGGAGGACTTACCAATTATATTTGTTTCATTGATCATCCTGGTATCTCATGTTATGTTCTATCAGAAATTATTTCTGCATAATAATGAAAGAGAGTTAGACAACAATAAGAGTTTATTAGAGCAATGGGTTGATAATTCATGAAGGTTTACATAGCTTCCTGTCCCTTCCAACAGAGTATTTGAAATGCAGTGAAGCCATAAAGGTAAACTTTGAAAGCAATACATGGCTGACTTAGCCACACAATTTCCATCAATATCAATGACTCACTCACCTAAATCCTTGTATATTGCTTTGAAAATATGCCTTTAGAGGCTATTCTGCCTTGATACATGGGGATTTATAAATCTTGCTTCCCTTAACGTTAGGGTTAATGTGAGGTAGTCTCTCTTCTGTTCATTGATCAGAGAATATGTATGTATGTATTTATATATTTATTTATATTTCTTAACTGGTAATTATTAAAGTCTTGAAATGGCTATTTGGCTCTAGGGAAAGGAGGATCAATAGGCTCAAAAAGTGTTTCTCTTGAAATGCTCCTTCTCCTTTTATTGCAAGAATACCTAGCAAAAGTACTTGAAATAATGTAATATTTGCAGTTCAAGAGGTGAGTGTAGAAAAGAAATTCCAGTGTGCTTTAGTTAACCAAAAGTTCAAAACCAAGTTAAAACTGAAGATAAAACTTACATGGTTCATTTGTAAAAGAAGTTCCTACCATCCATTGTTTCATTCAGAGTTATTTTTCTTGAATATTCCTCTCAAATTGCATATTGAGTTAATGAATGCATAACCACCATGCTACTCCCTTTTCAGGAAAGCAACATTATCCAATGCACAGAAAATGAGTTAGAAATAGTAAGTTAAAGAAATTAAGGGATAAAATAAGAAAAAATGAAATGTAGTTAAATCAGGTTTACACCAACATCCATTACTGCACCTCTCCATACTTTTCTGTCTATGAGTGGATGTGCTAGAACCAAGAATGGTTTTCTATGCTTGCAATTTATCTTTGCTTTCATCACATCCATATACTGCTTGATTTGTTGCCTTTTGTTCTTTAAACTTTTCACCTCTCTCCTTTTGAGGATCTCACCATCCCTACCCAGCCATGACATTTTGGTCTTCCTCTTCCTCTCGACTCTTCACTCTTCTTTCATATATTTGTTTTGCAATTCGATCCTCATTCATTCTCTACATGGTCAACCCACCTCACTGACTTTCTTTCATGCTCACTCATTTTTGTATCCAGTCTGCATTCATTCAGCCCCTATTCATTCTTAAATCTATTTCTTCTTCATTTACTATTCATTCTTAAGTAACTCATTCTACCAACAATCCACTTTTATGTTTTTCCTGAAATAATTAATTCTCACTTCTGTATAATATTCTCACTCCTTTCAACAAATAATTATTCTTCACAACAGGCCTCATACTAACATCTACCTTTCTGCCAGCATTTGCATGTCTGAACATTTCTCCATTTTTCTATGTGGTGGAAAACTCACCCAATCAATCCAGTGATAGGAGAAGATTCTGTTTTTCAAAGCTAGCATGTTACAGTGAGTTGCTGATCTCTTGTACCCAGATGAGCCAAGAGCAAGAGCCACAATGCCACAATTTTGGTAGTTGGAGTATACTTATGCACAATTAGAAGACCCCAGTAAGAAATTATTGCTTAACAACCAATAAGGAAACAAGATAACCATAAAGGGAGATGTGGGTATCTTTCATGGTGTGGAAACATGGCAGACACATTCCTTGAAAGGCATGTACCTTTGGTATATGAGATGCCACGGGTCTAATTGATATTCTGAGACTGTACTTTACTGTGGAAGGAGGGACAGATATAAGGAAGGAGCATTACACATCCTTGAATTTATTGCCTCCTCCCAAGGTGTAAGTCCTATAATCAAATGGTCACTAACAGGCACAAACTGGCATCACAATAAACTTCCATTCTTAAAGGTTCTAGCAGAGAAATACAACTAAGGGCATATATGTAACACTGTACTAATATACAGGTGAAACTCGAAAAATTAGAATATCGTGCAAATGTTCATTTATGTCAGTATGGCAACTCAAAAGTTGAAACCAATATATGAGATAGACGCATTACATGCAAAGCGAGATATGTCAAGCCTTACTTTGGTATAATTGTGATGATTATGGCGTACAGCTTATGAAAACCCCAAATTCACAATCTCAGAACTTAGAATAGTGTGAAAAGGTTCAATATTCTAGGCTCAAAGTGTCCCCCTCTAATCAGCTAATGAATCCATAACACCTGCAAAGGGTTCCTGAGCCTTTAAATGGTCTCTCAGGCTGGTTCAGTAGGAATCACAAGCATGGGAAAGACTGCTGACCTGACAGCTGTTCAGAAAGCCATCATTGACACCCTCCATAAGGAGGGAAAGCCCCAAAAGGTAATTGCAAAAGAAGTTGGATGTTCCCAAAGTGCTGTATCAAAGCACATCAATAGAAGGTTATGTGGAAGGGAAAAGTGTGGGAGAAAAAGGTGCACAAGCAGCAGGGATGACCGCAGCCTGGAGAGGATTGTCAGGAAAAGACCATTCAAAAGTGTTGGGGACTTTCACAAGGAGTGGACTGAGGCTGGAGTTAGTGCATCAAGAGCCACCACACACAGACGGATCCTGGACATGGGCTTCATATGTCATATTCCTCTTGTCAAGCTGCTCCTGAACAACAAACAACGTCAGAAGCGTCTTACCTGGGCTACAGAAAAAAAGAACTGGTCTGTTGCCCAGTGGTCCAAAGTCCTCTTTTCTGATGAGAGCAACTTTTGCATCTCATTTGGGAACCATGGACCCAGAGTCTGGAGGAAGAATGGAGAGGCACACAATGCACGATGCTTGAAGTCCAGTGTGAAGTTTCCACAGTCTGTGTTGATCTGGGGAGCCATGTCATCTGCTGGTGTTGGTCCACTGTGCTTCATTAAGTCCAGGGTCAACGCAGCCGTCTACCAGGAGATTTTGGAGCACTTCATGCTTCCTTCCGCAGACGAGCTTTATGGGGATGCTGACTTCATTTTCCAACAGGACTTGGCACCTGCCCACACTGCCAAAAGTACCAAAACCTGGTTCAGTGACCATGGGATTACTGTGCTTGATTGGCCAGCAAACTTGCCTGACCTGAACCCCATAGAGAATCTATGGGGCATTGCCAAGAGAAAGATGAGGGACATGAGACCGAACAATGCAGTGGAGCTGAAGGCCGCTATTGAAGCATCCTGGTCTTCCATAACCCCTCAGCAGTGCCACAGGCTGATAGCATCCATGCCACGCCACATTGCCGCAGTCATTGCTGCAAAAGGGGCCCAAACCAAGTACTGAGTACATATGCATGCTTATACTTTGCAGAGGTCCGATATTGTTCTACTTCCAATCCTTGTGTTATTGATGTCATGTAATATTCTAATTTTCTGAGATTGTGAATTTGGGGTTTTCATAAGCTGTACGCCATAATCATCACAATTATACCAAAGTAAGGCTTGACATATCTCGCTTTGCATGTAATGCGTCTATCTCATATACTGGTTTCACCTTTTGAGTTGCCATACTGACATAAATGAACATTTGCATGATATTCTAATTTTTCGAGTTTCACTAAAGAAGTACATGGTTACATAATTAATACAGTCTGAGCTCTTATTCCAACTCTTCACCCTCCATATTTAATAAATGTTCTGTCAAAATATCCAAATTCATGTATTTGCTCTAGTTTTTTACCATATAAGCTGTATTGCACTTGCCAAATTTTACTCATTGTCATCTCTCATACTTTTTCAGTCAGAATTCTGTGAAACAATTTTGCAGGCAAACTTAACAAACTAATCTTCCTTTAGTTTTTTAGGTTAATGCATTACTCTTGGTACTCTTTGTAAGGGGGAACAATAACAGTATTCTTCCAACTATAAGGTATCTATGCAAACTTCACACATGTTAAATTTTATACAATCATTCTATCAACAAACCCATATTTTAAAAAATGTCTCCAGTTTTATCATCTATAATTGCAACCTTACTATTTTTCAACATTTTCACAGCATTTATTACTTTCATTCATTTATGGGACCACCTCTTCCTGAGGCTATCTGCCTGTCCCACCTGGTCAGATAGGGTGGGTACGCTCCAAGTCCCGTCCCTTAAATGTTGTCATCTAGTGAGTCCTAGAAAACACACCTTCTCCATAACTACCCCTGCTGTCTGGAACACCCTTCCCCAGAGATCTAGCAGGTCCTAGCCTTCCAGAAGCCCACAATCATTGGAGTAGAATGAGGTGGAGCTCAGCAAGGTGCTATGCTGGGATATGGGAGAAGGTTGCCCCTGTGTGTCAGGAGTTTGTGGGGTTTTTTTAAAAGTTTTTTATTGTCTTGTGAGCCATGTAGAGTTGTGGTTCATAATAGGGGTGGCCATATAAGTCCATCCTTTCTTTCTTTCCTTCAGTTTCAACCCATATATAATTTCACTGTTTTTGTTTTGAATTCCATTGATTTTGCTAGAGGCTCCTTGTGTAGCCCTTTCACCCAATTCCAAAGCATTTTTTGAAATCCTATCAAAATTGTTCTGCATTTTCTCTGCTTATTTTAATCTTGGTTCCTTTGATTACATTCTTTGTAACTCTGTTTTTCATTATATATTTTCTCTCAGAATCCTCATTTTCCCCATATATACATATAAACAGACATGTTCTACTTGAAACAGCCAGATGGTTTTTTTAACCAAATACTCATGGAACAGTTCCTATGCTCATTAGTTTTTCAGTCTCCAAATAGTCCATTCCCTTTTAACTCTCCTCTCTTTTCTAATTCCCATAGATCCTTTCATATAATTTAACAGAATAATCTTTCCTCCAGATCACATGCATTCAGAATGTTGGGCAATTTCCTCCAAAGCTCAATTCTAGTTCTTTCATTATCACTATTCACTGTAGCATAATATCAGCAGCTTATGGAATTCATACATATCCACAACAACCTGGTTGACACACATTCATACTTTCTGACATATGTTTTAGCTTTTACTTCCCTGCATGTATTCATCAGTTCCATTCCATAGGTTCAGGCTACCTTCATTCAGATATATTACAATCCTCTCCCTTTCTTTTAGCTTTACAGAGACACAATGTAGTTATTTTTCTTTATTAACTTCATTGATTAATTCATGCTCTTTACTATCTTTTTCTCTTACAGTCCAAGTCACAATCTTCCATGTGCCATGGTCATCATCTGATAGGCCCACAGATATTGCCCTTTGCTGCCCACCATGGTTTTGGTCAATCGAGGCTTTCAGATAATGCTTATTAAAAAGACAGAGACCTAGTCAGGTGCAGGCTAGGTCACCAGTCTTGGTCACACCTGGGCCACATTCTACTTTTTCTGTTAATGCAATAGCAGTCTTGGTCAGTTTTGGCACATTTGGGCCAATATGACGCAATGCAACCAAAGCCCAATTTAACCCAAAGTACACTCACACAATTCTGTGGAAACTAGAATTACTTACATTTATGCATAGGAATAATTACTGATAAGTGACTCAATCTATGTTCCTGTATTCATGTATGGATCAATTCTGTTCTATTCTACAGTGGAAGAAATAGTTCAATTCTCATCTTTATTAACATCCATACTTTCATCGACTTTCCTAATTTTGTCTTCAACTTTTTTTAATGTAACCACACTTAAGATGAACACTGCACCTAAACACATAGATGAATGTCGTGAAGCTTTTATTTTGAAAAGCAGATTATACACTTTAAAGTAAATTGCATCAAATTAACAGCTTTTCTGCAAATTACAATAATTCATTTAAAAATGCAGAAGAAAACTGTTCCCCATCCTGATGCGATTACAGCTGTTTTTGTCTATTGCAGAATCTTCTGAGCTATAGTATTATCTTGTTTTGAAAAAGAAAGAAAGAAAGAAAGAAAGAAAGAAAGAAAGAAAGAAAGAAAGAAAGAATCACACTTGATAACTCTCAAAATAGCCAAGATCTGAATCAATTACTGTTAGCTTTTGAATAAATTATATCACCAGCCACACAGCTGATTATTCTATAAAGTATAATCTCTTTTACATTTGCTGTGTTTACCTTTTATTCTATTTGACTTGGCATGTACAATTAAGTTAAACTTGCTGTTACCTGTCAGCTCTCAAATCTTAATCACTAATAACAGGTAGGGCAATTTTGTATCATCCATGAGGTTAAATAGGGCTGAGGAACCTATATTTGAGTAACACAGCCTACTGCCCTCCAAATGTTTTGATCATCAGTTCCCATCAACCTAGGCCAGCCAATGGAAGGAAATGTGGCAGTTGTAGTTCAAACATCTGGAAGACATTGACTTGCCAACCAGTGGTCTTCATGTTTAAAGAGAGAGAGAGAGAGAGAGAGAGAGAGAGAGAGAGAGAGAGAGATTCCATATACACGCAAATTGCATATTCCTTTATTAGGCACAAAGCATTCCCAAAATTATTTTATAAAATGTAGCCATATTTTGCAGTCACTTTGGAAAGCTAATCATTTCATGAAGCTATAAAAATCAATGAAGAACATAAGTATAGCAGCAATTAACATTTTGTCTCAAGTTAGATATTAACTACTGCATTATACCTCTCCTAGCAGCCTGTCAAATGTTCAGAAGTAATTCCCAAATAGTACACACTTTTTGGCTTGTTCTTAGTCCCTGGTTATTGGAGGAATTTTTCCCAGAGCACAGAAGTTGCATTTTTGGATTATATAAATAACAAACTTTTAAAAAAAAATTCTGAATTTTCTGCACACCATTCTCCACATGAATAGGGATACAGCAGACTCTCCACAACCAAGTCCCCATGATGGCGGTCTTTGGGTTGGAGAAAACAGTTTTATAGAACATGGACATGATAATTTATGCCTTTTTCCTAAATGGGTTTTCTAACAAGTTGTACGTATTCATTGTAAATATAATAATCCCAAATCTGAGGGGCAGGGATAGGATTAAAACAATCTACCCATGAAATTACATTTTCAAAATCAGTACATGAACAATGGCAACAAAGAAAAGCAAATCCACAGCAGCACAGATTCAATTAATTAACTGAATCAATTAAAAAGTTGAATGAAGAAACAGATTTTCCATTAGTGCCATGGACAAGGACGGAATTCCATAAAATGGGCATCTATCTTGCAAACATCCTCTCTCAAGTTAGTGCATAGCAAATTATTGGCCAACGTAGCACCACCTAGGTGTCACCAGCAAATTTCAGTGATTTGCTGGTTAATAAGGTAGGTTAATAGGGTAGAAGTAATCCATCAGGTATTGAGAACCAAAGTCATGTAAGGCTTCATAGAACAACTTAAGCACTTGAACATGGCTCAATTGCAGATTGACCACTTCTTTGGAACAGGTTAGCGTTAAGGTTTTCATTGTGTCTTCTGACTGCTAGTTGGTGTTCATGGATGTGCTCTGCTAGTCTTCTGCCTGTCTGTCCTACATAGTGGCTGTTACAGACTACAGACATACACTACAGACATACATGAGTCGTCTACAACTGTTGTAGATCCATTGCTGTTCCTCAGAGGGTAGTTTTTCCCAAGACCTCTGTAAGGAAGGTCTTCCAGCTGAACTCATCACAACAGTGGTAAAGGGAGGCTCCTCTACTTCTTCCTTTTAGGGCCAGTAGTCAAAAAAGCCACTACAAGGAACATTATAGCGGAACCCTCAATAAAATTTTTCAGAGTATGCACAGTCAATTCTTAGTCCATCTATGTGAATGTTTAAAGAGAAGTATATGTCTTAATCCATATCTATTTTCACTGTTTACTGTCCCTTAACCTGATGGTCCAATTTAGAAATACCTCTTTGGAGTTTGCAAAATGAAAGCTATACATTTATTTCCAGACTTTGCTTCCTACGATGTAGATGATTGTTCTATATGAGAAACCATCTTATCCAGTTATAAATAATTTCATCAGAGTTTTTTCATTTTTGGAAAAGGCCTATTTCTGCTTAGATATTGCAGGTCTTTATATATCTGGTGGTTCTGATTTCTTTATCCACATTAATATAATGTCCATCTCTCATCATCACTATCACAGGAGGTTGGAACATGGCAAACTCAGAGCATCTAAGGATGCAGTTGTATTAGCACTTGCTTCTGTTACCTTGAAAACAATTAGCACATGCCTCATAGTTTCTTTTTCTCTGATTCTCTGGCTAAGTTTAGAAAAGCCAATGTCTGCAAACAGACTATGACTTCATTCCAAGTGCATGAAAGTTCATCTGGCATTAAATAGCAACTACTTAATGCCAAATTCTCCCAAGGATTTGCAGGCAGCAAAATAAGGGATGAGGTTTTGATGAATATTCCTGGAATGGAAGATAACGCTATCCAACAATTTATGAGGCGGATCTCACCATTAGCAGGATCTTTATTTTTTTTCCCTAGGTTTTTGCTTAGCAACAGCAGTGGAGCTCCTCTGTAGGCAACTGAGTTGCCATTTTTAATTTAATATACAGTAGTGCCCTAAATCATATCATTATTTCAGGTTATTATGGAAAATTGCCATCAGACAAACAAATATAATTAACCAGAAGGGGAGGGATAAAGGATTTTTTTTTAATATTCAGAATCTGATGCCTAGTTCAAATGCACTCTGATTCTGGGGGGAATGTTTAATTCTGCTTAAGAAGACTGCAATTATCCTACCAAATTAAGCCTCATTAATTGGACTTACATCAGAATAGAACTGCAATATGGGAATAGCAATTTATCCAACATTTTATAGAAAAAAGAAGAAAAAAACTGCTTCCAAAGATGGTCTTTTATTTGCCAGGAAAAGGGGGTTAGAAGAATCTGCTGCAGCATTTTCTACTGTTATTCTTGCTTATTTCCAAAAAGTCACAAAGGGAGACGAAAATGTGGTTTATCTCCTCCTCCTCCTCCTCTACTTTCTCTCCTTTTGCTTTTGCTCTATTTACTTTTTGAGCCCTTTTAACTTTTCCCAAGATTTGCCTGCAAAAAGTTGTCTGCCCTGGGTATACATACAATGAAGAACATGTAAACAAATCCCAAATTGGATGTCATGTTTGATGGGACTGATACAATGAGTATTATTCAGAAAGAGAGGGAGATTCAGATGCTGAGTTAGAATCCTATCAGCTTTAAGAAGAAACCCTGCAGTTGTATTCAGAATTAAACATGAAACATACTAGAAAAATATAGTTCAGATGGAAGGCACTTATTCAGGGTGATTCTCAGTGGATCCTGTGCTACTCTTGGATCCTGTGCTGCTCTTTCTTGAGAGCAATTTAAATTCAAGAATGTTCTAACAACAGTGTATGCTTTTAGATGTATAATGCACTTTACAAGAATTAATCCATTTAAATATATAATATTAAAGCAATAGGGCTTTAATGTAGGACTTCTTTCCACACATCTTCTTTTTTCTGGTTTAGTCTAAACCAGGGTTCCTAATGTGACACCCATGGTCACCAATACATCTTGAATAGCTGACTTGATGCTCATCAGTTTCCCTGTCCCACTACTTTATTTTACTTCATTTATTATTTTAAAGATAAAGTTAACATGCTGTAAAGTATTAGCTCCAAGCATAATCTGCCTTGCTGATGGCTCCTCTGAGTCCTATGTAGATTCCAAAGGTATTTTATAAAATAAAATGGCAGATGGCTGCAGTCCACTAGCCCCCCCCCCCCAAAAAAAAGAAAAAGAGATGGAAAAGAAGGCAGCTGTTTTATAAGCGGATTCATTCCCTTCAGTCAAAATTCCAACTGTGTTTACTGGTCCTAAAAAGTTGGATCCTTCTGTTCCCCTCACGACCAAACTATTTGGAATCTCATCTACAGAGCATGCTCCAGGAAAGGAGGCGGAGGAAAATTGCCTTATCCTGCATGAGGACATTTGTATGTAGATAATTGTAGAGATGCTGGATTTTTTTCTTGATATTTAACAGCAGAAGTGTGAGAAGTTCCATAGGGGTGGAAGTCTTGCTCAGTAGGATGATATAGCAAAGACTGGTGGTGAGCTGAAGCCACAGATAATGGAGTACTTGTGAGTATATGTGAGTAGGAATGCAAGAAATGAGATGTTTCTTTCCAACAACCTGGGAGGAGGCAAAGAATGAAACGAGATTTATTAAATGAAGGAATGGTCACAATGAAAACTCTGAGCTTAGTAATGAATTATCCCCCTCTAGCTTAAGACTGAACCTGGAAGATACCAAGCTTTCAAAATATAATTGATTTGCTAGATTTGCTCTGAGGAGTCTTTTTTGGTAGGCTGGGGAGTTTGAGTATAAGATTTTATATATTTTTTGCATTTAGGTAGTCACCATGTTGAATCTGCAAGTTCTGAATCCTGGATATGTGAAGGTCTGCTTCTACCCGAACAAATCTGCTTGGACTCTGCATTTATCTGGAAGAAATGGCCTTCTCACTGGTTCCATCTCAGTTATGAAATAGTCCTCCTAGACAGGTACATGCCATATCTTCTTTATAACCCCTCCAGTACCAATTTTGTAGTATTATTTTAAATTGTATGTCATCTTAATATTTATTTATTTAAATGATTTACATAGCTGCCCATCTTATGCCACATAAACCTGAGTGACTCACAAACGTAGAGTGGCCTGATTAGTTATATTGTCCTATTAAGAATGAGTGCACCATTGGAAGTCCTGAAGGACCAGGGACAGTTCGTCATAGAGGAAATCTATCTATGTGGCTGCTAAGAGTTGAAACTTATTTGATGGCACATAATCAGTTAATAACTTATTAAGGAGGTCAACTATACATGGGCTGTAAAACTCCCTATGACCACTAGATGGCAGCAACGTTAGTTTCCTGATTCACTTTGCTGTCAACTAATGACCATTTGGATATTAATTTGTTCTGTAATATTGATGTCATTGCTGTGGGTTTCTTTCCTCTTTTATTCTTGTGAGCTGCTATGCCTACAGACCTTACGCCAAAGGAGTAACATACAAAAATATATTGAATAAATAAATAATAAAAACAAACCATCAAGGTCCCACTTCAAGTTCTTCCACCTTTGAGGGCAAAAGAGCAGGTTTTTTTCAATGAAAATTTCAAATTTTAAAATCTCTACTAGAAACAGGATATTGCCATCCCCATTTTTAAGTTTTTTTTTTAAATTGTCATACTTTAATTATTGTTACACCGGCAATTGATGCATGCCCCTTTCCTGCTATAACTTAAATTAATTTGTTGATATAAATTAATTTGACATTTGACATTTATTTTTATCTTATTTTGCGGGGGGGGGGAGGGCGGCTCCAGATTTATCACAGAGTATATTGATTTTAGTGATCTATGTTGAATATGACTGGCTCCTATCAACTTTATTTTTGTATGTTTAACTTACACCTACGACAACTTGGAAATTAAACAAAACAAACCTGGGGACAAAAGATAAATTATATATACATTAAAAAGTTGAGGTTATGACTTAAACAAATAGGTAGTTTATCAAAGAGACATTACCAGTTCTGGTAAATGAGCTTATATATGAATGAAAAAATAGTTATGAAACAGAGAAAACAGAGTGAAAATTAAGAAAATAGAAATGTGTGCTTTGCATATCTATCCATCCATCCCTTAAGAATGATAAACAATTCTATTCTGCTTATGACAAAAATTGATTTGTCCAGGCACAGAATGAACAGTAGCAGAAAGCTCTGTAGGTTTACTCAGTAAGAACATTATTCTATTTTCTGTCTTACTTTCATACAGCAAGCAGCTTTATTTTTTCTTATAGAGAAAATTGATGTCCGTACTACTAAACCACCAAAGGGGGAAATGAAAAATAGTTAATAGTTAATACATTAATTGTGGTTACTTTCATTGTTCGAAAGGAATGCCAAACAGGTTTTTTTGGGGGGGGGGGGGGTCTGATCCTTACGATGCTTGGCTTGGAGCCCCACTGAAAACAGCAGAGTCTACTTCCAGGTAAATCTTTCAGGGTCAGATGTCAGAATCCAAGCATTTAACTAGAAGGAAAATTTCATTGACCTCAGTGAGAATTACTTTCAAGTAATTGTGTTTATGAGAAGTCTGGGTGCCAAGCGGCAATTGCTCTTTTTGAAGAAACATGAAAAATTGCATTCCTCGTGGATGAGTTTTGCAGCTCCCAAGCCCCTCTTAGTTTCTGTTGTTCATGGAAATATGTGAAGGTTCACAATGTAATATACTAGGCTTCAGACAATGCAGAAGACAATATGTCACAGCTAGGAACAAAGAGTTACTGTAAGTCTTTTAAAGAGTTGGAAACTTATGTTTTGTTGATAGTCTTTTATTTTGGATCACTCAGTAATTTAAACATATTGAAAGATTTTTTTAAAAATGAAGGACAGCAGAAGGAGGAGTTTTTAACCCAACTGAGAAACGTGTGTGATTATAAATCCCTTTAAAGTAGAGGAAATGCAACCTGAAGAGTGTTAAATGAGAACAACTTAGTTCAAAGCTCACTGAAACAATGTACTAGATAATTCTGCAGTATGTAGGGAAATGACGTTTAACGCTCGTATCCCCGGTCAAAATGTCCACTGTTACTACTCTGGTCCTTATCATGGATAACTAGAAAATTAAAATGAAAACACTCAGTTGCTGAGTTGGCAATTACTTAATTAGTTAGGAAAGGGATCCTGCAGTCATGTGGGATCCTCTAGCGTGTACCTACTTTGTAAAAAAACACAAAAACACAAAAATCCAAATTGAGGATTAAGGGAATAAAAAATAAAATTGTAAATATCATAATGGCTTATATACATGTATGCCACAATCACCCTTGGGATATTGTGAATAGTTCTGAGCACCGCAATTCTCAAAGTGCACTGCAGAGCAAGTGAAGGTGCAGAAAATGACTATGGGGTTACAATATCTGAGTGACTGCTTAGAAAAAAGTAAGGGGGACAAAGCAGAAGTGTATACATCTATGTATGATATGGAGAAAGTGGAACTTTTTTTTATCCTCATATGGTAGAACTTAGGCTTATCTCACTAAACTGAGTGGAATGAGAAAGTAGTTCTCATAGCCAATAGTTACATTGGGGATTTTGCTACCACTCGTTATTTCGATTATCTACTACCCTCAGCATCAGAAGCAGTATTCCTCTAAATAGCAGTTGCTGGGAAGAAGAAGTTGGAAGATGCTACTTCCCCAATGTCCAACTTGTGGGCTTTCCATTTGCATGTGATTAAGCTCAGTGGGAGCTGAATGCTGGACTAGACAGATTTTTACTGGGATCCAGATTTAGCCTTTATGTTCTTATCTGGCTGGTTATTCTAAATTGATACGTGAAAATGAGTGTTTTTACCTTCTCCATCTGCTGCTCAGTTATCCAGATTTTGATTAGGGTTCTACATGCTTCAGTAAGAGTGAAAAAGAACAAGAGGTAAGCTTCAATTGACATATCTCCCATGGTTCATCTACCAAGATGATGACAGCTGTTGTGTGCCAGAACCAGATATTAACTCAATCGATGTGGATCTAACAACAGACAGGTATGCCTGAAGTTATGCAGCACCTACTCAAACCTCATTGCATTAACAATTCACTTCTAGGCCAATGAGCAAAGAGGGAAAAGGATTGAGTACTACAAAATGGGGTGCATTTGTCCACATACCATGTACCATCCTCAAGCCTCAAAAATAAAAATTCAGGATCAGAACAAAATTCTGACCTCTTCCATACATTGACTTGTTTCAACCGTTACATCTATGCTTTGGCTAATTCAAAAATGTCATCTCCAATGTGTTTGGTAATCATGTCACAGATGGCCTCTGAAGGTTCTTTAGCAATTCCAGAAGGGACCAATTGCAAAAGGCTTCAAACCACCTTGAAGAAAAGCTGTTCTGAGTGGTATTATGTGGAAGATATCTCTGTTGTTAGTATGCATGGCAATGAACCCTACCTAATCTTAATCTGATTCACTGTGAATCTTCACACTGATTGTGCTGTAGCTAGCTTCATAGTTGCTTCATTACTTTCAGCTTGTATTTCCCTAGGTGGAACTGGTGCATAATTTTGGGGTTTCCTGGACTCATATCTCTTGCTGAATGAACAGGTAACAGCTGTAATCAGGAAAGCCTTTGCTCAGATTCACCTAATGTGCCAATTGTACTATTTCCTGGATCACGAGGCCTTACTCATGGTCACTCATACCTTAATCACCTTGCATATGAACTATTGCAATGTGTTTTACATGGGGCAGCCCTTGAAGACCACTCAGAAGCTGTAGCTGGTCCAGTGATGCAAGTAGTGATAAGTGTATCTTGGTGTGCCCCTTTAAACACCTCTGCTATGCAACTGCAGTAGTCACCAACTGGCTTCCAGGTGCAATTGAAGGTGCTGCAGTCCTCTATAAAACAGTACATAATACAAAGCCTGGTTACTTACAGGACTGCCTGTCTCCAATTGTATCTGCCCATCTAATAAGGTCTGATAGGGTTGGCATGCTTTGGATCCCATCTTTAAAAAGTGTCATCTTGTGGAGGTGTGACTTCCCTGCGCCTATACTTACCCTCTGGACAACAACCCCCCCTTGAGATCTGTACAGCCCTGACCTTGCTGTCCTTCAAGAGAACCCTAAAATTCTACCTCTCTCTGCAGGTTCTGGGTCAGGATGTTGTACAAGCTCACTCTTAAGTCTGAATGGTCTGTTATGAACTGGCTGACTTTACTGTCATTTTAAACTGTTCATATCACTGGTTTTAAGCCTTGTAAGTCACCCAGAGTCTTGTACAAGTGGGCAGCCATAGAAA
Source organism: Liasis olivaceus (assembly GCA_030867105.1). NCBI lineage: Eukaryota > Metazoa > Chordata > Lepidosauria > Squamata > Pythonidae > Liasis > Liasis olivaceus. Next base: position 50,467,095 of record CM061348.1, read on the forward strand.
TGGAATAAATAAAGAAATACCATATATTCTGACTAGGCTTCACTCAGCAAAAAGAGGAGATTTAGATGTGAATGTATTCTGGTTATCTCCACATTCTATAGAATGATGGGGACTTCAGTTCAAATATTGGTTACACCAAACAAATCCCAAGGACTCTTTGAAATAAGAAAGAAAGCTTCATCAGTTTTCTAAAGCAGATAATCCTAAGGAATACCTGAATCCTGCAGAGAGGAATAGCTGTGTGGAGAATCTAAAAAGTAACCTGAAGTGGTACCACTTTCATATCCCTTACGGCTAAATGGGCTCCTTAGGTGGAGACAAATAAAACAGATCATCCTTACCTTAAATATCCAAGTTTTAGTGATATAAGAGTCTTAAATCTATTATCCATAGTCAGGTTGTGGAGTGTTATGATTCTGTTAGCATATTAATAATTTGGGATTTAACAGCCATCTAAGAGGCAGGTTATTAGACTAACTAGGGATAGTTGAAGGAAAGAATTGGAAAGGAAGGAAAAATAGATTCACACTTCTTTGCTCACTTGCTTTGTCTGAGTTCCACTTAGCAGAAATAGGACATGAAATCCACCCAAAGTCCACCCAAAGTTTATATTATTAAATCTGCCTTATTTCAACTCATACTTTTGTCTGTCTACACATTTATCAAACTATTTCTGAACTCCACCTGTGCTGAAACCTTTTTCAGGTTGCACAATGTTTTATTAGTATAGTTTTAGTTCTTTGAATATATTATTTTCCTGTCAGAAATAAAAGATGAAACACCTGTGCAAATACATGTTGCAATAAAATGAAGCCAAAATGTATTTAGCACATAGGAGAAAGCACAAGTGATAGAGAAGTAAAACGATAACTCAGCTGAAGTTGTAACAGTGAACCATCATTCCAGTGGTAGAAATTCTGTCCAAAGCAAATCAAGACAAATAGTTGAATCTGTTTACAGATGGGGTAATGGAAAAGGGAAAAGAGACATATATGCAACCCTACAATTATTGATAGGATGGCTGTCCTCTTTTTTGACACACACAAAGGAAAAGACGCAAATCCCATTATTACAGAGGCCTAATTACGTATCTGAGAAATGGATCACTCATTTTAGGAGAAATGCCTACTTTCTAGAAAAGGTCACTAATTGTTTCTTTGTTGTTGACACACTATCTGATGTGAATTATAGAGCTTTCTCCTGCTAGCCATTGGTCTTATGACTATTGAGATATATTTCTTTTCAGATGACACTAACCAAAATATCCTTAAGTTATTAGAATCAATTTGCCCAAAGGACAGCTGATGAATTCAAAACTGCAGATTGAATATTGTGTTGCTGGTTTTAATGGTCAGTTTACGGCATAGAATCACAGACTGGAAACTGCCTTCAGAATTATAGCAAACAACCCTAACTTCACACTATCACAATCTATGCGGGCTCTGTACTGAGCTTTAGCCATAAGTTCCTTCAACTTCCTCTTGTTTCTCCCACTTTTAGAATATTTGGAATGAGATGGTATACTAGAGTAAAGCTAAAGCTCTGCATTTGGAAATGAGAAATCAGTATTACAACCCAGCTTTGAGCTTCTCAGTTTATAGCTGGGGAATGATAACAATATGTCACATCGTATAGATATGATAATATATTAAAATATGTTATATGTTAAATATAACATGCAAAGAGTTGAAAAACACCACTACTACCCATTAGTTGCCATAATGTAGAATCATTGAATCACTGAGTTGGAAGGAGGCATTTAGGCCATCTAGTCCAACCCCCTACTGAGTGGTGGACTCCCACTAATCTGTCCAATGGCTGTCTGGCATCCATTTGAACCCATCTGGGGAAGGAGCAATTGGTTTCACTATCATACTGCTAGAACACGTCTCTAACATTCCACTGGCATATGCCTTCCTGTAACTTGACTTCATTATCCCATTTCCTGCATTTTGAGATGATAAAGAGAAGGCCATGGCATTCTTTTCTGTGACATCACTTCAGGCCCTTGAAGAGTGCACTCCTACCCTCAGTCATTTTTTTTCAAGGCTAAATATACCTAGTGCCTTCAGTGTTTTCATAGGACTTTATTTCTAGTTCCTTGAGCATCTGCTTGCTGATCTCTGCCTCAAGGGATCAGTCACCCTTTAGTTAGGTCCCAGCTTGATTGATTGATTCTTCTTGCAGCCCATGGCACACTTAGTAATTGTCTCCAGATCCATAATTCTTCTTTCTCTTGTTCTTTCTCAATATCCAGCTTTCAGAGCCAGACATTATTATTAGAAAGACCCACTGTTTTAACTATTCTAATCTTCGTTGTCTTAGAAATAATACTTAACTTTCATGATCTTGTCTAGGTTTGCCCCTGCCTTCATCCTTAGGATTAATCTATTCTCTACTTCTTCAATACACTGTCTACCTTTATTTTAAGTTTGAAAAAAACAAAGCTATCACTTTTTCACCTTCAACTGTAAGTTCATTAAGTATGTCGACTGACATTATCTTTGTCTTTTAAATATTTAATTTTTTTTTACTTTCTATTTTTATTTTCCTCTTGATATCTTCTAACTTTTCCTTATTTTGTTTAACCAAGTGTTGTTGTCTACATATCTCAAATTGTTGGTGTTTTGTTGGTGTATTTTCTATTCCTGTGATCTCTTCCAGTCCTACCATTCTTTCGTTTGGTCTATAAGTCCAATAATTACAAGAATAATATGTATTCTTGTCTCACTCATTTTTCTTTTCTGAATTACTCTGTTTCTCCAAATTTAATTTCTACAGTAGCTTCTTGTTGATTGTAAAAACAGGAGCTTTGGCCAAACAATTAGCTGTAATATGTTCCATGTTTTTGCCTGATCAATATGATCAACAAAGCAAAAATAAACTGGCTCCTTATAATCTTCTGCTCTCCTATTTATTTGTTTGTTTATTTGCAATATTTCTGTACTGCCTGCCTGGGTGGTTGGTATACAGTAAAACCACCAATAAAATGCAACATGTAAAAATACTTTCCCCAAATCCACCACAACTAATAACATAATGCAACAAACCATAAATAATAAGAAAAAAAAAAGATATTCCTTGCTAAGAGCCAGAAGCCCATTGAAAAAGTAAAGTGTATCTATCTTATGTGAGCTATCTGCTCTCATGTCACTCTGCCATTCTGCAATCTGCCTGTTTATTTTTGTTTTTATATTTTAAATTTAATTTATCTTTCCATGTACGGGTCTATCCTTCTTCATAAGTTCTTAGCAACACCTAGTTTGCATGAGATATGGTTTGGTAATGTGCACCTTTTCTTCAGTATAATTATACAGACCAACTTTTCAAACTTGAGACCATGCAGTCTTGTCCCATATATGTTAACATAGAGCTGTTAGCACTTTAACTTCCTCTTTTCCAGCAAGTTTTAATAGTTCATTGGGTATTTCATCTGCACCTGGTGTTTTCCTTTATGACAGTTGATCTATTGCTTGTCATATCTCACTTTCTAATGGAGCAGATACCTAAACATATTATCTCTCTGCAAATTTATCTATCAACCTATAAACATCTGTCATGCTTCTTGTTTTTTCCTCTATATTTCTTAACGTTCTTGAATGCAATGTCTTGTCTTGTCTTGCACAAAAGGGCAAACTGCAGGGTGGTTGTACTAGGAGGAAGCTGGCTATAAAAACAAACAAACAAACAAACAAACAAACAAACAAATAGATGTCTATATTTAGTCATCGTAGGTCCTTCTGGTTGCCCAAGGCTTTCATCTTCCATTTTTCTTTGGCTATCATGAGAGCTCACTCTGAAAGTCCTTTATATCTTTTCCTTTTTGAAATTTTAGGAATATTTCTTCTGCCTCAGTTGTCACATGTTTCATCATCTCCTCCTATGTAAAAACAGGACTTTGATCACATGGTTAGGGCTGCCATCTTGACTTTATTTACAGCCACCCCTGCAATTATTTCAATATATAGTGAATGAGTACACAATACTGCCGTAGGCTACAGCTTGTGATATAGAATGCTGTATAAACCGTTCCCTGTGAACAATTATTCAGAGTTCCATGCTGCTCATTGTTTCATTTACTATGATTTCAGTTTGTTTCAGTTACATCACCAGAATTATTGGATATGTAAACAGTGATGTGTGTGTGCTTATCTTAATGGACAGTGACTTGGTGCGGTGGAATGTGGGAATGACCTTGGGAGACAGGATGAAGACCTGCAGCCTAGGCAATGGGTCTTCTTCCTGTCCCCAGAGGTCATTCCCACATACCATTGCACTTGGATCCAGACTATTTGTGCTTAGAATAACCCCATTAAAATCAGTGGGACATGAATACATAATCCCACTGATTTATCAGTACAACCGAATCTCCATGAGTATAAAAAGGACATTTTTATCTTTGTTTAATCTGTTCCATACACGTTGTTACTATTGTTTTAAACTGACATATTTGCTCCTTCAAACTGAATTTCTTTTAAAATAATAAGAAAATCTGGACTATTACATATAGCCCCATCATCTGTATTTCTTTGCTATTAATTGTTAGTAGATTTAATGACAGAAAAATTCAAGTTGAGACCTGTAGTTCAGTGTAAGTAATACGATGATTTCAAATAGATAAATTTAAACTGATGGGCTAATGAAAGGGGGAACTGACAATCACTTTGACCTCCTTTAACATATCTATTTTCAGGAAATGTAACATCTGGTCTACACAGCACTTGTTATCCTATCTTCCTAGTTTATGTATCAGTTCTACACAAAAACGTTTTCTTTGTATCTGTTAAAATATTGAGATGCTAGTTGAACTGAATTCAGTAGAATTAATTAATCACAACTAATTAAAAGTACAACAGGTCTAACTTGAAATTTGCCCCCGAATGGTGAAATGGAGACTAAATCTCTAAACCTTCTAAGCAATCTGATCCATATCCATGGAAGCAGCTAACTTTAGGTTTGTTCTGTTTGACTCACTTTTATTTCATAAACTGATAAAGCAAACAAAGCATATACCTTGCCACAACTGTTTTCAGGCCCTTTTAGTGATTCAGAAAGCCTGGATACTTCCAGCTTTTGAGGCCCTTACTCATAATAAAAATAAAAAATGATAAACTGAAAAAAAATTACACCAAATGATGTAACAACTGAAAACATTTAGCAAAATGTCTTAATTAACTCATCACCAATGTTTTAATTATCTTCTTTGCCGGCAAGCTGAGCAGAAGACACAAATGATAATTTGCAATGTTATGATTGAAGCTGTCATTTAGCCTTGAGCATGGCCCTTTGAAGCATTCTATATGTACTCGCTTTGGCAGCCTGTGGAATATGATTTACAAATAATATTTATGACCACATCAGTTTTCATATATAGATAAAGTAGTGGAGAAATATGGGAACATTCAGAGCAGGGAGAGGCATTTAATTTTTTCTTTTAATGTTTCCAAAGAAACATGAGATGGACACAATCTCATGCATTTACATGCATGCCACTAACACTTATACCTGAAGCCAATCCCAGCTCGATGTTCAGAATTATTTTTTTCACTGTGAACAATGTATAAAATAGGTTGGGTTTTTCTCCCCTTTATTAGAGGTAGCAATAGGATTTCTGGAAAAAATAAAAAAGCTTTGGGAAACAGGAAAAGAAAGAGATCTTTGGAGAATGTTCTGATATTTCTGTTTCAGTGTATTGCTTTTCACCCTTTCTTCCAGGAAATGTTTATCTGGCCATGCAGTATTGGTCAAGTGACAGTGCAAGATTGCATTGTCTGGTGAAAATTTCCTGGAATAAACAGGTAAGAGAAATAGAAGACACACTTGCACATTTTGAAAGTACAGAAGAAAATGCATCTCCCTTCACCATCTGCTTTCCCACACAAAGTAAGGTGACCTCACTTTTCCCCCTGAGAAGTGTAAAAATATTTTTAACTCCCCATTTATGTTCATTTCTCTGGACAAATTTATCTTCACCATTGGAATAAACTGAAAGACAGGGCAGATTTTGCCACAGTGCTAATTAGGACTGTACTCCAATACAGGCAATTCCCAGGTTAAGAATGTCCAACTTACACTGGTACTTATGAATGGGCTGCCTGTTACTAAAGATGGTGGATGGCGTTCTCCTTCCTTGATCTGATGAACCGCTGGAGCTGCGCAATGTTTCCATGAACTGCTGAAGCTGCACATTTTTAGTATACAGCCTGTTTTCAGTGGTTTTCAGCAGTTCATGAAAACATTGCATGGCTTCAGTGGTTTGTCAGCTCGAGAGAGGAGAATGTTGTCCACCATTTTTAGGAATAGGCAGCCTGTTCATAAGTACAAGTACTGACTTACATACAAATTTGAGCTAAAGACAGGCTTAGGAAGGAACTCATTCTTAACTCAGGGACTGCCTGTATCCACTTCCTTAGAGTTAAAATAAGTCCCATTAAATGTATTGGTTCTTTCTTCTCAAAAGGGATGTATAGAATTATGATGTATGGCCATAATACTAAAAATTCCTATTAGGGAGTAAACTAAAAACTCAATTGGGCATGCTTCTGTGTAGGCAAATTGTACTTTAAAATGCTAGCAAATGGATTTGCGTTGTATGTTGTGCTAATAGAGGCTGTGCCCTGTATTAGGCCCTTATTAAGTCTGTCTGCATTTTCACTTATGATATTAAAAATGTTCCAGCCTTTTTAAGAGTGGAAGTTATTAATCAGCAAAGCTTACAAACTTGGAGGCTCTCAAAGTTGAAGTAGGAATAATTAACAATAGTAGTTTGGGAAAACAGATAAACTTAAGTTCAGTGACCAGCCCTCACCAACCTGCACCAATCGGAAACCAGCTCAGCTAAAGACCAATCAGAAGTCAAGTCACCTGGCTATAAAGACAGGAACCCAGTTAGTCCCTGCTCAGTTGCATAGCTGACTGCCTTGCCTCTGAAGATGCCAGCCATAGTTGGTGGCAAAACATCAGGAAATGACTAGACCATGGTCACTAAACTCTGAAGCTCAACACTGCCCAAACTTAAGTTCACTTATGATACTGTATGTCTTGCTGTGTGGTGACTACTGAAATTGTTGTTATGTGAGTATAGCTTCAATGTTAAACTGCTTTCTTTCTTCTTTTGTTTTTCTGCTTTATTTCTTTATGCACATTTATAGGAGTAATATGACTATTACTCATATTAGGGAAGAAGATAAGAGAACAGAACAGTTACTTTTGTAATATTGAAACAAATTAATATTTATTAATTAACTTAAAATACATTGTAAACAGGTTTCCTGAATTACGATGTATCAATAGCCTTCCAATTCTTCACACATCTAGCATCAAATATATACTCATAAACCTATCTCTCTGACAGAGGGAAGTTTTGACTGACAGTTCTAACACCCATTCATCACAAACCTCCCAAAAGCTTGCCTAAAAAACAGGACACCTTCCAGTGCAGCAATCCTTGACATCTGGAGGGATGTTGTTAGGAGAGCATTTTGGGCATCTTTAAAGGCGTCTGTGGACTTTGTGATGTTCTCCAGATGTTTTCAACTTTCCTAATAATCTATCAGAAGAGAGAAGAGTAAATTGCAGTTGACCAGATAGTGTTGGATTCCAGCATAGCCAGTGTTCAAAATTATAAGACTTATAGCCCACCATCTGAAAATTCATGGTTCATAATCAACTCATGCATTGTATGTACCAACTGTAATATCAGTTGGTTAAGGACAGTAAAGAATACCAATTATGCCAGTGAAACTTATATTTGATTAGGCTTACTATTAGATTTGGACACCCCTTTTGTCTTCCATCTTTTTGCAACCAGGGAAGATTGAAGGTGAAATGAGAAGTGAGAAGCAAACAGTCTCTTTAACATCTGCTGAAGATTTTATTTTGCTTCTCAGGCTAAAGGGGCAGTTTACTGACCTAACTTGTAATGAAACCATCTGCTCTCCAAGAAGCACAACTAACTTAGCAAGGAATTTTATCAAGATGAAATGGCAGACTTCTGGTTGAGGAGCTTTATTTCATTTGGTGAGTCTTAAATTATGCAGTTCTAATTAAAAGTTCCAGTTCCTCAGATTAGAACTACCTGCCAATAGGAAGTAATCCACATTACTGTATTATTTTGTCAACACAACATTCTAAATCATTTGAAATTAAAGATAGTGAAAAAAAAAAAGCTACTTGTCCAATATACTTATACCACAACAACTGGATGGCTGACTATACATTTTGACAGACGAGGACCTCTCTATTATTCCAATTTTAGTATGTGAGTTGTCAATGGCAATGAGTTGCCATTTATCTCCTTAAAACTCATTTGGAATTAAAACTCCCCCACCATAACTTTATAAAACTATTCTCAATATGCCAGAAGGCTCAGTAAAATGAAGTGAGTTCCACTGAAATCAAGTACAAAATTAAGTGCTTAACGCATGCTGATTTCAACAGGACTTAAGTGAGCTTAACTTTGTCTGAACTGTGCCCAGAGACTGGAATCGTTTGTAAGACCTCACAACCAGCTAGCTGAACAGAACTCCTAATTCCAAATAATTAATGCTTAAGTCAGCTTCTGATTCTAGAGAATTTAGGTACTTCAGTGCTGTTCATTTACGGACAAATTGTACAGCATCAAATGTATAGAAGATTCAATACATTATTTTATAAGTACATAATCTAAAGCATTTGATGGATTCCCAAACAAAAAAATATACATGCTGTGAAGTGTTCTCCAGGAACTTATAGTTTTCTTCTGTTCTCTAAGCTCTATCTCCAATAATTCCTTCCATAAGAAGTTGCCATGACAATGATAATTATTCTTGATCAGCAGCATACCATAATTACTGCAATAAAGTTATGTAAAGCTTGCCGCAACATGTGCGAGCAAGACATCTTCATGTCAATTATGTGCTTTTGTTTTTTCAGATGAACTCAGTGCCTTTAATAATGAAATTGTAGCAAGCAAAGCGTGAAACTGAGTTTTATATTTTTGCTAAATTAATTTTAAGAGGAAAAAAAGCTGGCCGTTGCTGACAGCTGTTTGGTTTATTTAGTTTGCTTTGTTGCTGTCATTTCTTTAAATATTTATCTTTCTCATATTTCAGAATATATTTATCTTAAAGTTTTAATCTTGTTTTATTCTCATGTATTAATGCGGTGATCAATGTTCATAAATAATGTAACACAATATCCAAGGATTCAATCTGCTTCTTACAAAGGGAGTTTATAATGGCATTTTGTGACATCATAGGCAACACATGAAAAAAGAAAATCAAACTATATTGATATTAAAGAACAGTACATTGCTAGCCTTGAGCACTGTGGAGAATCCTCTAGTGATTCCAGTAGCTCAGATCTGAATAGCTTTACAAATTAAGCCTGTGCAAAGCAACTTCAATTCAGTGAGTGAATTCATACTGGGGAATGTGATTCATGTTGGGGAAGTGAATGATTCTCCATAGAGGAAAGCTGATTCATCTTGATAAAGCAATGTGTGTTGCCCTGAACTTTTTCAGGCCAGCTCTATGGAACTACCTGCAGTATTCATCAAAAGTAGTCAGCTAAGGAGACCACTGACGTGCTCATTCCAGGTTGGATGGTTTTGGCATGCACGGACTGTGGCTTTGCCTGCAGGATCCTGAAGCCCCCTACCCTGGAATACCTTCAATGTGTGCCAAATGGCCTTGAAGCCAGACAGATTCAGCCTTCAGTGCAGGTACTCGTAGCAGTAGCTGAAGCTGCCCAACTCACACTCCCTTCAGCCAGTGCTGCAGAAGAAGATTCTCAGTCGTCTTCCAAAGTGAGAGCTCTGCAAGAGAAAGCTGAGAGGGGCTTGAGGAAGAACATCACAAAATAACATGGTGTCCTTAGCACTTACAAGCGAGGGGGCCACCTGGCTTTGAAAAGCAGTCTTAAGTGGTACTTTGCTTGAAACTTTGTAAAGAGAGAGAGAGAGAAAAAACTTCCAAGATCTGCAGAGAACCTCTTACAGATCATTTGGGGATAGGCCTCTGCTATCTGGAACCAAACACTTTCTTGTGTAGACTGCATCAGTTTTCATAACCCAAATAAATAACAAAAGAGTAAGGATTTGATACATTTAATAAGTATCTGCAATTTAACAAATATGTAGAAAAAATTCCATAGAATTCCATAGAAGAGAACATTTAAAAAACTGTTAAACCATGTAAGAATGTAATACAATCAGCTTGGCCCACTTGCCTGAAAACATTTGTTCTAGGCACATTTTCCATTTCATAAGGTTCAATCTTTTTCTTGCTACAAAGTGAGTGGCACAATATCAGTGTTTCCTTGTATGTAAAACATGCTGATTTCTCTGTCCAAACAAGAGAGTGATTCGTTTGTTCATCTTTAGTGAAGGAAATGTTGGAAATTGCACAGATCTTCCAGAAGCAGATCAAAGAGCTGACAAGATGAGTTGGTCAAGTATTTCCCTTTCATCTGGATATATTGTTTGTGACATACCATTCCTCAAGGGGGAGGAAGGTTTCTAATCACTTTAAGAAGGAGATGACAGGGAAAAGGAAAAGGAAAGATTAAGGATCATCTATAAACAAATTGCAGTGAATGGACAGGTAGAATGGCAGAAAGAGGTTGACAGTTTTAATACAATGGGAAAAAGACAAAGCTGTGTTTAGTATGTATATTCAATGTATTATTTTGATCTATAGAAAGAATACATGCAGTTCCACTTGCAACTGATTAAATTATTATACAATAAATTCTCTGATAATCTTATGAGACTAAAAAACAGGGATATAAAAGAAATCATAAGTTAAATGCATGTTAATTTTTAATTGTAGATTATACTGGTTAAATTTGGCCCAGCCTTCCATGGCCCAACTGAGTTCCAAATTAATTGATGTAGTAGAACATTCCAGTATATTAAATCACATTTATAGCTTACCACAAAGCCAGAGAGAATTATGAAATTCAGAAAATCAAAACTATTCTGTGTATGTTTTCTAGGGCTATACTGATCTTCAAAGGGACTCCTTACTCTGATGAAAGTTCAAGTCAAATGCTCATTCCAAGGGTGGGAGTGCTGTGGTGCCTTGCTTCTAAATAATGGCACAAGGCGAAACACTTCATGGAGGTAGATCAGTCACACTCCACACAGGTCTGGTATCTATCCATCTTCTGAATGATATCAGAGGCGTACCATACTCTGAAAGTATAAGAACTCATTGGCTGCAATTCTGCGTCATTGTTAGCTATCTTAAAGCACATTGCTTTCTTCATGATTAATCTCAGAACAGGACTGCAAGCACTACAGTTTATAGCTCCTGGTTAAATGCAATGCATATTAAGGATGTACAGCTGAGTATAAATCTAGTCATATTATTTCACTGTATCAACTCCCCCCGAATCTGTTTTTTTTTTAAAAGAAGACCAAAGAATTGATATTATATGGGCTTAGGGTTTTTTTTAAAGAAACCAAATTTTATTTTCAACTTATTAAACAAAGTAGCTTGAACTCAAACTCCCCTGATAGGCCCTTATCTATTTTTTAGATTTAATTACACCTTTTTTCTTGAGCACAAAGTGGTTTCCTCCCTTCATTTTACCTCATATTGAGGTAGGTTGGTTTACAACAGGCCCCAAAGTTGCTCAGTGAGTTTCATGGCTGATGGTAGGTCTGAACCTGGAACTTCCTAGTTCTAGTTCAATGTACAGCCACTACACTAAACTGGCTTGCAGTTTCTATGCAATGCCTCCAAATACACTTAATTAAAACATTGTTGATCCTAATGCAAGTTTTGTATGCACCTCTCCTCAACAAATGCTCTCAGTAAGGATCTATTTGGCAAAAGTAAGACAACCCTCCTATTTCAAAGGTATTACTCAGGGGGAGAAAAGTTTTGTCTTCATTTGAATAAATGTGGTATTATACATTCCCATGATAATTAAATAAGATCAGTGATTGTCCCACTACTTCATGGAAGGAAGTAATTCAAACCATTCCCACCCATGGTTCCTACAGTGGCCTAACTGCAAAGCAGAAAAGTTATTAGCCTAAAGCCAACTTCTGTAGTGGATAATGAAGAACATGTTGTTATTGAAAATTTGTGAGGCACCTGCTGCATATATCTAAGTTCATTTTGGTGTAAGCCAATTCACATCACACCAGTGTTATCATTTTTGCTCTAGTGGAAATAAAAAAAGATTGGGGGCAAGTACTTGCTATATAAATATTTATATAAAATCAAACTGTTCTCTGTGTGACTCACAGATGTACAGCCAAATTTCAATAGTAAATGTACTAAATAGTTAAATAGCCTTGAGTCAAAAAGCGGATGTGTTTAGACAGATGGTCGGTCTACTGAAATGCCTCATTTTACTACTGATGCTTTCCCAGGGATGGACACAGCACGAGACAAAACTATATTTTATAGTTTCATACCAAAATTATGGAAGTCACTGCAGTGATCAATAAAAAGTGTGGCCTTTCACTGGATATCCAGGGAATGTTTGGCTTAAATAGGGAAAATGATTTCATTATTGGGAGTTAAATACAATCCAAACTTTTGATTAATTGCAACTCTGAAATAAAACTATTTTATCTGAGTCAATTCTGAATTAAACTGCAGGAAGTTTACCCTTAATACTTACAAGCCAAATCAGGAAGTCCTTCATGCTCCTGATATAATTCAGAGCAGGTACCTTCTGGCCTTCCAGAGGTGGTTGAGCTAATGTTCCTAATAATCCCAGCCACCATGAGCAATGGTGCAAAATGCTAGGAGTTTAGAGTTCAGCAACATTTGGAAGATTGTTCTTGCCCCATTATACATATCTGTTTTTCTCATAATGATGGAGCAAGGTATGCTAATTTTTATGCAGAATAGTGATTGAGCTTCTCCTAAGATTGTTGGAGTTGGGTCATAAATATATCAATGACAAAGGGACTTCCGGGAATGGCATGGTGTACTGAAGATGTCTCCGCGAAAGCGGAGCTGATAACTGTGGCAAAGACTGAAGAACTAGTGAGTAGACTGGTTCTTCATAACCTCCATTCTTCATAAGTAGAGGACAGGAAATCACCCACATGTGCTCCAGAAGGCGGCTGCTCATGAGGAGATCCCAGGACAGCAAACTTCCATGGGTTTGAGCGCTGGGAGACAAAGGTATTAACCACCTTGCTTGCAACTGCAGCACAGCCTTTTAAAGGACACTAAGTTCACGAGCCTCACTTTCTAATCACTTTTGGAAATTGCCTATTAATCATCTTAAAACTATTAGAGACTTTGGAATGACAAGTTTGAAATGTTGCCGGGTGAGTTTAGCTTCAACTCTGAACAAAAGAAAAAATAAGCTTAAGAACCTAAAGAATTTGAAATAAACAGCAAAAAACTAAACAAGATTTTGATCTAAGAAAGTTATAAATGGATTAAGGGTCCAATTAAATTTGGAAGATTGACTTTTACTAAGATTTTGGAATTAGCTATAAAAAATAAATAGCTTCTCATGGGAATCAGATTTATTTTGGCTACCTTAGATTATTGTACATCATAACAAAGATAAGCAACTTTATGATTTTGGAAACTGAACACTGGAGGGAATTTAAAGTAGAAGGAAAGAAAGAATACAGGCCTGCTTTTGGTGTTGGTTAGTACTAGGACTTACAAAATGACACAAAATGCCATAACACTGGAAATATTAAAAGAGATCTTTGAAGAATGGAGCCAGAAATGAGTAGCTACAATATCAACAGTGTCAGTAATGATGTCTGACTCTATGGACAGACAATGTCCAAAAGATGTAAATGAGGGAATGACAGATGTGGAGCAAATTTTGTCTGACAAGACAGAGAAAGGACCAAAAGTGGAACTACAAATATCAGGCTAAGAGAATGATTTGGAAAAGGACTTTTTATTGGATATACAAAAGAAACTGCCTGAAGTTTTAAAAATTATTTTAGTTAAATGATAAACCAAGAGAATGTTCTGGAAAATGTTTTCTTATTGGATCTACAAAAGAGGCTTGTTAAATACATGAAGAAGTCTGTGTGATGGGATAAAGAAGAGAAATAAAATCCTATGACAATATTTGAATGAACTAAAAATTAAGACTCTTAGAAGTAAAAGGAAGGAATATAACGTTGGTTTATTTGATCAAGGTTAAAATAAAACATTTTTTGCAAAGGTCTGGCAACGCTTTAAGTCTTTTTGCTGATACCAGAATTGAAAAGTTGATGTTTTATGAATTTGCTTATAGATAAGGGATGGGATATGGGATGAAGAGATATCTGTTTGTAACCTTATAGGGAGTGAAGAGTTACTAAATTTGTCTATACTCGTAATGAAGATTAGAAGTCACTTCATATATTTTTCTTTTTCTTTATTATATTTTTTCTTTTTTCTTTTCTGTTCTTTCTATTTTTTTCACTTTTTATTCTTTCTTTCTATTCTCTTTTCTTTCTTTAAGTTTAGTTTGTATTAGTTTTTACTATTGTAATCAAAATCCTTAATAAAAGTATATACGAAGCAAATCAGTGATAAATAAAGAACTGTAATCAACAAGTTTCTTTTCTCTATTAAGTTCCAATCTCATGCACTTCTACTTGAAATACATTTCCTGGAAGTATAGTTTACTTCTGAGTGATATATAGGTTTACTCATGAGCCTGGAAGTAGTTTTATAGTAATATATGCATATGTCTGTGTATTCAAAGTAAAATTCTGTATCAAACATGCATATATGACCTGCCCATATACTAAAACCAATGATAGGTAATATTTTCACATGAAATAAAATACAAATTTAAGATGTAAACTTATTCACATTAAACTAAATGGTAAATTACAGGGCCATTTGAATGCAACAGATTGCAACTTTCAGTTTTTAAAGTGTGCAGTCAAATCTTATGGTTACTATTCTTATCACATTACTTTTCTGAATAACATTCACCAATAGTAATACTATTAACCAATAAATAAACACTTAAAAGCCAAGTACGTGAAACAAAGGAGCCAGCAATTACGCAAAAATATCTTACTCATTAGTAATTTCCACTTAACTTCTCAAAAAGATATGGACAGAATTTTAATCATGTAATATGATTCCAAATAAATAGATAAAATTTCCTGATTTCAGCAGGGTTTTGTTTTTGTTTTTTTAAAAAACTGCACTCATATGGCAAAAGTGGACATAATGTTAAAAGTGAATTTTTATGTGCTTATTATATTTTTTTAATACAAGTAGAAACAGTTGTGAGGGTGATAATTATTTGGATTGTATCAAGCATGAGAAGGTGAAGGCAATGTAAATAGCAGCTTCAGAAGATATTTCTTGGGACCTCAGTATAGAAAGAAAGAGTGATCTACCCCCACAAGGAAAACCTAAGGGTTCATGACCGCTTTCCAGTCAATATTATGTACAGTTTCATTATGCAACTGCAAGGAAACATTTGACATCTTGTGTCGTTTCATCCCAAATTCCTTTAGCTACGTCATTCATTGAGATGAATTCTTTATTTGGTGGAGTATTTGTCATCTTGGGCATATACCAAACAGCATACTCTCACCTAGAATTCTAGTTTTATTCAAGCTTCATATTAAGGAAATTAATCTGAACTAGTAAAAAAACAGATTTAACATTTACTTCTAAAATCATTAACAACTCCAGAACATTGTGTTAATTGGCATGATATTCCAATTAACAGTTGGAAGTTTCATATATGCTTCCATGTTTACCTATGTGTTAAATGGATCCTTCCAAATCAAAAAAGAGTCTTAAAGACAAATCTTACTATGTTAGAAAATATATGTGGACTATAATCCATTTCATGGTGGATAGGGCTATCAGTAGCTATTCACCTTGATGGCTACCACTAGAATCAAAGGCAATAACATGCTCATTTCTTGCTTTGGAGTTTCCTGGATGCATCTGGCTGACCACCATGTGATACATTATTTGGCCTGGCCCATCGAGTCTCTTCTTACATTCTTATTGGATACACTGCGTGTTAAGCTTCTATAACTACGTCCATAGTAAGAAAAGGATGGGGAACAGTAAGGTGTGTGTGTATGCATAAATGAATTATCATGGCTAAAACATTCTAAGGTGCTTTGAATCAGACTGGGGAATTTGAAAAAAACAACACCACCACCCAAACCACCAACCCATAAGAAGCTACTTTGGTATTATTGCCTAAAGAAATTATATTGACCTGACCATAAACTCAGCAGAAGTCAAGCTCAGTTTGAGATGGTTGTCCTTACTGAAAAAATGACTTGATTGAAATCAGTAGTGCAGCTGGATTTGAGAGGGGCTGGACAAGATGCCTCAAGGTGACTCCATACCAATGTGTCTCCAACCTTCTTATTCAATAAACTTCGCATTACCTGATCAATTATATCTGGTGGGTAAAATAGCTGAACCGGTGCTCAGTGAGCAGCACGCCAGATGTGGATGCTCTGCATCCAATAAAGAAGTCAGGAATGCTTGGTCAGAGTGTAGGACGAAGCATATCCTCAGTGGGCTAAAAGTGACTGTGCCTAATCCCCATCCTAAAGTTTATGAGGCAGAGATCAGAGGCGAATGGGTTCCCTTTTCTAGTTAAAAACAAAATAAACCTTAATTATGGCCCAGCAGACTTTCTACTCAAGAAAACGCTGGAGCCCCTTCATCTGGTGGTTTGCTAAGCTGCCTTCTGTAGCACATAATCAGGGGCATCTGCAGGAGGAGTAAAAAAAAGATGGATGCAAAGATGCAATCAAAGCCCCCACACCTTTTTTATGTGCATTTAACCCCCCTGTGGGCAAACTTGATCATTTTCAAAAGTTTGCTGCAGAGGGTGCAGGGAAAAGGAATTAGACTACAGAATTAGAACTTTTATTTGGTCTATTTTTTCTTTCAATAACAACCCTGTAAGGAGAGGGAGAGTGACTGACCCAAAGTCACCTAAGGAGCTGTGGTGGCTAAGGGTGAACTAGAACCTGGGTCTCCCTTAACCATTATCCCACTCTGGCTCTGGTGGCAGAAGGTTGCGCTTCCCTGTCTTTGCTTCCCTCTTCTTTCTTGTTGAGAAGCAGCAGTTTCTCTAGGAAATGAAGTCACGGTTTACTGTTTTTCCTTTTCCTTTTTCTTGGTTTTTTGTTTTGTTTTGCTTTTTTAAAAAACTTTTTAAAAACATCTTTTTATAGCTATCGTATTTTCATTTCAGTCTTTGCTGTAGTATAAAGCTCACTTTATGTATGTATATGTATTTTTTTCCTTTCTCTTTGTTCTTCCTTTTGTTGTTGTTGCTTGTTTAAGTAATAAAAATAAGAAGGTTTTTTTTTAAAAAAAAATACTTGGCAGGACAGGTTACAAGCAGATCAGCAGAAGCTTTCTGAACAGTGGGCCTCCTGAAGGTCACCTTTTCGTGTCCTATGGAAGATGTGGCTGCCCTGTTTCCAGAGTCATTTGGAAGTCTTATCAGGTTCACAGATAAGTGTGCCCATGATCTGGACATTTAAAAGAAAAATGTCCTCCTGGTCACCAAAGCATAAAACAACAATGCAAACACAGAACACAAAACATTGCTGGACCACTCCTTGAACACTCAAAAACATGAATACTGCATTCTGTTGAGTTCTGCTAGAAAACAAGAAAGCAGGTAATCCTTTCCATTCTTGCAAAGTCTATTTTGGTTCAAATAATGTTTCTTGCTGATTTTAAAATAGAAGTTGGGAAAAGAAAACAATGCATGATACACAATACAGGTTACTGCAGCACTGAAGTATGCTTGATGAATCTTTCATCGGTTCTTTTCAGCTGATCAAATAAATGCTCGTGACCACTGAACCCTCACTTCAGTGGAAATTAGCAATAATGTGTCTTTTTAAAGCTTCAGTGCCCTATTTTGACAACACAAAAATGACTACCATACAGTGCTCTCTATCCATATATATTAGAAATGTCACTCAAGTATCCAGTTGCCGATTTGCAGATAGTTTACTTTTAAAAGCTTCTGTGAAGGAGCTATATTTAGGAAGTAATAAAAGGGCCTTAATAAAAAACAAGTTCATCTGGTCTTTACCTTAAACTTTTAGTTCACTTTCAGGAAAGGTGAGATGAAAGCGTAGGACAACCATGGCTCATTTATTAGTTTACCTACTTTCTTCTTTTCTATTCCTGGAAACACAGAATGAAGAAACATGATTCTCCAAAATGCCACATCTTCATGGCCTAGTTTTACAAAGAGATAGAGAAGTTAAGATAGAGAGTGCAGTCAACCATTTCTGCTTCCCCACCCCCCACGTTTGACTATATCTGAATTTTTCTGGTTATTATTGTAAAACAGGTTTTCATTATACGTATTCCACAAATTTATTTGTCTAAGGGAAAACAATCCTGGACTCTCCAAAGAGCACTAACTAGATATAAAATGATCATAAACACACAGAAATACTTGCTACATACTGCTCAACTTCTGTACCTTTTTAGCTGTGTTTCTAATTTCCACTGAAACTAATCCAACAAGTGACTGCACATGACAGACAGACTTGTTTCTATGTACGTGTGTATGGCCAGAAACCACAGTTCAAAAGAGGGCAGAACGTGGACAAAAATGACTTGTGATTTTGGATTAAAATGAATTGCCTATGAAATAAAGCATCCTAGTTGTGAAATTAATCTATCTGTTATCTCCATGTAGACATATAAACCATTCTCTCTCACAAAAAGTACTGTCTTGTACACATGTACATGTACACAGAGAAAGAAAGAAAGAAAGAAAGGAAGGAAGGAAGGAAGGAAGGAAGGAAGGAAGGAAGGAAGGAAGGAAGGAAGGAAGGAAAGAAAGAAAGAAAGAAAGAAAGAAAGAAAGAAAGAAAGAAAGAAAGAAAGAAAGAAAGAAAGAAAGATCTATGCACGCTTACTCTGTATTACATGTAACTGACTTAAGAAGCTCTTACTTCCAGATAAGAGTATATAGACTCCTGTGATGTTGGGAATAGATCTGTTTCGCCCAGCTTTCTTTATGTAAACTGGGAAGGAAGATCTTTGGGTTACTCAGCTGTCTTTCCTTTCTGTCTGCTGGAAGGAATTGAGTCAATGGATCTTTTGTGCACAAGGAAACCTACTCACACTTGCAGATGAGTGGTCCTGACTTTCAGATAAATGTGCCTAGGACCTCTATTCAGCATTGTGTTATCCTCATGTTCTCTCTTTGCCATCCACATGTTAGAAGGTGAATGTCTGGAGAGCCTCTCTCTTCATGGAGAGAGATTCCATAGATAGAGAAAGCTTTCCACTTGAGGTACTTGCCTCTACCCATGGAAGATAGCAAGCAGAAGGTAAGTCTACCATGCTCATTCCTGGCCTTCTTTAGAAAAACCTCCTCCTCTTGTTCAGTCTTTTGCTTTTATCATTTGCATCTCCTGCCCATTTGCTTGCTTTCCACATCTGACACATCCTGAAATTTAGAGGTATTGGGGAGGACTTTTGTTTTGGTAGTACAGTATATATCATTACGCAATAGGAGCCTTTCAGCATCTCCCTGTTGAAATCTAAAGTGTTCCTTGGTTCTTGCTATGAAAAAGTGCAGCAACTCTCACCACAGCCTGTGATCTGTCACCTTTGTTTTTTCTTAAACTATCTGAGTTTAGCACAAGCACCCTAGTTATCTAGACACAGCTTCCATACTTTTCCTTTCCTGGACCTTGTTTTTTATAGTTTGCTTGTTTTTCATTATTGGAACCTTTTCATGCAGAATGAAATGCAGAATTAATGTTATGGCACCTGCCTTTTGGAACATCATTCCCCCGGATATTAGATTGTCCCCGACCCTGTTGGCCTTTTGCGAGGCTTTAAAGACATGGTTCTGTCACTGGGCCTGGGGATCTGGGTGTGTGTCTGAGCCTGTGCAATCACTGTGCTGATCTGAGTTGTGGTTTTTTTACTTGGGTGTGGATTATGTATATGCTGCTGTTTCCTTATTTCTCTAGGTTTTTATGCTATTTTTTATTAGTTACCCACCCAAGGTCATGAATTTGAAATGGGTGGCCATATAAAGTGAGAGAGAGAGAGAGAGAGATAATAGACAGACAGACAGACAGACAGATAGACCATGTACTTATTTACCTAGATGCCTTCATTTCTAATATAAGTTTATTTTCCAGAAAATAAATCCAACTCTGTCAGGATTCATTCTCCTTTAGAGGTGTGCATCAAACACGGATTTGGCTCAGTACTAAATTTAGTGATTAGAAAAGCAATCAAGATTAATTGAAGCCATTTCCTTATAATTTATAGCATTTGATAGCATTATCCAGCCATTGCTGTGCTGATTACACAGTACTGTGATGAAGACAGGCTTTATATCACCACAATATAAGAAGCTATAAATCATTAATGAGGAAATGGCCACAAACCAAATTAGAGACTATCCAGTGTGAGCTGGAACTAAATTCAGAGCAAGATTTAGAAACTTGAACATAATTCCTCCTATTGGCTACCATGGGAAATCCACACATGGATGACATTTTTATTTTTTAAACGTAACTGGGTGAAATCTCCAGGCACAGCAGACTTTCTGAGGGGATGAAATTTGGCAAAGTTCAGAGAAATATGTGCAATACGGTGGCTTTGATGCCAGAATTCTTTACATTTTGATTGTATTAAAGTGCTTGCTCTTGTCTTCCCAAGTTCAAGAGCAGACTTGTAGGAACATAGCACTCTCGATGCTTGTCTGTACTAGGAAGTTTTCAAAGTACAATCAAATAACATACCTGAGATCTGTTGTCCCCTTAAAGTGGTACTATCTGTGTTCTGCCTCTTCTCTGGTGACTTGGATCCATTGCTTTAATGCTGGGTCCTTTCCATAATCACTGATGTATGGATGAGCATCAGAGAGCCATCTGTTAGTATGGTCACTTCTGCTTTGGCTTTTTTCCAATCCTCACCAATACAGCCTTCTGCAGGAGAGCAAGTAGGTGGAAGAGATTCCCTCCTTACTAGTCAGCTTAGCACATCATAGACTCCTTTAGGAACTCAGTGTCTCCTAGAAACCCTCCCCTACCTCTTCTGTCAATGGATCCACCACTACCAGAGGCTCTGCTCCAGCTTCTCATCTCTACAAAAAGTATCAGCTTCAGAAATGGGGTGATGATGGCTATCTTTTCCAAACAGCTCTTTTTTGCAAATAATAGATCTTAACATTTATTTTTTACTCATTTTGAAGGGACAGCATTTTAGCTGAACAAGTACAGTGCCAACAACTTCTGCCCTGCTTCCTCTACCTAGCAGTACCACACATGGTTTGCCATCATCTCAGACTCCTTTATACTGATTTTTAAAAATGTGATTACTTAGAATACACTTCACTACATAAAAGTCCTTTTGTATGGTTCCTCAGCTTACAGCAGTTTTTAATGCAAAATAAATGTTTGCATAGGTAATACGATTTACAAAATAAACTAAAGAATGCACTCACCACAAAACGTTATGTGAATTATGCATAACTTTATGATATATGCTACTCTAAG
This sequence comes from Liasis olivaceus, assembly GCA_030867105.1. Taxonomy (NCBI): domain Eukaryota; kingdom Metazoa; phylum Chordata; class Lepidosauria; order Squamata; family Pythonidae; genus Liasis; species Liasis olivaceus. The sequence continues at coordinate 50,488,573 of CM061348.1, forward strand.
AACCAGATGAGATAACATAGAACATGATTTGCCTGGGCCAAAAATGGAAGGGAGGGGGGAAATGACACTGCTTAAAGAAGCATAAAAGTACACCAGTGACAAAAACAATAAATGAAAGTTAACTTCTAGAGGAAGAATCGGGTTGTGAAAGAATCAGATGAGCACAAAAAGGAAAATCCCCATCAATGTAGAGAAGGTGCTTAATTGAAAGGAAATAAACATGGAACACAAAAACTACAAGTCCCTTCAGTAACTTCACAAAAGTTTTTCATACTTTCCTGCCTACTGAGAAAGACCAAATAAACAGCATAGAAGAGACTAGCAAATTATTCTCCAAGACACTGTGATTGGACAGCCCTGGTATCTTTTTCACTGGGAATAGAAGCAACGTCTGTCAGTCACCCGGTTCCTCTCCTTCTTCTTTCCATCCTTCTCTGATGTTCTCCATATATGCAAAAGCAGAAGTATATTTATTAGTTTGCTTTTGCTTTTTTGCAGCCTGCAGGAATAATAAATTGCTCAGGATGCTTAGGAAAGTCTACCTTGGTTCTGATCCCTTTGAAGGGTACTCTGATGTGACTCATACAATACAGCCACCAAACTTTTCTGAAAGAGCCTGAATTTAGGATTAGAGATTTAGATGAATCCAGTGCATGTCTAGTGTAACCTATCCCTTCTTAAAATAAACTTTTCAGAATGTTGAAATAAACATTCCTTGGGAAGGAGTAGTGCATAAAATACATTTTCAGAATGCCTAATTCTTATAGGGTAAGAAGAAGTACACATGAGGTAAGTGCCAAAATAAAGTATACGTTATGCAAGTATGGACATTAAGTCAAATTCCCTTTGGTAGATGTTATTATTTCATAGGGGTAATTCTGCCTGATTGCTGCCTTGATCAACAACCAGCATAGCAGTAAGCAAGTAGAGAAACAATTACACCCTTGCTTTGTTAAGTGCAATTTCTGAGACAAATATTGCAGAACTTTGCATCCATTTGAATATAATATGATTCTGAAAAAAGAACAGAGCACATTTTTAAGACTTTCACGGAGGCAGCAATTTATATTTAAGAAAGAATAGGAAAAAAAATATCTCTACTCAATCTTCAGAGAAAAACTCTCTTCCTCCTACACCATCCATTCACAGTACTTAACTTGCCTACATTTTAGCACAATAATGCAAGCCATGCCTTGGAAGATGATTTAAATTGCTCTTCACATGGCAGCAGGCTAAGGGTGTGGGAGAAGTAACATATCATTACCATGATACATCTTCATTTCTTTAAATGCACTGAAGTGTTTGTCAGCCCATGTAAAGTACCAGGTAGGAATAAATGAAAAACACATTCTTTGGCTGGTGATAAAGAGGATGTGAAAACAAAAATGCTAACATGACATCTCAGGTTTGCTTCTTCTCATTCAAAAAAGGCTGTATAATCAATTTAGAAATGAATGTTAGGTAGACATTTTAGAAGGATTTTTTTTTCCTCTCAGACTTTACCAAAAGTTAAATGATAAAGAGAGGAATCCTGAACCTTTTCACCATCATGTGTGATTTTAACCGTTTTGGAGATATTGCTACATAAAGAAACCTTTAAAAAGAAGTGTTTTTCTTTTTAAAAAAATTCTGTCTGTTATCAAAATGGATAAGACGACTGAAGCAGGATATAAAAGTTGTAGACAACCTTCAGGACAATTAACAGCTTGTTAAGAGCAAGTATGCCTCTGGTTAAAGATAGAGCACAATTTTATTTGGTTTTCATTTTTACCAGATCACATTTGATTCCTCAGACCAACTAGTAGATTGGGACATAGTTATCTTTTGGGTTCTATGGTCTAGTGGTTAAGGCTCCAGGCTAGAATCCAGGAGACCATGAGTTCTAGTCCTGCCTTAGGCATGAAAGCCGGCTGGGGGACTTTGGGCCAGTCACTCTCTCTCAGTCCATGACGTCAGGCTTGGGCGACAAGCTGGCCAGTCAATTTCTGTTGCAAGCAACAGATCAACATTCAGTTGATCTGAGGAAGGAAAAAAAAAAAAAGTGGACCCTTCATCTGCAGGAAAAATACTAGGAAGAAAAAAAGATTATATGAATTTTGCCATGCAGTTCTAGGTTGACAAAAGCTTGTGAATTCTTATATTATAGGAAGTGGCACGACTCCCCATATATTAGAAAACCTGAGTTCCAAATGCATATATTAAAGAAGGTTACATGTGAAGATAAATATTTAATTCCATGGCTTTCTTTTGATGGAACATCGAAGCAGCTAATTAAGCAACTGCTTTATGAATATGTATGAATTTAAACTATCTGGGAATTTATTTGCTCATCCCTTCCCAAATGATTGTCTGTGTCAGCAATAGGCAACAGTTAATCAGAGGAGGAATCAAAGATTCTATTTTTGACTCTGTCATTATTAAACAAGGATATAAAAAGTGCAGCCTGCCAAGAACCTTCCGCAAAAAGTGGAGGGAAGGAATTGCATCCTTTTCTGTACTGCATAAAGTTTAATTATGAACTTTATGCTGATGGAAGATACATACTTCTGCTGTAAAGCCTGTAAATTAACTGGCTGCCTTAATTTAATGACAAGGAAGGTTGAGCTGCTGAGACAGCGACACAAGGTGTAATCTAAGTTCAAAGAGGAAAGGGAAAGTTGCTGGATTCAGATTTTAGCTTCATGTAGGAACAGCAGAAAGATATAAAAGAAGTCATAGGAAAGGAAAGGAAGGCTCATATGTTACTGTTGAGGTGATGGAGCAAGAGAACATTTGGCAGGCTGGAAACAATTGATGTTGGAATCAAAAGGCATAAGGTTTAATATTCATGTTAGGGATTGCCAGGAATAATAAATTATTATAGAATTATTCTTCCAATCTAATAGAAATAACTTATGTAATTTATTATAGGATAATTCTTCCTACAATAATGTTTTAAATTACTGCATCATTGGGATGTGTGATGATAAATGCAACAAAAGAAAAAGAAAAGGAAAAAAAAAAAAGCAACAGGACAGGACTAGATATTACTTTGAACAATTCAGCCAGTTTTTTTACTAGTGACCCTCAAGTGTGATTTGATTCAGCACTTAGTTACACGATCTAACAAAACAATAGAGAATTTATTGCAAAATTGCAGGATAGCGTTAGGAAATACAGTAAAAGTTCTATTCCATAAATTAGCCTTTCTCATATTTTGCTGATTATGATTTTGCCCCTCAAGAAATACTGGATGTTATACTGAATTTAAGTTTTTAACCATAAAAGAAAAAAAACCTTTCTTGTTAGAATGAGCGGGATGCCGATATTACTGGCCGGAGGGTATATTCCTTTTGTCCTCATATTAGTGATTTTCCACTTTATGGTCTTCCTGGCAGATATTGTCAAGTTTCCCTCTTGAGGGTTCTGCTCTACAAGGGAAAAGTGGATGATAATTTAGGTCCAGTTTGTGGACTTACTGAAACGCTTGATCACTTGCTGTGGGACTGTGTTGGATTTCTTGCTGAATGAGAGGCTTTTTGCTCTGTTTGTCCTGTTCACTTTGATGGGTCTTCTATTACATCACCGCTGGATTTGTCTGGGATCACTGTTATTGGTCATTAGCTAGGAACAGTTATGGAAATTTCTTCAATTATCCCACCTCCATGAAACATTGTAAATTTGTCTGATGGTTTTCTAAGCAATGGTGTTGTGTAAGAAAGAAGGAGAAGGAGGAGGAGGAGGAGGAGGAGGAGGAGGAGGAGAAGGAGAAGGAGAAGGAGAAGGAGAAGGAGAAGGAGAAGGAGAAGGAGAAGGAGAAGGAGAAGGAGAAGGAGAAGGAGAAGGAGAGACCCAATAAATGTCAAGAAGCCTCATATTTCAAGGGGGTGATGAGGGTGATGGCAGCAAATGTTCAAGACTGGCCTGTTTTCTTTGATTCAGAGTGCTTAACAAGTTTTAATTCAAGTAATACACCACTTTAGTGCCTTTTTGTTAATGGACCTATACTATTTTTAACTCTTTGGCATTTCATTTTCATTTCATGCAATGCTTATCATTTGTTTTTTCTTCCAGAGGTTAGCCTAGTGCCACTAACAAAATGGAAGGCAGGAATGCGTACAAGCTACCAATATAATTCAAATAATCCATTTTTTCATCCACTATTTCAGTTTAACTCTTCTTGAAGTGTGGAATATATTACTTGTTGCGTTTTGCTCCTATGCGATGGAAGACTGGCAGTAATGCAAGTTCATTTTTCACAGACAAATTCTAGCACAAATTCAACCATTATTACATCATAATGGATGTAGCGTGTAAAGCAACTCACAAGTGGATCAGCAACTTTCAAGTGGATCAGCTTACTGCCCTAAGCACAGCCCAACAATGGTTCCCCTCGGCCCTTCTATTGTTTAACTGACAAGATATTAAGACTCAATAAATGCTGAAGGTGAAATAAGAGATGAAAAATCCAGTTTTCTTCCTGGCCAAACCCCGGGCCAGACCAAGAGGCCCTTTCCCTACCCACATCTTAGGGTGCATCTGTCTGGTAGCCTTAAGCTGAAGCTGGCTGGACTCTAAACCATTTTAAGAAAACTCTTGGTAGACTGGGGCACTTCAGCAGATATTTTGTCCAGAATGTAAGCAACTGCAGTCCCCCAGGCCCTGCTGCTGGGACCTCCCAACTCTCTGTGCCAGGAAAGCAAGGGCCAATCATTTTCCTTTTCTGCGCATGCATACAAAGCTAAATTTATATATACAAAGTTAAAGTATTAAAATGGGCATGTATGCAAATACAACAGCTGCTTAAAAATAACAATTCCTTTCTTGCATGTACCCACGTTTGGCTCAAATAATGTTTGCTGCAGCTTCTGTTACAAGAGTGAGACTCTCAGTAGCATAGTGGGCTTGGCATGCAAAAGATTGCCAGCTTGAAACCCATGAGAAACTGTGCTGCCTTTTTCCCCCTGAACTATCTACTTTACTACTTTATTTTTTTAACAAGTCCCCTGGTGTATCTTTTCATTGCTTTTCCAGGCACTTGAGGTGGAATGATTTCACCCCAGCTTTCAAATATCCCAAATGAGTAAATACTGCAAAAGACATATTGATTTGGCTATATGGAACGGTGTAAAAAAAGAAAAGAAAGGAAGTTGCAGCATTTCAATAGTGCATCAATGGACTTTAAAAAAAAAAGAGTGGCCAGTGGAAAATTGAGTAGCTCAGGGAAAGAAAAATAATACTTTCCTTTTTTTTTTTTGTTAGTTTCTCTTAGGTTTCAAACCAGCACATATTATAACCACTGCACTGCAGACTATTGGCAACTATAACTGCAATGGAGAGGTTGGAGAACTGCATGGAAGCAACCATTGAGCCATTGTGAGAGGGCTTGCTTCTACTGTGCACAGTAGCCTGTCAAAGTGCAGGATTTTATCTAGGAGAAAGTAAAGTGCAACAGGCAAATTGGACAACAATTCTTGAGCCAGCATGACACTGCTTTAAATGTAGAGCAAGAGGATATGAGTGGAGATCGTATTTGTGGTGGGCTTGGGATGAGTAGAACATGATGCCAGCCATTTCTTCCCTCCCAAAATAGTTGGTGGTCCATATTTGCAAGGGGATCTCCTAGAAGTGCAAATATGCCCTAAATGGCCAACCTGCCCGCTGCATCCTCTACCAGTTGAAGGTTGTGAAAGTGCCTTTAAAGGCAGTTCCAAACAGAAAGTGTTGCAGTAATCTAATTTAATTAGATTTGCAGTTGGTGAACCAATGTAAGTTAGTGAAAGCTCTCCTAGCCATTTCACTGGAATGACCAGGACAACCTTGAACTATACTCCTGGCTTTTTAGATACACTCTGTGCATGGATGACATTTCAGCCCATAATTCTAGCTACCAACCCAAAATGTATGCTCAGGTTATTTTTGTATGACCTTATCACCCATATCCATGCAAATAGACTTTTTAATTACATTCAGTTTAGTGAAATTGTATGAAATCTGCATAAATGTAGGCATACCAATCTCAGCATCCTTTGCACTGGATGCTGTAGAAGACTATAATGTAGGCAGTGATTTTTTCTTGGTAGTATCTGTGCCACAAGTGAAATTCAAAGAAATCTAGGTAGGAAGTAGGATAAGTCACTGAAGCTTTAATTAACCATTTAAAATGTATTGTAAATGGTTAATATAATGTATTAACAAAGTGATAGTACTTAAATAATCTTCTTGGGAAAAAATGGCTTGTTTTGATCGTGGTGGAACCCAGATTCTTTGATGAAATGCCGAGTGGGACTTAAGATATGAAAGGTTAAGAACCAATGGTGTACAAAGATGTTTGAAGGTACCATTTTCACAGGTTCAGTCATATGTCCCATTATTTGCATGCATATGTGTGTTTATTCAGACATGTTATGCAAGTACTTAGTTCTCTGGAGAAGTCTATAATGCTTGGAAAGGTGGAAGGAAAGAGAAGAGGATGACTAGCAGCAAGGTGGCTGGACTTGATTGCAATGGTAATGGGCACACCATTGGAAGACCTGAAGGGCCAGGTTGGGGATAGATCCTCCTGGAGAATTTCTGTCTATGTGGTCACTAAGAATTGACACTGACTTGATGGCCTACAAAGATATGCATTTTAAAGTTGGAATACAGCTGTGGTTTATTTAGGGCTGCACTAAATATTTCAGCTTTTGAGGCATGAGCAAGTTTTTGAGCACTGAAATATGTTATAAAGAAACTGGCGCTAGATAGATATATGGTGCCTCTGTAATGGAAATGTCTTTTCTTCCTGTTGAAGCTTTTCTGCCATCAAGTCCCCCCTACCCCATTGAGAATGCCTTTCCTTTTTGCTTGGCACATTGGCTAATAAGGGCCACGCCATGTATAGCCAATCAGAAGGGCTACAGACTATAATCACTGAGGTCAAAAGAATTACTGTAAAATGAGGGCACTCTTGGACTGGTGTAAACCTACTGACCAATCAGTAGGAAGAATAAATGCTTATTGAATAGGTGGACACGCTGTTTCCTAAAAGACTGCCAAAAGGAAGGGACAGCTTAGCCTAGAATTATTCTCTGACAGTATTAGTCATCATGACTTAGTTACACAACAAATAGTTCAAATTATTATTTTAGTATATTTGGAATGTAACTAATTTAAGTGACTAGTACTTCAACATGCCACAGGGTTATTACTTTCCAATATACTACAATGTATTTTCATTAATGTGATAATCTTAATTGGCATTTATCATCTACTATTATATTTAGAGTAATATTTTGGCTGTCATGTGAGTATTATGCATTTTATAGTTTATGTGGGTATGTATGTGTATGTGTATGTCTGTCTGTCTCACCCCATTGGTTTTGATGTGGGTTGATTAGGTAGATAAATATAAAGCTATCACCTTAAGCATTTCGAACTGAGAACCATAAGAGTTGCCAATTAAATCTGGGAGAAAAAGACTATGGGGAAATATCAGGGAACTCATCAGTGATACTTCAGTAACGAAACCAATGCATGAATAAGAAGTTTCCAAGAAGATAAGTATTACCCAACAAATTAACCTTCTACGGCAACAATTGTCTATGTTGACAGTAAGAGAAATGGAAATAAAAATGAATTACACAAAACAAAAAATTTTGAGTTCGCAAATAAACCAGGGAAATGGTTGGGATACACATTTCAAAAAGAAAAAGAAAATTATATTAAAATTACAAGAGGGAAGTACTGTACTAACAGATAATGTGAACATGCAATCTTTTTAATCAATATTATTCTAATTTATATAAAGGACAAGAAATTTCCTTAGAGAAAATGGATGAATATTTAAAGAAACAAAATTTACCAAAGATTACACAGAAACAGAAACAGATAATGAACAGACCTATAATAATGAGGCAAGCTTGTGAAGCTATAAAAAAGACCAAAACAGGAAAGGTGCCTGGACCAGATAATTTACCAGCTTCTTATTACAAATGTTTTGAGGATGAAATCTTACAACCTTTACAAAATATGATGAATTCTATTTTACAGAGGGGAAAGATGCTGGATAGCTAGAAAGAGGCTAATAGCGTTAATACCTAAAGAGGGCCAAAATCTGACTAACAAGAAACTTTCGGCCAATATCATTATTGAATAATGACTATAAGTTGCTTACAATGATTTTGTCTGCATTTATAGTTAAGGGATAATATTAGAAATGTGTTGGACATTTTGGAATATTTGAAGCCACATAATGAAAAACAAGCTGCATTGATTTTCTTAGATGCAGAGAAGGCCTTTGACCATTTGAACTGGGCTTTCTTGTTTAAAGTTCTGGAAGATATGAACTCCAGAGAGAATTTTATTAAATGGATAAGATTGATTTACACCTCACAGAAAGCACAAATAATTGTTAATGGAGAACTAACAAAGCCCCGTGAGATACAAAAAGAAGGATGCCCATTGTCTCCACTCCTGTTCATTTTAGTTCTTGAAATACTGAATAGAGATATAAGACAAGATGAGAGAATTGTGGGAGTAAAAGTCAAAAGAGAAATTTATAAGTTAAGGGCATTTGCTGATGATTTGGTGTTGGTTTTAGGGGATTGGTTAAAGGGAATAGAAATATTAATGGGAAAATTAAAAGAATTAGATATGCTAGCAGTTTTTAAGATTAATAATCAGAAAACAAAGATGTTAACAAAAAACATAAAAAAGAGGATCAAACAGAACTGATGGACAAAACTGGTTTTAAGACTGAGAAAAAAGTAAAATATTTGGGTATCACCATGACAAATATGAATTGTATGTTATTTCAAAACAATTCTGTTAAGATATGGAATGAAATTAAAAAGGACATGTTAAGATGGGAGAATTTTCACTGCTGGGGAGAATTTCTGTGATAAAGGTGAACGTTCTGCCTAAAATGAAGTTTTTGTTTCAGACAATCCTGTTTGACAACTGATGTACCATTTGAACAATGGCAAAAATATATATCTAAGTTTGTATGGCAAGGGGAAAAGCCACAAGTTAAATACAAGATGTTACAAGATGCAAAGGAAAGAGGAAGATTCAGTTTACCTGATCCGAAATTGTATTTTGCCCCTTGTTCTTTGGTTTGGATGAAAGAATGGGTGTTGCTGAGAAATAAAAGACTTTTAGAGTTGGGAGAACGTGATCTGACATTTGGGTGGCACAGATACTTCTGGTACGATAAAGTCAAGGTTAATTTAGATTTCCAGAATCGTTATATTAGACATGCCATATTAAGAATATGGAATAGATACAAACCCAGGCCATGCCCCAAAACACCTAATGGCTCTCAGCACAAAAAGCATTTTATAGACAAGAAATAATAGACAAAGATAAATGGTTAACATATCGTGAAATACTAGAATTTTATCAAGGGGAATATCAAATAAAATCAAGAGAACAAGTTATGACAGAGGGACATAGTTGTCAATGGTTTTCTTACTTATAGTTAAAGTAGATAAAAGAATTTATGATATTGGAAAATGTAAGACAGAATTTGAAACAGAATTGTGTACAAATGATGAACATGTAATTGCTAAAATGTATAAACTTTTATTGAAATTTGAAACAGAAAAAGAACATGTCATAGAATGTATGATAAAGTGGGCTAAAAACTTTGGTTATAATATAGAAATGAAACAATGGGGAAATATGTGGTTGAAAGGACTGAAATTTACATCATGCTATAATCTTAAAGAGAATTTTTATAAAATGATGTACCGTTGGTATATGACACCAGAAAAATTTATGTAGGAAATGTTGACAACATGAAGGGTCATTTTATCATGCTTGGTGGACATGTAAAAGGGCTAGAAAATTTTGGGCTCAAATACATACAGTGATTAAGAAGATTTTAAAGATTAATATTCAGTTGAAACCAGAACTTTTCCTCCTGGGACTAATAGATAAACAGTTAGAAAAGAGCCATGGAACACTGTTTTTATATATGATAACTGCAGCAAGAGTGTTATATGCATAAAGTTGAAAAAATTTAGCAATACCTTCAATGGAAGAATGGTTGGTGAAGATGACAGAACTTGCTGAAATGGTTAAATTGATTTGATTAGAGAAAAGACAATATCTACATTCATTGGTGACTAGAAATCCCTAATGGACTTTTTGCATAAAAAAGAAAGAAATGAACTTATGATTTATGGTTTTGATGTTTAGACAGGATAGATTATAGAAAGAAGAGGGTCATGATGTAATTTTAGAGAGAGAGGTTAAAATATGATTGTATTTATAATTGCTGTGAAGATGATCAGAATCCACTTCTTTATATCTTTCTTTATATCTTCTTCTCCTTTTCTATTTTTCTTCTTTTTTTCTTTTTGCAATTTTAGGGTTTTTTTGTTTATTTCTCTCTTTCTCTTTCTTCCTTTTTGTTTTATTGTATTCTTACTATTGTTAAAACTTTCAATAAGATTATACACACACACACACACACACACATAAAACCAATGCACAAATGTACCTCAATTTTTGTCTCCCATAAGTTTTATGTGTATTTCATATTGACTTGATGAAATAATTCTGGAGGACCATGACTGATATTTTGATTATTTATAACAAATCAAAGCACAAAAAGTTAATGGCCTTCTCTGTATCACATTACATTCACAAGGGTTTCTCTGTCTTTATCTATTATGTCAATTCAGCAAAGATATGCACGTGCAGGATATAATGTGTGCCTGTCACTAGGCAAATCTCTGAAGTTGTTGAGTAATTTTGATCTTCCCTGTTTGGAGTTGAAGAATATCATATATGAAAATCACATCCTTGAGGTATGGATATGGGATTAATATCAAAGTTCTTACATATGCCAGTGATTATCTAAAACTCTGGGCATGTAAGGTGTTCCCATAAATAGCTATGCCAGTTGTCAGCATATGAGACTTTAAAAAATCCTGTTGTTTACAATGAATGCAAAGCTGTAGTCCAGAAGAGAGAGAATCATGCACAGCTGAAGTTCTTATCACCACCACCACCACCATCACCACCACCATTATCTATAACAATTGAATTGTCAAAACAGTTGACAAAATTAGAATTAGAATTATTTGACCTCACAACATTTATTTTACAAAAAAAGTATTACTTGGAACCACATATATATTAGTGCAGTATTTGGACAATTCTTTGGGATAAGGTTTGAATTGACCCTGAATTACCAGCATTTACTGATTATTCTTCAGAAAAGACTATATGGCACCTCTTTTAATCAGATTATTTCTGTTAAAGTGATCTGATTTCACTGCACACCTTCTGTAATTTACTCCTGATAGTAGTATTTAGAACTGTCACCTTTTTACACATATAGATCTCTGCATCACTGGATAATAATGGAGACCTTTTCAGTGAATATTGCAGAAGCCTTCATTTATATTGTACTGAGTGCATGTACATTTATACAGCATATATTAAGTTGACGGTTGTGTGTAGGAGTATCAGTTGTCTGCATGAAATGTAGCACATCAGTGAGTGCATTTCCATGATATTCTCCTGAGGCTGTATAATCTAGTTTATAACTTGGGCCACCATTTCCATGAAAAGCTCTCATATGTCCAAAATTATTGATAATTTCTTAGATATATTTTTGGCAGTTACCATGAACTGTATTACGTAGAGTTTTGTGATCTTCATGATTTGCTTCAATACAGATTATAAACTTCCATTAATCATTCAGATGGCAATGTAGTTACACCCACTTAAGTTATTGTGCCAAACTGTAACATGTGCTATCCTGAAATGTTGCAATAGTAGAAATATCTTTTGCATCTCGTTGTCATATTATAGACCCTCTTCTCTGTCATGTGGGATAGGCTTTACATACCAGTTTGATTTAAGACCATTTGATAAGCATATTGGGAAGTTAAGTTAAAAAGTCAAGAGTCAAGAGTTTTAGTGTGTGTATAGAAGAGAATGGAATGGGAGGCATTTGGTGTGAACTTGTTTTCATGCCAATAAACAATCTATCTATTGAAATGATGGCTATAAGGAGGCAGAAAAGTGGTGGGAAGAAAGGAATAGTTCTATTTCAGAAAAAAAAAATCACAGGTATGATACAATCCAAGCAGAAATGCATTTTCAAACATGGTTAACTTTGACAGAATGGAGCCCAACATTAATGTATTTAGATAAATGAAGTACTGTTGTTTATATTAATGTATTTTCATCTTAGGAAAAAGCATAATATTTGATATAAAATATTTGATATTTATATTCAAGCTGGAATTCATCCAGGATCTGAATAATTGCTATTCAATTAATTACTAATTAAATTTAGGTTTGATTCTAGGGCTGAGCAACTATTTGGCCAAGAAACATCAAAATATCTGTCTATCCAATCCAGTACAGCCATTTCAGTTTTATCACAAAGAAATAGATCTCAACTGCTGTACAATGTTAAATTAGATACGCCAATTGGTGAGTTTCAACATCCTGTATGAAAACAGTGTGAAACAGGGCACTGGCATCAGATGGAGTTTCAGTCATCAGGAACCTTATGATTCTGCTGCTCTGTGAAGCTTGACTTGAATTATGGTGTAAATCTAAACACGTTTACTCAGAAATAAGCAAGTTGATTTCAAAAACTAAGTATTGTGTAAGTAAGGATTAATAACATACTTAGAACACAGGTACTATAACTGAGTTTAGTCTTAAACGCAGTACACTGCATCTCCCTCAGTGTACTGAACATTTACTTACAGCTGACCTTTCAGTATCTCACACTGGATTCAGTTTAGCTGTGATATGTTGAAGTTCTGCATTTTTAAAAAAAAAAAAAGCCTCTGTACAGCAAGACTAATCAATTATAAACCCACTGTGCTTTACTTAGAGACTTACAGAATTCTCACTGTGTATATTATCATCAGTAAAATATATTCAAAGATGGATAAGGAATGTTGATGGCAGATGCTCTGACATGTAACTTACTTTTCAAAGTAAGCATGAAAATAATACATGATCCACACTATTCTTGTAGATACTAGTAATTAAACCACTTATTGTGGTCCTTTTCATTGACTAGGAATAGCCACAGGAGTCTGATTGTACTATGGGCAATGTTTAAAGAGACTTTCTGACTTGTTTATAATTAAGACATATATTGAGTTCTTCCTCTAGGCTTTCTTGCCCTGAAGTCTTAGGGCTTGCTGAGAAAAAAATGTCAGTAAAGGAATGTGACTTGTTGAGGTGCTTGAAGATTATTCAAGAATTTTCCTTTCCTCGTAACTCATAGCTTTTGCTTTTTCATAAACTAACTGTTTACACATATATTAGGCTCTCATACTTAATGTGCATGACTGCATACCTGAAACTCAGATAAAAAGATTCCAGAGAAGGGAAGGGAAGAGAAGGGAAGGGAAGGGAAGGGAAGGGAAGGGAAGGGAAGGGAAGGGAAGGGAAGGGAAGGGAAGGGAAGGGAAGGGGAGGGGAGGGGAGGGGAGGGGAGGGGAGGGGAGGGGAGGGAGGGAGGGAGGGAGGGAGGGATTATTGAGTGTTTGAACAATAACAAATGTTTGAAATTCAAGACATTCCAAGATTTAGAAGAATAATCTCTGTCTTGAGGAACAAAGAAGAATAAAAATGGTCATATATTTATGTTTGTGTTTATTTTATTATTAATCTTTGTTTCATTGTTAGCTATTTATGATGTTCTGTTATAAACCATTTTGAAAAAAAAAATTAAAGTAGGGTTCAAATGTCTTAAATAATGTACACTTTAATAATGGTAAAAACTATCAATCCATAAATACATCTGAAGAATTTCCATTTTGCTTGCATATTTATTATAACCAGATAGTTAAATAGCAAAGGAATTAAAAAACCCCATACACTGGCATTAATCACACATTGATTTATTCATTAATAAGAAATCTACTTTACAAAGTAGCCAGAGGTGGTTTACATTAAAGACTACAACAGAAGCTCAACAAACTTGGATTTTTAAAAATTTGTTCTACATATGAAATAAAACATGTTACAGCAAAGAATGAAATTTGATGAGGATTCTACCTTAAGGACAAAAAAAAGTTCACCTTTTATAACAACAAATAGTTGGAACCAGAGCATTGCTTTAGTGACACTGTTCACTTCAAGACAAGTCCAAACTCTTCAACATTATGAAAACTCTGCCTATTGCTTTGTAACAGAAAATTTATTACCACCAAATCATTTACAACAGACAGCATGCATTCCAAAACTGATTTGTTACTTTAGGCCACAACAACTCACTTTCAAAGTCAAAAGAATTCATTATATTGTACAGGAGGAAGAGTGTGAATGAAACAATTCCCAGGGACTGTTTTAGTGAACATCCAATCTAAGATTTGCAATTCCGACAAGCTTGTTTGTAACACAGCAAAAACATAATGGGCACATTAAACTATAGCGTGGTGTCTGAAGCTTAGATTCGTCAGTGAATTTTCTTCTTTCCATTTGGCCCTTGCAATATCTCCATGGATGCTGGTTTCTTTCCTCTGAAACAACCCAGGATTTGGCATGGTCCCAAATTTGAACACTGTGTACTGGTCTTTCTTCAGGGAAGCATTGCTTATTTATATGGAAATTTGAGCCCTTTGGTTTTCAAGATTTCCCCATTATTCATTATTTATACAACCCTCCTTTTCCTCTGAGAAGTTCCAGGAGGTCCATATGGGCCTCTTCTGATCCATTTTATTCTCTCCCTAATACTCTGCTGTGGATTAGGCTGAGAGGCAGTTGTTTGGTATAAGGTCACCCAATGAGTTTGTCACATGATCAGCTAGGATCTTGTTCACAAAAAGTAAGCTACAAACTGATAATCTAAGAATATTAACAAACTAAAAACAGTTACCCTCCAGGAACTGATTTAAACAGAAACTCATTCATTTACCACCATTATCACCAGGGGGTAAATGAATGGCTCTTTTGAAATGTAATGAACTAAGATACAAAGGTAAGAAATAGAATGCAGACATTATCTGTATTCCTTGATTTATAATTGCTTTGTACACTTCAGAATATCTTTGCTTTTGCTTCTAGACCTCACCTATTACCTCTAAGATTAAAGTGAAAATTCTACAGCAAAGGAGTTCATACTAAAGACGGGGTGATCGGACTTTGTCAACTTTCTATTTCAAATGTTTTTCTAGTTGTCACCTGAAACTTCCAGATGTTGTTGGACTTCAATTTCAAGTATCCCTACTAGCATATATATTGGTCTAGAATAGCAAGAATTTGGGGACACCATCCCTCTTCCTGCTGCGTCTCAGCACTTACTCATTAGCCTCCTTCCTGATGTTCAGGAAGGCTCTAGATTATTTTTGAAGAAAGAGGGGAGAAGTTTATACTTATCTAATCTATCTCGCATGACAATATTTACACTACAGACCACTCCATGAGAGGGAAGGAATAGAAATAAAAAGAAAAGCATTATTAACATTATGGTATATTTCATACATTTTCCATCTCACACACACCAACAATGATGGCAGGTATACACGTCCTGAAGAATGCATTGATGTACCTGGCTGTATGTCTTACGTGAAGGAGTTGTACTGCTGAATAGACCTGACCTGTATCACTGCCTTCAATAAATAAAATAACGGAAGACCAATCAGCCAACTAGTTTCTGCTGATATCTAAGACAATGCTCCATACCTTATCTTAATTATATTTTTCATTTATTCATTTATTTTCTATCTGCATTTCAGTTCAAATGGATCACTCAAGGCAACTTTTAGGATAAAAGAAGCAAAGTGCACACCCAAGTTGCAAAGGCCAAACACTCAGAATGTAAATTGTACAATTGTTAGCTTTGGAGATCTGGTTGAAGAAATCAATTTTTCACTCCCTTAGGAATCTTATTTTTTCACATCCCTGTATCACAAACCTATATATTCTGCACTGAGTTAACCCAACATAGGCTCTTAATACTGCAATTACTAGAACTGCAAAACAATAAAGAAGCGTAGCTGTTAGTGTTAAGATTACCTTTCATAGGTCAAAACTCCAATAAAGTTTCAGTTCCTTTAAGATGGATCAATGAGGTACTATTGACCATAGAGGTGATGCTGTACCAATAATGTCTCATTTATGGCTGAGCTACCTCACCATTTGTTCATTTCCAGAAAAGTGAACATACAAGTGCAGAACCATATTTGTTCAATAAAGAAAATTAGGAATGTTGAACATTTGTCAAAGTGAAGTGCACCTTCTACACAGTCCTAGAAAACTTTACTAAGGCCTGCTCTAGAAGTAAGAGAGAGGTTTCAGTCAGGATGAAGCCTCCTGAGTACACTACAACCACTTCAATCAGTTGCTTTGCTACTACAGTCTGCTTCAATTCCCCTCCACTGAATTCCTTAAAAAATAAAACAGGACCCTATGAGACTGGAACCCCTTCCCCCAGTGATCTGGCAGACCCCACCCTTTATGGAAGGCTGTAAAGAACTGGCTCTTCCTACAGGCACTGGGGTAGAGTAAGATGGCAGCTGTGGATAGTTTGTTGGGGGCATCCCAGGAGGTTGGATGAAGTGCCTGTTTTTTGTGTGTTTGTGTGTGTGTTTATGTATGTTTATTGTTTTGTGGTTTTATTGTTATTGTGAGCCACCCTGAGTTGTCCTCTAACATGAGCAGCCATGCAAATCTTATAAATAACAACAACAATATATTAGATATATAAGGCCACCTAATCAGAGAGAGTCAAGGTAGCTTGCATTAAAAACTCAATTAAAAACACGTTAAGCTTAATTAAAATAAACAAAATTAAAATTAAAATATATTTTGGGGAGTACATAAAATATATAAAAAATAAAATTATATATATACTGTATATAATTTCATACACACACACACACACACACATATATATACATATATACAGTGGTACCTCGGTTCACGAACTTAATTCGTTCCACGATTCTGGTTGCCAACCGATTTTGGTCACCAACCGAATCAAATTTTCCCATAAGGTTCAATGTAAATAAGGTTAATCTGTTCTGAACCATATGTATATATTTTTTTAACCATATTTATTTTTCAAAATAGTTGAGATTATTGACTTCACCATCTTGTACTCCGAGGCCAGATCAGTCACACGAATACCACACTCATGCTTTTCTACAATTTCCTTCTTCAATTCAATGGTTATTTTCTTCAAAACCTTCTTCTTACAATTCTTGCTCTGCACTTTCTTGTTACCTTCATTACTGCTCTGCACTTTCTTTGGAGCCATGCTGGATGTACTGTATGCTAAAAAGCACACCAAAAAGCTTCACAGCAAGTGTCTGTCTGCGACTGCGATCTCACCTAGAGGAAGCCACAACCACGTGTCAGAGCAGGGAAGATGGCTGCGGGTCGTGTTCATCACCCGATGCGGAGTTCACGAATGGAAGCAAAATTTTGCGAACGCTGCTGTTCGCAAACCGAATTGCTCGTGAACAGAAGTGTTCATGAACCGAGGTATTACTATATATATGTAACGCAGAATGACATATATAATTCTTCCCTTGTCCCCAAATGGCATAATAATATTATATTACCTTGTAAAGCTGGCATAATTCAAACTACTTAACAATCATGGACTATCTACATGCATTGGCAGGATACT
The DNA here is from genome assembly GCA_030867105.1 of Liasis olivaceus. Lineage (NCBI taxonomy): Eukaryota > Metazoa > Chordata > Lepidosauria > Squamata > Pythonidae > Liasis > Liasis olivaceus. The sequence continues at coordinate 50,506,157 of CM061348.1, forward strand.
TCTTTAAAATGTTTAGGGACTCAGAAAAAAGTTATTTTATTTTAGTTTTTTACAAAAAGCAAAATTAGAAATATTGGAAACATATCTTTGTTCCTTGCTTGTGGGTAGATGATCGATAGATTTCTGAATTGGTTTGAATCACTTCCAATCAGGGAAGTTTTTTTTTAAAAAAATGGTCTTCCACCAGAGCATGTATCAATCATTGCCAGTATTGTTCATTAGTTACAACCACTGAAACACAGCTATAGGCCTTTCTTATAAAATATGTAAATTAATTATTTTAATTTATAATTTGGGTTCTAGAAGAGCTACAAACAAGCTGTTTCTTGAAAATGAAATCAGAAAATGGGGGGGGGGGGAGCAGCTAATCCTATTTGCCAGTGTCCATGCTATCAGGCTAATTATCTTAATTACATTTTTAATTTGCTGAGATCCAGAACTTCATGTCATTCACCTCCAGTTTTCCAAGCCAAAGAGGCAAAAAAATTGCTTCATTAAGTACCACAAGGCTTCATTTACCTTTGGAAAATATCATTTTCCTCCCAAACTCATTGTCACAGGGAGGTGGCTAATGTGAGGTTGCAGTTCATGGGTTTAGGTTCAAAAGGATGTGTTTCTGATTCTGAAAACAAGCAAGCTGTAAAGCGATTCTGCTTTTACAAAATAGCAGTGTGCGAACAGACGGGCAGGCAGCACCACACAGAGCGCTTCTATAAGGATCCATCATCAGCCTTTGTAACACCAAAGCCTCCCTTAGCCAGGTGTTGAAAACGTGAGTGGAAGGCCAAGCTCTTAAAGGCCTAGATTTCTTTTCTTTTCCCTTCATGTTTTTAGGAAGTTACTATTTCAGAAGACAGATGAAATGCATTTATATGTGTTTCACAAAAATATATTTTCTTTTCACTGGCTTGAAAAACCTCCTAACTAAGTCCTGTAATAAAGCTTTATTGAAATCGTCTTATGTTTTCAGTGAAATGGATCAGAAATGAAATGGACCAAAGAATTGGACCCCAAATGCTATGAAATGGAGCAGAGGAACAAAATACTAAATCCAAACTTCAATTAACTTAAATTGCTTTCATTGTTAAAGAGAGAGAGACTAAGAGACTACAATTCACTCAATTTTTCCTCTCTACTTTACGGGAGAAAAAAGGGTAAATTACTGTATTCAATTTTGGGTACCCTACACTTGTGTTTATATTTATGGAAAGAAAATGAGAGTTCATAGTTATTCCATATCATGTATAATACTATATTGTCCCCCAAACAAATACAAAGCTATCAGCAACCTTTTTGAAGTTGTGTGAAAAAGTGAAACTTAAGTTAATATTATCACAGTCTTAACTGAGCTATCTTTTGCAGGTTTATAGTTACTAACATGGATGTTTCTTTCATGGTTCAGGACTGCCTAACAAGAACTTTGATCTGCTGTTTTAAAAACAAGAAAAATACATTTAAAGCAAACTAGAAGAGGCAAGGAAAAAATGCCATACCTGGCATTCAAAATCACAGCTATGTGAATCATGAGACCTAAGACAACCATATCTGGGCCGGAGAAATCCGAAGAACTACTAGATGGCAGCAAAGAGAAATCTACCTTCCCTACCATCTAGTGCTTGCCTGGCTTTTCTGCAACTCAGATCAGGTATCTTTTTTGGAAAGCATGACAGAATATTTTTTTCAGTGCTTTACCTTTATTACCTGTGATGAATGATTCCATTTCTACATTAGACAATATTCATCTAGTGGTTGAGGTAGCAGTTGAGGTAGTGGCATGTTCCAATACAATTATACTTTTTGTTTTCACATAATTTACATCACAACTTAATGCTTAACATGGCTTGATTGATTAATTAGTGCAATCAAGTTGGTGTTGACTCTTAGTGACTACAAAGATAGATTTTCTTCATGATGATATGTGGAGTCCTTGGGGTTCTCTGAGTTAATTCAGCAACTAACAGACACATAGAGATAAACAGCATCTACATACTATTCAAAAGAGACAAAAGACAGAATATCGCCTCACCAGCAATCATCGCCCAGATAAACAAAGGTTACCACCAGGCACACAATCAAGCAGCAAACATATGCTAATCAAAGAACTACCAGAGGAGCAAAACAAACTCCCCACCCTTACCAGCACTGGCAAGGCAGGCCACAGCACATAAATAGAGAGCAAACCCCATCCCATTTTAGCACTGAAGATGTTACCTAGCCGGGTAATGAAATGTTTGCAAGAAAAGAACCAAGCTCAGAGAACCCCAAGGACTCCACAGTTGAACCCTGAGCTACACATATTCACCTCTATGATGATGTGTCCCTAACCTGGTCCTTCAAGTCTTCCAACAGTGCACCCATTGTCATTCACCTTTCTGTTAGTCATCATCTTCTTCTCTTTCACCTTTCCCAGCATTAGCCTAGGTCTTCACATAATGTGTGTGAAGTATAATATGGGACTGGTCTTTTGTGCCTGAAGTGAGAACTCTGGGTTGACTGGGCAGCAGTGATTCAGGGAGATGCTGGAGGTGGATCGTCACTTTAGTGACAGGGGCAAAGGCATCAGTTATACTGCATGGAAGAAGGCAATGGTAAACCTGGATCATATGGAAAGAAAATACAAAATAATATGGTTTGGAGTGTAAATATTTTGTTAGGAAAAAAATTAAATATTTTTTGGATGGTTACTAAAAAAGCTAGAATGGACCTTCACAATGTTTTGAGTTTTGAGTTTGTTTCTCATTGCACAATTGCACTTAGCAGATGTTAATCCTTATTATATCTGTGATTTTACTAAATAACATTTTACCCAAGATATTTACCTTTTATATCTTCAGTCATAAAAACCATGACCAAACTAAATTTTAATAGCTAACAGTTCTGTACAATGATTGGGACATTTGGCAATTTGTAGCTATTATATAGATTGTGGACTGAGCTTTTAATGTGTGCAAGATTGACTAGTTTATGGGGTCGTTGTGTAGTTAAAACAGAAAGAGAGCACAGTCATAGCAGGTCCTTAGAGGCAAAAAGATTTATAAAATGTATATATCATGACCATGAATATATCTGCTATTCTAGCTGCAAAACTACAATTGAAACAGAAGCCATGCCTTCTCTGACAAATGTGACGCCAGCAACTGTCACAGATGTATCCTGAAATTAAACAAGGACCCCACTCATTGTACGCTGTCCTCCTCATCCTCATCCTATGTGATAGATGTGCTGTACTTAACAATCAAATGCTGCACTGGCAGAAATGATGGGAGGTAAAGCCCAAGACAGCTGGAGGATATCAAGCAGCAGAAGACTGATCTATTCTTTTACTTTACTTTTTTGAACAAATAGAATCTTAGCTTGAATGCAGTTTGACTGAGGGCCACATTGCATTCTAGATTGCAATAGGCTTTTTTTAATTTAGTCATCACATACCATTGATTTGTATGGGTCACTTCTAGTATGACTAAAAAAAGATCCAATTGAATATGTTAAATGAATAATCACCCTCATAGTAGCTGCTTTTTTTATTATTATTAAATGTATGATTATTTATGATTAAATCTATATCTGGCCTTTCCATTTGTATTTCTCAAACTTTGTCTTTCTCAAGTGGCTTAGAATAATAAAATAGAATAATAAAATTAATTAAAAGAGCATTAATGGATAGGGAATCACAAATAGACCTTTGCTGCAGGTGGAAGTTTTTGTAACCCTTTCCTCACTGGCATTTTGTTAAGGCTGCTGTCACTGCATGTTTTTTGGGGGGGGGGGGCAGGGGGGAAGTCTGTTTATCAGGGTTAGAGTTCCAATTCCAAAGGCGTCTTTCCTTCTCCTTCTCCTTCTCCTTCTCCTTCTCCTTCTCCTTCTCCTTCTCCTTCTCCTTCTCCTTCTCCTTCTCCATTATGGCCACCCACTCCAAAGAATCTGGACTGGTGACAACGTATCAATATATCGTGCTGCCTGCTGTTTATTCTTTTCTGAGAAAGCCATGGCAGTCCCAATGCAGAGCACCATATTTCTTACTGGAAAAAAGGATAGTTGGGTGCATTTTATCGATGTCTGCTGTTTTCATAGACAGGTACATGTGGCTTTCTTGACAATACAGCAATACAGCAATGGCTTGCCACTGCCTTCTCCTGGAATGTTTTGGACTTCCCAGTCTAACCCTGCAATTTTAGTAGTCCTCGAAGGACCCATCCAAGGGCTCACCAGGCCCAGCCCTGTCAAACTGTTTTTTTTCACTTCCAAATTGATCTATGCATCTCTTCAAATACAAGCCCCAAAGAATATATATTTGCAAATCCTTCAAGTAGAGGATAGTCCTCAAGAAAACGCATACATATATACACTGATTTTCAGCTATTTCCTCCCCTTCCCACCAAAGAAAGCTGAACCTATTTTGCACCCCTGAATAGGACTGAAATATGGGAAAAACTGATACCGGGCAATTTTGGTCCTGACAGTATATATAACTGTGTTTCACGCCAGGAGGGACCACCTTTGGCCCTAAGACTACATGCTACCTTTTTGGAGATTCTTAATGCCAAAATTCAGCAGCAAAATTTCCCATCATTTTGAGCTGGAAACACATGAAAATGTAGGACAATAGTGGAAATATTTTCTGTACATTAAAAAAATATACAACTTCATCCCCCAAAGCTGCAAAAACAAGCAGAAAACCCTGGTCTACCCACATGTATGATGGAGCTACATCCATTTTTCATATTTGTTCTGCCTGCTGTAGTTTTTGTTTATGCCAAAATTGGCTTCCAGTCACCTAAAATGGCTAATCCAATTTAGGCATCAGAACTGAGTGGACTTTCTCCACAGATCTGTAAAATTAAATCTTGTAAATGGTTTGGCATTGCTTGCAAACTTCTCTGTTTAAACAATTTTTTGAAAAGCTTTTTAAAGAAGATGCTGTGAACCATTTATAATACCATCATGTAAAAACTAATGACATCATCTAATGATGTTTGTTTTGCACTAGGAATTAAAGATGTGGATGTACTTCAGAAAGCAAATAGGAAAACTTTTTTGAAAAATAAATCAAATGCCCCTTTTCTTTAGTATTTTCTCCACAACGTATACCATCTATTACAGACCACAGTTTACCTCTGCTAATATTTACATAAGGAACATATCATTATTTAAACTGCAGTTTAATTGCAATTGCATCGTTTAGATTAAAATACACTTTAATTGCATTTAATTTCTGTGTGGTTGCAATTAAAATACACTTAGTCACACCCTCTCAAATATCTCTTCGAAATGTTGAGTCAATAACTCAGCAGGGCCTTAACTATACACTTAGAAATAGAAAAGCATCAATCAAAATGTATATAAGCATGTTCATGAAATCCCTGAGGATTTCAGGGGGAGTTCGGAGAACATGTAGGAATGCAGATTGTCTCCCAGCAGTACTAACTGGTAGTAGCTTATCATCTGATTAGAGAGTGTTCTAAGAGGAACTCAGTATAATAGACTAGACTGTGAAGAAAATTAAAATTCAGCATAATTTAAATGGAGCACACTCTTAACTTGGGAAGTAAAATGGAATGGTCTGATGCTGTCATGCTGATATCATATCAGTCTAGCTACAAATTGCCTAAACTCCCAATATAGTGTTTGTGTTGATAAATTATGCACAGCAGAGCTCCATCTTCTGCATCAGTTTCAACCATTTCTAGATCAGGAGGCCTTTCTCATGTCCACTCATGCCTTGGTCACTTCCCAGTTGGACTGTCGGAATGTACCACACATGAGAGTGCTCTTGAAGTCTGCCCAGAAGCTACAGCTGATCCAAAATGCGGCAACTTGAGTAGTTACAGGTACTACTTGTTTTGGCCATGTAACATCACTATTTTGAGAGCTGCACTGGCTCCCATTTGGTTTCCAGGTGCAATTCAAAGTGATGGTTGTCAACTGTAAAGTCCTACATGGCTCAGGTCCTGGGTATCTGTGTGACCACCTACTCCTAGTGACATCTGCTCCTCTGATAGGAGGACAAGTATTCCTGCACAAGGAATATCTACTCTTACGGAATGTTGCCAGCAGAGAACACAGGGCTGGCCTTCTTTGTCACTCTTCCCCTTCATTTAAATAGCGTTCCCTGGAGATCAGATTGGCCTGTTGAGACCTGGCTGTTTCAGAGGGCTTTGGGGGGCTGATTGGAGTTTCTGATCCCTTCTGTAGTGAGGAAGTAAATGACTGCTGTTCTGTATTCTCAGGGCTACTAGGTATTATGTGATTGGCTTACTCTGTTATCCTGGTTCTTGTTTATTTGTTTGTTTTAATCGTATTACTGCATATGGAGTATAAGCTCTTCAGAACTGTGTGATTGAAGTGGCATGTAGGTAAGAAAGTAAATAGAGTACAGGGTGGCCAAAATAATGAAAGAACTGGGGTAATTCATTTACTAACAAAAGATATCATATTAGAAACCTTTTAGATCAGAAAAAAGGGCAAAGAAGGAAGGCATGGCAGTTTTAAAATTATAAATGACATGGAGATGATAGAATTTTTTTTTTTGACTCTTATAAATATTAGACTCCAGGTAAACCTTTGAAGGCAAGTGGTGAGAGATATAGGAGAGAGAAAAGCAAGTGTTTCTTAACTCAGGGCATATTCAAAATTTTGGAAAGTGATGATGGCTGCCAACTTGGATAGTTTAAACAGAGATGATGGACACCAGTTTGGATAACTAAAAAAGGGATTTGCCAGAATCATAGAAGACAAAGCCATATCACTACCAGATATTCATCTTTCTGCCTACATTCCTGCAAACACTCTCTCCCCTGCTACTATTATAGTAAATAGTAAAAAATTATTTACTATAATTTTTTTGATGGGAGAGGAGGGAAAGGAAAAGGAAGTCCTCTCACATACGGCTGGAATTAGCCTAATGGCTACTAATAAAGATGACTACAGTATACAGTATACAGAGGGAGTATATGCATCTTACAGAAAAAGCAGAGCTCCTCTAGAAATCTGTTTCCTGAGAACATAATCAAGAGGGTTTTATTGCCCTCATATTGTGCTTCTGGGCCCTGGACCAGGTGGGTCTTGGGCCTAATCCAGCAGGGTATTTCTTGCATTTTAAAAATGAGTAGGAAAAAAAAAATTATACAAAGATATGGAAGTTTGGGCACTCTTCGTGCCTCCCTAAAGAAAATATTGCATGAGTGGGACAGCACTGAGAAAAACTTTCCCCATTGCTCTTCTGTTATCAGGAAAAGCATTTTATTAGACTGACAAGGTCACATATCCCAGTCCCAACCAATGGAGGTAGGTACCAAAGTCAATCTAGCAGTCCAAACCCATTTTCATAGAAAACAAGGATTGGGATCAACCAGTCCAACCTTTTGCCCAATGCCAGAATCCAGTAGCTCAGCATCTCTGACAAATGGCCATCAGCCTTTCTTTGAACACAAACAAAAAGTGAGACCACCACTTCCCAAAGCAAGTCTGTTCATGATGATGCCCTACCGAAATCTACTACCTTATAATTTATACCCATTATCCTGTCTTCTAAAGCAACTAAACAATTCTGCCCTATGGAGGTCTCCTCAGATCAGACAGAAGTCTAGAAAAAAAAAAAAAGAACTCTCTGTATTCTCCAATTATCTACATAGTCCTACTGATTTATTACTACCTATGTAGGGTCTTGCAAGACTTAAATATTATTTTGCTTTTTTCTTCTTTGTAACTTGAGGTGGTGACAGAAAATTATTACTTACAGAGGATAGATGATGTAGATATTTATCAAGGATAATTTTTCCATAGCAACTTGTTGAGATGGACAAACTGACTTCTTTGATTAGAGAAAGGAAAATATCTACATTTATTGGTGACTGGAACCCCTTATGGACTTATTGTGTAACAATGAAAAAAATTAACTTTGATTTATGGTTTTGATGATTAGACAGGGTAGATTATAGAAAGAGAGTCATGATTTAACTTTAGAGAGAGGGGTTAAAATATAATTGTACTGATAACTGCTGTGAAGAATATCAGAAGCTACTTCTTTATACCTTCATATCTTTCTTTATATCTTTCTCTTTTTTCTACTTTCTTCTATTTTCTTTTCTTATTGCACTTTTAGCTTTTTCTGTTATTTCTCTTCCTCTTTCGTTTTCTCTGTTCTAATTTAGTTTAGTTCTTATTATTGCTTTTAAAACTTCTATATATATATTAGTTCTTAGTTATTAAGCTAAGAAAAATATCTGATAGCCTAATACATGTGTTATCTTTCTCTTTTGAAAAAACACAAACATACAACAGGAAACAATAATGGCTCGATCAAACCAGTAGCACTCTGGCTGGCTAAACCATTTTAGAAAGACTAATAAAGAAAATAAAAGAGTACATGACTCATTTTTGATCTAAAGAGGAATCAAACAACAGATCACAGGATATCCAGATGAAGGGCATAACTCAGAGGGCTTGCTAACTTAAAATTATGGAGTTGCTGGCATGGCTCTTTTCTTGGTATATACAGATTTGGATTAGGGAGTAGAAGACTGCCACTAGTGAGCAAACTGTGCAGCTGGCATATTGTTACTTTGCTGAACATAATGGAGAGCAATAAATTATCCAGAGCTTGAGGGATTAGGGAATCCTGCCAAATCCTCAAGAATGCCTGACACTTGATAAGAAACAAATATATGACTTAGTGCTATTAGGTTCTATGTTTCTCTTTAAGAAAGTATGCCCAATATTTATATTCAGTATTCTTAGGTTGTCAGAATATTTTATTCCACTAACTTTACCTGGTCTGGGATTTCCCAGCTATCAGACCATGACATAATAATTGTATGAATGTAGAGATCCATAACAATATCTAAGGGAGCCTTCTCCAACCTGCCACCCTCCAGATATCCTGGAGGTTGGTAGACTGGAAAAGGCTCATTGAAGGCATTCAGTATAATTTCTGAAATCAAAGTCTTTGGTTAATAAAGACTGCAGCATGAAAAATCTTGATTTCCTTCATTCCATTCCAAGAGATGAGATGATACCAGGGCTCTACAAATTCAGACTTTAATTTATGTAACACTCTTTTGTCTGTCAAGCAATTAAAGTTCTAAGAATAAATTAAAGTTCTATGCATGTTATATATTTCAGCATCTGAATAATACTTATAGGGTTTTTTAAAAAGATTCTAACAGAAAGTAAGAATTTTTATTTATAAATTTCCAATATTTAAAGCCATGTCTACCACTCTCTGCTTCAGACAGATTTTTCTGAATTGTTGCTCTTCAGATGTGTTGGGCTTCACCTCCCACCATAACCAGTAATTATCTGGGGATGATGAGAATTTTGCTCCAACATATTTGGAGGACCTGAGACAGAAAGTTGGTGGCTTAACAAAAAGAAAAATATAGATAGCAAATTTTTTAGAGTATACAAAAGTTAATGTTTAAATAATCAGAAATGTGTAAACTTATCAAATACTACCTTGAATACCTAACAGCACTATGATTTTTATTCATAATGAACTTACTAGAAGGCCTTAAGAAGAACCACTCTTTCTCATCCTTGGCCTGCTACCTGTAATATGCAAATATTAATGAATGGGCTATATTAAACAGAACTCAGTTTCTGCTGTTAGCCCTTCCTATTAGTCTTCCTTTTCCCCTCTTTATATGCCTTGTGCTCCCCAATAGCTACCCTTTTCTCTCTGACCTTTCTGTGAACTGTGCAGACAATATATCCAAATAAATTACTGTCATAGAAAGCCATTAAGAATACATGAAAACCAATAACAATGAATAGAATAATGAAACAAATAGCATTTCAATCATTTATCCCAAGAACATGAATGAAAGAAGGGTACATTAATTCTGCTTTTCATTCTTTTAAAAAATGAATGAACAGCTGTATATTCTGCAGACATGAGTGCTATTTTCCTCAAGTAAAAAGAACTTGGTTTTTGAGCAAATTCCCCAGTACTTTATTTGAATGAACAATACAGTAACACAACTTCAAAAACAAAAACAAAAAAACACACTGAGAAACCCCCCACCCCAGCCCCCACCAACTATTGAAGGAAAACATATAGTTTGGGAGTGCATACATCTTAAGGGCATATAAAAAATATTAAAATTCACATTCAGTACATATTTCTGTTCAAAAAGACATTTAAATAGGTGAAGGTAATCTCTAAGGATCAGTTTAAACAGCAAAGATGTGGCCAGAAACTCACTGTGGAAGAGATTCCCAACTGCTCATGTGCAATTTCCAAGTTCCAAAGTTGAAGAAAGCCAACCAATTTCTACATATATCCATCATTTTCAAGGAGATCATTAAGAATCATTACTGATACAGAATAGAGGAGCTATGGGATGAAATCAAAACCTGATTTCAAGATGAATATGAAAAAGATGAAGAAACAGAAGAAAGCAAACTGGAGGTCAGAACAAACTGTGGGGATTGTCAAGTAGGGTAGAGAAGCCAAAGCCAAAAATCTAAGGAAGGAACTGAACTTTAGAGTTCTAGAGTTTAGAGTTTTCTAACAGCTTTAGAGAGCTGTTAGAAAAGGCAGGAAGCAGTATTACAACAACATCTGTAAAGACATTGGAGATGGGCATTGGAGATGGAAGCAGACATGAAAAAATAAGGAATGTTAAGGACAGATAGTAACTGATTCAAAGGAAGTCAAACAAAGATGGAAGGAATATACTGAAATACCACACAGTAGAGATGTCAACATCCAAGATACTTTAGAAGATTTTCACTACTTACAACAACCTCTAGTACTGGATTATGAAGTTAGATCAGGACTCTGGTCATTACCAAGTTTGGAGACTACAGGAACTGATGGGATACCCACAGAAATATGGCAAGCAACAGAAGAAGAATAATCAAGGTTCCAACCAAGCTATGCTAGCAACTCTGGAGAACAACACAGTGGGCAACCAATTGGAAGAGGTAAATCTATATTCCAATACCACCCCCCACCCCAAAAGGAGACTTAACACAGTGTGTAAACTATGATACAATATCCTTAATTTCACATGCTAGCAAAATAATGCTTAGGATCATCCAATGCAAATTAGAGCCCTACATGGAAAAAGAGATGCCAGATGTTCAAACTGGCTTTAGAAATGGACAAGGAACACAAGATATTATTTATGATGCATGCTGAATAATTGAGAAAGCCAGAGAATACCCAAAAGTAGTCACTGTGTATTTCATTGATTATAGAAAGGCCTTTGATTGTGTTGATCATGTCAAGCTGTGGAATGTGCTTATAAAAATGGGAATCCCAGAACATCTCATTGTCCTCATGGGAAACCAATATACAGGTCAGGAAGCCACAGTACGGACAGAACATGGTGAAATGGACTGGCTCCAGGTTGGCAAAGGAGTGCAACTATATATTTTAAGGGAAGCTGGGCTGGAAGAAGATAGGCATTGTTTTAAAATTGGAGAAAGAAACAATAACCTGTGTTATGCTGATGACAGTACCCTGATGGTTGAAAATGCAAAGGAACTGCAGGCTCTAGTAATAAAAGTCAAGGAGCACAGTGAAAAAAATGGGACTAAAATTAAAGATAAAGAATATCAAACTAATGATAGGTAGAAGAACCAGCCATAGAATTGACAATGTAGTTATCAATGTGGTGGATAGCTTCTCCCTTTTAAGATCAACCATCAATGGTAATGGAACAAGCAGTCAAGAAATATGCCATAGATTAGCATATAATCTATAGAGCAGCAGTGTAGGCCTTGGAAACAACATTCAGATACAGTAATGTGTCTATAGCTACAAAGATCAGATTAGTGCAAGCAATGGTATTCTCTGTAACACTCTGTGGAAGTGAGAACTTTGTTGGACTTTGAAGAAGCAGGTTAGGAAGAGTATTGATGCTTTTGAGCTTTGGTATTGGAAAAGATTCCTGAGAATACTGTGGACAGCCAAGGCAACAAACACATGGATCATCAAACAAATCAACCCAGAGTTCTCAGCTGAGGCATAAATGAGCAGACTTGCTTCATTCAGTCATTCATTCATTCATTCATCCATCCATTCATTCATTTAACTAATTTATATAGCCACTCATCTCACCACAGGTGACTCCAGCATACAACAAATTATCAGATTCAGACACATTATGCAAAGACCTAACTCTCTGGAGAAGGCTCTAATGCTGGGAAAGGTGGAAGGAAAGAGAAGAAGAATGCAACCAGTAGCAATATAACATTGAAAAACCTGAAAGACCAGGTTAGGGACAGATCGTCAGGTAGAAAATATATCTATGTGATTTCTAAGAGTTGACACTGATTCGATGACACATAATCAATCAATCAATTTAAGAGCAAGCCACCTTTCCAAGCTTGAAGAGTCTCTTTTCATCCTCGCCACTATTTAGACATCTGGATCCCAGCCACCCCTTTATTATGCAAACTGGGTCCTCAAACTGTTTTGGAGCTGTTCTATTCCAGGCTTTGTGATGGGGGAGGGGCAGGGGGGAGGTGAGGAGGACTTTGTGCAAGATTCCTTCTCCTGGCTGAATGGAACTGTGATATCTTCAGTAAGTGACTTTGAGCCAGTCACTCTCTCTCAGCCCAACTCACCTCACAGGGTGGTTATTGTGGGGAAAATAGGAGGAGGAAGGAATATTAGGTATGTTCATCACCTTGAGTTATTTATAAAAATAAGAAAGGCAGGATAAAAAAAAGGGTGGCTGCTGGGAATAAAAACAGCATTTCAACTATGGAGATGTTTCTCAGAGTGAGCAATCAATCCAGTGCAAGTGCACACAGCGCACAAGAATCCGAACCACCTGCAGAAGGCACAGACCCTTATCCAATGTCACATCAGGTGGATGCAATTTTTCTCCCACTTCAAAGTTTACATCAATTATGTCCCCTGCTTACAAAATAAACAACCAAATGCCCCATCACACATGTGTGAATTTGATATTCCCTGGCCTTCCTCCCTGCCATGGTCTTGAAACCTGACAATTTTGCCCCCTCCCAGAAGAGTCCCTCCAAAGAAGCTAGGAACAGCAAGGCAGGTAATAGATCTGTAGGATTGGATTTGTTAACAACCACAATAAGACTCACATGTCAGGGCCTCCAGAGAGTCCCATAGACTGATTCTTCTTTCTCTGTGTCTGAAAGGCAACAATTTCACAAAAGTTGTTTAGATGTTCCTCTTGCTCTCAGGGAAGATATATTACAATTTTGACCTGACAATGAAATATCAGGGCAGGGAGGAATGTTGCAAAACAATGCATCTTTTGCTCTGAGAATTCTGGTGGCCAAGGCTGAGAGCAGATGTCAAATACTATTTGTCATCTTGTCATGTCTGTTGCTGGGCCTAGGCCATCACTGCAAAGCTGGCAAGTTCACTGCTTTCTTGCAGAACCATGGGATACAATTTTCCTTAATTTTATTAACAATCTTTTAGATGTGCAAATGTATGCAACAACTCTTTCTAGACCATATTTTTCAGTACAGGTAGTCCCCAGTTTAGGAATGAGCTCCATTCCCAAGGTCTGTCCTTAAGTCAAATTTGTATGTAAACTGAAACAGTACTGTATAATACTATATAAGTAGTATTGTGTAATTAACTCAAACCATTGCATTTTTAACTCAAATTATTTAACTTGAATTTTGCTACAATAGGTTCCGTTCTTAATTATGGGTTGCCCTTAAACTGGGCATTCTTAACCTGGGGACTAGCTGTACAGGAGCTTAGTCAATCATGGGATCGTGGCTCTTAATTTACATCCAGATTCTTCCACTTGCTGGATATTGGTATTTATTTGTTATCATCTCATCACCTGGAACTAAATGGGCAATCAGAAAAGACTAACATGTTGGGCAAATATCTGTGTTTCAGTGCTTCCTATCAACAGAACAACTGGCCTGCTTGTTATTTGTAGGTCTTGGGTATAACAACTCTCTGGATTCCTTGATTGGCATGTCTCCCTTTCAAGCAGTTTATGGCTATAATCCACACTATTTGCCTTCTAAAACTCCTACCTCTATAATTTCTCTAATTTTCACCAAGAGAGACAGGCGGCATAGCTCCTATTAAATGAACAGTTAGATTTGGCCAAGGTTGCATACAAAATGCAGCAGGTGTGCATAGGCAAGAGACTGCCAAGATTGCTATGGGGGATTTGGTATGGTTTTCAACTAAGTTTTTACCTTCCTCCGATCAATCCAGGAAATTAGACTCAAGGTTAATTGGCCTTTTCCCCATCATAGATCGGCTCAGCTCAATGGCTTTCTCTTTGCAATTTCCCATCTTGATTAAAGTACACCCAATGTTTCACTGTTCTCTCCTTGTGTGGGAGGGGCTCTCTGCCCCATATGTTCAGCATCTTCCCCTCCCCCACCAGTTCTCACAGAGAGCAAAGAAGAATACAAGATAGAGTATATTTTGGATTCTAGAAGGCTCAAATATTTGGTTCTCTGGAAGCGCTAGCCTGACACAGGGTAATACTGGGAGATGGCAAAGAACATTCATGCATCATAACTTGTTTACTAGTTCCATCTGAAATACCCACGGAAGGCCCATTCCCCAGAACTGCTTCTGCATTCACCAGACAATGATAATCAGGAAGAAGACTGTTTGCTTCCTGCAATATCAGTCTCTCTCATTGGTGTTGCCAGGAAACAAGAGGGAGAGGCACATTCCAGCTTCACCTAAATCTTCCATTTCAGACTTGTCCATGGACCTTGACAAACTGCCTCACCCATCTTTTCATGTGGGAACATGGAGTGACTCTGTCCAGAGAGACAGTGTAATGGAATGTCAGTTTGACTTAAAGAAGGGGAAGAAGAATGCTAAACCATTATAGAAGATGTATTTGAGTCCTGGGAAAATAAAAAGCATGAGAAAAAAATTAAAACAACTCCTCCTTGATTGTGTTAGGTATAAGTTGAAGTAGAGAGAAGCTTTGACAAGTTTTCAAGATTCTGATACAACACCTTAATTGCATTTAAAATACATTCCAAATCTCCTAGTCTCTCCTGTTTCCTGACCTTGCCTATCTCAAAGGACTGACATTATGTTTAAATGAAGAAACAATTCCATGCCATGTATGAAACCAGTAACAGGCAAAGCAAACTGAGTAAATTGCTTAATACAGAATTGTTGTCTGCTACACTGTTTCACTCATAAATTCACTATCGCCTCTAGATGATGAAATGATTTTATGTACTGAATTTTATTTAGTCTTGATATTAGAACTAAGACCCCCATTTTAAGATAAATCATAAATAAAAGAAATGCCATTCATGCCAACAAAGCTCAGATAAGAATAAATTGAATTAACACTGCAATTTTGTTCCTTTTTTCCTTTTCATTAGATGATAATTGGACATTTGGGAAGGGACCAGTAGGTTGCCAATGCTTCTACATCTGAAGTGGATTAGGCACTATCTGAAAATGTATAGCCAGTCTGTGACCTACAAATCAATATTTTATACTTCTTCATGTGTTCCTATGTTCTAGCTTAGTTGAGTGTGTGTTGACATCATAGTACACATGGCCCATTCTAAAAGGTGGTTACTACTAATGTGTGGTGCTTCAGATTCAAAGGTAAAATGGTACTTTGGTGTGCACAGAGCACTAATGTAGCATCTTTCTGCAATTCCTTAAGCCACCCATATTTTCTCCAGTACTGAGTGGCTATAGTTTTCAAACCTGAAGCACTGAACTGCCTTAGTTATGACCAAGGAGGGAAAGTTGAGGCTTAGCAAACATGATCCAACAATACTTATCAAGGCAAGAGTTTTGAAGATCTGAAATTCAGTTTGTGCTACCTTGGTAGACATTGTAGGAGGAGAGGTATGTTAGTCTATGGTAGCCAAAATCAGAAGTACAGTGGCCTAGTAGCATTTTTTTCAGACTAACTCATTTTATTAAAAGGCATAAGCTATTGTGAGCAAGTCTGAAAAATTTCTTCCAGACTCCTTCTGATTTTTTGCTACCATTGTAGTTTCCTAGAACATGCTGGGCTTGAATATGGGGCCAATACAGCCCTGATGTCCATGTACCCAATTAGGGTCTGCAGTGTTGACAATTTGAGTTAACAGAATGATAGATTATACAGAACATTTACTAGACGCTCATTCTGAAACTAAAATTGAATGAATTAATATCACCATTCTTTTATAGCTGGAAACCTCTCTCTCTACCTTTGGAATATTCCACAGACTTTCAGGCTAGTACTTTGAAGACAGCCAGAAGCAGTAGATAGCTTGAATTTAAGGTAAGGAGAAACCACAGCTGGAAATTAGTTGAAGCTGAGTCCATGGGAACATCTTTTTGGTTAATGAATTCTCATTTCACCTGTTTTAAGGAGACTGCTTGTTTCTTACTAGGACCTGCTTGTGCATTTGTGTCTAAGTAGTAGTTTTATACTTTTTAAAGATGATATGATGGTCTGTGGGAATATCCTTGAGAGAGAGGAGGAAAATCCACAGCCAGGGCAGCAGTCAGATAAGAAACATCTCAGCCCACAGAAGGTATGGAGGCATGGGAAGCATCTCAGAAGGGACCCTCCTGAGTTCCCTGGAAAGTAAAGGCAGGAGAAGGGAAAAGGGCTTTTAGACTTGTAAGGTTCTGTTACTGTAGCCTTACAATAAAGGTAGTTTAGTACTCATGGTTTTGGTTTCTCATTTTGACTACCTCAAAGGGCTGACAGATCTTGAAAATATTGTGGGGGCTGTGTTACTGTATCATCTTAACTGCTGAGCTAAATCTCTCACATGTAGCCTTAATACACAGAAGACTGGCTGCATTAGTAACATGCTACCCTATACTATAGCTATTTATTTTCACTATCCCATAATTACAGATTAATCTAAAGAAATACTATTTCCAGTTTCTTTGGAAATATTAATTAAACTCTGAAATTGTTTTTAAAATGTGTTGTGTTCTTCCAAAACATCCTCTATAATGGCTATTTCTGGGATTCTGCAAAGTGTTGAAAGTATCAAATTGGTATGTGTGGGTGTTATGTGCTAACTTTTTCATTAATTTTAATTGCTATCATTCTGTTTGGTAGTTAGCATCTTTAATCCTTAGTATCCCCAGAATACAGTGGGATTTATGCCAATTTTATTTGCATTCACTGGTTCCCTCAAGCCAGTTAATAATAGAAGACTTTAACACATTTTAATAACAAGTAAAAATGTGCTGAAAGAGTTATGAATACGAAGAAAGCTCTACTGTTCACAATAGGTATAAAGCTCCAATAGATGTTTTATATTTAAATAATACAGTAACATATAACATATAAACCACTTGGATATCATTATGCTTTGTTTCTTTGTTTAGGAAATCAGAAAATCACATGTGTATCTAATCACTTTATGGGTGTCTTAAGAGGAGAAGTAAAATACCCCTTCATAAATCTGCTTAGAAATCTATTTTAGACCTACATGCAAAACTGAATAATTTTTTAAAAGCAAGCTTTCCTCATCTCATATGCTTAATGAAAACATTTTATTTACTAATATAGTGGCAGAAATTGTCTTTTGTATCTTCCAAGTTTTATTCCCTTGTGAACTATCAAACTATAAAGTTTTGTAGGCCATTCTCAAGGTTCTTTAGTTTATAGACATTTTAGAGTTGAATTCTTGAGTTTATTGATGTATGATGAGAGACAAAGTGGCCTTGGTCTGTCATTCTGCACTCTCCTTTGGGGCCCAGCTGCCCTCCCTAGTTGCCCCAGACTCCCAGGCTGTCCTATCTGAAAAGCCCTGGGCAAAGAGTTCCTGCTTGATATATTCCCTCAGGATCTGATTGGACCTGGAAGCCAGGAAGGCTGCAGATTCCTTGAGGGATGTCTGAACAATGGAACCCAGTATCTCAGCTATGAGAATCTCACTGGCATGTTCTCTTTGGGGAAAAAAATCCATAGTCTTGTTCCCAATGCAGCAAAGGCCCACTGTTTGGATGGGTTCCTCAAAGCATCAAGTGGACGTTCTTCTTAAATCATTTGTGGGGCTACTTCTAGAGCCTTCTCGGGTCACCTGTACATTCCCTCGTGTGCACTGAAGACACTTTCATCAGGATGGCTGGCTCAGGGCTTTAAGAGAAGTGCTTTGTTTCCATTAATGCCATGAGTGAAGTCCCATTCAAATTATTTGCACAGCCCTGCTGTTGGTTTGTATTCTATGCCTAGATCCTCATCCCATTTATTTTTTACTCTTTATTTATTTAAAATGTTTATATTCTACTTGCCAGGCGTCACTACATGGAGTACAAAGTTAAAAATACATTACATGCAATAACACCTAACACGCCTATAAATATTACATTAGCAGAAGCTCAACATCTTCATGAGCTCTCAAATCTTCTTGGAAATATTTATTTCTCAGTTTGGCTGCTCAGGCTTGCACAAGCAAAGTGGGTGTTCTGTAAAAACTTTAAAGCTGATCAGGGTTGCACAGATTGATCAGGGAGCAAAGCTGGGTATAAATTTCAGAGACATGTCTCAACCTATGGGTCTAGCCTCCTACCAATCAAGGCAATGAATTAATTAGTTTCACTCGTGAGGGGAATCACAAAAATTTAAAGTTGGAGAATTCCTAGTTTAGGCTTTTCTCATGTCTTATCTGGTTTATATTGTTCCATCCCTAAATCTGTAATTTCACATAGGTCCCAACCTAGCTTACACCTGCTGGCACTGAAAATAAAAAGGCTGATAGCAGACTGGGGCAAATGTTCAATTCATCTCCACCTTGGCCTATGAGATGGATACTGACTGGATGCAGCAACTCATATTTTGCAGGGCATGTTTTAAATTTATTTGCTGAATTGAAATTTAGAGAGGGGAGGCAATCCTGCTCTTATGAAGGAATGCTGGCCAAATCAATTCTGGAAGGATTTAACTCAAAGCTGAATTTTTGAAGAAGTATGCATATCGTTGTTCTCTAATTCTGTATTTTATTCATAAATAATATATAATTATATATAAATACTCTATAGAGCAGTGTTTCTTAACCTTGGCAACTTTAAGGTGTGTAGACTTCAGCTCCCAGAATTCCCCAGCTTCCATGCTAGATGGAGAATTCTGGGAGCTGAAGTCCATACATCTTAAAGTTGCCAAGGTTGAGAAACACTGCCATAGAGAGAGTTTTATTTATATACTCTATAGAGTGAGTTTTTCATATACAAATTAACATACTGTATATTAGTTATTGCTATATACACCTTTGTATACTAGACTATAGTCCATACAGCATTGTATGATATATAGGATCATTTTTCTTTTATATTGTTCCTTTTATATTTGCTTTGCATACTCTAAAGCTTTACATGTACAATATTTAGGTTTGCTGATTTTTTTACAGTTCTGTGATTAGGAATTGATCACAAATATTAAAATAACAGTAACGATTAATGGGCACCAATTCCAAAGAGAGCCGTTTACAAGGCAGTAAGCTCCATTAAATGTAACCATTCTTACACCCAAGGAAACCACAGATGTTCAGGATTCACCTTCCTTGCCTTAATGGGCTGCATGCAGAGCACACTCATAATATCTTGAGCACTTTTAGTTACATTGAGCAATATGATTAGATCAAACCTTTAAGACATGTAACATGGCTACTCCTGTTTCAGATCTACTTGGCACAGATATTTGGATACATGAAGAGATGCATCTCTGCATCAGCAGAATTAGAGAATATATCCATACGCTTTGAAACAGAACTAAGTTGATCCCGGAGGGCAGCCTACTTCATCAACTCAGCTTTTAGTATTATTAAAAAATCTGGATGTTGTGCAATCTCCATCTCACTCTCACCAAACATGAGCAAAATGTGTACTAAATGAAAGTACAATAAAGGAAATAGCACTGCCGGTTTTTAGATCCTTGTTTAAAGGCCATCGTCATGAATTAATTAAGCACAACTGCTTGTCTCTACTGTGCTAAATCAAATCTTATGGAAAAAAATTAAGCTACAGTCCTGAGTAGCTTGTATATTTACCTTTATACATGGATCTCCATTGGCTTCAGGATTAATCTCACGTAAAACACACCAAGTTCAGTTATGTTTATATTCCCCAACAAAGGACCAAGTTTATTATTTAATTTTTAAAAATCTGCTGATGTAAAAAGTGCATCCCTGGTTTATGCTGCAGATGTGATGTCATGAATGTTGATGGGAACAACCATAAGCCCATTTCGTCATGATACAGGATCTTGTTTAATAGAATACTCCAAATGAATTGTGGAGTCCTTGGGGTTCTCTGAGCTTGGTCCTTTTCTTGCAAACATTTCATTACCCAGCTAATGAAACATTTGCAAGAAAAGAACCAAGCTCAGAGAACCTCAAGGACTCCACAGTTCAACCCTGAGCTACACATATTCGCCTCTAAATGAATTGTGCTTCAGCTGCAATCCAGTCCTGGACAGAATGGCTAAAGGTCGTGGTTGCTAAGGGGGTTATGGAAGTTGATGCTCAGCACACTTAGAGGGCACCAAGAGAGGAAAGCTGCTGTTAGTTTCCCTTTTAATTAGAGCTTTGAACTTTGTTCTACTGTACTTATCCATGCGTATGTTCAGGGTGCCCCTGTTTCATGAAAAGAGCACATTTTTGTTTGTAAAAAATGTATCTTAGAAAACAGAACCCTAATCATATTTAATAAGGCCTCAATTAATCATAACTCACTTAAATCAAATAGAATCAGATCTCAGTCCAGCCCAGTATCTCAGGACAAATGAAGAATGTGTATAGAAATTTAGGGAAATTGGGACCTACATGAAGGCACAAAGATAGATTGGCATATAAAAGCATTGCCTGCTTTTACTGAAACTGAAACTCCCATGACACTTTGCAGAACATTAGTCTGTTAGTATTTGTCTCTCTCTGAATCAAAGATCTGTAAAATCCACATCTGGGGAAAAAAAAAAAAACCTTACTAGAAGTTGTGGGAGAACAATGATTGTTACATTTTTAAAAAGGAATTTACATTGGTGAATTTCCATTTAAATCAGGGGAAGTAATGTATGAGCACATTAAACAACTGCATGCTAGATTCCTCTTCAGTTTCATCTGCTGTAACGGCTACATTGATGGCCTGCTGTCATTTTACTCTTCTAGGATGCTTCTCTTGTACTGAAGTAGAGATAAAATATATGAGTGATTCTGGAAGATTTCTTCCTAAACTTCTGGTCTGTGGTATTTGATACCATAAAATTAGATATTTTGCAGTATTAACTGAATATAAGATTTGAAAACACTCTGTTGTGGTGGTTATAATCTTATTTGGTTGTCCATTCACAGAACATAATATAGGTGAATTTATTTTAATCCCCCAGACTTTGACCTACAGGAAAAGGCTTCTTTGTGCTCTGTGTTTTTTTAACATACATGGACATTCACTGAGAAAAGTCACTAGAATTTTTGGGATTGTGGCTCATCATTATATTTATGATTCCCAGCTGTATATCTCCTTTAGAAGTAATACCAAGAATGTGGTACAATAAAGTTAAGGTTGGTGTAGATTTTAAAAATCACTATATTAGAAGTGCCATATTGAAACTATGGAATAGATATAAACCCAGACTGTGCCCAAAAATGCCTTTTTGGGTCTTACCACAGGAAGCATTTTATAGGAAAGAAACAGCAGGCAAAGAGAAATGGATAACCTATTGAGAAATGTTAGAACAACAGCATGGAGAATATAAGATGACACCAAGAAAGCAACTGGCTGCAGAGGGATTTAGTCTTCAATGGTTTTCATATGCACAGTTCAGAGAAAGATTTAAAGGAGACAATAGGACATTAGGAATGGAGCAGCATCAGATAGAAGTTGAAGTTGAATTATGTACAAATGATGAACATGTAATTGCTAAAATGTATAAACTCTTGCTGAAACTTGTAATGGAGGAAGAACAAGTGAAAGAGCGTATGATAAAATGGGCTAAGAACTTTGGTTATAACATATTGCTGGAACAGTGGGAAAACATGTGATTGAAAGGATTGAAATTCGCACTATGCTATAATTCAAAAGAGAATTTTTATAAAATGATGTACCATTGGTATATAACGCCAGAAAAATTATCTAGTATGTATAAAGGTACTTCAAATTTGTGTTGGAAATGTGGACAACATGAAGGGTCATTTTATCATGCCTAGTGGACTTGTAAAAAAGCCAGAAAATTTTGGGTTCAAATACATACAATGATACAAAGAATTTTAAAAATGAATATTCAGCTGAAACCATAACTTTTTTTGCTGGGACTAATGGACAGAAAATTAGAAAAGAACCATGTAAGATTATTTTATATATGATCACTGCTGCAAGACTTCTATATGCACAAAAAATGGAATGACTCTGAAATACCCACAATGGAAGAATGGTTGTGAAGATGATGGAACTAGTAGAGATGGCAAAATTAACTTGTTTGCTTAGAGAAAGATCAGTGACTACATTTATTAGTGACTGGAAACCCCTAATGGACTTTTTGCTGAAAAAAGAAAAAAAATGAACTGGTGGTTTATAGATTTGATGATTAGAAAGGGTAGATTACGGAAAGAAAGAAATTATGATGTAACCTTAGAAAGAGAGGGTAAAATATAAATGCTGCCATCTTTACTAGTTCCATCATCTTCACAACCATTCTTCCATTGTGGGTATTTCAGAGTCATTCCAGTTTTTGTGCATATAGAAGATTGGAAGCCACTTTATTACTTTTTCTTTTCTTTTCTTTTCTTTTCTTTTCTTTTCTTTTCTTTTCTTTTCTTTTCTTTTCTTTTCTTTTCTTTTCTCTTCTCTCTATTTTTTCACTTTTTATTACTTTTCCCTATTCTTTTTCTCTTCAATTCAAAATTTGTATTGTTTTTATTCTGCTGAAAACTTCTTTAATAAAAATTATACATATGAAAAAGAAATGATACCAAGAATGCTCTAGAAGTTCTGAACAAATGTTTGAAAGCAGTGAGGGAGTGGACATAGGAGTTGTGCATGCAATGCACAGTATGTTTCCTTTCAACACAGAATGAACCCTTGTTTCTAGAACATTTGGCAAACCACTCCAGGTTCTGAACAAAATAAAAGCCAGAGGGGTCCTAAAGAGATCTTAGAATGATCCTATGAGACAAGTATGATACAGCTGATGTGAGCCATCTCTTCTGTCCTCTACAACTCCAAGAGCGGCAAATTCCACCTACCCATCTGCCTTTCCCCCTATTTTCCTACCACCGTCCTCTTCCTTCCTCCTCTCAGCCATTACTACTGCCAACCCTAATATCCTAATGTGGCATTTTGCAAGGACACCCAAACCTTGCAATGTTTGATAACCCCACAAGATTTTTTTTTCACTTTTAAAACTTTACTTTTATTTTTACTTTGTGCCCACACTACAGGCCATTTGTAATAATCTTTTAGTGTTCTGTGGTCAAAGTTTGAGATCTTTTGAGTTAGACAGTGTTCTTACATCAGAATCCTTTACATCATCTCATATCTTAACATATGATCATGGTGGATGTTTGGGTATTTTGGATGGAAGGATTTCAGTGTTGTTAGA
Organism: Liasis olivaceus; assembly: GCA_030867105.1. Classification (NCBI taxonomy): domain Eukaryota; kingdom Metazoa; phylum Chordata; class Lepidosauria; order Squamata; family Pythonidae; genus Liasis; species Liasis olivaceus. The sequence goes on from CM061348.1 coordinate 50,529,664, forward strand.
CTGGGACAGTAGAGAAATGTTGTTAATAAATATAAATAAATAAATTACACATTTGAAGAATAAAGATGAACCAAAACAGACATATCCTTTGAAATATGCACTGCTATAATTCTCTGATAAAACATATTAAAATCATATATGACTGAAGAGAACATTTAAACACACAGTGATATTAGGGGTATTGCTTGCAAAAAAAAAAAAGGTATTTACTGAAAAGTGTTTACAAGATGAATACAGTAAATTAGCACCTGAACACAAACATATATTTTCATTTTTAAAAAGCTCAAACTCATATTAAAATGGCCTGGACATGAGATAGAGACCCAGTTTGGTGTAGTGGTTATGGGACCAGACTACAAACTGGGAGACCCTGAGTTCTGAACCTGCCTTAGGCACAAAGCCAGCTGGGTGACCTTGGGCCAGTCACTCTCTCTCAGCCCTAGGAAGCAGGCAACGGCAAGCCACTTCTGAAAAACTTGCCCAAAAAAACCTGCAGAGACTATTCCAGGCAGTTGCCAGGAGTCAAGATTGATTCAAAGGCACAATATGCAAAAAAAGATAGAGAAAATAACAGAAACTGAACATGGAAAATTTGTCTATTCCTAGTCTGTGTATGGGTGTTGCTTTGATTTGAGATGGATAAGAAGGATCTTTAGCATAATGATTCCCAAGTTTTTATCTTATATGGCATAATTATAAAGTGCAGACAGGATATTATGAGAAAAAAACACATTGATGAATAAAATGCTTAAGGCAGGGGCAACATTAAATACTGCCATTTCTCATTTTTGCTAAAAATATGAAAACCATATCCTAGATATTATTTACATAGCCTGTAGTACTGAACTGAAATATTATATCTCAACAAGATCCAACACAGTTTCCATATAGTTTCTGTGCAAAATAATAATGAAAGCTACCATTTACCTTTTAACAATGGGCCATAAAGATCAAATTTATTGTGTTGCTGTCACAGTGGTAAAAAGTTGATACACTGTTGAGAGACAGCCTAATTATTTGCTAATAATGATGAAATATTATTTGCTTCTAGAATGTATTTATAGAAAATCAAATGGAAGATGTGGTTTCAAATAAAATGCAAAATAGTATCACTACTAAGTAATATGAGCATTACTCTACTTGTATGGCAACAAGGACTGATAAACATATCATGTTTGGCTGAAATATTCCCTTATGCTGAATTATTGTTATTTGATTTATTTTACATAAATCTACGTATTATAAAGAGCATTGCCATTGCATCAATAGTCTTCAGCAGAGATGCTCAATATGCTGTTGATTCCTCCTATAACCACTTTGAACAACTAGTGCAATTGCAGAGTCATACAATGATTATTTTGCACCTATACTCATATGACACTGACCGCAGACCAGCAGTGATACATAGCAACCTCCTCTGGCATTTTTTCCCCCTTGCATTCTACATCTGTTTCTCCTGTCTTTTATTTTTTTTCCACTGGAGAAGCAGTTTCCTTGCCATGCATCCTGACTCACTGGCAATATGGAATTCTTGAAAGCATTTGCAATCTGAAATTGGCAAGGATGAAGTGAAGAAACATGTTGGGAATGGCTTACAGATGGCATGAGCTGTCATGTGGTAGGACTCATTCTATTAATGAAATCCGTGAAAGATGGAAGAGCTCAGTTAAGTGAATAAGTAATACTTGTAAGTCTCTGCTTGTCTGTGATCATAATTTAATGAGAGAAGAATCACAGTGATTGCTACTAGGTTTTTGCATAGCCTGAATCTGGTGGGTTCCAGTATTGAATATTTGAACAGAAGTTGAATGACTGTAACATTGAGACTGATGATTTTATGTTAATCTCAACAAAGTATACTTCCTGAATAGTGTATGAATAAAATCAAGCTAACAATGGACATGGATTCTTCCAAATGAAGAATGGTGGTAACTCATAACTTACACTTTGTATATGTGTGGGGAATATTATATGAAATTAACCCTCCATCTTCTGAGGGCTGAGAGGGCAAATGGGAAAACTAAAAACTTGTTCAGGAATTCTGCCCTCCAAGAAGAGAATGAGTTTCTTGGCCTTCCCCCTTCTATATGTCTTCAGAAAAAGTGCTTCCCTCCATCAGAGTGGGTGGGCCAAAAATTAGATCCCTGTTTGTACTCTGAATGATTAGGGAGCATGATAATGATGTGGTGGGGAGGAGGTTATGTTCTTAGCCCTCAAGTGAAGAGAGAATCATCATCTACAGATGTCCTGGACAAACAGAGCACTCACATTGTAAATAACTTTCCTTAAATTGATAATATTTAGAGATCAAGGTGTTTTTTTTTTTTTGATAACTTATCTCTGAATAGAGTCAGCATCCAACTTTTCTCACTGAAGCTGTAGTCTGCACACAATCCAGCATCCTCCAGTATGCTTTGCTCAACTAACAGCCATAGAAGTAAAGAGTTCCTATGATAGCTCAATCAGGCTGTAGGATCTTGGCAACATCGTTAAAAGAATTAGAGACTGAAAGGCATTCATGCAACCACCTTAGCCACTACTGGCACCTCCAGAACAGACTTATCCATGTTGGGATATAATACAAATGATTTTATCAGCCAATGACTCATGCATAGAGTTTACAATGACCCATACATGACTCATGCACAGAGATATGAATTCCAAGGCCATAACTATCCACATTCATCACTCAGAAGACAGCTGGATAACGCACCAGGACTACAATAAGTAACAAAGGAGCTCTTTGGTTTTTCTGTATACTGCCACATCTTAGACTTGCAAAAAGAAGCCAGGGATAAGAGGTGAGTCTAAAGATGATCAGTGTCAGTGTGACCTTTCTTTAATGTTAAGATCAAGAGAAGTCATCATTCTTCTCTAGTTTGTATTGATCAGACTGCACCTAGAATATTGCCTTCAGTTCTAGATGCGATGGTTTAGGAAGGATATTGACAAACTGGAAAGTGCCTAAGGAGAGCAACTAAGATGACAATGGGCCTGGAAGGAAAAACATATCAGTAACAGATGGAGGCGCTGCACACATTTAGCCTGGAAAAGGGACTGAAATGTAACATGTTAGCTGTTGTCAAGTATCTGGCTGTCATGCAGAAGAAGGCATAATTGTTCAGAGTTGTTCCAGAAGACAAGACAAGACAAGAAACAATGGGTTTAAATGATAAGGAAGTAGATTTCATGGATGGTGAAGTACTGGGTTCTTGCACTCTTGCACTCTCTTATATCCCTTATGTTCTGTATATTTAAATTTTAACCCTTTTCATCATTTTAGTTGAATATTTTTTAAAAATTGAGAAATCAACAGTTATATATAAGTTTCAGGATCTATGCACCAACAAAAAGTGCTGAACTGCACTTTTTCAAAAGTTTACTTTCCCTGCAAAAAAGGCTTGTTTTTCTCCCTCATTGTTTATTGTTTAGCAAATGTATATGCTGCCTAATCCCACTTATCTGGTCTCTTATCTGGCTTCTGAAGCTAAGCAGTGTGGCCCCAGTTAGGACATGGTGGGAGTCCACCAGGGAACACTATGGAAGTTGACTAGCATAGAAAGTTGACAAGCATCCCAAAAGAAGGTAATGGTAAACCATGTTTGTAGAAAACTACAGGTCACCAAGAGCTTGGTGCTTGACTTGAAGAAGACCTTACTTGCAAAACATATTTTGCCTTTCAATCCCTCCTTTCCCAAAGCACTAATAAAACATGGGCTGAAAACTTTGCAGTATCCATATGAGTGATATCATTAAATTACTGCTCAAACCCTCCAAAAGGCTTAAATACAAAGAGTTGCCCCAAGGGTGAAAAATGTTGCCTACCCTAGCAGGAAAAAAAAAGAAAAAAAAATGGAATTCTGGAAAGAGTACTAGAAAGAATACCAGCTAAGTTTCTAAGACAAAATGCCTCATCTCTTCCATTTTACCCACTAGGATGAGTACAAGACTGTTTATTTTTCCTCCCAATTATGTCATGAGAATTCAATCATCTTTATGGATGTTTCTGAATTTTTGCACTGATAAATTTACAATATTTCATTTGGCTGGATTTACATCTTGTTATGACCTGTGATGTGGCAAGTAATGAATGAAAGTTCCTTAAACCTTGTACTAATTATTCTTAACTCTAATTATTTTCACTGGCTGCAATATATCTGTATTCTTTCCATGGGAACCACATCTAAAAAAGGGCAGGTATTTCCTTCTTTCTAGGCCTCCTCCCCATGGTTGTTTGGGCCGACCCTGAGTCTTATCGGTTTCATAATGGGAATTCGAAAGGCGACCAAAAGAAAGAGGAAATAGCTAAAGATGAAGCAATTTCTGGGGTGTAAACATTATTTTAAAATAAAATGATGATGTGATATGTGAACAAAACCTTAGTGAAGATCTGTTACAAGATACTGCTCAGAAATAACTCATAACAAATATGCTGATAATGGTTTCTAATGAATTAAAAATTCCTGTAACCACACGTCTACACCTGATCAGTCAACTTACTTAAAGCAAAACACTGTCTATTTTCAGTGCAATTATATTCTTTTGCTTTTCGAAATAGCATCTCATGTATCATGTTTGCCTTTGGTCACATTCATCTTCACTTTTGTTAAGATTTCTTTTTGGGCTCGTCATACTTCCTAAAACTAGATTTGCAACTTTTTCCTCATATTTAATATTTATGAACTCTCTCTACATAATAAGCAGAGCACTTGCTTTTCAGACAGTTCAGCTATGAGTTCAGAGTTGCTTGTCTGAATTTTTAGTTACGTTTAAGCAAGAGAAAGAGAGAATGCTTAAATGAACGTAAATTGATGGGAATACAAAACATTAGGATGGATTTCAGTATCTGTCCTCAGAATGGACAAATGCAAGTTTCCACATCTCCTTAAGTCTCTAGGCCCTAAAATGCTCCCCAGACTCCTCAAAGTTGGGGGGCTCCACTTTGTGCAGGGGTAATTCTGAGGGAGAAGGGAAGATTCCAAGAAATGCAATGGAGGTCCTTTCAGTGAGCATAGAAGAAGTCTCTACTGATTTTTCCATAATCCTACCCTTTCCCTTTCAACAACTGCACTATAATTTACTCTCCTTGGGGTCCAGCAACTGGGAAACTCTAAGGCTGTACAGGAAGCTAGGAAGATATAAAGGCAATCAGATGCTACAGTATATTAATTTATATTTAATCTCCAACAAAATAATAAGAGAAGTGTTTGGTTTTGAATCACAGAGTTGGACCATCAAGTCCATTCCCCTGCTTTAATTAAGGAATACAGTATCTGACAAAGGGCTATTCACCTGAGAGCAGTAATAGGATTTTAATCTCCCAATCATCTTTCCTCACTGATGCAGTGAGTGGTTGGAGTCTCAATACTTTTCCAGCTAAAGAATGACAATGTTTTTTAAAATGAAATGCTTCTGTTCGGAATTAACCAGACTGAGATATCATTTTCTCAGAGGAATTTGAGAAAATCAATGGAGAACATATAGCAGCAGAAACAATCACAAGGAAGCAGCACCTGTCTAAAAGATTTTGTCAGATACTGTTGGACTACAGCCATAATCATCCTCAGCAATCATGACCAAAGGATGCAAAGTTGAGAACCACTTGCTTGCAGAGAAATGACATTTCAGGACAGAGGTCTGCTTTTTAAATTTATAACATTTTCTTTGCTGAATTTCTTTGCTGTTGGCACTTGGTCTCTTACATACAAAGATACATTACTGCCATGTGCTCTCCATGAATCTGCTAACAGTACAACGGTGCTCTCCATGGATCTAACAGCTCAATACAACTTTGAATATGTGTACAATTGTTCTTGCATTGAGTTTGGCTTTATCTTCAAAGAACAGAGGTTGCACATATAAACTAGATAAAAAATATTTATGTAGTTGGTGAAAGGTGTATGAAATGGTGTATCAACCAGGTGCTGAAAATGTCACAATGCTTGCAGAGGATAAGCAGACTTAAGAGTCTTTCAAAGAGGCTGATTGTATCTCTGCAAATTACTAGAGCTCCAGCAGTGGCCTGCCTGCCTGCCTCCCTCCCTCCAAGACCCTAAGGAAGGCAACATAATAACATAACTGACTTAGCTTACACTCATATACCTAGCCATTTCCAAATATTTCATGACCACATATATCATTTAAGCATGAGCACCATATTGTTAAATATCAAAGAACATAGTCAGTGGAACGTACAAATTGAAGTACACTGAAGAATAATTTATCAATGAAGTTGGACACTTGGTTAACAGTTACACATTTGTAACAGCAAATGTAAGCCACAGTTTCGCAAACCTGCACATACTTTTTGTTAGAAAACAATTCATCCTGGAATAATCAACTTCTGGAAATCATTCACAGATGGGTGGAACTGAACACAATGCACTAGCAGTTAGCTGTGCATCACTGCTTTCAAATTGTACAGACCTGACTAAAGAAGGGGTGGATAGCATCACAAGTCTAGGTTGCATGCAGGATGAAATATCACTTACAGGAGAAATATTTCAAGGATTAACATCTCAGGTCAGGTTGAATTAAAAGACTGCGTGTTGCTTTTATGATGTCAGTGATGTCACATCTAAACTGGATACTTGTTATCAGAGCAGACTTAATGAAGACTTATTTAATATGTGTTAAAACAAATCCATATTTTGTGCCAAGCTTTAAAAATGGCTCTATCCTAATATAAACAATATTATTAAAAGCCACTGCTTTGCTGCTGAAAAATAGCAATGAGGAAATAATATTGCAGCAATATATCTTATAGGCTAAAATACAGATTATTCCTCTGATTATACAGTCTGGAAGTGTACAACATTTTATAGTTGTATCAAAACTATATACAGTATAGAACTGTAAAGGAAAAAAAAAGATTATGAGTATTTCAGTATTGATGTATTTACTTTATTTTTCATATGCATGAGTCAGCCTATAGATAAAAGCTTTCATGCCAATGTATAGTAAAAACCCCAGTAAAATCCATACTCAGGTATAACTTTTAAGTCTCCAAAAATACATGAAAAGAGAGCATCAAATGCAGTGTTGAGCACGGAATTCTGCCTCCTGACAATGTAGGGGTTAGAAACAAAGCCCCAGTAAGAGGAGTAGATACTGTAATAGTCCTCTCCACAGGTATGTCAAGAGGGCAAGAAGTGGGGAGTCACCTGGAAGTCCTGTATGTGGCATCACAGGTAGCCCATCCCCAGTGTGCAAAAATGGGACATAAAAAGAAAAATTCAAGCTGAAGCAAATGGAGTCATAGATCATTCTCTCCAGTTTATAGAGGACCACAATGCAGAGAATAAATGTGACCTAAGGAATAAGTGCACCCACGGAGAATAAAGTGCTCGATTTAGAGCGCTGCCAGGGCCTGAGGATCTCCAAAGAGAAGAATGAGAGAGCAAAAGGTCATTTTACTTAAATTAGGATATGAAGTATAATAACAATGTAAGAATGTACTGCAAGGGAATTTGAGAAATGAGGAAGAAGTGGCAGAGACTTTCATAAGAAATTCCATGGGCGACAAGAAGGCAGGCTCCGACTGTGATTACTCAAGGTGAGGTGTTGGCAAGAATCCCATGAGGAGAACTTGGAAAAAGAAAAGTGCACAGATGCATACCAGGTCATATTAGTGTTGTGGAACCAAGTTGTTGCACTTCGGTGGTAAAAAATACCCTGAGATATCTCAGGGCATGGGGTGGAAGGGTACTGTAGGTGGTCTTTTCGTTAAGAATAAATATGTGCAGTCTCGGGTACAGAATAAAAACAGAGAAAGGAACTTACTAAAGTGTTAACTTCAACTACAGATTTTGAAAAAAATCACCCATAACAAAACTGTTTATATATTTCTAAGTAAAGGCATACATTAACATAATTGTCAAGGATCCACTTAATTCAACAAAATATACTATTGAATTGCATTGTATGGTGAGATTTAACACACTGCAAGGAATGTACACAATCTCCATGGTTAAATGCTCATGTCAGTCTTTGCTGCCAAATCCATGAACAAATGAGTTTTCGTACAAGTCTTGGCTGCAGTCCTGAAGGAAAAACTTTATTGATGACCTTTACATACTCTTTTTTATATGCATTGCAGTGTGGACTTGTTTCAGCCTAAACAATACTTTTAGATAAGTAGTAGAACCAGTGAGGGTAGATGGACACCACAGTTGGTCAGTTTTCTGTTGGCCTAGATGCTACTTGAAATTTAACAATAAGTAACACGTCAAGCATTCTGCTTAGCCTAAGAGTTGTTGGCCCTAGCAGCTATGTGCAAGCATCTGTAGCCTGGGTTTTTCAAATCAGGTCAAACAAAAAATAGTACATTAATGAAATTTCTAATGCAATGAATGAAATTGCCATAATTTCTTTTCAAAACTTGTAACACTGAAGTATGCCTCCACTGATTATTTACGGCAAAACAGCCCTGAACATGCATTGAGCTCTTTTCCCACTATAATTTGGCCATTCTTTTTCAGCTGACATGAGAGCACAGGAAATTGCCTTATCCTGAGTCCAACCCAGTATTGTTGACACTGACCAGCAGCCATTCTTCAGGATTTCAGACAACAGCTTTTTCAGAAATAACTAGAGATGCCAAGGTTTGAACCTCCGACCTTCACATGCAAGATCTGTTCTGAAGGCTATGGTCAACTTGGTTATTCCTATATAATTTAAGATTCTTTCTTGGTACAGAATTTGAAATCTTTCTGTATATCTATTATGAATTGTCTAGACTACAGTAATCCGCTCAGTGAAGTGGCATTGTATACAACACACAGAATAGTCACTGTTGCACATCAAATTGCAAAAGTATGCATGTTGTTCAATACTCTCTCTTGGCTCTTCCTACCAGGAGGGGAAGTTAAATAAATCATAGAAAAATTTTAAATGGTTTATTTTTTTTAAACAGTCTGCAGTCTGAAGTAGCTCCTAAATCCACTTTTTATTTATTTATTTTTTTTAGGGACCCCTGCTGACCATGATTGCTGAAAACTAACAACTTAGCTTATTGTTATTTTTAGATGGGAAACATGAAAATTGCACTATAGACCCTAAAATTGTGGGGGAGATGGGCGGAGGAGAAATCCAATAAACAAACAAACAAACAAACAAAGAAATAAAAAAAAAATAGGTCTATCACAGTTAAAAAAAAAAAAGTTGATGTCCCCAAATCCAGTCTCCCCTATGCCTGTGCCCTCATGAAATCTGTGGCCTTCTCCACTGAAAGGTTCATCAGGTTATCCAAACTTCATTTATTGTTACATGGGGATTAGGCAACTCCTAAATGATCAGTGAAACTGAACCTCCTGACTGAATGAAGGCCACCTGGAGAAGTAGTAAGATCTGTGGGGTATATTTTGTATATGACAATTATTAAAAGTGGGAATAGGAGCAAGAGACCTCTGGAAGGCACCTGTTCTCACCATTAAACTCTCTCCAGTATCTGAGTGGCAGACAGATTTGGGGTCTATTTTTTGAAGTTTTTTGTGAGCTGGGGGTTAGAGTGGAATGTGGACTTACCTCCTGACACTTGTGGCTACATTGCCTTAATTTGAAAACAAGATAAAATGTGCTGCCAAAATCCAGTCATTGGTGCACGGGGTGCAAGGGATATCATGCAGCCTGAAAATTGCCTACTCATCTCCTGCTAACACAAACCCTGATTTGTTATTGGCTTTTTGTGACTTGTTGGGGGGACGGGTAGAGACCCTGGTTCACCAGTCATAGTAAACATGCCATGAAAGGTTTATTTAGAAACAAATCATAGTTCTGGTTTACAATGATTTATAAACATTCAGTGGTAATAAATAATAAATGTATATTAAGGAAGTGGTGTGAAAAAGCCCAGTATCAGAACAAACCCAATGACTGCAGTTCATTTATAATAAAGACACATTACATGTAATAACCTAACAGAAATTTATCACAGGTAAGAACATTAATCATCAAAATAGGTAGCAGAGTTAATTGTTAATCATGTGCAGAAGTCTCTAGGAAATGACGCTCTGATAAAAGCAGACAAACCAAACTTAATTGAGCTATAAATATTCAAAAGTTTAAAAGATGAGTTGACAGCTTCAAATAATGCTAATTGTTGGAAAGGAAGGAATACTATAGTCAAAGCAATTTTCAGCCACGTTTACAGTTTGAGAACTTTAGATCCAAATTACTATGACATCATTATCAAGACACTAGTCTGGGTCAGCTGCTCAATTAAGTAATTAATTAATTAATTAATTAATTCAATTTTGATGCTGCCTGGCTCCAGCCAACTCTTTGCGGCTCACAAAAGAAAAAAAAAAGGAGCTACATAAAAATAACAAAATACAATAAATTAGACAGAACAAATTTAAAAAATCACAAAATAATTAATTTGTAATTTCTAAAATGGATTAAGCTGAGGCAACGTGTTCAACATCTGTTCTAGGGGTTATGATCACATTCCTAAGTGAACAGTGCTGATTTTGAGTTTAGACCAGATTAGACCAATTAGAAACGTGCCCAATGTCTCATTCGTTTTCCAATGAAAGGTCAGTTTGTAACGGACAACTAGCAATTAATTTGGTATTCATGTATATGAATTCCAGTCAGGATGGCCAGCTGTCTATGCTATTAGGGAATCCTGAGGGTTGTAGCCCCAGCACATCCAGAAGCCCCATGTTGGAAGAGGCTGGCATAAAGAATATGTATTACGAAGTTATATACGATATTTACATATGACTTATATGATATCTCACTGCCTCTGTAATATATAAAACCATTACATTTCTCTTGGCAGCTTCCATCAAGTTGGCAAAGAAGCCATTCCAATATTTTACTACTACATCTGGATGCACAATCATATGGAGGAAAGAAGCACTACTGTTTTTATGAATCATGAGGGATTTTTTAAGATTGTGTACAATCTACTGTTCTCTCCAGGTGTGTTAATATAATCTACCTTTCCTCTAGTAAAGGATAGATTTGTGTTTTCCCTAAAATGAAGCAGTTTGGAGAGAGTGAAATGGCTGTGCAGGCACATACATGCCAAGACAGCAAGGAGCAACTTTCAAAACAGCCCTGTGCACCTGGGAAAAGTCATGGCTGCTTTAATGATTTGAAAAGCAGTTTTCTCTTCTTCTTCTTCTTCTTCTTCTTCTTCTTCTTCTTCTTCTTCTTCTTCTTCTTCTTCTTCTTCTTCTTCTTCTTCTTCTTCTTCTTTTTTTATGAGTGCATTCTGAAATGACTTTTTGAAAGGATTTGCAGAACCCTAATATCCAACTCTTTCCGGGTTTACATTGTAAACATGGACAGCTGGCAACAATTAAAAACAGTGCATGGGAATCTCATATTAAAAGCAAGCGAACTGAGTAGCTAAAATAAAACATCAGATAAAATTTGCATTCCCTGTGAAACAAATGTTTCCCTAAGAAGGTCTTCACCAACTGGTGAAAGGCTGTCAAAGAGGCAACCAGCCAACTTAGACTTCAAAAGTAGAAAGTCTTACTGTGCATTTTAAATTCCTTTTTCGTATTGCCTGTTTAAGTGAATGGCTTTTAATGAAGAGCTTTGAAATGTTAATAGTTGCATTATAACTGTGACTCTACAGCGAAGCCAAGCTGTCATAAATTTTCAAGCTCGGAAAATGCCTTGTTTCACACGTCATATGTAGCTGTAGCTTTCTTAACCAGGTTTATTGAATAAGCCACAGATTTCTGGATTTGCACAGACTCTAAGCCAAGCCCCTCTTCCCCTTTATGGCTTAGTGTAAGGTATGAAACAGGTCATTCATTACAGATGACTCAACAATCCTACCAAGCAAACAGCAATGATGTAAGGATTGCTTTTCCTTGTTGCTGTTTGCAACTGTTCAAGCTGCAAAGAGCTGGGGAGAGAAAGAAACAAGAACTTTAAGTGCAATGTGTGGGCAAGGCAAGATGATGATACAGAAAATACTCCCTAATAAAATTGGGGCTGATTTGCAGGATTATTTATTTATTTATTTATTATGGCTGCCCATTTCAAATATATGACTCTGGGTGGCTAACAGACAATAAAAGTAAAATACAAACATCATAGCAAAATAATAAATAACAAATATGGGAGCTAAAATAAAATCAACCACATGGTCAACATAACTATGATGTAGGCTCAACCACACCCCTGGGCCCCATGCTCAGCAACAAAACCACGTTTTTAGGGCCTTATGGAAAGCTGTAAGGGAAGTCTACCCTCTGGAGAAATGATGTTCCATTTTCTTGTTAAATTTGCAAGCAACTGCACTAGTTAATATACCTTTGAATCTCTATGGGCCCTGCGTGTGGTTTGTGTGTGATAGTCATCAAGGGAAGCAAAAGACTGCATTACATACATCTCCCTCTATGTTAGAGGGACTAAGAGTGCTATTAACAAGGACGAGACCAAATAGGTTACTCCGGATAGCTTTGGTCACAACACCATATATTATCTGGGAAGCTTAGAAAAATGTTAAAGATGATCCAGAATTACCAAGAAAGAATTTTCCAAGATATTCTCAAACTTAAAGCAAGATTCCCAATGTGGTTTGTATATGGGGAAGATTTCACAGTAAATCCCATATTCTTTATAATTTTATAATAATGTTTTCTTAATTCTTGCCACACTATTTTTATATTTGTGCAACAGATTTAGATAGCATATACTTAGGTAGTCTTTTTAAATGCACTCACATGTTCCTGGACATTTGGGTTGCCTGACTTTATTTTCCAGATTTTATTAATTAATGTTTAATTAATCATCCTACCATCTTTTATCATTTATTTAAAAAAAAAAACACCTCTGGGTGTCCTACCCAGCTTATGATAAATAGAAAGAAAGAGAAGCTTGGCCAGACAGAAGGAATCCATATTCTAATGGAACTGCCAGCTTGTAATATTTGTCATGTACGTAAGTGGGAATCAGTGAGAAAGAGAAATAGAGCTACAAATTAAGAATGGAATCTTGAAGCACTGGACCAGACAGGAAGGATATGAGATGACAACTGTTGAAGAACTCCATATCTGCCTGAAATTGGCTGTCCTCTTTGCCAATCCGTATCCTGCCTCTATTACAAGTCACTTCAGTCAATTGGCTGTCCTTCAAGACAAGGATGGCTGCCCATAGAATGGTCCCAGAATAAGGGAGTAGATGCCAGAGCAGCTGTCTCACCCACAATCTGGGAATGAGATGAAGGCAATATCAAGGGGTTATGCAGAAAAATGATATTGCCAGGGCATGCTGCAGTTAGGTCTTAACGGGAAAAGGCCCTCAGATAAGCATAGTTCTTACACACACACACACCCTTCTCCATTCAAGCCTTTTGTATTTGTTAAAAAATGATGCAATGATTCACACTAATAGAAAGTGGGTTAAGTAACACTAAACTCCAAGGAACTTCATTTGACCTTGAAACATATCCAAAATGTTTGTTTCTGCACACTCAACTCAGTGTTCTTGGCTGTAGGGAGAAATGGAAGCCTTGTTTTGAATGACATATCCAGTCTAATCTGAAAAAAAAAAGAGTTAGATATATGACTATAAGTTAAATTTCATTTATGTTAGTAATGAACTGCATCTTTTTCAAAGGAAAAAAAGAAGTACCACTTTGTGGAAAAACTTTTTTTAGTGGAGCATAGGTGACAAAAAAATTCATTTATGATAATGTTTACCAGTAAAACACACATACCCCAGACTGTGATCTTGTAACATATACAAGAGGAACTGACTTTTGGAATGGTATCAAATAGTCTCTCCTAGATTACAATGCAGGTCAGACCACATAGAGTAATCAAAGTCCTGGATTATTAAAATTGTAATTTATGAGCAGGAGAAAATATTTCATGACTGTGTAAGACAAATGAGCTCAAACTTAACCACTTACTATTGAAGATTGTTTATACATTTAATGAAAAAGGAAGCATAAGATTTTGGTCAAATAGCTGATAAACCCAAGACAAGAAACCTCCCACACTAATGTCCACTGGCTTAGTTTTTTTACTTAATATATCTTCTGCCATGTTCTGGAGACTCACAGATATCTTGACCTTATGGCCATGGTTCATTGTGTCTCCCTGTACAAGTCACACAGACAAAACTTTCCTTCACTGGCAGTTTGAAAGGAAGGGTTGGGAAGTTTGCTACTGCAAAAATGCTCCCTCAGATGCACAGACATCAACTTGGATGGACCTCTCTGGAACCAACAGATACAGTCCCATCTGGTGACAGAATACAAATATCTCAGCAATGTCAACAAAAGTTCCTGTTTAGGAGATAAATTTCAGGGAGCTTTTCTGTTCTAGAAAATCTATGCTTATCTATCACTGGAACGCACACAAAAGGCAAAAAAAATGTGCTTCTTCACCTGGAAACGTTGTGGTACTTTCAGTCAACACCCCCCCAGTATGGCCGTCATAACAGAAACATTCTAATATGGAAATTGGTTCATACCAGCAGAGAATGATATGTCTATCCATGAAGGCAAACTGAAGTGAAAGAGGTTGCTGGGTTTAACACTTCCTAGATTTGAAATATGAATCTCACTTAACTCCAGTGAGAGGCACTATATAGGTGCATCAATGGTATACTGCTACAGAATCAACATATTCGCACACTGGGCTCTTCTCCACACCCCTGATGATGGAAAACCTCTGCCCCAACAGCAGTCCTTTTGTTGCACCTTAAAAACAAGGCCAACAAAGTTGTTACCTTCATATGAAGGTGGAGGCAGCTGGTTTTTGCTACTCTGTGGGGGGAACAAGGAACAGGAAAGGGAACTCCTCCCATTCTTTGCTACCTGCCTCTTTTCCCACTTCCAGAGAAAAGATTGTCTACCAGGGTGACTAAGATCACATTGGGCCCAAAATTGGATTGCACCAGATCCAAATTACCCATGTTATTCAGGAAAATCTGCTCTATTAACTGGCCCAGGAATGATAAATTAGGGATAACTTAAGTAAGAATACTGTGTATCCTGGGCTACTGGCAATGGGGTGGGACACACTTTTTCCTGTAGAAGAAAACAAGGACTCACCATGTGATAACACCTTCTAAGGACATCATTCAGTTTACAGAAATTGGATAAGAAGGCCAAAGACACTTGCTGCACAGAAACTGTGAACCAAACAGTGTCTTAAAGCACAGACCATGTTAATATGCAATCCACCTGTCCCTGAGCTGGCTGAAAACTAAGGCCAGCAGATAATTTGCTATCCTACTGGCCAAGCCCTAACCCCAACCCTCAGTAATGAAACTGGTGAATGGTGCTGTCATTTCAGTCTGATGTAGGGCTGATTAAGATAAGTGATTGGTGGATTTCCCTGGCTTCATTTCCCCTCCTGCAAGTTTCATCGTAGAAAAAACAATCACATATCATTCTCCCTAATGTGGGATGGAGCTGGGGTGCATGGAGGAGACAAGTTTTGATAGATGGTTAGGCCCATAGGTTTAATCACTTGTTAAAACTTAGTGCCAAAACAGATGATCCCACAGGGTGGGTGGGGACTGCCCAGTAAAGCTCTTTGCTAGCAGCTGATTTTCAGGGTAGCAAATACTTTTAAGCATGGGCTTAGCACTCTTCTGAGCTTAACTGTTTTTGAATATAGATCTAGTGCCCTTTCAGAAGAGAGGTGAAGTCATCTTTAAAAGTTGCCCACCTAACAGCTGACAGTGGGATGGCACAATTGCTTGGTGCAATTAGAGAGTCCCTTCCTTCTTCACCTTAAAACTTCCACCTCCCCACACCTGTTAGCTGTTTCATGAGTTATTTTTAAATACACTCTCCTGAAGGAATGCTAAAGTTGTCTTTAAAAGCAGCCCAAACAGGCCCTAAGGGAACCATGCCGATGTAGGATCTCTCCCATTTTACCATCCTAATCCCTCCATGTTTGTCAGCTGTTTAACTCACTAGATCTCCAATCACAGAAGTAGAGAGAGACGGGAGCCAACTCTTTACCTGTTGGGTCTCTCTCAATTGCACAGAGCTGATCCGTGCAATTGAAGACCTATGAGTAAAAAGCTATACATTTCTCCTGTGACCAGGGCTCTGACAAATAAATGTTACTAATGGGTATTCATATTTAATATTTAGTATGACATTATGGGAGCTTGAGCTCTGAAACAATAGACAGTTCTCAATCCTGCTTCACCTTGGAAGCCCCACTCCTGCTGACATCACTAGTCAACAGCTACTTGGCCTGATCCAGTTCTCTAAGCCAAGGATTAGTTCAGAAACCTGATGGATAAATGGGGAGAACTTGCCCCTAAAGCCGAATGGCACCAGAAAATAGTGTCCATGGACTGGAGAACAAAGGCTATGTCTGTAGCAGCCTAAAGTGGCCAGTAGGTCCCAGTCTCTGACTTTGTCATCAAGCACATTGTTGATGAAATGTCCTAGATCATGTCCATGGCAAAAACAATATTGGGAGAAGATGAAAAACATGGTTTTTAAAAACTGGAACAACCAGAGATGACTTTATGCTTCCTTAGCTGTGGGCTAGGATGAGACCAAGGCAACTTCATGAGGACATGGCCTATAAAAATAGTTCCCAGCTCATGTTTGTGCTGTAATTAGGAGAATGGGAGGATGTGCCTTAAGTCAGCTTCCCTATCTTCCTTGTTACTGAGTTTAAAGTATGGGGCTTATGTCTGCCTTCTTTCTGTGTTGTTGTTGCTTCATCTTGGCAGTGCCCCTGTTATCATTCTGAGGTACATACTACTATTGAGTTAGGGACTAGGATGACCTAATTTCTTGGCACGGTTGATTGTGATTAGCTCTGGTGACCGTGTAATCAGTCTCCTGGATTTAGGCCAAAGTCTGCCATTACATACACGTGCTACTTGCTCTGCATGTAATGAAGCTGAGCAAGCTGAAATTTGGCCTTATGAATAGAGCAGAGCATTTTCCTCCTTCTCTTTCAGTCACCTACATCACTCTCATCCCTCATTACAAAACAACCACTATGAGCTCAAGAGGTTGTGCTTAGAATCATAAACTTTCTTATATGGTAAGGTTGTTTTCATATCCGTAGCTTGTCCTTAATGTTTGTCCTTTTTCCTCGATATTTCTGCTTTGGATTGCTAATTATCCACATCACAGACATATCCTCATTTGGAGAACAAAACAGAAGAAACAACACACATTCTCTGCATGGATAGGAGATAGGAGAATAACCTTTCCCCACATTATATGAAAGGTAAGGCAAAGCAAAGACTTTGAATCACACTACCGTGTACTATGCTCCTTGGATGTCCAGCTCTGTCAGTTAATGTTAAGAAAACAGCAACATGGAAGAGAAACAGACATGGTCAAGCCCATTATCCTATGCTGGAGCAGAAGGCCTGGAGTGAAAGCATAACCATGTTTGGACCAACACAGTTGCACTGCTCTGCATAATTGGGAACCCTGATTGTACAGGATTTCAACTTCCACAGGGACAGTAACAACATTCATCTGAATTTGGTTATACAAAAACATTAGATGTTTCCTGTCAATATGAGAGATCAGGGATAGACATTTGGGGTGGGATGTGGCACTCTCTCCCCTCCATGCATTGTTTTTAAATATCTATGAATGCCTTTGGGTTCCATTCCCTTTTCCACATATTTGATATAGATATGTGTGAAATATTTTGAATGTAAGATATGTTGAAGACACCCCATTCTGGTTTGAAATGTTCTGTGCCAGCAGTCCTGACATTGCAGAAAGCGTTCTAACACTGTTCCACCAATTCTGGGAGCGCTCCAAGCATAAAATGACCCCATTTGGAATGCAGAACTCTTAACCCAAACTGGAAATAAAACTGTTTTAAAGCTCAAAACACTTCCAGAATAATTCGAACAGCAGTGAAACATATTGAGTAAGATCAGAATAACTTACTTTAAAATCAAAACAATGTTCTTTATTCATAACAACTTGAAAAAGTACCTCTATGTACACACATGTGTCCTGTATATAAATGGCATGAGAAATGGCATTTTTCTTTTAGATGTGATGCAAACAGAGTGATGCAAACAAAGCCTATGCACACAGTCTTGGTATATCTATAGACTGTTTCACACATTAAATGTGATATTTTAGCCCCAATATAATAAGAGTATAATTCTATTATTAGAACAGATTGAATTAGAAATTTTCACCTATTACATGTGCATAAATCTATACCAGAATACTAATCATATCTAACCACAGGATTCCATGAGACATTCTCCCAGATGAGGGCAGCCCTTATGATCTTTGCAATATGGTGAAAAAAAAGAAAAAGATTTTTTTTTTATTACGGTGTCATTTTCTTAGCTGGAAGGAATAGACTTTATTAACTCTTCCCAATTAGGCTTATAAAAGGGGTGGGTGGGGGGATGAGGGAAGAGAACTGAGAAAGATTGGCAGGAAAAGTGTATTCCATACCTTGTATCCCTTTACTACTGTTGGAACAGGATCCTTGATCTGGCAATTGGAAAGGAATGGAAGAAGAACATTCCTTGCCTCTGGCCATGGTTGCCAGGAATTAATGGAGTGTCTTTAATCAGATCTCTTATAGAATTGACACCGTAATATTAAAGGACTTGCATAAGATGCACAATTAGTCAGTGAAATGTTTTTGATTACTAAAATGAAAGCATCCTCTCCCAAAAGGAATGGCGTTCCATATATTTGATCGCAAGACTTTATGTTCTAATGTGCAAATAATAGAGATTTTAATATTTTCCAGTTCCTTTATAGTTTAAATACTTAGGCTTAAAGTAAGCCTCGCCTTCGGGAGATTCTGCATTTAATATTTGAGAAGGTTTTTTTTTTTCTTAATAGCTAAGTGAAATCATTGCTAATCTACTGGAGAAAGAGAAAAAACAAACCTATAAATCAATATTTCTTTCTATTAAAATCTTAGTTACTCAAACAATATATGGCACAGAGTTTGTAAATGATTTTTTTTTAAATCAATAAAAATACATTTTAGCAGGATGATGAGAGCTGTTTTTCAGATGGCATATAATGAAAAAAGAGATGCTTAACATAGCCTTTCTCATTTCTTCTATTTATGACAAGTGATAAATAAATGTCAAAGTAGGCATTGCTTCTCCTCCATGGAATTCCCTGAGGTCCCTTTTCAGTTTTTTCTTCATGATCCTTTGAGGTACATTAGCTGGGAAATAGTAGTCTAAGGCAGAGGATCATGACACTGAGAGATTCAGGGTTGCAGGGCAAATTCCCAACCTTCCAAAGGGCCACAGAAAGCCATCCAGGGACTTGTGACATTAAAGAAAGGGTGGGGATGAAATGTTGCTTTGCTTTTTCAGAGTCTTAAGGATAGGATTTGGAGCAGTTTGCCATCTAAATGTCTCCTGCTTTCATACCCCTCTCAAGAACCCTGGGGGAAAAAAGACCCAAAGAACAAATTTGGGCCCTGAAATAACCTTTTTCTGTTTCTTCTTTTTCTTTTAGCAAGTGCTTACTAAAAATGTGCTCAAATTTTGCCATTTTTCTATCAAATTACAGCAGCCCATCCTTGGAGCCTTTAGTCTGCAGGTTGCTTCCCCCCCGCTCCAGTTTAGTGGTGAAGGTTATAACTGGGTGACTCTGATTGAAGTTGATTTATTTATTAGACTTACATCCCACCTTCACTTTGTACAACTGATAGTAGTGTACATAATGCTCCCTCCTATTTTCCCCAGAACAATAATCCTGTGAGGTGGGTTGGACTGAGAGGGAGTGACTGGCCCAAGTCACCCAGCAGCTTCCATGCCTAAGGGAGGACTAGATCACATGCTCTCTTAGTTTCTACTCCAGTATCTTAACCACTACACCAAACTGGGTTTTTGAAGTGAAGACCCTGGTACACCATTCAAAGGCCAAAAGTGGGCCTTGGCTTGGATAACGGTATGCCTCCATCAGTGATCTACATGTTACTTTTCTGAAAAGATTCCTGCCTTTGACATGTAACGTGTAGTACAGTTGCCATATGGATAATG
Organism: Liasis olivaceus; assembly: GCA_030867105.1. Classification (NCBI taxonomy): domain Eukaryota; kingdom Metazoa; phylum Chordata; class Lepidosauria; order Squamata; family Pythonidae; genus Liasis; species Liasis olivaceus. The sequence goes on from CM061348.1 coordinate 50,549,629, forward strand.
GACATACCATTTAGAGTCTCCATAGCAATACCACATTTTTCTAACCTAACTGGCCCAATTTTTATTTATTAGATTTGTAGACTGCCACAATCATGTAGCACTACGTGGTTCTCCTTTTTATATATACAGAAGCTGATGAGCGTGATAACTAAATCTTACTTCAAAACTGGTGCTAAAGTTGCATCATGCACTAGGAAGCTTTGTATGCTAAGTTACAGGGGCAGCTCATGCAGTAATACACCTCCAGCGTGTCACCATTGCTGACCATCTGCTGCTTAAAGGTAGCACCAGCCCTATTCCTGCTATTGGCTAGATCTGGCTTTATACTGTCACTCCTGATATTGTATAAGATCCAAGTGCTAGAGGCAACAAAAATGTATGCACGGTGAGGACCTCAAAACAGCCCACATTGATGTACATTTATATTTATTCAACGAATTGAATCAAAAGCAACTAGTGCAATGGCTCCCAAGCTGTGATACTGCAGTGATTCATGTTATAGGTGCCTACAGTATCTGTCTACCTACCTGCCCTAAATTATATAAAGTTGGAAAATCTTGTATGATTTTGTCCATTTTTTTCTTAATTTTCCATTTTTAAAAACAAAAAAGAGGTTAGCAGTTACCCATGTTGCCAAACTTTGGTGAAGACCAAAGTGGTGGTCCATGGAAGCTGTCAGTGATGATGTACAGTAGTAGTGTATATAAAGGAAAAGGTTAGGAACTATTGATCTAGTAAATGTTTCACTGTGGTTTTACTGTTTGTTGATATATGGCATAAAGGAATGTACATTCATATACTGTATAGTAGGATGAATAGTAGACCTTAAAAAAAAAACAACAGAAAATTCTCAAGCTGATGCCTCTGTTTTTGCACTCACAGAGTGCAACATTCATTTTTAATGCCCAAAACTTGCCTTGTATAGAGGGATCGATTCCCTTAGCTATAAACTCAAAATTTGAATGTCACACCTTTAAATGTTTTCATGGTGAAATAGAAGCCCTCCTTCCACCCCCTCCAAGAAGCATGGCATTACTATTTATCTACAGTATTTTCCTGTGGTTATTTCATATGACTTCCCTCCATTTGTTGGGACAAACTTGAGTAACAAATCAATTAAATAAAGCCACATCAGGGTACATTTCTAATGGCTTTGAAATCCACCCTTTAAACTATGCAGCTACTATCAGAGGGTGAGCCAAGATTGCTCAAACATGATGCCCCAAATCAAAATCACAATCAGTGTATGGACTGGTTTTGCTAAAATCCTTTGGGACATGCTGGCTGTTCCTCCCCTACCTCCATGACCCAAGAAAACCAGGCTAAATTCACAACTGATAGTGTTTGAAAAATTAAATTACATAATCTGCCCATGAAGGAAGAAGAGAGAAAGGGTGTGTGTGTTGGGGGGGGGGGGAGGGAGAGAACAGAAGAATCCCCCAGGGGATTGAGATACCAATCACTTTACCACCCCAAGGTTAGAAACAGGAAAGGAACTACAGGCTGACACATACAGCCAGGGCTCTCTAATCCTTTTTTCCTTTCAGGCAAATTCCACCCAATTCCTATTTTCCACCTGCCTGCTACATAATTGCTGATCAATTATCATGTTGAACTGAAAGTGAACCTTGTGCTCCTGCAAATCCAACAGCCAATTCAAGAGAGGGGAGGGAAATACTTTCAAATCCCAGTTGAATAACACATACAGGATGGAAGTTGAATTAAGGATTTTTGGGGGGGGGGGGGGGGGGAAATGCAAATATGGCATTGGATGGTCTTTTTTTTTTCTTTTAAATCCCCTCTCAAGAACTTTAACCTTTATTGAAATGCACATAAATGTACCGCCTTTTTAAAGTTTTAAAAATATCTTGAAATCCAAATCATAGACTATAAATTTAAAGATCACGTATGAGATAAGGACTGAAAAATTTACTAAGAAATATACACCATTATTCCAAATAAGTTTGGACACCCAATAGAAACAAAACTATATCTGAAAACTGGAACTAAAATTTTATGCCCTGTCTCCTGGAAGTTGATCCCAGAGAACAAATTTCCTCTGAAATAAATATGCAAAGAATCCCCTCCCTTCTCAAGTACCTGTTTAAAAATGATAAAGCTATTTATCTGCAAGTCTTTTGTTTGCACACAACAGTGAGCAGAGCAACAGAATCTTCTTTGCGTGATAAGTACCATCCCTTTTTCTTTGAGGTCTGCGTGTTTGCACTTAACACTGTAACTTATCCTCCCAGATCACCTGCTTGACTCATGGAATGTCAGCTTTCTTGCTTTGTGACTAGATCTGCCTACTTTGTTTGCCAGTAATATGCAATAAATTTTAACTGCTGAAAAGATTATGTGGAAGCTATGATCCAATAAAATATGTATGTATCTTCTTATGGCATACACCTGTAAAAAAAAGTATAATGTCAAGAAAATGAGGCAAAGTACATGATGTAGCTATTCTTTTACCTTTTTTAAGGAAATACTGACTCACACAAAAGCTAAATATTTCAGTCTTTTCATTTTCAGCCTGGGGGGCAGGAATATTGAATTTCTAGTCCTATCTGTTACAGCCAGCATGACCGATGAAAGCGCTGATCCAAAAGTATTTGACAGGCCACAGGTTTCTTTCCACCCCTCCTCAGCTCAAAATTAATAATTAGTATCTCAGCTTAAGTATGGGGGTAATTTCTATTTTTTTTTAATCTGACAAAGGACATAATTTATCATTTAATAAAATTGTGTTAATGTTATGCCTTCATTGAACAGACTTGCATAAGATCAAGAGGACACTCCCATCTGCAAATTTACAATCTAAACCCAAAAGAAAAAGGAAAGTGAGGGGTGGGGTGTGGTGTGGTGTGGTGTGGTGGGGTGGGGTGGGGTGGGAGAAAGCAGGACAATCAAGCATCAGATTTAATTACCTAGTACTCAGTGCCTACTGTTTTTCCTTTTAAGGGAGGGAGAACTTGGGAGGAGAGAACCAGCCACAGCCAGCAGGGTCCCCTCTGGTGCTGTAAAACGTGAAGAAGGCAGTAGGTTGTATCCCCATTGCCAAAGACAAGGTTGTCATTGGTGAACACTGAGTGCTGCCATATGTATTTTGCTGCAGTATCAGGAGGATGTTAGTAGCCCTGGCTATTTCCAACATGCAGTTTGAACTGAAAGAATTGAGTGAGAGGGGAAGTCAATGGAGCTCAGTGTCTAGGCAGAGATAATGGGGTGATTTGCAGTCCCATTTCTCCCTGTGCTCCAGCCTGATGAAATGGCTGCTGAAGGAGAGGGTAACCCAATGGAGCCACATGAATGGTCCTGTCTTCCACCTCTCTGCTGCAGCAAGCAAAGGAGTGCTTCCAGATAATTCTGGTAAGAATTAGTTCTTGAGTTATAATTAGACTCCATTATTTGGGGGTGCTTCAGTTTATGGGGTTTCCACTTTGGTACAAATGAACTATAAGGTATGGTTGACATTCTTCTTGCCCAGCCTATATAGATAATCAGTCTTGTCAAGGCCAAGGAGAAACAGGTGTTTCAACTTCAAAGAGTTTGCAGATAGCAATTAAATAATTGCCAGTACATCCCTAATTAGAAAGGCATTATTATTCCTTGCTTTTAAAGATGTGGAAACATAGGAGAGAACAAGTATAAGTTATAACTATAATGGTTTATGGACAAGCAGTGAACCTTGTGATATAACAGCTGTCAAAATATAATAAATTCCTTTCATTTTCTCAAGAGTTATACAAATAATACTCAGGGATGTGCTGTACTGTTAGGTCAAGTTCTTGTGCATGAAGGCAAAATGCTTTCTATCAAAAGGTGGTCTGATCTTCATTTATACTTTAGCAGTCGGCAGAAGTCCAAAAGATGAAGGGTTGTTGGATGTATATATGTGTGTGTATGAGGGAGAGAGAGAGAGAATATGAGAAATCTTCCAAAGGAGATACATTTTTGGAAGACCTGAAATTATTTATTTCTGTTTAGGTAACAAGCAAAACAAAAAAATTAAATTAAAAAACGAGTTTGAAAAACAGTAGCATTGCATCCAGCCTCAAATTTCCTTCCTATCATGTAATTGCCACTATTGTCACATTATAAATTTCACAGATGTGCTATATATTTGTTATATTGTCTCCCCAAAGTGGCTCACAAACAGAGGGAAAGAAGGGCTAGAAGGCTGCCCAAAACTCTTGTCTTCAATAGAGGTGGCAAAAGTTGTTTGATTGGTTGGGAACAAGGCAGAAAGTTGCACTTATCATGAATAGTTCTTCATTTATGTACTCCTAATATTACAGGAAAAATCACTGCAAGACTTTGCAGTGCAAATTCCAGTCTACTACACTGATAGCCTTTGTGTCAATTGTACCAGGTACATTAAGAAATCTGGATACCTAGGGGTAAGCTGTTCCATAGAAGATAGGTCATCATTGAGAATTCTTGCCCCCAGTGTCCTCATAGTTGGCATTCACTCAAAGAAAGGATCTTCAGCAAGACCTCTCTTCCTGATTTCACCTGGAGGGGAGAACAGAGAATCTCATAAATTTCCAGGCTCTGAGCCATATAGGACTTATGTGTAAAATGATGGCCTTGTTCCCAACCCTTGGAGTTGGTCCAGAATGGTTCCATAGCTAATGGTATCAAAAACTGCTGAGAAATCCATCAGGACCAGGAGGGTTTCTGATCTTACCGTAGGCCATCTACCAGAGCAACCAATGCAGTTTCTGACTCATACTCAGGTCTGAATCCCAACTGATATGAGTCCAAATAATCTGTTTCCTCCAGGACACTGTGTAACTAGTGACCAACTATCTTTTCAATAGCCTTCTCCAGAAAGGGAAGGTTGAAGACTAAGTGATAGTTATCTAAAATAGGTAACTCAAGCAACAGTTTTTGAGGGGACAATGTTTCAAGGTAGGAAGCAGATGTCCCTCCCTGAAGGATGCTTCACACCACCTAAATGCAACCTCTTGTCACCTCCATATCAGCTTTCACTAGCCAGGTGCAACAGACATCAAGTCCCAGTGTGGCTTGACTAATGGCACAGAATACTCTATCCATTTCTTCAAGATCCATGGGCTCAAAATAATCATGGATAATCATGCAAGATATAGCCATCATTATCTCAACAACATGTGCTGAGTTGGTATGCAACTCTGAGTAGATGTGAGCAATTTTATCCTCCAGATGCTGAATGAATTTTTCATAATGGCCCAGTAGCACATCTTCTGGTCCAGACTTGCCCAGTAAAGATCAGGTTACTCTAAGCCAAGGTTATCCACAAATGTAGTAAGAATTGGAAAATAAATTTGCTTCAGTGTTTTTACCACCGTGATGTAGACTCAAGTTTGAGCTCTAACCCATATTTGGTCACATTTGTTGTTTGTTTTAGCATTGGTCTATGTGTCTGTTCTATTGCTTCATTTCCCAGAGCCCCTCAGTAGACCAAGGGATCAGAGGATAGGGAGGGTCTGCTTTGGAATAAGCTTGTCAAGTTTATTCCAGTGGTTGACCAGGCACTCTACAGAACTGCCCACCAGAGCCTTTGGAAACTCCCCAGGTACACCTTTGAAAAACCTATTGGATCCATTAGGTGGGCAGGCCAGTAAAATAGTTCTTTCCTCCCAGTGGAGAATTGTGGCATTGAAAAATTCCCTAGAAACTAGAAAGTAATCTGACCCTTAGGTCATGTGTTATCTGAATCAAGACTCAAACAAGGTCTAATGTGTGAGAGTCAGGCCTGTGATTGCCTAGCACATGGCCATGGTTAACATGATGGCCATGAACACATGAGCTGCCTCTTCTCCCATGGAAGGTAAACTGAAATCCTCCAGCACTTTGGACACCTCAACACCAACCCCACAATGAAGACCAGAAGCTCAGGTAGGAATGGTAAAGATGCCCATACAATAGCAAGACCCCAAGCTTGTTCTTAAAGCCCAACCTCACAAACAAGGGTTCACATTTGGTTTATATGTAGAACAGCCTTTCCGGCTCCCTTCATAGTTTTTAGCATGACAGTTGCCACTCCTCCTCTTCTACTCCTCCTGAGTTGTATTTGGTTCCTGCTGCAATACCTGAAACCAAGAGATACCCTTCTCCTTGTGAGGCACCCACCCTCTTTGCCCATCCAGGTCTGATTATATAGTTGATAATCTAACGTGTTACTCTTGCAGCTGAGCAAGGATCAAGATGTAATGGCTTTTAGGATGATTAGACTGCAATATTTTCCTAAATATTTTTGAGAACAGACTTAACAGTATTTTCTTATATTGAACTTGACTGTTTTTATAGCAAAATCTGACAGCAAAAGAATTATCTGCGAGAAGAAAATGGAAGAAGGAGGTTAGGCCACTATGAATACCATGAAGTCTCATTGCTGGACAATCTCCACTATACAAACATGTACTTCAGTCTGGAGGTTTCACTGCAATTCAAACCATTATTTGTCTTTAGAATTATGAAGAGGGAGAATATTTCAGTAGACCTCTTGGTGAAATAGCTCAACGACTCTGATGCTTTGATATTTGTGATATCTAGAAGATGGGGAACTGACTTGCATACTGGACTTCAGAAGAGCAGGTTTTTAATGAACTCTGAAGGAAGATGGGTCAGATTCAGTGGCTTGAAATTATGAAGGAGAAAAACATCCAGGAAGGTTGGTAAATTTTACAAAATTAGATACTGAAGGCACAATTGCAAACAATCCCCACAAGAAATAAATGGGAGAAATCTAAAGAGCCCAGTACTGATATAAGCCGAGCTCTCTAAAATGCTGAAGAGAAAAAAGCATGTGCATAGAAAACAAACAGAGGGGAATTCAGCCAAAGAAGGATGCAAGGTACTCTCCAGAAGCTGTAGGAACTGTTGCCAAAAAAAGCTAAAGCTCAGAATGAACTGAGTTTGTGATACATAGCATAAACAACAACAAGAAATGGTTTTTTTGGGGGGGGGGCTATGTGGGAAAGAAAAGGTAGATCAGAAGGTGTAGGTCTGCTATGAGGAGAAAAGGGTGAACTTGGTGAATGTAGAGGGAAGAACTTCATGTTGACGTTCTAAGTAGAGTTTTACTAAGCTCCTCTTAATAGGGCAATGGAGCCCTAGCTGGTCATCATTATATCACTAAGGAAGAAGGAAACTGCAGCTTGAGATAGACAGTAAACTGTAAGAGGAATTTAGCTAATTTAAACAAATTCAGGTCTCCAGGCCAGACAAATTACATCCTACAGTTATGAAGGTATGAATGGAGGTCACTGGAGAACTATTCCTGACTGAGAACACCCTGGAGGACTGGCGGAAAGCCAATGCAATTCCCAGATTCAAAAAGGGGGAGGAGATGGACCTGGCAAAGTTACTATCTATCAGCTTGATACCTGTAATGGCCACATGCCTCAAACAGATCACCAAGCAGCATGCTTGTGAGTATCTGGATAGACATATGGCAATTAACAGGAAGCAGTATAGCTTTGTCACAAAGAAATTGTGCCACACTAACCTTCTCTACTTCTTTGATAGAGTTACTAGTTCAATGGATCAAGAGAATACCACAGATACAGTGCATTGGAGCTTAGCATAACCTAGACAGAGTGTCCCATGATACTATTGTTAGATGGCCTCACAGTTGTTTGAATGACCATACCCAAGAGTTGTCATTAATAGCTCCACTTCAGCTCGGAGGGAAATATTAAGTGGAGTGCCACAGGATTCTTTCCCATGCTGTTCAACGTTTTTTTAATCAATGAAGAGACATTTCTAAAGTTTGCAGGTGACCCAAAGCTGGGAAATGTAGCTAATACTTTACATGAAAGAGAGATTTAAACCTAGACAGGCTTGAGTTGTGGACTACAATGAACAGGATAGAATTTAACAGGGAGAAATTCAAATTTTGCATCTGTATAGGAAAAATGTAAGGCACAAATATAGGATGGGAGAGCAATACACGCGAAAGGGATCTTATGTCCTTGTCAGCCACAAATTAAACATGAGCCAGCAGTGTGGTGCAGCTCTTAATATGGTAAATGATATCTTGGCTTGCATAAGATTCAGATCATAAGAACTCATTCCTGACCTGAACAGGGGCTTGATCTGGATGACTTCTATCCCGTCCAAACCTATGATTCTATGAAATACCCAGACTGTGCTAGATTATAAGATAGGGACAATGTTTAACCTAGCATATTCCTGACTCTTTCTCAGGGAAAGAGAAGGGGCTTTTGTATGTTCAACTTAGAGCAGTGTTTCTCAACCTTGACAACTTTAAGATGTGTGGACTTCAACTCCCAGAATTCCACAGCCAGTTTTGCTGGCTGGGGAATTCTGGGAGTTGAAGTCCACTCATCTTAAAGTTGCCAAGGTTGAGAACCACTGACTTAGAGGCTATGGGCACTGCCAATTGTCTGCCTCTCCTCCTGATTTGCTATTTACTCAGAAAAAGCAGGTGATGGGGAGTGGGTTGGGTGAAGGTCCTGGAAGGACCTCTCCTTTATCTCCTACTTCAAGCGAGGGCCCAGGTGGCTGCACTTATCACATTCCCTTATGGGAAGGGATCTGCAATATAACCTGCTAGATAACACTTGAGATAAAAGAGCCAAGGAAAATGAGTTCAGGGAACATATTTAAAGTTATCACATAATTGCTCTGAGCTGGGCCAGCTTGACACAAATTCCTACCAACCCGCTTTTGTATGTAAAGGAACAGTGACCAAGTGAGAAATTCACAGCAAGCTATGGGGAATAGGTATCTAGGATTATGGCCAAATACAAAAAAAAAAAAAAAAAAAATTCCATGAGCTTAAAAACACAACTCTGAAAAGCAATTCCAGGGTGTTGGCTTTAGTGCTAATGGGTGTCGCTGGGTATTTTTTTTTTTATCAGTACAGAGGAAACAAGCAGGAGAGGACATGGAAAGGGAGTGCAATGGAAAGACCACATGACATGAGGACAAAATATGTATTCTGGAGTTCTAGATGAGATCCAATGAACCACCCATTTTAAATTTAGTAATTGAGATTGTTTTATGTCTACGCTGCTATAATTATCCAGGATTGATGTAGTGGTTGGGGGGAGGATGACAGGAAGGAATCAGGTATAAGGTAAGTGCTTGAATAATATGAAAGGAAAGAATGTTCAGACATACTGCACCTTAAGTGTTTACATTCCTATTTTATAATTATCTTAATTAAAGAGTAATTATTGCACTTGCAGATGTGCTTATTTCTGACAAGAAACTACCTGTCTGCCATATTAAAAAATAAAGATTAGAATTGTATTGGTAACAAGCTTTGGTGATTGCTCTGACTGCAAAGACAATTTTAGCTACAAGGAAAAATAACATTATAAATGTTTATCTGTTCAGGAGAGTGAATCAAAAATGATCTGTTAATTCTGGAAGTAAAATTTCCAGCAGCCAAATGTTAGTGAATTAGAAGCAGAATAATGTTTAATAAGAAATTTAAACCAAGAAAGGAAATTGAAATAACAGTCATTAATTTTACATATTAAACTGTCCCTAACTGTGAGATTCAGCTGGCATGATACTTGCTACCTTATTAATTAAAAGATGAGATTGGCAGGGTTGGGGGATCTGAAAAATCAAAGACAGCGGCTGTGACATGCAGCAACATGTGTACAAAGGGAGAGGGGCTTTGATCACAGGATCACGCCTGTATCTTGTTTTTTTTTTTAATCCCCAATGGATGCCTCTGGAAATTGGCTAACTCTAAACCTAAATTAGCTTTGGAGGAGGCATGGCTAAGGTGCAAGTGAGAAAAGGAATTGTCCCTCTCAATGAATCCATAAACTCCATCCATACAAAAGTTCTTCACCTTCAAAATGGATTTAGACGCTGCTAGGTACTTTTCAGAGACATGTAACAACACCAGGAACTATCCAACACTCCATGTGGCTCAGTTTTATTATACATGTATTAGTTTAAACAATTGTTGGTGATACGTTTTCTTTAATCTTTCAGAGACAAGAAGGCAAGAAAATTAAAAAGTGGCAGATTTATTCTTTAATAAGGAGATGGATGGCCAATGCAAGCAAATGCTGAAATGATACTAAATATGATTTGGAAAGGAACTGAATGGCTATAAACATTGAAGAGGAAATGTGTCATAGATAGCATGAAAAGGTTGTTCCTATTTATACGATTTCTTATCTTGACCTTATAATTCCTATGATTCACACTGTTCTCAGTAATGAGCCTATAGAGTAAATGTAAACTAAAAACAGAATGAGCATTCATTTGCAGAATTAATTAGTTATTTGGTGGGACAGCAATGAAACCAATTTTAAAAGAAAATGTACTCCTTTTCTTTTTAACAGTGAATACACAAACATGTTTAATTATGCATACGTGTTTGTTAACAGCAGGAATGTCAGTTCTGTTATTATTCCAAGCAGCTAGCTATCACTTTCCATGCCGTAAAATAAAGGAAAAGAATTAGGTCAGTTTTTGTATTTTGTCTCAAATCCATTCCATTATATGACTAATTCATTCTTCATTGCTGTAAGCTAGATCAGCACCACAAAACTGAGGGTTTTGTAAAGAGAAACCCTTTTATTGGCTCTTTTCAATAAGCAACTTAACTGGTCAGTGAAAGAGGGCCAGGAGTATCTGCTCTGTGTGGGCGTGTCAAAAAAGTGAAGATGGTGGCTGCAGTGGGGCCATTGAAGCCTCAGCCCTTCGTCTGTGCATATGATGCCAATGCTCATACAAAAGAGGTGGGATTTAATCACACGGCCATGATTGCCATCTTTTTTTTGACATCTAATGCAAGCTAATGTGTCATGGGAATGGCCCCAAAGGGTCATCTTATCTGGGTAAAGGACCAATCACTTAAATTTAACCCACAACAGAGCCAATTTACAGCAATAAACTAGCTCCATTTGATAGTTATTTTTAAGAATGCCTAATCCCAATCAACCGACCAACTGGGCATTCTTTTCTCCAAGACAATGCACTTGGAGAAAGGCCACTAAAACTGTTGTGTGCTTCTCCATCCAGAACTCACTGCTGAGTCCCTGGCAACCCTGAACTTGATTCCAACACTAGCGAAGCCACAACTCCTGCTACCTACCTGCTTAATCAAGGTGAGAAGAATTGTTGAAAGCCTTGATATTCTTCTTCTAGTTCAAGGGCTCCCAGGATGCAGAGCATCTTCCTAAGAGAGAAGGCAATTTTTCAGTTCCTCAATGGAACTGCGGAACTGAGTTTTTGACCCAGTTGGTGTGATTGTGTGCTGTCAGAACACACTTGGTAAGGAGATTGATTGAATTAGGGCTGACTGGGTGAAGAGTGTTTTTTTTTTAATAGTATTTTATTGAAATTTTAAGATTACAAAGTTAAAAGTTAGAAATGAAAAAGAAAATTGAAAATACAAATTATAAAGAAAAGGAAAAGAAAAAGTGAAATAAAGTAAAAGAAAAAGAAAAAAGACATGAAAAATAGATAACTTCCAATCTATCTCTGGTCTTAGGAATAATAAGAGTGTCATAAGTGCTAGTTTTTAATGCATTAAGTAGGAATAATTCTTTGTCAGTGAAGAGTGTTTTTTGCTGTTATACATTATATTATGTTACGTTACGTTACGTTATGTTACATTATGTAATGTTACCATAATTAATTTGCCCTCTTGTGAGATAAAGAACATGTCAAAAGTTACCATTCCAATTAAACTTTCTTCCCCTTTTTCCAAAATGTTAATACATGTAATATATATTTATTTGCTGGGAATAAGAGGCTAACATAAGGTTGAGATTAGGCTCTAAAGAAAAGTTGTAAGACATCTTTGGAACGTCTTTTCACTATCTCCCATGTGGAATTCCATTTATTATACATAAAGGATCTATTTTATTCTCAAAGAAGAAAAGTGGCTTTTCCCATCAGTGTTTTCATTTTTAAAAGGTGAGCAATATTTTCTCAACATTTACATTTGTGTGTGTGTGTGTGTGTGGTGTACACACATACACTCACACACGCAGCTGGCTTCTCCTGAGCTGCTGGCGAATTTAATGAAATAACACTTCCCCATTTGCCACCCATGATCATGGTAAAGTACTTTGGATATAATTGTGAATCCAGTTTTAATATAGTTTAATATTATTTTAACGCTAGTGAAGAAAGCAAGGGCTTTTTCAGCCTTCCTCTCTTAAATCGCAGCTTCCACCTATCAGCATGAACACTATTGTTTCAATCACCATTAACAAACTTTTCAGAAGAGAATATCCTTCTACAATAGTCAATTATTGGAGACTCTTACACACTCCATTCAGGTGAGTATTAAGGTGGAAGATGTTAGGATGCTTTTGAATAGCTGGATAGAAACGGAACAGAGCAGGAAAAGATGAAAGAAATAACATTTAAAAGTGGAAAAGCATGTAGAATGCAAGATAATATTCCTATCAAGATTAGATACCAGTATAATGTTTGTTTGTTTGTTTGTTTATTTAATCAATTTATATAGCTACCCATCTCATCACAGGTGACCCTGGGCAGCGTACAACAAAGCTAAAAACAGTAAAATACATTAAAAATATATAAAACAAAGTAAAACAGAGAATAAAAAGAAGTGTATTTGCTACTAGAGAAACCGACAGCAATGTGACATAATATTGCAATCAATAATATTTAGATGTGTGATGTGGATTTTTAATTATGCCATCTAAAGGAGGTTAATTGCACATTAACATTATTTGATTGCCAAGACTACTGAAATGATACCTCTATAAATTTGTATCCCAATTCTTTCTCTGTCTTTTGCAGGCAATCATTTAGAAACTTGATACTTTCTTACCATTGCGCAGTAAGAACTATATTACAAAATGGACTCATATGCTCCGTCCTAAATCCAATTAAAAATAATCATTTTTTAAAAATAATGTTTTTTCATAGATATGCTCCATTAAAAAAGCTCATACAACAGCACGGTAATGTGCTGACCACTCTTGGAAAATTGTTCATCTAGAATAGTATTTCTCAGCCTTTTCATTTATGCAGATTACTTACTGGGACTCATGCAAACGATCAAGCCCTTTTAAATGCACTTTGCTTCATCATGCCAAATAAAAACTACCAGTTTTTTTATTCCCGTGTTCTAACAGCTTCTATTTAAAATTAAATATAATAATAATAATATCCATTAGATGTTACACAATAATATTACATAAGGAATGTGAAGCAATTACATTAAATAATAAGATAACACTGAATACGATAATTAGAAATATACAGGATTATTACATTACCTTTTTCTCCTCCCAATTTGCAGTTTCTTCACAGATCAGTAGCGGTCTACTTAGCATTGTTGGGAACACGGATCTAGAACTTCTAGATCAGAGTGTTTTCATGATTTCCTAGCCAGCATGGCAGAAATGACTAGGCTGGGAAAGGCTGACTCACACGGGGAATTTTTTAAAGAAAAGTTCAGAAGGCAATGAGTACCCAGGATTCTCCCAGCTCTAGGCTCTTCCTTTTTTTTAATTGTAATTTTATTAAAAATTACAATCACAACAATAAAAACTAATAGAAACTAAAAAAAAAAAAAAAAATAGAAGGTGCAGGAAAAAAAATAGAAAAGAAAAAGAAAGAATATAGTAAAGTAAAAGAAAAGAAATATATAAAGAAATGGCTTCCCCCTTCATCACAAATATAAACTATTTTAGTAACTTATCACCTTCTCTTAAATTATAACAAATGTTCTCTTCTTCCTATATCCCATCTCTTATCTATAAACATATCCTTAAAGCCTAGTCATTTCAGTCCTGATGTCAGCAAAAGTCCATTAAGGGTTACCAGAGATAACAACATATCTATTTTAACCTTGATCAAACAGACAGACTCAGGAATACAGAGTTTTGATCTTTAGTCCCTTCAAATAAAGTCCTAGAACCTGATTTCTTTTCATTTTTTCTTTGTCCCTTCTCACAAAATTCTTCAAAGCTTTAACAAGCCTCTTTTCTAAATCCAATATAAGAAAATTATCCAGGTTACTCTCTTGGTCTGTTATTTGTATATCCCTTTTAATTATTAAATTAAATAATCTAATAATTAAAAGGGATATACAGTTTCTTTTGTATGTCCAGTGTAACATCTTTTTCCATGTCATTCTTGTAGCCTGTCATTTTAAAATTCACTTTCAAATCAGTCTCAATCTTGTAAGGGAAAACTTGTTCCTCTTCAATAACATCTTTTAAACACAATCTATCTATAGAGCCAGACACTCTTAAAATTAACTTCTGGGTTCATTGTTCAAAAATATCCTTCAATGTGACCAATGTTAAAATATTTTGCTTCATTCTGTAGCTGTAAGTCGAGTTTGAGTGTTCTCCTCTAATTGTAATCTTTAGTTCCCTCTAGTGTCCAATTTTTAAAGTCTTATCTTATTTTTTTTTTAAAGAATTCAAAACAAAAGCATTTTTCCCATGGGAAGGATTCTTTATAATTAATTCCAAAATCTTATTACTATGTCAAATTTATCTGGACCCTTAGTCTATTTGTAACTTTCTAAAATCAAAGTTTTAATCACCCTTTTGCTGTTTATTCCCCTCAAAAGAATTTTAAGTCCTTAAACTTGTAATTAAAACTTATTTCACTAAATATTGAAGGAAACTCACCCGGTACTGTAAAGTGTCAATCCAAAGTTTCCTAATAGCTGAAAAGCAGTTAAGCAATTTCTGAAAGTAATTAGAAAAGGAAGTATGCCAACTCAGTGTCCTTTCAAAGGTACCAACTGTATTTTGAGCAAGATGACTATTCCCTTGTCTCTCAAAGCTCTAAATCCACCGGAGACCGCTGTCTTGTGAACTCCTCACGAGGAACAACTGTGTGGAGCACTTGTGGGCAACCTCAAGTCCTCTCCTTATCCAGAGGAATTATTGAAGAGCCAGTCTACTCGCTGGCTCTTCATTCTTTCACAGTCGTTGGCTACGCTTTTTGCAGAGCCATCTTCAGTCCACCATTTCTCTCCCAACTCTAGCCTCTTCCTCAGCAAGCACAAGCTATATGCAAATCCTTTGGTCTGGAAGCTGGGGATGATGAGGGGAAATGTGTTTCTTTTTGTCTGATGGGATGGCATTTGTGTCAAGGAACACAATCATGTCTTGGCAATTGCACATGTACAGGATAAATAATGGAGATCATTTCCATGCTTCCTTCACTTACCCTCAGGGAGCAGCAGGTGTAGCAGCAGAAACAGGCTCATCAAGAAGGCTGTCCTGGGAAAATGCTCCATTTGCTTGCTTTCCTAAAAGTAATATGTAAGTTCCCACCTGTAATTCCAAAGAATGAAGATGGCTTACATTACAAAATGGGGAGTGTTGAAGAATGGCCAGAGCCAATCCATTTCTAGTTGCCTGGTTGCCACATGCACACAGCAAAACATGGTTATGTTCTGATTTGATTGGCAGCAGCATAACAGATAGAGAAAGAAAGGGAAAGAAGTTCATTTTATATTTATATTTTTAGGTTAAAATATAATGGGAGGTTAGGGTGTGTACAAATTATTTTTAGCATTTTATTTGCATTTTTTTTTTTTTTAGTTAAAGGAAAGATTCACAAAATGGTTCACAGGATCTATAGTAGTAGAACACCTCTTCTAATGGAGACCTCAGTGCCAGCACCCATTCCCGCTGAACCCTCATTACTAAAACTCTGTTCCTCATTTCATAAGGCATATTCCATTCATAATCTACATTCATGTCCTCAGGATTCTCACAAAAGGAAAATGGAGAGAAACCTTGGAAGCTTTTTCTGTTTTTCTTGATCCTTCTCTTCAGCCTGTCACTATTTGCCTTGTTTTCTAGCCCAATAATCCCCCAATGCTGTAACTCCTCACTTTCATCAAGTCATCCCAAATTTACACTTGAGTAATAAAGATCAAGTTTTTAGTTGTTGAACATCTCACATCTTGCCCTTTCCAGAAGCTTTATGTGACTACTTCACCATAGGTATGTTTTCTAATAGATATGGTTTTACTCAAAATGTAAAATAAAGGGTAAATAAAAGAACACACACATTTTCATCTGCAGCTGGTATGGAGACACAATTTTTTAAAAATATATCTGAACACTTCCAGTAGTAAGTCAGAACAGAGAATTATTCTATAACTTCTTCAACAGCTTTGTGTATCTTTTCCTTCACAAAAATGATTAAAAAAGGAGACTTCTCTATCCCATTTTCTTTTTGAAGTCTTGAAATTGGATGAGAAAGAGTAGAAACCCTGAGGCTAAATATGTCTCATTCCAGAAGCTGACACTTGACATATCTAAACTTAGTATAATTTTTTCTCTGGTCATTATTGTTTTTTGCAGCGCACTTTTTAGATTTACTTTTGTCAGTTTAAGAAATACCTCAGGTAGCCTTGATCAGGCAACTGTATAAGTTTAGAGATATTTTTGGTATGTGCACGACTGCAGGATCAGTACAGGTTTATCCATCATAATGAACAGGGGAGAAAGTTCAGCATACTGAAATAATGATATGAAAGAATTAAATCAGAGATTACCTCAAAGGTCTTTTAGAACACAGATTTATCTCTGTTCTGCCCTCCAGTGGTTCTGCAGTAGAATAAACAAAAATTAGTCTCTGCTTTCTACATCCTCTTCAACTGAATAATAACGGATGGATATAGAATACTCTCTTGCCTGCATTTCTCTCATCAGAAAGATCTCAGGCTGCAGGTAACAACCAGCTTATTGTAGAATTCACTTCATGTTTTTTTGTTCCATCTTCAAATGTACCTGTGTACTGTAAATAACTTCCTAGCAAAACAGATTGTCAGAGGACATAAATTAGTAAGTGGCAGACAAATGATATCACAACCAACAGAAAGAGACATTCATGCCTGTTTGTAAAATGCCAAAAATAGATAAATAGGCATGCCCCACCCACCCCCGCATCCTCATTCTTCTAACATGATACAAATTTAGGAAGCTGCTATATGATAGGACTTGGCCCACCTATTTCCATACTGTACAGTACTTGACAGCAATTCTCCATATTTCAGGATGGTAGCATTCTTCCACTGCACCTCCCTGACCGTCTTAGCACATTAGAAGACAACCTCTTGTTCTCCCATATGGGTTCTATGAGGGTGCTGCTAAAACTTTGCAGGTCTTAAATGCCCTTCTGAATACCTAAGCCTGGGGACAGAAAAGGATGGAGAGATGGGCTTAATTCCCTGTGTACAAGCACCCAAAGTCTATTTAGATGTGGGAGTACTTGGAGACAGCCATTGATCCAAGACCATAAAGTTGTATTGATTTGGTTTCTCTTTGGGTTTTCTGCTTGTAATAGAATATAACATAAGCAGCTAAAATAATTATAATCATCCCAAGTTAAAAAAAGCCTGCTAAGAAAAAGTGGAGTCAGAGCAAAACTAATACAGACTACAAACTCAAAATCTTAAAGTCCCCAAATAATTTCCGCTTCTGAAATTTATTTGTTGCACATATGCCATGTTACAGTTTTAATCCCTAGTTACTGAGACAACAGTTTCTTCAACAACAAGGGAAAGACTCATCTTCTTGCGCTGCTTGAGATGTTCCCCAAAGCATCTGACTACTTGCGTTTGCAACCAAATGCTGGATTAGACGGCATTTTCTTCTAAGGAAAGAAAGGAATGTTTTCACTTTGGCAACACCCAAGCTTCAATAATGTACCTCTGTTTCATGTGAGCTCCAAATATCTTTTCTCTTTATATGCTCATTTCCCTCTCCCAATACACTGCCTTCATGTCCACATTAATAGCCCCTACTATTAAACCACACCCCCAATATTAATTCTCCCCACCTTGCTACTCCTACAGCTCCCCTCTAGTTTAGGTCATTCATGCCAGGAAGGAAGGTGGAAGGTGAGGCCATGTCCTCTGCAGCAGGCAACTTTGCTGCACATGTGATTAAATGGGAAGAAGACAAGATGTAGGCTGTGATGTATTGCCTGGGCATGGAAACAATGGTTTCCCCTACCCTTTTTTCATCCCCAAAGCCCTTCCCATAATGAGTGGAGCCATAGCATTGAGCCCTTTGCATTTGGGGGGAGGGGCTGAAAAACCTTGCAAATGGTTAAGGTATCTGTTTCATCCATTCAACTCCTTCCAAAACAGGTCCTGGCCCTCATCCTACTGCCTAATATCTGATACAGTATCAAGCTGACAAAAATGGGGCATTTAACACCAAAGACTCCTCATATGATAGCCCTTTGGTGCATCGGAAGTTGAAAGTCCAGCCATAGGGGATCTGCACTGGAATTAAGGACAAATAGGAGGAAGCTACAAATTGCAATATACCTACCAAAAAGAAAGTTGCATTTTACATTTTGTCATAGAAAAGTAATACTCATAGTATTGTTTTCTTAGGAGATTCTTGTTAGAACATTAAAAAAAGAACAACCTCTGATTTTCATGCTGAAAGATGATTAAGGTATCTTAAACATAATCAGAAATGGTACTATTCTTCTGCACAAGGCATAAGTGCTGTATTTATTTCCACTGACTGGTGCTACGGAAAAAAAAACTCATCCATTCAGACAGGATATCTCTGCTTCATTTCCTATGCCTGGGTATTCCAAAAAATGTACTGGCATTCTGTCAAACAAGGACATTTTCACTGATAAAGTGAATGGTGGAAATGAATAATTTGTCAAACCTTGCTTTCCCTCAGCAAAAAGACAGCTACAAATTAATAAGGAAGAGCTCTTAGTTAGACTGTTGACTACAGAAGGTCAGTTCCATGCATATGGTCTCCGGGTTACATGAATAAGAATGCACTCTCCCTATCGACACACAGCCAGAAAGGAAAGGCAGAGGATACCATGTTCAGCTACAACTTGGAGGGGCAGGAGATGGAGGGAGAAATCATGAACTGGTATACTATTTCAGAGAGGGTAGAGAAAAGATGTTCCTTCCTGGATTTTGTCTTAATTGCTAGCATTAGCTGCCTTCCTCCTCCTCCTCCTCCTCCTCCTCCTCCTCCTCCTCCTCCTCCTCCTCCTCTAAAAAGTCAGCAAACATTCTGCAATTAAAATGAATCACTAAGCAGTTACAACAGGATACCTGAATTATATATTCAGCTAGGATCACAATGTCATACTCTAGTTGTAGGCATTGTAATTGAAGGACTATTTTAAAAATGATTCTCCAGGATTTTTGAGCAAGGAAACCATGAGCAAACCATGGAAAATCATGGGAGGGAAGGGGAAGCAGAGAGAGTAAACATGGCCTGCTTTATGATCATCAAAGGTCATTTGCAACTCTCTTTTCCGGATGGGGGAGTGGATTGCTGAGAAGAGACAGGTAAATGTTTGTCCACAGTAATAGATAGAATGATTTTCTATCATTCTAGAGCATGAGATGTTCTGACAAATAGTGCATTTCTGGTTGATCTCAATTCAAGAAGCCCTTGAATCTTTATGGAACCTTGAACATCTATGCCCTTTTAGATATGTTCCTCCATTTTCATAAAATGTTCTAGAGAAGCCATTCTACCATTTGCTATAATAAGATCTGTACACTCATTTTGTACCGATCACTGTGGAATTCTCTTCAGCATGGAGTATATAATGGCTCCACTCTTCAAAAAACACACTTCATACTAAGACAGCTTTAAAACAAGCTTCTTCGTTGTGGTTATTGGGGCTGTTGTTACTATTATTATCAACTCCAAAAGGGAGTTTAACCTCTGAAGAATTTCATTTACACTGTCACAGTTCCAAATTTGTGCCAAAAGGAAGAAGAGGCCCAATATTAGAAAGAAAGGGGTAGCAACCATTGAAGGCTCTCTTAAAGTCCATATGCACATATTCACAGCGCTGAGTTAAGACTGATTCTTTCATTCTATTAGAAAATTAAAAATACAATTTTTAAAGAGCTCTTTATGCTTAATGCCAACTCCAGTAACATTCATTTGTTTCTGGTATTCCTTTCCACATCAATTTTAAAAACCTGCAGAGCAGTTTATGCAACAGCAGTAACATCAGAGTTGGTTCTATGTTGGTTCCTTCAGCCACCTTGAAGAGACCAAGTGGCAACCAATTCCAGCCAAGGGAGAGAACTTTGCTGATGTCTTCTCTGGTGAAGCCAAAGGAAAATATTCAGGACAAATCCTTTGAGGAAAGGAGACCAATGGTTGGTTATAACAGGCCATGGAAACAAATTGCTGCCTTGCATCTCTTACTTTGAGAATTCCATCTAGGATGCCAACAAGGCTTCAGTCCCATTCAACTATTCCAGTTCCCCACTCTAGCAATGGGGATGAGTCTAGCCTTTATCAACAAACAAACAAACTTGCAATGTGATATCTAAGTTGGAAAGATATCCATATGTTGAGTGAGAACCTCCTCCACTGAGAGATTCCTTTTTAGACCTATATGTGGTATTGACTTTCACACATTTCTAACCCTATGCTATCAAGAGACCCTTTGAATATGGAAGAATGCTCAGTGCAGACGTTCAAATGTGACCAGTATGATTCAGGGAGGTGGGGACTATCTCCACTGTGTGATGATGTTAATCCTTCTTGTAATACCAAACAGGCTTTTCATTTGGGGAATATTTTCCCCAGTCATTCAGACTGGGTCAGTAACAACTAATTACCTTTGACTTTCAGTACCCATCCTTTTCTGTACCAAAATGGTGCAGAAACGCCTCTGATGTGAAAATGAAGTGATACAGTCAGAGTGTGGAAGGTGAAAAAGACTCCTAATCTTTGGTAATAAAGGCTGTGAAATTAATGGGACTTATCTTCAAGTAGATATGAATAGGAGTGTAATGTAAACCTAATCACAAGAAAGTACTGGAATATTTTCCCATTTCTATCCTTCTCTCTTCTGCCCTCGTTTCTTGTCACTTCTCCTACACTGAATTTAACATTATAAACACATAGTGCATCAAACTGTATAAAGATACTGCTACTATAATAATAATAGTTTTAAAATCATCATCATCATCATCATCATCATCATCATCATCATCATCATCATCTGTCTATAGAGCATAACGTTCTACAACTACTACAGTATGTGTACTGATATTTATCTAGCAGTTATCTGATATCAGCCCATTAGGTAGGCCGAACCAGGAAATCAACTCAAGAGAAAGACTAAAACTACTTTTATTGAAAACACAATAACAGAATCTTTCAAGTCTGATTGTGGTCTTCCTCCTTCTCCTTCTTATAGCTCAGTGAATTAGGGAGGCATCTGTTGAGCCACTTCTGAATGTTATCTCAGGTGGGGTTGAGAATGGGGCTGCATATCCCATCCCTTATTTTTCCTAACACTCCCTTCCTCCCCATATTCAGTTGCAAGGTCAGAAGGAGAGGTATACTAGCTTTGGCTTGAGCACAAGTTTAGCTGTCCCCATGATCTGGGACCCTGATAAAAGGGCTCTGGACTATAAGGAGAGCTGCGTTCTCTTTCTGGAGCATGTGAACAGGTCTTTTCTCCCAGCTGAATGCACAGAGGTTGTGGACAGAAGGGACTGACAATCTTTAACATCAAAACATGCTCCAGATTACTTGTTTTTGTGCCTTACTTTTGTCTTATCAGTAAACATACGGATGCTTTCCAATTAGCAGATTTTTATGTTTTCTCCTGGTGGGACATTTCTGCTTGTGCCTTTTCAGTAGGTCCAGGGCAATTCAGCAGCATCAGCTTTTCCTGCTATTACCTCTCCAAGAAGAGAAAAACTATACCTGTTGAAGATTTGCCTCTACAGATGCCAGAAGGTATAAGTGCCTTGTTTCCTGAGCCCCCCCCCCAAAAAAAAACATGCACATGAAAAAGAAAAGGTGGCAATGTATAAATAAGCCAGGAAAACAACATCGTTATACTTAGTGCACCACTATATCAAAGACCATTTACTACCACTCAGGGAAGTACTTATTTTAGAAATTTCCTTGTTAGTATACAATATATTATAATTTATCACCTTTGATGTGCCAAAGAATCTTATTGCCAGCTTCCCAAATTAGTTAGTTTATTCTGATTTAATTATCAAAATGAAGAAATAATTGGCACGAGGGATTTGGGTAGCATTTTATACATCCTGATGTTACTATTTTCCTACTCTTGTCACATTAAGTATTACAATTTAGGAAGGGCCAATCAAACAATCAAAATGTATCTATGGTCCAAGACCAAACACTAGGAGGGACTTCTGGAGGTCTTTGGGAATTGCACCCAAGACTTTTGATAGCACTAAGGCACTTCTGCCCTACACTCAAGGAGGGGCAGCTTGATCTTGGTCTGTTTCTTCTTTCCCCAGCCTTACTCTGCAGAGGCTCCTGTGATTGGGAACCCTGGTTTTCCAAGTGATTTTTGCATGGAATACTTTTGTAGACAAAGGGAACATCACCTACATGTGGAAGGGAACAGAGAGAGCTAGTGTACTCATTCCCTACCCCTTCCCCCCCCACCAGAGCTTGTACACTTTCAACACAACTGAAGATTTATGAGCGTGCTGGCAGAATGATAATTTTTTAAAAAAAGAATCATAACCATTGTTGTATAACTAGTGGGAAGAGAAAACAGTGCCATTATACTGAGATTACTTTTAGAAAATTATATTTTTAAAGGTAATTAAGGTCTTTGAACATATAATTTAGCAGTTCTTTCTAGCATTAATACATTTGGAAGAGAACAATGAAAGTTGCCCTTTACAGAAGGTTATTTCCAGGTCTATAACAGAGATCAGATAATTTCCTTTCACTTACTGTAATAATATCTATTGCTTCAAAAAAAATCTATCAGTGAAATATCTTCAATCCTTATTTGTAGCTACTTTCTTGAGGCATTATAATATAGCTCTTTGTTTTAATCAATATAGTATGGAAGGATACTCCAACCACTAAATTAAAGTGATGAATGATGTAATTTCTTTTATTTAAAGGTTATTCATTTGAGGAAAACAAAAACTAAAAGATCACACAGTAATGAACAATGTATATAGAAGGCATTATTTCAAAGCTGTGCATCTTGAAGATTACAGCAACAGGGCAATAGAATATATGGTTTTAGAAGAGTAAATATAGAATTATAGAATTATAGAATCATAGATTTGGATGAGGACATTTAAGACATAATGTCCAACCCCCTGACTATTGCAGGAATCCAAGTTAAAGTATCCCAAATCTAGTCTTTACTTGAAAGCATCCAATGAAGGGGATTTCATCACCACCGTGAGTGATTGGTTCCATTGACAAATTTCTGTTAATGTAAGGATTTTTTTTTTTTTCTAAAGCTCAACTGGAACTTGCTCACTGAAAATTTAAATCCATCCTTGCGTCTTGCACCCTGAATGGAGAGAAAACAGCTCTTGACCTTCTTCTACACGACATCCTTTTAGGTATTTTAAGAATGCTATAATATATCACCTGAGTTATATTTTCTCAAGGCTAAATGGATAGACTTCCACCAATCTCTTTTTACAGGACATTTCTAGTTTCTTGATCCTCTGCATTGCTCTTCTCAAATCTCTGAGTTTGAGTGTAATGCTCAAAACTGATTTCAGTACTCAAGAAGGGATCTGATCAAGTTAGAATACAGTGGAATAATTACTTCCTGTAATGTGGAAAAGATACTTCCTTGGATGCAGCCTAAAATTGCATTTCCCAGACACTTCACAGAGCTGGCTCGTATTCTATTATAATCAACTCTGTTTCAAGTTTTTTACACAACAGTGTTATCAAGCCAGGTATCCACTATCACACCACACTTTTACAGTTGATTTTTGTTTCCTAAGTGAAAAGTTTTGCACTCATCTCTGTTAAATTTTATTCTGCTACTTTCAGCTCATTTCTCCAATCTATCAAAATAGTGTTGAATTTCATATCTGTATTCAAGTGTATTACTTGTTCCACTCGATGTTCTATCATCTGCAAATTTCATAAGTGTTCACTTTCCCTCGTCATCCCAATCAGTAATGAAAATTAATGGACCCAGGACAGATCTTTTGTGGCACCCCACTTGATATGTCTTTCCAGTCTGATGAGGAACCATAGATGAACACACTTTGAATATGATTTTCAAGCTAGTGTCATGATCCTGTTGTACTCACACACACACACACACATACACACACACACACACACACACACAAAGGAGTTTATACTCTGGAACAGCAGTAGCTTGCCTGACAGAAGCTTGCTTGAGTCTGGTCTGGCAGTGCAGGAGCGCAACGTAGCATGAGACAGGACACCCGGCAGCGGAGACGCGAGCGTGGCACCGGCAACACACAATGAGACATGAGTAAATACAAAGGAGGCACAAGGGGGTACTAGACGGTTGTTGTCCCCAAGCCTCCCCTTCCATCATGCCTATTTTATAATGACATCCGGTGTTCCTCATTTCAGAGGGCAAGGCTCCCTTCTTGCGAGTAGCCTCGCCGAATGCCTCTGCAACATTCTTTTTTCCACACGCCTCATCCTCACATCAGGTGGTTCCACCTCTTCCATCTCATTATTGGATACTAACTCTGGCTGCACGCTGTCCAACCCCACCTCTGACTGCTCAGCCTGCTGTTCATCTGGTGCAGCCTCCGACTCTGGCTCCGAATTGGACTCAGAGCCGCTCATGACAGCTAGTGGTGTATAACCATTTAATTGTTATGCCTCCTAACCTACATCTAAAGAGCTTTCTAATCAACATGTCATGGGAACTGTCAAATACTCTGATGGAGTCAAGGTATATTATGCCTATAACTTTTCCACAATCTATTAAGGAAATTATTCAGAATTGGGGATTAGACTGTCTAGGAAGATTTGTTATTAATAAAGCCATACTGACTTCTGGTAATTATCACATTGTTTGTATGGTGCTGATAGATAAGTTTCTATATGATCTACTCTAGAATGTCAGACTATTGGTCTGTAGTTTGCTGGATGTACTTTTCCTTCCATGTGAACCTGCTACTGACCATGGTTCTCTAGCATCCTGCAACTTAGCCACCCAAACAGACACACAGCTCTTTTAGTTGAGAGTAGAACTCTGAGTGTAGACTAAGTAACACATTTTTGTATAGATAGTACTTTCCCATAGGAGACAGCTGGTTCAAAATACAGTGGCACAAGCAGTAATGAGTGTTCCTCACAAGCCCACATGCCATTGCTGCTTCATGAGCTTCTGGGTGCAGTTCAAGGAGCTGGTCATCATCCATTTTTCTGGTCAGCCGGGTTCTCTTTCTATATGTACTGTATTGTTTTTATTTTATTTGTAAACCTCCCATAGTCATCAAGGAGTTGGCAGCCTCAAAATTGGATTTGATTAATTAATACAAACCCTCATGCCATAGGGCCTGGTTATTTGGGGACCATCTGTCTCTGATTGTTTCCACCTGCCTGGTATGATCTGGCAGAATGGGTAAGTTCTGGGTCTCTTCAGTTAAATACTGTCTTCTTGTAGGATTGACCGAGTGTGCCTTCTCTGCCATGGTCCTGCCCACTGGAACAGCATCCCCTGGAGATAATATGATCCCCAGCCTTCAAATATTCTATAAATCTCTTAAGATCTGGCTCTGTTCAGGCTGGAATGAGAGTGTTTGTGGAGCCCCTGGCAACTTTTTTGATATTACTCATGTGGTTTTGTCCAGAGGGGTCATGTTTCTTTTTTAAATTATGTATTCTTTTAAAAATTGTATGTCAACCTGTCTTATAAGTAAATAAATAAATAACTCACTCACTCACTCCAAACAGCTAAAGTCTTTAAAAAAGGGATTTTGGAAAGAAGAAGGAACCTTTGTATAAAGTCAGAGGGAGATGTAATGGCTGGAAAACTGTGATGGATTTAAGACAGCTTTGGCTGTTGAAGTTTCCTTCCACAAAGGTTTAGAAAAAATGTTGATGGAGCCAGACCACATTAAATTGGCAGTTATGGAACTGATGAAGATTTGTTGGTTTGAGTGGGAGAATGCAGTGGGATCTGAGAATACCAGTGAATAGAACAAAATCTACCCAGTGCCCAAAGTCTCTCTGCAGAAGGCTGAAGCCAAGATGGGAGACAGCAAGTTCTACCAGCCAGAGAGGCAGCCAAAGTCAGCCTGTGCGACAGAGAGAGAGAGAGAGAATGCCGGCCACTATAATAAACCCCTTTCTTATCTCTAATGAGAAAGTGAAAGGGAATCTAGGCATAGAAATAGCAAAAATAATACTTACACTTGATATGTTAGGCTATACGCATACCAAGGTAGATTTCGCTAGATATAGGAAACTTTTTATGGTGGGTTTATCTCTTCAGTAGAGGAAAACAGTTGACTTTAAAAATGCCTGGGCAGTCACTTCTAACTTCAGCTGCTGTTTATTGCTGTTATCAATCAAGTGGGCAGAGGGAGCGGGAGAGCCAAGGGAAGGCTTTGGGCTTAGCTAGTTGCAAATAACTCTTGCAAAGGAATGCTGACTCAAATCAAAAGTAGAAACTTGTTTGACTTGCTTTGCTGTGTTAATGAAACTGAAAAAGTTCACAAGCAGTGTTTTTTAGTCCTGGGTATTAGATCACATCCCTGTACCCAGAAAAGCCTGTGATACCCCCTTTTTGAAAAGAGGGACAGCAATTGCTCTCCAGGACTTTACCAGTTCTCCTGGAATTCTCCAAGATAATATACTTGGGTTTGGCCAGATCATCGGCTTCTTCTTTTAATGTGTGATCCAGAAGATTTTGAAGTCATTCAGAGTAGAGAGGTATTCACAATTTCACTCTCGAGCTTGATTTATTACTACTGTTTTTTAAAATAATGTCGATCTATTCCTATTGTTACTTTTATAATTGTTGTAACCTGCTCAGAGTCTTTTGAGTTTGGGAGAAGGGGGGTGCTATAAAAACTGATTGGTAGATAGGTAGGTAAGTAGATAAATTCCTGCCCCTTCATTTTGCCTTTCATAAATTCTTGATGGAAAACATTATTTTTTGGTGGTGAAGACTAAACCAAAATAGGAGTTGAGTAACTCTGTCTTTTCTTTCTTACCTATTAATATTTTGCCTTCTTCACCATTGAGGAGATTTGCTTAATTAAAGACCAAGAAATACTGTATCTCTGGTTTTCAGGTCAGACCTGCCAAACAGAACCACAGATCTCTGTAAATGAGCTGCTGAAAAAGTTCACAGGTCCACGGTACATTATGTGAATGGCTTAATGTTGTTTATACAATGACCTACATGGGAGAATTGTTGGAAGGAAATATTTTCTCTGACCTCATCACAAAAGTAATTGTCTACAGTATTCAAAAGAAAACCAAATGTTTTAGGATAAATGCTTTGGAAAGTTTAAAAAAAAGAAGAAGAACCGTTTGGCCCCAACCATGCAAGATAAATTTGGAGAAAAAAGGGTAATGCCAGGCTTTTTGACATCTGCCTAAAAGTGGGTAGGTAAGTACCCACTTAAGTGTGATTATTTTACAAGCATGATTCTCAAAAGTCTTTTTAACAAGATTTATTGAGAAGAAAGGGATGGGCTTAACAAGTATCCCAACAACTGAACTATTTCTCAACTAGGATCATTATATCTCAGTGTGCTTTAGGGCAGAGACTTTTTTATTTTCTTTCTGCCTTCCTGTGATCCAGCAAAGTGGTAGGTTCTTTTCATGGATAATGGAGAAGCTCACAGCTGGATGTTTCCATGATGTATCTGAACCTTTATCAATCTGGGGACCAACTCTTTCATTAGAAGTATTTGAAGAAAGGGACAGCTTGTCAATTGATCAACACAGGAGGAGGAGGGTGAGAAGCTGGGCTCTGCTATGCCTTGGAGTCGTATGGAAGCCTGGAGCCCAATAAATATTGTCTTGGTGGAAGGAAGAATGGATTCAACTAAATATCAACATATCTTAGAAGCTAATGTTCCACATTTAGAAACTGAAGCTGAAAAGAGGTTAGATATTTCAAAAAGACAATGATCCGAAATATCCTTCCAAATGAACTATGAAATACACAACAGAAAGATAAAGGTTTTGGAGTGGCCTTTACAATTTTCAGACTAGAATACTATTGAAAATCTAACAGAAGATCTCAAACATGCAGTGTACACAGAGACATATTTCTGAGCTAGAAGACCCCAAGGAAAAGTGGGGAAAAATTCTAAGAAGGGGCCAGCATTTTGCCTTCTTCACCACTAAGGAGATTTGCTTAAAGACCAAGAAATATCTCTTAGAGACTCTTAGCTGGCTACAGGAAATATGTGGAAGCTGTTACTTCAGCCAAAGGAGGTATTACCAAGGTACTGACTGACAGGGTGTCCAGACTTTTGCACCTGTTACATTCACTGCTTTTTATTTTGAATTTGTTAATGATTTCACATAAATAGTAACCATGCATGCAGATTTGTAGAACGATGTCATGTTTAACTCTGTGCCACGTGGATGTTGGATCAGCTTCTGTTCACTTAAGTGTTCATTGAAATATACAATTTGACCAGGGTACCTACACTTTAGCATTCAACTGTATTTTAAAGTGGCATATAGCTGCAGCTCAACGCCCTTTCACCGTTTTCATTATCCATGCTGCTGTAGAATAACCAATATCCAAACAGATGAGAAACAGTCTCATTGCTTTCATTATAGGCAGGTATGGAGGGAGAAGTAGGAACAGAAAGGGAACCCTTGGAAAGCACCTTATCTTGGCACTTCTGGAAAATGAAGGCAAAAATGTCAATTATAGTATTAAATCTACTTAGTGGCTGGTATCCTGATATTTGTGCAAAGATGTTGCCAAGGTTGTTACCCCAAATCCTTGATTTGGATATGCCAGAGATCTGCTGCTGGGTCGTTCTCTCTCTCTGTCTCTCTCTCTCTCACACACACATATTTCCAGCTCATGCAAGTTGTTATTAAATGGTTGCATGAAGAGTTAAGTGGAGGAATCCAGCTTTATCAGCCAGCACTTTCCATCCCCCCCCCCCCCCCCCCCAATGTCATCTATGACAAGGATAGAAGCCTGGAGGAAAAGAGTCCAAAACTTACTTTTTATCAAAGAAAGTCTGAAAGCAACTTGTTCTGCAAAACAAAATTAATAACTTGCACCACTGATCTTGAATTATGCAGAAAAGGTACCTTGCACTTCTGGAATGTCGACACATTCTTTGTAAAGTCGCCTATTGTACACTTCTATGAAAGAAATTAGGAATGTTGTAGCATTATCAGTGACATCATACTTAAAACCATTCACCCAAACTTTACCTAAAGCACTTACAGTATTTCCTAAACACTTTCTGGATGAGATCATGCAAGAACTACGAGCTAATGTGCCATTCATTACACAACCATAGATTTGAGTGCATTCTTACACCATACAATGATTGTATTGAGAATGTGGAGCAAATGGCTTAAATGGGAATTTACTGTGAAATAATGTTTGTCTGGAAATCCATATGAATTAGGCTCTTCCACTGCTTAGCAAGTCAGCTAGTTTCCACATTTCTAGTAATTCTGACAAATTTTAAATTAAGAAAATTTAATACATTATGAACATGACATCTTCCAAAATTTACCATCTGATTTTAGAGAACAGGATTAAGTCAACATACTGAATAGTCTATAGCTGCCTACATAGTAGCTTGGAATAATCAGGAATAATGTGGGATTTGTGAGGATCTGTATAGTTTGTCTTGCTTGGTAGCTCCTTCCCTAGATTATTCTGGGTTGCTCCATATAAATTGCTTCAGGCAACAATACACAATTATATCTTGCTTCTGTGATAAAGTTTCAGTGTGCAAAATGCCATGAATTAAAATGGAAATAAATATTTATTTCCATGTCTTATAAAAAATGCCTTCCAAAATATAAAAATTATTCTGAGTATCAAATATTCATATAGATTCTTAAAAAGTTCCAGATTCATAAATATTTTGGAATGATAGTAATTAAAGTATTAAAATATAATTTAATGGGACATACAAATGAAAGGCTGGCTTTGTATTGTTAACTTTAAAAAAATAACAAAAAGCAAAAGACAACTAAACTAGTTTAAATAGAATATATTTAGTTCTTCCAACCTATTACAGCACTTATGTTTTTATACTAAACATTTTCCTATTTAATTATTTATAGCGAGCAGTTGAAAGGATTGATAACTTGTCTGCATTATTCAATAATGTGTTTGCAAAGGAGAAAACTTTTAGAATTTTTAATTATCACAATGAACCAGTAGATGTCGCCATTACCACATACTCTATAAACTGTCTAATTTCAGAGCTGTATTGCGGCATGTAGGGCATTTCCCCCTATATATTTTATGTGTGTATGTATGTATGTATGTGTATATATATATATACACATATATATACACACACACACACATATATATATATATATATATATATATATATATATATATATATATATATATATATATATTCTTCCTAGATTTTTCCCCCACAGGTGCAGCATCTGCTTTTTTTTTTTTCAGATTAATCAAATGTTGATCTATTGGTTGCGACAGGAATTGACCAACTGGCTTGTCACCTGAGCCTGATGTCATTGGCTGAGAAAAAGTGACTGGCCCAGCTGGCTAAGGTGGGACTAGAACGCACAGTCTCTTGCTTTCCAGCCTGGAGCCTTAACCACTTGACCAAACTGGGTCTCCTCTCTATATACTATATTTATAGCTATTTTATTGGTTATCTTAGGCTTTCATCGTCTCAGTTCCTTACCTTCATCCTCCGCTTCTAAGAACTGTAAATATGCTGTGACAATTTGGAGAAAGTTTTTTTTCTGCTGATACCCTTGGTTTTATACCAAAAAAGAATAGGTAATATGTCTGTGTTAATTAAACTGAATAAATCATATTTTAACTAAACCAATATTGTTGTGGCTGTTCCTGTTCTGTTCATAGCTTTGGAAAGGAAAAAAGTTAACATTACAAAAATGGCAAGGTTGATGAAGGTGATGGCTACATGATATTTTTAGACTCACAGATAAATTAAATTTCTTTGCCAAAAGGAAATACCTATCTTGTAGGGTAATAAAGGTTTTGTTTTCTTTCTTGGTATTACGTACATTAGGATTTTTTTTTAATGCACCTCTAGAGCTCTTTTCTGTTTGCATATATGGAGTCAGGGGAAGATAAAAGCTTTATCTGTTGAGAAAATGCACTTTATCACACTTGGCTTCTAATACACAGTCCAGGCATTCTCATCTCTCCTGTTTGTTAACAAATGGTCTTTCTCCTGCTCTGGAGAGCTGCCTGAGGCTGCAGGGGGAATGGAGTAAAGAGATTTTATTTCCAAGTAATTTTATTAAAGATTATAATTACAATAGTAAAAAGTAATACAAACTAAAAGAAAGATGGAAAATAGAAAGAAAGAGTAAAAGGTGCAAAGGGGAAAAATAGGAAAGACATAAAGAATAGAAAGAAAAAAAAAAGAAAAGTAAGAAAAGTAAGAATATAGTAAAGAAAAAGAAAAGAAATATATAAAGAAGTGACTCCCAACCTTCATAACAAGTATAAAAAATTTCAGTAACTATTCACCTTCCCTTAAATTACAACAAATGATCTTTTCTTCCTATATCCCATCTTTTATCTATAAACAAATCCACAAAGCATCATCATTTCAGTTCAGATGTCAGCAAAATCCATTAAGGGTTACCAGAAATAACAACCTATCTATTTTAACCTTGATCAAATAAACCAACTCTATATTCTTTCCTTTTACTTCTAACAATCTTGATCTTTAGTCCCTTCAAATAATGTCCTAGAATTTGATTTCTTTTCATTTCTTCTTTGTCCCTTCTCATGAGATTCTTCAAAGCTTTAACAAGTCCTTTTTGTAAGTCCAATATAGAAAAATTATCCAGGTCACTCTCTTGGTTTCTTGTTTGTATGTCCCTTTTAATTATTAAAACATCAGCCAGTTTTTTAATATGTCCAGTGTAACATCTTTTTCCATGTCATTCTTGTAACCTGAGATGTAAGTCCACTTTCAATTCAGTCTCTGTTTTGTCAGGTAAAACCTGTTCCTCTTCTATAACATCTTGTAGACAGAGTCTCTCCATAGAGGCAGATATCACTGTTGACATTGTCAATATTAATTTCTGACTCAATTTTTAAAAAATATCCTTCAATATTTCCAGTGTTAGAATATTTTGCACCATTCTGTAACTGTGAGACAAGTTTATGCGTTCTTCTCCTTTAATTGAAATCTTTAGTTCCCTCTAGGGTCCAATTTGATCTTACAACACATGGACAGACTCAACCATAGTTTCAACTGAGAACATCCTAGATCAAGCTAAATCCAAAAATGTTAGGGAATTCCTGGAACCTTGCCTTTCAGACAAATCAGCCATCAATAGACACACAGAGATAAACCACATTTACACACCATTCAAAAGAGACAATAAAAAAGCTAAGAAGGAAACAAGAAGACCAGAACACATCCTCTCCAGCAACAACATCCAGATAAGCAGGGATTAACACCAGACAAACAATTAAGAAGAAAACAATACGCTAATCAAAGAATTACCAAGGAGAAAACCACACCCCCACCAACACTAGCAGGGCAAGCTACTGTATATAAACAGGGAACAAACACTAACACTGATGATGTTATCTAGTTGGGCAATGAAATGTCTGCAAGCAAGCAACCAAGCTCAGAGAGCACCAAGGACTCCACAGAAAGAATTATATTATCTTGTGGTTTGATGCATTATTTTTCCTTTTGTTATAACATACCTCAACTACTGAACATGCTATTTTTTTAAATGATAGATTTTTGCACAAAAATACATTACAGCACACAACATGCATTTCTCCCTGGCATCATCTCACATGTCAAGGTGATGCAATTCTAGTATGTGAAAATAAATAATTTGATTGGTTGGTAGTGTCTTTGATTCAGCTTGCTGGGACCACCGTAACTGATTCCACTTTTTTTGATCCATCTTCTGGGTTATTTCTGAGTTCAGTTTATTGAACATTTCTTATTCAACATCCTGCTTTAACTAGATCTCCTTCTGGAAACTGACAATGTGAATTAAGCTTAGATGTAATCATAGTGATGCCCTTTACTTTTCCAGTCTAACACATTCTTCCTGACCTGCAATTTCTCTGACAACCTTACAAATATGGGTATCATATGCTTATCTTACAGAGACTTATATTAAAGAACTGTCTTCTTGAAGACCCACACAGAACTATCCATCACATTCCCTTCCTGTTTCCCTAGCTCATAGGCAGCTCACATAGAACTTCTCTAGCATTTTACATTTCCAGGGAACTTTGCCAATCATGAACCCTGATTGGCTCATTTTTCTTTGTTGAAAGGCAGAAATCTACTAAAAATGTCAATTTCTTCTTGCTAACAGCTGGGAAACCAAAATCAATTCCAACTGCTTGCTGAGTAATGAAATTAGTAGAGGGCTTATCACAAATGACAAATGCAGTCAAGGAATGAACAACACTGTCACTTCCCCTTAACTCTTTGACTGGCTTTCCTTTCCCAGTTTGTCCAGTGGAAATTTCTGCTAAGGAGCAATATTTCTTCATTTTAAAGTACAGGAGGTCTTGTTGCAAGCCATCGACATTCTTTGCTTGGAAGAAGATAAATTTGGTTAGTAGCCCCAGTATGTGGGCATCACAGTCTAGATTGTCTGTTTTGGATGGAGTCCCACAGTTAAATCGGAATATGGAGTTCAGCATATTCATTATGAATGAGTCAAGAGGCTGGCTAATATATTTATTTTTCTCAACAAAAAGAAAGAAAAAGAAAAGGATGTTCGTGGAACTTGACTTCTGGCTGTAAGCCCAGAAACACTTTAAAAATGTTTGAAAACAAAAAATCAATTTTGTACTCCTTAAATTACAAGAATGTGCAAACACAGAGGTTCACAAATAAAAGGGAAGGTTTATGAGCGCTTACAGTGTGTACTGGGATTGCAATTTTTTTTTTATTTAAACAATAATTTAGTAAAAAGCCAATGGCTGCTATGCCCAAGATGTTACTAAACATTCATTCCATTAATGACTCCGGAAGTTAGGCATTCATATTATTGCTCTGACGTTATATTTTAGGAAACATTTTGTTTTTTAGCCTAAAAACATTAATAGTACTAAAACTTGTCCTTACAATTGGGGGAAAAGCTTACACAGTGAAAAAGACTTGCTCAGTATCAACTTTTGCATATCAAAAATCATTTCAGAAATTATTTGGAAGAAATGTTTCAAATCTCACATGAGCTTGAGTGCAGCCACAGCTTTTCTAAAGCTATACACAACCCTGAGAAAAGATGCTGCTGCTATTGCTTTAAGAATGTATTCTTATTTTGACTCATGTCTATTCAAATATTCAATCTGAAGGGATGATTCAATGACATCTCATTCAAATAAAATTAACCGTTCCAAGTTTTAATAGAAGGGAATATACGTAGCTCAAGGTTGAACTGTGGAGTCCTTGGGGTTTCTGAGCTTGGTTGCTTTCCTGCAAAGGTTTCGTTACCCAGCTAATTAACATCTTCAGTGCTAGAAGGGGGTGGGGTTTGCTCTCTGTTTATATACAGTAGCTTGCCCTGTCAGTGTTGGTGGTCCCCCCCCCCCCCCCGTAGTTCCTTGATTAGGTATTATTTACTGCTTGATTGTATGTCTAGTGATAATCTTGGTGTTAATCTCTGCTTATCTGGGTGATGACTGCTGGTGAGGAGATGTTCTGGTCTTTTGTTTTCCTTTCTATTGTCTCTTTTGAATAGTGCGTAGATGTTGTTTATCTTTATGTGCCTGTTGATGGCTGCCTTGTTTGAATACCAAGCTTCCAGGAATTCCCTCACATTTTTGGATTTAGCTTGGTCTAAGATGCTGACCATTTCCAAGTTGAAACTATGGTTAAGTCTGTCCTTGTGTTGTGAGATTAAGGAGTTTTTATCGTGCTATGGTGGTGCCATGTGGTTGTAAAAGTCTGTTGGTGGTTTCTGAGATGTTTCTGGTGCATAGCAGTGTTATCCTTTATGTAGCTTGTGTTGATTGTTCTGTTGTGGGTTGAGTGGTCAGGCACTTTTTGATAAAGTTGCGTGGATATCCATTTTATTGGAAGATGTTGTATAGGTGTTCTCTGCTGTTCTGGGTTGCTGCAGTGTGTTTGTGCTCGTTTGAATAATGTTCTTACACGGCTACTCTTGTGGGAGGTGGGGTTGCTACTTTGGTAATGGACTACTTGGTTAGTGTGGGTTGTTTTCCGATAGACCTAGGTTTCTAATTTGGTGTCGTTTCCTCTGCTGATGAGGATATCCAGGAAGGGTAGTGTGTTGTTGTTTTCTTCCTCTCTGGTGAATTTTATTCCTTTGAAGATGTTGTTGATAATTTCAGAAAACAAGAAAACAACAACACACTACCCTTCCTGGATATCCTCATCAGCAGAGGAAACAACAGCAAATTAGAAACTCAAGTCTACCGGAAAACAGCCCACACTAATCAAGTACTCCATTACCAAAGTAACAACCCCACCTCCCCCAAGAAGAGCTGTGTAAGAACATTATTCAAATGAGCACAAACGCATTGCAGCAACCCAGAACAGCAGAAAAAGGAAACAGAACACCTACACAACATCTTTCAACAAAATGGATATCCACGCAACTTTATCAAAAAGTGCCTGACCACTCAACCCATTACAGCACAACCAACACAAAGTATGAAGAGAATAACACTGCCATACATCAGAAACATCTCTCCCCTCTTGCCTTTACAGTCCAAGGAACTAGGGAGGGTCCCTTCTAAGATGTTTGCCATGTCCCCATTCCTTCTGTGGGCTCAGCTGCCTCTTATCTGACCATTGTCTAGTCTGCGGCTCTTCCTCCTATCTCCCAAGGTCATTCCCACATACCATTACACTACCCCTGCAAGAAGAAAGTTAAGCTAGACCAGCCTTTTATAAGTGGGTGCCTTCTAGATTCATTCGACTACAACCCCTGAGATTACATGGCTGTTGTAATCCAACAGATCTGGAGGGCATGATCTGAATGGGGAGTCTGGGTTTAGGATTATATTTAGGTTTAGGGCTGTATGTGCACAGATATATATACATGCATACATACATACGTACATACATGTCTGTGCACATAAACATACCCCAGTTGACTTCCCCTGCAACCTCACCCTCGCCTCTCTCCTGGTGAGGGAGATTTTCAGAAAGGTTTACCTACTTAATGGCTTGCGAACTTGACATCTGGCTGCCACACCAGAAGTGCTTTAAAAAGTTTAAGAACAACAACAACAAAAAACCGTTTTGTACTCCATAAAAAATAGGAAAAAAATCAGAGGTCCACAAATAAAACAGAAATTTTATTAATGCTTACATTGTGTGCTCTAATTGTTAATATTTATTTTATAACAGTAGTTTAGCACACAGCCAATGGCTGCCATACTCAGGATGTTATTTAACTGTCACTGAGGAGCCCTATCATACATTCTAAAGTGCCCCTCTAAGTTAGGCATTCATACTACTGCCTTCATTTATCTTGAATTTGTTGAAAATAGACACAAGGGCAAATCAATAAATAATAAAATGGAGGACTCGTTTTTATTAAAATTCCCAAATATGCCATCTCATTCCAAAGGCTCTGCCCCTGGTAAACCCACTTTGAGAAGTTCATCTTGATATTACACTGGGGATCAGAAGGCATTCGCTCAGTCACCTGGTGTGCTGGATGACTTAAAAGTCTTCTTTGAGCTAGAAACCTGGTGGATGGGTGGGGGGTGGAGACGGAGGAAAAGGACCCAGATAGTTTATTATAAAACATATTTCCTATGAAACTTGAAACAGATTATTTGGTTGTGGTTCTGCAGAACTTGTATCACACTGTCAAATGGAAACTGTTGAGCTTCCCTGCACTGATTTTTCCCCCCTTTAATAGCAATGAATTATATTTCACAGCAGAGGGGCCAAGGGTATTGAGAGACACCACTGCAGTAGAGCTGAAGAAAGATGAAGAACAGGAGGACAAAATGTAATGACAGCAATATGCTTGAGGGCACAATGGGGAAAGAATGTAATGTCGCCTCTGCACTGAATGAAGTAATGGTCCCCAGAATAGCAACCCAGCTCTCAGTCCACAACTCACCTCAAAAATATAATGAATAAGATAAGGTAGTAAGACAATGCTATATTTTGTGGGAGAAGTTTTTAATAGGTACTGTTAAGATGATACACTAAATCAAATTTCAATCTCATGACAAATCTTTTTTAAAAGCCTTCAGGAGTCTTTTTAGCATTTGCACCGGCTTTTCACAGTTCTACTCAAAGCAATTAGCATTCACTATGTAGTTGAAAATTTAGTGTAATCAAACTGGTCTGATATGGGGCAAAGGAAGGGACCAGGATGCAAATCAAAACACCAGAATCACGGCCACAAATGCTTGGGATGAACGTACCAGCTGTACATATATACACACAATTAACTAAAAGTCCTGATGCTTAAGGTGGTCCTTCCATACACAAATGAAACTAGACCACCCTGTAGATGGCACCCTTGAACTGTCTGAAAGGGTTTTAGCTCCGCTCTGGAACTGAACACACCCTAAAGGTATTTAAACAAAACAAAAATCTTCCTAAGATTGTGTTTTGTTGCAGTTTACTCCCAAAATGAGTTAAAAATACAGCAGCTCAAAAGCAAAAAAAATAAAAATCATCCATTAAAAATCATCCTGATTTTGCTTTACTCTTTACCACCCCATTTTTTGTCATCTCTTGCCTGATGAAATGACAGGAAGATCGTTAAAGGGCACCTACATTTTTGCACATATCTGGTTGTTCTGTTTGTCCATAGTACAAGCTTGCTGCTGCCTTTGTGTGTTGTGCTTTGGCGGATTAATTAACTACTTTATTCACTGTGTTTATGCACCTAATTTTAATCAGATTTTTATTAGAATTTACAGAGCTTAATACCAACTTACCAGACTGCCACCCAATATCTTATGATGAGAAAATTCTTTTATGTATTGATATTGGAATTTATATGCATCTATGAAGGATACGTATGCAAAATATGGATATTTTACACATAACTTCATAGCAAATGTCAAGGAGGAAAGACAATATAGTGGACCAGGAATGTGTTCTAACAGCTATGGTAACTAAAAAAGGTTACTTTATCTTTAAAGGCTTAAAAATGTACAAAAGGAAGAGCCAGCCAGAACGCACAATTAGACTCGTGTTGCCTAAACCCCAGTGAGGTGCTGGGGCTGCTTTTAGAGTTTGATTGATTGATGATGTGCTATCAAGTTGGTGCCCACTCTTAGAGACCACATAGATTTAAAGTGTGCTGCATGTATGTTTATGGATGGTCTTTTCCTCCCTCAAGTCTGTCCTGATCTGCTGTGAAGATTATTTGATCTGAAAACTGTTCCAGCGTGCTTAGAATTTCTTCAGCTTGTTGTATTAGTGAACAAAGTTCACCTACAGTTCTTAATCCACAGATTCAGGGGTTTTAGTCACTCTGCTAACACAGCAGCTACATCTGATCTGCCCTAGTATTAAAACCTTGGATCAAAATATATTTTCATCAGAGAACAGTGGCAGGCGGAGGAGCAAAAGATCTCACCCCTCTCTTGATCTTGCATTCCCCATTGAGATAAAACTCCAGCTATCTCAACAGTCTAATTAAGCTCATTAGAAATGTAATGGGTGAATGCTGAATATAAATAGAAAACAAATGCCACCAAAAGCTCAGCTGCCCAAGTTGATTCCCTATAAAACTATTTTCAAGCAGTTTTGAGAGAAGGAGAGCCTTGGAGGAAAATGCCAAAGTAGCCAATTCAGACAACTTTATCTTAGAAAGCTGTATATGTTCTAATAAAGTTATCTAGGTAGAGCTTTACTGTGTATCTTCAATTGCTAGAATGAATGAATACAAGAATAAAAACAGGTGTTATGTTAGCAAGAAGGATATTATTTATTAATCTCTTACATGAATGCCATAAAAAAATAACAAGACACGTGAAGCCCCCACCCCGGGGAACTGCCAAAGATTTTATCAAAATGGGACAGCATTCCCTGATGATTTTCAACCAAATTGTCCAAAAAGAAAACTCCAAGTTTCCAAATTAGGAAAAAGCTTTAAGAGTAATTCTGTAACAGATACCCTCCTACCCTTTCCTGGAATATCAGTAGGACTGAAAGCCTATAACCCTGACCTGGGAATAACTTCTACTGTATTTACTGGGACTTAAATGTAGGTTGATATGCATAGGTTTGCAGTCTTAGGTGCATATCTCACCATTTTTTAAGTAAGCTGCTTTGAGGGGTGGGTGGAGGAATAGGGAAACACCTCACTTTCTATAAAGGAATGCTTGCTTGGTCCATCCATTCCTTCTCCTTTCAAGTTCTGGAACACATAAACAGGTAATTTCTAGTCACTGCTCTTGCAGTCTGGTAGATAGCAGGACTATAATAATGTTCCCCTATTCCTTTCTGAGGCTGGTTTACAATGAAGGCTACTTATTTTATTTGATCTGGATATTTCCTTCTTAGCCTTGCTGAATGTGGTTTGTTATCAAGATCTTTTGCCATAACTCTGATTGATTTGTAAATCCTTTCTATCCTACAGCCATCTTTTTAGCTTGTCTGCATTCTTTATGATCTGTGATAGATCCCTTCTCTCCACTGATGAAAAATAAGATTCCACCTGTATTGCGCTGAGCAGTACCTCAGTTTCTCTAGTACCTAGTCTGCCAGTTCCTCAGCCCCAAATGCATCTCTCTTTCAACTCAGGCTTGGGAATAATTTCCTCATGGAATAGTAATGGCAGCAGGTCACGTCCAAAAGAAGCAAACTAAAGCTAATTTTTCATTAGAGCTGTAAAAAGAAAAACATAAGAGTCAGCCAGGTGCAGATCTGAGGCTCTTCATAAATACCTAGCAACTGAGCAAAGCAAAGGACGTTTGTTGGTTTCTTGTGTGCATTCTGTGCTGAGAATCGCAACAGATTGGAGAAAGCTGGTATAATTGCTTTAATTGCTCCTAATCTGCTCTGCTGAAGATGCTTATGTGTTAATAATTTGCATTTTGATAGAGCGTGCCAACCCATGTTCTATACTGCTAAAAAAAAGTATAGGGTTCTTGCTGTAGCTATTGCCCAGCAGTTTTGGGGAGGTGTGATACATTAACTAATATGGGGTCCTTTTGTTTTGATTTCTTTTGTAAAGAAAAATGTTGATGCTCAGTTGTTCCAACAACTGGTTTCATTGCAGGGACATATGATACTATAAGCTGTGTGAATACATGAGATGCAGAATTAATCTTTCAGGGCCAGAATGCCAACGGGGGAGACTAAAGCTCTTTCGAAGTGCTATACTTGAGTGGGTTACAATTGCAGAGCCACATATGCCAATCCTGATTTCAGCCCAGCTGAGCAGTGAGGTCTGAAAACGATTTCCTGCTGTTTTAGTGCCAGTTTTCTACTGAGATTTTTTTTGGGGGTGGGGCTCTATTTACTGCTAGTAATATTGCTGACCATGATTTTGTTTTGTTATTGTCTTCCTTCCTGTATTGGTTTTTATATTGTTCTCTCTTTTGTATAAAATGTTTTTAGATGTTTTTCGTGCTGCCTGAAGGGCTGTGGTATTATGTGGTCTAGGAGTACAAAAATCAGTTAAACAAGGGAAAGGAAAGGAAAGGAAAGGAAAGGAAAGGAAAGGAAAGGAAAGGAAAGGAAAGGAAAGGAAAGGAAAGGAAAGGAAAGGAAAGGAAAGGAAAGGAAAGGAAAGGAAAGGAAAGGAAAGGAAAGGAAAGGAAAGGAAAGGAAAGGAAAGGAAAGGAAAGGAAAGGAAAGGAAAGGAAAGGAAAGGAAAGGAAAGGAAAGGAAAGGAAAGGAAAGGAAAGGAAAGGAAAGGAAAGGAAAGGAAAGGAAAGGAAAGGAAAGGAAAGGAAAGGAAAGGAAAGGAAAGGAAAGGAAAGGAAAGGAAAGGAAAGGAAAGGAAAGGAAAGGAAAGGAAAGGAAAGGAAAGGAAAGGAAAGGAAAGGAAAGGAAAGGAAAGGAAAGGAAAGGAAAGGAAAGGAAAGGAAAGGAAAGGAAAGGAAAGGAAAGGAAAGGAAAAGGAAAGGAAAGAAAGGAAAGGAAAGGAAAGGAAAGGAAAGGAAAGGAAAGGAAAGGAAAGGAAAGAAAGGAAAGGAAAGGAAAGGAAAGGAAAGGAAAGGAAAGGAAAGGAAAGGAAAGGAAAGGAAAGGAAAGGAAAGGAAAGGAAAGGAAAGGAAAGGAAAGAAAGGAAAGGAAGGAGGAAAGGAAAGGAAAGGAAAGGAAAGGAAAGGAAAGGAAAGGAGAGCCCCTGCATGGTGGGATCCCAGCTTTTTATCCATGATGAGTCTGGGCAAGGTGATCATTCTTTGCTTCAACAGAGTGCTTTGTGCTGCAGACATGACCCCTGTAAACTAATCAATGTTTAGCAATGATCCTACAGTATTTCCCTTGTCAAGATACAAATATGATGCATTTTATCTCCTTAAGGGGCTTCAGGTCATTTCAGTGGCCTCCTCCAGTGCATCCAGGCACCAGAAGAGGTTTCTGTGCATCCTCGGTTTGTAGGGGTATTGAATGGTTGCAAAGCAAAGTATCACAGCAATTTTGCATTGCCCTTTTGAACTGGGTAGTTCAAGGATGCTGAACAAAGCAGCACTGAAGGGATTTGTGCAAAGCGTCATCAAAGTGAAACTCTGAAGTTTTGCACAGCCACGCTACTCGTGTCTAAGCAAAAAAGCACACTTCTCCTCCCCCAGGCTTTCCTGCTGACACAGTCCTGTCTGTCATACGCTTGTCATTATAGACCATATCAGCGTAAGCTGAGCTAACTGGAAATAGGAAAGGCTTCTGCGCAAGAAAGATAACAATCTGCAGTGTTTTCAGTGCTAAGTCAATTTGTTGTTGCCCTCTGGTAAAGTACTCTCTGCCCTTTAGCTATTTTTGTTGGAAAGCACGGCTGAATCCAAATTTAAGCAGATAACCTAAGCAACTGCTGAGCTTTACAGTAAAGCACACTGAGATCCTAATAAAGCCATTGATTTCCTCCCTGGTAAGGGAGTGAAAGGTTACCCTCATCTCCCCACTCTGACAATGACAGTTAATAGGAAGTTCTAAAGAAAGTCCTCCTTCAGCATAATGCAGAGAAATAAATGAGACCAGGAGAAAAGTGGTTTCATGAATATTCTTAAAGGAAATGCAAAACTCCTTACTTTTCAGCAATAAAACTATTGGGTGAAAGCATTTAAAAGAACAAATACCTCAAAAGATGGATTGCATTGGATATGCTATCTTGTCACTTGTTTTTTAAGAATATGATCCCTGTGCTTCGGTAAGGAGAGGGCCCATTACTCCTGGTGGCATTGAGAGAGAGAGAGAGGACTAATTTGAAGAAGTTTTATTCCAATCAAGCTTTCTACATTTCTGATTACTCATTCACAAAACATTTAAAGAAATTCAGTCTATAGAAAAAAATCAGAAGGTAAGTTGACAAAGTTGATTTAGCCTAATGTGTATTGCAAAATATCTCCTCTTGGACCATGATATCTTGCACTTAAGTAAGCAGGTTTGATTTTAAAGAGACATTTCCACATCCTAACAATGGGAAAAGCAATCCAAAGGTGAAAAGGTCATGCTAAACCCTAGAAACAGAGATGTGCTTTGTGTAGAAGTTTTCCCTGTTGATTTTGTTTCTAAATAAATGTTTAAAGGTCCTTTCTGAATGAACTAGATAGAACCTTAATTCATTCTCAGTTGTTGCAAAATACCTCAGCGTGAGAAGCATTCCTCCAGGAAGACATCTGGCCAATCTGCTTTATCGGATCAAGTTTATCAACACTCCTGCCAACCTAGTCAAAGCTAATAAACTAATCAAACTAAGGGTAATACTTTTTAACTTTGCTTTTTCATTTCTCCACAAACTCATAATTCCAAGTGTTTTGGTGTACTAAACCCAGCCACGTTCTGCTTCAGCTTTTGCTTCCTTTCTTGCTAGTTCTAGAACTATATTCTTGCAAGACCAGCAGCTGGGTTTTCAGCCACCCTCTTATCTTCATCTTCTAGCCAAGCAGCTGTGACAGTCCCAGAACCCCCAAATGATGCTATCTTCCCTTCCCCCTTTCCAAGAAAGCCAAAGAGACTACAGGTTAGAGAAATATATTAGAAATGTGTACTTCCATTGAAGCTTTTGAAGATCCATTGAAATAAAAATGAAATGCTCCTATTTTTCCCAGATTGATATCTATCTATCTATCTATCTATCTATCTATCTATCTATCTATCTATTTCAAATTTGGTCACCGCCCATCTCACTAGGAAGTGATTCTGGGCAGTTTACAGTAAAAACAAAAAATAAGTATTAATTAAAATACAGTAAAAAATAGTATAAAAATACAATAACAATTCAGTAAATACCCCCCCCCCCCAAAGGCCCAGCTTCTGTGCTTCTCATTTGGAGGAGTGAGCAGGATTGCTAGGATAAAACTGAGAAGACATTTCAAAAGGGCTACAGGGCAAACACATTATTGTTATAAGGTCCCAGTCAAGGAAGGTAGGAAAAAGAATCTCAGAGCCTCGCACACCTGAAGTCAACCTTTTTGAACCCTTGCTATTATTCTGTACCACTGCTTTCCACCTACAGTATTCTCCTGCCTGTCCAACAAGACCCACAAGAAAGGTTATCTTTTCCCCTTCTCTTCCATCTGCAGGGAGAATTTCTGCCTAAAAATTAGAGCATCTTCATGTGTTACTATAGCACAAGGTGGGCAACTTGAGCCCTGGGGCCATATGCAGTCCTCAAGTCCTGATCCTTCATTTTGAAGTACCAAATAGTTAAATGCCACCCAGAGTCACCTTGTGTGAGATGGGTGGCTATATAAACATGATAGATAGACAGACAGACAGACAGACAGACAGACAGAGACAGACAAAAATGGTAATGAAAGACCTAAAATAAGCCTTGGATATTTTTTTCATTTAAAAAAAATTGGGTGGAGGGGACGCAAGCGCTCATTTCTCTCCTGAAATCCAGGGAGAAAATCCTTGGCCCAGCCAGATATATGACATCCTCACACCCTCTTTGAAGTGCTGTCCCACTTCTTGTGACTCTCCCAAAACATATTCAGTGCCATTCCCAGCCATCCCTTCCTAGCAAAATAAGTGTCCCTTCTTTACAGGGCAGTTTTGCACTCGAGTTGCACTCCAGGGCACTTCTTC
The DNA here is from genome assembly GCA_030867105.1 of Liasis olivaceus. Lineage (NCBI taxonomy): Eukaryota > Metazoa > Chordata > Lepidosauria > Squamata > Pythonidae > Liasis > Liasis olivaceus. The sequence goes on from CM061348.1 coordinate 50,593,751, forward strand.
ACTCCAGTTCCACCTAAATAAAAAAACTACATTGGTGAACGATATAACTGCTTCCTAAGCTCACATTGTCCTCACTGAGATCATACCCAAACATCACCTCATGCAGGTTCAGAACATTTTCCACTTTGCATTTCACATTAAATGTTACTGAATGGCTTTTTACTTCAGGACTCTCTCGAAATGTTAGTTAATGAATTTCTTTGTGCAGTTGCATTTTAGCGCTGTGAAGCTTGCCACCATTTATTTGTTTATTTATTTATTTATTGTCCACATTTCTACCCTGTTGCAATCCAGAAACTCTCAGCATCTTACATAGAATTATGTACAGCAGTTTCCACCATCTAAGACACTCTGTTGGCTTGAGACATCAAACTTATTTGTCAATGTCAAAAGGTGTGTGTGTGGGGGGAGATGAAATTTAATGGGAAAAGTCAGCCATGAATCCATCTTTCATTTAAATATATAACGTATGTGACGGTAGTGCAAGAACACTGTTCTAGAAGCTAATGAGATTAAGACAACACAGTCTTAGGTGTAGATATGTCACGATTCAGCTAGGCTGAAGACAGCATTTTATTCTGCTCAGAAAGTTCCCACTGGTTGCAAGGGAGAAGGCAATCTCCAGCTGGGTCTAGATCATCAGATCCTTTGCTCCTTTGCTCCTCAGCTGCCCAGTGGGCTTTTCTTTCTCTCTTGGGAAGTGATGGGTTCAACCGGAAACTCGGATGTGAAAAAATTGGATTGTCTGGCTCCTCAAAACAGAATAGTCCTGAAGGAGAATATTCAAGGACTAGAGAGGAGGGGTGGGTGACCACAGTTGTTTGAAGTGGTCAATAAGTAGGTACTGGGTTGATCCCATCCTCTGCAGCCTCAGCACCAACAGCAGTCCATATCACATTTTTCAAACTGATGGGGATTGCATTTGTCTTAAGGGGGAAAGTACCACTTTAAGGCCAAAACAGTTAAGATTGATTTAAGGCTGTCTTGGATACAGGCTAGGGATGAGATGAAGTGATGTCAAGGGATACTGCAGAAGAGAAGAAGGTGCCAGGGCATGATTGACCTGTATTTAGATGTAAGCAGGGAAATATTCCAGGTCATAAAGAAATACAAGAAGTTTCCACTTTGTGTATGCTTACAGAGATATTGTAGGACATCGGACCCTCCTGCCCCCCCCCCATGTGTGTGTGTGTGTGTGTGTGTGTAGAGCTTCTACATACCCTTAATGAACCATGTGTCTGTCCGTGGGTAGAATAACAAATATGCTGACTTTGTTTATGACAAGTCTGACTTTATCTCTGTGAAAAAGCATCATACTGGCATCAGCAGCACATACTGAGATAATTATGGCTCAGAACACAAAAAAGGAAGGACCATTAATTTGAGAAAAATTGTTGTGGAAGAGTACAAGGATTTTTTTTTTTTAATGGTGCTCTTGAGAAGTCAAAACACATTTATAGGAACTAATACAAGGAAATTAGTTAGCAGTGGATCCAATTACTTATGAGTCAGGAAAGATATTAGGGGGCTTTTCAAAAAGCTTCCTTCATTTTTTAAAAGCATACTAGAACTCATTAAGCCGCATGGCAAAGCAGCTGCTCAAAATGTTGCTTTACAGGAGGTTAATCTTGCCAGATTTCAGCTGGATACCTTCAAGGGATTTGCATTTTTGAAATGATCTCCCTCAACCTCTTTTAAGGTAGAGATAGCTAGGATGAGGAATGGACAACACAGCAGCCTTCCGATTATCCTGCAAATAGCAGTGCTGTTCCAGTGCAGAAAGTGTCTATTCAGGCTAAAAATAAAAACATGCCATTATTGCTCAAGTGTCAGATTCTTACCTTTCCGCTTGCTTTTAGTGGATGTCAGGCTTGGTGTGACATCAAAGAGTGACCATATACTTGTCTATGGGATGGTGTGGCTTCTGATCGCTGGGTTTTGAGGGGTGTCAGAAAAGTTGGCATAAGAGATTGGCAAGGTGGGAAAGAATATTGATTATTGCCTTCAGCGAGATGCCACGGTATACAGAACACAATGACAAACTTGGTTTCTTTGGGGTAAGACTTGGACTAATTACCAGTGATATGCCTTTGTTTCATGACTTAGCTTTGAAGCCTCTGACTTTCTGAAGTTTCTGAAAAGTTGGCAAGCTAATCCCCACCCTGCCCCACATAAAGGATTCTCTTAATATTGACAGGCTTCCTTGGGTTCAGGCCGGGGCTTGCTAGCAATGCTCTGTGTTAGTGTCATCCCTATGATGTTGTCCAGATAAGAAGACTCAAACTATAATCTTTTGAGTGAGACCATATCAGAGTACTGCAAGTCTGACAGTATTTTCTGTTGCTCACCCACCACCCTCCTATATGAAAGGGAGGAGCCAGTCTGAGTCTCTTCCTAACACTCTCCCTTTGCCAAGAGAAGAGAATATATGTAGCTCAGGGTTGAACTGTGGAGTCCTTGGGGTTCTCTGAGCTTGGTTGTTTTCTGCAGCCAAGAAAAAAAACAAGCTCAGAGAACCCCAAGGACTCCGATCTCTCTTTGTCCCATGCTTCTCCACCTATGGTTGTTTGAACAGTTTAGATAGTTTCACCAAGGTCCTCTCCCTGGCTTCCTACAGTTAGCTGGTTAACAGAGGCAGCAGCAGCAGCAGCAGGCTGGCACGGTGAGATACAATACTACAGAGCTAGGGAGACCACCAATGATGGGAGCTATTTGTGGCAGGCTGTGTGGAAGGGGCTGCTTTGTATTGCACCATATTCTCTTTCGTGGACCAAAAAAATGTGGGAGAAGGTTACTAACTGCTTGAAATCAGTGCCATTAGGAATTCCTCACCCTTCATCTTTCTGTGGCATTGAACTATTCTCTATGACATTGTTGACCTCACTTATTCCCAAATAGGCATAGTTTGGGCCTGGAAACAACTAAGCTCTATTGACTTATGTGTCTTATATGACATATATTTCTAATGTTATGACCGATCCAGTTATCCTCTCTCTCTCATATCCGGTTTCTGGAAGAATAGACAGATACTGTTTCTTGGTAAGGAGCTGAATTTGAGAATTAATGTTTGAGCTACATTCCTGGAAAAATACTAGTGCTAAATTTGTCCCTGGTATAGGGGCTTTGTTCCACATTAATGCAACTCAGAATGCTGATGACTGCACAGATAATTATGAAACTAGATTATTATAGAGTAAATGCATTATATTAGTTTGCATGGTAACAATGGTGTGGTAATCATGGAGATTTGATCATTTATAAATTAAATTTAGTTACTCTGCCCATTTTTATAAATTTTCAGTTATATTAGAGGGTTCTGATTTGGAATTATGGCTTCTTTTCTCTGTTTCATTCTAAGAAATTACTAAGGCATGTTCTACTACACATACAGATTTATTTACAAAACAATCCTCTGGTGCTTCAATATGTCTTTTGAAAATAACAGCAGTTTCAGTTCCTCCATCAGTATATCAGCTGGCTTCCTACCACTAACCTCTTCTTATTCTCACTGCTACATTTGTTTTCACTGAATGCTTCTATTTCCTTTTATGCAAATTTGAAATGCAATTCAAAGCATGCTTAGATGGATGTAAATTCCACCAAGTTCAGAAAAGTAATGTAACAGGAAATTGTTCTAGTACTGGTGTTCTCCCATTATACAGATGGAACCTTAAATTTATAGCAAATGTAAAATGAAAAGTATATATAAATTAAAATTTAAAATGAGCATTTTCTGCTTAGAAAAGAACACCAATTCTAAATTACTACGGTATAATTCCACTCAACTGTAAGAATATAAGAAGAGCACAGCCTAAATAGGAACTGATCAAGTTCAATATTTTGTATGGCTTAAGACATACCTCTGAGAAGACATGACCCCCCTTCCTTTAAAGCTGAAGAATCCAAAAAGTATTCATGACTAAATGTTAGTGATAAAACTGCCTGTATTCTGCATGTCTAATGCCTTATAAAAACCAGTCAAGGCAGGAGTCAAGAGAATTACTGTTAGGCGTCACACTTGAGCTTAGCAATAAATCACTAACTTTCCGAAATTTCACCCTTAGCTCAATTTCTCAGCTAGACTTGGCAGAAGGCTCAGAGAAATGCTTTGGCTAGATTACTTTTTTTTTTTTACAGACAAGAATGAAGCCATGCACACCACTGTTAATTGCCCACTGCAGTACAGAAATGCTTGGGACTGTTACATACAGTATGCTCAGGAAATCAAACTTGAGAATTCTTCTCCTGCCCTTAAAAAAATCCCTGTTATTAAGATGATGCCCCTAAAATGCTATACTTCTTTGATAGTGTTGGATTGGGGATGGGGGAGAATCCATATGAATTCCTTTAAGAAAATAAAAAAGCTCAAATATACCAGGACAGCCAATTTGGTGTAGTGGTTAAGACACCAGGCTAGAAATAGGGAGACTGTGAGCTCTAGTCCCACCTTAGGCATGGAAGCCAGCTGGATGACCTTGGGCCAGTCACTTTATCTCAGCCCTAGGAAGCAGGCAATGGCAAACCACTTCTAAACTCTTGCCAAGAAATAGGGATTTGTCTGGGACATCGCCAGGAGTCAATACGGACTCCTGTGCACACACAGACACAAGTATACCAACACAGCAGATCAAATCATATATATCAGCAAGGAAGAAATAGTCCTTGTGTACAATGGCAACTTTTTTTGAGCAGATAATGGAGTTTTGCTGACTCCTAGCTGCTTGTGCTCAACTTTCAAGGTCTCTCTTGTGCAGGTTGAGGCAGAGGAAGAAATGAAAGAGCATACAGTATTAGTTTCTTCCCATCTTGCCCAGATACTGGTGAAAGGCTTTATCTACAGTTAGTTGGATTGTTAGATGACCTCTGGCACTGTGTTAATCCTAAACCATCCCTAGGTGATGATTTTCCTCATGTATCAATGAAAATAGGAGGGAGCAATTAGGAAGTCAAATTGGGCTCAGCAGGAAATCACTTAGCTCCCAAACCTTAGCTCAGCTTGTCAGACTGACTTTTCCAGAAAATTCACAAACATGGCTTAGCTAGATTAGAAATGTTACTGCAGAACACTTGAATGAAGCCACATATATAACAGTTGGATGTCAGGGACTTTTAAATCATCATCATCCTAACCATTATTATTATTATTATTATTATTATTATTATTATTATTATTATTATAATTATTATTTAAACGGTATGCTGCCCTATTCCTAATGACTCTGGGCAGCTCACAACAGTCAGACAAAGAAATTACAATAAATTCAATAAAAGATCAAAGAGAGCAAGCACAACAGACCAGATGGAATGACGCCAGGGGTCTCACTCTCCCTCACCAAAAGCCTGGGTGAAGAGCCAGGTCTTGACAGCTCTTATGAACAATAACAGAGTGGGGGCCATCCGGATCTCAGTGGGAACCTCATTCCAGAGGGCAGGTGCTACTACAGAGAAGGCGGACTTCTGGGGTCCCAATAGATAGCATTATTTAATCAAAAGAACCCAGAGTGTGCCAACCCTGCAGGATCGAATCAGCTGGGCAGATGCTATGGAAGTCAGGCAATCCCTCAAGTAACCAGGCCCCATGCCATGTAGGGCTTTATAGGTAACAACCAGCACCATGAATCACACCCAGAAGCAAACTGTCAACCAATGCAGCTCATGAAACAGAGGTATTACATGGCCATACCAAGGCATGTCCATCATGCTGCTGCATTCTGGACCAGTGGAAGCTTCTGAGTGCCTTCAAGAGCAGCCCAATGTAGAGTGTGTTGCAATTATTATTACAGGTAGTCCTCATTTAGCGACCATAATTGGGACTGGCAACTTGGTTATTAAGCAAAGCAGTTGCTAAATGAAACCGTGACTGTGCTTATGATCTTACTTCAGCTTTGCTTTGCTTTATAGACCTGTGAAGGTCATAAATGTGAGGACTGGTTGCAAAGTTACTTTTTCATCAGCATTGTAACTGCAGTTGGTCACTGTCTGTCACTAAACAAGGACTGAATGTATAAGTTTTAAACATGAAGACTTTTCTTCCTGCCTTCTGAATTAACAGATACTTGGTGTGCCATTTGGTGGCCATAATGGGTGGTTGTGGTCTGTTTACATAATTTCCAACTCCAGCTGGTTCTCATTTTATTTGAAATGAGTGATCTGACACAATTCGATCTAGCTTTTCATACTCTATTTCCATGTAGATATGTTTATACATGTATATGTTTGCTACATATCAAAGGAAAGGTGGATTCCTGTATCTTTTAAGAGTTATAAATTGAGCACTGAATGTCTTAGTGTACTCTGAGTGCTCCTAAATAGGAGTATTGCCTTCTCTTAATGTTTGTATTTATTTTTCTTCATTTAAGTCAGAAATAAAACTACACTTGTGCAACGTGATGACTAAATTTTATCTGAGAAAACCCTGCAAGGCTGCATTTCCCGTCTTTGAATTACGATCCTCATAAGCACCACAAAATACTCCAAATACTAGCGCATCACTTGAAATGAGCAAATAAATCTCTAGCAGTCAAATTAATGAGAATGGCTGAGCAAATCTTAGTCTCTTCAACTTCACTCCATCTCTTCTCCAAGACATAACATATGAGATTTAAATTATTTCTGAAATAAGGGTAACTTCTAGCCATTGACTGGACATGGATATATATTAGTCTGAAAGCCTAGGGACTTGCTAAATACCCTGCAAGTTGGTCAGATCATATTTCTGATGATAGATTCAGTTGTCATTCTGTGGGACAGGAAGAGAGGCCAGTTTCCTCAATAAACTGTTGCTCAGCTGACAATATGTGGATAGAGACTCCTCTAGTTTCATCTTCTTCTGAGGTCATCTGAACTCCATCAGCTGTCATTTCCAATTTTTATTTAAGGCCAGGATCACCTGCCAATTATTTTAAATTCTGCTTCTTTCCTGTGCAAGCTAAGGAAAAAGTGACCATCCACTGTTTGATTTTCTCTAGTCCACTATTTTCCCACCTGCAAGAGGCACAAAATGAAGCCAATGGCCATGCTGAGATCTGCAACACATGGACGGAGAGTATGAAGATGTTGCTCTGATGCCTTTTCTGTCGTTTTTATCCATCAGAAGATTTCAGGGCACTCGGGAAAAAGCTCCCAATCCGAAGCTACATTTCTAATTGAAATTGGGTTGGGGGTGGGGGTCAATGAGATTTTTATTCTTTCAACACACACGTTAGAGATTCTGAAGAAAGCAGAGAAAAGAAATACTGTGAAGTGCTGAAAAAGGTGGATGTTAAGTGAAGCGCTATATTTCCCATAACAGAGGTCTTCTGCCGCAGGACAAGAAGAAATTCAACAACATAGCTTTTTTGATTCTGGAAATGATATACAGTATACTTTTTCATCAGTTCAGTGTCTGCCTGACAAATACGTAGCTGGTAAAATTTCAGAATTTCAGTCAGAAAAAGGCAGATCCTGAACAGTTCCATTTGTTTCAGGATCTTTGCATTTTTATACATATCTATTAGAACTCCACTGAGCTCTGCAGAACTTCCAATTTAGCATTTAGGTTTGTAGTGGATTGTACAGTGTTTGCTGTCAAGGTATTATCTGAAATATGAACAGAACAAGTCCTGGTTCCATCTTTCACCACTATTCCCCACCAACGACATTTTAAGTTATTGAATGAAATCACCCACTTCATAAAACACATTTGCTAATTACTCTTACAAACTTCTTTGATTAAACTAGTTTACCTTGTCATAGAAGGAGAGAGGATAACTAGCTCAGAATTTATTCTCATTTTCTAGTAATCTCTTTGTAAAACTGGTTATCTGAAACAAAGCTGATCAACCATCAGTAAGCATGGTTTCAGTTCCATTCAGTTGAGTTCAACTTCTGGTCTTGTTCCTCATAAACTTGCATAGGCTTCTACTGTAAAACACATATGTACCTTCCCAGAGAAATTATTAAGGCATTGGATCACATTTTAAATATTTTTCATTTCATGCATAATATTGTACCATCAATTATTCCTGATGTTTCCTCATAAATACATTATGCATGGTATTGCAGGGCTAATAATTACTTCATATTCTACACCAGCCTTCTCAAACTTGGTAGCCTTCAGGTGCATTGAAGTATAATCATTCACAGATGTAAATCTGATACAGAATACTAATAGCTAAGGCTACACAATACTGCTGACTTCAGATGAATTTTCTCTAAAGAATTTTCAGAGCAACATTAGTCTGCAAATTAAAAGTTGCTATTGGGGGAACAAGAAAGGGCATGACAAAGCAGTATTCAGTATTTTTCTGGAAATTATTTTTATGCAACTTTTTTTTTTAAGTTTCTCTCCAAGGAATTCCAGGCCTTATTTTCTATGCAAATCTTCATTGTGTTGACTGAATGAAGCTTTGACCATTTAATGTATTAAATCTAATTCTTCACTTACAGAAGGTCTTTTATCCTAACTGAATCACACTTTCAAATCAATCAGATTTTTACATCCAAATCAATGAACTGAGCCAAATTGATTATTGATTTTATATTTCAGATTGATTTAACAATTGAGACTGAATGGATTTAAGAAAGTGGATTGATCCAATATACACAAACTTTTTTCTTTTTAGGAAAGCTATTTTCATGCTACGTAGATGTGCGTGTGTGTGTGTGTATGTGTGTGTGTTTGTAAAACATTATTCAGATGTAATTCAAACTGATCTCTCAGCACATCATTCAGTCATGCATCAATATTCTATATATGCTTATAGTGGTAAATCCCACTGAATTCCCAAAATTGTCTTACATTTAAATACTATACTGTACATACTTAGCTACAAATGAATCCCTCTGTTACTGCTAATTATGGTGTGGAATTTGCTCAAATAATGTTGAGACAGAATTTGGCAGCAATGAACTCCTAATCCTGATTCACACTGATTTCAGCACACTGATTCAGCAGAGCGAAATTCTTCAGTATTTTTAAATACCAGTTTTCGTTCAGTTTGAACAAAAATTTGCTTTGGAATTTCTTTCAGTGGAGAATTTTAATGAAATTTGAACAAGTGGAGAGGAGCATTCTTGTGCTTATTTCATTTTGAGATAGCCAAAGGATGTCTGCAAATATTTTGCCTTTCATTGTACAGTTCTCTTTCCAATAGTCTGCAGCCTTCCAGACTTTCCACTCTTCAGTTCAATTCCCAGGGAGGGGTCATGGGGAAATTCCTTCCTCTGGGTCTCCCCCCACCCCCATAATAGTGCTACTGTCAGACGTCCTGCCTTGCTGGAGAGTATCCACTTCCCTTGGAGAAATTGAGAGGCATCATCCCCCCACCCCCCAGTTTCTCTGCCTATAAATTGAGTGGGGAATTTTGAAAGTCCATTTGTGCCCACCTCTAGTTCATAACTCCCAGCCTGGACAGGTCTGCCATTAGATGATGGAAGCAGCATGTGTGGCCATAAACCTCCAGTTCTTGCCATTTTCTCTTGCTTTTATAATGAGCAATAATTTGCAATCTAGAAGGCTCTCAGCGTGTACCAGCTCTCTACCATTCTATTATGGCTTCATGCCTGACCAACCAGATCAGCAAGGGTTCTGTTTAATGGATTATAACAGTACCACATGATCTGATTGGCTTCAGCATTCCTCCCCTCCTTATCCCCAACCACAACATTCCAAGGAAACCCTAGAAAAACATCATGGTGCATAGTAGAAAGAGACAACTGGCTTTTACAGATAAAGCAAAATTGACATAAGGGCCATACAGTGTACGTTTCCTGGGAAATATTGATGAAGATCTGCTTTGCCCTTTCCTTTGGCCCAGCTTCTAATTCTTGCTGCTGTGATCTTGGGTAACTTTACTGCCAGCTTATTCTGGAATATGATTCCTTGAAGCTATTCATATTTCATCTTGAAACTTACACTGCATGCTCTACAGCTTTGACTTATGAACTGAAAATTGCAGCTATTTGGATGAACTCTAAAGAAGGCCCTCTAACATTCTTTTGCTGTTGTGTTTAGCATTCTTACTGCATGGGACCAGCAATAGGAAAGGAACAGAACTGCTTCCCATTGGTCTTTGGACTAATGGAAGCAGCTGTGGACTTCATTGTATTTGTTTCATAGCCATAGAATGATGGGAAGAGAAAATACATCGATAGTTTGACATGGTGTTCACAGGATGACTTTGGACCAGTCACCCTCTCTTGGACCAACTTATCTCAGAAAGTGTTTTGGTAATAAAATGAAGGGAGAGGGGAGCTCATATATCACTCACCTTAACCCTGAGATAAGCAGGATATATTGAAATCATCATCATCATCACATCCTGGAAATAAATCCCTTTGCCTAGAATTTTAACTAACAATGCAAGTTTAATGGATGATGTTCAGCCCAAACAGAGATGATAGAAAACCTGGCATGTAATTTTCAAAAACAAGTCATTGGTTTTCATTTGACTTCCGCCATGAGGGCCTAGCTTTTATTGTGCATCTGCACCACATAATTGACAGAAGGGCTAGTTTACTCAACATATCTATCTAGGGAACGAAAGCATTTTGGATGCCAAGCATGATCCAAAGCCAGCATTTATTTTGGTCTCAACACAATCCTTTGTCTGGGTATCAAAAGGAGAAGTGAGAGTGAAGAGAAATGCCAGGCTGTCTCTGAAAGATGTACTTGTGGAGTGCTTAGAGATGACAGGGGAAATGTTTGAGCTGTGTATGGGCTCCCACTGCAGTTTTTGTGGCCCTATGCATTCCTGTCATTTTGAACTAGTCAGATCAGACATCACATTTCCCTGGGAATCCACATTCCCCAAGTGATTGTGGTGAAGTCCTGGATCTTTGCCACTCAACACAGGTTATTCTTGGCAAAGATGATAAAAGCACTTGTGCCAAATGATGAGGAAGTTAACAATTGGGTCTCCTTTCCTTTTTTTGGTCTACTAAATACTTCCAAGTTCACATTGCAGAAAAATGGGGGTGGGAATGAGTTGGGAACTCACCTTTAGCCGAGTTAATTTCACGTTTCACATTCATGCCCCAATAAATAAAAGCAATGGTACAATGTTGCAAAGCCTAAATGGGAAGTTCAGTCCAGTCCAATTTACATTTATCTGACAGCAATCCTTTAGATTGTCAGGTATAAAGGAGTATATTTTAAAGAGTTTTCTCCTGTTCGGTGCATAAAATTGGTAATCCAACCCTGAAACATACAAATGTTTCATTACAGTAATTGCAACTGTAATATTTCTGATTGTTTTAAGATATCAACATTAAATCATTGTTCATTTTAAGGAAAGCAAAATAATCCTTGCTTTTCCCCTCATTATATTTCAAAATTCTCAAAATGTATTTTTTTTCCCTTGCTATCTATATACCTGGTATATAGATGTGTGTAGGGGAGCAATCCTTGATTCTTATTCAGAAGAAAACTTAGAATTTACTACTGTTTCATGATCCTTTCATTCTATTTCCTCTCCTCTCCTATTTTTGCTTTTGTTTTGATCTTTCTAAAGTATGATTTAATTTTCACATGTCTGCCATAATTTTCTGGTGAAGTGGAAAGTGGTGTTGCTTTAATAGAAAAGTAAATACCCATGTATATTATAGAATGTCACTTTTGATTTCACTTAGTTTTGCCAAACATGACTTTGCTTGTAGAAATAATTTAATATTGAAATTGATCCTCAATTTGATGACGCAATAAAATATCAGACCTATTAAATTTTTTCTAACAAATTTACATAAGATATATGAATGATCTGGAATCAGAGAACATCTTAGCATCATTGATTGCAAAGTAGTTATTGCAATTAATGTTGATTTTGAAAATGAACCTGACTTTCTAAATATGCCATAAATTAAATTATCCACAGAATTCCATAAGAAGCTACATTATTTTTTATTATACATTTCATATAATATAAAAAATTCAAGTATATATTATAATCTTTTCTTACAAGGGTTTGGGATTAAGACTGAATTGTGCATTATGGGGATGTGGGAAAATGCCTAGTCTTTTATTAATGCATATGTATTTTTCTTGAATGCTGTAAAAATATATAATTTAAGAAAATTGTCCTATCCATAAATTGATTACTTTGCTATCGGTGATCCATTATTGATAAAGATCTCTCATATGACTAGTCTAGGAATAATTGAATTGAATAATTGAAACAATAAGTTATAATCTTCTTCTACATCATCCCTAGTACCAGGCAAGCATATAACACATCAGGGTCAAGAAAAATCTTCCTCAAGAGTCTTCAAAGTGTAACTCTTCACCATTTTTAAAAGTTACGTATTGAAGATTTTTGAGGAAAATGGTTTATATTCCCTAAAGTAAAATTAAGAAGTCATCTTTTAACTGCAAATTCTATATCCCAAGCTAACTATTTTCCTCCCCACAGTAAGAAACTGTTCTGAGGATACATAAAGAGTATCCACTTCCCATTTGTTGGTGCCTAAAAGTAATAAATATGCTCCATATCCTCTGTAGTGGTGATGAACTGTTGATATGAACTAAGGTTTGCTAGCTTTTATTTCAAACCACTGGCAGGCAGGATTATAGATGGAAAAGTCTTGGTTCCCAGTACAGAAATTATGTTTAGCATTGTAGTTAGTATTGACTTGAGACAGGAAAAATAAGATCTCAGAGTAAGTACTGAAGAAGACTGTTGGATACATGAGAAAATGGAGGTGTGACTTGTATTTCTGGTCTCATTTTTTGTCCCTAACATTTGCAAACAGAGTTTGTGCCAAGCATAAGCTTCCTTAAGGGAGAAGAGAAATATGCTTTCGTTTTAAAAAGTAGCAAAAGAAACAAATTAGGAATGTATCACAAAAATTAGAAATTGCAACTTCTGGAACATGTTTTGGAACTTAACCCTACACCTATTTTCCCTATATGAACAAAAATATCTATAGAATGAATAGAAAGAATAGAAAATGTTAACTGACATCAGTCAGTGTTTTCTGAAAATTGTGTTCATAGTTGTTGATTATTATAGATGTAGACCTTGACTGTTTTGTCTCTTTGGACATTATCCATCCCTTTGTTAGGATATACATTGTGGAATTTATTCTATATGTCTTCTCATTTGGGGCATTTTAAGGATAAAGAAGATCAATATCGAAATATTGGAGCAGGACAAGAAGAAGCTTGAGGCTATATTTGGTGACACTGCTGATTTTAAGCATCAGCAAAATATGTTGTATAATACCTCCTAAAACTTATCAGAGAAATATTGACTAAAAATCATGAACCAAAATGTTTGTGGACCTTGGTAAAATCTAGTGCCCAAGATCATTTTGGTGAATTCATGCACTACTGACAAGGTCTACATTTATACCTTTTCATCTGTCTGTGAGCTAGCAGGAAACTAAATACAAAAGCTATGTAGGCATAGATTTTGCTGTCCCATATCCAGCAAATATGCCTCTGTTGTTGCTTCCACTTTCATTTCCCATGCAGAGAAAGTTGCCCTCCCCTTTTCTGTGCCCCCCACTCAACATCACCAGTCACTGGAAAATCATAAATCAGTCCTCACAGTGATGTGATTAGTGATGGTTTTGTGAGATGGAAAGACTCATGGGTTCAGCCATCAGAGTTCTCCTGGCAGAACCTATCCCATCCTCTTCGCTTGTCAGGTGAAAGGGAGAGGAGGGAAGGTACATTACCTGCCAAGTCTCTGATTAAATCCCAGCTCAGAGATCAGCCCAATTTCCCAAGAGCCTAAACAACAGCTAACAGGCAGGCACTGAGGTGTGGGTTGCACAAGCATCTCTCTCTCTCTTTCTGCTGCTTCAGGGTGCAACCCCAACTGTTTAAAGTGGTTTGGGCTACTTTTGAACCCAGGTTTAGTAAAACCATGTTCAAAGCTGTCAGACAGTTGGGAGCTGGAGTGCATTGAAGTGGCAGAGATGGTTTTATCTTTCCCGCTCCACTATACAATCCCCTCCATCACCATCATTGATCACCTGCTATTTGGAGCAATCCAGGTCTCTGAGATGGGTATAATGTCAGATATTTGTCATGTACAGGAGGAGTCTCCTGTTGCCCAAAGCAGAGTGACCCTGGTAGACAGTTTCAGGAGACCAGAGGAGAGGGGCTTCCCTCCACCAACCTCAAGTGGCCAGGAGGTGCCAGGAGATCCCAATGCCCAAGGTGTCAGTGCTGACAAAATGGTCAGTGAGTGCCTTAGATGGTTTCCATGGGAAAACAACCATGACTTTTTGGCTTAAGTAAAGACTGAGGTCCAAATGAAAGCAAAATTGTGGGATGTGGCATAAAAAAGACACTGCTGCAAATGTGAGTGCAGGGATTAGGTGCAGATGGAAGATGCAGATGGAAAGGCCCATACAGTGAGCTGCACATCCTTACTGAGAACTCTGTGTATCGCATTTAAGGATAAATAACAAATGGCTTGGACTCTTCCCCAGCTGAGCAAATTCTGGATGGGGAGACATCTTTTGTCAATTCTCACTTCCCCCTACAGTTTCTGGCATTCTCCAAAACTCTGCTACCAAGATTAAGCGGAGAACTGGATATGACTCAAGAATCCAATCCTTCCTTAACACTCCTTGATATCTAGAAAGCAGGATGAAATCCTCCAAAATTCCCCTCCATCCACAGATGTAGCTTTCTCCGAAGGAAAAGGATCAGAGGTACTTGTTTTCCATTTATGGTTTTCCCACTTGTACCTACTCATGGCAATTTTGTTTCTGCTGTTCCCATGAAGTTGCCTTCAGCTCATCCCCAGCTGATAAGTGAGAGTGGCTTAAGTAATTTATTTATTTGTTTATCAGTGTTAAGGAAGGGTTTTCCCCTTATTCTGACTCCAAAAACAGTTTCAAGTTATGTAACATTTGTCACCCTTCATCATCCATTATCTTGGAAGCAAAATCAGATGACCAGCAGCACCCAGTTTACACATTTAGAAAAGAGTAGAGGTTTGCCCAAAATGGAAAATGTGTGTTGCTTCACGCAAAAGCAAACACACTGTGCTCTATGACTTCTGTTCCTCCATTCTGGGCCACCCAGTAACTGGAGCAGTGACCGAAATTGCTGCTCTGATTTTCATCCATCTGAAATCCAAAGCAGTTCTGGAGTATCATAGCAAATAGTAGGATTTTAAAGTTGCAGAGATCTGGGGATCCTTTAGATGGCAGTAAAGAAATACAGGGGGGGGGGGACTCTTTGCTGTCACCTAGGAAGATGAAGAGTCAGGTTCTTTAAATATGTACTTTCCCCCACTTTGGAGCAGTCCAGCATTGGCTAGGTACCAAAAAAAGAAATGATTAGCAGTTTCTATGAGACAGACAGATAGATGGACTGCCCTGGAAAACAACAGCAACAAGAAATTCTTTCCTGCCTGCTCTGCATCCTAAATGTACATTGCATTTATCACTACTATTCTTCAGCACACACAACAAATGCTATAGTAATGCATATACCCTGCTCAGCAGAAAACCCAAACCGAGCGCTAAAGAAAAACTGACACTGCAGCAAACTATCAGACCAAGAAATTCAAGGATGCTTTTGCAGCAAAATGCCCCATCATGTTTATAATAAAATATTGGGTTGGAAGGAGATCTCAGAGGCCATCTAGTGGAATACCCTGATCAGCCCAGCAATCCACTGCTAAGACATCTGACAGGTGACCATCCAGCCTTTGTTTAAGCCCTTATGTTAACTCAACTCTGAGAGTGCAGTTCACTCCCACACGCACCCTCATCCAGAGAATTCTGAATTTCTAAATGCAGGCTAAAGTCTCCATAAACAAGAAAATCCCACAAAGCATAGAGAGCAAGGATGAATAAAGAGGAAAAGAAATTAAGAATTCAAGGTTACTGTCTGAAGAAGAAGAGTAAATTATGTTGATGATGCCTTACTAAGTGCTAACTGAAATGGATGGCATCTCTGAATAATCTTTTCCAGCTGGAGCGCATGCCTTTCAGATTCTGCCCAGAAGAGACCACCCCCTCTGGATTCTGAATGCAACAAAGCATACGGAGCACGCAGATTCTGCTTCATGCAAAGATCTTTCGAAAGCAGTTTTTCCATGCAGAGAGCAGCTTGCACATCTCCAGAAAAAAGGGTTTAGTGAGAAGAATGAATTCTTTTTAGAAGGCAACCTTGGTTTGACATTCCCCACTTTTCACATTTCATTTCTCCCTTTCTGATTCCCAAAGAGCTGGACCGTGGTGGGGGTGACAGAGGATGGGAATGCTCCATCTCCCTTGGGGTGCTGAAAAAGTCACACCCATGCTTTACAAAGTTTAAAAAACAGTAGGTGGCAGTATTTATTACAGGAAAAAATAACCCTTGCACAAGCCAGCAGTGCACTGATAGCAACAAAACCAACTTGTTTCAAGGTCACAGGATGCTGGCAACATTCCCGGCTCCAACTGCTGTCTCTTTAGGGGGCTATTGGGGTGTATCAGCTGCAGCTTGCAGGCTCTGTTTCACAGAGGGCCTTAATATTGAGTAGATTTCCACTTGAGTAGAACACCACTCTCCAATCTGCTCTTCTTCTTCCTGTCAGGAATCCATTCCCCTGGCGTAATAACCACATCACTAGTCAGAAATGCTTGCAGCTAGCCATGAGATGACATAAATTAACAAAATATGTGTCAGCATGTCACCAAGCAAGCTCCCCTCTTTCTTGCATCACAACACACATTTCATCCCATGCTTCTCTCCCCCCATCTGTTGATACTCACGACACCCATCTTTTTTCTTCAGACTTTCTATTTTTCTTCACTTCTTTTCCATGCTTTCAGCTAAGCCTTATTTAAGGTCTAAATCAGCCTAGAGGTTGGTTGGCCCAACTGATTGAGAAAGAAGAACTTTTGGGCTTCCTACTATCTCCCCACTGGACCAGCCTCCAAGTAGTACATTACCCAAGCTCCTTTTCCTACCTTTAGCCCAGGCAGGATTTTCTTCTACTTCTTTACCAGAGTGTTTAGGTAAGTCTTATGAGGTTGCTTATGAGCCACAACCTTTATCTCAGCTATTTCTCTCCCTGACCACTGGTTTTCTTTGCTAGAGTTCTGATGTTCTTCCCCCTCCCCATCTCCCACAACTCCTGCAAACCACAACACACAATTTGAGGTATGTTTCTTCAACCTTATCCTGACTCCTAGGCTTTGAATAGTTTTAAAGTCTTTTGAATAATCTGTCTTGATTATAGCCACTAGGAAATTATAACAATTAGGCTGGAAAGAAAAATTGATGTTGGGCTGTGAGTGTCATTTAGTCCACACTATGCCAGGAAAGAAAGCACCAAAACAATTTACAGCCTGCCAGCATTTTGTAGGCTGCAACAGTTTAACACCAATTTAAGGCAAGGAAACATCTTTCTGATCCCTCACCCCAGTCTTGGTGAGTAAAAGTGTCTGTCTTTATAATGAACCTCATACTTCGGGACTTATGCAAAAGTAAACACATCCTTCCAATTCAAAATATTGTTTTAAACTTTATTGTTTGTTTCTTATTTCCAGTGATATGATTTAATTTTATAAAGTTGTATCATTGTTTTATTTGATATGTAGATTAACATTTCATTACTAAAAGTAAGTAGGATAATTTTTTCCTAAATCTAACTTCAATGAAACTATTAATTTAATTTATGGGTGGGTCATACAGCCTCATTTAATGAGGTAGGAGGATGTTCTCGCAATAGGCATCATAGTTGGTTCCCCCATCCTCATCTCCACCCCCATGATGCCCTAGTAATTCAAGGACTTACAAAAATACCTTAGAAGAACATCCCTGCCAGACTTAACTGGATGACATTATTCATTCACTACAAGTTAGGAAGAAATTTCAAATGAGTCTGAAGATTCAAACCACCAAGTAGTCATAGCTTCATGGGTGCCTTCAAGACAGGTCTGGTTTTTTGGGGCGATGATTATGAATTTGATAAAGCTGCAAGTTCAGCAAAAATTCAAAGATTTTGGTCAGCTTTTGTATGAACAAAGAAGTTTGCATGTTGCCTTAGAAGAACAGCACTGACAGGTCTAGCAAGAGTTGTTACTGTAAATGTGTTTTAATTACATTTTTAATTATGTTTCAGTTAGATAGCTTCAGGGAGTGTTTTCCTTGAACACCATAATATTAATAGATTAAAGCTTCCATCCCAACTTCATTTAATGGTGAGTAAGAGGCTGTGCAGTGCTTCAGATTCAAAAACAGAAAGGGACTTTGGGCCACTTTAGGGTGCCCACCTAGCACCGGCCTGTAATTCTCTCCAGACCTATCTTTGGAATTAGTGGAGAATATGTGTAGTGTAGGGTTGAAATGTTGGGATCTTGCAACATTTGCAAACATTTCATTACCAAAGTGGGCAATGTCAGTGCTTTAGTAATGAAGCATTTGAAGAAGACAACCAAGCTCAGCAAATACCAAGATCTCCAAAAGAAGTAACTTTTCCCTGGTTTGGACCATTGCCCTGCAGAAATGTAGTGCAATCCTGGCAAAAAACCACTTTTTTGCTTTCTAATCTGAAAAGCTATACAGTCCTAGTGGAGAAAATCTTGCAAAAATTTGCTTTTGAGAAAGCACACTGCTTTTAAAAAATACTTGACATCTGAAATGCAGATTTCAAATAATTTCATCTTAGAGGTATTTTGAATGTTCAAAGAAAAGGTGAAAATCATATTTCTGCAGTTAAGAAATCCTTTTTACAGAGAATGGGAGCATAAAAAAGAGAAATGCAAGTAGAAACCAATCATAGGCTTACTGTGTGTTGTTTAAAAGGAGCTCATAATATAAGTAAATGCAAAATAATAAAATTAAAACTAAGAGGTAAAATATAAGAAGTCATGTTCCTGGGGTATTTGTGACAGCTGATGGAATCCCAGCATCTGATGGAGGATTGTCAGTGAATTTCTATAAGCTTTTTTTTTTTAATGGAAAAAAAACACTGCAGTAGTCTTTCCCAGTAAGTGCCACATAGTTTGTTGTTTACCATCTAGTGAAATCAAAATGCAACCAAGTGCAGCACAACAATTGAAAATTAATGTGGCATTTCATGTTCTCATGCTTCAATTAAACCATAGAGGACTTGTCTATAAAAAATGGATAGGCATGGAAGAACGAGTAATAACACTGTCTCCTTGTGACATTTTCCTTTTTTTTAAAAAAATAAATGAACATACTCTGAGGGGTAAGGTATGACAAAGCTGATCATGCTTGAAGAGGAAAATACTTTGCTAATCAAGTTAGAGGCACAGTAACTGCATTATAATCTAAGAATGAGCTGGCTTGGAAGCAGTACACGTGCAAAGTATTTGGGTGTCTTAGGCTGCATCCCTTTACACATTTAGTTTGGATTAAGTTCAATTAAATTTAATAGAGCTTACTTCCCAATAAACACGCGTATGGTTAGTGAATCACATATTGCTGTGATAATTATAATCCAGGAGTGAAATGCTGCTACCAAAACAAAACAAAAAAAAAAATAATAGTGTGGCCTCAGGCTATAACATGTATTAACAAAACCCTTGTATCAAGATTATGGGGAGAAATCATTATTTTATTCCCAGGCCACATTTGGTATCATTGTGTCCAGTTCTGGATTTGATAATTTAAGAAGAGCATTGTTACATTTGAATGGTCTATAATGATATGATCTAAAGGAATTGCTTAACATAGAGGAAAGGAGAGGGAGACATGGTAGTGGTCTTCAAGTATTTGAAATATTGTCATATGGAAGACAGCAGAGTTGTTCTTGGCTGCACCAGTTGGTAGGACAACAGCTAATGGATTTAAATTACAATGACATTAGAAGAAGCATTCTTTTAAATATGAAAACTTAACGGAAATGAAAAGAGAGAGAGAACATATAAAAAGAAGGCAATGACAAAACACTTCTGTCTTGTTTATATATGATGGAGATAACCATGAAATCACCAAGTGTCCAGCCCAACTTGAAGAAATCTTTACCTTCCCTTGTTTACTTTTTTCTTGAGGTTGGAGGGTACTAGACGGGGGGAAAACTCATGAGAATACCTTTGTTGTCCTTTTTCTTCTAATGCTATCACTTTGGCAACTGGCGTCTTCAGTGTAGCTTAGTCCAGGAGACCAATTTATAAATGCTGTATGCTGTCATGGCATTTCCCTATTTTCTAAGCAGAACAGTGTCATAGAGGCTGGTAGAACATCCATAATGGAAGCATTGCCATTTCTTGTGTACTGCTGACTTTACACAGGTCAAAACAGAAGGGAGAGTTTCCCCCTCTTTCTCACCACTTTTTCTTCCTTTGACCCAAGTACTTAGACTGTTTAGACAGATGGGTCAATGCCCTGCAGGGTGGAGAAGTTGCTGGATGTCCTATTTTTGTTCAAAATGCATTAAAAATGCACAAGGACTTGTTTTCTTTGCATGAGTTCACTGGTCTATTCTGAAGTAGTATGTATTCAGTAGTGCTCCATATTCTTAATCATCTACACTTAAAAGACTGAAGATTAGGTCAAACTTTTGTAGCATTTACCTCTGGAAATCAGATGCCCTCATGTAACTTTATTGACCCTTTGGCACCTAATATAATGACAATAAAATCGGTGCTTTTATGAAATGTGAGAACACAATACCAAACACTGAAATACCTTAGAAAGGCGGGTACTTTTTCTACTACATGAACATGCACTACTGATTTTTTGTTATAGTAGGCAGTGAGCAGCGTGCAACAGTTGCTACGACCTACCTGAAATTCCTGAATTTAAGTTGAATTGACAATCCTTCTTCTTTTTGGACTCATACAATGCTTCATGAGAATCAGTTCTGAGTATGCGTGTCTTATGTGTAATGTGTGTGCATCAGCTGAAACATCAAGGCTACAGTAGCAATGCTCATATAAGTCACCATAGCCGTACCTCCACTGAGTCTGACCACCTCAGGTGGCAACTGAGCTTAAAAAATGCTAAGCAGGATAGGATTCAGTTCGTGTCCTGATGGGAGACCATCAGAAATTCTAGCGCTGTGGACTAGGCTGAAAAAGCCAACCCACGTAAAGCTCCTACCATCTTGGTAAACTGTTTCTGTATTGTTGCCAGGAAAATTGCATGAATATGTTCATGCAGTCACCAGAAATCAAATCTGACTTAGTAGAATCTTTTTCTTTAAAAAAAAAAGGGGGGGGGGATAGGGGCAGGGAATAACATTCTCTTAAAAGCCAAAAAGTCAGTTTCTATTATAGAAAGTTCAATTTTAAAAAGTACTTTAAAAAAAAAATAAACTCACAGCCTCCTGCGAACTAATATGTTTCTATCCCCACCTGCACTCTGAACATTCCTTATTGATTTCCCCATTGACAACAAAGGAAAAGCTGTTACTGCAAACTGCCACAATTGATTATGATTGCTTCTCATCACCAGCAGGTCTCTACATAACAAATTGCCTCTCTATTACTTTTCTGAGGGGACGGATCATGGGAGTTTAAATGGTGCTGGTGCTCAGTGACATTGCTAAAGGCTGCTTGAAAACAGGGGTGGATGGAGTGTCCCAGTTTGTTCATGTGTGCTGCGGGGGCAGATTGGAACTGCATCACTGGTGCCCATGTCTATGGCACAATATGTTTAGAGCTTTCATTCTCGGGTTATACTGCTTTCCCTATCCAGCCAGATATCAAGAGTTGCAGAGAAATGTGTCCAGTTGTCCCGGCCCAGATCTGGAAGTAGGCAAATCCTTCCTAGCTTTGAGAATCCATTAGTACATTAATCCATTAGCAGTCAAACTAAATGACTGATCCAGGGTTAAAATTGCATACCTGCCCATTGTAGCCGAATTTGGTAGGTTGTCTTGCAAACATTTCTGGCTGATTTTTTACAGCTCATATTTTAAGCTAGATTGGGACTGCAATTTTGGGTATTCGGCATATCTTTCCATAAATCCAATTCTGCTGATGTTTGCCTGGATCACAGGATCTTCTGGATCTATATTTGAGAGAAGTAATACTGCTTTTGTGTGGAGTGGTGCAACAAATGACTTTATAAAAACATCTGGAGGTTTCTTAAGAATTAGGATCGTGAGGGATTAATCTGGAACCCATCTCTCCTATGTCAGATCTCCAATGATCTCTTTCCCAACTATCTACCTTTGTTACAAGTGCTCTTTGATTTGCTGTAGGTGACAGAGAAGGATGGCAAAGAGAATAATAATTTTTATTGTAGGAGGATTTTTGGCCATGGGATTGCCCTTTGCCACCCTCAGGGCCCTTAAAGTGATGAAAATGCTCTCCAGTTCCTGATAGATTTTAGGAGATGGATTGCAATTTTATAGAAATTTATGAAGATGTAGCAGATAGGCACAGATGAAAGCAAAATGTGATTATGGAAGTGCATACGTTTGACTCACTACTGAATTCCAGAGAAAAATAATGAATGCCAAATTACTGTTTTTCTCTGTCCTCTTTCCCTTTATATTTAAGAAGCATTTACAAGTTCACACTGCAAATTAGTATTAGATGTTTGTTTTTGTAATAACAAGTCCTTAAGCTTCAATTTCCTTCTGATGTTTTATACACTATAGTACATAAATTGTACAGTAGGACTATACAAAGCCTTTGAAAGAGGTGCACTGCAACATGTGTGTAGGACGCACCTCTTTTCAAATTGTTAAAGCAGCTGCATCATTGCCAAGATTCGGGGGGGGGGGGCTTCAGTGGAAGACAGCCCAGGAGATGCTTCCAAAGCCTTACAAATGTTGTGGTTGCTATAATTATTTGAAAAGTGGGCCTGCATACATGTTCCAATATGTTGCAAAACAATTCCTTTGGGGGAACAGAAAAGCCCTAGAATGTAGGGTGTACTACAGCATATGGGGCACACCAGCTACTGATATAGATTACTTTACCTAATATATAAATTATATGAAGACACTTACAAGCAAGTATGGATAAACCAGAGCAGCTACCTAACAAAGCAGATTAAAACCACAAAAGGTGTCCACCAGGGCGGCATACTGGCTCCCTTCCTCTTTAATTTTTATATAAACAACATTGCAGAAGAGTTTAATAACCCCTTCTTTTATGCCCCATCAGTTGGAAGTAGAAAGGCCCCTATATTACTGTATGCAGATGATATGGTACTCATGTCAACAACATTAATTAGAATGAAAGGAATCCTGACAGAATTTGGCACTTACTCTAGGAAAGAATACTTGCAGATAAATTATTCCAAAACTATGGTAGTAGTATTTGCTAAAAGACCAAAGAAAAACAGAGGGACACTAGATGGTAAGGAGATAGAACAAGTGAGGTCATTTAAGTATTTGGGTATCCAGTTTACTGAAACACTGTCATGGAAAACACAAATAGCATCAACAAGAACAACAGCCATGAGATCAATGATAACCATTTGTTCCTTCTTCTACTCAAAAGGAGGAAGGTTAGTACAGTACAGCCTGCACTTAAGATTTTCCAGGGGTCACAGTTGATACATGGGGCCCCAGTTTGGAGTTTCAGTAAACTAGAAGAATTAGAAGTGGTCCAGATAAATTTGTGAGATCAATTACCCCCTTACCTTACCCCCATGTACACCAGCAGCAATGTTGAGATTAGAAGTAGGCCTTCCACCAATTAATATAAGGGTAAAGAAAGCAATAATCTTATATTATAGGAGACTAGTCATCATGCCCAATACTTATTTGGCAAAACAATGCCTCCACAAAGAATTTTAGAGTAACGGGTGAATTTGTGTCTAAAACTATTCTCACAATTATTGCTAGATCAGGAATGGTTGAATGACATAAATTATCACATACTATTGAGGGACTACTTATTTTTTAAAGATTTTAGACAAGATAAAGAGCAGGTATGTAAGCTTAAGTTGGCCAAGTGGTATCAATCTTTTAAAGATGGACAAGAAATGTCACAGTATTTACAGTGTCTTATATCCCATTCCCTGAGACATGCTTTCACAGAACTCTCTATCCAAACAGTGCCAACAGCCTATTTGGATGGAAGATTCAGAGGATTACCAACTACACGCTGTTTATGCATTTGTAATAACTCACAGGTGGAAGATCTGATCCATTACTTATTACATTGCAAATTAAATCAGGAACCTAGAGGTAGATTCATCATGCCTTTGTTAATCAAACTGAATCAGTCTAGTTTAGAAGAAAAAATCTATTTTCTGTTGACTGATGTAGATGAACATGTAACAAAACAAGTTTCATTGCTTGCAATGGCTGCAAGGAAGACACAAAAGCATATGTTGACAAATAGTGTTGTTAATATTAGAGGGGATGTATTGAACTGATATGGATTGTTGTAATTTTATACGAATTTTGCTAAAATCTATGGTTGCAAATAAATGCATATATGAACAAACTAGCTGATCTTAACGGATCTTGGAAAACACTGACCAGGGACCTGATTAATGCTTGAACAGGAGACTACCAGGAAAGATGTGAACTAGACTTGGAAATTGAAGGAAGGAAGGAAGGAAGGAAGGGAGGGAGGGAGGGAGGGAGGGAAGAGGGGGGGGGAGAGAGAGAGAGAGAGAGAGAGAGAGAGAGAGAGAGAGAGAGAGAGAGAGAGAGAGAGAGAGAAGAAAGAAAGAAAGAAAGAAAGAAAGAAAGAAAGAAAGAAAGAAAGAAAGAAAGAAAGAAAGAAAGAAAGAAAGAAAAGATTTCAGAAATGGCTGTGATTCTACCTTGCCAAGAAAACTCCATGGATGTGACCAGAGTTACCATGGGCTAAGCTCAGCTGGAGGGAGGCATTGTCTTCACAATTAGGAAAATATTTCAAACATATCAAAAATAGGTACTGTATAAATGTAAATGCATATAAATACATGAGGATGTGGGTTGTAGCTATGCTTTTTGCAAACAGTATATAGCCATGTTAATGAATATTCAAATAAAAGTTGAAGCCTAGAAACTATTTTATCTAAAAAACCCAAATATTTATTTTTAACAATTACTGTTCATTTGTAAATTTCTACAAATCTTTTGATTAAGGTATGTTAGTATATATGGGCTGTAGATTTGGACCTCATTCAGTTTTTATATAAAGTAAGAGCAATATAAAAAACGTACATTTTGCATTGGGCTATTAGTGTGTGATATAGTCTATACCACTGTTTGTCAACCTCAGCAACTTTAAGATGTATGGACTTCAACTTCCAGAATTCCCCAGCCACCTCCACACATCTTAAAGTTGCTGAGGTTGACAAACACTGGTCTATACACACTTCCAAATAGTCTTCCATTTTTGCTGGGTAATTCAAGCTAGAAAAGTAGAAAACACACCTATCGCTTTACTTCAAGTTTTATCTTAATTCGCTAGCCATGCAATACAATCAGGTATTCAATAACATTTTATTATCTTTGGTTTGGCCTTGCTCATCTTTGGTATTTCCTTGAAAAATTATAATACATCTTGTCTGCATCTAACATTCCTTGAAAGTAAAGTGTCCCTTCAGAATGGAATTTACATATGAAACCAAGCAGATACCCAAAGAGCAAGGTACATTTCAGCCAGAAAGCACAACACAGCCATTGTTTTCTTTTGACCTGAAAATGCTTCACTTTCAGTGTGGATCAACTGCCACTTGGTGTTAAGTCCTAATTAAATTTTAAATTAAATGCTTCTAGTTAAGTGTGCATCAGTTTCAAGGGGAGGAAAAAATGTAATAGTGAGTGACAGAGTATCCTCAATGCCATTCAGAAATAACTCCACCTTGTGCTGAATGGGACTAATTTCCAAGTAAGTGGGATTTAAGGTACAGCCTCTTTGTGTCTCTGAATATCTGTCATCACAATGTGGACCACATAAGAGCTGTTCATCATATATGCTGAGTGCAAGATAGGATATGGGCTTTCTGTCTTGAAAAGTTGTCTAGAAGAAGGGATTGCTATTTGCGGGACAAGCGACACAGGCTGAAATGCTTGCGTACAGCATGCCCCACTCTGGCCCACAGAAGCCTTCATCTTCAGTAACCATACTGCTGAAAGGGATAGGAAAACAGTTAAATAGATGGCCGTGGTTTCCTTTTTGGCAGCCATGATTCCTCAGCCCGGGATAACAAGGGAGGAAAGAGCTCCAAGGAGCACCAAAATCTGAACTACTAGGTGGCAGCAGAAGTGACATAATATTCATTCTCGTTGTCTCTAGCAGTCATCCGGTTGTAGCCTTAGGACTATGCAACTCCAGTGGCTGAGATGAGCCATTCTTTTAAACCTACCCCAGAACACCCAAGCACTTAATGTCAGGGCTTGTTTGGATTGGAAGGATGGCTCACTAGGGACGCCCAGCGCGTATATCTTTCATGAGGCTTCTTTCAGAAAACAAGCCAACACAGTGAGCAAACAGCAAGTAGCATGTCCCAATCATGAGGTACAGTAGGAGGGCCCTGTACTCTCCACATGTGCCTGAGAACGCTGCTTGGGAGCCTCCAACTTGAAGTAGATGTTGTTCACCCTTCATGTATTTCTTGCAGCAAAGAGAGATTTACACAAGAATTGTATTGCCTGACAAAGTGTGGCAACAATTTTGTACTGCTGGCATGAACATACCAGAAAGGAGGATGTACTTCTATAACTCCTGGCAAGCTGGTCCCAGGAATTTACATGAGAAGCACAGCAAGTAGCAAGTTTCAGGAGGGGTGGCCTTCACATCCCCTTGCATTAGGGCACCAGTAACCTTGCATGAGGTGGAAAGCCAACTCCGTGGAAATGGCTCACAGTGACATTTTCTAAGATATGGAAAAAGTAAAGCCTGATGATACAAATACTATATGAAGAGTTTATTGCATGTGAATCAACTGTGAGGGCTATATTCATGTTAAGTTGGGTCAGACTTATGCCCGGTCACTTGCTTGTGCCTCTCTACTGCAGCTGAGGAGGCAGCAGCTCTCAGAATTGGGCGGGCAAATCAATCAAGGGGGAACACGCAGACAGATCAACATCTGATTCACTAATGTGCTAGACAAAGATGGTGGTATAAAAACAGAATTTGATTGGCACAGCAAGTTCCCATCACATATTACGGGCATCTTCAGCAAAGGAAGCTTTTTGTCTCTTTAAAACTACATTGGGTAATTCTCAGTAAATGAAAAAAAAATCACTGTCTGACATGCAACTTCTTTTTTTAGTTATTTTCAAGACTGGGGATTGGCATTCTGCCCTCTCATGAACTCAACTGAATTGCACTTAAGCACCTTTCAAGTACAATTAATTTCAATGGCTACATATTTATTTCTCCCTTTGAGTTCCATCTTTTCTGGATTGTTTAAGTTTGGGTAGATCATGCCCCCATCCCTGGTGACTAATTCTGAAGTTGTCACTGGTGCAATATTAGTGTAACTTTTAAAACACAGCATAACTACTGTGCATATTTGCATCAAAACTCAATAGCCTTATTTTGCTCAGTTAAACATTCAGAGTTATAAGAGAAACAGGTGAATACATTTTAAGTTAATTTTACAAAAACAAAGATATTTTAGGAGCTAGAAAAATAATATGACAGGCTATATTTTCTATCAGTTTTTGCCTATTACCACAAACTTTGGCAGGAAAGATTTTAAAAAATAGCACCAGTGAGCTTCAACAGTAATCTCTCCACCTTAGTAGGCATGAGATGTGATGAAGATATAAATTTTGGCCAGAAAAGTTGTATAAGTTCCTTGACGCCAAAGCTTCATTTCAACATCGAGCAAGAAGTCTTTGGGTTCCCTCACTTGTCTCTGAAGGTAGACGATGCCGGTGTAGGAATTCAGCTTCCTGGTGTTGAAGTAGTTTTCTTCATTTCCTTTGTTGATTGTAAGGATTATGTTGTCTCCGGCATAAGCAGGCGAGGGGCCAATTCGGAAAATATGAGCTGGGACCACAATATTCGTTTGGAAATTAAGCTGATAGTAAGTAATACGGAGTGGAGTGCTTTGGCAATCCAGATAGTTGAAGCAGTTGATACGCTCACATCTCCTGAGAGAAGAGAAATAGGAAATATTTAGCACTTTAGTAGCTGGGATTCTGCAGACTAGTCCTTGGGCAGTATGCAGAGTTCCAGAAAACCCATCTCACACATTAAGCAAATACAGAGCAGGGTTGAACATCGCTGACTGTACAATTAGCAGATGCTTGCTCTTCTTTTACAACCCTCACTACATCAGTGCAACTGTCAGGATGACAGCCAAATATTAAAAGGTGATGAGCTTGAAAGCCTCTCCTGGAAACTCTGCAATGAACATAAAGAAATGCTGACAAAATTGCTTTGCACGGGTTGGTCTGGAAATGGACTGTGTGATTCATCCAGTCACAGTACTCTGATCAGGCCATATGAAATCCCAGGTACTCCTGCCTACAAAGTTAGTGCAGAAACATAACATCTTCTCCCCCTTATGAAAGCCAGAGTGACGGTCCCTTCATGGAACTCTGTTGTGCATGTAATGTAAGCATTTATGTATGTGTGTCAAAAAAATTGTGTTTCATTAATTGCACTGCAATCTGATTTATGCAAAATTTGTGTTTCACAACACTTTCTGGAATGATTATGTGCCTGAACACACTGTATCCAATGAAAGGGTCAGAGTAAGATACCAGTCTATACTATATACAAATTTATAAAACTATAAAAGAACATCTTGTGTGCCAGCTGTGACCTTTCCTGGATCAGGAGGCCTTACTCACAGTTACCTTGCATTACTGGATTATCGCAATCCATTCTATATAAGGCTTCCTTAGAAGACAATTCCTACATTTCAGCTGATGAAACCTGAAGTATCCTGAGGAGTTATGGGTTCATAACTACTGTGAGAGCTGCACTGACTGGCAGTTAGCCTCCAGATGCAATTCAACTTGCTGGTTGTCACCTTTAAAGCCCTATGTAGCTCAGGGCCTGGATATCCTCATGACCGCCTTCTCCAAGTTGAAACTGCCCAACCAGTAACATCTGGAGGAGAGGGTTTGCTGCAGATCTTACCACTGAGACAATATCAGCTTTAGGAATCCCTGGCTTGAGCCTTCTCCATGATGGACCCTCCTTGGAAACACCCTAGCCTCAGATATTTAGAACACCACCCTCCTCACTACATTTTCAGAAACCTGTAAAAATTCCTAAAAGGCATTTAGGAATAAGCAACATCATACTGCTCCAAATAGTGGCACATTGAACTGAATGGATATAATTGTAAGAACTGATTTTTGTCTTTAAGCTTCTGATATTAATACACTAAGCCACTCAATCTCTGGAAATGGACAACATGTAAGTTACAGTGAACAACTTATATGTAAATACTAGTAAATAATCAATATTGGTCCTATTGTTCCAGAATTGATTAAAGTGCTGCATTGATAGCAGTTTTTGCAAATAACGCTTTTACATGACTATTGATCTGTTTGGTTTGGGCCTACCATTTCTTTGCAACTTCTCTACCTTATTACCACGCACCTTTGCAAACCTAAGAGTGTTTCTTCATTTCTATGGGATCAGTGGTGCATTCGTAAAGCCAGGTACTGTATATCCTGTTTAAAACTTATGTTTCTAATTATATGGCTCTCATAAGCTAAAGGTGTTAATAGTCTTTGAATAGTTGTTTTTAGTTTATAACTAAATTCTCTTTTTGTACCCTTAACCTTCTGTAAATGGAATTCATCTACTTTTCTAGGCTAGGATATGCTCTGGCATACCACAGATGTTCCAGGATCTGTGCTTATCTAGTAAAGAGTTGTGCAATTTCTTTTTAATCTCAGCAACCGGGAATAAGGTAAAGTTTTCTTAAGATGTAACAAATAGTAGCTTTCAGACCTCACCAAGAAGTTAGCATTTATAGATTATACCTGATTAGAACAAAATCAATTTATATAGCCACCCATCTCATATACAGTATGTGACTCTAGGCAGCTTACAATAAAATAGATAAAATACACAACATAAAAATAAAAACACATAGCAACATAGCATCATAAAAACAACTATTAGCAAAGCCAAGGGACAGGCTTGATCACATACCCAGGACCACTGGCCCAGGCACAAAACCAAGTTTTCAGGGCCTTAGAAAAGGCCAACAGGGTTGGGGTTAATCTAATCTCAGATGGAATGATGTTCTAAAGGGCGGGCATCCTTAGTGGATGCAGGAGAAATTTTGTCGCCTTTAAAAAAAGTCAGTCAAAAAGCCTGTTATATTTTCACCATAATTCTGAATGGATTATATTTAGGGGTGGGGACAAATGATAACCCTCTTTTCAAAGCTATGGATTTATTTCAGATAAACTATGGCTGGAAATTCAGACTACTGTGTAATTATGCAACACTTCCTTGTGCGTAATTCTGTGTGATGGATTTACATGTCTTTTTCTACACTCTCAATACATGGTTGCCTCCAAAAAAGTAATTTTCTCCAATAAAAATCCATAGGTTTGCAGTCCCTACTTCTACGTAAGCTCTTTTGAAGTTGGATTCTTCTCTCTTGCTCAGCCTATTCCCATCACTAGTGCCTGATACTGTTAAGATCATCATTGATTTTTTTTTTTGCTTTTCGGCCCTAAATCCTGCCTTCTCCTCCATTTGTACCCTTTATCCTCTTTCTATCTCTTTAGGTCATCATATTTCAAAGATATTCCCCTATTTTATTTGGTAACTTTCTGATTAAAAAATTGATCACCCAGTGTCTCCCTAATGTCCCCCTCCAGCTTCTCATTTTCTGTAGGACGCTATTCTCTCTCATTAACTGAGGCCTCCTTTAGGAGTAACATAAAGTCCATAGATCATTTATTGTGCGTGGCATGCCATTTGTTTCTAAAATTCTCATTTAATGGGAACATGCCTGGATCCTCATTCGTTCTTAGTCATCTAGGGATAAAATTAGCTTTGAAATTGTCCCTAAGAGCACCTGCATGACTTTTAATGTCATCGATCTTATTGCACCTATTTAAAAAATTTGCCAATTATCTTGAGATTAGACTATCAAAAAATTATTAGACTATCAAAAATACGTGGCCATAAGAGCTGTGGCCTATTCCTCAGAATAACTAAACAGATCCAGTTTCAGTTTCTTAACCACTATATGGTATAAAAAACAATGTAATACACTGACTGCAAATAGGCTTCTAGAAAACTTCATGGTGGTATTTGTCACATTTTTATTGCTGGGGTTTAGTTTGGAGAGGTGAGAATATGGGCGAGTGTGTGGGGAGTAATTCACAAGAGAAAATAGAGTAAGTGTAAGTAAGGATGGTGTCCACAGAATGTGCGTGTATGTGCGTGTCAGTGAATGTATGCTTGACTTTGGGAAAGTCTACCATGAACATAAGAGCTAGAGCTACCCATTTCAGATTGTAGAATCACTCCTAAATGGTACATGGTTCCCCAAATGCTTGCCTGGAACCATTCGTACCAGATTTGTCTTTAAAAAGTAAATAAGTGTTGGTATTAGCAGATTGGGCCTTTGAAAAGAGTGCAAAGAATAGAAGTGCAACAAACACCCTATGTTCAGCAGAGTAATTATTAAGAGCTCTGAGTATTACTTAATGTAACCAGCTGCTACGCAGAGGAGTTTGAGGGGCAATCGTTAGACTTACATGTCAGACACTTTTCTGTAGTTTGGTGGACACTCAATTAAAAGGCATCGGAAGCCACCTTGAATATTATAGCAAGATTCTGCTGATGAACAATTGTGGGTTCCCATTGCACATTCATCAATATCTGAGGACGAAGCATACCCAAAAAATAAACAAAACAACGGCAACAATTTAGTAGCAGCCTTCTTCCAAAAGTGTGCAAATCATACCAACTGCACTGGGTTACATATGGGAAAACCAAGAACAATGACCCACTTCTATTAATAAAAGCAAAGAATGCATGCATTTACCTCAACATATTAAAGGTTTAGGTTAAATCAGCAAATCAGTTTGTAGGTTATGGACTCATTTCATAAACTGCTTGCAGCAAGAGTGTAGGCATCTTTTCTGAGTTGCCTTAATATCAGTATTTAGCAATACTTTGCAATCTGCAGTTAAGCCAAACAAATAAATAAACACACAAACAACACCTAGGTTGTACTCCTATGACCTTTGAGATAGCCATGAATCATAAAAGTAGTTAGATTTCCCCTTCCAAGGACACAGTTGTGGCAGGAGTGGGAAATTTGAAATAGAATTTCTTCTCTCTGTTGGTAAATATAGAAATTCTTATCTTGAAAAGTCTAAGGAGAGGTATGGGTTGGGTTGAGTTGGGTTGGGTTGGGCACTCCTATTTTGGACTGAACCAAAAGCCATTCCCCCCCCCCCCCCCGCATAATGTTGAGTTGGTTTAAATTGATCCCTTTCCACTGAATATAATCAAAGTGAAATACTTAAAGAAATAGCCAAGAAAAAAATAATAAAAAGGCACTTTCACCCCTGACTAGTCCTCAATCCCTCCTAAGCATTTTGTAGTCATCTATGAGATGGTCTTCACTCCAGCCAACCCCAGATTGCTGAGAAGGGGCATATTGGACAAGTCAGCATTCCCTCCAGTTAACAAGCTGAATGATAATAAAAGAAAAAATAGTGCTCAGCTCTTTAAACTTCCATAGCTCCGGGAGCAGTAAAAGTCCTCTTCCCTCACTCCACATAGAAAGAGAGAAAATATATTGCCTCATCCTATCTCTGCCCACCCATACAAACCCATTTCAGAACATCCAGTTATGCATTTGTTTGGCTAAATTCCAGAACCTCTGAGTAGGGGAAAGCTGTGTGGCTATCAGGAGGGGGTTCTTCATTTATATAAATTCCCCCTGAAAGCAGTGATGATAGCATAGCACTGTTTTGCAACCAGGAGCTCTTCACCAAAGTTGCACTTGTGGATATAGGTTACTGTGTAGAACCTCTATGTGTGCGCACTGGGGTGGAGAAGAAGGAATGGCTTCTTCTCCACCCCAATGAGCCCAGAACTTATAGGTGGGATAAGGTAAGACCTCAGTATATGTTGCTTACCTAAACAGAAAATATTAAAACTGAGCAGTTTTTTAAAGTACGAATTATGAAACTAATGCAAAGTTTACTAGACAGAATAAGACTGGAAACACTGATAAGGTTGCCTGTGAAATCTTCTGGAGATCTCTAAGTGCAGGTGGGGAAGACAGCATAAAGCAAAAAGTAAAACTTCACCAATTCCTGCAGAGTTCTAGCATTGCAAATCAAAAGTTGTAAATTGTAGCTTGAACTCTGCAGTACTACAGCCAGAAGAAAGCTAGCTCAACTCTCAAAAAAGGATGACAATGTACCACATAGGACATGGTGCCACCACAGGAGTATTATCAAAGCTTTGTGTGGAAGTGCCCAGGGGCAGAGATACACAAATCTCTTTCCATTTCTGCCCTGACAATCTGCAGGGATCTTTAATCATATGAGTACTCCGGTGACTGAATAGGATTGCTTTGGGGGATGGACCTAAGTATAGTTTGATTTTCCTGTTTGTGGATCTCCACCTGCTTTCAAGGCATGTTGATAAAATGGCTGCAGAGTCCTCTTTGCTCATATACTTCACTTCATGGTTGGGAGATCACAGACTTTTGTTTTAAGACCAGCATTTTATCGATTTCAGTTGTGTTGTTATGTTTGAAGGATACAAGAATTTATTTCTACATAGCATACTTAAGATAAGAATGAAAAGCCTACAAGAAATCTTTGAAGAGTAAGATAACAAAATAGACATTTGTCAGTTCGTGATGACTGCAAGAGAAGGGGAAGGAAATCCTGGCTCAGCTCTTTAGCCATTCTCAAATGTCTAGACAGCATTCAGAGGTTGGCCACTAAAATAAATGCTAACAGACAATCCATGGGCAAAGTACTGTAGTGAAATCTGCCAATTTTTACAGAGGAGACAGTTTCCTAAATCAACATCATAGTATTCTCTTGTATGGAGTGTGGCTTGTTTAAAGGCATAAGAAAAGAAATTAAATAGGAAGTAAAAAATGAATAAAGTAATTTAAGTCCCTCCTCATTGACTCATGAAACTAGGTGAAAAGGTAAATTGTTCCCATATGGTATTTGATGTTGCAAAAAGATTTACCACTCTGTCTTCGTTAACTGAAGCTTTACCACACAGCTTTGAAAACAACAATCCATAACATAATACGATAGTTCAAACAGATCAGCATGAATTCACTAAGCCATAAAATAGCCCTGAAGGAAGTGGAAAGGAAAAAGAGCAAAGATTTCTTCAATCTCATAATAGAATAACCAGGGAAGAAACTTTCTGCTACACACAGTAGGTGTATAAGGTGTATTTTCCCAGACCTGTCCCAGATTCAAGATTTCCAGGCACCACAGGTGGGTACAGTGTTTAAATGTTGTATATAATATATGCTAAAATTCCATAATACATAATTTATGTACTGTCTCCCTAGAACCTAGGAATCAACCATGAAATTTTGGGTTTACAGTCATTAGAGATGCAGATTCTCTATTCATATGTTATCCTATATCTTGGCTCCAAAAGCTTTGGCTCCTATTTAGTCTTCAAAAGCAGGGAAAAAAACTTATGGAAAATACAATTAAAGAATGGGACAAAAGAAACACCAAAGGTTTAGCAGCTAGAGTAACTTTCATTTGCATCACAATCAAAACTGATACATGAATTCTTTGAGCCAGTAATTTTAGCACTGAAAAGCTTTCATTGTTATTGAGTTCCCTTAAATATTCCAAACAAAAAAGCTGTTCCACAATTTTCCAGTCATTTCCTTACTAGTGATCAGTGTCTTCAAGAGTCATACACATTTCTCTGTGCCAGAATAGCAGTAACAAGCAGGTTTTATATCCCTTCAAAGATGGTTGGGTGGTGCTACAAAGAAGCTATGTGCGAGCATATGAAAGGATGGCTTCTAGTGTGAAATATGAATCATATCACTTGGTCATCTATGCTAACTTCCCCAACATGGTACCCTTCAGAAGGTTTGAAATTCAAAGCCTGACCATCATCGCACTGGCTGGTGCACATGAAATTGTATCTATGTCTCAAACTCTTATGGTGCCACTGCCACCACAGAACCAAAAGGGTGAATGGGAGACTGGGAGATGTCCCTCACCTTTCCTCTTTTGAGAAAGCACAAAGGGATTGCAAGGCTCACTGCAAAAGTATCACCAGCAAGGTGCCAATATCATAGCTACTATTGAAAGAGCAGATTAGCTGGGGAGGCACCAGGGTACTCTGCCAGGGCCATAAAAGGAATACCATAGATGGGGGTGCTAAGGTACCCTCAGCATTATAGGTTGAGGCAAAAAGCCCAATCTGCCTATTGCCTAGACTTGTTCCTCACATATGATGTGATTTGAAAAAGTATCAGAGACACGTAGTAGTGATCTCCTTTATGGAGCACTATGTTGGACTGACTTTAGATTATATGAAAACTGGTCTGTGTTGGAAGTTGATGCTAGCTGAGTCTTGTATGCATTGATACTACATTAAATAAATAATGAAGCAACAAAACTTTATTTCAACATTTGGCTAATCTGGTCTTGATTTGACCAACTACCGTTCCTCCAGGAAAGCGTCAAAGGGCTATGATGGAAAGGGCCAAAGCCCTCCTCCCCCCGCAATTCTTCTGAGCTGCCTCAGCCCTCTACCCTGCTGGGTAGAATCACAGTCACCCCCTAATAAGTCACAGGTGAAAAAAATTGCATCTCACCTTGCAACTCTACCTGCATTCCTTATTTTTAAGAATCGCCACTGAGTGACTGTAGTTGCTTTTATTGTACTTTTTATTAATAAGAAATATTATGAGACAATTGCCTAATGTAATGGTATTTTTCTAAAGAAAAATCTACAAAGTTTGATTTTTTCTAGTTTTCCCAAACTTACAGTCTTTCCATTCCATTTCTGAACAATTTTATGCATACTTTTAAATGTCTGCATGAACTTCTGTACACATCTTCGTGCACAATTTCTAATACATGCACTTTTGTGCTGCTATAGAAGGTTCCCTAAAATCATATTTTAGAATGCCTTTTCACCTAATATATGGGTTTTTTATAAGTGATTTCCCCCAGTACTTTGAGTAGGCAAGGTTTGTTTGCACACACTTTCCTACTTTATGTTTACCTTGATATCTTTTACGGCACTGCAAAGTTTTAAAAAATGAAGACTTTGCTCACATACAGGTATAGTGAATGAAAATCAGGTGAACTCACAATGAGATGGGAATGGAATCTGTAATCTCATTCTTACCTCTGCAGGCCCTTCCATTGGCTGCCATTGTATATCCTTGATCAGGGCAAGCACACTGATAACTCCCAGGAACATTGAGACAGCGGAAAGTGCACAGAATGCCTGCACTTTGGGCGCATTCATCAATATCTGGAATCGGTACATTAGCAAACATGTGAGGCCAACGACTTTATTCTCCCAGAGAAATGTACACTAGTGCTGCAATGGAACACATCAGATGTACCTTTACAAGAATGGCCGTCTTCCGCTAATTGGTAGCCTTGCCTGCAGTAACACTGATAGGAACCATAAATATTAGCACATTCTTGACTGCACGGATTATTGTCACATTCATTGACATCTGTGTTGAAAAACGAGTATCAAAGGGACATTAAAATCAGTTGCTGCCACATATTGGTCATTGAAAGCAAAGTAGAAAAGCCCCTTAACTGAATGGATTGCCTTTTTTAAAAACATGGAGTATTTTGAAGCCTGAAGATACGGTATGTCTGTAGTTTGTTCATGCAGGAAATATGGATGATAATAATATATGATAAAATTACTAAATTAAGTTTGGCCCTCAAAAATTAATAAGCATTTTTAAATCATAGATGATTATAACTATAACTTAGACCTGGGCTGCATCCTTCCTGTTGCCCTGAGGTCTGTAGAAAGTTGCATCATACACTCCAGAAAGGGATGGAACCAGGGCCCTTACAGAGAAGGGTTTCAGGAATGTTTAAGGCTGAAATAGGTGCTTTAAGCATTTGTAAGATACAGATAGTCCTTACTTAACAACTGCCTGTTTAGCGACCAGTCCTTGCACTCACAACTGTTGCAGCATCTCCGTGGTCATCTGATTGCCATTTGCGCACTTCACAGCTGGCTTCCAAAAACAGAGTCAGTGGAGAAGCCGGCAGTAAAATCACAAGTTGCAGTCATGTGATGTCTCGGTTAATGACTATGGTTGATTCACTTAACAACTGCAGCGGGAGTGATGTCATAAATCCGGCATGATCACATGAAGTTTCACTTAGCGATGGAGTTGTCAGCCCCAATTGTGGTCATTAAGCAAGGACTACCTGCATAAGGCACCCATTTTGCTCCTTAAAAGCCTACCAAACTGAAGAAGAAGGGAGAAGGAATAGTAGTAGTAGTTGCTGTTTAAGGTTAGCCTTACCCACCTAGGGGGCTCTAGGACCCAAAAGGGATGCTAGCAGTCTGCACACAGACCTGGGCCACAGTTTCTCCACACCTGAGTTAACAACTCATTTTTTTATTCAGGCTATTAACATTGTAATGTTATTCAAAACAATAAGCCAGTAGTGCAATTTAAATTAGGCTATAGTCATTCATTTTCAGTGAAATACAAATACATGAAAAAGGACCCAATGGCAGTTAAGGCTGGGTTTCATTTTTATATTATACTGTACAAAGATCTTTTGAAAATTGGGATGCTAATTTTGGCAAATAAAGGGTAGAAAAATCATAATGAAGGAAGCATAAGGATTTCAAAACTACACTGACTTGCATCCAGAAATGCGTTATGTGCTGCAAGATACTTCTCACTGTGTAATCCAGCCCCACTGAATTTTTGAGATAGCTTTGCCTACAAATACCTTCACAATGTTTCCCATCGTAAGCCAAGCGAAATCCAGAAGAACATGAGCAATGATAGGATCCAGCAGTGTTTTCACATGAATGCTGGCAGAGTCGGCCTGGATAATTCCAGCATTCATTTATGTCTATTGCAAAACAAAAACAACTGATAAACAAGAACATAAAATAGGTCTGGGAAATGGTAAGGCAGGAAAAGGGCAAAAGTATTAGAGGAAGATTTGTGTAATTGCTTCCATCTTGGGGAATGTTATATTTCTTTACTTTATTCACTTACCAGTGTGGAAAAATAATGAAGTATAGAAAAATGCAGTTATAGCCTTATCAAATAAACAACCACTTCATTTTTGCAGAGTTTTCCATATTTATATTCTATGTTCCTGATTTGCCAAAGCACTTATGACACATACGTAGAACAGTTTTGGAAACCTCCAGAAAGTGAAGTTATGCTAATCAATATACATTAGTGTCAACTCCACTAGATAGAACCAAACCAAGAAATGAATTCCACAGGAAGGCTAAAACTACTTTATTGAGATTGGCTATAACAACAGAATCGTCCAAGTCTGATTACCTCCTCTTCCTACTTATAGTTCAGTGAATTAGGGAAGTGTCTGTCTGAGTCACTTCCAAATGTTATCTGTCTGTTGTGGACTTAAAATAAGTTTTGTCCTTTGTCACCTTGGCAATGGAGTTTGCATGTCTGTCAAGGTCATATTTCTCTCTCTCTACAATTAGAGAAGATGATGTTCCCATTTTAGACTGGCAATTCATGAATTTTAATTCTTTTGTAAATAGGATGATTTATTAGTTAAAGAGAGAGACACAACCTCCTTTCTCAACTGTCAATCTCTTTTATTTTCTGTCCCATCACAGCCCTGTCCCATGCTCCAGCAATGTCAATCTTCTTGTGCTACTATGGAGAAGAGGTTCTTCAGCTCAGACTCCTGTAGATACATAGGCTCCAGCTGAAGCTGCAAGACTTTCTCCCCTCCCTGAGTTTTTTTTTTTCTTCCAATCTCTAAGCCTCATAACCTTGGAATCTGTCTGCTCTAAATCAGAATTCTCAAGATTCCATTCACGTACACCTTCCCAATCAGGATGAATGTGAGTAAATCAGTTCTATTGAATATTCTGCTTCAGCTGAAATCATTTAGAATCCAGAGCATATCCAATGTGGAGCAGAAACAGCCCAGGAGGGGAGAGAATTAGTGCAGTCGCCTGGAGGTATACAAGCAATTCTGTAAAGTACGAGTGTTCTCCCCTCCCCGGCTCCCTTTTTCTAATTTTCTGAAGTTGGAATCTCAAAGGAGCACAAATTGGCTGGTGGTGTCTGAGATCGCCAGTTTTATTCATTTATTTATAACATCCAGAAGTTCTTGTAGCAAGGAACAATCTATAACATCCACCATATATAGGAATTTGCAAATATCAGATTCTTCAATCATATCTCCATGTGCATCTTTTTCAAAAGCCATTTTGACCTCTATCCTGCCTTGTGGAAGAAAGCTGGGGAAGGGAAGAGATATTCATGCCATTCTTGCTAATCCTAGGCAACCCTCCAAGCTTACAATATTATACAGTATATTTTTACTTTTTTTTCCCTGAGCATCATCATAATCACAACTTGAGCATCTGGTTGATTTTTTCCCCCTCAAGTATGCACAATTTTTCATAACTACCTGCCATTCATTTTTACCTAGTTAAATTAAGTGGCATGGCACTTGTCATAAGGAGAGACTACAAGACATACCTGCGCTGACTGGGTTATAGCATCCACTCAGAAATTGAATAGTTGGCAGATTATTCCCTAGCATCCATATTATTCAGGGCCTATTTTCTTGGCAAGTGTGAAGATGCTTAGTAAAGCATGAAGATAAATCACAACTGGAGAGTTTTTAGCTCATCAATAAGTACTGGCTTAGGTTAATCCCAATCAATTGCCCACACTTGAAATAAAATTGGAGCATATTCTTATGAACAGACAAATTGGTCAGTGTGAATGAAGGGCATTTCAGAAGCAAATAAGCAATCTTATTTGAGCTTTAGCACAGTGGAATTAACACTTAATGCTGGAATCAATGGCACATAAAAGCTGACCAAAGATCCATATTTCATCAATCAGCAATACCATTTTCTCCTGTGTTATACATACCAATGCAAGTTCTGCTGAATGAATCATACTGATATCCCATCTTACAATCACAGCGGTACGCTCCAGGTAGATTGTGACAAATCTGTCCTTCTCCACAGTGGTGTGTGCCAGACTGACATTCATCAACATCTATAGAAGCAAAAAGTAGCAATTACTCTAACCACAGTGGGCAGGTTGATGGCCACTCTTCTTAATATCACAATTTTCAGCAACTGTGTTGAATGAAAATGTTTGCAACCTGAGCATGCAACTGGAGCAGAGGTGCTGTTAATTTTTCCCAGATGCTGTAGGTAAAGTGATTAGCGATTACAATTCCCTTTGCCAAAGCTGGCCTCCTGCAGTTCTGTGATTCTTACAGACAAATACTGTGATTTAAAATAAAATAGAAATGCAGCTTTGCAAAGCCTTGGAGAACATTCTATTTTGGGTCCAAACAAATAGTAGCTTCCCTTAAAAAAACAAAAAAATTCATACTGCAATTCTCCTGTGTTGTTTGGAATATCCTGAATTATTAAACCAGCATTTTCAGATAATCGGTAATAAATTCATTAAGCACAATAATAAAGACAGGGTTAGATTTCATTACAAATTGAGATCTTTCCTTTATCTCTTTCTATACCAATCAAGCAATTATCATACACTCTGAGGACTAATAATACTTTTCACCCATTCATACGTGCCCATAAGGAACAATGCTTTACATTTTTAAAGCTAATTTACTATTTATTTGATTTATATCTTGCCTTTCCTTCAGGAGCTAAAGGTGAGATATATAGCACTTCCTTCTCCTATTTTTTTTATCACAATAGCAACCCTATGAGATAAACTGAGCTGGGAAAGAGCTAAAGTTATTCAGTAGGTTTCTGTGGGTGAGGTGGACTTGAATCTGGGTCTCCTCCACCTTCATCTAATATCTTAACCACTACATCATACTGGCTCTCAGTACAGGCATTAACAATACACCAGGTAGTAGCACATAATATGATAGACATCGGTAACACTTAGTTCTCCTATAGCCATTGGGATCCTTGTATTTACTTGTAGACAACTTTATTTGGAGATAAAGAAATTATAACCAGAACATCAAATACCATTTCTATGGCCAATATCATAAATAACTGACATAAGTATCTACAGAGCTAAAAATTTATGAAACTTGAGTTTGGTTAGAAAGTTTCCCTTTTAATCTATTTTTATTCACTCTTGTTTTAAACAAGCCTAACAATGTAGGAATCAATAACTGATTTAAAAAAAAAAATTAAAGCACCATCACTTTGCATCTCTGCTTTACAGCAAGCATTAAAATGTTCATTTTAATACAGATTTAAATCTGCCAATTAGCAACATCCGTTACCTTTAATTCATTTGTTCAACCCTTTGATTAGTTTCTTTGAAATTGTGCATTCCAGTGAATTCTGCTTTTAATTAGTTTTAGTACATTATTCTGTCAAAAGAGCATCACATTTCATGATAACTACAGTGTTTTCCAGCTAAATGTTGGAACAAACTGCTGCTAACCAGACTATTGCATTAAAAAGAATGAATTTGTTGAGAATGCTCTAAACTAGTGTTGTCCAAACTTGGCCACTTTAAGATGAGTGGACTTCTGTTGTGCAGAGTGCAGCAATACTCCCAGAAAATTGCCCAGGAAAAATACACATCAGCATGAGAGATTTACAGAATGCAATGTCCATATCTTGTTATCTAAAGAAATCCAGCCAGAAAATACATACTATCTGGTTGTTTATTGATAAAAAAATGCAAAACTCCATAAAATACATGTTGCATAAAAAATATAGGAAAAAACACTTCTCATGTATTTAGCATCCAAGATTTATCTACTATACAAGCTTAACAAAGTCTCTAGCCAAAAACTCTCAGAGAAGAGGTACACTACTTGGTTATTAATTACTACTACATAACCCAAAAACTGACTACATGGTGGCTAAAATTCTACTGAGAGGCTGGGCATATACT
The DNA here is from genome assembly GCA_030867105.1 of Liasis olivaceus. Lineage (NCBI taxonomy): Eukaryota > Metazoa > Chordata > Lepidosauria > Squamata > Pythonidae > Liasis > Liasis olivaceus. The sequence goes on from CM061348.1 coordinate 50,635,611, forward strand.
CCTCCCATTATATTGCCACCCCTTGAATAACTAGCATGCACATGCCAATAGGTGGTGGTAAATAGCAGTATACGTGCACAATTACAATAACAATTTGCACATGACTTGCTGTTCTGGTCTAAACACTGTTTTGAAGATAACGAGATGGATTACTTCCCATGAGAAACTCCTAACAACTTCAACTTCCAGAATTCTCCAGCCAGCTTGAAGTCCACTCATCTTAAAGTGGCCAAGTTTGGACAACACTGCTCTAAACAAAAAGAAGTAACCACATTGACTCCATTCTTCCATAAAACTTGTCCCAATGATCTATTTCTAGTACCATAAGTTTTTCCCATCTAAAATCTAATTATCCATTATGTTATTTCTTGCAAAATAAAAAAGGAAATTACAACCACAATGACTTTTTATTTGGTTGTTTATACTTTCACCTCATTCACACACACACACATTAGAGTGTTTAAAGTCTAAGCATAAATGCATACTTACAAGGCCAGAGGCACATTTTTTTCCATTATTTACTAATATTACAGTGAACGATGAAATTCCTAGATACAACTCAGGTTTGATTTCTATAATTCCAAAAGTTTCTAAAGTCTTACTGGTGTTAACCAAGTTAGGTAGTAGCTGACAGGGCAATGAGCAAGATGAAGAATTCCACACCAACATCCATATCCAGGGTGTAACTACTATAGCAGAGATATCTTTCAAAGCACTGCTCAGGTCCATGGCTGGTTAATGATAGTGGGCCAGGCTGTTCTTAGTTTCCCCCAAAGTCAAGAGGTAGACACATTGTCCTTGCTCAACAATAGCTGCTGTTTAAAATCCCACTTAACCACTGAGGAAAACCTATATGATTTATTACGTTCAAGTTCCGTCCTATATTTTTTCTACTTGCATCACACCATCGCTACTGCCTAATCAATGTGCATTAATGGATTTAAGAGAGCACCAAATAGCTTTTGTTTATGTGCTCAACTTACTGAGATTACATTTGAGTTTGAAGCACTAGCAACTTTCAAAAAAGAAAATTGCTCATCTCTTCCATGCAAATATTTATAGCTTAAATATGCAGACTTATTTTCTACCAAAAATCCTGTTAAAAGGGGAGTACCGCTAAAACACATTAGTACGTCTAGTACTGGAAGTAATACATAACCATTCTAAATAATAGACATTTATAGCTTTATTCTCTATGACTTTGTCTAATCTTATTCTAAAGCTGTGACCTTTGTAGTAAATTCAGTGTGAAGTAGTACTTTCCTTTCTCTATTCTAAATATATCTTCTTCCAACCATTGGAAGAGCCTGCTTTTTAGAGATATAAGAAAGGTTAAACATTTCTCCTTATCTACTTTTTCCATCTAATGCATAATTTTATGGCCCCTCTGGTGCCCTCTTTTTATTTCCATCCTTCTAAGCTTAAAATGCCTAACATTAAAACTTTTCCTCAACAGTTTCTCCAGCTTCTTGATCATTTTCATTTTCTGCAGTTGCTCTAGTTTTACTTAAGTGGGGGGGGGGGGGGGGGGTGTGGAGCAGTGACCAGAACAATACAGACTATTCCAAATGTGGATATGTGCCTGAGCAGGGGAAAGGAGTTCTGAGATTGTAGTTGACACTAACCCATTAAATGGATATGATGAAAAAAACAAATCCTAAACTGGGGGTCATTCAGACATTATTAATGGTTTTATTTAAGTGTGTGGTGTGTCCATATTTGGAAGAGTATGTAAAGTTCTGTCACTGATGGTATCTCCAAAAGGATACTGTAGAACCAGAGAACTGCAGAAAACAGAAATCAGAATGACCTAAGGAATCAAACTAATGAGAAAAGATTTAAGATTTGGGATGCACCCACCCACCCAGATAGCTTTTTGTCCCAGTGTGCTTCACTGTACAATGGATTGCACCAAATCTTGTTTGCCATTTTAATGTCTCCCATCACTATTTGGAAAGATCCTTTTGGAACACTTCATATTCATTTTATGTTACTTGCAAAGTTTATCTCTCATTGTTCATATATGATTTGGAGCCAAGAGCAAACAAGTAAAATACCACTGCTCCTAATCCAAATCCCTTGGTAGCCTTACTCTTTCTATCCACCCATTTTAAAGGACTGTGCTTTTATTCCCATTCTCTGTATTCTCTAATAATACTTACTGATGTGTAAAAGGACATTTCCCGTGATACTATGTATGCCTGAGTTACGTTTGCTTCAGTTTTTAGAAAACACAGTGAGGAGAAGAAGCATGAATCACTAAAACATCTATACTATTGATGCATATATGTGCCTTATATTAATTCATAAGAATAGCTATTTCAGATTGTATTTCCTTGTTGGCATTAACAAGGACAAGAGTAACTATTTTGGCAAACACTGGTATAAATGTCAACACTTCCTGATGAATAATGCTGCCTAGTGAAAAGCAACAGCTATCAGTAACATTATTCACTGCCAAGAATTTGGCAGACTTGTGTTCCTTGCCTGTTGAAATCTATCTTAAGCTTTAACAGGTAGGTAATGTATATAAATCGATTTCTTTTGAACGGCGACTAAGGTAGTCATTGGAAGCCAAATAACCTTTTAGGTATCTCTACCAGTGCCACAAAGGTTTGCAACAGATCCCTTTGTGTGTTTACTGGAATTCAGAACATGCATGCTTAAAGAAATATATATATCAAAACTATCTGAAATCCAGATTAGATAGAGACAGTAAATCTAACCATATTTTCAGCCAGGTTCTTTAATCTGACTCTTACCAACACATCTGGTTCCATCTTCATTTGAATGATATCCTCTGCTGCATATTAAGAGGTTCTTCTGACAAGTATAAGACCCAACAGTATTGATGCAATTGAATCCAGCCTTACATGGTTCCGGAAGGGATGTACATTCATTAATGTCTGTGGAATAAATATTAATATATTGCTATCAGCCTTTTACTTAATCAGCAACCCATCTTCCAGCTGTTCTTCCTTTCCTGTTCATTTGGTCTTGATTTATTGTGCAATAAATTCCAGACTGATAGGAATTTATTTAGCCAATAGTTAAAAATGCAATATTTCAAAAATCTAATATTTACTTCTTATTTTATGGTGTTTTAAAAGGAAATGAATTTCAGAAGGGGAAACAGTATAACTTTAAAGACCACTAAATGTAATCAAAGCTACTGCAGGTGATAGAATAGCATCTGGAACTCATTAATTGAGGAACAGAAATAGAACTCACCAACACAGTTTCCCTCTGGATCTTGTAAAAATCCTTCCATGCATCGTTGCTTTGATTCACAATAGAATGATCCTTTTGTATTTTGACATGCAAAGTTTATCTTGCAGCTGTGAGTTCCTCTTTCACATTCATCAATATCTTTTTTAAAAAATGAAACAATTTAGCTACAAAATTTCTAGTTCTCTTCTGGCATCTTTCAGTTCTTGGGTTTGTTCATGTACATGGGTAAGCTTATAGACAGTGGTGCTACAATGCAAGATGCTATTAATATCTAAGTATAAGATACTTTAAGACAGTAATCATTCATTTTCTAACCTGGCTGCATTTGGAAAGTATTAATGCCTGCAATCCTGATGTGTAAAAGCCCTGGAAAATTATATGCAATCTATTTAAGGAAAACAAGCTAAATAGAAAGCCATCCATTCACATTTACAGTCAAATAAGTGGATGCAGATTTCCAAAGACATATACTTTTTGCTGTAGCTATTACTTATATTTGGATTCTTTTGGTTGTTACTCAAATTGTTAGATACCCTTGCTAAAAAAATAGAGGAGGAACATTAATGCTTAATATCTAAGCTCAAATTATCTGACTTTGGACACATTATGCGAAGACCTAGCTCTCTAGAGAAGGCTCTAATTTTGGGAAAGGTGGAAGAAAAGAAGAGGATGACCAGCAGCAAGGTGATGGACTCAAGTTACAGTAGCAATAGGTGCACTATTGGAAGACCTGAAGGACCAGGTTAGGGACAGATCAACATGGAGCAAATCCATCTATGGTTGCTAAGAGGTGATGCTGACTTAATGGCACATAATCATAGCTCAATATGGCTTAATATCACACCATAGGCAAAAGCATGGATGTGATAGCAAATAATTAGAGATTGCTTATTACAGTGAAGTTTGAATTATAGACCCAGAGTCCAGGCATTAACTGGAAAACCACACAAAAACCTGTTTTGTCATTTTGAATACACTAGACATAAAATCAACTGGGATATCAAATGTGGCTGCTGGATGATTTTAAACACATGTATGTTTATAACAATAATGTACAGTCAGCCCTTTTCTTCCCCAACATCCCTAAAGAAAATCAGTACCCACTGTTTGGAATGATTTAATGTGTTCAAAAAAATAGAAATCACATCTGCAAGCATCTGAAAATGCAAGAAATTGCTTGAGTATTTCTTCTCACTTTTTCTTCAAAATGCTTGATCAAAACATGAAAGGGAGTAGTGAAAAGGTTATTGGCCCCACAGGCCTTTCCTCCAGGGTGGGCTGTCTATTAATCTATATGTACAATGTTAATTGTATGCTTCACAATTGAGGTAATACCCATTACATCTAGATTCTAAAATATCTAGCTGTGCTTTAATTCAGGCCACTGCATTAATTTAAAAGGGGAAGCAAATTTTGCTTCCTGAGAAAGCTTGAATTTGTCAGTGAAGTAAATCATTTTCACCAGTTGGGTCTTCTTCCACACAAAGACCTTTGAATGCATCACAGCAAGTAGGTATTATGATCCTTCCTTCTCCATTTGCAATATGAGAATAATATCACAATTGTTTTGAGTATTCTGAAATAATATCTAAGAGTTTATAATATCTACCGTGCTATATAAGGTTTGATAATTACAAAGCAATCCTATGGTGGTACAGGAGGGAGAATTTGTAAAAGAGCAAGCACCACTTCCAAAAATTGGTAGACCTGTACTCAGTCAGGTGAATAGAGGCATTTTCTACTTTATCTGGAAAGTCTCAAACAAAATTACAAGCTAAAATTGATTGACTGCTTTTCCCCTGTACTATGATCAAAGCCTCAACAATGAATTTTTTACTGTTACAACAAGATTTTGGGGAAATATCTCTCCACCATAAATTCTGGAATGCCTGTCCTGGGATCATAGGATTGCTGTAAACTGTTTTATTTAACTCTTCATTCCTTTTACAGGGTTTCTTTCTGGTTACACAAAATAATCCCTTTAATTGCATGAAAATAATAACTTTTATTATAAGTTTACTATTAATAGACTATTAAATCTGTTGCTTCGACATCACCAATATGTACTTCAGCTCAAGATTTTGGCAAATTAGTTGACAAACTGCTTGAAAAAGCGAAGAGCTATTCCTGCAAAAATAAACCAAAAAAGTTCTGGTCTTACCAACACATTCACCGTCCTTAAGTTCATATCCTGATTGGCAGATGAGTTGTTGAACACACGTAAATGATCCAATTGTATTAATACAGCGTTCTCCTCTCTTGCAAGTATGAGTGTCTGATACACATTCATTAATATCTGCGGGAAAGAGCACAGGCCAGCATATCATACAGCAAAGAATTTACCTCTTTCAAATTTACTATGAGAGGAAAACCCCTTAAAGATATAGCAGAAATTATTTGTCCAGAAAGAAAAGTTTACCCGATTGCATTTTAACATGTCTTGCCAATTTTAGAGAAGTTTACAATATTTTCAATTGATACAGAACGTAAGGAGATATACTTCTTTTAATTTTGCTTTGAGTGATGCATTCAGTCAAGGCCACTATTGAGTGAACTAATTAGACACAGAAGTTAGGAAAGCTTTGAAAGCAAGCACACACATTATATACAGATTATCCCTAGTTTATACAGCAAATATAATTTGATTTTATAGCCATTACAATGTTTTTGAGACAAGCAATCACTTGGGCACCAGAGGACACAAAGGAATACTGTGACAAAGCAGCCAAGGAAGAACCACAGGGATGAGTAGGAAGGAAAAATGATCCTTGAAGCCCATAAGAATGACTGTGCTGTACTATTCAAGTAGGAGTTGTGATGAGATCTTGATATTTGACATGGAGCCTAATTCTTGCCATAATTTTGAATTAGGATTTATGCCCACCATAGTGACATGTTTCATGCCCAGCATGTGATGATGACAATAGAACTTTGTCTATGATCCTAGTGTGACTGGCAGCATACAGATTATGAGGTTGTGTGGATCTTCACATATCCCACATGTTTTACTTTTCTGGCTTCCTGTCCAATTTACAGTCCTAGAAATGTAATCCAATACATGAAAGACATTAATATGTAACACATATATAGCACAATTGGAAGTACTGTATATAGGTAGGAATAGCAAAAGGCTGGGTCAGAGAAACTTTTCAGTTGTTTTCCTATCATTTCTGAATCCTCAATCAATTTAATACAGATTTTACATGATGCTGTACACACACAAATAGTATGGATATGAGAAGGAAAGTTACAAAAACATAATGTAGGCTATTATGCCTTCTCCCCAAGCAAATCGTGCATCCAACAGCACATTTTACAGATAGAATGATTGTGTCCTAGACAAGCAAAGTATATCTCTTAAGATAAGGTTAAAGGCAGACAAGCAGTAGAAATCTCATTTAGTGGCAAGGAATAAAATAGGCTGACAAACACTACAATAAAGAAAAGATAGCAGGCAGAAGAAACTTCCAGTAATTCTATGAGTGACGAACCTTTAAGCAAGAATATTATAGGACAAATAGAACTTCATCTCAGTGTGTGCCAAACATGAATATATATGGGTTTATAAATCAAGAAAAGGAACCAATAAAAAAGTAATCCCATTGCCAAAGCACACAGTCATACTTCAGTCTCTAAAGTGGTTCATAAAAAGTATGAATATGTTAACATTTTAATAATAATTTAATATTCTAAAATTCAGAAATTGGCCTTATCACAACTTCTTTAGAAGAAGAAAAAGAAAGCAGAGAATATTCTACTGACTTTACTAAGAAGCCTCCTCTATCTGCCTCTTCCTTCCATCAGCCATCATTTTGACATCAACCATTCCATCAGCAAAGGGAGTTCTGAGAAACAGGCTACTCTTCTGAATAGACACGGACGTTGAACTGGGGAAAAAGCAATTCAGAAATATAGCCTTGCTCCTCCTTCTCCGGCCTCCCCACGCTCAGGAGAAGATCTGAAGAGGATGATGCAAGGGCAATTCTGCACATGCCTAGAACTGGAATAAGCAAGGGTCCTGAATCATGACCGTGCTTTAAAATCTTTGAAAATGCTCTTAGGAGATTTTGTGGGGTGAAACTGATGTTAAAATGTTTTAAATAAGGAAATAGAGACACCAGCTGAGATTTGGGAAAAAAGGGAGAAAAAATCACTCCTAACAGATTAGTCACATCCCTTTGTCTCTCTTTTGTTGTTTTTCTTTCAAAAAGATTGTGGGTAAAATGTGGGCTAGATAGTCTCATCAATTCACAGCTGGTGAAAACCATATCCACAAAATGCTCATCTGTGGTTCTTTATCAGGCTAGAGAAAGAGTTTGAATGAAACGCTCCAAGATGCTGTCCTGATCTCAGCATTCCTCAAGATATTACTTGGATGAAGAGGTGAAGGAATACATATTACATTTATGAATGAAAGAAAACTGGAAAGTATAACAAACACATAAAATGCCAAGAACAAAAATCAAAATGGCATTGAGAGAATGAGAAACTGGAGCAATCAACACAATTAAATGAAATCCAAAGTTCAGGTTTTATGAATGATTGAATGAATGATGCAGGCATAGGATGGGGGTACTGGCTTGGCAGTACTACGCATGAAAAGATTCTCAGGACTGGAGTTGCTCGATATAAAAGTGAATGAACAGTGTGATACAGCTGTAAGGAAGGTTGCCAAGATCTTAGGTTATCAAGAATTAATACTTCCATTTGTCTCTGAGCCTCATATTGAATACTGTATTCAGTTCTAGATAATACAGGATCAGAAGGATAACATCAGTGAAAATAGTTAATAGTCCAAAAACCAAATCCTACAAAGAAACATAGGTCTTGTTATATTTAACTTGGAGATCAATGTAGTTCTCTTCAAACAGTTGAACAGCTACCTCATAGATGAGGCAAAGACTTATTTTCTGCTCCCAAAGACAAAATCAGATTTAAGGGGCTGCTAAGAAAAAACAGGTTTCAGCTAAATGGTAAGAAGGCTACAGGGTAAGAAGGTAGTTGGATAACAGAAACAATTATCTGATGATTATTGCCCTCTCTTGCTGGAGCTCTTCAAACTACTGCGGGGTGCCCTGACACTTGGATTTCCTGCCCCAAGGAGAGGTACTTTCTCCATCCTGGTGCCCTCCAGCTGTATTAGAATTTCAACTCCCACAAGTACCCAATCAGCTGAATTGCAATTTCAAAATATCTGGAAAATGCCAAGTAAGGGAAGGTTGACCTACAAGACTATCCTCCCCAATCCACTAAGATTGTCAAAAAGCTTCAGAGATTACAGATGGAAGAAAACAAAATGTACAGTGAATCCCTAAGTGACCTTGAATATTTAATTAAAGCTCAAACGATATGGAAACATGAAAACAGAGAAGTGTCCAATTATTTTCCCCATCTGCAAGATTTATAAATAGCTTCTCCTGGGAATATATACATGTCAAAGCAATTTCACAGGTTTGACTTGCATGTTGATTGATTTCAGTTGAATGCAGGGTCTTAGCTGGGGAGAGGAAATACAAAATGTGAACTTGTCTTCAGCAGGAAAGTGGGGGAGGGGGGGGACACAACAACCCTGAACATCTCTATGAAGAAAATCGTTCCATTCCTTCAGTGTAAAATGAAAATATGACATTTTCAGTAACGCAAGCAGAAGTAAACAATGAAATACTTGGAAACATATAAAAATAAAAGTTTAATTAAATATTTACAGAAATTTTTTTTTCCAGTCTTGGTTCTATATCTGCTGACTCAATAGGGCTCATAACAGTATTATATCTCAATCTCTGATGGGATGATTGGTTACAAAGCTCCTTGAGATATTGTAATAGTTACCAATGAAGTGTCACTGATTTACCACTTAGGACAGCATCTCTGAGAAGTCCTGGAGAATAGGCAAGGCCCCAGAAGACTAGAGGAGGGCTAATGTTGTAATAATGCTCCTCACTTGGAGTACTGTGTTCAGTTCTGCACATCCCAGTTTAAAAAGGACATTGATAAACTGGAGAAAGTTCAGAGAAGGGCTACCAAGATGGTGAAAGGACGGGAACCCAAGTCCCACAGGAAACTAGGTATGTTTAGCTTACAGAAGAGAGAGTTGAGAAGGGACATGATAGCTGTTTCCAAATATCTGAAGGGCTGTCATATTGTAGAAGGTTCAGACTTATTCTCGCTTGCTCCAAAGGGTAAGACTAGAACTAAGGGGATGAAACTTCAAGGATGCAGATACACACTAGGAAGAACTTCTTGACAGTAATAGCTGTCAATCAGTGGAATAGGTTATTGCCTGGAGTGGTTTCTTCCCCTTCACTGGAGGTTTTCAAACAGAGGCTGAGTAGTCATCTATTGGAGATAGTGTAATGAATCCTGCAGTGTGCAGGGGGTTGGGGTTGGACTTGATAACTTCTTAGATCCCTTCCAACTGTATGATTCTATGATAAATCTTCCATATTCAGTTGTGAAACCTGAGCAGAGATTTTTAACTGACCTTTTCTGGATATTAAATAAATTGTTTTTCTAAGGTCTACTCCATTTTAACACTGCATCCTGTAAACAGCTGGATAGCTTTAGACAAGGGAAACATCAGTAAAAATGTTTCTGACTACTTGCAGAATCCCCTGTACATATTTATTGCACTTTCTCTAACAGGTTTTTATTCAAGTATGAACTGGAGGCAGACTCAGCCTTTCCATCTGCATGCTCAGGAGTCACCTCTTGGCAAATGTTCAGGTATATGCACTTTCCTAAAGTTTTTATCACTGCTGGTTCCTCTAAGTTCACTTCTTATAGATTGGGAAATGGATAGGAATAAGTTGTATAGCTAGCTTCCTGTGATAAATACATTGTAGTCCAGAACGAAGTGTCCATGACATTCCTTGGATACTATCTCATATTGAGGAATGAATGTTGCAATGCTCTAGCAGGAACACCAGAAACCTTCCATCACATGTACATTTACAACATACATGGATGACTCATGAGACAGTTAAGGAAACCACTTCACTCTAGTGACTCCAGAATATGGTGATGGAAAGGCTCACTGTGACTCCACTCTGAGTTCTCACTTAAAGAAAAGCCATTAGAGGGATGTTAGGCTAGATTGATCAAAGGGGAACACATCTGCAGTTGTTCCTTTTTCTTTAAATAGCAACTGATTATTCTTTAGTTACAGACAATCATAAGTTTAATAGAAGAGGCATACATAAACTTGAAAGCAGCTCCTGAAAGAAAGGTAGGATAGAAATGTTACAAGCAAACAAACAAACTTGGCACTTTCCAGAGCTAATAATGGCTGCTGCCTGTGACAAATACCAGAATAGTTTATCTAGCTCAGTGTTTCCCAACCCTGGCAACTTTAAGATCTGTGGACATCAATTGCCAGATTCCCATAGATCTTAAAGTTGCCACGGTTGAGAAACACTCATCCAGCTGGGCACTCGGACTGGCAGCGGTTCTTTAGATTCTGAAGCAGAGCCACCACACCTCACCTGCCCCTTAGCTCTTGCAATCCTCTGCAAGCAAAGCATATCCTCTACCCTTTCCTTATGAACTGTGGATGAATCCCACAAGGAGAGGTCAATGGGCTGTTTTGTTTAGCAGAGCAATATAGCACTGCTGTGGGTGAGAACACCCAGGGACACTCACATACACAGCCCTACAGAATGAATGGTTCTCTATGGTATGGTATACCTGGAGCTTCCAAGAATCACATAGCAAGGGCTTATTCAAAGGACTGCACAAAAGTGGTATTTGTATATTGCACAAAGACATGGTGACTTTTCCAACAAATCTACCCATCAGGAGTTCAAGAATTTTTGAATGCTACTAGAATTTAAATCTTTTAAAGATTTAACCCAGAAAAAGCAAAGAACAATATACTTCTAAACTGATGGATTATGGATTATAATTTACACATACTGATGTCATTAAAATAATTAAACATTATAATTCTATAATTGAGACATAAAATTTTCAAGGTCCTTGCATCTTCTCCATTCCCTCAAATTCTTCAAAATGGGGCATGAAAGCTTAGCTGGCTAAAGATTCCTTCTGGCTAAAGGGTCTGAGACAGCAACTTGGACTATTAGATCCCATCACTCATTTGTGGTTTACTCCGTACCAAAAGACGTTAATAAAGATGAACAATGACAAATGTGTTCCATGTACTACACGTACAGCAGAGGCAAATGCAGGAATGGGAAGCATATGCTGCAGAAATGTGGGTCAGGAACAAAGCTCATTATCTAGCAGCTACTTGAGTGGTAGCAAATGAGAACGATTTTAGAAGACATCTAGGCCTTTTTCAAAGGACAGTTCTTTTCATACAGTCAGATGTGCTGATTTGGCCCTCTTGCATTTTGAAGCTTTGACTTTTCTTAGACATTGCCCCAAAACTTTGACAATAAAGGTTCCCATGGACATCCAAGGAATTGGTGGAAGGGTCAGGAGCAAGAGAATTTGATTACTGTTGTCGATATGCCTGCACTACTAAACAAACTGAAGGCAGCTGCTGAATGGGTCTGAAGAGAATTTTACAGAGAGAAGAAGAATCGTGAATTGCATATCTAATGATCTAATCTATTATAATCTAATTCTTCTCTGTAGCAGCACCTGCCTTTTGGAATGAGGTTCCCCTGGAAATTTGAACAGCTCCCACCCTACTGGTATTTCAAAGGGCCTTAAAGATCTGGCTGTTTGCCCAGGCCTTTGGAGAGGATGACTGATGCTCTTTTCTTCCTTTCTGTTCCCCTCTGGGTTTATATTCTTTGCCATCATTGTTCCTTTGTCTTGTGCTGTTTTCGTGTTTTTTGTATTGTTCCCTGTTTTTTAAATGTTTTAACAATTGTAAACTGCCCAGAGTCACTGGGACTCAGGCGGCATATAAATTTAATAAATTATGGCTGGTCGCACAATCAGCCAGATGATTAGAATGGATTTGGCATTTTTGTCCACTGATCAAGTCCTTCCCAAGGACCTGGGACAGTCAGATGTTGTTGTTTCATGGTGTTAAAGGTATCATCGCAGGATGTAAGCTGTTCCAAGTAAAGCTGCCTTTTGCAACTGATTGATGGTGATGATGGTGATGGTGGTGATGATGATTTATAATAACTAACTTATGAATGGAATCCTCAGAATTCATTCAATCCAGAGCCCTGGTCCTAAACTACCACCACCCTCTTACAATTAAATAGTAAAATAAAATAATTGGAAAAACCCGTCCTAGCAGCTAACAAAATTATGAGTGGTGTTTCATTATCAAGGCTGTTGAAAACTTTCAAGGGGTGCTTCAGTTCAAGTGAAGCTTTGCCAAATCACCCTATTGAAGGATATTCACAAATTAAAGTGGTGAATTGCATCAAAGCAGCAAACAGAATTAGGCACTTCTTTACTTTTTTCTGCTGCTTTTAGGGTTGTTACAGACAATGTAAAATGTTGTCTTATGAAGAAGGCTGGGAAAGCTGAGTAACGGGATGGACTTTCTGACAGCTGTGTCAATGACTTTTACCACCTCTCTACAAATCAAAGCTCTTTGGGGTACAAGGCTAGTTTTGTTTGGGGTTTTATTCACCTTCTCTGCATCTTGAATGTATCTAGCAACAAGCCTTCTCTCATTGTCCATCGTTCTAAAAAATGGTTACATTTCTGTGCTTCTCCTGCCTACACAAGTGGAGGTTCAGTTCAAATTTCAGCATTCTGAGTATGGACTCAACATCGATCAGGGCAATATACATTCTTGAGTCAAGAATTTAGTTTTAAATTCTGTGCAACCAGGGTGGTAGGTGAAGCAGGGGAGAGCAGGATAAGAAGCAGATCTCCTCACTCTTTTCCTACATAAGTGCAGGCGGAAGACTCACGTCTCCAAAGTGGCTTTGCCCCATGCCCCACTGCAGGTTTTCTTGGTTTAGAATGACCCCCTGCAGTGTTGGCATTGCAGCCCCAAAATAGCAAAGAAAGCCTCCCCCCACCTCCCCCGCTCTATTCCTGCGGTGCCAAAGCTGCCAGGGGATTTTTCTGCGTTGGGGGAATGGCGCATGTGTCATCTAGGGGCCTCCCAGCCAGTCTGCTTCAAGAGTTACATGAACTGTAATAAGGAGATTCCTTACAGCAACAGCACCTTTTTTTAAGGCTGATGTTTGGCTTGAACAAGACAGGCTTCTTAATGAACAACAGAGCAGTGCTGTGCTGATCCAAAGCATTTCTTCTGAATCATTTCCAAATCATTCACAGCCCCTGACTTTGAAAATTATCTTCTCTTCACAGTTTCAAATAGAATACTGTGAGCTTATGTGCCTGTCTTATGCTTACATGATCTTAATCTATACAGAAAGACAATTACTGTATTAGTGAATGCTTGGTACTTCTCGGTGGCAGTTTGAAGAACAATACTGTGATGTCACAAATATAGGAAACCTAGCACATGTTCAATTAAAACAGAAAAGAATAATGTGGACAGGGTAGCTATAACTTAACTATCAATGAATGTGAAAGTCACATTCCCCGTAGACCCTCTATTCAGTGAGATGGTAAAGGGCCTTATGTACACAGAGTGTCATGCAAATGGGAGTGGTTGGTTCAAGACCTCCTTGGTTAGAGAGCTGTTGTCTGTGGGTGCTATTTGATTTTCGCTTTCGGTGTGTGAAAATTGCTCCCTTTAGCACCCTGATCCAATCTTTAGAAAAGCACATCATGCTTATGCATATTTGGGCTACCTTGCTTGCCCTGTTACGTGTTCTTGGGAGAAAATCATGACTATTATAAGCTCTCTTTATTCTTCCCTGAAGTTCATTCTTAATAGATAATGCCAGGCAGTAGACTGAAAGTAGCTATCAATATCTTAACCTGCAGTACCCCCAAACTGGACAAGTACTGTGCAGAAAGAGACTGTGGAGAACAAAACCTCTCACAATTCTTTTGTACTGATTCACTTGTGTTGCTCTTTAGTGGGATACATGAGCATCGGGGCTGATCTCTACTAGCTTCTCTTCAGTCCTGGTTTGGAAAGTATCATGTCCTGCCCTAGCAAAGCATGATTTTTAGAAGCCTCTTGCAAGCAGCCACCCACAGGGCAAGATGGGGTGCTGAATGGAAGAAACACACTTATGCTGCTGTCTAGGCAATATGTGGAATTTCACTCCCGCACCCCACATTATCAACTTCAAAAGCAGTGGTACAAAAACCTACCGGGACAAAAAATAAAATCTAGTTTACAAATCTTAAAATAGGCAATCTCGCTCCCTCCCCAAGCATCTGTAAATTTTGCTCACAGTTGGCAACTCAATTACTCCTGCACAGAGATGGCTCCTATCAACCCAAATTCCTTCTAAGGGTTTTGTTAATTACTAAAAGCAAATGGAGCGATAAAGAAAAGAACAACCTATTGGGATTGCAGTGCTCTTTAAGAACTCAATTTTGCCAGGCCCTTGTACTGTAGGTCTATTGCCTCCCCTGGGCTGGTATGAATCATTTGCAGTCCAGAGCCAATGGTTCACATCTGCCATTGCCTAAAAGCCTGGCTAATCACTGTGTTCTTTTGCTACTCAGCCACCAGATCTAGTCTATAGACAGCTAGTATAGTAACTGATATGCAGACACTTTCTGTACCAAGGAAACCTGTAATAGCTTTCTGCCACATGACAAGAACACAGATTCCCCAACAACGTAGCAGGAACCATACCGTAAGCTACACTGAGAGCCTTTATTGGTTGAAAAGCAGGATAAAGCAATAAGTGACAAATAAACCATACTATACATGAACCATTTCCCCATTTCACAGTTACTTTGTGGCACAGTGCCATAAAACAAGACCACCAATAATATCGTCATTAACATTAGTAAAGCTTTACTAACGCTATTAAACGGACAGAACAAGAACTGAACTATCCCAAAGTTAGCCCAAGTATTACAAATTATATATATTCATTATTCAAGATAAGTTATTTCTCTCCTACTTTCTGAGTTTTGCTTGCTGCACTTGCTTTCATTGTTTCTATGAGATAAATGATACACGGAGTCGACCTACCAAAACTTCAACATTAAAAGCGGTGAAAATAAAGCTGTCTGTACAAAGGCAGGTGATTTAAAAGAAGTTATGTTAATACATCCCATGTTAAAAATTCTCTCCCCTCAAAATGAAACAATTATTTTCATGGACTCAAATATAATTAGAAAGCTTCCAGCACGTGCTGCATATAGCATGAAGAATGACAATGCAGAATGAATTGTATATACCTATTTACCAACGTATTTCTACGTATGTTGAGTACAAAACCCTGACATTGTTGGCGCAGTAGAATGATCCCAGTGTGTTCACCCAGAACAATTGTATATACCTGCAAGGCACTCATCAAGGTCTTTATAAACATGTAGCAGCCAGAAGGAAGAGGGGAAAA
This sequence comes from Liasis olivaceus, assembly GCA_030867105.1. Classification (NCBI taxonomy): domain Eukaryota; kingdom Metazoa; phylum Chordata; class Lepidosauria; order Squamata; family Pythonidae; genus Liasis; species Liasis olivaceus. The sequence continues at coordinate 50,651,225 of CM061348.1, forward strand.
TTTAATTATATTAGAAATTACACTATTCCTGGGCTGAAATAACATTTCTTCCACAGCAAAATAATCTTTTCAGATCATGAGGAGATGTAGCAAAGAACAGTCAGGGGAGATAGTCGTGCTGTTCCATGAGAAAAAAAAGTAGCGTGGGTACATGTCACCGTTAAGGGGACCATCAGGCTATCTTAAAGCCTGAACTTTCCTTTATCTGTGTATTGTCGAAGGCTTTCACGGCCGGCATACGAAGGCTGGTGTGGATCTTCCGGGTTGTGTGGCCGTGGTCTGGAAGTTCTGTTTCCTAACGTTTCGCCAGCATCGTTAGGAACGTTAGGAAACAGAACTTCCAGACCACGGCCACACAACCTGGAAGATCCACACCAGCTTTCCTTTATCTGTTGAATTGTTTAATTATTTAAGGAGGCATCAATTTTGTAGGAAGATTGTTATTCTTTTTGTACAATGCTCGGGACTCCTTTAAGATGTAGGGCAATTAACTAAATAAGCAAGACTGATGTGTGTGAGCTTAAGAATATTTAAGATCTTCACAAAGTAAAAAAGATGCCGCTGCTCAGGTTCATCCACATCCTTGCAAACTTTGCTCTCTAAAAATAACAATTGGGCTTTTCTTTCATCTAAGTTCCAGACCTAGCTTGTTATTACTGAGGCTTTCAACTTCAGCCCTTTGCTTCATCTCACCCCAAGCCCAAACTTGGATCTTTTAATACAATGAGCCACCAAGGTGATTCTCTGATAGAGAATCTATCCAAATGGCACAGTACTAGAAAGTGGGAAGTCTTCCCTGCAATTATCTTCCAGTGCCAGTGGAAATATACAAAACCCTCCATCAGTCTCATTGGAATAATTCGTCTCTCTGTCTGTCTGCCTGTCTTGGCCTAAAGTTATCCAGTTGGCTTCTGTGCTTAAGGCAGAACTAGAATTCAGGTCTCCCCACTCTTAGTTCAGAGCCTTAACTACTTCATTTACTCCTCCTAATGGCTGAAATTTCTGGTTCTGCTTCATTTGTAAGCCACGGTGTTACTTACAATGGAAAGCAATACAAATATACTTAAAATGGATAGGTAATAAATAATAATGAAGTTAATGTTAGGATATGTTTTTATGCATCCTCAGTGGGGCTCACTTCTGATTTAGCAGAAGGACAGTATTACATTGATTTTAACTACATCTTTTGTGTTTTCAGTATATTTGTAACCAAGTGACATCTAAGGAGAGGTTGGACATGAAGCTGAAAAGTAGCTTTACCGGATGCTTTTAAGAGGTAACTACCCTGCCTCATTCGAAGAGGAGTTTAATTAACCTTATCGTGCAACTGCAACCTTCCCATGGTTTTCTTATTACAGAATATCCATTAAGGAAAGATACATGGAATAAGTGTTTCTTGCCCTTCAGTTAGGGATGCTAGGGGACATCCATCTGGAAGCACCCTACGAATGATGTAAAATTAAAACATATTTTTTGTCAAGTTAAGGAAGGGAACTTAAAGTTGGTAGGGTTACCAGCTAGAGACTGCAAAGCACTGGAGAACTGTTAATGAAGGGAAAGCGTATGATTGAGCTGTTTTACAACTATTTGTACAATTAATTGTGCAAAAGCTGATTTAGGGATATAATATGCAGGCTTTATAGGAATGTTTATCTTTACGAGTAAATAGAATAATAGAACCATTCTGACACTGTCTAAAGCCCTTCAATAGAAGTAACTGAGAAGTAAGGATTTCGATTTCAGCAGACTTACCTTCACAGGAAACACCATCTGACATGAGGACAAAGCCAAGTGAACAAGAACACACAATTTTCCCTTCCATCATATTACATGTGTGCTTGCAGGGACCATTATCTGAGGAATACAATGTTTCAAAACACATTAAAAACAGTTAAAGCAAATCCCTTTAAAGTTCCCCTAATTATAATCCTGGACATCACATCAGAAGGTAAATGTGCAACCAAATAATGTACCCTCATATCCATTCTCTAGAATCTTTTTTTTATTGGCAAACACACCTGAGCCATCCCCATCTGTGAGGCTGACATTACCACACACAGCTGTGTTGCACAAACAACTCTAAATAGCTAATATTAAATAACCTTGAGTTTGCACGTTAGCCTCCAATTATGCTGCACATTACCCTCTGAGCTTCTGTTTTTCTTTTTTCTTCAGCCTACTGGAAGCTGTTTGGACTAGTATTGTAATGAAAAGAGCCAAGGAAGCTTTGTAATGAATTTCAGACATGCAAAAAACAGCATATATCTCCAACTCCCCAACTAGACGTACCTTTACACTTATCTTGTTCTACTTGTAAAGTGTTGTTGGTTTCAGGTTGAATATTTAAAGCTTCTGGAGCAAGAGTGGCTTTCTCCCCTAAGGCGGTGTTTTGTCCATCTTCTTCAAAATCTGAAAAAGTATATATTATAGAAATAAATTAATTATATTCCTTCATATTCTTATACAGACAGTTCCCTACTTACAAACAGGTTACATTCCAAGAGGCTGTTTATAAGTCCATTTTGTTTGTAAGTCCAACCAAGTAAAAAGTAAAAAAAAGAGAAGGAGGCAGGGCAGTGGTGTGGGCAGAGGAGCCCTGTCTTCTGCTGCCAATGTGAAAGTCATAGCCCTCAGACTGTGGAGAGTGCAGTTGGATGAGTCAGTGGGGCGCAGTGCGCTCCATTGCCAGGTGAGGCAGGAGAGGCAGCAGTGTCTCCCTGGCTGAAGGTGGTGGCTACGCGGGAGGCCCTGTTCAGGGTGGCAGCAGAACTGGAAGAAGCAGAAGAACAAGCACTTCCTGGATGCACAGTGTGCACTCTGCAGCTTGCGTTGGAAACTAATGTCCCTTTGTGAGACCTTGCAGGAGGAAGGCTGAAGATCTCATCCTCCCAACGCATGCTGTAAACTCCAACTCCAATGCAAACCTCTAACCTCCCAAAAGGCAGGAGAAGGCAGGAAAGGGTTAGTTTCCAGTGCACCACAAACTAATCCTTTCCCACCTTCTCCTGCCTTCCGGGAGTTGGAGGTTTGCATTGGAGTTGGAGTTCCTGGCAAGGGTTAGTTTATGTGGTGTACTCCATCAGTGGGTGAGGCAGGAGAGGTGGCAGTGGGTCCCTGGGTGAAGGGATGAGCTAGTAGGGCACGGCACACTCTGTCATTGGGTGAGGCAGGAAAGGGGGCACCTCCCTGGCCTCCAGCTTGTCCCTTCGCTCAGGGAGCCACTGCCACCTCTTCTGCCTTACCTGGTGATGGAACGCACTGTGTAAACTAACCCTTTCCAGGAACTCCAACTCTAATGTAAACATCCAACTCCCGGAAGGCAGGAGAAGGCAGGAAAGGATTAGTTTGCAGTGCACAGGAAACTAACCTTTTCCTGCCTTCTCCCAACTTCCAGGTCCATTTTGTTCATATCAGCGAAAGTTTGCAATTTGAACATTTGTAAGTAGGCGACAGTCCGTATTTCCAAGAAAGCAGTACCCAAATAATTCTATAATTTATTGGAAAACACAGTAATCAAACTGTCCCACCTTGTGAGATACAAAAAGGAACAAGACAGAGATGCCCACAGTCTCCTCTCATTTATTTTAGTCCTTGAAATATTGAATAGAGATATAATACAAGATGAGAGGATTGTGGGAGTAAAGATTAAAAAAGAAACTTATAAGTTAAGGGCTCTTGCAGATGATTTGATGTTGGTTTTGGAAGTTCCTTTAAAGGGAATTGAAACATTGATGGGGACACTTCCTGTGGGAGCCATGGCGAGTTGACATCCTGTCTATAGCAGGATAACGTGTGTGAGCATAGTTGCAGCTGGATGCTGGATCTGGACTGGTGAAATCTCTCTGGAGAAGGAAATATTGTTGAGATTACCCACGTGACTCCTTACAGCTGCAACTCATGAGTAGACCATGGAAACTGCTGTTTTGCAGTTGGCTTATGAGTGGAGTGTCTGGGAGTCGGGATTTCATCAAGCTCACACTCGCAAAGCAGCTTTTTGTAGACATTAAGCTCGACCAAGCCTCATTTCTTAATCATTTTTTTTGGATTATTATTTCTTTTTGTTGTTTACTGGAGAGATTAAGACTCTTCAGATTGGCAAGGTTTTACTGTATTCATCTTGTGAGTCTCCTCCTCCTTAGAGAACAAGGGTGTAAACATGATTTTAAAAGCTTTGAAAATATATAGCTTTTTTGGACTATGCAGCGAAAGGGTGCTTAGTTTATGGATTTTGGAAAGTTAACAATGGATTAAGGGGCCAGAGGGATTTGTAATTATAGCTTTCAATTAATTAAAAGATACTTTCTCATGGGAAAATGGCGATTGCTTTGGCTCTTTAAGATAAGGAGACCTTGAAGGCTGGACACTAGAGGGAGCTAGAGAATAAACAATATGGAGCAAATAAAGAAATTGAAGCAGAAATCTATACTGCATCTTTTTGAATACTTTTCTACTAAACTTCTTAGAGTGGATCAATTGATTGACAGGTTGGACAGACTGTGTTGTAATGGAGATATAGAACAAGAACAAATTGCAACACATGTTTATGAAACTGACTTGAAGGGGGACTTAAATGTAATACAAATGGATCTGATGGATGACTGATTCCCTAAAGGAGATGTAGAGATTAAACCAGGAAATGGATTTGGATTTTTTTTTTAATTGGATATTCAAAAGAGCTCTGTTAAGGACTTTATTAGAAGTGACAAACAAAAGGATAAACTCTACTTATTGGAAGTAGAGTCTATCCTTTTGTTCAGAAAGATTTTGCCTTGAAACACAGATGATCAGCAAATTACCTCTGGAACTCCTTTTGAAAGGGTTAAATATATTTCTAAAAACTTAGGGAAGGAATACAAGGTTGGCTTGTTTGATCAGGGCTAAAAGAAGAAGATAGTAATATCTAGTTGCCCTTACTGGACTTTTGCTGACGATGAACAACTGACAAAGTATTTGGATTTTGTTTTTGTTTTGTTTTACTTAAGAGATGAGCTATGGGGAGAAAGATTACGTTGTATTTAGAGATGGTGATAAGCGATTACATTTGTTTCTACTTGCTGGGATGAAGGGGGAAGTTACTTCTTTTTTCTTTTTCTTTTTCTGATCCACATGCCCCCTTTCTTTTTCTTTTGTATTTTTTTTCTGCTTGTATTTTCTGTAGTTTGTGCTGGCTTTTAATTTTTTTATTTATAATTCTTAATAAAATTATTTTTAAAAAAGAAACTAATGGGAAAACTAAAAAAATCTGGTACATTAGCAGGTTTTAAGATTAACAAATGGAAGACAAAGATGTTAGCAAAAAACATGAAAATAGAGGATCAAAGAGAATTAATGAATAAAACAGATTTTAAGTTTGAGAAGAAAAATACGTGGGTATCACCATGACAAATATTAATTGTATGTTATTTCAAAATAACTATGTTAAGACATGGAATGAAGTTAAAAAAGACACGTTAAGAAGAGAGAAACTACAACTGTCATTGCTGGGGAGAATTTCTGTGATAAAAATGAATGACTGGCCTAGAATGATGTTTTTGTTTCAGACAATACTTGTTTTGACAACTGATGCACCATTTAAACAGTGGTAAAAGGATATATCTAGAGTTTGTGTGGCAAGGGGAAAATATCCCCACAAACTAAATATAATATGTTACAAGATGCAAAGGAAAAAGGAGGATTCGGTCTACCTGATTTGAAACTGTATTTTGCAGCTTGCTATTTGGTTTGGATGAAAGAGTGGGTGCTGCTGAGAAATAGAAGGCTTTTGGAGTAAGAAGGGCACAACCTGAGATCTGGGTGGCATGGATTTTTGTGGTATGATAAAGTCAAGGTTAATGTGGATTTTAATAATCATTACGTTAGATGTGCCGAATTGAGAATATGGAACAGATACAAACTCAGTTTGTATCCAAAAATACCTTTGTGGCTCTCAGCACAAGCAGCATTTTATAGATGAGAAATAATAGTCTAACAGAAATAGGTAACTTATTGTGAGATACTAGGATTTTGTCAAGGGAAAGACAAAATAAAATCAAGAGAACAATTGGTGGCAGAGGGATATAGCTGCCAATGGTTTTCTTATTTATAGTTATCAGAAAGATTTAAATTGGACAAAAGAGTTTATGGTATTGAACACTGTAATAGTGATTTTGAAATAGAATTGTGTACAAATGATGAACATGTAATTGCTAAAATGCATAAACTTTGATTGAAATTTGAAACAGAAGAACAGGGGAAGGAATGTATGATAAAGTGGCTACAAATACTGGTTATAATATACAGATCAAACAATGGGAAAATATGTGGTTGAAAAGACTGAAATTTACACTATGTTATAATCTTAAAGAGAACTTTTATAAAATGATGTACCGTTAGTATATGTCACTACAGAAATTGTCTAGACTGTATAAAGGCACTTCAAATTTATGTTGGAAATGTGAACAACAAGGAAGATAATTTTATCATGCTTGATGGATGTGTAATAAAGCAAGAAACTTTTGGCACATAATCATTTCAGGAATGAGCACCTGAAATCCCATTAAACTGTAGTATATTAAGCAGGAATTTAAGTATTTTTCACTTAAAATGGTACTTTAATTTAATTTAATTTAAAGTGTTTAATTTTGCCATGTACAGACAGATACATGGATGTGAACAGATATAATTGTGAAAAGAGAAAATGCCAATATTAGTCCACAGTAATGAAGTGTATAGTTAGTATTACCTTCCACAAATTGACACATTCTGCTTCATATATGGACTTATAACTATGAAACCTATATGTTACACTGAATTTTATATTGCAAGCAAATGTTACCATTGTAAATACATGTTCATAAAAATGGAGGAATATCCATTTAAATAATAATAGAGGGGGAGGTATAATGTTAAATGTGGAGTTTCAGATTTTTGGTTTACTGTTCCTTTGAGAAACCTAACAAGTGCAATAGAGTACATCTAACCTGACCTATTGTCCATAGCAACAGACTTGTTATAAACCTGACATCAAAGTACAATTCTACTCTCAGATTTAAATTTAAAATGTCAGCTTCTATGGCAAGTTCTCAAAGTATCACATTAGAAATGAGATTTTATCTTTATCGTACAGATTTTAAGAAATTTACATATTATGTATTTAAAAACAGAGCTTCAGTGAGGACAATGCTAAACGAAAAGATCGGTTAACATCATTTGTTCTCCCCAGTTAGAATGAGTGTTGCCTGATTGAACTGAATTTTCTAATAAAAGCTACTGGCTCAAGTGAAATCAACTTAAATTAATCTAACTTTATGCATTTTACTTTTCCTCCCTAATTTTCTGTCAGTGAAAATATTCTGAAATAAATTCAAGCAAAAACTTCTTCTTTACTGAGGACAGAGAATAAAGATAAAAACCTGAACCTAAATGCATTTCCGCAGATGGGAAAGAATGGGAAAAACAAGATGCAGCATCATGGCTAAGGGGCTGCACCAAAATCTTGCTGATTATTCTGTTGAAATGCAAATAAAACAGGAATTTTTCCTAAGAAAAACTATGAACTTTGGGCAGATATTTTGTTGACATTTCCCCAAAAGAAAATAAGGAAGCAAAATTAGGATAAAGGCATGGAGGTAGAAAGAAGGGAAAGTTTATTGGTATTGGCAGGGAAAAAATAAATGCTCGGGTAAATAAAAAGCCTGGCAAATATACAAAGAAACACATTTCCACATCATCTTGAGGTATAATCAAGAGCAGGTGTGCCACACATTTTTCTGGATAAGGAAATCTTATTGGACTACCTTTTCTTCATGAGCCCCCTAGGTTTACTTTGATTCAGTCCTCTTCACCCCACCACAGCAGCCCTTTCTGTGGAGACGGTAGTTTTATAAAGATCAGAATCCCTTCCATTTCAACTGGCTCATGCAACCAGCTAGTCTCTTCACCTCTTCAAGATCCTGTCGTGCCATAAAAGTCGGATTACTATCTGATTCTCTGCCTTATTGCTAGGAGCAAAAATTAGAAGGTGGCTGTATACTGGATAGGGAGCACAGGGAAGGTAGCCTAATCATTGTGAATACAGGTAGTCCTCACTTAACAACCACAAGTGGGACCAGCAACTGTCAATAAGCAACATGGTCATTAAGCAAGACATCACATGAGCATGACTTGCAATTCTACTGCCAGCTTCTCCATTGACTCTGTTAGTTGGAAGCTGGCTGTGAAACGTGCAAATGGCAATCGTGTGACCTTTGTAAATGTCCGCTGGTTGCAAAGCACCCAAATATCAATCATGTGACTGCAGGAATGCTACAAACAGTCATAAGTGCAAGGACCAATCGTAAAGTTACTTTTTCAGTACCATTGTAACTTTGAACTGTCACTAAACAGGGAGTCGCTAAGCAAGGACTACCTGTATGAGACTACCAACTCTTTCTGAACAGTGGAAGGACAGCAGAGGTTTAAGATACTGCTTTCCTCTATTTTCCTCTTCTCTTTTGAAAAAGAATTGAAATCATTGCATTAAACAGGCTAGAGAGTTTCCAAGTAAATTCTAGTTTCCAGCAGCATTTGCACAAGTGACTTCTCTTACCCTTAACTATTTTTACTGGGTTAATTTTGGGGGTTGATGTTATGGCTCAACATGTTCAACTGATTGCATTTGCTCAACATGCTAAGCTTAAATATGGTTCGGTTAGTTTCTGGTTCAGTGTGAACAGAACCTCTGATTCACTCCGTAGCATTGTTTTTAATAGCTACTTTCCCCTTGTGCTATTTACTAAAGAAAAAACCCAAAGGAAACTAATCCATCTGCAATCCTCTGCCACATGAAAGATATGGTTGTTCCACCTCCATGTTTCTTTTCCCCCTTCTTACTTTCCATGTTCAATGGAGCACCTGAAGCAACATCATGATGCTTAGCTGAGATTGGTAATACACAATTCAATAATGTCACAACGTATGCTGTATTTATTTATTAGGTAGATGAGGAAGGAAAAAAGACACTTGAAGTGTAAATTTAAACTCTTCAAGTGTCTTTTTTCCTTGCTTTCCTCCTCAGCTTATATGTAAGCCTGATGCTGGGAATGCGTACATGTTTTTGGTTTTACTCTTTGCCAATGCAATCATTTCCATGCTTTCAGTGGGGATGGGGAAGAAATTTATTTGGTTCTCATTTTAATATTTATCAATCCAATTTGCATTCTGCAAACTAAAACATAAACCAGAATGCAGTTATAAATTTGTTCTGGCACTTCTCCAACTTTTGAAATGTAGATCTCTGATTTTTAAAAAATGTATATAAAACATACTTTAAGAAAAGATTTGTACAGTTATGCATAAGGTATACAAAATACCATACGCTATAAAATATATGTATATATTATAGGGAGCTGCTTGCAGAACAGTATGTATTAGGGAAAAGCATACAAATGTTAGGAGGCATGACAAGCTGTGAAAATACAAATTTTCATCCAGTTTTTTTTTTAAATCAGAAATACTCAGAAAGAGGAAATAATTAATTTTGCCTTAAAATACAGAAAGTGAATAACCTACTTATTCCATTTTATACAGAAAACATTTATAAAGAGTTTCATTTAGAACATTGGAAATATCTATAAATGTGAGTTAAAATTGGAAGATATAGTACAATGTCTATTAGTCGGTCTATCAAAAGACCTTGCTGGATCAAAGCCCATAAGTGGTCAGTCAGAACCCCATAACCATCAATGGGGCTGCTGTTCCCTGGCAGCTTCTCTTTCCTAGCAACAGAGCACATTGCCTCTGGATCCTGGAAACAGTATTGTAGCTATCATGACAAAGTCTTGCAAAGTTATTTAAGTTTGTGACCATCTTTTCCTCTTTAGTACAACTGCACCTGATAGATGACTACAGGAAGAACCTTTGGTCTATGGAATGAACCAACTGACAACAAAGGGGAATTCCTTTCATTTCAAAGGGATGTTCTTGAAAACTGCTAACTGGTTGGTCCAAAATAATAAAGCCATTTTGGTTGCTTAGCTGGAATGTTCAAATATGGACCATAAATGTTCATTAGTTTCTAAAATGCTTTCTACTGAGTAAAACAAGATATTTACAGTTAAATACATTATTGGCAATCTCTGAGAGATTGTTATGGATGTCTGATTATTCAGGATGTTACCACGTATACTTGAATGAAAAAACAAGCCCTAGAAAGTAAGAAGGAATGCTAAATGTTTCTAGTAGACTACTTAGTCACTTTTTTTTATCCACATATGAGGATAAACATAACTGACTCGTATTTGGTCCTTGGCATGGTGGATTTATTGAAGATGGGTTCAGATGAGTATTCTCTGTGATGTTTGAAGCAATATGCAATGTCTCATCTTTGCAACAGCAAAGATAAAAATGATGATGTTTTCAAAAAGTAAATGCTGGAGATCAAGGTTCACCAAATGCTTAGTCACTAAGTTATTAATATATTTAGAAATGGATGGTTACTTTGTTAATGAAGGAACCGCTAACTATGAAAGTGGTGCTGTTATAGTCAGGCCCAACATACATTTTCTCACCTGGGTTTATTCTCTCACCTGGATTGCAGCTGAGTCCATCATCTTGCAAAGTAAAACTTGGGAAACATGAACACTTGTAGGATCCCACAGTGTTGATACAGAGGTGTTGACAAAGCTCTCCTGGATAGACAAGGCACTCATCCTGGTCATCCCCAGGCAGGCTGTTTGACATTTCAGGTTCATTACTAATTGACAAGGCTTCATTGTGATCCTCTGTCTCTGTAACTGACAATGTTCCTTAGTTATCAATCATGATAAGAATTCATGGAAAATACCTAGTCTATGCATATTGTATGACTATGTGTAGCATAGTATGTTAACAAAGGAATAATCTGTTCTACAGGATGGCTTGACATACCTCTGAATGCTAATGGACACAGTACTACAGGTGGCAGGGAATCTTCAATAGGCATAAATAATTTGATCTTCATCCATTGGAGGTTCTTGCCAACAGCTCTTGCCTGCCCCTAACTGAATGCCCTAAGTGCTTTAGTGGGAACTTTTCTCTTGACAATGCCCCCTCTCCCAAGGCAAATAATCACTGTCTTCCCTGTAACTTGATCACAATGAGCCTTCCCATATAAACTTGCTGAGGATAGGAAGGATGCAGGATGGCTGCTAGACAGCCAAGTGATGGATCCCAAGAGATCTTATTTGTAGGCATTCCAGATGGCAAAAAATGCTGCATGATATGCAAAGATATGGGATAAGCAACAATAAAGACACTGACCCATGAATTAAGATTTGCAATAGGTCAGAGGTTTCATGCATGCAAAGCAACTTTAAGAGGATCACAAAGCAGAGATCCATTTGCAAAAAGAGAAGCATGTATTTAATGAGTGATATAACATCTACAGTGATTTATAGAATCAGCTTCATTTGCAAAATAGAAAAATTGAAGATAAATATATATGAAAAAAAGGTTTGTTTTTAATGGCAAATGTCTTTTTTCAAGTTCAGGTTCGATGCTTGCCTCTCGGCAAGCTCAAAATATGCTGCAACATTAACACGTGGGACAAATTAGCTCTTCGGTTTTCATTGCTATGGGTTGGAGAGGAAAGGAAAGCCTAAAGGGTAAGCGTAATTGATCTGCTAAACTGGCAGGAGGAAAAGCTCAGAGAGGAAAGCTGAACTTTAAAATGCCCATTGATTAAAAGCAATTGCTTCAGCTCTAAGTACACAGTTCATCTGGTCAGCAAATACAGAGGGTAAACAGAAGAGGGGAAAATTGATTCGCTCTGGTCATACACAATAGGCGGCGGCTGATGTAAACTTTACTATCTTTTGATTGATCTCATTGTATTCTATCACTTTTCAGATTTATAACAAGTAAGTTTATAAATGATAAGAACTCACAACTGTTCTGTGTTTGTGTTCCTGTGTGTGTGTGTGTGTGTGTGTGTGCATACATATGCATGGGTTTCTTGGAAGGTTCACAATTTTTTCCAGGCTGTGGGTGGCTGCGTTTGGCCTTTGAATGGTATACCAGGGACCATACTCACTTGATTTAATTCCGTTTGCATTTATACTTCATTATCAAAAATATAATGACTACTCTCCATCATGTATTTAATCATTTTCCCTTTCTGTCACATTAGAAATTATACTTTTGTGATACCTTGTAGAGGAGTCCAAAGGTTTTCAGGGGCTGCAAACAACCTTGGAGCTTCAGGGGCCTTTTACATAAAAACATGATGCATTTCCTTTAAAGCTTGTATATCACACTTCCCTGACCTGGTATAATCTAGATGTGTTGTAATGCAACTTCTGTCTTCCACAGCTATCGAGGTAATTACGGGGATGGCTGGTTCCCTATGCCTACCTGACCAATATTATCTGGTCCCAGGCTGCAACAATACCATCATCACTTAGATTTTATCATATTTAATAACTGTATTTTATGCTGTACTATTTATGTTTTTATTGGTTTTAACTGTTTGGTTGTGAACCGCCCAGAGTCCCTCCTTGTGGGGGAGTTGGGCGGTGATATAAATTTGATAGATAGATAGATAGATAGATAGATAGATAGATAGATAGATAGATAAATAAATAAATAAATAGCTAGCTAGCTAGCTAGCTAGCTTAGGTGACACGAGCTAAGAGAGAAATGCTGATGGAAGTAGCCAGAGCAAATGAAGAAGCGCTTAACTTTTTTAAAGTTTACTCAAAACATGAAGAAGAATATGAAATTGAGTGACCCACCCGGTTAATCTAGCACTGTTTCTTTTGTTCAAAAGTCATTCTTATGACCTCAAGAGCTGCCTGGCCTATTATTAGAAGCAGAAAAACATACATAATCGATTTTTTAAGATTTTGAGTAACAAGACAACTTATCATTTTTCTAGCCCACCATTTACCCAAAAGAATCCATGTGGGAACACTTTTGACTGGAGTGTAAACTCTTCAATCAGTCACCCAAAAATATTGAATAAATCAAAGAGCAACAAGCCACAGAATAAAAATAGTTCTTGCATTTTTGGTACAAGGAAGGAATGACAAGGAGAAAGCATTCCAGGGGAAATACGACAGAGTTAATATAAAGGTCCTGTTTCTCATCACTTCCAGTCCCAGGCAAATTCCACTTGCTGGTGAACCAGCAGCACGATTCTGCACATATCCATGTAGGTATCTGGACTTAGTTCCAGATAAGCAGTTATAGATCACAGTTCATACTTTCAGCCAATAGTCTTTTAGTATCTAAGCTTTTAAAAAATACAAAATGACTGCTGTTTGCATGCAACTTTCAATTACCATATGTTTTAATTTAATTTAATTTAGTTTAATTTAATTGGGGGGTGTTTGCAGGTTTTTAATTCGGGAAAGATGAACCCTATCAGATTTCATTTGATGCAAACATCTAAGTCACTGTGAAGTCCAGTGGAAACAGAATGGCTAAATTTGCTCCTAATGGAATTCATGCTTGAATTCTTTTACAGCCCTACTTCTGTGTTATTGGGCTTTTGGTTTGTGGTGTTCCTTAAATTTCATAGCTAATTATATAAAAATATAGCATGCCCAAGGAAAAAAAAATGAACCTTTTGAGACTGGAGTAAAAAATATCCAAGGACCAATATATTTATATGGAAAGATTTTAAAGGAAAATTGAAGCAAGAGGAATCCAAGCTGGGATTCATCAACAATGAAATCTTGTTTCTTAGAGCCTGGATATGTGTCTCTGTTCAATGATATATAGCAAGAATGATGCCTTGGTTTAAATGACATTCTAGCGGAAGCAGAAGGTATTTCTGCTCATATTCCTGTCCAGTTTCTATAGGATTCTTCTCCTTAGCTGCACCTTCTCATCTCATGCAGCTCCCACAAGGCTTTGGATGGCTGCCAGCCAGAGGATTCTCCCTTCCCAGCTGCAAACTCTCTGTGTAGCTCATGGGCTCTTTTGGATGATCCTTTAATCTGAGGGACTACAACAAAGGAGTCCAAATGACTGCAGTTCATAAAGGGAATGGGAAAGACAGGGGTGAAATTCTTCTCACCAGGCTCCATATAAGAGCCAGCTTGGTACAGTGGTTAAGGCACCTGGCTAGAAACCTGGAGACTGGGAGTTCTAGTCCCACCTTAGGCACGAAGCCAGCTGGGTGACCTTGGGCCAGTCGCTCTCTCTCAGCCCTTGGAAGGAGGCAAGGGCAAACCACTTCCAAAAAACCTTGCCAAGAAAACTGCAGGGACTAGTTGAGGCAGTTGCCAGGATTCAACATGGACTTGAGCACACACACCCCAAAAATACTCCATATACATACAGATATTTTAATCTTTCCTTTTAATTTTGGTTTTCAGACAATACGCAAATCCCTGTTTATAGCTAATCCACTGAGGCTGGTGTATTAAAGAAAACACTTCAACATAGCTGTTGTTCTTTAAAAGCTGCAATAGGTCTACTTTTCTTCCCTGTTCTTTTGAGTTTCCATAGGCTCACCTACTTCCTTGAATGTCATCACATTCATTTAGGGGCTTCTTTTGTTAGTAGATATATTTACCATGAAAATGACACCACACATTTAGAAAAACTTTATTTTAAACCTGCAAGATTTTCTATATGCTAGCCCATTCTCTAAAAAAAAAAAAAAAAAATGAAATGCATAATTCTTTCTACCACATTATTTCCTGGAATAGATTTTCCTATAATACATGACTGGTCCTGTTTTATGTAAAACCTAATTAAATGTCAAAAACAATAGTGTACTTCATTAATTATAGTCTACCTCTAGAAATATAATTTGTGGAACATTCATGTAAAATAGTTTAGTTATACCCATATAGTCTCTAAAGGAAAAATGGGAATGTTCTGAACTTCTCTTGCAACTTTTAGAAATACTGCATCTATCATTTATCATAGTGGACATAATTCCACATGAAATAATGAAATCTTTCTATTTATCAATCCCATAGATTAACCAGTGGTGACTCAGACCCACACATAAGGCCAATATATATTGTCCCCAGGAACTGGGTAATTAAAAGATGCCAAATACATATACTTTATTTGTAGGTACCTGTTGCTATGTCCAATCAAGAAAAAAGTTGGATGCAATTACTAGCAATTTCAGAGAAAAGGAGAGCCTGGGACAATCTGCCTGGAAGGTTCTATTGACTTCATAAGAACTATGTTGTAGCCAGGTAACAAATATTACTGTACTGGTGAAATGCCAGCCACTGAGACAGGAAAAGGCTGAAAGCCAGATGGATCATGGATTATAGCACCCTCAAGGTGTTATACACCTGGCATGCTAATATGCTGCTATGCTCTTCTTCTGTAATAGGACCTCTGTCCACAAGTGATGAATGCTATGCAAAAGTCCTCTTTCTCCTTTCAACTTGATCTGTACCAAGGAAAGGGTACAGTTTAAATTTGGATTTCTTTTATGATGAAAAATGACACTTAAAAAATATTATGTTGTCCTGCAGCATAATTCCAAGTTAGCAACTACATATAAGAATTATACTGTCCAAATCTGTCCTAAGAGAGGTTTTTCTGTACATTCAACGTAGCAAGACAGCAACTAAAATTCTCACAGGAAAAAGATGGCTGGATGTAAGAACTGTTATTTAATACTATTATATCTGAGCATATTGGGGATATGTTTTTATAGTATCTAGCTTTACAAACTAATTGAACACCTTTCTGTTTAACAAGAAAGGAATATCATGCATGGTCATAAGATACGCTATAATTTTAATGCACTTTTTGACTATGCATTCACCTACATCATTTTCTAATTCATAATCAGAATGCAAGAGCCTATCTACTGGCTTCTTTGGAAGCTTGTATTGCTCATTTCAAGAATTGTTTTTGTTATTGCTGATTTTGTTATTCTAAAACTCAAAACTTCCAGTTGCTAACAGATATCTTGAGAGAGAGACAGACAGAGATGTAAGCATCATGCCTTATGTTTATACAAGTCTTTTTCCATTTGATGAACATATTCTAGGGAAGGAAAATCATGAACTTTATCTAAGCAGGCATTCTTTATCTGGAAGTCTCCATATTAAACATGGCACCATCTGTATCCCATAGTACCTATATATCTATATGCTTTAATATCGCTTTGATTCCAGAAGTCCCCTGACATATATGGACAGCATGTGTTATAGGATAACAAACTGCATCATGACAAAAATAGGTTTATATACATTCCCCTAACTTTTTTGTTAAAAACTTGGCTGGCCTCTTGATAATATGTAACATCTTTCAAAAACCATCTAGAAGAAACAGAAGCAGAATCAAATTTTGCACAAAAGCAAACTTGTATAGAAGTTAAAAGTCACCTGTATTTCTTGGACTTGACTTGCCACAGAAAAAAGATTGCTTTGCTAACAAATGCAGTATCTTATATACCTTCAGGTTTGACTATTTTTAATAGTGTGAGAAGATGACTTCCTTCTCTGTTTCCTGTAGACAGTAATAGAGCTCTTACGTTTTTCAGGTGTCACTGTTGACAATGGTTCAGGTTGTCTCTTCAGTTCTGGAGAGATAAGGTGGTCTTCTCCATCACAACAGGAAAGCATCACATGATTGCAGGGATAGCCAAGATTCGCATTGGGCTCACAGGTTTGACCCTCATTTTTTACTCGTTGGCCCAACATGCAGCAATCACAACATTGCTGAAAGAGAAAGGGGCCATTAACACAGCAACCATGCTAGTGTAACTTTGTGCTAGCAAAATGCCTTAAGCTGTCTGAAGTGTATGGATATCAAAAAGTGCTGGTGTACAACAGTTTTATGAACACTGCTCTCACAAACTCATAGAGAATCCATAGGGATTATTAATTAATTTATAAATTTATTTCTGAATCATCTTTTCAGCCAAATAGAAACCAGTGTGACACAGAATTTAATACCATTTACACAACTGCAAACTGCAAAAATTAAGAACTACTTCAACCTAAAAATTAAAAAAAAATCACTCGGAGACCAGGAGAAACAGAGATTTTTATAACTCACCTAAAAGTAAACAAAGAAAAGCCTAGTCTACTCTTTCAAAGAAAGTTCCAGAACTGAGATACTACCATGGATTAGACTTTATTTTGTGTTTCAACCAACCCAGCCTTTCTTGATAGAGGAACATGGAGAACAGCTTCCAAAAAGTAGTTCTTAAAGTAGAAGTAGCAAACTTATAGTCCTCACACAGCCCTCACATGCATTTTTGAAGCCTCAAGATCCCTGACATTACAATGCTTAAATGTAGAAATTATTGTTGGTCACATAGTCAACCAGATGTTTAGACTGGATTTGGCATTTTTATCCACCTATTGAGTCCTTCCCAAGGACCTGGGATAGACAGATGTTGTTTGATTGGTGTTAAAGGTATCATTGCAGGATGGAAGCTGTTCCAAGTGAAGCTGCCTTTTGCAATTGACTGGAGATGATTTTGTCATTATTATTGTTGGTCATATAGTCAGCCAGATGTTCAGGCTGGATTTGGCATTTTTATCCACCTGTCAAGACCTTCCCAAGGACCTGGGATAGGCAGATGTTGTTTAAGAATATTAAAGATATCATCATCATCATCATCACCATTATTATGGTTGGTTGCATAGTCAGCCAGATGTTTAGACGATTTGGCACTTTTATCCACCTATTCAGTCCTTCCCAAGGACCTGGGATAGGCAGATGTTGTTGTTTGATGATGTTAAAGGTATTGTTGCAGATTATTATTACTACTACTACTACTACTACTACTACATTTTAGTAGCACAGTAGTACACTGAGTCTCTGGTAGGCTTATTATACCTACTCTGGTTAAAAACAATTTCCTGAACTTCTCCAAACTGTCCCTGTGGCCTTCAAGCCTCCCCCGCCCCAAAAAAGAAAGGCTCCATCTTAAACTATGATCATGTTTTATATGAAGAGAAGGCAATTTTACAGATTCCCTGTCCCAAATGATTCTTGGTTTCAGTCGGTCCATACCAGAAAATTATTTTCAAATACTTTACTTTTTTTTCCATACAAATGGATGGTAATCTTTAATATCAATTGCAAAATTAATGGGATGTAGTTAGATCTAATGGAAATTGAATCTCATGCTTTTATCAAGGATTCTAATGACATTTTTTCAATAGTTTGTATAGCTCTGGGGGTTTTCTTTCCCAAGCAAGAGCTTGATTGTTTTATATTTCCCAAGTCCACGAGAGGTCTTCCACAAATTCAATCAATGTTGCCTTGGAGCTATGTCCAAGCCTGAATCCTGACTATGACAGGGCCAGATAATCCACTTCCTCCAGCAATCTCTGACGCTGCAGGCCTACCACCTTTTCCACAACTTTCCCAAAAAAGAGAAGGTTGGAGCCTGGATGGAAATTGTCTAGTACAGCTGGGTGCAGTGATGGCCTCTTTTTTTTTTAATTAGAACTTTTATTAAGATATATAAAAAGTACAAATAAAATACAAATCAAAAAGTATAGAAAAGAAAGAAGATAGAACTAAAATAAAAAGACAAAAACTAAAATAGTGAGAATAGGTAGAAAGGTGAAATGGAAAATGACTTCTGACTATCTCCAATACAGATACAGTGATGGCCTCTTGAGAAGGAGGCAGGCCACTGCTTCCTTAAGAGCAGGCTGAACCTCCTCTTCTGCAAAAAGGCATTTACCCCCACTTGAACCCAGCTACATGTTACTTCGGGGAGGCCATAACCATCCAGGAGGGACATGGATCTAGCACACAGGTGGCAGCATTCAGCATCCCAAGAACCCTGTCCACTTCCTCATGTGTAATCAAATCAAATTCCATCCAGATAACCAGATGAGACTGGCCTCAATCATCTCCATAGGACCAGCACAGTCCAACTGTTTAGATGTTTAGCGTCATCCTTACAACATCCCTGCAAGGGATCCCCTGGCTTCTCCTTACCTAAGAGGGACAATATCACCCAAAACAGGGCCACCAGGCAACTATCAGTAGATACGACAATGGTGGAAAAATAAGCAGATTTCACTGCCCTTATTGCCATAAGGTATACCTTAATATAGGCTCTTATATGCACTCAGTCAGACTCACTTTTTTGTCAAACATTATAGGAGAAACAGCCAAAGCACAAGGAAATAAACAAGTAAACCAACAGCAGCAATATTCTGTTGGCTACTGTTTCTTGCCTTTATGCTTTGCCTTGTTTCTATTTTACCGTATTAACTCTGACATACCATATCTCAAAGGAAAATTATTTCATCATTTTGATAGAATTTTTTTTTCCCCCTTGGAGGGCTTTTTAATATTATACATTAGATGCTTTATAAAATTGGTTCCCAAACCTTATTTGTGCAGACCACTATATTATCACTGACAATTTTTGAGGGCTACCTCATGAAGCAAGGGTTAGCAAAACAGTGCCCGTGGGATCTCTGATACATTTCCTCCCCTAGATGGCATCCACAATGCCCCAATATTAAATAAGAATAATTATTTTTAAAACTTTAAATGACTTATGAGACTTTTGGTGTGAAGTTTTTGAGCAAGAACACCTAACTCCTGTTTACTGGGAGACTTCCCAAGATTTTCCTATTTTATAATTTTATTTTTATTTTGGCACCCACACTAGACAAATACACACATACATTGGTGGTGACCCCCAGTTTGGGAACTCTGCTTTAGAAATAACACAAAATTGTGGGAGGGTGGGAGATAGACAAATAGACAGACAGACAGACACAATGAACCTAGCCCAGCCTTTCCCAATCTGGCTTCTTCCTGATAAATTGGACTTCTAGAATACAGCCAGCATGTAACAGAAAAAGTGAAGATTGTATTCCTCCTCACTTTTTTGGTCCATTCCAGTGAAGCTGATGGTGAAAGTTTATGTTTGCAAAGTCTTTCTGAACAGACAGAAGTTCTCTGGCAGAAAGTCACTGTTTATAGGGCAATCAAAGCTATTGCTTGAGAAAAAAAAATCTCAGAGCCTATACAAAGCATTGAAAAATGTAGTAAGTAGTAACATATGAACCCTTGTTATAAGATATATTTCCATTATATCCTTGACTATATCTCATTAATTTTGCCACTGATACTAGTATGGAAAAAAAGTAAAGTATTTGACGATACAAATAGAATATCACAGATTTCTACAGAGTTACATATCCCATCCAGCAGCATCTGGTTGATCTTCTCTGGGTCTAGAAGCTAACATGGCTAATTAATATTTGGACAGAAGACCACCAAGTAATACTGGGCTGTAAGCTAGACTAGGAAGTTAAAAACATCTCAAAAACATTCTACAGTCAAGAGAATTGCTCAGAGGTACCATTTACCTTAATGGCTTGAGAACCTAAAGCAGGGGAAGAAGATTATTCTGTTCATATCCGATTTGTGGGCTTCCCTCAGGTGTCAAACTGACCAATGGAAATAGAAATATGGCCTAGCTAACCCTTTCTGGTGGTCTGATCCAGCACAGCTCCATCTGTCCTTAAATTCATCCATAGCTACTTTATTGTTAGTGTAACAAATAACAACTTGCCTCTAATAGACCTGTTATCTCTTACTGAGAAAGTTAATGTATCTCAGCAGGTAATTATATTTACCCCCAAGATATTCAGTTTATAATTCTATTTGCAAATTGTTAAATCAAGCCACAGCAAATAAGAGGACTGCATATAATCTCCAAAGTACGACAACAACAAAGACTAATATGAGCTATTTTGTCCTTGTTCCTAGTGCATGATATAAAGACGGAGGGGCAGGGGGGAAAGAAGACATTTATTTCTCCAAAAAAGTTTAAAAGAGCAAAAGTACATCAGCTTATTCCAAAATCATCTTTCACATGTTCAATAAAATAAGAAATGCTTTAAAAGAAGATATTACATACACATACATCCAAGGCAAAGTTAAAGATTCCTTTAAAAAAACATTTAAGCTGAATTCTCCAGCATTCTTCTTCCCAGATGCTTCAGTCAGGCAGAAAGCTTCATCTATAAGAAACTTAACTTTTTATTCCCCATAGGCCTCTCCCCTAATGGCTTTACTGGTTACACAGTTAACAAGAAAATGGCATAATAAATATTTAAATCATACCCTCAGTCTTGAGCATATTTTGCCCCATTTCTCATCATGTCTGCAACTGAATTGCCCACATTAGTGGTGAAGCCATCGCCTTAATCCTGTCAAGCTCAAAATAAAAACCAAAGACTGAGACTCTTAAGGTCTTTTAAGAAAATGTAATGCCCACTTCCTACAGGTCATAACACTTGTCAGTTTAATTCCAGGCTACTTTTTAAAAGCCTAAACAACAGCCTTGACCCAGAAACCATTTTGCCCCCACCCCAAACTCCTTATAAGGATGTCCCTAAGAATCAATATTTTGAAAGCATGTCGTTTATGTGCCAAACATTAATAGTATTCCAAAAGTCAGGTAAGATCTACACCATGACTTTGTTCTATGAGAACTTCATTAGATCAGTTCTGCTGATCCTTTCAAAGAACCTGCCATAAAGGATTTATTTAATTGTCCTTTCCAAGAAATAGTATCTGTTTGTTGGTTTGAAAAAATACAAAATATTTTAGCATATTTACCTTTAGATCATTTTTATACTCTTTTTATAGTGTTTGTAATGTGGTTGTTTTGTTTTGAGGGCCATCATCATCATCATCAATTAATTAATTAATTAAATATTTATACTGCCTAGAAAGCCATTGCAAACCAACCAATTATACAGAAATCCCCTGAACATTTAAATATAGGTTTTCATATTTGTTTCTTGGTAACAGAATGCATACATCTTTCTTTCTATCTTCCTAGCTGACCTTGGCTAGGAAAACTAAGCATTATCAAACCCAGCTAGTGCCTGGATCCCCAGGAAATACTAGAGTTCTAGACTATTGCGATTTCAAAAAGCATCACCGAAGACAACAGCAAACCATTTCCATACTGTGGCCAAGATAACTCAATGGGCATGTCCATTCCAAAGAGCTGAGCTCAACCTGAAGATAGCATTACTGTTTTTTTTCTTCTGTAGTTATAAAGCAGTAATTTCTGCTTTATCATTTGATTATATTGTTTCCACAGAAGTGCCACTGCATTGTACAGTATTATAAACATGCAACTACAAATAATTCCGTAAGGGTCTAGAATTTAGAAAGTTCTACAAAACATTTGCAGGACTGTTCATTGTATTGTCCATGAACACACTAATGATTCTGACATGACACATGATGAGTCTGAATTCAGAGGGTTTCAGATGTCCTTCTAATACATCCTCAGAGAAGAAGCAAATCAGCAAAATAGTTCTTCACAGAATGGAGTTTAAGTTCCTTTGGTCTAGAATGAAAAGCATGCATACATTTTTCCCCCTTCACATATGGAGCATATAGAAGATAAAAGAGACCATGCTAACCCAGAACATATGTTTTTGGCTAGAATTACACTACAGTTTATTATGTCCATCCCTGGAACAGTATTTTTACTGTATTACAACTGCCATGGGGAGGATAATATAAATCCATTGCACGCTGACTATAGAACAAAACAGCTTCTTACACCGGAGTAGATTCAAGACACTGCCTGAAATTATGGCAAAGAATCAAATTATTTATTCATTTCATGCTTTGTATTCTATCCTTCCTCCAAAAAGTTCAGAGTGAATGGAGATTCTCTCCCTACACCATTTTAACCTCAACAATTATGAAAGTGAGATTAAATTTAGAGTCAGCTTTATGGCTGGATGGGACTTTGACTGGCTCTCCATAACCTGAGTCTGGCACACATCCCTATACACAATATACACCTTGCTGAAGGTGGAACAGGGGGAATCACATTTCTAGATGAAGCTTCCTTGACAAGTTTTGTCTGCATGTAGTACAGGTGTGCTATGTAGAATTAAAGTCTTTATATAAGTAGGAATTAAATTATTGGCATTTCATTTTATTTTTCATTTACTAATTTTTCATAACGAGTAATGATTTAATAGTTATATAAACAAGAAGATAGCAACAAGTATAAAACAGATAAACTAATTTATAACAGAAATTAATCTATTTATTTTATACCAGTTCCCACAGTCTTGTTTATATTATTATTAAATCATCATATTATGTGAAAAAAATGGAATTCGTTTTCTGAAAAAGGCAAATCTTTAATCTTTTAACTCATCTACCCTACAGGGAAAGTTATGATTTGGTTGCCACATAAAATAGTAATTCAGCAACTAAAAACTAATTCTGAAAACCAATTGGAAATGTTACTGCTATTTTTTTAATCTACCCAATTACAAATTTCCTTGCATAGATAGCAAAGATGTTAAAGGAATAAGAACAGTACATGATACAAGAATAAATAGCATAAGAACAAAATATACATAAACATGTTTCTCTTCCCCAAGTATGAGGGCACTTAAATTTAAAACTGAATTTTCTAATTCTAGAAAGCTCAGGAAAATTTTAAAAATATTCTGCAGCGGCACCAGGAAGAAATCTTCAGGGGAACTATTTCATAAAGTGACCTCACCACTGGAAAGTCTTACCTTAACTTCATTTTGTAGGACATTCAAAAAAGCATCAGCTTTTACAATTATACCTGAAGAGCAGTGCTGAAAATAATGCAGCCTGCAAAGTGCTTGCTACCAGCCAACACTCCTTCAATCCCTGGGATCTCCAAAGTGGACAGGGACCAAAAATGTGGCTCATTTTTCATTCATTCATTCATTCATTCATTCATTCATTCATTCATTCATTCATCCCATTTGTATCCTACTACAACTGATTTTACTCTCAATGATTTACACAATATAAAGCAAATTTAAAACATCCATGATAAGTTAAAAAAAAAGAAACAAATTTCTAACAATGAAATAATGAGAAAACCAAACCAAAACAAAAAATGACATGGTCAGATTAAAATGTTCTACAGAATCGTTCTAACGTTTCCCTGAATGAACTCCTGGCTTCAGTTCCCTTATGTCCTGATGAGCACTAGTAGTTTTCTCTAGAAGATCTAATAGATCAGGCTGATTCAGGCTAGATCAGGCAGTCTGTAGTACTTGGTGTCAGGCCTTAGAGGGCTTGGTAGATCAAAACTAGCACTTTAAATTGTACCCAGAAACTAACTGGCAGCCATTGCTTGGCTTGCAGCATACATGCAACATGTTCCCAGTGACACAGACCACTGCATTCTGGACTAATTGCAGTTCCTGAATGGTCTTTAAAAGCAGCCCTGTGTAAAATGCATTGCAGTAATCCAACTGGGTGGTACTGACAGAATGAGTTACTATAGCAAGGTCCTCCTGTACCAGGTAAGTTCAAAACTGGTGTACCAGCTGAAGCTGGATATGGTTTCCATCTGCTGTACCAACAGGAGCTGTAAGACCAGAAGGATCTCCAGATCATAGACCTACTTCCTCAGTGGTAGTACTGCCTGTCCAAAGATGGTGTTGATAAAGAGCCTTGATGGACAAAAAATACCTCCATCTTGCAGGATTCATTCAGCCTGTTCTGTCCTATCCAGACCCTAAGCCTCTGGGCACTGGAATAGGCATCAATTTATCCTGGAGTGGTAATGTTGGAAGATCTCACCCACTGGCTTAGTAGAGATGTTAAACTATAATGGAGAGTGGATCAACCCTTGTGGGACCCTCTGATGTAGGGGCCACCAGGATGACTACTCTTCCCCCACCACAACTGCCTGAGATTGGCCAGTGAAGAAAAAACAAACAGTGCTTCCAGTGCACAACTTGATAAGATTGTCCAGTAAGATACCATGGCTGATAGTATCAAAAGTCATTGAGATATCTAAAAGGACCAGGAGAGTCACACTATCCACATCCTGGTCTTGACAGAAGTCATCACTGAGATTCTGGCAAATCTGAGCAACTATATCAGCAAAATGCTGTGGAAATTGGTCACAGCAACCAAGTGAAACATCTTGCTGTTAACTCTTTCTTAATAGGGAATTAGTCGCCGTAAAAAAGGCTAGTAGGCAACAGCCCCATGACACAAGAGAGGAAAAGTAAAAGTGGTTCACTTCTCTCATCA
This sequence comes from Liasis olivaceus, assembly GCA_030867105.1. NCBI lineage: Eukaryota > Metazoa > Chordata > Lepidosauria > Squamata > Pythonidae > Liasis > Liasis olivaceus. Next base: position 50,676,218 of record CM061348.1, read on the forward strand.
TCACACATGAGCATATACTTGTGTTTAATCACAATAACTTCTCATCTTTCTCCACTAGCACTCTAGGCATCATTTCTGCCACTTTATTTCCCCGAAGTTCTCAGTAAACTAAAGAGTCTACTAAGATCAGCCAGCAGGGAGAGGCTGCTCGGGGGCAATCTTGCCCAGCATTTGGCTTGCCTCTAGTTGCCAGTGGCTCACTAAAGCACCAGGCACTGCTTTAGGTGGATGTACCTTGGCCTCACACAGGCTCAGAACACTGACTGACAGATGGGCCAATGCTTGCATATTTCAGCATTTGGAATGGAATAATTAAGTCAGATTACTCCGGGCCCCTGTTACGTTTTCCTAACAACCACAGAAGGATAAATGCTAACAGAAATAATAAAGTACATTTCATTTTACAAAGTACTTATTCTTTACGAGATAATTAGATGTAATTGCATTAGGAGAGCAACAGAAACATCACTTTTTAATCTTTCTGTTTCCTCCAGGTATTTTGGACTCCATCATTCCAATCTTCACATCATTGACCAGGGTAATGGAAACTTGCTTTGAGGGCAAAGGTGGGAAGGCTACTGTAAACCAATGTATAGGCTTTACTCTGTAAACATACAATTCTCTGATATTTGAGGTACTCAAGATACAAATGAAATAGAGTTCACTAAATGGGATTTTTTTTAATTTCATGCCAAATGTACTGTAAAATTTGTATCACAATGACTTCTCCTCCAAATCACACTATAGTCAGGCATCATAACCACAATGATGCCAAAGAGGTGAAATAAGCATTGTGTCCATGGCACAGCTCCACTCTTTCATACTTGCATCAGGACATCACACACGAGTATGTCACAGATGGAGTTTCCATTATAAAGTCACAAAGCACATTTCATCCTTTGCCCCCACGTAGATATCTATGGCTTTATTATTTATTCTTGTTTCAAAAAACCTTAAATAATATTTGTTTAAATTATTCCATACCAAGCCATTAAAGCTTGAATTGCCCCATGGACGGGTTTATATTTTTCATTCTGATAAATGTATTTGCAAGACATTTGGATATTACCCAGTGAGCCTGGGTAACACATATCTTGATGAGGCTATGCAAAATATACTTGTAAATACCAAATGGCTAAATATACTGTCAGACTCATACTGTCCTACTTCAGACACATTATGCAAAGCCCTAGCTCTTTCGAGAAGGCTTTAATGCTGGGAAAGGTGAAAGGAAAGAATAAAGAGGATGACCAGCAGCCAGGTGGATGGGCTCAATTACATTGGCAATGAGTGCACCACTGGAAAAGCTGAAGGACCAGGTTAGGGACAGATCATCATAGAGAAAAATCTATGTGAGCACTAAGAGTCAACAGCAACTTGATGGCACCTAATTAGTCACAAATATACTGTGCTCAATGTTAAAATAGTTTTGAAACCTTTAATATGGTTAAGATTTGGAAGAAAAAGTTTCCCAAATGAGGAGTCAGATCTTGAGATGCAGAAACTAAGCTGGATTGCAGACTTTGCCCAACACCACCTTTACAAAGGAGATAAAGTTTCTATAATCAGATAAAACATTTTTAAAGTTTAAATCAGTTCAATTGCTCAATTTACTTTTAAGCCAATATATACGTCTAATCACACATGGAACTCAACAATTTATCTATAATGTGATCATTTAAAAAAAAAACTGTCATGCTGTTAACCATAATATTGGAGACAGACTGCTTAGGCAAAGCACTAATGAAATTCTTATCAGCTAGATAGATTGTACATCTGGCCTAAGCTCTGAAATAGAGGCAAACAGCCAAACTGCTTAGCTAAGTGACTTTTAAAAATTATTTCTTACCCATTATGTTCTGCAATTGAGCAAAATTTAGGGTTTGTTTTAAAAACAAAACAAAACAGAGGTTCAACCAAGCATAAGCTGGTCTGTATTAGTAAGGATGCCACAAAGATTCAGCAGAATATCTTGCCTTATAAAATGATCCTCCGCAGGTGTCACTTTCATCTGATCCACATAAATCACCTTCTCTGGCAGCAATCATGCCAGCAATACAGCTATTCTCCTTTAAATATGAGACACAACACTGCTTCTGAGCAATTCTGCAACAAATAAAAAATATATTGCTTTCAATACACAGGCTGCTACTGGCGAACACTCTTATACAGTGAAGATGGAAGGCACAGGACACAAGCAGTACATGTTTAAAATATATATCAGATTTAAATGAATATTAAAGCCGAAACACCAAGTTTTACAACTGTCAACTTATGCTCTTTTTAACCTTATTTTATATCATTTTGCTTAGCATAAACTACTTGGCAGGTAGTTTTGTTTCTCTGAACAAGAAGAATGGAGTATTACAACAGAAACTTGTATTTAAATGGTGCAGGGAGATGGTATATATGTGTCGGCACAATCACATTTGTGTCCTGCTTCAGGCATAAAAATGCAATGGTTAGCACTAAAAATGGAGAAGAAAGGAATCCTATACAAAACTACAACTGAGTTTTGCAGATATACACCTCCCAAAGTTATAACCCAAATGTGTACTATTTAAATGTTATGATAAAGTTCATAGATACAAAAAAAAAAGGCAGAGAAAACTACTCATCAAGGAATTCTATTTGGTTTGAATATGATTTTCTTCATTATAAGAAAAGTACATGTATGTGATTATTAAATGCAAGAGCATTACTTGGAAAAATGTGTTCATTATGAAATTGTACACAAAGGAAAAAAACACAAAAATGCATGCCATATTTTGGTTCAAATTTTGGGTGCAGTTTTTTAACCGTTAGAACTACTGAAATTTCAAGTTCAAAATACTTTATATATCACTAAGCAAGACCAGATTTGCCAGCTCTGACTTAATTTTTATCACAAAGTACCTACATTTTGCTATAAAGATCTTGCCTCCGTTTTATTTCTCTCTGGTGCTGTGCTTGTAAAAAGACTGGAAGTACAGAATCAAAAGGAAGAGATAAAGTTACACTTCTGAATTTCTTCTCAATTAATAAAACCAGTTTTATTATTTCTTCATATTTATAGTTAGCTAGGCCTAAATAATTCATTTCTACACAAGCCATACAGACCTGACACAGCACAATGTGTCCAGCATGCTACTTTCAAATTCAAATGGACACTTTGCTCATAGCTATGTTGTCCCACTACATACTACAATGCTACATGTCCAGCAGAACACAAATATCTACATACCCACAGCTTCTGTACCTTCATCAACTTAAAACATGAGCCATGATTCATCCAAAGCTATGTATTGTCACATCAGCAAAGAGGCATCAGGTAATTGCTAAAATACTTTGGCTGGCACATTTTAGTTCTGAATTTGTTTCAGTGTATCCGTTCCAAGGGTGCAGTGGCAAAGCCATTATAAGAGTCAGAACTGTGTATTTTGTGATTAAAAAAAAAAAGGATTCTCAACACTTCAAAAATTTCCGAGTAAGGCTAGATTCATTTCCAGTCTGATTATAAGTCCAGAACTCCAGGTTCAGATGATGTATACCAACAGCTAGGTAACCAAGTAAAAATTGCAAGACAATTATGTCACTCAAGATATCCTTCTGAATAACCTCGTTGGAATGGTCTTTGGAGGCACAACTTTGTAGTGGCTCTTGTTTGGGGAGAGGGGATTCAGAAAGCAGAACTGAAAAATATCCATTTGATGCCATGCTTGCTGATCATCTTATCTTGGTGAGTGGTTCATCTTATCTTCCATGCCACTTAACATAAACATGGAATTGTTGAAACCATTTTTTTTTCCGGGTCTGTTGCTTTGGTTCCACCCGTATGCAGATGATGCCACAATCCCCCTCTCTTTTCCTGTCAAACCCAAGGACACTATTCGTCAAAACAAAATGGAGATCCGATAGTTGTGTTTATACTTCCAGTGAAGGACTTGGACTGAGACTGAAGCTTCAGTAAAGGACAAAGGCATCGATTCCTGGAATTTGGCCTGTTGCAACATGATTTATATGATACAGGGTCACCTTTGGAAGCTAGAAATGTCAGCTATGCTGGAGTTTCAGCAGCTTTGCTGGCTATTTTATGTTTCCAATCACAGTTCAAAGTGCTAATTATGCATATAAAACCTACATGACTTGAGAGAAGGCTACAGGATCTGAGAAACAACCGCACCTTCAAAACTCTGCCCCAGGAAAGAAGGCATGTTTGACCGAAATGTGAGAAGAGGCTTTCTGGGTAGCTTATCTCAATTTACAGGAAGTTGGCCTAAAATTTATTAATTTTACAGTGTATATAACCTACTCCAATCCCAAAGGACTCTGAGCAGTGTACAACAGCAAAGAAAAATCAAATCAAGTTAAAATCAAAAAGTGTAATAATGAATAGGTCAATCCAGTCATGAAAAACAAACAAACAAACAAAAATAACCAGAAGAAGCTGAGATGAAACCCAATAAAACCCAAGGTAAGTGCCCACACTCAGTTAGCTGGGACCAAAAGCACATTGAAATAAAACAGCTTTAACCTTTTTCTGGAATTTCAGCAAAGTGGGAATGCACATCCTTCTGAGGGAAGAGTATTCCATAAGGTCGGGGCTGCCCAGAAAAGACCTATAACAAAATGCTTTGATTCAAGCATGCTTTTGACATGTAAGCTGGTCAAGCTACTGAAGTCACTTGTTTCTTTCACTAATGTGTTTTAATGGAGTTTTGATTATGTTTGAAATTATGCTTTAAATTTATCATTAATTTAGTTTAAAATCTTTCTTTTCCTTATAATCACCTTGTAGATGGGTGGAGTAAAATTACAATGAACAATTAAACAAGCATGCTTGGAAGATAGATTGGGTAGCCTTGCTATGTACCTAAATTCTCAGACAAGACAGAGTACACAAGGAACTAGGTCTTTATTATTGTTGTTGGTGGTGGTCACACAGTCAGCCAGATCTTTAGACTGGATTTGGCATTTGTATCCTCCTATCGAGTCCTTCCCAAGGATAGGCAGATGTTGTTGTTTGATGGTGTTAAAGGTATCGGCACAGGATATAAGCTGTTCCAAGTAAAGCTCACTGATGATGATTTTTTCAGTGCTGATGGTCTTCAAGTGGTGCTCCAGATGTTTTGGGATTGCACCCAAGGTGCCTCTTACTATTGGTACTATCTTTGCTTTTTTTGCCACAGTTGTTCTATTTCTATTTGCAGGTTTTTGTATCTTGTGATTTTCTCCAGTTCTTTCTCTTCTGTTCTGCTGTCTCCAGGTATTACAATGTCCCTTATCCAGACTTGTTTTGTCTTTCTTATCAACAGTTGTTAACTCTGGGGTGTTGTGTGGCAGGTGCTTGTCTGTCTGAATTCTAAGGTCCCAGAGCACTTTAGTTTCTTCATTTTCTATTACTTTGTCGGTTTTGTGGTCCACCAGTTCTTGCTTGCAGGCAAATGCTCTTTTTTGCAGTTATTCCAGTTCTCCATTGTTGCTACTTTGTCATGCCGTTGTTTGTAGTCAGTCTGTGCAATCTTCTTGCAGAAGCTAACTGGTGGTCCACTGTTTCTTCAGCTTCTTTGCAGAGGTGGCATTTGCTGTCTATTGCTGTTTTCTCGATTCTGGCTTTGTATGCATTTGTTCTTAAGGCTTGGTCTTGTACAGCCAGAATTAGCCCCTCTGTCTCTTTCTCCAACTTTCCTGTTTTTAGCCATTGCCAGATCTTGTTGTTATCTGCTTTGCCTGCTAATTTTTTTGTGTACTAGCCATGTAATATTTTGCATTGCCACGTCTCTTTTCTGTTCTTCATTTGGTCTTTCTTATAGGCCAGTTTGGTTTCTTTGGTATTCAGTATGTCTTCATGGTGTAGTAGCTTCAGTGCATCTTCTTCACTGTCCTTCAGATATTCTTCCAATGCCCTTTTTTCTTCTTCAACTGTCTGGGGTACTTGCAACATTCCACGCCCACTTATGCTCCTTGGTAAGTAGTCTATCAACATCACTGTGAGGATGAAGGGCATGATTCATTGTCATTATTTTTCTGGTCTTCCTATCTAGGGCTTCTGGTTTTGCTTGAGTCCAGTCCACTATTCCAGCTATGTATCTAATGACTGGAATTGCCCAAGTGTTAATTGCCTTAATGGTATTTCTGCCCCTAAGTTTGGACTTTAAGATCTTCACTCTCATAATGTATTCACTACTAACCTTCTTCTTGACTTCAATGTGCTTGACATTATCAGCTTGAAGAAGGCCCAGGTATTTGTAGTGAACTTCTTCATCCAGACTCTTGATGTTATTTCCATAGGGCATCTTGATTCCTTCAGTTTTCACTATTTTTCCCCTGTTGATGGGAAGGGTGGCACACTTGTCCAGTCCAAACTCCATTGCAATATCTTGGCTGTATATTCAGTGTTGAGCAGTGATTCTATTTCAGATGGTGTTTTTCCATACAGCTTCAGATTGTCCATGTAAAGGAGGTGGGATAGCCTAGCAGATGTTTTTGATGTTTGATAGGCATGGCCTGACTTGCTCAGTATTGTTGATAGAGGAATCAATGCAGTGACAAACAGTAGTGGTGATAGCGAGTCTCCTTGAAAGATTCCTCTCTTGATATTAACCTCTCCCAGTCTATCACCATTCACCAGCAACTGTATCTTCCACTGCACCACTGATCTTTGCACAAAGCTTCTGATGTTTCTACTGACTCCTGTTATTTCTAGGCACTTGATTCATGTGGCAGGGGGTCAAATGCCTTCTTGTAATCAATCCAAGCTACATTCAAGTTGGTCTTACTTCTCTTGCAGTTTTCCAAAATCAGCTTTGTCAATTAGGAGCTGATCTTTTGTTCCTCTGCTGTTTTGGCAGTTTCCTTTCTGCTCAGATGGAAAGAGCTTGTTTTCAACTAGATGTGTTGGACAGCATCAGCTACCACACCAGTTAGCAATTCAAAAGTTTTGGTAAGCAGGTAATTGGCCTTTAGTTACCTGGTGCTGCCCCTTTTGTTGGATCTTTCATTATCAGGTAGTTTTGCCAGATCTTAACCAATCTTCAATTTCACCTCCTTGCAGTATGTTGTTAAACTGTTTGGCAATGAATGGGTGCAGAGCAGTCAGATGTTTCAACCAAAACCCATGCAGTTCAACTTCACCTGGTGCTGACTAATTCTTGATCTTCTTTGCCCTTTTCTCCACCATTTCTGCTGTTATTACAAATTTTTTCATTTCAGCTTCTTTTTTATTCTTATCCACCTCCATTGTCCAAACTGCATTCTTGTTGTATTTCTTTGGGTTGTCTCAAACCCAGGTATTGGGTTTGTACTGTTGCTTCTTTGTCAGGTATTGACTGGTTCATTGCAGTCTCTCCGTTGATGGATTGGTAGAAACATTTCTGATTTGATTGAAACTGGAGATTCTGCCTATAGTGTACAATTTGAGGTTCGTATCTGCTGATCTTTTTGGCTATGGTTGTTATTTGCTGCTTCTCTGTTATTATTTCCAGTGCTTCTTTGATTTTGTTTCTAGGAGATATTTCTTGATCAGGTATTCTTTGGTCTTCTTGTTCTTCAGCTTCTTTCTTTCATCTACTCTAGCTTGCTTGCATCTGATCTTAGCATGCTGATCTTATTTTCCAACCTGATCTTCCATTTTGGTGGGGCACTATTTGGCTTTTTGTTGTTGTTGATTTTGCATCCAGGGTATTCAGTTGTAACTGCAACCATGCTGTACATTAGTTGGTTTGTTTCTTTCAGCAAGTTGGTGTTTTTATTATTGTTGTTGTTATTGTTAGTGGTGGTGGTGGTTGCACAGTCAGCCAGATGTTTAGATTGGATTTGGCATTTTTATCCACCTATGGATTCCTTCCCAGGGACCTGGGATAGGCCGATGTTGTTTGATGGTGGTGGTGTTGCTGCTGCTGCTGCTGCTGCTGCTGTTGTTGTTAGCATGTTAAGGATAGAAAGACATTCGTTTCTCTATGAGGTTGACTTTTTTAGCTAAATAATTATGTGAGCAGCACTCTGCTAATGCATACAAACAGAATTTCAGCTCTCCTTCCCCTCTTTTGCCATCTGCTTTCAGAAGATGGAGTATAGCAAATTGCTTTATGACCTAACTGCTTTACCATTCTAAGGTCAACTATCTCCCTGTTACTTCTGCTAATATGATGGTGGAACTGTCCTAAGTTGTATCTAGGTGTATAGCTAATACTAAATTTCCCAAAGCAACCAGGGCTGGCTCTAGGCTAAGGCCAATTAGGCACTGGCCTTGGGGCACTAAATTTTAGGCCTGGCAAGCTCCCTTCGGCAGATGAGGCTCCGCCTCCCTGCTGCACTCACTGTGCTTATCCCAGGGCTACACCCTCACCCAGCGCCTGGATCCCAGGTCAGCAGCAGCAGGTTGAAAATGTGAAGTCAGCTGTGAGCAGTGGAGGGTGGCAGGTGTAGGTGGCAAAGTGCAGAGCAGCCAAAAGGGCAGAAATGGGAAGGGGAAGATGGGGGGAATTGAAGCCCCCTTGCAGTCCCAAATGCAGGCACACTGCCAAGTGCCCCAATTTTGATTATGTGACCACAGGGATGCTGCAATGGCCATAATTTTGGGGACCAGTCGTACCTACATTTTTTCAGCACCGTCATAACTTCAAACTGTTGCTGAATGAATGGTCATAAATCAAGGACTACCTGTAACAGACTGTATGTGCATGTCTCTCAGTTCTTTTCCTGCCTTAAGTTATCACAAGTACAGTTTGTATGGTTGAGAGATCACATGATAGGATGGCAGATGGTATTTATTTTCTCCTTTCTGTCACAATACTAAATGCCATGCTTTTATCACAAGATGCTTTCTTTTGCAAAGTCACAATATAAAGAGTAGTTATGTTTTGTAAATTATGTTATTTCAAAGTTGATTTGAAATTAATAGAATTTTATGAGCAGGCATTCAGTCTGACACTGGCATATGAAATAAAAATAAAGATCCATTAAAATACAACACCTCTTTCCTAGGAGAGCATTTTAAATGTGAACTTCAACAATTTAATTTCCCATTGTGCTAGATCCTTTTATCCTTCACAGCTAGAATAATTAGATTTTTTTTCTTTTTCTTTACTGGAATACCATACTATTTTAGTTCAAAAATCCAGTTCCTTCATATATCTCTAATAGTGCACTCAGCAAACTGTCATATGAATGTGGACAGAATACACAACCTTGGGCCACTGTGCGCAGTTATTCAGACTGAGGATTGCACAAGGGCATCACATCTAAGGGGACACCAGCAAAGTGCAAGGAATCAGTGGCACTTCCCTTATTTATTTATTTATTTATTTATCATATTTATATATCCCATCTCACCGTAAAGTGACTCTAGGCAACTTAGAATAAAAACAATCATAAAATCAAAATATTAAAGCAAATACAATTCAAAGACATCAACGATATTATTAATAACAAGATAGTCAAGAGTTGTCGTGGTCTGGATAAAACAAATGAGTGATCCACCAGCAGAAGGGAGGACCCTTGAGTGGCTCAGTGCGTAGGCGTGGCCAGCTTGTCCCTGACGAGATTGCTCACTTGACCAAACAGGGTGGCACATGAAACAGCAGGCCCACGTGCTCCCCACTTTCTCCATTTCAGGGACACCTTTTTAAAATCTGCACAAAAGTGTCTTGTGCCTTCACAGCAGCCCTGACATAACAGCTAGTATTTTGTAAAGGAAAACATGCAGATGGTTGCAATTGGAAAAAACATTATTCTTTGAGGTCTAACAATGCAGAGTCTTCTTCCTAAGTTATGAGTAGTAATAGATGTGAACAGATTTCGAGAAACAGACTTTTACCAGAGATGTTTAGGATGGAGTATTTTAGTATATCCTCTACATTAAATCAAAATATTACTAGAAAATGCCTGAAAAGTTTCATATGAATAATAATCTAAGCAATATATCTGGCAGCAGTGTCACCTGGAATGTAGTATATAATGTTGACTATATTATACAGTGCAGGAAGTTTGTAAACTCATGTTTGTGTGCCTGTTTTTTTTTTTTTTAACTTTTCTTTTACATACCTGCAAATATCACCTTCTGTTCCACTTACTGGAATTTCTGTACATTCATTGTTATCAATAGCCCACTGTTGTCCAGCAGCACAGCAAGTTTCAATTAAATCTTTCGTTGAATCTGAAAAATAGCAGATATATAGCTACATGTAATATGTTTGGGATATCAGAGCAAATAAGTAAGGCCTGTAACAGAATATTTTGTTCAGGAAGCCACTATAAAGGATTTTGGCCACTCCATTCTATTGCCCTTTCTCCATCCTAGATTTCTATGATGATATTTCAGTAAATAATCAGAACTCCATGAACGCTGAGCATGCTCAATCAGCATTGGGCTGTTTTATGCATATGTGTTTTGTTAAATGTTTCTCACCTGTCCTAGATCATAAATACCATGGTAAAGAATATCAGTAGAATAAACATCAGTCATTCTTCATGACATACAACTCCCAGCAATGGGACATAGAGAAGAACCTTTCAGCTGATCTTAATACTTGGGTGAGTGGAACTCCCTGAAATCATTTGGGGTTCTATATTAACACTTTGAACTAAGACTGGAAGCTTGTGCTTCTGCCTTCCTCCCCAACTTTAAAGGTTTTTGGAATCTTTGAAAACTTGGGGTTCTCACTCAAGTCCACTGATACCATTCACTTGTGTGTGAGTGTAGTGCCACTTTGGTTATGAGAGCTACTCAAGAATTAAAATAGACTTCATATGAGCCTGATTCTTGTTGCCTCTTGCCTCCCAAATGATGGACTCTAGTGATGGCTAGTGTGGGTTTCTATGAAAGATTTCCAATGATGTACTTCTGCAGACTTTAACAATCTGATTAACTATAATTTAGGCTTCAAACATTACACAAAATCTAGAGAACAAATCCTACTGAACATAATGTCTTATCTCTGAATAGACATATTATCATTCTTCTGTTCTAAAATGGTACTGTCCAGTCACAAGAAATAGGGATCAGCAGGCTCAAGAGAACATCAGTGTTTCAAAAATATAACTAAATATATATGGAAATAGATCTTCAAATGAACATAATGAGAACTACATTCAGTGGCCACAGAATATTGGCTGACTGCTGAACAAGGGAGGGAACTGAAAAGAAACAGTATATCCTGGAAAATGGATGGATGGATGGATGAAAGCCCTCTGCGCTGAAGTATTTTCTTTCAGATTCTATTTAAATGTAGTACATACTACATATGTAGTAGCTAAGTCATTGGACTAAGACTGAAGAGAACCAATTCAAGTCCATATTCAGGTACAGAAACTTGCCAGATGGATTTTGGCTAATAACAACTTACTCTTTCAGCCCAACCTGTCTCATAGGATTGAGACTGTGGGGATAAAATTGGAGAAAGAAACACTACATGAACTATCTTGAGCAACAGGAGGTAAAGGAGAATTTAAATCTAATTAAGCCTCTGACATTTTTAGTTAATGCATTTTTATACATGCTATTCCCTTACAACTCTAAAACAAAGCTGCTTATTCAGTTCCACCTACGTAGACCTCCAACAGCTCTTTCTAATGGTGCTTGGCAAATCAGATTTCTGAGAGCATACAAGAAAAGAAGCTATGCCACAGCAGATAGCAGATAGCATTGTCAATGGTAGCACAGGGAGCATCTCAGATTCAAAGCTTCCTAAAAACACAAGGTTTTAAAAAGTTGACTTTTTTAAAAGAATCAATCAATCAAACAATCAATCACTATGATTGAAGAACAGCTATCTCTCTTTCTCAAACTGGTGTTATTTATAACATGATCTAGAAAGTTTCACAAATATTTTATAACATATTTATGAAGCTTTCTAGGTCATTTTACAAATAAAACCAATTTGAATTAGCCTGTTTTATCTAATGATATGAACAAAAATGTAATATACTGACCCAATATTGACCAACTATTTAAGAATGATTTATCTTTTTAAAATCATTGTCCAAGTAGTGTTAGATAAGGCATCACTGGTCAAATATTAATTGAAGAGAAAATTCCTCTGAGGCCATGAAGTCCTCTAATTTGAAACAGTCTGAACTTTGCTAGTCCATATGCCTTCTGATGCTCAGGCTCAATACAGAAGGTTAATAGGATAACTTTAGATTGAGTAATTTATGCCCATAATTTGAGGCATACTAAATTAGCTGTCCAGTTGAAGAAATGGTTGAAGCTCATGAGCCACTTAAGAGTTCAGTCTATCATCAAAACAGGTATAAAACAGAAAGGTTCGTTGTCATTAAAAATTTTAATTATTCAATTAGTTAAAATGTTGTATATGTCATATTAACATCCAAAGTAAACCAAGATAAGTGCATACAGGTAACACTTCCAAATGTAATTGGGATATTATTGAAAGACTAATTAGTGCTTCCAAGTAGAACAACAAATTACAGTTGATAAACATTAATTCACATGTATTTTGTTGCCATAGCTGAATTTAACCCTCATTCTAAATATTCAATGGCATTAATGTCTGAAACCATAGGACACTTAGGTCCTTACAGTCACTGATTAATTTGCTCCTTGTGCTAGATTTCATCAAAAAAAATTGCAAAAAAAAAAGCCCTGCTGTTTTAATTTCTGCTCAAAAGAAAAACTTGGAAAGAGAATAGAAAAAAGAAAAGAAGCTGAGTCTGAAGTACAAAATTAGACAGCTTATGAAAGTAATTTGAAAAAGAGCAGCTAGAGAAGAAGGGATAAAATCTTCCCCTCTGAGCGGGAGTCATGATCCAGATGAAGGTCCTTCTGCACATACTTATAAATAAAATGGAAGGGGGCCAGGACTGGTTAGGTCTTCTTTGGCCTGAAGCCTTTTCTGAAATACAGTAGGTGAAAACTTTTTAGTTGGTTTACCTTTCAGGAACTAAGAAAGAATTTGAACAGTTTTATTATAAAGCAGAATCAGGGAGATGCGTGGTGCTTAAATTATCTTGTCTAATTTCCTGCTGTGGCGATATTCTGCTCTAAATTATCTCTGAAATGGAATATTGTGATGGGAGATATTACCTGGTACAAGGCCAAAGAAAGAGAGGACCAAGGGTAGGAAATTTTGTTTAAACTGTCCTGATCACCATATCATTTTTGTTCCCATACTGGATTTGAGTATTATTTTGTTCTCTGAAGCAGAGTATGGTACAAGTAAAACAAAAATATGTTTCCATAAGGTTACTTTTCTAAGCTTGAGATTAACATTGTTGAATTAACCTGGATCTTTTCCACCATTAGACTATTCATCTCCCACTGTGATACAGCAAACTGAACATCATATTGGCATCCTATGTGTAATCATATCTAGGTTCTGAAATTAAATCTAATAAGTTGGATTTTTCCTTCATACAACTTTTTCCACAATATCCAGGTAATTCTGATGTTCAAGTATTTGAATCAAAATCTGAAATCTAGGGATAGGGTAAAATTTGACAGCTGATAATCAACTGTGGCTTTGTAAAAAGGTTAGTCTCCCTCAAATCAACCTTGACTAATGATGACTATTAGAAACACCCTCATAATTTTCCTGATAATACTATGAAAATGATTTGACATTGTCTGTCTTCTTCTAGGATGTGCTTATAACTTTCCAGTCCAGCTCACAGCCCTGGACTTTCCTGGCAGTTTCTCATCCAAGTGTTAATCAGGCCTGAACTTCTGAGTTTCTGAGATCAGCTAAGATCACTAGGTGCTACCTTCTAGTTGAAGGAACATGAGCTGGCATTGAAATAATGAAATTGTAGATGATTCTAGCATGGAGTGCTATATCAACAACATAACCAAGTAACTGGATCAAGCACAAATGCTGAATATGTGTTTCGTTCAAAGAATAATTGATTGAAGTTGTAGAACGACATCCCAAGGGAAGTAAGAATAGTTTCATCATAGAGTTTAGTCTGTTGGTGGCCCTGGACCGAGTTGCATCTGGAAAGCGTTTTCCTGTTTCTGTTGATATTTCATTCCAGATCGGTTGATCTTCCAAATCTTCACTGATATTCCCTATCTATTTGGAAGCAACTGCTATTGTGACTAGTATCTCATGTTTTAAAATTGTATAACTAACATTGAAGAGCTCCAACATTTTAGGGATTTAGTTTTGGAATTCTGAAAACATATTATGGATGCTTTCACAAATCAGCTGGGGAGGGGCTGCCCATTCACAAAGCTGCCATGAGGAACATAACCAGTTGCAAAGTGCCACTTTCATAAAATGCTAGCTGCAGTTATTCTAGCCCCCCACCCCAATCCTACATGTTCCATACTATCTTACATGACTTTGTCCTTTAGGCAGGTGGGCACACTTCCAGAGAAAGCCTTGGTCTGTAGTTACTCATCCTCGTTTATTTTTTTAAAGGAAAGTTCTGGAGTCCATGTGGGATCCAGAGCCACTCTTGAATATAAAGTTGATGGAGGCTGGCACTTTGTTTTGCAGCATGTCTGCTTCTAATTTTTTAAAATATTTTTTTAATGTAAATGTCAGAGCCTGGCAGATATCAAAGGAAATTCCTGCATGCATATTAGGGCCCTGGGCACCACATTCGTAATTGCAGGCTTAACATGAAGACAAACAAGCAAATACCTTGAGTGGAACTCTGCTTATATAGCCACAATTACACATACAAGTATTTATGTACTGATTTCCCTTTCACCATTTTTTCTTCCTTCTTGTAAGTTTCTTGTATCTCCTTCAAAATTCATGCTTTCATATATTGCTTCCTCCCAGAATCTCTCTTTTAAATCTTTGCTCTGCTTCCAGTAATGGGATCATTTAAATTAATCTGTGTTCAATAAATAATTCAGCTATGCTTGGCTTTTCAAATTAAAAATCTGGAATGCCAAAAGGCATACATAAAATGGGATAAATAGATGTCTCTCCTTATCTCATGTGCAGAACAGAATAACCATCAGGCTGAATTATCTGATTGACTTTGTTCCTAAAACAAATGAACAGCTAATATCCTCCTGGACCGTAGTGGTGGATAATCATTCTACTTTGAATTAGCCAGGACAGAGGTCAACTAATTTAGCATGCTTCGGTTATATTTTTATGAGACCATGATTTTTAATGCTAAGCTTCAATGGAAGTGAAGGAAGGCTCTGCAGATCCTCAAAAGTCCTTCAGCTTCGAAACTTCTGTTCCATCCTCAAGTACAACCCTTTTTTCAAGTAAAGCTCAGTTCCTGGTGATTTCAAGAACACACCTACATTACTTGCTTGACATCTCCCACTGCCACCTTCTGGGATTTTTTTCCCCCACCTCCCCAGTCAAACTACAGTGCTGGTATTTTTGGTGGGTTCCCATTTAAGTACTAACAGGTACTTAGATGGGAGATCATATAGGAGAAAGAATTCATTTCCATACCACACATCTTGTCTGCTGGAGTTACTTTGGCAGAGAAATTTCATTGCCATTTGCTTTTCAAGAGTAAGGATTCCTGCTCGTACAGCTCCATTCACAAAGACTGCTAACTTGATTTCAGTTAAAATGGGGCCAGCTAGTAGGATCACGCTACCTCAATTCTTCTCCCATGTTTATAGGCAAGAACTGGCTCATGAATCACTGTAGCAGGGGGATTCCATCCTTTCATCCTTGAACCCAATCACTTTGAGAAAATTTGGAGAAGGAATATCCGAAACTTTCTTGATTATGCTTTTTTAGCTGTTGCCTAAGAAAACAGCTTCTGAATATTTTTAAAATGGGATGACAAAACAAAGTATGAAGGCAAACCCTTACGTTTGTGGTACGTTGTGGTCGTGCTTAGTTTTCATGCAGTGCTTCAGTTAAGTAATTGAAGCCGGCAATGGCTTTCATTCTGACCAGGAATATCACATTCTTAGTTTATATTTAAGTCATAGTTCATTCTAAGTAGCACTGGAGCTTAGATATGTTTTTTCTGCTTTTTGACGCACCATTCCTTTTATTGCTTACAAACGTATGCAGCAATTCATTGAGTGATTTTGAAAGTTTATCCCGTCATGCAGGTTTTTATCAAATGATAGTTTTGCTGAGAATATTTTCTGCTGTCTCGTTTAGCTCATTAATGGATGTTTTGATCCAGGTGGAACATAGTTACCTTGCCTAGTCTGATCTTAATGCAGCTATTGCTATTCTCCAGCAACTGAAATGATATCAACAGAACTGCCAGGAAGGCTAGAAACCCATTCATATTTAAACACAAAAACCTTGTGAGAGATAAATAACCACATGCAGTCAATTCTCAGGAGATTTGTATCACTGCCCAACTAAGTGTTTCTGTACTGTGGCTACGAGTACACTAAACTGCCTTTCTTGTGTTTAGTACTTCAAAAACACAAGCATCCTTGATCAAGCCAGCTGGCTATCATAATGCACCATGAATGCCACATACCTGTCAAAGGACTCCCAAATGCAAAACCAGGTTATCATTTGAGGTATCAAATTTGCCAGGAATAGCTAAAGGAATATATCCTTTTTAATTAAGACTTGTCCAACCCCCTATCATAAAAGACATTAAGATATTTTGTGGAATTTTTCTGTTCCACTCAGAATCCAAAAGTGGGAAGGAGACATTTCTGTTTTCATTCCTAATTCAGTCTACCTTGTTTTGTATGAGTTATGTCTCCAATACTTTAGTATCATTTAGAAAGTTTACATGGGCACATATACACATTCATATCAATCACGAGATAAGCACTGTTAGGCAGAGCACAGAAAAGGAGAGATAGTAAGCCAACAAATAGAGGTATGAGATAAGAAAAAGAAGCCTTCTAAAACTGGCTTACACAAACATCGTTCACTATACCTCTCCATATTGTTCCATCCTTACAAACCTTCCTTACTTTCACTATGTCCATAAACAAATTCTTACATTGTCTTTTGTATTTTAAACTACTCACCTCTTTTCTAGGTTCTTCTCAAATCATCCAATCACACCTTTCTTGGTCTTTCTTTTCCTCTCAACTCGTTCACTCTTCCTTCTTGTATCTGCTGTGCAATTCAATCCTCATTCATTCTCTCCAGATGACAAACCACCTCAATGTACTTTTCTCATATACTGTTCATTCACTTTTGTATTCAGTCCTCATTTATTCAGCAGTCATACATTCTTGACCCAATCACTTGTGTACCATACACATTTCTTAAGTACCCCATTCCCCGTTTTCAATTTACTTTTATGTTTTTCCTGATATACCAAACTCTCACTTCCACATAACAAAATAGGCTCTTAAACCCAACCATTTTTGCTTCTTTTGACAAATATTCATTGCTTGCAACGAACTATATACTATCTCTCTATTATATTTGTCCTTTTTCATCCCCTATCTTTAGTAATTATTCTATCTTGGTACATAGTTTCATCTGTGTGTTCACCTTTTGCATATAAATTACAATCATTCACTCTAACCATAGTATTTGATACATTAATGTTCAGATCTACGTTCCCCATTGCATCATACAGTTTATCTAATATTACCTGCAAATCATTCACGTTCTTAGCCAACAATATATCTATATACGAAAGTACACAGATATTCATGTCCCCTACCAATGACTTCTAATGTCACTCCAAGCATCCCTTATACATTTGTCTATAAATATACTAAAGAACTAAGGGGCATTACACATCCTTGTCTTACTCCCACCTTAAAGTTGAACCATTCACCAAACATCAGTCCTTTCTCGCACTTCTTTCAGTTACCATACTGCAGTCAGCCACCTTCAATTACATATTCACACAGAACATTACATGACATGACACAATTCAGTCCAATTAACTTTATCCTGTACTATCTCTCAACTAACAACAACAACAACAAAATCCTCTTTCTTTTTCACATTCATACACTTCTCAGTACCCTGCTGAAGAGCAGAATTTGGTCTGTACAGCCCCTGCCCAGCACAAAGCCTCTCTCCCCTTACCAAATTCTGCTCATTGTCACTTTTCAATCAGAATTCTATCAATTACCATCCCAGGCAAACTTAATTTGCATTCATTCTGAATGTTATTCCTCTATATAGGAGAACAGTAACTGCATTCTTACAATCATCAGGCAAAGAAACATCTTTCACACCTAAGTTGCACAGCCATCCCATAAGTAAACTGCACCCATATTTTTACATTTTTCCAGTTACATGGTCTACACCTGCAGATTTACAATTTTTCAAAATTGTCACAGCGCTTATGACTTCATCAGTTTTGTCTTGGACACTAACACTTCTAGCATTTGTTTTAATTCCACTTTTGAACATATTCCCATCATTCCCATGCAAATCTGTAAAGCACTCCTTCCATCATTCTCTTAAGTTTCATCCCAAATTTAGTTTCATCAGTTTTATTTTTTGAAATTCTATTCACTCTGCTGGAGGCTCCTTGTTTAGCCATCTTCACCCATTTCCAAAACAGTATTTTATTTCCATCAAAATCATATTTTCTCTGTATCTGTCAATCTTAATTGTTTCTTGTTCTGTTTCATTACATTTTTGCAACTATCTTTTTTCTCTAAATACAAATTGTATGATGCCTCATATCCTCATTTTACCGCAATCAGTCTCTTCTATGTATTTTTGTTTGTTGCGGTTTATTTTCCAAATACTTATTCTGCTTTCTCCTTTCATGCATTTTATGTACATTTCTATAAATATTTTCCTTTGATTTACGCCTATGGCTTATGTGTGAATTTTTGATAATTACAAAGGAGTTGTCTCCCTACCTGCTAATTACTTGGATCACCTACTTGCATCTAAAGTTTTGTACCAAAGGGGACATAGAAGGAAAAGAGTCTGCCTGCCTGCCTGCCTGCCTGCCTGCCTGTTGTGCAGAGAAGACATCATTCATTGTTACTTATCTTGGGAGCCAATAATTGCCTCATGCTCCTGAAGCATCCCCGTCCTCAGGGTTAGAGGAAAACAGTGGTGTGTGTGACAACTGACCCTTTAGCTAACATCACAAACAACACGCCAACGCTGAAAGGCAGTTGGAGGCCAAGGATTCCTTTGTGGCAGCAACTATGAAAAGCTTCAACATATAACTGGGCTCATATATTAGTCATGCTTACCTTGCAGTGAAGTAAATGGGATTTCAGCATTCTTGTTTTGGTTTTGCTTACAGAAGGAAACAATGCAGGCCTCAGCTGGATGCATTACAATAGTGCATGAACAACAGCATATGAAAAGTCATTTCATAAATATTGTTCAAACACACTGGGGGGGGGGGGTTCTACTTCATTCCAAACTTACCCAGAATATTGCATTGTCTGCTGATATTGAATGACAACCCAACATTTAACAATGCTGCAGTGAACAATGCTTTTTTTTTTTTAAAGCTAATTTCCACACTGCAAATCTGATTATCCACAAGTAAAACTGTGGAGACAAAGGGGGTTAAAACAATACAGAGCCCTTTAATGAGCCATTCATAGAAATAAATATCTGTGGTGCGGATTGGATTTTTGGTTTGGTTTTTTGTCCATACAGGATTAAACAACATTTGCTAGAAAGCCTGCTACTTACACAAAACCTAGGGATAGTTCCAAAAATGCATAAAACAGTTTATCCTTGCCTATGGCAAGTATTTTAATGTGGAGATGTTCCTTACAATCTTCAGAATGCTTTGCAATGGTCAAAATCCTGTCTGGGGGGCATCAGTGAGTGTGGATGTTCTACGCCCTATAGATAAATGCTGCCTCCAAAGCACAGTGTCAATGAACTTTTTCCCATGATTGGACAGTATACCTGTCAGTTACCTGACTCTCCTCTTCCCATTCTCCCTATTGTCCATCCTGTTGCTTTATATAGAAATGAAAAAATGCCATTTTTGCAGTAATAGCATTTATTTTTCTGCATTATAACGATGTTTCAAAGGCCTTACAAAGCTTCCTAGCTGCATGTGGGCTGCTGGGTAGAAATATATTTATTTAATCATATTTATATAGCTGCCCAACTCATCAACTCTTGGCAGCTGACCATAAAAACAACCAGCAGAAGAATCCTTTATGAGATGGCCCAACCTGGTGAAAGTAATAGAGACACAAAAAAAGGAACAAGGCCTGGTAATAAAAAGACAACCAGAGAAAACCACTCCTCATCTCAGGACCTGGGGAAAGAACCAGGTCTTCAAAGTTTGCTTAAAAGATGGCAGGAATCGGGCAACATGAGCCTCTGGGGGATATCATTCCAGAGGGTAGGCACCATAACAAAGAAGGCCTGCTTCCTGGGACCCATTAGATGACATTGTTTCAAGGATGGGACCTGGATACTAGGCAGGCTCATTGGTTCAATCCAAGGCATCTACTTCTTTTTGGAATTCCAGGTTCATCAAATCCAACGTGTGGCGACAGAAAAGAATCTGTGCCTTGCAAGACTGCAGCTACATGCTACAATTGATTTCCAAATTCTTAGGTTTTCCAGGATACTTTTCAGAAATGTCATTAAGCAATTCCCAGGAGTGAAAGCAGTGAAAAATGACAGAAGGAATTTCAGGAATATATTTGTTCAGCTTAGAAATCCTAACTCCCTTCTGAGGCTAGTCCAAGGATTCAGACCCAGCTCATATCATGCTTGGTTTTCATCCAGGAATTTTCTCTTCTCCCATAGTTGAGATTTTCCATTCATTCCATGTTCATATTTACTTGACAGTAGCAACAACAGCAACCATTCAGGCTAAACTGGCTCAGCATTCCACACTTTGTAGATGTAGTCATGAGTTAGAAATATGGATACATCCCTTCTTTTGTCAATGCCTGAGAAGGATCTGCATCTGGGTCGCTGGGTAGAGATTTATTTATTTATTTAATCATATTTATATAGCTGCCCAACTCAATCAACTCTGGGCAGCTGACCATAAAAAAAAAAAAAACAGCTGTGGGATGGAGTGAATGCCTACCTGCTATGGACTGAAGTCTCACTGTCAGTACTGTCTGGTTAACACTGCTTCAGAGGCTGAAGAGAGAGATCAGATGGACCATCAGCCTGAGGAAGTGGTAGGCCATCAAAGACCTGAGGCAGCTCCAGAATATAAGGAGCCTGAACAGGTGGGTCTGTGTTAGTGAGGACCCAGATTCTGAACCAGCACCAAGCCCAAATCCACACCAGCAGCTACAAAGGGCAGAGGAAAGGTGGTCAGCATACCTCCTTGAGAGGAGAAGGCAACAATTCCATGTCAGCACTGGGGGCTACATAACAGCAGCCCCAAAGCCTTTGCCACTTGGTTAGAAATCACTTTCTGACTCCAAAACTGTAGCTCTTGCACCTTATCCAGTGTTTGGACCTTGGCTTGGCATTTGAACCAGGTCATGTAATTCTCTGGTGCTAAATCACTAGACTCTTACAACAACACTTGCACCTTTCTCTTGCCAGCAGAATCTGACATCTCAGATTTAAAGGCATGTATTAGCACTCTCTGGCTAATTACCCCAGCTACTGTCAGGTGCTTTACAACACAGCAATTCTGACTTTCAAATTTGTATTTTCTTGGCACAGGACCAAGCATTTAGACAGAAGATATAATTTTTTTTGTCACATTCTTGGAAATATGGAAGATATAGGCAAGAGCTCTAGTTTGCAGTCACAGCATTTGTGAGTTTTGTTGATGGGAACCAGAATCAAAATCAAGCTAATGTGGTGCAATGAGAAAATATTTACTCTCAAAGCCCAGGAACCTCTAAAGCCCAGTTCATTTCATATAAAAAAATGTTTTGAGATAGTGTTTGGCCCAAGGCCACTGTTTGAGGAGCAAAAACAGCAGTTTCTAAACAGACACAAAGAAGATGTCAAAATTTCTACCACAATACAAATTGAAAAGTAGGTATTGCTTGGCTTCAGTTTAATGCTATAGACATCAAGTCACTTGTACTACTAGCTTTTAAGTAGAAATGGTGGTACCTGTTCATTCTACACTGAGGCAAATAAACATAAAATCTATACAAGCTAAGCACTGAAGCTTCCTCGGTTTATTAACTTCGGTAATCAGTGTTTGTGTACAAATTTTGGCAATAGTTCCTGGATTAATGAAAAAGTTGAGAGCCTTAAGTTGTGTTTTGATTCTTTAAACTAGGAGAACTCTTAAATCCCCAGGAAATGATTGTGGCTGGAGCAGTAATTGCTATTAGACTTCATTGTGAGAAAGATGGTTGAGAGAGATGAAAGTAATCAACAAATTTGGGTTCTCCCCAAAATTCAATACTGTGGTCTGAACTGGAATACCTGTCTTCTTAATTTATAGGCCAAGTAAAGAAATTATAAGTAATTATCATTATCATTTTTAAATATATATATAAATAGTTGGACTACCAATCATTCATAGGTTTAACATTGCTTAAACTGCCTTAATAGAAGAAATGCAGTGACCGCCAGTGAAAGCTGGTACTTTCTAGGTATGTTGAGGCTGTATCTTCAGTTATTCTGGCTTCAGAGGAATTCATGATCAGCAAAGGTGCTTTTCTAAAATGAAGGTTAGGATTCAGCAATTTGTTTAACCAGAGGATTTCTGCTCAGATATTTGGTCTTATTCAAAAGAAGAGGATTACTTTTATGAGGTAAGATAGAGCTCATTTTAAAAGATTTATATTAACTGAGTATACATGACACTTTTCAAGAACGGTACTCAGATCCGCGAACCATAAATCATAATCAAATCAAACATATAATGAAAAGCGTAGCAAAAGCCTGTCTGAATGAAAAATCCCTTTGCCAGTTGGCAAAAAATGCTTCTAACTTATCTGCAAAGGGATGTGGGCATAACCCAAAGGGGAGCACTCCCAGCATTTAGCAGAGACTGTATCAGGAAGAAGATCCTGGGGAACATCCCTGCCTAAGCCAGGACTCTGTCATAATCTCATGGAACTGGAATGCGTGGAGCCCAGTAGGGCGGGATGGGCTGACCAGGCTTTTGTTATCTTAGAGCAAACTGCTCATTTGGAACTGGCTTGTTTTACTGTCCCATCATGTGGTTTGAGGTCAGGATGTTATAGTGGCCTTTGCATTGGCACTTATCATCTTAGGCACATTTTGCCTAGATGTGGAATATACCACGTTGGTATAATAGGAAAGTCTGGTTGATGTATGTTTGTATGTGCTTGTGTGGGGGGTGAGGGGTTGCATGTTGCATTCACAAAGATTATAGAAACTTGGAACATAATTAGATGTAATATTTATTTGTGCAATTTATCTTTTGTCTCAATCCTCATGGACTCTATTAAAGCTAAGAATTTCACATTTACATTTTTATTGGATTAACTAAAAAAACTCTGAAAGTTTTGCAGAGATAGCCATGGCAGATCTAAGATAAGAAATTGCATATAAATATAATTTTTGAAAGGTTTGGCACCATATAAATTAGATACAGTTGCACGAGTGCTTCTATCAATTAGAGAAATTTCCCGTGCTAGGAGAAAGCACTCCTGAGGTGTCTTTAATCAGACAATGGTTTTGAATGTAACTAAAAATGGCTACATAAAATAGCCACTATTTCTTTTAAAATGCAAACAGTAGGGGAACCTATTGTTTGCACCTCATGCACGGGGTGAAAAGTTGGGAATAGACACTTTGCAAATAGGAAGTTGGGGTAGGGTTGGGCTGTCAAATACTCTAGGAGGCAGTTCTGTTTAAACAGATGCTGTGTCACCATGGTGATCTTACAAATACATAAACTTGCCACCTATTAAGAGCATTTTACTAAGAAACTCACCAGGGAAATTAGTTAGTGTGCTTGAATCTATAGCTTTGGAATGAAGACAAGCATGATATAAAGAGTGAACTCATATCCATTATTCAGTTCTGGAGGCACTCTGGCTTCCTTACTGAAATGTCAAACATGCATAACAGCAAATCAAATATTGTTCTATGCAAAAAAACAAAACAAAGCAAAACCCTAGAGTGGTGAATATCTGAGCATGCATTTTAGTTTCTTTCATTTGATACTTTATTCGCCTTTAAAGTATATAAAGGTTTAAAAAATGGTAAAGTGCTCTTAAGATTGAAGCATAAGTCACATGCAAAAAATAGCTTTACAGCCAGCTCTGGGATGATTTTTCATGGAGTTCCATAATTCATCACTTTGTGGATGATTCCAGAATGGCACTACAGGTAGTCCTCGACTTATGACCACAGTTGGGACTGGAACTTCCACTGCTAAGTTAATTGAGTTGCACCCAATTTTATGAGTTTTTTTGCCATAGTCGTTAAGCAAATCACCATAGTTATTAAGTGAATTGTGCAGTTGTTAAGTGAATCCAGTTCCCCCATTGATTTTGCTTGTTGGAAGCCCCCTGGGAAGGTCCCAAATGGTGATCATATGACCCCAGGATGCTGCAACCACCATAAATACATACTGGTTGCCAAGGGCCCAAATTTTGATCACGTGACTGTGGGGATGCTGTGATGGTCATAATGAAGACCAGTCATAAGTCACTATTTTCAGTGGCATCGTAACTTTGAACGATCATTAAATAAATGGTCATAAGTCAAGGACTACCTGTACTGTATTCAGCTCTGTTTTTTCCTCCAAAAGAATGAGAACTTGAAACCAGTGATATGTGATTTGATATTACAAGACAATCAAATGTTTAAATGTGTGTAGGTTTCTAGAATTGAGCTATGCACAACTTTGGCTTGGATTGGCTGCCATGTTTTCTCTTTTGGTCAGCAACGTGTCAATGCACAAATATGACTTTATTTAGTGCATTAGATTAGATACAGGTGAAAATAAATATAACTTTCTGTATATTGTTTCTCAATAATATGTGCTTTAAATAATATTTCCTTTTTCTATAAAGGAATATGAGTTCTGCTAAATTAGAAGGCAGTTGAATCAGTGCACAGCCTGATGGCATTGAGAAGCCACAAGCAGGACATGACCCTATTAGCATCCCCCTACTCCTGTTCCCCAGGAACTGCTATGTTGTCTTTCTTGCCAATATCTTTAGAAGTTACTGTCACCTTATCCTTCTAAAGTTGAGATTACCAACCTCTAGGCCAGTCAGATGGGTATGAATACTTCATGGATTCTCTCAATATCTAGGGGAATTTTTTTTAAGAAGTCCATCTCCTCCCACTATGAGCTGCATGTGTGCAAAGCCTAACAGTCTGGAAAAGAATGGAAAGCAAACTTCTGAAGAGCCATATTTTTGCCATAAGGATGGAGAAAGCAAACAGAATTTAATGACACTATGGACAATCCAGAAGAAAAGTCAGGGTAAACAAGAGATGGGCTAGGTAATTCCAGAGTTTCTCCCTTGTATTTTTAATAGCCCCAATGACAACTTAGTTATTTCATTTATTATTACATGCATAGTCCCTTTTTCTCCAGGGACAGGGGTGTATATTGTACATTTGGGGGGGCTGAGTGCCACACTTGGCCTTGCTCATTTTCTATTTAATTAAAGCTAAATCTATGTAGTATGATCCTTTGCCAATCACATATTTAACATTTTCCCCTTTTATGACTTTAAACATCACATTGTATTAGTTTTAGACTCATTTTATCCTTACAAGCACAGAATGATACTAGCTTATCAATCTGCTACAAAGTCCACGGTTCTGCAAATATTCTTCTTCTTTTTAATAAATGGAATTTAAATGTTCTCAGGATTGGATGGATCAAATTCCAAATATTTTGGTTAAAGAATTGATATTTTTTCTAGGATTGCTTTCGTGATGGATTATGCCTAAAAGCAATATGAAAAAAGTACAGCACAGCTGTACTTGTACAGAATTTACATTTACATTCCCTCTAGTTCTATGTCAATTCTCAAGTAAGTATATGATGTACATCAAGAAAACCTGAGTCAATAGCAACTTACACAATACTCTGAAAAAAGTCACAGAGTTTCAGAATAGAAGTCCTTTTGTTGTATCCAAGTCTTATTTTGATTGTGTGGTTAAAATCCAAAGCTCACAATTGCATTTGGTTTCCTATCTCTCCCTCTTTGAGGTACCAATTTTGGGAAGACTTACCTATAGGCATGGAGAGCTACATGTCCAATATATAGTCCCACTGAAATATTTCTTTTCCTTGAAAGCATGCTAAGAGAAGAACTTAAAGTTCTGTTTAGTTAATTTCTCGGGCTGTGCAGTATTTCCAATATGAAGGCAAAAAAGTTTGATGATGCAAATGTAACCACTACTGTAACTTCTTGAAACAGCAATACTTTTTTTCTTAATTCCCAAAGCCCTTTCACATTATCCCCTTCTATTCCTCAAACTGTACAAATAAAAGTTCACAGAGTGAACGGTAAACTTCCATGCACTGCCACACACACAGATCAGTCCTCACAACAAAGCTTTGGCCTTACTGCCTGACTGTTACCTAGAGGGTGAATACGGAGGAGGAGGAGGAGGAGGAGGAGGAGGAGGAGAGTTGTTAAAAGGTAGAACGATGTTGCCTTGTAGTCTGCCAGCGATGGCGAACCTTTCCGGCTCGGCGTGTCAGAAATTCAGAAAACGCCTAATTTGGCTCCGCTGGCATGCCACCCCCCCCCCCAAACAAAAGAGAAAAAATTCTTTACATACTCATTTATTTTTTAAAAAGACAGTCCAATCCTGTGTGGTGCTATGTATTACATTAAAAAAGTCAAATAATTACAAAAATGAAATACGAGTAAAACAAACTCAGTTTCTTTGGTAACTCAAACAGGGAGAAGAGTTGTCGGGTGTCGGTGAACGCTGATGTGTCACCCAAAATGTCGTGGCGTGTCACCTTTGACACGCGTTATAGGTCCGCCATCACTGTAGTCTGCTGTCTCCTGAAGTTATACCCACTTTGCTGCCTGAGGAAAGAAGCAAAATGTTCTCCCATTCCATGTACAAAAGTGGACTTTTTTGTTAGCTGAATCTTGCTTCAAAGTTGTAGACAGCATCCTACCTGCAATAGAGGATAGCCACCTAAATTAGGGAGCATAGGGCAGAAGATACACTACCCTGCCAGTTCCCTATCTCTCATCCTAGCTCTTAGTCCTAATTATCTACCTCTCTCTACCTTATCATATGTCCAGTCATCTGATATTCTCTTAATTATTGGTCATTTTCAGGTCTAGTGATATGGAAGATGCTACTTTTTGGTCTGTTACCAGTGTCAATGATTTATTTATAAAATGTAACGATCACCTCAATCCAATTAGACTCTGGGCAATTTACAATGTTACAGTGGTAGACTGGCATGCTTTCCCCTATGAAGTGAAGGAACTATCATTCTGTCCTTTCTCTGCGACAACAAATTGTTTTGGATGAGTCCTTGCTTACAGGTCAAGTTACAGTGTGACATAAGCAATAAAAGAACACTATAAAATAAAAGCAAATAGGCAAATTAAGCCAAAGGCTCCAGAAATCACTTCAGGGAAGAAGCAGTTTGTAGCAAAAGGCTGGCCAAAAAACCCCTCACTTAATCCATTATTGATATAGTCAGAGTTGTGAAAATGAAGCCAGGGAAAGATACAACACATATGCAATCTTATATATTCCTTATTAAGAGCCATGTCTATAATACTTTACAAGCTATGAAGCAAGGAGAATTCTTTTTGTACTACCACAGATTTATAAAGACTTTCCTTGATGGCATCACTTTATTAGCTGAAGGAAAAGACTTAGATGAAATTAAAAATGTAAAGTGAAAAATCCCAGTCAATGCGAAATAGTAAGAAGTCAAAAGTAATGTCAGCCTGCATGTTTAATGAATTTACAGTTGACTCAAAGAACTGGTAGATAGTTTTGATTCTTGGGCTCAGGAAGAAATGCAGTGTGCTGGAGAAGTAAAGACAGGATTAATCAAAAGGAGTGGGACAATGACAAGTTTAAACAAGGTAATGAAGGATAAGGATAGCCATCAAAGCCAACACCAACCAAAGCATAAAACAACTGAAAGAAGCCATACAAGATCAGAAAATGTGGAGAGAGCTGGTCCATAGAATCATTGAGAATCGGACATGATTGAACGGATATCATCATCATCATCATCATCATCATCATCATCATCATCCTGACAACAAAGAATTGAATCATTAAAGCAATATTTCTGTCCAGTAATAACACACAGCAGTGAAAATTGGACATCAAGAAAAAGTGAAAGGAAAAAGATAAACACCTTTGAATTATGGATTTGGAGACAGTTACTAAGAGCATTGTGTTCTGCAAGATGAACCAGTCAGTCAGTCCTGGACTAAATAAAGGCTATCCACTTGTTCAAAGTGATGATCAGCAGACAGAAACTTACATATTTTAGGCATGTGATGCAGTGGGATGATGGACTAGAAAAAACAGTTATGCCCAGCAAGGTTGAGTGAAGTAGAATAAGAAGATCATGAATAAGCTGAGAAATAGTATCAAGGGACTTACTGGAAACCTATTGGAACAGAACTGAGTTATTACTGGAAGAAGTGATAATAAACATTTGTGCATGTAGCCACTATAAGTTGAGCCCAATTTGACATTACAGAACTAGTTTCAGAATTATTTTTGTTCGTTTGTTTCTTAAGCATGGGGTTTGATTTGTGTATTGATTGGAGCAGTGATCCTTAAAATGGCTTTCCCCTTACTATGCCCAAGAATTATAAATTAAGAGCAAGTCCATGGTGTACATAGTACACATTATTAGCCAGGACTTTATCCAAGTGTCTCATCAAACAACTCTATGGGCAACCATTTTCTAAGCTAAAATGTAGAAGCATTTGAATTGTTCTTGTGTATACAACACTTTAACTGTATTTCAATTGTTGTCAGTCCTAGGGACTGGAAATAGTCAGGATGTATTCTACATATGTCCACCACAGCACACTGATAATGGTATGCAAACAGACTTGGCTTGGCATTAAAACTTGGCTATAACATATGCAAAGCCAGAAAGACATAAAGCAACTCTATACAGCCATTCCCTGAAATAAATTCAAGAAACTGTATCATTCCAAGGGTTTTATGACCATAAAATTAACTATGTATGCATTAATGTCCACTATTTGGAAGTGAATACTATTTTTCTCAGTACAGTAGAAAAGATGGCTATCATCTCATAAATGCAAACTAAGAAATCTATAGAGGCTCAAACATAGCCAACCACATAGTACATTCCAGATTCAGTCTGGCTCTGAAATGTAAACAACATGAGGGGTTGGGTTGGCGTCTGTAGCCTGCAACTAATTAAATGCCTATTCTGTACCACCTACCAAGGGAAAAGCTGGAAAGGAAATAAATCATAAAAGGCAGACTATACAGTTCAAGGGCCAGCATTTTGACTTGTGTCAATTGGCAAAACTACATTCAGAGCAGCACAATCGCTGAAATTCCATGCTGCTGTTTTGACTTATGCCAGCTCTGAAAAACTGGCCACAAACTTGTGTGCATGTATGTGTGCCCAGATGTACATGTGTGCAAACAGAGAGAGTTTAAAATATTTACATCCTGGCTTTCTGTGAAAATGTAAACCCCAAAAAGTCTAAAAACATGTGTTTACTCAGAAGCAACTCCCACTGAGATTAATGCTTGTTGAAGATTGTAACCTCAGTTCCAATTAATAAAATTGCATGTGCAAACTATAGAGTAAAACAATCCATAACAAAAATCTATTGCAATAAGAGAAGTCAAATCAGGTATCGTACTATCTTTCAGAATTATGCTTAACTAAGACTGATCTTTGCAATTAAAAAGAAAGAAAAACCTACAGACTTAACTGGGAAGAAGATAGTTCACTTTCCACAGTGTTTGGCTGCTGTCTCCTATGTTTTTTTTGACTCAGACATTTTGTACAAGATCTCGGGAGATTAATGAATCATAAGGCAGGTCAATATTTTTGGTGAACTGACTTCAGCCTTTGAAACACAGAGCAAATATGTTCCAAACAAATTAATATAGGAGAAGTTTTAGACTGGACCAGATCATTCACAGTGCTAGAAAAGGATATAGGGACACGGTGGCGCAAGGGCTTAATGACGCTGGAGTTGCCGGTCAGAAATGATCGGCACTCCAGCAGGTTCGAGCCCGGCTCCGCAGGACAGGGTGAGCTCTTGTCTCTTGTCCTAGCTCGTTGCCAACCCAGCATTTCGAAAGCTATCTGTGAGTAGATAAATGAGTACTCCCGTCTTAGATGGGAGGAACCGGCGGGGCTGCGCAGGGGAGGAAATACCGGTGCTGCCCGAATCTCCGAACCCAAGCCGGCGTGAGCGACAGCGACGAGGAAGATCTACGGAGGAGGAAAAGCCCGGATGACCCCCCTAGCGACCCCTGCTGGTCGTAGGATAAATTGTATAAATATGTGTTAGATATGTGTACTTTGTGATGGGCGGACTATAAATCGAATGTATAAATAAATAAATAAAATAAAAATAAGCAGTCCATGTAGCCCTCAGCCTGATCTCACATAGATTTTGGGCCAATTTCAACTGCCCTCTGCAAGTGATCAACTCGGAACCCTGGTCAAATTGACCTGCCCCTTCCTTGGCAGTCTGCTGCTGCTGCTGAGTGGAAAAGGGAGAGGATGGGAGACAAGAGGGTGCATTTGCTTTGATCTGCCTTTATCCACCATTTATTCAGCCCAGCTCTCCAACTGGCATGTGGTCCCCCAGGATTACTACTGTGGTAATACAGTCCGTAACAGGGGGAAAAAAGTCTACTTATTCTAGAGGTAAGGCTTTAAAGCTGAACACCTGCACTCTGACTTTTTTCTGACAAACAGAAAAAAAATGCAGGGACATAAGTGTGTAACTTTTGATGAAAAAGTGACTGCCATATTCTGGACCAGTTGTAGGTTTGGGCTGATAATAACTTCTTTCCAAGGCAAGGACATAACCTTATACCAAATAAGAGCTGGTGAAAAGTTATCCAGTTGCACTTCAAACAGCAAACCTGATGCTTGAGGTAGAGCACCTTCTTACCAAGAGCAGGACAAGCACCAACTGAGCATCAGCTGGACTATCATGCTCAGCATACCCAGTCTAGACTGGATCTGAATTATTATTCTACATCCAAACCCCAAACTGAACATCAGCTACAATTCCAGGATTAGATAAACATGAAAAATGGAACAGACTGTCATTAATGTGTCAACTTCCTTCAAATGCCCAGGTGATTTCCTTCTGAAAATCTCAAAACAAGGCCTCCAATTCCTTTTAGTTTGAGACCCACAGAAATATTATAGTCTATGGTCTCAGAAACCCATAAACAGAAGCAGCACCCCCAGCAAGCACAGCTAATAGCAAAGGATTCCAGGGATTATAACTCAGCAACATCTGGAGGACCACAAGTTGTGCAACTGACATTTCAAGACAGATTCATGCATACATCCTTTGCAACTGTTACTATTAGAGAAACAAATAAAACAAAACATTATTTGCTTATCCAAGTGAGCAATTGCCAGAGATCATTGAAAATGTCATCATATCACAATAACATTCACAGTAAAGATTCCAAACATGTGGTTAGCAGCCAAATATTTCAGTCCCTAAAGCAGAATTAATTTGTGGCAACTAGATTTTTTGGAAGAGCTTTTTATGTTCAAGTCAAAACATGCTCTTGTTTTCCTTGCACATTCTGAAAGAAGATGAAGGCAAAGTTGGCATATTTTCTAACATTAGAAATATCCCTAACAAGATACTTTGTTTAGAAGAAAATATGATATACTTTACTTACAAGAACGCTTCTCTTTAATATTATTGATCTAGTGCCCTTGACAGAGACCTTGATTGAAAATAAGAATTCATCCTTTAAGGCAAGAAAGCAGCACATCACAGAAATCTGAAAGACTTCTTGCAATAAAAGAAAACTCTTGAAATGGGAACATTTTAATTTCCAGATATTGTGCCAATGTGAACTCCAGCATCAACATTTTTGATTTACCTTCTCTACATCAAAGCTGAGTTCCTATGTATGACAAAATGGGTTTCAGCATGGCTTGGGGCTTATAGAGACCTCCACAATCTGACTTTCAACATATTAAGAGAGTTCCATTCAGAACACCATACCTCTGTGTGTGCATGTGTCATAAATTATTGGATTGGATTGGATTGGATTATTTTTTTTGGATTAATAGGATGGGTGTGGAGCAAGAGACAGGAGTTTTGATCTTTGATACCTTACAGGGAAGAAGTCAGAACATAAGTTGGGATCACCAAAGAGTAAGCAAGGCAGCTGAGAAATAAAAGCTACAAGTCAGTGAGCCAGCATTCTCTATCAAAAAGCTATGCCCATTCTCCACTCATGTGCATAATTTTACAGGAAATGTGTGAATTTGACTATTCGGAGATAAAGCTATTTCCAGGACTGCAACCTGATCAAATGATAGCTGGTCCAGTGAACCATAACGTTCAAGTGCTTGCCATCTATGAGTCTATCTAGTCTTTAAGATAAACTTGCTAAGCCCTGCATATTTTCCCATCTGTACTGGAACTGAATGTAAGAAAAAGACTTCTTGGTGGTGGTGCTGAAACTCTGGAGTCCCCTTCTGTCCTACATAAATGATAAAAACATTTTCTTTTCATTTTAAATCTGTGGTTTTAATGCTGTTCATTACCTTGACATATAGGCCGAGTTTCTTTATTGTAACTTTCAGTTTTTCTTTGACCATGTGATTTAATGTATTGCTTCAGTTATTCATGTTGGGTTTTTGGTGGTCTCTGAGTTTGGTTGTTTTCTTGCAGATAATTCATTTCCAGGCTAGGTAACATCATCAATGTGAGGGAGAGTGGGGTTTACTCTGTTTTGCTACTATATATATGTCTTAGATATTTGTGTTGTATTTTTCCTATTATACTGTAAATATTATTGCAATCATAAAACATCCAATTTTTCATTAATCCTGTCAGTTTTTCCTTTTATTTTAAATAATAAATATGTCGCTCAAAATATATTTTACCAGAAATGTAACATGTTATCATTACTGGATAACAGGACAGGATCATCTCCATCTTCCTCTGATTACTATCTGCGATCAATTATCTGACAATGAAATCTTAATAATGCTACACTTAAGTAAAACATGAGCTTGTGAAACAGTGTTAGAGCCCAAATGACAGCCTAAGTTAGTCCACATGGATAACAGCATATTCACTTGTATCTGCAATTCATGACTTTAAAAACTTGGCAGACTCTCATATCTCTTATGTCTCTCTTGAATTAAACTGTTATAAATTCCATAAATTCACATGTTTTGGTTCAGAACCAAGAAAAGCATAAATGTTATCAGCTGAATCAAACATTACCTGCAGTGGTAATGATTTCAATGAAAAACAGCTTGGTATTTGGCTCACAATATTACTATGTTAGTGATTTTAATGAAAAGCTCAGATATGATTCATTGTAACACCACTTTACAATGCTATCATATGTACAGCTCTGAAACAGGAAAATAGAAGGTTGGAAATCATTAAAGAACTCCAAGAAAGCAATATATTAAAAAGAATGCATTAGGATTTGAAATTTGATAATATCTAAAAAAACAACTAACCTAGTGAAATTCACACCAAGGTAGCTTAATTATGTATAAACAAAACTAATTGTATATGTATAAGCAGCAATACATAAATAAAACTAAATTTCTAATTAAAGCTTATTCAAAAATTTTGACTGAATATATAGCTCACCTTATATCTCAGTCAGAAATATGAGGGAGGGGAAGGCTGTCTCAGTAATGGGCTTAGTTAGGTAACATCAAGTCATGTTCATCTACTATCTATATGGGCAATGACCTGAACTAGAAATTTAGAAATTTCTTTCTTATATATAGTTATTTTATTAAAGATTACAATTATAATAGTAAAAACTAATACAAACTAAAAAGAAAAGAAAAAGAAACATAGAAGATGCAGAAAAGAGAGAGAAGAAAGAGAAAGAGAAAAGAAAAATAAGAATATAGTAAAGAACAAATATATATATAAAGACGTGACCTCCCCCTTCATCACAACAAATATCAACAATTTTAATAACTCAACATCTTCTCTTAAAGTACAACAAATGATCTCTTCTTCCCATATCCCATCTCTTATCTATAAACAAATCCATGAAGCCTCGTTATTTCAGTCCTGATATCAGCAAAAGTCCATTAAAGGTTGCCAGAAATAACAACATATCCATTTTAACCTTGATCAAATAAACCAACTTTATATCCCTTCCTTCCTTTATTTCTAACAATCTAGATCCTTAGTCCATTCAAATAATGTTGCAGTACTTGATTTCTGTTCATTTTTTCTTTGTCCTTTCTCACAAAATTCTTCAAAGCTTTAACAAGTCTCATATAGGATAATTATCCAGGTCACTCTCTTGGTTTGTTATTTGTATATCTCTTTTAATTATTAAGACATCAGCTGGTTTCTTTTTTATGTCCAGTGTATCATTCTTGTAGTCTGTCATTTTTAAATCCACTTTCAGATCAGTCTCAATCTTGTCCGGTAAAGCTTGTTCCTCTTTCATAACCTCTTTTAAATAGAGTCTATCTACAGAGGCAGACACTCTTAAAATTAACTTCTGGGTCCATTGCTCAAAAATATTCTTCAATATGTCCATTGTTGAAATATTTTGCTTCATTCTGTAATTGTAAGTTGAGTTTGAGTGTTCTCCTTTAATTGTTATATTTAGTTCCTTCTAGTTCCCTCTTCCAGTAGTAATGTATGGCTGTGAGAGCTGGACCATAAAGAAGGCTGAACGCCGAAGAATTGATGCCTTTGAACTGTGGTGCTGGAGAAGACTCTTAAGAGTCCCCTGGACTGCTAGGAGGTCAAACCAGTCAATCTTAAAGGAAATCAACTCTGATTGCTCATTGGAAGGATTGATAATGAAGCTCAAGCTCAGATACTTTGGGCACCTAATGCGAAGAGAGGACTCTTTGGAAAAGACCCTGATGCTGGGAAAGATGGAAGGCAAAAGGAGAAGAGGACGGCAGAGGATGAGATGGCTAGATAGCATCACTGAAGCAATGAGCATGAAATTGAGCAAACTCAGGGAGGCAGTGAAAGATAGGAAGGCCTGGCGCAATATGGTTCATGGGGTCACAAAGAGTTGGACACGACTTAACGACTGAACAACAACAACAAAGTTCCCTCTAGTGTCCAATTTTTAAAGTCTTATCATTTTTTTTAATTCAAGACAAAAGCATTTTCCCAAGGGAAGGATTCTTTTTAATTAATTACAAAATCTTATTTCAGATTTATCTGGACCCTTAGTCCATTTGTAACTTTCTAAAATCAAAGTTTTAATCACTCTTTTGCTGTTTATTCCCCCCAAAAAATGTTTTTAAAGTTCTTAAACTTGTAGTTAAAACTTTTGCTAAGGATTGAAGAAACTCATTTGGTGTTGTAAAACTTGTTGATCCAAAGGTTCCTAATAGCTGAAAAGCAGTTAACAAGCAATTTCCAAAAGTGATTAGAAAAGGAAGATGCTTTTAGGATTTGTTTATAGATGAGAGATGGGATATGGGAAGAGGACATCTTTTGTTGTATTTTAAGAGAAGGTGATAATTTACTAAAATTGTTTATACGTGTTGTGATGAAGGGGAAAGTCATTTCTTTATATATTTCTTTTCTTTTTTCTTTACTATATTCTTATTTTTCTTATTTTTCTATTTTTCTTTCTTTTCTGCACCTTCTATTTTTTTCTTTTTATTCTTTTGGGGTTTTTTTTTTGGTTTGTATTAGTTTTTATTGTTGTAACTGTAATTTTTAATAAAATTACTATAAAAAAAACAAAAAAAAGAAAAGGAAGTATGCAAACTTACAGGTGAAACTCGAAAAATTAGAATATCGTGCAAATGTTCATTTATGTCAGTATGGCAACTCAAAAGGTGAAACCAATATATGAGATAGACGCATTACATGCAAAGCGAGATATGTCAAGCCTTACTTTGGTATAATTGTGATGATTATGGCGTACAGCTTATGAAAACCCCAAATTCACAATCTCAGAAAATTAGAATATTACATGACATCAATAACACAAGGATTGGAAATAGAACAAGATCGGACTTCTGCAAAGTATAAGATATTCTAATTTTTCGAGTTTCACCTGTAGTGTCCTTTCAAAGGTGCCAGCCGCAGTTTGAGCAAGATGGCTATTCTCTTATCTCCCAGAGGTCTAAGACCCCCAGAGACTGCTATCTTGAGGTCTCATGAGGAGCAGCTACCTAGAGCACTTGTGGGTGATCTCAAGTCCTCTCCTTGTCCAGAGGAATTATGAAGAGCTGGTCTACTCGCCAGCAATTCATTCTGCTGCGGTCGTCTTCTCCACTTTTTGTGGAGCCATCTTCAGTCTGCCATTTCTTCCCTGTAAGGCCCATTGATTTAGAAATTTGTTGAAGCATCTGATTTAGCTCATAAAAATTTAAGCAGCTTCACTGACGATGCTCACATGCTTTCTTTTGGACAATAATTATTGCAATTGTTTTCTATTTTAAATATTAATTCCAATGAGACTGTGGTGCTTATACTACTAAAACGTTTCAGTTGTTTGCAACAAGTATTCTATTATTGATTTATGTCTTAGAATTAGCTTTAATTTGTATTATCTGTGTTTTAGCTATAATTTTTATATTCTACATTCACTGCTCTTTTCATACAAATCTGGTTTGTTTTGGATGTATTTTTTAAGGGAACTGGGCACTTTTTTCATCCTAAAAAATGTATTAACAATCCTGTCTGCAATCTGAAAATCATTACAGATAAATCTGAGTGTCTACAGTTCCTTCCCACATTTTATCATGGGCTCTGACAATGCAGTCACCTCGACTTCAGTATCAGTTCAATTTTTTATCACCCTCTTTTTTCTGTGAATATCTTTGTTAACAGCTTAAAAAAAACTTCATCTAGCCTGATCTCTGCATATGTTTGTGACCTTGAGTAGGTCTAATACAGGTTTTGCTTTGCTTGGATTTTTTTTTATTATTAACACAGCTATGTTCCATTTTTGCATTAGTTCCATATGTTTATAATTTCAGAAATCTTACAAACTCAAATTATCACTCAAAATTTAGCTTAGAAAACTGAAGGAATTGGCAAAATGGAAAAAAAGACAGCCTTAAGCATTGCAGTCAACAGTGCCCAATTCATTGGCCCAAGAAGATTCCTTTCAACCTCTTCGTTTCAATTTTCCATGAAGGGAAGTCCTTCGATCATGGAAAGTCTTTATCATTCCTCCTTACAGTTTATGCAATCACAATGCAAACTACAAGCCAAATTTGAGTTTTTGAATCCTTGCCATTTTATATATAATGTAGTTCCATAATGAAAGACTTCAAGCATAACAGAGATTTTTAAAAATGCTCTAAAACAATGGTTCCTTACGACCTCTTCACAAAGGCAGGAAGGGGTCAACATGCTATTGAGCTTTGCTGGTTTTAATGATAATATAATGACTTTTATACCTCTGAAGGACTTTGACTAAAAGCCATGCATGAGGTCAAAGATTTTGAGTAGGTGACAAGTCATCTTGGTAAAAGCAGCTTGGTGACAGTCAATATAATATAAAATTTTTCCCACCTGAAAAATCATTGTAAGCTATTAGATTCTTTTTACTTGCCATTTCACAATCCCTAAAGATTGTCCCTAAAGAATTCTGCCACTGATTTAGCAGAATAACTTTTTACCAGCTCCCCAAACAAGCAATCTTTCTAAAACAACCCCCCCCCCCACTTTTACTACTGCAATTAACATGTTATATAAGGCTTTCGTGTCAGTATTATATTGTTTTGGTTTTTATAAAAGAACTAATTGAGTCCAAACCATTGTTATGGTTACTAAATCCTATTTAGTAAATATATACTAATTTAATTGCAAAGTATTTTCAAGGACCTTATTGCAAAGGAGCTTCACAAACTTTACAAAACCAATCAAACAGAATAAAAGTGATCCATTCAATACGTCAGAAGAATAAATGGAAAATGGGGGTTTAAAAGATGATTTAAAACATCAGCAGGTTTCTTAGTACACTACAGCAAAAGGTCATTCCAGAGGATGAACAAGGTCTTCCTCTCTGCCACTAGTAAGCAACCACATGGAAGCTTGAGCCACAGAGCAGTATCCCCCCCCCCCAAAAAAAGTGAAAATGCCTAGGTATTTTTTAAACCAACCAGGATTATGTTCCAATCTTTATTATATTTATTATGTTTTATCTTTCAAATGATATCCACAAACCATATCAAACAAAACCAGATGCATTCCAAAGTACTTAGGAAGATGTTTTTACTAGCTGCAGATGTAAGAGAATAATTGCTGTAAAACTGATAAGAAAAAGAAACTATATAATGCATATACAGAGAAAAAGATGGTTACATAGAATGTCGTTCAAAAGAGCAAGGAATGATTTAGATTAGAGATGCCCAGCATGCTGAAGCTGAAAAGGTGCTTCAAAGTACAAGTGGGTATGTGTGCCTCATCAGTTGGTGGGGCCTAAAAGAAACAGCATCTTTTGCTGATCTCACACAGTAACCACACACTGTAATCCCAGGAAAAGACATGTAGAAGAAGACACAAATAGGGGATGACAAGGTGCTTTGGACCGGCCATGGCATACTCTTAGCATCTCTTCAACTTAAAAAAGTATCTGCCTGGGATTGTGCAGCTATCATGAGAGCCTGGGGGATGGCGGGGCGGGGGGAAATGCAACTTCTTTAAGAAAGCATCAAGAGGTGTGGTCGTGTGCCCACACCCACTCATTTTCAGCCTCAAAACCAAAACACTGCACCTTCCTAGCTAAATTAAAATGGACCCCAAAAAATGCAGAGTTGTTTTCATGGAATTCAAACATTGTCTTGGAAGTGAATGGAATGGGCTAAACAAGGAGCCTCCAGCAAATTAAATGGAATTAAAAACAAAAGTAAGGACATGATTTGGGATGAAATGGAAATGAGGAAATGTTGGAAGATTTCTGTGAGAAAGATACTGTGTTTAAAAGTGAATTGGAAACTAATGCCATGAATATTAGTGTCTAAGGAAAAAATGATGAAAAGGAAATAATAAATGCTTTGAAAATGTTGAAAAATTGTAAAGATGCAGGTTTAAATGGCCTAACTAGAGAAATGCTATAAAGTAAATAAGATTTGCTTTGCAGTGGCTGTGTGACTTGTTTAATAAAGCATAAACATTGAAAAGATGCTGTAGTTATCATATAACCTTTCGTACCTCCACCATATAAGTACTGTTCTGAAGTGTATGGACTACAATTCATCTTCCTTAACATTAAAAGCAGCAACTTTTAATTCAACTGAACTATAATGTAGATACTAATCATTATAAACCACATTGATTTGTCTCTGTTTCAGATTAGCCCACCTGAACTAACAAAGGGCAATTTGCATTCTTTGGCTCCTATGATTAGTTTCCTGAAGGGCTGTAATGCTCAAAGTTTGCATTGTGCTTACATTGTTAGAAAATGTTCCTCTAGTAATTATCTTAACTTATTCCATGCCCATAAGTGTTATTCTTTCCAAAAAGGCAACACTGTACGCTTTGCAGTAGAATACAAAATCAAATGAAAAATGGAAATCATAGAAACAAGAAACTACACAAATGCAACATTTTTATGTGATATTTCATAGGTTAAAAGCTCACGCATTTCAGAAGATGAAAACTGAACACTAGACAGTTAAAAAAGACATAAGCAGTAAAGCCAGATGTTTAAAGCCATGATGTAACCAACCACATATGGGGGGGGGGGGCGGCTAGGAAAGTGTTAATAAAACAAATATATCAATTGGAGCTTTTGAAAGATACTTCTTAGTGTATGTGTATGTATCCATATATGTAAATGAAAAATGGGCATTTATAATGCAATCCTATGCATGTCTCCTCAAAGTTAAGCTTCATTGAGTTACATATTGTTTATTATAACTGTAGTCAATGTGCAGGCATAAAACAGGGTCATAAAATGTTTTTTTCAAGTTGAAGTCTGAAAATTAAAAGTACAGTTACCAAAATTGCTCCTCACAGATTTAACACTTGTTTTCCCTTTCTGTCACATTAAAAGTGACATTTTGATGTCAACATTTGCAGGGGATCTGAGGGGGCTGGACCCTAGGATTTTAGGGTGAAATGCAGCCCAGGAGGGTTGGTGGTACACTTCTAGAATAAGAGAGTACCAACAGAAAATGTTACTTACATAATGAATCATCCCAGATCATCAAGAGCAATTAATGGGCTTTCTAAGTTAATATGCATTACAGACTTTATCAGTTACGTGCCCAACTCTTGTTGACTGTATGGATAGATGCCCTCCATCAGGCTAACCCTGTGACAATCTGCAATGATATACCTGATCTTGTCCATTCACTTTAGCTGTTGTCTTCCTGTCCATCTACTTCCTTTAACCTTGCCAAGCATAGTCATTTTTTCCAGTCCATCATCTCCTTGCATCACATCCTCAAAGCATGTGAGTTTCCACTAATCACTGCCTCCTTGAGTCTTCTTTTGCTCTTTCTTTCTCAATGTGTAGCTTTCACTGCTATGCATTACCAACTGAAAAGACCACTGATTTAACTATTCTGAACTTTACTGTTATTGAAAAATTCTTATCCTTTGATCCTACCTACGTTTGTCACAGCCTTCCTCTTTTGGTTTATTATTTATTAAATAATAAGCACAGCAATCGAAAAGACTCTATCCATCTTAAATTCTTCTTGAGTCCAAGAAGACAGAAATATCTACCACCTTAGTCCTTCACTGTCAAGTATACATTCACTAAGCAGGTTGCCTGACATTGCTTTTGTCTTCTTAATATAACTTAATCTTTGAACTTAACATTTTGGCGCGATATGGTTCATGGGGTCACGAAGAGTCGGACATGACTTAACAACTGAACAACAACAAAAAGCTGTTTGGTCAACACACATGGCTTTTAGTTTGCCAATATATATCCAGGACACGCCTTAAACCTCTGTGAATTTGAGAAAAGTCTACCACTTTGGAAATGCATTGTCCTCTTTGGCTGGGCTCAGTAAAAACCAAATAAGAATTCTAATCTGTCAAACAAAAGGAATTAATTTGCTCAGGAGATTTCTTTTTCAGGAATGTCAGTGCCTGTTAAGCTGGAAATGGCTAACCAATTTCACCTTACTTAAGGCAAAACTGGGAGGGGGGAGAGCGAGAGCGAGCAGTGGACTTAGCAACTGACCCTTTAAAAACATCATTTGGTTCCTCTTGTCAGCGAGGATAATCACTCTGGATTTCTGAGCACCACAAAGCATTTTTAGCATTTCCTTTATCCTGCACTCAAATGTCACTGAAGGAAAAGCATGTGATCATTCTTGTCCCACTGATTTTCCTTCTTGCAGCAGCCATTATTTGTGCTGGTTCAAGGAGTTACAAAGAAGGAAACATCAACATATGTGTTTCATCATGAAATACATATGGATACAGTCAAATGAGTCACTATTACTTCCAAGGAAAGGAACAACCATCACGAGGCAGTAATCTGATTCCACTCCCAACAATGAGAGAAAGCAATCTGAATGATGACATTCTTTATAATGTTCCTGTTTTGAAAAAAATGGGTTAATACCACCTGTTTTCATAAGAAGATATAACACAAATGCTTTGATTCCTGAAATCTGTGCAGTCCTGATCATATGTATACCAGTTGTGTTGTTACAACAATTCTATCCTACTGATGTACAAACAAGAACAAGAAGTCTAATCAAGCTTATCCCTGCTCCAAGAGCTCCATTCAGACCACTGCTAGCATTTATCTACCTGGGGCTGCCTTTGAAGTTGGCCTAAAAATTGCAGCTGCTTCAGAGGGCAATAGCTGACAGACAGGACCTTTAGAAAGAGCTTCACTGTACTTATTATTTTAATCATTATAACCCAGTTTGAGATTAATGGATAAAGGGTGGATTTAAAAAAAAAACAGCTTTAAAAATGCATAGAAAGGGTTTTCTTCTTTATTTCTAAATTACTAATCCAGATTTTATTTCCACTGCTCTTATTGACCTTAAGTTTATAATTGAAGTTTTATTGTGGTAATAGGACCATTGTTCAGGATGCAGTGATGAAGTCAAGCCTTAGATGGACAGAACTGGAGAAAAGTATGATCCTGATCTTGATCTATTGTATGATATATTTCTGGAGGCACTAGTTACCTCTGTATTTCTCTCAGTGGAACATAAATTGTTAATCTATAGTTTAGAAAATTCACTAGTACAGCTGCAAAACTTTATCCAGTCCAACATCAGCAGACTTTTGCCAATCTTTTAAACATGCTTTTTAAATTATGCCAAATCTACTTCTAGTGCCAACACTAGAATCGCTAATATAAAATTATTGGGAAGACTAAAGAAATTGAGTATTTAGCAATGCTGAGAACTATTTCAGAAACCATTTAACATGAGGGTGCAAATGATGTTTATAGGAGCAAGTAGTACAACCATTTATTTCTTACAAAGACATTTACCCATCTCAGAATACTTCAGACTTAAACTACCTGATACATCACAAATGAAGTACACAAAAAAGGAAACTCTTCTTCAGTCTGAGCCAAGCTCCTGATGATTTTATGAATACATCCATGAAGGTTTCTTGACAACATTGTAGATATTTTGTTTACTTCCTAGTCTTCCTACTTCCTGATGGTCTCCCATCTAAGACCCTGCTTAGCTTCCAAGTCCAAAGTTGGCTAAGTGCTGCCACCTGCTGAGATGTAGTACGAAACTCCATGAACAGTTGTCGCTTAATACAGGTACAGAGGGGTAACAATCTAGATCAGCCAGTGGCACCTGCAGGGGATCTCAAAAAATGCAAGATGGTGGAAGTGACAATGAAAAAGAAGCCTCACCCCTTTTGTACATGTGTGCAATACAAAAGGGGAGGGGCTTCCATTGTGACTTGCTTCTAACATCTTGCCTTTTTTGCCACTCCATCCCATTAACACCACTGTCCACAGTGGTGAAGAATCACTAGTTGTGAGTCTGACTTATATGGTATTCTATTTGCATAGTAAATTAGAGTTATGAAATAAACCTTCCACTGATGTTTTGGGAGCTTTTTGCCCAGTGCTAATTGCATAGGTGAGAGGAACGTCTGTCAGGATTATGGCAAAGGAGAGAAGGATGAAACTGCCTTGGTGCTGAAACAGTACTAATGATGGACTAGCTTTCTTAATGCTAACAGACACAAAATGAAACTCCCTCTCCCACAATCAGGCTGTTTACTGTTTACCAGAGCTGCAGAAGGCTCAGGAAAGGGCAGTTTTGCACAATATTTTCTTGCTGGAAGAATACATAATTTCCACAAAAATAAAGGATTCCTAGTTCAAGTTGTAAAATAAATTCCTCACAAAATTTTACCTTTTTAGTTACTTTTAGCTTGTTCTCTAACTTTGAATCTTAGTTCTGATCTTTGAGTGGAGCTTTGGTCCTGGTTTCTGTGGCTGCAGCCTAGGAATTTCTGACGGGTCTCTTAGGCAGAATAAAAGCTGCCAAGCTGCCAGTGAAAACCACAGCCCTCTCTTTTCAACTTCTCCACACATAAACATCTAGTAATACCTGACATTATGTCATCATCCTCAGTGGATGCTACTTGCAAAAATTGGACGCTCACAGTACAGTAACATCACAGCTTCCATATTATTACTGAGAAGAAGAGCAGAAGGATGTGCAAAGTTGCTTTTAATAGCAGCCAACTTACACTTAATTGCACTAGTTCCAGACTTGTCATAGAGAATGTTTAAACAATAATAGTCCTGACTGGGAGCACCAATACATGGCAAAAAGATCCTAGGCTACAGAACATATTAAACAGTGGTTTCTTGAAAGGATTTAGGCCTGCATCACAGGACAGAATTTGCTGATCTCCAAAGCCCTCAGTTCTAATGCTCCTTACTCCAGATGTCCTCCCCAAGCCCATAAGGCAGAATAAATGCAAAAAAAAAAAAGTATCCTCCTCTTGTACTAGTGCAGGTATGGCTTGATGTGATGGAAGACTTGAGTGAGGAGGTCCAAGGTCACTGGGAGTCAGAGAGAAATCTCAAGCATCTCCTCAGCCAGCAGCCTGAGCATGTGAAAACTAAGAGGATGAGATTGGCACCACCTTAAGGAATGCAGAGTGTTTAGCTGTGGTCGTTGGGGGTTAGCGTTAGTCTGGCAAGATTCTGTCTAGTAGGTGTAAGCTAATAAAATAACTGAACTGTTCCTGAATTGTCCCACTGAGTTTCTTGGGCTGAACCTGACACTTACAGAAGGAATGGAGAAATTGTTGCTGAGTTACAACTTTCAGCAATCCTCATCATTGGCCTTGCTGGCCAAGGTTGCTTGAAGTTGTAGTTCTGGAGGGCCATGGTTTCCCACGCTTATTCTGGACAGCAAGAGTGACTGAATGACTAATAAGGATTTTGGCAGGGAGTGGATTTGTCAAGGGATGGGAGAATCACTGAAGACATCTTGCTCAAGAATCTTCTTTCTCAAAACCAAGGACTGCTGTCTTGTTAAATTACTTCTATGTGCCTTCTGCAGTGTAATGGGAGAACTGGTTGCTCAGTCCACTGGGAGGTTTCATAATGCCAATATATAGAAGATTCTTTTTTTCTCTCTCTTCCTCCATGGATCTTTACCTTCCTCTTCTGTATGTGTGCTTTAGGTCATGAAATGGCAG
Source organism: Liasis olivaceus (assembly GCA_030867105.1). Classification (NCBI taxonomy): domain Eukaryota; kingdom Metazoa; phylum Chordata; class Lepidosauria; order Squamata; family Pythonidae; genus Liasis; species Liasis olivaceus. The sequence goes on from CM061348.1 coordinate 50,720,742, forward strand.
CTTCCCAACTTTAACACTCAGCAATCAGGAATTTAGCCCATTTACTGTACAAATAAATGGGTTTTATCTTTTGGCACTAGACTTTTTAACCTGAGTCAGGATATTATTTTAATGAAATCCAAGCCTATAAGGTCTCCGTCTGATTAGGATGGCAAGCATGACCAATTAAGTTAGCCCTGGCAATAAAACAAATGAGAAATGCAAGCACAGAGGCTCTCTGAGTGACAGGAAAGGGAGAGGCAAGCCCTGCAATCTTTAGATCACAAGCATAGTTTATTTTGGGCAACATCCATTATGATCTGATCTCACTTAGCACAGTGGGAACAGGAAGAGATCGTTTTATGGCTCTTTGTTACAGAGATGAAACGTAACAGAAGTCAAGCTCCTAAACAATCAGTGTTTCCTGTATGCTTTTGCAGATATGTGGCATGGGCACAACTAAATATGGTGGTCATCTTATTAAAATATTTCACTCCATAAAAGTGATATTAAATTTGTCTGAAAATAATACACAGTGTAACTATAGAGGCAATACTATGGTACAGTACTGGTCTTTCTTTTAATTACTCTAACGGCAATCTCATTCTTGGCGCTTCTAGTTTCCATAACATAGACTGATGAGTTGTGTTAACTCTGTTCATGCATATCGGGTGGTTGCATCTCACCAACCATGCCATGAGAGCATCATCTCAGTGTCCCTGTGGCAACGGGCGACTGGCACACTGGAAGCATCCATTGGTTGGGCTGGAAACTTTGATAACTTCTCTGTTTTATTTTCAGATTGCTAATATCACTGGTTCCTTTCAACACATGACAAAGCTATCTACAGCAGGCAAATCTACAAAACTGCCCTAAGAGATGAACTAATATTTTTATTAATCCACAGAGAGATTTAACATAAACACTGCTCATTCAGCAAATCAGTTATTAAAGAAGAACTTCTCTTTCAAAGCAGCGAGCAGCTCCATTTTCAGCACAGTTCATGAACCAGTTCATACTGCAGTTTGAGATAATATCACAGAACACATACAGCAGTCACAGAAGTCCACATGTTCAGAATTTAACCAATACATTGTAATAGTCCATAACAAATATTGATTACAAATTTACTTAACATTGCCCAAACACTTATAGCAATTATTTTTTCAGTAAAGATAATAATTTCATATTTTCATCAAATCTTTAAAGCCACTTAAATTCAAACTTTAATTTTCCTTTTTCATTGGCAAGTATCTGCTTAGATCAAATATCTTTAATGAAGATATATGAATTAAAGTAAAATAGATAGCAATAACATTTTTTATGAGGTGTTAAAATTTATATTGCAATCCTCTGAAAGTGTATTCCTCTGTGAATAGGCCGCCTGTTTGTCTACCTTATTCACAGTATCCTTTTGTTAAAAATAGGAAAAAAAGCCATCAAATCTGGGGGTGGTTCTATGCTCACGTTAACATTGAAAGATGGCAGAAGATGCTGGTTGCCCATCGCTGGCTACCTCTACTTCCCCATGGGAGGAATGCTCTCATGGTATCTTCTTCTGGGAGTGTGCGAAGCCAGAAAAGCAGCACACTTTAATATTAATTGTGCAATAAAAGACAGAAAGATACTCACACACCCTTCTTAGTCATGTCAGAACTAAGTGCAAAATGCCCACATCCGAACCATGTGAATTGCATCCAATTTTCTTTTCCGTGAGGAGAAAAAAACCAAAAGCTGTTTCTTTTCCATCAAATTGAATAGTTTAAAAAGTCCAATGTTATTTAACATAACCCCTCAAATAAAAAGAAAAATGGTGAATCACACTGCAGCTGTTTAGTTACCCACTCACTTTCACTAAAACTACACATCAGTATTCTACAGAAAGCTAAGATTTGTTTGTGATTCCTGAGTCTGCAAGAGAGTCAGTAGTATTAGATCACAACTACATTTCATTATTGTAGGCAAACATAGACAACAGTTCTACTCTTTTTTACTAATTTAACATTAAGGCATTGAAATCAAAATCTTACCTTCTGATAATCTGGAGGATGTATGAACAGAATTGGGATCTACGTCTTCATCAGGCTGGTAATGATAAAGTGTTTGAGACTGTTTGGAGGCTATCCAGTTATGGTCTTCTTTCAATGCAATGAGTGATGATGGTGTTGGATTAAATTTGACTTCAGGGAAATTATCTCCTTTGGACTCCTTGAAATCCAATGATTTGGGTACTTTTAGTTTCTGGTCTTTTCTCATGTTTAGTCTGATTCTAAAGTGGGAATTTTCTCCTTGCTCAATTCTCCCATGGCTGACTGTGTTTAGCTTCTCCACTTGTGCTGTATTCTGGGGTGTCTCAGTTGTTGCCACGACCTCTTCCTTTAAAATAGTATTTGCAGTGGTGATCTTATTATCTCCTCGCGGTACTCTGGTTGTTGATACTGTGCTTGTGTTCATCCTGACCTTGCTAATTTCAGTGCTGCTCCTGTTTTCTGGATGATTCATGATAGGAATATTTGTGTTCGTTTGTTGCTGCATTACTGGGTATGAAATAGGCTGAATCAGTGAAGGGGGAGTGATACTGCTTGCAAGGTAGTCATAATCCTCACTTTGTTCTTGGCCTAGGCTCTCTTGTTCCAAATGTGTTGAATAACTGTAGTACTTTTTAGGTGGCTCCACCTGAGTGGTGTCTCCTTCTGGCGCCTCTTGGTCATAACTGTATGGATCATCATAGTGCTGCTCTAGTTCCATGGTATCAGATGGATTAGGGGAGGTTAATGTGGATTCATTACAATCCGGGAGCTGATAGCACATGAGGTCACCTCCAGAATTAGGGCAATGACATACTTTGCATGTAGGCATACGGAATGTATGTCCTGCAGCATATTTCTGGTCTTCATGGACACAGCCTATTCTTCCACACTGCGGGCACCCATCTGCTGGTAGAACAGCATCAATGCAGTTTTGTGGAAGGTCTGGACATAACATAAACTGGCAGCTGATTTTGCCCCCACCTTTGGGACAAGAACATTCTGTACTTCCAAAGTCGACCAAATAAGACTGTCCTTCAGGTACTTTTCCATTGATAAAGCCTACATTCACACAATCATAGTACTGGTATCCTTCGCAAGTACAGCCATGTTGCAGACAAGAGGCACAGCATTCTTCAGGCTCAAGAACTTCTTCAATGCAATTTTCTGGCTGCTTACACTCCACACCTGTGCAATCCTTCTGTGTTGTTGCAATGCCAGTCCAAATAAGCACCAAGAGGACAGCGTTCATACAATATAAATGAAACACTTGGTGCCTATCCATAATCTTCCTAAATAAGTTTGGCAAGCATCCAGATTTTCTCATCTTTTATGGGCTTCTTTTCCTCTCTTTACCACCCCCTTGAAATTCTTGTTCATTCAGCTCTTGGTCAGAAATATTTCCCTGGATTCTGTTTTGGAACTAGAGCCTGGGTTTATGAAAGAGAACTTTGTTAAAGACTATACTTCACCCATATCCTGTTAAACATTAGAGATATTTTTAAAAAGGGATAAAGCTCCAACATCTGGAGACCGACATATAAAATTAATCATAACCTCATCCAAGTACTGTAGACACCAAACTCCAGGCTGCATTTTTAAATTTCTCCTTTCTTTATTTACACTACCTTTTTAAAAAGGGGTTTAAGAAGGGTATTTTTATCTATTTATAAAATAAACACACAGTAAAATAAATAGCAATATTTTTTATTGTAGTACCCCTGTTTATGGATTTAATATTCTTGGATATCTTTTTCTTTAGCTTCCAGCTTTTAAAATAACTCTTGGCAAAGAAAGATACAACTCTTTCTTCTACAGATACAGGTTGAATATATTTCAGCACTATATCTCCTTCAGTCTTCTGATGAAAGTATGAATGGCAAGGCAGCATCAAAATGTTAATTCAAATTAATTCTGAACTAGGCCCAACTGAGTCTGAATTTAACTTGAAAAGTCTTATTCTACCACAGTTAATTTTTCTCACCTCCATTTTAACTTACTTGCAGTAAATGTCCATTGCAGGGCCTCTGTGAAGCACCAACTGCTATAATGAGCAAGCACAGGAGGATGTGTGGTCGCCAGGAACCATGAGAAAGACCTGCGATGAAAGTAGGGATATTGGGAATCAGGAAGCTATTTTCCCATAATAACCTATTATCTTGCCCCTAACATGAGTCTTTATCACTAAGGTATTATCGGGAGCACAGTGCACAGTGGACCCCAAAGTCCATCTGGTTTGGTCTAAAAATGATTTTTCTTCCGTCTTGAATACAAACCAGTTCTTTGAGTCCTTTCTCAGACTTGTAGGTCAAGTGGAATATCACTATTTTTATAAAGATCTGTGTAATGTTATTTTCTTACACAGAACATGTGTTATTATTTCCTGTGGTACTTGAAGAATAAAGTAAATGACCATGCAGCAACCATTTCAGTGGGAGGTCAAAATGTCATGAAGAGACAGGGAGACAAATGATTCCTGTCTGCCCACTTCTACTATGATGTTGAAAGTGAAAGTCCTGACCCTCACAGCTTCTGGATGTCACTGTAGGAAAAACTGGCTCCACTTCAGCTGGGATAACATATTAGCTAGAGAGAACAGTATGGCTGTGTCTCAACTGCACATTTGCTTTCCTTTATCATTCATAAATGAGCATGAAATTGAGCAAATTGAGCAAATTGAGCAAACTGAGGGAGGCAGTGAAAGATAGGAAGGCCTGGCGCAATATGGTTCATGGGGTCACGAAGAGTCGGACACGACTTAACGACTAAACAACAACAACAAATCATTCATAAAACATAAACTTACTATTGAAGTACTTTGCAACAGTCTTTTTTTCACTTTTACTTTTCAGACATTGGACGCCCACATAGGAATATTCATCTAGCTTCAGCACTTACGCACACAAACTCTACATACCAGCAAGCAAATTTTGGTTGCCTTAAGACTATATCTTAAATATATCCCAAATATGGGATTCCAAAAGCTATGATTGAATTCTGAATTGAAAATAAAACTGATAATAAAATTCAGATAGTGATGGCAAGAGATTTACATATCCACTTTTGTACATGGAAGTACTGATATACTCCCAATGATTTACAATACAGGTGGTCCTTTCTTAATAATGCTAATTGGGACTGGAAACTCTTATCATTAAGTGGTCGTAAGTCAAAAAACCATGTGATCACACTGCTTAGTAATGGCAGTTCCAGCAGTCTTGGTTGCTGTCATTAAGCGAGGACCATGCAGGTCATTAAGTGAGGACCTCACATGACGACTTACAACTTCCTGACATGAAGGTTGCAAATTGTGGTGACGTGATTGTGGGATGCTATAATGTTGTAATTGCAAGCTGGTGCCAAACACCCAGATCATGATCATGTGACTGCAGGGACACTATGATGCCTGTAAGTATGAGGACTGGTCATAACTACCACTCATTCAGCACTGTTGTAAGTTTGAATGGTCACTGAATGAGTGGTCATTTAACACCTGTACTATTAAACCTGCAAACGTACAATAAAGGACCACCTGTACTATTAAAACTCCAAACATACAGTAAAAACAGAGAATTAAAAATAAACAGTATAACAATATACAGCTATGGGCATCAACCCCAACTCACAGAACACCCATGAAGCCTCAAAAGTAGAGAAGTGTATTATCTGAATTCAAAGCAAGCAGAGGTATTTCAGATCTAGCATGGGCACCCTCACTGTACCTCCACAGGTTCTCAAAGGAGCCATTCCTTTTCCTGGGCTTGTGTCACAGCCACGTAAGCTCAGGAAAATACATGCTTCAGGTTAGGAGGCATTTTAATAGGGGGTTCAGGCTGAGTTCCGGAAGCATTTGCAGATGTTGCCCCAAGATGTCACTAATGCATGAATAAATGAAGAACAGTCTGCAGGGAGGAGACGGGCCAGTAAAAACCAATGTTAGCTAATACAACTATCTCAGTTAGCTTGGAATTCATGACAGCTCCAAACCGTTCAACTGCTGCAACTCCATTAGGGCCAAGCGTCCATCCCAGAGAACCCTGAAGTTTCCATTTTAGAGTAGTTCATGTAGAATCATTACAGCACATCGTTTTAGTTGATTTCTAGTTGTTCTTTCATGTTGTAAAGGGCATTTCAGTTACTTCTGTCAATGTGATTCATACTTCATACATTTCCAGAGTATCAGGGTATGTGTGAAAGCTGCACATTTTATATTTAAACCTGGTAGAAAGTCTGTTCCCACTGCATTTCAGTTTAAAACTGAATTCTGTATGATCTATTCTTTTTTCATTAGTCTGATTAGACAGTTGGCTGTGAAAATGCTGGCAAGAGAAATAGAGGTTTCTGTTAATTGTACAGGTAGTCCTCAAATTATGACCATTCGTTCAGTGACCATTCAAAGTTATGACAGTGCTAAACGAAGGGACTTATGAACAGTCCTCAAAGTTCCAGCCATTGCAGCACCCCTGCTGTCACATGAACAAAATTTGGTTGCCTGGCAACCAGCTTTCACTTATGACCAGTTGTACCATCCTGCGGTCATGTGAACACCATTTGCACCCTTCCCTGCCAGCTTCCCCCAGGCAAAATCAGTAGGAAACCAGCAAGGAAGGTCGCCAAGTCACTGGGGTAAAACTCCCCCCACCTTTCTTCACTTGCATGCACTGTGCCCTCCTTCCCCCCTTCGTTTGCACACACCCTGTGCCCTCTTTCCCTGGCCTCCCTGCAATTGCACACATGCATGCGTCTACCCCACACTCTGTTTCCACGGCCTCCCTGTGATGGCACACCCCCTGCACCCTCTTTCCATGGCCTCCCTGTGATCACACACATGCATGCACATATGCTCATTTAGCAACTGCCTCATTTAGTGACTGTTCCATTACAGTGGTGATGAAAAAGTAACTTTACAACCAATCCTTGCATTTATGACTTTCACAAGTCTGTAAAGCAAAGGAAAGCTGAAGTAAGATCATAAGCAGAGTTGTGGTTTCACTTAGCAACCGCTTTGCTTAATGACCAAGTTGACAGTCCCAATTGTGGCTGCTAAACAAGGACTACCTGTATTAAGAAAACAGAGCAAGAATACTAGTAACAGAAACCTGAAGATCATGGTAACCACTGTTTGTTAAATTCTGAGAAGGTTAGAAGACTCACTGAAAAACGGGAGTAGATGAGCAACATTAAAAAGTAGATGAACAGAAGTCAAAAGAATCATGGAAAAAATGGCAAACATCCATCTTTTATAATCCGATGCTCACCAGATGCTGGTTGGTGAAGGTATCATAAAAAGTAGAAAGAAAACATTACCACCAGCAGCCATGTCAAACCAACAAAAATAGGGTATAATGTTGTCTCTTCCCTCTCTCTCTATGCCTTAATTTACAAATCTGCCCAGGTTAATTTTTAGAATTCAGAACTTAAAGTGTTGAATAAAAGAAATTGTGTGTTCAGCAGAGATATTTTTGCATTATTTCATGTGTGTGTGCATTTAGAACATAAATAAGTGATTTGATAACTTTGATAAGCATCAAAATTAACCTCTCAGAGGATTTTCCTTTGTATATGCTCTCCTGAAAGTTTGCATTGTTGATTCATCTCTGTGCAATGGCCTCCCGTGCTTTCAGTCCACAGCGTGCCTACATGCTTCCTTTGCTACAATCTTTGGAAGAGAATGGAAAGCATGCAAATAAAATGAATAGCTTTCTTCTGCCATTAGAAATATTGTATTTTGGACCGAGCTTTATTAAATAAATCATTTCTTCTTTTTTAGTGTTTGACTTAGTCATGGATTTGAATGTTACCCCAGGCTCTATGAATAGCCAGTTGTTTTACCAAGGCTGGTGGGGGAATGTGTCATTGGAAAGACCATACACCTGGTTTATTCTCATGAGAACCTTCCTTTCCTCTCCCTTGCACTGTTCAAATTAAACACATATTTCCAGTGATGGAAAATCAAACGTGCTCTTGAACTGGGCCCCTTGACTCACATGGCCATACTCTTATCCTTACCATTACTCTGTTCTGATAGTTACCTAGTGTATTCTTACTGGGGTGAATGAAATTGCCCAAGATATAAATCCTCTCAGCAAAAAGTTTGAGTGCACCACAAATGAGACCACAGAGTACAATCTGAGGAAAGCAGAAAGAATGAGACTGTTGACAGAAAGAGCAAATTGCAGCTATAAAACAAAGGTTTGATAGCCTTCTCATATAAAATCCACAGAAGCTGGTGAGAATTTAACTGTTGATATATTTGGATCCCTCCTCTAGTTCTGCAGTGCTTCCTCATCATGGCATGAATGCCCCTGTTCCTGGGAGGGAAGAGTAAAGCAGGCCGGCAGGGTATACCAAGGATATATACTCTCGCAGGATCACCCAAGGCATGAAGATCATCTCAGCTGCCCAGCTAAAGCAAGCAAGCCCTTATATTAGGCAGCTGGGACATAGAAAGATGCTGGAGGCAGATGATCACTTTAGTGACAATGACAAAGGCATCATTTCATACTGTGTGGGAGAAGGCAATGGTAAACCTGTTTTTAGTGAGAAAGCCACACGCATAGACGAGATAAAGTGATTGACAATATTGTGCTGGATGATGGGCCCCTTAGGTCAGATGGCACTCAACATGCTGCTGAGGAAGAACTGAGTTTTTCAGAGTATTAATGGTGTTCATGATTCAGTTAAATCAAAGCCTTTGGGAAGTCTAGTTGTCGATAATGCTGCGCAGGAAAAGAAAGTCTCAAACTGCAAAGAGAGAATGAAAGTAAGAACACAGAACATAAGAAGCTTGAACATGGGAAATACAGTGAAAGAGTAAATGAATTAACTATGCATTGACATCTTAGGCATCAGTGAATAGAAATGGACTGGAATTGGATAGTTTCATTCAGAAGATCATACTGTTTACTATTCAGGACATGAAAAACAAAGAAGAAATAGCATTGCTTTCATAGTCAGAAAAGATGTAGCAAAGATAGTATTTGGGTACAATATAGTCAATGACCAAATAATATCTATTAGACTTCTTGGATAACCTTTAATATGACAGTTATCCAAATTCATGCTGCTTGTGGTTGGAGAATGGAATGCTAAAGTTGGAAATACTAAGAAAGAAAACATAGTTGTTCTGTACAGCCTAGGAAACAGAAATAATTAAGAGAATTAGTTATCCATTTTTGCCAATCCACTTATTTCTTCATGCTAATACAGCCTTCAAACAACCAAATGACACATACATACATGGACTTCACCAGATGAAGTACACAGAAATCAAATTGACTATATTATTGGAACAAGGAGGTGGAAGAGCTTAATTCAGAACACCAAATACATGGCCAGGGACTGACTGTGGAAGAGATCATAAACAGCTCATGTGCAAATTCCAAGTCAAGGTAAAACATAAAAACAAAGCCAGCCAGTTTCCACAATATGATCTTGAGCACATACCCACCATTTTCAAGGAAAGGATCAGGAATCACTTTGAAATCCTGAACCTCAAGATAGGGAACCAAAAGAACTATGGGGCGGGGGGTGGGGGTGGGGAACCAAGGTCAAGAAAGACAAAGATTTCAGGAAGCAACTTAACAAAGATTTTCACAGAGCTATTAGAAAAGACAAGAAGCAGTATTACAATGACATCTGTAAAGAAATTGAAGATGGACATAAATACAGAAAAAAACAAGGAAAATCTTCCAAAAGATTTCTGAACTTGTATTAGTATGCTAAAGGATGCAAATGCTAAGACAGGAACTGATTCAAAGAAAATCCAATTTAGCTATATACTGAAATTCTGTACAGTAGAGATGTCAAAATTCAAAATACCTTACAAGATAAGGTATATTCTATTTACAAAACCCTCTAGTAGTAAAAGAGTAAGTTAGATCTGACCTCAGGTGATTACCAAGTCTCGTCTTCCTGGTATTGATAGAATATCTACAGAAATAGAGCAAGCAGCAGAAGAATCAGTAAAGATTCTAACCAAACTATGCCAGCAGATGGTACAGTTGCCAACAGTTTGGAAGAGATCAATCTAGATACCAAATTAAGGAAAGGAGACTTAACAGAGTGTGCAAACTATCATACAATATCCTTAATTTCACTTGCTAGCAAAATAAGGCTTAGGATCATCCAATTCAGCACAGAGCTTTACATGAGATAGGAGATGCCAGATGTTCAAGCTGGTTTTAGAAAAAACCAAGGAATAAGAGACATTGCTGATGCATGCTGGATAAAGCCAAAGAATACCAATAAGAAGTCAGTATGTGCTGCATTTGATTATACAAAGGCCTTCGATTATGTGGGAATCCTAGAACATCTCATTGCCCTCCTGAGAAAACCTATACAGGATAGAAACCACAGTCCAGAGAGAACATGGCAAAACAGACTGGCTCCAGGTGGGCAAAGAAGGCTGTATACTCTCTTATTTATTCAATCTTCGTACTGAAAGGTAGGTAGGTGGGTAGGCGGACAGACAGACAGACACAGTGGTATTTATACAGAACAATGCTGATTAGAAATTATTAACACCCTGGAATCTTTGGGGTTCTCTGAGCTTGGTTGTTTTCTTGCAAACGTTTCATTACCCAGCTAGCATTGAAGATGTTACCTAGTCGGGTAACAAAACATTTGCAAGAAAACAACCAAGCTCAGAGAACCCCAAGGACTCCACAGTTCAACTATACATTTTCTCCTCTATTGGTATTAACACTCTAATGATCCCCTTAGAAGCCAAACTGTAAGTGATTATATTTACCATGTATGTATGAGAACCATTCTTGCTTAGATTTGGTTAAACTTTATATTGTGAATATATTGTGAATATATACTGTTATTTTGCCATTGCTGCATATATATTGAGGAAAGCTGGATTGGAAGAAGATGAGCACTTTTTTGGCTTCAAAGCAAAAATGTATTCCTAGGTTTGTTAATCTTCATGCTAGTGCAAACTAAATCAAGCCAGAATAGTCTAAATCTAACACTGACATACAGAAGCCCTCCATCTCAGGGTTGTTCTTTCCTAGTCTCCTCTGCATTTCCAATTAAACCTAGTTAATTTGTGTGTTGTTTTAGTCAGATGTGTTGTTTTAGTCAGATCTCCAAAACAATACACAGGATTGATTCAAGGCTGAAAATAAATTCTGAATGAATCATAGACTGTGTCACAATAAATCTCACAGTAAGAGTCCTTGTGGGGGAAATAAATTATCCAGGCAACATAATTTCTATGATGAATAGTTAAATTCTGTGCCAATATACAGTAACGTATCAATTGGGCCATATTTTGTTTTCTCCATATCAGTCTCCAACATGTTTAGCCCCAGCTGTTTCTATCAATTTCCATACTTTTGAGAGCAAGAAGCTGATCACTACAGATAACCTTCTCCTGTAAATGTACTTTAGCCTTTGATCTTCCAAACACTCTTAGACTATTTAAGAACATTCATTCTCCTGAGAAAAGTCTGCTAATCATACCTTTTCTCTAAGTTAGCTGGTGGTCATGCAATGCAGGCAAACGTTTGAAAAATTAGGCACTTTTCAAAATGTAATCTCTTCCTGCACCACGCTCTTTGTCTTCTCTTTGTGGTTCACAACTGAGCTCTCCTGAGTGTCAAATAACACTTTTCAGAGCAATTCAACCATAGAACAAATTGACTTATTCCTCAGCCTACTTGTAACTGTTACATTTAGCTGTCAGATGGTCAACCATCAGTAATGAATCAGATATTCTTCTCGAGATAAAAGAGATGAGATCCAATAGAGTATCCATATATTTATCTGTTGTACACGACTTAACGACTAAACAACAACAACAACAAGAGATCTCAGCACATAAAAACATGGCTACTTTCTTGCAGCATAGAGTACAGAGAAGATACATTTCAATGTAATGCTCAACCATTGTCTAGCTAGCAGAATGAATTTATGCCTCAGCAAGCCTTGGACTGGCATGTCCCTTCCACATTACACTAATTTCCACATTAAAGTAACTGCAGATTTTTATGATGTCCAAACTTTAAATTGTTGACATGATAAACTGCAATAGAAGTGTAACTTTCTGAAATTGTATATTGGGTCATTTCCTGAATTGCATATTATCTGGATTTGACAGGAATTACTTTGGTATTCCTTTAAATACCAAAGGTGCTAAGGAAAGAATTCAAACAAGAAACTATAACAGCAACAAGATGTACACACTTTCTTTTCTGAGCATCATGGGACTTTGTTAATACAGCTAGTCCTCAACTTACAAACACAACTGGAACTGGAACTTCCATTGCTAAGCGATGCAGTTATTAAGTGAGTCACACCCAATTTTATGACCTTTTTTGCCGTGGTCATTAAGCGAATCTGGCTTCCCCCATTGACTTTGCTTGTTGAAAGCCCCTGGGAAGGTTGCAAATGGCAATTATGTGACCCCAGGACACTGCAATCTTTGTAAATACATGCTGGTTGCCAAGCGCATGAATTTTGATCACATGACCACAGGGATGCTTTGACAGTCGTATGTATGAGGTCCAGTCATAAGTCACTTTTTTCAGTGCCTTCGTAACTTCAAAAGGTTGTTAAATGAATGGTTGTAAGTTGAGGACTACCTGTAGAAGTACTGTAAATGCTGTATCTCAGCACCACCGCATAATTATTATTCAATTCTGAGAAACAATGTGAGGAATAAAGTTTTTCTTACATTTTTTGTAGGATAGGAGAAACACTTACAGATACTGGGAGGTGGTTTCTTAGTTTTTGAGATTCCAGCAGCTTAGTTAGATTTACCTGTATATAAATATGAGACATCATATTTGTACCCACTATGACTGGAATGGAACAGAATTGCCCCTCTGTTGGATTAGATCTCAATTAACACATTGATTCCCATCTTTCCTGATTTCAAAAATTATGGACGTCTTTCAGGGTAATAATACTGCTTCAGATAAACTCACAGTCTTAGTTGTACAGTATACAATGGGGGAGGAGTGTTTTTGTTTCTTACTGTTATCTGAATAAACATGGTTAAGAAGGCAGCAAAACTGTAATCCTTCGTTGGTATTTGTATGATGAAATTGTTCCATGCAACCAGGTTTACTAGCTCTGCACCACTTCAGCTTGGGAGCTTTTTAAGACTAACTCAGGACGGGAGTGTATTCTTAACACCACAATATATGCATCATATGCATCATCTTCTGACAAAGATGTGATTTAGACTGCTTTTGCAAAACTCCCAGATCAGGAAATGTTGCTTCTATGATTTGCTTTAAAGCATATTCAGATTCAAATTTGCTCCTAAGGAAAGATGAACAAAGGATTGAGCTAACAGAATTTAACAGATTTTCAAGTCTTGAAAACTTGAATGGAATGTCAAATAAGATGCCATTTCCATAAAGTAAGATGCAGCAAAGACCACCTCTATAAGTGAAAACAATGAGCATGCAATGAGGGGAAAAGATATTACACTAAATCACCTTATCAGGTGCATTTAGTGGGATACTACCGCAGACTGAAATGTAATCTAATCTACCACATTTTAGGGCTTGAAAATAGAAAGCAAGATTAACTGTTGTTTTTATTTAAACAGCAGGCTTGATATAGAATAAACAGATTATTAAGTTGATTCGTTTTTCAAAGTGGATTGTCATATGCCACAGGGAGATATTATGCTGGAGCATCATAAACAAAGAAGTGATGGACTCAACTATAAAGTACACATCAAAGAAATCTGAAAGCTTCAGTCTGGTGCTAAATTCACCAAGCTTTGGACAGCAAGTGACATGACTCGTAAGTGAGCTGATTGTTGCTTTGATTCAGTTTATATTTCCTATATGGAATCAAAAACATCTTCAAGCACAGCGTCTGCAAAAGCCTTTCAGGGAAATGGGGGGCGGGGGCGGGGGTAATGCACACATAGTCAGATTATGTCCTTGAGGTATATGTGTGGTAAGTTCTTAACGAGCTTGGAGCTTGGTGCCACATTTCCTCTATAACCCAGAATCATGTTAGAATGCCTGTTTTGGTTTCTTTTGGAAATTATAGACTATATTCTCTTTTTACCACAGGAAGTTGCTGTGGTCTTTTCCTAAATAATATGTGGTTTATAAACTAATTCTATATCAGGAGGGTTTTAATAACAAATAAATAAAGGATAAAGATGTGGCCTAATTCTGCAAATATTTTATCAGTGTGGTTAGCTTCCAGGACAGAAGTTATATATATTATTTGCTTGCTCAAGTGGAGACAAGATAAATTGGTTAAAAGGCAAGGAACTGGCACTTAAACATAAGCTTTAAAAAAAAAATGTTTTCACGTCAATGCAGTAACTCTGGATAAATTTCATTTCAGGAATAATCATACATTTCTCATCAGTTGAGCAAATTTTACCACTTTTACCCTATCGTTTGACAAGTGGACACCAAAAGCTTGACCACTTGGGTATGTTGAGAGTTTTTTTCCTTTTAGAGCCAAAAAACATTCCAGGACCTGCAGTCGCATGTCCTTTCCTTGATCTTGTCCCACAATAATTTAAAATCCTGATCTGCTTTTAAAAATATAAGCTACATTCCTTCCAGAATATTGATTAGATACGACTTTCCAAAATATAGCTGTTATTACCACCAGATATGAAAACAATTCATCTTTTTGCATACAGGGCAATATATAACAAACACAAATATGCTTCCTTCATCTTGATCAATATCTTGATTTTGCTGAGCACAGGTACATATAAAACATCCCCATTTTATGAAATAAACTGAGCGTATGGACATAGTGGGCAAGTACATGAAATGTTTTACTTTTGCCCATTCTTCTTTCATCTGAAAACAAGCTACTCTTACTCATTTTCTAGAAAAGGAAATTATAAACACAGATGAGGAATATATAACTCATTATTACAAGAAAGAAGAAAAACGAGTTAATGGTCAAGCCATCCACATATGTTATGCATAGTCCACTGACAGAAGATAAAGCAAAGACAGTAAAACAGTCATGCAATAGAAATAAGCATGTAGAAACCACTGACGTGTATAAAGAAGCCTTTAAGATCATACTGTTTCAGAGGTTATCTGTACCAACAATATTTTTTGCATATGGTTACGACACTTTTCCCATTTGCCTGAAACTGGATTTTGGTTCATGAAAATCATGGAATAGCCCATGATCCCAATAAGGTAGGGAATGGAAATTCATCCTGGGGCTTTTCCTCAGAAACAGAATCACACAATACAGCTTCAAGCAGCACCAAACAAACGAAACAATTTTACTATGCACTTACAGTCATTCTGATGTAATCTCAGTTTGCTGCATATGCCTATCATATAGTTATTTTGCAGTGAGAATGCTCCATCATTCTCTTTATAGGGCCAAAGCACCTCAATGTACTTGTTTCTTGGGGCTACCAAAAAGTGATCCGCCCCACAGTCAGAACCTCTTATCACCTTTGTAGTCTTCATTAATTCTCTCTGTTTTTCATAATAAATAATTAAATTAACTATGCTTTTAATTTTTCATTCATTCCTTTACTATCTGTATGAATGGACAGGGTTATGCTTAAACCCCTTATTTGGAAAAAGACATATTTGTTCTAAGTAGATTATGCACCAGTTACTATTCTCTTGAGTCTATGAATTGCCCAATAACTTTTTCTCATTCTTACCCACCTGTTTATGTCAACTAGCAGAACAATATTTTCCCCCGGATCACATTCATTAGAATGTGGCACAATTTTTTTCCCAGCTAATCTCCATTTTTTCGATTGTCACTCTTCATGGGAGTGTAACATGTAATTATCACCAACCTATGTATTCCTACATCCCCACAATGGCCTATGTGGCACCAATGCGTAGTTTTTCATATATATTTTAGCACTTCCATTCATAACAAAACCTATACCTTCATTTCCCTGTAAGTATTCATCAATTCCATTTCACAAGATTAGGTGATCTATTACATTCTTCCTCTTTCTCTTAGTTTCACACATAATCCATCCTTCCTTCCTTCCTTCCTTCCTTCCTTCCTTCCTTCCTTCCTTCCGACACAATCATCTCCAGCTGGTAGATATTGGACTCTACTACCCATTATGGCCCATTAAAGCCCAGTTTCACCCAAGTGGGTTCACCCTGGAATCTCTAATCTACAGACTATCATGCAAAACATCCCACCAACTGAGACTGAAATACAATGTACAGATGACACATATTCAGGATGTCTTCTTTTGAGATTTTAAAAATAAAATAGCAGTTTTTAAATCTTTTCTGTTTCCTATGTTATTATTTTACATACATAAACTCCCATCTTTTGGGGAAACACATGTAGTTCTGGATCAGAGTTTGTTTTAAAACACAGATCATAAAGGGTTGCCACATTTTTTGATCCACCTTTCTATGTGTTGCACATTAAAAAAAATCTCTGATTCAAAGCAAGGCAGTCTCATTTTGACTTTTTGGTGTCAAAAATCTTTATCAGTATGTTTCTTACCCACTTTACAATCATTTAAGATAATCTCAAAATGAAGTAGAGTATGCGTTTTTTCACTTTAGACATTGGACAGGACTATTCTACATGGAGTATCTTAGTTAAGCAGCCACAGCTGTTAGAGAGAACCCTCAACCAGCTCCCAACTTAATGTAACTGCTTTTGCTATATAGATCATGTTTTACTATATGGATCTTTTCATCCTTCCCCTAATTCTGTTTTGCATTTTGAATCTGCAGTTGAATTGACCTTTTCTGAAAATGAACTCCTCTTGTGGAGCATAGAAATGCAGCCTTGATAATCCTTAGGGCAGCCCCTCCCAATTGAGAACCTTCCAAATGTGCTTGGGGTAAAATTCCAAGGCAGTGTAGCCATTGGCTAGACATGACTGGCTGGCTAATCCCAACATATCAGAAGGTTTTTATATGTTACTGTAAAGAAAAATTAGTAGCAAACCTGTACACTGGCCCATTAGTTCCTCCAAGAAAGATTTAGGCCTCTATTCCAACCTCTCTGGGGAGTGCCAGCTGCCACAGCAATCTGACAAAGTCCAACCACAATTACTATATTTCAATTAGTGCTTTGTTTCCAGAAGTGCAAACAGGTAGGACTGTTTGGCAAATTGAACAAACATTGTCACCTTTTTTAATTTTTACAAGGATGGTCATAAATTCTGGCCAAGATTGGCTTGGCCTAGATCACACTTGGTGCTGCTAATTCAGTGGTATTTGTATAAAGAGACATCTTCCCTTTATTGGTGGCTTGTGACAGATGTCAGCTCTTTGGCATCATTACACTTTACTACCCTCAACAATGAGCATTCCATTCCTTGATTACTTGCAGTTTTCACCTAGCTGACAAACAACACATCTAATATTCACAGTGCTTCTTGAAAAAAGTTGGGATACACAATCAAAATTCTCTGGAAAGCACAGGACTATATTGTATTCCTAACAGTTCTGCTTTAGTTGTTTTTTGTTTATTTGTAAACAACAGAACTCAAATTCTTGTGAGTGGCTCCTATTTATTTTATAGAATCCCTACTTCTTCCTTACAGATGGATGTGACCTGTCTAAGATTGAGAACATTTCATCTCAAAGCAAAAACTTGCTCAAACTACCATCTTTCTGAAAGAGGTATAGTAAGGCCAGAAACTATTTATCACCCCATAAATTAAAAACAGAGTTTAGTTTGGGCAGTTTCCTCAACAATAAGGTAAAGGACAATCTTGGAGTCTAATAATAGGATCTTCTGATGGAATGGTTGTCAGGAAACAGCACCAGGAGATGTCTTTGTCTTTGATTAAAGGTCATGGATTGAAGAGGTGACCTCAGTGATGTGAGAAGATTACTTCTAGGCCAATTCTGTGGCTAATTCTGCCATTTTTATTATTATTAAAATCTTCCCAGTCTGGTACCCTTCATGCTGGCTAGCATTTCTGGAATTACATTCTGAAGGATGCCAAAATGGAAAGACTGGCTTACTGCTACAATTAGGAAAAGACACTTTTTAATAAGAGAGACACAATTTGAATCTTTGATTAAAGGCTGAAATCTAGAATTTGACTGTGCATTTCAGAGCAATATTTGGGATCTTGCACCTCTCATTTCTGCATATCCTGGCCATATGCTTTTATTCTTGGTGTTATTCTCTTTTCCAGATGTTTTCTTCATACTTATCTGTCTGGCAGAGGTATCCATAGGACCAAAGGCTTTCATCAAAATTATTAAATCACATCATACTATTATGACCCAAGCACTCTTTCATAGCTGCATGCAATGTCATAATGCACATACAAAAGAGCCAAAGCTTGTATGACAACGGCATGATCCTTTCATCATTTCCCCCCTGTCCTGTGGACACTTTTGCTCTCTGACCTTTATTCTAAGTTCTTCCTAGACATTCTGTTGTCTGAGCTATTGTCCTAAGCATGCTTTTGAACCTTCATTCTCTACTTTGTGCTGCTTCTCTCCAAAAAAAAGGGTGATCTTCCAATAACATCTGGAGAAGCTATTGCCAGCAGGAACCACTTTTAAATCTAGGGCAGCTTACGCTTTATCATCTCCATTATCATAATGTAATTAATCACTTTATATTATACTAGTCCATCCACTATAATAAATGTTTAAAAACTACATCTGGATGAACAAAATACTGCTTTTGCACTTTTTCTTCACTATGTACATAAAAACTTCATAAGTCATCACTCATAAGCAGATTGTATCAATTAGGTAAGTATGAAAACAAAAATGTGTTCAGATGCATTTTGAATTTATCTCAGGGACATCATGATTTACTGACAATAGGACTCACTAAACCACTCTCTTATGTCTTTCATTTGTCCTCTATATAGTCAAGGGGGGGGGGGGGGGGAGATGGAGTTTCTGTTCCAAAACCGAAGTATAAGATTGGAAAGAATCTATTCATCAAAATATTCCTTAAAAAAAGAAAGAAACCAAACACTTTTGCCTGAAAGCAGGAGTAACACTACAGTCTGATTAGGATTAACTGTTCATCCAAATCAGCATGCATTGTTAATAGGAGTTGTGCAAATTACATTCTATCACATGCATAGAAAAAAATGTAATCCTTATTAAAAGAAGACATATGCTTGGAGCAAAGCACATTTCACTTTTTTATTTTTTAAAAGTAGACCTATTATCACTTGGATAGGGAACATCTGAATATATCATTTTAAAACATGGTTTGTTTGAACTGATCCAGAAGTCAAGGGCAGTTATTTCTATAATTAACTATATGGCAAACAATAAAAAAAAAACTTGCTTGTTAAACATTCTACTTTGCAAAATTCCTTAAGAATCATTCACAGCAGAGATCTAAAAATCCTGTAAGTACTGCATATGGCTCTTACTAGGCATTTTTCCATCACATAAGATAAACGTGAAAAGATGTTTGACACAATTTATATTATTCTCTGCTATTCTGTAACACATACCATCAGTTTTTATAGAGGTTTAACTCTGTGCAGCCTCATATGGCTTGCATTCAACATGCCACACTGAATCACAATTCCCTCATGATCTGTCCTAAGAACAACAAACTTTTTAGCTAAAGATGAAAGGTAAAAATGTTTCTTAATTCATGAGTTAAAAAGCCAGAAGCGGCATCTGCAAAAAAATGTCTTCCATTTGCAAAGAAGAGATAAACCAGTTCCTTAAGAGACATCTAATAATACAATTAAAAAAAAAAAATCTAAATACCCTGAAAGGAAACTTTGTGTAACATAGCTGCAATTTGAGCTCAGTATCTTAAGCGTCCTGCTTAAATCCTTTTACATCCAGTAGATGTTTTAAAATTTTGTAAAGCCAAGCTAAAATTACTATCAAACAATAATTCAAAAGGCTGAGAGTTAAACCTTGAGAACAGAACCAAAAGAATAGCAAAACAAAGTAGAATCAAAACCAGCAAAGCCCATGTTAGAAAACTAAAGGTAAACCAAGTGTAAGCATGTATAGTCACCAGAAACATTTAGTTGCAGCTAATATGTAGATTTACAGACCTGTGAATGTAGTTAGTTTCTTATAACCTTTTGTCTTCAATCATTCTACTGCTGCCCTGTCTCCCAAGTCTTCCTTTCTGCTCACAAATTCTTTTTTCCAACCCTGTCCAAAGGAACTGCCCAGATTTTGTGGTGTAATCTGAGCAGGGAAATACCATGTGCTTCTGATATGGTTAATTCCGTTTTACCTCCCTCTGATTTGCAACAAAAAAAAGCCCCAACATGAGGATCTGAAAATTAACAGCAGCTCCTTCAGTTATGGCAATCTTAAAAGAAAAAAATAAAATAATGCATTTAAATAAATGTCATCATCTGAATGTTGATAAAACCTGTTCCTAATCCTGCATACAGGTTAACCTTTCTACAAACTCTTGAGGTACTTAAAGTGGGTTGAAGATCAGTAATATTCAGAGTAATCACCATACATTTTTTTGGAATCACAGACTCACCAACTCTCTCATTTTGAAAAATGAACTAAATATATTATTGAAGCTTCTTTTATTTCTGAATATTTTCTGTAGCATCATAGGTCAATAGGATTATCTAAAGAATTTGTTTGCCTTCACCGACCCCTAACTAACAAGAAAGATAAGCAGTTAGAATATTCTAAGACCTGCAAAGCTAAATAAAATTTAAATTCCTTTCAAAAATCTATCAGGGCTTTTATGCAATCATCTGGCTTAGTTCGTAGAAGTTTATCAGAATTCAGATATTGTCATCTTCCATTTATAGGTCTCCAATCTCTTCCATCTAGAATGAATAAAAAACTGGGAATCAGGGGCATCTAAAGAGGTGGGGAAGAGCAAACGTGCCAAGATGTTTGACTGCAGATAGAAACCCTATCTCTTTGTACATGCATACTTTGACCATGCCACCCCTCCATTGTAGATACTTCTGCTAGAAATCATCAACTTGTAAATGTTGATGGCATCCAAATTAAGTTCCTGAAATGCCCTATAATGTGGGTTGTCTGAAAACTATTTAAAAATTGAATACACTTGTTCAGAACTAGTTTGAACTTCCCTGTCATGGCGCCTGCCCTCTGGAACACTCTCTTCCCAGAGATCCATATGGCTTTCAAAAGTCTTTGAAGACTAGCTGTTCTCCTGGGCTTGGGGCTACGATGGGTGTCAAGCCTCTATTGCCTGTGGTTGTTATATTGTATGTTTTCCAGACATGTATGGTTCTTTTTGCTCAGCCTTATGTTTCTTTCCTATTGTAGTTTAATTTAATTCTTTTCTATTTTAATTTCCAAACAGAGTCGGGTAGCCTTTAAAGTTAATAAATAGTTTTACTCATATCTGAACACATCTAACCTATTTAGCCATGGGGAGAGAGGTACACTTCATAGCATCCGTCTTCCTTTCCTTTCCCTATAAAAACATGAAGACTCAAAAACCAACATCTCCTATTTAATTGTTTATGAAATTTTATCCTTTGCCTCCATTCAGATGGACTCTGAAGTGCAAGTTCTGGTTCAGCATCTAGTTCTTAGTTTTTGTTTTTTGTTTTAAATGTATTATAAGCCTCAATGAAGACTTAACACCCCAGGGTCTTTTTTTCATTGAAAAAGAATGGGCTCCGAAGTGCTTCCCCTTTCTTAAATTTTATATTTAAATTTATTTATACATCACTTGTGCAATGAGAAAGAGAGAATGAGTTGTGCAGAAAAGCAACACAAAATATTTTAAAAGATAAAATACGTATAAATATTTGAGCTCGGTCTAAGTTCTATCCCTTTTTGTATTTGATGAATTTGAAATCGTGTTTCGGAGTGGAACTCCCAAGCTATCCAAAGGACAGCCAATCAGCCTTTTCCGTTATGTTATACACTAAGCAAGGGTGGGAGGGAGGCCATCTGGCTGCCTGCAAGCGATATATGGCACTAAACTTTTTTTGTAGCTCCTGACTCTCCAGAAATCACAAAGATGAATCTTGGCAGCCAATTCAAGAAAGGGGAAGCACTTCGGAGCCCATTCTTTTTCAATGAAAAAAAGACCCTGGTGTGTTAAGTCTTCACTGAGGCTTATAATACATTTAAAAAAAAAAAATCCCTGATCCTTCCCGCAGATAGGAAGCCCTAGTGAAATCTACTTCGGCACATCCCTGACAACAATGGAGGCGAATATGGGTAGCTCAGGGTTGAACTGTGGGGTCTTTGGGGTTCTCTGAGCTTGGTTCTTTTCTTGCAAACGTTTCATTACCCAGCTAGGTAACATCTTCAGTGTTCAACATCCCTGACAGCCAAATCATTGCCCAGTCCTGTTCTATAGCAAGCCTCCGTGTGTGTGTGCTGCACTTGGAGAGGATTCGACAAGTCCAGTGCTCCTTATTATGATGATTAACTCAAATTATAGCATGACCTACTCTTCAGAGGCCCTTCTCCAAGTTCTTCAACCTTTTGAGGTAAGGAGTATGGTTACTAGGGAAAGGAGGAGTGTGTAGGTGTATGTGGTTGTCCATCCCTTCTTTGGAATGTTTTCCTCAGACAATCACACCTGGCACAATTCTCATATCCTTTCAGAATCAATACATGCATTTTTTTTTCCTTGCCAGGTCTCTGTATTAATCTGTACAGTATCTTCTATTTTTGTACTGATTTTTTGAATAGTCCAATTCTTATACTTTTTTACTATATTTGGAATTGTGTTATTATAGACTCCCTTATAATGAACGCATTTGTATATGCGGAGCACCTGAAATTGAGGCTATAGCACACATACTATTCGACTATAACTTGTATAAGACGGTAAGAGACTTACATCTTGGCCCATATGTTAAAAGAACGACCCATTGGGGTTCACATATTAGAATAACATATTTTATGTGTGGCCAAAACCCAAAAATAACATACAACACAGCCTTGTTTTTAAGCAAAGCAATGCGTTTGAGATCTACATATGTGGGGTCGATTGGAGTGAATTGCCGGGGTGATATGGAAATATGATTTGTATTTTCACTTACATGTATACCTACTTATACTTATTACTCTATTTTTATTCATGCTTTTTTTAATCTGTTTGCTATATTACTTCTGTAAAGAGTTTTATTAATTACTGTCTAACTGTTATTTTGATAAGGCCTTAGGGCTAATCAATAAACTTTGATTTGATTTGATTTGATTTGATTTATTATAGACCATCTTGAAAATTTGTTTGAAAATCTGAAACAAATAATAAAAATGGCAACAAGGGCAGAGGTAGTCATGCCTCTTGTTCAACAAGCCATGGTTAAACATGTTAACTTAGCTTTAAGTGTGGACCACATCTCCACTGACTGAAGTGCTATACAAGGAATCTAGTAGGATCAGAAAGAGTATTTTATATATTCTTCCCCACAGAAAAATACCTCAGAACGTGGATACCACAGTGATACTGTTCACTCTACTTCCAGCACATTATAACTATTGTACTGCCATGGAAGTTACTATCAAACTAGCCTCAGAAAATAATATCAACCGCTCTAATACGCAGTGTTTTTTCTCAAAATACTCTGTCAAACCCTGGATATAAATACTTTTTAAAAGCTTCTGTTTGGCTTTAAACAAAAAACAAACAAACAAAGAAGTATAGTCCTGTGAAGTGTCTTCTTCCACTACAATGTACTGCAGTTTTTAGCTGTAGAGAGGCAGTTTTACTACCTGACAATGGAGTCAGGAATAAAAGCTAAGTGAAATGGAATTTAGGAAGGCTTTCACTTGAGAGAAAGTGGAAGACACCTGGAGGGAAATGTTACATTTCAAACAGCTGCAAGAGAAGATTAAAGTGAAGCAAGAACAAGGAAGCTCAGAGGGAAAAAAAGCAAACATAAAACTAGAGTACACAGGAAACATAAACACTTGGGTTAACTTTTAAGTGCAAAAGTCTGAAGGAGTCTGCTAGCACCTTTTTGGACTATTAAATTTTATTAAAAGGCACAAGCTTTCGTAAGCTGCAGCTTGCTTCATTCAATGCCTTTTTTTCTATCATTGATTAATCTGGCTCTCCTCCTAAGGATCCTTATTCCTTTTATCAAATGTGCTAGCTGGAAAAGATGTTACCAGACTCCTTTGGGTTTTTTGCTATCATAGACTAATACAGCTCTCCTCCAACAAAGTCTATTAAGTGCCAGTGTAGTTGGAATCTATGAAAATTAAAAGAAAAACTTTAAATGGATTGTAGAGATGATCTGGTTCATATTAGATGATCCAGAAGTTCTAGAATTATTAGAAACAAGCATATGAATATGAGTCGAATGCAAATAAGTGTGCACATTAAGTTGTGGAGCCTGAATTTCCATTCTAAGGAAAAAAGATTTGTTTTTCATTTGTGCAAGGGCCATTTGATCTAACTGAGATTGTTGCTTGTGGAAGGAAAACATGATTTTCCTTCCCCCATAGCTTCTTATGCTACCTCCAGAGTTGCTTAAGGGACTCGGCAGAATGTCTTGTTGGTGGGACTTGACTCAGGATCTAAGCTTAAGTCCATAATACTAAGGTGATGTATGTATGCAACACAGAGTCCATGTAAGTGTATATTTGTGGGTGTGGGTGTGGATGTGTGTGGACGCTATACAGGAGAGAGAATATCAAAGGAACGTTTAGTGCAAAGATGGGCACGATAAAGGACAAAAAAGGCAGGGACCTAACAGAAGCAGAAGAGATTAAGAAGAGGTAGCAAGAATACACAGAAGAACTATACAAGAAAGATCTTAATGTCCCTGATGTCCATGCTGGTGTGGTCACTGACCCTGAGCCAGACATCCTAGAGAGTGAAGTCAAGTGGGCCTTAGGAAGCATTGCTAACAACAAAGCTAGTGGAGATGACAGTATTCCAGCTGAGTTATTTAAAATACTACAAGACGATGCTGTTAAAATGCTGCACTCAATATGCCAGCAAGTTTGGAAAACGCAACAGTGGCCACGGGATTGAAAAAGGTCAGTTTACGTTCCAATTCCAAAGAAGGGCAATGCCAAAGAATGCTCAAACTACCACACAATTGCACTCATTTCACATGCTAGCAAGGTTATGCTCAAAATCCTACAAGCTAGGCTTCGGCAGTATGTGAACCGAGAACTACCGGATGTACAAGCTGGGTTTCGAAGAGGCAGAGGAACTAGAGATCAAATTGCCAACATTCGCTGGATCATGGAGAAAGCACGAGAGTTCCAGAAAAGCATCTACTTCTGCTTCATTGACTATGCAAAAGCCTTTGATTGTGTGGATCACAACAAACTGTGGCAAATTCTTAAAGAGATGGGGATACCAGACCACCTTACCTGTCTCCTGAGAAATCTGTATGCGGGCCAAGAAGCAACAGTTAGAACCGGTCATGGAACAACCGATTAGTTCAAAATAGGGAAAGGAGTACGACAAGGCTGTATCCTGTCACCCTGCTTATTTAACCTATATGCAGAGTACATCAAGAGAAATGCCAGGCTGGAAGAATCACAAGCCGGAATTAAGATTGCAGGGAGAAACATCAATAACCTCAGATATGCAGACGATACCACCCTAATGGCAGAAAGTGAAGAAGAACTAAAGAGCCTCTTGATGAGGGTGAAAGAGGAGAGTGCGAAAGCTGGCTTGAAACTCAACATTAAAAAAACTAAGATCATGGCATCTGGACCCATCAATTCCTGGCAAATAGAAGGGGTAGAAATGGAAGCAGTAACAGACTTCATTTATTTGGGCTCCAAGATCACCGCAGACGGAGACTGCAGCCATGAAATTAAAAGACGCTTGCTCCTTGGGAGGAAAGCTATGGCAAACCTAGATAGCATATTAAAAAGCAGAGATGTCACCTTGCTGACAAAGATCCGCATAGTCAAAGCTATGGTTTTTCCAGTAGTAATGTATGGCTGTGAGAGCTGGACCATAAAGAAGGCTGAACGCCGAAGAATTGATGCCTTTGAACTGTAGTGCTGGAGAAGACTCTTAAGAGTCCCCTGGACTGCTAGGAGGTCAAACCAGTCAATCTTAAAGGAAATCAACTCTGATTGCTCATTGGAAGGATTGATAATGAAGCTCAAGCTCAGATACTTTGGGCACCTAATGCGAAGAGAGGACTCTTTGGAAAAGACCCTGATGCTGGGAAAGATGGAAGGCAAAAGGAGAAGAGGACAGCAGAGGATGAGATGGCTAGATAGCATCACTGAAGCAATGAGCATGAAATTGAGCAAACTCAGGGAGGCAGTGAAAGATAGGAAGGCCTGGCGCAATATGGTTCATGGGGTCACGAAGAGTCGGACATGACTTAACGACTAAACAACAAAGAGAAATAACAGGGAAGAATAAATTTTCTCAAAACTCCTCCTGATACCTATTTTTAGCATTTCTACACTATTGTTACAACTGAGATTGATAACCTCAGACAGCTATCATTACTGATTTTCTTTCTTACCAAAATATTTTGGAAGGAGTTTAGTTAGTTCCTGAACCAAAAAGCAAGTTGGTGAAGGGGATTTTGCAGTGCTTAAGTGCTTTATGTTCTTAACTGCAAAGCAAACTCATAAGGACCCACTGGATAAAGGACCCTCCTTTATTCATAGGAGACATCTGTATTTCTTTCCATGTACAATTAAGTACGATAAAACATAATGAGCATTGCTGATTTGGATGGCTTTAAAAGGACACTAGACCAACTCATGGAGATAAGGCTATCAAATCCTAATAGTCATGATGGCTATAGATTACCTTCAGGGTCAGAAGCAGTTTATCTCAACAGCAGTATGCCAGGTAGCAGTATGCCAGGGAATACAGATTGTACTTAAGTCTTGCATGTGAACTTCCCACAGATATCTGGTTGATTACTGCAAGAATAGAATGCTGGTCTACATAGAAGAACTATGTAAATTTTTACACAAAGGTTCAATGAGAAGGCAATTTGATTACATCTCTGAATCACCTTGGATTTCTTATCTGAATCTGGAAATAGATGAAAAGTCATGAGTTGAACAATATGTCTGCAAATCATTTTGGAACATTTCAAATTGATCTAACAATTCAGTGAGCTTTGTGGTATTTCTAGCTTTGGCAGAGTCTGACATATTATTGCAGCTTTTCCATATGTAGACAAAACTGGAGCAGGGGCAGAGGGTTGAATGTTGGCATGAGTGGGTAGTCAATGAATGTTATCACCTCTGCAAATTTTATTATCAGAGTACTTGGAAAAGTTATAGGCTGCTGCTGTTTGTATCTTACTCTCCTGCGAGAATATGTTTGGGCAGTTTTTCTGAATGAAAAAGTGGAGATTGGGGGAGAGAGAGATAACTCCTTTGCTTTTGTTGTTGTTGCTGTTGTTTTTCCTGTGTTGTGATCCTCTCTACCTTTCCCCAATTCTATACTTCTTCCTTACACTAATTTGCAAACTTATGTGTATGTCTGCCCCCATACCTACTCTCCCAAATAAAAAAAAGCCTTGCTTTTTTCCACTAGTTGATGGCTTTAGGCCTTTTCATACTTACAAGTAATCATGCAACAAATATGTTCCAGCAATATTTTCTGCTGTATCCCTACAACACTGCCATCTTCTCATCCCTAAACCATAAATGAGACAGGTACCATTAGTGGGTGCAAAAATGATGTCTTTATTGGCTACTTCAAGCTGAGGCAGATACATCCTATTCTGTCCCTCCCTAGTCAACTCTTCTGTTGCTATTTTGATGTTGTCTCACTAAAACATGGATACAGCAGCATCTGAAATGGCAATAAAAATACTCAGCATTTAGCATGTGTTGTCAAATACATTAGAAGGATGTGTTCCTTGTGGACCCCAAGACTCAAGTTTTCCCCGGTAGATTAATTCTTAGAATCAACACGACAAGGCTTTGTCTCTGAGGAAAAGAAGAAGAAAGAAAGATTCCACCCTACAGCCCACATGCTTGCTTTTCTCCTTTTTAATTGTCAGCATTTGAAGGAGTTCTGAAGGAAATTTCTTGCATGATAGTCTCCACAAACCTTTTGGAACATTTACTCTGGCCAATTTAGGGATCAAGAAAATTTAATTTGATCAGAATAATGTTTAAAAAGAAACGGGTTTTTTCTTACACGTTTCAGTCATATTGAGCTATACCTGTGTTAGAGTACTATAGCATTATTCTGTCCAAGATTAGCGAAGTGTGGCTTGTTACTAACTCTCCTTTTTTGCACACCTTAAATTTGATTTCTCACTTTTTGATTCCCAAAGAGCTTGGGAGAGGTGGCGGGTATCACTTCTCTCCACAGCTAAAGATTCTTTCTCTTCCCACTTCTGTCTCTGTTTCTTCCACATATTTCCCTGTTACTCTCACATTTCATGCTGCATAGCTTGGACATGCTTCATTAGCCATCTTCCAAGCCCCTTTCTTGTAGGCTCTTAGCAGTTTTGACAATTTTTGAACTCATTAGGCTTGCTTTTTTAACCTTTAATCAGGGCGGTTAAAATTTTCCATGAACTGGGACAACGTGGCCATTTTCTTCCCACTTCCCCAGTGGGATACTCCTACCATTTATGAAATCATCCATGGATTTTTGTAAAGCTCAGAATGGGTGTTCCTCAGTGAAACAAATTAGTGGAAAACAATGTAGAGCTATGGGCAGAGGCAGAAGCAGTAGGTCAGCTGACTGAGTTCTTCTGGGGCAGGTGGAGTGGCAGAGATCCACCTCTGCCCCACTTCCCCCAACAAGCCACTTTTCAGAAGTCTAAGCCTCAGTAGCTTTGCACCAGCTGCACCAGCCTGAGCTGCTGCCCTGTGGCTGGTTCCTGAAGTATCTGGTAGAGTAGTGGGCTATTCTAGCTGACAGTAATAACTTTATCAGTTTTGTGCAAGGCTGCAATGATGGGAGTAAGTGGAGGGAAACCCATCATTATATTATTTCAGCCTTGTATTCCTCTGAATGATGTTCAGGCAATGAAGGAGAGTAATCTGGAAGTTGGCCCTTGCTGATGATATTAAGAAAAGAAAGGAGGAGGCAAGAAATCCTAAATAAAAGTGCTCTCCCCAAAGAAATCTCTCCTAATGATTTGGCTCCTTTTGTGATTCCTATCTGGGCTTTTTCACTTAATTTAACATACATTATGATCAAGTGGTGGAGGGGGAGGAAGAGCCAACAATGAAGCCTGGGGACCCACCCTGTTCCTACAGTGCCATGATTGGCAGAAGTTTCCCCACTGACTGACATTGTGGTGGAGAGGAATGACAGCATAGCCAGTGGAGCTATTTTGTTGATCAAGCAATGCATGTACATCATCCAGACAACCAACTAGCAGTGACTTTGAATGTATGCAAAAAAGGCAAGATAGAGATATGCAGTGAGGTCAACAAATTTCATAACAGCATAGTTTTCTGCTGATGCAAGGCTGGGTGGATAGCACTCTTAACTCAGCAGTGGGACTAAAGACAATGTGGTTACAATATAGTTAAACAAGCACTGCAGCACATATTTGTGCATTAAATATGAAGCATGGCAATGCTCATGATGCAGGCCCTAGCAGGGAAGGTAGAGGTAGAGGGGGAATATTCACATTCCCCAAGAAGTCCTGCCACTCTCAATCCCCTCTTGGGATGCCTTATGTTGGTGTGGCACGGGTGGCGGCAATTCTGTGCCACCTGCATCAGAAGGGATGTTTAAGAGACCCAGAGGGAGCAATGTGGTAGTTCCTGCAGCACAGAAGTCGATGGGGCTGCTTTTCATGTAAGAAAAGACTGAACGATGGAGAAGTCAATTATATAGACTATCAACAACTACTCAGCTTCAAACTGAAGAAGCACACTGCAAAGAGTCTGCTGAAGCCTCATGGAAAGAAAATGCAACTCATCAGAAATGCCAGGGTATAAGAGGCAATTTGTGCCTTCTGTCTGACAGAGGGCAATCAACTTCCTTCGAGCACACAGTAAATATTCTTCCATTGAGCTTTTGGTTGCAGTGGCAACAAGATTACGAAGCAAGCAGCAGGATGCATACCTCATCCTAAAACATGCCCAGGTAATTTTGTAAGGGATCAATTCAAGCAGGCCAAAAAAAAGAGGACCCTCCCTGCTTCCACAAGTGCATACCAAGGACGTAAAGCTTCTGAACATATCATCCATGCTTTTACTTTGAAGAAATAGAACTCTCTTGCCCTGCCACCTCCACAGCTGGGCAGTAGCATACCCAAGAGAAAGCCCCCACACACACACACAAAACAAAGTCCTAATCTCCCCTTCTTTGACAGAGAGGCAGACCACCTAACAGCATTAGAGAACTATAGCAGGACAAAGCCAATGATCTCCAAGGCAAGCAAGGTGATCCAGAGGATAGGGGGATAATTGTAGTTTGGTGGAGTTTGGTGCAGAGGAATGCAAAGTATTTAATCACCTAACAGTGGCTCCAGATACAGCATGGTCTTGCTCACTGTCTGAACAGTGGTACCCTCCCTGTATGCCTCTTGCAGAGAATATGACAAGGCCACACAACCCAACATTCACTTTTAATGTGGGTCTCCAGAGGAAGAGACCGTATGTTTATTTCCTCAGAGGGCATTGGTGGGAGAATGTTGGGAATGAGAAGTCACCAGTATTATTTCTGTATGCAGAAGTATGAATTGATTCCATGCTACATATGAGTTGAGTCACATCATGAACTATATGATGGAGGAATAACATAAAAAGTTGTTGACCCATATTTTCATGGTGACCATCAACATGATCAAAGCAGTACATAGGGGTGTAGGGGTTTTGCCACTTTGTTCACGTGCTCCACTTTTCATCTGAAATGCCAAGGCTACCAGCAAACAAGCCAGTGTTGGCACTGTAGGTGTTCTGACTCAGGTTGCAGGCACACATATGCAGACACAATTGCTAAGGAGTTATTTACTACAACTAGGCAGATAACAGTAGACAAGATCATAAATCAGGATCTTTGCAAAGTGTGCTTGCCTGAATAATTCTGTTTGAAGTTCAGGTAGCAAGAGAATGGTCCAAATTCATTCCAGGAGTCAGCCAAATCAAATAGTCAGCTGTCTAATAGTCAAGGATTCAAGAGCAAGGAACAAGAGTCACAAACTGGAATTCTGAATGGTTGATTCCAATGAAGGCCGAAGGCAAAGCAGCTGCATAAATCTATCTGCAGGCAGCTGGCTGCAATTACTCAGGTCTCCTTTGCCCAGTGAGGAGCCTCACTGAGTGGCATTGCTCTGCTCACCACTGCAGGTGTTGGGACCTAGGGCTTGGAGGTCGTGACTCGTCATCCGACTGCTCCAGTTGATCAGGAGATGCCTGCGGTTGATCAGCCTTAGATGAATCATAGCTTGATGATTCCTGAGGCTGACAATCTGCAGGCTAAGCTGGAGCAATGTTGTCAGAGTCAACCAATGGTTTCATGTGCATGATGCTTAACTATTTGGTTAAGTAGCAGTGGCAAAGCCATAATATAGTCTTCAGGCAGAAGATTGGTGTCAGCTGATAGAAGAAACATTATCCCTCATTTTGCATTAATCTCCAAGTCTTTTCTTCACATCACCAATCTCATAAGAGCCATCCTCAGTCAGGAGCTTTTCCTTGTGAAGTTTCTCTAGTTGTGCACAGGGAGCTTCCCTTTAACCAGGATTCCAGATTTGGGAAGTAACTGGTCTCACTAGTGCAGACTGGAGCAAGGAAACTAAGCAAGGGTATCATGATGTGGCTGGAGCTTCTGTTCAAGAAGAAATCATACGTGTGGGTTGACATGTGCAGCCTTTGTCTGAAGGGAAGTTTTAGGTGAGACAACACCCTTCTGTGACACCTGGACTGTCCAGGTGGCTCAGGATTTGCAGCAAGTGGACAATGTGGAAGTGTTCCATTGAGGCTTATCTTTCTGAGAATGTGGACAAATTGTCCAGTGACTTGGTGCAATTGATCAATTCCAAGCTTATCCACCAGCCTGCCTACCTACCTTAGTCTCCACCTGGTGTGGTCTCTCCATTCTGAAAGGCACTTTCTCTTTGCATGTTAGTCTGCCTGCCTCATTCTGTGCCCACCTGCTGATCCAACTCTACCAAAGCCTGCCTCCTCTGCCAGGTGCAATTGTTCAACTCTGAAAGGCTCTTTCCCCTCCCATACCAGCCTACTTGCCCCAGTCTGCTTCCTTTCATGCCTGCCTGTCATTCTGTAAGGTTAGATTCTTATATCTTTAACATCTTCATTTTGGAAACCTTGGGAGCTACATCACACAAGGACTTGCTAGTTGACATTATTCTGCATTGTACACAGAAAAGACTTCCCTCTTCAATATGCCAGGCCAAATCTGCAGCCCCCAGGAAAGCAAACAGTTATATGATAATTCTCTCTCCTGCTAGTGAGCCATTCCATCTGGCCTGCCAGCAAATGGGAAAGCAAATGGGAAAGTAAGAACATTTTTATTTCAAAAATGGAGAGTGGGATTCTTTCTGCATTGGTTCAGCAGTTTTTGCTGAATAGTTTGGAGAATATTGTACTGTATTGCCCTTTCCTCATCCCTGCCTTAAAAATGGGGCAGAAGGAATATTTCAAATGCTACTTGATTGAAGCCCTTGAAGTGATCCAGTTAAACCTTGGCAGGGGTAATGTCCTGTAAAGAGTTACCAACCCTGTTATTTTCATCCTGTTCTGCCAAAATTGAAGTAGCTGCTAGCACTTTGACGCTTCTCAATTATTGCCTATGTCAGAGATTTTGTTCAAATCAATCTGACACTAGGTGCAATCAGACTGTGTTGCCTCCAAACCTTGAAATGTGACATTGAGTTATATCATGCCATGTCTGAATTTCAAACCTCCAATTTGAATCAGATTAAGTAGGTTTTTGATCTTATCCAGAAGGACTTTTATGCGGTCTTCTAAGCTTATCATCATCATCATCATCTATTCTGTAAACAATTGTTTTGTAAAAGGCCATTTCATTGTTGCTATTATTGTTGAGTGTTAAACAAACTGTGCATCATGACTAAAACTGAAATAAACACACTAGTCTGTTAATTTAGTTCATAAATCCATGAACTTATACCTTTAAGCATTCTTGGTTCAGAATGGTAACAGTTAATGGTCCCAGGCTTCAAAGTATGAAAGGCAATTAGTAAACCAGGAGCTTCCAGTTTTAATACATGATATACTCCAGAGATACATAATGGGTCAACTCAGTTCTCCTACTGTAATGGGTGACAAAGCCTCATTGATTGTAGAAGATGTTCACTGCACTCCTGTTTCAAAGTCAAAATGAACCAAAGGACTAAGACTGAAGCCAGTGGTTTACTATCAAGAAGTGAATAGAACTATCTATTTCAAGATGAGCCCTGTTCAATCTTTCTATGCTTCAACAATTTAGAATCATAAACCTGTAGGGAGAGTAGGGATTAATTTACATCCTTCACCATTGGATTCCTGTCATCCACATTGCACAGGGAAGGCTGAAGTAATCAAACAACTTGAAGGTTTAAAGAATGGAAGGTGCTGTTTATCCATTCCTGTGATGACTGAATACCTAAAGGAGATTCTTCTTTTCTGCTTTTACAGTCTCAGAATGATGCACTAATTGGTGCACTCTGGGAAAAGAAACTGGTGGCTATTAGTTCTGTTACTGCTTCACAATCCCTGAATGAGGGATACTTCATAAGGATGATGGCAATGATGAAATCTATTCATTATAATGGAGTTCATTTCAGAGCCAATTAAAAATCAACTGAAACATTCACCTTTATTTTAATGTTAAAATTAATGCAAGCTTCTAATTGACAGGATTGTGCCTCTTTGCAATTCTCATCCTGGCCTGTGAACATTTATCACTGTTTATAAAAGTGGCAGGGGTTACACGCAAGATTCTCAAATGTGCCTTCTGAATATATTTTCTTGCCAAAACAGTTAACTAGCACTTTTTGAAACTTTTTTCACTTCCTAGTTCTATATGAGCTAGGGAAATTTATGGTGCAATTATTTCAATCTTCATAAGGAAATTAATAACAACCCCAATTGCTGATTTTTATACTGGTTCAGAAGAAAAAGAAAATGATGTCTTTATTTTAAAGCCAAAATAGTAAGAATAGTAGAAAAACATCCAGAAAATGTTCAAACCAGACTTTAATTTCCATTTCTGTTGCCAACAATGAGAAATGTCTCACAGCTTTAATATAACTTTCAACAGCAAAACGAAAAGCAATTTTGACTATGACCTTTTCCATTAAAAATATCTTGATAATTATGTATCAGGAATCACACCAGCTATCTGTTTAGAGAAAATATATGTAAAATAACCATGAATCTATGGTTATTTGTTAAGAGATACATATTAATCTATGTATCTCTTAAGATTTGGTATGTGTTCAAGAAACTGATTTTTGTAATCAAATGTTCTGGATTTTCCCATTTGATGTCATTCTGCAATAGGCAGATACACCCAATAACTGCATACTGAAATGGACATTTTAATTTATCCAGAACTCTCTCATACACACACATTCTCTCTCTTTCTCTCTCTCTCACACACACACACACACTTAATGGCCCTAATTGGGACTGGCAACTCTGCCACTAAACAAAGCAGTGGCTAAGTGGGCAAGCAGGTGACTGTGACTGTGCTTTCTGGCTGGAAAGAGACAAGACTGGTTAATTTCACACCTTTGGCTTTTGCTCTGCAAGGGGGGGGGATTGGTCAGGCAAAGGAGAGATTGTCTACAAAAATTGCTTGCTTTTTCTCTCCCCCCCTCTCCCCATCCCAGAGCAGAAAAATTGGAGAAAAAGAGATTTCAAGAGAGTAAGCCGTTTGCTCTTCTACACATCAAAAGCAATGCAATCACACTGGCAGCGGAAAAGGATCAGGCAAAGAAGAAATTACTGACCAAAATTGCTTGCTTTTTTTCTCCCTGCCACCCCATACCTTACAGAGCAGAGAGATTGGAGAGAAAGAGATTTCAAGAGAGTATTGTAAGCCGTTTGCATTGCATGCCCACGGCTCCCAGCCCTGGACTACTGGTACAATTGCATTGCTTCTGATTTGTAGAAGAGCAAACTGCTTACTCTCTTGCAATCCCTTTCTCTCTAATCTCTCTGTTTTGCAAGTGGGGGGGACCACAAATCAGGCACAGGACAACAATGACTGTAATGGCGATAATGTGACTGAGGGACACTGCAAAGGCTGTAAATGGTCATAAATGGGCTGCAAAGTTATTTTTTCAGCACCATCATAACTTTGAATGGTCGCTGAATTAATGGTTGGTAAGTGAGGACTAACCATAGCTAAAAATGCAAAGGATCTTCAAGCCCTAGTAATAAAAGTCAAGGAACAGCATGAAAAGCAGGGATTAAAATTATATATAAAGAAGATGAGAGAGCCAGTTTGGTATAGTGGTTAAGGCATCAGGCTAGAAACTGGGAGACCATGAGTTCTACTTCCACATTAGGCACAAAGATAGCTGTGTGACTTTGGGCCAGTTGCTCACTCTCAACCCTAGGAAGGAGGCAATGGCAAACCACTTCTGAAATCTTGCCAAGAAAACTGCAAGGACTTGTCCAGCAGTCACCAGGAGTAAACACTGACTTGAAGGCATAAACAAACAAACAAACAAACAAACAAACAAATCAAAACAGGCAGAACAACCAGTCTTAGAATTGACAATGAAGATATTGAAGTGGTGGATAGCCTCTGCCTTTTAGGATCAACTATTAACTATCGACAGTAAAGGAACAAGCAGTCAAGAAATACATCACAAACTAGCACTTGATAAAGCAACCATGAAGGCCTTGGAAAAAATATTCAAATGCTGTGATGTGTCTATACCTACAAAGATCAGAATAGTGGCATTCATGGTGACACTCTATGGAAGTGAAAGTTGGACTCTGAAGAAGCAGGAAAAGAAGAGTATTGATGCTTTTGAACTTTGCTGTTGGAGAAGACTCCTGAGAATACCATATACAGCCAAGAAAACATACCAATGGATCATCAAACAAATCAACTCAGAATTTTCACTAGAGGCACAAATGACCAGGCTCAAATTATCCTATAGTTCAGACACATTATGTGAAGACCCAGCTCTCTGGAGAAGGCTCTAATGCTGGGAAAAGAGGACAACTGGCAGCAAGGTGGATGGGCTCATTTACAGTGGCGATGGGTGCACTGTTACAAGACCTGAAAGCTGAGTTAGGGACAGGTTGTCATGGAGAAAATCTATCTATGTGGTCATTAAGAGTCAGCACCGAACCGATGGTACATTATATATATAAATATACACATATACACATTACATATATAAACAGACACACAGACACAGAGTATTCACTTTTTTATATAGATAAAATTAGCAATGTGATTATTGTCAGCTGAAATCAGTCTGCTGCAGGATAAAGCCACCTTCGTTGAAGGTCCTATGGACCATCATCTTCCACGCTGGTCCAGTGTGAGTTGGTAGATAGAATGTTTTTCAACTTCCCAGTAAGGTAGGACTAAAACCCCACTCCTAGTTCAGCACTGTAATCCTTATACCTCTCTCTCTCTCTCGCTCTCAATATATACAAAGGAATATATATATAAAAGAAGACATTTCATTTCCTATGTTGCAGGAGCATAGTAGATATTGCATCTTTACTGTTCTTCCTGTAAAAAGGTAAAGTCTTTCTTCAGTTCCCAGTGACTAGATGGACATGACCATATTGTTCAATTACATCCATGTTATACTCAAGATACTGAAAAATGTTTAATTTATTTTCAAATCTGCAAAGTCAGCCTAGCATTTCAGGTACGCTTTGCACACGTACATGCAATCTGTCTGTCTCTGAGACCAAGAACCCTCTCACCAACTACTGGTTTTCATGTAATGGTTCTTCAGACAAATAATCTGTTTTAGTTTAATCGTCTGCAGTAAAACAAAATCAAAAGGCAATGTATGCAACACGATATGGATGTGTTGGATCAAAGGATGATTTGCAAGGATAGAAAGGTAAGGAGAGACATAGGAATGATGCTGCTCAAGCTCAGTTTAGCTACATTAGCTTTTCTATCACATTTTGCATTTCATTTCTTTTGCTTACTATTGCTTCCTTCTTTTCTGTATTTTGCTTAGCACTGCTTACCTCAGAAGAGAACAGCAAGATAGGTACAAATGCAGGTCAGTAAGCAGCTTGAGGTAATGGTTCCACTATTCAAGCCAGGGTAGTTGTCAGTGCTCTCCCAATCCCCAAATCAAAGAAGGCTGATTGTGGTTGAGCATCGTGTCATGTGAGCAGTTCTCAGCTTAACCATCAGCAACATGTACAATTAAGTGTCATCCCGCTCACTCAGGATGGTAATGCTGGCCTGTGTTACTATTTCATTGAAACTGACTACAACTGATACAAAACCTGTAAGGTACTCTGTTCCCTACTGAAGTTTAATGCAGCTTCAAAAGTAATCGGATGATTTTATACAACCTTCCTTTGGGTTTAATAACCATTAAAAGTTGACGGCCATTCTAAGAAAGAGGACCAATGTAATTAAAAGTCTTGCATGTTTGAGGAATCTGGTGAGAAGGCTGCCTGAGGCCTCCTGCGTTGTAGGATGCCTCAAAAGCAAGTCCTATGTGAGTTGGTAAGGCTGCACTTTCGTCATCAATTGGCAGTAAAAAGGAAGTTGCGCCTCTCCTTTCTTGGTGGCTGACTGATGCCCAGGGAATATTTCTCCATTCAGCAGATCATCCACCTGTGCTCTGTTTCTGATGGGCTTGTGGTAAAAACATTTCCTTGCCCTGCATGGCCAGGAATGGACTAGGCTGCAGAGCTTCCATTGCCTACATTCATTCATGTAATTCGTACTAATTCAGTAGTCACACTTAGCAATAACCATGCCTTCAATCAATTTCATCAGCTAGTTTCTATCCTTTTTTAAACAAATGTATAAAAATAATGATTCCCAATGTCAATTCCTTTTGGTCATATTTCATCACTAATAAAGCTTGTATACGTTCTCTTGCTTTTTCTGGACTCAGACCAGAAACAGAGTTTATCAGCACGTAAGTCATGGAGCAATAGTCCAAACCTTGCAAAGTATGCAAGTACTGTAAACAGTCCACAGAACACTCCAACCCTAAAGACACTCTCAGTCCAAAATTAAATCAAGAAAAGGATGGTCTATTCTTTCCTATATTGCTTCTTCTACATGGAAACGTTCATGAACTGGCCAATCATTCCTGAACAACATAAATAAGCAGGCGCTCTGTTTTAGGAGTGGGGGCCTATGTTCTTTAGATGTTGTTGAATTCCAGCTGTGTGAGCTCTGGCCAACACAGCCAATAACAAGAGATTATGGGGATGGTAATCCAAACATTCGATGTGGCACACATTTGCTACCCCACACTTAATCTGGTCAGGTATTAAATATTTTGCCATTTGAACACACAAGGAATTCAGAAGATCCTCAGGATCAGGTCAGGCAAATTAAAGCAAAACTGGGAAGAAAATATAATAATGTGGAATCATACTGTTGGCACATTAAGTGGCATAAACAGGGTATCTTCTGGGCCCATCAAAGTCCTACAGACACTGTAGAACAGCTTCCTTCATGAGTAGCTTGGTGGCAGGGGATTTAGGGAGCCCTTATTTTATGCTCATAATGCAATATGTGTCTCCTTTATGTTTTCATTTGCAATCTGAGGTGTACCGTATCTGAATGTGTAGTCCACTGTATCTGGACCTTTTTAGAGAGTTTTCTTCTCTCTCTCAAATCCGTTGCCACTTAAAAAATAAAAACAACGCTATTTCAAATTCAACCGACAAATATTCAGGATAGACCATTCTCCTCTTCACCCTGTGATGTGAGTGTTATCAACCGTTTCTTCCCTTCCCTTTCCAAATAGCTGAGCAAATGTCCTGGCCCAGTTTTATTTTGTTCCATTCATGTATTTTAAGAAGAAAGTTTGGAAGGGTAATTTCTGTCTGTGTGAGGTGATGCTTAGTTACTCAGATATAATGTCATGCAACTGTAAATGGATTCCAGAATGGATATATGATCATCTAAACCAGACATGTGATACCTTTAAATTGTTGATAAACAATGTGTAAAAATAGAGGAAGTGAAACCTTGTATATGGGGCCAATGTAACATCTGTATCTCACTGCTCTGAGAACTTAAGGCAAGGTGGACTAAATTTACCATTCTGATACGTTTGATGGTTTTAAAATCACATATTTAGATCTCTGCAAGAAATTCTAATTTTAAAAAAGAAAAGATATCTCTTCAGTGTTTAGCCTTTCCACCTTCCCCCCCCCCCCCCCCCCCCATATTTCCAGTCAAAGAGACATGCTCTGAACATAGCAGTTTGGGATTTTTTCACAAGAAGTTTGAAGTTAATTCTTTTTATGAACACACACACACACACACACACATTATTTCTTTCCTTCTGTCTCATTTTTGGATTTTTTTAAAAAAAATCTCAGAGATGTTATATTATCAACGTAAATATGCCACAGAAGTTACTTCTCTCTGATCTTCTCCTCAGCATTCAATTCTATAAACAAATGTGGAAGAACATTAATCACAAAATGTCTATCCCAAACTTCCTCTTCCCTTTTTTCTCTTAAATCTCTTAACTGGGGATTAAAATTGTAATCTGAAGCCATTTTGCTAGAAGTAAATGTTGGAGAAGATGTGAATAAGACTGCACAGCTAAACTTTCATTTCCTCTCCATTCTATCTTCTCTTCCATCCACCCCACCCCTGGGCCCCCAATTAATGCATGGTTCTTTTCCCACTGTTGTATTCAATGTTTAATAGCACATTTTTGAAAAATGAGAGGATATTTCATTTAAAGGCAACTTGAGGAAGTAGAAGGATAAATTTCAAATTAAAACCTGCATACAGATTTTACTGGGCATGGATATATAGAAAAAATGCATTCGCATTTCTTGAAATAATGTATTGTCTTTCAAGGAGCTGATCTATTTTTCTGTGAGAGCTGCTGATCTCTACTTGCTCACACCTACTCAACTTCCTAACAGGGAATTCCCCCCTCTAAAAAAAAGTCATAGCAAAAGGGTATCCATTGCATAGAGGTGAAAATGGCTATTTTGAATTCTCTCCAAAATATGGCATGATGGAGACTCTTGGTATAGTTCACATTCTGAATGTTATATGCATAAATATTATGCATCTTATGAAATCGAATTACTTATTGCACATAACGCTCCAGGTTTTTTGTACGTAGGTATGTATGCATTAAATTTATATAGTTGCCCAACTTACTGCTGAGATTCTGGGCAGTTTACGAAGTTAGAAATACAAAAAAACAATACAAAAACAACCACAAAATATAACTACAAAAATCATTAAATGCATTAAAAACAATTACAACTAATAAAACCATAAATCATGTATGTTCTTTATGCTGTGTGCATATATATGTATATGTGTGTGTGTGTATGTGTATAGATGATAGATAGATAGATAGACAGACAGACACACACACACACACACACACACCAGCCAGTTTGATCTAGTGGTTAAGGTACCAGGCTAGTGACCAGGAGACGGTGAGTTCTAGTCCTGCCTTAGGCACGAAGCCTGCTGGGTGACCTTGGGCCAGTCACTCTCTCCCAGCCCTAGGAAGGAGGCAATGGCAGACCACTTCCAAAATAGTGCCAAGAAAACTGCAGGGACTAGTCCAGGCAATTGCCAGAAGTCAACACTGCCTCAAAGGCATATACACAAATATGCAATACAATATATACAAACATAAATATATTCTTTTAATTATGAATGTATCTGCCTTGCACTCCTTGAACTGCTTTTCAGCAAAATGCAGCAATGCACCTTCAGTGTTATTTTCCCAAGCAGAAAACAGACTTAACTGTATAAATACATAGATACATACCTATCACTTTGCTACAGTCTCAAATACTTCTTCTTTTTCCAGTGTTGAGATGGCTTTTTTCCGGCTTCAGCCTTCTGGTCAGACCGATAGTGCAGTATCCACTCCTACGTTATGTCTTTTAATGAAAGTCAGGAAACACTAGATGGAGTTTTTCACAATAAGGAAAGTTCACGCCTCACCATTGTTCCGGCTAAATAATACAAATAAATTGACTATAAAAAAACATGTCAACCTTCATGAACATAATAAATATTGTAAAGAAATCAGCTTCTGAAAGGTACATTTTAGAAATGGCCTATCTAGGCCAGTTAAGCAATGGACTTTCACCAATCTGAACAGGCAAGTAGTTCGCAGGAAATGCTACCTGAAGTTGAATATTCAGGTATTGACATGGTAGTACTTGAAAACCTCTCTTGAAACGTTCATCTCAATTATATGTGTATGTCCATGCCCATATAATAATTTGCCTTAATTTAATGTCTTCATTTTAGTGAATGGGATATAAAATAGGCACACTGGGTGCATCACTGGTCTGATTCATATGGAGCTTTAAGCCAGACTTGGGTATGATGTGCAAAGCCATCCCCTGCGGTCCATAAATCATGGTTTCTACTTGGCATTGGTTCACACATCACGCTAGGATAAAAACAAACATTACACTTCAGCATTATGTGTGAACTGGATCATTGTGTTCTAGGCACAGAAAATAATCAGTGCTATTGCTAAAAAGTTAAAATGTTAGGACAAATGCTGCTTTATCTATTTAGTAAAAGGTTAGATTAATTTAAATTCATACATATGACCAGAAGTTGCAATGCAGAATATAATATACATGCATTGTGTGACTACAGTACATGAATACAGTTCATGTGACTGTACAAATTCTTTTTGCAAAAGTGATATATCTATTATATCTATTGTTTTCTTTTTACTGCTTGTACATTGTTTTATCATTCAGTTGTGAGCTGCCCAGAGTTTGGTTTTAAGATGGGTGGCCATATAAATGTTTTAAATAAATATGTAAACATTATAGCTGTGCAAACTTTAAAGGGATGCTTTGTGTTAATGATGCTTCAAGTGAAGCACCTCCTCAACACTTCTTTGCAAAGCAATTCAGCCCCAGATTTCCAAAAAGCCTGCAGAACTGCTACATTGCTTTGCTTCTGCACATGGGCAGTGCCCCATCTAGTTGCTGGAGGTGCCAAAGGAAACTAAAAGTGTTGCAAATCACCCTGTACCTCATCAAAGTAAAGCATGACTATTCCCACAGGCCTAACATCTAGCTAT
Organism: Liasis olivaceus; assembly: GCA_030867105.1. Taxonomy (NCBI): domain Eukaryota; kingdom Metazoa; phylum Chordata; class Lepidosauria; order Squamata; family Pythonidae; genus Liasis; species Liasis olivaceus. The sequence continues at coordinate 50,762,793 of CM061348.1, forward strand.
ATAACTCTATAGGAACTGATTCCTATTGTAATAGATATGTATTAATACCATTTTTTCCCTTTCTACAGCTTCTCCAATGTGCTGGAAAATTCAGTGCACTGAGGTCAACAATAATCAGGTTCTACTGGGAAATCTCTGGGTGACTTGTAGTACGTCAACAACTTTGTCTCCCTCTCTATTATTAAAATATAGTATAAACAAGATCAGAGGGCTTTTTCCTACCCAAACTGGGCTGAATAACCAAGAGTGGAATTCTGTGAATTCATAGCTTAATTCCTTTGAGGTACTGAAAACATATTCTTAAAATCAAAATATGATTAGAAGTATTCTAATGTTCCTTTCTACCTGGGCCTGGTTAGCAGATATTAGGGTTCTGATAAAAGGGAGTTGCTGCTAAAGAGGATGTAGTACACACAGACACACACAAGCTTAAAAGGATAGAAGTTTATCAGCACTAAGAATTGGTGCATTCTGCTAGCATTTGTCCCTTAACAGTAATTACACTCAGTACATGGAGAAATGGAGTACTTGTGTATAGATGCATACATGGCTGGTTGGAAATTTTTACTAAGCTGATGGCATGAAGGAGATTGTAAGTAATTACAGATGCTAACTGTTTCTACAATTCTACTGGACTGTAGTTCAATTTGCTAGGAGTGGGGCAAAGTCAAAAGGAAATGGAGCAGTTCATTGACTGAGAACTATTTCAATATTCCTAATGGCGACTAACCATTAATATAGTCTTCAGGGTGGTTTACCAAAGGCAGGCCTATCTGTCTTTGTAAACAACTCAGGGTAATCTTCTTCCACAATCTTATCCAACTGTTTAAACAGATACCCTTTACAAGGGAACTGTCCAGCAAAAGAAAAAACAAACTGTGCAGACAGTACAGCTGTTACACACTACCTTTAATATGATGCTGCATTTCAAAGGGATCTCTTTTGACCCAGGACATCATATTGTTACTGAGCACCTTGCAGGTATTTTTCAGAGTTGATCTTTTTCTCAGTGCATAAAAGTTAGCCCATATTAGACAGGTAGGCTTACCCAACAATCAATGTGAATTACCTAAGTACTAGTTTATGGAGCACCCATGATAAATATTGTAAGCTAACTAAACTTATTCTCACTTAGATGGCCCACCCATTCCACTTGCAATCATTTTCCAATAATCACAATAAGTATTTGCTTTTTTTCCACTACATTTTCATTGAGCTTTCTGTCATCAACCTTGACAGTCCTTGAGTATCATCCCAAATGGATATTTGGCTTCTCTCTCTCTTTCCACCAACTAATTTTAGTTGTCATTATGCTGTCTTTCACCCAGATTTATGGCTTTTTTATTTTTTTAATCTCTGAATACCTAAATATTAGGGACAGAGGGCCTATTCTAGTTTTGGGGGGGGGGGGTTCTTTTAGCTGTTTAAACTTTATTTTATGGAGAAGCATTAAGCTATGCCAGCTTTCATCTCTCTAAAGTAATTGAGTCCTGCTAGTTTTGTCACTTCAAGAAGAACTAAGTTTTCTGAGCAACAAATCTATTAATGCCGCCAATATAAATAAATCAATCAATTAATAGCTCAGTCTTTTATCTGCTGGTTTCTTTTCCTATCACACTTTAGTCAATGGTTTACAATATATTAATTTATTTTGAACCTGCAATTTCTCTTTTGAGGTTTTATGAATCAATATGTCTTCTTTTTAATTCATAGAGCCTCTGTTCTTTTTTGTTTGTTTGCTTGTTTCTTACAACAGCACCATTAAGATAGCAAGTTTCACCAGTGCAGAGAAGAAAACTGCTCCAAAGAGCTTGCAGACTAAACATTTTCACAGGGAAACAACAGATGAAGGGGAGAAAAGTGGAGGTATCATAAACATGGAAGCAATATGTGATTGTTTCGGTTGCATATGTTTATATTTATCTATAGCATCATTTGAAGTGGAATTTGAGAACCAGAGAATTGCATTAAAGGTTTCTCATAAAAGGTGTTTTAAGGAATGCTTTGTAAAAACTAAAAGTATATTATCTCACTGGAAATACCTTGGAAAAGAGTTCCAAGATAGCAAGGATGAAAGAATACAGTCTGAGAGAAGATGAGACTTTTAGATGATGGTGGATGGTGAACCAGAAGGAGTGAAGACCACTGAGAGTGAAGACCAGGTGTTATGAACCAGCAATCAAAAACTTAGATATTTTGGCAGCAGGAAGCCAAGTAGATGTGAGGCTATACAGATGATACAATGGAGGCTGCAATAATATTTCTCAGAGATCATTTGAATATGAACTAATTTTTTTGCCAAGGAGACAGGGAGCCAAGGAGATGTTTTTCCAGTATTTTCAGACATACAGAATGCCCAAACCAAATCCCAGTGAGACTCCAACCCAGGGAAGGAAAGCTTCCATTCATAGGAGGATAACCAGGGAGGGCCTGAATAATGGAGACCTAGTGCTTAAAGTGAACAAAGGAGAAAAGTATCATCTATATTTGAAAACAGCAGAAAAGTTAAGAATGAAGAAATCATCAATAATTCTTAGTCTACAGTACAATTCCATTTTCAATGTAGGTTATTCCTCTTTTTTATAGAATTCATACCTTTGGATACCCCATTAATTTCCTCCTCCAATTTTACCAAACCTCCAATATGCTTTTTATGCTTTCTTTAATTGTGCATATTTCAACCATCTTCTCCTTTGAGTTTGTACTGGTTTTACATTAATTTGTAGTGCAGTGCATGTAAATGTTCATGTCACTTACCTACATCACAGTTCTTTACTGAATGACTTTATTTAACCCCACTGGCATGAGAGATAATTCAGAGATAAATCATCCACACTGCTGATCTCTCCTCCCCCCATCATTCCTAAATCCCAAATGGTAGCTTCAGTGTCAAAGAGAAAGACAGAAGGAGATCCATTGGACTGTATTGTTGCAGAAAATGATCTACAAACATAATACTACTATGTGGAGGGCTACTACAAATGATCATAACATTTCACATACCATAGAATCCAAACTTAGAATGGAGCCACAGAAACCTATGGAACTTACTCAGATTCCTTGGTTTCATAGGATCTACCCAAAATACTGTATAATAAAAGTCCAGATGCAATTCATTACCTTCTGTCACAGAAATCTTGTAAAATGTCTCAGTGCTGCAGACAAGAAGCCAGATTGTTTGTCCAAAGAGAGTAGAACTTATGGAAAATTTAAAGGACTTCTAGAAATATTCTTCATTTTTTCCTGTCTGCTTTACTCATGGTGAGGTGGTGTAGAGGAAGACTGTTTAAAGCTCTCTTCCATTTAACTGCATATTTTACCCTCGTCAATATAAATGTTTCTACCACTCAACAGGATTATAAAAATATAACCAAACAGAATAAAATCTTATTTCAACGTCAGTTTAGTTATCTCTAGATAATCACTTCTGTGTTTGATTTCATGTATGGCATACATCTGACCAGAGGTCACTAGCCTCCCCCAGTCTGGTACCCCCGGACTTAAATTGGAACCATAACTCCCAGAATTCAAAGCCTTTGGCCACTCTGGCTGGGAAACCCAGAAGACATCATCCCAAGGTGTGTAGAAGGTACTAAGTTGGGAAAGTAGCAATATATTTACATTGGTTCCCCTCCGTCATCTTTCCAATTTGCTCAGTGGTGGGGATCTCTCCACCCCCCTGCTTTAAGTTTTTTCCAGAAAGAGTTTCCATTATTTGGGAATGCAAGTTTGAAAGAAGGAAACTTCTTTCTTATATTCTTTATTTAGTGAGGTTTAATCATCTTCTGTCTCCATAGACTTCTCTCAAAAGTATCACTTAATCACCAAAGTGCCTCTGCCCAGGGAATTGTTTGCAACATTTTAATCGCGGCCTTTGTGGTCCTTTGTCTCCCTATCACTTCCTTTGGGTACTTTTTTAAATAGCAAAGGAGAGCGTTATGATTTCGTTTCCTTTTTCCTTTTCTTCGAATGACTTTTGCGGGCTTCTACCATTTCCGATTCAATCGCCCAGAAGCAGATTTGCCCGTCCCCTCAGCGTCTCCATCACTTAGCAGGGCCTCCTGCTGCTCAGTCGCATTAACAGCCCCGCCGAGCACCTAGGCTAAGAGCCTAAGAGCTGAACGTCGAGAGTTCAGCCCGTGCTGCGCTGATTCCTCTGCAGAGGAGTCCGAAAAGCAGCTCAATTTCCCAGGGAGACGTCACCGTGACCTGCGCTGGCTCGCCTCCCGCTAGGCTACCTGGTCCTCTGGGCATTTCGGCACCGGGAGAGCAATCCGGAAGTGAGGACTGAGAGGGCTGTTCGGAAGCCTCAATGCGCCGAGCCTGGGAACGGAGGGAGGCTGCGGGTATCTCATCCTTGACCAAAGCCAGGGGCCGAAGCGGAGTGCCCGCTTCGGATCTGGAGCTGATCTTTACTCGGAAGCCTCCAGAGTCTATCCTGGGGATTCGGCTTCCACTTCTCCCGCTCATCAGCGACCCCTTCTCTCTTCTCTGCACCCTTCGATCGGTCGGGTTCTGCTCCTCCACCCAAAAAGCAGACCAGCCCTCCACCAAGACTTACCCCCATATGCACGCAACCGTCGGGCGCTGTTGTGCTACCCTGCTGTTGCTGTGTTGCCGCCGCCGCCGCCGCCACCACTAGTACAGCTGCCTTGTACAAAAGGGGGGTGGGGTGGGGGCAGAGAAATCGGGAGGGGAGGAGAAGGGAAAGGAGGGAGGGGCTTTTTTAAAAAAAGAGTACAGGGAAACTGACCAACTGCAGAACTTGTTTATCTAACCTGAAAGCGGGAGGCTGGGGTCTCTCAGTCATCGTTAATTGCAGACGGATGTCAAAGGTCTAGAGACCCCCTGGATACCTCTCCTCCCACCCCTTCATCTCTCCGCGCAGGAGAAGCGCGGCTTGCCTCTGCCTTTAGAGTAAAGTTTTGTCAAAGGAGCGGGCGGGGCGGGGCGGGGCGGGGAGAGAAGTACGTGGGACTTCGGGCGAGAACCAGGACTAATACAAATTAGGTAGGCAACGTCGTTGCAAGGAGGGGGTTACAACATACCGGTGGGGGGAGGGGGCACGATATCCCTGGGCAGGGAAATCGGTTTGTGAAGAAATGGGGAAAGGTTAGAAAAGGAGCGTGGAAGGGAAGTCTGGAAATATTTCACTCTGGAATGAAAGAGGAGCTCTCTAGTGCGGACGACCTCATCCCCCTAAAGACACTGGGCACAGTATCTCCCTGCAGAGAGCAAACCACAAACGCACATCACTTTCAATAATCAGAAGGAGAGTTGCACATATTGAAATAATGGAAGTGTTGTTTTTTTAACGTTAATTCAGGAAAGAGAAAGGAAGGGCTGCCTTTGTTTAAAATTCAAAGCAAAATAGGGCCATTTACCATGCTGTACAAAACATTACTGTTTTAATGAAACAGTAATGGAAGGTGCACTAAATTTTCATTTCACTGAGAGAAAGAAAAAGAAAGGGTACATAATTTAAAGTACAATTTGTCATAAATATTTTCTATCTTAGATGAGGAGAGGCTTCACCCCAAGCATTTGCAATCTGTAATCTGGCAAAGGAGAAATAAAAAAGGGGACAGAGGTTTAGTCTATGATATTACAGTAGGACTGTACAAACAAAATTAAGTGAAAAGAAACTGTATCCTATTTAAAAAATATCTTCAATTGCCTTGGAGGTGGATTACTCACATTTTCTTCCCTCTTTGAATAAAACAGAACATATAAACCTGTGTAGCTTGGCCAAAAGGTAGTTTTTCTGGTGCTTAATTTATTTATTTATATTTCAAATTTGTCACCACCCATCTCACTCTGGAGTGACTCTGACTATCAGCTTTATTAACCAAAGCAAAGTTTCAAAGTAATAAGGAGGCAGAAGTTATTCAAGTGATAAGGAGCTACATTACTACCACCATCTGTGAATGCATGTAAGCTGAGATCTAGTTGAGGGTTAGCATCATAATTGCTCATGGCTATTGCTGGTGAACATTCAACTCTCCTGAAGGCTCACAGAGAAAGTACCAGAGTTCTTCATAGTGAGGATTTTGGTTTCAAGGAAATGGGACAGAACAGTCAGCAGTCATAGTTTGCAGCCCTGGCAGTAACTTGCTTTGTTGTTCTAAGGAATTAACATACTCAGGAGTCCATCTAAAAAACTTAGCAGAAATAGGGTTCTGGCTCTTGAATCTTTAATGTGAGTACATGGAAGCACCTAAAACACCAACATAATATCCTTGCTTGGTTACGATATTCTTTATTCAGATCATGGAAACCTGACTTTGAATCTCAGAACCTGAGAAATCACCCTTTTTCAGCCTATCCTACATTAGGTTTTACTGCTTTCATTCAGTACAACTGAACAAAAATAATGTTGTAGCTATTCTCTTTTACTATTCTTAACTTTTTTTTTTTTAATGGCAGAGATACATGGCAGAGTGACAATTGGAAGAAAATGACCTCTGAACTCAAACATTATAAAGTAGGCAGGGTGAAACCGTAACAAAAGCTTAATCTTAAAAGTAGTCTCAGAGGAAGGTTGGACTAAATAAATGAATTCCTCCAGTACAGTTTTTGCTTTCCAGGCAACTGAATTTTTAATGCCTGGGAATACATTATTGAAATACCTTTGAAGGTAGAATAACTGATATATTGTTCAAGCAACTCAACAGATCACAATCCTGAAAGCAGTTTTTCATTAGCTGCATCTTGAACAGGTCTTCTTATGTCAGTCTTTGGAACTTGGTTGAGAGTTATTATTTTGACAAACATCCTCCCCATATTATCCTTTCTTGACAGTACTGCTGGCGACCTAGTCCTTCAGTGTGCTACAATTTGGTCATACTGGGCTCAGTCATTGCTCAGCTCATAAGCAAAATGTGCATGCAATTATGAAAAGCTAGAGATATAAGAGTTCCCACATTTAAGTAATAAAGTATTCTCTTTCTCATGCTATCAAAATGATCATTTAAGTGATAAATTAGAAAATGTTCTATTATCCTATGCATGCCTCTGATCATAAGTTTTGGCTATCATGCTTCTTCCTTAATTGTGGAAGGCAGTTGTGTAACTATAACCAAAAGGAAGCTGTTATTTTTGGATAGATATTTTCTGGGTGTGATGGATTAAAAACTCTTAAAACAATTAAACGCCTCTGGCTTGATACATTCAGTTTGGATTCTGTTTATAGAGGAACACACCCAAAATGTATGTGTGTGTATGTGTAAATTCTGCTGATCAGTCCCTTTTTGTATCATCTGGTTGTGCACATGTCAGAGAGGAAATACCATGAACAATAGGAAGGAACATACAGGAACATCCTTCAAAGCTATCATGACTGATACAGGTAGCATGGTACTGACTGCAGTGTTGAAGGATTATTTCCCATAAGAAATCACCAGCAATTTTTAATAATGCAAAACATTTTAACTACAGCAATAGATGGTTCTAGAGATGAGAGAAAGTATTCCATGGTGTACTAATTAGCAAACTATTAAATGTGGGGTAGATTGTCTGACTGCTGTACTAGTTAGATCCACAGGCTTGCAAATCACCCTCAGAGAGTACCCATGGATAGTCCCTCATTAAGATACAGTTAGGTGTAATAAAGTTTAATCCTAGACACAATACTCTTCCATTTTTTTCATTAATTACTTGGATAAAAAGATGTAAGGAATGCCTATCAAACGGGCAGATGACAGTTCTCTAGAAAACAGAGCACAATTCAGATGATTTTTAGAGGTCTAAAAAAGTGGCTAAAATAATCAAATAAATTTTAACCAAAAGAAAGTGCAAAATCTTCACTTAGGAAAAAGGAAGTGTGTCTGCAGTTAACTTGCTTTAGTAATAGTGTAGATGAGTAGGATCTTGGAAGTTTAGTTAATCACAAACTAAATATGAGTCGGCAGTGTAGTATGGCCACAAAAACAGCAAATGCATTTTAGGCTGCATCAATAGAAGGCAGATTCCAGTTCCATGTTAGGAAAACCTTCCAAATTATAAAGAGCAGTTTGATGATTAAACCAAGCATCCCAGAAACCCAGGACTTCCAACTCTACCACTCTGTAAGATCTAAGGGGAAGACAAGTGCACATTCCAATTGAGCTTAGCCCTTTTCACATGTTCTGGATTTTACTATAGCAACATGTGAAGAACAAAAGCAAGCGATGAACAAGCTAGCCATGCTTACTCCATCCATGTCAGCATCATCCTTATGCTCAAAACACATTTTGAAAGTGGGAATTTTCTCTACAATCCTGACTTTTCCAAGGTTCTGCATCAAATCAACAGAAGAGGCATTTTGCTTTAGGAGTTCATGCTCTACCTGATGAACCTAACAAGAATGAAGTGAGAATGGAATTAGAATGTTTGCACTCATGGTTCCCCCTTGGGTGTTGTCCCACAAAGGATTGAGAATATCTGAAGCAGGTTTCCCTTTCCCAATCCTTTCTTAACTCCTTGGATTACTTGGCAAAGATGCATTTTTTGCCAGCAAAATTATTAGATGTCAAATTAAAATCAGGTCTTACCTGAAACATGATCTAAATTAAACACCATAATTTAAAGGAACATATTTAGGCTAGAAATGTCAATGTGAAATATTGTAGTTTTTTCCTTTTCCAGAAAGCTACCATATGAGTGGGAGGTGGGGGGGGGGGGCGGAAAATCCTTCACCCTTCCTGAAATATAGTTTGCCATCCAGAGCCATCACCAGCACAATCATTTTTCTGGTACCAGCAGTAAGCGATATAGTAACAGAATCTAACACCTATGTGCCTTCAGGACAAAAAGCCCTTCTCCAGCTCTTGATGTGGCCTGCAGAACTGCCAGTCATCATCTTCTTTCTCCTGCTCTAGTAATTCAAAAATTATGCCTGTCATTGATCTCAAACATGAAAACAAAAGCAATATCCACTTCGGGAAGAGCTACAACCTTAGGTACAGCCACGGCTAGGAATGATTCACGGATACAGCCGTTCTGTCAAGTTCTAAATAGCCAGAAGATTTGATACCACTAATAGTTGATTCCAGCATTTTGAAAAAAAATTAGCATTTATCTTTTCATACTAGTGCCAGCATTTGACTGTGTGCATATAAGACATTTGATGTGGAACTGGTGTTAGACAACTCTCATTGTCACAACTCTTCCATTCATTTTTGTCTTTACTTCCTGGAATACTTTTTGAGTAAAAACTGGAATGAGAGGAAGTTAAGCCTTTCTATATCCCTTTCATTTACTTTCTTTTGACCTTCTTGCTCAGCAATCATATTCTGCTGTCAGAAATCAGTTTAAGAAGAAAGGACAGACTTTGTCTGACGTTTCTGGGTGGTCTTCAAAGGCAGGCCCATGTCGACCAAATTACTGTAATCCTATCAAGAGATTATAAGAGGATGAGTGAGTGCCCTCTGTGCATCCTGTTCCAGGAAAGACAGCAACTGGCTTATCAGCTACAGCTGGACAAAGACATTCCTGGCCACAACTTCCATCAACTCTTCCAAAAGGAACTGTGAATCCAGAAATGCCAAAGTTATGAGCCTGCTCTCTCCATAAGAGTGCAAAGTTAATTTTATCCTAAACTCAGAAGATTTATGAATCAACAGCCACTTTATCTTGCTTGGTAAAGGAAAGTTAGAAGACACCTTTGATTGTTTGGAAAGCATGTAAGCTTTTTCTGTGAGTTCCAGTCCCACCTTTGGCACAAAGCCAGCTGGATGACCTTGGGCCAATCACTGTCTCTCAGCCCTAGGAAGGAGGGCTGCAGATGCAAGAAAACTGCAGAGACTAGTCCAGGCAGTCGCTGGGAGTCAAGACTGTCTCAAAGGCACACACACAAAAAGCTATGGAGAAGGAGGTGAAGAATCATCTCTCCATTCTGTAACCCTCTACAGTTGACGGTGAGGAAACCAGTGGAATTCAGGTAAACTATAATTAAGGAAAATTAGCAGTCTTCCTTATTCAGTTGGATAATTAATTTGAAAAAAAAAGTGGAAGAGCTGGAGAAGGATCCAAGTGCAACTTTTAAAATAAAATAAACATAAGCTACTCCCTCAAGTAGCTCTTTTACAGTCTATGGGGAACATGAGAATCCATTTAAAAACAAATTGAAAGATGCATTGGACAGATATTTGTCAATGGTTAACAGGACTGGGAAGATATTTTATCTCGTTATATAATAGGCAGCACTTATACAAGGCATTATTCTGCAAAATGATGGAGTATTCTTGCACGGATGCTTACATTAATCATATTAAAATGATCATTTAGAGCATGGTAAATGATGGAAGGAATAAATCCATTGTTGGAGTAAATGATATACTGCACTTCAAAGGGGATCTCTCTCCTCTCTTTAACTTCATCCAACCAAAGCTTTCTCAAGCTGTCCCTTTCTGATCTCATCCCACTTACACTTCCTTCATGCATTTGTTTTATAATTCAATCTTCATTCATTCATTCATTCATTCATTCACTCATCCACTCATTCACTCATTCATTCATTCACTCATTCATTCATTGTCTCTATATGACCAAATCACCTTAATATACTTCTTTTGCACTGGTCACTCATTTTGGAATGCAATTTATATCCATTAATTATACCCATTATACCCATTAATTTTTTTACCCAATCTGTTCTTATTTTACTACACACATATATTTCTTAAGTACCCCATTACCACCAAATTCAACTTGTATTCTTCTCATGATATACCCAACTCTCATTTCAATATAACAGAGGGGCAGAAGCACATCCTTATACACAGCTGGTTTTGCTTCAACTATTCATTCCCTGTTGAGTAATGAATAGTTGAAGGAATGAGGTAGTTGAGTAATGTCATATATTACTCACTACCTTTCTATCAGCATTTGTGTATCTTAAACTAGGGTTTCCTAAACTATGTGGTATATTTCCCTTGGGGAGGTGCAGAGTCCAGGGGAGGTGTGAAGAACCTTTTAGTTGTACACTGTTACAATAAATCCACCTTTCCCAAAGTATTGTTTTCGTTGTTCATTTGTGTTCATTTTGGTGGTTGGATTTTTAGGGGAGGTGAATACATTAAGATTACATTAAAGGGAGGTGTGATGGCAAAAAGTTTAGGAATCCCTGTCTTAAGCTTTTTCTTATGTTTCCCCATCTTTAGTAGACATTCCACAAAATACACATCTACATCCTCTAATGTTTATTTTGTTTTATTTTAAGATTTGTATGGCCACCCATCTTAGAACACAACACTGTATGGCTCATAACAACAGTAAGACCACAAAACAGTAAATATATATATATATATATATATATATATATATATATATATATATATACACATACACACACACACACACACACAAACAAAAAGCAAACGAACAAAAACCAGTGCCTCAGCCACCCTCCTGGAATGCCCCCAATAGGCCATCCACAGGCTCCTGTTTCATTCTACTCCAGTGTCTATGGGAAGAGCCAGCTTTTTATGGCCTTCCAGAAGGCTAAAAGGGTGGGGGCCTACCGAATCACTGGGGGAAGGCTGTTCCACAGGGCAGGGGCCACTAGAGAAAAGGTTTTGTCAGTGTTTTGTCCACATTTTAACATTTCTCTAGTCATATCATCTACATCTCCAGCCTTACTATTTTCCAACATTCTCACATCTATGATTTCCTTTTCATTATTTTTGGTGGGATACCAAAATTTATTCCACTCTCTAACATGTCATTGACATTTCTGTACAAAGCTCTAAAACACTCCCTTCCAACATTGCTTCACTACATTTTCATCCCAAATAATTTCACCACTTTTATTTTGAATCCCATTCAGGTTCCCTGTTTAGTGCTTTTCATGACTATCAAAACAATGTTTTATTTCTATCAAAAAAAGCTCCGTATTTTCTCTGCCTCTTTTAATTTTAACCATTCCTTGCCTTCTTGCGATTACATTCTTTCAATTATTGCTTTCTCTGTCTGCACATTACCCAACGTCTTTCTCTCATTTTCCTGTTTTGCAGCAATTGTTCTCCTATAAACAGTTTTTTGCTTATCCACAGCCTTTTTATCTTCATCTTTTCACCAGACATCCTTCTTCATGCTTCCCATTAGTAAATCCACAAACTTCTATGGCACTTTGTAATGTTATTTTTTTCACTGTGTTCCAAACTATTTCCACATCCTCCTCTTTCCTTATGCTCATTTTCCATTCATTCTGTGGATTATTAATTTGCATTTTAATACTTTTCCCTCCAAGACTCATACTTTCTCTTTCAGTAGCTGTCTTACATTCTTTGCCCAGAATCCTACAACTTCTTGCTTGAACCAAAGCCATCTGAGAAAGCTGTTAAGCCCTGAAGTGAAGCTTTTTTGAGAACTATATGGGGCAGATCAAGAAAACCTCATTGTCTGAATGGTGTTGCACTCAACAAGTGGCTGGAAAATTTGCTAGTGTGCCCTTTTGAGCAGAATGTTTTATTCAATTTCAAAACTCCAAAGGATTGTCCATACAATGTTCCTGTTTGGCTGTTTTGGTTTCTGGTCTATTTATTTATGAAATTTATCTAACCATCTGAATCCAGCTGGACTCTAGGCAACTATAATGGTATGTGGGAATGACCTTGGGAGACAGGAGGAAGAGCTGCAGACTAGACAACTGTCATGCAAAAGGTATCTCAGTCCACAGAAGGGGGTGGAGAAAACATCTCAGAAGGGATCCTCCCTAGTTTTCAGGAAAGTAGAAGTAAGGGAGGGGAGAAATACTTTCAGACTTGCATGATTCTGTTACTGTAATCTTGCAATAAAGATAGTGTTAATATTCAAGGGTTGTGCTTCTTGAAGAACTGACATCAACTTATCAAATTTAAGTATTAAAAGCAGAATACAAATCAGAAAAAAGTAAGATGGTAATTAAAATACAAAGCTACCAATTATAAGCTTGTAAAAGTGGCATCACTGTGCAACAATTAATTCCCAAATCCTCTCCAGTGCAGCTATATTTTCATCTGCTTCCAGACGTTCATGAGAGTGAAAGCCATGTGTATATACTGACATATTATATTATTGCAATGCATTTATTTGGGGGAGGGGAATCAAAATAGCAGGTTATAACAGAAGAAAAACAGATTAATTACTAGGACTAATTTTTGTAGAGGGAGGGGTTGTATTAAAACCATGACTGCTTAAATAAACACCATGGTTTGCAGCACAAATATCTAAGCACTTGTTTCAGCAAAACAGTGAATGGAATTCCATTTATCAAATGCTCTGTTTGATGTAAGGAGAAGGCTTATGGTGAATTTGAAGAGAGCTGATCTTCCTGAGATAATGGTACTTCCCAGGTCAGCCATCTCTCTTTCACTTCCTTCATCTCAGCTGCTGATACTTCATGATCCACCCCCAGGTACCTTGCTTAATGGTTGGCATCTGTGAATCAGCTTGCAAGGAAATGGTTTGGCTGGATGGGGTGCACATGTCAAATATCAGTTGAAAGATGTGGCTCATTACAGAACAGGCAATTTCTGACATTCCTGCAAGGTGTTAGTTAACAATCTGATTTTTTTTTTCCAGTAATCTGGCCTTGGAATTTCAGCTTGCCTCTTTGTAATCATATTCTATCTCCCAGAGAAATCAAGCTTAGCAATAAGCCCTTCCTTGCTTCCTTCCTTCCCAATTTGTGGAACCTCAGTGTCAATTCCCCCTCCCTATATTTATTAAAAAATGAAAGAAAGAATGGAAGAAAGACTGGTGATAGTGTTCAGGATTTGGGAATGAAAGATATGTTGACTAAATAAATGTACAGTTGAAATCTAAGAAAAACACTTTATCAAATACAAATTATATACATGTTTTGTTAATTCTTCAAAGCTATTGGATTTCTTGTGAAAACAGAATCTTGTCTCATTGGAATCTTTAAATCAGGGAATATCAGTTTGGGCACTGTTACCCATGTAAACTGAAAAACCTAGTTTAATAAGACAAAGATTACATCGATCTGCATGCTCAATAAATTTACAGTCAACAGTGAAGTGACAGTAGCAGAGTTTTGTTTTCTAGCTTAAGAATAGATCAAGATGGATAATTTACTGGAAAAGTAAGGAGAAGAGTAGAAAACAATAATAAACAATAATAAACTTAGACAAACACATAGAAGATAATGACATTTCAAAGGCAACAAAAGTCAGAATAGTTAAAGCAATGGTCTTTCCTGTGAGGGCTTGGTAGTGACTGGAAGCTTCCATCCAAACCTAATGGACTTTCTTGAAATCTGTAGAGTGCAAAAATGCAGAGAATGTAAACAAGCGTCTATCTTCAGCTGATCAACTATTAGGACTAGACATAAAAGGAAATCTCCTCTTTCAAGAGGAGGGCACTGCAAGTGAATATGAAAGGTTTGAGATCTAATTGGGTATAAATTCTGAACTACCACTCCAGCTTACTCAGAAACGATTTACTATTATGGCTACCATTTCCTAGAATGCAATAAAGACATAGCTGATGTTTGGCCTTGTCTCTATGGCTCTACACTTTCTCTTATTACTTTCTTACTTTTTATATATGTGTGTGTAAATGTTAAAACATAAGATGGCCAAGAAGTCCCTGAAATAAAGACTGCAATAACCCAAGATTAAATACAAAAACACCTTAGGTAATAATTAACAATGAAAGAAATTTAGTAATTTGTGGCAACACATTCATCCTAGTTTTTTAATGCTTATATAGAAAACCAGGAATATTTATTCTGTACTGCTCTGTGTGTACAGAAAATGCAGCTGCCTGATTTTTTAGATTACTCATGAAAAGGGAGTCTGCCATTTTCATTTTACCATCCAGGAGTGCAATTTAGCACTTTGGAGGTGACTGATCATACTTTTTTTTAATCTTTATTTTGCTTAGAAAACAAATCAAATGACAGATACAGGATAAGGGATATATGACTTGGCAATAGACAATAAAATATACAGTATAAACAATAACAGAGAATAAAAGTCAGAAATTAAAAATTTAAAATATAACAGCAGAATTTACAAACATATTAAAATGAACAAATCAAGATTCCAACAACTTTTGTATATCCTGGGGTAAACAAAAAGAAGAATTTGGCCTAGTATGTTTTGAAAAAATGATCACTGCTTCTCAGATTGAATCAAAGGCAACTTTTCTAGTATATTCAAACATCTCTCATCTCTTATACGTCATTTTTTCCATAACAACCATCTTCTATAAATTTTCATACCAGAGATCCAATGATGGAGGCTCTGAATTTTTCCTGTATTGTGCTATAGCCATCCTTGCAACAACCCTCATGAATTGAACAGTTGTGTTTTCAGTTCTTTTTGTTGCCTCACTAAATAATGACAGTAAACATATATTTGGACCATAAGTAAATTTTCTAATATTCATGATGTTAATCTCTCTAATCACTCTTGTCCCGAATCTTTGTACAACCTTTCAAGGTGATTGATCATACTTGAGCATATTCAGAAACTTTTCTATAAAGGTCTGGGAGGCTGGCAATCTGATTGGCTCTGGTAGGGCACCAAGAGGAATGACCCCTTTCACCTCCATATATGTTCCTAATACAGATCCTCTGCACCTACCATTTGTACTGGAATTAGGACCTGAGAAATGCACTCTTTTTCATTCATCCTAAGTGTTTAGGTAATTGGCTGTCAGTGGTCAGTTGTCGTTATTAATGGCTGCACTGACCTGTGGGCTTCACACAATAAGGGGAAAAGTATATCAGCCATGCGAGTTCTGAATCAACCAGGAAGATTTGCTTGTTCAAATGTATTAAAATGCTTTGTTGAACCATTTGTATTGCAAAGCAAGAAAGGGGAGAAGGGTAACAAATATGGGAGGTTTCCTTGAGTTGTGTTGATACACTGTTGGTGCTACTTGGTCAGAAAAACTAAAAATTAAGCACATCTGTCCACTACAAAACTAAAACTATTGCTACAAAAGAAACAATGTGTTGTTGGTTCGGGCTCAGTGTACATTTTTTGTGTATTTGTGCGTCAGCTGAATTTTGCCTTTCTCTCTTAAAAGAAAATAAAATAAAAAGTGGTTCTGTCCAAGATGTCCAGGTTATCTTTTCTCCTAGCCAGATTCCTACTAGGTTCTTTGTTGATTGCCTTTTCATGCTAAGCTCTTCTGTTTACTGTTGTTCCTCTGCATCTTTGAGGCATCTGGGAAGCCAGCCAGATCAGATTTCCTCTTCATCTTCGAGGTGTGGAAGGTGGAAGTAGTTACTTGATGGTGCAGGAAAACACTTTTTATGTTCTAAGGAACAATCATTAAAGGAAAGAAGTTTAGGCCTGAAGAATACATAATTATGTAGCATGTGCTAATTCTTCTGTTTACTGAGACTGATGGAGGTGGCAAAATGCATAAAAACCAAATAATCATTATCTAAGGAGAAAAGCAGAAGAGGAAAAATTAAGACCAGAGCACACATGCTGTAACAAACAAATCTATCATCCAAATAAAATATTATTTTATATCATTTATTTGTAATTATAGTATCTTAATTTGTAAATGTTGACTTGTCAGAAATATATTTTTTAAAAAAACAGCAGACCAGCAAATAAATGTTTTTAACGATTCTGGGCATTAGGAGACTAAATCAAATCAAAACTTCACCAAAAGAAAACTGGCTTGTGCAAGCAGAGCATAAAATATATTATTCTGATCTAGTTCAGCATAGTTTTGGTCAATGATGTGCGGGTTTTGTCTGCTGGAAGAACTAGCTGTGTGGTCATACTGCCAACTGAGTGACCAGTTTAAAGGGGTGGCATTTGTTTCCTTAGGAAAACAAATATGAATTAGTTGTTGCACTTCTGACTGTTCATTTCAAAACTGCCTAAATGGGATAGTCATGAAAATGGACCCTGAACATAAAAAGCATAATTTGGAAAATAGGGAAAGGTGATTAAAATGCTAGGTTTGGGGGTTCTTTTGTTTTTTACTTAAGTAGCATTGGTTCCATAACCAAGTATATCTTTTCTCCTCATTCACTTGTTCTGTTCCTAACTGAATTTTAAATCCACTTTAAAGACCCTGTTAGAACCACTATCTTCTGATAGGCAGGGACAGATCTGCTCTCATTTTTTTCCCCACCCCATTGCCCGGAGAATGCGCCACCCCGGCATTCTCTGGCTGCAAGGACCCCTTCCAGCATTCAGTGTTTGTAGACAGTAAAGGAATGACTTCGATGGAGATATGCACGAGCTGTTGCCTAGGCAAAAGGGGCTGAAGCATTTTTTAAGACCAGCACAAGATAACATTTGGAAATGGCTCAGGCAGACACTTCCCTAGGAGAAAATTCATTTCATCTTTACATATAAGCCATGCTGGGCTGCTCCTCTGCCATAGAATTGGTTGGCTATTGTTGGTTTTGCATGCTACATGAATCTAATGGTTGCAGTTTGTCTCTGTGTCATTAGATTTCTATCCTGCCTGTCCTCCGGGATCCTAATGTGGTGTACAAAAAATATACCTCCTAGTCCCCTGTACTACTACATGTCATGGAGTAAGAAAAATCACTTTTCTCCCACTGCACACAAAAAGAAAATCAATGGTTAGTGCTGCCATCCACTTTTTGGCCAGTGGTTTGCAAAAGAAAGAAGGGAAGGGAAGGGAAGGGAAGGGAAGGGAAGGGAAGGGAAGGGAAGGGAAGGGAAGGGAAGGAAAGGAAAGGAAAGGAAAGGAAAGGAAAGGAAAGGAAAGGAAAGGAAAGGAAAGGAAAGGAAAGGAAAGGAAAGGAAAGGAAAGGAAAGGAAAGGAAAGGAAAGGAAAGGAAAGGAAAGGAAAGGAAAGGAAAGGAAATCTGAGAGGTTGCTGTGATGGAAAACTATGCAAAGGAAAGTTTATTTTAAAAATTCAAGCAAAAGTATTGAAATTCTGCACAAGCTTCCCAGCTGCTTTGTCACCATTCCTCTGTTACATTTAAAAACCCTGATGAGCTGTGAAAGAGAAATGAAATCATACCAGTAATTTTGCAGCCAGGCCCTTTTTTCCAATTAGATCCCCTGACTGCATGTTGCAATGGCAGCTGGATTGGAAGACTCCGGGGGGACGGTTGGAAAAGGAAGAAAGATTAAAATCCAGATGTTAAGTCTCTATGGGTGAGTAATGGCTGACTTAAGTCCAGATGCAAGTGAGGCAGGAATTCTTGCCAATTCGAAAATGGACTACTTGCAAGCTCTGCAGAGTTACAGCAATTCAAAATATAATGCCAGCTTTGCTGTAATTTCAAACTAAGTGGAACAGATTCAGAAATAAACATAGGTTATGTAGTGAGATCAAACAGGAACTGATTCCCAAATGGTACAAAGCACCAATATGAAAGAGCTCAGAGAGAGATAAGTGTTATAGAAACTCAGCTGAAACTTCCATGGTTCAATATGCAAATTTCAAGAATAATGTATGTTAAACATACTCTGAAATCTTAGGTTTATGTAGATTTTATAATAGGGCTATTCAGTTTCATTTCCTTTAAAAGCAGAGTCTCTTATTGTGACTTGCCATCTTTTGCAATTTGAAGGGATTCTGACAGCTTAGTTATTTTCCTCAAATCAGTTTAGCTTCATTACTGTGAGAATGAGTTCAATAGCTGTACAGTAAGATACGCTATTCCACCAGATGCCATCCTTACCAGTGATTTACATGAGAAGACAAGTGCAAGAAACAATCAACGTTTGCATTTTTAGCATTATTTCAAGATGTCTTCTGAATCATTTTCTTCTTTAGCTTTTCCATTTATTTGGAAAATTCACTTTCCTTTTATTGTGGGAGCATATGAGTCTCATTAGCTTAATTATGTGCTTCGTTATACTTCATCCAAATGCTAGAAGAGGACTTTTTCTAACTGCAGAAAACGATCCCATGACTTGCCTTTGTTTAAAAAAAAAAGCGACTGAGTTTGAAACTGGCCTAAAAATGTACTTAGAAACAGCACATTTCAATAACTTATCTTTGTCCTGTGAGGAGTTATTTCATTTCTCCTAACCAAAACTTTAAACAAACCAGTGGAAAACCTTTCTTGAAATGTTCTCAGCTCCATTATCTACATTTTATTTATTATCTACATTTTAAAAGTCTTTTAAATCAGTACAAAACAAACTGTCATCATTAGTTTGGTCTTCTTTATATTTAATCTTAAACCCATTTTTTAACTGTGCTCCTTAACTTTCATTACAAAAATGTCTAGATCAGTAGAGCACACGTTATTGACGTTTCTTCCCCCAATTTTAGAAACCATCTCATCTTCTTCCAGTCCAGCTTCCCTCAATATATATTCAGCACATAGCTTGAACAAATAAGGAGAAAGTATACAGTCATATTTCACTTCTTTGCTGACCTGGAGCAGTCTGTTTTGCCATATTCTATCTAGACTGTGACTTCTTGTCTTCATGAGAAACATGAAGACAATAAAATGTTCTGGGATTCCCATTTTCCCAAGGACATTCCATAGGTTGACATGGTCAGCATAATTTCCACCCTTTGTTCTGACATTCAGTTTGCTTTCTTCTGTTTCTTGGTCTTTGACAGTCTCTTTCCACATTCATTCTTAACAATTTATTTAATTTCATTCCAAGTTGCTTTGGTAACTTATCAGTGATGTTCAGGACCAAAACAATTCCTGATATACTCCTTGAAAGATTTGATTATGTAAATTGGTTGGCTTTGTTCTTTCGTTTAAGCTTGACTTGGAACTTGCGCATGAGTAGTTCATGATCTGTTCCACAACCAGCCCCTGGCCCTGTCTTTTCTCTCATAAGTGAGCTCCTCCACCTCCTTGTATCAAGATTACAGTCAATTTGATTTCTGTGTACTCCATCTGGTGATGTCCATGTATATAGGTATCATTTTGGTTGTTTGAAGACTGTGTTAGCAATGAAGAAATAATTGGAGTGGCAGAAATTGATAAGTCATTTCTCATGCTTCATTTTGGTTTCCTAGGCCATATAGTCCAACTGTAGCATTCCAGTCTTCAACCTCAAGAAGCACATCTTGCTTGCGAGTTCTATTGAATTCAGATTGAACTTGACCATAGAACTAATCATTCTCCTCTTCTTCTGCATCAGAAGTTAGAGCACAAACTTGGATAATCATCATATTAAAGGGTTGTCCGCAAAGTCTAATTGACATTATTTGGTCATTTGACTGTATTATATTCACGTAGTATCTTTGCTGTATCCTGCCTAACGATGGGTAGAAAGCTGTGGAGATGGCCTTAAAGGGAGTATTCAGAAGCTGTTACAGAAACAACAAGGGGAGAAGTATTAACTGAGCCCTGGGGAAGGAGATAGTATTACAAAAAGGACTAGGCTGCCTCCTCCCTGACTCAGTCGACTATAAAAGGGAGGGAAGTCAAAAGCCAGCTTGCAAGGTTTTGTTATTATTGCCAATCTCAGTAGAGTTACATTCATCCTGTGAGTCGGTTTCTTGATCCGGTCTACCTTGTAGGGCTGACACTATCAAAGCAACTGTTCTTTGTTTCCCTGTCCTTGGTAGTAAATTGTATGATCTTCTGCCTGAAAGTATCCAATTCCAGTCCATTCAATTAGATTATGCCTAAAATGTCAGCGTGTAGTTGGTTCATTTTATTTTTCCCTGTGTCGAACTTTCTCATGTTCATGCATCGTACATTCCATGTGCCCACTGTAATTCTGTCTTTGCAGCTTTGGATTTTCTTTTCCTACATGGCAACAGCAGCAATTAGATGTCCCAACTAAGTGTCTATCCATGTGGTTTTATTGGTAAATTGATCACTGATTTGCTTTCTCCCACATAATATGAAATGATGCCTCCAACATGTTCCTTTATAATTGCTGAAAGTTATAGGTACCTGTTTGCTTTAACCAGGCAGCTGGAATGACCTTCATACCTTGGATGATCCTGCCAGGAGTCTATACCTTGGCTTGTTGCCCTCCCCTCCCTCCCCCCTGCATTTTTCATTCCCTCTGATGAACATACCTCACCATCACCATGATGAGGCAACACAGAAGGACTTGAAGGAGGTTGATTCTTCTTATTTTACTTGTTTAAATTGCTGTTTAAATTGTTTTTAATGTCTCTATTTTAAATATGCATTACTGAAAACAAATAAGAGACTTAGGTAGTCAGTGGTATACCAAGATAAATAAATAGTTGTCAATATATTATATCTTCCATTCTGAATTATTCATTAGCAAAGATAAAGTAGATAGAAGTTATAATTTAGAGATGGGAGGAAGCTACTAACTGGAATTGGCCAATATAGCTGCACTGGAAAAGATCATTGCCACATTCCAAAATGAAGGAGTTCAAGAATTTCACAGAATCACCTTCTAAAACTGGCCATCCAACTAGGCTCAGAATTAATGCAGCATAGTGTTTCCACATCCCATAACAAGCAGCTTATCAAGAAGGCACTTGATGGTACTGAAACAGATCTAAAAACTCAAGATCGTCAACGGAAATGGAAAGACAAATGCCAGAAGTTCAAGCTGGCTTTGGAAAAGGCAGAGAAACATGAGACATTATAGCTGATGCACACTAGATAACTGAAAAAGCCAAAAAATACCAAAAAGAAGTCAATATGTGCTTCATTGATTATAGAAAGGCCTTTGGATGTGTCAGTCACATCAAGTTGTAGAACATGCTTAAGAAAATGGGCATCCCAGAACATCTCATTGAACTTATGCGGAAGCCACAGAACGGACAGAGCAGGGCAAAACAGACTGGCTCCAGGTTGGCAAAAGAGTGAGACATGACTGTGTACTCCCCCCTTATTTATACAACCTATATGCTGAATAAGGGAAGCCATATTTGGGCTGCAAACATCTGGTCAGCCACTAGATGGCAGCAAAGCATTGATGATTTCATTATCTCTCTGCTACTAGTTGTCCCTTGGATTTCTCCAGCCCAGATATGGTAGCCCTGATTTTGATAATTCATTGTCCTTTACCTTGGAGGTCCTCCAATGCCCCTTCTTTCTTGAAATAGCTTTATTTAGCCAAGGTTCCCTAAGTGCTTCATCTGAGTATTGTGGTTATTAGATGGAAAGACATTTACCTGAAAACCAAGGTTCTCTTCATTAAGAGCTACAAATGCCACAGCCCAATCAGCATGGCAAATACTCAGACATCAGGGCAATTGCATTGTTAGTTGTATTTATGTCTGTACGTCTGAAATATACTTTTCAGGTTTATATTTCAGGCATCAGATAGTGCTGATAAACTGTGTTCTCTCTAGAATTACACATGTTGTTCAGTGTTCCTGCTGCGTTTAACTGATTGCTTTAATTGATGTTTTTATTATGACTTTGTATTTCTGTTTCACTATGCTTTTAATTATATGCCACCATGAGAGAAAATAAATTTTACTTATTTGAACTACTAACTCTGTGTAGTCTTTGCAGGAAAAAAATCACAAATTCAGTATCAAAGCCAATGTGATAAAATTACACTTCATGTGTTTTTTAAAAAAACAGACAACAAAAGTGAAGGAGACCAGGGTGCTGAGTTCAGAAAAGCTCATAGAAGAAACACATGCAGACCTGCCAGTTAGTAGCACTGACCTTTTCTTTGGTGAATCACTGATTAAGATGTTTCCTCAGTAGTCTAATAGACGTATAGGTGACATACAGATCATGGTGGTTGAGCAAGAGCATATCCTTTCCTCATTATTTGTTGATATTAGATAAGCCCAAAGAAGTGACTTGATTATAAACAAGCCAGTCTGCCTGCACTCCATTAAACAACTGCTATTTGATATTCCTGAGACACCTAAAAACACTGTTTTTCCTTGTAATTCTACTTCCAAAAGCTGGACTCAGTTTCCTATCTGTTTAATGAAATGCTAGAAAGAGCCAAAAAAAAAAAAAAAAAATTACTTAGTCCAACCTTTTTAAGATAACAAGAGTAGTTCATAAGTAAGTTCAAACTGTGATTTAAGCACTAAAATGGATTTAATGGGATTTAAGAATTAGACAGCAATTACATTCAATATCCTCCGAGTCTGCCTTACCGCATGTGTTGAGAAGACCATAAA
This sequence comes from Liasis olivaceus, assembly GCA_030867105.1. Taxonomy (NCBI): domain Eukaryota; kingdom Metazoa; phylum Chordata; class Lepidosauria; order Squamata; family Pythonidae; genus Liasis; species Liasis olivaceus. Next base: position 50,785,803 of record CM061348.1, read on the forward strand.
ATTCAGTGATCAAAAATCCTGCTTGTACAAGGTTGAGGCTATCTCATATTGATTGATGCTCCATAAAGTCAGAAAAATGGTGCCAAGGTTGATGAACTAACAACTGAGATCTGTAACAATGCTCTACAAATTTACAAATTTTGCCTACTTATAATGTACTTTCTATGAATTCATACTTTCCCCCAGTCTTTAGACCCAAATCCAGACAAAAGGATAGATGCCAGGGAACTGCAAAGATCTGCCACATTGTCCTGATCCTGTGTTGACTTACAACACATATGAAACTTACTCCTTTAAGAGTCCAATGCACTAGCATTCCATGACACTTCAAAGATACTAGATTAGGGATGTTATTTTTAAAGAGTATTCTAATGCAATCTCCATTGCCTGTGTGACTCCATAACTTGAGCCAGTCCTCAACCTGCACATAGCCCCATTACATCATAAGCGACCAAGGACTATGAGGAAGACATTCAGAATCAGCAGACTGCAAGACCCAGGCCAAGTCCAACATTTATAAGATGTACTTAATGAAAAACTCTCTGGCAATTTACCACTTGTAGGAACCTGCTCTGAAAAGTGGACGCACCTTAAAGATGTCATCACGGAGACTGCAATGACTATACTCAGACTGAAAACCCAGGCACATCAATACTGGTTTGATGAAAGCCACAAGACTGTTTCAGCAGCCCTCCAGGCCAAGAATAAGACCTATGAAGACTGGCAGAATGATCCACCATCTGTCTCAAAGAAAGACAAGTTTAAGCACCTGCAGTCCAAAATACAGACGGAATTGTGAGAAATGCAGGACAAGTGGTGACACAGAAAGGCTGAGCAGGTGAAATGCTATGCAGATATGCATGCCACCAGAGAGTTCTTCAGCACCATAAAGTCAGTTCATGGTCCTTCTAAATCAGGATGCTCCCCCTGCTGTCATTTGATGGGTCAAGCCTGATCAAAGACCAGGAAGGACTGCAAAACAGCTGGGCTGAACTGTTCCAATCTACTCAATAGGCCATCCACAATTGATCATGATGTCTTACAGCAGTTTCCTCAGCTGCCAGCCTTGGATGCTCTAGACCTGCCTCCCTCTACTGGTGAAATCAAGAAAGCAATCTCTCAGATGAACTCAAGTAAAGCAACAGGACAGGATGGTATTCCTGCTGAGATCTACAAAGCACTAGACCCAAATGCCTTACAGGCATTCTAAGACACCTTAGAAGACATTTGGTCCACAGAGGAGATGCCTATGACTTCCATGATGTCTTCATTGTGGCTCACTACAAAAATAAGGGAAGCAAATCAGACTGTGGAAACTACAGGGGTATCTCACTGCTGTCCATTGCAGACAATATCTTTGCCCGCATTCTCCTGAACAGACTTGTCACTGTCTCAAAAAAGAGCCTCCCAGAGGCACATTGTGACTTTTGGCCAGAACAGAGTACAGCAGACATGATATTTGCCATGAAGCAAGTCCAGGAGAAGTGCATTGAGCAGAGCCAGCCTCTTTACTCTGTCTTTATTGACCTGACAAAGGCATTTGACACTGTAAACAGGGAGGCTCTCTGGATCATCCTGAGACATTATAGATGCCCGAGAAAATTCGTGAAGTTGATTCAGCTATTCCACGGTGGAATAACAGGACAGGTTCTTTACAATGGTAATACATCATCTGCATTTGCCATTTCCAATGTGGTAAAGCAGGGTCGTATGCTAGCCCCAGTCCTGTTCAATCTGTTCTTCACTTGCATGCTGTCATGTGCTATCCAGGGTCTGAAGTGTACATCAGGTACTGATTGGACGGCTCTCTCTTTGACCTTCACCACTTGAACACATGGCCGAAGTTCCTCTATATAGTCATGCAAGAAACCCTCTTTGCTGATGACTGTGCACTCCTGGTGCACAAAGACAGTGGTCTACAGTTGATGCTGAACAAATTCTCAGACACTGCTATGCTTTTCAGCCTGAGTACCAGCCTGAACAAGACTGAAGTACTAAAGCTTTTTCCAGCCCAGTACTTTCCATACCTCAGTTACGATGGTGATGAGTGCACCTCTGGGAGACTTGAAAGAACAGGTTAGGGATAGATAGTCATGGAGAAAATCTATGTGGTCACTAGGACTCAAAAACAACTTGATGGCATATAATCAATCAATCAGTCAGTCAGTCAGTCAGTCAGTCAGTCAGTCAGTCAATCAGCCCTCCATACATGTTGGGAATGCATGTCCTCAAATTCTTAGCCAATGGGGAAAGCTTCCACAGAGAACATTGATCTAAAGTTTGGAGAGGCAAAGTAATAATGATCATTTTTCTTTTCAGCATTGCCCATAGGCTAATTCCATTATTCAACATGAACGAGTAGCTAACCGGAGATTCATGTCACAGCAGCCTATTTCAATAATTGGGTTTCTTTCAGCTCAGTATTAACTAATGACATACTTATGGCAATTATTAAAATCTATTGGAAGGGAGAAAGGCCTTTTTAAAAAATCATCTCAAATGCCTTTAAGTATCTTAAGTAAGCCAAGAGTCACATTTGATGTGCAAGTAGCAAGCCTGTCATCTTTCCATTCAGGGCACTTGTCTCCCTTGTGAAACAAAGAAGCAGATGTGAAACATAGTTGTCAACTATTTCTTTCCCCTCCCAACATCATTCCCTGCTCTTAACCTAACTCATTTAACTACCATTTTCCATTATAACCAGCTTTCTGTATATGGAGATCATAACCTTATTTTATGGCATTCATTCATTCATACGTACAAACATACATACATACATACATACATACACACACACACACATACATATATATATATATATATATATATATATATATATATTCAATTAATAAGTATGCATTGGTTGTTTAGTATAATTTATGTTCAAATAAAGCAACTTCAAATAACTGAACACTGTTTTCTATTAGAAGTTCAGTGTTTATTATCACAAAGTGTTCCACATTTCTAGTTTTTTATAGTTTTCTCCTTTCTTTTGAAGTTGTAGCTGCTGGAGATATCACTTGTCTGTTATACCTTATTTCTTGAACTCTGTATCTTGATTACTTTTGCTGTAATGTTAACATGATGTTACATGACATAACGTAACACAGCTAGTTTGGTGTAGTGGTTAAGGCGCTGGCCTAGAAACCAGGAGTGGGTGAGTCCTAGGCCTCCCTCAGGCATGAAAGCCAGCTGGTGACTTTGAGCCAGGCACTCGCTCTTAGCCCAACCCACCTCACAGGGGAAAATAAGAGGCAGGAGTATGAGGTATGTTCGCCACCTTCAGTGTATCATGTGTATATATGGGGCAACACCAGATTGGAGTTCCTTTTGCCCTTGAATCCAGATGTTAAAAGATGCCTCTGTAGAAGCTCAGAGGCTCCTTGAACTAGACTGAAGCAAAGAGCTGAATTAGGTCAACCCATTCTGAAGGCTATTATAGGCTATGGTTTCATGGACCCTTATATGGCTCCTGTAATTGTATGTGGGAATGACCTTGGGAGACAGGAGGAAGAGCTGCAAATTAAACAGTTGTCATGCAAAAGGTATCTCAGCCCACAGAAGAATAAGGAGCATGGGAAGCATTTCAGAAGGGACCATCCCTAATTTTATGGAAAGTAAAAGGAGGGGAGAAATACTTTCAGTCTTGAAGGATTCTGTTATGTAACCTTTTACAATAAAGATAGTTAGTACTTATAGCTGTGGTTCTTGTCTGGACTACTTTGAATGGCTAACACTTCCCATGGCTCAGTTAAAGTTTTCCTGTCTGTGAGCCAACAGAAAGCAAAACTAGCATAGATTTTGTTGTTCCTATTATCAACCCCATTGCCAGTTAATTGGACATTGCTGAGGATTTGATCATTAGTGGTATATGAACTTACATAAATAAATAAAGTCCCAATAGCCTCTGTTCTGGTTTGCCTTCCCCTCCCCACCCCTTCTTAACCTGGTCAGCTGGGTGAGAAAATCACCGTACTGCTGTGATTGAGAATGGTTTTGACAGATGGCTAATCCCATGGGTTTAGTCATCAGATATAATTTGCCCCCCACCTTCACCTGCCACCTCTCCAGCCTGGGAATCAGCTGTCCGGACTGGGAGAAGTGGCACATGAAGGAGATCTTCCACTCAGAGACTTGGATCCAGTCAAGTGGCTGACAGCCCAAATAACAGGGGATAGGTGGAGGAGATTTGCCTGGATCTGTTCTCTCTCTGCAACTTCATAACACAACCATCAACCCTGTCTGTCAATTGCTATTTGGGCTGCTTTTGAACATGGGTTTACAAGTGTTCTAGAAGGGCAATCAGTCCATATTCAGAAGGAACCTGAACAACTGTTTATTGGAGAGGAGAGTGGCACAAGGCAACTCAGGTCTCAAGATTAATACAAGTTATCATTTGTCTTGATTTTGCATTGGTCAGCCACACCTAACATGTTACATCCACTGCATTTCAGAGGGATACTGACAAAGTGGAGCATGTCCAGAGGGCAGGGAATGGAAAGAAAAACTTGCAAACTATGGATTGTTCTATGAATAGGGATGCGCAAAATGTATTGAACTGCACTCTCTTCTGGGGAATTCTGGAACATTCCATTTTCCTCTGGACTGGACTGATCTTCATCTGGACTATGAAGTGGTGGAGGGGGACAGGAGGTATTTGCAGTTTCTGGAAGTTAACCCTCCAAACTGAATGTAATTTGAGGTACTCAAGCCTGTTTCATCCAGAATGGTATGTCCAAAACTCCTCAAACCACTTTCAGTTTAGCAGATTTACTCCTAGAAACTGTTTACTGCCTTGAGAAATGACCTGGTCTGAGAAAGTCACCTTGATCCAGAGGGAGATAGAATGTTCTAAAGTTTCTGGAACTGACTTGATTTTAATTTTAAAACTAATTCAAGGTGTTTTAAACTACAGTATAGAACTACAGGAATGTCACTTTCATTTTTTTGTCATCTAACCTTGTACATAGTTTATTTTTTCAAACAGAACACAACTCGTTGGAAATGGACTGGGAAAAATGTGTTTTGACTGTGTGAAATATGCAAAAAGCAATATTTTGCTTTAATATTCTACCTATTCCAAGGCAAATCACTGAAACTCCAGCATATTTATATTCATAGCGTAATTTATATTGGGATTTGCATTTCTGTAATTTATCTACTTCAGACTAGTTTACCAGGATAAAAGAGTGGGTTATGCATTATCTGTCAAATAAGGTCTCATACATTATTGAGTAAACAATTAACATTTTTAATTCCTGTGCATATCAAAACTCAAATGATAGATTTTATCAGCTAAACTAAACCCACTGTATTTTGTTGTTGTCACTATTACTGCTATTCTGTTATTTGTGTTTTTTATATAAATGTGTATGAGTTATATGACCGTAACAAAGATTGAATTATCCATCAGTAGGACAGATATATGAAAGACAGTTCTATGATATTGTGTTGTGTTATTCTACTATGCAAATGAAAGCAACAATGAATTCATCACAAACAGGAAAATGACTGTGACAAGCGATTCACTCTTACTATAACAATATTGCACGTTTTTTATGGACTTGTCCGATAGAATTGCTGACTTATCAAGTGCCAACATGCCCATCGAAATAATTCACTATTTACCTTTTGCTTCTTACAGCTGTACCAACAGTCAAAGAAACCAAAGTATATGGAATATATCTTGTCCTGGCTTTTTATATCCTTATTCAGTCTATAACAGCATTGTAAGGCTAAGGTTTATTCAATAAAAGTCCTTGCTGTTGCCTCATCATTCAGTGTTTTTTTAACTGAAAGTCAGTCCCAAAGGAATTTATTTCCAACTAAATGTGCACTGTATGTTGGAATGCAGGATGGTCTGCCAACCATCATTTAGTAGTCTGTGATCTACATAATGGAAAACAAAGAGGCTTAGACTTAATCTTAGGATTACCTAATATTTCATATTTAAATGGTCTAGAATTCCAATCTTTTTTTTAAAAAAACCCTTCAGCTTAAAAATCTATTTCTGTTCTATTAATACATCTTGAATCAATACTGGTTGTATCTATTTATGTCTGTCTGCCATAGTTAGAGACACCATTAGGTAACAGATCCCACTTTGCCTTTATAGCATCCTGTATACCACCCAAATTTGTTCTGGATTCTTCATGGTGTATTGGGGGAATGTGAAATATACAAGAGGAAGGGAAAGGCTGATTGCATGAAAAAATAGTCCCTAACATGAAACCTCAAGCAATACACATTTCTTGAAGCAATTATACAGATTGTATCAAAATGAAAATTTAAAGTCTTCAGTGTTTTGGTGATTGCATATTTTGAGAAAATAGCCGGCAAAGGCAAAACGATTCCTTGTGACAATAGGACAGTTAGGAACTATGAGGATATCACACATGTAATGATGTCAATGTTAAATGACACAATATAAGTTGTGTTAGTCACATCATGACACAAGTGACATATCATATGCAATTTGCATCATTTGTATTGTGATGGTGTGGTGCATGGGATATCATCTGCCCACCCCACCCCCACTTACCCCTTTCAGAAGCCTTGGCTTGTAATAGGTATATAAGAAGATAAAACCATAGAGGATGGGTGTCAATGCATAAAATTTGCTACTACGAAAGGAGGGAGCCTTCTAGGCATTTGATCCCAATACTACAACAGGCTCAAAGTTCTTGTTTTTGCTCTCCTTTCTGTATTTCAGACCACATATGAACACTGTTCAGGAATACTTAAAGTGTCCAATTACTGATTTTATACACAGGCAATAACTATCATTGTAAAAATGTAAATATGCTTACATTCAAAGTACAAATGGGGAGAGGAGTAATAACTGGTCCTCCCTCAAGTCCTGCTATGTTGCCTCGTTGTGGTGGTGGGACTGGTAAGGATAAGCAAAGAATGCCAGGTATGTACACAAGAGTATACTCCCAGCAGGATTATTCAAGATGTGAACATTGTCTCAGCTACCCAGCTAAAGAAAGCAGGCAACTTTATTGGGCAACATCGAGACAGGAACATGCTGTAGGTGGATGATCACTTTAGTGACAATAACAAAGACATCATTTCATATTGTTTGGGAGAAAACAATGGTAAATCACTCCTGGAGAGACACTAAGAAGTAATTGGAGAAATAGTGATGGATGATCGGCCCCTTCAGTCAGATGGCACTCAACATGCTATTGAGAAAGATTTGAGGATCTTTGGGAATACTAATGGTGCTCCTGACATTAGTCATGATGGTTAGATTAAAGCCTATTTAGTTGCTGATACATCATGCAGGAAAAAAGAATCTAAACTTGCAAAGACAAAATTACAGTGGGAATATGGAATGTAAGGAGCATGAACAGGGAAGAACTCAACACAGCAAAGATAAAATGAATTAACTACAGATTGACATCATAGGCATCAGGGAACTGAAAGGGACTATCATTAGATACTTTCAGTCAAGAGGTCATAGTTTTTACTACTCAGGACACAAAAAACAAAGAATGATTAGTATTGCTTCATAGGAAGGATATAGCAAACACAGTACTCTGGTACAATGCAGTCAAAGTACCAAATAATGTCAGAGTCACAAACAATGCTTTAATATGACAATTATCCAAGTTTGAGCTCCACCCACTAATGCAAAAGAAGAGGAGTTTGATTAGTTTCATGATCAAGTTCAATCTGAAATTGACAGAACGTGAGCTAATTGTGGTTGGAGAATGGAATGCCAAATTTAGAAATAGTAAGAAAATAAAGCAGGAGAACTGATTAGTTTCTGCCAATCCAGTGATTTCTTCATCGCTAACACAGTCTTCAAACAACCAAAATGATGCCTATATACATGGACACCACCAGATAGAGTACACAGAAATCAAATTGACTACAGTACATTATTGGTACAAGGAGGTAGAAGAGCTCAATTAATACAGCAAAGACATGGTCAGAGGCTGGCTGTGGAACAGATCATGAACTATTCATGTGCAAGTTCCAGGTCAAGCTGAAGTCGGAGAACAAAGTCAATCAGACTGGTTTCAGGGCAGAAAAGAAGTGAGATAAGGCTGTATAATCTCTCCTTATTAATTCAACCTATATGCTAAATATATACTGAGGGAAGTTGGATTGGAGAAAGATGATTGTGGTTTTAAAATTGGAGGAAGAAACATCAGTAAGCTGCCCTTTGCTGCTCTGGAAGTTCTAGTAATTAAGTCAAGGACCATAGTAAAAAAAAAAAAAAACCTATATCCCAGTTTGTACAGTTTGTCATGTGTGCAAATACCCTAAGTCTTTGTTCATTAGAACTTCACCTAGACCACATGTTTCTTCCAAGCTTTGCATGAAACAATCATTTAGCTGCAGTTTTTAGGGCAAACTAAACAAATGCCTGGTATTCCCTATCTTTTGACACACTGTAAGAAAGCATAAGTGTATGTTCTATCAGAAAATCAGGCTGTCAAAATAAGTGCACTGATGACCCTGGTTCAGCAAGAACCATTCAAATGTATCTACAAGGAAGCAATTCCACTCCGTGTAAGAGGAAAAGGAAGATCCATGGTCTCTGAATTGTGCCAACTGCACAGAAAGCAAATGACTGCTAAGTCAACATCCCTTTTTCTGTTTGCTTTTATTGGCAATTAGAATGCAGTTAGGCCTTGGATTTTAGTACAATTTGGATCAGATAATTTATTTATTGGATTTATATCCTATCTTTCTGCCAAAAGATGGGACTCTTAGCAAAGATTGAAAGTGAAAATGTAATTAAATATACCCATTAAACCCAACCTTGCTGGTTTTGCTTATTGATTGATTGCTACATTATTATTATATGATACTTTACTGTGTTAGATTTTATCATGTAAACTGACTTGGGATGGCTTTTATCCTCAGAGACAGCTTAATATATTTTAAGTGCACACATTTTTTAAAAGGTCAAATTTTGTACCATTTTAACATAAGCCTGGAGCATATGATGATTGCAACTCTATAAATGATATGCTACAGGCTTCTATAATAAATGGTATGACTATGATTATACAAAAACAAAATAATTAGCTAAATACATACAATTGTTCATGCAGTAAAACAAATAATGGAGAAACCAGCTGCTGAAACAAAGAAGAAATAACCTTTAAAAGCTAACTTGGATCCCTTTTTCAGGAATAATTGACAGTGTACATTATATCCTGTAGCTTTATTTCCAGTTACCACTTGCAATCACCATAATTGTCATCTAAATAATCAAACAGATGCTTATCTCATCACTTAATCTTTTTCTTTTGGAACTGCTTTACACTTTAACTGCTGAACTTTGCCCAAATTCGTCTTCTGGTACACACCTTGTTCCTTCCATTTCCTACTGAACAAAGTTCAATCCTCAGTGGCTAAAACATGATGCTGAAGTTGAAATTTTCAGAGATCAATGTTGCAATTGCTATTTATTGTCCCAAAGCCTCCCAGTAACTATCTGCTCCATAGCATTATGAACATTAAAGGAAATTCTATGATTTCCACCCTACTCCTGGCAGTGAACAGGGTCCTGGCCTCTGGCCATTCCTCCTGTCCTAAAATTCTGCCATTGCCTTTGTTTTTTTTGCAACATTCCAATCTAATCTACAGCCCCAGGTTTTCCTGGTCTTCTTCTATCCAAGCCTACTTAGTTTTTTGGAAATCAGACAGTGTCATCTAAGTGCTATCCATTCATTAGATATTTGTTAGACCAATTTTCCACATTATTCTGAATGAGTTACAAAATAGGCTTGTGCAATACTGTAGATCTTATACTTTACACGCCACATATGGTTTCAACTGAACTCTGATGGATTAGGTTAATTATAGCCATGCATTCTCCAAAATGGCTATTTGGCCAATACTGTTTTCTTGTTGCTACTTTTTATAGTGCAGTAAACAAGGGTATGGAATCCTAGTAATCCATCTTCCATGGCAAGGCGTGTCTTGGTTACACCAACAGCCAATACGTCATAATCACTGCCTGTATAAGTGAATCATAACCATTCTTTGCAGATTCTAAGTAGATTCTACCTGCTCCAGAAAGAAGCCTTTAAAATTAGATCTCCCAAATTAAGAATTTAGACTTTTTAAAAACAAGAATGCCAAATCTTTTTCCATTTTGGAGATCAATTTAACAAAAAGTGTTATTATAATTTCCGTGGTAGTAGATGTTATAGCTGCTTTATAATAAATTGTAAATATTTTCTTGTGGGTCTTTTCACTTATGTAGGCCTTCTATTCAATCTGTTTTATGTTTTCTTGTGAAAAAGAAAAGCATCCTTGAGCAATGTACAGATGAACTGATTTACTCTAGCTCACTTCCAGTTAATACCTAAAGAAATTTCATTTCAACAATCATTGGGTCTCATCTTTTTACTGTTATAATTGATCAGAAAGCTTTCATTTAAGAATTGGCACAATGTATTTCTTTCACTACAGGTAGTCCTCATTTAGTAACCACAATTGGGACTGGCAACTCAGTCATTAAGTGAAGCAGTCACAAAGTGACACCACAACTGTGCTTATGATCTTACTTCAGCTTTCCTTTGCTTTACAGACTTGCAATAGTCGTAAATGTGAGGATTGGTCACAAAGTTTCATTAGCATCGTAATTGCGAATGGTCACTAGATGAGGCAGTCACTAAACAAGGACTACGTGTAATAGAGTTTGTGAAGATCCAACAAAGAATTTGCCACCAATGTCCTTCAGCTTCTGCCGCACATAGTAACGTGTTTGCATACCTCATAGAAGTCTCTGACTGCCATTCCTCTAAAGTGGTGCTGCTTCAATTCCCCTAATTTCAACTCTAATTTGTTGGGTGGGTTATAACTCAGATACTAAAAGCTTTGTGTGCCGTGATTTCAACAAGAAAATCAGGAAGAAATTTCAAATGGTTTCATAATTATGTGCTTCCCTTTCTCCAAAAGTTGCAGCTTAATGCTGGATAAAAGAAAAATGCTTTTTGTGGAAACCAGTGGGGATAGAATCAAGCCAGCCTCTTTCTGAAGTGCACTCCCTAGCTGTACTGCCATTACTAAGAAACTCTCTTGCACTGTGTTGGTGGAAGAACATAGAAAAGATCTAATAATGTTCCTAGATAACTCACAGCAGTCTTGCTCAAGGTCCTGAGAGGTGTACATGGGCGCATGTACCAATATGTCTGTGTGTGCCCATAAGCAAACATAGACAGGCACCCAATACTGTGGGTGGCCTCCAGGGCCAAAAAGGTTTATCATTGCTCTACACATAAGCAGAGAAGGCTTTCTGGATTGTTTTGATCCCAGGCAACTCAGGATCTCAAACAAACAGGGCCAAGAAACAAATTAATAACCAATGAAAACGGTTTAATGTTTTGAACAAAAGTGCCCTCTCACAGATTACATTATACAAGATGGATGTTACAAAGGAATGGATACATGCTTCTAAATATAAATAAATTTCAGTACTTGGTGTTTTTTTTAAATACATATGAAGACATGATGCTGTTTTACAGGTACAGTTTAACCTAGATGGGTAAACTGTGGCTCTGGAGAACCTCCTGTGGTGCTGCTGATTTTTAATAGCATGTTTTTCTTCCATATTGAAGTAGGAAGCATCTGAAAACTGTCATCTAAGTCTTAGATGGACATATCACCATTTTAATCAGTAACAACATTTCAGCCTTCTACATGTGTTTGATACAGTTCTGCCAATTTTACATCATTATCTCTTCCACTGCAAGTTGTTTCCCCAAAATATTAAGTGTACCCTCTGACTTCCAAAAGGCTGGCTACCCCTGAGTTTGACCATTGATCTATGTAGACAATTATAGCAGTGGCTGAAAGAGGCCTTCAAACCAATCACCAGATATCTTCTTGAGCAGAAATGGCAAGCCAGTCCAAAGTCCTTCCCCATGCAAAATGTATTCGAATTTATCATAATAAAAACTAGAGCTTTATTCTTAAAAGAGTGCTTTGGGGGGTGGGGGAGAAAACTATACTAACATACAGATTATTTATAATTATTTTTGGCAAATTAGACATCCTTGGTATCTCACATTTCAATGCTTAATTCTTTGAAATACAACTTATTTGAGCCGTAAGAGCAATTTATTCTTTTATTTCATAACCATTTATTATAATACCTTTCATGTTGCAATTTTGGACATGCATACACTTGAAACAGTCACTGTTCTCTTCTGCTTTGTGCAGCTGTTTATTTCCTTAATGGAAGAGAAAATACATCTTGACTTTAATTGCAATCCATTTTGATCCCATGATACCTAGGGATAATTAGTATTCTGTACTTGATTTCCGATGATAGGATCGTCTCAATTAAATTTACAACCTGCAGAAAAAAATTAAAATGTGCCAAAATCTACAGCAGCAATATAACATGTTGTTCTTTGGCTGAACATCCTCCAAACTGCATATTGCTATAAATTTCATGTCATTCTTTGTGCAGGTTGAAAATCCAAGTGAAGTCATGGGAGATGAGTCATTTCCCCGTACACTTCCATTCTGCTGCAGCTGCAGCCCTCCCACTTTCTAGTTGCACTTAGTGAAAACAAGAGATTCCTGGTGATATAGGAGCAATTCATTCATCTTTAGATTTGTATGGCAACCAAATAATGATATTAGTGATCTCAGAAGCAAAACCTACAAAATCTCAGTACAATGTGTCTTCCTTTGGTACTGAAATGGATTGCTGCAACCTCTTTTAAGTATAGAGAGATGATTAGAATTGCATTGATAAATAATTTCGTTTAACAGGGTCACATTCACATTTATAATTTGCCCTGACGCTGAATAGGAGGGAGGAAAGATTACATAACTGGAACAGATTTTTGTAATGTGAGATACTAAACTCACATCTGCTATGATAACAACAAGCCAACACATAAGGACTTTAGGGATATGATTCATTAAAAAAGGCATACTCCTATGTTTCTACTACTGATATTAAGGAAAAAAATGTAGGAAATTCTATTTCTGAACCAGCAGAATGAAAAATAGATTGCTCAGGAGTGTTGTTGCTCTATAAAAACAACATTATCTCAATTTTTCTAAAGTGATGAATTCATTTGCTTTGAAAATAAGTCTTCAAGGCTGCAAAAGAGACTCGCTTGTGAGTAATCTTATATTATTTGGGGCTTCAAGTGTGTTGTTAATATTCTGAAGATTATTATACTACATTTGTTGAGAAAAGAAATTATTGTTCATTTTACCTGGGGAATTTTTAAAATAAATTGTTAAGGCACTTATCACTCTGTACATATCCTTCTGTGTGAGTACCTTCTAGAAGAATAGTTGATGAATTGATTAAGTGCCATCGAACTGACCACACAGGGAGACTTTCTCCAGCATGATCTGTTGCCAACCCAGTTCTTCAGTCCCCCTAACCACGCATCCATTGCTGCCGTAACTGAGTCCATCTACCTTGCTGCTGTCCATCCTCCTCTTCTATTTCCTTCCACTTTTTCCCAGCATGATGGGCTTCTTAAGGGAGCGTGGCCTTCACATAATGTGTCCAAAGTATGATAGACTGAGTCTGAACTTTTGTGCCTCAAGTGAAAACTGTTCCACGGTTTTTTTGTGGCTTGAGTGAGAATTGTTCCACGGTTCATTTGTTTGTTTTCTTGGTTATTTATGATATTCTCAGGTATCTTATCCAACACCAAGTCTGAAAGTATCAGCACTCTTTTTATCTTGCTTCTTCAGAATCTAACGTTCACTACCATAGGGTAGTGAGTCACAGGGAATACGATTACCTGTATGTTTCTAATCTTTGTAGGAACAGGCATGTCACAGCACCTGATTATCTTTTTCGTTGCTTCATTGAGGCCCTACTGAATGCTGGACTGTGGTGTATTTGCTGGTTCCTGTGATCCTAAAGGCAGAAACTATTGCTATCCAAACGCACCATTGATCTTGCTGTTCGTCACCGAAGACAAATTCCTTGTATATATTTTATATTTGGTCATTAAAGTATTTTGTATCTTTTTGTATCTTTGTATCTTCAGTGTTTTCATTGTCAGTTCTAAGGCTGGTTGCTGTACCTGTTGTCATTAGTTTGGTCTTCTTGATTATTAATTTTAGTCTCAATTTTTCACTGTGCTCCTTGACTTTCATTACCAAAGTTTGCAGGTCACAGAAGTGTAATGCATAAGTTACATATCAAGCTGCCAGCTTCACTCTTTTGACAACACATTGCATTTAACTGAAAATGGCCTTGACAGAAAAGTGATGGGTGTGCAATGTCTATCCCAAACATCCTCTATCCAGCTGAAATAATATTCAGACCTGTGTGAAACCAACCGTGCACAGTAGGCACATTTTTTCTCCTTCAGCTTGTATATAAGAAAGGATTACATCTAAATAGCAACGTTGCATCCATTTTTGCTGATGGAAGGCAGCATGAGAATATCAGCAAAGCTTGCACCAAGGTCATGGGTCTAGTTTTCACTGAAGTGATCACAGAGTGCAATTAAAACTGCACTTTAAAAAAATATACATTTTAATGCACATTACTTTTCTAAAACTTGAAGGGTGTTAAACTCAAATAAATAATAAATTGAATTTGAGATGTTATACAGAGTACTATATGTATGTTTACTTTTAACTGGTTAATCATTGCTTGTTGAATGAATGAGAATTACCTATGATTATAAAACATAGTCATATAATCATGATATAATGGTGGGTATACACAAGACACTAAGCCAAAACCACAACCACATGTTATGGTTTAATGTAGCACACCAATCAAGCCATATAGTTCAGCCTTAAAGATAATGGCTAGATGGGCCAACACCTCCCCCAAAAATATTTACCTTAACTATCTCCAGTTTTGGTGAAGGGTAAACCTACTTCCCTAATTAAATATTTTATGACGTCTTCAGAATCTGGAAAAAAATTCTGTATAATCTGTGTCTTCAGGTTTAACTTAGTTCCTTCATAAATTAACCCCTGAGGAAGAGAATTCTTCCTCTACCTTATGGCATATGTATATGTTAGATTTCAACTCCCATGTTGCACAACCAGCATAGTAACACTAGCATCACATGTTTTGGCCACTTTTTAGTATGCTAGTCCTGAAATGTCAGTAACATCATGAAGTATGAGGCATATGAAGATTGCAATTCAATGGTCATTTGCATCTGGGGGTTTTAGTGAGACTATTCTTCTCATTTTTACAAAAGATAAGTGGGAGTATATAATCCTAGCACACAAAGAAATATGTAAAATATTTGCCTCTTAACAATGTTCTTTGCAACATGCTGTTACATCCAACACAGGAGTATTCTGCTGAAGATTTATCGTATTTGCTCATTTCCACTGTAAACCTCTGACCCCCTGATGTAAAAGTAGCCTTGACATTTTCCAAAATGTTCCATTCCTATCTCACAAGAGAGATCTATAAGGTATGAAAAATGGCTTCCCCAACAACTTTATTGTAGAGGAAGGAAAAGAGCACATGGCAGAGAGAGAGCGCATTTTATCTTTTCTCTTCTACCCGCAGAGGCGGAAAGAGAGGCTCACTCTGGGTCAACACACATAGGCATATCAAGAAATAACGCTTGCAGAAGAAAACTGAGAGAAACTGCCTTCTAGCAGGAAAAGAAAAAGTGGAGCAATATGCCCTCAGGAGTCTCCACTGCCAAGTGCCAGTAAAAGTGAGTAAATAGCACTGGAGTGAAATATTTTCTTTTCCATTAAAAAGCCAGCAGGGTTGCAATCTGGTGCTTACATATATAAATATCAGTGTCAGCGAAGAAAGGGTGTGCATAAGCATAGCAAGGTTTGTCCTCTAAACCGGTTTGCAAAATAACACATATTGCTGGAAATATCCGTACTAGCACTATGCAGTGGGGCTAAAGACATGCAGTTAAAACACAGGGCCTAATAAAAAAAATAGCACAGTACCATGGTATAATTTTTAATGCTACATACAGTATATATCCTGCTGGTAATATGCAATAGAAAATGTTCATTAACAAATTTGCCAAACATCTGATTCCTATCTAGAATCAGACTCTTCATATCAAGCTGATGTATAAGTTTAATGTTTTGAGTTGCTTTTTTTGGCATCTCAGGTTGGCAAATGTACTGTGTTCAGAAAAAGAAAGAAAAGGTCCAGGGTTGGAACCAAAGTTAATGGCATCTAGAGTAAATTTGTTGAAATCCACGGGACTTGAGTAAATCCTGATTGACTGAAATTCTGCAGATTTTTATCAGCCTATCGTGAGCATGAGGAAGTCTAGATCTAACGTTAGGTTGGAATCAGATTTGGTCAACAACTTGCCATTATCCCTTCCCTTCCCTTCCCTTCCCTTCCCTTCCCTTCCCTTCCCTTCCCTTCCCTTCCCTTCCCTTCCCTTCCCTTCCCTTCCCTTCCCTTTAAATGAGTCAGGGAACAGGAATAGTGTCTGCACAGATGGGAACATCCCAAAAACTGTCATCAAACCAGCCCAGTCAGAACTGCCTATCTCCCAAGGGACCTCCATCGATCTCCCTTCTTGGTTCTCACCAAACAGCCTCTTCATTTCATCTGTTGATGGCAGCAGCAGAGAGAGGGAAGCAGAGCCTATCTATCAGCACCGCAGAAAAAACAGTCAAATCAAGTTCCTTCTCTCTCTGAATGTATTCAAATGATCATGTTCATTGAACAAGCAACTAAGAAATGGTGCCTTCTTTTTATTCCTTCCCTCCTCATTCATTTTTCCCTTCGGTCCTGTTTCTATTAGGTTTAACTGGGTCTCATGGAGGAATAAGTATATTGGGTGAACTCTCTAACTCAGGCTTAATAGCCCAGATCCAGTCTGGTCTGCAGCTAAATTAACTTTCCCTACATCGCAGGCACTATTTGTACTTTTTAACAGGGAGTGGTAGACTCTTCTCACTCCCAAGTGGGGTAGCCTCCTAAAGAGGGTCTGCAAAAATGGGGTAGTTCCGGAATTACACTCTCTTTCTCTCTCTCTTTCTCCCTGAGAAATGCTGGGGATGAAAAAGGGATTGAAATGGGGGGAGGGAAAATCCCCACTTCCAAGTCTCTCTACAGCAGCACCAGTTTTGGTCATTCCACTGTGAAATTATTATTATTACTATTACTATTACTATTCCTTCAGGAGGGAAAATTAAGTCAGGAACTGAAGAGGGAAATACAGTTACAGCTTTCCAGCCTCCTCTGTATGAGCTAAAAGGCTAAAGAATAATAAATAACTTTATTGTGGTCATTGACCAGCACAAGGAAATTGGTATTCAAATATCCCAAATATCCAAAACTAAATTGACAACATCAGGATAATTAGGAAAAGTACATAAAGACAAAGAACTTTGGCTAAAAGACAATATTAAATCAAAATATGCTAAGCGGCTTGCTCAGGCTACACATATGAAACAAGAAAGAGATTAAAATTAGCAATCCAAATAATATAAACTTTGAAATAGCAATATAAAATACAAATACTATGTGTGTGTGTGTTGCTCATAAGTGATGTGCATGCTTACTTATAAGTGGCTGGATAGCATCGTGGTTAGAGCACCGGCCTTTGACGCGAGAGACTGGGGTTCAAATCCCAGCTAGTACCTACCTTACCCCCTAACGCTTCACCTGCCTATCTCAAATATGAGAGTGACACAAATTAAGACACAAATATGAGAGTGACACAAATTAAGACAAAAATATGAGAGTGGCACAAATTAAGAGAGTCCTGCTGGCTTGGACATCACCGGGATTAACAAGGTCCGCACCAGATGTTGGGGAACCAGGACAATCTGACGATAAGTGGACTACTGGAATAAACCATACATGGACAAGATAAGAGAACCTCGAATTAATGGAATGTATGAGGGGACTGTGGTTGGACAGAAGACTTACATCCACACCAACTTGAGATACACCAACTACACATTACATCCTGGACCGAAGATGACCTGGAAGAACAACTGGATGTGCAGCCATCACTGCCACCCCCTCCATTCCAGAGCACAGCAACTGATATGAGACATAAGATCATGGATAAACTAGCTACAATCAACCCTTGAGACCATCAGATACTATGCTGGAAAATGCCAATAGAGCCCTCACAACAATCCCTACTATCACCATAACTGAAACCAATGAACTGGTATACACTGCAGCTGTTGTAATCCTGGAGATGCTTGGCTACACAATCAAGAACAGCAGTACATACCTCCCCCCCCCCCGCCCCCAGAAAAGGAAGTTGGCGGTTAAGATCAAGGCAACTTGGAGAGAAGTTAGTCAGCTGGTGGAATTACAGAAGGGTGTGGAGATTAAGGATAAGACTTGGCTACTGAAAAAAATACAGGTCTTTCATGATCAGCACTGTCCTTCCTTGTGTTAGCCAGTCTGGGTGGGAGCCTGCTACTAGCAGCTGGTTCATCTGTGCTGCTAGGCATTCATGCACTGCTGTTAGTTTTTTTAGCCAGTAGGTGTGGATCATGTCCGGGCCAGATGCTGTCCAGCTCTTCATGTTCTTGACCCACTGTTGGATGTCTGCTACTATGATGGGGACTGGTTCCTATTCTGGGAGATTGCTGTGGTCTGCTCTCAGGTCCTGCAGCCCCTTTGCACTGGTGTTATATGTCTTTTCTTTGTCCCATATGCCAGTACTGTTCAGTTTCTGCTGTTGGTGGCTCTGCTGATACTGTGTTGTTGCACTGCAGTTGGGAGTACACCTTGGATGGTTCTTTGGAGAGCAGGGTGTTTATCTTCTTGGCCTCTGCTTCTCTAGTGTATCTCCTTAGCCTAATAGCCAGTACTGTGAGCCTTTGTTTAGCAGTCTCAAGGGCTTCAGATGGAGTCAGGCCCTTGTATATTTTTTAGTAGCTGAGTCTTATCCTTAATCTCCACAATTCTCTGTAGTTCCACCAGCTGACTAAATTCTCTCTGAGTTGCCTTGATCTTAGCCTCCAGCCTCATTTTCTGGGGTGTGTCTGTGTGTGTGTGTACTACTGACTCTCTTAGTTTGTGTTCCTGTCTCATCCAAGGTAGGCAGGTGAAGCATTAGGGGGCTTTTCCCAAGGACCCCTACTGGTATATTTGTAAATAAAACAATAAAATTATTCAAAAGGGATTTAAGAATTATAAACTTCTCTTACAGACCCCTGTGAAACCTGAGAAGAATATAGTATAGTAGCTGACATGGCATGTACACACCAAAGCACAAAAGAAGTTAAAAAGTAGCCAATGGTTAATGCTGAGCCTGGGTCACCTCTGGCCATCCATACTCAGGCAGATTCAATTGCTCCCCATTATTCTTTGCCTGATTTTGCATGCCGCCACGTAAAACCTGGCAACCTTGGGTGTCATTTCACGGTTGATGTCAGGAAGTAAAAATTGCTTATACTGTTGATTGTTGTATCCTGTTTTGCTGGTCAGGAGTGGGGCAATTAGGGTGTTTCAAGGTTCTGTATAAAACTGGCAATACAGAAGAACATGTCTGATAGTTTCTACCTGTCCTGAGTCACAAGGACATACTCATAATGAATATGGTGTCTTTTTGTCTCTTCCAGCCAGAAGTGCTGAAGGGAGAGCATTTCATTGGGCTCAGGTAAAGGCCCTTCTCTGATTTGGGATGTTAAGTTGTGTGTGATACATAGCTGGTGCCAGAGCAGTGTTTCTCAACCTTAGCAACTTTAAGATGTTGTGGATATGTGCGTGGACTTCAGCTCCCAGAACTGAAGCAAGCTGGCTTGGGAATTCTGGGAGTTGAAGTCCATACCTCTTAAAGTTGCTAAGGCTGAGAAACACTGTGCCAGAATGTATCTCTGGCTACAGTATCCGTCATGGGAAGCTGAGTAGTATTACCGGCATCCGTTTGACGGTCTATGTCGAACAGACACTGCTTGAGTGTGGCCCTTTAGCTAAAAGACTAAAGAAACAGCAGCCACTTTAGCCGCCATTCATCCTCTACCTTGTGTTGCTGGAACACATACATAAATAATTGACAGGGGACAGGATGGTTAGGCCATACGTATAATATGAATACAACCTTTTGGTCATGTCTTTTTCTTGTAAGTCTCCATGCAGGAACTGTTTCATATTTCCACTGACTGGAGATATGCTGCATTGAGAGATTTATGGACTGAAAAAGTAGGATTCAAATGCTTTCATGTGCAGTGTATCTGCTAGTCTGCAGATTCAAGAGTGCAGCTGTTAAACACTGGTCATGGTGCTAGTCTTTGTGATATTGACGTTTAACGGAATTTTGTTACTTTCATCACTTCCTTTTTCTTTTATGGAGTTTTTTAGCATTTGATGAGAAACAATTTTTGAAGAATTTTTTACTCTCTCGTTCTCACACAGATTCTTCATTCTAATATAGATTAATCATATGCTGAGGAACAGCTTCAGTACATGATAAAAATCAAATCCATTTTTCCCTATAAAATGGACCTGAAATATTTTTTAAAAGCAAGCATTTCTTTCTCTATTTGTGGCATTTATTTATTTACAAACAGAAATAGAAAGAAAAGAGACAATCAAAAGTTTGGGGTTCCTCCTGCTTCTGTCATTGTCATTAAAGACTTAAGTGACCTATTAGGACAACCTATTACCAGCTTCAGTGATGCTCTTTCAAAGACAGGATAGTCTTTGT
This sequence comes from Liasis olivaceus, assembly GCA_030867105.1. Taxonomy (NCBI): domain Eukaryota; kingdom Metazoa; phylum Chordata; class Lepidosauria; order Squamata; family Pythonidae; genus Liasis; species Liasis olivaceus. Next base: position 50,806,409 of record CM061348.1, read on the forward strand.
ACACCTTTAACAATCTAGATGAAATAATTGATCTCTCTTAATATAAAATCAGTCAGCAAATTTTTGAGGGAGATGAAATGAATGGAATATTTAAATGGATTGCTAGCTTTATGACCTAAACATTAAACTTTTACCTTTATTGCAGTCTTTACAATTCATATATTAACTTTGAAATGCAAACTAACAGACTATTCCTTAAAAGATGTATGGATGGATGGATGTATTTTATTAATCAAATTTATATGTCACCCATCTCACTGTATACCGTCTGTTCTGTTGTCTAATCAACATTATACAGTAAAATAAATTTCAAAAGACTGAAAAAAAAAATTAATTATTACATACCATACTTTGTAACTCTATTTTAACTCAATAGTATTATTTACAAGCACTTAACTTTACATGTGCTGCTATTTTTGTTTACTTTAAGCTCATGGTCTCACAGAAATAATGTACATATAAGTATATAATAAATACCTATAAATAATAATTAAGCTCTTCATAGTACCAAGACATTTCTGTCAATACAATTCCTTCCCCAAGGTCAGATCTATGTTCCTTTATATTCCAAGGCAATTGTACACTCATCTATAAGACTTCATACCAAGCACTGCAATAAATATTGAGTCTCCAGAAACTCAACCCCAGATTCAATAACAGCAAAAGCTTTACAGACTCAGCATCACTAGACTCAACATGCTTTATTAAAACAGGAAAGAAGTCATATATATGCAGAAGGACTGCAGAACACAGAAACCAAGCCCAAAATATATGTCAGCTCTACAGTTTAAATCCTAGGCCTTTGCCTCCTGCCTTTTGAATCAATGGATTTCTGGCTGCTCTTTTTCTGGTCTTGTGAGTTGGAAGACATCAGTTCCATGTTTACATAATAGTTCTGTCTGGCCTAAGAATAGCTGGTTCCTGCCTTGCCAGCTTCAGCCTTTAAACTACCATATACAAGCTTCCCTGGAACCCTAGCCACCCCCTCCCCCATTGTTCAGTGCCTATATATTGTATAAATCTAGAAATTACCCTGTCTCCTTAACTGCCATAGTGTGACCACTGACAAGTTTTTCATAGGCAAGCACCTTACCAAACACCACTGGCCCAGGTTTATTTTTGAGCAATCATAGTTAGCAAGGAAGTATTCAGAAATGGTGGAGATATATATCACAGAATTCACCTTTTCTCATTTTTTTAACAATAAGGTAAGCTCAAAAATGTTATGCAAAAAAGAAAAGGAAAGGGAAAGAAAAGGTTATCCTGAAAGAAATCTGAAAGTTCAGAAGGAGGTAGAAAAATAAATGTACTGATAAAACAACTTTCTGCTTTTATTCAGTAACTGAAGTATATTTTTGTTTAATGCAAGATAGCAACAAGCAATATTTGCTCACAATCCTGCATGTACAGTGAATATATATTGGGCTTCTATATTTTACTAGAGCATATGGTTCTTGTAAAAAACAGTGGAGAAATATGATAAAACAATGTGAAATTCAAGGCCAAACTAAATGGCACAATGGAGATCTCTAAGTCTTTATGTATTTTATCAAAAGCAGCCATGGAGTAGAGGGATTTGGAGAGTTTCATAGCTCAGCTTTGTTCTGTTGCCTGCTTTAGCAGACCAGTTTTTGGTTCCAATGTATTTTTCAGAGAAAGAAATCCCCCAAAATATGTGCAAGACCAAACCAGGACAAAGAGATTATTTGCACTTATTATAAAATGTATAAGATAGCTAAAGATGTTCTAACAGGTTATTTTTGCCTTTTCAAATCCAGACTGGTTTAGAACAGTGCTAGGTTTTTATAGAAAAGCCTCTTTTCCCACGCAGAACTTCTAGAAATGACCATGTAATCCTTCATATTCTGTATCATAGCAGCCCTATTTAGATGTTCTTGAACCATGGGTTATTGGTTTCAGGTTTGTGTGGAAACCAACACACATACAGGCAAACTCACAAAAGCTTTTTTCCAGCAGGCTATTAACCTTTTTAGTGTCATCAGCCGGAGTCGGATTTCCTGGAGCACTCTTATGGAACACCAGAAACGGGCTGGCAGAATATAGTCAGCTCAAGAAATACTGGAGAAGGAATGAAACTTCTGTGCAAAGAAGCCAGTGCTGACACTTTAAAATATTTTTTGCTATTTAAGCAAAGCCACTCAATATGTTTTAAAAGTTAGCACAATTCCCCCCAATCCCTCTGTAGATGATGATGATGAGAACTAATGCCAGTTAAACTTCCTATTTTTTTTTCCATTTCCAGAAATGGAAAATCAACACCCACTGCCAAAAGACTTTTACACCCATAATTGGGAAAATCAGTTTAGAACAGTCAAAGTGGAAGAGAAGCAGTTAAACTAATTTCTGTCAGCACCATCTCCTTCCCTGGAAGATGTTGGCCTATTAGGGAAAATTTACAAGTATCAGGCATATGGAAACTGTTTTGAACACAGCTTCAGCTCTTGTCCACATAGCTGTTCAGTTTCATAAACTTGTATGGCTTGCAGCGGTACATGGTCATGTCTAGGGAGTGTACATAAAATCTCACGTTACAGTTCTGAGTTAATTAAGATGGGGTTCTTATCATGTAACTCGCCCTCAAATTTTATGCGTAGAAACTCACCATTCATTTCACAGTTGTTCATAACACCAAGAAAAACGTCTGCTCAAACCTCTCTTAACCTGTTTATGGTGCGTTTAAGAATGTCTCATTCTCTCTATTTTTATTTTTTTTTTCTTTTCTGCCATGTGAGATCTGTTCCCTTGTAGTGGGTAGTAAAAATCTGGACAAATGCCAACAATTTTGTCACGTAAAAAGCAACAACAATGCAAATAATAGAACCTCATTAATAGCCAAGAAAAGCTTGCAGATAATCCCTTTCTTGGTGCCAATTATCTTAAGGGCTTATGTGTGCTGACAAGCTGTCCCATCTCGACTTCTGGGTGTCCTTTGCAGGTCTGTTTGCAAAGTACTGTTTTTTCTGCTTCTGACAATTCACATGCTATGGTCTGGTTTTCCCGCTGCACTTATTTTCTTCTAGTCCTGCTATTCTGTTGCCTACTTCATGAAGACAGGAATGTCTCCTTGCCTCATTTTCCCAGGTCTTCCTGAATAAAGTATGCTGTAGCTTCTGTCACAATGGGTCTTTCTGACTAGTGCAAGGGTTGCAATACTTTTTAAAATAAGTGCACTGGTCTATAATTTAATGCCTCACCATGAACTTAAAAAAAAAAAAAAAGCCCAGGGGAAAAGTAGGTTGCTCAGGGGAAAAGAGAGAACAGGTAATTTTAGAAGAATGTGTTTCTGCCAAGTCTGGAACCAGGAACATTCTGTATATCAGACACATCTTATAAACAGTGTGTTAATGAAAAAAACCTTCTGTGACAGAAGCTGCATCAGACCTTGATGAGAGAAACTGGAAAAATGCAAGAAAGAAACTTTTAAAAATTGGTTGTTGTGCCTGCATATATCTGCACTTTGAGGCTTTAACTTTGTACATATATATTTAACTTTCTGTTCATGTGCACACTCATCTATCTAGCTATCTCTAGGAAGATCTGTCCATAGGAAGGAAAACAATTGGCCACTGCTTTCTGGGAACAGAATGTAGGGAGGACACAGCAGCAGACAATTGTCCAGTTATGTGGTAACTTTGCACTGCTGCCATAGGGCCTCAGATGGGCATGAGTACAGGACAGGACAACTCAAGGCTGCAGTGCAGATATGCCCTACGACAGAGAATTTTGGACCGTAGCTTTTTAAGGAATAGTGGCAATTATTCCCAGCATAATGTTGGAACCTTAGTCAACAGCGCCCTTTTATGTTTCTCAATCCATTTTTTCCCACTCATGTAGGATTTTGATCCATTTGAAAACAATGGATCAGATGGGACAAATGCTATTCTGGACCTTGTCGGATATAGTACAGTAGAGGATTGGAAAGGAAAGGAAAACCAATTAACCCTGTAAGTATAACTACGATAAAAACTTAAAAATGAAGTTGGTCAGATTCACTCTGCAAAATATAAAATTATATCACAAGGATTCTCACATTTTGCAGTACTGCAACTGCCTACGGGCTTGCTCAGGTAAAGTAAGAAGCAAAGCCTAGAGCAAGTTTCGAGAATGCTTCCATTTTGTCTTTCATCAGATCTGAAGTACATTTGTGACCTAAGTTGCTTGTGACCACCTCCAGCTGGTTTTCAGCCACTGTGTGAGAATCCCTGGAAATAAAGAGTGAACTCTTACCCACTCTAGACCATGGTGCTGATCTGACTACATGGAAATGAAGGTGCACATTTCATGGAAACAATACTTTTGGCTTTTAGTGTTTACCTTATCAGTGCTGAAGATAAATGGTACCATGTCACTTTCCAGATAAAACCCTCTATCTCAATGTACCTGCCTATACCATACACCCCAGGGCCTTTCCCCCTGATCTTCCCAGAGAGAATCCTTCCTGTTGTGGTGCATATTCTTTCCATCTGTAGCCCCCGCCCTTTGGAACATCCTGCCCCCAGGCGTGAGACAGGCCCCCTCACTCCAGGCCTTTCGGAGGGATTTGAAGACCTGGCTCTGCCATCTGGCCTGGGGCAGGGAGGGAGGATACCAGAAATGGGGTTGGTTGGCCCCTTAGCAGCCTGGTGTGGCCTCTATTGGCCTCTTGGATTTTTTAGCTTTTTTATCTTTCTCTTTGCAACTTTGGTTTTTATAATCTTTTAATTATGTATTTCCGATTTTAGTTTGTTGTAAGCCGCCCAGAGTCCCCCGTGGTGGGGAGATGGGTGGGGACAAGTCAAATAAATAATAATAATAATATAACACCAGTAGATATTTCTGTATTCTACAAAACTGTAGCCTTCTGTATAAATATGATTTTTATTCCCATGCAAACAGAAATTCTGGTAACACAGATATTCACTAACCACTGGGGAGATGGGGGGAGAGGTCATCGGATGTAAGAAGAACTATTGTATGATTGCATTTCTAAGGAGAAAGACAGCAGGAGGAAAGACATCAAGATTTTCATTTTCATTTAAGCTTTTTGAATTGAACCAATTATGATCTTAGATTCTACTAAGATATATTTTTAAATGTGTTTGTTTATTATTGTGTACTGTTTCCACACAAAATGTAGGGCTCTAGCAATAGAAAAGTATGTTATAGATAGAATGATAATGATGATGATTCCCTCTAAGACTCCTAATTGTGTTTCTTACTCCTAATTGTGACAAAGTAGAAGATTCATAGTGGAGGACATGTAAACTGGTATTTTCACATAATATGCTAGATGCAGCAAAGAGATGATAATAAACAAAAATTCTGGGATTAAATTTTAATTTTGTCTATTATGGGTTGGAGTTTAAGATTCTGAACCAAGATTGCTATGTACATATTACTTTTTTCCAGTCAGCTTTCTGATTTATTTGTTTTCCAATAAATAGTTCCTGGTTTCAGCTTCCTATAGTGTGTGAATTTTGTTTTCATTAGAGGCAAAGATGTTAACTGAGATGGAAAATAGATTCCAGACTGAAAGCTTTTGAGCAATGGAACAACCAAAATTCTGGAACTAGCAGCTATTAAACTGTTCAAAACCTCCTTTAGCAAGCTCTGGTATCATCTTTGCCTGTGTCTTAGCACTGCAAATAGCAAGGCTCAAATATTATAGAACAGAATGATTTTCTAAAAAGAGGGTGTAATGCATGTCTAAACTAAGTCTGAACTGAGAATCATGTTCAGAATCATCCCAGAAAAATGATAATTTGCAAACACTAATGTGAGAAGCTTTTCCCTTTTTTTAAAAAAAAAGTTCTCTTAAATGTTCATCCATCCCAAAGGCATTAATGATATTCAGAATGTCACTAGCTGCAATATAAAATAATTGAAAAAATATGAAGAGGAAGCTGACATTTGTGAGTTCTAGGTAAAGATGTGCAGAACCAGAAATATGTTTTGTTTTGAATCTGAAATAAACCATCACATTCTGGAAACTCTGCCAAACCATTTCAGATGGGCCAGAGATTGGCAAAACCAGAACTCTTTGACTGTTCCAGATTTCAGCTGAAACAAAATCTGGAGGGATCCTTCAGTGATATGGAAAGTCTGTTGTGTATCTCCCCTTCTCTCTCCTACTACTCCACATGGCCTGCCTGTCTCTTATCTTTCCCATGCTTTCCTTTTCCTCATTCCCCTGCCTTCCCTCAGCTGCTATTGCTACCCACAATCTCACTGACCTGCTGTAATGGGCTGTGAGAATAGCCTTGGGAGACAGGAGGAGGAGGAGGGGGAGGGGGAGGGGGAGGGGGAGGAGGAGGAGCCACAGCCTAGACCGCAGTCTGACAAGAGATATCTCAGCCCACAGAAGGAATAGGGTTGGAGAAAGGATCTCAGAAGGGACTCTCCCTAGTTCTCTGGAAAGTAAAGGCAGGGGAGAGGAGAAGGGCTTTCAGACTTGCAGGATTGATGTCAGCCCTTCAAGGTAGTCCAGACAAGAAACCAAAACCATGAGTACTAATACTACCTTTATGGTAAGGTTACAGTACAGAATATTGCCTTGTCTCCCAAGGTTATTCTCACAGCCTTTTATACCTGCCCACTCCTGATCTTCCCAAAGCTTCCTTTCTAGCCTGCCCTGCTTCTCTTCAGCCCTTGTTGCCACCAATGTTCTGCACACACTGTCACTAAGGAAATGCCTCAACTTTGGCTTTGTCCTGGTCTTAATCATCACATTCCTGAACCCCTTCTGTCTGGGACAACTGTGTTTCAACCGTGTTTTATTCTGTACCTGGGGGGAAAAAAACCTCTCCATTTCATTCAATATATGGATCAAATACCTAAAACCAACATGTTTCACTTCAGAACTAGTTGTTCTGTGCATGGAATGGTTTGTACATCTGTGGATAAAAGTTTTATTCAGATTGCAAAATCTCAAAACCATGCAATATGGAGGCAAATCACACACAGACGCAAATAAAATTCCAAATAGTCACCAGGGGAAAAAGCAAAAGCAACATTTTGTTTGAATTTGGTGGAGAAAAAAGTTAATTAAAAATAGCAAATATACAGGCAGTTCTGAACAAAGAAAAGTCACAAAAAAATAGATAAAATATTACTTTGAGTCAAGACAAGGGAAATACAATAAATTTTCTGTGGTGAACATACTTTGGAAAAATGCCTTGCGTACTTATAAACAAATTCCCAGTACAGTCACAACAAATTATATATATATATGTATGTATGTATGTATGTATGTATGTATCTTATTTGCACATTTGAAGATGCCAGAGGTTCAGTTATACAAGCATGAATCTGAGACAGCAGCTGATGCTGAAAATACATTACTGCAAACAATCTCAGTGTCTTGGCAAGGGAAGTAGAAAATGAGAATGGAAAAGATAGATTTTAGAAAATGTGCTGCCTATATTTCTTGGGATTTCACTGTAATGTTCTGGCTGCCATTCTCAAACCACTTGTTCTGGAACAGTCCCACTGACTTCAATATAGTCTGTTCAAGCCAAACAGCTTAACTAAACAAGTCCTCCATCAGAGGAAATAAAGAAAACTGGCATCATTTTGCATGGCAAATGAAGATGGAGGGAAGATGTTAATTTTTATTTGCTAATCAATATTCCCTGGGTGACTTACAGAAATGTTTGAAAAAACATCAACAAAACAGCAGCACTATATAAAGCTTCTTCTTTAAAAAAATTGCTAAATCACGTTTTTCCTTGCAACCTAATATCCTAAATGTTAGTTTATAATCTCAGCATGTGATTCCCTTTCAATGATATGCAGAAAAGGAGTATGAAATAGTCAACTAAATAAAGTAAAGGCATGAGATAAGGCAAAGAAAAGGGAACAGAGATGAAACTTGCTTACAGCAACTCCATTACTTATACCTTTCTATATCCTTCTATTGTTGCAAACAATAATCACTTCCACTACATCTGTATGCTGCTTCAACATGGTCCTTGGTCTTTAATCTTCTCACCTCTCTCTCTTTGAAGATCTCAACAACTATCCAACCATGACTTTCTCAACCTTCCCTTTCCTCTTGACCCATTCACTCTCCCTTCATATATACTGTATGATTTGTAATTCAATTCTCAATAACTCTCTCTATATGACCAAACCACTTCAACCTATTTCTTCTGTACTGATTGCTACCTTATATTTTCAGTCCACTTTCAACTGATTCTCAACCTTATCTCTTTTTGGTTTACTACACACGCTTTTTAAGTATACCATCTCCACCAAATTTTACCTAGTTTTATGTTATTCCTGAAATTCGTATCATCCAGCAGTTAATTGTTTTCACCTGAATTGCATTTATTTGGAAAGTTGCATAATTTTCCCTGCAATTCATCTCATGTTCTTCTGTTATCACCATTCACTGCAGCATAACATGCAACTGTCACCATCCTATGGATTTCTATTTTCAAATGCACCCACTACAACCTAAAAACACACCAATTTATACTTTCCAGCATACATTTTAACCCTTTCATTCATAATTACACCTACACCTTCACTTTCCTGAATGTATAAATCAACTGCACCCCACAATTTCAGTCCATCTTCATTTAGATCTACTGTTCTTCCTTTATCTTAGTTTTACAGATACAAAACATGTAACTTTCCTTAATTCATTGCAAGTCGCAATCTTCCATACGCTAGGACATCACCAGATGGGCCCACATATATTGAGCCACCACTCATCATGGCTTTATTTCCCCAGTAAGAGACAGAAGGTACAGACCAGTTTTCACCCTTAGTTACACTTATATGCAGCATTCCTTGTTAATGATCAGTGGTGTACCAAGGGTGGGGTAGTGGGGGTAGGCGTAGGCAATAAGGGGATGAAGAGTAGGCTATCTGGAGGGTCACCAGCAGGTGTGGAATAGGGTCACTGCTGCCAATGCACCAATCAGCTGTTTGATTATTAAAGATATTCTGCTCCAAGTGTCAAATATGCTAGGTACACCACTGATAAGGACAATGCTGATCAAAGCCCAATTTTACCTCAAGTATGTCTGTCCTATTCTATACAAGCAAGTATCTATAATCTAGAAATTATTTTGCAGGCCAGCATATTGTTGACTATATTTCACAAGTCAGGTTAGTATTCGAAAATAATGAAATTATATTTGTATAGTTTATGACTTTGAGGAGCATAGACATGGAGTGGGTAAGGGTCATCAGGACAGAAATATTCTCATTCCCTGGGATCATCTCAGTGGTGGAAGAGGGCTTCCTGACCCCTCATGCTGGCCTGGAAGCTTCTGATTTTAGATGCAGGAGTCATTTATTTTTTTAACATTTATTTTATGTGCTAAACTGATTAACAATAGAACCAATATATTCAGCAGCACTAAAGGAATAAAACAATCTAGGCAGGAAGGCAGGCAGGCAGGCCTTTAAAATGTAAACCGGGGGGGGGGGGGCTCCCAAACTATGGGCTGCAGACTCCTAGGGGGTTGTAGAGTTGCTGCAAGGGGTCTGTAATCACTGCCAGTGGGGGAGATGGGAGGGAAAGAATAATCAGGCTAGCCAAGAGGGAGTTTGGAAGGAACAGCACCAATTGTGTTCCCCTTAAGCTGCATATATTAACCAACGACGACATTTTAAGCTGGTGTATAGAAGGCTACCATCTACTAGGAACAGCATATCGACTGGGTGCTTGCTCACTTACTTTCCAGCTTTCCTTCCTTCCAAAACATCCAATAAGTTAGTGCTCCACTCATCCTGGCACCAGTCTTTGAGCAACTCTGACACACTTGTCAGCCCAGCTGTCAAGCCCCAAGATCTTTTGCTGTGCCTCCTTGTATGCAGTGGGGGGAGGGGTATCATAGAACTACACAAGAAATGAACCTTTTCTTCCTCTGCTGTGGTCCTTAGGCAAACACCTCCTCTTCCTCCTTCTTGGATTGGTCAAAGGGGTGTCAGTTCACCCTTTTGTGAATGTTAATAACGCTGTACTCCCAGATCTGACACCAAAAGAACAATGTACCTTAGTAGAAGCTACACGGGATAACTCTTTAAATATAAAAGTACTGCGTTCCATATAAAAGTACCAGGCTGATTTCTGGCTAAATGGTTGTTCAGCATGCCCAGAATGACTGACAAAATTGTGATGGCTTTTTCATAACGAACATATGCAAAAATGGATTTTCTGACCTTCTTGCACTGAAATCTAGATACTAAAACAAGCAAGATGTGACACCAGTTTTAAAGCTGAATTTTCATTGCTTCAATCACACCTTCTAATCTCTGAAACCTCAAAACAGCACCATATATCTCATTAAATTATTCATTATGATAAATGAGCAAAAGTATATTGTTTAGCATGAATATTCACACATTCATTTTTCAATTCTACATAGATACTTTTGTGATTAATACAAATTCATTGAAAACCATCACTAAATTCATTGTAACTTTTTGGCATTATGTTCTATCTCAGCCAACAGATATTAAAAGTGCAACTAATATCGGGTGCAAGGTTCACAAATTTATTTTGATATAAAAAAGGAATCCTCATGCTCAAAAAGTTTAGGTACAACTGTTATAAACAAATCAACTTCCCTAAATTGCTTGAAAACTATCTTTGCTTCTTGTTAAATACTGTATTGACAAACACACTTCAACAAGCTAATACAGAAGCCATTCATAAATGGTTCTATGTAATTGCATTATGTTTTATATTAATCATCAGAATATGATCTTAAACAGCAATCCAGATAGCAAAGCTTTTAAAAAGCCAAATTCTGACTGTGTCCCAATTTAAAAAAAAAAACAAAACCATACAAAATGTAAAATATAGCAATGCAAATATAACATTGGCTGTACAAGTTTGGAGGAGCTCATGTTCTTTTTTTGTTGTTAATTTTTATTGAAGAGATTTTTTTACAGAGTAAAAACATTACAAGTTTAAAGAAAAAAAAAAGAAAACTAAGAAAATGTGGTAAGTGAATATGTAAGAAATAAAAGAAATGAAAGAAAAAGAAAAGATAGATAGATGATAGATAGATAGATAGATAGATAGATAGATAGATAGATAGATATAAAGCAGCAGCTTCCAATCTTCTTTACAGCAGTTATAAATGCATTTATATTTTATCCCCTCTCTCTATAGTTATATCGTGGTTCCCTTCTTTCCATATTCTACCCTGAGGAGTTCATGTTCTTTACACTGGAATTAGTTTCTGCCATAATCCCACCACACTGCATGGCCAATAAAGCATTTTCTTAGCGTATTTCCTTATCAAATAACTATAGATATCTTGTCTGGCATATATCTATTGTGGATCCATCATAGATATAGAAAGGTTTTATGGTACAGTTCAACCCTCTTCTCCCTAGATCTATACCTGTATGTCCCTTTTTAAGAAGGATGGTAAACCCCAACTGAAGAATTGTGCAATAAATCAGATTCAGTGCCTGAAATATTGCATTTGGCAGTAGCTAACTATCTCCATTCCATATTTAGGCAGATGAAATGTTCCGTGTTCTAATTTTTATAACAGCTTTAAAAGAAGAATTATTTATATGGTTAAGTTCTTGACTCAGCATTTCCAGAGCAGGACAGGATGGTTTTTGAATGATGACTATACTTACATTTAAACTGATAATCTATAATAACATACTACCTTGCCTTTCAAGTACTGTAGATCTGTAATAACCATCTCATTGGCTGATCAGAAATTAACTGAAAGTACCTTAATTAATCCATATATCTGTGACGATGGGCATAACTACCTGCAAAGCTGTTTCAACAGTGTATTTTTAAAATTATATCAAGAAATGGAGATACCACTAATCCATTGGCAGAGGGAAGATAGGAGTGTTGAAAGGCATTGCTTTCCATATTCCCCAATGCAGATGTTCCTTTGGTGCCCACATCACAAAAGCACGTTTAACCCAGACATTTTAAACTGTGAATGATTAAGAAGTAAATGTTTTAGCCATGGTTTTACTCTTGTATTTTTTTTTACACAAATCTGGATTTTTAAATAGAATAAAGGGATGTACAAATATTTAAAACAAAATACTGTATAGAGTGCTATCAGTCTGAAAGTAAATCAACAGTGTTTGGGATTGTTTAGAAGCTCAAATATCCTGTATCAATTAAAAATATGTTTTCCATCTGAGTTCTGTTTACCCAAGAGAAATTTCATTTCCCTTTATCTTCAGTACTTTTTAATCATTGAAATAGTACCTTTCACAGTTACTTTGTGTGCATACATAATTAAATTAATGGTATTAATACACATTAACACATTAATACATACTAAATATGTATTTAGGGTATTGCTTCCTAACAAAGAAAATCTTAGATATAAAGTCAGAGCTAATTCCTGCAAGATATTATAATCTGGACTAATTTATTTTTAAGGCAATTATTTATCTTAAAGGTAAATGGTCCCAAATTCCATAGAAATCATATGCTGTAGATTTCCTGACTTGTCCTGCTCCATAGGACATTATTTTTCCTCTTCTGTCAAAATTTCAGATACTCTTTGTCTATGAATTGCTAGCACAGCCACAGCAGATTTTTCATATTAAACACTTACTCTAAAAAAAAAATGAAAATTGTATGTTTTATGGATGCCAAGGATATTCTGATTGTTAAAGCTACCCAAGGGGAAACTATTGTATATCAATAGCAAAGGGTTTTACACAAAAACATAAAAGTATACTTGATGGATTGCACATGGCTATGCCAATGCAATGCCATGTTGCATATGCATTCACTGCTTTGAGGTCAACACGGACACCCTTTGAGGTATTATATTTCCCAATGATCATAATACCACTTATTGGAGTTGGCTTCAAACCTGGAAACCTTCTCAGCAATTTGCATGAGCCAGCCTCTGCAATTCAGTGGAGTGAATCATCTATTTTTGTCTGATAGTATTCTCAGTGGACAGCAATTCAGGATTGGAAGCCACCAGTTAGGAAGGAAATAATTTGATCTAGTAGAAAAGGCATGCTCCAGGTCCCTTCCATCAAACAGTGTCATCATACTGGACCCCAAAGCTGTACCTTCTCAGTGGCAGCACTTGCCCTCTGGAACAGCATCAGCAATCCTCTGGAAACTCAGCTGTTACCCCAGGCATTTGGGCCAGAAAGTTAAGTGAGCTCTGCTGTTAATATTTTTTTTTTTTCTTTTTGTGATTGAGTTTACTGTTTTTAACTTTGGGTCCATGGGTTTTATATTTATAGGAACCATCACGTCACAGTTACATCAACTCATCCCACTGGTCTGGCAGGAAGGCCATGTTACAGACCCCATCAGCTAAAGAATTTCAACTGGCAGGGCCTAAGAGGAGAGCCTTTTCTGCCATTGCCCCCACCCTGTGGAACATCTTGCCCCCTGAGGTGAGATTGGCCCCCACTCTTCTGGCCTTCCGGAAGAGTGTCAAGATCTGGCTCTGCCAACTAGCACAGGGATCCAATGGGGGTTTGCAGCACTGGGGGTGGTTGGTGGCTTGAGGATGCTCTCTCCATCTTTTATCTTTGTATATTTTTGTAAAGATTTTTATTGCTTTTTTACTTGTAAGCCACCTAAAGTCCCTTATATAGTAAGATGGGCAGCATATACATTTGATTAATAAAATAAATAAATGTTGTGGTTTGTATTAATCTCTGGATGCAGCCCAGAGTCACTCTTGTGAGATGGGCAGTTGTATACATCATTTAAAGAAAGAAAATAGGGAAAGGCATTCAACACACTGGAGTTGTGTATTGCCACATAAACAATTTTGATGTATAAAATGCTTGATATAGGTACATCTATAAACAAATCTCTCCCCCTGCCCACTTTGGGATCATTATTCTTAGATACTGAAGAATTCAAATAAGAGGAGGTGATAAGTTACTAAAATTGCTTATACTTGTGATGAAGGTGGGAAGTCACTTCTTTATATATTTCTTTTCTTTTTCTTTACTATATTCTTACTTTTCTTTCTTTCCTATTTCTCTTTCTCTTTCTCTTTTTCCTTTTTCCTTTCTTTTCTGCACCTTCTTTCTTTTTACTCTTCTATTTTTTTAGTTTATATTAGTTTTTTACTGTTGTAATTATAATATTTAATAAAATTACTACAAAAAAAATAAAATAAAATTTCCCAAGGATTATTGTTCTATTATAAAACTGTTTGTGCAGGATACACAATCAAAGTCAATATTGTCTACTGTCTATGTGCCAGAATTGCTGTCAATATTTTAGCATCAATATTTTATAAGAAACATAAGCAATAGTGTGCACAATTAGTAGAATCTTTACTAGTCTTTGAAATCGCACTAACATTTCAGTACACCCAGCAAAGTTCAGCCATAACTTCATCTGGGAAGCTGTTGAAATTCTAAGTCAGGCCAAGTCAAAGAATGCAGGCAAATTCCTAGAAGCCTTGCACTGCAACAAATTAGGAATCAACAGACACATAGACCTAGACCTCATCCATGAATCATTCAAAAGAAATACCCAAAGGTCAAATAGAGGGGATGACTATATAGATCACAACAACATCCCCCTGTAACCCACAACTATTAATCAACACTCAGATAAGCAAGAGCACTAGCATAACACGGATGAGATAACAATGGTCAGTCACGTGGAAAAAAACAACACCCAAACACAGACTAGGCTGATAGGACAGACAACTCTTTATTGTACAACTAACCAACAAAACTTATTTCTCCAAGATTATAGCATTAAACATGCTACTTAGCTAATAAAATGTCTACAAATGAAAAATCAAGCTCAGAGAACTCCAATAAGCCAATCCAGTAATACAAGCCTCATTAGTGGAAGAAGTAAAATGTTTATTCAGAAAAGCATGATTGTAAACCTTCAACATTATAGGAGCAAAAAAATAAATAAAAATCAATATTGCTCTTATATCACTCAATAGGACAGCCATTGGGACTTGGAGCTTTCCTATTTTCATAGTATCTATTATTTCTGAAAGGATAAACAGGCAGCTAAATAAATATTCTGGTCATGTGTAATTTTCAGAAGAACTATATTATTTTAAAAATGATTAATTTCTCCCTTGGTGACCTTTGATTCAATGTTATAAACTTAAGTATAAAAATAAAACTACTTTACCCTGAGCATTCTTGATAGTAGAAATCATATTACTTTGTTGTTTCTGTTTCAGTCAGGAAGGCAATAATTTACTAGGTCTTTCTTCCAATATATTTGCAGTATATGATTCAATAAATATTATGTATCAAGTGCCTAAGGATATTAAATTTCAGTTTAGCAGACATAAAAGCCTTATGCTGTTCTGGTATAGGTTGTCTTGAGTAAGTACTCAATTTTATTTTCCACATTTTCTTGTTTAGATTTTTTAAGTCAACAGTCTGTGTATTAAAAAAAATCAACATTTGCTTCATCTGTTTTATAAAAAGTGGATCCTTTAATAATCAGTTAAAAAAGTGAATTCTGATTGAAGCAGCCTATATGCCCTGTAAATGAATGAATGAATAAAATAATTATATATTCACAGATTATCTACAGTATTTCGCTAAGCACTAAAATACTTAAAATAATCAAAGCAGGAACAAGTCAGATGTGTAATTTTTAAAAAAGTGTATTTTTGCTGTGAAGGGTATAAACATTGCCATGTGCCCATTAAATGAAACTGCAACATATATATACAGTACATCTTATAGTCGTTTCCACATACAGGAATTAAATTTAGTCAAAATAGTATTTAGATTTATTATCTAAAACTTGATTAAAATCTCCAGCCATAATTATTTCATCCATATTGTTGCAAAAATAAAGATACTGAAAAAACTTATGTAAACCAAACTGGATGATCCTTAACAGAGCCACAATAAATGTAATACAATTATTAGAATAATTAATCACCAAGTTTGAAGATTTGTTAATCAAAATTACTATAACCTAGTCAATTTTTAATTTCCATGAATATGTACTTAACCAACTTAATTTCTAGATTAAAAAAAAAACCTTTCTTATGTATGTGGAAGGATATGTGTTTCTTCTATAAAAAAAGCAAACGTGTAAATACCCCTTCAGGTTTTAAACTGCCCAGTTTAGGAAGTATTAATCTGCTCTTGAAAGCACATTCAAGGACTTTTACATTCCATTCAACAATGAAAGATAGCTTAATTGAAAAAAAGCTGCACCTAAACAAGCCACTATTTCTGAAAGTCAAGGGGAAAACATTCAATTTATCTGAGACAAACATTTAAGGAATGAAAAATAAAAGTATGAAAAATCACTGAGAAAATAAATTTAAAAAAATAAAAATAGTTCAAAAGAACCAAAAAATGAAAAACAAAAAGAATCTGAAAAAGAAACTTAGAAAATTACTATTGCCAAGACTTCCACATGAGAAATTCAAAAATATTGTACAGAAACTCCTCTCCCAGCACAGCCAAGATGATCCATTTCTCTCTAAACAATGTAGGGGGAAAAAATTCTACTACTTCTTTGCTTCAGAAACAAACTTTTCTAACTCTGACTCTCAATCAAAAGGCTTCTTCACACATGTAGAGATAAACAACAAATCTGTAAAAAGAAAAAAAAATTGTTTAGCTGCCAACCATTTTTAGAGGCAGATCTGGAATGATGATAATCTTTACGCTCCATTCCAAAGATCCCACTTGTCAAGATAAATGCAGAATATGATCTTGTACAGAAGATTTACAAAACCTCACAGGAATAGGACTAGATCTTTTGACTGAATGTGAAAATCAATTTGATAAAGAGCTTCAATTTTAACCGCATATTCTGGTTGTAATATATAAAAAAGTCTTAGATATAAATTTCTTTATCGACTGTTGTGGACTGATTTTGCTTAGCATTATAAAGGATGTTTAGGAATCATAACTAATTTCTACAAAATAGACTCCAAAATAGATAATTTCATCCTGAAAAACTGTATTTACGTTTAACACTAAAGCACATTTTTATCAGAATTCTCAAGATGAGTAATTCTTGTCTATTGCGATAAAATGTATCAGCTGCAGAAACTTCTGACTTCCAGCATGTGCTAAAGGTTCTTGATCTGCATAAATCCAGTCATTCTAAAGGATTGTAAATTATGGGAAATAGTTTTTAATGTGGGGAGGAAAAAAAAGAAACTCCACACAGCTTTCTTTCTCTGCCTCTTTCTCATGTAATGTGGGGTTCTTTGTGTTCTCTGAACTTGATTGTTTTCCTGAAGATGTTTTCTTATCAGGCTAAGTAACACCATCAGGGCACAGGAGAAAGAAGTTTGCTGGTTGTTTACATATAATAGCTTGCCCTGCCAATATTGGTTGAAGTGTAGTTTCTTTCCTGATGGTTCCTTGATTAGGGTATTATTTCTTCCCTCAAGTTCTTCCCTGCTTATCATGCTGTTCCCTACTTATCCTGCTTATACTCTGGATTTGCTCTGGGTTGTTTGTTTCCTTCCTTGACCTTTGATTAGATCTTTTAAATGATACATAGATGGTTGCCAGGCTTCTAGGAACTCCCAAGCATTTTCTGATTTAGCTTGATCTAAAATGTCAACAATTTTCCTGCTGAAATTACAATTGAATTTGTGTACATGTTTAGAGATTGAGGAATGTTCATCATAACTTCTAGTTGATATATGTGGATGCATTCTGCCAATCATCTACCTGTCTGTTCTACATAGTGGCTGTTACAGTTCTTATACTGGTTACTGGATCTTTGGGTTTCCTTAAGATATTTTGGAGGGATTTTGTTGCTTTGTGTGCTATACTGATGCCAAGAGATTATAGTAGTCTGTTGGTTGTCTCAGATATGTTTTTGATATATGGAAGAGTTATCCTTTCCATAGGTTGTAATGGTAATGACTGTGTTGCAATGGCTTGTGTAGCTAGGCACTTTTTAATGAAGTTGCATGGAATTCCAATTGCTTTGGAAGATGTTGCATAAGTAGTCTGTTTTCTCTTATTGTAGTTCTGGGTTACTGCAGTGCAGTTTTGCTCATCTGAATTTTTTTACCCAACTCCTGTTGTGGGCAATTGGGTTGTTGCTTTGGTGGTGAAGCAATTGATTAGTGTGGGATTTTTTTATATATCTGCTTGGGTTTGTAGTCTGTAGTATGTTGATGGGATATCCAGGAAAGGTAGTTTGTTGTTTTCTTCAACTCTTGTAAATTTTATTCCTTTAAAAGTGTTTTCATTGTCTTATGTGTCTTCTCTCACTATTCCTCTTTTATAATGACAAAAATGCATAATGGATCCACATTTTGGCCTGTATGTGTGGTGGTGCAATTGCTATTGCTTCTAGAGCTATTGCTTTCTCTTGTAGGTCAGGAATAAGTTTAGCTGCAGCTAAAGCTTTAAACTGTTCTTCAGTTCACTCTGGAAGCTGCTCCTCCTCAAAAGATAGGAAGGCTATTCTTGTTTTCCCTGTCTTCTAAAATTTGGACCCATAATTAATCAAATGAAAGATACCACAAATCAGATGCTTCGTAAAACAAAAACAAAAAACAAAAGAACTCTTCTACTTGCCAATTAAGTAATAAAGCAATAAAATTAAAGAGTGTTGAAAGCCACAGAGATAAGTTTAGAAAAACTATGCAATGACACTTACAAAAATATGTTTTAAGACCAGGAAAAGGAGAAAACATTAGAAAGAAACTCAAATTGGCTCCGGCTTAACCTTCTGTGGAATAAGAGGGAGGGAGGGGAAAAACATAGTAAGAATGTCAAGATTCTGTTTCTATAGCCTATATCAATAAATTAACAACAAAAATTAATTTATTGATTAGTCATTTGACCATATAAAGAAACTATAAAACAGTACTAAGAAAAAGGTAGAACATATTCAAAATATATCAGCACCCTTACAATCAACCCCAATCTATTCTAGGTGAGCCATCTCTTCTGGATGGCCTTTGGTATAAAAGACATAGTCCTCCTAGTAATGTGCATTTTTGTCCCTTACAAAAAGTATAACAATTTATTCTGAGTGTCCCAATATTTTGTAGATTTTAAGAAAGGACCCAAGCAATCAGCTCTAGGTACAGAATATAGTTTACAATCAAACACGTGCAATGTCTTCAACAGCACCAAATATAAACAGTCTTTCTGAAAAAGGAAGTCCATGAAACCTCCTGTATCTTACCATAGAATTGAGTTGTTCAAACCATGCTGTAGAGAAAGCTTTCTAAGGTGTTAGCGTGAGAATTGTTAAATACTTTCTATCTGGAAAACTGATTTATGCTGTGCAAGCCACTTCAAGGACTTACCACATTTAGGAGATGCTATGTTGCCTTGGGCAACGACATCCAGGACCTTTTGTTTGAAACTTTGCTTGGTCTTCAGGTCTGTTTGAACTGGAAATTGAACAGAAGGTCCATTTTGTGAAATGTTGTTTGTACTTTGAACAGCCCAAGTGTGAGAGGACTTGTTGAAAGTCTGTTCTTCAAAGTACAGCTTTGGTAGCCTATCTGACTGAGTCCATTGACAGAATCTTCAGCCAGTAATTAAATACTTTAATTGTAAGATGACTTTGTATGAAGTAGTTCCATTTATTCATTTCTAAATGAATTTCCATTGAATTAAATAAGGATTCTTATTTAATCAGGTACACTATAGTCCTTCAACTTGCCATAAAATATCACATTTTTATGAAATTTCTCTTCATAAAGTCACAACTATCTGTTTTAATCTGGATTATGAAGGGTGGGGGGGAAGGAACCAAAAAAGAAACAGTTCCCATCAATTGAGGTCAAATATATGGAATAAATATAAATGATATATGCACTCAAAGTTGTTTCCAATTACGATTTGCTGATAAGTTCAAATATTTTTCAACACTCTTTGTAAATTTTTATGCTTGGTTTTGAATTGTGCCAATTGAAAACCTCAGCCTGAGCTGAAAACATATAGCTTCAGAACAGAGATATGCAGAATTTCTTTCCATGTAGTTAATGGAGAACAGAAGCCGATTAAATAAGTGCAGAATCAGTCTCCACATGTGTGTGTATTTTTAAATAACTTTAATGTAACAGTTGTGGAAACTCACAGCAGGAAGCTGGAGAAACTGAAACCTGTCCTAGCTCGATATTGTCTATATTCGGAATATGATGCAGCATCAATATATGTAATTAAAAATCTAACTCACTGTAAAATTGGTGGCTTTCCACATTTTAATCAGTTTACTGCACTGGAAATATATAGCTTTGTGGAATTTGATGAAAGCAATAGTCTAGAGATTTTCTTTTTTTCTTTCTTTTTTTTAGACACAGTAGGAGTCCTGGAATTTTTCAGTCTATGGCACATATTTCCACATGTCTCTGTCAGCCAAGACCAGCAGGCTTCATTCATTGTTAAATGGTTCTCCTGGGCATTTGCAGTGGAGACAGGAGTCCTAATCTTTTTTCAATTGAGCCAAATCAACTATTCAAATTCCATGTAAATTCAAGGGAGTTTTCTCCACTAAAAGCACAAGTTCACACAATCTTTTAGAAAGGACTCATTTATTGTTTTACCTGAAGTAATGCAAGACCAAAGCATACCATCATGAGAATTAATTCTGGGATTATTGGCTATTTTATTAAATTTGCTAAGTAGCCTTGGACAGGTCATTATTCTTTCAGCCGAAGGCTTATCCCAATCTCCCTCCAAGATGGAAAATATCAATTCAGGGATATACGTATGTCACTTTGAATACTTAAAATACTTTTTTTTCTTTCCTAGCATTTTTCTCGCAGGTGCAGGGTCCGCTTTTTTGTGGGGGGGGGGGGAGTCAACCAAATGTTGATCCATTGGTTGCGACAGGAATTGACCGACCTGAGCCTGATGTCATGGACTGAGAGAGAATGACTGGCCCAAAGTCCCCCAGCCGGCTTTCATGCCCAAGGCAGAACTAGAACTGACAGTCTCCTGGTTTCTACCACTAGACCAAATTGGCTCTCATTTAAAATGCATAATGTGGAAGCAAAATATAATCAATAAAATAAAGAACAGGCATCTATCCAAAATGCATCCATTTTTCTGAAATAGTGCATTGCCTAAGCTGGGGTTGTGGAATCTCTTTCAGTCCGTCGTACAAACTGACTCTGGGCAAATATGTTGGGAGTCAGTTTTAGGTGTGATCATGGTGAGTTTCACTATTGCCCCAAATGGGCAAAGTCATTGTACAGTGAACACCTAACCCTAACTTGTTTCCCCCAAACATATTTTGGCATTAGTTTACAGGCATGCCATTCACTCATACATACCCAAAGCCATTACAATTATGCCTTATAATAATCTCATTTCATTCCAATTAAGGCTATTTTAATGGGCTTTAATGGGTAGTGATTTGGGGAGACCTCTTGTATAGTTTGGGAGGCTCCCCGGCAGCAGCTGCCATCAAAAAAACTTCCATAAGGCAAGGGAGCCACGAATATGGCCAGATTTCCGATTTCAGTTCAAAGCTGATGAGAGTTATGGGCTTTTCCCCTTAGGACACAGGGTCAGAATCTGGGCGGCAGCAGCCATGACATAAAGAAAAGGGGTAGGGGGGAATTTATGAGGGGGAACTGTTATCTGACTTGCTATCTCTAATTGGCTTGATGGTTGCATAGCTTTAGATCCGTCCCTAACTGACTCAGTGTCTATACAGCTCCAATGCCAGAAGATCAAAACACTGTTTACAGCCAGCAGCTCACTCCTCTGGCGAATGCTGGTGCCATTATGTGCTGGAAGGAGGCAGTCAGGCATGTAAAAGGGGATGCCCACCTGTCAGCAACCTCCTTTTGCCCAGCAACATTCTGGCAGCGATAAAAACTACCCATTCTATTAAAAGGGACTGATCTTTTCAGGCAAAGGTCTGGCTTCAAGGTTGCACCAACAGACCTTTGCAGATATACATGAAATGATAGTAGCTCTCTTGCAGTAATCCAGTGGCTCTTCTATGAAATCTTTTTTGCCAACAAAAGGAAAGAACCTAACAGTCCTATCAGCTTCCATCATCTTCTGTGGCAATCTTAGTTCCAATGGGGGAAAGACCCATTAATCAAAACAAGCAGTGCATATTATTGTTTTTGTAACATTAGTTCTATAAACTAATTCTTTTTCTCTGCTCTTAAATTTTTTCCCCCTTACAGTAAGAAATACTTAAGCTAGAATAATTAGGAGCTTCAGCAGTATTTGGTTGGTCAGGCTGAACATATTGGTAATCAATCTTATTTTAGCCAAAGTACAAACAGTTGCTACATCCTTTGGGATGAAAAATACCTTGTGGTTATGGCCTAACAGCCTGACTTCCTCTATTGCACTTTATCCCACTGTGGTAATAGTGGCCATTCAAATGATCAGTGGAGGAGGTACAGGATGTTGTTGCACGAAGCCTGTGTAAAGCCTTTGCTGAAGAGAGTTGAGAGGAGGGGGTCTGTTCTAACATGGAAAGGCACAGAAGTCCTCAGCTGCTGAAACGACTCAGTGTGCTAAAGAAATTCCTTCTTTTTTCCCCTACCCTCAAGCCCAGGTCAGAAAAGGAAAGAACAGACAGTCCTTTTCTTCTGTAATGATTTCCTAACATCCTGAAGTAAGAACTTGGTTTTATTTTTCTTCTTCTTGTTAAATTCCCCAAAGAAGGTATAAAAATGCTCATCAACCATTCAACAATTGACAGAAGACCAGGTCCCTGGCTCAGTGAGCAAACTTTCTGCTTTTTTCTCTTTATCCAAAGAAGAAAATGACAACCAGCAAGCCATTTCTCTCTTTCTAGCTGGTTTTTATTCAGGGGATGGAAACACATATTCTTGCAATCCTTTGCTTGTTGTTCCTTTCTCCTTTCTCTCTGACTCTGTTTTTAGCCAAAGGAGAAAGGAATTGTTGCTCAAATGAGCAAGCCAGGAGTCAAGGACATGTAATTCCTTTTCTTTTTCTTTCCTAATTAATCTAGAAATTACCAGTGTCTGCTCTGTATGTCATTTTTACAATTTTTCCCACAAAGTCAACTTCTGCAAAAGAAAACAAATACAAACACCCCTCCGCCCCTCCTTCTCTTAAGTTTGCTTTAGCCACTTGCCTTTCTTTTTTCCCTCAAATAAATCCAGGGCTCTGACCAGTGTAGCACAAGATCTCTGTTAGACCCTAAACCGCTCACTACTTAGGATCTCTGTGTTCGCCTTTAGACTGTTAGCTGCTCAAGATTTTAGCCTCAAGACTTCTGGCTGCTTAACTTCACCGTGTTAGTGTGTAAACTGGTAACTGTAACAAATCCAAAGGATTATTTGACTGCTTTGTGTGCCACCAGCCTCAAATCTTCTTTAATAAATGTACTGATTGGTTATTAATTATGCTTTCACTTTTGGACTTCTAGAAGGCATAACTCTGTTTAATAGCCAGGAGTGTTCAGATCCAGACAGAACTATGAGATGCTCCAGTTCTTTTACAGAACCGTGGGAAAGGAGATGAATTAAAGAACAAGAGGAAGTGCCTTCAAAATATACTGACATTTGGGGAACTCAATCAGCTATCTTAAGCCATGGGCCAAAAGTTCCTCATTCTTGGACTAAACTGATATTCATGCTAAGAAATAGTCTTGCTAATAGTTTTAGTGGGAAAAAAATTGTAGTAAAAAAGTTTTGCTGTAAAAGGTACAGTTCAGACAAAACCAAAACATTTTAGGGGTCAATTGTTTGTGTGTGTGTGTGTGCCCACACACATATATACGTGCCAAGGACATGCTTTAAGTTTCTTGTAATGCAGGATAGATGGACAGGAATCAGCTTGATCCCACTGAAACTCCCTCTCTCTGTCCAAAACAACCTGGTGTCAACCCAAGGGAGGAAGTTCACGTCGCTGATCCTCATTCAATTTCCATGAAAACTCCCATGGCCAATGGAAACTTCACTGCCAGGGATATCAGCAGTTTTGTTGGGGTGGTTCCCATCTGAATTTTAGTAAGGGAAGAAAAGTTTAAGCTAACATAATCTTGATAAGACCGCTCTTGATCTTTTTTAATCCTTTAAAGGAGGCAGACTTAATGTCACACTATTAATACAATGTTTACTTAGAGATAAATCCCACTGAATTCAGAAACCTTGGAATGAAGTAGGTGGATATACCATTGCAGTCCAATTTACGTTATTGAATTTTAAGTTATAATTTCAATATAAAAATTTTACGTTGGTTGTTCTAATTAATTACATTGATTAATTTGTATGGCCCATTTATGTCTGGCCTTTCCTCCAAGAGCTCAGGGGGTGCACACGGTGCTCCCCTCCTCCTATTCTTCCTCAGAGCAACAACCCTGTGAAGTCGCTTGGGCTGAGAGATGGTGATTGCCCCAAAGTCACCCAGGGAGTGGCTTCCATGGCCAAGGGTGTTTCTCAGTCTGGATCTCCTGAACCAATTTAACCATCTTAACCACTACACCACACTGGATCTTTTATTTGTTGTATTTTCAGAGTTGATGTTATCTTTCATTTTAATTAGATACACCACTGAAATATGTTTTTAACATAGAAATGCAGTATTAAGTCCCACCAAATAAATCAACAAACAGTTCTGTTTCATAGAAGGATGCATTTACACTTATCAACTAGGCACTGGAAGTGGTAGGTTTTTCTTTGGTCTACTGTAGCTAACTTTCACAAGATGCCCTTAGTAAGAAAACAGAAAGGGCTGAGTTCAGTTGACACTGAACAGCTTTAGCAAAATTGTCCATAGACCTTTGTCCATAAATTAAAGGAACTTGCTGGCACTGATATGGCAAATGTGCATGTGCCAATGATCACAACTTAGCAGCCAAACCATTCTGCAGACAGTTGTTTCGAAATGTCTAATCTCTGGCCTTATATCTTCATGTTTTAACATCTGTCAGTATAATGTATTATTCTAATTGTAATGCCATGATAAATAGTTTAGAATAGTATTATTCTTTGGATTCATTCTCTAATAAAACATAGAATTATAAAAATGGGAAAGCTCTAGAATAGCTTACGTTCAAAGTGAGCCAAATGCAATAACAGCTAAACCATGTATTTAGATTTATTATTGTCACTGCTGGAAGTGACTGGGGGGGGGGGGGCATAGAAAGGGAAGTAGAACACATTACTCCATAACCCTCCACTAGTTGCAATTCCTTTCAGATTCCTTTGTGTCAGCCAAAGGTGATATTCTCAGAACCAAGTTGCATAACATATATTTGACCCGACATATGACAAACTGGATTGTCACAATATATGACCACTAGGAATTTGCCAGTCAGGAGACCAGAGAAACTGGCTAAGGAGCTACAGGAAAGCCTTGTCAAGCTCCCCCTTATTCACCTACCCAAGCGGCAATGGTTTCAATCAACTTAGTCCAAAGGAAGGAAACACTATTTCCGAGCTGGAGTCTGGAAGAAGCATACTTGGAATTTGACCCCTTAATTTTTCAACCAGGCAGCTGCAACTAGGATCTAAGAAACAGCTGGCTTGTAACCAAACCACCTCCAGTGGCTTCTTAAAACTGCTGCCACTACCAGGTTTTTGCAACATTTTTCAACTGCTCCCCTCTCTTTTTATTATGATTGGCCAGGTTTGGAAGATCTGGACAGATGCTGGGATCTTTACATTAGATCAACTGGTGGATTATAATGATAAGTTTTTATCATTTTCTATGTTAAAAGATAAATACCATTTGTCAGTTGCCTCCCACTGAGTATCTACAAATACAACATTTGTTAACAACACTGATTTGGAACAGTTGCATTTTCGGCCTCAGAGACACCTAAGTTATTAAAGAGGATCATTAAATCCTATGAGACCGAAAAGCCCACAATAATTTTTTATACATATCTGTTATCAATAAATCAATTTGATATACAAACTTTAAAGACTGAATGGAATAAGGAACCAGAGATCCCATTTTGCCTAAATAATGAAAAAATATTTTAACCTCGAAACCAAAAATCTCATTAAATCTTAGATTATTGACTGGACTTATTGGATCCCATTGCATTTGTACAGAAAAGTAATAAGTAAATCATTGTGTTGCTGGAGATGCAACCAGAACAAGGCTTCATTAAAACATGTTTTTGCAATGTCCTAAAGTTACTATGTTCTAGAAAGTAGTAGCTTTATATATATATATTAAATTGATATGCCAGCTACATTCTTACTATATGGAAATTGACAGCTGAACAACAGAAATGGATTCTCTGTGGCTTTATTAATGCCAAGAAATTAGGCCTTTAACATTGGAAAGGCATATTTATGGCCCCAATTACCCAGTCAATTGAAGAACTGATGCTACTTGCATTTTACAAGTGAGTTGCCTATAGACATTGATTATGCATGGACAAATACAGTTCGTTAATTCATTTATTAGTCAATTGACCATACCAAGACACAACACAGAGTCAATTAACAAAAGAATAAAATGGGTATAAATATATCAAAGTACAGAACAAAGTATATTCAGATAAATGCATTACCTTTACATGTGATCCCAGTCTGTTCTATGTAATGAGCTCTCAGCTGAACAGTTTTGACTATAAGACAATTACAGTGAAATATAGTCAAGGAGAAATATTTCAGTTTATGGTAGCCCAAATCAGGAGTTTGGTAGCACCCTTTTAGACTAATAATTTTTGTTAAGCTTATACCTTTTAATAAAATTTGCTGCTGAAATATGATTATCTTTTTGGAAACTCTTTTTTTTTTAAGTTACATGTTGATGCATCTATATATGCATTAGAAGCCTTTTATATGTAATTTATCTTGTTGTAATTGCATTTTTCCACTTTTTTTGTTTTTTATATATATTTTCTTTATTTTTTCTCTCTGTTCTATTAAATAAAGCAAAAACAAAAAAAAAGTTGGCCCAGTTCAATAATAAAGAACTTCAGATAAACTACTAACCCTAAATATTTAAATCTCCCATTGGTATGTAAAAAGGACAAATATGAATCTGAATGATGCTAATAATACCGCAGAATGATTACCGGATATAACTGCACCAGAGCGTTGTAGCCATTCCCAGCCATGGTGAATGCATGCTGGAATGTTAGATTGATCAGTGCTGCTATTTTATGCCTAGGTACCAAGAAATAAATCCAGGTGAAGTCGGGGTTGTATTCATAATCCAGTCAGACATAATCCCGGTCAGATCTCCTTTCCAATAGTTTTGATAGAACATAATCACCTCAACTGGCCCCCAAATGACGATTTTGGAATGCAAAGTTCCCACTCACTTTCTCCAGGAAGCGTCCCATGAGCCCTTTCACCAGGAGAGTACTGCCAAAATTTCATCCCAAGATTAACTGCCTCCCTGTTCTGGGGCAGATGCGTTCTGTGGCTGTCAGAGTTGTGTACTGAAGAGTTTTGCTTTTCGAGTCAGTTTCTTTCTCCAGCTCTTTTTCTTTTGGGATGGGTTGTGCTATTTATACAACATAGCTGGGTGAAAGTAGTTTAACTACCCTACTCAATGGCTGCTTTGGGTCTTACCCCACTCTGACTAATGGTATTTGCACAACACACTTATACCAATATTGACCCAGTTGTGTGTTTGTGTGAACAAAGCCAGTATGATATAAAGATGGCAGTTTTTCTCTGATAATCCAGTACTGCCAACCTATTGTCAGTTATGAAAAGAAAACTAACCTCCTTTTTCTTCCCTAACTGAAGGGAAGAGTGGCCATTTGCATAGCTAGATCAGTATTGTGGCTACTGTGATAATGTTAGAGGGTTTCTTGATCCAGTTTCAGTTATTTCAGCACCCAGTTAATTCCAGCTAGCACAGACCATAAACATCTGGTAAGATGTTGATATTATTTCAATCTTTTTGTTCGTGATTATATAATATCCTATATAAGGCATTCAAATGTACTAAAATGTTTAGAAGAAACTGTGGGGATCGGGATATACATTTGTTCTCTTTTAGATTATTTCAACCTGCTCTGCATGGGGCACACATGAACACTGTTTGGAAACTGCAACTGGTAAAATTCTGTTTTATAGAGCATGTTATATTGATCTGTTATCAATTACACTGGCTGTTGAGGTATTTTTCAGGCAGCAATCCAAGAAAATGATGCTTACCTATACATAAGGTGACCATATTTTCTTGGAAAAAATAAAGGACAAACCTAAAATAGGGGCAAATCTGAAAGAGGTTCAGAAGGATAAACAATTTATTTAATTGTTTGTGTTTTTAACTTTGCTTTACAAAGGAAAATTCAAGAGCAAAACCAAGAAAACCTTTACAAAAATGCATATTCTAATAAAAATATCTAAAATCAAACAGTATATGTACATTTATTTTAAAAAGACAATTTCCATATTCTTCACATCAGTGTAAAAGACTGTGCATTAAATGGTACCATTTATACAGTAAAAGTTAAAAGACCAAAATAAAGGACAAAAGTGAGTTTTTGATAAATAAGTAAGTCTAAAGGACTTATCTGAAATAAAGGACTGTCCTTTCTAATAAAGGATGTATGGTGTAATGGTAAGTGGGAATGACCTTGGAAGACAGGAGGAAGAGATGCTACCTAGGGAACAGTCAGATAAGAAAAAGCATAGCCCACATCTGTATAGTGGGTGGAGCAGGAGGTCAGAAGGGGCCCTCCCTAAGTTATCAGGTTGTAAAGGTGATGGTGGGAGAATTGTACCTTCAGACTTGCAAGATTCTGTTAATGTAGCCTTACAATAAAGTAGAATTAGCTCAGTTTCCTATCTGGTCTACCTGGGAAGGCTGACATCAATCTTGCAAGTCTCATACTCTCTTCCAAAAAGAGGAATTTCAGGAATGGCCTCCAATCCTCAAGGAACTCCACTATCCACCAAGCATCTGGAAGCAGCATTGTTGCAACACCAGCAGCAGGTAGATGCACAGATGCCTAATTTGCAAAATGCCATGATACAACTAACATAACAACTGGGGCAGAATTTGCTTCAACCCACAGCAGCACAACAGATGGCAGCTCAGCCAGCACTCCTGCATTCCCATGGGAGCTTGCCGGAGAAGTTTGGAGGGGACCAGGATTAATTCTGGACATTCATCACTCAGGCAGGCCAGTGGAGTTTCCCACTGAATGCACCAAAGTGACTTTTGTGCTAAGCTTGCGGAAGGAAGCAGCAGCTAAGTGGGCAATACTGTTCATTGAGGGGAACGATCTGGTGCTGGACAACTATCAGGACTTCATGCAAAAACTCAAAGGGCATTTTGGGGATCCCGTACAGAAAATCACAGCTGGTCAAGAGATCTGGAAGCTCAAGCAGGGACAGAGGAGAGTAAGGGCATATATTTTGGACTTTAAATTAATTGCTGGCAATGTAGGCTGGAATGACTTAGCCCTGATTGACCAGTTCAAAGAAGGGCTGACCTAGGACCTAAGAGATGAGCTGGTGAGGCAAGGCACCCCAAATATCTTGGATGAGCTATATCAGCATTGTGTAATAATAGATGCCTGATTGGAAGAGTTGAGGCAGGAAAGGAATGGTAAGGAGAAAAGATCCTATAATCTGTCTTCCCCCATACTCCAACTCCCAATGGCCTCCTCAGAATCCAGTGCAGGAGAACCTATCCAAATTGGAGCAGCCAAGAGATCCCTGTCATCAGGAGGGAAGCAAAGAAGGGATCAGGGGCTGTGCTTTTACTGTGGGGCCCCAGGACACATAGCCAGATCATGCCTGATAAAAGTGCCAGTGTCTGACACAGCGATGAGATGCAGACAGAGGATGGAGCCAGCAAGTGCCCAGCTCACTTCCAATCAGCACCATCAGGAAAACTTTGCAGGCCCCCCTCCCAGGAGCTCCAAAAGGAGGCCCTTCACCATTTGAGGAGAGCTCACACAGCTGAGAAAATGCAAGCATACTTAATTATTTCTGTTATTGTTATTTTGGATTCCAGGCAGAAGGTGGAACTTTCTGCTCTTGTAAACCCAGGGGCAACCACTAAGAGGGAGCATAGGCCCCAGCTGTATAACAGACAGAGAAATAAACTCGGAAACTCCCTCACTTGTCAGGCAGTAAAAGAGATGGCGGGAGATTTGTACTTTCAGACTCGCAAGATTCTGTTAACGTAGACTTACAATAAAGTAGAATTGGCTCATCTGGTGGTGTTTCCTGTCTGGTCTACCTGGGAAGGCTGACATATGATCACTGTACATAGGTACCCCTCTGACTCGCCTCCCATAAATTACAATCCTCTTAGTTCAAGGGCCACACTATGCTTGCACAGTATGCAAAGAGGTGGACAGACCTCTTTTTTTCTTATTTTATTTAACTTATATATAGTTTTATTTATTTTGTGAGAGTTAGATAATAGCAAAATTGTCTCCCACCTCTCTCTCACCATAGAGCCATAAGGTGTAATTTTTTTCTTCATCAGTAAAAGATGTGGTGATATTTAGTTATTTTCACTGTTAAAGCTCCCTCCAGTAATAAAAAGATGCAGTTATATTTTTTTTCCTTTTTAACAGACAAAAAAGCAAGTGGAACGGAGAATTTGGTGGGGTTGTAATGGCAGAGGATGGGATGGAGGCCTTGAAGAGGTTTCAGGGCTGGCATTTGGAGGTTTGTGAAGGCAACCATTGGGCCAATTTGGAAAATCAGAGTGCAAGAGATATCTTAAAACTTGCACAAGGCACAAGGCCCCAATTTGGCTTTTAAAACTGCTACCACCCCATCCAAAATATTTTTTTTTAAAAAGTATCCAAACGTTTCTGCTGTGGTCACTCGGGGCAGCTCTGGAGGCCACCAAAGGGGACCTAGCAAGCCGCTCCTGGTCTGTAGGCTGAATGCTTTGTTCCCCTGTTGGAAGGCCTTCTTTAGAGGGTGTGTCAGGACATCTTCATGATAGTATGTGAGCCTTTGGCATGATTTTGTAGGTCAGTGAAATTAGGTTTCACCTTTGATTAGTTTCAGAAAGGCAGTAAAACATTTTAGTCTGCTAAAGATTTTAACATAGGATTTTAGTTTCATAGGTTTCGGTTTTGAAGTGCTCTGCTTTTGATCTGCTTTAATGCTTTGTACAGCATGTCACGTCAATTAATTTTGATAGATTCAAATAACATTCTCAAGAGAAAAATATCTGTATAATCTTCTCATTTGTCTTTTATTCACCTCGCAGAAGCAAATATAAAATGAATGTATCATTTATTATTGCCTCTTGGAAATATGGCATCAATAAATCCATTGTACTGTACATCTTTCCCACCTCCAATATCTTAAAAGTGATGCATTTGTACATATTTCAATCCCACCACTAAAACCTATTACGAAGACATGCAGGTTTGTATGGTATTCCTGCTCTAGCTAATCAACACATTCAGAACATAAAACTGTTTAATGTGGCTCTGCAAATGCTTCAAAATAAGTGCTTCAGAATATGCAAGAGTGCATATGAAGGACATCTTTCAGAATACAGTAGCTGAAAGAGCTGAATCTTTCTCTACACTCAATGGCTGCTTCAGAAGATGTTTGTGTATGGCTACTTTGGGAGCTGTGAGGGCATGCATAGGGAGACAGCTGAGACAGATTCCAGAAAAAGGCAGGGCTGCTTCAATGACTCAAAATGTTGCCCCATCTTTCAAAGGTAATGACAAGGGTGGCACAGCCCTACCATTTTACATGCAGACTTGGTAATCCAAAATAAATAACGGTGCCTCTCAGTCAAGATTTACCATCCTAATGTACTTTGTTATAACAGGTATACTTTACTAGGTAAGGTACAGTTTAAAGATTAGTAACTGGATCTTTATTAATTGCTGCATCAAAAAGCTCACTCTGCAGTAGCCTACCACTCTGGTTTCTGCAGCAACACAGCTAAAAGCTCAGAATAAACTTATGGACCAGAAGTAGCCTGGAAAGAGTGTAGGACACAGAAGGGAAGCTCTCAGAGAAAGCCTGCTGACTGTAAGTAAAGTGAAGGAGAATCCCAGAGGAATGGGAGGAAATAAACATGGCCAGCCGCTCTTACTTCAAGCTCCCAGAAGAATAATCTGATTTACCATGCCTGGAAATTCAAACTGGAAATGTCCATTTCCAAAGATGACCTCCCTTGGAAATGATAATCACAGAAGGGCCAAGTGTCAAACCAGTCTCTTTCTCTGATTCTTAATTGATCTTAATTGACCATTGAGAGAAGTACATCTGATGGGACCACCAAGGAGGGCCTTTTCCATGGTGGCCCCCTCCCTGTGGAATGTTATTCCCTCTAAGATAAGATTGGCCCCCACCTTGATGTTGTTCTGGAAGGCCCTGAAGACATGATTTTGCCAGTGGTCCTGGGGACCCAAGCTGAAAAGGAACCAATCAAGTGGTTCTGTTGATAGTGTTTTTGGCCACCGTGGGGGGTGAGAGTTGATGGGTTTTTTGTATTGGGGATTTTACTTTGTAAGCTGCCCAAAGTCAGTGTGTGAGTTGGACTGCCATATACATTTGTTAAATTAAATAAATAAATAAATAAAATAAAATCTCTCATTCTGTATTATTCTAGAAAAGTTACCTGCATCAGGTAATTCTGTCCCATGGTGGTCTGCAATTTCTTCAATGAATGTTTGGATTTTCCCACTCAGATCATTTGAAAAGTCTTGTCCTAGCCTGTCCTGGAACTAACAATCATTCAATGGTGCAAAACAGCCCAGTCCATCTCAGGTTTGCAGGCCATCATTGCTGTTTATTAAAATCAGAAAGCTACATCAACCAATGTTGTCTAGATCATCTTAGGCTGTCAGCCATGACACTTCCATCAACTCCTTCCCAAAAGTTTCTGCTTCTTCCCACAAGACCATCTTGAAGACTCCATCTCTTTGCCAGCTCAGCAGCAAGCCTTCCTTTTTCCTATGGGAAAATAGTGCCTATGAGAAAATTATGAGAAACTACTCTTTCTCTTCTACAGTCAGGTTCTACTTATCTTAAAAGAACAGAGTTTCTGTTTGGCTATCTGGGTGCCTCCATGACAGACCTGAAGAGAAACATGGAGTCATAGGAATACTCCAGGGCTCTGTTCTTGGCCCTGGGCTGTTCATCATATTTATACATGACTTATATTAGGGGTTAGAAAATATAATATGAATCACATCTGCAGATGATACGAAGGTAGGGAACATAGCAAACACATTATAGGGTAATATCAAGATTCTGGGGAAGCTTGAAAATTAAACACAATTCAATTTCAGGTGACAAATGCACAGTCCAGAATGGGAGAGGAACCCTGGCCAAATGAACCCTAACTGTTTTTGTACAGCTAAGCAACAGGGAAAACTTACTGCACAGAAACAGCATTCATCTATGGCAAAGACACCTGAGTCACAGACATCAAGAAGGCATAAAAGAATTGCAAAAACAAACATAACAAAGAATTTTGTAGTGTCATTGTCCTGTCATATTCTAGCCAAA
Organism: Liasis olivaceus; assembly: GCA_030867105.1. NCBI lineage: Eukaryota > Metazoa > Chordata > Lepidosauria > Squamata > Pythonidae > Liasis > Liasis olivaceus. The sequence continues at coordinate 50,839,732 of CM061348.1, forward strand.
AACATAAGACCAACTCTTTCCAAGGTGAGCCAGACTAGAGCTTCAAAATCACTGGATCTCACACACAGTGATGGTAGTGGACCAATGAAGGTAATCAGACCTGGAAGGTGTGACCATCATAGATAATTTTTTGAAATATCCTGTTGCTTTCCTTATGAAAAAACAAGGAACTGTTTTACAGATAAAGTGTTGCTTAAAGATTACTAACTGGAACTGCTAACTGGAAGTGCTATAGTACAACAGAAAGATCAAAATTATATCTGCAGCCCAGTATTTTCCATATGTATTTTGGAGCATTAAGTTGTAAGTATTGAAACTGATACCTGTATAAATAAGGATCCAGATGCTTGCCAGAATTTCAGTGTGGCTAAGTAGTAGTTTTTAGGATGAGCTCAGAGAGAACCTGGATTCTGAAACTCCTTGTTCCAACCAGGAGCAAGCTAAAATAAATGCCCAATGATTGTTCTGAAAGTATAGATAATTAAATCCACCTTAAGTCACTACCTACTTTCAGGTTGATGGACAAATATACCCACAAATCAGAGGAACATCCATGGGATCACCACCCTCAGGACTCATAGCAGAGACTGTAATGTAGCATCTAGAAATTATAGCACTCCCACACATGAAACCAAAAAGTATGGATCCAGTATGTAGACAACACCTTCGTCATTATAAAAAAGGAACAACTAGAGAAGACACATGAAACAATCAACACCATCTTCAAAGGATAAGGGAGGAATAAAACAACAACACACTACTCTTCCTGGATATCCTCAACACCAGAGGAAACAACAGCAAATTAGAAACACAAGTGTATCAAAAAACAACCCACACTAACCAAGTACCCCATTACCAAAGTAACAGCACAGCCTCCCACAAGAGAGCTGTGTAAGAACATTATTCGGATGAGCACAAACAGACTGAAATAACTCAGAACACTGGAAAAAGGAAACAGACTGCCTATACTGTACAACATCTTCTAACAAAATGGATATCCATGCAACTTTATCAAAAAGTGCCTGACCGCTCAACCCACTACAGCACAACCAACACAAGCTGTGAAAAGGATAACATTGCCACACATCAGAAACATCTCAGAAACAACTAACAGACAATTACAACCACACAGCTTCACCATAGCACATAAACCAATTAAAGCCCTCCAAAACATCTTAAGTAAACCAAAAGACCCAGTAGCCCAAGAAAAAAAAAAGGAGTCATCTACAACATACAGTATAAGGACTGTAACAGCCACTATGTATGACAGACAGGCAGAAGACTAGCAGAGCGCATCCATGGACACCAACTAGCAGTCAGAAGACACAATGAAAACTCTTTAATCTCACAACACATGGACAGACTCAACCATAGTTGGGAAATTGTGACCATCCTAGACCAAACTAAATCCAAAAACACTAGGGAATTCCTGGAAGCTTGGCACTCATACACATCAGCCGTCAATAAACACATAGAGATAAGCCACATTTACACACCATTCAAAAGAGACAAGAAAGCTAAGAAGGAAACAAAAAGACCAGAACACACCTCTCCAGCAGCCTACACCCAGATAAGCAGAGATTGACAGCAGACAAACAATCAAGCAGAAAACAACCAAGGAACTATCAGAGAGAAAACCACCCCCCACCAACACTGGCAGGGCAAGCCACTGTATATAAACAGAGAGCAAATCCCACACCCACTAGCACTGATGATGTACTCAGGTAATGAAATGTCTGCAATCAAACAACCAAACTCAGAGAGCACCAAGGATTCCACATAAATCCACCTTTACTAATGAACAGTTGTAATTTGCATAGTGAATATCTCCATGGCTGTCCCCAACAAATGAAATGTAATACCATATAAATTCATTAAAAGTAATGTTGAAGGGATAAAATAGGAAGACCTCTTAAAATATCAATCAGTCTTGGAGTTAAACTCATCTTAATCACATTTACTATAATTACTCAAAGGAATTCTAAACCTACTGATCTTTAATTTGTCTCACGTTCAAATTAACTAGTTGAGAAAGCTTCTAAGAATCTTTGTATTATGGTAAAACCAAGTTTCTGTTACACCAAACAAAACTAATTCTTAAATAATAGTTCAGTACCCACATCAGAGATATTTAGGAAACTATAAAGCTTTCCCAGTAAGCAAAGAATTAATGTTTCCTAGATTCTGTCTATTTTGAGTTAAAGTAACTACATTGATTAAATATCTAATGTTATTTACATTTTGTATGTCCTGATATAATCCATCTTGCTGGATTAAAGCTGTACTCAACAAGCCAAGAAAGCTGGTTAAATCTTATCATTCACATTTATCAGCAAAATAGACTATGCATAGTAGTATTCATAGAAGTTCTCAAGATGAAGCAACAATGTGCTTAACCTTAAATGCATCAGTAGGAAAAAAAAAAAAAGTGAAATCATTGACAGTCTTAGGCCAAAGTTTTCTCCAAGCAGCATTAAAGATCGTTTGACTTATTTCATCCAAGGATTCCTTAATGACAGCACACGCACCCTTTCCATGCAGCTTTTAAAATCAAATTTGGGTGTCAATGTTGTCAACAATATGCACAAATGTGTGGTGCATATAATAAAGCTTAAAAACTTTTATAGTGACTTAATCTGTGGATTGAAGGAGCAGTGTGGTGTTTGGATGAAGAAACACCACTTCAATACAGTACTTCAAGTACAATAGGAGATCATCCAAGATAATTTTTGTCCTATTAATTAACTGGCAATCCATCAGGTCAAAGAGCTTTCCTGATTTCACTGAATTAAATGCAGTCACAATTTCTTGAAGAGAAGGAGGTAAAATGTGATTAAAATGTGACTGGTCCTGAGATCGCTATGGGAGTCTCACATTTTGTAGATGTCTATATTAAATATTTTGATGAAAAGTTGGAAATTACACTTTGGAATCAAACATTTAAAACTGTTGAATAATAGATACAGAATTTGTATTTCCTTTCCAATCTGTAGTATGAATAAAAGTAAGTGCTTTATTTAAGTCTAAAAGCTAATAGCTTATTGGATTTCCTCTTTTTTCCCAGTATTGTTAGCTGGCATAGTATAATTTTAAAAAATTAAAGCATAAAGCTAGTTGAATTCATTTTTAGCAGAATCCAAAGATCATAAGTGTCCACAATTCTTCAACTTTCTTCTCAAAGGATATATTTAATTGTTTCTTTTTAATAAGAAACATACGCTAAAATATGACTTTCAATAAATATTTTGACAGTATCCCATAGCAAAGGTAGTGATGTAATCAAGTCCCTATTAATGTAAAAAAACAATCTATAATTTCCTGTTCCATCTGCTTAATACAATCTTTATCATGCAACAAAGGCACATTCAGAGGCCATTTTAAAACATTAAATAAGCTTATTGTAAGTGTTATCACCAGTCTTCTTGTCAAAAAGGTTATGAAGTTCACTTCTAAAAGAATTATGGTATATTAATAAAATAATTATGGTATCCTTTTCAGATACCAAGAAATGAGATATCAGGAAATAATCTAGATGAAGACAGCATCTAAATACAGAAGAAAAGATGGTATATTCATATTGGAAAGGACTGAAAGAATGTCAGATGACCAATAAATGAAATTCACGCACATACACTTACAAAGTACCATGAACATGAGAGTATAATTTGGGTGGGATATTATATCTAGAAAGGTCCAAATTTTGATTTTAACCCCCTCCAATATCAATGCATATGAAAATGTGTATGAAAATGCAATGAAATACAACATCTACATTTAGAATGGCTGCTTACACATATCTCTAGCAGGCTTTCCATAAGCAATGTTTGGAAGAATATAAGTCCCCTATAAAAAAATAAATTTCAATCCCCTTTTTCCTTCACTTGGAACCAAAATCAGCCAGAGCAGTAGATGGGATTGTCCCTGTGCAGCTTCTCTACCATCACCACTCTTAAACAGCTCCTCACTTCCTGAGAACCTACAGAAGATGTGAAGTGACTGAACAGACATCTAGAGTGACAGTAGTGTAAAACCAAAAGTAAATTTCACTAAGTACTGATATGAGCTCATGTTCAAGCTACTAAGTAGTGATAAGAGCACCAAAGTTGTCTTCTCTTATTGTTGTATTGGCAGATTCTCAATCAGTGGCCCTGTTCAGAGTGACTAGGTATCAGGCCTTCTCAGTGTTAGGTCCCACTCTCTACAACTCCCTCCCTCTGGAGGTGCAAGTGGCTCTGACATTGCCCTCATTCCAAAAGGCCCTGAAAATAGCTCTATTTCAATAGGGCTTTGGGCTTAGTTTGACTGTGGGTGGCTATTTACCTTTTAATGGATATATATATTTCTGTTTCTGTAATTTCAATCCCCCTTGCTCTAACTCAAACCATCTCATGGCAACTAATAGAAAACTAAACATCCATGTAATCACAATAATCAATAAAATATTGATAACCATTTATCATAACATATTATTATAATCCATAAATAGCAATAGTATGCAAGCCCCACCCCCACTCCACCCCAAAAATTCACAGCTTCCATAACAATACATATCAGGGTTTTCCCAGACTAAAGCCAAATGGAAATTGTGTGGGCTTTTTAATCAGTTTCATCCAGAAGCTTCTAGAGGTGCTCAGCCATCATCTGCTCAACCAACTTGGTCAGAAATAATAAATCTAAGAGTAGCCTCTACTTGTTAAAGAAGAAGGGATCTAATAGCTTCTTCAGTAGGACCTGTACCACGCCCTGCTTGGGGGAAGCATTAATGATCAAACAGGACACAGCCTTCAATAGATTCATCCCATCTAGGACCAAGAAAGAGCTTAGTTACAATGACATGAAAGATTCATTTTCTCTATTCTCCCCTCCTTCAAATGTGGCTTTCCCTATAGAGAAAATTATTACAGAGAAGCATTCCATCATGTGAGTGTCTCCTGCAGTCTGAAATGGTACAGTTCTGGCAGAGTTTTCCCACCTCATTAGGGCAAAGTCTCCAACTGTGGATGTTTATCACACTTCTCAGATGTGAAGCAATTGCATATCCACTGCCATTGTGAGCATGATTATATACTTAGGAATCACTGGGCCTTGCAGTCTAAGTAATAGCTTGACCTTGCAGTCAAGTGCTAATAATTATGTTCTAGTGATGCTTTGTATCAACAGCAAAATTATACATACTTTTCTCATCACATACAACCTGACACCACAGCTGGGAGTCAGGATTAAACAAACAATGAATGTCACTTTTTTTTTCTTTTTTCTTTCTTTTTTTCTCCTTTCTTTGATAAGACAGTTATCTGGAGCTTTATTGCATGTTTTCATGCACTGGTTTTTAGAGCAGCCCTGTTAGTAACAGAAATGCTCTCCTATGGCTTTTGATATGCCTTTGTTTTCAGACAGTATATGTAATCAGCTAAATGTCTTATAAAACAATGGGGATAAGCTCTGGAATCCATTTCAGAGAACCAGGGTGTGCATTTATTTCTAAAACTGCAAAATAATTACTGTCTACTAAAACTTGTTTAGGAGGGGCTGAGTCTTCCTGAAGTCACCTAGTTGATGGTTTCCTGTGTTGGATGACTGAAGATTTTCCTGGGAAGGGGGGAGATACAGGCCAAGAAAAGGAAAGGTCACAAATGGTGATCATGTGACCATGGGATGCTGCAGCCAACGTATGAGGGCCAGTCATAACTACCACTAGTTCAGCACCATCATAAGTTTGAATGGTCACTGAACAAGTGGTCGTTAAGCAAGGACCACCTGTAGTTACATTGTCTGAGCTCAACCTGCTAAGCCAGATATCAACTAATACTGGCTTTCTCTTTCCATGAATTAGATAGCATGATAGCATGAATGGAACGTCCAGAAATACCATTTCCCAAAGAAAAATCCTACTGGGAAACAACCTACTTCCTGCCTAATGCATTTCCTGCTGGTTAACCATATTATGGTATTGTAAATCTGATATGGTATTCTTCTGTGATGTAATCAAGGTATAAAGGAAACGTAGTTTAAAATCTACAGAACAACTGTTATCAAAGGCAGTTCCATTTTAATCCATGGGAATTATACCATTGGGTTCATTTATGTTTGTGTTAGTCAATCTCTTAAATAACCAAACCAGAGAAATCAATAACTAAGGATGGCTTTTAGCATCTCCTTCCTTAAATTCTGAACAGGAGCAAGAGATATTTGTAAGCTCCAAAGACATTTTTATACTATATTTCAGATTCTTTACATTCAAGCTTTATAACAAAAGCTGGTTTGGTCCTTTGTTTTAACAGTCGTACTAAAACTGTCTGGAGACAATTGTCTAGTGTCAAAAGAAAATAAATTTAAGATAATAGTGTCAGCATATGGCTTGAACATCTTTGATACACGGAACATGCTGGTTATATTGGATGATCAATAACATTTAATTTGTGTGGGTAAGCATTTTAAATAAAACATTGATTTTTTTTCCTCATGACTAATTTTTCTTACTTTGTGGAGATGCCAGAGCCTGATTTATTTTTAAATTACAAAACTTTGCATTTAACAAAAAGTACATTCGTATTTATTGTACTGAGAAAAAAACTGTTATCCAAAATGAATACATTCTCCTAGTCAATTGCTAAGTTTCGTCTTTAAACGAAATGTTTATCATTAAGTGTATTCCTAATCATACAGCGTTTCTTCTCCATCCAAACCGCAACAGCATCCAGGCACTCAGAACCTTGACAATATCGCCTCATCAGCCTAGGCCTGAGGAATATTGCTGGGTATTATCAGCATATGGATGATACCTAACCCCATGTGATGGAATGGAATTATGAAGGCCAGGCTCAGGAAGGTAAACATTTTCTTAGCTCGCCAGAGGAGCGTGGGAGCTACAAGAGGATGAGACTGGCACCTCCGTGAGGAATTCACACTGTTGTGGCTGGCTGACTTGGGAGCTGGGGTTTCAGTCTGGGAAGATTGATGTCAGGCCTAGCCCAAGGAACTCCAAGAGACAATGCAAATTCAGTTCAGCTATGTTTATTAGCTACAACCTCTAGCAAGAATCTTCCCAGACTGAAACCCCAGCTCCCAATTCAGCCAGCATGAATTCCTCAGGGAGGAATTCCTCAGGGAGGTGCCAGTCTCATCTTCTTGTAGCTCCCACGCTCCTCCGGCGAGCTACGAAAATGTTTATCTCTCTGAGCCTGGCCTTCATAATTCCATTCCATCACACCCCATGACTTCAGACAACCTCACCCAGCTGCTTTCTGCAGATGTTAAATATAAGCAGGGAAGCATCAAATCCTGAGCCCCCCATAAAGCAGGGTCCTCAGGTTAGATCTGTCCTCTCCTAATAATACTGACTCTTCTTCATCTACTGTACTGTGTAATGATTATTTTTATGATAAAAGAATAGTATCATGAATCAAGGTTGAAAGTAAATGTACTTAAAAAACAAGTCTTGCCTCCCTTAAAAATTCAGCATGGTTAGATGTTTTACATGTACAGATACTCTTATTACAGAGTTTAAACTATACAATGCAATGTATTGGGTTAACTATACTGTAAGGATGGCTTTGAGTAGCAGAAGGTTGGGGACCTTCTCAAGGAACATTTAATACAGCTCAGAGAGCTTTTGTAGAAAATAAAATGGTAAAAATTGGGTGGACTTTTGGCTAGTAAAATGCCATATGTAAATGCAATTCACTATAAAGATATGTTTATCTCACTTAATTCTAGTTGATTATGATTAAGACTCCCTTTATGGATCACTGCGATGTCATGGCAAAGGGGATTGCATAACTCAATGAAGCCATGAGCTATGCCGTGCAGGGCCACCCAAGATGGACAGGTCATGGCGGAGCGTTCTGACAAAACGTGGTCCACTGGAAAAGGAAATGGCAACCCACTTCAGTATTCTTGCCAAGAAAACCCCATGGACAATATCAAAAGGCTAAAAGATATGACACTGAAAGATGAGCCCCTCAGGTCAGAAGGTGTCCAGTATGCTACTGGGGAAGAGCGGAGGGCAATTCCAAGTAGCTCCAGAAAGAGTGAAGCGTCTGGGCCAAAGCTGAAAAGATGCTCAGTCATGGATGTATCTGGAAGTGAAAAGAAGATTCGATGCGGTAAAGAACAATATTACATAGGAACTTGGAATGTAAGATCTATGAATCAAGGCAAGCTGGATGTGGTCAAACATGAGATGACAAGATTGAACGTCGACATCTTGGGAATCAGCGAATTGAAATGGACGGGAATGGGTGAATTTAATTCAGGTGACCATTACATCTACTACTGTGGGCAAGAAACACTTAGAAGAAATGGAGTAGCCCTCATATCAATAAGAGAGTGGGAAAGGCAGTAATGGGGTACAACCTCAAAAACGACAAAATGATCTCAGTGAGAATCCAAAGCAAACCATTCAACATCACAGTAATCCAAGTCTATGCCCCAAACTCTGATACTGAAGAAGCTGAAGTTGACCAGTTCTGTGAATACCTACAACACCTTTTAGAACTAGCACCAAAAAAAGATGTCCTTTTCATCATAGGGCATTGGAATGCTAAAGTAGGAAATCAAGAAATAATTGGAATAACAGGCAAGTTTGGCCTTGGAGTACAAAATGAAGCAGGGCAAAGACTAATAGAGTTTTGTCAAGAGAACAAGCTGGTTATAGCAAACACTCTTTTCCAACAACACAAGAGATGACTCTACACATGGACATCACCAGATGGTCAATACCAAAACTAGATTGATTATGTACTATCAGGCCCAGCCCAAGAACAACAACAAGGCAGTCCAGTCCAGTATAGTTCCTTTATTAGCTTGCACCTAATAGACAGAATCTCACCAGACTAAACCTAAGCTAAAGCAACTAGTGGCTATACCCTGTGAGATTCTAGGGAGGGCCAGTCTCAGCTTCTTCACCTTCTCACGGTCCTGCTGCAGGCTGAGGAAGCACTTGCTCAGGAATGCTCCCCCTCCCTCCTGATAACCTTGATCCTCCATTCCAGAATCCTCTTCACACATGCCTTCCACTACATGTACTTTGCAGCCAAAGATGGAGAAGTTCTATACAGTCAGCAAAAACAAGACCAGGAGCTGACTGTGGCTCAGATTATGAGCTTCTTATTGCCAAATGTAGGCTTAAGTTGAAGAACGTAGGGAAAACCACTAGACCACTCAGGTATGACTTAAATCATATTCCTTGTGAGTACACAATGAAGGTGATTAATAGATTTAGGGGATTAGATTTGGTAGCCTATGGACAGAGGTTCGTAACATTGTACAGGAGACAGCAACTAAAACCATCCCAAAGTAAAAGAATTGCAAGAAAGCAAAGTGGCTGTCTGATGAGGCTTTACAAATAGCTGTGGAAAGAAGGAATGTGAAAAGCAAGGGTGAAAAGGAAAGATATAACCAACTGAATGCAGACTTCCAGAGACTAGCAAGGAGAGATAAGAAGGCCTTCTTAAATGAACAGTGCAAAGAAATCGAGGAAAACAATAGAAAGGGGAAGACTAGAGATCTCTTCAAGAAAATTGGAGATATCAAGGGAACGTTTTGTGCAAAGATGGGCATGATAAAGGACAAAAAAGGCAGGGAGCTAACAGAAGCAGAAGAGATTAAGAAGAGTGGCAAGAATACACAGAAGAACTATACAAGAAAGATCTTAATCTCCCTGCTGTCCACGCTGGTGTGATCACTGACCTTGAGCTGGACATCCTAGAGAGGGAAGTCAAGTGGGCCTTAAGAAGCATTACTAACAACAAAGCTAGCAGATGTGACAGCTGAGCTATTTAAAATACTAAAAGATGATGCTGTTAAAGTGCTGCACTCAATATGCCAACAAGCTTGGAAACTCAACAGTGGCCACAGGATTGGAAAAGGTCAGTTTATGTTCCAATTCCAAAGAAGGGCAATGCCAAAGAATGCTCAAACTACCACACAATTGCACTCATTTCACATGCTAGCAAGGTTATGCTCAAAATCCTACAAGCTAGGCTTCAGCAGTACATGAACTGAGAATTACTGGATGTACAAGCTGGGTTTCGAAGAGGCAGAGGAACTAGAGATCAAATTGCCAACATTCACTGATTCATGGAGAAAACACGAGAGTTCCAGAAAAACATCTACTCCTGCTTCATTGACTATGCAAAAGCCTTTGATTGTGTGGATCACAACAAACTGTGGCAAATTCTTAAAGAGATAGGGTACCAGACCACCTTACCTGTCTCCTGAGAAATCTGTATGTGGGCCAAGAAGCAACAGTTAGAACCGGTCATGGAACAATCGATTGGTTCAAAATAGGAAAAGGCTTATTTAACTTATATGCAGAGTACATCATGAGAAATGCCAGGCTGGAAGAATCACAAGCCAGAATTAAGATTGCAGGGAGAAATATCAACAACCTCAAATATGCAGATGATACCACCCTAATGGCAGAAAATGAAGAAGAACTAAAGAGCCTCTTGATGAGGGTGAAAGAGGAAAGTGCAAAAGCTGGCTTGAAACTCAACATTAAAAAAACTAAGATCATGGCATCTGGACCCATCAATTCCTGGCAAATAGAAGGGGTAGAAATGGAAGCAGTAACAGACTTTATTTATTTGGGCTCCAAGATCACCACAGACAGAGACTGCAGCCATGAAATTAAAAGATGCTTGCTCCTTGGGAGGAAAGCTATGGCAAACCTAGACAGCATATTAAAAAGCAGGGACATCACCTTGCCGACAAAGATCTGCATAATGAAAGCTATGGTTTTTCCGGTAGCAATGTATGGCTGTGAGAGCTGGACCATAAGAAAGGCTGAGTGCCGAAGAATTGATGCTTTTGAATTGTGGTGCTGGAGAAGACTCTTACGAGTCCCTTGGACTGCTAGAAGGTCAAATCAGTCAATCCTAAAGGAAATCAACCCTGACTGCTCATTGGAAGGATTGATACTGAAGCTCAAGCTCAGATACTTTGGCCACCTAATGTGAAGAGAGAACTCTTTGGAAAAGACCCTGATACTGGGAAAGACTGAAGGCAAAAAGAGAAGGGGATGGCAGAGGATGAGATGGTTAGATAGTATCACTGAAGCAATGAACATGAAATTGAGCAAACTCCGGGAGGCAGTGAAGGACAGGAAGGCCTGGAGCGACATGGTTCATGGGGTCACAAAGAGTTGGACACGACTTAACGACTGAACAAATGATCAAGACATTTATTTTAGAAACAGAAACGTTTTACCAATTTCTCCCTTAATAATAGTATTTTATCTTAACCAACTTAAGCTAAGCTAAAACAGGGCTGCAGTGCTATGGCTCAGTTGTATAAAGATAGACTGAGTAAAAGAGAATGCCTCTCTATAAAGTCCAGCACATAGAGGACATCAGTCATAAAAGTTTGAGGAGTGGGGAAATAAATCCCACAGGGAAGTGAGGTGATACAAAGAGACAGCACTTTTCCACTGCAAAAATGGAAATTGCAGACTAGAAAGTGTATTTCTTACTATAATCCCATATTCTTTGTTATACACTCTTACCTTAACAACAGGTTAGCTCTTTATTTTGTTTATAAGCATTTCTACAGTGAGGCATTCAGCTTCACCACATGCAAGTCTGTGTCAATAAACCTTTGGTGAAGCAAACTGAGACAAGAATCTGCAATTATCCATGCCTTCCACTTCTGATTGCTTCCAGATGTCACCAGTAAGGCAGGTGGAGATATACATTTCCCAGCAGTTCGTTCTATGTTTGACAAAAACAGTGCCATAATATGAATGTTACATTTTCTTGTAGCTTATAAACCTTCAATCTATAACCTGTGCTTTCATGCAGGAGGACTGATGAAGAAAAGAAAATCCAATTCCATTTATTTTAATAGAAATTAAAATAAATAGTAAATAGTTCTTAAAACACCTACATAGTATACATTACATTCTGCGTGGATTAGGCACTAATGAAGTCAATAATGCTGCAATTTACAGTCCATTTACTCTGGAGTTGTTGCCTAAATCAGTGAAATGGTTTTCAGTTTAGGTTGGCAGAAGACAAGACACCTGTCTCCTAAATACAAAAACGTAGAATGCTAGACCATCAGTACAGCTAGTTTAGTACTTTGTATATTGACTGGCAAAGCTTATAAGTTTTTCCTGAACTGGCTCTCCCATTAAGCTACAACCCTCTGAAATAGAGTTTGGAAGTTGAAGGTGTAATCCTAAGCATGCTTATTTATATCCATAGAATTCAGTGGAGATTATTCCTGGAGAAACCTGTTCAGGACTATGCTGTCAGTCCTTAGGCAAGACCTTACAACTTCGTATAAATCCCTCAGTGATACAGGAAAGCCACAGCATCACTTTTCCAGCCACAGATCTAAAATGCAGAGTGTCCTGATGATACCTGACCCCATACCGATGGATGATCTCACCCAGCAGCATCATGCAGATGTTGAATAAGAAGATTAAAACAACAGAATAGTTAAGACATATTTCCAATAGTCATACAGGGCAAAAGACAATAATCAATTCCATGAAATTCAACCTCATAGTGGTACCCCAAATGCTCTACCCTAGTCCCTGTGGAAAGAGCAAGATTTTCTGTGCTTTCTTGAAGGCAGGCAAGGTTGGGACTGTGCAGAGGGAACAGAGGTGCAGCAACAAAAAGAAGGTAACCTCCTGGGTTCCAGAAGATGACAATGCTTAATGGATGGAGTTTGAAGCATGCCAACTCTGTCAGACACAATAGGAGGGAGGTGTTCCTGCAAATATCCAAGTCCTATGCCATGTAGGGCTTTATAGATGACAAGCAGCACCTTGAATTGCAGTGCCTGGTAGCATGTCTATAACTACTCACTCCACTGCATTCTGGACCCATTGTAGCTTCTGAATGGTCTTCAAGGACACCCTCATGTAAAGCACACTGCAGTAGTCCATGCACATGACTAAATCATGGATGACAGTGAGTAGGGCTTCCCCATCCAGGAAAGGGTGAAATTGGTGCACCAGATGAATCTGTACAAAGGATTTATGGCCACAGCTGCCATGTGGTCCACAAACAGGAGCTGTGAGTTGGACTGAGCTAAGCCTTGAGTTGTCCTCTACTGCTGCTTGAAAAATTGCCAGTGCTATTCTTCTTGGCTTGTAGTGCACCAGGGGCTTCCTGGATTGTCACTTGCCGTCCTACTCATCAGCAGCCAATTTTCAACAGATTTTACAATTTTTACAATGTATTTTTATTTTCAATTTTTGTAAGTATGTTTTTATGTCACTTCTAGGCTTGATCCTTTATCTTTAACAGCAGATATGGACAGACCATGTCCTATAGGTCACATGCAGCCCTCAACCACTACCTGGGTATCCCATTGCACAGAGAGCGATCTTGTTGAAGAACACAGGAAGAGAAGGGTTTTCAACTCATTCAGGTCTGAATATGTGTGCATCTGTGCAAAAGAGACCAAAGGGCATGAATGTGGCATGGGTGAATGTGTCATGGTCCCCTTTATAATTCTTCTCTACTTGTGCAGCTCTTAAAGAGCTTTGGTAGGGCCAATGCAGATGCCCCATCAACCCTCAAAGATTGCTCACTTTTGGTTTAAGACCATCACATTTGTCCTGGGTAATTCAGCTCTGGCTTTAACCTTTTTTATTCCATACTTCAACATTCTCAATTCTAGGTTCTCCATTACACTGTATTTTGCAGATAAATGGAAAGATCAAAAACAAAGCATTCATGCTAATAATGAAAGAAGGCAAATAGCTCTCTGCAAATGTTGCCTCTTTGGCAGAACTACAGATGAGGTAGGAGATAATTGCTCTAAGCTAATCCTATTCCAATTGCTCTGTCCAATAACCCATGGCATATATATTTTATTTCTCAACAGAGTTTTTTTTTAAAAAAAGAATACATACTATATAAAGATATAAGAAAATGGAATATTGTACTGGGTGGATATCATAACTCTCTTTATTGTTTGGAATATGTACAAAAACATACTGTAGTATAGAAACCTACCTAGGTAAAATAGCCAATGCCTCAAGGGAGTTTCATATAAACTAACTTCTACCATTAACTATGTCTGGTTTCACTTTAATAAATGCATCTTCTTCCACATGTTTTTACTTTTTATAGTATACTCTTTCATTGCTGCCTCTGTCCTATTTAAGTTGCTGCCTTGTAAATATTATAGAAATAGCTATATTATACATATTATAAAAGTAATGTATGATAAGATGAGGGAAGAAGTAAAGATTCAAAAATCAGTATTTCCTAATAGTTTTTCATACATTTACGTCTTAATTTTTAAAAATAATAATCTAGTAAGCATCTTCTCCTTTTATATAAACTTTACAAAACATTGAAACTGAATGAAAACCATCAAAAATCTTGGAAAACACAATTAAGATAATGGTGTGATAATAGTCCTGCTCAAAGCATAAAATCAGGATATATGTATAAAATTACAGAGCTTAAGGATAAAGAGTCATAAAGAAATGGCTTAAAGAGCAGGAAGTGGCCACTGATGTTCCCCTGCATTGCTATTCATTCTCTATTGCATGCATAGGCTCTTTATAGATGTATGTGAAAACAAGTCCATCTTTAGAGTTCTTGGGGTTCTCTGAGCTTGGTTCTTTTCTTGCAAACGTTTCATTACCCGGCTAGGTAACATCTTCAGTGCTAAAATGGTCTGGGGTTTGCTCTCTATTTATGTGCTGTGGCCTGCCTCCCAGTTCTGGTAAGGGTGGGGGTTTTGTTTTGCTCCTCTGGTAGTTCTTTGATTGGCATATGTTTGCTGCTTGATTGTGTGCCTGGTGGTGACCTTTGCTTATCTGGGTGATGATTGCTGGTGATTGAATGCTGGTGAGGCGATCTTCTGATCTTTTGTCTCTTTTGAATAGTATGTAGATGCTGTTTATCTCTATGTGTCTGTTAATTGCTGCCTTGTCTGAATACCAGGCTTCCAAGAATTCTCTTGCATATTTGGATTTGGCTTGGTCTAAAACGCTGACAGTTTCCCAGTTATAATTATATTATACATATTATAAAAGTAATGTATGATAAGATGGTTGAGTCCATGTGTTGTGAGATTAAGGAATTTTCATCATGTCTTCTGACTGCTAGTTGGTGCTCATGGATGCGCTCTGCTAGTCTTCTGCCTGCCTGTCCTACATAGTGTTTGTTACAGTCCTTACCCTGTATGTTGTAGATGACTCCTGTTTTTTCTTCTTGGGCTACTGGGTCTTTTGGTTTACTTAGGGTATTTTGGAGTGATTTTGTTGGTTTATGTGCTACAGGGAAATCCATCTTTTCCTGTACCTCATATTTAAGCACTGTTATTTAGCAACATGGAGAAGAGCTACTTGAAACTGAAGAATATGGTAGTACAGAAACTCATGTATATACCTGATTACAGAAGAAAATCCAATTTGGTTTAGTACACCCATCTCCTAGCATTTGAGCACTTGGACAAGTATATTAATTCTAATGGTTCTAACATATGGAGAAAGCATTTCTAATAATCAGAAGAGGCACTATAGAATATATTGCTGAACACCAGTGGAAAGCTTACACTTTTATGAAAACACTGTCTTCCTGGATAGTATGGCTTTAATAATTCCAAAACAATGTCAGTGCTTGAGCCAGAGTATCAGGATAATGCCAGCAGCACAAGTACACATAAGTAGAGTTTGGAAGGTCACAAGTGATTTCATTTTGGCTGATTGCCACCTAAGATTAATATATTCAACATAATTAATTCAACCAGAGGTTACCAGAGCATGCATCAGCATGGCAAAACAACCTCTAACCAGGAAAAACTGCAGCTGACAACAATCCTAAATTAATTAAAGATGCTTTGGACCACTGAGAAGCCATTACAGAAACTAAAAACAATGGATTATCAAGCTGATTGTAATCCTTTTTCCAACCTACAATGTATGCATTTTGTAATATGAACAACTCTCAGGACAGCTGTTTTTATTATTACTTTAAATCCAGTACTACTACTGGTTTTCACTCTGTGTGCAGCTTGCAGGATCTGTGATGAATGAATACATAGGACATATGCAAATCTTGGACATAAGGGCTTGAGTTCAAATATACCTTTGCAAAGGGGAAATGTTTCATGTAAGACAATCTCCATTTGAATTCACTGTTCCTCATGTCTCGGCACTGATGCTAGGATTTGGAAGACACAATTCCCTCAATGTGCCTGCAAGAAGTAGTACATGACAACCAAAACTTCTATTATATTACATTCACATATTTGAGGTGCTCTGTACAAATTAGAACCCTTTTAGGGTGGTAGATCTATTACAGGCCTTGAGGACCCAGCAAATGCTCAGTGTTACTGCTTTCTATTTTACCTCCTATTCCATGAATTCTAGAAGGTCTCTGAAACTTCACAAGCAGCTTTCGGGTAGAGCCCAAAAGATCTGCTCTACAAAAGACGAATCAGGGAAATGCCATTTTCTTTAGATTCTGGCTGATAGTAGAAGAATCTGAGATTTTCAAACTCTGCCTTTGATTTTTTTTGGGGGGGGGCGTTCATCTCTTTTGTGGTTCTCTACTGGTAAGACAGATTGCTCAATAGTTGGTCTGATTTTGAGATTTTTAAAAAATGCAATTTTATTTAAGTATAACTGTATTTTTAAAAAATAAGTCTGAAGTCTTAATAGAAAAAAGAGGTAAAGTCACCAATGTTATTGACTTTTATTTCATCCTAAGATTCATTGAATCACAACTGACCTTGCTTCTGATGAGTAGTGTTCATTATTAAACTGCTTTTGATAGAGCTAAGTGGTCAATTTGCATAAAACCATTGCTAATTTGAGACCTAGTTTGTGTAAATAATGAATATATGCATGTATACATACACACACAGTTTTCCAGTTCATAAAAGTGAATAGGTTTCTGGCATGAGTTCATGGGTCTTTCATTATATGCAATAGGTTTCCCACATAAGTAGAGTTATTAGCTACCAACCTGTCATTAGAACCAACATTGGAATACTTTATTTATTCATTTGTTTACTTATTCCTTAGCCAATAAATTAATCTGATGGTCCTTGGGCTAGAATAAACAAGCGGGATACTACTTTGGTTAGGGGTGGCAAACCCTTGGTAAAGGATGCTGGGAGGACAGGTGTCCAAGGAGGGGACAAATAACGAAACAAACTATTCTTTCTACATATGTGCATGCAATGTTGTGACACAAGTACAAAAGGGTGAAGTTTACATATGAGATATTATGATGCAGTTTCATCATTTTGGTGACACTGTGGTTAGGAACAGATACCTACAGCTGGGTACTTCAGATGGTTCCCCCTTCCTAACATAGATCTGGTCATAAATCAGCACTTCAATGTAGCAAGTTATATTCTCTCCCCCCACCTGCCCCCTAGCTACATAGCTGAGCCTTTGGTATTCATTTCAGTCTAGGCTCTGCCTCCCTTTCAGTCATGGAAGTCAGCAGTTTCTTTTCCTTGAGTTGGAAGATTTCTGATAATCAAGCTGGTGACCACACCTTATCAGTCTACATGGGGTCCATCTCTTGTTCTGAGAATCTATATTTGAGAAACTATCTTTTGTTTTGAGATCATCTCTTATTGAGTCTTATTAGCAGCTTTCATTCTTCATTTCAGTAAATAATTTATACAAGCTGCATAAGCTGAAATCCACTAAGCAAATTATTCCGCATGATCTGCTTTTTACTCCATCTTTACGATATGCTTTACTCCATCTTTAATACATGCCCATTTATGCCATCACAAATATATATGACACAAGATATATATGGTGGGTGTCTATGGGTGTGAATGTATGGGTGAAAAAACATCTATAACTCAATATATATGATTTCCACTTAGAAATAATAATATAATTATAGGACAAATTCAGATTATGTTGTTCTCTGGGAAACCCAAATCAATGTAATATCTTTTACTTAGGAACCAGATACCTTCTGTAATAACTTCCACAATATTCAGTGTATCCACTATAAAGATGTTTTTAGATCTATTCCCCATTAAAGGAATTGCAACCAATTAATATAAATTTGAATCAATGGAGTTAATGCAGTTTTATTTTATATTTGTAATCTTATCCAGCAAATATTGTACAAAGGAGCATAGTAGCTGGTTTATTTCAATATAGCATAAACATAGGTGAATATGCTTAAATATACATTTATTGTTACAGATAGTCTGTGATGTGGATTTCTGGATTTTCTTTAACCTCAGAATTAGCACATAAGAGGATATCCCAATAAAACCTAAATCAAAATAAAACTATTTGAAAAAAAAAGCTCACTTTACATTGGGGGAAGGAGCACGAAGAGGATTAAAGGAACTTATTCTGTACTACAATATCTGAAGAACATCACAAAAGACTAAGTGATATTTCCAAAATTCTCTACAAAGTCACATTTTCTCAGAGAATTTCTGTGTGAATACTCATAGCATGCCAAGCTTTTCTAAAAACATAATTAATCTGATAGAAATAATAGAAAACATCATTTTCATTCTAGTATCTCTAAATCATTATGGTAATGCTTTTTCCATCTGGACTTATGTAATACATACGTTGCACCTTATTGCAATATATATTTTACATCAGAATATAGAATCCATAGCATATTTTCAGATTGCTTTCATTCTTGAGATACTTTAATTTGCAAAGGAACACTAAATATTGCTATGCCTATTAATAAATCAGAATATGTATTTACATTCCAGCCACATGATGGAGCTACAAAACAAACTGAATTTATAATACACAATATTTGTTTAATAATGTTAATCATTATATTGTAAGTCAAAAAACACAAACGTATTTCAAAATATTGATGACCAATTAATAATCAACTTCAGTACATAATTGCACATTTTATTTTTTATTTATATTTATTAAGACCTTTTTTCATAGAATAAAAGACAAATCTAAAGGAAAAAAAGAGAGAGAGAGAGAGAAATAGAAAGTGCAAGAAATGAAAAAGAGAGAGAAAAAACTAAAGAAATATATGAATGACTTCCAACCATTTTTTAAACAGATAGTTACAATCGTATTGTCCCTCCTCCCTCTTAGATGCCATTCAAGCCTCTTCAGCCCCTCATTTAATTCAAGTCTGACTTAATCTCTGAATCCATAAATCATAAAATAAAAGAATAAGAATGTTCTAAGAAAATTGCAAAGAACAAAATAAACTATGAACCATGATCATGCTCCTCAAAAAAACATAAATAAAAATAGCATTATTTATTCATTTGAACTAAAAAGGTGTTCGTTTGACACTTAACAAGACAATGCATAGAAACACATACATGTTCATTATTATTATTATTATTTAGGAGGAGGTACTAAACTGTCTTATATTGGGTTCACATTTGATTGATTATGACCTTCAAGGTTTCTTTCTTTATAACTTACTTATAAATCAGTTTTATAAACTCACCCAAGTCATAATGACTCTTGGAAGTGTACAAGTTGAAAACTGGTTCCTGGTCATTCATCAGTAAGATAAGAAGAATATAAATCTTCTGCAGCTTATTTTGAAACATTATACAGTTTTTTTTTCCCTTTTATTATTGAGTAGAACAAAAAATATACAATCCACAACATTATAAAGAATGAAGAAACAAAAACAAATAACAGCTTAAAAACCAATAGCATACAGGGCATATATTAGTGGATACATATACATATATAAAAGTTCTACATAAGCATTTCAATGCTTCAAATTTTATTATAATCTTCCTCTGCTAATCAACATTGATAAGTGATTCATTTATAAATTCCTAATAACATAACTCTGCAGGTCACTGAGTAGTTGTTATCTTTCCAGTGCTGAAGAATAGCTCTAAGTAGGACACAGAGATTCCACATTCTTTGTCCAGATGTTAACTTCCATGTGGTAATATACTTCAAAAGAATATGAACATCTGAAAATACTAAATCCTATCTAATACATGTAATAACTTCCAACAAAATTGAACAATTATAGGACAATGTACAAACATATGTTTAAATGAAACATTCATCTCATTTCATCTCCAACATCACAATTTACTACTGTTTAAAAGTTGCATTAAGCATTTATAAAAATGTGTTATTATTTATTAAAATGTTTGAAAACCAACCTTCAGTCTTTCAGTTACCAGGAAGATAACCCATAATACAGTAAAAACATAGGAAGGCAGTATCACGATAAACACAAGGAATGCATGAAATATAATGATATGGACCAGGAGAGAATCAACAAATAGAATATCTGGAGAAAATAAAAACTTACACAGAAAGATCTCCCATCAAATGCTAATCACCCTTCCTTTGAAAGGCATATTTCATCATCAGATTTCCAGAACCAAGAAAGCTGTTTCTTTCACTAACACATAAGATGCCTGTAGCCTTTAGAGAAGAGCTTCTCCTGATTATTACAATCTCAGACAGGCTAGTATGGAGAGATGTTTTCTTACAGATATTTGAGGCCAGACCACTCAGGTTTGACGGGAAGACTCCAACATTTTGACCAACTGTTTAACTAACCCTAACTGTCATTTTTATGAATGAAATAAATAAGGATGAAAGGTGGTAATGTGGGTAGAATAGTCTGCATATGTCAGGGTTAGCCCAGGAAACTCCAGGAGACAGTACAGATTTAATCCAGCAAGGTTTAATGGCCTTTCTCCCGTTACAGAAATCTTCTCAGAGTGAGAGCAAATTCCAGGGTCACCCTCCCAACCTCCCTTGCATTCTTTAGGGAGGGTTCAGTCTCATCCTCTTATCAGTTCCTCGTTGCTCTGGCGACGAGAGTAAATTCTTAACCCCCCTGGTCCTGACTCTCACAGCATACTCTGCATATCCACACACATACACAAATAGCATAAGTCCCTTTATACTATTTATCCATAAAAAACAGAATGCTTTAAATGCAATGTGAGGGTAGGGGGAGAGAAATTAAGGAGAAATCTTGAATGTAATATTTCCATTTTCTATAACAGTTTAAACTATTAGTCCATAATCCAAAGAAATAATTGCGTGTGTGGGCAGGACCATGAATGGAAGCAAAGCTTGCTTTCAGGCTTTCATAATCATGAAGGTATGGCCATATATACTATATAAAGACAATTTACTATTCTGATTAGGAGCTAACTTCCATCAGCATTTTTTTTTAATTATTATAAAATAATCTTACCCAGCTGGCATGGCCAGTGATAAAGGAAGTTGGAAATTATACCTCACCAACATTAGAGGGTAACACATTGACAACCTCATTCCTTTAAGCCTCAAGTTAAACCTCACAAAGGGAAGACATCATGTAAACCTGGCTGGGGGACCCTCTTTTCTAAATTTAATCTCTTCCCAATTCCATTGGTTTTTAAAGAGAGATCTTTCCCTGCTAAAATTTAGCATCTATGGGACATGACGAAGAAACCTACTCTTTTCCAAGTTTTCAACAATGTGTGGTGTGAAAAAGTATTTCCTTTTGTCAGTCCTGAATCTCTCTGCATTAGTCTCATTGGATGACTTCCAATCCTAACGTTTTAAGGTGAAGTGGGATGACTCCTCTCTATCCCATTAAGTTTGCCATCATGATTTGCTATACCTCCATCTTGTCTCCTCTTACCCTTCTTTATGACAAACTAACAAGTTTATGCTATTTTCTCCCATGCTACTATTAAGCAAACTCTCATAGTCTCAGGTTCATGGCACTTCTACAGTTGTTTGCTTTTAATATAGTACCGTTATTTTCTAATATAGTATTGCTGTTCTTTATTTTCAAGGGCCTTTCTGGATATTCTCCACTGAGGAGAGTAAGGTATAGCTACGGGAGCAAAGATCAACTCAGCTTAATCAGAACAAGTAAATAAAATTTAAAACCTTACAGTTACAGTTTCTGTTATTCTTTTTGAAAAATAATCCTCTAATATGTTGCCAGCATCTGTAAAATTATAGGAAAATAACATTGGTGATGGAATGTAAAGACATTGCCTCTTACCATTATTAATTTATATCCGATGATCAATTTTTCTCTGCCCTTAAAAAAAAACTAAAAAGAACTGCATGAATATTGCCAATAAGTATAGTAGTAAAGTTGTTAAAAGCACAGTTTTCTGTCCAGGGATTTCTAATTAACCTAAATCAAACTCCAAAGCTTTTTACAGGGAATCATTTAATTTTCCTAATAAAAATTATGCAGGACCATATTCTTCAAAATAATGTATGCAAAACCTTTGCTTTTAAGAAAATTTATGTATTTCAACCACAGAAGTGATTTTACAATAAATAATAAATACTATATAAAGTTGAACACTGACCCCTAGTAGTCAGACTGAAAAATGCTTAACAGTGATCCACTATACACATTTCAGTTCCTACAGGAACCAGTAAAATAATGAAGGAATTGAAACATCATATCCTTATTATTTCTTATACCTTTTGAAAGTAGCATTACAGGAAATACCATAATTGGTCTTGAGTTTAAAAAATGTTCTAAAATGACTTTTGAACTTTAAAAAGTCTAGTTTGCTATATATAAAAGATATTCAAAATGCAGTGTTGCTATTTCTGTGAAAGGAACTCTATTAATACTGTCAAAAATTTGCCTTATGTACCACTAGTGGCAATTAATAAAATAGAAAAGTCATTTTAGACCCCTGAAGTTTCGGAAGTTTGTTAAGAAGAGAGAGGCCAGAAGATAAAGACATATTAAAGACAAAAATATAGCACATGCTACATCCTCCTCCTCACCTCAAACTTCTAACACCATCCAGTTGATACCTCACAACATAGTTAAGCGACTTGCACAACCAAATAAATCAATTAATTCCACCTATGATTAAGAATGTATTTGCCCTTTCTGAATAAATTGATGAAAGGTCACTTACAATATAGCATAAGAGCAATCTTTTATTGCTGTTTTCATTTTGAAACACTTATTAACAATGTACAGAGGAAAACCAGTAATGAAAACACTGGCTTGTATCTGGACCTAGACAAAGCTAGGGTCAGCCTATTATTTCCGTGAGGTCATTTAATTATTACTATCTTAAATCCCATTCCAATGAATTCAGCCCAGTTGCCTTACTATTCTAGTTCCTTCTGTTTACATTCTAAGAAATTTCACATATTTGATTGTCACAGGCACATTACAAAAGGAAGGTATAATTGTTTCTAAAATGTATACACAATATACAGTATATTGAAAAATCCCTGTGAAGAATAACATACAGTACAAGACTAACCCAGAAAATATGAGTGAAGTAGAAATGACAAACATATACACACATACAGAGAGAGAAAGAGAGAGAGGGTATGTGTTTAAAAAGAAAGAATGGAAATAGTGTAAACTTTAATAGCATAATGGTCTTCTCTGGTATACAAGAAAATCTGGCAGAGATTTTCATAGCAATTAGTGCTATCCATGGGGCTATGGTGGTATCTCCTAGAGAGTTGTTAAAGTTCATTGTTTCCAGATGGGAAAGAGAAAAAAAACAGGATTGATTTCAGCAGTTATTAAAACTATTAATAACATCTAGATGTCCAGTTGTAAAAATACATCTATTTTCCCATTTGATTACTATGATACAGTACTGTAAGTACTGGTCCTGCTTCAGTTTTGTAATATTGCAAGTAAAAAAAGTAAAGATTTCACTCATATGATATCTTTTTCTGAATTCTGTGTCTTTTATATGTTAAACAGGTGAACTAGTGCTAGAGAAAACATTCATAATGGGTATATTCTCATGACACAGTAAAGCTAGTATTCTGGCTTATCAGGGATCTTGGTGCTAGCTGATGCCCCTGCTACTGAGTCTTAATCTGAGAAAGTGCAACTAGCAAGCCATGGAGGGCTTCATGCATAGTTTGATTGCTATTTCTTGTGAACTAGGAATTCTAGCTTGTCCCTATTGACCTTATCTTGTTTTGGGGCATGCACATTTGAAAGATGAGCCAGCAGAAACCACTTATTTGTAGTTCAAACCCAGCCATTATCTGACAGCACTGCAAAGAGAATATTTTCACAAGTACATATCCATGTATTATGTAACACTCTGGTGCAACATTGAATGTTCTCAGAGGGTGTGCATTGTTCAGACAGAGTTTTATCAAATGCTGCTGTCTTTGACTCATATGTCAGGTTCTTTGGCAGTTTCTTTTCCAACCATGATTCTCCCAGTTCTCTTTAGCAAGATTTATTGAAATTAATATGAGGGAGTTTATAAGAATTCCAGCAATTCAACTCGTTCCTATTTAGAACCAATATATTACTGTACCTTAGGACAGAGATTTTCTGATTTCTGTCTAACAAGCTCAGATTAAATCCTGTTAAGATGGAGTTACTAGTCATCAGTAAACATCTGGGCACATCAGTCCCTCTGGAAAGGACATGCTCACCATAAAACAGGTGATTTATGACTTGGGAGCCCTCCTGGTTTAATAGCTCCTGGTTACATGGTAGATGGAAGGTACTGCTACGGGGGCTTTGCCCAGCTTCAGCTGGTGCACCAGTTATGACCCTACCTGGACCAGGATGTCCTGACATCAGTAATTCATGATTAGACTACTGCAATGCACTATATATAAGTTTGCCTTTGGAGGCATTCTGGAAGTGGTAACAACTACACAAACTCTAAATCAAGCTGGTACTGGGAATTTAAATGCTTCTCCAAAGTCTCAGAATTGTCTCAAAGTCCAATCTACCTCAATATCTCTGAGTCCCAAAGTACAATCACAAAAGAAAAATTCCCCCAAATGAAATCCAATTTCCAGCCTATGCAACGATCCTTTCTCCACTAGAGTGACCGCCCACATTCTCCACCACTCTTGGGATTGAGAAGAGATAGAGAACTTATTTCCACCTCTCTCAGAATCTTTGTCTCTAGTGGCACAATCACTGCAGAAGGCAACAATGTACAGTGCAAGGGTTGCATAGGATTATTAAATCAAACCTTGAATATAGTTGTCCCTTTAATACATTTCTCAGTTCCAGCACAATTAACTAGAGGTACACATCACCAATCAATACAGTTTTACCAACTAATGTAAGCAGAGAGGTTATCTTAATTAGGAATCAGATTGTTACAAAATTGTCTTGTAGTTCCTTGATTTCAGAAAGATCTCCAGTGTGGAAAAAAAATAATGAGAGAAGCAGAAAGTGAAGAGGAAGAAAAAAATAACTAGCTATTAAACAGAGAAACTTTTAAAACTTTAAAAACAGAACTCTGCTACACAAGATTTTATTATATATACATATAATAAATTTGAAACCATTATATGATATTTGCCCACAGTTTATTCTGTGTTTTTCTATTGAAGAGTTTAAGATAAGAGAGTGCTGAAATTAATCTCCAAGGTCACAAACCTTATTATAATCTTAATTATAGCTTTACATGCCACTTGTGCCTAGCTATGAGGTAGCACATGATCAAACTTGTTAATCTTTCTCAAAAAAGAGAGCCAATTTGGTGTAGCGATTAAAGCATCAGGCTAGAAACTGGGACACTGTGAATTCTAGTCCCACCTTGGGCACAAAGCCAGCTGCTTGATCTTGGCCAGTCACTCTTTCACAGCCCTAGGATGAAGGCAATGGCAAACCACTTCCAAAAATTTTGCCAAGAAAACTGCAGGGACTAGTCCAGGCAATTGCCTGGAATCAACAGTGACTTGAAGGCACACACACACAATCTCAAAAAGCACAGTTGGACAGATCTGGCTAGGACTTGGATGGCAGGAGGTTGCAAATGGTGATCATGAGATGTCACACCTAACAACTCTGCAGGATTCACCTAACAATGGCAACTAGAACTGCTAGAACTGCCGTTGTAAGTTGGCACAGTCACATGACGTCACACTTTATGACTACATCACTTAGCAATGGAGTTACCAGTCTCAATTACCATTGTTAACTGAGGACCTGTATAAATCTGTTAAATAATTCAAGTTCTGTCTCAGCAAACAACTAAAAACAGTGTATTCCATCAAACCCCATACTTAAGGTTTTTTTTTTCCGGTACCAAAAATAAATCACCTTCCACAAATTATGGCTGTACAAGGCATTCAAAGAGGTGCTTAGGAAAGCATGTTAGCAAAAATGAAGCACTTCCCTTCAAAGTGCTAAAGCAGCTATGTCTTTTTCAAAGCTTGGGCAGCTGCCTGAAAAGTGCTTATGCACAGGCAATACCCCTTTTGGAACCACAAGCAGTGTAAAATGGCTGTGCATGTACAACAATACACTGAGCACTTGGGACAGCCTTCAAAGGATATAGCTGCTTTAATGTTTTGAAGAAGGGTGCTTTGGCCATACTAACAGGCTTTTTGAAAGACCTCTTTTGAATGCTTTGCACAGTTATATTACAATTGCTAGTTCATAGCATTTTCCATTAAACACATTGTTTTAAACAGTACTGCACACTCAAAATGTATTTCATATGTGTATCAAAACTATACTGTGTGCATGAACATAAACATTAAAAAGGTTTAATATGTTTATATTTATAGCATTTTATAAATGTTGTTTTTTATCATCAAAAATGTTGGGACAAATTAAAGAGCAGGGAAAACATATGAGGTGAAAAAAATATTAAAGCACTTTTTAATACTAAAATAGATATGCAGTCAGCTCTAGCCTCGTGCCGTTCATTATTCACTTTCATTTTTTATTTTGATTTACTGCAAAATCCAAAGTCAAATACCAGTGTTTAATTCACTAAGTCATTAGAGCAGAAAATGCCAGAATTCAAAGAACAATAATTACTTAGGAAGGTATGATAATAAGTGAATGTTTGGATTTAATTGGAACATTTGGCATTGTCATCCCCTATTGATATTTAATTTGCAACAGCTTGAAAAAAAAACTATTATTTATACTTCCTATTTCTGATCCACAGGTAACTTATCTCCAGCGTAGACTTGGCAGAGATTATTTTTTGTTGAGGGAGTTAAAGGCACTGTGATCCATGCCCCACTTGGCTCCTTCAGAGAGGCGGGGGGGGGGGAGTGTGAATATTGGATTCCAGTGGTGGTTAACACTTCTCTCAGCAAGGGATAGTTCTGCCAGCCTCAAAAAAGGCAATTATGCCATGTCCAGAAGAGGCTATATTTTGATCTGGCTGTGTTGGGCAATAGGCTTCCAATTTCCCCCTTTTAAGGAAGATTCTGGAGAACGTGGTGGGGCAAGTATTACAGAGAATCCTAGATGAAGCAGAGAACCTGGACCTTTTCCAGATGGGTTTCAAACCTGGTCGTGGAACTGAAATAGCATTAGTCCTTCTTGTAGATTACCTTTTTTGGATCTGGATGGAGGGAATGCAATCCCCCTGGTCATTTTAGACCTATGAGAGGCTTTCAGGAATATTGACCATGGTATTCTTTTTGACTGACTCTAATGATTGGAAGAGGGAGGCACTATTTTCCCTCCTTCCTGAGTGGTCAGTTCTGGTTAATATTGGCAGATTTATTTCTTATCAGTGGATTGCAGTCAGCAATAAAACGAGAGCCAGTTAGCTTAGTCATTACAGTGCTGGAGTAGAAGTGGGGAAACCTGAAGTCTAGATCTGCCTTAGACAAGAAAGTCAGTTGAGTGACCTTGGGCCCTTCACTTTCTCTCAGCCTCAGGAAGAAGGCCAGGACAAGTCACTTCCAAAAATGCTGCCTAGATGATCGCATGGACTTGCCACACGGTCTCTAGGAGTCAAGTCTGCCTCAAAGGCACAAAACAGAGAACAGAATAAAATAGAATAATACTGTAACAGTTAATAGACATCAGTACAATATAGTAAGATTCATAGAACAACATATTACTTAGGACAATATCCGAGTGACCAAAGCCTTCTTTATATAAACAGCATTGCAAATTAGGCTAAACGTAGTCAGGCACTTGGAATTCTCAGCTGCACCAAAAGTAACAAAGTAAGTGAAAGCAAGGTAAGTGAAAGTGTTAGTTGCAAGAATGCAAGTTAGCCACAAAGGATTAACAGCAAGGTTTTTTGATAACAGCTGAACTAAACTAACAATTTATATATAGTATCCTAGGTATTTATTTACACTAAAGGATTCATTGGGTGGGGGAAATATGATTTCATTCCTTCCACCCCTCATAATATGTCTATGAATTAACCCAATCAGTACGGTTAACCTTATCAACCACATTGATTGCAATATCCTATCATGTTGCTAATGATTATGTAACGAACTGCCACCTGTTGATCTTAAAACCAGTAACTTTCCTTGCAACCAATATTGATTCAAAAGAAAGTTCATTTATTAAGAATAAGTGTACAGATCCAAAGCATTGCTGAGACTGAGCAAAAGCGCGCCAAAAACCGCTTTTCTTTCTTTCCCCCCCCTTGCATTGCCCTTCTTACTTTCCCTCCCCTTCCATCGCCCTTAGTTCTTGTCTTCTGATTCCCTTGCTGGCATAGCCTTGAACATTCCAGAGCCCATGATAAGGAGCCATCTGCTTCAAACGGTTTCTCCTTCATGCTCCCCCTCCCCTTTTACAATGGCAGAACCGCAGCATGGAAAAAGGAACCTTTTTTTTTTTTTTTTTAGACTAGCCATATAATAATCTATTCTAAAATCTTGCGAGGATTCTGACATACTGCCCCTCCACAGAAAAGGATGTCAGTCAGATGATTCCTCTTCTTCACTCTAAAAGAAAAAGCAAAGAGAAACATAATACAATAACCAATCTAATTGTTAAGGCTTCGTAGGATAAGCATCATAAAATTTTTTAACTAAATGTGGAGCCTTTACATGTTTCTTGTCAATCCATTCAGCCATTGATTTGGGAAAATGTTTCCACTGAATTAAAAATTGAACCCCCCCCCCCCCCATGCTTTCTACTGTCCAGTATTTCTTTAACTTCAAAATGTTGTTCTCCTTCAACCATCAATGGTTTAGGAGGTACTGGAGAGGGATGCCACTGAGAAGACTCCTTATATGGTTTAAGCAGGTCGCAGTGGAATACTGGATGGATTCTTTTAAAGGTGGCAGGCATCTGTAATCGTAGTGAAACTGGATTAATTACTTTATCGATGACAAAGGCCCTATGAATCTTGGAGCGAGCTTTCTGGAAGGTTGTAATGATTTAAGATGTTTGGTAGATAAAAGAACCTTATCTCCTACTTTCCAGTCTTTTTCTGGTGTTCTCTTAGCATCTGCAAATTTCTTGTATGTAGCTCTGGCCTCCTGCAACGAGGCAGCAATCTGAGGCCACACTTGTGTCATCTGTTGGATCCACTCATCAACTGAAGCGACTTGAGTGGTCTGCTTAGGCAGTTCTGGGATGGGTACAAAGTCTTGTCCTGTAGCTATTTTAAAAGGGGTGAGACCAGTGCTTTGGTGCACTGCATTATTATAAGCTACTTCAGCGAATGGTAACAGTTCATCCCAATTGTCTTGTTGGTAGTTAATGAAACATCTCAAATATTGTTCCAATACTGAGTTCAGACGTTCACATGATCCCGCTGTCTGGGGGTGGTACCCCGAACTCAAGCCTTGCGATGCCCCCAGTAGTTTTAGGAACGCTCTCCAGAATTTGGCAGTAAACTGGACCCCGCGATCTGAAATTATTCGTTCTGGGACCCCATGAGCTCGGTAGACATGTTGTATGAATAATTTAGCCAATTTGGGTGCTGATGGAATGGCTTGGCATGCCACAAAATGTGCTTGTTTGGAAAAAAAGGTCTGTAACTACCCAAATAACAGTCTTTTTGTTGCTTTCAGGCAGGTCTACAATAAAGTCCATGCATATTTGCTTCCAAGGAGCTCCAGGGTTTGCTACTGTCTGTAGAAGCCCCATTGGTTTGCCCCCTCTCTTTTTGGCCATTGCACACGTGGGACATGTGGCTACATATTCCCCTACATCTTTTCTCATTGTAGGCCACCAAAATTGACGTCTGATTAGATGTAATGTTTTCACAAAACCAAAGTGCCCAGCTGTTTTGCTGTCGTGACTTCTTTGCAAAACCCACTTTCTAGCGTCTGCAGGGACATATAGCTTGTCTTGCCACCACCATGCCCCTTGTTTGTTCACTAGCAACTGGCTGTTGCTTTTGAACCACTCATCCTGAGCAATCTGGGCATTTAATTTTACCAATAACTCTCCTTCTGGTTGTCCTTCACCCTTTTTTTTCTGAGCTCTAGTGACCACTCTTAGGGCTGCTTGGGTACATGGAATTACTGGAGCGACTACTTCCTCCCGCTTGCTATTGTGTTGAGGCAATCGAGACAGAGCATCTGCCAGAAAATTTTTCCCCCCAGGAATATACTTCAGGGAGAAGTTAAATCAATGAAAATATTGTGCCCATCTCATTTGCTTTGGTGACAGCTTCCTCGGTGCAGTCAAAGCCTCTAGATTCTTGTGATCAGTCCAAATTTCAAATGGATGGGGTGACCCCTCTAACAAATGCCTCCAGCAAACTAACGCCCAGCATACTGCGAACGCTTCCTTTTCCCACACCAACCAGCGTCTCTCAGTCTCTGAAAATTTCCGGGATATGTATGCACAAGGAAACAGCTCCCCCCCTGCCCCCTTCTGTAACAACACAGCTCCCACTGCTACATCTGAAGCGTCTGCCTGTATGACAAATGGCTGTTCTGGATCAGGGTGTTTTAAGATTGGTTCAGCCGTAAACAGACGCTTTAAACTTTGAAACGCCTCCTGGCACTCCTTAGTCCAGGCCAAGGGGGCTCCAGGTTTTGATGCCTTCGCCTTGTCCTTGCCCTTGGTTTTCAACAAATCAGTGAGTGGGAGTGCTACTTGGGCAAAGTTGGGTATGAACTGCCGATAGAAGTTAGCAAAGCCCAGGAAACTTTGAAGCTGACGCCTGGTTTTGGGAGCCTCCCAACCTGTAACGTCCCTCACCTTTGCCGGGTCCATTTCAATTCCCTGATGCGAAATTCTATATCCTAAATAGTCAATTTGCTGTTTATGAAATTCACATTTGGAGAGCTTGGCATACAACTGAGCTTCCAGTAGCTTTTTTAGCACCTTCCTGACCAATTGCACATGTTGCTCCATGGTCTCAGTGTAAATCAGGATATCGTCCAGATAAACCAGCACCCCCTGGTATAAATCCTCTTGTAATACCTCATTTATAAGTTGCATAAACACCCCCGCCGCTCCTTTTAATCCGAACGGCATTATTTCATAACGGAAGCACCCCAGAGGCGTATTAAAGGCGGACTTCCATTGGTCTCCTTCACGGATTCGCACCCTGAAGTACGCCTCCCTTAAATCCAGCTTTGTGAAAATTTTCCCTTTGGATAAATGGGCCAACAGGTCTTTCATTAAGGGGAGTGGGTACCGGTTGTCAGCAGAAATGGCATTTAGCCCTCTATAATCCGTGCACAAACGTAGGGAGCCATCCTTCTTTTCCCTAAATAGCACCGGTGCAGCAGTTTGAGAATGCGTAGGTACAATAAAGCCCCTCTTTAGATTCTTGTCAATGAACTCCCGCAATGCTTCCAACTCTTTGGGTGTCATTGGATACATTTTCTTCCTTGGAAATTTAGCCCCCGGCTCAATCTCTATGGTACAGTCACTGGCACGATGGGGGGGTAGCTGATCTGACTCCCTTTCGCTAAACACCTCCTGCAGGTCTTGGTATTGCTTGGGAATCTGGATTGCAGCTTCCACTGCCTTTTCCCCACTCACAGCACCCATCTCTTCATCTGACAACGTTTCGGTATTTCCTTCAACTTCCACTCCCCCCTCCTTCGGGAAACACAAGATCTTCTCCTCCCAGTTCACTTCTGGGTTCTTCTTTTTTAACCAGTTCATGCCCAGAAGCACTGGGTTGCATGCCATGGGAGTCACTAGGAATTTAATAGTCTCTCTATGGTCCCCCATAGTTAGTTCAAGCTCTTCTGTACGATACTCCACCGGCCCTCCCCCCGCTGGCGATCCGTCCAGCTGGGTAAAAATCACCGGGGTTTTGAGTCTCTTTAAGCGCAGTCCCAAGCCCCAGGCAAGGGCGGGGTTAATCAGATTTCGGGAGCAGCCAGAGTCTATCAGCGCCCGTATCTCTGCCCTCCGATTAGTCCTCACCACCCTTAGTTCCACCCAAATTTTAATGGGACTCACCACCATCTCTTCGCTGTCCGAGTCCTCCCGTGAGCTGCTTTCTTTCTCTGGAAGAGCAGCTGCCTGTCGGAGAGAGAGCGGAGCTAACAACTTCCGGGTTTTGCCACCGCCGCGTGTTGCCGCTCTAGCTCCCGTCTCACTGCCTGCTGCCGCTGACTCCTTCCTGCCGGGCTTCGAAGACTTCGGCCCCTTCCGTTCCATCTTCTTGCCTCCTTGCTCCGTCTTTGCTTTAGGGCACACAGTGGCAAAGTGTCCCGGCTCCCCGCAGTTGAAACAGACGCGCCGGCCCCCGCTACTTTTCGGAGCGCTGGTCTTCGCCTTGGGCGCCACCTTCTTTGCACCAGGTAAGGGCGGAAGTCGGGTTCTTGCTTCAATGGTACACCATTGCTCCTCCACTTTGCCGGCCATAGCGACCCATTCATTAAAGGTTTTCGGGAAACCCCGGCACAGCACGCGCTGCAGCAATTCAGGTTGCAAGCGTCTCTGGAAAAACTCAATCAGGAGCTCCTCCGGCACGTGAGGCAGCCTTTGAGCCAAGCCCCGAAATTCGTAGGCGTACTCTGATACCGACTTGGACCCCTGCTTCAGCCTTTCCAGGTCGTGTCGTGCTTTGAGCGCCACACACGGGTCTTCAAAGCGCGCGCAGAGAGCCGCCATGAAATCCTCCAATTTTCTTAAAGCCCGGTCCTTCACCCTATGCAGGCCAACCACCCATTCCGCAGCCGTACCTTCAAAAAAACTGGACACATAGGAAACCTTCTCCTCCTCGCTGCGGAACAGACCTCCATAGCCCTCCATATAGATCCGAACCTGGGTGATAAAGCAAGCCAGCTGCTCAGCATCTCCCCCGAATTTCATGGAGATGCCCCGCTGCTGCATCGGGCTCTTCTTGGCTCTGCTAAGTGTGAGATCCTCCTCCTCCTCGCTGGAGGTCTCGTCTTCGGCTGACTGCTCTGCCACCTCCATGCCTCCTGGTGTGGCAGCCGATTCTCGTGTGGGAGGTGTAGATCCCCTTCCAAGCAGTTGGTCTACCGCTGCCTTTAGAGCTTGCATATCATCGGATAGGGACCCCATCTGCCCTTCCAATTTCCCCATGCGATCTTTCAACGAAGGAGCCCGTCCTTTCGTCGCCGTTGCTTTCACCCCCGTCCGGTCTGGGCGTGATGATTGCACCGGCTCCCCCTGGGTTATCACCTTTACTTCCAATGGAGGAGGGACCTTTCTTTCTTCTTCTTCCTCAATAACATCATCAGCCATCCCGTTGCTCGGTTGGTCCCGGTCAACGTGAGGCTTGGGACTCCCCTCAGGGTAATCTTCCTGGTAGAAGTCTGTACAGAGAGTCTCAGCAAAATGTAACGAACTGCCACCTGTTGATCTTAAAACCAGTAACTTTCCTTGCAACCAATATTGATTCAAAAGAAAGTTCATTTATTAAGAATAAGTGTACAGATCCAAAGCATTGCTGAGACTGAGCAAAAGCGCGCCAAAAACCGCTTTTCTTTCTTTCCCCCCCCTTACATTGCCCTTCTTACTTTCCCTCCCCTTCCATCGCCCTTAGTTCTTGTCTTCTGATTCCCTTGCTGGCATAGCCTTGAACATTCCAGAGCCCGTGATAAGGAGCCATCTGCTTCAAACGGTTTCTCCTTCATGCTCCCCCTCCCCTTTTACAATGGCAGAACCGCAGCATGGAAAAAGGAACCTTTTTTTTTTTTTAGACTAGCCATATAATAATCTATTCTAAAATCTTGCGAGGATTCTGACAGATTAACTGTAAGTCTAATGTAGCTAATTGAATAAAAACCTTAATTTGCATATGTCTATAAAGAGGGCTTGTGACCCCACCCATCAATGTAATTTCTCCTGGTCTCCAATTCAAATGTGTTGAATTTGAATCAGAGGAATACCCATGGGATCACCACCTGCACTGGAGCTGGCAGCATGGGAAAGGCAGCAGCGCTGTGTGTGGAGCTGCCAGCCAGTCACTTGGGCATGGGGGCTTTCATCTGGTTGTTTGTTTGTGTGCCTTGTATGGTGGCCCCAAAGATTCTTTTCCATGTGGATGGCCCATTATTCAGCCTGAAGTGATCAGCTTCCATGCTGTCTGTGGATGAGCCAATTGGCTGGTCTTGGCTGGCCCCTGGACACTTGGAGGGCTGAGGATGGATGAGGTTGCCATCAATCTGCGGCAGGAATGGGAGCTGGCTGGCTGCTTTTGGCAATGTTCTGCAGTTGCAGTGAGGGATCTGGACTGTGGGAGCCAACTTGCCACTTTGGCCCCTTCAGGTCCGGAAGGGGAAAGCAGCTGTTCCATCTGTTCCAAGTCCCAAAAGGATCTGATGCAACCAGTGTGGCCAGAGCTGCTGGGATGGACTAGGCTGAAGGAATTTTGTAGCCCTTTGGAGAAGCAGGAGGAGCTGGACTGATGGTGGGGAGGGGGATTGTGATGGGGGTGAAAGTGGATTGGAGTGTGGGAGGAAAGGCTGGAGCTTCAGCCATTACTTTCCCCCATGGATAGAAGACAGAGGGGGAAGTAGTGGCTTCTTTTAGCCTGGTGTGGTGGTGATTTGGTCGTCTTGCCTCTGCTAATAGCAGTGGCCAGAAATGCCCTGGGACCAACCTACCAGCTGAGTGGAAGGATTGAGGGGTGGTTGTGTATGGGATCCTTGGTGAGGGGGGCAAAGGGCGAGGGGAGTGGGCAGTTGGGGGAGTCAGTGACAGGATAGGATTGTGATGGTGATGGGCAATGGGAGATATGGTGGGAAACAGAAGGCAGGCCACACACAGGAAGCACAGGAGCGATGTCTTCCATCTATCCCACACTCCAGCCACTGCCTACATCCCCGGTTACTGATTATCAAACCTTAGGCGGTGTTGAACCCCAGCTGGTCTTAATGTCAGGTTGGCCCCTAATAAAATTCACCTCATCTGGGATTTAATTCTGGATGAGAGGGCTGACTTGGTGTGTATTACCAAGACCTGGCTGGGCAGAGTGGGGAGTGCCTCTCTTGGAAATATGTGAGGTTGGAAATTGCGAGGTTGGGCCTAAGAGTTCAGTTGGGAGTTCTGCTACTATACTAGTTTCCCTACTGCATAGCAGCCTCCCTGCCTGCTCTCCTCGAAGCTGTCTCCGAGCTGGAGGTGGAGTTCCCCAGACTTATGGTTCTGGGGGATTTCAATCTGCTATCCTTGGAGGCAGACTCAGAAATGGCAGGAGAGTTCATGGGCACCATGACAACCATGGTCCTGACCCAGCTTGTTGCAGGTCCAACATACAGGGGGAGCCACATGTTGGACCTGGCTTTTGTTTTGGGGCAGTGGCTACATGTTCTGGAGTTGGGGAATATTGCCATCTGTCCCTTGTCATGGACAAAGCACTACCTGGTGACGCTAGAGTTTACCGTAGCAACTCATCTCCACAGGGGAGCAGTGTCATGGTCCAGGACTCAGACTGAAGGAGCTGCTCCAGCTGAACCAGTGAACAGTTAGCCTCTGGAAACACCAAGCCAGGAAGCACCAGCACCATGAGAGCAGCTGGAGCAGTCAGATGATGAGGTACAGCCCCCAGGCCCTCGGAGTCGGCAAGTAGAGCAGAGAGCAGAGCAGACGCTCAATGAGGCTCCTTGCCAAGCAAGGGAGTAACTATCATAATTAAAGATAGCTGGCTGCAGCCTGATTTAAGAGGCAGCCCTGACCCATATTCCTCTGTTGGAAATAACCATCTGATCTGCTGCTCTGGCGTGTCATTCCTGTGTATTCTGCTTGCGTAAAAAACCCTGAAACTCTGTTCTTTGCACTGGCTGATGAACCTGGCTTGGCTCTCTGAACTTTGGACTGGATTTTGACTTCCCTTCTGCATGTTCCTGTTGAAAGCAAAACTAAACAGGTAAGCTTTCTTTCCAAGATACTCTTTCCAAGGAATTTACATTCGAAGGCTGGTGTGGATCTTCCGGGTTGTGTGGCCGTGGTCTGGAAGTTCTGTTTCCTTTACATTTACATTCCTTTCCTCATCTGCCGTTTATCTACTCAGCCTTGAGTAAATTACTATTATCACCTAGTAAATGTGTGTGTGTGAATCTGAGACCGGAGACAGGACAGGCAAGGTCTATTCGATCAGCCACTCCAGGCACCACTGAGTTTCAGAGGGAGCTTGGGATTTTTCCTGAGGGCTTGATACACAGTTGGACTGAGGCCTTGGTTGCCACTTGGAATGAGGCAGCATCAGCAGTCTTAGATTGGATCATGCCTTTGAGGACTCTCTCTGGGCGCAGATTCTGATTCAGATTCCCCTGGTTTCAGAAAGCCTGAGGGGGATGAAGCAGCAGAAGAGATGCCTAGACTGCTGCTGATAGAAAACTAGGAGCAAATCCAACCAGATACAGGTAAGAGCCTTTGTTAGAGCCTACCTTGTTGTGATAAGTGTGGCAAAAAAGGCTTATTTCTCCACCTTTATTGCATCCTCTGAGTGTCAGCCAGCAGCCCTTTCAGGGCAAGCCAGTCCCTCCTGGGTCAGAAGGGATCAGTGGAGCATCTGGGGAATCACTGTAAGGACTTTTTTCAACACCTGGTGGATAAAATCACTCAGATCAGGTGACAGACGCACAGTTTTGCAGTGTTATCTGGAAGGAGTTCAAGCCTATTTGTTTTGAGGATGTGGAGAGGGTTCTTGGAGCTGTGGGGACAGCTACCTGTGTATCATATCCCTGCCCCTCCTGGCTGGTCAAGACCACCAGAGAGGGAGCATGTTGGTAAATCCATGCAGTGGTAAATGCCTCTTTGAAAGAGGAAGTGCTCCCACCAGCTCTAAAAGAGCACCTCCTTCTCAAGGGGCCATCCCTGGATCTAGTCAGTTTGGAGAGTTTTTGTCCAATCTCCAACCTTCCTTTTTTAGGGAACGTTGTTGAAAAGGTGGTTGGCTTCTAGCTTCAGAGGGCCCTGGAGGAAAAGGATTATCCGGATCCTTTCCAGTCAGGATTTAGACCTGGTTACAGTATTGTCAGCCTTTCAAATACAGAGATGGCTTTGGTCACACTTGTCAATGACCTGTGGCAAGCTCAGGATGGGGGTGGTGCATGTCCATCCTGGGTCTCCTTGATCTTGTGAAGTTTGGCATTGAGACACTGAGTCTCCAGTAGCAAGACATACTAAGGACTAGTGACAAGTGTGCTTCTGCCAGCAATCAGCCAGCCATGGCCACCTTGTAATATATCATGCTAAAACTCCACTCAGAGCAAGACAACCTACTCCTGAGAACCATGTGGCAATAAAAGTGGAAGTCAGGAGGATAGCAGATGAGATGTTTGGCCTAATTTGCCAAATTGTATCCCTGAAATCCCAGACCTATTGACTAGACTAGAAAGTTGAAAAAGCATTCTAGAAGGTGGTAATGGCAGACTTCCTCCATACTATTGCTAAGAAAATTAGAAGTGTCCATGTAATCATCAGGATATAAGTGCAACTAAAGAAAAACTTTATTCAAGAAGTATCTCTAATTCCCCTTTTTCTTGGGTCAATCCTGCCTAAATTCACTACTGGGAATATGTTCCTTTGAATTAAGTAGGATTTAATTTCAAGCAAACTTTATTAGGATTGAGTAAAGTAAAAGTTTATAATGAGAGTTAATATTAATGACTAGGGAAAGATTGTTAGTTGTATGTACATTATGGGTTTGTTTTTCACTGAAACATTTACACTTTAGAAATGATTGTTTGAACTCAGGCATAGAATATCATGTTTTGCAATATCAGAAAGTGATAGATACATTCCCATGACCTGCTATTATATACTTTAAACTGCTAACATAGCATTCTCTTCATCTACACTAAAATTTCTGTGTGACTGCTGTTGGACCCTTTTAAACAGCTTCTGCATCCCATTTTGTTGAAAGGTTAAATGTCTTCTGTACAGAGTAGATAGGATATGAAGTATTTCAAGATGATAGATGTTCTATATCTTCATGCAGAGGTGAAAGTTAATGTTGCAGTTATCTAGCTGTTTACTGGAATAATTCACTCTCTTCTAAAATAGTTGCTACCAGTGAGGAAAGCCTAATGGGTATACAAAGGATAAAAAGTGATTTATATCTATTTTTAATTATGTTCAAATGGATTTAACTTCTATGAAATAGTAGCATATTGGAAACCAGAAAGCAACTGCATATATGTCTGTTCAGAAATAAATCCATTGATTTCAATAAGCTTACTCCAAAAACTGAAATCTTATGTTCACTTACTTGGAAATTGAACACAATGGGACTTATATCTGAATAAGTACAGGTAGAAGTATAGTATTAATAAACCTGCACTTATTAAATCTTTTCTCCTACATAATGTGATTTTCATTAGCTTTACTTTAATTTAATTGATAAACAATCTCTGCTCTTTAAAAACTTGTCTTATCTTGAAATATGCATAAGGTAGAGAAATTGGTGAACAGCAAAGGATAATAAAGCTTATAAATATTGGACCTTTTAACAATGTCAAAGATATCTTGCACAGAGTATTGATGTATATGGCATTATAATTATATTGCTGATTAAAATTTTTCTTTTCTTCCAAAGAGGACAGTCTACTTCTACTGTGAATATAGTTTGTATAATGCAAGCAGAAATGAGTCTGAATCTTTCCAAACCCCTTTATTCAATCTGATTACTAACACAATTATCTTCAGGTATTTGATGACTGAGGCTCGAGATTCTGCGGTAGGCAGACAGACAGGCCTTTGCCTTGTGTTGTTACAGTACCTTTTGTTATGACCTTGCCCCAAAGTCCTTCGTAATAGCCTCTCCATAAAGAAATAAAAAGATGAAGCTTGAAGATTAATTAAAGAAGAAAAGATGAACAGATAAAACAACAATGCAAAATGTATAGTAAGGTTTTAGAAGGCAAAAGGTGCTTCAGAGCATGTGGAGATGCAAATATTAACACGTATCAGCAACTCCTGGTGTTGTACAATGCCTACTCCTGAAGATGCAGCACAAGCCCAGTTGTCAGGCTTCTCTCAAGGCATGACAATGTATCCCAGTCCCATATTCAGGAACTTGCTTACAGCAGAAACTTCACAGGCACAACTCAGCTAGGTAAGACACTTTACTGCCAAAAAAAAATAGAAGCTATTCATATATAGATCAACCCACTGCAGCACACACAAATCAAGTCCTATATAAGTGTCAGGTCTACAGTTTAAATTGCAGTCCTTTTCTGTCCACCTCAAGGCAATGGAAACTTGGCCATTCCCTCCCCAACCTGAAAAGTAAAAGATATTTACTCAAGGTTTAAGAACAGTTCTGTCTAGCCTAAGAACCTCAGGCTCTAGCCTCGCCAGCCTCAGCATGTCTGGCAGAAAGTGTGCTCCTGAGTGCTTCGAAGCAGTTTCTTGCCTTTCAATCCAAACCACCACACAACCCTATTTTCATCTGAAATACAAATGCTGATATGCTTAACCATGGATTTTTTAAAAAAATAAAAAATAAAAGTTTGGATATTAAATAGGATTATTATAATGCCTAGTAACAACTTTTTTTCTTATGGCAGTCTCAGATATCTTTAATCAGGAAGTAGACACTTCTTACATGACTTCATAAAAATTACCTATTAGATTTTTGCTACCAATTTCCCTTTACCCAGAACAAGTTTTATAATCTATTAGGCCAGTGATGGCGAACCTATGACACGCGTGTCAAAGGTGACACGCCACAACAGTTTGGGTGACACACCAGTGTTCACCAATACTCAACAACTATTCTCTCTGCCTGAGTTACCAAAGAAACTGAGTTTGTTTTACTCATATTTCATTTTTGTAATTATTTGACGTTTCTTAATATAATACATAGCACCACACATGACTGGACTGTATTTTTTAAAATAAATGAATAAGTAAAGAATTGTTTCTTTTTTGTTCATGTGTGACACGCCAGCAGAGTCAAGTTAGGCATTTTCTGAATTTTTGACACACTGAACCCAAAAGGTTCACCATCACTGTATTAGGCCATCCTTCCCTAAACTACTGCTTTCCATGTACTGGATTACAATTCCAAGGGGCTACCAGCCTGAATGGCATTTAGCTTCAACTGTCTTAATACATTAAAGGAGCAGGATTAACATTGTGTCAGCGGTATTAAAACTTTGTGTAACACTGACATATGTCTTAAGCAAAAAAATATCTTTTGGCAGCATAACTAATCAATAAAAGTATACTATAAACAACAGTCACTAACAACATAAATCAAACTAATGATAGGAAAACTTTATAATCTTCTCTGGAGACCAAAAAACATGCTTCATCATAGGAGCATCAGATAAAAGGCTACCAATCTAAAACCTTTCGTTTGTGTTTCTGTTTAGGGTTCTTTCAATGGATGTCACCTTGGTATTTATTTAGAAAGGGGGACAATTATCCTCCAAATATATTTGGTTCTTTTGGATTTCTCTTTCAGTTAAGATTTTTTTTTTTTACAGCCTCTATACCGATATTTCAGAATAATAGCTCATTTCTAGTGACAGCCTTTTATGGCAGTTTGCTTAATTCTGTTTTCTAATTAGCATTTAACTGTACAGATTAGTCCTCAACTAATCTCGGTCATTGAGTGAAGTGGCTGTTAAGCAATATGCCCACATGACTGCTTCACTCAGCGACTGCAATCCAGGCATTCCTGGTTGAGGTCGTTAAGTAATCTCCCAGGTAGTTAAACACACAGAGCGAAAGAGACAGCTGCTAAGGATTTCAGCTCAGGGCAGAGCTGAAATCCTCTCAGCAGGCAGCTCTTTCACTCTCAAACATTCCTAAAGCCCCCGAAATCCTCCTTGGGGCTGGAGGAACAGAACTCAGATCTGCAGGATTTGAGGTCCGTTCCTGCATCCCACTGCATTTCCTCTGCTTGCAATCTTCTCTGCCAGCTTCCAATGGGGAATCTGGCAGAGAAGATTGCAAATGGAAATCACATGATTGCAGGGCACTTGGCAACCAGTCATAAATGTGAACCAGTTGCCAAGCACCTGAAATGCAGCCATGTGACCGCAGGAGGTGGCAACATTTTATGACAGCCTTTCTGAGGCTGTCGTAACTCTGAACCATCGTTAAACGAATGGTCGTTAAGCAAGGACTACCTGTATTTATCTTACTAACTCCAAGTCATATGCAGTTTTGCCATATATTTAGTTACATGAATTTACTTTTCCAATCCATTTCTGAACATTTTTGAACCCAAAAATCCTTTTCTTAATAACAAAGAATTTTACAGCACATTAAATACAAGAATTTAGGAAGTGTGCTGGATTAACTGAAAGACCTATCAAGTCCATCATTCTATCACACAGAAGTCCATCAAGTGAATTTGAATCAGTGAATTTGAATCAAGTGAAATTAAACACCTTTTCAATAGTGTTACCTTTAGATAGTTAAACAGATGTATATGGTTGAGGACGCAGAAAGCAAACAATGATATTAGAGAAGAATGAAATGAAGGAAATATAGACAATGACAATTACTTCTGATAGTATGTAAGCCAAAATAGATGTAGGGTGTAACACATTATTGCAACCAAGATCTGCAATTCAGGTTTTTTTTCAGATATATTTTTTTTCCTGGAATTTATAAACAGTAGTTGAAATTTGCCATTAAAATACTATAGAATAATTCTATTTTCCATTTCCTTAAGCAGTTGCTTCCTATGTACTTAAAACAAAGTCACACTATGTCCATTTCACTTAATTCCTCCTAGCTATGTTCATCATTGCAGTTTCATGATATAATCCTATGTTAAGCTTGCTCAGAAGTTAACTTCCACTAAGTTAATTGACTTATTGTTATAAGCTTTCATTCAGGAAAATATATGATGTTTTGCATCTTTAGCCTTTTTTACCAAGCCTAGCAGAAAGCTGCCTGTGCATGGAGGGTGAAAAAAACAGTAACAACATTTTGCAGACTTAACTGAAGCACATGTTGAGAAAGCATGTCAAGTTGTAAAGAAAATCTCCACAGTAGAAGGGCATGGCGGCAATGCATATCTAAATGGGAATAATACAAAACATGCACTAATTGTTTTCAAATGAGGTGATCAGTAGATGCTTTGAGAAACATGTGGCAAATTAACAAGGGAAGTGAAATGGGAAAAGCTTAATGAAGCATTATTAAATAAAAATAATCATAACAAAACCAATAAAAGTAACTGATATGAGTAGTTTAAAGTGAAAAAGAAATGGTGATAACAAACTATTAAACCAAATAGTGCCATCTGGAATGTTAAAAAGGATGGAGCAAGTCTTAACTCTAAGGACAGACTATCTCACAGGACCAGAGCATCAACTGAGAAAAAAGTGGGGTATGACCAAAAGCTTGTCACAAGAAGAACATACCGAATGGGCTGATTCAAGTAGGAGATGGTGGTCCCTTCAGTCATGGGGGTTTATAGTTTAAAAACAGTATCCTGAATTGAAACTATAAAACTTTTAGTAACCAATGTAGGGCCTCAAACACATGTTCTTGGTGGATAATTCCCACCAGTAATTGTGCTGCTGTTTTTTGTACCAATTGTAGTTTCCAGGTAGTTTTCAAGGGAGCTCCATGTAGAGTGCAACTGTCCTGGTTCTGCTTGATCTCACCAAGAGATTGACCATACTATTCTTCTAAAATGTCTGTGAGGATTGGAAGGCTCATGTTCTGGTGGTTTTCCTCCATTCTGTGATTTGGTCCAGTATTAATGGTGGTGGAGAAAGATCCAGCCAGACACCCCTGGCATGTGGGATATCTCAGAGTTCAATGCCCTCAATCCTCATGTTTAACATCAACATGAGGTTGCTGTGTGAGGTCATACACCAGGTCAGGTATTATCAAAATGCTGATAATACCCAGCTATATATCCAGCTGTCAAGGTCTTGTCATAGTTTTTGGAGGCTATGAGCGAGGAGGGACAAACTCAAACTCAGGCTCAAGCTCAACTTTGGCAAGACAAGGGACTATGAATATTTGGACCAACTGGACCTGGAGATGCTCTACCTTTAGTCCTGAATGAGGTTGTCCTGCCCCCTTTGGTACTGCTACACATTTGGGGAGGGAGTGGGCTTCTTGGACTCACAGCTACTGCTTGAGGAGCAGGTGGCAGCTGTGGCCAGGAAGTCCTTTGCACAGATTCATCTAATGTTCAATTGCATACCTCTATCTGGACCAGGAGACCTTTAACTCATGCTTTGGTCACCTTGCTTTTGAACTATTTCAATGTGCTGTACATGAGGCTGCTCTTGGAAGCTGCAGCTGGTCCAGAACGCAGCAGCACACTCAGTTATGGACATGCCTTGGTATGCCCATGTAACACCTCTGCTTCAAGAGCTGTGCTGGCTGTCTGGATAGGCTTCTGGGTGCAATTCAAGGTGCTAGTAATCACCTATAATGCCTTTCATGGATAGAGCTTAGCTGTTTGAGGGATTGCCTGTCAGGGTAGTTGCTGCCCAATCCTATACGATCTGGCAGAGTCAGCATCCTCCTATCAATTCAGCAATGCCATTTGGCCTTCTCTCTTGTAGCCCCTGCCCTTTGGAATGATATCCCCCCTCCCCCAGGTTTATATGGCCCATACCTGGACTGTATTTAGACAAGCCCTTAAGGCTTGGCTCTTTTCCCAGCCATGGGCTAGAGTGGGTGGTAGGTCCCTTTTGGGTTGGCTGGTTTGTGAAATGATGGTTATTTTAGCTGGACATGTGTTTTGTATTCTGTATTGTGTATCTTGTATGAGTCATAATGGGGTCAGCAGCCTATAAATGTAATAAAAATAAAATTTTTAAAAGATGGCAAAAGACTCACACATAAAAGAGGAATAACAGAGCCATTAGCTGGCTAAGTCATGTCCTAGCTTCTACAAAAACAACATTAAAAAAAAAAAAGAATGTCCTGGATAATTACAATAGAGAAACACAGTATTTTAATATAGTGGGGACTAGACACCAATAGTGCTACCTAGTATCTTCCAAATAGCCCAAAAGACAACAAAGGAAAGAGATTTTGCTCTTTAAAATATATTTTATTTAGTATAAAATACTGTAAAAACAAGCCTGCTAATGCAAATGTGATTTGTCATCCTCATATTGCATGTTAGAAGGTGTTGTGAATAAGAGATCATGTTTTATATTAATTCATGGATATATAATTCATGATAGAGCAGATTAGAAGTGGATTCTGAGTGATTTAAAAATCCTATCATGTTAGCTACTGATTTTATCTCAATTTGCTTCTAACCATTATTTTAAAATATAGTTAAGAAGTATTATTTGGATTAAATCTCATCTGAATGTAAATGATAATCTTTTATGTCTACTGGTGAGTATCCAGAGGGAGAACATATAATCAAATGAGCATATTTCAAGAGTTACCAAATAATCAAAAGATATGAGTTGTTAGAAGGGGGTTATGAACAGTGTCATATTGTACTCATAAATGGCAGCTCACTGACAGAGTTTGTGAATGAAATCTAATAAATCTAAGCATATATTTATAGAAGTTATTTTTTTTTAAAGAAAACAGACTTACATGAAATGCATTTTTCATTAGAAGCCATAGATGAGATTTTATTTTACAAATGCAGGGCTAAAATAGAAATCTTGTACAGTAATTAATTCATGAAACTGATGCATAAAGAGATGAAGAAAAATGCACAAAGAGAAATCACATGCTGCTGAGTTACTCTGAAAACTTAATTCTTTCTCCTTGAATTAGCATTTCAGATATCCATTTATGTGGCACACTTCTGCCATTATCTTTTAATTGCAATAAGTTAAAACAAATGATATTGCTTGCCTAACATGTTGTTAAAATTGTTGTGATAAAATGAATAAAGAGAATGGGAGGGAGGTGGTGAGAGTTTAATTCTTTTTCTCCCTTCCATTGCCTATAGGTGGCTTTAGGGT
Organism: Liasis olivaceus; assembly: GCA_030867105.1. Classification (NCBI taxonomy): domain Eukaryota; kingdom Metazoa; phylum Chordata; class Lepidosauria; order Squamata; family Pythonidae; genus Liasis; species Liasis olivaceus. Next base: position 50,884,670 of record CM061348.1, read on the forward strand.
TCCAGAGCATCGGGACTGGAACTGATATAAGACATACACACAACGCATGACCATTCCAATAGATTTTTTTTCTTATCAGACATTTAGGGAACCACAATGCCATAGGATTTATTGCAGTTAGGTAGCCAACTCTTGTCCCCCATTCATTTCACTTGCCCCCACCCTTTTATTAGATGGGACAAAAAATTGAGTGTTCCATTCTGAAAACTCATTGGAATGAACAATCTTGTAGCACCTGTGATTTATTATTGCCTACAATTTTATAGATCACGAGTCACTTCATCAGATGAACAGAGTCCAATTCTGTGACAAGAATATATAACAAGGCTGTTTTTTGGAAATGGGGAGAACAGAAAGGACAGAATAGCTTTATAAAGAATCATGTACAAAGGAGTATGTATGTATGTATGTATGTATGTATGTATGTATGATTTTACAGTACTTATAACATACCCCAATCCCAAAGACTCTAGACAGGGTACAATTCCACAAACAGAAAACCAAAAATATAATAAATAAATCAGAACAGTATCTAAAACAAAACAAAAAGAAAAATCACCAAAAGCAAAGATAAGGTGGGAATGAAATCAGATGTGGTCTAGACACTACTACACCAATGTTTAGTTGATAAACATAGGCAATGTGATAAAGAGATTTGATCTTTGTTTAATATGTGAAAAAATATCCTTCATACTATTTCCCAATTAAACCAGTATTTGTAGTTCTTTTTCTCAAGGATGGCTACCATGAGCTCAGAGACAGAATATTCTGGAAGACTGAAGTGTTTTCCTACCAGTTAAGTATATTGTTGCCTCTGATGAAAAGTTCATATCCATGACTGTTTTGATATTGGCCAGTTTGTCCAATGAAAAGTATAATAAGGCACTGCTGATAATGACAAATGGCATATTAGATAAACCATTGTATGTTCCCCTGTTGTTGAGTGGTGCTATTAGGTCCTGTAATAATATGCCTACTGCACATCTTTATCACTCTGGCATCTTTAGTGCCTCTACCACGAACTATATTGCAGACAGTAGTTTTTAAGAGCACCTCTGTAAGCAAGTACAGGCCTGTTGCCCAATGGTAGTGAGTAGTCCAGCTGAGTAGTAATTAAGGTGCAAGTTACTGCCTTAGTGACAGTAATTCATCCCTTAATCTCCACTTGGCTGGGCTATCAGAATGCACTCTACATAAGGCTGCCTTTGGAAACAACCTGGACGCTAAACTGGGTACAAAATGCAATAGCCAAAGTGCAGGCAACTGAACCCTGCCAGTGCAGAATAGCATCTATTGTGAAGTTACTACACTGGGACACAGTGCACTTCTGGGCCCAAATTAAAGTATCTTTAAAACCCTACAAAGAGCAGCACCAGGCTGTATCAGGCAACTCCTTGCCAGAACAGAATCCACCCACTCACTTTGATCATTATGAAAGGGCCTGCTGAGAGTCCCCCTTCTTTGTGAGGGTCATGGGGTATGGATAAGATTTCTCAGTTCCATCCTCCTGGCTTTTTGAAAACAAGCTAAAAGTTTTATTTAATTGTGCCTTCAGCCCAAGCAGAATGGAGGTACCATGATGATTTTGTTTTTCATTAGAAATTTTACTGCAATAGTTGTTTGGTTTAATAACACTAAGGCTTTAGTGTTTGCTCCTACAGTCCCTAATGGAGCAGCTAGAAATGTCATGAAATAAATATATAAATAATAAATTATCCAGGTTCAGCTGTAGGCCTATCTTTAGTATGTGAAAGATGTCCCATTTAGACTAATCTCAACCACTTTGATCCATTCTAGCAGTTTATTTTTGCAATCTCTGGGAAATACCTGATAGATTGTTCAGGTTAACTCCATTTACTTGTACACATATCCTGCCATTAAAAGAGTTATTGGTGGTAAATTTCATTCCAATATATTAAAAATGAATAGATGTTTCAGTTGAATGTGTGTCTTAGTTTCCTGTAAATTATGTCCATTCAAGGTTTTAAATGGAATATAAAAAATAGTGTCATTAACACCCCAGCTAGTTATGAACAGCAGTGAAGAAAATAAAATTAGAAAATTCAAAGAGGCAGTCCCTTGGTTACAGTAATAAAAGAATATTTATGGAGTGATATCTTGTAAACAGCTGAACATTTTTACTTATATTTCAGGGGAAATGTGTGGCAGCATATCACTAAATGAAATCATATCTAAATACTAAAATATAAGTTATAAATCTCCATTCAAATACAAGAGAGAGGAATGTGAAAATTGCAGACCCAGATAGTTTCCCCCTGAAGTGACACTGCAACCAATTACAACAATCTGACATGGAAGAAATAGTGTAAGTCTTAGAAGTAATAAAAGCTGTTCAACCATGGAAGTTCATCTACAGGAGTTCAAAGTTTGGTTTGATCATAAATAGCTATTCCAGTGCAAGCAGGATTTTTTAAAAATGATATATTTGAAAAAATATATGAAAATAACTGTTTCAGACTTGCCAGAAAACACCTACTAGGTGTTCTTTCAAACAACAACCTACATTTGAAGGGGGAACTACAAATAATATTTTAATATTAAGACTATATGGTAAATATAGAAGATACAAATAAAAAGATACTGTAATCAGTTTCTTTTATCATTGAAAAGATGCTTCTAAGGGCATTATCATTAAATTAATTAATTAAAAAATAAGTTTCTGATTGGATTATTTACATACCAAAATCAAGAGACTGTTCAATTTTCTAATATTTTTTGGGGAAAATAGAGGGTTTTCTTGAAATGAAATTAATCCATTGGCATGTGAAATGTATAGATTGAACAATTACAAACATTTATAACAATCTATCAAGTTAAAAAGATTACATATCAATGCAATATGCTTCCTTACTAGTTTATAAAAACCTTAATATGATAGGTTCTATAAATAAAATAATCATAATATACTGTTGAACAGACAGTTTATGTCTTATGTCTGAGTTAGAGTTACCAGCTTTTCTCAGCACCAAAGGAGAAATTCACATTAGTCTGATCTTCTCTCTGGCCATTCTGGCTAAGAATGATATGTGTGGAAGTCCAGCATATCAGGAATGCATCAATTTGGGGAAGCCTGGCCCATGACTCCTTGCTCAAATGCCATTTGTTTCTACATTCACTGATTTTCTGTTGGAAAATTCCTCTCTGCATTATATATGTGTCTCTACATAGCACTAGAAGAGAAATATTAGCAAAGAGAAGGTACTTCAGTTCCTGCCTTAGGCAAGGATTTAAACACCTGATTTCTCATATCAGGAAACCACTGAATGGGCCTCCAGAAGGACAAATTCTGTTCTGATTAGTTCCAATCCACCACAGCATGTTGGGGAAGAAAGGAGATGAGTTAAATAACAAAAGACCAGTACTCGACTGATCATGCTTGCCATGCCTGGCTTCTGTTGCTACTACAACTATTAATGGAAGGTTTGTCCTTGAAACCAAGTCAGTACTACCCTGAAACACAGTGAACTGTTGCTTAAAATAGCAGATTGGTAGAGTATTATCTCCCCAGTTTGGCTGTCCTTGCCCAAGTTATCATTATTATTCCAACTAGTTCCACAGCACAGGATGTGGTACCAAGATGTTGCTATTCAAATCCTCCCTAAATGCGATGTTCTGAAACCAGCTTATCCCCAATTTGAAGATATTGTCATTGTCATCAACAAGACAATCATGCTGTAATTATTGGGAAGGAAAGCATGAGGATACAGGTAGTCCTCACTTAACAACCACAATAGGGACCAGAAAATTGGTTGCTAAACAGGGTGGCTATTAAGCGAGTCACTGGACCCTATTTTACAACCATTTTCATGATGGTCGTTAAATGAATCATCATGGTTGTTAAGTGAATCCAGCTTCCCCAACTGGACTTTTTTGCCAGAATTCACATAATGATCATGATTCGCTTAATGAACATGATTTGCTTAACAACTGTCATAAAAATGGTCGTAAAATAGGGTCCATTGCAAATCACAATCATGACAATGAGGCGTGGTGTGACAGTTTCCAATGGTTGTAAGTGCAAGTACAGGTTGTAAAGCACTTTTTCCAAGGCCATAATTTTGAACCATCATTAAATGAATGGTTGTTAAGTGAGGACTACCTGTACTGAACATGTGGCACTAACAGGTACATGGGTGATAGTCACACTGACATGTGCCCTGATTTGTAAGAGAGGTCTTGATTTATCTTGATTTATCAGGTTGATACAAGCCACTTGTTACTAGCAAACTACATCCACCATTGGGCAGCTGACTTGGCCTTCTGTTTCATGAATAATGCCAAGGATATAAAACTGTATTTCAAAAGTGCATCAGTACAATTCCACTATCAGATATGTAGCAATGGAGATGTGTACTCCCTGAATAGATCTGTACAATTCGGAGCCATCTACCTTCCACCAGATGAACTTCAGGGTTTAATTCAATTTTCTTAATTTGAAATTTAACTGGGCAAGAAGACTTGTGCATAAGCCACTTTCATATGAAAACATTTTTGCTAAAATTGAACAATTATTATTTTTCTTTGGAAGAGCAGCTCTCAGATATGTACTACCATGGTATCTCTATAATCACAGATGAGGCCTACAATAACTTCTGAGTGAAACAGCATTTTTTTCCACAAACTATTATCATAAAAATGGTTGTAATTGAATGGCACATATTACATTTGTTCGTGTAAAGGCATCCTAAGGGCTGATCAGGACTGCTTGCAAAAATTAAAAATGGACTGTGTAAATAAACACTTGTAGAATTATTTAACATATTTTTATCACATTTCAGACTCCAATATCTCCACTATTCTATGTTAAAGAATGCTGATAATTTAAAGCCAACTGAACTGTTACAAAACTCCACAAAGAGTAAACTATATTCTAGATTATGGTAGGAAGCAAGTTTTCTTAGTAAAACAGGTATAAGCAATCCTTAGCCTATGGACTACACACAAGCCTCAATCCCATTTTTGAAGCCCCAAAATTGTGCAGCTAAATTTCACCAATAAAACCATGTTATTTTGTTGGCTTTTCCCAAGAAAATAAGCCTCAAAGGATACAGTTTGGAAACTATTTCCAAGCTACAACTATTAGTTTTACTATTTTGAGTAAAAAAAGGAAAAAGTGCAGCCAGCCAAAAAACAAAACAAACCCTTTCAATAATGTGGAGGAAAATTGTGCATCCCTGTACTGAAGCAAAGAAGTCTCTTAGCAATATTTTTTTTCACATGTCATCACACGTTTGGGCAGAGAGGGCTTGTCTGGCCTACGAGTATGATATTATATGATGAGGAGTGAAAGATATTAACATTTTCTGGTAAAATTATACATGCTGCCCCTGGGTAACTATTGGGTTAGTTATTTGGCAGTTCAACTCATTCGATTTCCAAAGCCCTGATTTACGCAGTTCCATTTGCTGTGTGAATTACATCTTTTCTTCCTTACACAGCAAAACTTATATTTATGTTGCTTGCTTCATGTTTTCTAATGAAGTACTGGAGTCCCTTGCCTGCAATCAAATTCTAATGATAATAGCTTGGTTTTTTTCATTCTGCTGGCACTTTTCAGTGCTGATATAATGAAGTCCGGAAGTTTTTGTAAACATCAATCGTACATATTTTATAAATCTTCATCATACAAATTAAAATTTCTCTGGAAAGGAAAACTGTTACTAGGATTTTTATTTCTAGCCTCCCAGACTTTCTCAAGGGATTATAGTCACTATCAGACATTAATCGTGCTACTCTGTACAATATAATAATCTTCAACTATCCATTTGGAAAAAAACTCCATTCCAACATTCCCCAACTTGAACGCCCTCCAGTGTGCAGACTTCCAGTATTCCAGTATCCCCTCATTCAGACCTCACGGTCCCCAGATCCTGTGACAAAAGCCCTTGATCAGTCAGGGGCAAAGATATACAACTGAGTATCATCAGTGTACTGATAAAACTGAACACTATACTGATGGATGACCTTCCCCAGCAGCCTCATGTAGATGTTAAACAAAAATGGAGAGTGGATACAGTTCTGAAGCACCCTACAAATATGGAATGATGTGGATTATGATATGATACGTTCATGTATGTGTGTGCACACACACAGGATTTGAAAAGATGTCTAGAAGATGTCACTAGTGGAAATCTGCTGGAGCACATTGTAGGAGAAACAGAAATACTCCAGTGCTACCTTCTAGAACTTAGGAAATAATGGGGCCACCATTAAATAGTACAGTATATTCCCAACACTATCTGGCAATCCTGAAAGTTAACTTTGTTTGATGTTTGAGCAAACCGCTCAATCAACAAATTAGTGCTGAAGATAGATCGAAATGGATCTAGGATGCAGGAGAGATTACACTTTTAAAATGTTTTCCTATCTCTATGGGCTGAAGTGAACATGACAAGGGAAGTGACAAGGGATGTCATTTCAATTCTCAAGGAGGGGGTCCAGCGGAAAAAAGCGCACTAGATTCACAGCATGTCTATTTCAGACTAATGCTTTAAAAACTATATCTCCCTCCCTAGCAATCTGCCAATGAATTTCAGCAGCTGTGTTTTCATGTCACCCATGGGCTACACATCCCTAAACAGAAATAACCCATATCATCCAGAGTGATTGGGGATCTGAGAATCTATTCCTCAGTCAACATCTCAACCCTGAATGGTATAGTTGAAACTACCTGGAAACGGTTTGATATAGTGAAGACAGGTTGGACTCGTTCAACCTTGCCTTACTGACACTAGAAGATCCCATATTCTGATGCAAAAATAATCAACAAAGTACTTTGCAAATAGGTCACAATGAATCATCAAGTGTTTCTTCTTCCATATGGATCAAGGTATAATAGGATTTTTTGCTCTGATGAGATGCATCAGAAACAGATCACTATCATGCACCAGGTTCTGAGGCACATTTTAGCCTATATCTGAATTCCTTAGTTATCTTCTGCCACAACTGTTCATTTATCCAGCATCCCTGTTCCTTTATGGTCCCTTTAACTGACTACAAGGGAAAGCTTAGCTCTACTAAAAGGCTTAGCAATGGCTAGGTGGACAGATTTTACTAAATCATATTTTGCTGAATAAGCCAAAATGGCCAAGAATCATAAAATATAAGCCAAAGATGGGCAATTTTATTAGGGTCGCATTTAGTATTTTAGGGAGGTAAGAGCAACACAACTATGCAAAGGAGGAAGAATAGGATTCCCCCCCCCCCCCCATTATTTCTATTTGTGAGGAAGGGAAGGGGAGCTGAAAACTATCTTATTTAACCTGCCACCAATTTTTGCTATCAAAATTCAATAGTGTAGTTAGGGTGCATTGGGAAGGCTGCACCAAAAAAAAGGGGGGGTCCAGGGGATTTGGTCTGGCCACTGCAATTTGCCTATCGTTACCATAAACCATGGTTTGAATTAAACACATTAAGATTACAGTTCAGTATTACTGGGAGATAATAAAGTGACAGCTGTGGGCAATTGGTTAGGAAAAATTAAATTACACCATTCAGATAGGCTTAACCACTTTAAAAAAAAAAAATCAATCCAAGGTAGAGTTTCAGTACTGATACATTGTACCAACTTTGGCGCTGATGCCTTTAAGCAAAAGTCATGGCACGGGAGGCCCAGGGAAACTGTTTCGACAGCTTTCTTCTACGCTCCCTACCAAAAGTAAGTCCCCAAGGGCCGCTTCATTGGCGGTGCTGAAAATAAATAAAAACTTCTTCCCCATGAGGTCCGGAAGGGCGCCTGCAGTGCCCCCGGCGGCTGTTAGGCGAAGTCAGCCTGGCACAGCTGCTTTCGTTCTCCCGTTTCATAGCCAAGGTCCTTCTTACTCCGCCCCTAAGTCGGGGTTCGCGCTTTGGTTTGCCCGCGCTGTGACGTCCCTCAAATAACAACTCGAGGCGGGCAATTCCTGCGAGGACCCCGCGGGAGTGAGCGCTGCACCTTAAGTGGCTTGCCTTTTTTGCTTCGGCTCAAGAAGGGAGAGCGCGCTCCCTGGAGAAAGGCGCCGGACTCGCTGTCTCGAGACAGGTGAAGGTGATTCCGTAGCAGCTTCCCAGCAGGATGACACCCGCCATCTCTGCGCCGGGAGCGTCGTTTTGGCTCCTTTTCCTCGTGCCCTATGCCGCGGTGCCTTCCAAACTAAACATCCCTAAAGTGTTGTTACCGTTCTCCCGGAGCACAAGGATTAACTTCACCCTGGAGGCAAGCGAAGGCTGCTACCGTTGGTAAGCGAGGGAGGGGAGGAAGACGGATTTGAGCGCGCTGGGCCTCCTGAGCGGAGGCGCATGGCGCAGGTGCAGCTATTGCTTTGCGCAACACGTGGAAAAAGAAGCTTGGCTTTAGATCATCCCTCGAAAAAAACTCCTCTTTTGACTAGCGCCGAGAAGTTAATTGGCAAGATACTGTTAAAGGAGAAGGGGTAAGTGGGGGTCCAGTAGAATAACTCTTACTGTACTGTCCAGCAGAGTAGCTATTAAGTCTCCAAGGCGCTTGCGCGCTGCCCGAGACTCGCACACGGAGGAAACACACACCTTGCTTCCAATATTCGGAATTGGGGGCCCATAAATGGGGAAAGTTGCTTTTTTTTTTTTTTGGTGGCAGTGGTTTGACCCAGAGATGTTTCCACTCACCATTCGGGGTTCCTCAGTTCCGAGCTTCAGAGCTTATGGGGTGTTAAAAGTTTTCTCAGCACGAGTACCGGAATACTACTGAGTAGGAATATGTAAGGTGTGGCCTTATCAGAATTCAAAACTTTCTGGAACAGTAAATTACATGTGGTGATATATTGGTTTATTTAAGAGCCTAGGATGAGCTGCTGTTGGAAAGTGAGATCTATCTAGAATAATAATGAAATCATACAAGTCGCTGCTTCTGTAGTTAGGATAAAAGGCAATACTGTCAAGTCTTAACAATGGGATAACTGGTTGATTCTTTCTTCTTCATCTCCTCCTTCCTGTGCTTATTACTCTGTTTTTTTAGTACAGAACAAGAGACATGGACAGTTATATTGAGAGTCTGAAATAAAAGCCAGGGTAGTTAATAATCAATTTTCTTAATTATAAAAGAAAACACCTTTCCCTATTCTTAGGACTATGATCTTCTTGCACTCAGACAAGGAAAAATCCAGATTATTTCCAAAAAAAATTATACTACTCTATCTGGTCCAATTTTTGATCTTTTAATGCCTTTTATTAAGATATTTACATGCTGCTGTCCAAGTCAATTTCCAATAATAAATATAAGAATAATCAACATTTAAATTGGGTATTATGAGAATCATATATATTAACAGTAAAAATAGCTTTTCTCTGATATTAAGGGAATTTCTGTGTATCACCCTGAAAGTTTTATTGGTGATTATGAAGGGTACTTGAAATATCAATACAATTATGTGCAGATTTCACAAGAAGTAAGCCTGATTCTGAACTGAACTGATAGTTCAGTTACTATATAGCCAGGTGAGGTTTATATGATTGAAACTTTAGTGTGTGACTATAGCATAGTGTAGTCCTAAGTATTCACAGTGACTTATTTGGGTTTAGGATATGGCCTTAACTATGTAGAATGTGCAGTTATGATAGTGTGTGTATTACTTAATTCTTACTCAGAAAGATAATATTTTGAATTATCCAATTAACTGTGAAATCTCCAGGATCTGTCATAGCTTAATAAGTGCAATCAAAGTCCATAAAGATGAATGAACATTCTCTCATAATTCATGTATTTTCTATTCAGTGTCAGATATGTAACAGAATGAATATATTGCTATCCTCATCACATTTCTTTCTGTCTTGGGAGCTGTGCTAGACCAAGATTTAACGAATACATTAATTATAAAAAAGTTAATTATAATTAAAAATGTATTCGCATAATAAGATAATGGTAATGTTAAAGTTTGATTTGGGAAGCATAACATATAAGAGCAAAGCTGCTTAAAATGCAAATCAGGTGACAATGTAATTGTACTTTTTAGTCAAAAAGCTCTCAGTCAGCTTAACTGGCAGTCTGATCTTGCACATGGTTAGTTAAAATAAATTCCAAGGAATTAACTGAGACTTACTTCTTTGCAAAACTGCATAAAAATAATTCATGAGTTCACATTGGCATAATGTAATTTGGTTTGGTTTAGCATGACGTATGAGACTAGGGTTATGGCCTAGGTACATTTAACATAACATTTAAAATGCTAAATTGTGCTTAGCATTGCCAGTGGTTACGTTATTTACCTATGGAAGTTGTTCCAGACAGCACGGCAAGATGCTCCAATGGTTTGTTTGTTCTCATCCTTCCTGGCTAACAGCCTATCCATCTTTGTAGTAGGTGGCTGGTGCATCTGGATTTTAGTTTTGCAAAAAAAGAAACAAAAGAGGCATGACAGTCTGATTTGAGTCAGTTACCACTCATTCACTGTATTCCAATGACACATTGGACTACTAACTAGCTAATCACACCTTAGCTTTGTATTTTATGTGAACATACGTTATGGTTCAGTATGTCATGCAATCTCAGAAAATTGAGTTGAGAGTAAAGCCTGTTGTGTAAACATTGAGCTAACTGAAGCATGTGGACATAGTTGCTGGTGGGAGAATGCTAACTGTTCACAAAGCTCCTTGATGTTGTTTTTTGCTTTGGTTTGTTTTAATGGAGAAAAAACACTTGAGAAATAATGGAGAAGCTTTATTCCATTCCAGATGACACAAGGAGTTATGATCAGACCAAGCATAACAAGCTGCATCTAAAACATGATCAGGGGTCTGTTTTTTAAACACAATTTCAGCCATGAACTCAGTTTAGATGATGTGCTTAATCTAGAGATTGCTGGTCATACAAACCAGCAAACTAGTCTACTATGATTAAAACAAATCATAACTTAGACAGTGGGTGAAACCACCCATGATGTAGTTTAGATTTGAGCAGAGTTACTCAGGTATTCATCTCTGGTGTCTTGGGTGAATAATTTGTGGAAAAGGTAAATAGAATCTGGTTCTTTCCTTTTCCCCCTGTAACTTAGACTAATCATTTTCTATAGATCTTGATAAGATAGCATTAAGAACTAGATTAAAAGTGATGTAAGATATTTCTTCATATTCTTTGTGTATTCTTTTTCAAAAAAATGCTAATGATACTATTTAATCATTTGTACCTTTGTTGCAATTATGATAATTTGCTCATATAATTTATTTTCATACGTAGTTTGGCTCTAAATTTTATGAAAAAGGGGTAGAACCTATTTAAATGTTGTATATACTTTGGCCATAAAACCACACTAGAGTTTCTTCAGACATTCAAATGCTTTTAGTTTCTACATGCAAAGAGAAAGGGGGATTAGTTGTTCCTCTATTGTTCAACTTACTGTCTTGTTATATGAAAATTGACTGCACCAGAAGGACTCCATTATTCCTGGAGGCTCTTCCTGTGATTTAGAACCCTGATATTATAATCTAATAATGCTTGCATGTTTAAGTTGTTAACCATCCATGACTGACTGACATAATCAGATTCATGCAGCAAAGCAGGGCTCATTGGGGCTGTGCAGTGATCTCAATTTGAAGGGAAAAAGATGATTCGGAGTGTACAAAAGAATTCAAGTTGTACCTGTCAGCAGTTTCTTAAAAAGCAAGTAGCTGCATGATCCCAGAAAAAAAAAATGCTTGATTTCTGGAGATGACAGCAGGTGCATTGTACATACCCATTTGTGCTCCAAATCGCCTTTTCCTTTTGAACTGGGGAATTCAACAATCCTAGTACTTGCGAGATGCTAACAATTATCTTAGTATTGTTCAGAGTTTTCTCCCATTAGAATTGCTGGACAACTGGCTTTTAATATGTTGTCTGGGAGAGCAACTGTATATTATGTTGGTGTTGGTTCCTGCTGAAAAGAACTGAAAAGAGTATTGGCTATATGTTACTGATCACTTATCCTGAATGCATAGTTTTGTATTGTACAATCAACATGATTGCGTTAGTGGGTTCATTTCTTGTAATAGAGTGATCTACTAGAGAATCAAATCCCCCTTGGTAAAGATATTCATGTTTGTAAGTTAGAACAGATAAAGACAATTTTGGGCAATTACTGGAATTGAACCTTAAATTTCATACAATAAACAGTCATGATTATGTATGATTCAGCCAAAATTAAGCAATTTAAGTATCATTGGTTCAAAAGGAAGAGTTAAATATCTCACAGCATTCACCACCTGAGAATATTTAGTGAATTCAGGAAGGATAATTAGGTCCAGTTAATTGAACCAACTTCTTCAAAATGTGAACAGATGTTAGTATTCAATCTGTCAGTATCTTCATAGATATATAACCCCAATGTTGTGTTTATGGTTTTTAAAAAAGCCCCATGAATATGAATAGGCAACATATATGAGTCAGAAAAACCTATTTATAAAGATTGCAGTAAATAATGAGAATCATATACATATATAATTTACTTGACATTACTTGTATCTTTCTGATTTCTTGCAACTGGCATGTGATTTTTTTGTAGATTCAAAAAGAAGGGTCTAAATTTAAGGATAGTGAACATTTGTGGAAGCAAATGGAAAGGAATGAATGATATCTCTAATTGTAAAAATGTTGGAGATTAAATTAGTTTCCAAGAAAAGCTTGCTACTTCAGAATTTTCCAAGTTTAGAAGTGCTATATTTAAAAAAAATATATTCATTTTGGGATACAATATCATCCTCTTCATTTGTTTTGGATATGTACTTTCTTCACAATCCTCAGTATTTACAATTATGCTATTGTCAATATTCCTCTATGTTTCTAATTTTGTTGCTAGTGTAACTACTATATTAATCTTGTCTCCATATTAGACACCCATCTCAAAGAATGTTATATCATTAAATTAACTCCAGTAGTAAAACATCTGGGCATTAACTGATTGCTTCTTGCTTCAGAATTCTGTTTGCATCTGTTTGAAGAGGTTCCTTTTTCATGCAGAGTAGAAACCAACAGAACAGGAAGCACTATTGCATCAGACCTCTATTTAATCTCAAATTCTATGTGTAAGAAAAGAAACGGAAATAAACTTTTGCGTATGACTTTTTTGTAGTTACTAAAGTAGGCTACTTTACATTTTCATTTGTATTGTTCATGTTTCTATCCTATAGAGTCTGCTGAAAAGACAACCTGATTGAGTATAGGATTGCAGATATATAGTTATATAGGTCTACAGATATTCATTCATATTCATATTCCCCAGGATTGCTAATCATTAATACTATCTGAAAGTCTGCATTACAAATTGGTAATGAGAAATTTGCAGATGTGCCATGGGTATAATTACATGCTTACATCACATGACGTTAGATTTTTCAGTCTTCCCATTTGAGGAGTAGGGGTTATGCAACTAGGTCTTTTTTTTAATACTATGTATCTGAATGCAGCTAAAAATTATGTTTAGTACATGGATACAAGGTAGACTTTGGCAACATTTATCTAAATAAAAACATTCTTAAATAGTGTATGTGTTTCAGAAGAGTCCATGTTCTACTGAGATTTTCATAATACAGTCGAAGTAGAAAAGTTGATGTTTATCTTTCTCTAAACATCCAATTGAGGTTAGGCACTTGAAAATGTGTTTTAGCGAGAGAGGGAGAGAGAGAGACTTCAATTCATATCATTCTTAGTTAATATGGCCAGCAACAGCTGGTCGGTAAAGGCTTTAGCAGTTATTTAAGAAATCATTTATAAAAACAGATGTTTAGAGATAATTGGCCAGGAACCCACCACAGTAGCTTTATTCTCTTTGATTATACCTATTTATGCTGCTCTAGATCAGTATTTTGCAGTTCTCAGTGTGAGCCTTCCCTGCTCCCCCCCCCCCCAGAATATGCAAAAAGTTTCAAAATAGGCAGGATGTATGGATGATTCTTACATTTTTGTAAAACTATATGGAATGTGTCAACATTGCAGCCCGAACAGTTTAATTGTCAGTGTGTTAATTCAGAATAAACCTTGAGTGTTCATTGGAGCTTACTGCCAGATGAAAGTAATATTGCAGTCTACCAGCCCATGTTTATAATACAAATAGGTTTTTATGATGCCTAAGAAGTTGAAAGCAACTGATTTTGCCAATTGACTTGGCACATGAGTAAGACAGTTACAGAGGATATGATTAAAGCAACATTTCTTGGCAAATATGTATCAGAAATCTAAATCTGTAGAAGATGTAGTTTGGGGTCATTTTATTAGGGATCCTTAATTCTGTCTCATACAGAGGTCTGCTTTCTTTAGTTTTTAATAGGTATAAATGTATTCTTTTGACATGTTTTTGACATGTTTCAAAAGACTGAGACTGTAAAGTAGCTGCTGACAAGAAAAACATAGATGGTTGGATTCACTTACTTTGCCTGAGTTCAAATATAGGGCTAAAGCATGCTTTGATAAACAGCTTGTTGAACCATTTATAACTGACTGGGTTCATATAAATCAAAATCTAACAAACCACAGAAGTAATTTCCAAACCAGGATAGGACTATAAGCTGGGTATCATCAACATATTGAGGATATCTTACCCCAAGTTTGCAGAGGACTTCTTCTAGTGACTGCATTTAGACATTAGACAATATTGGAGATAGGGCTGAACCCTGGAGCACCCTATAATGGAATCTCCAACTTTCTCCCACTGCCAACTGGACCCACCCACTCATGTAGGAACAGAACCAATATAAAATGGTATATCTGACTCCCAAACTTCACAGGCAGTCCAGAATGATACTGTGATTCACAGTTTCAAAGGCCACTGAACAGGACAAGGATGGTCATACTCTTTTCATCCAAGTTATCCATGAGAGTAATCATTGTAATTTCCATCTTGTACTAGGCCTGAATCCAGACTGCCGTGAGATAATCCATATCTTCCTGGACTCTTTGTAATTGTCACCCCACCATTTTTAACACCCTTACCCAAAAAGGGAAAATTGGAAATAGGACAATAGTTGACAGACAGAAGTAAATCCAGTGCTGGGCTTTTCAACAGGTGGACTAAGGCCTCTTAAAGTTTCAACCGGAACTGCTGTCTCCCTCAAAGAAACATTGATTATCGTCTGGATCCAAGTTTCTGTTCCCTCCCTGACCACCCGAATTAGCCTAATAGAGAATAGATTGCATAAAGACTCATGCTCACTTCTTTGAGATCCACAGGCTCAAAAACCTCCCAGGTAACATCACAAAAGTCCCTTCTCTCCTCTTATGAGATTATGTCCAATTGGCTTCCAACTTGGAACAAATATAAGTGATTTTACCACAAAATGCTCAACCAGATTACCACTGCTTACCCTAATCAGATTTCCTAACCTATCCTTCCCTAGAAGGGCTGGGGACGTTCTAAATAGTGTTCTGGCTGACATTGTGCAGATGCAATAAAGGCAGAAAAGTAAGGACAGCAAAGGACTTTTCTGCCTTTATTGCCATGGAGTAGACTTGAAATTCATTTTGTAGCCATGGTTGCTTGCGTTCACTTCTTCTTTTCCAGCAGCATTGCTCCAGGCATCCCTTCTATTCACTCCTCCTGCAGCTCTTTAGAAAACCAAGGAGCCATCCAGAATTGGTAAGCAATGAGAGGTCATTCAGGAGCAGTCCTAACTAGTGCCTCTCCATATTCCAGAGGTTGACTAAGCATTCAGCAGAACTACTCCCCATATCACTGAGAACATCCCCAAGAGCTGTCTAGCAACCTTCTGGACCTATCAGTGGGTGATCCAAATAGGCCCATCTTCCTTCTGAAGGCTAGCAATGCTGATCAGCCCTATAATCATGAGGAAGTGATTTTCCATGAGAAGGGACTGATGGAAATGTTCCACAAAATCAGATTACAACTCTGTGCTCCAAGGTAAAAGCAAAGTCTGTGGGTTGATCCCATGATGACTTAGGACAAGCCTATGATAGTTGTTGTAACGATCTGCCACTTTCAACTCCCAATGCCAGTAACTGCCTTGCAACCGATAAGGGTTCAAAGAAAAGTTCATTTATTGAGATAAAGTATACAGGTCCAAAGCATTGCTAAGACTGAGCCCATGTGTGCCAAAAACTACTTTTACCCCCTTCAGTTCCCATATTCCCTCCTTGCCTTCCAGACATTCTCACATTCACTCGTTGGTACAACCTTGAGCATTCCTGCACTCTGTTAACAACCCATCTGCTTCTAGCGTCTTCCTAACTCTCCCCCCTCCCCCGCTTCTTCTAATGGCAGAACCGAGGCAAGCAAGCTGGCTCATTGATTGCAAGGATTCTGACAGTCATAAACTTATAAGCCACCTCTGATCCCTAAGAGGGGAGGTTAAAAATGTCTGGGAGTAACAGCCAAGTCCCCATCTGGTGCTCACCCACTTGGGGTCAGAGGGGACCAAGATCCTTCCCCATTTTGTCACTCTGGGGAAGGGGCTTTTCAGTTCTTCAGCTCTCACTCAGAAAGCAAACAGTTTTATCCTCATTCTGTTGACCCGTTTGTCTTCTGTCTCTGTCTCTTTCTCCTCTGTTCCTCATTCTAGTCTTTTTCCTGTCCTCCTCCTGCTGCCAGCTTACAATCCAAGCAATGCAGCAACTGTTGTAGCTTTGGATGCTCAGTTTCGCTTCTCAGTAGAAGAATCGAAGAGATTCCCAGCAATGGTGGCAGAGGCAACAATTTCAGTGGTGGTCTTAGCAACTTCCACAGGATCCTTCAACCTCAGACAACACCTGCACACCCTGAGGCCCCAGCATAAACTTCATTTACCTTTTAATACGTTCTATTTTCTTTTGTCCAAACTATTGAAGATAAGTGGTAACAGAAACTTTTAGAGACTTTTCATTGGCATAAGTTTCATTTCTTCAAAAACAAGGTTTCCCCAGTCTGACATAAAGTTATTTTATAAGTTGCCTTATAAAGAATTTAGCTTCATGTATAGCCAGCAGAAGTATGACAGAAGAAAATATATTACCACATATGCTTAAGGGACTTTTAAAGGCTCTTTCCTGTTTATTACTATAGCATTATTTTATATATAGGTATACATTTATAGCAACCAGTAGAATTGTAATACAACAACTGATGTGTCATGCATGTGTAAGTGCTAAGAAATATCCGCTGAACTTCAGCGTTGGTATTTACTGCAGGACAGATCCAATAGCTGTTGCTCTTTCAAAAAAGAAACCTTTTTGTATGTTGGTGTCTGTTACTAGGTAACAGAATATTTTCCACAAAATCCTGGTGTCAGTGAGAACAGAAGTAGCCGTCATTAAGTATTCAGGGAAAACGGGACACTTTTGTCCATGACCCCTTTCTCTTTTAACTCTTTGATTCCCCCTCTGATCTGAGTCTGGTAAAGAGAACCTTCAAAAGGTAGGATAGATATACAGGTTTGGCTTAGGCTATTCCTTTTTGGAGAAACTAATAGCAAAGACATTCTTTTTACTCAATTATTATAGGTTGAAGTGGACCTAAGTTTCCCAAGGGAACTCAGATCCAATACAGTACATAAATGACAACTATGGAACCTAGAGAGTGAGATACATGCACAAGTAAAAAGGATGGACTTGCATAAGAACATAAACAGTGCCCTGCTGGATCGGACTAAACAACTGCACAGGGAAGCCCATGAGCCTCCCAGCAGGTGGCCTTCAGAGGCAGTCTCACATACGAAGACATTCCCATGCAGGTTCTAAATACAAGTACCTTTGATTTGGATAAGATTTTATATTTAAGGGCATTTTTGGTAAGTGTCATAATGAAACAATGTGAGAAGTGCATTATTTGTGCAAAGGAAAATCGTATAAGAAAACATGAGTCTTAAAAACCTACAGGATACCACTAGTCAGCTTAACAAACAATTGACTGAATTGAAACAACCTTTGCCACCTACTTCTGATGTGTCTCCCTCCCATTCTTCCATTTATATTTAGCTACAATTATCAAGTGAACAAAAGAGAAAGGATTATTTGTGTGAATGCACTTGATCTGAGGATATTTTGAAACACTGTAATTGGCCACCTCTGGGTAACCAGAATGTGGGAAATGGGGCTGTCTCGCCTTCCACTCCCTCTAGCATCGTCTTATGTATGTAGAGGAATATGGACATGGACTTGAAGAAGGAATTCAAAACTTAACCATATAGACGGGAGGGGTGAGGGAAAAAATCAAGATTGTCCCACCTTGATTCTCTGGGGAAAGAGTAAATTTCTGTCCCGCTTTCAAGATTCTGTTGTTATACCCTATAACAATAAATTAGAATTTCAGTAGTTCTTGTGGTATCTGTTTCTGGACTTGGTCTAGACATTCCACTACCAGCCCCAGCATCTACTCACCCAGAGAAAAATGTTAAAATTACCAATTCAGTCCCCTCAAAAATATCCTCCAAATAATTGGGACATCCAGGTGTATTTAGTCCTGGGTCCAACTGGAAAAATTCATTACTTAACATGCTCCGTGGACCCTTTGTGACTTGAGAAACATGGTTTTACAATTTCCAAGAATCAGGACCCTTAGCATTTTAAGCATGAATTGCAAGGCAAAATTGATGGGCAGACTATTTTTTTTATCCGTTACCGATTCTGCGGCAACTGCCTGGACGAGTCCCTGCAGTTTTCACGGCAAGGTGTTTCGGAAGTGGTTTGCCAGTGCCTCCTTCCGAAAGCAGAGCCCAGCTGGCGAGCGCAGGAGGCAGGGTTTCCGTTGCTTCGCGCCTTTTTCGGGCATGCGCAGCTTCCATGTTACTGGCAACTGCTCCCGTCTCCTTTGCAAGGCGCTGCCAGCATTTTTCCTCCCACCGGGGTGAGAGGACCCATTTATCTACTCAATGTTAAATCAAAATTAACTGGGGGAGTGTCAGGATTAGCCCAGGAAACTCCAGGAGACAGTACAGATTCAATCCAGCAAAGTTTAATGGCTTTACTCCCATTACAGAAATCTTCTCAGAGTGAGAGCAAATTCCAGGGTCACCCTCCCAACCTCCCTTGCATTCCTTACGGAGGGTTCAGTCTCATCCTCTTATCTGTTCCTCGTTGCTCTGGTGATGAGAGTAAGTTCTTAACCCCTCTTGTCCTGACTCTCACAGGGAGGAAGCAGGAGCTCACTCTGCTGCACAGAGCTGGGCTCAAACCACTGAAGTGTCAACCATTTCTGGCCGGCAACTTTCAGCATCATTAAGCCGCTGCGCCACCGCGTCCCATGGGCAGACTCTAGGAGCTATTTTAATAAAAGAGCATTGTTCTTGAATCAAGTATTTGAGTCAATGGCCAGCCCAGATGCTGACGGTGACAAATACTGATTAACATCAACAGAGTCTTTTGGATGCTGTTGATGAAATGTTCCTTGTACAATCTGATTGGGTGAAAATCCATTCTTACAAGCAAGACTCCTCAAAAGTGTACAGGTACATTACAAATGCTTCTTAAAGGCTTTTGGTCAGCTTTCTGGAATTCAGAATCTTTGCAGTTTTTCCACACGCATTCATTGCTGCCTTAGTTAATGGTTACCTAAAGTTAGCAATCAAGCTAAATCAGTTAAAGTAAATACAGCTGAAACTCGAAAAATTAGAATATCGTGCAAATGTTCATTTATGTCAGTATGGCAACTCAAAAGGTGAAACCAATATATGAGATGGATGCATTACATGCAAAGCGAGATATGTCAAGCCTTACTTTGGTATAATTGTGATGATTATGGTGTACAGCTTATGAAAACCCCAAATTCACAATCTCAGAAAATTAGAATAGTGTGAAAAGGTTCAATATTCTAGGCTCAAAGTGTCCCACTCTAATCAGCTAATGAATCCATAACACCTGGAAAGGATTCCTGAGACTTTAAATGGTCTCTCAGGGTGGTTCAGTAGGAATCACAAGCATGGGAAAGACTGCTGACCTGACAGTTGTGCAGAAAGCCATCATTGACACCCTCCATAAGGAGGGAAAGCCCCAAAAGGTAATTGCAAAAGAAGTTGGATGTTCCCAAAGTGCTGTATCAAAGCACATCAATAGAAGGTTATGTGGAAGGGAAAAGTGTGGTAGAAAAAGGTGCACAAGCAGCAGGGATGACCGCAGCCTGGAGAGGATTGTCAGGAAAAGGCCATTCAAAAGTGTTGGGGACTTTCACAAGGAGTGGACTGAGGCTGGATTTAGTGCATCAAGAGCCACCACACACAGATGGATCCTGGACATGGGCTTCAAATGTCGTATTTCTCTTGTCAAGCCGCTCCTGAACAACAAACAACGTCAGAAGCATCTTACCTGGGCTACAGAAAAAAAGAACTGGTCTGTTGCCCAGTGGTCCAAAGTCCTCTTTTCTGATGAGAGCAACTTTTGCATCTCATTTGGGAACCAAGGACCCAGAGTCTGGAGGAAGAATGGAGAGGCACACAATGCACGATGCTTGAAGTCCAGTGTGAAGTCTCCAGAGTCTGTGTTGATTTGGGGAGCCATGTCATCAGCTGGTGTTGGTCCACTGTGCTTCACTAAGTCCAGGGTCAATGCAGCCGTCTACCAGGAGATTTTGGAGCACTTCATGCTTCCTTCCGCAGACGAGCTTTATGGGGATGCTGACTTCATTTTCCAGCAGGACTTGGCACCTGCCCACACTGCCAAAAGTACCAAAACCTGGTTCAATGACCATGGGATTACTGTGCTTGATTGGCCAGCAAACTCGCCTGACCTGAACCCCATAGAGAATCTATGGGGCATTGCCAAGAGAAAGATGAGGGACATGAGACCGAACAATGCAGCGGAGCTGAAGGCCGCTGTTGAAGCATCCTGGTCTTCCATAACATCTCAAGAATGCCACAGGCTGATAGCATCCATGCCATGCCGCATTGTGGCAGTCATTGCTGCAAAAGGGACCCAAACCAAGCACTGAGTACATATGCATGCTTATACTTTGCAGAGGTCCGATATTGTTCTATTTCCAATCCTTGTGTTATTGATGTCATGTAATATTCTAATTTTCTGAGATTGTGAATTTGGGGTTTTCATAAGCTGTACGCCATAATCATCACAATTATACTAAAGTAAGGCTTGACATATCTCACTTTGCATGTAATGCATCTATCTCATATATTGCTTTCACCTTTTGAGTTGCCATACTGACATAAATGAACATTTGCACGATATTCTAATTTTTTGAGTTTCACCTGTAAATGCTGAATGTGACCCATTCTGCCCATCAGATTGAATCCAGGCGGAAGGCAAGTAGAGATAATTGTATGACTCTACAGACTACTACTTTACAGATAGGAAACCTTTTTTTTCTGACCAACCTATTCACCCTGGTTTTCCACCTTCTGACTGTGGTTGTGGACACAGCCACAGACTTAGGGGTCAAGGACAAAAGTAACAAACTTCCCTGACCCCAATTCAAGCTTAGTTTGGACAGGTAGGTCATTGAAAGACACAGTGCCCTCAAAATCTTAAAGCCAAGCCTTAGCAAACACCATTGCCTGGACCAGTCATCCAAGGAACAAATTAGGGCTGCGTTGGGGTAACTCTTTTCTGTTTCTGCCTATTTATTCACACTTTTGCCACTTACCACTAACAACTTTGTTTCTGTAATATAAATGGGAAGCTGTCTCCTTTCCTTGTAGACACTGGTGCTTCTTGTTCTGCTCTGCGTTTCTTTCCTTTCCAGCATTCAGAGACATGGTGACTGTAATTGGTATTGGCAACAGCTCTATCATTCATCAAATGACCTCTCCAGTGACTCATGAGATAAACATGCCTTCCTTGTAGGCACAGATTTACCTGTGTGTTGGCTAGGGAGGAATCTACTTTATAAATTATTACTGATTTTTGATCATAACAATAAATTTTATTTTACTTTATAAATTGGATTGCATCATATTTGTACAGCAAAAGGTATGTTTTTGCAGGTTGTAATGGAGAACTGTAACTCAGCATATGCCTTGTTAAATTATTCTCCTTATCTTTTTTCTTCCCCAACTTGATCTCTCCCACCTCATCTTGGCTCATAGCCCAGTGACCCTGTGAGTGACTTTTAAAACTGTGGTTTAGTGAAATCCATGAAGCCTATGTTGGTTACCTTAACACCTGGGGTTTCTCACATTGTACAATACAGGTAGTCCTTGCTTAACCATTCGTTTAACAATGGTTCAAAGTTGCGATGGCCTTGGAAAAACTGCTTTAGACCTGTACTTGCACTTATGACTATTTCAAACCGTCGCAACCCCTCCTGCAGTCACATGAACACAATTTGCAACCTTTTTACAATGGTTGTTAAGTGAATCACCATAGTTGTCAAGCAAATCACCACAGTCATTAAGTGAATCATGTGCTCATTAAGTGCATTCCTCCAAAAAAAGTCAATTGGGGAAGCTGGATTCACTTAACAACCATATGATTCACTTAACCACATGATTTGCTTAATGACCACATGAAAATGGTTGTAACATTGGGTCTGGTCACATGACTCACTTAGTGGCTGCCCTACTTAATGGCCAATTTTCTGGTCCCTATTGTGGTCACTGGCAAGGACTACCTGTACCCACTTAATAAAGCTGTTCTTGAGGACTTCCTACCTATTACTCAGACAACAAGGAATTCTCGGCACTACTTCTAGGCCATTCAATACAACGCCATCCTGACAATTAAGAAATCCCACCAGGACTCCACTGCTTCTCCCCAGTACCAAATGATGCAGGATCTTAACTTTCATTTAAACCTTATATCTTGAAAACTTCCTTTGTAAAAGTTTCCAAAATAATAGCATTCAGTTGCAGTGTTCTTTTCATGTAAAAAGTAGTCTTGGAATTGAGTTTGATTTCTAATGACTCCATGGACCTATTCAGTAATTTTCTTACTAGCAATACAGAAGTGTCTCCCCAAACAAAATACCTCAGAAACACATTTTAGTGGGCATTGCAAAGTACTTTCAGAATAACCACTTTTGCAGGAGCTGTTCTGAAAGAAGACGGGAAACTAAATTAACTGTCCATAATATGTATAAGGAAACTCATGAATGGGTTGTTCAGGGCATTTATGAAGTACTAGCATAATCTGATTTGTGAACAGAATCATGAAGAAATAAATGGAATTCCCAGGGTCAACATTTTTAATCTGGGGCTGAGGAGAAACTATCCTTAAGTCTATTTTTGTGGCCTTGAGTATAGAAAAATAAATGTTTTATTACTGATGCCGTTGAAGTTTGGAAGGAATTGAGTGTTACCTTGACAACAGAAATAGAAAAATGACATAGTTAAGTCACGAAGCTTTAAAAAAGAATGAAACAAGCACTTTCTTACACATTTTCTTGCCCATATTCTCAACTTTCAGTACTGGAGTTAGTCTTTAAGTGCTGAGAAGAGCAATTGGCTATCATATGAGCATCCAGCAAATCTCAGGACAAGGGATATATTCTTAAATATTTGGATTCATCGATCACTACAATACTAAACCAAATTTTAACAGCAGTGTTTCTGCTGGTGTAGAAAGAGTGTTTACTTCTTTTAGTGCTGTTCATTTTCCTGTTCTTATTTCTTCTTTAAAATTATATTATTTATAAATGAAATAGTTAATTCAAAAGTACATGTATTTGCTTTTTGTTAAAATAATATACTTTTATTTTTATTTTTCATTAAAGAAACTAGCATAAACAAAAATTTTACTACGGTTTAAAGCCAAAGCCAAATTATGGCAAAAATATCCTCCATACATCTACATAATGACAATTCAACTAGTCAGTTACTAACAAGACCATCTTTCCATTTTTTAAATTGAAAATTAATCTGAGAATAATGTTGCTAAATAAATAGTTATGTGATATGTACCTTATAAAAGTAAAAGTGACATTTCTCTTTCTCTAGTAAAGTACCTGGTAAGTAAATTTCAGAGAACCTGTGGCTGAATAGACATTATTGCTAATGCACTCTGGATAAATCCAAAGAATACAAATTAAGAAATACACCCTAGACTAGTACTCAGTAGGGTAGCAATGAAGGACTTGGAAAAGATATTCACGTGATATAATACATCTATACCTACAAAGATCAGAATCGTGCATCTCTTTGATACTCTGTGGAACTGAAAGTTGGATTTTAAAGAAGGATAGAAAGAATATTTATGCTTTTGAACTTAGGTGTTAGAGAAGACTCCTGAGGATACTGTGGATAGTAAAGAAAAGAAACAGATCATCAAACAAATCAATCCAAATTTCTCACTCAAGGCACAAATGATCACACCCATATCATACTTCAGACACACGTGGAGACCTAGTTCTCCGGAGAAAACTGTAATGCTGGGAAAGTTGGAAGGAAAGAGAAGAGGACACTAGCAACAAGGTGGAGGAACTCAGTTACAGTGGTGGTGATTGCACCATTAGAAGACCTGAAGCACCAAGTTCAGAAACATTTTGAACATTAATGACTTCTGTCTGCTTGATACATAACTGTACTGCTGTTTTTAAAATCTTCACAAGTTTATGTGGTGTAAGGTAATGCTGTTTCCCTGTGTATTCTATGTATGTTGCGTTTTCTTTATGGGGTTAGTGGCTAAATGTGCTATGATAGCTTTTGGATTATAAATGTAAAGCAAAGTTTGCTTTCTAGGCAGAGAGATTTGTTTCTGCTGTTACGTGGTTTGTGGGCTAGGTTGAAGTGAATCCACTGCAGGCTGCTATTTTTTTGGATGACTTAATATTTTGTAACAATGCAGGTGGGCAGGCTACAAAAAGCATATTTCTCTAGTGTCTGCTATGGGAATTTCAATTAAATATATATAAATATAAATATATTGCACCCATGCCTATTTTTTGTAGGTTGCATGCTAAATGGCACTTGGCATGGATTATCACTTAATTTCTTTTGTGGCCCTAGGAGAAAAATTGAGGGGATAACTACTATATTAGAGCACTACATTGTGGCTAATTGGAATAATGGCTTATTAAATTTAATCTGGGTTGCTTTTATAATATAAAATAACAGGAGCCACATATGTAAAAGAAAAGAAAAACATTGTTTGGTCTTTGTCTTCTGAGTAAATGGGTTGTTTGTTGAACACTTCTCAGTAAACACTGAAATAAAAAACAGTCTTCTTTCAGTCAAACTTGACAGCTGTTGACTTCATGCCATGTTAATGCCATGTCATGCTTCCTACAGCACTACAGAAGTCATTTGTCCTTGTTTTTGTTGTCATCATCATCATCATTTATTAAACTTGTATGCTGCACAACTGTCAACAACATTGGCCAGGACTTTATTGCCAAGCCTAGCCTTCAGCCCTGAGATTCCTGGTGGTCCTTCCTCCAAGTACTAACCAGATGTAATCTGCTTAGCTTTCTGAGATCCACCAACATCAGCTAGGTTTTGCTATTGACTGCAGTATTTTTTTTCTTTTCTTTTGGTCCCATTGTGTCAGCAGTGACTCCTGGCGACTGCCTGGACTAGCTCTTGCAGTTTTATTGGCAAGATTTCTTTCGGAAGTGGTTTGCCATTGCCTCCATTCTTGGGCTGAGAGAGAGTGACTGGCCCAAGATCAACCAGCTGGCTTAGTGCCTAAGGCAGGACTAGAATTCATGGTCTCCTGGTTTCTAGCCTGATGCCTTAACCACTACAGGTAGTCCTCGCCTAATGACCAGTTGAAGTTACAGTGGAGCTGAATTAATGGTAGTTATGGCTGTTGAGGCACCCCATGGTCATGTGATCAAAATTCAATGCTTGGCAGCCTGCCCACATTTACAACCACAGCATACACTTCAACTCCTCCCACCAGCCTCTCTCCCCCCAGTCTCTGCCCTTTTGGCTGCCCTGCACTCCACCACCACCTACCCCTGCTGCCCCCAGCTGATCTTCGCTATCTTCTTCCTCCCACTGCTGGTGAGACACACCTGGCCGAGGCAGCTGCTGGCCCTTTAGTAGGCATTGTGCAGCTTCCCTGAAGCCTTGTGAGCAGCCTTATGAGCAGTGGGGGGAAGAAGATGGCAAAGGTCAGCTGGGGGCAGCAGGGGGCAGCAGGAATAGGTGGTGGCAGAGTGCAGAGTGGCCAAAAGGGCAGAGATAGAGGAGATAGGTGGGCAGGGAAAGTTGAAGCAGAGACAAGCGTGGCAGGGCAGGAGAAGCATGAAGTCCTGGCCTAACAGCCACAACCAGGACTACCAGAACTGCTGTTGCTAAGCAGTGCGGTCACATGATATTTCACCTAATGACTGCTTCACTTAGCAACAGAAATTCTGGTTCCAATTAGCAAGGAATACCTGTACACCAAACTGACTCTCACAGTAAATGTTATGGCTGTTTATACTGGGGACAGAATTATAACATTGGAAAGAGTTATTTAGGCCACCAAATCAAACCTCCTGCTTAGTGTAAGAATTTAAATTAAAGCATTTCTGATAGCTCAAATTCTCTGGGTAATTGGTTCCATTTTCAAATAGTTCTTAATGTTCAGAAGGTTTTCCTAACCCTTCCTGTAACTGAACTCCATTGTCCTGTTCTCTGGAATGATGGAGAACGTATCTTAACTGCATTGTTTGTGACATATTTCTAGGTATTTGAACAGTTCTGTCATGGCCCCCCTAGTCTTCTCTATACACGGTTAAATATTCTCACTTTTTTCAATCCCTGTTCATATGACTTGGCTTCTAGTCCCCCGACTCATTATCTATCTGTTAAACTCTTCTGTTTCCTCTGAATCATTTTTAAAGGGTAGTGCCCAGAAATAGATACAATAATTGAAGTGGTGGCTGATCAATGCAGAATTAAATAGAACTATTACTTCCCATGCTTTGAAAACTATACTTATGTTAAAATGCCTAAATGTGCAGAAAATCATAATTTAAAATGTTCTGATCTTGAAATGGCTATCTTCAGTATTATGAGTATGAAACAAAATATGTTTCAAGAGTTTTGGTTTGATGTCAGAACAAAATTGTGTGTCATTTTTTAAATTAATTTATTTGATTTATATGCCACCTTTCTGTTCTGGTATATGCTCAAAACAACTCATAAAGTTTTTAAAAAGCTGAAAATATAAACTATAAAGAACAAAATGCTTAATAAAATCATGCAGCAATTTTATTGGCAAAAGAGATGCCTTTTTAGAGATTGTTCTGAGCGTGAAACAAAATGTGGCTGTTTTGAGTAAATCATTTGGAACATCCCAACTATTCTGAGCAGTGTGATTAGACAGTTATTTTGAGGCTTAAGATTAGGTTGCTTTTTCCAGACTACTTCCATCCAAGCTAATGTAGAACCAAGGAGCATCATGTCCCTGCTATTATTGGTTTACATGAAGTGGGGTTAAAATGGGATATGATGTTAAGAAGAGAGGAAGAAGAGTTAAGAACATTAGACAAAAGACTATTGTTCTTGGCTGCCAGCCTGCCTATTAAGTTATTGTTTTCTTCTAAATTGCTGTAGGGAAATTAGAATTGATATGGATTGTAAGTATGCCGTGCTATGATTTATTTTGCAGGAGGTAATGCCAAGGGGTGCTTGTGCATGCTACTGTACTCATACAAGTTTTGCTAATGCTGCTGAGGTATTGTAAAGAGCACTAGGGTGGTAGTGTGGCAATTGTCATCTGAGAATCACTTACGGCTTTCAGGAGCACTGCCTTGCAGGTCACCAGATGTGAGACCCTGTTCATTAAGTTGGGCTCTAAGGATCAGTTGGGATTGTTGCTGTTGTACCAGCCTCCCTGCAGCATAGCAACCTCCCTGCCTGAGCTCCTTGATTCCATCTCGGGTTGGCAGTGGAGTTCCCCAGATTTATGGTCTTGGAATACTTCAATCTGCCTTCCCTGGGGGTGGGGTCTGAAGTGGCTCAGGAGTTCATGGCCACCATGACAGCCATGGGCCTATCCCAGGTCATCCAGAGCCTGACACAGGGCAGTGGTCACACATTGGATCTGGTGTTCCTGTCAGAGCAGTGGCTATGTGATCTGCAGTTGGGGGGCTTTCAGTGTCCCCCTTGTCATGGTCAGATCACACCCTGATTACCTTGGGATTCTCTGGCACTGCTATCCAACTCAGGGAGTCTGGACCCATTACATTGTTCCACCCTTGGTGACTGATGGACCCAGAGGAGCTGGGGAGTGTCTCTGTTGGTCTGCTGCATGGTCCATCCAAAGCCTTTGTTGCCACATGAAATGAGGTGACTGAAGCATTGGATCAGATCATGCCTATGCAGTCTCTTCCCTCTCAGGGATCCTGTCACTCCCCATGGTAATCAGAGGAGTTGAGGGAGATGAAATGAGAGAAGAGACATCTAGAGCGCCCCAGCGCTTGACTAAGGATGAACTGGACCAAACACAGGTTAGAGCCGCTATTAGGGCTACCTTGTGGCAGTAAGGACAGCAAAGCGACAGTACTTCTCTGCCTTATTGCATCTGCAGATTGCTGCCCCATAGCTCTGTTTTGGGTGACACAAGCCCTCTTAGGTAAAGTGGACCTGGGGAAACTTGCAGGGACGTGTGGAGGAATTTGCTCAGCAGTTGGATCCTGGCTTTGTTGCAAGCCCAAAGGAGATGCCTAGGGTGGAATCTTGCCCAGTTATCTGGAAATGGCTTGAATTTGTTGGACCTGAGGAAGTGGACAGGGTCCTTAGGACTGTGAGCTCAGCTATCTGTTCTCTAGATCCATGCCCCTCCTGGCTTGTGAAAGCGGCCCAGGGGGTGTCATGTGAGGGGGTTCTAGTGATGGCTAATTCTCCCTTGAGTGAGGGGGTTGTTCCTTCACTTCTTAAGGAGGCTTTAATTTGCCCCTTCCTCAAGAAGCCATTGCTAGACCCCACCATACTGGACAATTTTCATCTAGTATCTAACCTCCCCTTTTTGGGAAGGTGATTGAGAAGGTGGTTATGTGACAACTTCAGAGGACCTTGGATGAAGTGGATTATCTGGAACCTTTTCAATCAGGATTCAGACCTGGGTATGGGATGGAAACGGCATTGGTTGTACTTTTGGATGATCTCTGGTGTGGGTGGGATGGTGGCAGTGCATCCATCCTTGCCTTACTTGACCTCTCAGCAGCTTTCAATACCATCAACTGTGGTATCCTCCTGGATCAGCTCAAAGGATTGGGGGTGGGCAGCACGGTGATGTGCTGGTTCACCTCCTTTATCCAGGGTCAATTCCAGTCAGTGGTGATTGGGGAGGAGAGATCCCGCCTCCGTCCCCTGCTATGTGCTGTAGGATTGGTACTCCCTCCTCTCCCATTCAACATCTATATGAGACCACTGAGTGAGCTCATCTGTTGCCATGGGCTGAGGTATCATCAGTACGCTGATGATACCCAATTGTACATCTCTGCTCCTGGAAATTTAACTGATGCTATTGACATCTTATCCTGGTGTCTGGAGGCTGTGGGGACCTGGATGGGGAACAACAGGCTTCAACTGAACCCTGGCAAGACTGAGTGGGTTGGGGTTTTGAGGCCCTCTTATTCTGGGATTATACCATTGTTGGTACTGAATGGGGTTGCACTGCCCCAAACAGACTCTTTGCACAACCTGGGGGTCCTCCTGAACTCATGACTCCTGCTCGATGAGCATGTGGCAGTTGTGGTTAGGAGGGCCTTTGTACAATTTTGTATTGTGCAACAATTGTGCCCATTCCTGGACTGAGGGGCCTTACTCACAGACACTCATGCCCTGGTCACCTCCCGGTTGGAGTACTGCAATGCACTCTACATGGGGCTGCCCTTGAAGAGTATCCAGAAACTTCAGCTGGTACAGAATGCGATGGCGCAGGCAGTTATGTGTGTTTCTGGTAGAACACACATTATACCTCTGCTTCACGAGCTGCACTGGTTACCAGTCTGTTTCTGGGTGTTGACTTTCAAAGCCCTTCATATCATGGGACCGGGTAATTTGAGGGACCACGTCTCCCCGATTTCATCTGCCTGTCCCACTAGATCCAACAGAGAGGGCATGTTACAGGGTCTATCATCTAGGGAGCTAAGTTTGGCAGGCCCCAGGCAGTGGGTCTTTTCTGCTGTGGCTCCTGCGTTGTGGAACCTTCTTCCCCCAGAGATGAGATTGGCCTCATCACTCCTGAGTTTTTGAAGGTCCCTCAAGACCTGGTTATGTCAGCAGGCCTGGAGACCCCAGGGAGAGGTGAAGTAGTAAGGTGGCTCTATTATTAACATCCCTTTGCCTATTATTTTCCTTTTCTGTTTTAGTTCTGTTTTTATAGTTTTTAATGTTTTAATAATTACTATATAATGGTTTTATGTAATGATTGTTTATATATATTGTTTCGGGTTGTTGTATGCCACCCAGAGTCACTTTTTGTGAGATGGGCAGCCATATACATTTGATTAATAAATAAAAATAGTGTTGGCTTGGTGGGTGTTTTAAAGTTCAGTGTGCACTCTGTGCCTTCTCTTGTATTAAGTTAAATTTGAGCTTCGAGATGCATTTTAAAATGGAGAAAACTATGATAATTGGGCCAGTTTGTTGAGCTTCAGCATGTGCATACTCACGTTTTGTTGTCGTAATGTTAGTACTAGTAAGAAGCATCAGCAGCCATTTTTTGCACTCAGTAGACACCACTGTGTTCAAGCAAACCATTAGCAAGTCAACATAGTTGCTTTTGCTGTGCTTGCATGGCAAGCAGGCTCTCCTAAAAAACAAAACATGTCAAATCTGTTGTTTGAATTTGCTAAATAAATGGTGTGTTAAAGCCCATAGGAATAGTGGCCAGAGAAATCTTTTAAAAAATAAAACTGAGAAGAATAGCAGAAACGTCGTAATGAAGGAAATAAGCATATAGCTGCTCTCTTCTTTAATCTATTGGCTGAGTAACTAAGATTTATTTACTGAAATAAATAAGATCTCTGTTGAAGACAGACGGGCGGGAGGTTGATAATAGATTCTAAATTAAACAGAGTTTTCAGTATGTGAGAAAAGCTATAGGGATTTATTTTTATTCTTTTTAAAGCTTAAAAATCATTGACTAAGCAAATGTATCTGCAATTTGTGTGGTTGATAGTACTTAGCATGGATTATCTTGCTGCCCTATCTACCCTTGTGGTTCTCAGATGAAAAATAAAAGAGCAGCAGCTGATTGCAAGTTCCTGTTGTTTCTTATAGTGGGAAGACTTGAAATATTTTGAGTTTTGTTCTGATAAAATGCATAACCTAAAGCTACTTCAAGTTTTGTTCCATCAGAACAAACCAAACTTGAAATGACTTGCCAGAGAGTTTCAAGTAGGGTTGTTTTGTTCTGTATGAAACAAAATGTTTCCCAATTTGTGCATACCAACTCAGGTAGTCCTCACTTTCCGAACAGTCATTCAGTGACTGTTCAAAGTTACGATGGCACTGAAAAAGCAGACTGACGACCAGTCTTTGAAGTTGCAGCTGTTGCAGCATCTCCGTGGTCATATGATCACCATTTGGGCACTTGGCAGCAGTGCACATTTACGATGTCATAGCATCCTGCAGTCACATGATCACCATTTGCGACCTTCACAGCCTGCTTCCAACAACCAAGTCAGTGGGGAAGCCAGCATGAAGTCGCAAGTTGCAGTCACATGACATTGTGCTTAATGACATGCAGTGATATGTTTAATGACCGCAGCCAGAACTGACACTGTAAGTCAGGCATGGTCACATGACATTTATGACCATGTTGCTTAGCGACAGAGTTGCGGTTCCCAATTGTGGTTGGTAAGCAAGGACTACCTATAGTGCAGATTTCAAAGGGGTATTTCACATCAACATGCTTTGCACAAATCACCGTTTCAAAGCTGCTTCACAAAGCAACAGAGAATTTATAAAATTCCTCATGTTTTACAGTAACATTACCTGAACAGGCAAAATGGGCACATGAAGAATCTTACTTCTGTAATTCATTGCTTAACCACTGGAAATGACTGTTCTCAGTTCCAGCAATAATAGCTGTTCTCGCCATTGTAGAATTTTCAATTTCCAAAACACTTTGCTATAAGAAGTAACATGTAAAGGGTTTCAGCGGTTATAATTAGCTTATAATTCCAATATTTTTAATATTTTTTGAATAGGTCTTCCACCAGACCAGAAATTGCTAGCATAGAAGCTATAGAACAAGATAACCATCGGTGTTCACAGAAGGCTATTATTCAAGCCAGATCATCACAAATAACACGACTTACAAGTATTATTTTGGCTGAAGATGTTTGTAAGTACTGTCTCTTTCTTTCTTCTCTATTAAGATTTTATTAGGACTAAATTTTAAGCAGTTGTAGGATTTCTACATTTTACATACCATTCCTATGAAATTCCTAGTGAGTGCTTTAATAAAACAGTCTTATCCACACTTACTCAGAAGTAAGGTCCATTGTTTTCTATGCATAGGATTTTACATAGGAAACAGACTGCCCTAGTTGTGTGTGTGTGTGTGTGTGTGTGTGTGTTATTTGAAATGAGAGACATAAAACTGAGAGTGAAGTATAGTTCTGTCTATAGCTTCTGCTCATCTCTTCTGGCAGATGTCACCTCTTTCCAATGCTGACTGATTTTTCAGAGCAGCATCTGATCCCAATTCAAGCTTTTGATAGGCAGGTAAATTGTTTGTAACTACAGAGGCAGGCATCCTGTGGAGATAGAAAGTAAGGAATGACTTGATCTATGTGAATGGAGGGAAGACAAATGGAGAAATTATGGCAAGGCAGCAGGAAAGAACAAAGGGATATTATGTTTGCGTACAGAAACATAGAATGCAAGGGGAAAGGTACATATTAAGAAGCTAGAAAAAATTAAAAATAGAAAAATGGGTGGCAGAGAAAAGTTGATGGGCATTTAGTGCCTCCCTTTAAAGTGTGTGTGTATGAAGTATTTTAACCTACTTATGGAACTTGTATTGATTGAGAAACCCTAAAACTGGCCATGGTGTATATTTGCATAGATTAGATTGGGTGGTGGAGATGTGTGCCTTGAAAAGTGAAATATGGATAACTGATATTATTGGTAAATGTCTGCTGAATGACTTTATATATCTGGAGTGTATTCTGGTCTGAGAATATCATCTTGGAGCTATTTGTAACTTGCTTTGAGCTAAGTTCCAATAGAAGAGAATATATGTAGCTCTGGGTTGAACTGTGGAGTCCTTGGTGCTCTCTGAACCTAGTTGTTTGCTTGCACATGCTTCATTATCTGACTAGGTAACATCATCAGTGCTTGTGAGTGTGATGTTTGCTCCCTGTTTATATATAATAGCTTGCCCTGCCAGTGTTGGTGGGGGTGTGGTTTTCTCCTTGGTAGTTCCTTGATTAGGGTATTGTTTTCTGTTTGATTGTTTGTCTGATGTTATCCCTGCTTATCTGGGTGTAGGCTGCTGGAGGGGAAGTGTTCTGATCTTTTTGTTTTCTTAGGTTTTTTATTGTCTCTTTTGAATGGTGTGCAAATGTGGTTTATCTCCATATACTTATCTTGAGCTAATTATAAATACAAATGTCATCTAAGATGTAAAGATGATTTGTTATAGGAACTTGTGCTTCAGTATAATCATAAATGAATTTTGCATATCTTCAGAGTTATTTGTAATACACACACACACACATTAAACAGCACTATATTGAATCACCTCAGAGGTCTTTTTGGATTGACAATAATTTTCACAACTTTCCTAAACAGAGATCCATCATGGCCCTCAGATTTTTGTATTAGGGCTATGCAAGGGGTGCTTTGGAACATGTAGGAGCATGTATGAAGTGCCCCTTTTGAACTATAAAAGTAGATATGCCTTCTTCCATGGTTGTGTGGTTGCTTTGCAAGTGGTTTTTAGTTGTCTCTGCATGTACATGCATCAAGCAGTTTTGAAGCAGCCATGCTGTGTATGCTCTCCTGCATGCTCCAGTTCAATTTGTTGGAATATAAGATTATTCTTATACATCAATTCTGGATAGAGGCCAGAATTCCTGCACAGCAGGGTGGGTAAGAATTCTGAGAGTCATAGTCCCAAACATCTAGAGGCATCAGGTTGTAGAATGCTGAATTAAACTGCAGACTGTATCAATGCTTAATGTTGACGGGATCAGTAACAATATTTTCTTCTTTTTCATCAAGTGACTGGCCAGGTGCTTCGCTGTGATGCTATAGTTGACGTTATTCATACTATTCACATAGTATCTACAACAAAGGAACTGTACCTTGAGGATTCACCACTGCAGCTGAAAATTCAAGCCCTAGATTCTGAAGGTATCTGAAGTATTACTGATTTAACATTTTAATCCATGGAAAGACAACAGTTTTCTCTTTCAAATGCATGACTGCATATTGATGGTATAAGCTATATACCTTGTCTTTTAATAGCACTTTCAAATTATGTTTAATTACATGGATTTTAGTTGACTGCAAAATTATTATAGTAGAAGTGAGATTTTTACAGTAGTCTATATTCACATTTATTTCTTTATTTTTGCTTTTTTTTTAATTGAACAGATTCAATGTCAAAACAAAAACTAAGAAAATAATAAATGTAGTTAAAAGGGAAAATAAATTAACCTAATTAATACTAATCTTTAAAGAAATACAAGGATTTTAAACATCCACATTTAATATTTCTGCCCAGAACATTTTCATAGATAAAGGTAATCTGAGAATTAATGTAACACTAAGAAATGGTGACCAGATTTGGATAAATATATCGTTAATTATACAACTTGTTCAGAGCTCTTTGCTGAATAATTTATAGCCAAAACTGTTTCCCACACTTAAATATCATTGATTCAAAGAACAATATGCCTTGGTTTTCCAGTATTTAATATGGAAACCTGGGAATTAATAGCAAACTTAACAGCTAACAACAACAGGAATTTTATTAATGTCTTATACGACATCAGTTCATATTCTTAAAAAATATGAATTAGAAACCAATATCAGGAGTCACTAGGAAAGATTTTTGAGTGAATCTTCCAGTGTTTTCAGACTTCTGACTGAAAGGAAGGACTAATTGGGCATTGCAACCCCAAATGCTAATATATACTAATTTGATTACAACTCTACCAGTACTTTTTGGAAATGTTACTATTCATACAATGTAATTTTAGAGAAGTGTAGTGCTACCTTCTTCAAAATTAATTCTTGATAACTAGTTGAGATACAGTTAATAGGAAATTCAAGATACAAAAAATTCCATGAGATTCATCAAATGGAAATCCTAATTCATTCTCTCAGAGGTTAAGAATTTCAAGAAAATATTTTCTGTTAATATATAAACATTTTAGACAACATTCAGTCAATCAATTTTCCCTTGATTTTAAATGAAATAGATGTACAGTACACTTATTTCGGAAACCTTGTACTCAGGTCATTTAAAAAGCTGTCAACAATGAAAATAATACTTAACAATCTAAAGCAGTTCACAACAAAGTCAAAAGCTATAATAGAAACATTCTTAAGAAAAACAGTATTCTGAAAGATTCAGTGAAATATGTAAGTATCTTCACTGATCATCTAAGAGAAAGCAACAATAATGTCAGGGATATTATTTCTTAGGATGTTATTCCAGATGCTGGGTGACATAACTGAAAGGGTTAGGAGGGAGTTTAAAAGCAATGGGTAGCAGACAAGTAGGAATGCACGCTGCCCTTGCTTCAGCCAGAGACAGCAGGATCGGCAGAATAAGATCAGCATTGCTCAGGGCTTCCTTGCACTCTGCAGCTGTCAATCAGGCTTCAAGAGAACACCCACTTCAGGGAAACAGGGCAGAGGCAGGAAGCAGCAGCGATCCAGCATCTCTCAGCAAGTCTTGGCTGGGAAGAGAGCATGCCTGCTGATACCAAGGGGAGGGAAATGCCATCCTGCTCAGGTAATAGGAATGTGAAGTTGGTATGGTATGTGCCAGCACCTAGCTGACTGGTCCTGTCTCAGATTGTGACAGCAGCTGGATTTGGTACCTGGCCTACACAAAATGACTTGGAGAGCCACATGCAGCCTGTGCTCTGCAAGTTTCAAACTCCTGTTCTAAATTGTACCCAAAGACAGGTTCATATAGACTATATTGCAGATAAAATCATAGAAGTGACAAAAGCATGAATGTTCTAAGACCCTTTTGTGCCTTAATGCCCTTATATCACTGGTATGTGTCACAAAAGAAGTAGGAAATACTTCTGTATATTGAAACACAGAAGGAAACACAGAAAATAACATTAATCAATAATTTGTTTAGATTTCAGTAATATTTTAAGAAAAATTGTCTTAATTTTATAGTGTTAAATGATATGCCATGAAAACAATGAATTGCTTTTACACAACTGAATACCTGTCCATTACATTTGCTCATTGAAATATATTTCCTCTATGATACACTGTATTATTAAATATCAGTGATTTTAAATCTTTGCTCCTGAAAGTCAGGAAATGACTCTTAATGAACATGTGTAAATTTGCCTAGCCAAGGGTCCTCCAGATGTACGGAAACTAACTTCCAGAATTCCAAGATAGAAATTCAGTTAATTCTATTCCCAACACATCTGAAGGATGCCATATTGGCAAGGTGGTTTATATAGTGAGAAATCAGAGATTTGAACTCTCCTAAGATTTATTGTGGCAAATTGTGCAGTGAAGTTTGTGAGGTAGTTCAAAAACATTAAGCAATTATTTACAAATAATTCTTTTTGCAAATAAGCTATCTTGTGGTATCTAATTCGTTTCATGAATCACAGCTGTGACAATATCAAGGAACATTTATTTTTAGAGTAAATGCACTTTCTGCATAACTGTCTTTCATCAGTAATAGGGGTAATGCTAGGATTTTAAAAGCCAACTATATGTTGCAGGGAGATATGCACATTAGATCACGGTGTGGCATTTCCAGTCAGATAGGAGGCATTTACATATAGTGCCAGTTGAAAAGAAAATGTGCTTGTGAATAATCATTTGCAATTTCACTTTCTGTGGTTGATGAGGCATTGATAGTATTAATGAAAAAAGATTGTTTCCCTATCCCTTCTAATTTTCCATTGTCGCCATTTTAAATCTTTCCATTTTTAAAAACTTTTCATCAAATATCATAAATCATACATCTGATATACATAAAATGTATTATATTTATATCAATATGTTACAATTTGCATTATATTTATAGAAGATTTAATACAAATGTGTGATTTCTGTTAGATAAATGAATTGTGTTCTGCCTCAATTCCTCTTTCCCCAGATCATTACACTTAGTCATATTGCCAACTATCTCTGAGATGAGTTTACCTGATCATTTTGTGTGTGTGCAGTTCTGCTTTATTTTCATTTTCAGTATTTCTTTTGTTCTTGCTCATTGTAATTCTTAAACATTTGTCATGTGCTTGTGCAGGTAGTTTTACAGATGAAAGAAACCTGTTTTGATATTCTAACTGTTTTGATGTTCAATTACTTAAAGGAAATACTTTCAGCACTTTGGCAGGACTTGCTTTTGAGTGGACTGTTGTGAAAAGCTCTGAAATGAATGGATTCTCAGATTTCCATAATGCACTGCGGTAAGTTTCATTTAATTTATTTAGTTGTTAATGTGTGCATAAAGGTAGACATTAGGTAAATGGCTAGACAATTTGCAAATGGTGAGTTTTTCCCATAATTGTGGTAGCTTCTTGTTTTGCCTTTTCTTTTTACCTGCCTAAGAATTAAAACTTTGTCTTTGTCTTTCTTCTTTCCCTCCCCTTCCCTTCCCTTCCCTTCATGTTTCTCTGAGTTTTTTTTCTTTTGTTTCAGATACACTTAGCTACAGCTTTTGCTATCATGCACATTTGTACACATGTTCATGGTAATAGCTAGACTAGTGCTTTTAAAATGCACAGAGATATTTCTTTTACAAAAATATTTGTTAAAAAAGTGTGAAGAAGCTATCTATCTTTCTAAAGTTCTGCAGTTGCATTCCCAGATCGCCACTATATTTACTGTACTATTGCTAGCCTCTTTATGTTAGACTTTTGAACATTTCATTATGAGCCAGTTATCTGGTCTAAATATAGATGATGTGAGTTGTTATTCATTGCAGTTCTTAGAAAGAAAGGATATTTGGGTGTGATTCTCTAAGAGTGTTTGAGAACACACCACAGAGTTTTCATAAAAGCTGCAGTTGGTAGAATCGTCTCATCCATCTGGTTCTAACTTACAATGCTATATACTAATGGCTCCATGCCAGTTATTCAAGCCTTAGTAGTTTGTATATACTTATGTTGCAAATTATAAGACAAAGAAACACTGTAAGAGATTGTCTGTAATGGAAAACAGTCATTCCAGTGAAACACACGTATATATATATATATGTGTGTCTGGCAGAGGTAGCATGGAAGTGGCATTCTCTGTAGGAGCTTCCCTCCTGTAGAATAGCTTATCCACAGAAGTAAACTCTTTCTCTCATTATCTTTTGGAAGCTTGTTGACATGTTCAGCTAATGTGGTTGTTCCAGGTAAATGTAGTGTTGAAGATCTGGATCAGCAATTTTATGTCATCTTTTTGTGATGGTGATAGATCTTGATTGACTTGTACTTCTTGATTATTGGCACTACCCAATTCTTCAGATATCTGATCCATAAGGTCTTGATGATCCCTATTCAAAACAACAAATGCAGGGTGTTCTTCTCTGGTATGCCATTTCCTCAAGAGATTGGCATGGTAGATCTTATATTTTCCCAGATCGACTTGATAGTTTACAGGAGTGGTTTGTTTCGCAATGGTGTAGGCACCTTGCCATTGGGCTTGTAGTTTGCATTCAGTGCTTGGTAATAACAGTAGCACTTGGTCTCCTACTGTTTCTTCTGTGCATTTTTATCATATCGTCTTTTCTGTGAATCCTCTGCCAGGGCTACGTGTTCGTGAGCAATCTGGGTTAGAGACTGTAGTCTTTCTCTTTGAGTCAATACATATTCAACCAGGTTTTTAGGGTATTCAGTTCAGTTACTCCAGCTCTCTTTAACAACATCCAGGATTCCCCTTGGTTGTCTTCCATATATTAATTCAAAAGGACTAAATCCTGTTGATGCTTGTGGTACTTCCCTGTATGCAGACATGAGATATAGTAACCAAATTTCCTAATTGTCCTGCATATTTTTTTAACATGTTCTTGAGAGTTTAGTTCATTCCTTCAGTAAGACCATCTGCTTGAGCATGATACGGACTAGTTCTCACTCCTTTTACTCCCAACACTTCATAGAACTGTTTCAGGAGGGTTGTTTGATTGATAGTTTTTATTTGATTTCTATAGCTGCCCATCTCAGCAAGTGACTCTGGGTGGCAAACAGTCGTAAAAACATAAAACAATTAAAAACAGTTACAGCCAGTACAAAATAAATATATATGGTTGTCGAGTAAAATTATCACCATAGATGTTAATGGGGCCCTTAATATACTCAGGGCTCCAGGCCCAGGCACATAACCAGGTCTTCAAGGCCTTACGAAAGGCCAACAGGGTTGTGGTCATCCTAATCTCTGAAGGGAGAACATTCCAGAGAGCAGGGACTATGGTGGAGAAAGCACATCTCCTGGTCCCTGCCAGCCGACATTCCTTGACTGACAGGACCTGTAACATGCCCAACCTGCTGGACCGAATTGGATGGGTAGAAACAACTGGGAGAAGACAGTCCCTCAGGTAACCTGGTCCCAAGCTATGAAGGGCTTTAAAGGTGATAACCAATACCTTGAATTGCTCACATAGCAGTGGTGTTACATGTGTCAAATATCCAACACCATTTACTACCTGTGCAATTACATCCTGCACCAGTTGAAGCTTCCGAATGTTCTTCAAGGGTAGCCCCA
The DNA here is from genome assembly GCA_030867105.1 of Liasis olivaceus. Lineage (NCBI taxonomy): Eukaryota > Metazoa > Chordata > Lepidosauria > Squamata > Pythonidae > Liasis > Liasis olivaceus. Next base: position 50,924,342 of record CM061348.1, read on the forward strand.
TGTAGAGCACATTGCAGTAATCCAGGTGATAGGTCATGAGAGCATGAGTTACTGTGAGCAAAGCCTCCCAGTCCAGGAATGGGTGCAACTGGTGCACAACCTGTAGGTGTGCAAAGGTCCTCCTAGCCACTGCTGCCACCTCCTCTTCTAGCAGGAGCCATGAGTCCAAGAGGACCCTCAGATTACGCATCAGGTCCCTCTGGGGACAGGACACCCTGTCCAGGACCAAAGGTGGAAAAACCTTGTCACTGGAAGGTCCAAATACCCAAAGCCACTCAGTCTTGCCTGGGTTGAGTCAAAGCCCATTGTGCCCCGTCCAAGCCCCTATAGCTTGCAGGCACTGGGACAGGACATCTGTGGCATCACTGAGGTGGCCTGGGGTGGAGATATAAAGCTGGGTATCATCAACATTGAATCACCTCACCCAGAGGCCTCATATAGATGTGTAATAGGAGAAGAGAGAGCACCGAGCCCTGGGGCACCCCACAAAGTAGGGGCCGTAGGCTGGATCTCTCTCTCCATCAATACCAACTGGAACCAAGCCCAGAAGTAGGAGGAGAACCAGCACAACACAGTGCTGCCCACCCTGAACTCCTGAAGACGGTCCAGAAGGATACCAGGATCGATGGTATCAAAGGCCACTGAGAGATCAAGAAGAGCAAGGATGGATGCACTACCCCCATCCCACTCCCGCCAGAGGTCATCTAAAGTACAATCAGTGCCTTCTCAGTTCTGTAACATGGCCTGAGCCCTGACTGAAAGGGGTCCAGATTGAAAATTACTTCCTTGATCTGCCAATATATAATGAGGTATACCTACTCTAATAAATATTTTTTATCGATTCCTCTGCTATCCTTTTTGCTATTGTGGTTCATAAAGCAACTGCCTCTGGATAGCGGGTTGCATAGTCATACACCACCAGTATGTATCGGTTCCCTTTAGCTGAGAGGGCCTACAATATCCGTAGCCGCTTTTGCAAATGGTTCTGGCACAATAGGTACTCATACCACTGGAGTTTTATCTTGTTTCCCTTTCCTTCTGACTAACTGGCATTCCCTGTGTGCTTGACAGTATCTATCAACATCTCCTCCAATTCCCAGCCAGTAAATTCTATCTAATATTTGGTAGAGTGTCCTTTCCCTACCTAAGTGTCCTGCCAAGGGATTTTCAGGTGTCGGTTGTAAAATCTTTTCTCTATATTGGCTAGGAACTGCTAACTACTTTATCCTTTCCTGAGTAACTAGTTTTTTTCTTATCCTGTACAGGATGCTATTTATACATTCATATATGGGATTTTCAAGCCACTTATCTGTATCTGTTGTCATTTTTTGCTAACATGTTTTTAAAGAAATGTCTTCCCACTGTATTTCCCCTGTCAGTGTCCCATGGGAGACCTCCAGTATCCAGGGACTTTCCTCTAGCTTTATCTGCCTTCCTATTTTTTTCTTCCTCTTTTTGGGGCTTACTCCCTCTCTCAATCAAATCTGGATGGGAGGGAAGTAAATCTATAGCCTCTGAAATTTTCTCTTCCTGTTTCTGTGCCTGTGCCTGAGTACTCCTACCACTCCCTCTGGGAATAAATTCTTTGACCATATTAACTCTGCATAACCAGGAAAATCTGCCCCAAGAGCATGTAAAAAAATCTGTCTGATAGGGTAATTTAGTGACTACCACAACCACCATGTTTCCAGTTGATCCTTAATCTGTATAGTTGCTTTGACTAGTGGTATAGGTCTAGTATGACCATAAACACTTGTTAAGTGCTTATTTAATCAAGGGAGCACCCACTCTTGGTGCTCCCTTGATTAAATAAGGGCGAACTAAAGTCTGTCTGCTTCCGGTATCAACTAAACCCAAAACAGGAATTCCATTGACCTTAGCTTGTATTGTTATTTCTTACCCCCTGGGGGCTTTCAACATGGCTGAGAAAGTTACTTTCCTTGGTGACTTCAACAATCTTTAGCCAAGTGTCTTACCTAGCCACATTTGTAACAGGATCTATCCTCCCCTTGGTTTGTTGGAATTCCCTTAGACTGGAAAAGGGTTACCTTTCCCTGTCTACCTCCTTTATCAGTGTCTGCTTTTTTTCTTCCCTTTTCCAACCTCTCCATGTCCTCTTCTAGCTTCCTCAGCTCTTCTGGCTGCAAAGTAATCTTCAGCTAGGGATATTGCCTTTATCCCTGCATCTGGGCAACATTCTTGCACCCATAGTTATGGGTGCAGGACAGGAGTATGCAAGGGAACTTGAGCTGCCTTGAGCATTCATTCATTCATTCATTCATTCATTCATTCATTCATTCATTTATTGGATTTCTCCCCCGCCCATCTCCCCCACAATAGGGGACTCTGGGCGACTTACAAAAACATTAAAACTATAAATACAGGTGAAACTCGAAAAATTAGAATATCGTGCAAATGTTCATTTATGTCAGTATGGCAACTCAAAAGGTGAAACCAATATATGAGATAGACGCATTACATGCAAAGCAAGATATGTCAAGCCTTACTTTGGTATAATTGTGATGATTATGGCGTACAGCTTATGAAAACCCCAAATTCACAATCTCAGAAAATTAGAATATTACATGACATCAATAACACAAGGATTGGAAATAGAACAATATCGGACCTCTGCAAAGTATAAGCATGCATATGTACTCAGTACTTGGTTTGGGCCCCTTTTGCAGCAATGACTGCCGCAATGCGGCATGGCACAGATGCTATCAGCCTGTGGCACTGCTGAGGTGTTATGGAAGACCAGGATGCTTCAACAGTGGCCTTCAGCTCCGCTGCATTGTTCGGTCTCATGTCCCTCATCTTTCTCTTGGCAATGCCCCATAGATTCTCTATGGGGTTCAGGTCAGGCGAGTTTGCTGGCCAATCAAGCACAGTAATCCCATGGTCATTGAACCAGGTTTTGGTACTTTTGGCAGTGTGGGCAGGTGCCAAGTCCTGCTGGAAAATGACGTCAGCATCCCCATAAAGCTCGTCTGCGGAAGGAAGCATGAAGTGCTCCAAAATCTCCTGGTAGACGGCTGCGTTGACCCTGGACTTAATGAAGCACAGTGGACCAACACCAGCAGATGACATGGCTCCCCAGATCAACACAGACTCTGGAGACTTCACACTGGACTTCAAGCATCGTGCATTGTGTGCCTCTCCATTCTTCCTCCAGACTCTGGGTCCTTGGTTCCCAAATGAGATGCAAAAGTTGCTCTCATCAGAAAAGAGGACTTTGGACCACTGGGCAACAGACCAGTTCTTTTTTTCTGTAGCCCAGGTAAGATGCTTCTGACGTTGTTTGTTGTTCAGGAGCGGCTTGACAAGAGGAATACGACATTTGAAGCCCATGCCCAGGATCCATCTGTGTGTGGTGGCTCTTGATGCACTAACTTCAGCCTCAGTCCACTCCTTGTGAAAGTCCCCAACACTTTTGAATGGCCTTTTCCTGACAGTCCTCTCCAGGCTGCGGTCATCCCTGCTGCTTGTGCACCTTTTTCTACCACACTTTTCCCTTCCACATAACCTTCTATTGATGTGCTTTGATACAGCACTTTGGGAACATCCAACTTCTTTTGCAATTACCTTTTGGGGCTTTCCCTCCTTATGGAGGGTGTCAATGATGGTTTTCTGCACAACTGTCAGGTCAGCAGTCTTTCCCATGCTTGTGATTCCTACTGAACCAGCCTGAGAGACCATTTAAAGGCTCAGGAACCCTTTGCAGGTGTTATGGATTCATTAGCTGATTAGAGTGGGACACTTTGAGCCTAGAATATTGAACCTTTTCACACTATTCTAATTTTCTGAGATTGTGAATTTGGGGTTTTCATAAGCTGTACGCCATAATCATCACAATTATACCAAAGTAAGGCTTGACATATCTCGCTTTGCATGTAATGCGTCTATCTCATATATTGGTTTCACCTTTTGAGTTGCCATACTGACATAAATGAACATTTGCACGATATTCTAATTTTTCAAGTTTCACCTGTATATGTAAAACACATAAAACATCCACAATTTAAAACAATACTAAAAAAGGATATTATTATATTATATTAACAGTGCCATGGAGGAAGAGTCAGGAGTGTCCTGGCTACTGTTTGCTGGTCATAATTAGGACTTTCTCCCAGAGTGCACAAAAATTAGGTTATATAAATCTGCTATTTGTGGTCTTTGAAGACACAGAACAATGAGGATTATGTGTTTCTGAAGTTTATTTACACTATATATTTTGCTTTGCGTGGCAACTTAAATGTGGTGTGTAATTCAACAGAACATTCAGAAACTACAAATGCAAGCTCATCCACATAATACACAATGAAACCTTGACTTAAGAGGGCTTTGATACAATGAACTTCAAATCCAGTGGATGGAATTGCCATTGTATTTATATCATTTGGTATCATTTGCATACTCCTACACAAATTATATAAAATGACAATTTGCATTGTTTGCATAATGATGTCACCACAAGATACAGTGCTCCTTGATTTAATGGACAGGTGAAAACAACAGACACCTCCCTGCCCCCCAGTTGGTCCATTCAATTTAGGTTTCATTGCGTTGTGAACGATTTTGTAATATAAAAATGTTATCATCTGATGTCTAAAACAGGAATGTAAGCAGTTTGAGCATAGTTTTTGAAGGGTTTTAATTTTAATTGGGTAGTTGTAAGAATTTAAAATAATGTTAGTTACCAATATACTGTATTTATACAATTATCTAATACAATACATAACCTTGGGGGAATAATAGCACATAAGGACATAATGTTTTTTTTAGCTAACATACACTTTTAAAAGAAAAGAAGAGCAAAGAGAGAAAAATTATCAGAAGATACATGATATTAGAATTAAATTGGAAAAAAATGATGAATGAAAGATGGAAAGTTAAAAGCTAGTTATTATGGAATAAATAGTTTTGTAAAGGTATTGAGAATATTGAAAATCTTAACATTTGGGAAGAGTGATACCATCATTCAGGTCATATTGGGTTTTATGGAGTTATTATTTGGAAGTCAGCTGGCAACCAGTGGAGATTTTTGAGCCAAGCCAGCATCTTTGAAACTTTCATAGGCAATTCCATGTATGATACATTGTAGTCATTTAACCAGAACATTACCAAGACATTAATAAATGTGGTGTACCAGCCACTCTGAACTTTAAGTGCTATTTGGTTATCTCTAAGCTAGACTGGGTCTGTGGACATGATCTTAAAGACATTTTCATTCACATCTAAAATAGCTTGGGTTTTGATCAGTCTTTTAAACTGATTTTCTCTCTCTCCTATTCATCATCTTCCTTAAGTAATATCCAAAGGATTTTTTAGAAACATCAAGGAGCCTTCCAAATCTTTTATGTTGTATGTAGATATCTAACACAAAAGGTAGTGTGATATATTTTAAAGGTGTTAAAGCAGCCTTTCATAAAGGTTATATGGCCTGAGTATCTTAGAGTTTGCATTTCTGAGTATATTCTGCCCATCCAACCCAAGTGAAAAGGGAGTGCCTGGTGAAGGTCCCATCTTATCAGCAGGTATGACAAGAGGGGGCATGCAGGTGAGTTTTCTCCCCTCCTTTGGAACAGTCTACCCCTGAGGCAAAGATGGCCCCACTTCTATGGCCTTCTGGAGAATAGTTAAACCTGGCTTTTCTGGAAGGCCTTTGGTGATTAAGCAGCTAGAAGAAAATCCATGTCATCATTGTTTGCTATTGCTTGCATTTTTATTGTGTTTTATTATATTGTGTTTGTGTACCACCTAGAGCCTCTGGAAGAAGCTCTTTTATAAAATAATAATATTAAATATATAATAATATAATACTAATATCTAAAATTATTAACATTTTTAACAGCATTCTGAAATTTTCCGAATCAACATATATTCCACCTTCATATATATTAGAGATGGAAAAAGTTGCAAAACAAGGAGATATTGTCTTAGTATCTGGTGTGAAAACAGGGAGTTCAAAACTCAAAGCAAGAATACAGGAAACCAGGTATAAGGTAAGTTACTATTAAGCGCCACATTTATCATAGCCATTTCCCAATCAAATGTTTTTTCTTCCTTTATAGTTACTGTCCTACGATGGAACTAAAGTGATACCCATTAGACTAATACCAATACTATAAAGGAAAGCACAATTCAATAGGAATCATGTAGTAGCCATGGGTGGCAAATATGCTGGGGCCTAGGTTTGGCCTGAAAGCCAGTTTGGTGCAGTGGTTAAGGCATCAGGCTAGAAACTGGGAGACAGTGAGTTCTAGTCCCGCCTTAGATATGAAAGCCGGCTGGGTGACCTTGGGCCAGTCACCCTCTCTCAGCCCTAGGTAGCAGGCAATGGCAAACCACTTCTGAAAAACCTTGCCAAGAAAACTGCAGGGACTTGTCTAGACAGTCGCCAGGAGTCAGCACTGACTTGAAGGCTCACACACAAAAAGTTTTTGCATATAAGACTACGAAGGCAAGGTACGCAAACAGAAATATTGTGATGAAAGCAACTTTTTTCTCTTTTATAAAATTCTACTGAAACAGAATATAGCATTATGGGTTGACAGAATGTATTTCTTCCTTTACCTAGTATAGCTCAAAAGGACCACATTTAGAGTCTGTTTTGGACATTAACAAATTTCATCTGAAATTGTTAGCATTCATTTAAGAATATCAACATTCATTAATGCTGGCCATTGGATATATTGGCCACTTCATTTGTACCCTTTCGTATTGTTTTGGGTCACTTTGTTGTTTGCTCATAACTACTCCTTTGGCCTTTTCTGTACCTAAACATTTGAGGAACTTCCTAATAGTATGAGTAATTAAAACATGTAACCAATTTTGTTGTTGAGCTCTTCCTCACTCAAGGCCTTCAAGCAGAAAACTGCATAGTCACTTCTTAAGAGTGGTCTAGCTCCAGAATTTTAGCAGCAAGCAGGTGGATTACTTATGGGCTTATTTGGCCCATTTCAGTTCTTTGAATCTGCACCTCTTCCTCTGTAGGCTAATTATTAGAATTTGGAGGAGCTCCAAACATAAGAACAAAAATCTATCAGAATTACTGTTGCTATTTTTCACCACAAATGCTTTTTTATTGTCTCTGTTAATTAATTTTGCTCAGTAAGTGATATTACAAATGGAACATTAAGGAAAGCTAGTTGTGAGTTTCCTGTTTTTTAAGGATTAAAAATTGCAAAATAAAGTATTGTTTTCTAAGTATAGTATAGTTCCTCTGAGTATTCAAATACCTCACAGATAAAAATATGTTATCTATAACAAATATTGATTTTGCAGCTGACACTAGTATGACATAGTCAGGAGGATTCCATTATGGTTGAACATTCACTTTCTAATCCCCAAATATTTTTGTTGTTTTTCTTTAAGCCCTTTCCTTTTTTAACGTTTAATGGCTGGGACTCGGCCTAGTACATAAGATGAGGTCCAGTGAGCACAGAAGTACTGTGATCTGTAATTTGGAAATAGTAGTTCTGTTGATGAAACCTAAAATTTCATTGGCATTTTTTGTGGCCATATGTCATTGGTGACTAAAAATTACAGACTCTGCTGGGCAGGGGCAAATGGTAGAGCTGTCCATTGCATTCCCCCAGAGTACTGATTAAATTAATTAAAGATAAGATTAGTGGCAGATGGTGATTGTTGTTTGACAGATCTATGCTAACTTCTAAATCTAAGCTGGTGCTAAGGTGCTTTCTGATCAAATGTTTTGTAATTTGTTCTAGAATCTTTTCAGGAACTTTGGATGGTTTTCATAATATAAATGTAAATTTCCTTAGGATTTACACCTTTATTTTTGCAGTTGCCACGTGTAAGTGCGTTATCAAAACATGTACTTTAAAATACTGCAAAAGGCCTACAGCTGTGTTTATACCAGCATTGACATGCTTTTTTATCCCTGAGGGGCATATATAACAGTGGGCTAGAATCCACATGTGTGCACGCAGATTTCTATAAAGAGAAATTTCCTCCCTTCACAGGAAGTCAGCAAAAGGCTCCCTTCACAGGAAGTCAGCAAAAGGTTTAAACTAACCCTTCCTCTGTGCAGAAATCTTGTTAAGATGGCTTCCATCTCCATCAGCAGAGTACAGAGAATTACAAGAAGGAACCCTTGGCTACAATGGGGCACCTATCTAAAAGACTGCAGTTGTGAGACTTGAATCATATGAACTTCTTTCTTCCATTTGCTTCCCCTTCCCACAAGGCATTATAGGAACAAGTGCCCAAAGGTACTAAAAAAAACAAAACTCCCTTTCCAAAATACTGAGCTTCCAAGTTACATATCAAAAGCATAGCTCTGGGGAGGGTTTTGAATTGAAGTCATAGCTATTTATTTATTTATTGAATTTTTTTATACGGCTGCAATTGTGAAATTCTCAGCAGTATAACAGAAACATATCAAACATCCACAGTGAAAGATTTAAACTCTACAGCACAAAGAATAAATCAAAAATCAAAATCACACCAATGTGCAATTTAAAAATCTAGCAACACAAGGAAAAATTTCACAAGATGGTATCATCTTAATTAAGATAAAAGCTCAGTTTTTAAAAAATTATTCTGGAAGACCCCTGTGTTCAATGTATTGTCGAAGGCTTTCACGGCCGGAATACGATGGCTGGTGTGGGTCTTCCAGGCTGTGTGGCCGTCTTCTGGAAGTTTTGTTTCCTAACGTTTCGTCGGCATCTGTGACCAGCATCTTCAGAGGGCAGGAGCACAGACAGGAGCAGAACCCCTGTCTGTGCTCCTGCCCTCTGAAGATGCCGGTCACAGATGCTGGAGAAACGTTAGGAAACAAAACTTCCAGAACATGGCCACACAGCCCGGAAGACCCACACCAGCCACGCCTGTGTTCATTTGCTTCAGGAAAGATGTCAGTTTTGGGGCAAGTAGAGATGTTCCTCACCCCTCGATGAGTTATAAATTTACCCCAAATTACCCCATTCAGCAATTACATTGAATGAAGTCACAGCCCTACTTTAAGTTTCTATTATCCTAGACAAATGGGTGCTTCAAATATTAGCAGACATTAAAATGAATTCATATAAATTTAACTTTTAACTTTAAGTATTTTAACCTTTAGGTGAATTAACATATTAGCATTTACCAAGCCTAGTTCATTACCATTGTTAAAGAGTCATGTGGTTTTATTTTCCCCATTATTTCAGTAATACATTCTCCCAGATGCTTCATTTTTTGTGTGCAGTTCTATTTTTATTTCGCTTCCCATGTGCTAAACCTTCTGATTTCACAAAATGTAATCCTATTCAATCAATCATTAATTCATTTATTGTGCATGTATGCTGTTCATTCCTTGAAACTCTAGACAGCTAATAATGTCAGCATAAAATAAAATACCCCAAAATCCTAAGTACATAGAAAAAAGGAAAAAAAATCAGAAAAGAAACACCGTGCACCCACAAATCCTAGTTTCAGTTAAATTACACCTGTAGTAACATGGAATAGGTAGACCTTTATTGTTTTCTGAAACACAAGAGGCACAAAGCTGAATCTCTACCAGGAGGCATTCCAAAGAACAGGGGCTGCTATCGAAAACACCCTTTCTAAGGTCCCATCAGGTGGCAATCCTGAGCCTTGGAGGGAACTGAGCCTATTTGATCATCTGGATGTACAGATGAATACAGAAGAAGATGGTCCCTCTGATAAATAGATCCGTAGAGCTTTAAAGGCACCTTGAATTGCAGCCAAAAGCCAATGTCATTCCTGAAGCAGTGAGGTCACCCAGGTACATTGGGATATACCCATCACTGTCCAGGCCTCTGCATTTTGTAGCTCCTAGGAGATCAACTCTGATGCAATCCAGCAATCAGTCCCAGGTCATGTTCTCCTTCCAGGCCTTGACTCTCTTTGCTGTAAGAGGCTAAGAAGGGGAAATGTTGACATGCTTTCAAGATTCTGCTATTATAGCCTATTTCAATAAATAGTATTTATTGAGTTCTAGTATTTCTTGAGATGTCTGTATCCTGACCTGTCCTACTTTGAAGAGCTGACATCAGCAGACTGAAACCTCCCAAAACCCTGGTGCCAAGGGCTAAACAGCATCCCAGAGCAAGGATGTAGTTTCCAGGTCTAGGTGATATCTGCAGCTAACCGTGTCTTGCTCCTTCCTGAGTAAACAGGCTTGTAAAGACCTCAGAGCACTTCTGGAGTGCTCCTTGGCTTGCATTCTGTCATCTGGGAAGCATTCCAGGTCACTAAATGCCTCGGAAGACACTTAAAACTCCCGAACTGCGGGATCAGGCATATCCTGCATCCTTAGAGCCACTTCACTCTTGCACTTTCCCCAAACATTCCAGTTGTGGTACCACGATGAGGGGTGGGGGTAGAGAAATATTATTTATTTATAATGACTTACTACAAGAGCCACAGAGTAGAAATTAAATTAGATAATTTCTCAGCATTTCAGCTATATATAGCTTGGGGATTTTAATTTTTTTTTAAAGAAATATCAATGAACTGTCTGTTTTCTGATATTTTAAGAGGTTTCAAGAGTAGAATTTGTTCAGATTTGGTTTTGTTTGGGCAAGATATCTTAGAGACTTATTTTTGTTTTGTTATTGTTTATTTAGAAATATTCTGCTTGAGGGAAAGTAGAAGAGAATAGAACATATATATCTGTCCCAGGAAAATGGTTTCAAAAGATACTTTTCAGAGTTCAAAGCTCACTTTATTTCTCTTTCTTTGTCGTCAAATTATATTGTTGTTTCATAAACTATATCATTATTAGAGTAGAATTAAAGCTTCTGTTGAGGAAAAGTAGCCTGGCAAAGGATCAGACAGATCATTTACAAATTTTAAGCAGTATGGGACTATCTTTTTCAGTCTAATTCCCAAAACATACCATAAAGTGTACGAATTGGAGTATATAATAATATGATTTTAAAACCAATATAAAGCACCCATTATACCTTTATTTTGGCTAGAAATATAGTAACTAAATCAAATCAATCATTATTATAATCACAGACCAGCATATAATAATGACTAAAATTTGTTTCTGTATGAACAGTACACACACAGGTGACATGTTGTATTTTACACAAAACACCATTCTGCTATTTTGTAGTAAGGGATTAGAAACCTTCAGTTTATAACCATTGTGCCATACAAGAAATGCAGCAGATTTTTTATTTTCTAATTTCATTCTGTTGATACTCATTCTCAAAAGATAATAGGAACTGATCTTACTCTGGAGCAAAGTATTACCTTCATACTCTGCTAGTCTTCTCCAACAGCTTCTCTTCTATACCCAGTGGACTCTTAGCATCAAACATCACCAATCAGCACAGTCAGTGGCATTGTCAGATTGAGGAAGCCAGCTTTGTATTTTCAAAATACATTTTTGTAAATTAAATATTTATGACTAAGTTAATTATAAATTTAAAAATGCATGTGTATGATTGTTTCTTTAAATTAAATTATTCTTTTTACCAACAGAATGTGCCTGCAGCTGAAGTCAGATTGTTTATTTTGGAAAACATCATTTTAAATCCCGCTTATGATATCTACCTCCTGGTAGGAATGTCGGTACAATATAAAGTCATGAAAATTAGGCGAGGGAAAATTACAGGTTTGTCTTTTGTCCATCTGCAATACTTTACATATGCTTCCTGTAGATCTACTGTATATAATGGTACAAATATGTTTATGTTAATAAGGTCATAACAGAGTTCATGAGTCATTGCTCGGTTAGATTTCTGTGTCCTTTAGTATTCAGTCTGGCACAGATTTCATCAAAATATTTTGTGAGTTGAAAGACTGTTTCAATTAAATTTTATCATATCAATCTGAATAAATTCCTACAAATGTCAACCCATGGTGTTGGGGTTGGGGGGAAAAAGAGAGAAAAATAGCATTGTGTTAATTTGTGCTTTAGTCTTCTGTTACTTGGGGCAGTAAGGGTTGCTTGAAAAATTAGATAACACGGACCCATATCTGAACTGTATATTCTGGCTTGGAATCAAGTTTCTACCATGTTATTGGCCTATTCTACTAAAGAGTTGGGAAGCAACATTTTCATACTTTAGTTCCTATCTGATCTAAAGGATTCCTTTTTGATACTTATAAAATCACTTAAGTAAAATAAACTTAATGTTCAACACTTTTCTATCCTGCTCTTCAAAGGAGCTCAATGGAAATATATATGAGGTCAGGAGAGATTGTTCTGTTCTGAGAACACCAATAAAGTCTTTCTGCAAGTTGGTTTAGAAACATTAGCTTTCCCAATTGTAAATATTTTTTTTAAAATTTCACTCAATTGAGTTGCTATTTGGACTCAGTTTTTATGGTTCATGAATCCCTCTTAAATTTAACTTTCTTAAAGGATAAATTACAAGAAGTTACCCTAAGTGGAAAAGATAGTAAGAAATATGCATCAATGAATTCATGTAAGAAACCTAAACTCATTTTCAAGGTTTAGAAGTATTTCTAAGCCAAAAATTAAAATAGAGGTAATATTGACTTTAATCCAGGTTAGGATAATTGCACTTAATTTACCCCCAAATCAGTGGGAGAAATAACTCATCACTTAAAATATTTTCCATTGGATTAAAATACAGCAAATTTGGCTTGGATCCAAATCCATTGATAAAATATTCATGCAAAATGTATATTTATATTTTTCTAGTTTATTAATAAAAACCACATGTCAGGTCATCTTCACTTCACCACAGTCAGCATCTGTTATTTACTTTGGCTCTCTTATATCTAAAAGCTTAGATAAACTCATTAATATGTGCCAAAAGGTGGAAGAGATCTGCTTTGGAGAACAGAAAGCCAACATAAATAAAGCAGGTCTTTCTTAGAGACTGAATAAAGCAAACACCTATAATAGTAATATAATTATAATGAAAGTTTAAAACAAAAAAACAATGTGAATCCATTTATTTCTCTCTCCCTAAAACATATGGCTTTAGCAGCAAGGATTTCAACCATAAGAAAAATTGTTACTATTCTGTTACTTTTTTGGTAACTTTGTACTGTGGCTCTTTATAAGTAAATAGGTAAGGTGATATTTTATTGTACAAAGCAAACATTTGTATGTTATGTTTTTCTTTTAAAAGGTCTTTGATAAGCACAAATGCATTGATGTATTGCTTTTTTTCTGTTGGAAGCATTCAGACACTGACACCTTTTTTGCTTTGGTTGTTTCTTGTGTTGTCTTGCATTTTGGACAGAACTAATCATGCCTTCAGATCAGTATGAGCTACAACTTCAGAACAGCTCCCTCAGCCCTGGGGGAGATACAAGCTGGCCAGTTGCCAGGTTGGATCAGGCGACGTGCACAGTTACTGCATTGCAGCGGGGACAGGCAAATCTCGTACTTTCCCACAAAAATATCCTTTTTGTGTGTGGTTTTTCATATTAAGCACAATATGTAATAAAAATGTTCATTGAACTAGCCACCCTGTGTTTAGAGGCCTCTACCTTTCCAGGATACTCAACACTAGCACTGCTACTCATTAAGTAGCATTACTCCTGACTTGTTCAAACAGCAGAGAATATAATAGATGTTACTGTAACAAATCTTCACTGTGACTTCTTTGATTCTAATATTAGAAATTAGGTAATCACAGATTTTACTGATACAACAACTAATATTAATTTGTTATCTCTTTCAAACTTTTGGATCCTTAACTGATTTACAAGCGTGTCTATGCAAGGGGCTTCCAAATTACCAAATGGCACCATTTTTGTTGTGGACCCAGGATACTTAGGTTAGTACTCAGTGCTAATTGTAGAAATAAAATAAAGAACTTCATACATTATTTTAATAGCCAAAGCTAAATAATTCCATATATAAATGTATACTTACAATATATTGTATGTACTTAATAAATTCCCAGAGTTGCTGGGAGTCACATAGCATATAAATAGTAGGTCACGCAGTCAGCCAGATATTTAGACTGGATTTGGCATTTTTATCCTCCTGTCGAGTCCTTTCCAATGACCTGGGATAGCCAGATGTTGTTGTTTGATGGTGTTAAAGGTATCCTTGCAGGATGTAAGCTGTTTCAAGTAAAGCTGCCTTTTGCAATTGACTGATGGTGATTTTGTCAATGCCAATGGTCTTCAAGTGGTGCTCCAGATGTTTTGGAATTGTACCTAAGGCGTCTATAACTATTGATACTATCTTTGCTTTCTTTTGCCATAGTTCTACTTCTATTTGCAGGTCTTTATATTTTGTGATTTTCTCCAGTTCTTTCTCTTCTATTCTGCTGTCTCCAGGTATTGCAATGTCCACTATCCAGACTTTTTTGTCTTTCTTATCAACAATTGTTAAGTCTCGGGTGTTGTGTGGCAAGTGCTTGTCTGTTTGAATTCTAAAGTCCCAGAGCACTTTAGCTCCCTCATTTTCTATTATTTTGTTTTTGTGGTCCCACCAGTTCCTGTTTGCTGGCAAATGGTATTTTTTGCAGATATTCCAATGCACCATTGTTATTACTTTGTCATGTTTGTGGTCAGTCTGTGTGATCTTCTTGCAGTAGCTAACTAGATGGTCCACTGTTTTTTCAGCTTCTTTTCAGAGACAGCATTTGCTGTCTGCTGCTGTCTTCTCAATTCTGGCTTTATATGCATTTGTTCTTAAGGCTTGGTCTTGTGCAGGCAGAATTTAGCCCTTCTGTCTCTCTCTTCAACTTTCCTGCTCTTAGCCATTGCCAGGTCGTCTTGTCATCTGCTTTGCCTGCTAGTTTTTTTCTGTACTGGGCATGTAATACTTTGCCTTGCCTCTTTTCTATTCTTCATTTGGTCTTTATTATTATGGTTGGTTGCAGAGTCAGCCAGATGTTTAGACTGGATTTGGCATTTTTATCCACTTATTGTGTCCTTCCCAAGGACCTGGGATAGGCAGATTATTATTATTATTTTCATATTTCTGTGGCTGGCTGCTCAGTAGACCTAATAGTGCAATAGTGTGTATGGCATATTTCAGTTGTTCAGATTTTCACATATTTGGAATCCTAGAATCTCATTTTCAGTAAGTTTACTAATATGTAAGCTGTCCAATAGATACTGATCTTACCATTTGTAAATGCATGTACTCCTAATCTGCATTCTCAAATCCTTCCTCACCTTTTCTTTAAATGTTCTTTTACTTTATCCAAAATTCATGATTGATTGATTGATTGATTTGGTAAATTTATATGGCCACCCATCTCATATACATGACTCTGGGCAGCTAATAATTAAAAACAAAATAAAAACACGATAAAACCACCAAAATTTTTAAAAAACCAGTAGCATAAAATAGCTGCCGAGGACATTCATAATGTCCGACATTCAAATTAACCATGAAATGGGTTCACCCATATTGCCAGGGCCCTAGGCTAGATGGTAAAGTCAAGTTTTTAATTTGATTTTACAGGGTCAGGGCAAGTCTAATCTCAGAGGGGATGATATTCCAGAGGGTGGGCACTATGGCAGAAAAGGCTCTCTTCCTGGGTCCCACCAGATGGAGGTCTCTCATGGATGGGACCCGAAGCATGCCTCTCCTGCTGGATTAATAGGACAGTTAGACACCACTGGGGAGAGATGGTCCCATAAGTAACTTGGCCCCAAACCATGAAGGGCTTTAAAGGGAACCACCAGCACCTTGAATTGCACCTGGAAGCATACTGGTAGCCAGTGGAGCTTGCGTAGCAGAGGTGTCACATATGCTGAATGACCAGCACCCATAACTGCCTGCGCTGCTGCATTTTGCGCTGGCTGAAGTTTCTCAATATTCCTCATTTGGGCAACCCCATGTAGAGTGCATTGCAGTAATCCAGTCAGGCATGAGTGACTGTGAGCAGGGCCTCCCATTCCAGGAATGGGCACAATTGGCACACAATGCGAAGCAAAGGTCCTCCCAGCCACAACTACACCTGCTCAAAGAGCAGGAGCCATGAATCCAGGAGGACCCCCAGCTTGTGCACAGGATCTGTCTGGGGCAGTACAACCCTATCCAGTACAAGAGATTGAAGGTCCCCAGAACCAGGGGATCCTAAAACCCAAAGCCACTCAGTCTTATTAGGGTTGAGTTGAAGCCTGTTGTTCCCCATCCAGACCCCCACAGCCTCCAAACACTGAGACAGGACCTCCACAGCATCACTTGGGTGGCCCAGGATGGAGATACGTAACCAGGTATCATCTCCTTACTGGTTATACCTCACCCTGAACCAATGGATGACCTCACCCAGTGATATCATATAGAGGTTAAACAGGAGAGGAGACAGCACTGAGCCCTGTGGCACCCCACAAAGTAGGGGTGGTGGGCTGGACCTCTCTTCCCCTATCAACACCTACTGGAACTGGCCCTGGAGGAGGGAGAAGAAACAGCATAAAAATAAAATGGTGCTGCCTACCCCCAACCTCTGAAGCCAATCCAGAAGGATACCATGATTGAAGGTATCAAAGGCTGCTGAAAGGTCAAGAAGAAAGACGGATGCACCACGTCTGTCCTCCTCCTGCCAGAGATCATCCAAGAGTGCAATTAATATTGTCTTGGTTCCATATCTGGGCCTGAATCTTAACTGGAAGAGGTCCATTTAATCTGCTTCTTCCAGAGTTCTTTGAAGCTACTGCACAACCACCTTTATATGTGATTACTGAATAGTATATACGATTACTGAATTTTTAATTTGGAAAGCATAACTTTCTGATGAATAGTAAGATCTTCTTTTAAATATTTTCCTTTTATGGGAAAGTTTATATAGAATCACACTTAATATCACTCTGATGTGTTTTGATCAGGTATGGATCCCATAACTATATGACTTTCAGTGCTTTTGCTTTGCAGGATTTTCAATTCATCCTGGTGAGAAATGGGTGCTGGAAACTGAGAGGTTCTATGAAATCACTGTTGAAGTGTATGATAAGTCAAGTAATAAGGTGTATTTATCTGAGGTAAGTGAAACATAAATAAGCATTTTTCTGAAAAATCACATCAATTATATGTTTGATGTGAAAATGACAAAAGGGATTTCAATCAGGAGCACTATTAGGATTAAACTGAGGACAGAACATAGATACCACATGAACAAAGAAACAGGTGTCTAGCTCAAATGCTGAAAAACAATTTGCTACTTTCAGTCCTTACCTTGAAGCTATCTCTTTGCTCTTAAAAGTTATGGTTGCTACGTTTTTTATTTAGCCTTCTGCATTTTTAATAGCAATCTGACACTCTTCTATTAAACCAGCAAAATTTTCTAGGAAAATTAAGAGAGTAGACCCTCTGTTGAAAAGCAGAAGTCCACATCTTTTAAGTAGAAACAACATCCTGAATTTATTCCTGCTTATTAATGTTCAAGATGGTAGTGGTTGCTTTATAGTTCTTTTGTTTTGAATTGACAACCAATGCATACATGTATTGAAAATGAAGTACTAACGAAAAGCCTTTGAATAAAACTATAGGGCTCAAACGTCTTACAACAAGAAGACCTGTCTTATAAAAGTCTGAATCTCTTAGTGCGTTTGAGAGCAGTTTATGTGATGGTCATTATAAGGTATGGCTTAGGCAGCATGACCAGATATTGGACATCATAGTAGTTAATTAGCTTTCACTGAGAGCTGAACAGCTTCTTTTTTATTTCAGTTGTCAGAATGCTGTACGTTTACCATGTTTTCATTTTTCTTGTGATATTTTCTCCAGCTTCTCATTGTCTTTGAGAAACCTTAGAGCGTGGATGGCGGAGGAGGGAAAATATTGACCAATCTTCCAAAGGGGGAGCCACTAGCCAATTGACATCAACACTTGGGAAAATTCTAGAGCAGATCATAAAAAGATTGAATTGCAAACGCATTAAAAAAACAATGTAGTAATCGCTAGAACTCAGGATGGATTTGTTAGTAACAAAAGTTGCACAAAGAGTCATTTCACAAGATGGGTGGTGACAAATTTGATGAATAAATATAAATAAATAAACTACTGCTTCTTTCTTTTTGATTTCCTTAATAGATTATGGAAATGGGGCATGCATAATGCAACTTATTTTGACAAACTACCCAATGACAAACTAGAAAGCTAGATTCCAACTGAATGCTTTTAAAAAAACACACACTTTTTTTTCCTGTACCATCAAATTATATTAATGGCATTTTTATTACAGTATGTTTCTATTCAAAATGTATTTGGTAACCATTCCTTTTTTTAAAATTTTAGAACATCAGAATTGATATGTACTTCTCAAAAGAATATTTCAAAGTTGTGCAGTCGTCTCTGAATGGTTCATATCACTACATAAAAGCAATAAAAGAAGGACATACCATTCTTAGTGCTACACTAACTTCTATTGTAGATCAGGTACGTTTTGAAAAAGTGTCTTGTATTTGAACCTTGTCTAATTAATAATTAGACTAATTTACTAATTAATAGCACATTCAGCTGCTTTATTTTAATAGAAATTTAAAATATGATATAATTCAATCAAAAACATTATCTGAAAACAAAATCTCATAGGTTTTGTTAGAATTACAATTTGTAATATATTACATATTCCTAAATGGATTATAAAGAAGTGCAGTTGTTGAAATTAGGACTTTCAGATAGACAAGAATAAGTTTTATATTTAGATATTATGCTTAGTAAGAAGTCACTGTGCAAAATTAATATGTCTTAGTAGCACATCTCTTCTGCCTTTCACCAATGTGTAGCAAATACCTTATTTAATATTATAATCATCTTTGGAGTGATTCCTTTAGCAATCTGGAAAAAAAAATCAGAAGATTAAAAACAATTCTGATTTGTCATATGTGTTTGTGTGCATGCGTGTGTACATAAATAATTTGTTGCACATTACAAACACATCTGTATTTGTACACTTCCCTTTAAATGAGCTTTACGTTGGATGGCATTCAACTCACTCCAAACAGGAAAATCTGTTTCCAACATTTTTTGAAGGTGAAATTTTGTGGTCAGATTCTTGGCCAGTTTCATTTGCACATTTGGGGCCAATATATGGGAATTAACTTTGAAGGTGACCCTGCCTGATTTTTTATTTTTAGTAATTAGGAGAAGTGAGTGGGGTCAGAAGGAATAACTTTTAGAACAAGTCTATCATCAGCAATTACTCACATCAGGGCTTGATATTTACCTAGTAACCTAGCCAGTTTGTTAAAAAGTAATTTGGGTTTCAAGGGGTAGGAGGCATGCACTATTACCCTAAGTGAATATTTATTATTTTTAAAAAGATAGTAATCTAGTCAATTTTTATTTAGTGGTAGCTGGTGGATCATCATGATTCTGTAAAAAGCTTTCCCTATCTTCAGTAATTAAATATAAATACATGGCCTGTCTTAGTATTCAGTATTTTCTTCTTCCCATTCTGTGCAGCTCAGAGATATATTGGCTCAAAAACATGTTGCAAGAGAGTTTCTAAATCCATGAACGTATGGTGGCATTTTTTTTAAAAAAATGCACCCTTCAGTAATACTGTTTGATTATAATGCACCACACCAAAATAATAAAATAGTACAATCATGACATTATACTAGCATATAAAAGCATAGGCAGATGACATTTTAAAAGGCATGAGAAAATTTTAAAAAGTTACTTGGCTGAAGCAGAATGCCATAAAAAGTAAGTTAAAGATAATATGAGTGTCATAGCTAGGAATGCCTTGACTCCATTTGCAATTTAATAAATTAATAGGCATGAATTCCTGAAGAAGTATCTGCCCTGATGCCCCAAGAGCATAGGGAAGTTCATACAGGAGAGAGCAATCTCTAGGAATCAAGTTCTATTTGTGGAACCCTCGTATGAATGGAGGTTAATGTTCATGGTTGGATAGGGTGAGGAGGGGGAAGCATATGAAGTAGCCCTACACTTCTCTGCCTATGGCATCTTTCCCAATAAAAACTGGTTTTAAAAAACACTGAAGTAAAATATTTACTTATTGCACATTTATTTTATCAGGATGGAGGTGTTCACACATTTTCTGTTCCTGCACAAAACCAGCAAGAAGTAGATATCTATGCTCCCATTGTTCTTCAACCAAGCATTTTGACCTTTCCATGGCAGGCAAAAGCAGGAGTCTATCAGTACAGAATCCTGGTAGGTATTGTTGTTTAGTCGTTAAGTCGTGTCTGACTCTTCGTGACCCCATGAACCATATTGCGCCAGGCCTTCCTATCTTTCACTGCCTCCCTGAGTTTGCTCAATTTCATGCTCATTGCTTCAGTGATGCTATCTAGCCATCTCATCCTCTGCCGTCCTCTTCTCCTTTTGCCTTCCATCTTTCCCAGCATCAGGGTCTTTTCCAAAGAGTCCTCTCTTTGCATTAGGTGACCAAAGTATCTGAGCTTGAGCTTCATTATCAATCCTTCCAATGAGCAATCAGAGTTGATTTCCTTTAAGATTGACTGGTTTGACCTCCTAGCAGTCCAGGGGACTCTTAAGAGTCTTCTCCAGCACCACAGTTCAAAGGCATCAATTCTTCGGCGTTCAGCCTTCTTTATGGTCCAGCTCTCACAGCCATACATTACTACTGGAAAAACCATAGCTTTGACTATGCAGATCTTTGTCGGCAAGGTGACATCTCTGCTTTTTAATATGCTATCTAGGTTTGCCATAGCTTTCCTCCCAAGGAGCAAGCGTCTTTTAATTTCATGGCTGCAGACTCCGTCTGCGGTGATCTTGGAGCCCAAATAAATGAAGTCTGTTACTGCTTCCATTTCTACCCCTTCTATTTGCCAGGGATTGATGGGTCCAGATGCCATGATCTTAGTTTTTTTAATGTTGAGTTTCAAGCCAGCTTTCGCACTCTCCTCTTTCACCCTCATCAAGAGGCTCTTTAGTTCTTCTTCACTTTCTGCCATTAGGGTGGTATCGTCTGCATATCTGAGGTTATTGATGTTTCTCCCTGCAATCTTAATTCCGGCTTGTGATTCTTCCAGCCTGGCATTTCTCATGATGTACTCTGCATATAGGTTAAATAAGCAGGGTGACAGAATACAGCCTTGTCGTACTCCTTTCCCTATTTTGAACCAATCGGTTGTTCCATGACCGGTTCTAACTGTTGCTTCTTGGCCCGCATACAGATTTCTCAGGAGACAGGTAAGGTGGTCTGGTATCCCCATCTCTTTCAGAATTTGCCACAGTTTGTTGTGATCCACACAATCAAAGGCTTTTGCATAGTCAATGAAGCAGAAGTAGATGCTTTTCTGGAACTCTCGTGCTTTCTCCATGATCCAGCGAATGTTGGCAATTTGATCTCTAGTTCCTCTGCCTCTTCGAAACCCAGCTTGTACATCCGGTAGTTCTCGGTTCACGTACTGCTGAAGCCTAGCTTGTAGGATTTTGAGCATAACCTTGCTAGCATGTGAAATGAGTGCAATTGTGCGATAGTTTGAGCATTCTTTGGCATTGCCCTTCTTTGGAATTGGAACGTAAACTGACCTTTTCCAATCCCGTGGCCACTGTTGCGTTTTCCGAACTTGCTGGCATATTGAGTGCAGCACTTGAACAGCATCGTCTTTTAGTATTTTAAATAACTCAGCTGGAATACTGTCATCTCCACTAGCTTTGTTGTTAGCAATGCTTCCTAAGGCCCACTTGACTTCACTCTCTAGGATGTCTGGCTCAGGGTCAGTGACCACACCAGCATGGACATCAGGGACATTAAGATCTTTCTTGTATAGTTCTTCTGTGTATTCTTGCCACCTCTTAATCTCTTCTGCTTCTGTTAGGTCCCTGCCTTTTTTGTCCTTTATCGTGCCCATCTTTGCCCTAAACGTTCCTTTGATATCTCCAATTTTCTTGAAGAGATCTCTAGTCTTCCCCATTCTATTGTTTTCTTCAATTTCTTTGCATTGTTCATTTAAGAAGGCCTTCTTATCTCTCCTTGCTATTCTCTGGAAATCTGCATTCAGTTGCTTATATCTTTCCCTTTCACCCTTGCTTTTCGCATTCCTTCTTTCCACAGCTATTTGTAAAGCCTCATCAGACAGCCATTTTGCTTTCTTGCATTTCTTTTTCTTTGGGATGGTTTTAGTTGCTGCCTCTTGTACAATGTTACAGACCTCCGTCCATAGTTCTTCAGGCACTCTGTCTACCAAATCTAATCCTCTAAATCTATTCATCACCTTCACTGTGTACTCACATGGAATATGATCTAAATCATACCTGAGTGGTCTAGTGGTTTTCCCTACATTCTTCAATTTAAGCCTAAATTTTGCAGTAAGAAGCTCATGATCTGAGCCACAGTCAGCTCCTGGTCTTGTTTTTGCCGTCTGTATAGAGCTTCTCCATCTTTGGCTGCAAAGTATGTAATCAATCTGGTTTCGGTATTGACCATCTGGTGATGTCCATGTGTAGAGTCGTCTCTTGTGTTGTTGGAAAAGAGTGTTTGCTATGACTAGCTTGTTCTCTTGACAGAACTCTATTAGCCTTTGCCCTGCTTCATTTTGTACTCCAAGGCCAAACTTGCCTGTTATTCCGATTACTCCTTGACTTCCTGCTTTAGCATTCCAATCCCCTATGATGAAAAGGACATCTTTTTTTGGTGCTAGTTCTAGAAGGTGTTGTAGGTCTTCATAGAACCGGTCAACTTCAGCTTCTTCGGCATCAGTGGTTGGGGCATAGACTTGGATTACCGTGATGTTGAATGGTTTTCCTTGGATACGCACTGAGATCATTCTGTCGTTTTTGAGGTTGTACCCCATTACTGCCTTTCCCACTCTCTTATTGACTATGAGTGCAACTCCATTTCTTCTAAGGGTTTCTTGCCCACAGTAGTAGATATAATGGTCACCTGAATTAAATTCACCCATTCCCGTCCATTTCAATTCGCTGATTCCCAAGATGTCGACGTTCAATCTTGTCATCTCATGTTTGACCACATCCAGCTTGCCTTGGTTCATGGATCTTACATTCCACGTACCTATACAATATTGTTCTTTACAGCATCGGACCTTCTTTTCGCTTCCAGATACATCCACAGCTGAACGTCCTTTCGGCTTTGGCCCAGCCGCTTCACTCTTTCTGGAGCTACTTGGAATTGCCCTCCGCTCTTCCCCAGTAGCATATTGGACACCTTCCGACCTGAGGGGCTCATCTTCCGGCGTCATATCTTTTAGCCTTTTAACATTGTCCATGGGGTTTTCTTGGCAAGGATACTGGAGTGGGTTGCCATTTCCTTCTCCAGTGGACCACGTTTTGTCAGAACTCTCTGTCATGACCTGTCCGTCTTGGGTGGCCCTGCACGGTATAGCTCATGGCTTCACTGAGTTACACAAGCCTCTTCACCACGACAAGGCAGTGATCCATGAAGGGTGGTAGGTATTGAAACCATCTAAATGTAGAATACAGCAAGCTTAGCCATTGAATACAATACATTGCTGTTCTAGCATGTGTTATTAACTTAGGTGGCTGTAACCTTGTTTCTGTTGGAAAATGCAGTTTTGTTGCTACTTGGTTGTAGTTTCCCACCTGTGTTCCTAAAACCTACATTTTACTTTATCTTACAATTTAGAAACCTTCTTTTTAACGAAGTGTATAGTTTGTGTATGGTTGCAAATGAGAAATTTTGATAGAAATGACAAACATAAAAATGACAAATAAAATATAAAAACAAATGATAAATGTAAAAACCAAAGTGGCTTAGGTAGGTACTTGTTGGTTCTCTAAATCTACAACTATATTCACTGCCAAAGAAAGAAGAAACACCATAGACCCTGGCACTGACATATATCACTTCTGGGGGGGTTTTCCCCACTATTGCTATAACATTGTGCTTTATTTATATATTCTTCCAGCCATATCTTTTCTTCGGTACTTTTCATGTTTCTCCAGTTTCAAGAATAAGGTCTTTTCATAGAAGTGCCTTTCTTCAAGAAAGTTCTATTATGCAAGGAGGTTGTTTTTTTTTAAGTTAACTCAATTAAAGTTGTGAAAGTCTGAATTGTTTACAAAAAGATTTATCCTTTGTCTGTGTCCAAATGCTTTTCTTCAAAACAGATACCTATGTGAAACATGCTTAGAAAAAAATGCTAAGCTGTTGGTTGACACAGACATTGGTGATTCTTTTCTAGTCAGCCTATCTAATTAAAGATGTAAAAAAAAAAAAATCTTGAATAAGACTATGCAGTTCTGGATAGTTAATAACTGGGCATAGGCCCCAATAACCAATGCCTCATTTATATCTGAGTAAATTCCATAAAATTGCATTAAATCCACTTCCTGAAAAGCCTCAATGAAGTTCAACTCAGTTGAGTGTTTGCACTTCAGAGTTACATATAAAGTTCATTAATGGGAATATAGTCATTTTCATATCAACCATCCCTTCTAATTGACTGTGGCTTGTAGCTGCTATCAGTTGTGGCTGCTGTGAAAAAGATAAATTTTATATTGGTAATAATTAGGAAAAAAATTAAAAATATACTTGGAATCCTTTAACCCTAACCCTAACCCTTTATATGTGGTTGGTTGTTACACCTTAAAATTTATACAGTAGTGTAGAAATGGAGACAGGAAAGATAGAAAAAATGAACAAGGTACAAGAGCAATTCCTTTAGGAGGAAAAACTAAATTATGCCTTTCTGCTATTGGGATGTCATGGTTCTTTATGATTTTCAGATACCTTATGCTGATTTTATATCTTTTATTGTTTGTTTGATTGATTGATTGGTTGATTGATTGATTGATTGATTGATTATGCACCATCAAGTCAGGGTCAACTCTTAGCAACCGCATGGATATTCTCCATGATAATCTATCCCTAACCTAGTCCTTCAGGTCTTCCAACATCCATCCATCGCTACTGTAAGTGAGCCAACCACCTTACTACTGGTCATCCTCTTATTTTTCCTCCCATCTTTCCCAGCATTAAAGCCATCTCCAGAGAGCTAGATTTTCCACATAATGTGTCTGAAGTATGATGATTTGAGCCTGGTCATTTGTGCCTTGAGTGAGAATTCTGGGCCGATAGAGACCTTGATGGAGATAAACCAAATCCATTCCCAGTGCAACAAAGTGAAAAATGCAACTTAAGCCCAAATCAATCTGAGGGGAGGAGGAAATGACTCAGTTTCACAGGGAGGGGGGAGGGGGGAAAGTGATGCACAATCAGACCAAATGGAAAGTGGTTGGCTTTTTTATTCTTTTTAGCTTAATTTGGAACTTGCACATGAACAATTCATGATCCGTTCCACAGTCAAACTTGGATGATCATTGTATTAAAGGGTTGTCCACAACGGTTGTTCAGTACATATTATTCAGTCATTGATTGCATTGTAGCCAACTAGTGTTCTTGCTATACCCTTCCTAACTATAAAAGCAACCCTGTTTCTTCTTTGTTTTTCATGTCCTGAGTAATAAATGGTTTGATCTTCTGACTGAAAGTGTCCAGTCCCAGTCCATTTCAATTCAGTAATGCCTAAGATATCAGTGTACAGTGAATTCATTTCATCTTTCACTGTGTTGAGCTTTCCAGTGTTCATACTTCTTACTTCCATGTTCCCACTTTAATTCTTTCTCTGCAGCTTCGAATTTTCTTTTCCTGTATGACAATATTAGCAACTAGATACTCTATTCCAAGGGCTTTAATCTAGCCCATCATAAACACCATTGGTCCTCCAAAAGATCCTCAGCTCTTCCTCAGTAGCATATTGAGTGCCATCTAACCTGAAGGGACCATCATCTGGCACTATATCATCAATCGTTTAATATTTTCTATCCATGTGGTTTTCCTGGTAAAAATACAGGAGCGGTTTACCATTGCCTTCTCCCACACAGTACAAATTGATGCCTTTGCCATTGTCACTAAAGTGATCATCTGCCTCTGGCATCTTCCTATATCACTGCTGCCCAATATAGATGCCTACTTGCTTTAGCTGGGCAGCTGGGATGACCTTCACATCTTGGGTGACCCTGCTGAGAATATATATTTTTGGCATAACTCGCAATGTTCTTCACTCATCCCTCCCAGGAACACCCCTCCATCATGATGGGGCAGCACAGCATGACTTTGGAGGGGGCGGGGTATTGTTTACTATAATTGTATTGTTGTAGTGTACATTTTTATTTTAGCCTCTGTGGACTATTGTACTGGGAATGACAATTAGACAAATTCACAAGGAAATCTGTCAGCAGTGTCTACTAAGAGGTGCACTTTAAACCTCTTTTAATATCTATGAGAAACCTTGCTTACGGAAACAGAATGCTGGATTGGTGGACCTCTATTTATTCCAAAATAATTGAAAATACAGAGCATATTTTATTCCTGTTTCAGCCACTAATGCTAGAAACAGGTTCATTCGTTATGAAGAAGAAATTTTGACCATCATTATTGTTTCATATGTGCCATTTTATATTAATCAGGAAAAGAAGGGACAAAGTTTATTTTTAAAAAACAAATTGCACACTTGGCTTTTTACTGTGCTTTGTTTTATATAACTTAATGTTGCTCAGAAAAATTCTATGACAAATTAGTTTTCGTGTGCAGCCTTTGCACACATATGGCACTCCACATAGAAGAAATAAGTTGAATATTGGAAAGGAGTGGTAGGAAGGAAGTCTAAGGAAAAAAACATGCTAGCAGGGGATATGGAGATATTATTTTATTATTTGCCATTATTAATTATGCAAATCAGATAAATATTGGCAGTGTGATACCTAGGCTGATTCTACTAGGTACCTTTCAGACTAGATTTTTATGCAACTACAAAGTTGAAACAGATGGTAAAGATCTCTGATAGCTGTAGCAGAAAGAACTATCCTGCTGCTTAATGTGCAAGCAAATTCATCTTTCTGTATTCATAGGCTATAAAATGGAGCAAATTGCATTTTCTTTTTCAGCCTAGAAAAACTGAAAAGAAGTAAAATTTCTAATGCTTTACTTTAAATGATAGTTTTTGAAAAGGTCTTAGACCTGATGATACAGAACCTTTGGAAATACTAAGGATACTGTAGAGCAGAACAATTTAGGCCTCTGTGGGAATCACAGTAAATGCAGTTACTCCTTACTGTTATCAGTGACTGACTTCTGATTAATTTCAAAAGCCATGTATATATGTAGCTAGCCTTCCCTTAAGGATAAAAATAAAGATATTATGTCAGGAAGAAATCAGTTTTCTTCTGTTTCTCTGTGTTGCCTCCCCCTTTGGCATTTATACTTCCAAATAATTCCTGTTATTAAGAAAACTTTCAGCAATACTCAGGTTAGTTGCACTGAGACAAAATAATTCAGTTGGCTGCCTCTAGCTTTCAGTATAAGGAAATTAATCAGGGTTTTAAAAATTGTGACAATCCTATCACCTAGATCTCTTACGTGCTGACCTGGGAAACAATATGCTGACTACATGCACTATTAATCACTGAAGTCTCTCAGATTATCAAACGTTTTTTGGCACAATGAGCAACTAGAGGTACTGAGATGTTTTAGAGACGTATCAACAGATACAACCTCTGATAAAAAGAAAAATAAGATAATATTGCAGTGATATGTGTTGTTATGATGCTTTAACGGAAAGGAGTGTACATTTGTGAATTTCTGACTGGTAATTCTATCCCAAAGTATTCCCTTTAATTTGAATAGAATAGCTAACAAGAGTATATTTTTTAAAATCTCATTAATAAACCTAATGTTTTAATTTGCTTTTCTTTTATGAACCAAGGCTTATGGTGGAAGTGGAAATTTTACTTGGTCTTCATCTCAGCAAGCTGTTGCTTCAGTTACAACTAAGGGTGTAATGACAACTGGGAGTGAGATTGGTGTCAGTGTCATTCATGCCAAAGATGTTCAGAATCCACTACACCATGGGGAAATGAAGGTAACTTATTTTGTAAGAAGGTGTCAGGAGCTGCAGAGAAGACTTGTAGTGCTTCTTGTAGAGAAGTTCCTAACTGATGAATCTTCCTTAATTTCCTAGATGGACTACTTATGTATGGTGAAGAGCCTCAATCTAATCTAAGTATTTTAAAACTACATGCAAATGCAAATATTCCAGAAGCAGATTTCAAACAAAATGTCATACTGTTGAGAACAAGGGTAAAATGAAAAAAAAAAACCCTAATCATATGATGTGAAATATCATGTCTGAGAATTCAAATCAAAACCCAAGCATATAAATGGACTTACCTGAAAACTTATTTGGGCAGAAGAACGGTCCACCAAGTGATCTACTCTTCCCCCAAATAATTTTCCTTATAAACCTCTGTCTCAGATTCAGAAATTGAATGACTGATCCATAGTGTCACTCTTTCTGCACATCCCCTGTCAAACAGACTGTTCACTGCACATGTCCCTTGTGAGTACAGAGATACTATATTCAATTCCCCCTTCTAAATTTCAAATAAATGATTGGTGCTACCGAAGGTTTCAACATCAAGCATCTGGTAAGAGATGACAATTTTCAGCAAATGAGACTTCCTTCCAGAAGGTTCAGAAATGACATGTTTAATTAAAAGTCTACTTTCAGACTCAAGATTCACAGCACATAGCAATAGGAGTGCATTTTACCCCTCTTGAATTTGTAAGGAACAAATATTAAATTAAACTAACATCATCAGTTTAAGATTTTAAATTGCTCACACTTTGCATTTTCTACTTGAACAAAGCATCTGCCCGCTGACCTTGATTATCAGATTATGCAAGCAGTCTATAAGTTCCACAAGGATTACAATTTTAACACCATACCATATGGTCTACAATTTAACCTGAAGCAGTAAAGCAGATGGCTTCAAAAATTAGACATGCCAAATGAAATGCTTTGATCAAGCAGTTGTTATGAAATGTTACCATCCATCTGTGATGTTTTCTTTATTGATAATAAAGAATTAAATACAAACCCATCATCCAAGTGTTGGTTTACCCCTGTATTTGAGATAGCAATTTCATACAGATGCCACAGAAAATACACTATAGATCAAACCTCACAATCCGTTGTAAGTTACCACTCACAAACCAACCTTGCTATATAATTATTTTATATGCCAAGGCTTTTTGTGGGATTTGGTTTGAAGTTACACAAGATAATGAAGATGGGCACCATCAGATATCAGAGCCAATGTAATGTAGTATGACTGACAATGTGAAATGGGCTGCTTCTGAATAAATAAGTCAACTTCTGAGCATGTGCCATTAATGTTTAAGAACTTCCTTTTAATTAGTTTGGGTTTTGCTTTTTGTTTGTTTGTTTTTAAATTCCAGTTCAGGGTTTGCATCTCAGTCTGGACCTTGTGTCTTTATTCTTGTGTCCTAGGTCTATGTGATAGAACCCAGTAATATGGAGTTCATACCTTGTCCAGTTGAAGCACATGTGGGTGAGATACTGGACTTGCCTCTGAAGATTATTGGTGTGATGAATAAGGAAACCAATGAGATGGTCACTCTAAGTGATTGCTCACATTTTGATTTAGTTGTCAACATTGAAAACCATGGTGTGTTCAGTCCATTTCAAGGTGACTTAAAATAAATTTTAATTTTTAAATAAATAGACAAATGAGAAACACACTTCCTGATATATTAATGTCTCTTTTATTAATAGTAAATGCTTTTAAATGCTTAATATCAGTCACAACCTTTATATGAATTTGTCTCATAATTAAGCATGCTCCAGTGGGAGGAATAAAATTTGTCTAAAATGTGTCCAAAATAAAAATGATTCTGTATTATAGTAGTACATAAAATACCTCTCCTAGTTTTAAATAAGTACTACTTACCCCTTAGGACTTGGTTGAGCTTTCTTCTATGTGTCTTGTTCCTGATCCTTTGTCATTCTATCATTAGTTTAACATTTCTGAAAATATTTAGGCAAATGTTGCTTTTTCAAACAAAACTGGAAGTCATATTAGTCCAATAATTACTCAGAAGATTTTTTTGTCTTCTCTATCCCACTATATATGGTAGAAAAAACTGAAATAAAGACTGCACATTTATTTTATCATCAAGAAATCTTCCTGCAGGCCTCTGCGTCTTCCCAAAATCTCTTCCAGGGGTCCCCCTACCACCCAGAGCAGGTTTTGTTGGCACAGAGGGGCAGCACAATAGAAGGGGTTTCTTTTTGTATAACATGCCTTTTAACAGTCTTATTTGGAAGCTCCCAAGAAAAGTCAGACACCAGTTCTCCAATCTTTTTGACAATATGGAGTGTTCATATGCACCCTATCATTAATCTGTCATTGGAATATTCTCATTTACTTTTTGACTTCATCAATTTGTAGCCATGATGAAACTGAACTCGGAATCCATTTTGACAGATGTTCAACTTTATTCTGCTGTAATTGGCTGTTTGGGGGTTTATTTGTTTTATTAGTACACTAATTAGTAATAGTATATTTATTAGCATAGGCAAGTTTTAAAAGTAAACATGTAAAAGTGTAATATCAATATTATTTATTTTTATGCTCTGTGTTTTCTTAACAGGGAGACTTAAGCCAACTCCTGAATACTGCAGTGGGATCAGAGTTAAAGCTGAAACCCAGGGGTATTCAACACTTGTTGTTAGTTATACACATGATCATATTCACCTCAGTGCCAGTATCACCATAGCAGCTTATCTGCCAATAAAAGTAAGCCTGTTGTTTTAAAAAATCAGTTGGTCTTTCTGAAATGTATGTTGATTATGCAATATGAACTGATTTAAGATCACAAGTGAACTAAGCAAACGTAATGACTGATCTTTCACTTGGAATTAAATGAACTTGATTTCAGATTCCTGGGTGTTTTCTATTTGGAATGTTCCCTAGTTTGTGCTTAAAGGATTGCAGGGGTTATTTATTATATCTATTATTCCTTAATATTTCTGCATTATTTTTCTTCTAGGAAACCCAGAAGGCTGTACAAAGCACAACCAAATCAACCAAAATCTCCAAACCAAATAAGCATTGTTTTAAAAATCCTAATATATTAAAAATAATAAAATAATAAAACACTGAAAATAATTTTTAAAAAATAACATTGCAACTTTTAGACATGTATCTTTTGAACTGACATAAACTTTTTATAAATATTGTAGTGGCATCTAAAATGAAAACAAAGCCTTCATACGTGGAACTTTTCTTATATGAGTAGACGAGAAGTCTTCTGTAGGTGGATCTCTGAGATCCAGGGCATTGACTGTCCATAGCTTCACTAAATAACACTAAACAACATTGGTTTTAAGAGTAGATTCAGCTGTTCATATAAAGCAACCCTCATAGAAGAAATGCTGAGCTTGGAAACAGCTCTTGCTCTAGGAAGAAAGCTAAGCTATTAGGAAGTTACTAGTTCTCCACATTCAGGGAGGTTTTCTCATAGAGTAAGTTATCATTAACCCTATTTCTGAATTGGCACCTTTCTATCATGGA
This sequence comes from Liasis olivaceus, assembly GCA_030867105.1. Lineage (NCBI taxonomy): Eukaryota > Metazoa > Chordata > Lepidosauria > Squamata > Pythonidae > Liasis > Liasis olivaceus. Next base: position 50,955,633 of record CM061348.1, read on the forward strand.
GTTTGTATACTGAATATCCTTAATCTTTTTTTCTCATCTCCACAAAGTGTGTTGAATTATTTGTCACATTTTTTATTATTTGCAAATGCTAAATTCTCTAAATTTAATATCAACACCTGTAGTTAACATGTAAAAGCTAGTTTGGTGTAGTAGTTAAGGCACCAGATGATAAACCAGGAGACTGTAAGTTCTAGTCCTGCCTTAGGCACAAAGCCAGCTGGGTGCCTTGGGCCAGTCAGTCTCTCTCGGCCCCAGGAAGGAGGCAAGGGCAAACCACGTCCAAAATCTTGCCAAGAAAACTGCAGGACTAGACCAGGCAGTCACCAGGAGTCAAAAAATGACTCAAAGGCACATGTGCACACACACACACACACACACACACACACATATTAACATGTATTGTTAATACATATATTGACTGACTAGAAGTCAAGAAATATAACGAAGTGCTGACTGGTTAGAAATTAAATATTTTAGTGTAACTGGAATTAATATTCTAGCATGTTAATATACTAAAAAAAAAAATTCATAGTCACCTGCTGGTCTCTCTTGTGCATAACTATATTCAAGTGTTAATGCTACTTAAAAACAATTAGAACAGCTTACTATTCTAATAACTGGAAGTTACCAAAACCAAAGACAAGTTCATGCCAGGTCCTGCAGTTTAAGTTCTTCCACTTGAAACAGCTGCTTGCTTTTCTGGCTATTTGTCTGGTTATTTTATGAAGCTGTGCATTGTCATACGTTGCTATTTATATATGTCTGGAATATCGGTCATAGGAAACACTAGGAAAATTTAAGCCAAGCACTTTGTTGAAAGCAGCTGAAAAAAATTTGCCTGCGTATAACTCTCATTAATGTGAGTGGAAATTATTCAAAGAAAATGAATCAGAAAACAGTGTTGCTATGAATGTAAGGAAACACTTTCTCCAATATATAGAAAGTAAGGTGGAACAAGATGCAAAACAGATGTTGGGATTTCCTCTCATGAGACTCTTTTCTGTAGGCAGATTAGCAAATCCATTAATTATTTTGGGGAAATCATTCCTTGCATGAATTACAAGCATTGTACTATAGAGTCCTGAAATGAAACAGTTATGCCTGCACAAAAAGTATCTGAGCATTTGTGTTAGTCAGCAATTTCATGCAGCCACAGGTGCACTGGAGACAAGTGCAGCCTTCCTAATTTACTCAGAGTAGGCAGATATTTCAGTCGATGCTTTGTTTTTTTGAGCTGATTCCAATATGCCCCTCTGAAGCAAACTGGAGCCTCTACTTCTGATCTTTCAAGTTGAGCAGCTGCATCACTGATAAATAAAGCAGCTTGACCTCTCAGCAGCTTTCAGTAGTATCCTTCTGGACCTGCTCTGGAGTTGGGGTTAGCCAGCATGTATTGTGCTGGTTCTGTCCCTTCCTCCATGGCCAGTTCCAGCTGGTGTTGATAGGGGAGGAGAGGTCCAGCCAACAGCCCCTGCTGTTTGGCGTGCTACAGGGCTTGGTGCTGTCTCCTCTCCTGTTTAAGATTTATATGAAGCCACTGGGTGGGATCATCCACCAGTTCAAGGTGAGGTCTCATCAGTATGCAGATGATACCCAGTTATATATCTCCACCCTGGGCTGTCTGAAGGAACCCATGGAAGTCCTGTCTCGGTGTCTGAAGGCTGTGGGTATCTGGATGGGAAACAATAGGCTTCAACTCAACCCTAGTAAGACTGAGTGGCTCTGGGTTTGAGGACCTCCTGGTTCTGGGGACCTTCCATCTCTTCTTCTAGATGGGGATGCACTGACTGAGACAGATCATGTGTGCAATTTGGGGGTCCTGCTGGACTCACAATTTCATGATGTAACGTATACAACTTACTGTACATACTTGTATCATATGCAAGCATTAATTTCCATCCTTATGTGATGAGATCATGACAGACCTGTCATCTTTCTGATGTCAGTGCAGTTTGTTATGGATACTGCAATGTCTAATATGAGGGAACTGTATAGGATAGTGAACAAGTCTATAACAATTTCTGAAAAAATTACTGATAGTATCATGATCTGAATCATTATTATCTTCTCTCCTAGATTATTGATCCCATTTCTGCTGCTTTGGTAACTTTGGGTTCCTCTAAAGATATCCTCTTTGAAGGTGGACCCAGACCATGGATTCAAGAGCCATCCAAGTTCTTCAGAGATATCAATACAGAACATCCAGAGAATGTTGGTTTATATTTACTAGGGCCACCTACATCTAGGAATTCTTTCCAGCACTGGGCTAGAGCAACTTGCAAAACCCTAGGGGATCAAGTGAGTAAGACAGATATAAAAGTTTGCTAGATTTTTAGGTCACAGTAATTGAGATGGTTTATTTTAACAGTCTGTAAAAGAAATAAGGCTTTAGATGGTTGCCTTGCATATGGTAATAACTATTATGACATTTGAATGCATGAATCAGTTGCTGATCTTTATGTATACTAATGCTATTGTTATTACTCATAAGAATTACACTTTGTTAAATTTATTGTTACAAATGTTTTTAATATGAAAGGTGCTAATGTTCTAACAACTCAGTGAATGTTTCCTGACTGAAGATAATTACTTATTATATTACTCTTTTTCCTAAGATTCATAAGAATTTAAAAGCAGCAGAAAAAAAACCAACTGAAAAGCACCATTCAGATTACTAGACATTTAAACAACATAAAGATACATAACATGATGATTATAGCTTCACAAAAGACCAAAAAATCATCCCTATACACTTAAGTATCTCAACAGTTTGACTTTTGAATTTGGTCGTATTTGATTTTTTTAAACTGCATGCATGACTTAAAGTTTTAATGCTTCAGATAAAATAGTATGCACTTGCAAATCAATATGGGTGAATGCAATCAAATGGTCATGTTCAAATATAACCACTGATTGATTGATTATGTGCTATCAAGTCTTAGTGACCATATAAATACATCTCCAGGGCAATCTGTCCCCAACCTGGCCCCCCTAATGTTGCACCCAACGTCACTATAATTGAGTCCTTCCATCTTGCTGCTGGTCATCTGCTTCTTTTCTTTCTTTACCTTTCCCAGCATTATGGATTTCTCACAGGAGCTGGATCTTCATATAATGTGTCCAAAAAATGATGGTTTGAGCCTGGTCATTTGTGGTTCTAGTAAGAAGTCTGGATTGATTTGTTCTATGATCGATTTGTTTATTTTCTTCGCTATCCACAATATTCTGAAGAGTCTTCTCCAAGACCAAAGTTCAATAGCATCAGTATATTTTTTATTCTATCAGAGTATTGCCATCAGCACATTGCAGGTTCTTGATGTTTCTTCCTTCAGTTTTAAAACCACGCTTATCTTTAAATTCAGACTCTGTCAATATATATTTCGTGTATAGGTTGAATAAATAAGGGAAGAATATACTGCCTTTACTGACCTGGAGCCAGTCTGATTTGCCATATTCTGTGTATAGATATATTCTGGACTGTATACAGTATATTCTGGACTGTGGCTTCCTATTCTGTGCATAGATGTTTCATGAAGACAGTGAGAAGTTCTGGGATTCCAGTTTTCCTTAGCATATTCTGCAGCCTGACCTTTCTATAATCAATAAACCACAAATTGACTTCTTTTTTAAATTCTTTGGATTTTTTCAATAATCCAGTGTGTATCAGCATCAGTGTTTTCTAAAACCAGGTTGAACATCTCCCATTCCATGTAAGATTGAAAGCTGTTTTGGATGATCCTAAGCATTATTTTGCTAGCATGTGAAATCAAGGAACTTGTTGTTTGCATCTCTTAAATCTCTTAAACTCTCTTAAATCTCCTTTTTTTTTTTTGGTATTGGTATAAAAACTGAACTCTTCCAATCTGTCGATCACTGTTGTTCTCCAGATTTGCTGGCATATCTTGATTAGAACCTTTAGAGATTCTTCTATTGCTTGCCATATTTCTGTGGACATTATATTAATTCCTGTAACTTTCAAACTTGGTAGTGACCAGAGTACTCATCTAACCATCTAAGTACTAGAAGTACTTGAAAGTCAGGAACATCTTCTAAGATATCTTAGATGTTGACATTTCTACTATCCAGAAGTTTAGTATACTCCTTCCATCTTTTTTTGATGATCTTTGAATCAATTACTATTGACTGGCATATCAATTTGAGATTGGAACCTCTTTTTGAGTTCAGAGATATTTTGGAAAATATCCAAAATATTTTCCTTGTTTTTTCCATGCCTGTTTCAGTCTTCGATGTTTTTACCGATATCATTTTAATAGTGCTCCTTATCTCTTCTAACAGCTCTCTGAAATCCTTTGTTAAGTTCCTTCCCGATATCCTTATCTTTCTTGGCTTTGGCTTCTGTTCTCTTCTTTTACTGTCTCTCTGACATTTTATCTTTCACTACGTTGAGTTTTCCAATGTTCATGCTCCTTATGTTCCATGTTTCCACTGCAGTTGGTTCTTTGCAGCTTTAGATTTTCTTTTCCTGCTTGGAAACATCAGCAACTAGACATCCGAAAGGCTTACATGTAGTCATAGCATAAAAGGTTTTGTCTCCTGAAGATCCTCAACTTTTCCTCAGTAGCATGTTGAGTGGCATCCAACCTCAGGGGACCATCATCTGGAACTATATCATCAACCACTTTATCTTGTCTATCAAATAGGTTTTCTTGGTAAAATACAGGAGTGGTTTACCATTCCCTTCTCCTGTGCATTATGAAATGATGACTTTACTGTTATCACTAAATTGACCCTCCTCCTCCAGCATCTTCTTATATCATTGCTGCCTAATATAAATGTCTGCTTGCTTTAACTAGGCAGCTGGATTGCTTTCATGCCTTGTATAACTCTGCTGGGAGTATATACTCTTGTCATTCACTCAGCCCTCCCAGGAACATCCCTGCCATTATGAGACAGCCAAGCAGGACTTGAGGTTTGGGGGTGGGAGGGAAATATAGGCAGTTATGTCCTAAAAAGATAAGACTTTCATATAAATAATAGTCTCTTAAGTTTTTGAAGTAACGTGCACTCAAAAACCATTTCCTAGGCTGCAAGAGTTGGATTATACAGTCCACAATAACCTAAGGTTATAGATTCTGATCTTTATCATTGATGATCTAACCTTCATGTAAGCGTAATCCAATTATTTAACCTGACATTCACTGAAAATAGTTTCATAAAATTCTCATTCTGCTGCATTAATCTTCTTTGTGAATATAGTTAAAAATAAATTTTGTGCAACAGCACCACATGGAAAATTATCCCCAGAGTATTCATGTAACCTAAGTTTACTTGGAATGTGCAGTGAATATAAGAATATCGCTTCTGCCCATAAATAAAATAAAAGACATCTAGGATTAAAATACAGTAATAAGTTAGTGACTCTTGAAGCAGTCACTTGTATGTGTACATGCCCCTGTCTTACAGATTTACTTTTCTTAAAAGAAGAAAGAGAGGTCAACCATCTGTTTCAAAATCTTAAAAACTTAATTTTATTTTGTAGGGTTAAATTGGGTAAAATTGCAATAAACAATGGGAAGTTGCACTCTGATAATGGACTAGAACTGCTTCTGAAAATAAATGTCAGAATGATACACCTTTATGTGTCAACATTTCAGACTATTACTGGAACAAAAAGTCAACCTTAATGTTTCTTAAACTGTATTGCATAAGGAAGACATGTTTTGCTAAGTATAGCATTCCTTTTTTTTCATTTATTCTCACCAATTTTTATGCAGGTAATTTCATTAACAATTGGCAACAAGCCCACCGTAACTAACCCCTTCCCAGCTGTTGAGTCAGCTGATGTGACATTGATTTGTGCCACTCCTTCTCGGCTAACCTTGGCACCTGTATCTACAGATCCTAAGCTAGATGTTTCCTGTCCCTTTTTTCACCAGGACAAACAAGGGGTAGGTATAAATCAGGGGAAGGCAGTGTGGTAACTATGAATACTTCTCTTGGTCCCCACCATCCTCCCTGATCCACCTAATTTATTCAATATGTTTTTAATGAAACAGGGCAGACGGGGGAAGCTGATACACTAAGTCCCACCCTCTAACATTATTTTTATAAGAATTGTGCAGGGACCCACAGAAGAGCCCAAGGCATATTTTGGAGATAAAATGATAGATGGTTTTGTCCAGTGCTTTGCTTGAAAGGATCTCAACTGCCCTGGAGAAAAATAAACTGTGGTGGTAGAAAATATCCTGGGAGGTTAGGGGTTGAGGGGAGCAAACTCCCCTGGGAGTTTATCAGCTTGCCTTCAAGAAAATTATCTGGCCATACCATCTTAATACTTTTGAACAGGGTTGGGGGTTAGCCATTTTGTGATGCTTTCAAAATTCTATTCACAAGACCCTGGTGTGATAAATGAATAAACACATATGGTTGTATTCAGTTGTTCTAGAATTGTAGATCTGATTCTCCTTGCCCTCTGCATCCCTCGCATTTTAAATATGCTCTGGAACTCTGTGGAACAAAAGGGAAGTGTCCTGCAAGAGGGGAAGAAAAGTCTACCATTTATTTATTTATTTATTTATTTATTTATTTATTTATTTATTTATCTATCAAGCTTATCCCCGCCCATCTCCCCCCAGTGGGGGACTCTGGGTGGCTTACAACAGATTAAAACAATAAATAAATATATAGTTAAAATTTATAAGAAAACACATTTACACAGAATAAAGGAAGAGGAAAAATCCAGGAGGCTGATGGAAGCAACACCAGGCCTCTAGGGGCTAGCCAACCCCATATCTGATGACCTCCCTCCCCACCCCAGGCCAGATGGCAGAGCCAGGTCTTCAAATCCCTCCGAAAGGCCTGGAGTGAGGAGGCCCGTCTCACCTCCGGGGGCAAGATGTTCCAAAGGGTGGGGGCTACAGCAGAGAAGGCCTGCCTTCTGGACCCTGCTAGTTGGAGTTCTTTTCCCGAGGGGGTCCGGAGCATGCCTTCTCTGTGTGATCGGGTGGGACGGGTTGAAATCGTGGGGGAGAGGTGGTCCCTCAGGTAGCCTGGCCCCGTGCCATGTAGGGCTTTAAAGGTGATAACCAACACCTTGAATTGGACCCAGAAGCAAACCGGTACCCAATGCAGTTAACAGAGCAATGATGTTATATGGGTCCTTCGGGCCCCAAAAATAGCTCAGGCAGCTGCATTCTGGACCAGCTGAAGCTTCCAGATACTCTTCATGGGTAGCCCCATGTAGAGCTCATTGCAGTAGTCTGTCTGGGAGATAACAAGGGCATGAGTAACTGTTCGAAGGACATCCCGACCCAGGAAAGGGCGTAACTGGCGCACAACCTGGAGCTGTGCAAAAGCCCTCCTGGCCTGTAATATAGCCCCACCCATTCCCCTGCAAGTTAGGTACCTTTTAGATATCACAGTAGCACTGGAAAGCTGCCTTTCAACAGCTTCATTCCAAAATTCTGATGAAATATTTAAAGATCTAGTAACTTAGATTATTCAGTACAGTAGAACATGGCCAGCCTTTGATTGTGTGCCTTATCTGTGTGTATTTCTTAAAGATATTTTTTCCTATTTATAAGCAAAATGATTATCTTATAGGTTCCTGTTTCAATTTCCCGCAATCCAGTATTGGAGCTAGAAGTTTATGATCATCAGGGGCATAAATTTGACAATTTTAGTTCTCTTACTATTACCTGGGAATCAACAGAACATTCATTAGCTAGCATAGAGCCCAGTGTGCCCATGGAACTGTCTATGAAAGATCATGGAAGCAGCCAGAAGAAAATGCAAGGTACTGTTCCCCCACATTGTTTTTTTAAACATTCATTCAGTTTCCTGAATGATACTATACTAATACTAGTAATTCCACCCCATCACCCCTTGCTTCCTGGAATGAAGGTTTGTTCATAGATCCAAGAAGCTATTTGAAAGGAGTGTAATATTTTTTCTATTTTTTAAAACTCCGCTTAAGGATTTAAAAAAGGGGGGGGGCAGGATGTGAAACTGTAACTTTGAAGGCCAATTTATCGCTATGGTCCTGTGTTCTGGTGGTTATTCAGCAGTACACACTGCTTTTCCAATTTTCTCTGTCCTTTTTTCTTAGGTCTGCAAACTGTTTTAGTTCATCATAAACCAGGAACAACAACAATATCTGCCACTGCAGTTGGCTATCAGCATGTTCATTTGATCTCCAGTGAAGTAAAGAAACCGGTAATACGTTTTTTCCCCCCAGATTACTGCCCTAATAAGATATATTTTCTAACTCCATTTCCTAATACAATGTTAATATACTTTATTAGCTTTCTAAAATATTCAGCATAATCCAGACATTTAGAAGCAAGAAAGAATATTAAAATAGATTTTCTAGCTTTGAAGTTCCTCTTCCTCTTCCTTCTTATTTTTTGTAGCACCTAAATTAATTTTTGTTTATTTTACTTAAATGTCTGAATGCAGGCTTAACCTCAAGAATGTTCATTTGTCAGAAAACTGACTGTCTGTAGTTTAAGAGTTAACCATAAGAAGTATAATTAGTGGTAAATAAAAATACTTTTGTTTCTACTGAGGAAAATAATAAATTGTTCAATCTGAGTTTCTATACATAACACATTAATTATAATCCCAAAATGATTATAGATGGGCGGTAACCAAATTTGAAATATATGAATGAATGAATGAATGAATGAATGAATGAATGAATGTATGTATGTTGTGAGTACATTCTGCAAAGTGATTTGTTGAACCCAGCAGAACTTTGCAATTATTTTAGCATGTTCTTCCACCCATCAATCACACAATCTTTCCATATCACAAGCTGTATTAGTTTGCACTACTTCTTAAGCAGTATTGCCACGTATTGAATTATGCTATATAAATTGAAAGAAAAATAATTTTAATTAGGAGGAAATTTAGGAACAAACAAAACAAGCCGTCAAGGCAAAAGAATAGACTTAATAATAGTTTTACATACTTTTTACATTACATATAGTGCATTTATGTTTGAAATTTAATACATGGGATAAGGGATATTATAGAACTAAGGTAAGGTGTTTACATTTGTTACTGAAAATTCACTGATGTTATTAAGCCTCTAAGCCAGTGTTTCTCCACTTTGGCAGCTTGAAGATGTGTGGACTTCAACTCCTAGAATTCAGGGAGTTGAAGTCCACACATCTTCAAATTGCCAAGGTTGGGAAACACTGCTCTAAGCAGTAGCATATATTTTCCATGAATTTATTGGAGTGCCTGATCTTTGAAGAAAATGTACTGAAAAGAACTGTATCCTAGCCCTTGTTCCTAGGTTGGATATGGAGAAAAATGCCCCAAAATACTAAGTTTGGGAAACAGTCAGATCTTTATTATTTAACATTTCAACAGGCCTAGTTCCTGCTTATTATAAAATATTTTTCTTGAAGAAGAGTGGACATAATTTTCTAATTTATGTGAACTATAAAACTTGCATCCTAAATGTGAGAAAATAATGAAGAGGAATATAGAGTAAACTTGATAACTCCAATTCCTTCCTACAATCTACCTTCATTGCTATGATATATCCAGACTCTCAGCAAAAAAAAAAAATAAGAAGAACTTGGCTTATAAGTAGTCAGGTCACTGGTTCATTTTGCTCAGTACTGTTGACAGTGAAAGTGATTTTTCCAGGTCTTAGACTTGGAGCTATTTGCATGCAAAGCTTGTCTTCTGCTGCTGACATACAGTTTCTCTATTATTTGTATTTTTGTGTGATGGAGCTCTTGTATCTATATCTATATATCTATATCTATCTGTCTATATCAATCATGAATCTGTGTTTAAGTATTTTGAAGGTCAAGTTTTGTATTTAACCTAAAGTAATTCAACTAGAGGGGGGACGCGGTGGCGCAGCGGCTTAATGACGCTGAAAGTGCCGGCCAGAAATGGCTGAAAGCTTCAGCGGTTCGAGTCCAGCCTCGCGTTAACAAGGTGAGCTCTTGTTTCTATACCCGCAGCTTCTGCCAACTCAGCAGATCGAAAACATACGTGAGTAGATAAATGAGGACTCCGGTGGGAGGAAAAATGCTGGCAGCGGCTCAACAGAGAGATGGGACAAGTTGCCGGTAAAAGCGCGAAAAACCGCGCTCGTCCGAAAAAGGGGCGCGAAGCAACGGAAATCCCGCCTCCTGTGCTGCCAGCTGGGCTGACGCTCTAGGAATTAGGCTCTGGCAAAGTCTAATTCCGAAACTAGAAAGATGCAATTGCCTTGAAAACCGCTAGGGGGCGGTCACTGCAGGGTCAGTAATGACTGTTAAGCAGATAAAAAAAAAAAAAATTCAACTAGATGCAGGTGATTGTTAATTCATTTTAGTAGGAAAGTTTTTTTAGAAAATAATAATAATAATAAATAATAATATGCCACCTGATTCCCATGTTACTGAAGGCTATTCCAAAAAGGGTTTTATTGTTCAATAAAAATATATAAACATAAAATTCAAATAATTATTTATTTAAATTATATAAATAAATGTATTGAAGCGTATTTAATTATCAAACCAATTTACACAAGTTGCTCATTAGAACTGCAGCTATTATGCTTCTTTTATGTCACATTGAAATCGAGTGTCATTTATCCCTCTATAACAAAAGTATATCATTCTTATATAACACCATGCATTTGTTAAGTTTTGATATTATCATGAAATTAAGGAAATAAAGAGAAAAGACAAGGAATTTGATTAAGAAATTAGAATTAATATGAGGAATGTATGAAGCCAATGTTTCATACAGGTCATTTAGCAAACACAATTAGTTAAAATGCAAGTTGCATCATTCAGATATAAACTGGGATTATTCTGGAAAGCATAACAAAGTACACTGGCATTCAGTGGTATAAATATAGAGACACATGTTTTGTGAAAATAGAGGTCTGGGAGTGATGAACTTGTTATGAGAACCACATGTTCTAGAATCACAATCTATTGTTTTCCAGAGTGGTTCCTCTTATTATTTATTGATTAGTTAGATTTATATCCTGCCTTTCCCCCAGGATTCAGGCTGGTGTCCATAGCACTCCCTCCTGTTTTTCCCACAGCGAGAACACTATGGGATAGGTTGGGTTAAGAGAGGGTGACTGGCACAAAATTATCCAGTGGACTTCCATGGTTGTGGGTGGACATGAATCTGAGTCTCCCCAGTCCTAGTCCAATACTTCATCACTCTAGCTCACTTTTCTAAATCACTTTTCCACATTATTGTCAGAGTGGAACATCAGTTTTGCTTTGTTTTCTCTCTCCCTCTTTACAGTATGAAGCTCTTGTACCTGTAAATGCAGGTATTGAACTAATACTTGCAGAAGATGTTAAAATGAATCCTAAGGAAGTGACTATTTATAATCACCAAGCAGTTAAGGTAGGTCTGTGTGTTTGTATCTGTGTGGGTGTAATAATTGATGTCTCAGTGTAAGTTTTATAAAATGTACTTTTCTTCACAGGCTGAACTCCTAATTAACGGGGGCTCTGGATATTTTTTTATTAATACCAGTGTGGCTGACATTGTTAAAGTGTTATATGAAGAAGGTAAAGGCATTGCTCTGGTAAGTATTTATAGTGCAAATTATTTATTTCTTCTTTAGACAAGAACTATTGAAAAACTACTGTTTTTTCTAAAGTGTATTGGGAGAACTTTGAATCAAGTAATCTTAGAAATTCCAAGAAACCATGGAATGAGAGTCTACCACCTCCTAATTATGCCAGTAAGGATGGTAAGGAAATACAGAAGTCCGTTCTGCTTTGTTTCAAGAGAGCTCTGTGAGACACATTCTTAAAGTAACAGGCTAGTTCTACTGTAGTACCAGGCTAGAAACCAGGAGACTGAATTCTAGTACTGCCTAAGGCATGAAGCCAGCTCTGTGACTGTGGGCCAGTCACACTTTCTTAGCCCTAGGAAGAAGGCAATGGCAAACCACTTCTAAAAATGTTGCCAAGAAAACTGCATGGGCTCATCCAGGCAATCGCCAGGAGTCAAGATTGACTTGAAGGCACACACACACAAAATATCTACTGGGGTGGGTGGGAGAGTTTGAAGTTTGAAGACTGAGATCAGCCTTGGCCACTGCTCTCTGTTGATGTGAGCAGCTCTAGGAGATAACATTCTCTGCAATGTGGAATAGAAATACTATAAAGCTAAATCAATCAATAAATCACATTGCTTTGTATGGCATTTGGAGTTCTAAGTAATGAAATTAGACTAAACCGTTTACACAGTGTCAGACTTTCATAGGATATCTGCTTTAGATGGTTTCAAAAAAATCTGTGAGCTCAAAGATAGTGACAGCCAAAGCTAAAAGAAATGGGTTGATGACATTTCAGAAAATTGTAATACCTTGCAAGATATGACAAAAAGCCATTGTGATTAAAAGTTTTCATTGAAATGTGAAATTGTTCTTCCGGAAGATAAGCTGCCATCAATTTATGTGGTATCATTAAGAATAAAATTCTTGGCAGTACAGATGCTTTATTTCCTTTTTCCTCAAATTAAGTCTATATAGTCTTTTTATAATGTCTTATAAGGTTTTTATTTATAAGATCCTTTCTCGCCACGATATGTATTTTGTTCTTCTCTTCCTGGTTCCAAAGGCAGAATACAAGACTGGAGGCTAAAAGTTGTATTAGGCGCACGTGAATGCAATTGCTACCTACAGGCCCTTTCCACTGTCTCAGTGAAATGAGATTGCTCAGATATATTTTAGAACTTTATTTGGAAAGGGCAGCTTCTCCTTCTGTGGAAAAATGTCCTCCTTAATCTTACCATACAATTTTCCTTTGTCACTGTTATTTACCATTTGTTATTTGCTTGATGCACAATAACTTTAGTTTAAGTAAAGAAGTAGTCACAGTAACTAGTTAAGAATAACATTTGGTACCATTTTCCTTTCTCTATTTTAGATATATCCCATATATCCAGGGTCAGTGTCTGTAATGATCCATGACTTGTGTCTTGCATCTACCACCGTTGCTAAAACTGAGGTGTATGTTTCTGATATACAAGAAGTATATGTTGGAATTGTTGATAAGGTTAGTATTCAGTTCTAAGTGAATGGTTTGCTATATTGTTTACTGCTGGCAATAAAATATCTTACTCAAGTACATAAGATTCTTCAAGATTAATTCATTATAGACAATGGGTTGGTGTTTCAGTTATTATTTATTTGCTCCAAGGGACACACTTAAGAGTGCTCTAAACACTTTTAGGTCATATTCTATTGATAACAGCAAGCAGGATCTTTCTGTGGTATCTAAAATATGTAACAAATCTATAGTTAGTTAGCTATACGTACTAACATACTGCAGATGAAAGCAAAATGTATGGCTTTTTCCACTGCTAAGTCAAGAATTCTGATAAATGTTGGCAAGCTATATTGTTTGAACATGGACATAAGGAGCTCATATAGCTTAATGGTAAAAATCTGAGCATGCATCTCGGTTTGTGGCTTATCTTACAAAATGAGAGCCAATCCTAACTTACCTTGCAGTTTCCTCATATAGTTGTTGAGATAATGTCTTGGTTTGGGCATAATAGTAAGCCTTAGTTTTGTGTTGCATCCACATTACACTGTATGGTTTTTAACTCTAATAGGCCCCAAGTACAGACTGGCATAGTAGACAATAGCAAGCATATGAACTATTTATATGCGTATATGCTATGTGTGCGTGTCATTTATTATAGCAATATATATGCTACTTACCCACTCAGGCAGCATACACTTCTAGAAACAAATACAACTTCACTGATATTCTCAGTCACAACCAGGTCAAAAGTGTCACTAAACAGAGGAAAAACTCTGAGCAACATTCCCACATAGAAGATTGATTGATTGAATTTATATGGCTGTCTGACTCATACAGTGACTCTGGGTGTTTTAGAACCCAAAAAAAAAAAAAATCCAAGATGAAAACAAGCAGTCAGTAATAAGCAATCTGGCTCACATGCAGGAGATAAGCTATTTGAAGTTCCCCTAGAAGCCTTAAAGCAGGCTGAGAACCTTTTGTTAGTCAGAAACTTGCTCCCCACAGCAGATGGAGGGCTGCAGAATGTTTTCTGGTGACACAAGAAGGGATGTGACATATTTGGGGGGGGGGGAGATTTTTTTAGGTGTGGGTAGAGTTAAGTGTGGGTATGAGAGTTGAAAGTCTCTTGGAAACAGACTGATCTCATTTCCTCCCCTAACCCCCCCCCCTCCAAAATAACCTGAATTTTGATAGCACGTTTTAGAATTAGTTAGTTTAAGGAAGGGAATGGGAATGGTTTCTTGAAATAGGCATCCCTTGACTCTTAGTTCTATAAAGCAAAAGGGGAGGGAAAAAAACTACAACTACCAAAAAGTTGCTGTTTTGCTGCCAAATTTCAATGAAGCAATCTCAGAGTAGTGGGGTGCAGTTTGGGGGCTGCAGGCAACCAGCAGGCCATGGGTTCCCTACCCTTGCCTTAACATAAGGGGGTGCCTTTGATAAGCCTAAGCTGGGTAGACTAAATGAAATTCAGAAGTTTAAGTAGTATGTTCAGCTAGTGCCTCTACCATTTTATGGCTGAGGTCTTCACTGTGGTTTAATCATAGACAAATCAATCAGATCACTCACTCAGAGAAGGGGAATGGCACATAAAAACCTTTTCCAGCCTTGGCTTATTCTACAATGATGACCGGGGATGATACTGGCTGTGAATGGTGGAGATATAGTCCAGTACATCTGAGAAAGCTGACACAGAACCAAGTCTGGTTGCAATCTACAGTTCCTGAGAATAGTGAAGATTATGTCATTTCAATTGCGGTAATTCTGTATTAGTAGACTGACAATGGTGCACAATATTTTAAGCTACAGATAAACAGAATGTATCACTTGAATTGAAATGCAAATATCTGTGAACATGTATTGTAGGTAGAAATTGGCAAAAATGTTAAAGCATATGTCAGAGTGCTGGATGCTTCAAAGAAATACTTTCACAGTAAAAACTTCAACTTCATGGACTTAACTCTACAGGCAGCATCTCAGATTATTTCCTTAAAGTAAGTGCTATGTTCATTTGTTATGCTCTTCCCTAAGTAGGAAAAAATTATATATATTCAAATTAGATTAGAGGCTGTAAGAAATCACAAACTAGTAGAATAACAAAATACTGTACTGTAATAAAATACAGTAATAAAAATACTGTAACACTTGTATAACAATTATAAATTGCCCATCATTTGCTTAAGGGAGGGTATATGAAATAGCAACACCTTTATTTGATATCAGCATTCAAAGTAGAAAGCAATGTTCTGTTTACAAAAATTATTTATTAAGTATCTGAGATATATTTGAAGTAACTAAATTACAGTCTCAGTCTGGAGCTACTGAAGCCTTATCATATTAGCCAAAATATTTATCATATTTGGAAAATTATTACATTTAGTTAATTACAGGTAGTCCTTGCTTAACAATTGTCCTGTTTAGCAACTGTTCAAAGTTACAGCACTGAAAAGCAACTTTATGACCAGTCCTTGCACTTATGACCATCGCAGCGTCCCCATGGTCATGTGATTGACATTTGGGCACTTCGCAAGCAGCGGGTGTTTATGACTGTCACAGCATCCTGCAGTCACATGATCGCCATTTCAGTGCTTCACAGGCAGCTTCCGACAAACTGAGTCAATGGAAAAGCCAGCAGGAAAATCACAAGTTGCGATCACGTGATGTCTTGCTTAATGGCATGGATGATTTACTTAACAAACACACTGGAAGTGAGGCCATAAGTCCATCGTAGTCACATGATGTCTCGCTTAACTACCATGTCTCTTAGCAATGGATTTGCCAGTCCCATTTGTGGTTGTTAAGTGAAGGCTATCTGTATATCTTTTGATTATCTTTTTCCATGTCTTGCATTGTTTCATATAACTGTTTCATATATACTTACACTCCAAGTCAATCCTCCCTTATGACAGCTCATTACTTTGTATTGTTGATATTACTTACTCTGATATCAGCTCATCATTGCTAATGAACACAACTGAAAATTCTGCACTGAATTAAACTGTGGCAGTTTCTCTTTAGTGCTTCTAAAGGCGCACAATCCGATATCTACTAATTAATACATTTTATTATTGCAGAGCCCTTGGTGAAACTTCTGATGAATACACAGCTGTTTTTCTAGTGTATGGCATGGCCATAGGTCAAACTAGTGTTACAGGAGTTGTCACTGACAGATATGGTGAAAAGATCTATTCAACTCCACAACAGATTGAAGTAAGCACTTGCATCATTAACTAATCATGCTTTTAGGATTTTTTTGTATAATGATGCTTTCTTTTAGAAAAGCCCATCATACAAAATGATTTTAAAAACTGAAAGCAGAATTATTTTAATGGACAAATATCAGTATCATTAGGCAAAAATATGGATGTGGTAATGCTACGTACTTAGCCTGATAAACCAGGAAATGTGTTACTGATCATTTTAGTAAGCATCAGAGCCTGGATGCGTCTTTTGCTTTGCACAGATCAAAATAAAGGAGGGATGGGACTGAATGTTAGGCAGCGATTAGGATGGAGAAGACAAGCATGAAGTAGAGGGACATGTAGTTGAGCTAATAATTCAGAAAGAACCTGATTAAAATGCTGTGAAAATGGTGAAGCTCCCAAGTTGTTTCAACAGAATAGGCGTAATTGCTAGATAATAAATTAATTTTAAAATGAAACGAGATGACAACAAGGAGTGGAATTGGCAGAGCACAGCCACAAAGAACAAATAAAACACTAAAATGCATTTCAAGGGGGGGGAATTTAAGGGAAGGATAACAACAGGGCAGGATTAGAGCAGAGGGAATGGCAAGCTGTTTTGAGTGCAGAAATTTAAAATACAGAAGAAAACTGGTACAAGAAGAAAAATTGAACATGTAGAGCAAGAAGGTACATTGAGATGAAAATTGTTATGTTATTCCTGAATAGTTTAATTTTAACATTATAAACATTACTTCTTGTCCTACTTCTAGGTGTTTCCTCCTTTTAAATTGATACCAAAAAAAGTCACCTTACTCATAGGTGCAGTGATTCAAGTAAGTTTTTTAAATTATTGTGCTGAATTAATTATTTCCTAAAAGCAAAATCAGTGCATACATTAATAGAAAGTAGTCATAATGTTATTCCTCAGTGGGTGGTTTTCCATCAATCTCTGCAGCAACTTTGCCCAATTTGGTAATTTCCAAATCCTTGGGGACTACAACTTCCAGAATTCTTGAACTGAATGCTCAGTAGAAGACAATTTTTGAGGAGGATGACTAGTAGGCAATATTACAACTAAAAAAAAAAAAAAGATTTCCAGATTTTTAACTGCCTTACGCTCAGAGTCCACAAACGTCAAACTTAAAAAACTGTTGAAAACATTTTTCATCCATTCTGATAACCATTTAGTAACTACAGGTAGTCCTCACTTACCTAGTTGAAGTTACAACAGTGCTGAAAAAGGAGACTTACAACCAGTCCTCAAAGTTGCAGCTGTCACAACATCTCCACAGTCATGTGATCATGATTTGGGTGCTTGGCAACCAACATGCATTTACAATGATCGCAGCATCCCGCAGTCACATGATCACCATTTGCAACCTTCACAGCCAGCTTCCTACAAGAAAAGTCATTGGGGAAACTGGCAGGAAGTCACAAGTCGCGTGTGACATCACACTTAATGACTGCAGGTGATTTGCTTAATGACCGCAGCCGGAACTTACATTATAAGTTGGTGCAATCACGTGACATTTCACTTCATGACTGCATCGCTTAGCGACAGAGTTGCCAGTACCAATTTGCGGTCAGTGAGGATTATCTGTACATTGGAATTTTGTAAAAAAAAAAAAAAAGGAAAAAAACCTCATTAGAGAAAACTTAGAAATCTTTTAAATGACTTTATTATTGAAAGTCTTGAAAAATGTGAATTAAACATCCAGGTAAATAAAAGAAAAATACAAGCATTTATACACATTCTCACCTTTCAGTGCATCACCAAAGAATTCTCTGCTGACTATAACTTAATGCTTGCTGTATGTGTTAGACTACAACTCCCATAATCCCAAGTAAGCATGTCCAAGGCCTTGCTAACTTTGGAAGGGGGGAGTTTCTAGAAAGCATACAGTTGGGCAAGGATGAATTATATTGTATATGCTTAATAATCTGCCTTTTGCTCTTCTCTCCTCTTTAAAGAACAAGGTAATGACAAATAGTTTTGTATCAAGCTAGCAACCTCAGTTTGAATGTATTGTATTATTAGAATATAAGCGCATTTTACCACATCTTATATACAGTAATCTATAAATTGAGCAGAAATGAGAAAGTAATTGTTATTTTTAAAATAACTAACTACAGATTACTTCTGAGGGAGGACCACAGCCTCAGTTCAACATAATCTTTTCCATCCACAATCCCGGTATCGCTTCCGTAAACAACAGTGGCTTTATAAGAGGCATATCGGTGGGCAACAGTACTGTAATGGGAATGGTTCAAGCAGTTCATGCGGAAGCTGGCAAAGTTGTGGTTGCATCCCAGGTAACGTCTTGATATATGCATATATAATACCTCTGAGCTGAAGTGTAGGCTTATTAAAAGTTTAAATATCTCTTACTGTTTTAAAATGAAGACTGGATTCTATGTAATTGTTGGCAGATATACCATATTTAGGCTGTTTGCCAATACAGTACATAGTAAGCACGACAACATGAGGCTCAAAGACATGGAGTAACAGATATATCACTATGTTCCAAGCCCTTGTGCCAATCAGGAGGGGAAGGCAAACATGATCAATTCACAAAAGTGCTTTTTAATCTGAGCTGGATCCCAGTCCAGATTTAGTATTAAGCTACTATTAACCCTTAAAATGACAGTTTACAACAAGGCCGTTTAAGCATAACCTTTTCATGAAGGTTACATACACATACAGAGAGAGCTTTCAGTTCTGATGCTTAAGTTATGAGACACTTTCCTGAGACTCTGATCTGCAACCTTCTTAACATCATGATGTTTTCAACATCAACTGAAGTTCTTATATTTTCCCCCTGGTTTTTAGGCTGTTTTTAATATTAATTTTATTGCTGGCTATTAATAATTTTATGTTAGTTTTATTATTTATTAATTTGTTGTATTCATTGTTTTATAAAATATATGTGATATATAAAACCATTTTAATATATAGCAATTAACATTCAAAACTAACATTGAAAGAACAGATGATGTAGTGATTATATGTTTGCATTTGATTGATGCTGAACTGTCTTTAAGGATTTGTTGCTGAATGGTACAAAATTGTCATAGTTAAATAATTTGGAAGAAATTAACTTCCTGTCTTCTCCAAATAATGAAGTAAAATATCAGAGAATGTAAAGAACAGTAGGGAAACAAAATAGTAAAAAAAAAAAAAATGAAAGTAATTGTTACAGGTAGTCCTCGCTTAACAACCCTAACTGGGATCAGAATTTCCATCGCTAGGTGAAATGATTATTAAGCAAAAAATTATGAGACCAAACCACTAAGCAACGGCAGTTCCAGTACTCCTGATTGCGGTCATTAGGCAAGGACTATGCTTCTCCTGTCCTGCCACGCTCACCTCCACTTCAACTCCCCCACCCACCCACCTTCCCCCCCTTATCTGCCCTTTTGGCCACCCTGCACGCTGCTGCCGCCTGCCCCCGCTGTCCCCAGCTGATCTTTGCCATTTTCGTCTTCCTGCACCTGGCCGAGGCAGCTGCTGGCCTTTCGCGAGGGCTTCAGGAGGCCACACCTGGGCCAGCAGCTCAGGTCAGCAGAGGCCTTGTGAAGGGCCAGCAGCTGTCTTAGCCAGGCACACCTTGTTAGCAGCAGGAAGAAGATGCCAAAGGTCAGCTGGGGGCGGTGGGGGATAGCATGGGTAGTTGGTGGTGGAGTACAGGGGCAGACAAAAGGACAGAGATGGGTGGAAGATAGGTGAGTGAGGGGAGTTGAAGCACATGCTGCAGTTGTAAATGTGAGCAGGTTGCCAAGTGGCCAAATTTTGATCACGTTACCATGGAGGTGCTGGCTGTAACTTTGAGGACTGGTCATAGCTACCATTTGTTCAGTGCTGTTGTAACTTTGAATGGTCGCTGCAGAAGTGGTCATTAAGCAAGGACTACCTGTATTGGGTTTTTTTATATATATAATTTTTATTGAAAGTTTTAACAGCAGTAATAAGAACTAATATAAAATAGAACAGAGAAAAGGAAAAGGAAAGAGAGAAATAAAAGAAAAAGCTAAAAGTTCAATAAGAAATAAAGTAGAAGAGAAAAAAAGAGAAAGATGAAAGATATAAAGAAGTGGCTTCCAATATTCTTCACAGCAGTTATAAGTACAATTATATTTTAACCTCTCTTTCTAAAGTTACATCATGGCTCTCTTCTTTCTATAATCTATTCTGTCTAATCATCAAAACCATAAATCACAAGTTCGTTTTTTTCATTTTTACACAAAAAGCCCATAATGGGTTTCCAGTCACAAATGTAGATATTGACCTTTCTCTAATCAAAGAAGTCAGTTTGTCCATCTCAGCAAGTTCTGCCAATTTCACGAACTATTCCTCCATAGTAGGTAATGCCGAATTTTTCCATTTGTGTGCATATAGTAATCTTACTTCAGTAATCATATAATGAAATAATATTCCATGGCTTTTTTCTAACTGTTTATCCATCAGTCCTAAAATGGAAAGTTCTCACTTCAATTAAATATTGATCTTTAAAATCATCTGTATCAATGTATGTAACTATGTTCCAGGAGCATGCACAAGAGATACTCTTCCTATTTTTATTTTGTTTCTCTTTTTTATCTTTTTTAGTAACTTTGTAATCTGTTTTGAGAACTTTTATTATTGGGCAGTTTAGCACTATAACAAATAATTGCTTCTCATAAGTTTTATATTTTTACAATGCAACATTATGCATGTACAGCAATGTTCACATTTTTTAAAAAATCATGTAAGTTGTGATGCAGTTCATAAAGTGAATGCTTAGTGACTTGCAGTCCTTATTCAATTCATCTGAACAGTAGTCCTGCCTGTATCTCATATTTGTTCCCTTCCCAGAATAAAGAGTATGGGTGAGTAAGTCCATGGCTGTGGTAGAGTTTAATCCAAATCTAACACACACACACACACACACACACACACACGCACAATCATATCAAATTAAGGATCCATCTTCAATCACTTGTTCTCTACTTGTACTTGTTTTGTCCCATAAATATTGTTTATTATCACTGGTGCTAAATACTAATTAAAAAGCCTAAACAAGTCTGTGCTCTTGAATCTGATATCCAGTTTTAAAAGTACTTTTAAAACAAATCCTGTTCTGTTGATGTATTGCTTTGCTTGGCTAGATTTTGATGTGTCATTGATGGGCAAACATTTCACACGCTGACATTACTTTGATTTGTCATTGAGTTTTTAAGGTGTCCTGATTTATATATCACATCTGAAGTTTCATCCATTATGTGTTGTATCTCAATTAAGCTTTAAGTCTTCTGAAAACTTCTTTTACTGGTTTTTTAATTGGGGGGGGGGGGGGGAATAGTTATAAAAAAATTAAAAATCACATTGAAACTACCTCTTTTCCCATCTAATCAAACTCCATCCTTTAAATTAACACTGCAAGGTATTTCTGCTTTTATTTCTAAAAGGAAAATATAATTCCCAAGATCCCAAAGAAAACAAATGGTATGTGCCTATAATAAGCATCTGTATAGTATGTGGGAAAGACCTGGGATACTGGGCCAAAAAATACTGCCTAGGGAACAGTCAGACAAGGACAGCATAGCCTGCAGCTGGATCGTGGGCAGGACAAGAGCCTCAGAAGGGACCCTTCCTAGTTTCTCTGGCTGTAAATGAGATGGTGAGAGAATTGTATTTTCAGACTTGCAAGATCCTGTTAATGTAGCTTTACAGTAAAGTAGAATTAGCTCATCTGGTGGTATTTCCTCTCTGGTCTACCTAGTAAGGCTGACAGTTCCTTTCATTCTTTAATTGATTTGATTTATGTTTGTTATTTTTTATGTTGATGATTGATTGATCTGATCTGATCTGATCTGATCTGCTGTCCCACACATTAACTTTCTGTAATTTTGAATTGTGTGCCATATATTGAGACAGTAAAGCTGACTAGAGTGGCTTTTAATAAATAATTACTGCTCTTTCTAATGTTCAGACTCAGATGGTGAATGCCAACAAATTTGAAGGAAAATGCATATTTACAGCACAATTAATTGAATTGGTGTTATACTTTCTGATGTTCCGTTTAGGATAAAGTTGAAATTGAGGTAATTCAGCTTGAAGCTGTCAGAATCCATGCACCTATTACCCGAATGAAAACTGGAACTCAGGTAAATCAAATTATAACATTATTTCTGCTGTTGCTGGAATAGTCAAATATGATTGGAGCTCAATGCAGCACCTTAATGCTAACCTATTTTTAACCTTTTCATTTTTTAAAAAATGTGATATCCCTTGAAAAGGAAGGAAGTTTCCTTTAAGTTAGTCTTTGCTTCCCTTTTTCCAGATGCCAGTATATGTGATGGGCATTGCTAGCAATCAGACCCCTTTTTCATTTGGAAATGCAGTGCCAGGCTTAACGTTTCATTGGTCTGTAACTAAGAGGGATATCTTGGATGTCAAGTCAAGATTCAGTGAGGTAAATGCTTATTTCCATATTGTGATTTAATTTTTAAGACTTTGCATGAAACCAAGTTTCATAGAGTGTGCTTTGGAAAAAAAATCTGAACAGTTTGTCTTCTTCAGCAGTGGATATATAAAACAATCTTGTTTGATATAAAACAGTCTTCTCCACCTTGGCACCTCTAGGTATTGAAACTGCCACTCAGAAAATTCCAGTGGAAAGGAGAAATTTGGAAACAATTCTAGTATCTCCAGATTTAATACTAAGAGTTGTTATAATAAGGATTTTCCTACATTAGCAGGAAACTCCTTTCAATTCTGTGATTGTTATACATGGATTTGTGGGGTGGATTCTAATAAACTTCTTTTGTCAGACCACAGAACATTGGAAGACTAAATTTTTTAAGAGAGAGTACCAGCCCTAAAATACTAAGTGGAATTGTATCATTGCCTAAATTAACACTTTTTTTCTTTCAGGCTTCCATTCAGCTTTCAGTGGAAAATAATTTTGCTGTGGATGTTTATGGTAAAGGGAAAGGAAAAACGGGGTTGAAGGTTATTGTGAAAGTCCTTGATCCTTCAGCTGGACAGTTCTGTCACATGGCAAAAGAGTTGACAGATGAAATCCAAATACAGGTATTATGCTGGCAATCCTGTAGTTTAAATATCCCCAGCCCTTTATAGAAGGCAACTATAATCAGTGTGCGTTGTAAAAAACAGATGTTTGTGTACCCATACCACAAACTAAGGACTGAAGGGTTTCATAATTTTGCATAATCACAGGGAAAAAAGCCTGCACATTGTTGCCATGAGAATCTGAAACTTTTGGTTTGCTTCAATAAGGAGAACCTGAGAAGCAATACCTAATCTAATATCAAAAGCCAGAAGAGCTATAGATCTATCGATAAGTTAGTTGCCCTTCCTTGTCTCTCTCTCTCAGACTAGATGAAATACAAATAAATTTAAGGGAAAAAAGACGATTTTTAAAATTGTATACTTTACAAATTTCAAAATTCAGTTCTTTTGGTATTGAATTTTAGTTTCTTTTGGCGCAGGTAAATACAGTCATGAGTTTATTCATTCTGTATCAGAGGAATGCTACAAAATTCATGTGTTTCAGATATTCACAGTTAATGCAGTAAAATTACACCATTTAGCAATAACTTTCCAATTCTAAAACAAACTGTATCTGTTGTGAGCTCTGTTAAGAAAGTAGTCCAATTATACTCCGTAGCTAATCCATGAATGTGTCTGGCACCTTAATCTTAACACAATTACTGTAGTGTAAATTCATTGATTTCACTGAATCTAATTTGAAACAATTGTGTTTAGGATTACCCTGAAATAAATGAAGCTGAAAAGGCATTTTTTGAGAGCTAAAATAACTTGAATAATCAAGTTGGCTATAAAGATTAAATATATTCTGGATGATTTCTATTAAGTGAATGATCAGTACACATTATTACAGTTAGCTTTGAATTACTGTATTTTTCCGACAATAAGATGCCCCCACGTACAAGACGACCCCCATTTTTCCAACCCCAAATTAAGAAATCAATATTTTAAAGATAGTGCAGAACACATTTTTATTTAGTAATTAGTTAACATTGACCTGATACACTCGGTGGGAGGAGGTCCAAACCTCCTGCAGCTCTGCTTCCATGCTCTTTTGCATAACTGATTACATTCAAGCACGAGTGAAACTACCGATAGCTTCTCTCTGCAAAAGCCTTCCTCTAATTGGTTTGTTCAGCATCAGCTGACATCAGTTACATAAGGCTCGTGATTGGAGGAAGTCTGTTTGGGAGACAAGCTATTTCACTCGTGATTGGAGGCTAGCAATAGGAGGAAGCCTCTTTGCAGAGACAAAGTATGGGCAGTTTTGCCTCGGCTGACTTCCTTAAATAAGACGCCCTTCAATTTTTAGGGTAAGGATTTTAGAAAAAAGTATCATCTTATAGTCAGAAAAATACGGTATATGCATGTGAATTATTTAGATGGATTAGTGTTTTCCCTGGATGCATATTAACTTGCACAGTTTTGTTGGAACAGTTACTTCAGGAAGGGGGGGATGGGCAGTAGTTTGAGGTCCTAAATGTATATGTTCAAAAGTTTAAAAACAATGATTTTAAAGAATGCAGTTTTTATATTAGGCAATTCCCAGTCCAATTTTTATCCTAGTGAGATATGAACAAAAGGACACAGAGGGGAAAAATACAGAATAAAAATAAGACATCTTTTCCCCTAATAACAGGCAATATTGAGGGAACCTGGACTTTGATACATACCTTTGCCTAGTAATTACCAAATATTTTTCTTTTTGTACCATGACAAACCTAGGAACTAAGCTTAATAAATAACAAGAAACAAAAATTCTGTCATGTATGTAAAATACCAAGATTGCATCTACAGTCAGAGAATAATAATATCTATGTGTCAAAAATAGATAAAAATGAAAGAAATGCTGTACAATCTTATATGTGTATATTTACATGTGAACACCATCATGTACAGAGAGAATTATTTGCAGGCAGGATTACAACCTCAAAGCCTTTTATAAATAAGTGCTTCAAGATTTACTAAATATTTAAATGATATCAGTTTGCATTCGGCCTAGGGGATAAGTGTGGTTTGAAGAGGGCTTTATATTTTATATATGCTATCACTCAGGATTTCTTAAATATATTGATATTTAATAACAGCCACTTTTAAAATTGTGTTTTTAAGTCATTCTCGTACTAAGAACATTTTTGCAATGAATAGGGGTAATACAAGTTAAATGTGAGCCAGCAGATTGATGCAGCTGCTAAAAAGGCAAATACTGTATTGAGGTGTGTTAACAGAATGGGGACGCGGTGGCGCAGAGGCTTAATGACGCTGAAAGTTGCCGGCCAGAAATGGCTGACGCTTCGGCGGTTCAAGTCCAGCCTTCGTGTTAACAGGGTGAGCTCCTGTTTCCTCCCCAGCTCCTGTCAACCCAACAGGTCGAAAACTCACGTGAGTAGATAAATGGGTACTCTCACTCCGGTGGGAGGAAAAATGCTGGCAGCGCCTTGCACAGAGAGACGGGACCAGTTGCCAGTAAGCGCGAAACCGCGCTCGCCCGAAAAGGGCGCGAAGCAACGGAAACCCCGCCTCCTGCGCTCGCCAGCTGGGCTCTGCTCTAGGAAGGAGGCTCTGGCAAACCACTTCCGAAAACAATTGCCTTGAAAACTGCAAGGATTCGTCCAGGCAGTCACTGCAGGGTCAGTAATGACTGAGCGCAGACAAAAAACAAAACAAAACAGAAGTATAGAGTCCAGATCATAGGAAGTAATTGTTCCACGCTGCTCTGCCCTGATCAGACCCTAGTTAGAGTATTGTAGTGTTCTGGGCACCACAGTTCAAAAATGATAATGACAGATTGGACTGAGTTCATACAAAGGCTAACAAAATGGTAAATAATCTGGAAACCAAGTCCTATAAAGAGTGGTTAAAGAATCAGAATGCTTAGCCTATAGAAAGGATGATTCAGGGGAGATACCTGAAGAATTGTCACATAGAAGAGGGGTTGAACTTACTTTGTGTCATCCCAGAGAGCAGGACCAGGTAAGTAAGTTCAGGCTAGATATCCAGAAGAACTTCCTGACTGAATGAGCTGTCAACCAATGGAACAGGCTGCTACATGACATGGTGAAATCTTCCCTAGAGTTCTTCAAACAGAGGCTGGATCCTGCACTGAATGGGAGTTAGATTAAATGACCTCTAAGTTCCCTTCAAATTCTCTAATGCTGTGACTCTGTGAAATATCATTTGACCCTTAGAATGCAACCATAACTGTGAAAAATGCCATTAATTATCTGTATTTGGGGAAAGCCCTCCTAATTTTTTTTTTTACTCTGTACTGCATGCTGAAGGCTTGTGTTCAAGTAATCATAGAAATGTGTTCTGAGATTTTGCTTTCTAAAACAGAATTATCTAAATCCCAAGTATTCTTTTAACTACTTTGATTTCTTGCTAATGCTAATTACCTTAAAGGTACAGGGGAATGTAGAGGTGGCCAGGATCCTCTGCTAGATCAGAACCCTTCTGATAAGCTATCCATAAGGACTCACAGTATTACTTTCCAGAATATATACATGTACACATAGTACATTGTGCCATTTGTGCAACAACTATAGGTTTTACAGCAGCTGTAAAAATTCATAGTGTCGTTGTTATGTTCCACTGATCAAATTCGTCTCCATAAGGTAATACATATCTGGAAGTGAAATCCCTTTAATCCATCACTTCTAACTTATCACCTTCAGCTATGCAATTCCCAGAGTTCACTGCCAGGAGGATCAAAGTCCTGGTAAATCTGGGAAGTTCCAAGTTGGTGGATAATTTTTTAGCCTATTATGCATATTTTCCAGTTTATTCCCAGAGATTCTCACAGTTCCCACCTGGGAATGACATGTATCTCATTCTACTCTGCTGAGATACACCCTCTTGCCTTCTACTGATTTCAATGCCTGTGCTATGTCTAAAGTAAAAACAAAGCAGGATTATTTTTATTGTGTTGAATTTTAGCTCACTATTTAGCTCAAATGAACTTTTAAGATATGCACAATTTCATAAAACCAACAGATTTACTTAAAAATATGTGTGCTTCTGCATTTTCCCATAATAAATATTAGGAAGTAGGTGATGTGCAAAAGAACACATTATTTTCCTTTCTTTGCCCAATGTTTTTCTCAGCCTGCTTAGCTGTATGCAATACTACATGTATCATAGATACTACAGGCGCACCACTGATGCCACTGTACCAGCAAAGAGGGGGACCCTGGTTTCCAAAACTGCTTGGCTAATAATCCTGTGCATCATTTGAAAGAAGAACAAAACCCACTTCCGCTAAACATTGTAACTTATAAAAGTGTTCAAGTTTGGGGGGTTAGACATAGTGTGGGGGTGTTTCATTTTAAAATAAGTGTTTTAGTGCATTACATTCTCTATTATTCGTGTAAGTGTTTGAAGATAACATTAATACTTATTTATATGGTAACTTATCTAATTTTTATTTTCTAGGTATTTGAGAAACTAGTTATTCTAGGAATAGAAGTAGGGCAGATCTTAATGTCAACAAACTCCTTTTTTAAAGTTCAAACAAACAGGTAAGTCAGCAAACCAATCAGCTGCTCACGAGTGACGAAAGTAGCTCTGCCCAGTTCTTCCCGCCTGGAAGAAGAAAAAGGCTGGGGCCAAAGGAGAGGTGCCCAGGCGTGGGGCATATCTGCAGTAGGCCTCCCAGGGTCACTCGACTATTCCACCAATAGAATAATGTTTAATAATATTTTAATTGGAGTTTTACATAGTTAAAAGCTAATACAGAATTAGAAAAGGTATACAAACAAAAAAGAAGAGAACAAGAATGAAAAAGAAAAAAAGACTTATAAAAAGTGACTCCCCCTACCTCCAAACAAGTATAAACATTTACAGTAACTTAACACCTTCTCTAATATTATAGGGGGGAAAACCTCTTCTTCCCATTTCTTATCACTAAACAATAACCCAATTTTAGAAAGATTCATCAGTCTTACTCAGCAAAAGCTGAGTACCAGTACTCAGTACTAGTAGTAATAACCTATATGATTTAAGCTTAGACAAATAAATCTATTTTGCATTTTGACTTATAACTTTCTCTAATAAGTAAGACATAAAAGATCCCCATGGGGGGGGTGTGTGTGTGTGTGTATTACTATTATTGATACTCTTTATACCTATGGGTATATTAAATATATATTACTATTTACTACACCGCTCAGAGTCACTTCCTTGTGAGATGGGCAGTGTCTAAATTTGAAATATAAATAAATAAAAATAAAAATATTTTAAGCTAGATCCAATAGGTCCCTTTTACATTCTAACCCATAACTTCCTCTAACAAGTAGGAGGTAAAAAATTTATCCCCATACGAAAAAATCTTTACATAATCTTGCAATCCTGGTCACAAAAAAAAATCCAGTAATTACAACCCAAAATCAAAATTTATACAATTTAACCCTGGTGAAATAAGTCCACTTTGAACTCCTTTTTCTTCTTTTTAAGATGCTTAATCTTCAGTTGCTTCTTCAAATAAAGTCCCACCAACAGAACAATCAGCAACAAGCATCAGAATATCCTCTCTTGGACATAATTACATAAAAACATAAGCAATGCTCCCCTGGATTGGACCCCTGGCCCACCTAGTCCAGTAATCTGTTCTCACAGTGGCCAGTCAACTGCACAAGAAAGCCCACTAGTCTCCCAACAAATGGCCTTCAGAGGCAATCACACTGCCATCAAGGCTGATAGCCATTGATCCTCATGACTTCCATGAATTCATCCAATTGTTTTTTGAAGCTAGCCAAGCTGGTAGCCAGCATTACGTCTCATGATAAAGTTGCTGATTGCTCCTAGATTAAGAGGAAACTTTAAAATCAGAACAGATAAGGATGGCCACATTCATGGATTGGGGATAAAATAAGGCAATGTCATGAAGATGTAGCAGAATAAAGAACTTTCCAGGACATGTTTGTGCTGTGTTTAGGTGGAAATGGGGAAAGGCCCTCAGATAAAATTGCTTACGAGGAGACTTCATACAAAATCAATGTATTTTGTACTGTGGGTGTTTTAAATTATACTTTTCTGTAATTTTGTTTTGATTGTGATAGCATAGAAACATGTTTAATAAATGAATAAATAAATTCCAAATCCACCTTAGATTTAAAAAATGCTTTGGAGGTGTATTAGAACAAGACAGTGTGCTAAGAAATGGCAATGTAACTTGTACAATTATTATCTGAATGCTAGCATTTGAGTTTCAGAGACCTGTAGCCTATTTATTTATTTATTTTTCTTAAAATCAAGGGATGGAGCTGCTTCTCTGACTTACCGTGTACTGGATAGTGAAGACAAAGTTCCTGTGGTAGAAATTGATGAAAGTGGTCATCTTAGTTCTCATTCTCAGATTGGACTATCAACAATAGAAGTAATTTCCCAAGAATCCTTTGGCATGAACCAGACACTTGTTGTTGCTGTCAAGGTATTATCTTTCAGTTCCTTTCAATGAGAATAGAATGCTAACTTGCTGAAGGCTTTTTACTGTATTTAAAATTAAAATTTCCATTATCCTGCTCAAGAAAATAATTGAAGCTTTGAGTAATTTAAAGAGGATGGCGAAGTACTATTTTCATTCTATTCTCTAATAAAACTTTGTAAAATGCATAATGTGGTAGTGATGACCAGAGTTTAGAAAATATAATTGCATGATACTGAATGATTGATTGATTGCTTATGCGCCATGAAGTTGGTGTTGACTCTTAGCAATCACAGAGACAGATTTTCTCCATGACGATCTGTCCCTAACCTAGTCTTTCAGGTCTTCAAGCAAATTTGACCTTTAATTAAACACTTGCAAATTCATTGACGTAATAGATTACTGCAATTAATACCACTGCTAGTCTATTTAGAGTTTTGGGAAGATAACAGTAGAAGACACTAAAGAGTCTTTCTTGCATAACCATCCCTAAATGGCTAAAGTATGACTAAAGAAGCAGTCCTGCTGTTGGATAGAATGAGGCAGCTATCTCAGGGAGGTGAGTTTAAGTGTTATAAAAAAGGCACCAAATAGTACTATCACTTGCATTGGTAGTTATCATCCTGTCAAAAGTTGGAAAGATATTTTTTGCTTTGGATGCTAAATAAAGGGTGGGATAGATGCCTTTTGTTGCTGTGCATCAGTCAGGAAAATGAATTGGACTGGTCTTGAATCAACTCATACTTCTGAGAGACATAGTTAAAATCCCAAATAGTGCAGTAAGATCAAAAGCATGTTTATTAGTAGGGTAGTAAGTAATCCAAACAATCACATACAGTATGCCTGCTTACATGTATTTTGCAACAGCAAAAATGATTTCACATTCAATTTCTTACTGACCATGTCATGCAGGTAGCTCCTGTTTCCTACCTGAGAATATCCATGAACCCAATTTTCCACACACAAAACCATGAAACTTTACTGGCATTACCATTGGGCATCACCTTGAGTTTGACTATCCACTTCCATGACAATTATGGAGATACTTTCCACTCTCAAAATTCCATGCTTCGCTTTGCAGTCAACAGGTATTTGATCAGCATTTGATTATCATAAACTGATATAACCATAAGCTGGTTTAGAAACATAGATTTGGATGGGACATTAGAGATCATTTGGCCCAAGGCCCTGCTCAGTTGAGCATCTGCTAAAGCATTTCAGATTGACAATTACTTAGCCTCTATGTGAAGACGCACAGTGAAAGAGAACATTCCAACGATCATTTATGGTACTTGATTATATAGTTTGATTGTCCTAAGGTAATTGTCAGGTGCTTGATATATCAATAGAGTGATGTATGTGCTAATGTTGTATCCCTATATGGCCAACATCCCTGAGTTAGATGAAGAAACTTGAAGAATGTAGTTTACAGTTAACATATTGGTAGGGTGCATGTGGCCCTACCAGATTGGTGGGTGGAAAATATTTTTTATTTGTTAATACTGGACAGTGCTTTAAGTTTAATCTCAAAACGGTGCTTTGGAGCATGGGGAAATGAATGTAGCACCTGCCATCAAAGTGTTTAAATCAGCCACATGTCTGGAGGTTGAGTCATGGCAACTGGACTTCTTTTCTTTTTGGTTAGAGACATTTCGCTACTTGTCCAAGCAGCTTCTTCAGTCTAAAAAAGTTGGCTAGGGGGACCCCATAAAAGTCTTCCAGGGTGGCTGTGTTTCTTACTAACATGATAGGCTCATTGAAGGGACAATAGGAGATGTGATTAGTAGAGTCTTTGAGATGTAGGTGTCTTACTCCTAATCCCGCACTCATCCCCAGGGGGATGTTAAGTGTTGCCTTCCTGGTGAACTTTTGAACTGTTCTTAATCTTCCTGGGGACTATTGAAAGGGCAGCCTGGAAAATTGGAGACAAGTTGTGTCTGAGGTCTCCACCTCTATTGAGGGAAGGATTTTCCACTTAGGCATCAATGGATTCCTTCACTCCTCTCTCAGACCACCTATCTTCTCTGTCCAAAATGTGAACATTATTGTCCTCAAATGAGTGTCCTTTTTCTTTTAGATGAAGGTAAACTGCTGATTCTGGTCCTGTGTTGTTGCTCCTCTTGTGTAAAGGCTGTTTGGTTTCCCCAATGTAGAGCTCTGAGCATTCCTCACTGCACTGGATTGCATATACTACATTGCTCTTCTTATGTTTTGGTGTTCAATCTTTAACCAAAAAGAAAAGAAGTCCAGTTGCCATGACTCAACTTCCAGACAATTCCACCTGGATGACTGAGAATCTTCATAAACAAATCAGCCACATGTTTACCCAGGACCATTTGACAACTACAGAGAGCAGCTGCATGATCCCAGAAAAAGCTACTGCTGCTTTCAAGAGTCATAAGCGAATGTTGCATTCAGACTACCATGCACTTTAAAGTATCTTTTCAAGATTATTTGCACAGTCCTATAATCTGTAACCCCTTCATAGATCACTGCCTTGTCGTGGCGAAGGGGCTTGTGTAACTCAGTGAAGCCATGAGCTATACCGTGCAGGGCCACCCAAGACGGACAGGTCATGACAGAGAGTTCTGACAAAATGTGGTCCACTGGAGAAGGAAATGGCAACCCACTCCAGTATCCTTGCCAAGAAAACCCCATGGACAATGTTAAAAGGCTAAAAGATATGACGCCGGAAGATGAGCCCCTCAGGTTGGAAGGTGTCCAATATGCTACTGGGGAAGAGCGGAGGGCAATTCCAAGTAGCTCCAGAAAGAATGAAGCGGCTGGGCCAAAGCCGAAAGGACGTTCAGCTGTGGATGTATCTGGAAGCGAAAAGAAGGTCCGATGCTGTAAAGAACAATATTGTATAGGTACGTGGAATGTAAGATCCATGAACCAAGGCAAGCTGGATGTGGTCAAACATGAGATGACAAGATTGAACGTCGACATCTTGGGAATCAGCGAATTGAAATGGACGGGAATGGGTGAATTTAATTCAGGTGACCATTATATCTACTACTGTGGGCAAGAAACCCTTAGAAGAAATGGAGTTGCACTCATAGTCAATAAGAGAGTGGGAAAGGCAGTAATGGGGTACAACCTCAAAAACGACAGAATGATCTCAGTGCGTATCCAAGGAAAACCATTCAACATCACGGTAATCCAAGTCTATGCCCCAACCACTGATGCTGAAGAAGCTGAAGTTGACCGGTTCTATGAAGACCTACAACACCTTCTAGAACTAGCACCAAAAAAAGATGTCCTTTTCATCATAGGGGATTGGAATGCTAAAGCAGGAAGTCAAGGAGTAATCGGAATAACAGGCAAGTTTGGCCTTGGAGTACAAAATGAAGCAGGGCAAAGGCTAATAGAGTTCTGTCAAGAGAACAAGCTAGTCATAGCAAACACTCTTTTCCAACAACACAAGAGACGACTCTACACATGGACATCACCAGATGGTCAATACCAAAACCAGATTGATTACATACTTTGCAGCCAAAGATGGAGAAGCTCTATACAGACGGCAAAAACAAGACCAGGAGCTGACTGTGGCTCAGATCATGAGCTTCTTACTGCAAAATTTAGGCTTAAATTGAAGAATGTAGGGAAAACCACTAGACCACTCAGGTATGACTTAAATCATATTCCATGTGAGTACACAGTGAAGGTGATGAATAGATTTAGAGGATTAGATTTGGTAGACAGAGTGCCTGAAGAACTATGGACGGAGGTCTGTAACATTGTACAAGAGGCAGCAACTAAAACCATCCCAAAGAAAAAGAAATGCCAGAAAGCAAAATGGCTGTCTGATGAGGCTTTACAAATAGCTGTGGAAAGAAGGAATGCGAAAAGCAAGGGTGAAAGGGAAAGATATAAGCAACTGAATGCAGATTTCCAGAGAATAGCAAGGAGAGATAAGAAGGCCTTCTTAAATGAACAATGCAAAGAAATTGAAGAAAACAATAGAATGGGGAAGACTAGAGATCTCTTCAAGAAAATTGGAGATATCAAAGGAACGTTTAGTGCAAAGATGGGCATGATAAAGGACAAAAAAGGCAGGGACCTAACAGAAGCAGAAGAGATTAAGAAGAGGTGGCAAGAATACACAGAAGAACTATACAAGAAAGATCTTAATGTCCCTGATGTCCATGCTGGTGTGGTCACTGACCCTGAGCCAGACATTCTAGAGAGCGAAGTCAAGTGGGCCTTAGGAAGCATTGCTAACAACAAAGCTAGTGGAGATGACAGTATTCCAGCTGAGTTATTTAAAATACTAAAAGACGATGCTGTTAAAGTGCTGCACTCAATATGCCAGCAAGTTTGGAAAACGCAACTGTGGCCACGGGATTGGAAAAGGTCAGTTTACGTTCCAATTCCAAAGAAGGGCAATGCCAAAGAATGCTCAAACTATCGCACAATTGCACTCATTTCACATGCTAGCAAGGTTATGCTCAAAATCCTACAAGCTAGGCTTCAGCAGTACGTGAACCCAGAACTACCGGATGTACAAGCTGGGTTTCGAAGAGGCAGAGGAACTAGAGATCAAATTGCCAACATTCGCTGGATCATGGAGAAAGCACGAGAGTTCCAGAAAAGCATCTACTTCTGCTTCATTGACTATGCAAAAGCCTTTGATTGTGTGGATCACAACAAACTGTGCCAAATTCTGAAAGAGATGGGGATACCAGACCACCTTACCTGTCTCCTGAGAAATCTGTATGCGGGCCAAGAAGCAACAGTTAGAACCGGTCATGGAACAACCGATTGGTTCAAAATAGGGAAAGGAGTACGACAAGGCTGTATACTGTCACCCTGCTTATTTAACCTATATGCAGAGTACATCATGAGAAATGCCAGGCTGGAAGAATCACAAGCCGGAATTAAGATTGCAGGGAGAAACATCAATAACCTCAGATATGCAGACGATACCACCCTAATGGCAGAAAGTGAAGAAGAACTAAAGAGCCTCTTGATGAGGGTGAAAGAGGAGAGTGCGAAAGCTGGCTTGAAACTCAACATTAAAAAAACTAAGATCATGGCATCTGGACCCATCAATGCCTGGCAAATAGAAGGGGTAGAAATGGAAGCAGTAACAGACTTCATTTATTTGGACTCCAAGATCACCGCAGACGGAGACTGCAGCCATGAAATTAAAAGACGTTTGCTCCTTGGGAGGAAAGCTATGGCAAACCTAGATAGCATATTAAAAAGCAGAGACGTCACCTTGCCGACAAAGATCCGCATAGTCAAAGCTATGGTTTTTCCAGTAGTAATGTATGGCTGTGAGAGCTGGACCATAAAGAAGGCTGAACGCCGAAGAATTGATGCCTTTGAACTGTGGTGCTGGAGAAGACTCTTAAGAGTCCCCTGGACTGCTAGGAGGTCAAACCAGGCAATCTTAAAGGAAATCAACTCTGATTGCTCATTGGAAGGATTGATAATGAAGCTCAAGCTCAGATACTTTGGTCACCTAATGCGAAGAGAGGACTCTTTGGAAAAGACCCTGATGCTGGGAAAGATGGAAGGCAAAAGGAGAAGAGGACGGCAGAGGATGAGATGGCTAGATAGCATCACTGAAGCAATGAGCATGAAATTGAGCAAACTGAGGGAGGCAGTGAAAGATAGGAAGGCCTGGCGCAATATGGTTCATGGGGTCACGAAGAGTCGGACACGACTTAACGACTGAACAACAACAAATAATCTGTAAATTGGGGTAATGCATCAGCATTGTGTATTTAAAACTCATGCCAGTTCTTTTAATGGTAATTAAACTCATTTCGTTGGAATAAATTCCATTTGTTTTTATAAAACTTCCAAGAAAAGCACATATGAGTGGCCCCAGACAAACAACCCCAATTAATGCAAGACTGATATGTGATCCTATGTCTATTTGTTTAAACATTCTGTAATACTTTGCTGAGTTTCTGTATAAGAATGTGCATACTGGAGTTAAAGAAATGTGTTAAAAAATGGCCTGGGAATGAATGAAAAACATTTCCGAAGCATGTTAGACAAGTATAAGTGATATCACTTTTCATCCTCTTGTGTCTGTGACATTCACTCTTCTGTCCTCTCGATTATTAATAATTAATAACAATTCGTTATTATTTTTGTCGACAGAGACGATTTTTTACAGGTTGGGAAAGGGACCTCTAACAATACTTTGGTACTTCGAACAATGAATGTTGGACTAAGTTTGCTTAAGGTTTGGGATGCGGAACACAACAATATTGCAGACTATGTGCCTCTTCCTGTCCAACATGCCATCTTACCTGAGCTCACCGATATTGTTGT
The DNA here is from genome assembly GCA_030867105.1 of Liasis olivaceus. NCBI lineage: Eukaryota > Metazoa > Chordata > Lepidosauria > Squamata > Pythonidae > Liasis > Liasis olivaceus. Next base: position 50,991,585 of record CM061348.1, read on the forward strand.
AGGTGATGTCATGTGTTTAACTTCCTCACTGGTAAACCAAGATGGTAAGACCATTTTGAATAATAATTGGCATTAACAGAGAGTAAAAAAGACAGTTTCCAGCAACAGCAAATTGTCATGGAAACGTTTTGTGGTTGTATGCAAGGCACTTAAAAATAACCAAATACATTATTCATTGTGTTGTTTACTATAAATGTTAGTCCTTGTTCTTGCTAACAAGATGAACAAGCTTCATCAGCTCATTTGCACATAATTATATCACGTCAATGTGTTATTTTTTCTGAATGGCTGTCATTTCAATTGATCTTTTAAATAATATGTTAGTATATTAAATATATATTTAATAAAGTACAATTTGTTGTGTAGATGTAAAAGAAACAGGGAATAGCTTTTATACTGAGTCATGCATCACTTTATGAATAGGAAGGGTATTTTGTTGATCCTTGTTTTAACAACCTTTGCAGAATTGAGGTAAGTACAGGTATGAAAGTACGGATAAAAGGAGGACTTGGTATTGCCCAACTGGATTTCTGGTTTGGAAGATATTCTGTGCAGTCGTCACTAGCTGGCAATAGCACAGGCAAAGCAAGGACAAAGGGGGACCTTCTGAAACATACTGAATAATGTCAGCTTATCAGAAGGAAACGTGCTTGTGTGTACAAAAACACTGTTTTCAGAAGGATGAAAACTATTATCAGAACTGAAGCTATTATAAAAAATAAAAACATTAATTAAAAAGATTAGGAGAGAGCACCTTGATATTATGTACAGTGTAGCCATCTCACCTGTTCTCCATTTCCTTGATATCCTCAAGCCTGCTGACATAGCCACATTTTGAGGAACTTCCAGAAGGTTGGCAGAGATGGGGCCAACCTCACCTCGGGGGCAATGATGTTCCACAGAGTGGCGCCATGGCAGAAAAGGCTCTTCTCCTGGGTCTCACCAGATATAACTCCTTGGCAGTTGGGACCCGTAACATACCCCTTCTGTTGGACCTGATGGCACAGGCAGACATAATTGGGAAGAGGTGGCCCCTCGGATAAATACGATGAATGCCACAGCTGTAATGAGTAAAGCAGTCTTTTGCTTAACCTGACAGAGTTTGACGTGCTGGCTGAATAGCAGCAATGGATTGAAGGTGCTTTTCCCAGGATGCAGGATAATTCCAGTAGGGGAGATGTAGCTCTTTTGTAGGCCATAACACAAAAATAAATGGGTATGACACAGATCCTCAATGCTACTCCCTGAATGCTGCAACTTCACTGTAGGGAAGGGATTTCCTCTTATTCTGAAAGAAAGATTTTTGTAACATGGTGTGTGCATTTATGAATGTTTATTCAATTTGTATAAGACAATGTTCATAATGCTACCATTATATTTATAAAAGTAGAAAAATAAGTTATAAAACAAATGTATCCATGCTAGATACTACAATGTATCCATATGTATGTTTCCATGCTAGATACTACTTTTGTAGAGAATAATTCAGTCTGTTATGGTTGGCAGTTACAATATGATTATTTTTACAAATACTCTTTTTCATAGGTTTGTCAGGAACATGGAGTTCTTCTTCAAATAGTATTCTTCAGATCGATTCAAAAGCAGGAGTAGCTGTAGCAAGGAACTCTGGAAATGTTATAATATATTATGAGGTACCTGGATTGTGTAAGACATACAGAGAGGTAAGTCACCTCTGAAATTCCCACTATTATACTTTCACTTTATTTAGATATGTTTATTTAGAGCTTTTTATGTTATCTTACAACTGAAAAATTTATACCACCCCTCTAAGGTATCCATCTAGCTGTATTATTTTATTACAGTAAAGCCCTTAAAAGTTACTCGTTATGATAAGAAATGTCAAAGAGCTTGTAGCTCCTAAAATAAGAAAGCATCCATTTATAATCATAGAATTGCAACCAGTTGGTTGAAGAGGCATCATCCTTCCTCATGGATCTTCATGATTTGTAGAGTGGCCCATTGCCAGTGGTTTTTGCTGCCACCATGACAGAGAAGTCAGAGGAATGGATCATTACAATACTCATTTGGGACCAACCAAAAGCCAGTGTGAAATCACAGACTACATCAGTCTGTGCAAAGTAAGCCACAATACTCGTGAATCAAACAATTCCTGACAACTCTGTAGAGGAAGCACTTGGATTCATGGCATGGATCCTCCGTTTCTGCATCAGAATCTCCTAAAACAACCATCAAAACATAGGCCACTTCATCTTCATAGAATGAGCCAGTGGAACAAAGCAGGAGCTTGAAGCAGAGGTTTTATTGCTTGCCAGCTCAGAACCAGCTGAGGGCCCTTCCATAGGAATGTTTGGTATCCCGCTATTATTTGCTGTTTCTTTAGGAGGGTTGCTTAAGGTTGGCTGACTTGGGTTGCAATCTCAAGAGGGGTGCCACTTTGAGGGGGAACCACTTTGGAGGCAACACAGATCTAGGGCTGAACACTCTAATGGTGTTGTGTCAGTGTGTGTGTGTGTGTGTGCACGTGCGCGCCCACAGGGACTAGAGCTGCTTCTGGGTGGGAACCAGGAATTGCTGGGAGAGGAATTTAAACATCGCCTTGGCCACCTGATGAAAGGTGGACCACCAGGAAGTAGCACTCAAAGTTAGTGCTTGGCTGCCACTTCAGGGATTATATTCAGTGTATCTGGTGAGTGGTTAGATAAGGGCACCTGACGAGTTTCCTGCTTTGGTGTTCTGTGTGTGTGTGTGTGAAAAAATGATACCCTTTTGACCTCTTAAAGTATGTTGCTGCACGGGGGAACAGGAGGGAGGGTCTGCCTGTATGGAATCTGGAGTGGCAATCATAGTAGCGATGAGGAATAGGAGATTTAATATCGGCAGGAGGACATTACAGGAAAAAAAGATTAAAGGTTGAAGGCAGCCTTATCAGCTTCCAAGCCATGGGAATGGTTCAACACCATAGATAACCTGATTTTCTTCCAACCTAATTTTTGTCAAGCAATCTCACTGGAGGAGGCATCTGGGGAGATGTAGCTGTGATCCATAAGAATAATATCTCAATTCCTGTGAGAGAATTGTTTCATACTGAGTGTGTGCACCTCCGTCTTGGGACCAAGGGTAGATTGGGGATTCTGTAAATATATTGCCAATCCATTTACATAACAGAATCCCTGACTAAATTAAAATCCTATAATTTTTGTTGGAGACCACCTACACTGGAGATTTCATAATCCATTTTGATGCTGGTTTGTTTGGAATAGTGGTCACAGAAAATATGGGCTTATCTCAATTGCTCAATTTGCTGTTTTATTTTAATTGGTGAGGTGCTCTGTGGGTGGAAATGCCCCAGGTTTTCTCATTTTCATGGATGGCTCATCATCCACTTAGGTTTAGATTAATAGGTACACATCACCTCTTCAGGAGCAGTGGACTTGTTAGGATGATCTGCCTGAAATATATATTGGATCCAGCTGGATGCCAAGAGGCCCTGGAAATGTTTGGGGCTGGCTCCAGCAGTTATTCTGTCAATTCCCTGGTTGGTACCTGGAATAAGGAGCTTGCTAGGGTGATTGACACAATTGCTGTTAAATGTCTTCTCTCACCTGCTTCAGAGTTAGCTCTGTTGCACACAATTGAACTGTAGGAGCCGAATCAGCAAGGTAGATGGGTAGAGCACAGGTGGAGGAAGACCTGACTAATCTAGACTATAATCTAGTACAGTAGCACAAAGCCCATTTGAAAGCCTATTCTGTGGCAATACTCATAGGGAAAGAAAACATCTTTTTCTACATGTATTGCACAAGAACAGTGTCTGCTCAGTCGTTTCATATCCTGCTCACTCCTCACAGATATCTTATCATAGAATAATCTGAATTTGTTATAATGCTTCATGTGAATTCTTTGTGGATATAGTCAGGGCAGTCTAGATGCCATCCTTGATGCATAATCAACTGTCTAGTAACTCCTCTAACTTAGTTGGGTTAGATCAATTTCAATATGTAATATGCAAAGACATACAGGTGAAACTCGAAAAATTAGAATATCGTGCAAATGTTCATTTATGTCAGTATGGCAACTCAAAAGGGGAAACCAATATATGAGATAGATGCATTACATGCAAAGCGAGATATGTCAAGCCTTACTTTGGTATAGTTGTGATGATTATGGCGTACAGCTTATGAAAACCCCAAATTCACAATCTCAGAAAATTAGAATATTACATGACATCAATAACACAAGGATTGGAAATAGAACAATATCGGACCTCTGCAAAGTATAAGCATGCATATGTACTCAGTACTTGGTTTGGGCCCCTTTTGCAGCAATGGCTGCCGCAGTGCGGCGTGGCATGGATGCTATCAGCCTGTGGCACTGCTGAGGTGTTATGGAAGACCAGGATGCTTCAATAGCGGCCTTCAGCTCCACTGCATTGTTCGGTCTCATGTCCCTCATCTTTCTCTTGGCAATGCCCCATAGATTCTCTATGGGGTTCAGGTCAGGCGAGTTTGCTGGCCAATGAAGCACAGTAATCCCATGGTCATTGAACCAGGTTTTGGTACTTTTGGCAGTGTGGGCAGGTGCCAAGTCCTGCTGGAAAATGAAGTCAGCATCCCCATAAAGCTCGTCTGCGGAAGGAAGCATGAAGTGCTCCAAAATCTCCTGGTAGACGGCTGCATTGACCCTGGACTTAATGAAGCACAGTGGACCAACACCAGCAGCTGACATGGCTCCCCAAATCAACAGACTGTAGAAACTTCACACTGGACTTCAAGCATCGTGCATTGTGTGCCTCTCCATTCTTCCTCCAGACTCTGGGTCCTTGGTTCCCAAATAAGATGCAAAAGTTGCTCTCATCAGAAAAGAGGACTTTGGACCACTGGGCAACAGACCAGTTCTTTTTGTCTGTAGCCCAGGTAAGACGCTTCTGACGTTGTTTGTTGTTCAGGAGCGGCTTGACAAGAGGAATACGACATTTGAAGCCCATGTCCAGGATCCATCTGTGTGTGGTGGCTCTTGATGCACTAACTCCAGCCTCAGTCCATTCCTTGTGAAAGTCCCCAACACTTTTGAATGGTCTTTTCCTGACAATCCTCTCCAGGCTGCGGTCATCCCTGCTGCTTGTGCACCTTTTTCTACCACACTTTTCCCTTCCACATAACCTTCTATTGATGTGCTTTGATACAGCACTTTTGGAACATCCAACGTCTTTTGCAATTACCTTTTGGGGCTTTCCATCCTTATGGAGGGTGTCAATGATGGTTTTCTGCACAACTGTCAGGTCAGCAGTCTTTCCCATGCTTGTGATTCCTACTGAACCAGCCTGAGAGACCATTTAAAGGCTCAGGAACCCTTTGCAGGTGTTATGGATTCATTAGCTGATTAGAGTGGGACACTTTGAGCCTAGAATATTGAATCTTTTCACACTATTCTAATTTTCTGAGATTGTGAATTTGGGGTTTTCATAAGCTGTACACCATAATCATCACAATTATACCAAAGTAAGGCTTGACATATCTCGCTTTGCATGTAATGCGTCTATCTCATATATTGGTTTCACCTTTTGAGTTGCCATACTGACATAAATGAACATTTGCATGATATTCTAATTTTTCGAGTTTCACCGTAGACAGGCTGCTTAGAACAATACACTCCACCATTTGACCTCTGGCTTGTAACATGGCTTGTAACATCTAGCTATGAGGTTATTAAAGACTATAGGTAACATCACAAATGTTGGTTCTTTTTATCCTCTCAGTGTGTTTTGGTACCACTGAATGGCCAGAGAGATTTGAAATTAGGACACGGCTTTTTAGTGGTTTCAATTCCTATTTAATTAGTGTCACTTTATATATGAACCCACAAACTTAGTGTGATCCTTTGAGAAGATTGGCCTACTGTTGTAAGTTTATCTGGTCACAACTCGGGGATGAGTCTGTTTTTGTTTTGATTATAAATTTGTTTTTATTGTAAACAATTGAGAGATTTCAATAGTCAGCAATATACCAAGTGAAATTAATTAAATAAATGTTTGGCACAATAATGATGCAGAAATGTGCATATGAAGCACAAATCCACATATTTCATTACAGTTTTCCATGGCACCTAGATGAAATCAGAGACAAAGCATATGGTCTATAGAGAACAGACCATAACAATCACATATCCAACAGTACTGCGGTTATGCTTTTCAAATCCTTCTGATTTTATGTGTGAGAAAGGCATGTTAGGACAGATAATATGTTATGAGAGTTGATGTGTTGAACACATCTGTAGAGCAAGAAATATTGGAAGTTGTAATAAAGTAAATGTTTATGCCAGTGGTTCTTAAACTGGGTGTAATTACCCCCGAGGGAGAAATCAGGGCATATCCTTGGGGTAATGCAGCAACTTGTAATTGCTTATTTGTGAGTCAAGGATCCAGTTTGGAACTGCTGCTGCCGCTGAGATCCTTGTGTAAAACAACAGAGTCTGGGGTTTTTTGTTTTTGTGATGAGATTAATTATATTATTCAAGACCAGGAAAAGAAGTAATTGGGTCAGATAGTTTAAGAACCTATAGTCCAATATAGTTGAAAAATGAACAGAAGCCAAGAGTCTGAGTATAAATTAGAAAGTTTTAATATAAAAAGACAGTTTTGTATAGTGGTTAAGGGCGCCAAACTAGAAACCAGGAGATTGTAAGTTCTAGTCCTGCTTAGGCACAAAGCCAGCTGGGCGACCTTGGGCCAGTCACTCTCTCTCAGCCCTTGGAAGGAAAGAAAGGCAAACCATGAAAATCTTGCCAAGAAAACTGCAAGGACTTGTCCTGGCAGTCATGAGGAGTCAAGACTGTCTGTGTCTGTGTATTGCTGTTGTATTGTTATGTGGTAAACATGATTTGCTGGGTTCAAAATTTTCCAAAGGTTTAAACTAAATAATAGTCAATTCTGAATAAGATAGCATGTTTAAATTAATATACCACTGAAATTAAACTGAGATACAGCCTAATTCAGAAAATATCCAAGTGACCAGATCTTATGATCTCCAAACTCAAGAGGAAATTAGATCCATCCAAACAATTGTCATTGAGCATTACATGATCTTTTTTTTCCTTCAAGGTGTTAATTAATGAACCTAAAAGGATTGTGGCAACACATGTAAGTGGAATGAAAACAAATCTTCAGGATACTTCAAAAGTTATAGTTCAAATTGGACACAGAAGTAAAAATTTGAAAGGTATGCTTATTAAGCTTACATTCACAATCAATCGTTTTCTCTAATTTTCTATAATTTATGCATTTCTGCATAGCTACTAAATTTAATTATGAAAACTCATTTCAGCAGTCTTTGCCAAATTAGTATCATCATATGGGTTGAACTTTAGCTTCCAGAATTCCCAGCAAGAAGGAAATTCTGGAAGTTGAACTTCAACATGTATGGAAGGACTAGGTTGGAGAAGTCTATATGACAGCATTTTACTCAGCACATGTTTTATAGAAGAATATCAATATTATACATTTTGTTCCAGCCTTATATATATGGCATGAGTGCCATATATATTGTAACCCAATTCACTGTCATGAAGAGTCTAATATTGTGCAATATTTACCCAGAAGTCCCACTGAATTTAATATCCATGGTGAATCATATGATTGTAGTCTATGTAGATATATTGAGAATCAGGGTATAAATTGAACAGATCAGTAAACTGGCTGCCTATGCAGGAAGAAATTCTATTTACTTGAACTCTTCCCCTCATTAAAGAGTGGAGAAGATAATTAAAATCATGATTATGTATATTTTATGCAGATAAAGTCTATATGTATATGCCCTGGCTCAATTCTCCTTTGATATGCTCAAATTATGTTTCAGTTTGTGACATAAATAATATCTTTTGTGGCACAACAAATACTGAATGATTAATAAGTATATTTCAACAGTGCAGTGCAGAACACTCAGCAGTTTCTGATCTGTTGAAAATAGTTTCAGGGGAACTAACGTCCCATTTCAATTCAATAATAAATGACACAATTTATCTTCTTGACAACCTCTGAAAAATACATTAATGAGACTTCCATTGTATACTTAAATTTCTTGATTACTGTGTCTTTATCCAGAGTTTAAATAAAGTGAAATTATGTGTCATTCAAATGACCTATCATCTGGCAATGCTTTATACCTCATTCATTCTCAATAATTGTTGTTATAAAAGTTTTTCATTAAATGCTTTGAACATAGGAAAGAAGGATTTCCATTTAAGTCTTATTGCTCTAATCAATGGCACTTTTTAAAAATTCTAAAATCACTGCTTGAAATGACATTTCTGACCACAGATAATTCTTGAATAGATTTTTCTTTTGTAACTTCTCAATTCCATTATTCAATTTTTCTTAGGAGAATGTTCAACTGCCCAAAATGAAGTAATTGAGAAAATGAAGCCTCAGTCTGTCATCAGCTGTCAGCTTAATTTCAACAACAATGCATTTGATTTCCAAGCTTCTGAAATTGTTGCAGCTGAATCCATGTTTGATGTAGCTTCAGGTAAGATGAAGGCACCAAATTGTACTAAGAATACAACTATGAATTCTAATTGCGGTTATTAGACTGAGATCTCATGAGAGGGAAAACTGAGAGTATCCAGAGTTTGCTGCATTGGCTGATTCCAGTTGAGTAGTATAATGGGCAGTGCTTACTCATAGATCTGTCCTTCAGGAATTTGTCTAATCTTTTAAACTGGCAAAACTGGTGCAACAACTTATGATAGTGCTCATATTGGTATGGAATAAATTTTTAAAATCTTTAAAAAGTTGTAAGCCTTGAAGATGCTTTCCATTTAATTGGACTTATTTGTCAATTCTGCATAAAGTAAAGCATTTGGCACTGAAATTGGCCCTTTGCAGTTAGAAATCCATGTTGAGTTGAATACATTTCAGTATTATATACTAATATATCCAGAAAAATTGCCTCAACTTTCCTACAGGTAACCATGTAAGTGCTTATTTGTTGGTGCTGGATTTGTAAATTACTATTGTTTTTAACTTATACTACAAGGAAGATTGATAGCAGTCTTTATGTAATAAGAATCTCAGAACCACTCTTGGATTCACAATGCATACCTTCTGTTATTTCTCCTGTTAACTTAATATGATCTAATACTAAGTTAACAGGAGAAATAACAGAAGATATGCATTGTGAACACTTGCATCAGGATCATGATACAAGCAAAATAATTCAAGCAGTAAGTAATAAAGTAATTATGAGCCACCTGGGAAAATACAGAAATGTGGCAGACCAATTTAATAATAACATGGCCTATTGGTTACAACCACAGTGTAAAATTTAGGCAGCACCGCAGTTGATATCAAGACTAATACGCAATATTGACAAACATCCACTTCTCCCATTGTTGCTTAAAATAAATGAAAATACTTGCATGTTGAAAAATTCTTCTTTCAAGGAAATGTAGATTTAAAAGAATGAATACTGTCCCATTTGTCGTCTGCAGCAGCATCCGTAACAAGCCACAGTGGTGCCAACATTTTATTTATTTATTTAAGCAACTTATATGGCCACCCAACTCACGGTGACTCCGGGTGGCTTGCAAGAATACAAATCCCAAATACAAAACCCGCTCCACCCTCCCCCCTGGCGACAACAGTACAAATATACAATGTAATCAAATTGACATTGATTGTGTAATTGTATCATGTTCCTAATGCAAGTATATAAGTCGCATCATTTGTCGTCTTTTGCCACCCCTTCCTCCCACTGTGGATGCAAAGGATTATCTAACAATTATACTGTAATTACAGTATTGATCATGGTGCTTTTCCACTAAAACTGTCTGTCATTAAAAGTGTCACTTATTTCTAAGTGACCATGCTTAGCACTAACATGGAGAATGTGCAGCAATAATACATTCTACAAAATGGAGAAGTAGAAAAGATATTAACATTCAAATTGGTTGTTTTTTTTTAATAAGGACAATATACTTGTTCCATCAGAATGCTCAGACTAGCTGACAAGCAGCTAAAACAACTCACTATGAGCAAAACTGCCATCGCCATCACACCTTCACTCCAAGGCAGCCACTCCTTAGAGCAGATTAGCGCTGAAGTGCCATTTAATCCAGGATTCTATGCTAATCAGACTGAAATTATCCTAACTAATCATTATACAAGTTCTGATGTGAAGATCTTTGGAGCCACTGAAGTTCTTGAAAACCTTGAAGTAAGTTTCATCACATTTTCTGTTTTAACTTTTGTGGAGGTGGCATATTGGGTTCTCATTTTTTTTTTATAGAGCATAGACCTGGCTCTTTAAAAGAATGTGAAGCTACACAGTGGATTGTTTTTAATCCTCATATGTGTTTTTCCTATTTATGTTAATATAATTGTTGCTTTGTTAATGAGTTTTTATTTAGATATTAACCACCAAGTGTCTCTAGAGCTGGGTGAGATATAAATGGTAGTACATTGATTAAATAAAGCATATGAATATTTTAGCTGTGATGAAAAATTCAAAGCAAATTGGATTTTGGCCAAGGATAGGAACCAGACTTTAAAAAGTAATAACTTATTCATATTGTCTGCCTTTGAACAAAAATTAAAACTAAATTTGCCAATTCTTTGAGATGTATTCTATTTATCTAGAGATGCCACTGAAATAAGGTCAAGTTATTCATTAAATAATATGGGTTCTGGTTTTCATCTCACTATTTAATATTCCAATATAGGTGCTGTTTGTGTGTTGAGCTTATTATAAGGTGCCTCTGTTATTGGTATTATGATTACCAATAGAGGTGAATATGTGTAGCTCAGGGTTGAACTGTGGAGTCCTTGGGGTTCTCTGAGCTTGACTGTTTTCTTGCAAAAGTTTTGTTACGCGGCTAGGTAACATCTTCAGTGCTAGAATGGGCTGGGGTTTGCTCTCTGTTTATATGCAGTGGTTTGCCCTGCCAGTGTTGGTGGGGGTGGGGGGTTTGTTTTGTTTTATTTTTTCCCTCAGGTAGTTCCTTGATTAGGGTATTGTTTACTGCTGATTGTATGTCTGGTGATAATCTTGGTGTTAACCTCTGCTTATCTGGGTGATGACTGCTGGTGAGGAGATGTTCTGGTCTTTTGTTTTCCTTTTTATTGTCTCTTTTAAATAGTGTATAGATGTTGTTTATCTCTGTGTGCCTGTTGATGGCTGCCTTGTCTGAATACCAAGCTTCCAGGAATTCCCTCACATTTTTGGATTTAGCTTGGTCTAAGATGCTGACCGTTTCCCAGTTGAAACTATGGTTAAGTCTGTCCATGTGTTGTGCGATTAAGGAGTTTTCATCGTGTCTTCTGACTGCTAGTTGGTGCTCGTGGATACGCTCTGCTAGCCTTCTGCCTGTCTGTCCTACATAGTGGTTGTTACAGTCCTTACACTGTATGTTGTAGATGATTCCTCTTTTTTCTTGGGCTACTGGGTCTTTTGGTTTGCTTAAGATGTTTTGGAGGGCTTTAGTTGGTTTGTGTGCTACAGAGTTGCCATGTGATTGTAATAGTCTGTTGGTAGTTTCTGAGATGTTTCTGATGTATGTATGGCAGTGTTATTCTTTTCGTTGGTTGTGTTGTAGTAGGTTGAGTGGCCAGGCACTTTTTGATAAAGTTGCGTGGATGTCCATTTTGTTGGAAGATGTTGTGTAGATGGTCTATTTCCTTTTTCTGCTGTTCTGGGTTGCTGCAGTGCGCTTGTGCTCGTTTGAATAATGTTCTTACACAGCTCCCCTTGTGGGAGGTGGGGTTGTTACTTTGGTAATGGAGTACTTGATTAGTGTGGCTTGTCTTCCAATACACTTGGGTTTCTAATTTGCTGTTGTTTCCTCTGCTGATGAGGATATCCAGGAAGGGTAGCATGTTGTTGTATTCTTCCTCTCTGGTGAATTTTATTCCTTTAAAGATGTTGATAGTTTCATGTGTCTTCTCTAGTTGTACCTTTTTTATTATGACAAAGGTGTCATCTACATACAGGATCCATACTTTAGGTTGTATGTGCAGCAGTGCTGTAGTTTCTAGGTGTTGCATTACAATCTCTGCTATGAGTCCTGACAGTGGTGTTCCCACAGGTGTGCCTCTTGTTGGTATATTTGTCCATCAGACTGAAAACAGGTAGTGAGGCAGAGGTTGATGAGGTCCATGATTCTGGGTATTTCGATCTTGGTGCATTTAATTAGGTCGGGTATGTAATGTAGTACTGCTGCTATGGATTCTTTCACTAGTTCTGGGTTTATGGATGTAAAGAGTGCTGTGTCATCAAATGAGACCATAATTTCATCTTCATCTATGTGTACATCTTTGATTTTCTGGAGGCACTGTAGTGAGGAGTTAATAGAATATTCACTCCTCTCTGTGAGTTGTCCAAGCTTTTTTGTCAGTTCTTTCGCTATGTTGTATGTTGGAGTTCCTGGTAAAGATACAATTCGTCGAAGAGGTATGTCAGGCTTGTGTATTTTTGGTCATCCATAGAAACATGGGAGGATGGGACCACTGCTTTTCATCCATCACTGTTCTTCTTTTGTGATCTGGCCTTTCTTGGTTAGGTCGTTAAGGGTTCTCTTGATTAGGTTGTCCAGTTTCTATATTGAGTTGGTGTTAACTGGGATATAGGTTTCTTTGTCCTCTAATAACTTTTTGGCTTTTTGCAAGTATTGTGATTTATCCATGATAACTGTGGTTCGGCCTTTGTCTGCTGGGAGGATGATGATGGTTTGGTCTTTCTTCAGGCTTTTGAGGGCTGCTTCTGCTTTGAGCTGGTGCTGATACCGTGTTCTTCTGATCTGTGGTATGATTATCTGCCTTATGTTTTCTTGGGTCTCTGTGTTAAGTCCTGTAGTTTTAAATGCTGCCTAGAAGGCTGCACAGAATTCTAGCTGATTAGCATTGCCCATGATATAGTTGAGGCCTTTCTGGAGGATATTGTGTTCTGCAGCGGATAGTGGTCAGCTGGACATGTTGATTACCCATTCTGGTTCAGGTACCTCTTTGTTTCTGGGGTTTAGTTTGAGCAATTTAGTTTGCAGTTTTGTTTTTCTTTTCTCAGCTCATCTTAGGGATGTGGTCTTGACGGTGGTTGTCAGTATATTTATATGTTCTGTCAATTGTCAGTATATTTGTATGATTATTTTAATTCTCTTTTCTGCTTGATGTATAGAGTTTTTATTAGATTGTTTTTTGTTGATTGTTGTTAGCCACCCAGAGTTCAAATGCAAGATGGGTGCCCATATAAATTTTCTAAATTAATAAATAAATAAATGCCTGTAAAAAAATTCTCTTTTAATTTCATGTGGCTGGATGATTATAGGCCATCTAACATAGATTTACTGTTAGTTCTGTTCATAAGTTCCAAAAATAAAAGTCAAATTAAAGCTCAGCTTTATATGTGTAATAAGTTATTAAAGTTAATAAACCCTCTAATGTTTGTTCAAATATTTAAATTTAGGAAGAAGTATCACTAGCAGTTTAGCTATCCCAGCCAAACTATAGATTAATATTCAAAAGTGAATTTCTGCTAAAGGAAAAATGGCATCAAACAGAAATGGAAAACTCCATTTAAAATGACCAAATTAAGGGGAATTGTATAATTTGCAAATAAATCAAAAATTAAATGAGAGAAATGAGAAATGAGTTCAATTCTTGGAAATAGTGTGTTATATATGAACAAAGGGGGAAAAGTATGCTTTTTGTAAATGATACCAAGTATTTATCTTACAGGTGAGATCCAGCTCACCTATGGTGGTGACTTTTGAGAGAAACAGATCCTATGGCTTACCTAGTTATGTAACCTACACTGTGAGTTTATCAGACCCAGAACTTGCAAGTAAAGCAGATTTAGATACTACCCTTACTATATCCAGCACAATGACGGACCAGTCTATAGCTATCCCAGTGACAATCACTTATGTATCTGACAGAACTCTATCAATGAGATGTAAGTTCTATTCCTCTGTTATATTAGAAAATGTTGAAGTATTCTCAAATGTTTTTTTAGGATTGGATTGGTATAGTTTTATCTACAAAGTTATGTGTAGTTCCATTATTTGTTATATTCTACTTTCCTCTAGGAGCTCAAGGCTGCATTTATAGTACTCCCTCCTCCAGGTTTTCTCCACAACAATCCAGTGAGATGGTCTGAGCTAAGAAAGAGTAATTCAGAATCACCCAGTGAGCTAACATCGCTGACAGTGAACTTGATCCTAGGTGTCTCTAATCCTAATCCAATACTGTAACCACTATGCTACACTGACTTGCTAACATTTGTAATTTTACCAGCAATCTGTTGTTGACATAGAGATTTTATTGCACAATGATTTTTCAACATGTTGATCTACTATTTCAGACTTTCAACTGTTCTTCATAGCACTGAGTTTTGACAAGCAAATTCTGAACATTGTTTTGAAAATGTACATTAAGATTACATTAGATTAGCTAAATATTCATGAGGAAAAGTAGCAAACTAAAGAGGAAAAAAAATTGCACCTAGATTACCATTTAAAGACTAAAATCAACATTTCCTCCTTTTTATTGTATTCTTCAGATAATCCAAGTTTATTCCAACACTTCTATGATTCCTATCAAGTTATGTTTTTTACGTTTTTTGCACTTTTGGCAGGAATGGCTGTTATGATCATAGGTAAGAATATCAACTGAAATTTGAAGTAGTTACTTTCAGATCTTTTTTAAAAAATGATTAGCTGTAATTTTAAATGGAACCCAGTTGATATATTTGTTCCATTATGTATTTTAGTGCACTATGCTGTTTTCTCACCAAAAGAACAGCAAATACATCCAGCTTTTATCATAAGGACCAGTCCTCATCACAGACAACGTAAGCAAGATATCCATTAAACTTTGTGCTATAAGATCATGATAATGAATAATATTGCATCTAAAGATGGAGCTAAATGCCATAATTGTACTTTACAGGATAATGAAATTTAAGAAATTGCATTGTCATCATGTACAATTCTAACCTGAGTTGACGATAACAATAAATTGGTATAAGGAAAAGGAAAAACAAACAAGAGCCAAATGGGCAACCTAAATCCTCTCCACTTGTAAATAGTAGAGATTTCATGTAAAAATAGTAAGCACATGATGGGTTCTAAAAGAGATGTATTGCTTATTATTGTTGTTGTTAAAACTGATTTATGGCCACCTACTCCAGAAGACTCTGGGCAACTTACAGTGTCAGAATATATAATTAAAACAGTTAAAAACATAATAAAACACAGTATCCCACACTAAAAAGCAGCCATAATGGTCAGAAAACATGATGGGTTCCACCAACACCCCAACCCGAGGCCTGGGAACAGAGCGAGGTCTTAAGGACCTTCTGGAACCCCAGGAGAGTGAACATCATATGTATTTCTGGGGGGATGCTGAAATGGAAAGAATAATATCAAATGTCCATCATCCATATGCACATGTAAATACATGCATACCAACAGCACTGTCTACTGTGGCTCCTATCTTGTCATTTTTTTTTGTTGTTTAGTCGTTAAGTCGTGTCCGACTCTTCGTGACCCCATGAACCATATTGCGCCAGGCCTTCCTATCTTTCACTGCCTCCCTCAGTTTGCTCAATTTCATGCTCATTGCTTCAGTGATGCTATCTAGCCATCTCATCCTCTGCCGTCCTCTTCTCCTTTTGCCTTCCATCTTTCCCAGCATCAGGGTCTTTTCCAAAGAGTCCTCTCTTCGCATTAGGTGACCAAAGTATCTGAGCTTGAGCTTCATTATCAATCCTTCCAATGAGCAATCAGAGTTGATTTCCTTTAAGATTGACTGGTTTGACCTCCTAGCAGTCCAGGGGACTCTTAAGAGTCTTCTCCAGCACCACAGTTCAAAGGCATCAATTCTTCGGCGTTCAGCCTTCTTTATGGTCCAGCTCTCACAGCCATACATTACTACTGGAAAAACCATAGCTTTAACTATGCGGATCTTTGTCTGCAAGGTGACGTCTCTGCTTTTTAATATGCTATCTAGGTTTGCCATAGCTTTCCTCCCAAGGAGCAAGCGTCTTTTAATTTCATGGCTGCAGTCTCCGTCTGCGGTGATCTTGGAGCCCAAATAAATGAAGTCTGTTACTGCTTCCATTTCTACCCCTTCTATTTGCCAGGGATTGATGGGTCCAGATGCCATGATCTTAGTTTTTTTAATGTTGAGTTTCAAGCCAGCTTTCGCACTCTCCTCTTTCACCCTCATCAAGAGGCTCTTTAGTTCTTCTTCACTTTCTGCCATTAGGGTGGTATCATCTGCATATCTGAGGTTATTGATGTTTCTCCCTGCAATCTTAATTCCGGCTTGTGATTCTTCCAGCCTGGCATTTCTCATGATGTACTCTGCATATAGGTTAAATAAGCAGGGTGACAGTATACAGCCTTGTCGTACTCCTTTCCCTATTTTGAACCAATCGGTTGTTCCATGACCGGCTCTAACTGTTGCTTCTTGGCCCGCATACAGATTTCTCAGGAGACAGGTAAGGTGGTCTGGTATCCCCATCTCTTTAAGAATTTGCCACAGTTTGTTGTGATCCACACAATCAAAGGCTTTTGCATAGTCAATGAAGCAGAAGTAGATGCTTTTCTGGAACTCTCGTGCTTTCTCCATGATCCAGCGAATGTTGGCAATTTGATCTCTAGTTCCTCTGCCTCTTCGAAACCCAGCTTGTACATCCGGTAGTTCTGGGTTCACGTACTGCTGAAGCCTAGCTTGTAGGATTTTGAGCATAACCTTGCTAGCATGTGAAATGAGTGCAATTGTGCGATAGTTTGAGCATTCTTTGGCATTGCCCTTCTTTGGAATTGGAACGTAAACTGACCTTTTCCAATCCCGTGGCCACAGTTGCGTTTTCCAAACTTGCTGGCATATTGAGTGCAGCACTTTAACAGCATCGTCTTTTAGTATTTTAAATAACTCAGCTGGAATACTGTCATCTCCACTAGCTTTGTTGTTAGCAATGCTTCCTAAGGCCCACTTGACTTCACTCTCTAGGATGTCTGGCTCAGGGTCAGTGACCACACCAGCATGGACATCAGGGACATTAAGATCTTTCTTGTATAGTTCTTCTGTGTATTCTTGCCACCTCTTCTTAATCTCTTCTGCTTCTGTTAGGTCCCTGCCCTTTTTGTCCTTTATCGTGCCCATCTTTGCACTAAACGTTCCTTTGATATCTCCAATTTTCTTGAAGAGATCTCTAGTCTTCCCCATTCTATTGTTTTCTTCAATTTCTTTGCATTGTTCATTTAAGAAGGCCTTCTTATCTCTCCTTGCTATTCTCTGGAAATCTGCATTCAGTTGCTTATATCTTTCCCTTTCACCCTTGCTTTTCGCATTCCTTCTTTCCACAGCTATTTGTAAAGCCTCATCAGACAGCCATTTTGCTTTCTTGCATTTCTTTTTCTTTGGGATGGTTTTAGATGCTGCCTCTTGTACAATGTTACAGACCTCCGTCCATAGTTCTTCAGGCACTCTATCTACCAAATCTAATCCTCTAAATCTATTCATCACCTTCACTGTGTACTCACATGGAATATGATCTAAGTCATACCTGAGTGGTCTAGTGGTTTTCCCTACATTCTTCAATTTAAGCCTAAATTTTGCAGTAAGAAGCTCATGATCTGAGCCACAGTCAGCTCCTGGTCTTGTTTTTGCCGTCTGTATAGAGCTTCTCCATCTTTGGCTGCAAAGTATGTAATCAATCTGGTTTCGGTATTGACCATCTGGTGATGTCCATGTGTAGAGTCGTCTCTTGTGTTGTTGGAAAAGAGTGTTTGCTATGACTAGCTTGTTCTCTTGACAGAACTCTATTAGCCTTTGCCCTGCTTCATTTTGTACTCCAAGGCCAAACTTGCCTGTTATTCCAATTACTCCTTGACTTCCTACTTTAGCATTCCAATCCCCTATGATGAAAAGGACATCTTTTTTTGGTGCTAGTTCTAGAAGGTCTTGTAGGTCTTCATAGAACCGGTCAAATTCATCTTCTTCGGCATCAGTGGTTGGGGCATAGACTTGGATTACCGTGATGTTGAATGGTTTTCCTTGGATACGCACTGAGATCATTCTGTCGTTTTTGAGGTTGTACCCCATTACTGCCTTTCCCACTCTCTTATTGACTATGAGTGCAACTCCATTTCTTCTAAGGGTTTCTTGCCCACAGTAGTAGATATAGTGGTCACCTGAATTAAATTCACCCATTCCCGTCCATTTCAATTCGCTGATTCCCAAGATGTCGACGTTCAATCTTGTCATCTCATGTTTGACCACATCCAGCTTGCCTTGGTTCATGGATCTTACATTCCACGTACCTATACAATATTGTTCTTTACAGCATCGGACCTTCTTTTCGCTTCCAGATACATCCACAGCTGAACGTCCTTTCGGCTTTGGCCCAGCCGCTTCACTCTTTCTGGAGCTACTTGGAATTGCCCTCCGCTCTTCCCCAGTAGCATATTGGACACCTTCCGACCTGAGGGGCTCATCTTCCAGCGTCATATCTTTTAGCCTTTTAACATTGTCCATGGGGTTTTCTTGGCAAGGATACTGGAGTGGGTTGCCATTTCATTCTCCAGTGGACCACATTTTGTCAGAACTCTCTGTCATGACCTGTCCGTCTTGGGTGGCCCTGCACGGTATAGCTCATGGCTTCACTGAGTTACACAAGCCCCTTCGCCACGACAAGGCAGTGATCCATGAAGGGGTATCTTGTCATACCTTCTCTAATAGCCTCAATGGCTGCTTGCTTCTAGTTACCTGAAGGCCCAGCTGTATGACATTAGTCCCACGTTTGAACAGCTGGCTTTATCTGGCTGCTTCGCTTTGGGAAGGGCAAGTGCTGTAGAGCTCCAATCCAGATAAGCCTTTGGTCCTTGATAAATGCTGTTCACTGGAAACAGATCTTTGGGTGCAGAAGTTGCCTTGTGAGGGACAATTCTCAGCACAAAATCATTAAGTTGTTCCAATTCAGATACTATGCATGTTCTGAGTCAGGCCTTCACATCTGCATTTTCTCCAAATTAAAAACAAGTGTAGTTTGCAATTTTGTGTAAGGCTTGGTAGGTGTTTGACCACGGACTGTAGGGACATGGCTTCTTTCCCTGTATATCCACATTTTAATAGTTCTGAACCAGATCTCAGAGAGAGCCACATAGAGCATGGTTAATACATACATGTATTGTCATTCTTATTTATAGATACCAGAGTTCCTGTTACTCCTACAACTTCCTTCAGCCCTACATCTTCAAGCCAACAAAGCAGTTCTCCCAGCAGGCTATGGAGTCCTCCGTATGCTTCACAATGAAAAACTCTTCAACACAAAACTTCCTGTTTTGATTTTAAGTAACATGGACATTTGAAGTATAACATTTATATACACCATACGTGGTTGTAACACCTTGGTTTATAAAAACTTTTTTTAGGATTCATGATGTCATTAATGGGGGAGGAAAATTCACTCAGCACCTGTGCTGAGCCACTCTGCTCGCCTGCTTCAGTTAATTTCAGCTAGGATTTCAAGCTGCTATACATGCATTGCATCTGCTTGCTTCCTGTGGAAATAATAATTTTATCATTTGATAAGAGGGCTTGATATCTGAGCCATAATGAAACTATAAGCCCCAAACATGAAAGAAAAATATGTTAGTTTGAATTCAGATTGTATTACTTTATTTTTAGGCTCAGGAATGAAATGTTCTGCACTGATACTTTTTTGCACTGTTTAGCCTTCCAGGCATTTGAACTTGCTGGCTTAGGAAGTAGTTATATGAACAGTTGTCACATATTTTTATATGTAACAAAGAAAGGAAGAATAGGTAGGTACTTAGGTAGGAAGAGAGAGAGAGAGAGAAGATAGCATTTTTATTTACTGCAAAATTATTAATATAGTTTCATTCAACTGATACTGCACAATTTTTTCCATTTATTTGTCAATGAAAACTTTTACTATAGCAAACTATGCATTTTTTAAAAAAATTGTTTTAATCAAGTTTTTTTTTTAAAAAAAAGTTGTTAGTCTAACAAAGAGAAGACTGCATTTTATGTGTTTTTAGAAGTGTTAAATACCTCAGTGGAGTCTCCATATGCATCTGGTGACTTGTAAATTATAACTTGGATCAGGGAATTTTATCTTTGCACTACTGGGTTAATGTGAATGCTACTTTTTCTACTGAAGTTAGTTCAGAGTTACTGCTCATCTCAGAAGTTTAGCACAAGTACAGATATCCTGATGACTTATATAGCTGGTACAATTAATACTTAAGCTAGCTAATTGTACTCAACAATAGGCATTGTATAAGGTATTAAATCAGAACATATGGTATACAGACAAAATTTGCTTTTTGGAAGCCACCAGTCTGTTTGAAGTACGAACATTATATTTTATGAGCCATTTTTTCTCTGCTATTGTTGTCAGAGTCTGTATACTTTCTGCATGCTTCCATCTATTGGTTGCAACAACATAAATACAGTTACTGAATGTTACAGCAGTAAAGAATTTCAAAATTCATTGTAAGCCAAGTATAAAATGTGACTTATTAAATCATGTCTTCACAAAGGCTTTTCTAGAATTACCAAAAACAAAAAAACAAAAACACCTTACAGGACCAAATAGTGAGTCACTATGCAAATACTAACCTAGTAAAAAACAAGACTGCCCATAAAATACAAAAAGCACTTCTTCCAGACATTGGTATCACAATACAATAATGTGATATCAACTGAGAGACTATTCCAACCGAATGTTCTAAAGATAACTTCTATTTGTAGTATCAGATACAATCTGGTATCATGTCATTTTTGCATTACAGTAGAGTCTCGCTTATCCGACATAAACGGGCTGGCAGAACGTCGGATAAGTGAAAATGTCGGATAACACACAGTAACGATTGAGTGCAGTTTAAAAAAAAAAAACCCGATCAGCTGCGCCTGTTGCAATCGATTTGTGTATTGCAGTGCCACCGTCAGGAGCAACAAGAAAGTACACTCACGCTCGCAAACAAGCGGCACACTTTTCTCTGCCAATTTATGCATGTTGTTGTTTTTTTTAGGGACGTCGGATAAGTCGGAATGTCGGATAAGCGAAGGTCGGTTAAACGAGACTCTACTGTATTTAGAATAGGAATTCTGAAAAGTCTTGCAGAATAATCTTGGATCGGTTCACAAAGGGATGGCAAAGTTGGTCATTTACCTGTTAGGCCTGCTGACTCCCATCTGCCCAGAAGTATGTGCGTTGTGATGGGACCAATTTCCTTTCATCAGCTGTGAGATTGTGAGAGGCTCTTTCAGCAATAAAATCTGGATTCAGCATATTGCAAAATGGTGCCCACCAATCTAGTAATAGTTTTGCACCTAGGTGAACAGGGGTTGCCAGTATAACTGTACCCCTCCAGCTGGTGGTGTTCTCTTATTCTAATGCTGTGAGAATTGTGATTTTGAATATGCTTAATTGTGAATTTAAACATTTTAAGAAAACTAATGATATTTCATAGAAATTAAAATTTACAAACAGTGTTGATAGTTAAAGGCTTTGAGTGTATGTGTTTATTATTAAAAAAGATAGCTACTTTTCTATATTTCTGAAACATCAGGAAAATAAAATAAAGACCTACTTTAACAGATAAGTAAATTGCTTGAAGATTATTATATTTTTAATTGTTAAATATATTAATACTGTATTTTATTTATTGATTGATTGATTATAGAAAAATTTTCTCTAGGAAAAACTGTTCCCAACATGGTCCTTCAGGTCTTCTAATGTTGCACTGCTATAATTCAGACCATCCATCTTGCCACTGCTTGTCCTTTTCCTCTCTTTCTTTCCAGATATTGTATTTACATGAAATGAAAGTTATCCTAAATTTAAGACTGTCCTGCCCCCTAAAAATGAGCATTAGGAAAAAAACTATCTGGTGTCACTACTGTATTCTCTGAGACTCTTAAGGCACTGTTCACATTTTAAAAATACATTGCTTCACAGGGAAAAAACTGGGCATGTCACACTGACATAGCAACTACTCTAGATTTCTTCAAAACCAGTTTGAAGCTATTCTGGAGTTGTCTTTAGTCTTCCTTGCTATGTATTCTCAAAATACTGTACTGATAGTGTGATGCACCGATCATTGCTCCTCCAGCTGACCAATCAGAGTACAAAAATGCCATTGATCAGTGCCTTCTACCCAGTCCACTTTATTTTTGTTTTGGGTGTGTGCACACACATGCATGCCTTTGAGTCAGTGGTGATTCCTGGCAACTGTGTCTGGACAAGTCCCTGCAGGTTTTTGGCAACATTTTTCAAAGTGGTTTGCCTGCGCCTTCTTCCTAGGGCTCAAAGAGAGTGACTGACCTAAAGTCACGCAGTTGGTTTTATGCCTAAGCAGGGCTAGAACTCACAGTTACCCAGTTTCTGTCATGGTATCTTTAACCACTACATTAAACTGGCTCTCATTTATGCCTTACATCCTTAAAAATCCAAGCAGATTTGTAGGTGTGTGTGTCAGAATCCTCGCAAGATTTGATAGTAGATTGTTATGATGGCTAGTTTAGAAATTGCTTTTTACATGCTGCCGTTCTGCCGTTGTAAAAGGGGGGAGGGGAGAAGGAATGAGAAACCGTTAAAAGCAGATGGCTCCTTATCACAGGCGCTGGCACGCTCAAGGTCGTACCAGCAAGGGAATCAGGAGACTAGGAACTAAGGGGGGTGTAGGGGGATAAAGTAAGAAAAACAACTTTTGGCGCGCTTAGGCTCAGTCTTAGCAATGCTTTGGAACTGTACACTTGTTCTCAATAAATGAACTTTCTTTTGAATCAATATTGGTTGCAAGGAAAGTTACTGGATTTGGGATCAGCGGGTGGCAGATCATTAAATTTTGCTAAGACTCCCAGTGAAGACTTCCACCAGGGAGCTTGCCCTGTGGGGAGTCCAAAACCTCACGTTGACCGGGACCTACCGAGCAACAGGATGGCTGATGATGTCATTGAGGAAGAAGAAGAGAGGCCGCATCCTCCTCCGTTGGAAGTTAGGGTGGTAACCCAGGAGGAGCTGGTGCAATCATTGCGCCAAACCCGAGCGGAGGCGAGGGCAACGGCGACGTAGGAACGAGGCCCTTCAATGAAAGACCGCATGGGAAAACTGGAAGGGCAGATGAGGTCCCTATCCAATGATATGTGAGCGTTAAAGGCAGCGGTGGATCAACTGCTTGGAGGGGGATTTACGCTCCCTATGCGAGAGTCAGCGGCTACACTGGGAGGAATGGAGGTGGCGGAGCAATCAGCCAAGGGAGAGACCTCCAGCGAGGAGGTGGAGGATCTCCCACCTAGCAGAGCCAAAAAGAGCCCGATGCAGCAGCGGGGCATCTCCATGAAATTCGGGGGAGATGCTGAGCAGCTTGCTTGCTTTATCATCCAGGTTCGGATCTACATGGAGGGCTATGGGGGATTGTTCTGCAGCGAGGAGGAGAAGGTCTCCTATGTGTCCAGTTTTTTTGAAGGCACGGCAGCCAAATGGGTGGTTGGCCTGCACAGGGCGAAGGATCGGGCTTTAAGGAGATTAGAGGATTTCATGGTGGCTCTCTGCATGCTTTGAAGACCCGTGCATGGTGCTAAAAGCATGACGCAACCTGGAAAGGCTGAAGCAGGGGTTCAAGTTGGTATCCGAGTTCGCCTACGAATTTAGGGGTTTGGCTCGGAGGCTGCCTAACGTGCCTGAAGCGCTTGCAATCGAGTTCTTCCAGAGAGGCTTGCAACCCGATTGCAAGCGCATGATGTGCCAGGGTTACCCCAAAACCTTTAATGGATGGGTCGCTATGGCCGGCGAGGTGGAGGAGCAATGGCACACCATAGAAGCGAGAACCCAACTTCCGCCCTTACCCAGAACAAAGAAGGCGGTGCCCAAGGCGAAGACCAGCACACCAGAAAGTAGCAGGAGCCGTCACGTCTGTTTCAACTGCGGGAAGCGGGAGCACTTTGCTGCAGCATGCCCTAAAGCAAAGCTGGAACCGGGAGGTAAGAAGACGGAGTGGAAGGGGCCAAAGTCTTCAAAGCCCGGTGAGAAAGAGTCAGCAGTCGGCAGCGAGGTGGGCGCTAGAGCGGCAATGCGCGGTGGCGGCAAAACCCAGAAGTTGTTAGCTCCGCTCTCTTTCCGACAGGCGGCCGCTCTTCCAGAAAAAGAAAGTAGTTCACAGGAGGACTCGGAGAGTGAAGAGATGGGGGTGAGTCCCATTAAAATTTGGATGGAACTAAGGGTGGTGAGGACTAATTGGAGGGCAGAGATACAGGCACTGATAGACTCTGGCTGCTCTCATAACTTGATTAATCCCGTCCTCACCTGGGGTTTGGGGCTGCGCTTAAAGAGACTCAAAACCCCTGTGATTTTTACCCAGCTGGATGGATCCCCAGCGGGGGGAGGGCCGGTGGAATATCGTACTGAAGAGGTCGAGCTAATTATGGGAGACCATAGACTATTACATTCCTAGTAACTCCCATGACATTCAACCCAGTGCTGCTGGGCATGAACTGATTAAAAAGGAAGAACCCAGAAGTAAGCTGGGAGGAAAAGATTTTGCATTACCCAAAGGAGGGGGGAGTGGAAGTTGAAGGAATTATCGAGACGTCGTCAGAGGGAGAGATGGGTGCTGTGAGTGGAGAAAAGGCAGTGGAAACTGCAAATCAGATTCCCAAGCAATACCGCGACCTGCAGGAGGTGTTTAGCGAACGGGAGTCAGTTCAGCTACCCCCCCCCCCCATCGCGCCAGTGACTGTACTATAGAGATTGAGCCTGGGGCTAAATTCCCAAGGAAGAAAATGTACGCTATGACACCCAAAGAGTTGGAAGCCTTGTGGGAGTTCATAAGAATCGAAAGAGGGGCTTTATTGTACCTACGCATTCTCAAATTGCTGCACCAGTGCTTTTCAGGGAAAAGAAGGATGGCTCCTTACGTTTATGCACAGATTATAGGGGCCTAAATGCCATTTCTGCTGACAACCGGTACCCACTCCCCTTAATGAAAGACCTGTTAGCCCATTTATCTAAAGGGAAATTTTTCACGAAGCTGGATTTAAGGGAAGCGTGCTTCAGGGTGTGAATCCGTGAAGGAGACCAATGGAAAACCGCCTTCAGCTCCCCCCTGGGGTGCTTCCATTATGAAATAATGCCGTTTGGATTAAAAGCAGCGGGGGTGTTTATGCAACTCATAAATGAGGTGTTACAAGAGGATTTATACCAGGGGGTGTTGGTTTATCTGGATGAAATCCTGATTTACACTAAAACCATGGAGCAACATGTACAATTAATCAGAAAGGTACTAAAAAAGCTACTGGAGGTGCAATTGTATGCCAAGCTCTCCAAATGTGAATTTCATAAACAGCAAATTGACTATTTGGGGTATAGACTTTCACATCAGGGAATTGAAATGGACCCGGTCAAGGTGAGGGACGTCCTGGGTTGGGAGGCTCCCAAAACCAGGCGACAACTTCAAAGTTTCCTGGGCTTTGCTAACTTCTATCGGCAGTTCATACCCAACTTTGCCCAAGGAGCACTCCCACTCACAGACGTGTTGAAAACCAAGGGCAAGGACAAGGCAAAGTCCTCAGAACCTGGAGCCCCCTTGGCCTGGACTAAGGAGTGCCAGGAAGCATTTCAAGGTTTAAAGCAACTGTTTATGGCTGAACCGATCCTAAAGCACCCTGATCCAGAACAGCCATTTGTCATCCGTGGCAGTGGGAGCTGTGCTGTTACAGAAAGGGGCGGGGGGGGGAGCTATTTCCATGTGTGTACATATCCCGGAAATTTTCAGAAACTGAAAGATGCTGGTTGGTGTTGGAAAAGGAGGCATTCGCGGTGCACTGGGCCTTAGTTTGCTGGAGACACTTGTTGGAGGAATCACCCCATCCCTTTGAAATTTGGACTGATCACAAAAATCTAGAGGCTTTGACTGCACCAAGGAAACTATCTCCCAAGCAAATGAGATGGGCACAATATTTTCATCGATTTAACTTCTCCCTGAAGTACATTCCTGGGGGAAAAAATTTCCTGACGGATCCTGTCTCAATTGCCTCAACACAACAGCAAGCAAGAGGAAGTGGTTGCTCCTGTAATTCCATGTGCCCAAGCAGCCTTAAGAGTGGTCACTAGAGCTCAGAGAAAAAGGGGTGAAGAACAACCAGAAGGAGAATTGTTGAAAAAATTAAATGCTCAGGATGACTGGTTTAAAAACAATAGCCAAGCGCTAGTAAACAAACAAGGGGCATGGTGGTGGCAGGATAAGCTATATGTCCCCGCAGACGCTAGGAAGTGGGTCTTGCAAAGAGGTCACGACAGCAAAACACTGGACACTTCGGCTTTGTGAAAACTTTACATCTACTCAGGCGTCAATTTTGGTGGCCAACTATGAGAAAAGATGTAGGGAAATATGTAGCTACATGCCCATGTGTTCAATGGCCAAGAGGAGGGGGGGCAAACCAATGGGGCTTCTACAGACAGTGGCAAACCCAGAGACCCCTTGGAAGCAAATTTCCATGGACTTTATTGTAGACCTGCCTGAAAGCAACAAAAAGACAGTCATCTGGGTAGTTACAGACCTTTTTTCCAAACAAGCCCATTTTGTGGCATGCCAATCCCTTCCATCAGCCCCCAAACTGGCTAAGTTATTTATACAACATGTCTACTGAGCTCATGGTGTCCCAGAACGAGTAATTTCGGATCGCGGGGTCCAGTTTACCACCAAGTTCTGGAGGGCGTTCCTAAAACTACTGGGGGCATCGCAAGGCTTGAGTTCGGGGTACCACCCCCAGATGGCAGGATCCTGTGAACATCTGAACTCAGTGCTAGAACAATATTTGAAATGTTTCATTAACTACCAACAAGACAATTGGGATGAGCTGTTACCTTTTGCTGAAGTAGCTTATAATAATGCGGTGCATCAAAATAGCTACAGGACAGGACTTTGTACCCATCCCAGAACCACCTAAAGAGTCCACTCAAGTCACTTCAGTTGATGAATGGGTCCAACAAATGACGCAAGTGTGGCCTCAGATTGCTGCATCATTGAAGGAGGCCAGAGCAACATACAAAAAATTTGCAGATGCTAAGAGAACCCCAGAGAAAGACTGGAAAGTAGGCGATAAGGTTCTTTTGTCTACCAAGCATCTTAAATCATTACAACCTTCGAAAAAGCTTGCTCCAAAGTTCGTAGGTCCTTTTGTTATTGATAAAGTGATTAATCCAGTCTCACTACGATTACAGATGCCTCCTACATTTAAAAGAATCCATCCAGTCTTCCACTACGACCTACTTAAACCCTACAAAGAGTCGTCTCAATGGCATCCCTCCCCATTGCCACCTAAGCCAATGATGGTTGAAGGAGAACAACATTTTGAAGTTAAATAAATACTGGACAGTAGAAAACATAGAGGGGGGATTCAGTTTTTAATTCAGTGGAAACATTTTCCTAAATCAATGGCTGAATGGGTTGACAAGAAACATGTAAAGGCTCCAGATTTAGTTAAAAAAAATTTATAATGCTTATCCTACAAAGCCTTAACAATTAGCATTGTTATTGTATCATGTTTTCCTTTGCTTTTTTTTTTTTTTAGAGTGAAGAATATGAGTCATCTGACTGACAACCTCACTTGTGGAGGGGCGGCATGTCAGAATCCTCGCAAGATTTGATAGATTGTTATGATGGCTAGTTTAGAAATTGCTTTTTACATGGTGTGGTTCTGCCATTGTAAAAGGGGGGGGGGGGGAGAGAAGGAATGAGAAACCGTTAAAAGCAGATGGCTCCTTATCACAGGCACTGGCATGCTCAAGGTCGTACCAGCAAGGGAATCAGGAGACTAGGAACTAAGGGGGGTGTAGGGGGGTAAAGTAAGAAAAACAACTTTTGGCATGCTTAGGCTCAGTCTTAGCAATGCTTTGGAACTGTACACTTGTTCTCAATAAATGAACTTTCTTTTGAATCAATATTGGTTGCAAGGAAAGTTACTGGATTTGGGATCAGCGGGTGGCAGATCGTTACAGTGTGATGGGAAGAATAGCTACCAAATAACTGGTTTTTAAAGAAGCATCTTGGCAAAACATGTTGGTGGCTACATTTGGGTGCGTGTAGGGAGGTTTGGGCTTCATGGACAGAATCCACAAAGGAGGTATTTGCAAGCAAAGTTTTTCATCAAATGGCTTATACAAGCCCTATTGTTTCTTTTTCAATTTATATTGCATTGTTTTGGAATGGAATCATAAACTAAAATCAGAGACATAAAATGATGAAAATTATCCTCTTGATAGTAGCCATTCTCTAAACAGTTCCTCAGTTTGGTGGAGTTCTCCACATCAGCAAGCTGATTAACACATACAATCCAATAGGAACACATAGTGTTCCTCAATTGTATAATATCTTAAACTTGTCTTGCTTGTCTTTGGTATTTTGGGATGCAAAAGCTACTTTATCAAGATTCCTGAGGTGAATCTGTACAGTTTGGATTTTGTACATATTTTGCAAAATGAGGCATACACAGCATTGGTGTTGTGGATGGTTGATGTAAAACACATGTACTCTTTCAATTTCAGCTGTTTTCACAATAAATTCAATAAAGAATTGCACATAAGTGCTCTTGAGCTGTGGTCAGCTATAATTCCTATGACAGTATAAGATAAGTACCTCTGAAGGGCTCTGACAAACTCAAGAAAAATATATCTACTTGATAAAACACAGCTTACAAGATACAGTTTTCTCTTGATATTCTTGTTTCCTTTTGGATCTAAATCTAGTCATAAAACAGATCCACTAAATCAGTGGGACTTAACTTCATAATAACTACATCCCAATAATTTTAGTGACCATGGAACTAACTCCTTATTTTCTGCAATTTGTCACTTATTTTTCTCTTAGTCTTCCCACACAAACCTTGCACTTCATGGTACATGGTTATTAGAATTTGTTTCTTTGACATGAATGAATATATCCACAAAGGAACCACATATTAAAACAACATATTTTATGTGTGGTCACAATTCGAAAATAACATATAATACAGCTAGGTACTTGAGTAAAACAATACAGTTGAGATCTGCATACGTGGGGTTGATTGGGATAAATTGTAGGAGTGACATGAAAATATGATTTGTGCTCTCACTTATTTAATATATTTAATCATTGTATTTTAGTCTCATTTTACTTAATTAGTATTTAATTTGTTTTTACATTGGGTTTTACATAGGGTTTTATTAATATTTTGTATTTTGTTAAGGCCTAAGGGCTAATCAATAAATTTCAATTTGATTTGATTTGATCCACAAAGGATGATATTTCACAGATAAACACAGAAGCATTCTTGTAACATTTTATGCAAACTTCATGAACACCAAGCATTATATATTGTAGTATTCATTTATTCTGCAGTCATTCTCTGATTTAAAAGCCAACTTTGGCAACGATATTAGAAAAATACAATTGAGCAATAATATATTATTACTAGTTAAAAACACACTCTAATAGACGACAGGAGAGAAATGTCATGCTGTACAACATAAGTTGCCTTAACAGATTTCAAGATACAATGTATCTGATCACATATTCTGATTTGACTTCTGGTGTAGCCTTCGTGCCAGAGATATTAGACATCAATCTTCATTATTCCCAACTATCATGATAATGTCTGACACATAAGGGCACTAATTTCTGGGGAACTAATTTTCTTGAGGAATTACAATACCTAGTAATTTATATTAACAAATTTTAATGTGTAATAAATGGGATAGGTATGAAAAGGTGGTGATTGGCTCTGAAAAATTGACATATGTTCAGGTCAGAGTAATTGACATATGTTCAAGTCAGAGTAACCTGAAATAAGTTTGTGGTAAGGTTATACCACACACAAAACGCAAACTCCCTAAAGATCAAGCTTTCTATCTTCAGCTACACTAGCACTGATTCACTCCTGTTTTTCTTATTTCTACAATTGACTTTCAAGAATTCCAATTCATATTTTAAATTTACTTCTTAGATTGAGTTCCTGGAGAAAAAGCAGGATACCAAAGTAACTTACATGGGTGCATCAGTTCATTTTATTCCCACAGCAGCAACCCTGTGAAGTAAATTGAGCTGAGACAGAAGTTTCCCGGTATATTTCCATATCTAAGGGTGGACTTGAACCTAGATCTCCCCAGTCCTATGTCAGCATCTTAAACACTGCATCCTAGTGATTCTTTTCATATTTGTTAGGGAGATTAATGCTCAATATAAACAAAGCCTTCCAGTAAAATTAAATATACACAATTGCAACTATATTGGACTTCCAGGGGAGGTATGATGAACTGAAGAAAGCTCTGCGAACGCGGGGCTGATGATTGCAGCAAAGACCAAGGAGCAAGGAAGTAGACCGGTCCCTTGCAACCTCTCTGAATAAGGAGAGGATGGGAGATTGCCCACATATGCTCTGGACAGCTGCTCCTCATGAGGAGACCACAGGACAGTGGTTTGAGCACCAGGAGGTGACAGGATTAGCCATCTTGCTCACAACTGCAGCAGACTTTTAAAGGGCATTAAGTTCACAAACTTCACTTTCTAATCACTTTTGGAAATTGCTCATTAACTACTTCCAAGCTATTAGAGACCTTCATAATGAAAGTTCAAAAACACTGGGTGAGTCTGCCTTCAGTCCTGAATGAAATAAAATTTTAATCATAAGCTTAAGAATTTAAAGAATCTGAAATAAAAAGCAAAAAACTAATATTTTGATCTTAGAAAGTTACAAACCAACTAAATTGCAATATTCAAACTTTTACAATAAGATTTTGGAATTCATTATAAAGTACAAACAGCTTCTCATGGGAAATAGATCCTGTTTTGATTTTTACAAGACATGACATAGATAAATGATTTCATGATTTCAAAAACCACAGTAGAGGGGACTAAAGATGTTAGGTAGAGGAAAGATATACAGGCCTCTAAGATGGTGCAAAATGTTACGACACTAAAAATACTGAAAGAGACTGGAAGAATGGAATCAGAAAATAGTAGCCACAATATCAACAATGTAAGTAATGATGCCTGCTGCTATGGATAGACTGTGTCCAAGAGATGTTATTGAAGGAATGTCAGATATAGACCAAATTTTATCTGACAAGATAGAGATGATATCGAAAGTGGATTTACAACAGACAGGCCGAGAGAATGACTTCAAAAAGGCTGTTTCACTGGATCTACAAAAGAAACTGGATGAGGTTTTAAAATTTAAAAGGGAAATACAAATGCCAAACCAAGAGTGTCCTGGATCATTTTTTCTTACTGGATTTACAAAAGAGGCTTGTTAAAGCCTTGAAGCACTTTGTGCAATGGGACAAAGAAGAAATGAAGAAAAGTCAAATCCTATGACAAGATTTGAATGAACTAAAGATTAAGACTGTTAGAAGTAAAAGGAAAATATAAAATTGCTTTATTTGATCAAGGTTAAAAGAAGGTATGTTGTTATTTCTAGCTACCCTTTATGGACTTTCTACTGACATCAGGACTGAAAAGATGATGTTTTATGGATTTATTTATAGATAAGAGATGGGATATGGAATGAAGAGATAAATGTTCGTAACTTTAGAGAAGGGTGAAGAGTTACTAAATTTGTTTATACTTGTGATAAAGGCTGGAAGTCACTTCTTTATATATTTCTTTTCTCTTTCTTCTTTTCTTTTTCTTCTTTTCTTTTTCCTTGCTTTTTGTACTCCTCTCTATTCACTTTTCTTTAAGTTTAGTTTGTATTAGATTTTACTATTATAATCAAAATTCTTAATAAAATTTATTTATATATATATATACATTTTATTAAGAATTTTGGTTATAATAGTAAAATCTAATACTGTATATATGAATATGTAACTGTACTACTGAACACCTTCCTCTCCCCTGCATGGTGCCTTCCAGATGTCTTACCACAACTGTTAGTAAATATGGCCTTTGTCTTTTTTTGTTTTAATTTTTCTATAAAATTGTTCCTTTTCATTAAAAATAATTCCAAAAGGGATTCAGTAATGTCATGAGGACAATATACTTCCTCTGAATGTTCATTCGTGCTGGCATAGTAGTTATTAGAAGCTAAAATCCAGATATTAAGTTCAATTGTTTAACAAGTCCAGTGTAAAGGGCTTTTACAGAAACCATATTCAGCACAGATCTCTAATATCTATCCTTTTCCATATGTAGCCAAGTGATTCTCTTCCTTGTAGCAAGAATTTCTGTAATGCTGATAAATTTGCCAGAATACTCATGCTTATTTTAGTTCTAAACTAATCCAACTGGATCACTATAGTGTCTCAATTTTAAAGTTTACCAGTGTCTAAAGTAATGCCTTGTGGAACATCTATTGCAAGAACATTCATAATTCCAGGTGAGTGGAACTCCAGCTAGAAGGTACATTTGACATAGATAAGCTATAGCAAAGTATAAATTAATAATTTTCCCCTGCAATGGTTTGTATAGCAAAACATCATCCTGTTACACTTTTAAAAAAAGATATTGAAGTGTGAAAGTAACACCAGACTGAAGAACAGCTCTTCCATGGTTAGGGTATTTACTCAGTGCTTATCACTAGTAAGAATTACAAAAGATATATTGGCCTGGATTATCTCAAAATAAGTGTGATATTATCACAGTCAAATTGTAACATCTGTCTTTGAAAGAACTCCTTCCTCAAAGGCCTGAGAATGCCATGGTAATAAAACTGAAAGTATTTACTGAGTTACAGCCAGCGTGGAATCAAGAACAATGCTGGACTGGAATGAATTCATGATCTTTAGAAAGGTAACAATGGAAGAGTTATCTGAGACAAATTAATAGAGAGAACTTTTTGTAGCCTTTCCCAATCTAAATTCATCCAGGATCAGTGGAGTTCTGAAATCCTTAAATTACCTAATTAAAGTTCCCCTTGGATGTATGTTTCCATGCACATAGAATGGTTGAATTGGTGTAGATGATTTCATTCTAACCCTTTGGCAAATATTTCATAACTGTCAAGAAGGATTTATAGCCTGAACTAAATGATAAAGCTTCGTCAAGGCAACAAGCATTTACTAAAACCATTTCAAGCAGAAGAACAGCTTGATGCTATTTCTTGCCTTTCAGCTATTTTCCTGTTCTGTGTCATGTCCAGGACTGCAAACTGAGCAGAAAGAGTCCTGAAATTCTTGATAATCTTTCATCCCCAAACTGGATAGTTCTGCTTGGCATTACTAAATGGAATGGAATGAAACCTGCTTCAACTCAGTAGCAAAGTGAAAAT
Source organism: Liasis olivaceus (assembly GCA_030867105.1). Taxonomy (NCBI): domain Eukaryota; kingdom Metazoa; phylum Chordata; class Lepidosauria; order Squamata; family Pythonidae; genus Liasis; species Liasis olivaceus. Next base: position 51,024,832 of record CM061348.1, read on the forward strand.
CTCAATTTCATTCAGGTATTTTTCTGTCCTGCAAAATATCAGGTTGGATGAGCAGAACTTGCTTCTAACCTGGAAAGTCATAGATTCATTTTGCCAAATCTCTAGACTGCACCAGAGCCTTCAGTATCTCCTAGCCTTGGCTTACAAGGGCAGTGAAGATTAGATTTTACTATGGGATGACCACACACTGTTTAAGGCTTTGTACTGTATGCTACTTACAGATTGAATCTAAATGCACAATCATTCCAAAAGTTATTTCATAGCTTCCACAGATGAGATGTACCTACGTTCATATTCTGAGTAGGTTCAGCAAAAAGTTGTTAATTAGTAGAAGCAAAAATTACAGCCCTTCCTGGACATTATCTCCAGCAGAGAAAACAATGGCAAAGCATTTTAAGTAAACCCACACTGACCAAGTATTCAACTACTACAGCAACAATCCAAAAGCACACAAGAGAAGTTGCATAAGAAGAGCAAAAACGCATTGCAGTCAGCCAGAGCTCCAGAAAGCAGAAACAGATTACCCATATGATGTCTTCCAATGCAACGGATATCCCTACAACTTCATAAAAAATGTGTCTATACACACAACCAGTCACAGTCTAACTGTTACAGCCCACAAAAAGGACATCCTCCCATGCATCACAAACATCTCAGAAACCAGTAACAGATCACTGCAACCTCTCAGCATCACTTTACCCCACAAACCACCAAAATGCCTCCAAACCCAAAGATCCAGTAGCCAAAGATAAAACAGGAGTCATTTGTTACAATATAAGGACTGGAAAAACTACTATGCAGGACAAATAGGTAGAAAATTAGCAGAACACATCCAAGAACATCAGTTGACAGAAGACATTATGAACATACATTAATTTCACAAAACACAGACACCACAATTTCAATTGGAAACAGTGTTTCCCAACCATGGCAACTTTTAAGATGTGTGGACTTCAATTCCCAGAATTCCTTAGCCACCATGGCCATCACTAAAAATTCTAGGAGTACACACACATCAAAGCTGCTGAGGTTAGGAAGTACTATTTTAGATGAAGCCAAGTCTAACAATGCACGTCAGTTCCTAGAAGCTGGCCATTCTGACTGACTAGCTATCAGTAGACATACAGGAATAAATTCCAGTTATGAACCATTCAGTAGGAACAATCAAAGAAAGGGGCAAACAGCCCAAGATAAATCATCAATCATCACACAGCTATTAGCCAAGATCCAGATAAGCAGGAACCAGCACCTAATCACCATAGTTAACACCAGGCAATAGTGTCAAAGAACAGAAACGCTCATCAATTCATCCTGTCCAAATCCACACAGTTGGTAAAACAAGCTCCTGTATACAAAGTGCCAACAAACCTCACTTCCCCATATTAGAGCACTGATGTTATCTAGTCTGGTAATGAAATGTCTTTAACAAGAAAAACAAGCTCAGATAACATCAGGAACCCAACAATGTAGCATCCTATTGGCGCTTCTGGTCACCATGCCTCAGAAAGATCCTGTAGAGCTAGAATCGGTTCATAAACCAAAGAGAGTAAGAACCTAGACCAGCTCCTTATGATGGAAAATTTTGAGTTTTTTAGCTAAAGAAAGGAGAGATTATAGGTCAATATATAAAGATAAGAGACATTTCCCCCTTGTTTGCTAGAATAGTGGGCATTTGATAGCTTTACAAATTCATGGATGATAAAATAAATAGTCATGATGACGATACATTATGTTCAGTATCAGAAGCAACTTTGCTTATATCAGAAGCAACTAGTCACTGACACAGAACACTCAGCATTTTGCACAGATTAATAATAATTTATTTAACTTGTATGCCACCCAACTCTCAACAACTCTGGTTGTAATAGTAATGCAAAAATACATGACTCAGCAGTTGCTGAGATTCAGGCTGTCTTTATATGTCACGTTAGCAGGGATTTGTTATAATAAAAGCTGGTTAAACATACCAAAGCCAGACTTACAGAAAACCAAAGTCATCATGGCTTGTTTAAGTAATTATAGCTGTCAAGGACTCTCACAACAGCCTTTGAATGCAGAAATATATTTGCTTGTTTATACATTATCCTTATGGAGATGGTACCTCACTGGAAAGCTCTTTTATGAAGCAAATGCGTTCTTATCTTTAAAAGATTTTGTATAAAATTTTATTCCTGTGTATTAAATGTTACATTTTATAGAGCTCAGTTATCTTGGTTTATTGGGGTTTTAATTGTACATGAAGAGATTTCATGGGATAAAATAGTAAAAATAAACTCAATCTTATGTATTTCATTTTTTTCCATTTGAATATTTCATGTTAGAATTTTCTCTGCCATTGCAGCTCTGTAAATACTTATAATGATGTCTTAATTCAGATTATTTGGGACTGAGGGTAAAAATAACAAAATAATAGTGCTAAAAATGATGGAATTCAGCTCAGGAAGCAATTCAGTGAAAATGTCCTAGTCAACGTTTTAAATATTACCCAACAATACAAGAAGTCAACTAATGGGGAATATTTAAAAGTAATGCTAAATGTTCTGGACAGTCATTCTTCATTGCGGTGATAATTAAAACAGCTGACATGCATGTCTTTCTGGAAAGTTTACAAGGGGAAAAGGTCCGGAAAGCTTTTCTTACACACTAATTTAATTCCTAGACCATATTAAGATACTGTGAACATTCAGCACATTGTTCTTGCATACTTAATACATTATTCCTATTGATGTATGACTTTTAGGAAAAAATTAAAATAAAATGTTAGAAGTAGCGTGTTCTGAAAAGTAATGGATACACAGAAAAGAAGCTTACCAGTAAAGATGCAGATCAAGGTGTGGACTTGATATGAAAGAAAATCATAAGTAAAGTCAAAAACAAGAGGAACCCTTTGTGAAATCTAGTGGGCAGTAACCTGAAATGCAGCCTTACTTAAAATAGTCAGAATTCATTTGAAGTAGAACTAAGGCTTATCTGCACTACCTAGGTGTCCCATCCTTTCTTGAGAGCAGAAAGTGACAATGTCAGTCTCTTACTCATCTCCTTCCCATCACAACTTCAACCTCCAGGCATGTTTTCCTGCTCTGGTCTGAAAGCAGCCTTTCTGGGAAGCACCCTGTTTCAGCTGAATCATTCTCCTTCCTCACAGGCTTACTGCAGTACTTCATCAACTCCTTTGCAGAAGAAGGAATGCCCCCTCAGCTGAGGCGATAGGTGGCCTGATCTCTAAGAGCTTCTAAGATCGTGCCTTTTCTATAAGTATTAAAATAGCAGAGTGATTAAGAGTTCTGCCTAGTATGTAAGGAGTTGCAAAAACATTTTTCTTTGTTTCTATTTTCTTTTCCTCATCTAGCTAGATTTTCCAAGTTTGCTGAGGGCTTTTTTTTAAGTGCAGGGTTGCATCATTTCATTGTTTCCCCAGTCACTTGAGGTAAAAGGGATTCATTGTACTATGAATTAATTTCATGGTCTGAGATGACACTTTCAGGCAATTGATGTGTTTCAAGAATAGCAGCGGTGCAATTTCATTTGTGACAGCAATACTGAGCATAGAACAAGTGGACCATCTTGGAGAAGAAGTCTATCACAACCAGTAACATGCCATGAGAATCAAGTTCAGTTGTAAAACCAATTGAATTTACTTTCCATGGACCAACATGTATAGACAGGAGCATGAGAAGGCTTGTGGATTTGTGAGGAGAGCCCTTACCCCTTCAACCCAGACATGGTTTCTCACACTGGCCCAAACGTGAAGCCATTAGGAATCATAGAAAAAATGGGGAGAGTTTTGATTACCACCGATTATGCCAGCCACACAAGCCATGTTGTTACACAGCATTTTCCTTGGAACCAGTACAGTAAATCCAGCAGATCAATAGGGGAGCACTAAAAGTGGCATCCAGCCACTAACTCCTCTCCCATCCAGGTAGGGGCTGGTATTCGGCACTTTATAAAAAACACAGAATGCTCTTGATTATGAGGATCTGTGAAGCTCCTGAGATGCTCTGGTTTTACTTCTTTTAGGGGTGCTTCCAGATACTGGTTAACAAAATTATGAAGGCACTTCTATGGAGGGGGGGAGCCAGGAGCCAAAAAACTAGGTGAGGTAAGAGCTCCCACCAGCAGAAAAAGGACTTCCCTCAAATTCTACAAATCTCCAGCATTTCTAGTTTTACAAGTGGCTCAGTGGAGATTTGGGAACACAACAGATACTGTATATGGAAATGCCCCAAGCCTGGTTGGTTGGTTTGAACCCTTTAATTTTCCTTAGGCACTTTAAAGCAGTGTTCTTCAAACTTGACAACTTTAAGAGGTGTGGACTTCAACTCCCAGAATTCCCCAGCCAGAGTTGAAGTCCAGTTGCCAAGTTTGAAAAAAACATTGCTTTAAAGGTGTTTTAACTCAAAATTTACTTATTTCAGTGGTTCCTCTTTATTATAATCCTGAAGATTGTTGTTACATATGTAAATAAATAATATAAAAAGTTATTTTAGCTAACAGGTATATGCCAGATATCCATCTCTAAAATACTGAGTTCCACCCATTCTTACTGCATGCAGAAGACACTAAAAGGGATCAAGGAAGGGCAGCTTAAGCCACAGTAAGAGAAGGGCTAGATGGCTACTGTTACAAAGTCCAAGTGTCAGTTTTGCTGATAAAGGGCTAAATCTAACACTTATTGTCTTCCTTTCCCTTCCCTTGCACCATCCAGAAATCCGCTCTAGAGGTTTCTCTGTGGGTTACAGATGATAGAAAGAGTGAACATGGGAAAAGTCTGTTATTCTGCATATTACTAAAATAGGACAAGTTGTATTTTGCATGAGTTTGCAAATGGTAGAATTGACCATTCTATCAATTCTCAAAGCAGACAGCATCTCTGAAATATTTTTATGCAGCTGTTACTTGATTGCTTCATCCTCAGGTATTGCTATCTGTGTTGTTTTTATTTTATTTATTTATTCAATTTCTATAGCAGCCCATCTCAATCCAAGTGACTCGGATTTTCCCAGAGGTAAGAAGAATAGTTCTGCTGCTCTGTGTCCAAATTGTCTCATCCTAATGCAAGATGTTGGTGCTAACAGCCAAGTAAAGCAAAGCAGAGGGCTAGTAAGACCCTCTCCTTTGCTAATACCACATCACAAAAAGTGACAAAATGTCACTGTTTTATACCTGTACTTGGTGGAAACACTGTTCCTTCAAAATGATTAGTTAGTAATAGGTATGGTAAGTTATTAGTAGACTAGTTCTGCTGTGGTTTTGAGACACCAAAATTGCCTAATCACTATTTTTTTTCTTTTCTGATTCCATAGATTTAGATCTTTAAGACAAAATTGGCCCATAACTCCTTCTGAAAAACTAAAGAGCCAAATCAAATGGTATATCCTGTCAGTGGAAGAAATTTCTGCTGATGAAACAGGAAATGATTGATTTCTCTTTCCCATAGTCCACAAAGATCCAGAGCAGACTGTCAGGGCACGCAGAGGCTTAAAAGAGGTGGGGGAGAGAAAGGATATCCTATTTCCATCTGCATGACATTCAATTCTGCCATGTGTTTCTCCTCTCCCCCCCCTCCCCCCCCCCATCGGTGAGAGAGGCTTAAATGGTTGGCATTAGGACTACCCTTGGGATCAGAACCAAGTCCTGTTCTATTGATTTGGCTGAGGATTACATTATCAAAATGCATAATTGCTTCTCATAATAAGGGATATGCAAACCCAGTAGCGTTTCCAGGTCAAGAAATGTTACCCAGATTGCTGGCAGGTCTGAACATTAGACTCCCTTTGAAGCAACCAAAATGATTTCACATAGTACAAAGAGAACCATTAGAGCAGTCTTCAATGTCAAGGTAAGTATTTGTACGAGCTTATATAACGTCTTGTTTAAGAAAAAGGAAAAGCTTTGTTTTTATAGAATGAGGAAAGCATAACAATGAATGCTTTGTATTCTCTTTCCACTTGGAATAAAATAGAGGGACAGTTTACCATAGTTACAGAATCATACAAGTGAGTTTGCTATGTAAAAAATCAATGAATCATTTCTACTATTCAGACAGGAAGCAGCTACAGCAAACCTCTAATGCAGATGATTAAAGCATCTGAAGAATCACAGGTTGATTCAGACACCGACAGGTCAAAAGAGTAGGTAGAAGCTTCACCCTCAGTGGCTTCTATGTACTGCTTCACAGATACATATACTGTAGGTCACTCTTATGTTTTACTAACCTCAACTGTCAATCCCACTCTTCTCCCTAGCTTAACCTGTGCCCCAGATAGTTCCTATAAACCTCTAAACTTTGTTTCACAGTTTTCAGTGTTTTCTATTTGCTTGGTAGCCTGAGTTCTGATAACATACACTTTCTATTTTTGTTCCTGACTCTACTACTTCAAGTTTTGTAGATTTTTTCCCCATTCTTTCTAAATTGCTTTTATCTTCACAGTCCCGTTATACAGTATTTGTAGTAGATTGTAGTACATAGTTGTAGATCTGTTTCGCTCACAGATTTTAGATTCTTGAAGAATAATTTGGAAGTAAACTTTACCTTTTATCTCAGACTGATTCTCTCTTGCTCATGTATAGCTATCAGCTGACTCTACTTCTTTCTCTCAGTCCCACGATCCCTTCAGCTCTCATCCTGCTGTCCCACTTATCCTCCCCCAGGCTCAAATCATTTGTCATCTTTGGATGAACTGATATGCTCTTGGCTCAAATACAGCAGCTCCTTCTCCAGCCCATTCCACAGTCCAGCACCACCAGTTCCGCAGAAATCCTTATTGCACTTTCAGCTCTTTCTGTTATTTCTCTCTTTCTTTTTCTTTTTCATTTTCTCTATTCTAATTTAGTTAGTATTAGTATTTATTATTGCTCTTAAAACATCTCTCTCTCTCTCTCTCTCTCTCCATCAGCACTCTTGTTCTCCTGGCCTCTGGCTGAGTTTGACTGATCAGTTAGCAGCTTGCAAGCAGGTGGACAACATACAGAGATTCCTGTCTCTTCTAAACAGTTGTGAATCTACTGTATAAGCAAGATCTTGCATGTTCCAGAGGCTTGGCTTGGCTTCTCTCCAAAAGACCAGACCACCCCCGGGGGTGGGGGGACTGTACTTTTCCAGTCTATTACAGCAGTGCTTCACTTTGCACCTACATGTAAAGGATGAATTCACATTTTCGAAACTGTTCCATGTAAGCTTCCTTCTGTACAAAGTACTTTTTGAAATGGTTATTTCTGATTCATAGCGCAAATTTTCCTTTTGTCTGCTTTTATACTTTTCTACCATATTGTAATTCCTACACAATCATAGGGTTAGCGTATTGGAAAAGGTCATTTTGGCCACAAGTCCAAGCCCCCGCTCAATGCAGGAATCCAAATTGAAGCATCCCAGACAGATAGCTGTTTATCATCTGAATTCATCCAACAAAGGTAGGTTACCTCTCCTGCTTTCCAGTAACCAGTTAATGATACCATGTCCTGCACTCTGGAATGAGGTTTTGAGACTATTCTACATTAGAGGTGAATATGTGTAGCTCAAGGTTGAACGGTGGAGTCCTTGGGGTTCTCTGAGCTTGGTTCTTTTCTTGCAAACGTTTCATTACCCAGCTAGGTAACATCTTCAGTGCTAAAATGGGATGGGGTTTGCTCTCTGTTTATCTGCTGTGGCCTGCCTTGCCAGTGCTGGTAAGGGTGGGGGGTTTGTTTTGCTCCTCTGGTAGTTCTTTGATTAGCATATGTTTGCTGCTTGATTGTGTGCCTGGTGGTGACCTTTGTTTATCTGGGCGATGATTGCTGGTGAGGCGATCTTCTGTCTTTTGTCTCTTTTGAATAGTATGTAGATGCTGTTTATCTCTATGTGTCTGTTAATTGCTGCCTTGCCTGAATACCAGGCTTCCAAGAATTCTCTTGCATTTTTGGATTTAGCTTGGTCTAGGATGCTCACAGTTTCCCAGTTAAAACTATGGTTGAGTCTGTCCATGTGTTGTGAGATTAAGGAGTTTTCATCATGTCTTCTGACTGCTAGTTGGTGCTCGTGGATACGCTCTGCTAGCCTTCTGCCTGTCTGCCCTATGTAGTGTTTGTTAGTCCTTACACTGTATGTTCTAGATGACTCCTGTTTTTTCTTCTTGGGTTACTGGGTCTTTCGGTTTACTTAGGGTATTTTGGAGTGATTTTGTTGGTTTGTGTGCTACAGATGGACAGACTCAACCATAGTTTTAACTGGGAAACTGTCAACGGGGCCTGACAAATGCAGAATAGAGTGGAACAATTACTTCCCATCACTTGAAAATTATATTTGTATTGATGTAGCCTAATATTGCATTTGCCTTTTTTGCTGCCACATCACAGCATGGCTCATATTCACTTCACAATCACATAAACCATTACCAAGCCCTATATCCCCATCCTATACCTCTCTGATTTTTGCTTTCTAAGTGAATAATTCTGTACTGCATTCTGTTACTTTCCACCATTTATCTGATCATCATTTTGAATTATATTTCTGCTTCTATGGTATTAGCTATCCCACCTAACTTTGTATCATCTGCAGATTTGATAAACATTCTCTCCACCTCTTATTCAAATCATTACCAATCATTACCAAGCCTGATATCCCCATCCTATATCTGTGTATCTGATTTTGGCTTCCTAAGTGATTAACTCTGCACTGCATTCAATTACTTTCAGCCATTTATCCAATCTACCAATCTATCATCATTTTAATTATATTATTCAAAATCATTAATCAAAATGTTGAAAGTAGAAGACCCAAAACTGATTGTTAAGGCATCCCACCTGATACCTCTCTCCAATTTGATGAGCAATTATTGATGAGTAGGATTTTCAAGCCAGCTCTGAATCAACTTAATTGTCATGCCATCCAGCCTTCACTTACTAGCGCACTAAGCTAGATTAGAAGGCTGGAAACCATGATAAAATTAAACATTCAGTACCATATTTAAGAAACTTTGAAAGCCAGATAAAATAAAATATGATGTTATTGCCTGCCTAAAATCTGTAAATAATGGCGAGGGTCTAATTTTCAAAATAGAATTTTAGAACTGGAGTGCTGCAACAGAAAAGGCCTTATTATAAGTTTCCAGGAACTATACTTGTAGTACCGTCAGGGGTATCCGCAGGGAGGAGGTAAAAAAACATCAAGTTGGCCTCAGCAAAGGCAGATCTTTGGATTCTTTAAAACAGACATCTTCCTAGAACACTTCCACACAATTGTCACTATATTGAACTTTATTTTAAAAGTTAGAAATTGAGTAAGGGCTGGGAGCATATGGAAGTAGCTAAGACATCCCCACTCATCTTATGAACTTTAAAACGAACTTCTTTCAATTAAAGAAGAGTTAAATGGGGAGTTTACTTGTCACAAAGCAAAGAACCAGCTCCGTTCTTTATAACGAAATGAAAAAATGAAACTGATGACTTGCTGCAGCCAGAGTTTTGACAGTAGTGTACCCACATGGGTGGGTGTTATCTACCCAGTGCAGTCCTGCTCTCAAGAACTGGTGGTTCCTTTTTTTCTACAACTTCCACCTGGCTGGAGATGGAGTGCGCCCAGGTCTACTCTACTACCAGAGCTTGGCTCCCTGAGTGCTTCTGGGTGAGTCATCGCCTTGATGTAGAGGAAGTGCCAGGGCACTGTTAGCTCTTCGAGATGGTCCTGACAAGAAGCGCAACCAGGAGCATCAGCACCATCTTTATTGTAAGGTTACATTAAACAGAATCTTGCAAGACTTCTCCCCTTCTCTCTTTTTAGTCTCCAGAAAACTAGAGAGGGTCTCTTCTGAAAGACTTCCCTGTTTTTCCCCCACCTGCAGACTGAGCTGCCTTTTATCAGACTGTTGCCCTGGCTGTGGGATCTCCCTCCTGTTTCCCAAGGTCATTCCCACATACCGTCACAGGTACCCAGATAGGGCCTGCTGCCACTGTAGTGGCTGCCATGGCCGTCAGCACCCGTTCTTCTTCCTCCTCTTTCTTTTCCTTCAGGTCTCCTCCAGCAGCCCCAGGAGAGACTGGCATGGGCTCTTCTTTCCTCCATAGCCTTTTTTCCAATGCTGGCATTCACCCCTGAAAACTCTAGCAGTTGCCAGCCCCTCCTCCTCAGATTGCAGCTGCCTTTTGCCCCTGGCAGCCTAGTCATGCAAGAGCACAGAGACCATTGCTTTGCTGAGGCTGCTGCTGCTGCTGCTAAGGCCACCACCACCTCTACTCAGGTAAGCAACATGACCGTGACACCCATTCCTGAACCTCAGTTCAACCACTTAGAGGATATGAGCAAACTCTTTGTTGCCTAATTTAAATAGCACCTCTGGTACCCGCTGGGCCATAAAATAAGACAAAGTAATATAATAAGCAGACATGTATAAAACCAGCCATGTATCCTATTATTGACTAGCTGCAGTTCTCCCCCCACCCCACCCTGCCCCGCCCCGCCCCATTTGTATATATATACTTTTGCAAGGACCATTTGAAAAAGTAATGACAAAAAGTATCTAAAGGGATTTTTTAAGGAGAACACAACTGAAAAGACAAAAAAGCAATACCACACAGTAGGATTGCAGCTTTGCTGCAATGTTATTCTGCAAATGATTAGAAAGTTATTATTCTACTTAGACTTCAGTGCATCACACCCAGATGAAATTCAATATGGCTGTGAGGTGCAATAAAACTGGGGACTTCAGGCTGTGCTGATAATTTAAATGACCAGAAGCTATAAATAAATCCAGCTGTCAAGAACAGATTCTTTTCTTCTTGTGTTATTTTGACATGGTGTGCTTGATATAGTGCTAGTTCTCCTAAAATTATTTATATTACTTGCTTCATTGTACTAGAACTTTAGAAAGAAGAAAGGTAATTTCTTTAACAATAAAGTTAATGTGTTTGCCACCTCCAAGGTGAAATGTCAAGCATTAACTTTACCAAAATCATCCTCCTTGTGAAACTGCAAAAGACTTTAGATTAAGACACGTTTTACAGTGACCTGAGGAGAGAAAAATATGACATTCCCATTGAAGGATCTCATTCAATACTCCCAGTAATTACTGACAGGAGCTGTGGAGATTTACAATATTGTGTCAGGCTAATGTTTTTCTGGATATGAAGCTAGAGGTGACCAGCTTGTTATGCTAGGAAACTGTTTTTGCTCGCCTATTTGTGATGATAATAATATATGATTATAGCCCGTTTCCCCCAATTTTCAACTTCAGTCTTCTACTCTGATTGTATCCTATTACCTGATCTAGATGGAATGTTGTTCTGTGGCCAGTGCTGGGTATATGCAACACCATAGCACAAACACCATAATTCTGCCAACGCAATTCTTCTAAAAGCATTTACTTAGCAATTTGCTTCATGTTCTTAGGAAATCATTTTTTTTTCCAGCTATCTTGAGCATGTCAGTAGATTACATGTACTTCCTAGTTGGTGGGCTATAGGTAACAGTATGTTGACATACAAAATTCTCTTTAAATTAGAGGTCTAGACTAGCATGACTGTGCTTGCAGTAAATCTGGGCTATAGTTACATTTGTGGCATACCAGCCAAAATGGGCCTATACTGACTAGTATTATATCTTTATCAATAATATAGAATGCTGTGTGCGATATAAATACAATTAAGAATACTCTAATTTTTTTCTTTCTCTTACTAAAAAGAGTTATGTGAAAGGTTGACCAACACTATGGTGTGTGGTAGAGATCAATATTCATGGACCCATTTATCAGTAACCATGATGTACCAGAAATTGCAAATAGAAATATGAAGAGTATATGGTAAAAAGCATAAATTAATGATTATAAAGCAAGAAAAACAACCATCTTGCAGTCTGTAGAATTAACCCCGAAGGGGAAGGATGTAATAGCTGTGAATGAAGGTAGTCTGATTTTGTGGAGTGGGCTTGATGAATACATGCATGTAAGTGAAGGTATGGGTTTAATTATGAGTGAAGGACTAAAATGAACATCAGAAAGTATGCACTGGTGTCATCTATATTGTTGCTGGTGAATCGCAAAATAATCATAGGTTAGTGACAGTTGCATGTTACCTCCACCCCCAACCCTAAATAATAATAATATGTAACTGTGTCAAGGCAATCCAGGAGAAAAATAATTCTATTAGATGACATGAATGGATGTCTAGGAATGATAAGAGAAGCTGTAAAAGAAGTTATTTGGAGACCGGAGAATGAGTAAGAAGGGTGACTGGTGAATATCTGCTTTGAAAAAGGTCTCTCTTGAATACATGGTTTAGGCATAAGCCCGTTTGTGCATATATATAGCTAAGGAATTAATCAAAAACTATTACTGAGGTAATTAGTGAAGGATACGTGGTAGGGAGAGCTTTTGTGTATGATTGTGATGGAATGGAATTATGAAGGCCAGACTCAGGGAGGGAAGCATCCTCTTTCGTCTCCTGAGGGGCGAGGAAGAGATAAGAGGATGAGGCCGGCACCTCCCTGAGGAATTCACTCTATTTTGACTGGCTGACTTTGGGAACTGAGGTTTCAGTCTGGGAAGATTCTTGCTAGAGGTTGTAGCTAATAAACATTGGTGAACTGAATCTGCATGGTCTCCTGGAGTTCCTTGGGCTAGGACTGACATCAATCTTCCCAGACTCCTACTACCTTCCGGAAGAAGGAGTTACATCATGGCAACAGATCCACAGGGAGCTAATTTGACACCACAGTTATTGGCAGCGGCCCTACTACAGCATCAGCAGCAAGTGGATGCACAGATTAATAACCTGCAAGCAGCTATGGGACAACTAATACAGCAACTCGGACCAGTAGTCCAGCCACCACCTCCCCTGCCACCGGTGTTACTGCGTTCGCCTGGTAGCATGCCTGAGAAGTACAGAGGTGAGGTGGAACAGATGAGAACCTTCCTGGCACAATGTGAGTTGTTCATGGATGGCAGGCCAGGAGAATTTCCTTCAGATCGAACAAGGGTGGCTTTTGTGATGAGTTTATTGAAGGGCTCTGCAGCCAAGTGGGCTATCCCCCTCATAGAGACAGGGGATCCAATGCTCAACAACTACCAGAATTTCGTTACAGCATTCAGGGGGCACTTTGGAGACCCAGTGAGAAGATTAACTGCCTGTCGGGACATTCGTAAGCTCAGGCAAGGCGACAGACCAGTAAGGTTGTTCATTGCAGATTTCAAGTTACTAGCAGGAGATGTTGAGTGAAATAAAGTGGCTCTTATAGACCAGTTTAGAGAGGGGTTGGACCCTGAACTCCGGTCGGAAATGGTAAAACAAGGCATTCCAAATACTCTGGATGACCTGTATCAGCTTTGTATAATAGTTGAAGCCAGGCTCATGGAGTTGAAACAGTATGCTCTGTCTACTCCCCTCATTGCTCCTCAGCCTCCCTTGGCCCCACTTCCCTCCCCTCATGCTGTAACAACAGAATTTGCAGTGGGGGAGCCGATGCAATTGGGAGCTGCTCAGAGAACAGTGTCAGGAGAGGAAAGACAGAGGAGAAGAGATCTTAACTTGTGTTTCTATTGTGGAGCCCGAGGGCATATGGTGAGAGTTTGCCCAGCGAGAGGTATGCTAGCGGGAGCCAAACGCACACAGCAGGCACCCCCCAAGAAAGCAGTTTCTGTCCCAGCATAGCATCAGGGAAACTGGGTAAGCCCCCCTCCTCAGAGCTCACCGGGGGGGGGGCTATCAAGCAATTAAGGAGAGCTCACAATGGAGACAGCAATCAGGCCTTAATGTTAGTGCCTCTCACAGTGGCATTGCCTTCCGGCTCCAAAATTAAGTTGGAGGCTCTCATAGATTCAGGCGCTACCACGAGTTTCATAGATGTTCAGACTATACAGAAATGGCAGTTACCTATGGTGGATTTGGACAAACCCATGAATGTAGAGACTATAGATTCTCAACCATTGAGGGCAGGTCTGGTGCTGCAATCCACAGTCCCTCTACAGGTGACCATTAACGATCACATGGAGTTATTACCCCTGTACATGACAGCATCTTTACATGTGCCAGTGGTCTTGGGTACTTCGTGGCTTAGGTTGCACAACCCTGACATTGACTGGTCAGCGGGGACCCTCTCATTTTCATCTCTAGATTGTCAACACCACAAAGTACAGGGAACTATGCTCACCAATTCTCTAGCAGGCATCCAGGATGTGGGTAGGGGTTTTCCCGCCAAGTATGCAGACTTTGCAGATGTTTTCGGGGAGGAGGAGGCTACGGCCTCACCCCCCCATAGAGACTCTGATTGCACGATTGATTTGAAGCCAGGTGCTAAAATCCCAGCCAGACGGCAATATCCCATGTCTGCAAAAGAGTTAGCTATTCTCAAGGATTACATAGAAGTAAATTTGAAGAAAGGATTTATCAGGCCATCAAAGTCTCCAGCCTCAGCTCCCACATTTTTTGTACCAAAGAAGCCAGACCCACAGATGTTCGGAACCGCCACTAGCAGGACCATTCCAATGCGCACGGTGCATGATTACAAGGAGTTGAACAAAGTAACCATTAGAGATCATTATCCACTCCCACTGATTTCAGGTCTTTTAGACCGGCTACAAAAAGCTTGCATTTTCACAAAGCTAGATCTTAGAAATGCCTACAACCTTATTCGTGTGAAGGAAGGGCAGGAATATCTCACTGTCTTTGATACGAGATATGGAAAATATGAGTACACCATGATGCCGTTCGGGCTTTCTAATTGTGGAGCGGTATTTTCTAGATTTATGAATCAGATTTTCTCTGACATAATTGATTCCTATGTGGTGATTTATTTGGATGACATTCTAATATACTCTGACGATGTCCAATCACACACAATGCATGTCAGGAATGTGTTACAGAGACTGAGAGAAAATAAGCTCTTTGCCAAGCCAGAGAAGTGTGCGTTTGATTTGCCACAATTGGACTATTTGGGCTTTAGGATTTCAACAGAGGGGCTACAGATGGATCCTGCTAAAGTGCAGGCAGTGTTATCTTGGCACCTACCCCGTAATGTAAAGGAAGTACAACGTTTTCTGGGATTTGCTAATTTTTACAGAAAGTTCATTCCCAATTTTGCGGAGCATGTGAAGCCCCTCACACAACTATTGAAGAAAGAAAAAAAGTTTACTTGGGCAGAGGGAGAGCAGGCAGCCTTCCAACAATTAAAACATCTTTTTGCCTCCCAACCTCTCCTCCTGCATCCCGACCCTTCCTGCCAGTCTGTGCTCCACACAGATCCCTCTGATGTGGCGATAGGAGTGGTTTTGTTGCAAGCAGATGAGGCAGGTGTGGGGGGGTGGCTGCCATGCGCCTTTTTCTCTTGCACACTCTCTCCAGTGGAGAGAAATTACAACATTTTTAACAAAGAGTTACTTGCAGTTAAAGCAGCTTTCCAGGAATGGAGGCAATGGCTGGAGGGGGTGAAGTTTCCTGTGCAAGTGTGCATGGACCATAAAAACTTGGAAGCAATGCAGAGCTTCCACTCGCTCACTCCGCAGCAAGTGCGGTGCAGTCACTTCTTTTCACATTTTGATTTTTACATTACGTACGTTCCGGGGGCACGTAATTTGATGCCTGATGCGCTTTCCTGGAAACCGGAGTACGTTGCTGAGCAATCACCGCCACAGTGCGTGGCGATCCTGCAGCCTTGCAACTTTAAAGAATTGGACAGCGCGAGAGAGAAGCTGGGAGCCAGTCGGCAGGCAGAAGATTTACTGGTCAGAATAAGGGTGCAGCAGGCACAGGACGTTTTTGCGAGGGCTCGGATGGATGACCTCCAGGGCACCCGTCAGGGCGAGGGTTCCCCTTTTTCAATGGAAGGAGGATACCTCCATCACAAGGGGAAGTTATATGTTCCTTTGTCCTTGCGGGAAGAGGTTTTACAACTTTGCCATGATAAGGTAACAGCAGGACATGGAGGGGTGTTTAAGACCCTGCACAGGACTTTAAGAGACTATTGGTGGCTTAAGATGGCGGCAAACATTAGAGATTACGTGGCATCTTGTCACGTGTGCAGATGAGCTAAGACTTTTCATGGGAAACCCGCTGGGCTGTTGCAGCCATTAGAGACTCCCCCCAAGCCTTGGCATACAGTTTCAATGGACTTTATTACTGATTTGCCTCCACTGAAGGGTTATTCTTCAGTGCTGGTGATTGTGGACTTATTTACTAAGATGGCTCATTTCATACCATGCAAGGGTCTACCTTCGGCTCAAGCCACAGCACTATTTTTGGATCATGTCTTCTGATTTAGAGGAATGGTTAATACATTAATAACGGACAGAGGCAGTCAATTCTCTTCTAAGTTATGGAAAGCTCTTTTTGGACTGTTGAAGGTACACAGCCACATGTCTTCAGCGCACCATCCAGCTACCAATGGAGAGGCAGAAAGGACCCATCAGATGTTGCAACAGAATTTAAGGTGCTATACTACCTACAGCCAGGATAATTGGGTTGAGTTAATTCCCTTGGTGGAATTCTCCTACAACAATTCAGTGCACTCTTCAATTGGAATGTCCCCGTTTCAAGCACTCTACAGATGGGCCCCCCAGGTTTTGCCACAGACTGTCTCACAGGGAGGGGTCCCAGGGGCAGCGCATTTTCTGAAAGAACAGCAAGCAGCTCAGCAACTGTTGCGGGATCACTTAGCAAAGGTGAAAGAGGCATTCAAGAGGACTGCTGATACCTGCAGGCAGGCAGGTCCACTGATTTTGGTGGGGGACAAAGTGTGGTTGTCTGCTAAGTTTCTAGCTTCCAACAGGCCATCCAGAAAACTGAATGACCGGTTCGTTGGACCATTTAAAGTCTTACAGCAGGTGAATAACTTAGCCTTTCGATTGCAGCTGCCCTCATCGATGAAGGTCCATCCGGTTTTTCACCGCTCCTTATTAGTTAAGGAGGCCCCACCAAGTCCCTTGAGAATGCACTCAACCCCACCCCGTCCAGTTGTGGTCGAAGGAGAGGAGGAATACGAGGTGGAGGCAATATTGGACTCTCTCAGGAGAGGAAAGGGAATTCAATATTTGATTCATTGGAAGGGTTACCCCGAAGCAGACCATTCTTGGGAGAATACAAAGAATGTTCATGCCCCGGAGCTGGTCATTGACTTCCATGGGCATTTCCCTAGCAAGCCGAAGTCTCGAGCGCTGCCTGGAACACCAGCAGTTAATCAGCAAGAAGAAGGAGGGGGCAGTGCGCTGGAGGAAGGTTTGGTGGGGAATTTAAGGGAGGAGCAGACTCAAGCTGGCAGCCCACAGCCTTCTACTTCAGGTTTGCAGATGGTAGGAGGGAGGGGGGCTGATTCTGCTAATGTTGTAGCTGTTTTTCAGGACCCATCGGAAGACTGTATGGAGGAGGCAGGAGGTACTGAGACACCATCATCACCTGACATGTCATCCCTCCCGCCTTTGCCAAGTTCTGCTGAGAACTCCGAGGGGGAGGATGAAGATGGAGGGAGGGGTGATGTGATGGAATGGAATTATGAAAGCCAGACTCAGGGAGGGAAGCATCCTCTTTTGTCTCCTTAAGGGTGGGGAAGAGATAAGAGGATGAGGCTGGCACCTCCCTGAGGAATTCACTCTGTGTTGACCGGCTGACCTTGGGAACTAGTTTCAGTCTGGGAAGATTCTTGCTAGAGGTTGTAGCTAATAAACATTGCTGAACTGAATCTGCATGGTCTCCTGGAGTTCCTTGGGCTAGGCCTGACAATGATACAGTTCATTATTTGATAGCGTCCATAGTGGATCTTGGGGAAATTTGGACATGGAAGAAAAGGACAGAACTGAAAGAAAATAGAATAGTAGGAGAACTGCAGAAAGGGAAAGTACAAGACACATATTAAAAAATCTTGATAAATGATTCTCCTTACAGAAGGTGAACATAAGGAAAGAGGGTGTGAATAAAGCTAGGAAAAGAGTGAAAAGAATTGGGTTTCAGAGTGTCACAGAAGTGTGTGGATTTATGCTAATGAAAAGTATGAAAAAGGGTAGTTGGTAGAACAAAGAAATGAAAAACTCGGTGGATAGAAAGATGCATAAGGGAATTATTGCTACAAAACATGAGATTAAAAATTATTGTATAATATGTTTAGAGGGAAAAGATATAGAAATTGCAAAGAATGCAGTCAAAGAGGCCTAAAATCAATTAAGATTAAGACACTGAGAAAAATGCAGGCAAATTTTGATGGAAGTAAAGAACTTTTCTGGAATTAAATAAGGAACCTCAGCCAAGTGAACGGAATTGTGATGGGCCACTCGGGCCGTACTGCTCTGTGAATCTGCCCCACAGGCATCAAGGCAGCTCAGAGACCCAAACCACACTTTGTTATAGTAAGCTACTAAGCAGGTCCTGAGAGTAGGTTTCATAGGAAGATTTTCCCATAGGAGAGAGAAAAGGGGACTGGTAAGCTGGCAAGGCCAGACGGAGTCTTGTACAACGTGACTCTAATGGAGGAGGTGTGATGGTTAGCAACGAAGCTGCATCTAGACAGTTTACACATCTCTCTTTGCCAAGCAGTTTAAAAAGTCAAGTCACTGGGTTATCAGCAGGGAGGGAGTGGGTAATAGAATGCATTTACATTTGCAAAGCTAGACTGGAAAAAAAGAAAGTAAATAATATTGTTTTTTCTTTAAAAAAGGGGGAAAAAAACAAGAGAGGTTCTTACACTGTCTTTCACCAAATCTTGAGAAGCTCCTGTGACATGAATTAAAAGCAATGAAATGACTTGGGATGAAACTGAAGTGAGAAAATGCTAGAAGAGGTACTTAATAGATTTGTATAGAAATGCTAATGGCATGTTGAAGAGTTGCATTGAAATAAATGTTACAACTGTTAGCGTGTTGCTCCCCCCCCCAAAAAAAAATTAAAAGGAAAGGATAAATGCTGTATGTTCAAATACAGTAAGACTGCAGGTGTAAACAGTAAAACTGAAGAAATGTTAAATATGGATGAGGCTTGCTTACTTATTTAATGAATCTGAAAACTGCATCTGCACTTGGTTGGTAAGCACTATTGTTGCTTTATGCAAAAGAAAATGTAACAACAGTGAATGCAAAAACTACAGGAAAATTAATTTAATTAGTTGAGAAGATATTTAGAAGAAATCTGATCGAAAAGGGTGTAAGACATAGCAAACATAATTTGTGAAGTGGCTTTAGGCTGAACAAGGGCAATTCAGACCAGGTATTTGCTGCTAGGCATATCACTGAGAAATGTATGATGTGGAAAAGTAAGTTTCCTGTATATTTCTTGATTTAGAGAACTCTATGATAAAAATAATTGGCTTCCATTGTGGAACATCTTGCACAAATATGGAATTGAAAATTGGTTGCTGAATGCTATAAGAGCCATACTTGATGAAAATAAAGCCCACATGAGAATGAATGGATGCGTAGCGAATGGTTCATCACTGAGTAGGTAGTAGTGGAAGGCTATGCGATGTTCCCTTGGTTGTTTAATGTATTTGTGGATAAATATATAAAGAAAGCTTATAGTGATGTTAGAGATTTGTGGGATGGGGATGGAAACGTGTACGCACTTTTGATTATAGACACCATATTGATGGCTGAGAACCTGAATGGTTTGCAGTGAGTGTTTGATAGATTGTGTGATATAACATTGCGAAATGATGATATAACAAAGACCAAAGTAGTTGTGTTTCATACAGAAAATGGAATGAATGATTGCAGGTACCGTATTTTTCCGACTATAAGACGATACTTTTTTCTAAAATCCTTACCCTAAAAATTGAAGGGCATCTTATTCAAGGAAGTCAGCCGAAAATCGCGCGGTGGCAAAACTGCCCATACTTTGTCTCTGCAGAGAGGCTTCCTCCTATTGCTAGCCTCCAATCACGAGTGAAATAGCTTGTCTCCCAAACAGACTTCCTCCAATCACGAGCCTTATGTAACTGATGTCAGCTGATGCTGAACAAACCAATTAGAGGAAGGCTGTCTGCAGAGAGAAGCTATCGGCAGTTTCACTCGTGCTTGAGTGTAATCAGTTATGCAAAAGAGCCTGGAAACAGAGCTGCAGAGAGACGGTTTGGACCTCCTCCCACCGAGTGTAGCAGGTCAATGTTAACTAATTACTAAATAAAAATGTGTTCTGCACTATCTTTAAAATATTGATTTCTTAATTTGGGGTTGGAAAAATGGGGGTCGTCTTATTGTCAGAAAAATACAGTAATACATAAGTGCAACCCCCCACCCCCACTGCAAGTATATAAGCCTGTATATCTTGTTAGAATATTTACTAAAGGTGAGGAAGTGAAATCAGGAATGTTAAGATGTGGGAGTGGTGATAGAAATATAGTGGGTAGTATGCGATCTGTAGCAAAGAACAAATGTTTGTAGAAAGAAACAATAGTTCAGTTGCATGTAACAGTATGCTTTTATCTGTGTTATAGGGAAGTGAGAGCTGAACATGTTAGAAGAAACCATAAGCTGTATGCAGTGGGAATGAGATTCTTTAAAAGTGTGTTTATTAAAACAAACAGAAAGATAGGGAGATGAATAAACTAGCACAATACAAATTGGTTAAGAAGAACGACTGGGAGATGAATAAACTAGCACAATACAAATAGGTTAAGGTGGGTTGGTCACGAGGATTGAATTGCAAAAGAAGTTTTTGAACAGCCTCCTCTCCTAGATCCAGCTGGGACCCACCTTGGCTTCATGCTAGAAGGCCATCCATAGGGCCTTTAAAGGACAATTACTGCTGCTATATATGTTGGGGCTGGCATGTATGGTTTTTTTAAAATGTGATATTAAACCTAATTAGACGGCAATCCCACTGAAAGAAAACAGCTTTTATATACCATTTAAAAGCCCATTAAAGTAGCCATCAAGGAAATTTCTCAGGACAAGGAAGAATAAGACACCCCCTCCCTCCCCCCCCCCCCCACTTTCTACTATGCTCCAATTGGCAGAGACAATGAAAATTTATTGGACAATTTCATATATAAAACACAGTGGGGGCGTTCTTTCAGAAAAGTAGAATATGGTCATTTAAGGTTTAAAGCATAAAAACAAAGAGATTCTGAGAAAACGTTCAGAATTCTTTTGGAATCACCATTTTCTTTTGAGAGAAGTTCTATAGAAAACATGAAATGTCCTGCTCACCAGATCCTTTTTTTTTTCTTTTTGCTATTTCCTCAGTTAGTTTTCTCCTATCATCTTCTTTCAGAGTCTGAAGTCTTTTCACGTTAGAAACTTGTTAAGCAACATGACCAGGCAACTGGCTTTGAAAAGCTTTGGCTTCTCAGCTGTGTCATTCTTTCGCTCTTGAATTAATTCTGCTTCACATAAGCAATCATTTTTCTATATGATCTTGTTTCACAAACATAAAAATATGATATAGTGATTTTAATTATTTTTTAGATTTCTGGTAAATATCAGTCTTTTAAGCACCAGGAGAAATATCTGTAAGCCTGAAAAAAATATTTTTTATTTGTTTTCAGTGATACTTCTGAATGTATTCCTCTCAATGGGAAAACGTTTTAAAAATTAACTTAGCAGATGTTCAGTTTCCCTCTTTTTTCTGGCGAGGAGCCAAAGGAAATGATGAAAGCTACCAATGATGAAAGCTTGAATATTCAATTATCTGAGAAAAAAAGTGTAAGCTTTTTTCCACCTTCTAGTTCCCCTTCCCTCAGCACTCACAGCAATTCCTACACAAATCAGAAACATGTTTAGGACATCAGTTTTTCTCAAGTGAAGCCCCACTGATAGTGAAACCTCCTGCAAAATATATAATATATATAATGTGTGATCAATCACAGAAATCACATCTATTTTTAACATTAAATATACCAATCCTGGCCACAGAATATTGCAAATAATTAATTGAAGCCAAGTTATACTGACAGAAGCTTCAAGAATTAAGGACTCTGCATATTAGAAATTTTCCTACACTACAGTTTGTGAGATCATGATCTAGTTTTCAGGCATTGAATCATGAGTTCCTAACTTTTTTGAGGTGTTGCACACACTTAAGAACATGTTATGAATACTCTCACAGAATGCTGGGAGAAGGGCTTGCCTTTAGGGGATGGGCTACCATAGCCAATATAACAAGTCTCAAAGTATCAGAATGCTATCCTGCAAGTTGCTTTCCACTAATCCTGAATACATTTGTCCTTTTTGTGATCACAGATAATTGAGATCTTAGAGCTCACTAATTCCAGAACTTGGTTACTGCAAGATCCACTAGAGCAGTGTTTCTCAACCTTGGCAACTTGAAGACGTGTGGACTTCAACTTCCAGAATTCCTCAGCCAGCAAGGCTGGCTGGGGAATTCTGGGAGTTGAAGTCCACACGTCTTCAAGTTGCCAAGATTGAGAAACACTGCACTAGAGTATCTCTGATAGATAACCATTTAGCCTTTGTTTGAAGAACTCCTATGAAATAGAACTCACCATGTGATGCAGCAGCTTGTTCCATAAGCTGACAGTCTGTACAGTCAAGAAGTTCTTCCTGATGTCCAACCTGAACCTAGCCTTGATGCTTTAATAGGTTTGGAAAAAAAGTGGAAACATGTTTAGATAGAACTACTAGGATCTACTGCTTGTATAGGTAAAGAAGTGACTTAACTTATAGCATTTGGCTACAGAAATATACCTGATAAGACTTTTAAACTAAGAATATCACCAAAAAATTTACTCCTATTTTCTCATAGTTCTTAGGAAAAGTTACCTGACATGTGACCACCAATGATAGAAGAGGAGGAAGAAAGAAAAAGTACATAGCACCATGTCTAATTTGTTAGATACTGCAGAGGGAGAAATAATTTTGCAATTACCATTTTACTGTGGCTACTGCACAATCTAGTTTGGTCTTTAAATGAGTCATGTACAACAGATTGCTATTTGTCATAACTTGTTTTTAAAGACATATGTGGGGGGGGAATCCTTAAATGCAATTCATTTAAGAAAAAGTCATTCACCTTACCATCAGCTTTTCAAATTTTCCTTAACACATTTGCTAGTTATTAAAGATAGCTGAGTTAGGAGTGGCACTTGTCACCCTGTATTCCAAAAATCCTTTTTCATAGGCAATTAATCTCTATGACAGCAGCAGATGGAAGTGCATTTGTCAAAAAAAGAAAAGCATACATTAAGACTCAGGCTGAAAAAAATTACAGATGGTAGGAATACTAATACATTCAGCATAAACTGAATGTCTCTGACTTGTTACCAGTGTTATATATTAATTTATAGAATCATGGAATCAGAGGGTTGGAAATGACCTTGGAGTGACCTTCTAGTCCAATTTTCTGCCCAGGGTAGGACTCTTCAGATCATCTCAGGCAAATGGCTGTCCAACCTTTGTTTGAAAACCTCTGGTATGGAGCACCCATGACTCCAGGAGACAGGCTGTGCCACTGCTTCGATTTGTAGTTGTTTGGTTCATAACTTGTATTTGTGAGAAGGTATAAATAGGAATGAATGAAAGTTAGAGCAAATGAGAATGATTCATAGCAGTCATAAAAGGGGCAAAGTTTTTTTTCTGGAAGATTCTAGCTTATGCAATTGCAGAAAAATATTAAAATGAAAACCTCTGTGAGAGATTGTGGGGAGGCTGGGAAACAATGGTGGACAAGTCAGTTGACAGCTTATTTTAGAAATGACACCTTGGCCCAGGTGTGGAGAAAGTTGGGGAGAACAACTCAGAGTATTCAAAAGGACTTGCCTTAATTAACTTATTCTAAGCGAGGCTGCGAAATTCCTCTTACAATTTCCAAGATTCTGTATTTACCCCAGACTAGCCTTAAAGACCACACACTGAAATCCATGTTGTCCTTGCTTGGTTGGACTTGCCCAGCTGCAGGGGGGCTCAACAGCCTGACTGGTAAATAGGGGTTTTGAAGGATTTTATTATAAGTGACAAGCAAAAAGATAAACTTTACTTGTTGGATATAAAAAAGAAATTTGATAAAGTTTTGAAAGATTTTTGCCTTGAAATGCAGATGACCAGCAAACTACCTCTGGGACTCTCTTTGAAGGGGTTAAAGAATATTTTTAAAAACGCAGGGAAGGAATACAAGGTTGCTTTGTTCAATCAGGGCTAAAAGAGGAAAATAGTTATATCTGGTTGCCCTTACTGGACTTTTGCTGACAAAGAATGATTGCTCAAGCATTTGGATTTTGTTTTTTTTACTTAAGAGGTGAGCTATGGGGAGAAGAGAGATTATGTTGTACTTAGAGATGGTGATAAGCTATCAAAATTGTCTTTACTTGCTAAAATGAAGGGGGAAGTTACTTTTTTCTTTTTCTTTTTCTCTTTTCTTTCTTTTTTTCCTTTTCCACCCCCCTCTTTTTTTTTGCTTGTTTGTATTTTTCTGTTTGTATTTTTTGTACTTTGTATTGGCCTTTATTCTTTTCATTTATAATTTTTAATAACATTATTGGAAAAAAACCCAAAATCTTGCCAGGAAAATTGCAGGGACTTGTCCAAGCATTCGCCTGAACAAGTGGTACTTACAACTGGTCCTCAGAGTTCCGGCCGTTGCAGCATCCCTATGGTCACGTGATCACAATCTGGGCCCTCAGCACCTGGCTTGCAATTATAACATTGCAGCATCCTGTGGTTATGTGGTTGTCATTTGCAACCTTCTTTGCTGGCTTCTGACAAGCAAAGTCAGTGGGAAAGCTGGTAGGAGGTTGCAAGTGGTGACCATGATGTCCTCACTTAATGACTCACAGTGATTCACTTAATGACAGCAATTGTGAGTGTTGGAATTGCTGTCGCTAAGCAGTACGGTCACATATCTCACTTTACAACTGCATCACTTAGCAACAGCAATTTTGGTCCCAATTGCCGTCGTAAACTGTATGGAGCCCAGGTTCACAGGAGCAGGCCCTAGTGAAAGGCTGACTTTTATACAGCAAAAAGTCAGCAAAAGTTCAGAATCTTCCTTTGGCTGTATGGGCATAACTAATTCTAACATCAGTCTAAGCCAGTGGTTCTTAAACTATTTTACCCAATTACCCCTTTTCCTGGTCTTGAATAGCATCATTATCCTACAAAAAAAAACAGACTGTTGTTTTACACAAGCATCCCCCAAATTGGATCCTCGACTCACAAAAAAGCAATTACAAATTGCTCCATTACCCTCAGGATATGCTCTAATTACTTTTTTGGCAGTAATTACCCCCAGTTTAAGGACCACTGGTCTAAGCTTAAGCAGAATCAGCAAAGCAGAAGGAAAATCCAGGGAGGCCTGAATAACTTCCAGCAGATCTTCCTGCTGCATAAACAATTAAAGGGAAAAAATTAAAAAAACATTAATGTATGTGGGAATTTTTTTTTCCCCTTTGATATTTAGGAACTATTTCCTTAAATCTTATCCTAAACAAGGTTATCACTCTCCAAAATTATGTCTCTCCTATGACTTGAAATAAAGTCCAGGACAAGCCAGCTAAACCTGAGGCATAATATTTTAAAATGTGACATTATTTTAAAATATAAGAATATGTGAGGCTGCATTCTTAGAACTGTGAAGGGTTTGTGGTCCCTATTTCCCCATGTGAAGACATAACACATGAGAGGAGCTTGACTCATCATTGCTACTCTAACCAATTTTGAGCAGCCCCCTGCTCCGCCATCATGTCCAAATCAACCTGGTTCCAGGTGGTCCCCTAATCCTTGGAAAGGATTTTCAGAAAGTGCAAGTAGTTGTATGGAAACAGATAACCCTTTGTGAGCTTTTCCATTTACAGTTTTTAAAATCCATACCAAAATAATAAAAGGATAATTTATACATAGTTATTACATTTTAAAACAAGTACACAGAATGGATGGTATTAAGGATTTTAATGGAGATGAGCAACCTCTTCCCTGAGATTCATTGTGGCATGTTATTTAAATCACAACGCAACAAAGAAGCAGGGGTGAACATTCTTAAAACTATTCTAATTTCAAATCCATTGGAACATTATTGACAACTGATGGTGTAAACATTTAGGGAAACAGCAGAAAACAAATATTTTGATGTCGTGGAAGTATGTAGGTACTTCTACCTCCACCTACAGCAATGCTCGATTAGCTTTTTTTGGTAGGATATATTAAAAACTAGCGGCAGTGATGACAACTGAAATATCCTTATAGCTGAATGCAATCTTTTCTTTCTCAGCAGGAATAACATTGTAATTCTGTGTTGCCTACTTTTCTTCTTATGCTCAGAAAAAAGTAAATAAAAACACAAGAATTACAACACACTCCAATCTTATATTGAATAGTGTATTATATTACAATGATTTTTTTTCTCATGTTGGAAATATGCTTGGGAGGGAATTCATCTGTGTCTTGGTAACTTTAGTTGACTGAAGCAAACTTTTACAAATAAGTTATGGCCACAAAGGGGGACGCGGTGGCGCAGCGGCTTAATGACGCTGAAAGTGCCGGCCAGAAATGGCTGAAAGCTTCAGCAGTTCGAGTCCAGGCTCGCGTTAACAAGGTGAGCTCTTGTTTCTATACCCGCAGCTTCTGCCAACTCAGCAGATCGAAAACGTACGTGAGTAGATAAATGAGCACTCTTACTCCGGTGGGAGGAAAAATGCTGGCAGCGGCTCAACAGAGAGATGGGACAAGTTGCCGGTAAAAAGCGCGAAACCGCGCTTGTCCGAAAAAGGGGTGCGAAGCAACGGAAATCCCGCCTCCTGTGCTGCCAGCTGGGCTGACGCTCTAGGAATTAGGCTCTGGCAAAGTCTAATTCCGAAACTAGAAAGATGCAATTGCCTTGAAAACCGCTAGGGGGCGGTCACTGCAGGGTCAGTAATGACTGTTAAGCAGATTATAAAAAAAAAAAAATGGCCACAAAATGAAAATTTTATGGAGCATTCATTTATGGAACAGTATTTCATGCACTGACAGAACTGCTCTGTTAGAAAACAAAGAATGCATATTCCTTGCCATCATTTATTCCTTATTTATTTCACCTTAGAATCAGGCTAAGGGCAATGAGTTTTCCACCTATCCTCAAAACAAGACTATAATGGTCATATCTAGAAATGATCTTGAAACAACAGGAATTAGACAAGTTGTTCTTTCTACAATTGAAGTAATGTATTTTCCTAATTTATTAATAAAGTTGTAAATCAGCTTTGCCACAGAGTTCAGAAACATACTTGCCAAAACAAAGATTGTGCTACATATGATGGAGTTTATCTTGTTTCAGACTGATTGTGTCTCATTATCTGTTGTGCTTCCTCCATTCATCTCTGGTGCTCCTGAATCATCCTGGTTTCCTCTGCCCACAGTCTGGGGTCTTGACTGATCATCAGTTGACTTTGCACTGTTTACTGATCTTCCAGCAAAGGTTGCAAATATTCATGTGAAGCATATTCATAGGATCTAGGTGTTTTTGATGGAGGAGACTGTGGCTTTATTGGTGCGAGCTCTGGCTGCTTCATGCTTACATTACTACATTTGTCTTCTGGTGGGTATTCCTGATTTCTCTGTCTCCTGATCCTAGTTAAGAACAATAATATTTAGGCTGTTCTGGAGCTTCCATGCTATTCCCATGTTCCATTACATCACAGGGCTTTTCGCTGGCTCCTGATTTGAGCTAGAGTCTTCAAACACTTGGTCCTTGTGTTAAGAGCCCTCCAGTAATTGTCTACCCTTATTTCTCTTTACAACCATTTTGTTCCTTTGAGCAGGGTCATCCTTCTGTTCCTCATTCCAGGAGCAGAATGTCTCTGGGCTTTCAGGGACTTGGCCCTGTGACTTTGGAGTCAGCTTCCCCGTTCATTTCTGTGAAAGCTTGATGATACTGAAAAGATGTTTAAAGACCTTTTGGATGAGTGGGATTAGTGCAGGGCCTGGTTATTTTACTCTATTCTCATTAAAGCTGGTATTTTTCAGTAAGTATTTTTCAATGTTAATTATGGATGGATGTGTGCTCTGCAATATTGTAGGATGTTCCTTAAAATATATATGGCTGTTGTGGATGCTTCTAACTGTAAAGTGAGATTTTACTGTGTTGGATGTTAAGTTGTGACCTAATATTATCGGATGAAATTGTGTAACTATTAATCTTTTGATCTATATCACACCTTGGTAAAGTAATAAAGATACTATTATTATTGTCATTATTTTTCATAATAGGGCTGAACATATATTTTTCTCATAATTTTTCATGAAAGAAAAATTCAAGATGCCATCTTACCCGGCACCTTAATTTTCTGTAATATTACAAGTCCAAAGTATCATATTCTCTTATCTGTATTCCAACAAGCTTTTATTATTTTCTTATATTCCTATAAAATAGCAGCACTTTGCTTCTTTTAAAGGCTCTATGTTTTCTCTAGCAAGATGCTGCAATTTTGGGGAAAATGTTTGTGAGGCAGTTGTTCAAAAAGAAAGAGCACCTTTTATAGCTTTTAGTATAGTTGGAAGCACCTACAAACTTTTGAAAGTCAGACATTATTTCAATGCCAAACATGTCATTAAAAAAAAAATACTAAAATCATGCAAATTGGTAGCAGTGCAATTATGAATTTAAAGTCAAGAGGCTGCAATCCTCTATAAGGAAGATAGACAAACAGAGGAGAATTCAACAGCTTTCAAAGGCTCTGCTCTGCAGATAACCAAGTTTGAATCCCTTTAGTTGCAGTTGGGTTCTAGGGAGTAGTTGGGTTTGTTGTTGCTGTATTGGTCTCCCTGCCATGCAATAACTTCTTGCTTGAGCTCCTAGATTCCATCACAGGGTTGGTAGTACTGTATACAAGGTTTTTATTTCTTGGGGTCTTCAGTCTGTCCCATGGTGTGAAGTCTGGGACAGCCCTGGAGTTCATGGCCACTACAGCAACTGTGGACCTGACCCAAGTCATTGGAGCCCAATAAATATCCAGGGTCGCACACTAGACCAGTTTTGTCTCCAGGCAATTGTGATATGATCTGGAAGTGAAGAATATTACCATCAGTCCTTTGCCATGTTCAGATCACTGCTTTTTGGCTCACAGGTGCTGCCCCCCCCCCCAAATACAGGGAGGTAGGACCTATTAGATCAGTCTGCCCCAGGTGATTAATGGACCCTATCAGAGCTTGGGTTTTCCCCTGAGGATCTGATGGGTGCTGCCTGGAATAAGTATGTGACAAGAGCCTTGGATCAGCGTGCTGCTATGTAGCCTCTCACTGTATCAGTCCTGAGGTGTACCTTGGTTTTCTGAAGAACTGCAGGAGATGAAATGCCAGATGAGATGGCTAGAGCACCATGGGAGGAAGATGAAGAGTGCAGCTGACTGAGCACAAGAAATAGTCATAACCTCCTTAAAAGCAGAAAAAAAAACAGGGATGGGGAAAGGACAGGACAGCAACACCCCTCTCCCTGAATTGTGCTGAATGAATCAATGTAGAAAATGTTCTACTCAGACTTAAAAATAGCAACTCTTGTCCACTTGCTTTTCTGGGATGCCAGGCTTGGCATGACAGTGAATAATACTCATTCCTGTCTCCTTCCTTTGATCAAAGAGTTTTGTGGGTTGCTTGGAGGGTTGGCATAGCTGGTTGTGAGCACGGCCCATTCAGGGAAGGACCTCTCAGTCACTGGCTTTTGGGGGCACTAAGTTAGATAGAACACAATCTAGGCAAGGCTTGGAAGAATGCTCACTGACTTATCTTGATCAGATGGTATGACTTTGTTGCTTCTGATCAACATGTCCTGGATATTGACAAGACACACTGGCAAAACCTGGCTTCTTCAGGCAGGAGTCAGTTATATCAGACTAGATGGCAATACTCTGTTAGTCAATAGAAGCAGTAGAAGCAAAGCCACAGAGGTTAAGCAAGCCACCAAAAGCTGACATAGAGAGTTAAATATAATCTCCACATCGCTACTCTTAAAGGCAGTAAATGTTTGGACCACTGCCTCTAAGTTTTACCCTGATAGCCACTCCTTTGCTGAGAGACTGAAACCCCTTAAACCTTTGGAAATAAGATTTGGTTCAGGAGTCTGTAGTGGACTAATCACCACTGAGCTTGTATTCAGAATGCTGAGAGCTGAGCTGAACTATAAGTTGTATTGACAGAGCTAGCACAGAAATGTACCTTCTCATGTGCTGATAGAATGCTAAAGTGAAAACTTGTGTTTGGCTACAGGAAAGAAAATGAGAAGTGAGGAAGCAAATGAAGGCCAAAGCAATGTTAGTGTGGCCACCCCACAAACTCTGATAGTTTTACCACCTTGTTATCTGCCTATCTGTCATTTCCTCAGGTCAGTCTCAGAGAACCTATCATGCCATTCAACCCTTACTCAGTGTTCTCACATACACAGGAGTTGCAACATTCTATATTATCTGTAACAACTCCAGAAGCAGAAGTAAGCCATACAATGTGTTTGTGAAGTTTCATCTGATGTAACTTGACTTGTGAATCTGTTTCAGTGAGGTGATTCAACCAATGCTTCATCAAATTAAAACACTCCTTTAAAGCTTTGCTACTAAAATCCTACTTAATATCATTCCCCAAATATCCATTCAATTATAATAGACACTGGCAATATAATCAACATAGTGTAATTGATTTTAAAAACATTTTATCTATTAAATTAATTTTAACTGGTTTATTTATGTCCTATAGTTTGGCACTAAGATTTTAATTTTTTAGAAGCTTTTCACATTCAGAGAAAAGGGTTTTTGTTGCATTTTCTGTCAGGATACGATTGAAACATCTCTTCCAAAGGAAGGAAGAAAGTTCCTTTGGAGGAAAGTTACTTTCCTTCTATTTGCAGGTGGATAGAGCAAGGGTTAATGAAGCAGCAACCAGTTCCATTCATGTTTCTATGGGAGTAAGTAAGTTCCTCTGAACCCTGCAGAAGTTACTTCCAAATAAACAGATAGAATTGAACTGCCTATAACCATCAAGATTACCTTATATAGAACATCATTGCTCATGTCACAGTACTCAGATGTGATTCAGGAAAGACAGTGAAGATGCCACAAAAAAATAACATAATTCAGGTTTGTTTTTGGAATTATCTGAAGTTCCGTATGTCAGCCTTGATCTTTTCAAGATGAACAAAACTACTCAGTCTCATTTTCCAACTGTTCTTTTCTCATCATCATCAGCAAATAAAAGTAAAAGTATGACCATCAACCTCTTCATATAAAGCATTTGTTAATTTTTAAAATGATGACAAATGAAAGGAAAATATACACTTCAACAATAACAAAACAAATTTATCTTCATTTTTAAGCAGACATGAGTTTCCAAAATGTTGTTGGTCTATCATTACAGCATTTTTCTATTCCCCTCCCAGCTTCCTTCAATTGTTACCAAGGAAAAGTAATATTAGCTTTTGACTGATAGTGCAAACAAAAATGTTGGGGAGCTTGAGATCAATTTAAAAATATGCAGTTAGAACAAATAGGTGATAGTAGGTGTGGAAAAAATTAATAATATAAACTTACACCCCAACTGCTCCTAATTTATTAAGCCATGCCATTTTTTTCTGGGGGGTGTTGTGCATTAGATATTAAAAAGGAGCCTCCACCCACATGCTGAATTAATCATGCTATACTCACAAACTGCATAATTTATCTCTTAATTGTGCTATAGCTTCTTCATCTCCTTTTTTGTCTGATAATTGGATAACAAACTTTAAAACAGAGTAAGAACATTTTTCTTCCATGGATATTTTTTGGTATTTTCAGAAAGATAAAAGATACGTATCTTCATCAGTGGTTGCCATGGAAATGATTATGCTGACCCAGATGATTGCAGCTTCAGAGAATGACTAAACTGCAGAGATGCCATGCTCTAAAGAAACAAATATCTCACTCTCACTTTTCTATTTATGGATAAGTGTCTGGGCAATAACAAGATAAGCCTGAAAAGCTCTGAAGAAGGATGGTGGCTTATGCTAGCCTTAAATACGAATGTGTGTGTGTTTGGAATGAGAAGGAAAGGGATGTTGCACCCACTATGAACGGAATCCTTCATTTGTCATGCAAAAGAAGCACAATCTACAATCTATTTTCACAGTCTGCACTTCTCAACTGCATAACAGTGAATTTTTAAAATTTCTTTTTAATAATGAAAGTTGGTTATTTAGATATAGTATTGCTAGAACCAGTTTGGTGTAGAGGCTAAAAATACTAGCCTAGAAACTGGGAGACAGTGAGTTCTTGTGCTGCCTGCTGGGAGACTTGGGGCCAGTCACAATCTCTTAGCCCTAGGAAGAAGGCAATGGCAAATTGCTTCCAAAAATATTGCCAATAAAACTGCATGGACTTGTCCATGTGGTTGCTAGGAGTCAAGCTTCACTCAAAGATTTATATGATCTGAAGAGAAATCAGAGTAGATTCTGGTGACAACTGCATATTACACTCCAATGAACAGTGATAATGAAAGAAGCAGGAATGAGTTTTGGAAAAAGTCCTTTGGAATCTGATCACTCACACTTCTGGAGAAGATGGTGGACTGAAGATGGCTCCGTGAAAAGTGGAGCTGACTGAAGATGGCTCCACAAACAGGGAGCCGACAAATAGATCAGCTCCTTTAACCCTCTCTGGACAAAGAGAGGATGTGAGATCACCCAAGTTGTTTTCCTTACGATGGCGGTCTCTGGAGGGTGGGAGAATTGGGAGACGAGGGAATTTGTCATAATTGCTTCAGATGCAAACAGAGCCTTTTTAAAGGACACTAACTATGTTAGAGCCAATCTGTCACCTATATGCAGATAAATTCAGGTGAACATTTATGCCCTACTGAATCAGTGAGACTAAACTGACCTAAACCCAAGACTTTGTCATTATAAGTTATAGTTCAGGGCAGTAAGGTGCAATTTTCTTCCATTAGAATGAATGAACTCTCTGGCTGTCGTTGAGATAAGAGGCACCTGCTGTTGGTTTTGTACTCTACGCCTAGAAATATAGAGTAAATGTAATGTATTGTTGATATTTGCTTTTTCTCTATTTTTTCAAGTCTAGAAAACTAAATTCTACACCATTTAAAACATCAAAAAGAACCCCAGGATGTACATGCTTATATAAATATGTAATAAAATATAGTACTTCTGTGCTTAGATAAAATAAAAAGTTATCCTTGTTTGACATTGAGGTAGGTATCAGCACCTCTCATACAGGGACAGAACTCTTCATTCTCCATTAAATGTCTCTCTTGTTGGCATTCTTTCCTCCATGAATTTCATTATTTTGCAATGAGAAATTTCAGTGAAAGGGAGAGGGAGAGTCTCCACTTTGGTTTCAGTTGTCCAAATATGTAATCCCCATAAGATATATTTGATCCACAGACCAGAGTTTTCCAGGATTGCTGTCAAAAAGAACATTCAATTCAGGGTTTGTTAGTGCTTAAAACAGTTTTCCAGGATAACATAACAAATGTAGATGTTCAGACTATCTTCTGTAGAACATCTACAGAAGTAGACCACTGGATGGCTATAAAGTGATACCACTGGATCAGAACTTTTGGGATCTTTTTGATTGGGACAATATACAAAAGTTGTAATAAACAGAATAAGTTTAAGGAGCCATTCTGCAGACTAAGCGAGAAGACTTCTTGCAGTCTGCCTGGCTTTTGAAAGCAAATGAAGTAACACATACTACTATCTATCGATAATGCTTTCCATAAGTCTACTTAACCTACTAAAAATACTTAACTGCACTACTGAATATGTGTTTGGTAGGCCTGCCTAATGGAGCCCTGAAATTCACTTTCTTGAGTCAGAGAAACTGTGATTTCCTTCAACAAGGAATTGCTCTTCACTTTGCAGCCTCTTCTGGTTATTTCATGAGGTGGTAGAAGCTACGGAGGAAAGTGAAGTGAAGCAACATCGTCTTTTTTTCACTCTTAGAAACAACAAGGTTGCATTTCTTTTGTTCAACAATTTTGACAGGGGGGCTTCATTCAAATTATTGTTGAAGCAAAGGACCCACTTGGAGATTGTATAACCCTAGAGTATAGTATTACAGATGCTCTAAGAATTGATATCAATTAATCCTATTGATATTAACTATTGTAATGTGCTCTACGTGGGGCTGCCCTTGAAAAATATCCAGAAGCTTCAGTTGGTTCAGAATGTGGCAACCTGCATAGTTTTGTGCAAGCCTAGATTTGCACATGTGTCACCTCTCTTGCAGAAGCTGCACTGGCTGCTGATTTGCTTCTGGGTCCAATTCAAGGTGCTGGTTGTCACCTTTAAAGCCCTACATGGCTTGGGGCCAGGTTATTTGAAGGACCACCTTTTCCCAGTTTCATCTGCCTGACCCACCAGAACAAGGAGGCAGGGTATGTTACAGGTCCCCTCTATTAAGGAAGTCCATCTAGGGGGACCAAGAAGAAGGGCCTTCTCCATGGTGGCTCCCTCCCTGTGGAACATCATCCTGCAGAGGTAAGACTGGCCCCCACCTTAATGCTCTTCTGCAAGGCCCTGAAGACATGGTTGTGCCAGCCTGTCTGGGGATCCCAGGTCGACCCGGAGCCCATCAAATGACTAGTGTAAATGTATTGTCGTCGCCAGGGGGGTGGGGGATGGAGTGGGTTTTGTATTGGGATTTTTATTGTTGTAAGCCACTCAGATCATTGTGAGTTGGGTGGCAATAGAAATTGTTTAAATAAATAAACAAACAAACAAATAAAAAGTAAGTAAGTAAGTAAATATTCCCTGCACTAATGTGCAAATTAGACCATAGTTTTGCAGTTTTTCCAAAATATTGCTATATTCCTTTAAAAGCTCATGGAAGTCTTATGAATTTTAGTGCAAACATTTCAAGGTTGTACACGATAGCTAGCAGTTGCAAGATGGTTCAAGGACTGCCATATAATACATCTTTCTTCTCCTTACCTTTTGTGCAAGTAAGAGCTATTGCAAGTGGTTAGTAATCTCAGCTGCTCCTATAACATACCAAATGTGGCTATAAATGTCACCTAAAACAATTATAATGATGCACCAATACTCCCAGGGATACTGTGTGTTTCCTGTGCTTATGTGCAGATCATACTTCTCTTTTTTACAGGTTTGTTGAATAGATTAGCTCAATTGTGTACTGAAATTACTTTAAAACTTGAAGTGTTGTATAAGTGCTACTAATTATTTCTTGTGCCCTTGGATAGTCTTTTCAGAAGATCCACTCATGCCATTATCTTTCTGTAATGCAGATAATATACAGATAAACAGAGCCTGTAGTGTAATACACATCCAAATTAACACAGCATTACCCACTCCTTTTGTGACTATTCTAAAGCTCATATCAATATGTTTGGCCCAGTTTTGTGGCAGAAAATACCAGAAAGTTTGCTGATTATGCAAACTAATCAATTACCATCTGGTTGCTTTCAAGCTGACCAATCCATTTTTGGTCTCATTCTCTATCTGTGGGTTCCTCCCACATTCATCTGAACCTAAAACCGTCCTGGAACTGGAAAAAACCCCCTTTGTCTCTGCCAGAACAAATGACAGAAAGATCTTGCTACGTCTTCATTCTCAGATACTCCACAATCAATCTGTTTGACTCCTGTAAACACAGATCCTTTGGAAATTATCTTGAATTAGGGTCTGAACACATGCATAGAAGTGAGCAGTCTTCAGAACTGGCTGATAGGAAGGGAAGGAAATGCATTTAAATGGGTGAAAAAGATCCTTTAAAAACCAGTGGGGCATTTTATTGCTGATCTGAGACTGAGAAGAAAGAAGAATGGGAAGAGAAGTAAAGTTAAGTGAGTCCTTGAATGAACTAACTCCATGGAGGAAATGAAGTGGCAAGGAAGGAGCAAGAGGAAAAACTTGAGAGGACAGAGAAAACATTGTTGCAGTTTTATGGTTCCAGGAAAAGACAGACCCTACATTCACACTCCTGCACACTCTGAAGGGCCTTCTGGAGAATGAATCCAAAGCCCTGCAGAGCCCTGGTAAATACAGCATGTGGATGGTGTGGTAAAAAAGCCTATGGAAAGCACTATCTTAATTTTTCTTTTCAGGGATTGATCGGTCATATAACATTGAGAACAAGACTTTCCTTGCAAGCTTTCAGTATTGCTCAAAACTATAATGTCTTCTTGGATAAGCAGATTTGGAGAACATGCATATGTTTGTTTAAACTTGAGCAATAAATTAACTCTGCTAAGAGTTAAGTGATTAAAACTTCATTTTGCTTTAGATTTATAGAGGATTTCCAATATCTTTAATCTAGACCTGCTTTTGACAGGTAGCGTGGAAATATTTTTTTTCAGTTCTGGTAGTTCTTTCCTGTACAATTTCACAGTCATCACAGTGTATTAATATCTGATGTTTTTCTAATCTACATCATATTCCTCCATACCAGCATTTAACACTGATGATTCAGCTCCTAAACGTACCATACAGCTAGTTGATTTATGCACTTTCTACTTGGCAGTCCAATTCATTTGTACTCTTCATAAACTCATAATAAAAATCAAGATTATTATTCCAGGTATCCAACTCTTTCAGACATAACCCTAACCCTGCTGGATCAGCCCAAGTTTTATCTTAGTTCAGCATTTTGCTTCTGACAGTGGCCAACTACCTTTGAAGTGTGCACAAACAGGAAAGAGATGTAATCTTCTCCCACTGTTGTTCACTTGTAACTGCTGTTCAGACACATGTTGCATCCAACATGGAGGCAGCGCTGAATCTTAAAGACCAGTACCCCTCTGATACACTTGTCCTCCATATCCCCTTTTGAAGTGAGCCAAGTAAATGTCCATCATCACCACTTGTGGTAATACACCGCAGAGTTAATAGTGTGCTGTGTGAAGAAATGCTTCCTTTTGTCTGTTTTAAATCTTCCAATAAACTTCATTGGATGGTCCCTGCTCCTGTTTTGAAAGGAAGAAAATCTTTTCTCTGCACAGGTTCTCCATGCCATATATGATTTTATACACCTCAATTGTGTTATGTTCCCCCTTTTTTTCCCTAAGATAAAGAGTCCCAACACTCCTTTTTCTCATATGAAAGATGTTCAAGCCCGCTGATTATTTTGGTTGCCCTCTTTGGCAGGCTTTCCAGCTTCATTATAACTTTTTTTTAAAACGTGGCGGCCAAAACTGTATACGATAGTCTGCCGTACATGTGCCATTGATTTATATAGGGGCATTACAATATTGGCTTATTTTTGGAATTCACCTTCTTCACACAACTACCTACTGAAATGATATCTTGATTGTGCTAGCCATTATCTCTCCTCTTTGCCTCCTTGATTGATTTGAAAACTAATTAAACCACTTCCAACTTTCGTCCTATCCTTCAAAATATTTCCTGAAATATCAAAACTTTTCCAAACCAGATGCTGCACAGCACTTACCAACTTTCTCTCAAGAATCAATTTAAAAGCTGCTCTACCACCTTCTTCATGTTATCTGCTAGTAGCCTGATCCCATTTTGGTTCAAGTGGAGCCCATTTCTTTTATACAGGTTCAACTTGTTTCAAAAGCTCCCCATTGCCTAACAAATCTAGAATGCTCTCCCTGACCCCACTGTCTTATCCATGCATTAAAACCCAGAATCACTGGGTGGCATATAAATATAAATAATAACAACCACCACCTCCAAGCTTTGCAGGTTCAATTGGCTTCCCAATGTTACTGGTATCAACATGGGCTATGCCTGCTGGCTCTTCCTCAGTGCTTTCTAGCAGCTTATCTAGAAAGCACGTGACATCTGCAGTCAGGAAAGTCACCATTAATCAACACACTTCTTACCCATCTCTCTGTATTTCTAATAACTGAATTACCCACAACTAAGGCCCCTCACATCCCCCCCAAGAGAATCCTTGGCACTAGAGGGTATGGATTTTTTCACTCAAGGGCAGGGTCCTTCCTTGTCGACGAAATGATGTGCTCCTTCCCCAAGACTCTCATTCTCCTTGACAGAAAGGGAGCTATCATCCTGGGAGCGGGATGAAACTATCACATCCGAGAAAGTCTCTGCCTGCTCAAACATCTCTAGTTCAGGCACTCTGGTTTTAGGGAACAGACGTGCTCCCCAAGAGCCAGGAGTTCATTGCACTGAGCACAATTCCATGACTTATGCCCAACAGGCAGTTAGTTGTACTATTGACCCTATGCTGTGAACTGGAAAACACCCCATCCCCTGCTCTTTTCTACCCTTGTTGTTGGTAACACTGTATTCTTTTCTCTTTTCTACCCTTGTTGTTGGTAACTCTGTATTCTTTTTTAAGAACGGAAGGTTTACAGTTAGTCCCTACTTTAAATATCTACAGATCTTGGAGCCCTGGCTTGCTAATACACTAAGTAAACTCACATTAAAGTTTATTCCCTGGAGACAGGTGGTCAGAAGGAAAGTGACACATTCCCAAATTACTCTGGATTAGGTTTTTATTCTTCCTGTATGAACTAAAACTGGGCATTTTCACCGTATACTCTAAGTCAGCCATACTGGTAATCATGGATCAGAGGCTTCCCAATGTTATGGATCACAGATGTTCATCCTGTTCATAGCAGTAGTTTCCTGGTCTGTTTTTTCCTTGATGAGTATGTTGTCATCATTCTAGGGGCTGGCTGACCTTTCCTGTGCGTCTGTGTGTTTCATCTGGGGAAAAATGATGATATAATCAGTGTCACAGACACTGTACATGGGGTGAGAAAGCCTGAATTCCCCCCCCCCCCGCAAATCCTTTGGTATCCTTCTTTTTTTTTATAATTTTTATTAAAGAGATTTTTAACAAGATAAAACCAATACAAATTTAAGAAAAGAAATAGAGAAAAACAGAGAATAGGTAAGAAAGCAAATAAGAAAAAGAAAGAAAATAAGAAAATAAAAAATTGTAAAGAAGCAGTGATTATAAATGCATTTATATTTTACCCTCTCCCTCTAAGGTTACATCATAATTTCCTTCTTTCCATAGTCTACTTTTTCTAATCATCAAACCCATAAATCACAAGTTCATTTCCTTTTATTTTCAGCAGAAAGTCCATAAGGGGTTTCTACTCAATAATAAATGTAGTTATTGTCCTTTCTCTAATCAAACAAGTCAATTTTGCCATCTCTGTTAATTCTGTCATCTTCACCAGCCATTCCTCTGTTGTGGATATTTCAGTCTTCCCATTTTTGTGTGCATAACAACCTCACAGCAGTTATCGTATTCAAAAACAATGTTCCAAAACTCTTTTCTAATTGTCTACCCATTAGTCCTTAGAAATCCAAAACGTACTGATTATTGAAAAAGATCTGTGTCTTTCAGAAAAGTAAGTATATTCTTTTAAGTAACCATTTTTGTATTTCCATATATCTATAAGCTCTAAATTGTCCATCATATCAAAAAAGACTTTTGGCAGTTTACCTGGTGTTACCTTAATATTGCTCTCAGAGGTTCTATCTTTTGTGGACAGACCACTCCATTCCAGTCTCCCATTAAGCATCAATATTCATATAGTAAGTCCATTAATTTGTCCACAAGTCCTTCGTTACTTTGTCTTCATTTGGGGCATAAATTCCTAATATCAGAGTCTTTGCCTCATGTAGATTAACTTGCACCCCCACATACCTTCCACAATCATTGGTAAATATCAGTTCTGCTGTAGTTGGGGATTTATATACAAAACAACTCCATTTCTCTTTTTAGTGCCCACTGAAATAAACTGTTCACCTAAATTCTTGTAAATCAAACATTTTATATCCTTTTTTCTAATATGCGTTTCTTGTAGACAGATTACATTTTATTTCAGTTTCTTTAAATGAAATAATTTTCTTCTTTTTTGAGGAGCATTTGCTCCATTTATATTCCACATTAGGCTTTGAATTCCATAATTACACTAGAAATTTGGAAAAGTCAATACCTGTAGCACCTAACATAGTAAACTCTTCCTCAGTTTCTTGTTGTGGTTATTGCATAGTCCCTTCTGTCACCTCAATTTACATTTCTTTCATTTCCTCTTTAAATTTTTCTAAAAAAATCTTTCCCTTTTTGCACTGAATTCAAATGGAACCTCTGCTGTTTAACAGCAAAAATCACTCCTTCCAATTTATGCCATTGAAATGGTATATCTTTCTGTTTGAGTTTGTCAATCAAAAAAGAGATTCTTTCCTCGTGCACAGTATTCTTGTCAGAATTTCTTTAAGTACAATTACATCTGCATTATTAATCTTCAATTAGTAGTGAAATACTGCTGCAGAACCTGGTCTCTAGTTCTCTTCCTGACAAAGTGCACAAGAATATCCCTTGGCACATTTCTTAATTTTATAAATCATGTATTAACCCTATACACCTTGTCAATCTCTGCATCCATATCGTCTTCATTCTATTCCAGAAATTTGTTAAGGATTGAACAAGCTTTTCTCTGGTAACTTCACCAGGATCTTCTGGGACTGCTCTAAATCTCAGACAATATTCTTTTTCTCTCAGTTCCTATAGAGCCAGATTGTCTAAGACCTTTTCCATCTCTTTATTATTTCTGTCTTGCTTTCTAAAATTTCCACTTTGTCTTTAACTTGTTTGACTTCTCCTGTCAATTGTCCTACAGACTTTTCAGTTGTTTTAACTTCTCTCATTTCTTCTTTCATCTTTACAAATCTTTCTTCCATTCTCCTTTCAAATTCTGCCAAATCAAACATTTTTTGCAATGTTTCTGGAGTAATCCCCCCTTTTGGTTGGTTGCTTTAATAATTCTCTCCTCCCTTCACCAGGCTTTGCTGCTTTTCTGGTGGAATCCTTTGGTATCCTAATATTACCCCATGGAAACATATGAGAGAGAGCAAAAATGGAATGTTGTGACCACTTCTTTCCTGATCTATACCAGGAGGCCCAAAGGAGTTAATTACACAACAATTCCCCAGTCAGAGTTCAGATAATATACATAGCCTTGACACCAATTTTTAACCACAGTTAAATTCATGGTTTGAGTTTGCACATTATGTTAAGCCTATTCTGTAATGTGAATCAGGATACTGCACTGATTAGGTTATTTCATGTATTACACTAGTTAACACTTCTATGAGCAGGTGAATGCCAAGTTTCATTTTCCATTTTAAAATTTTGTTTAAAGTTCTCATATTCTATAGTTGATGACATATAATTTACAATGTACTCATTCTAAATACAAATTACATTTATTTCTGAGTGTGTGTACTATTTGAATATATCTATATTAGTCCCCAAAAGATGAAATGTATATTGTGGTGTTAGCAGATTTTTCATTTTGAAACATGAGCTTCTTTTTATGTACAAAATATATATCAATTATTCAGTCTTGTTTTAAAACAACAATTTTAGGGAGAGAAAAATGTACATTATGTTAAACTAAACAATACAGCAGACTCTTCTGCTGTCACTGCAGTTCTATTCAGGTGCAGAACTAAATTGGATCCAGTTACAGTCATAGGGAAAGAAACATTTTAATAAATTGCAAAATCTGCTTTTTCAGAAGTTTGCATAAAACATTTGGACTTTTGAGTACTTCACTGTTTATCTGAGATGAAAGAGTTATAATGCAGCAAACAAAAGCAACTGAGGGCCTATAAATAAAGTTAAAAACTTGTCAAGAATTAATTTTTAAAAACAGAGTAAGTTTGGACTATATATTAGTGAGAACAGGAGACTAAAGTCAAGCAGTAGTTTATATTAAAAAAAATTTTTAATATTTAGCTTAAGAGAATTAGATTCTGCACTAGCCACAAGTTAATTTTCAGAAATAAAGTTAACAACCAAAAACAGATAAAAAGCATTATGAACATGCATTCTTATGTCAGTAGGCTGTACCTGCCATTGTTACATATAGTATTAAGCAAGTGGTTACATATCATCTAGCTATCTTTGGTTAGCAAGTAAAGAATCATTCCCATCTTATCGGTACACCTTGTTATCTTCAATATAGCGGTATGTTAATATTACCAATCAGACTGAAAATTCTGTGTATGTAATCTAAAAGTTTAGATGGCAGTAAATTCAGTTACTATCTGCTTAAGAATTATTATGAAGAATACAGGTAGTCCTCAATTTACAACCACAATTGGGACCAAAATTTCCCAATTGTGTGGGTGGGGGACACTTACCCAAGTGACTTGTGACTTCCCCTGCCAGCTTCCCCATTGTCTTTGCTTGTGGCAAGCCAGCAGGGAGGGTTACAAATGGCAATCATGTGATCATGGGGTGCTTGGCAACTGGTTATAAGTGTGAATGGGTTGCCAACCACCCAGATCATGATCATGTGACCATGGGGCATTGCAACGGCTGTAACTTCGGGGACCAGTCATAAATCCATAACTTGAGGTCATAATTTGAGGACTACCTGTAATCTGCAAATTATCTAATTCAATACCCTGGGGAAACAACATACAATTTCCTGTAATCATAATAGTTCCTTAATTATCTAGTCCCCACAGAAAGTTAAAGAGCACAATATATTGTCCCTGCATTTCAATTGTAGCATTTCAGTGAAAGCTTCCCAGTTATTTAAAATTGTTAAAATATTTCAAATGTCCATTAAAATTAAAACACTTGTTAGTGAGTAAGTTAGCAATTAATATTTATTCAAGATGGGAGAAAGCATAAAAGCTTTCAATTACAGAAGCCTTCCAAATGTGATTTTTCTGTGAAAACGAGAAGACCTTCCTTACCCCATCCATTTAATCAGCTGAATAGTAATTTTCCACCTACTTTTATGCTGCTCTATATCCCATCTCTTAATCTCATTACTTTCAAATAAATTATTAAATATGCCAGGAAAGGAAATCAGACCAAGCATGGTTTCTCATCGTGGCTGAGCAGTTGTCTACGGGATGCCCAGAAGTGAAATAGTCCTCTGTTGCTTTTACTCTGAGAAAATGCTATCCAGAGGCATACTTTTCCTCATCGGCTTCCTCTACACCATCCATAATTACATAAGCCCTTTTGTCCACCTCTATTTTACCTTCACAAAGCTGTAATTATGCCAGATTTCTGCATGCCCCTCATTGTATTGATTGTTGTTTGGTACTTTTACAGATCAATTATATTTCTTCTGAAATGCAATAACAAGAACTGTGCATAACAATGGATATGTGTACAGATAAAGGCATTGTGTTATTTTGGATCCTCTTCTTACCTATGAGGGGGTGAGAGGGAAAAAGGAAGGGCACACCTCAGCCAGGGCAGGATGTCAAAGGAAATCCAGCCTTCTCCATTACTTGATATTAGGGCAGATCAATGTAAATCCAATCTGTTTTATTGCTTGCTTTTCATTTTCTGTTTTTTCCCCCCCTCCAGATTCTTATTTACAAATCTAGGGAAAAAGTCACTAGACAGGGCAGGCTGACATTGGTCTTACATCTTAAAGTAAGAGATAGGGTAGTTAATATTACTTTGGAACATAGATGGCCAAAAGCCAGAACCAAATCTTGGATTCAGTAAACTGATGAATTGATAAGTGTTTTCTTATATTTATTTGAATTTTGAGTGATATCCTCTCCTTTGCCATTCCCCATTCTCAAATTATACTGTATGCTGTACACCATTCTAAACATTGCACCTAACTCCCTTAATACACTCCTACTTGAAGACATAGAAAAAGATTTGGATCTACCCATTGGGTCAATTTCCATGACTACTCTCGGAGGACCCAGCTTAACAGTACGAGGGCTTAAGCTAGAGCATCTAATGTCCTAAAGAACATATTTTAAATAGGGGAAAGGATTTTTAGAACTGTACTCTTATTGGCACTTTGAATGCTTCTTAGACAGCATATGTTTTGTTTATATTTAGGTTTACATCCCATTCTTATGTTGTACAACTGAAGGCGACATGCAAAATGCTCCTGCCTATTTTCCCTGTAGAGTTGTCTGGGCTGAGAGATAGCTGGTCTTTGTGCCTAAGGAAGACCTAGGACTCACAATCTTCTGTTTCTAGTCCAGCTCCTTAACCACTAAACCAATCTGGCTCCATATATTTGTCTGGCTTCCAACTAATTGGTCTATTTTAACCAATTCAATAATGCCAACATTAAATGGATTTAAATTAGCAGTGCAGCTAGCAATGCCAGTATACTTTTCTTTGTTAGAAAGAAACTCTTCTCGGGTAATATTGTCACACTGATGCCATGTGTCCTTTATATTTGACTATATACACTGAAACAACTGCAGTTTGGAAAA
This sequence comes from Liasis olivaceus, assembly GCA_030867105.1. NCBI lineage: Eukaryota > Metazoa > Chordata > Lepidosauria > Squamata > Pythonidae > Liasis > Liasis olivaceus. The sequence goes on from CM061348.1 coordinate 51,068,860, forward strand.
AGTATTTTACTGCTTTTATTTTATCCTTCTGCATCCCAAGTGGGTATTCTGCATATGAATAATTGTAGTGGGCGAATACTATACAATACAGTGATTCACAGTATTGTATAAAAGGCAATTGTTGGCATCTACTGAAGAGCATGGTGTGATCTCATCTCCGCATGTATCATTTGCCTATTCATCTAGGATGGATGTCTTATATCCAAGGTTTAGTAAAGCATTTGCTTTTGTGCTTGCTCCACTATCAGATTTTAAGATGAAAACCAGAGCAAAGCTCCTTGATAACATGCATTTCTTATATTATCTCCTGCGGCACCTCCACACTGCCATAATTTCCCCTGTCCAGCCTCTCAAAAGCAGTCTGAAGGCCATCCAGACTATGCTTATCTTCACTGCTGCCATCCTTGGAAAACTGAGAACACCACAGCCAGCCAGTTGTTCTTAACAGCTGTCCAATGAGAGACGGCAAGGGAGGGCATTCAATCAGTGCTCCATCCCATCCCTTTTCTTCAGGTTGCCTCATGATTAAAAATGTGAAGGAAAAAAAGAATGGTTGCTATGGGAGGAGATTCAAAGCTGCCAAATTGCTCTCTGTTGCATCTGAAAGACCTACAGTAATTGAACCTCAGTAGAGATGGGGCAGGAACTGGGTCAAACCCAAGGGGCAAGTTGCTGCTTATGGTAAATCAGCCTTCCCATCATGTCTATAGAGCTACCACAGGAAATTACTGACCACTTTTTCTACAGAATCATAAAGATATTAATCACTGAATATTATTTTCATATACAGCTAAGACAATACAGACATAATTTATATTATTACTGTCATTAATCATCTACAAGGAGGCAGCTAGTTACATTGGAAATGTCAGTACTTGTATTCTAGTGCAACAGAGTACTAAGCAGTTTTTAAAAACCCATGATGTAGTAGTACTAAAATACAGTTTCAAATACAACTGAAGAAATATGGTATAATGTTTAGTAATAATTATTTCTTTAAAAAGTGTTTCTGTTTAATATGTAACTAATTATATCTGTTTAATGAGTGCAAACTTATTGTTTAATCTGTCAGTGCTTGAGCATCTGTTGAAACTATCTGAAAGTGCTTTTATTTTCAGCAGACACAGTGGGTTTTCATAACAACTGAGAATTCAATTATTGAGTGGTGAAATGATGAATTCAATAGCTTTAGTCTAAGTATGATGGCTGCTAGATTTGCATATTGCACTATATTGCATTTTGATGGTTTGTTAACTAGAGCAAAATTGACAAGGTTCACACATCACAATAAGCTGTAAACTAGGGCCAGCATTTTATCATGGTTATCATCATCATCGCCACCATCACCATCTTTTCCTCTGAGGACCACAGGGATGTGTGCCCATTGTGATGTACTTGAACTGAAAATTTTCAGTTTGTGTCTAACACACTTATTTTACACATTTTAATTAAAAATTAAAGAAGTGGAAAATTGTACTGATGAGTCTCAGCATCAAAATCTAGATGTGCATTGGGGAACCAGAAATGGGGGGTGGGGGGGAGGTATGATAGGGCTGCAGGCTGCCTATCCTCACCATAAATTATGGTTTATAAACTAGAATAGCTGCATTTGCCCCAGGTTCAAAGCCAAACTCAAACCAGCCACATTATGACTTATGGGCATATTGCAACCCTGTATCTGGATGCAACCACTAGCATCCCAGGGGTATATGTCAAAAAAGGCAAGACAACAGTTGTGACAGTGTGATTAAAACTCCCTTTTTACATGAGACGTATACGCATACAGAAGGGATGGGACTTCAATCATGCTCTATGGTCATCCTGCCTTTTTTAACACCCCCTTCACCCCCCACAAATGCTGATGGATCCAACATAGAGAAAATATGCTTTAACCTTGTAAGGAAACAGTATCTGCATATGAGCATAAGCCACTTTCCACAATCTAAGCAAAGAGCACAGCTGTTCTGCTCTTTGTTCTACAGGGACACTTCAGTTCATAATTTTGCTTCGCTGAAGTATTTTTCTTGAAGAAGACCTACCCTTTGAAGGTCTGCACATAATAGGATCAAATCACAGGACTTTCAGAGAAGAATATTTCCTATCAATGCCATCTAATTTTATCCAAACAAAATTGTTGTCACTTTTTGATTTTTTAAGAATCACAGTTTGAAAACTTCTGTCTTTGAATGTCTGCATGCTTCTGGCCTACAAATTTTAATCGATTTGGTTGAACAAATCACAGCCATTTCTGAGTTTCCAACACTAGTCAGTGGGTGGCATGAAACTTTGGGTCACAAAATATCCAGCTCTAACTTTTGCTCTGAATCAGCCTTTCATTCAATTTGCATCAGTGTACTAAACTCAAGAAATGCCTGTAGTTTATATGGTTATGCATGTATGAGACATTAAGCTGACTTGTTTATGTTATCATGCCTCATGTTAAAATTTTGTTTCTTCTTTCCTCTATGCAATTTTTTTCATCTGAATTAATTTATTTTGGCAAGTCTATGTAATAAATTCCAGTGGGACCAATTAAATGGCTTAAACAAATAGGAACTTCTTTCATAATGTAAGATTCAGATCATTACAGTGATTCAAAAACAAAACTCTGAAAGAACGCAATCTTTATAGCTGGCACTTTACATTTCATAGTATTTTCTGTATAATCTATCCCAGGTTATAATGTAGCAAAATGGGCAAAACGTTTGCCTTTTTTAGCCTTTTTTTCTTTTTATATAATGATATTGGGTTTAAGTCTGTGGCCACTGCTTTAGTTTTGGTTGCTATGGGGAGAGACTTCAGACCGACAGTTTTTAAAAATGGATAGGGAAAAGATAAATGGCAGTACGTTAAGAAGGGAGTAGAGCTCCAAAGTGAGAATCTTGTTGGTAATAAACCTGAAGGCTGTCAAAGGGAAGCAAGAAGCATTATGTTGCAAAGCAGACATTGATGTTTTAAGCAGACAGCACCAGAAGACATTAAGAGGAAGAGGGAAATAGTCCTTTAAGCAACTTAATGCCAACCAAGAAGCCAGGAGCAGCAGCATAAGATTACTGTAAACATCAATTTCAGATTGTGAGACATTCGTTGGAATAAAGGTCAAGGCAGTCTTATATAAGCATACATTCATTTCATATTTCCAGGTGCAAAGAATTCGTACTCCTCATGAACAATTCCCTTAAAAAATATTTTGCCCATCTTGTCTCTGGAGATGGTGTCGATACCATGGCCATGTGAAAGAATCCATGATATAATATTTCTGTAAAGAAATGGAGGATTTATCTTGACGGCAGGACCTCAAAAATTTAATCATGTGGAGACTACAAAGTTTCTTAACAATGAAGAGAGTTCCACAAATAGAACTTTACAATTTTAAAATGGAATGTAACTGCACCAACGATATTGCCTCGCCTAGGTACTTAATACATATCTTTTTTGTCTTGAAACATGACTATTTACAAGTAAGGGACACTGAAACCTAATGTCATGTGGACACCATCTAGGTCATTCCTTATCAAAGGACCAATTTACGTTCTATTTTCTGTTTGAGTAGAGTATTATATAGTCACAGAATATTTTTTTTTGACGTACTGGAAAATACTAGCCATAACAGCGCTATTACTTTTAACAGAATCATATAATTAAATCCCAGTGCATTATGCTAGAAATGTGTTGCATCAAATTTCCTTAATGCACAATCTTTGATTATTCAATTTAGTACTGCCACCACATGGTCCTTTAGTAGATTCAATGACTGAGCCATTTCCTGGTTTGCACAAAGAAGCTTCCTCAAAATTCTATGAAGGATGAAAGTGAGGGCTACTCATAGATATTGATAGAGAAATCAAATATTTTAAGGTAATTGGGCATAATCAGATCACTCCCTATCAAACAAACAGGAGGCACAAAAAAGAATTAGTGATGATGCAGCATGCCCAGCAACCACAGAATGGTGTTTGACTTTGGGGGGTATGAGATAAAATGAAAAATTAAGGTGAAGGAGAATAGAATACCATGGCCAGATTTTTATACTGGTTAGATTTTTATATGAAAGCAATCTGCAGTGTAATATTTGCTGCAAGATATCATCTTCTCATAGTCTGTATCTTATCTTTTGGAACTAACTCTGTTACATTAGTTGTCCATGAATACAGAGAGGGCCAAACAAGAAAAACTCTAATATCATAATGATTTATCTGTTCCAGCTCAAACAGGGTAGAATCCAAATACCATGAGCAGCAAGTTCAGAGGTTTTTAATTAAGTTCCTGGATCTCAGTTTTGTTATAACAATCAAATCTTATCTACCCTTGTTCAACAGATACAAAGACATCTAACAGGAAGCTGGAAATAATTACAAATAATTATTTAAACTGGATATTATCATCAGCCTGAATCAATCCACTACAGGATGAAGGCTTCTTCATTGAAGGTTATGGACCATAATCTACCATGCTCATCCTGTGTAGCTTGATAGTATTTTTTTTTTTTTAACTTCTCAGTCTAGAACTGAGAGAGGGTGACTGACTTAGTTACCCAGCCAGTTTCTGTGCTAAGGCAGGAACTTGGGTCTCCCTGCTCCTAGTCCAGCATTTTATCTACTATACCACACTGGCTCTGCTAAAGTGGATATACAGTTATTTTAATCTATCCCTGCTGCGATAAACTGAATTACAATTCAAAGTGCAAATACTGCTGCTGCTAATGTGGAAATGCAGCCATCATCATGTGTAATCATAGGCACAGAACTCTGCACATACAGACTTTTTACAGAGACAGAAAACAGCATGAGGAGATGAAAGAGGGATTAATTACACCTTTCACGTATTTTTATAGAACCAAGCCTTATAACCAGCTAAGGGAGAGTTTTCATGAACACCCCTGATGTGCAGATATGCCATGAAAGTAACAATACATGTAGTAACATATACACTGCAGTTTGACCCACACTGCTTCCAGCAAGATTGTGCATGCATGTGTTGACTTTTTGCTATGCTTCTGCATTCGAACTTCCATGCCAAGTAGATATTCAATTTTCCATTTAAAAAGTATTAAGCAGGCAGACACAAAATGCAAATTAATACACATTACTGCCTCCAAGGGGATATGCAGGTATTTGGAACCAAGTAAGTGTAAACATTTCTCCCTGTTATTACTGAAGTAGTAGTACATTAATTTGACTTCCATACCATAAGCCACAGACAGCATAGAAAGTTTTTTCAGATCAGCACTGTAATTGCCATAGTAATCCTTTTTCTCGTAAGTTGTAGCATTCATGAAAGTAAAGAAAAAGGCATTTAAGAATACCTTCATAAACTGATACATACTTTAGACTGAAGAACGTCTTGAAGTAGAAATTAGATCTAACAGCATGGATTGCAGTAGTACTAGGTTGCAGCGTCTGCCTTCTGGAACACCATACCCCCCAAGATACAGCTGGCCCCAGCTCGGCTGGCATTTCAGGAAGCCTTAAAAACATGGTTGCTTTCCTGGGCATGGCGGTTGAGAGGTTAATTGGGCTCATGAGACAGATGCTGTTGTAGTGATTGTTGTGGTCCTCACTGAATATGTATATTTACTATTACTGTTGTTTTCTGTTGAATATTAATTTTATGTTACCCATACACAGAGGATGTCACAGGATGGGTGGCCACATAAATGGATTGAAATAAATAAATAAATACATAAATAAATTCAGTGTGACTTATTCCCAGATAAGAGCATAGAGATTTTCAACTACTTTTCCTCTCCTTTCCATAGCTTTAGGAAAAGTTTGAATCTTTTTGTAGACATTGGTGCAGTCCACAGTGACATTCTTTTCATATTATTTATAGCTCCATTCAGAGGATGGAGAAGATAAAATTTCTGTCTCTTCTGCCTATCTCAGAGAATGGAGACATGCAGCAGGCTTGCTGCACAACAACTTTTTATTTAACATACTTTTTCTCTTTTAGGCAGAGATCCTGATTTATTTCTAATAATCAAATTTCTTTAGCTATGTTGGAGCTTTTACAAATACAAGTCTACTTCACATAAGAGTAACGAAAGTACACAAGTGCGTTTGGGGAAGGGAAGGAACAAAACAACTTAAGACACTGGAGAAAGGTTGAGAAATAGATTGTTATATTAAAAAAAAACTTGGCTCAAATTCATTCAAAGTCACAAGTGTAGAATAAATGTGATAGGATGTCCTTCTCTATATTATTTGTCTTTACATCTATCCATCTTTTATAGTTGTTGTTGTTATTTGCAAATAGGAAAGAATCAGTCCTTCCTTCCTTCCTTCCTTCCTTCCGTCCTTCCTTCCTTCCTTCCTTCCTTCCTTCCTTCCTTCCTTCGTAGAAGAACCTGATAAGATCATAACAAACCCAGCTTAAATTTTTGGTTGGTCATTTTAAATGCTGACCAACCAAAAACAAATCTAAGAAACTCTACCAAGAAAATGTAGGCATTTCAAGATGGTGACGGTCAGTCATTGTGCAGTTAAAAATGCCATTGCTGCATCAGGATCCATAAAATGCTTGATCTGGTCAGAGATGGACAGAAAATGGCAGAAAACAAGAAAAAAAATGTTTTTAATTAGAAAAATTCCTTTCTTGAGAGATCATAGCAGATGGGAGATCAGGGAAGATTTGGATTCTATAGTTTTTGAATTTGAAGAGATCCCACATGCCTTTCTCAAAACCATATCATGAAATGCAACCCTGTGTAATTTGACAATAATTACTCTTAGGAATCCTCAGACTGGTTCTAGCTGTATACATGCCATCAATTTCCAAATCCATCTTCAATGGTAATGAGAGTGGCTTTTGTAAACATGTTTCCAAAAACCTGGGCAAAATATTGATATATTTAACCTTCAATATCTACAGGAAGACCCTGTATTTTTAAACCTTCAATATCTACAGGAAGACCCTGTATTTTTAAGTGTCTGTGAGTCAACTCTCCTTGTAGTTTAATCAGGGCTTCGTCATGCAAATCCATGTCTTTTACTTGCTTTTGAATTATAGACTCTTTAGTCTTCAGCCAGGGTTCATGGCAACAAGCAATAACTGTTTTTAAATTCCCCAGCTCTTGTTGGAATTTGCTGAGTTGTGCCTGTATAGCTTTCATGTCCTCACTTAGTAATTTCATGTTGCAGTCCAAAGTAGTAATACTCTTACCCAATATGACAATGTCTTTACAAATATTAACTCAGAATATATCTCAGAATATAATTTACCATGATTGATCTTGGTAGGATTGCACATTGATTGCAATTTATCCATCACAAGAGGAATTAATTCTTCCTTGGAAAGACTCTCAGCCCCAGGCTGAATTATGTCAGAAGACACAGGAGGCATTTCATTTTTAATATCAAGAATCTCAGCAGCAGAAACAGTTTCCTCTCGAGGTCTTCCTGTCATGGTTGTCATGGAGGCCACAGACTTCTGAGCTGCCCTGGACTCAATGCGACCAGGTGGCAAATTGAATTCTCTGAGCATCAATAGCCTCAGAGACTCTATAGCCAGCCTGGCAATGGAATCCAGCAGCTCAGGCAGGAGTGATGCTGAGCAGCAGAGAAGACAGTACACCAGCAGTAATCCCAACTATTCCCTAGAATCCAACCTCAACCAAAGCATCTTACCGCAGGTTATCTGAGAGCCTTCAAGGACATGTAGATAACAACAGCCACTCCCTGCCCCCTCCTGGAGTCTCAGCTGGTACATAACCTGAAACCTAGGTGGTCACAGATCAGACAAAGAGACACCTCCTTCTCAGTCCAGTCAGGCTGGTATCCTCATCTATGATAGGATCATAGACAAGGGCAGCTTTATTACAATTGACCTTTGAAAGATCTGCAGTTTGGATCATGGAAGGCATGATCCATATTTTCTCCTTGTTTTTGTCACTCTGATGATAGCAGTAAGACCACTGTCTTCCACTTTCTTCCTTATCCCCCTGTAGGTAGCAATTGCACCTCCTCTGCCGTTCAATACTCTGGCTTGTCTTTTTTTTCAGCATCTTTAGTTGGCTCTATGGTGGCCTGAGTTCTAGCATGGCGAAGTATCTTCTTACTCTCTTGTTCTCATTGTCAGTGAGCAGAGTCCTCCTGTAATTTTCTTCTAGAAAAATACCTCCTGTATCAGCTCTTGGTACAGTGCCCCTTTTGTTTGGAGCACCTTTATCAGCTGAAATGTGGACCCTGTCTTCTATTCTACTTATTTTTCCCTTAAACTCTGCAATAAGTTAGCATTTGTCTTATAATAGTAAAAAATAAATAAATTTGCTATTATGAACTATTAGACTGGGCTATACATTGTGCTTGACTGTGCGCTGTTTAACCAGGGTGTGTTGAATAAGCCACAAACTCATGTAATATAGATTTCCCATTCCATGCTAAGCCAAAAGCCATGATTTATAGATTGGAATTCCTGGGTTCACATAACATTGGATTAAACCAACAAACCATATTATCTCCTAGCATGTTGTATGAAGCCAATTTTAGAGAAGGGCTAAAAATAAAACAAGTATGACATTATGGATTGGATCCAGCTTCTAACCTAACAGTATTGTCATTGGCAATCAATTTTTGTTCATTTCTTCCTCATCTCTCCCTGCACTCCCCTGCTGGAAACCTGTTCAACTCTTCTGGGAGCTATTGCTGGGAGCTACAAGAGGAAAAAGTGAGAAAGAAAATCATCTGTCCCATTTCTGCCATTGGAGCATCCCAAGTAGAACTTTGATGCACCAATGGGATAAAGTATAACACTGAATATATTGTAAGACTATAGTACAGCCATCTTTATCTTGGGATTGACAGTTCTAGCCATACAGTTTACATCAAATGTTCTAAAACTGACCAAAAGTATAAAAAAAAGAGCAACTGGTATAATCAAGCATCTGAAATTGTATTTCCTGCAACAAAAAACTTTATTTATTAATGAAACGTATATAATATTTCTATCATGGAAGATATAAATGATGAAAATTACAGAATATGACATTTTTAAAAAATATGGCAGCAATGAATTTTTCCCATATCATCATATTAGAACTAAAGATCTTCTAATGGAATTAATGGGCATCAGTTCCAAAGGAACAGTTGGGAATAGTTTCAAAGGAAACTATTCTTCATACAATGTCTAATAAACTTATGCCAGTAGTGGTAGCCACTATCTTAGAAAGTTAAAAAAAAAAACCCACACAATTATACCACTAGAAAATTGGTGGTCTATCAGTTGTTATTATTCTTGATAATGTCCAGATCAATACTGTATCCGCTTCCTCAGAAAAATGCCCCATGAAATTAAAATGTGACATTCTGGTTTGGGGACAATGTATATATCTATACAAAATGTTTTGGACAAATAAGAATGAGAAAAGCTTCCAACCTTTGATTATGAAAGTCTAGCAGCATCCAGGATAGTGTAGAGAGTAAGGAAGATGACCTTGATGGAGATATGCAAAAGCTGTTGCCTGGGGAAAGGAGGCTGAAGCATTTTTTAAAGCCCAGAATGGCCAGATAATGCTCAGAAGCAGCTCAGGCAGACACCTTCCTAATTCACTGAAAAGGAGGAATAGATACAGATAGTCCCCAGTTTAAGAACAAGTTCTGTTCCCATGGTCTGTCCTTAAGTCAAATTTGTATGTGAGCTGGAACAGTATTATTGTATAATACAGTATAAGTAGTATTGTGTAATGAACTTGAACCAATATGTATTTAACTCAAATTTTGCTACAATAGGCTCCATACTTAACTATGGGTCATCCTTAAATGAGGCGTTCTTAACCCAGGAACTACCTATACAGCACAATCAGGCTTGCAAGATTCTGTTATTATAGCTAATCTCAATAAAAGTAGTTTTAGCCTGTAATTGATTTCATGGTCTGGTCTACCTAGTGGGGCTGACAGATAGATGGCTTGGACTGATCAAACTGAGAATGATTATAGTTTCAAAGTATACAATATTCCTTCAAGGAATCCAAAAGTTGTGCAGGAGAATTCTTAGTTCTCTCAGATCATGTCATCCAATACGCACAATGGTGACAGATTTTCACTTTTTCTTGTGTACTGCTGGGCAAGCCACACATTTGTTGCATGCTTTCTTTAATACTACTCTCCTAATATAAAGGAAAACTACCATTCTGAATATTTGTAAACAATTGTTTATTCAAGAATTAATCTCTGCATTTTCAGAGAACTAACAGGTCTAGTAAGGTGTACCTGTTAGAAGTAATCAGATATAACATTTTAAGCTTTTTACAAAAGCAAGCTTTGGCTAAAATTTCCCTGTTGGTCTAACTGGATAAAGTCAGCTCCCTATAACTCCATTCATAAAGAACTTGCAACTGGCTTTAGCTGTACAAAACCTGAATGTGATATTGATGCCATAAATATGCTTTCTCTCCCTCCTAGTTGGCAAGCTTTTTTAATTCGTCTGGTGCAACAAAGTGAATAGTGTTTAAAGCTCCTGGGAAGAATTGTGATTTCTCTCTCTAAGCACAGTAGGCAGGGCCCAGCAGCAGCAGCCAGAAAAGTAATGGCTATTCTTAGAGAATCTTCAAGCCAATATTTTCAATATTCTCTTTCCCTCTACTTTGCAGAAAGTTTAATTTTTAAGAAAGAAGTTTTATGTTGGCAAAAATAAAATGTCTGTACTCAGGTAATAAATTACATTTTTTTATATATACACACACACAAACACATACACAAATTATAAATACAATTACTGATATCTTCAGGGAGAAAAAAGGGAGGCAGTCATAGAAGGAAGCTCTTAACATATATCTGCTGTTGAATTCCTTTATAATAACAAAGAAAACCTTAGTAATGAAGAACAAAGGTGTTGAATTTGAATCTGCAGCCATTTTCTTACAAATGGACAAGGTTGTAAAAGGCATAGGAAACTTGCCAAAAAGTAGCATTTTTAAAACAAGGCATCATTTCATCAACATCTATTTGCTACAATTATAAATTATCTTTCAGCTAGGCATAAGAGCTTCCAAGCCATTTTACACTGAGGCAAAATTATAAATATTTATCAACTAGAATTAATCCAGCATCACACTTATACAACAAAATCTACAAAAGGAAACTCCAAGAGACCTCTATAGTGTTAGAATTTAACCACATATAACCCAATTAATGAATGAAACATGAATTAGTATGTCAATGCTAGTATACCGTCACTAGCATATAATCATATATAAGCATGATAATAATGCCATGATATAGTGACATACAGTGTTATACCATGTATTTGTGTAAACAGATGTATGTGAAAGATAAGAGTACATGAGACCCACTCAGAGCAGGCCATGGAAGCAGAGAGGTTTGCTCAGGAAGCTTTCAATTTACACCTCTTGAAAAAAGTACCAGAATGTAGACTTTGAAGAAGATACAAGCTATAGTTCTCAAAGCAGCAGATGATTCCTATTTGAACTGGGCAAGGCAATGAAACTTTGACAGGCTGATCAAACCTTTACTTCTTTGAAGCCATCATAGAACAAGGTGCATGACAGAAAAGGTGCCTTGATTCTTCTGAAACTCAAGCCTGAATTGGATAGGTATGCATGAGTATATGAACAAGTGGAGCCTTTTGTTCCAAAAGTGTACACTGTAAATGTTGTAAACCTGCACTTGTTTCTACGCATCTGCCTCTCTGGATTTAAAGGAGGAGAAGAAAAAGAAAGGGGGGTGGGAAGAGGAGCAGCAATTATTGTAATACAGGTAGTCCTCATTTAGCGACCGTAATTGGGACTGGCAATTTGGTCATTAAGTGAAGCGGTTGCTAGGCGAAATTGCAACTGTGCTTACAATCTTACTTTAGCTTTCTTTTGCTTTGCAGACCTGCAAAGTTCATAAATGTGAAGATTGGTTGTAAAGTTACTTTTTCATCATCGTTGTAACTGCGAATGGTTGTTAAATTAGGCAGTTGCTAAATGAGGACTAGTTGTAAAAGTTTTTTTTTTTAATTTTGATAAAATCACTATCTACACTTAGCGGTTTAAAAATTATGCATCACCTCATAAAATTCCTAGAAGACACTCTTTTGATAGCTAAAAATTATTGGAGAAAACTTATTTTAAAACAAGTCCTCTGGAAATTCTGACAAGACCCTGGGTAAGGAAGAGGATTCCAGCCAATCAGATGAGGTCACCCTTCCTTGGGACCTGCAACAAGGACCTTCCTGTCAGCTACCATTAATGAGCCAATGAAGTAGGTTAGGGCTTTGAGTGAGAATAATCTCTTCTGGATTTCTTCTGAAGCTGATTTAACTAAGAAAGAAACATCTCCTACATATTTACTTTTTTAAAGGATTCATACAACAGGCAGCACATATGTTGGTTTGCTATGGGTCTCAAGGACAAAGAGGGTCTTTGGACAGAAATGTGAAGTTTAGTACCAAAGGATTGTAGGTTTCCTTCTCAGATACTGACTGAGTTTGCATGACACACCTGAACCACAAACTAGCCAACCACATACATAGTAGGTATGGTTAGTTTCAAAATCCATATTAAGCAAAAGAAAATGTCACAAAATATTCTTTAAGTGCCAGGTTCTCCAGAACTCCTAATCAGGCTGGACAGTAAAGGAAGCAAATAGTTAAAGAAAGCGGAACAATATTGGATCCACTGTGCCTGCATTTATTCATAGCCTTAAAATAGAAATGTGGGAGAAGATAACATTCAAATTAGGTACTTTGACGAGCATGGGTCATTTATCACTGTTTGCACTTTCCTTCATTTCAAAGTCCTATGTGCAACTGGAAGAAACAGATCCTATCTGCTGTAGAAAGTCCTCCCGTATTCCACTCTAAGGTCATAAATAAATGCAGCCAACATGGTTTTAACATTTGCTAGATACCCCTTCCCCCTCCCCCTTTTCTTCCCCTGTTTTCATATAGTTGGTGAAGACTAGTTGCTCTTGGTTGCCTAATAATGGAATTGTTTTAATATTTCAGGCTTATTTGGTTAGCTGTTAAGCTGGATACATAGATCTATCAGGATACCTCAAATATGATAGTTGTCTTTAGTAAGATGCATTTGTTTAAACTTCTAACATTTGTTCCTGGTTTTTGGAAATAATAAGTATAGCAATGCTAAAATTAGATGGTCAAGTTCCTAACTATCTTTACTTTTTAAAAGATGATGATGATACCACCTTTCTGGCCTATTAGTAAAATAGGAAAGCTAATTTGAAAGGTTATTAATCACAGATATACTGAATGCATTTTTGCAGCATTTTGTTTCAGAACAACTCTATTAATAAATGGGTCCATTCTACTATGAGTATATTCGATGTTGTAGAAAGAGGGAAGGGAAAACCCTTACCATTATTACCTCTGATATCAGGCCTCCTTTTCTGAAGCACCTTCTTCCCTCAAGCTGCCTTTTCAGTCAAGTATTAGCAAGAACTGCAGCCTAGATTGGTTTTACAGCAGCTGACTTTGCAAACGAGGGGCCAGTAAAATTAGCGAAGCAGCAAATGCTACTGCAGTATTTTGAGTATCAATGCACGTTTAAGAATGTAGAGGGAAGGAAAATAGAGAAATAAGACTGGGAAGTGATCAAGAAAGAGGAAACCAAATCCCATTTCCTCTCCCGCCCCCTATTTCCCCAACTTACAGGTTTCCTTATTTCTCTAGCCCCCTTGCTTAGATCATCTCTTTGGTCAGCCGCTGGATCACTTCCAAAAGGTTCCACGCCCCCCCTCGCGCTGAGGCCCTCTCGAGGGAGGACACAGCTCGCTCTCACCGCTGCCAGAGGGCTGCCCGAGAAGGGACCGGCTGCTGCTTCACCCCGCGCAGTCGCCAGCCAGAGAAGGAGCGTGGCTGTAGGCATATGGCTAGAAAGCTGCCGTTTGGAGCGCCCGGGTGGCGATGTTTCCAAACAGCTTCGGCTCTTGGCAGGAGTGGCCTTCTGCTCATTGCTCTTCAAAAGACCCCCGTCTGTCCTCCTTTCCCGGGGCGAAAGGGAGGGGAGAGAGGCTGGGGCAGTCCCAGCCGGGCTCTACTTTCTGTCATCCAACTCCTCCCTCCTCTTTCCCTAGAAATTCAATATTCTCTGATGAAATCCTGGAGCAAATTCAGCGGGGGGGGGGGGTGTTCTAAGCGTTTCAGAGAACTGAAAGGAAGGTACTCTGCGAGCTTGCCACAAACGTCGTTAATATGGAGAGGAGAGTTGAGTGTCTAAATTCCAGCCGCTGGTCGGATTTGTTATGGGTCAGATTGCTGGAGGCTACAAGCGAAAGGAGGCGCGACCCACTGTTTTAAAAAGAGAGCAGCAAGGACGGCTCCAAATCGACTTCATTTCCTCCACACTGGTGCGCTTAACCTCCCCTTACCTGGCGGAGCGTGCTGGCTCTCAAGCGTCCCTCGCTATTCCTTGTTTGGAGCTGGGTGTGAGATAGGGAGGAGGAGGAGGAGGAAGAGGGCGGCGTCCTTTTCAGCAGCCGATATTCCCATCTTTCTGCCGATAACGGTGTTGTTCGGCGGCGCTCCGCGTAGGTTTCCACCCGAAAGAGAAGCCGTGCTGAGGTAACGGGGCTGCTCGCTTGCTTCCGCGTGGTGGTCACTCCCCGGCCAGTCCCCCGCCTTCGCAGCGGTCCTGCAGCGGCCGTCACACACCGTTCTTCCTCCGCCTCTGCTTCCCGGCGGACTGGGATTTATGCGTGTTGGAGTCTGGGGAGTGAGGTGCCGTGACTCGTCTGGCCGTCCGGCAATCAGCGGCCAAGAGGACGCCGCCGCGGTGACAGCCACAAACAACAGCGGCTTAATCAGTCAGCCGCGTAGCTGCTCAGCACCAACTCTTCCCCCGAGCCGGGGAAGCAGCGCGACATCCAGTGGGGAGCGGACACTTTCCAAACTCTGCGCTGGTCCTTGCGCGTCGTCGACGTGCGGAACCAAGGGACTGTTGCGGCTTAACCAGACCAGTAACAGAAGCGGCGGGAGGGGGGAAAGCGCCTGCGTGAGCAGAAGAGGGGAAAAGAAAGAAACAAGAAGGGAAGCGGGAGGAGTCAACGCGAGAGGCGGCTGAGGTGAGGGAACTGGCTGCGAGCTGGCCGTGGAGACTTTTCCCCGGGGTGGCTGAAGAAGAGGAGAAGCTGGCGGAGAAGAAACCTGCGCGCCACAGTCGCGGGACGCCTCGTTGGAGGAACAACACGCCCGGCCGGCTCGGTCAAAAGCAGTAGAGGGCCCGTGGGCAATGGCGGCCCGGAGTAGGAGCAGCTCCGTTGGCTCTCCTTAGCCGAGAAGCAGACTCCCAACTGTGGGGGCAGCCGGACTGGCGCTGGGGTCGCCGACTGTCGACCGCCGCGGTCGAGCCGAGCCGAGCGTCCAGACGCTGCTGCTGCTGCTGCTACCTCCCTTCCCCGGGGCTCTGGCCAGACCACCTCCGACCGCCGAGGTGCGTGGCGGGCAGCAGGGCTGGCCGGGCCATGGAGGCGCCGGCGGAGAACCCGAGCAAGGCAGCGGAGTATCTCAAGGAGCTCAACAAGATCATCGAGGCGCAGCAGGAGCTGCTGGAGAAGCAAAAGCTCCGGATAGATGAGCTGGAGCAGCAGCTGGCCAAGCTGTACCGCGAGAACGCCCGGCTCCAGGAGGAGCACCAGCGGCACCTGGCCACTTGCAGGCTGCTGCTTCTGCAGCAGGGTGCCCCGTCCGCACCGCCGGGGAAGGGGCAAGAAATCGCCCAGGATGAAAAGTAAGGAACGGGGACGGGGAGCGTTTTAATCGACGTATGGAGGGGGGCATACGTAACGCTTTAAAGGTGACCATGAAGCATTAGCGAGCGACACGAGGCTTTTATCTGATGCTTTCC
The DNA here is from genome assembly GCA_030867105.1 of Liasis olivaceus. NCBI lineage: Eukaryota > Metazoa > Chordata > Lepidosauria > Squamata > Pythonidae > Liasis > Liasis olivaceus. The sequence continues at coordinate 51,084,662 of CM061348.1, forward strand.
CTGTCTCGGGGGTCTTTGCTGGGTGGTTATGAGGTTATGGATGATCTCAGACAAAGACGAGTTTTCTCCTTCACCCTCTCCATTTCCCGCTGGTTTCTTTCATGCTTTGATTGATGTTCTTCCTAGTTTGCCTCTTCTCTTGTGGGCCAATGTGCAAAGGCGAATAAAAAGAGCTGAGATGTTATGTGGCAACCGTCCTGGGCTGGCGAAGTTGTATCCTTCGAGGAATTCATTCCTAATTCTTGCCCTGATCCCAAAGGGCTTATTTCTGGGAGAGGGGTTTGAACCCCGCAGTTTGCCTGTGGACAGAACTGTGCTACTGCTAAGGGATCAAGAAGGCTTCAAGAAGAGACGTTGGGGAAAGGGTGTAAAGGATGCTGTTTGTGCCTTCTAGTCCTGGAGAAAGAATTGGTCTTCTAGTGCAAGGCAGTGTGGTGAGTGGCGTTTGGAGACTTGGAGGTGGAGTTAGTTCCTAACAAATGAGAGTCTGTAAACATTGGCAGGTGGCCACCCTTCTAAACTGTGACTCCTTTCCATCTAAACTTGTTGATCGTCAGGAACCTGTTTGCTCTCAATCCCTGGGTCTATTTTCAGAGGGCTTTAAGCTTTCATAATGCAATGCTTGCTGCATATGGAAAGGCATTTAGCTGTATTACTGCTTAAAATAAGGCCATTTCAAGAGCAGAACAACATCTCTGATTCTTTTACAAATGACTGAAGTTACAATTAGCACATATCTTTAAGTAGATATGGCAAACCTATTGATTAACCAGAGTTCCTGGCGCAAAATGTTAAGGTACTTTGTTTCTTGGATTTTGTTACATTGTTTGTGTGTCCTGTTCCCCAACCCCCATCAGTGTAAAAGTTCTTTGAGACGAACGATATGTTTTATTAAACTTTATAATTAACTGTTGTGATATAGTTAAGAAAAAAATATTTCTCTTTGGGGACTGTTCAGCTAATGGGTTTAAATAAATTGTTCAAAAAGTGTTCATTGGTAAATGTTTAATTGGTTAGCAGTTGTATGAAAGTTTTTACAACTGGCTTAGAAGAGGCATTCCCTTCCGAAGGAAAAGAGGAATGACTCTTAAAATGATGCATGTTATTACTAGACTGCATCATTTAAAAAACAAACTTTTGTTCGGATTGTACACTTAAGATGGATGTATTTTAAAATGTATACAAATAAGAGTATTATCTTACAATGCAAAACACCAATCTCAACTTTTAACCAACATTAGAGTCTTTACCTTATTTCTGCTGCATGTGGGTTTTTTAAAAAAATTAAAACTGAGTTGCTGTCTGTATTGCAACATTTGCATCTGTATTGCAGAGTTTTGCAATTTTAAACATATACAGATAATATTCACAAAGCATGAAATTAGAAGAATATAATCAGCTGCTTATATGCAGAAGTGATTTCCATCTAGGAAAGTTGTGTTATATTTAATTATTAGGAACTATACTCCTGTACTTGTTAATATAGTTACTCAGTGTGAAGTCCCAGAAAGTGGGCTTAAATGTTTGTTACCTGTCCAGTGTAGAGATGTGTATAAGTGAGTTTTATGTTTTTTTGTTTTCTGTCCATCAAATATTGCTGGCTTCCTGTGATTTTTCTCCTTATTGTCTGGGACACTGTTTATTTTAGTAAGTAGACACTTATTTTTTTTTTACATGCTAGAAATGTGCAATTGATTTGAAGCATACTGAGGCTAAATCCTGTCTAATAACAAATCACTATATAAACTGATAGAATAAACATTTGAGTCTGTAAGAAAAGTGGGGAACAGTTCCTTAAACCTATACTGTAGTTTAGAATAACATATGCTGCTTTTAGGAACCAGAACTCCTGCTTTTGCAATAAGAGGGTTGATTTTAAAAAGAAACCTTAAGCCTATGTATGTTTGTTAACTGTATAAATTCTGAGAATGGGTTATATTGATGGATCTTCCTTCATATTTTGGACGTTTTCTTACCAAGTAACATACCAGAAATAATATTTGTCATGTTTTCATTAATTGTTTCTTTTGATTTTCCAAGAGAGCAGTCTCTGAGTTACAGCCTTGAGAACTACAGTATTTTTAAAGTCTCTTTAAGTGGATTTGATGCTGGGATCAGAATTAATCTGGGGTATTTATGGAGTGCTTATAATCTTTCTGAGGTGTAGTCTGAATAGCTCAGGGCAAAAGTTTAAAGTTACCAGGCTTCTATTATCACACAGAAGCTGAGCTAAGAGGAGTTATTTTGTGTAATATCAATATTGACTACACACTGCAGAAAAATGCTGGCTCCTTTCTGGGGCTTTGTAGTTAGAAGCTACAGTACTAGAGATTGTGCCCTCCCCCTCCACTTTGACGCTGTTAAGGGAACCTGCAAAAATTAATGCAGCTTTCTACTGGTATGTTACATAGTGCAATGTTGTTAAGATACCTGAAATAAGTATCACCATATCCTCCCAAAAACCATAATGACAAATTCTCTACCATACTATAAGGTAACAGGGGACAAAGTCTAACAGATTTTATAGACCTTGAGGTACCCGTGGAGGGTGATGAAACAGGTGTGAAAACATTGCATTAACTTACAACTAAGAATGCTTTAAGCCTGGCTCAGGCATGGGCTAGGGATAAGATGAAGGCAATGTCATGGGTTGCAGCATAAAAAAAAAGATATTGCTAGGGCACCTTTGTACCATCCTAAGGTACAAATGACAAAATTGCCCATTGTCTTCTTTCTGACATTCTTGGGCAATTTGTTTCAGGCTCGTTGTCTCCTTGTGATTAATTTCATTGGAAGTTCTTTTAGATCAGAAATAATCAGAGTTAAGTGGAATTGCCACATTTAATTCTATTGTTTTGTGAGTTGCTCTGCTTATAATTGTTCTGCTTCCACTGTCCTCCAGGCAGAATTGCTGATCTTGGAATTGGCATATGTGTAGTTTGTTCATGTAATTTTCCTTCTGAATGATTGCTTTTTAAAATGTTCATTTGTTTAAATGATTTATACGGCTGTCCATCTAGCTTCCATGATTCTGAGTGGCTAACAATATTTGGGGAGGGGTGCCCTTGAGTCAGTCTTGACTCCTGGCAACTGCCTGGACAAGTCCCTACAATTTTCTTGGCAAGATTTCAGAAGTGGTTTTCCCTTGCCTCCATCCTAGGGCTGAGGGTAAGCAACTGTCCCAAGGTCACCCAGCTGGCTTCATGCCTAAGGCAGGACTAGAACTTATGGTGTCCCAGTTTCTAGCCGGATGCCTTAACCTCTACACCAAACTGGCTCTCCTAACAATAATTAACAATAATTAAAACCATAATAATCAAACCCCAACAGTCAATTACAAGTATCACAAGAATAATGTAGTACAATACAGCTGAAGTCCTCAAAAACATAGACTTCAGCTAACAGTCTCACCTAATGTCCTGGCCTTAGGCAACAACCATGTTTTTAAAACTTTTTGTAACACCAACAGGGCAGGGGCCATCTGAATCCCCAGGGACTAGTGCTGTCTAGGATAAGGCAGGCACTGCAACAGAGAAGGCGTGCCTCTGGAGTCCCATTAAATTTATTTATTTACTGATTTTATAAGGCCACCCAACTCAGTGTGACTCTGGGTGGCATACAACAACAAAAAATAAACTGAAAAACAGCTATGTAACATTAAAACATACACAATATATAAATATGAATATGAAATACAGACTATAAAATGGCAACCAAGCACCATAATAAAAGCAACCAAAAAGGGACTCCACTTAACTGGCTCCAAATGCCTGGGGGAAAAGCCAGATCCTAAAAGGGGAGCAGACTTGGGGCTTGTTGTATATTGGGGGAATATTGTTTCAGAGAACAGGGGCAGCCACCAAAAAGGCAATGCTTCAAAGAAGGGACCAGGAGCATGCCCATGCTGTTAGATCTGGTGGGACAAGCAGAAATGGAGATATACGGGCAGTTCTGAAAATAATTTGCTCCATGCTGTGTAAGGCTTTATTGGGACAACCTGCAATTTTAATTCCACCTGGAAAACCACTGGAAGTCAGTACAACTCAGAGTAGAAGCATTACGTGGGTGTCTATCCCACTGCATTCTGGACCAGTTGCAACTTCTGAATGCTCTTCCTGGGCAGCTCCATTGCAGTAGTCCAACCAGGAGGTGTCTAAGGCACGAATGGCCATGAACAGGGGGTCTCAATCCAGAAATGTGTATCATTGATGTACCAGATGGATTTATAGGAAGGCCATAGCTGCCATAGCTGCAACCTGCTGCTTGAGCAGGAGCCGTGAATCCAAGAGGAGCCCAAATTACACAGCAGCTCCACACCAATGGGGTCTGAGGAACTGCAACCCCATGCAGAGATAAAGATGGGAAATCTCTGGATCTGGGGACTTCAGAACCCATAGCAACCTGGTCTTGCCTGGATTGAGCTGTTCTTCCCTATCCAGACCTTCACAGCCTCCAGACACTGGGAAGAAACCTTAGCTGCATCTCTTGGTCACTCTTTTGATCAAGTAGGTCATGTAAATGAGCTGTTGCATACAATGGAACACATACAAATATTTTAGTATTGAGTGGTCGTATGAATATTTCCAGCTTATTATATTTTTATTGCCATTTTGCAAAGTATGAAAGGATTTTTGTAGCTTACAGCAGTAGTTTGCAAACAAATAAATAATAAAGTAATAATTATGTAAGAGAATGAGGGAGTGGAGAGAAGAGTAAATAAATGTTGGTACTAACATACTGATACTGAAATTACAGTTTTAAATATAGTGGGATGGTTATTGCAGAAGTTGTGGAGATGGTAACAGCTTGTTCAATTAGGAGAACAAGGTAGTTTGGAATGGCTGCTGTCAGGAATAGTACTATCTGATTGATAGTCATATTCATTAAAAATAGGTTCTACTTAGTCCACAGATCAGCACTGACTTCTGATGAATCACAAAACTAGCAGTTGTCATATGCAAAAAAAACAACAACCACCCTACCCTGTGTACTAGATGTTCTTAAATGCACCTTAAATAGTAGTGGACAATATACGGCTCTTCCGATGTGTTAAATTGCAGCTCCAATCACCCTTGGTCATGCTGGTTAGGATTGGTAGGATTGTTTATTCCTGAACTAAAAAAATCAGAGGTGCTCATAGATGCCCACAATTACCCATGTTCCAGAAGCTTCAGTTTAAAACATGGCAATATATTTTTTTCCAGGAGTAGAGGAGGAAGATACCACATCTCAACCAAGACTGGAAGTGAAAACTACTGTATATAAAGCAAAGTAAATGCAGTTCTGTTCTTAATGTAAAAATTTATCTGCAATATTTATCTGCATGTGACTCCTTATTGAGTTACAACTTTCTGTCTGGGTATGCACATGCTAGGACATGGTTTATTTAACCATGGATTATTGAATGAATCAAAAGAGCCTGGGTGCACACAACAAGCTAAGATATAAACCCTGGCTTATAAACTGCAGTGGCTGACTTTACATACCATGCCACAAGCAAATAAACTACCTTATTTATTTAGTTAGTTAGTTAGGGTTAGGGTTAGTTAGTAGATTTATATGGCCACTCATCTGAAATACATTACTCTGGGCAGCTAACAATATTAAAAGTGATTTAAAAATATATACAAAAAACATACAACCTATAGCAGTCAGAAAAAAAATTATAAAAACCACATTCAACATAACCAAGACATGGTCTCATCCCATACCTGAGGCCCCCGGCTTGAACACACAGCCATAAATAACACAAAGCCATGAAAAGCTTTAAAGGTGACTACCAGCACCTTGAACTACACCCAGAAGCACACTGGGAGCCATGCAGCTTGCGCAACAGTGGTGTCACATGTGCCGAAAAATAGGCACTACTAAGTGCCTGCACTGCTGCATTCTATACCAGATGAAGCTTCTGAATGCTCTTCAAAAGCAACCCCATATATAGCGTGTTCACAATAATCCAATCTGGAGGTCATTAGGGAATAAGTGAGGAGGGCCTCCTGATCCAGGAATGGGCACAACTGAAGCACAACCCGAAGCTCTGCACAAGCCCTCCTAGCCATGGCTGCCACCTGCCCCCCATACAGGAGCCATGAATGCAGCAGGAACCCCCAGATTGCACACCAGTTCTATCTGAGGCAGTGCAACCCCTTCCAGAACCAAAGATGGAAGGTCCCCAAAACCAGGAGGTCCAAAAACCCAAAGCCACTCAATCTTGCTAGGGTTCAGCTGAAGCTATCCAGGCCCCCACAGTCAACAGGCACTGGGAGGAAACCTCCATGCCTTATGCCATCTAAACACATCCTTACCCTCATACAGTGTTAACTCATGAAGTCAAGGTAAAATAGACAAAATATTTCACTCTAAAACAACTGAATGTACTCTTAATCCTGCATCCAAGACTAAGAATTCAGCACCTTCTCTCAGAAGCCACACCTATGTATCATGGCATACCAGTGAGTCAAAAGATAAAATGTTCTTCCTTTCTGTTCTTGGAGATTTAATTGATAAGGAGATTATAATTATGGCAGACATGATGTAGCCAGAGCAAGACAGGTTCTCCCTTATTGTTTTTTTAAAATATAATTTTATTGAAAGTTTTAAAAACAAGGGTTAAAAATGAATATAAACTAAAATAAAGTAAGAAGGAAAAAAGAAAATGGAAGAAATAAAACAGAAAGCTAATGTCCAAAAAGAAAAAAAGAAAAAAAGTAGAAGAAAAATAGAAAAAGAAAAAAAGATATAGAGAAGTAGCTTCCAATCTTCTTTACTGCAGTTATAAGTAGAATTGTAGATGTACCTCATCTCGAAAGTTACATCGTGGCTGTCGTCTTTCTATATCCTATCTAATTGTCAAAACCATAGATCATAAGTTCATATTTTTTCTGTTTTACACAGAAAGGCCATAAGGTATTTCCAGTCAGCAATAACCACAGATACTGTCTTTTCTCTAATCAAACAGGTTAATTTTGCCATCTCAGCAAGTTTTATCATCTTCACCAACCATTCCTCCTTTGTAGGTTTTACCAGATCATTCCATCTTTGGGTGTACAGTAATCTCTCTGCGGTTATCATATATAAAAACAAAGTTCCATAACTTTTTTCCAACTGTTTTTCCTTCAGTCCCAAGAGGAAAAGTTCTGGTTTCAGTTGTATGTTAATCTTTAAAATCCTCTGAATCAGTATATGCATTTGGACCCAAAATCTTGTAGCTTTTTTGCACATCCACCAAGCATGGTAAAATGAACTTTCTTGTTGTTAACAATTCCAGTATAGAATTGAAGTACCTTTATAAATTCTAGATAATTTTTCTGGTGTCATATACCAATGGTACATCATTTTATACAAGTTCTCTTTAAGATTATAACATAGTGTAAATTTCAGTCCTTTCAGCCACATATTTTCTCTGTTCCATCTCTATATTATAACCAGATTTTTTAGCCCATACTATCATACATTATTTCACTACTTCTTCTGTTTCAAGGTTCTCCATTATTGGTTAAGTTGCATACCAACTACATTACAATTTGTAATCCCTATTGAGGTATAAAGAGGTATCTGATTGAAAAAGATAGCAAAATATTCTGTCAGGAAATAACCTGATTCCAATTCTTATGACCCAAAGAATAACATTTTGGCAAGGCAATATTTGGCAATAACTATTTTGTTGATTTCTTCCAAGCTTATGATTGTATCATCAGTGATGGTAATTAGCTGTCTTGTCTTCTTTGAGCCTCTTTTTCAATTGCATTCAATTATTCCAGGCATCAAGGTCTTCTCCAATGATTTGCTTCACATTGTGTATCCAAAATAAGTTTTAGTTTTTGTTATTGGTGCTTCTAGTTTTATGTAGTATTGAATTATTTGTTCTTTCAGTCCAAGGTATTCTCAAGAATCTTCTCCAGCTTCACAATTCAAAGGCATCCATTTTTCTTTGTTCAGCCTTTCTGATGATCCAGTTTTCATTGCCAAATGTTACAGTTGGGAAAACCTTAGCCTTGATACAATGTGCTGTTGTTTCATTGTAATGTCTCTGCACTTAAATACTTTGATTATATCTGTCATAGTCTTACTGGAAGTCTAGTTTGCTTCCAGTAATCAAAATATTATCACCAGCATATCAGAGGTTATTGATATTTTTACTACCTAAATATACATTCACCATGTTTGTCTTCAGAGTATCCAGGTAGTCCCCAGGTTAAGAATGTCCAGTTTATGGATGACCCATAGTTAAGAATGGAGCCTATTGTAGCAAAATTTGAGTTAAATGCACAATGATTCGAGTTAAATACACAATGGTTTGAGTTAATTACACAATACTACTTATACAGCATTATGTAATAATACTGTTCCAGCTTACATACGACTTAAAGGCAGACCTTGGAATCAAAACTCGTTCTTAAACTGGGGACTACCTGTATTGTCAATTTAATTGCCAAGTTGTCCATCCAAGGATGTCCATGCATACAATTGTCTTTTACATTGCTGAAAGGAGGTATGTCCTATAAGTACTGGATTTTCTTGGAAGACTTCTTTATTTTCTCTTCTGCTTCTGACATCAAATTTTCCCATTATTTCAGATGCTCTTTTACTTACACCAGCATTCTAGTCTCCTTTCTTTTTTGAGTGTGTCAAGTTGTCATAGAATTGTTCAACTTCTTTTGCATCAGTGTTGGAGCATTAAGTTGGATCATTGTTATATTCATTGACATACTTTGAACTTAAATTGAAATCTTTCTGTCATTTTGGAGGATTATATTCAACTACTAGCTTTGACACCCCTTTGTTAATAATGATGACTACTCCATTTCTTCTATGATTCTAATCGTCAGTAGATTATCTGCAGAGATTATCTGATGTGACAAGATCCAATCTAGTTCATTTGAGTTGCTGATTTCCATAATGTTGGCTTTCAGTCTTTTAATTTCTGCTTTGACAATGTCAAGTTTGCTTTTGCTTTGTCAATATTCCATGTATCAACAATATATGTACTTTTGCACCACTGAGCTTTCTTTTTGCCTCTGGCCACATCAGCAGCTAGATATCTTTTTGGCCTTAATCCAGCCACATTATATGCAGTACAAGTACTTATACTTGTCCTCTATTTTCCCCAGTTGCTTGTTGGATAACTTCCAGTTGGGGAGGTAATTTTCAATATCATTTTAACACTGTTGTGGTTGTGTCTTTTTTGGGGAAGGGGCAGAATATTGGACTGGGTTGCAATTTCCTTCTCTAATAGATCATATTTAGTCTCGATACCTCATCTGTGAACTTCTGTCACACATGACTATTCTGAGACTATACATTCTTAGTTGCATAGCCCATTGGGATTCATAAGTCCGTCACTATAAGGCAACAGTCCATGGAAAGGCCATGAAATAATAGAAATGGTTAAATCAATAAAAGCAGGAAAAAAAATCCTGGTTCTGATATATACCTTATAAAATGGTATGCAGTTAAGTTCTTGGCTCCAGCACTAATGGAGGTCCATAACAAAGGCTTTTTAGTAAGATTTTTCCAGTCTTCTTCAGGAAGGCTTATATAACTCTGATTTTGAAGGCTAGTGAAAGTCTGCTGACCATGCAAGCTGTTGTCCAATTCTCTTGTTCAACACAGATGCAAAAATATTGACAGTGACTCTGGCATGTAAAATGCAGATGATATTACCTTTGATACCTTTATATAAGGTTGTTTAGTTACCTGATAATATTAGATAACTAACTGGCATTGTAGATACACATGCTGAAAAATTGAAAGCAGTGGTGGTCATTTTATTGGGTGAAGAAAAGGCCTTTGATATAATTCACTAGAAAATATTGAAACAAATTTTGCCCAGATATGGATTTCTTCCTCTTTGATTAAATGGATCAGTATATGATATTCTGCTCTTCTTGTTAGGGATATTAAAAACATAATTATCTGTATATTTGTCCAATTGTCTCCTAGATCTTGTTAATAATGTGTTTTATTTTTAATTTAATATTGGAAACATGAACCACTTTATTAGACAAAATGGAAGACATTTTGGATATAATGGTTGAACACAAACTATTATTATATACCAATATACTGTATGGCTTGTGGCCTGGTTATCTACAAGGTTACTTACTCCAGAGAGAATCGGACTCCCCAAGTATTCCTGCTGAGATCATGTGCAAGGCGTCTCCCCACCCTACCCTGGGATGTGGCAGGAGGATACACAGAGAAAAGGCAGAGCATCCTCTGTAGGAGCTCCCTTTGTGGCATACCCCACCACCAGAAATAAAACCTGCATCCTGATGTTTAGAAAGCTCTTAAAGATCTAACATTTTCAAAGATCATATGGGGATTGAGCAGTTGGATGTACGTAGCATGAATGAGGGCACCAACACTATTATTAATTTGTTATTACATGATTTGATGATAGATGGTTGTTGATGTTCCTTGTGTTCCAGTCAGCCCCTGGCCACATCTTTTCATTATACAGGCAGTCATCAGTGAATGACCACTTGTTCAGCAACCGTTCAAAGTTATGATGGCGCTAAATGAGTGGTACTTATGACTAGTCCACAAAGTTCCAGCTGTCTCAGCACCTCTGCGGTCACATGATGGCAATCTGGGTACTTGGCAACAGGCTTGCACTTATGACAGTTGCAGCATTGTGGTCATGCGATCACCATGTGCAGCCTTCCCTGTGGCTTCCCACAAGCAAAGTCAATGGGGAAGCTGGCAAGGAAGGTCAAAAGTCACTCGAATAAGTCTCCCCCACCCAGCAGCAGCCACTCCCAACCCCGCCACACTAGCACCACACCTTGCTGGCCCCTTGTGCACCCTGCAACAGCCACCTCAAGCCCTGCCACATGCATGCTGGCCCCTTGTGCACCCTCGTGCACCCTGCAACAACAATCCTGAGCCCCACTGCGCTTGCACCCCATCACACCGGCACCACACACATTCCCCTGCACCCTGCAGCAGCCACCCCAAGCCTTGTGCTCACACCGTGCCATGCCAGCCCCTTGCACACCCTCCTGCACCTAGCAGCCACTTACCTTCCCACCAGCCTGCTTGCGAGCTGCTGGCTTCCCCACTGACTTCACTCGTTGGAAGTTGGCAGAAAGTTGCGAGGATGTCCTCACTTAATGACCTGAAATCCTTGCTTATCGATGGCAACAGGATGTGCCAGGATTGCTGTCACTAACTGATGCAGTCACGTGTCATCATGCTTTATGACCACATCACTTAGTGATGGAAATTCCAGTCCCAGTTCCAGTCGTTAACTGAGGACTACCAGTAACTGAGCTCTTTCACCTCCTTGTACCATAATATAGTCAATTTCTGTATATTTTGTGTGGTGATATCCATGTATATAGGTTTTGTTTTGGTTGTTGGAAGATTGTGTTAGTAATGAAGAAATAATTAGATTGGCAGAAATTTACTGTGCTGCTTCATTTCTGATTTCTGGTTCATACAGTCCAACTATGTTTTCCTTCTCTGTATTTCCAACTTTTGCATTCTAGTTTCCAATACCGAGCAGCAAATCTTGCTTGCGTGTTCTGTCAATTTTAGATTGAGCTTGGCCATGACACTCACTGACCTTCTCCTTTTCTGTATCAGTTGTTGGAACATACAGTTGGGCAATTGTCATATTAAAGGGATGCCCATGAAGTCTAATGTTATTCAGTCATTGACTGCATTGTATCAAGTAATGTTCTTGCTATATCTTTCCTTACTATGAAAACAGTGCCATTCCTTCTTTGGTTTTTTGTGTCCTGAGTAGTCATATTGTTTATTGATCTCCATCTGAAAGTGTCCAATTCCAGTCCAACTTAATTCATTGATGCCTAATATGTCAATATATAGTTGATTCATTTCACCTTTCATGTGTAGAGCTTTCCCATGTTAATGCTTATGTTCCACATTCCTACTGTACTTTTGTCTTTGTGGGTTCAGATTTTCTCTTCTGTATGGCAACATCAGCAATGAGACATTCTGATTTTTTAATATTAATTTATAATTACAATAGTAAAAATATTACAAACTAAATAATAGGAAGAAAGAGTAGAAGGTGCAGAAAGAAAAAAAGAGAAATAGAAAAGAAAAAAAATGATATAGTAAAAACAAGAAAAAGAAATATATGAAGAAGTTACTTCCCACCTTCATCACAAGTATAAACAATTTTAGTAACTTATCACCTCCTCTTAAAAAACAACAATCTCTTCTTCGCATATCCCATCTCGTATCTATAAACAAATCCATAAAGCATTGTCATTTCAGTCCTGTGGTCAGCAAAAGTCCGTTAAGGGTTAACAGAAATAAGAACATATCTATGTTAACCATGATCAAATACAACTTTATATTCCTTCCTTTTACTTCTAACAATCTTAATCTTTGATCCATTCAAATAATGTCATAGAACTTGATTTTTTTTCTTCATTTTTTCTTTGTCCCTTCTCACAAGATTCTTCAAAACTTTAACATGCCTCTTTTGGAAATCCAGTATAGGAAAATTATCCAAGTCACTCTCTTGGTTTATTGTCTGTATATCCCTTTTAATTACTGAAACATCAGCCAGTTTCTTTTTGTATGTCCAATGTAACATCTTTTTCCATGCCATTCTTGTAGCCTGTGATTTGTAAATCCACTTTCAACTCAATCTCAATCTTGTCAGGTAAAACTTGTTTCTCTTCATAGCATCTCTTAGACACAGTCTTTCCAGAGGCAGATGTCTATTACCACTCAGAAGTTAACATTGAGTCTGTTTTTCAAAAATCCCTTCAGTAGGTTCAATGTTAGAATATTTTGCTCCATTCTTTAATTATAAGTTGAGTTTATGTGTTCTTCTCCTTTAATTGTAATCTTTAGTTCCCTCTAGTGTCCAATTTTTAAAATCTTATCTTATGTTTTTTTTAAAAACATCAAAACAAAAGTACTTTCCCAAAGGAAGGATTCTTTATAATTAATACCAAAAACTTATATCAAATTTATCTGGACCCTTAGTCCGTTTGTAACTTTCTAAAATCAAAGTTTTAATCATACTTTTGCTGTTCATTCAAAAAAAGTTATTTTTTTAAGTTCTTAAACTTATAGTTAAATTTTTCTTTTGCTAAGGATTGAAGGGAAACTCACCTGGTGCTGTCGGACTTGTTGATTCAAAGGTTTCTGATAGCTGAAAAGCAGTTAACAAGCAATTTTCTAAAGTGATTAGAAAAGGAAGTATGCAAATTTAGTGTTCTTTCAAAGGTGCCAACCATGGTTTGAGGAAGCTATCCCCTCATCTCTCAGAGCTCTAAACCTGCTGGAGACCACTGTCTTGTGGTCTCCTCATGAGGAGCACGTGCCTGGAGTACCTGTGGACAATCTCAAGTCCCCTCCTTGTCTGGTGTGGTTCGAAAAGCCAGTCTACTCACCTGCTCTTCGTTCTTCCCTGTGGTTGTCGGGTCCCTTTTTGTGGAGCCATCTTCAGTCCACCATTTCTTCTTCCAGAAGTCAACAACAAGACATTCTGAAGGCTTTAATCTAACCACATCATAAACACTATTAGTACTCCAAAAGATCCTCGGCTCTTTCTCAGTAGCATGTTGAGTGCCTGTGATGGAATGTGAGGGTGACCTTGGAAGACGGGGGAAAGAGATGCCGTCTGGGGAACTATCAGGTAAAAGAGAAAGGAGCCTGCGACAGAGTAACGGCCAGAGAAAGAAATTTAGGAAGGACCCGCCCTAACTACTCAGGTGGTAAATAGGGAGGGTGGGAGATTTGTACTTTCAGAATTGCAAGATTCTGTTAACGTAGCCTTACAATAAAGTAGAATCTCCCACTCTCCCTATTTACTACCTGAGTAGTTAGGGCGGGTCCTTCCTAAGTTTCTTTCTCTGGCCGTTACTCTGTCGCAGGCTCCTTTCTCTTTTACCTGATAGTTCCCCAGGTGGCATCTCTTTCCCCCGTCTTCCAAGGTCACCCTCACATTCCATCACAGTGCCATCTGATGCAAGGAGCCCATAATCTGGCACTATATCGTCAATCACTATATCTTGTCTATCCATGTGCTTTTCTTGGTAAAATACAGGAGTGTTTTACCATTGCCTTCTCCCATGCAGTGTGGAATTTTGCCTTTGCTATTGCCACTACAGTGATTATCTGCCTCCAGCATTTTCCTATATCACTGCTGCCTTATATTGGTGCCTGCTTGCTTTACCTGGGCAGCTGGGTTGGCCTTCACGTCTTAGGTAACCCTCCTGGGATATATACACTTGGCATACGCTGCCAGAGTTCTTTGCTCATCCTTCCCCAAATACAGCCCTCACTACAATGAAGCAGCACAGTAGGACTTGAGGGAAGATACTCATTGCTATAGTATTATGTAAGCTCCTGTCTGGTTTTCTAGTTTAGCCTCATTTATCCCATTTATATAATGACACAAGTTGTGAAAAGTATACTGGACCTTTATAATTCCCACTATAATCTCCCCCTCTTCATTTGTAACACATCTGTACTAGACCATCCCAAAATCTAGAAAGTCTTGAAGAACTCTTAAAATTTTAGCAGAATCAGTTATAAATGAAAAGGATGAATGTTATGCCATTAACTTGTAATATTAAGAGGATTGATTTAACAATGGTCCATAAATTCTAAATTCTGTACATGTTTTCCCTGTTTCTTTCTGTTGGAATTCCAGTCGAAAGGGCTCTCATTTTGTTGGTGATACTCCCAAATTAAAGAAATGTAGAGATTAAATATTCCCTAATATGATATCAGGTCCAATATAGTTATAGTCAAGATTTCACTGACCTGAAATATAACATGTTGAATTCAAAAAGTTGCTTGAGGTTGAAAACTTACATATAAAGTTGTTCATTCAACACAACCTATTTATTTCAAATAGCTATAAAGCAACATAGAAGTTGAAATGGTAGAAATTAAGATAAATTATTATCACTGCATAGGACTGTTCATCACAACATATTATGATTCTCTAGCTAAATGAAACTTGGTTTGTCAAAAGTGGGTGTTTTCTGCTTCTCAATTTTATTCAGTTTAAATGACAGAATGAAACTGAACGCATCTAAAATCTAATGACACATTAGATTAGACTTATTAAATTGCATGCAGATACATATGGTATGTGTGTATGTGTGTGTGTATGTGTGTGTGTCTACACACACACACACACATGTATATATATGTGCAGGGAAAGAGCAATGGCATGGTAGTGTTTTAACACATGATTTACTATGAAATGAGCTTTTGGAGTCAGCAGACTACTTCATTATAAGTAGATTGTACATTCTAAAATAAATAACTTGGTCTCTAAGAATTGACTAACATGCATGTTTATTTGATGTCTGCAATCTTTAGAGATGATTTTAGTAGCATGAATCAGCTGTCACAGTTCTTGGTATTGTCATGTAACTCAGCAGTACATCAGATGAAACTATTAACAAAATTGGCAATGTTATTCAGTTTTTTGTCATTGTGTACAGTAATCAGGTAAAATATATACTGTATAAGTATTAATCGGTTGTAAAATGTGTATTTTTGTAATTACAATAACATTACTGAGGAGTTTTCTGGGCATCTGGAGGATAAAATCTCTTGCATCCGTTCCCAGTTGGATACCAAGCATGGGGCATGGCCTACAGAGATGCCCTGTTATCTGGGAACAGTTTGATCATGTTGAACCTGTGGAGGTGGACAGGGTCCTCCGGATTGTCAATGCCACCACTTATCAACTAGACCCATGCCCCTCCTGGCTGGTCAAGGCTGCTCGGATAGTGACGTGTGGGTGGATCCAGGCAATCATGAATTCATCCTTGAGGGAGGGTTTCCAGACATCTTTAAAGAGATGCTGGTGCATCCCTTCCTCAAGAAACCATCGCTGGATCCTACCATATAGGACAATTTTCATCCAGTCTCTTATCTCCCCTTTTTACAGAAGGTGGTTGAGAAAGTGGTGGCATTGCAGCTCCAGGGGATCCTGGATGAAACGGATTATCTGGAGCCTTTTCAGTCAGGTTTCAGGCCCAGATATGGACGGAATCAGCATTGGTCGCACTCATGGATGATCTCTGGTGGAAGTGGGATGGGGTAGTGCATCAATCCTTGCTCTTCTTGACCTCTCAGCAACTTTCAGTACCATCAACCATGGAATCCTTTCATGATGCCTAGAGGCTGTGGGGATCTGGGTGGGGAACAACAGGCTTCAGCTCAACCCTGGTAAGATGGAATGGAGGCTCCTTCTATATCTGGAAGTTTACCATATTTGGTTCTTGATCGGGTTGTGCTGCCCCAGTCAGACCCGGTGCATAATTTGGGGGTCCTCCTGGACTCATGACTCTTGCTCAAGGAGCAGGTGGCGATTGTGGCCAGGAGGGCCTTTGCTCAACTTTGTGTTGTGCACCAGTTATGCCCCTTCCTGGATCAGGAGGCCCTCCGGTCAGTCACTCACCCCCTAGTCATTTCTAATTTAACTGTTGCAATGCACTCTACATGGGGCAACCCTTGAAGAGTATCTGGAAACTACAGCTGGTGCAAAATGCGGCTGCGCGGGCAATCTTGGGTGCCCCAAGGATGGCACATGTAATACCTCTGCTACGGAGCTACATTGGGTTCCAGTTTGCTTCTGGGTCTAATTCAAGGTGTTGGTTATCACCTTTAAAGCCCTACATGGCATGGGTCCAGGTTACCTGAGACACCATCTCACCCCCATTACATCAATCCATCCCACCAGGTCAGGCAGAGAAGGCATGTTGCGGATCCCGTCAGTGAGAGAATATCGACTGGTGGGTCCCAGGAGGAGAGCCTTCTCTGCTGTTGCCCCCACCCTATGGAATATTCTGCCCCCAGAGGTGAGGCGGGTCCCTACCCTCCCAGTTTTCCAGAAGAAATGGAAGACCATGCTCTGCCAACTTATGTGGGGTGAGAAGAGGTACAACCAACCCTGGGGGTGGCTGGGGCCTTGAAGAGCTCCCCGAGTCTAATTACTCCTAATTAACATCAGTCTCTTGGAAGTATTATATAGGAATCTTGTTGTTGTAGTGTATCTTAATTAATTAATATTTAAAATTAAATACATAAATAAATAATAAATAACACATTAGAGCCGCTATCAAGGCCTGCATTGTGGCGATAAGAGCGGCAAAGTGCCAATACTTCTCTGCCCTTATTGCGCCTGCAGAGTGCTGCCCAGCAGCCCTGTTTGGGATCACTAGCTCCCTCCTTGGTAATTTTCAGAGTGTCTGCAGGATAAAATTGCTCAGATTCCTTCCAAGTTAGACTCCGAGCATGGTGCAGAGTCTGGGGAGATACCAGGAGGTCGTTCTTACCCAGTTATCTGGGAACAGTTTGATCCTGTTGTTCCTGAGGAAGTGGACAGGATCCTCCAGACTCTGAAGGCCACCACTTGTCATCTGGACCCATGCCCCTCCTGGCTGGTGAAAGCAGCTCAGGAGGTGGCATGTGGTTGGATCCAGGCATTGGTTAATACATCTTTGCCAGAGGGAGTATTCCCAGCTGCCTTTAAGGAGGCGTTGGTGCACCCCCTCCTCAAGAAACCCTCCCTGGATCCTACCATACTGGACAACTTTTGTCCAGTCTCCCACCTCCCCTTTTTGGGGAAGGTAGTTGAGAAAGTGGTGGCTTCACAGCTCCAAAGGGCTCTGGAGGAAACGGATTATCTGGACCCTTTCCAGTCAGGTTTCAGGCCTGGTTATGGAACAGAAACGGCGTTGGTTGTGCTTATGGATGGCAGGAGCAGGATGGTGGAAGTGTGACCATCCTTGCTCTCCTTGATCTCTCAGCAGCTTTCAATACCGTCGACCACGGTATCCTTTTGGGATGACTCAGGGAATTGGGGATGGGCGGCATGGTCTTGTGCTGGTTCACCTCCTTTCTTCAGGGCCGATCCCAATTGGTGGTGATAGGGAGAGGTCCCATCCTCAGCCCCTCCTTTGTGGGCTGCTGCAGGGTTCAGTTCCCTCTCTGCTCCTTTTCAACATCTACATGAAACTGCTGGGTGAGATCATCCACCATCATGGGATGAGGTATCATCAGTATGCTGATGATACTCAGTTATACATCTCCATCCCAGGTGAAGTAAGTGATGCCGTGATCGCCCTCTCGCGGTGCCTGGAGGCTGTGAGGGTCTGGATGGGGAACAACAAGCTTCAGCTAAACCCTGGTAAGACAGAGGGTTTATTATCCTGTCTGAAATATGGTTCTAGTAAGATACGAATAACTCACAAGACCAAATATTAGCAGTTAACAACCCCTGAAGTTTTTTTACATCACCAGCAGAGAAAATCTTATGGCCATCCTTTCAAATACTTACTTTGGGGCTCCAATAAACTTCAAACAGAATCTTTTGCTGAATCAATTTCAGTCTCAAATCCTATGAAACCAATTTAACATTCTTTAAAACTTGCAACCTTTGATGTTCCATTATTGAATATTACAATTATGTCTTATAAATATAAGTGATTACAACTTCAAATTTTTTAAATTTTTTATAAAAAGACTAGGACTAATTTTATAAAAAGTTTTCAGAAATGGATACAGCAGAAGAAAAAGCATCTCAGATTTATTTTAAGCATCTGAAGCATCTGGTCCATATTGAGCTCCCAAGACATGTTTGAGTACTCCATCTGATGATGCACATGCATACATGCATTGTTTTGGTTATTTGAAGACTCTGTTAGCAATGCAGAAGAGGAGTTTTAAGTTCAAGCTCAGTCTGAAATTAACAGAACATGCAAGTAAGATGTTCTGCTTGTTGTTTGAGACTGGAATGCAAAAGTTGGAATTATAAAGGAGAAAAATAAAGTTGGGATGTATGGCCTAGGAAACAAGTGAAGCAGGAGAATGATTTAGCAATTTCTGCTAATTCAATTATTTCTTCATCGCTATACAGTCTTCCTACAACCAAAATGGCACCTATATGCATGGACATCACCAGATGGAATACACAGAAATCAAACTGACTATATTATTGGTACAAGGTAGTAGAACAGCAAGCATGTGACCAGGGACAACTATGGAACAGAATACAGACTGCTCATAAGCAGGTTCCAAGTCAAGCTAAAGCAGAAGAAGAAAGCCAACCAGTTTCCACAATGTGATCTTGTGTATATATCCACCATTTTCAAGGAGAGCATAAGGAATCACTTTGAAGTTCTGAACCTTATTGACAGGAAACCAGAGGAACAATGAAATGAAATTAAAGAAAAAAAAAACCAAACTGGATGTCCCAACAGTCAAGAACAATCTTGGAAATTGCTAAAAGAGAAGACAAAGCCGGGGGGGTGGGGGAACACCCCAGGAAGGAACTTAACAAGAGTTTTAGAAAGTTGCTAGAAGAGACAGGAAGCAGTATTACAATATCTGTAAAAACATCAAGGATGGAAACAGACATAGAAATATAAGGAAAGTCTTCCAGAAATTTTCTAAACTCCAATAGAGTTGTTAACATCCAAGATCCCATAGAAAATATTCCCTAGTTACAAAAAACTCTAGTACTAGAATATGAAGTGAGATCAGCACTGTTATCAGTACTAACTTGGAAAGCTATAGTAATTGATAGAATATCTACCAAAATATAGCAAGTGACAGAAATAGAATCAGTAAAGGTTCTAACCATCTGCCAGGAAATCTGGAGAGCTCCTTAGTGGCCAACAGATTGGAAGAGAAATGCCAAAGAAATGAGACTTTATAGAGTGTGCCAACTGTGAGACAATATCCTTAATTTCACATGCTAGCAAAATAACATTTAAAACCATCCAGTGCAGATTAGAGCCATACATGGAAAGAGAAATGGGAGATGTTCAGGCTGGCTTTAGAAAAGGCCGAGGAAAAAGAACCATTCTTGCTGATACATGCTAGATAATTGAGAAAGCCAAAGAATACTAAAAATAAGTCAACATGTGCTTTATTACAAAAAGGCCTTCAATTGTAATAACCAAGTGCTTAGTTAAATGGGAATACCAGAAAATCTTGTTGTCCTCATAAAAAATCTATATACAGGTCAGGAAGCACAGTCCAGATGGAACATGGTAAAATAGACTGGCTCCAGGCTGGCAAAGGAGTGAGACAATGCTGTGTATGTTGTTTGTTCAGCCTATATGTCAAATATATTTTGAGAGAATATTAGATTTGACAAAGATGAGTGTGGTTTTAAAACTGGAAGAAAAAAATCAATAACTTGCGTTGTGCTCTCATAGCTGAAAATGCAAATGATCTGCAAGGTGTAGAAATCTGTGGAGCACAGTGAAAAAAAAGGAACTAAGATTAAATATAAATATAAAGACCACCAAACTAATAACAACAGGTACGACAACCAGCCTTAGAACTGACAATAAGATATTGAAGTGGTGGTGGAACTTCTCTCTTTTTGGATATACTGTTACCAGTAAAGGAAGCTGCAATCAAGTATGCTGTAGATGAGCACTTAGTAAAGTAACAGTGAAGACCTTGGAAGAGATACTCAGATGCTGTAACAAGCCTAGAGCTTTAAAGATCATGATCATGCAGTTAATTATTTTCCCTGTGACATTATATGGAAACAAAACTTGAAGAAGCAGGATAGAAAGTGTATTGTTCCTTTTGAACTTTGGTGTTGAAGAAGACTCCTGAGAATACCAGGATAGCCAGGAAAACAAATGGATGATAGAACAAATCAGTCCAGAGTTCTCATTTGAGGCACAAAAGATGAGGCTCAAATTATTATATTTTAGATACTTATGCAAGGACCTAGCTTTCTTGAGAAGTCTATAATGCTGGGAAAGGTGGAATGAAATGAAAAAAAAAAAAGGACAACCAGCTGCAAGGTGGTCAGACTCAATGATACTGCTGATGGGTGTACTGTTAGAAGACCAGAAAGACCAGGTTAGGGACATCATCCTGGAGAAAATCTATATATGTGGCCACTGTGATACTGACTTAATTGTACATAATCAATTTTTTAAAATTTCCTATCCTTAAGCTCTTTTTGTTAATACATGAATTTGATATCCTATCTGGTTATTCTGTAAACTGAAGTAAATCCAACTTAATGTCATTAGATGTAATAATAGTTTAGACAGTTGTAAGAATTGTGGCTTAAGGTTATGCTCTGACTCCTTTGTTTATCTTCATATAAGAATTTCAGGGAAGCTCAATTGATAATTTGAATTTATCCCTTGTTCAAGGTATATTTTTTAAAAAGCCCAAGGAAATGGGAAAAAACAAACAGAAACACTAAAGTAAGAAGTCTAAATAACAACATAAAATACCTAAATTATATATGGGGGGGGGGGGAGGAAGGAAAGAAAGATACTGTTGAAATTATGTAATTTTCTTTATTTTTTTTTCAATGTAGTGATTCAATATGGGATCATATTGTCTGGCTTTGCCTCTCAGTCAGTTGAAAGCTGATTCAAAGGCTGAGAGCTGACAAATCTCATTAAGCCAACATTTAGTGTTTGGAATACAAGCATTCTTCAAAGAGAAAAGAGTTCAACTCTTTTGGGAGCTCAGTTTGAGAGTTACTGTCTGATACCATTGAAATCCTGATGAGTATAGGGATTCTTGGTTTTGTAAAAATCAGTTTCAATATTTGCATTTAATGCTGCAGGACATGTGTCATAATATAGAGCTGACCCATTTAGCAATGGAAATCTAACATGAGATAATCCCAGTTTAGCAGTTTATTCAACAGGTGTATGCTTTTCACATTATTTGACCAGATGCTATTGCTGCTTGTGATGTTTGACAGTTGGAAGAATTTTGAGCATAGTTCCTAAGCCAAAAAACCTTTTTAACAGAATATGAAATCGATATTATTTTTGCACACACCCTCTACAGTAACAAACTTGACTCTCCCATCCATTGGTTCATTACGATGGATCAATCAAGTATATTATTCTAGAAGTGCACATATGAATAAAATTAATCAATCAATGGATAGGAGTGTCAAACAAAATGCAATTAGTTTCCTATAATTTTAAAATAAGGTTAGTAAAACAAAGTTTGGTTCATGTATATTGGACACCTCAGAATATGTTTAAGAAGGATTGGTTGCAATTACTTTGCTGTTGGAAATACGATTCAGGAATTGAGATATTAAATTGTATGGTTTGGGCTTCTGTTATTGTCACATTTGGGGCTGATAAAAGCAGAATTGTTAATGTAACACTGGATCAATCACTGTATGCTGTTCTTGGCTGTGTTTATGTCCATAAAGGCATCAAGACAATGCAGCAAAATGCCATATTTAAGTATTATAAATATATACTCTGATATCTATGTATCATTATAATTAAATATGCCTGAAGTAATCAAAATAGTTTCTCCAATGTTTAAATTTACATCTTGTAAAGTACTAGAAGACCATTTTTTTTACTAATGGGCAAACTACTGTAGCTATGGAATATTGATATCATGGTACATGATGACATGATAAAAAGGGCTAATTACATTTCATAAAAGAGTATTTTCATGACAACTTAGAAAAATAATTTTTGGAAAAAGATGCTGAATAATATTTAGGTTTTTTCTGTCTGCAACACTTCAAAATCCTTTTGTTTTCAATGTCAGGTAACTCACAACTGAAACTGAATTTATTAAAAAGCAAGAGAGAAAATGTGATATCTTTTAATTTATCTAGTTTAACTTTCTATGATGTGCTGTTCTGTAAATTCACTTTAAAGATAAGGAAGTTTGGCCAGAAGCTCATACAATACATAATACTGAGTAATGGTTTTCCCAGTGTCAAAGAATGAGTACGCTATGAGTCTTTAAAAAATTAAATAGAAATGTAATCCTGAAATTCCAACTGCAGTTATTCCATTGTTTTCCCTGAGCCAATGTGTGCCTTCTTACTTTGCTCTCTCTTTTTGCTACTGATTTTAACACTGTACCACACATATAAAACATATCAGGTGAATTTGCAAACAAGCATAATTCTGGTATGATAGGAGAACCAGCCATTGGAGAACAGATTTACGGTAGCAGCCTATGCCACAGATGAAATGTATAAAATATAGATTTGCAAATGATTGCCTGTCGAATGTTAGCTAAAAATAAAAATAAAAAGCATTTATCTGTGAAGGGTAAATAAAAGAATGTTTGAGACTTAATTCCTTGTTTCAATAGTTGTGTACAATTGGAATTCTAGTTGAGAGAGACAGACCTTATAGCAAAAAAATCAGGCCTCTGTATTTGGATAAACAAAATATGTCTGACTCCAAGGAATCCATCGTTAGGGATTTTTATTTAATGGGTGAAAGCAGAGCAGAGAAAGATATTTTTCAAGTTACTTCTTAGATACAGCCAGGGGAAGTACGTTATTACATTGAACATGTGATTAATTATTGCAGTCATGTGTTACAAAAATGTGTACCTAATAGATTTGAAATTGGACATTATTAACATAATGGCTGCATGGTTTTTATGATGGAATTAGACCGCAGATAGCAGCACCTGGCTGACCTATTTCTGCTTGCAGGCTAAGCATGGCTGGGCCTGGTTAGTACTTGGATGGGAGGATTGTAAAATCCCAGGGTTGCCCTTTGCAAATTAAAAAAAAAAATCCCAAAAGAAACTCGTGGCAAAGCACTTCCATATTGCTGCCAAGAAAGCATTCCTAGAAGAATTACAGTAGCATTTGCAGTGATCATAGAAGTGAACACGTCTTGCCAAAAGTCTTGATCTAAATTAACATACATAGTTTCTAATCTCTGTATTGTTAACGATGAAAAATTGTCTGCACATTACTTAAATCCCATTGTAGTAAATAGAATAAAGTTGCTCAATAGTATTCAGTTGATGGTGACTTACTTGCACTTATAGAGGAAATAGGGCATAGCTTGTTTTGCCATAAATCAGGAATAAAGTCAAAAGTTTTACCCAGCCTTTCCTAACCTGGTGCTCTCTTACGGCATTGCCTAGTTTAGGAAAGGCTGCTATATAGTTTATACTTGATCCATACTTAGAATAGCATTTTTTTCTTATTTTATATTGATTATTTATCATCCATAAGATAACTCAGTCTATTTAGAATATAATATTTTCCTGTCATTGCCTGCACTCCAACACTTGTAGTGTTGCTTTTCCAAAGGGAGAGTACAGTTGGCTCAAACTGGAGAGTTGTTGGCCTCTGTAGAAATCTTAATAATGCGGTCCTTCCATAAAGATTCTGCAAGGTGTATTCTGCAGAGCTTACATTCTGCAAACATATTTACATTTTAGGCTTAAATCATGTATTTAATTTGCACAGGGTTAATTTAGGCCTCACAGAAATAACTAGGAGTTGTATGCCTCACTGTTGGATTGTAGCTGAATTTGACAATTTAAAGCCCCAGCTAATAGTGCTGTACATGCTGTATCACTTTCATGAATTAGTGATTCATGGTCCCTCTGCTGGTTCATTATCAGTATTCAGTTATTTTGAAGATACCTCTGATTTTTTCACAATTCATAATGATAAATAGTGATGACTATTTATAGTTTTGGAGTTATGAAGGCAGTAAGGCAGTTGAGGTGCTTTAGTTAATTGTTGAAATACATTTCTTCAAGATTACTGAGAAGTTAATAAATCAAATTAGGATACTAATTTTAGTTCAATTCAATAATTTTAGTTCATTTCAATAAAGTCTATGTTCTTGTTTTCAAGAAGTTGGAAGCCAAACTGACTTGATACAAAAACACAGTTTTTATTACCAGTTAGCTTAATGCACTGGATAAACTAAAAATAGTATATATTCTATTTCTGATCTTCAAGCAGATATAGCCAAATCATGGCAGTCACACAATGAATTTTTTGTGAGATCAAGGATTCTTGACATTTACACATACACAAGAAGTTATTGTAATAGGTTATTAAAATAAGGAGAAAAAATATCTGTGTGTCTGTATGGACACATGGTAAAGGAATTGAATGGCAAAGTAAGCTGATTAGGAGAGGAAGCTGAAACAAAGTGGAATGGAGGAGAATTGATGAAATGGGGGGAGGTGATACATAGGACATTGACTTGAGGAGGGGAGATACATAATCTTTCTAGCATCCTTCTCGCAGTTCCTCTTTTTCCTATTCTTCTTTATTCCTCCTAAATATGCAAACTAGATTCCAACCTCCTCTCTCATCTAACTTTTCCTAAATCTAAATTATTTGGTCAACTGGTCCAACAAGGTACTGAATTTACAGTAAACAGGAATAAAAAAAAATGGTGCTATTATAAATAAGAGTATATCTTTCCCTTATCACTGTCACTTTCAGTGTTTGCTTTCAATCTACTGCTGCGCAAGACAGAAATTGGGGGGTGGGGGAGATAAGGGCCTATTAATAAAGAGTACTTGCACTATTTATTTTCATATGAGTTCTTGAAAGTTGACCCAATCTGTGTTTTGGCTTTTCCTCAAGTGAAGTGTCTGCCCAGAACTGCAACAATTCCATGCATACATTTTTTTGTTGAGGTGTTCCCTTTATCTTAGAAATACCCTAGTCCCAACCTGGTGTCCTCTAGGTATATT
The DNA here is from genome assembly GCA_030867105.1 of Liasis olivaceus. Taxonomy (NCBI): domain Eukaryota; kingdom Metazoa; phylum Chordata; class Lepidosauria; order Squamata; family Pythonidae; genus Liasis; species Liasis olivaceus. Next base: position 51,110,132 of record CM061348.1, read on the forward strand.
GGACTATAATTTCCATCATCATGACCAGCATGGCCATTGCCTGAGCTAATGCCCATGTAAATAATTTAAAGTTCAAACTACATTCTATTTTGGCATACCATCTTCTGAGCTGCTCAGAGAACAATATATTTTTACATACCATCTTCTGAGGAGCTCATTAGAACAAAGCTTCGTAATAGCACTACAAAATGTGGTGAGAGGCGAAAAAGCAGAGCCTTTTCATTCCTTTACAGTTTAACTCTTAGTAAACTCCAAGTAAAAACCAGCTTTCCTAAAATTGAACCCCACCCCAAAATATTATAATCATATATGTATAGTTCCTTGTTACAATTATTAACACGTTAATCTTCAAAAATATACACAAAGAATATTTTTAATTAAGACACGTATAGCCCCTGCATGAAAATGTTATAGGAAGATTTAGTGTTTTAACAGCCTTTCAAATCAAAACACTACAGTATGTTTATAGCAAGTTTTGAGTCATGCAGCTATAGTTCCATTCAGAGCAAAAGAAATGAAAGCATTCCAATTTGTACTTGTGTATTTTTAATTTTGACTGTCATTCTCAAGATTATTATCACTAGTGTTGTTTGCAGTGTTACTGCTAGTTTTCTTTTACTTTATTCTGAACATAGTTTTGTTGATTTTATTATCATTATTTGACCAGACATTACAACATTTATAATTTGAGGAAGCAGCAGATGCATATGTTAAACAAAGAACATTTTTATACTTAGAAAAAGGTCAACAACTTCCATATCTTACTTGTTTAATATATATTAAACAATTGCTCATCTATTAGTACTTGACTTTGGGTATGAGTGGTGGCCTCAGCTAGGAAAAAAGCATTTGAAAAGAACTACTGGTGTTCCATCTTTGGGACTTTGACATTCACAATAATGCTGGTAGCAATTTAATAAAGAGACATAACGTCTGGTAAGGTAAGATGAGGCAGGGCAAAGCAGTTAAGTAAGAGCAAAAATCAAGAAGAAAGCAGCATGCTAGACAGCTCCGACCGAGTCTTTTTGCCTAAAAGGCTCCTGTTACAACGAATGTAAGAGGATGTTGTCTCAGCAGTAGCTAAAACGAATTGTTCAGTAATTGCATCTGGCACAGAAAACCAGATCATATATAAATGATTGGGACCTAGCATGTATGCAACACATTCCTGGTAGCCACAAAGGCTTGAGCTGTTGCAGAAAGGACAGTTTCATCACATAGGTTGAACTGGAATGTCTCAAGCATAGACAGAAGAAGTTCCAGTTCAACACCACACTTGATACCACCCTGGAAAGTTTTTTGGCGGAAGGATGAATAGTACATCACCTTTTTTGTATTACGCACATTACTTTGTTGTAAGGGAACAAAATCTAGTGATGACCTTTTAGAGAAAAGGGTGTTAAATTACATGCTAGTTCTTCTGTTTAAAGCTTCATCCTATGCAGTTGTTTTCTTCAGTGTGTATCTGCTTATGTATTGGGGAAAAATCCTAGTACTGACCTTGAACATTTCAGCCTCTAAGGCTGAATATAGTAAATAGTTTCTTGTTGGATGGCCTTCTGAAACAAGTAGAATGACTCATTATTTTGATAGATTGCAGCTCACTATGCAGGCTATTTCCATTTTAAAGTGTTGCACAGCAAAAATCCTATGCATTTTTACTAAGAAATAAGTTCCTCTGTTTTAACTAGAGCTTATAACCCATTGCATGGATTGGATTACTGCCTAAAGTTAGAAGTAGCATTCATTTTATACTGCTGTCAGTGATTTAAGAATCTTCATTCTTCACACAGCCCTATCAGGTTCTTTTTAAAGAACAATTAGAGTATTGTTTTACTGGTATCAATTGTATGGACATGCAATTATGCCAAAATGTGAACAAATAGAATTACTCTAAAAAGGTGCAGCAAAATATCATATATCATATAGTTACATTAAAACTGAGGAAACTAGTTATCTTTTATTAGTCCAGTGAATTCTTATCCATGAAGTATATGCGTGGCAATATTAAGTTGGATCAAAGTATATGTGATATGGGGATAATAATAGTAACTAAAACTGCTTATAGCTCATTTCTAAGTATGTGCACCTCTTTTAACATCTGTGGGTCCAGCAGATGTTAAATTTAATAAAAGTGTCCCCTTGGCTTTTATTTTATTCTACCAAGCAAAATTTCAGTGGTGATAGTAGGAATATTTGGTACATAATCTTGTTAGCTGGATGCAGCCATATTTTTTTCTTCTCAGTAGATCCTAATCTATAGGCATTCTAGGAGTTAATTGCTTGGATAATGGATATTGTGGTATCATCATGTAGCTTTCTGATGGATCCAATGAAAATGAGAAACTGAATTTGCTCCTATTGTAGGTTTTCCTAGAAATGGTCCCTATAGAGATTCCAGGGAACAGATATATAAGGACAGTATTTTGGTTGGGTCTGGCCGCTCTTAATAAGTCTTGGGTTCTTAACAGTTTGCTCATAAATTAAGATCTGACATTTCATATATCACATCACACTGAGGATTTCATACTTGTTAATGCCTTCAAGTAGGTCTTGACTGGAGAAGTCCATACAGTTTTCTTGGCAACATTTTTAAAAGTGGCTCGCCTTGGCCTTCTTCCTAAGGCTGAGAGAGTGACTGGCCTAAAGACACCCAGTTGGCTTTGTACCTAAGGCAGGACTAGAATTCATGGTCTCCTGGTTTCTAGCCTGGTGCCTTTAACCGTTTTACCAAACTGGCTCTCATGGCCATGTATGATATACAGTAACAAGTCCCAGTCTTTGGATGTTACAGTCAAGGCCCTGGATGGCTATTTGCTCTTTGTTGTTTTTGTTTTTTTAAGGTGGTTTCAGCCCATCATCTGAACCCTGTGCTCACAATGATGCAAGAAATATAAAGTATCATATATCGAGTGTTTTTTAAGAACCACAGAAGGAACATAAAAAATAAAAGATCAATACAACAATAAATATGAGAGTCTTTTGTAATTTGATAGATAAATAAAGTGAATGAACTAAGTACTCTAAAAATTTTTAAAGTTTTAACATTTATTAAAAGATAGAAGACTTGGCACATAGTGTTTTTTAACAGTACAAATATAATGGTAATCTTAATTCTTTTAAATTTTCCCCAAAATAAATTCAAGATGATGATGATGATGATGACGATTATATTCCTTAACATGTTTTATAGAAAGGAATGAAAAAAATATAAAATACAAAAGAGGAAAAATGCAGAATGAATGTAAAAAATAAATGTAAAATATTCACTTTTATGCTGTTTCTCTATTTTGTAAAAGAGGTGAATTAATATACTTGCACTTTATATATTTCATTATGAAATGATGAGCCAGTGTGAAATAGAAAAAAATAGCATCTGAAGGAAATAATGACATTCCTGCAAATTATTTAGCATTGGTATAGAAAACATCAAAGTTACAGACAATAGAACACTGTGAATTAATTTTCATTAATCTTTATCCTTCTAGAAATGATAAAGGTGTGCTTTTTAAAATGAAAATTAAAAACAAAACAATTTCATTTCCATTTCACATTCCTGCATATAGTAATGGAATCTATTCCTGAATGCATAGAGCCATGTGGAATGCAGAAAGTATCTCTTTAACATTAACAGAACACTGAGGGGTGTGAGTTTCTTATACTGTAATGTTCTGGAAAAAATATGGGGATGATGCATAAAATAAAAAGTACTTCAATCATTCAATTTCACAACTGGCAACCAATTCAAGCCTGCTAAAATTATAAAGGGTATAAGAGTAGAATATTATTTTAAAAGTATTTTGAGTCTGAACCATTTCAAACTTAAAACAGGTTGTTCTGACCTTACTGGAAGTGTTCTGACCATGAGATACCCCTTCTGGTAAGGTCAGAACAGCACTGAAACACTCCTAGTTAGATAGGAACAGTCTTCTTCAAGCTTGTAACATTCAAACTCAAAACATTTTGTACGTTTTTTTGCATTTGGTACATAGCTGGGAATCAATAACTTTAAAAAAACAAATCAAAACTTCTCCCAGATATGGACATTGGGACTTCTAAAATTTTGTTTGACATATCTACAAAAAAGAGGTACATCTAAAATAGTGATATTTGTTGAGTTCCCTGTTGCACATGAAACATACTGTACAGATTCATCAATATTTATACTATTTTCAGTAATTATTTGCTATAATATGCTAAGTGAAACTGTTGAATAGAAGAGAATATATGTAGTTCAGGGTTGAACTGTGGAGTCCTTGGTGCTCTCTGAGCTTGGTTGTTTGCTTACAGACATTTCGTTACCCAACTGGATAACATCATCAGTGCTGTACTGAATTGAGTATAATAATTTTTTGTGTGTGTTGCATTGATTTAAAAACTCCCATTTAAATTACTTTCTTAAATTATATAGCATAATGATTCGTATTAGAGTTAGCTTCACTTTCAAACATGCATTGTCATGAGGGTCTTTGGGATATGGGAGTTGACCAGAGCAAACTTGTGAATTTTCTCTCTTTAGTGGTATGATGAGACAAGTTCTCTGTTTTCATTTTCAGGCAAATTAAACAATTTAGGCAGTATTTTGTTAAAGAAGCTAAACAAGCAGGATTCTTTTTCAAATTCTTCTACTTCCCTCCAATATTTTTGATAACTGGCCATAAAACAGGCTTGATTTACATGCATCTGATCAAGAATTTTAAAATAAGCTATTTCTTCACGAGATATATGTGCAGCCTATAAGGTTGATTAAATGTGTGCAATGCTGCTTCTAGGTTCCTCCTTAGAGTTAAATAAAGGGAATAATTATGCTGGCTATCATCTTTCTTGGGCTGGCAAGACATGGTCTTTCTCTCTGTCTTCAGCTTCCCTTAGAAGCCATCTACACTGGGTACAAATATGAATTGGTGTACATCCTCCTTTTTCTGGTTTGTTGAGCCACTGTCAGATTTGTAGTCTCCAGTGGTCTCCTTTGGAATCTGCCCTGGAAACCCACAATTTTTCAGCATTACAGAGCTGCCCAGTTCACTAGCCAATTTCTTTTTCATTCTTCAAACGTTCTTTAAGTCTCCCATTTTCTTCTCCTCCCTGCCTGTACAGCAGCAGCCCTATTTTCTTATGAGACACTTTGGCATCTAGTCACTAGATGTCACAAGGATCATCTAGTCCAACCCTCTGTAATGTGGACTATCTAGCACCTTCTTAAAAACCTCCAAAGATGGAGAACCTACAACCTCCATAGGTAGATTTTCCACTATTGTACAGATCTTACCATCAGGAAGGTTTCCTTATGTTTGAATGAAATGTAGTAGATGCAACTTATACCTGTTATTTCTGTGCCTAGTTCCATGCCAATGGAAAATAATTCATTGTAATTTTCCCTGTACTTTCCCTTGATGTTCTGAACATGGCTAAGTGTTTTTGTTTTCAAACTGACAACCGCAAGTTCCTTCAGCTTGTCTTCATAGGGAGTGTCCTCAAGTCCCTGTAATATCTTTATAGACCTATTCTAATCTGTCAGTATCCTTCTGGAAATGTGTCCAGAATTAGACAAATTTCTCAGATGTGTGCAGATTCTGTGCAGAGTAGAGGCCAATAAGAATTTGATGCTTCTTCTAATGGAGTTCAGAATTGCATTAACCATTCTAACAGCTGACCGCATTGCTAACTCCTGTTCAGCAGTGTTAATGACTCCTTTTAATGACTACATCCAAGTTCTTCTCTGATATAGTACTTCCAAGCCATGAATTTGCATCTTGTATGCATGTTCTACATGTTTTTCCTCCCTAAATATAATACCTTGTATTTCTTTCTTTTAAAAGACATCTTGTTCCTTTCAGCCCAGTCTTCCAACTTATCCTGATTAGACTGCAGTCTCACTCTGTTTTCCCAGATGTTGCCCAGATCTGCACCCCCCCCCCCCCAGTTTTGATAAGCAACCCATCAATCCCTTTATCCAGGTCATTAATTAAGATGTTTAATAATACCGGCCCCATGACTTATTCCTATGGAACTCCACTAAGTTATTGCTTTTCAGTCTGGTGTACAGCTATTAAGCTGACTCTCTGAATGCAGTTAGCCAGCCAGTTGTAGACCTACTTTCTATATTGCCATGCAAATTGCATTTTAAAAGTTTGTCTTTAAGCAATCACAGCATTGTTTCAAGTTACTTACGAACAATCTGTTTATTTCCTGCTCTAACCTATTCCACGAAATGATGTCAGAGTCATTGTCAATAATTACTGGGATTCCCCCCCCCCTGTTTTTTTTGGCCTTTCTTGAACCAGGGCACCACATTTCCTCTTCAGATGTCTCATATCTCTCTAGTTTCTCAGGACTCTTCAAAGATAATTGACAGATAGAAAGATAGAAGAACAGATTAGTAGGCAAGGAACTTCATTCTAGTATTAGCACATTACATTCAGTGAAAAATTATTTAGGTTGCATTTCATGAATCATTGCTAATGGACATCATTTAATATGGCTTTCCCCCATCTGGGTCATCCCTGGTGTTTGGAATTATAAGTCCCAGAATACTCTATCAGCAAGACCTTTATGAACAACAATTTTTAAAAAAGAAAGGCCTAAAAGAAAAAAAAAAACAATATAATGCAACTTAATGTTACCTACAATTCCAAGTTTAAATGACCCAAATGTATCAGAAACATGTGGCCTATCTTAGACAACATCAGGTACCTTTCAAGGAATTACAGGTAGGCCTGTACAGTTGATTACCATAAACAGTTGACTACCTTATCTACCTGTCAAAACAGACCATATTGTGAAAATAGCAAATGCCATCTCTGTTACCCTATTTATTTGGGCATATCTGCTACAAAACCTAATGTTACCCACTACATCAGATAGATATGCTATCCACTACCCATTTTATGGACTTGTGCACAGATATCACAACAAGAATTGGTTACAGCATATCCACTGCTTAGTACTAACTTGCTATTTCTTTAGGTTAGAGAAAAGCAGGTATCCATGTCGATGGCACAGGGATGGTTACTTGTAGGTCTTCAAAACATGTTTATGACTTAGAAAAATGGACTTTCAGCTCTTGCATCCTAAATCCCCTACGTGATATTAATTTATGACTCAAGGACAAGAGGCTTGACAACTTTATGTCAGGATTTAATAACTTCCATTCCACCATGAGCCTACCTTTACCTTGTGAACACTACTGTGAAACTAACAGTAGACCTATACGTGCCACTTGATGTAGGAAAACTACTGTCAGCTATACATAGTTACATACTTTTGATACTGTGAATAAAGCTCACAGGACACAATAGGTCCTATTGAGGACTAATGAATGTAACCTGGCCCAGTTCATACTTTCAGGTTGCTGTGTACAAGGGAACGGGACTACTAGAAAATAGAACCTTGAAAGGGCTGCTTGGACTTAAGGATCGTTTAAATAGAAAGTCTTGCTTTCAGGATCCCTGGTCTGAATCGAAGGTTGCCTTAGGAAATCCGTATTATATTTCTCTCTTTATTCAGCTAAGACATGCAGAGCTGCTGCAAGAATAAAACTTAGCGTGTAACTTAAGTTTATGAAAAGGTAGACAATAAATCACTGTTGTTCGACACTGTGAGATACTCAAGTCTGAAGGACTGAAGATAATGTACCTGCAGTTCATCAAAATACAAATGAACAATCAAAACTATGAATTGTACCTTGATTTATAGCACTCCATTTGACTGTGGAAGAATAGAGAATTTGTTAGAACTTATTGGAATATCTAAATTTAACAGAAAGAATGTTAAATAATGCGCTATTATTACACAAGTTATTATTACACAAAATTAAATGCATCTGTGATTGTATTACTTCCCTCACATGCCTTTTATAATGTAGCATTCCAATCAAAAGAAACAAGTTTTATTTTAATAAAGACAAAAATGTGATTTTTATCTATCTTTCATATTCAGTTATCTAACTGAATCTAACAGTTATCTAACTGAAAGCTTGCATTAGCTTCAGTTATCTTAGCTATGCATTGGTGACAATATGTAAGTTACAGCAGTCTTCCTTATAAAATTTCCTTCTTCAAATAGTTTTGACTAGATTTGTAATAAATAAGGAAGTAAAATATATAGTAATATTTGCTGTTTTTGACACTTTTACTGTTTCTAGTGAATAATATGGATTCAACTAGCTCTGATCCCAAATAAGAGTACTTAAGTGCAAATTCATAGCAAGTTTTCTTTATTTATTTTATTGGATTTGTAAGGCTGCCCAGTTCAGAACAGCTTTTGATTGCTATGGTAGTAAAAACAGAAAAAAGTAACAAATACATAAGATGATAATGACACAGAAGAATCAAAATATCCCACATAGGCAAGAGTACTCTAAAGGATCTCACCATTACATTTATTTATGCAGACTCACTTTTGAAATTCTTCACACTTTGAAATTCATTTAATTGAGTTCTCTTTATCTTGTTTTAGGACTTGTGTAGAGAACAGGTCACATTTTAGGTCATATTTATGCAGAAATATTAAAAATTCAAAAGGGTACACAAACTTTTAAGCACCACTGTATATATAGATTATAAAATAACTCCATTTGATATAAGCATATCATTCTCCAATTAATAAATTACCTTTAGAAAACAAGAATTCAGAGTATATGATGATGACAACTGTGTGCCATCAAGTCATTTTCAACTCCTAGCAACCACATAGGTTTTCTCCATGAAGAATTAACCCTAACCTGTTCTTTCAGGTCTCCCAGCTATACACTCATCACTATTGTGACTGAGTCTGTCCATCTTGCTGCTGGTCATCCTCTTCTTCTCTTTCCTTCCACCTTTCCCAGCATTAGAGCCTTTTCCAGAGAGCTAGGTCCTTGCATAATGTATCTGAAGTAGGATAATTTGCCCAGAGTCTTTGAACGAGATGGGCAGTGACAAATTTGATTAATAATAACAACAACAACAACAACAACAACAACAACTTGAGCCTGGTCATTTGTGCTTTGAGTGACAACTCTGGGTTGATTAGATGGATGATGGATGAAGTTACATCCATGGCAGAACACAAATTAGGAAGTAGTTGTTTACTAATTATCTAAATAATGTTGTATACATCCTGAATAATTGTGTGTGTGTGTGTGTGTGTGTCCCCTAGGTATAACTCTGTGATACTGTATAGAAGAATCATATCATGTGGTAAGGAACAAATTGTTCTTTTACACAAACTATTATTTACATGCTGCTTGCCTACACTCTTGCTGGGATAGATCAGTAATATAAACAGATAATTTGTATCCAGAGCAACTTGTTTACCTTTTGACTTCTCAGTCCATCAAAAGATAATTACTTTCTTCCTGTTGTGTTCATGGTTTATTATAGCATCGATTGAGCATTTCCTGATCAGCAGTGATTTGCTGGATTTGACATCTATAGCTATATACTGGGCTTTAGGTTCTGGAGAAGGCCATTAATAAAATGCAAAGAACAAACTGGCTATGTATGATTTAGTAACTATATTTATCATGGGTTCCAAAAATGCATTTGTAGCATGCAAATTTATACTGCTGCATATCTCAAAAGTTTCAGGTTATGACGTGTCACTAACAAAGTGGACAAAACAGGTTATTCATAAAGAGTTAATTGAGAGGTATCAGGTGGCATTCTAACATACTTTTGAAAGAAGCAAGTATTTTCAACGTTTACTGTAACAATAATTGCACACCTCACCATTCAAAAATAATAGGGGGGGGGCTGATGGCTACAGAAATTAGAAAAAGGGAAAGTTTTCTATTTCTTCTACTCCTGAAAAATCCATGAATAATGGAGGACCATTGTTCTTCAGTATGGTGTCTGTGATTTACACAGGAGCTCTACCCTTGCATAATAGGCTATTGAGAAACCCCTCCCCTCTTAGTATCATGAAGAGTATGAGTGATCTTCCACTATTCCTCCCACTTGTCTTCTGATCACCATGTCTACTGTTTATTCTTCATTAAGTTTGTCTTAATCTTTCAGATGGGATCCCTCAGTGTTGCTCATCCTGCATGGTCCTTAGAGCAATTCTTAGGAAGTGCTAGAATAGTGGCAACAAGTTTCCACTATTCAGTGGCTATTGCTGGGAGAGAGAGTTAATTTGTTTTTATTGTGGGGGATCATTATACTACATTAGTTTTGGGTCCATTCAGTTCACCTCCTGTCACACACAATGAAAATTTTTGAGCGGATCCTTAACCAGCGCCTCTGTAACTTCATTGAAGTTAGTATCAGCCAGTGTGGTTTTGTCAAAGGCTTGAGTACCACTGATGCCACTTTCTTGGCTCGCGTACTCATTGAGAAGCATAGAGAAAAGAAGTCATTACACCTGGCTTTCCTTGACCCAGACTGTGTCCCACATCAGCTGATATGGTATGCACAACATGACCATGGTGTGCTCGAGCTGCTCATGAAATGGGTCCAGATGCTCTATGTTAATACCAGCAGCTGAGTGAGATGTGCTGCTGGCCTTTCTGACAGCTTTCCTGTGAAAGTTGGTGTGCACCAAGGCTTGGCATTATTGCCATTGCTGTTCATTCTTGTCATGGATACCATCACACGAGACCTGTATCCCAGTGCCCCCTGGGCCTTGCTGTATGCTGACGATGTCCTGCTTGCAGCTACCACCAGGGAAGAACTACAGCACTGTGTCCAGATATGGAATGACCACCTTAGCCAATTTGGTTTATACCTCAATATCAAGAAGACTCAGCATCTAGAGACTAGCCCAAGCACCTCCACCATCCAGGTCAGTGGCGAAGATCTGGTGAACACAAACTCCTTCCATTACTTAGGATCCCATCTGCAAAGTGATGGTGACATTAATGAGGAAGTGCACATAAGAGTGAATATAACATGGCTGCGGTGAAAGGAGATCACTGGTCTGCTCTGCGATAAGCACATGCCAATCCATCTAAAATCAAAAGTGTACAGAATGATGGTCTGCCCTGTAGCATTGTATGGCGCTGAATGCTGGCCAACCACCAAAAGTGTCGAGTACCCTTTACATGCCATGGAGATGTGCATGCTCTGTTGGTCATTAGGCATTTCCCTTCTCGACCATGTCAGCAATGATACAGTCTGGCAGCAGATGGGTGTTGCGCCAATAACAGAAAAAATGTGGGAAAAACATCTACAGTGGTATGGCCACATTTTATACACAGCACCACACACCATTGCCTGCACCACCTACCACTTTAACACTGATGGCAAACACCCATGCAGAAGAACAAAGGAAAGATAGCAGGATACAGTGCAGACATGAAAATTATACAATTGGACCCGGTTGCGGTGTTCAATCATGTGAAATGGCATTTGTTGATCTGAAAAGCAGACCCTGCACTGTGGGAAACCACTAGGAAGAGGAGGAAGAGGAAGAAAAAGTAGTAGTGTTGTTGTTGTTGTTGTTGTTTTGGCTCCATTAATAACACAGGTGCCAGCTACCCCGTCCTACAACTGCCTCAAGTGGCAACCTCTCCAATCCTCATGTTGCTTGTGGAGCTATACGTTGCATGGGGTATGATGATGGTACATTTTGCAACCCATATCTTCAGGATGATCTTTTATAATGCTGCCATACTACCACAAAGCCTGGATCATTGCCTCTGACATCCAGAATAGCTGTGGAGCTGGTCATGGCACCAAGTTTCCTGATGAGGGGGTTTATATAATCCAAATAGCTTTCTCTCTCGGTTTGGAAATCAAGCAGCCTGAGTAACCTATATAAATATGATGTATTACCTGTGACAAGCTCTGCCATGGATCATGTCTAAAAACTCCAACTGCTAAGAATATAGGCTTGGTATAGCTTCACCAGTAATCAGGACAGTACAGACAAGGGAATTGGACATTGTCACAGAGCTATGCAGATTAAATGAAGTGGAGACTGTGCAATCAAATCTTTTCCTTTTTGTTTGGCAAGGATGAGTTAGCAACTGCCAAGTAAAAATCCTACTCTGTCAGGGGTCTTACGAAACAATTTTTAAAACTCCTTTTCTTTTAATAGCTTATTTCCTTATCTTGGAACCCTTCCCTATTTATATTGATACCCCTTGAAATTATAGGATCTGTCCACTCTAATAAAGCTCTTTCAGAATATAGGCTTTTTCGTTGCTGCTACATCAGCCAAGTGGGCCAGTGAGCTCTGTGTCTACGTTTAGATGAGTCTTATCTAATTTCCATAGGGAAAAGTAATCTTCCCTCCAGATATTTCTTTCTTGCTTAAGACAGTATCTGATATTCACTTTCAGTAAAAGTTGATCCTCCTTACATTTTTCTTGGATCCTAAATCTAGTTTGGAAAAGACCTTGTATGCATTTAATATTTGGTGAATGGTTTTGCTCTATCTTTATATTGTTATTTGTGTTTTACTTTGGGTGTAGGATGGGCAATAAAACTAACTCTTAACATCTAAGCAAGTGCAACACAACACTGATCACTGTTATGACTTAGCCAAGCAGCTACAGTATATTCTACTGGCATTTGGGGTCCTTCTACAAAGAGTTAGGCTTCTTTGCCAGCCTTTTGGTGAGGGTTGTATGTTTTGACATTGGATGACACAATTGGTTTGACCTTTGTTTGTCTGACACTACTGGTTGAACCATTGATCCCTTTAGGAAGCAGCATTTGGGAGAGTTACTCTACTCTCATTTTTCTCCTAACTGCCTGGCTGCTTCCAGATATGGTAGTTTTCCACCCATCATTCTCACTAATCAGGAAAACTGATTATGTATTTGAAATATGCAATTTTGTGAATTCATACTCCTTGGATTTGAGGGAAGTCCACTTCACTTTCAGGCACCTGTGGCAAGAACTCCATCCTTGTAGGCTACACGCTAAAAAGAACAGGATTCTTGCCCAAACTTCTACACTCTGGAATATCATAAATATCCAAGTTTTTGTTCCAAACACCGATGCATAAGAAAAGGAGGTTGGTTAATGTTATGGTCAACTGCAGTCTGAATTTAACAGAACATACAAGCAAGACTGTGCTTATGGCTGGGAACTGGAATGACAAAGTTGTAAATACTGAAATATTGAGGAGGGAAATATAATGGTACTGTATACCTTAGGAAACAGCAATGAAGCAGGAGAATGATTTACCATTTCTGCCACTCCAATGATTTCTTCATTGCTAGTACAGACTTCCAACAACCAAATCATGCCTCTATACATAGATATTACAACATGGAGTACACAGAAACCAAACTGGCATTATTATTACTAGAAGGAGGTGGAAGAGCTCAGTTATTGTGGGGGTTCTTTACTTTCCAAGGACTGGACACACCACAGCATAGCAACTCTGTGCAAAATGCTTTATTGCAGCACACACCTTCCCCAACAACAGACTATTACTCTCCACCCCTCTAAGACTTGCAAGGTGATGTTGCCATGTAAATATGTCTTTAATACTCAGTCCTTTAATACTCAGTCTTTTAATACTCAGTTCAAACAAAAGTCTCAGAGTAGCATACAACCTTTATCTTTTTCCAAATGTTCTTGCACTAGTTGGGATGAGATACTGCCTCAGTGGGGTTGTTCCTTTTCTAGTTGCTGCTGAGCTCCTGGCAAAGCTCCAAGCAGGACTCTTACCAGGATATGCTGTTCACCATAACTTGTGGTCCTGGAAGTTGAATGATTGTCCTCTTGCCTGCTTGTAATAGCTGCCAGTCTTCAGATGTCACCTCCACTTCCCCGTCTGTATGCCATTTGCTTATCACCTTTCCTCTTATGCACAAACACCCCTCACTATTCTGTCTTAGCATTTGCTTTTCAAAGCTAAGAGCCTAGGTGGAAGTGATATTGGCATGTCCTTGAAAATGCCAGGGTGTGGCTCAATTATCAGAGGTAGCTGGAACGACGGCTTGGATGCTTATGAGTAAAGTTTGAGTTAGGGAAATGAGGCAAATGGGCTGAGAAGCATTTCTGCCTGGCCGCAGCTACTTTTCCCAAGCACAAACAGCAACCCCAATTTCACTCCCTCACAGTTATAACCACAAAGATGGGCCTGGGTTGACTGTGGAACAAATCACAAACAAGTTAAAATAGAAGAAGAAATCAATTTCCACAATATGATCTTGAGCACCAAGCATATACCCACTATTTTCAAGGAGAACATAAGGAATTGCTTTGAAGTCCTGAACCTCATTGATAGGGAACTAGAAGAACTGTGGAATGAAATTAAAGCAATTGTCAAAGATAAATGTGAAAAGAGACTGCCAAAGACCAAGGAACAGGAAAACAAACAAACAAACTGGATGTCACAACAGTTGAGAACAATTGGAAATTGCCAAGAAGAGATGAGAAGTTAAAACCAAGAAAGAGAAAGATCCCAGGAAGGAACCTAACAAAGAATTTCAGAGAGTTGCTAGAAGAGACGAGAAGCAGTAACGACATCTGTAAAAACACTGGAAATGGAAACAGACATGAAAAAACAAGGAAAGTCTTCCAAATGTTTTCTAAACTCAGAAGGAGTGTGTGAAAGCTTTACAGTGAGAGAAGCAAACTTGCACTAAGGAGGCATTTCCTGGCTATGAGAGAAATTAAGCAATGGAAGAGCTTCCCTCTTGACAATTATTTATTTATTAAGCAAATTTATATAGCCACCCATCTCACCGAAGCAACTCTGGGTGGCATGCAACAATCAGATAAAAAGACAGATAAAAACAACAGAAGAAATATAAAAAAACACATTAATAAATACTGTAAAAAACCAGAAATACAAACCATGGGAAAGGAGAATAAAAATGGCCCCATCAGCAATGAAGCCATCTAAGTAGGTGTCCACTTCCCTGGGAGCCCCAGGCGTGATCACATAACCAGGTCTTGAGGGCCTTCTGGAAAAGCAAAAGGGATAGTGCTAATCTAATCTCGGGAGGAAGGATATTCCATAAGGCAGGCACCACAGCAGAGAAGGCATGTCTCCTGGGACCCACCAAATGCAGGTCCCTAGCCGATGGTACCTGCAGCATGCCTTCTCTGCAAGATCTGATGGGGTGGACTGATGTAACTGGGGGGAGGTGGTCCTTCAGATAGCCCAGTTCAATGCCATGAAGGGCTTTAAAGGTTAAAACTGGCACCTTGAATTGGACCTGGAAGAAAACTGGCAACCAATGCAGCTCGCAGAGCAGAGGTGTAACATGTGCTGTTCTCTGTGAGAACTAGAGCGAAAGGGGTTAAGCACATACTCTTATCCCCAGAACAAAGAGGAAGAGATAAGAGAATGAGACTGGCACCTCCCTGAGGAATGCAGGATGTTTGTGGGGTGACTCTGGGAATTGCTTTCACTCTGAGAAGTTTTCTGTAACAGGAATGAAGCCAATAAACCTTGTTGGCTAGAATCTGTACTGTCTCCTGGAGTTTCATGGGCTAATCCTGACATTCTCAAAGCGCACATAACTGCCTGCACTGCTGCATTCTGAACCAGCTAAAGCTTCCAGATACTCTTCAAGGGCAGCCCCATGTAGAGTGCATTGCAGTAGTCCTATCTGGAGGTGACTAGGGCATGAGTGACTGTGAGCAGGGCCTGCCGATCCAGGAATGGGCACAACTAGCACATAAGATGGAGCTATGGAAAGGCCCTCCTAGCCACAACTGCCACCTGCTTATCAGCAGGAGTTGTGAGTCTAAGAGGACCCCCAGATTGTGCACTGGGTCTGTCTGGGGTAGTGCAACCCCATCCAGGGCCAAAGATGGCATAGCCCTGAAACCACCAGGCCCCAAAAACCACAGCCACTCAGTCTTGCCAGGGTTCAGCTGAAGCCTGTTATTCCCCACCCAGACCCTCACAGCCTCCAGACACCAGGACAAGACATCCACAGCATTGCTTAGTTCGCCAGGGGCAGAGATATAATTGAGTATCATCAGCATACTGATGATACCTCACCCCATGGTGATGGATGAGCTCACCCAGCAGCCTCATGTAGATGTGAAAAATTAACCCGAAATTAGTTTTTGCTGTATCCTTTTCTGTCTTCTGCATAATGTTGCTTATTCTGAAAGGAAATAATTTGGGGAATATATATGTACAGTACATCATACATACCATCCCACTATTCCATTTCAGGATAAGCAATTTCATGCAAATCTTAAAAAGAGTAAGAATTAATAAGCCAAAGAAATTGATGGCAGGAGATAATCAATTTTACACCAATGTCATTCGCTATATCTCTTCATACCATTATATCTGTGTAAACCATCCTTGTTGCTACCACATCCATTTCCACCTCATATATTGCCTCTTGATCTTTAAAACAGAATAGGGTTTTTTACATATTCAGTTCTCCTCTCTATTCCTGTCCTGATCCCCATAGGTCATCAGAATTATCAGATTAATAGTTATTTGAATATTTTAAAATCTATTTTAAAAATTATATTTAGAAATATAATGCAATAATATAATGATTCTTCTAAACAGGTATTGCGAGGAGATTCCATAGACAGCAAATTTCAATGTATCCAATGTACTGGTAATAATTTGTGGTTTCAAATGGGGGACAGGGAATCTTTAGTGGAACTCTTTCCTTAAGTAGTAGCATATGAAAAATACTAATACATTTATGTTGCACTTTAAAATGTTTGATATCAATCATTTTGCTGTGTTACTTACAACAGCTGAATTTAGCCCTAGTTTACCTAGTGAATTCATGGCAGAGGTGAGTTTTGAACTGGAAGCTTTCTTTCTGATTCATAGCTTAGTCTCCTAGGGAGCATAGCACGGTAAATTGCTATTGATGCCATTATGTAACCACATAGTTTTTATAGGCATCTGAACTGGAAGATTACTTCGGGAGTTTTGTTACATTTGCAAAATAAATAAGGACATTCTTTGAAGATATATGTGATAGAAGTTCAGTAAACAAGTCTTTTGGCCAAGCTAGCCTGCCTGCCTGCCTGCCTGCCTTTCTTTCATCACCATCCAGATGTGCTGACATGAAGTTTATAAAATTATAAAATAATTTTGGCATATACTTACATAGACTATTTAATCTTACGGTTTTCACAACAAATATATATTATAATAATACAATAAAATGCATTTTATTGTATTAATCTATATTGCAACTCAAAATATATATCTTTAAATATCTTTACTTATTCTGTAGAGTTAAATATTCTAGTTTTAGCTAGAATGTTTGTTTAACTAGAATGAATGTTTTCTTTACTACTGTTTTCTGTCTGGTAATTCTTTTAGCAAAATAAACTACTGTTTGCTTAAGCCTAAAAATTCTTTGACAATTAAGAGATTTGGAGAATGAATTGTTAAGTACTGTTTAATATTCAGCTACGGATCCATCATCCATTGATTATCAGTGTATTATGTCATTATGTCTGTGGAAGGATGAACCACCCTGAAACAAGAGATTGTTCTATGCAAAAATCAAGATCAAAGATTTCTTTCTCCCCCCCCCCCCCCTTTTGCTGGTCTGAATGCCAGGTGCACATCTTAGGCAGAGAGGCAGTTACAAAGGAAAAAAGGAAAAAAATTAGAATCACCTGCAAACTGCCATATAGGCTTTGTAGGAATAAATTATAAAAAGAACCCTTGTTCATTTAGAAGAAGATGCCATTGGAGTGAGATGCAACTGGACAGGATGTGGATCAGAGGAAGCCGTGGCTGAGAGATCCAGGGACCAGATGATCCATGGCTGGGAGGGGAAAAAAATGGGAAAAGCCTGAAGCAGCTGAAGACTGAGGAGGAATCTACAAAAAAGTGGGAGAAAGGACAGTAGACAGTGGTTTGGGTGCTAGAAAATTGGGCAAGAGTGGGTCAAGAAATATACAGAAATAGATTCTATGATAATGGAAAACAGCATGTTGACGCTAATCGTTTTGTACTGAATTTATCACTGATACTTTTTTGTAAAAAGAAAACCAGTATGCGCCACTTGCCGTGTGGTTTTATGATAGCTGGTTTGCAGCGAATTGTGAACATAGGCCAGCAAATAAAATTCGTGTCCTTTCTGGAAACATGGGTATTGAAAATGGGAAAAATCAGTTCTATAGAAAGGGAGCAGTTTGAGTAATCATGGTGAATTGTCCCTAAAGCAAGCCATTTACAGCCATGCTGTCCCAGCATATCAAATGACCTGAGATACATTCTCACTGATCTGAAAGGGAGTAAATGTCTGAAAGTTTCCAGATGCTTATTTCAATTATTGATTTTTAGAAATGCTTTAAGGTATAAAGTGAGGCTAGAGGGTTGATTGTCATGATTTTTGTGAGTTTAGATAGGGTCCTTTAACATTATTTTCATCATAACTCAGTTCTAATGTGAGAGAATAGCCAATGGTAGAGTTCACATTTATTCTACAATGGAAATACTAGATAAAGCAGTGATGAGCTTTTGGGCTGAATGGCCATGGTCTAGTTTTTTTATCCTAACATTTCACTAGTAGTTGTGGCTGATATCTTCAGAGGCAGAGTGAGTTGCTTTGTGGTGCACTTGTCAGCAGCTCACAAGCATACCACAGTGCAACTTTTTCTTCCTCTGAAGGTGGGAGCCACAGCTGCCAGCAAAACATCAGGACAAAGGAAAGCTAGACCACCGCCCAAAACCTCATCACTGCTTCATTGATGCCAGTCATAAAAGCCCATACTGAAATTCTAAATAGCTTGCATGGAACATGGCATTTCAAACATTGTTTGATTTTTATGGGGTATACTGGCTGATCAGTCACTATTTTATTTGCTTGAGTTATAAATTCAATAATGTAACAATGAAACCTGTCATTCTATTTCACATGAATTGTGTGTGTATGTGTATGAAGTATGTGTATGAAGCACCTCTCTTTGAGACGTCAGAGCAGTGGTGTCCTTTATGAGGCTCATGAAGTTGCTTTAAAAGTTGCCTGTGGCTATCTCTATATGTGTCTGCATGTACAGCCACTTTGCTTCAGTTGTGATCCCAACAGAAGTGTTATTTGTGCATGTATGCACACACTGACAGTTGAGGGCAGCTTTCAAAACTGCCACATGAAGTTTGCAAAGGACATGGCTGCTTTAAAGGGTTGGTTAATAAATCCATATATTGAGTCTAAACAAATTCTAGCATAATTATTAGTTTTAGGTGATGCCAGTTAATGGGCATTTAAATGCTACATTAATTCCCAACTGTAGTTTAATAGAATATATTTTGGATTATTGCGAAATGCTAACCATGGTCTTACTGAACAAGTATGATGACTGAGCTTATTGGATAACCCTAGTCATACTTAATATTCTAAAATGTTAAAATCAGTGTTGTACAGTGTTTCCAATTCCATTTGGAAGAGATGCTTCAGGAAGCAGACACTGCTGCTTTTGTGAATTGCAGAAAGACGTTGACATTCCTATGAGTTCTGAAGCACTTCTTCTGAATCAGATCTGAAGTGCTGCACAGCTGTTAACCATATTAACAAGGGCAGCTGACAGCGTATGCCACACAACCACTCAGAATAACAGACGGGCCAACAGTGAGATGATCTGAATGAAGATTTTGGTGTACCCCCAAGTGGAGGTGTTTTTCTGTTTGTTTGTTTATTTATTGTGAGCAATGTTTTAAGTTCATCTTAGTTGCAATGACAAATCATTCTGCCAGAATAGAAATACTCATCTGAGATATTTATTGATGTGACTCCTTTTCCTTTCTTTTTCTGTTACAAAATTCAAAGTAACTTATTTATTTACCATAAATATATGTTGTGAAGATGAAAAGAAATAGAATTAATGAACAAAGAATACTTTCCCCACAAGTTATTTAAAAAGTTCCATTTTAATCAGCCATTAAGGTACTTCCAAGCAAGAAAGTGAAAAAAAATAAATCCAAAGCCTCTCTCTCCTTTTCTATCATTGTTTTTCTCCCTTCAACTCCACTAATTTCTTTTCATTCTAGAACAGTCTAGTATTTTTCCATTACACCTCTGCCAAGGCTTTGATTATCAGTTTGCACTTCCTCTGAAGCCTTCTGGGACAGGTACTGATTAGTTTCTCTATGACACTGTGTTTTTTTTTTTTAGTTGATACCATCCTTACATATATGCAACTCTTGGTATAAGAGAGGAAAGTGTTGGTTAGAGTCAGCAATTCAGTATGTCTCCATTTATTCTTTGATGTCAATTCCAGGTGTCAAGCATGCCAAACATCAAATGTTGGGGTCTCCTTGGGATCACAGCGGTGCAGATTTCTAGCATGCTACCTAGGTGTAAAGGAATTTAGAGCTAACTTTGGGGAAGTATGAAAAGAAGGAACAAGCCATTAAGAAGGGACATGGAGAAGGGATTACATAGTCCAGAAGCTGAAGCAAGCATGAGAGAGAAACTCAAAATAATCCAGCCTTGATCTTGTTTAGCGTAAGATGGGACAGAGACAAACTTGGGCAGGCTTTCAAAGTTCTGTTATTATATCCTAAAATAATAAAGTACCATTCCTAGAATCCCTTCAGTGTTTGTTCCTTGACCTGGACACCTTGAAAAGGGTGTCTCTAAGTCACAACGTTACTACTCTCATCCTCTTCTGTCAAGTCTATCAGACTTGTTGTTCTTGTTGTTATTATTATATCTGATTAGTTTCCATTTGGACTTTCCATAATATACAACTACCATTTTGGCCATCTCAGATGGTGATTGCTCTGTGACAATGAAGTCAAGCTGCTGCCATATAGGAACACTACTGCTAGCACCAGGAAGACCAAAAAGATATTTGGTTCGTTTGTCTTATTTTCATGTGCTTTTATATTGCTTCAGTAGTAAAATGAGAAAATTACATTTTTC
This sequence comes from Liasis olivaceus, assembly GCA_030867105.1. Classification (NCBI taxonomy): domain Eukaryota; kingdom Metazoa; phylum Chordata; class Lepidosauria; order Squamata; family Pythonidae; genus Liasis; species Liasis olivaceus. The sequence goes on from CM061348.1 coordinate 51,130,896, forward strand.
TAGATAAAATGTTGGTTAGCACACATTTTAATAAAATCCAAATAAAACTAGAACCCTAAACTCATCAAGTGGAACATATAAGGCAACTGACTCCAAAGTACAACCAGGATGTACTCAAGGTATGAGCTTTTAAAGCAAGAACACATGAGGCTTGTGTAGCTTTGTTATTAGGTCTCTGTGTTGTCAACCACAAGAACAATGAAGAACAAAACTCATATAGATCATATATATTGAAATCAAAATAATCTTAAAGGAAAAAATGATTTGTTATCTTTTGTTTATTTTGTTAAGCAATATTTTCTTTAAAAATATGCAATAAAATGCCAGTAATAATTAAATTTTGGTCTGGTTGGCTATCATTTCTTTTTATATGAACTAGATTTCTTTTTTATTTGCTAAGTTGCTGGGCTGCTTCAAAATTGGATAATAAAAAATAGGAAAGGTATGATTCAAATTGCATATCATTCTATCTAACAGTTGTATTATTCTGGAGAGGTAGAGAGTTGGTGAGCTAAGCATAACCCCTTAAGGTTTTGCCAGAAGTGTGTTGGAGCTAAGATTTTATCTTACCAGGTCCGTTTCTGAGCCGGGAGTAAAGACACTGACGAGTTGCATGAAGTTAGGAGGTTTATTCTTCACCCAAGAGCAGAAGCAATGACAGCATGCAGTTAGGTGGGTGGCCTCACTGGACCCCCTTCATACAGCACATTATATACCTTTCGTTACATTCAGACCCACTTTAAGATGTCATGACTTTTCTGATCCAATCAAAGCCAGTTACCTTGATCCATACTCCTCCCCTTACCCAGGACCCCTTTCTCTGGTGCTGATTAAGGTTCTTCCTTTCTGTATGTAAACTAATTTCTTGTCACCTTGAATGTTAACAGCCATATGTAAACTATTCTTTATCACTCTGATTGTCCACCAGGCGCTGTCCCGATTTACATCCCTAAGAAACGAGGTCAGGACCGCTTTATCTTTCTTTGTGAGGGGTCATCTGAACAGGAAAAGACTATTAGGTCAAAACAGTTTATCCACTTACATGAATGGACAACAATTAATGCATCCTTGAGATATTTGAGAAGTGTTGAGGGTCACATCCTCAAGAATGCAGCCTTTTGATAATCACTGTGAGGTCAACCATACAATTGGCATATTGCTGGGCCTGCATTTACTTCAGGTTATACAAGCAGGTAAAAATAAATGTCTAAATATCTAAAATGTCTACATGTCCCAACCTTCTAACAAGTAACACAAAGGAAATAGGAGTAAATTTTAGAAAACAGCCATTGCTCAGATAGTAGACTGTAATCTGCTTGAATTGGTGTCAGCAGGACCACGGACAGCTATGAGACACTGGCAGTTTGTTTCAGCACATAGAACTCAACTAAATCCTGCTGCAGGTTTAGCCTCCTGCCTCCTTTATTGAAGAATGATTTCACTAAATAGACTAATTCAAATATCAAACAAATGATGTTCAGGTAGTGTTTTATTCAGGTGGCATCACATTCATAACGACATCTACTAAGACAGCTGTATTATATGCTTTCAAACCATCCCCTGTGATTTATTTTGTAACATGCTTAAAAGGAATTGGGAGTATTTTGTAAGGGAGAAGAATTCAAGAAACATTAAGCCTGAAAGAATATATTGCATACATTTGTAAATTAAACAATAGATAGTTGCAAAACAAAACAAAAATTAGGAAAGAAAAATGTGGGAAAATTGAAATTCTTAGACTGTTAGTGCCTAATAGAACTAGGGGGGAAATATGAAATCTCTTCCCAACTAGAAGACTGAAGAATAAAATGAAATTTTAATGTCCTCAGGGAAAGGTAGTCCATGGGTAACCTGGCACCATGCCATATAATGCTTTGCATCGGAAAATCTGTTAGTTTGAATCGTGTTTATATACTGTATGAAACATTATGAACATAAAAGGAAAAAGCACATTTTCAGATTCAGAATAACCTGTGGCTACCTTCTAAGCATGCTGTTTTATTCAAAAGCATCCTCTTACCCTACTTTCTTTGTATTACACAATATATCATTTTTGTAAATAAACTTTGGGTCAATCTTGGGAAGTTGCTGTTAAGGAAATTGGAATGTATTTTGATCTTTTTGTTTCCTTCTTAGCTTTTTTAAAATCTCTTTTGAATGGTGTGTAAATGTGGTTTATCTCTGTGTGTCTATTGATGGCTGATTTGCCTGAGTACCAAGCTTCCAGGAATCCCCTCACATTTTTGGATTTAACTTGGGCTAAGATGCTGACCATTTCCCAGTTGAAACTATGGTTAAATCTGTCCATGTGTTGTGCGATTAAGGAGTTTTCATCGTGTCTTCTGACTGCTAGTTGGTGCTCGTGGATACGCTCTGCTGGCCTTCTGCCTGCCTGTCCTACATAGTGGTTGTTACAGTCCTTACACTGTATGTTGTAGATGATTCCTCTTTTTTCTTCTTGGGCTACTGGGTCTTTTGGTTTGCTTAAGATGTTTTGGAGAGCTTTAGTTGGTTGTGTGCTGTGGTGATACAGTGTAGTTGTAATAGTCTGTATGTTGTTTCTGCAATGTTTTGATGTATGATAGTGTTATCCTTTTCATAGTTTGTGTTGGTTGTGCTGTAGTGGGTCGAGTGGTCAGGCACTTTTTGATAAAGTTGCATGGTTATCCATTTTGTTGGAAGATACTGTATAGGTGGTCTGTTTCCTTTTTCTGGTGTTCTGGGTTGTATAGAGATAAACCACATTTACACATTTACACACCATCCAAAAGAGACAATAAAAAATTAAGAAGGAAGAAAAAAGATCAAAACACATCCTCTCCAGCAGCCTACACCCAGATAAGCAGGGATTAACACCTGACAAACAATCAAGCAGAAAACAATACCCTAATCAAGGTACTGCCAAGGAGAAAACCACACCCCCACCAACACTGGCAGGGCAAGCCACTGTATATAAACAGGGAAAAACCCCACACTCACTAGCACTGATGATGTTACCTAGCTGGGTAGTGAAATGTCTGCAAGCAAACAACCAAGCTCAGAGAGCACCAAGGATTCCACAGTTCATCCCTGAGCTACATATACTCTTTTCTATTGAAATGGGAACTGAAAACCTTTAGGAGATGTTACATAGGTTCTTGTGTGGTTTTGTAATTGTGATTGTTTGGAGCTGTGACCCAAGGCATTTTCTGAGAGCTTATTTTTGTAGAAATATACTATTGTTTCCTTCCTCTTAAATATTGTTATATTCATCTATATTCAGTCATTTTGAAAATTGTAATTTTACCTTTCCCTACTTGATGCTCTTCAGATTCCTAGGACTGTAGAATTCTGGCTGGACAGTCTTGGAATTTCAGTCCTTTTATCTGGAGAGCATTAGACCAAGGAAGACTGCTTGCAATTGTTTTAATTATGGTATTTCATAAAGTATTGTTCTGTACTGTGGCATATATTCATTTTTATATCTCTTGTACATAGTCTGGTATCTGTGAAGGAAATGGTAAAAATTAATTGCATTCATTGACTATTGGTATTTAATCAGCTTTTAAGAAACTGTGTCATTTTTAAGAAGTCGAGGCTCATTAGACTACATCATGTATCCTTTTTTTGTAGTATGAACCATTCATACTAAAAACTGGAAGAAGAGAGAGAGATATAATATAATATGCTATTTATATACCCCAACTGGAATTATGCTTTTACTTAAGAAACCTGAGTTGGGCAGCAATATGTAAAGAGTCAGGTGCTAAAAGAGGCTTGTTGAATATGTATTACTTAAATGAGAAAAGCATCCCAGAACAGATGCATTACTTCAACTATACTCATCCCAATGTTTAACTGTAATGTTTAATTTTAATGCATATATTTAAAGCTTTTTACAATGAGCACCTATTTTTAATTGTTCATTCTTAATACTATAACATTTTTTTTTTTTGTCTGCTTCACAGTCATTACTGACCCTGCAGTGACCGCCCCCTAGCGGTTTTCAAGGCAATTGCATCTTTCTGTTTTTTGGAAGTAGCCTTTGCCAGAGCCTACTTCCTAGAGCGTCCAGCCCAGCTGGCAAGCGCAGGAGGCGGGATTTCCATTGCTTCGCGCCCCTTTTTCGGGGCGAGCGCAATTTCGCGCTTTTACCGGCAACTGTGGTCCCGTCTCTCTGTGGAGTCGCTGCCAGCATTTTTCCTCCCACCGGAGTGAGAGTACTCATTTATCTACTCACGTACGTTTTCGATCTGCTGAGTTGGCAGAAGCTGCGGGTAGAGAAACAAGAGCTCACCTTGTTAACGCGAGAGGCTGGACTCGAACCGCTGAAGTTTCCAGCCATTTCTGGCCGGCACTTTCAGCGTCATTACTACAGTAAAAAAAACATTAGTAATTTTTTGAATAAAATACCATTGTTGTAAATAAGTATGTAAATACGAATCTGCTGCAAATTTTTAATAAGTATTAAATTATATATTTATTTTACAGGTCTGAAGGTGAAAATTCAAGAAACATCAGGTATGATTCTCAGATTTCTTTCTTCTGATACTGCTTTTGTGTTGGAGTTCTTTTGATATTGAATTAATTGTGACAGCTACTTATTCTACTTTTTCCTTTCTTCTTTTTGTAATTTTTTTCCTTTCTTTTCAACAGAGAACATTCATGCTTACAGGAAAGATATATTTAGCAGCATTTTGCAAGGCCAAGGTTCTTATATTTTACTTGCAGATTTAATCATACATGCCAAAGTATTGGACTTTAGTTAAGAATAATAAAATATTTTCTGTGTTTAAGCAAAGTTGAGATTCAAAAAAATATTTTAGAAAAGTGCTCTTTATTTTATTCTGTGTCATAGTATGCAACAGCATTTGATCTATCTATCTATCTGTCTGTCTGTCTATCTATCAATCAATCAATCAATCAATCACTGGGCCAAAGTGATTGGTGGTAGGAGCACTCGGGGCTGTGACTCCTAAGCTGGGAGAGTGGCGCCAACAGATCCCAGGAACAACAACAGGGCTCTCTGTCCAGAAGAACGCAGTGCTAGGAACAGTGAAGATCCTGCGCAGAACCCTCAAACTCCCAGGCCTCTGGTAGAGGACCTGAGATTGAGGAAGACACATACCACCCATAGGGGTGAGAGGGGAAATATTAAAAAAAAAAAAAAAATTCCCTCTCACCCCTATGGGTGGTATGTGTCTTCCTCAATCTTGGGTCCTCTACCAGAGGCCTGGGAGTTTGAGAGTTCTGCGCAGTATCTTAGCTGTTCCTAGGACTGCACTCTTCTGCACAGAGAGCTCTGATGTTGTTCCTGGGATCTGTTGGAGCCACCCTCCCAGCTTAGGAGTTACGGCCCCGAGTGCTCCTACCACCACTGGGACCACTTTGGCCTTGACTTTCCACATCCTCTCGATTTCCTCCTTCAGGCCCTGGTACTTCTCCAGCTTCTCATGCTCCTTCTTCCTGATGTTGCTGTCACTTGGCACTGCTACATCTATCACTACCACTGTCTTCTGGTCTTTGTCTACTACCACGATGTCTGGTTGATTAGCCAGTACCTGCCTGTCCGTCTGGATCTGGAAGTCCCACAGGATCTTAGCCCTGTTATTCTCCACGACCTTCTGTGGAATCTCCCATCTGGACTTGGGGGGGGGGGTCTAGCCCATACACTATGCAGATGTTCCTGTACACAATGCCAGCTACTTGGTTGTGCCGTGTATGCTGTTCCTGCCTGCATCTTACACCCTGCCACTATGTGTTGGACTGTCTCTGAGGCCTCTTTGCACAATCTGCACCTTGGGTCCTGGCTAGTGTGGTAGACCCCTGCTTCTATGGATCTGGTGCTTAGTGCCTGTTCTTGTGCTGCTATGATCAGTGCCTCAGTGCTGTCTTTTAGTCCGGCCCTTTCCAGCCACTGATAGGATTTCCCAATGTCAGCCACTTCAGCTATCTGTCGATGGAACATCCCATGCAGGGGCTTGTCTTGCCATGGTATTTCCTCCACTTGAACTTCCTCCCATGTCTGCTGCTGCCTGAGGCATTCTCTCAGCAGCTCATCTTTGGGTGCCATCTTACTGATGTACTCCTGGATACTCCGGGTTTCGTCCAGGACAGTGGCTTTGACACTCATCAGACCCCGCCCACCCTCTTTGCGGCTGGTGTACGGTCTCTGGGTGTTGGACTTGGGGTGGAAACCTCCATACATTGTGAGGAGCTTCCGGGTCTTCACATCGGCAGCCTCCATGTCTTCCTTTGGTCAGCTCACTATACCGGCAGGGTATCTGATGACTGGCAGGGCATACATGTTGATAGCATGGATCTTGTTCTTCCCATTGAGCTGGCTCTTCAGGACCTGTCTTATCCTTTGGTGGTACTTGGATGTTGCTGTCTTCCTTGCCTCCTCCTCATGGTTCCCGTGTGACTGTGGGACACCAAGGTATTTATAGCTGGTCCCTATGTCTGCTATGCGGCCCACTGGTAATTCCACTCCATCGGTCTTAACTACCTTCCCTTATATACTTATAAATACTTATACTTATATATTTCTATATAAGTACTATATAAATACTTATATATTTCTTTAAATATATTTCTGTATGTTCATAATATGGATGCTTGAGAGGTTTGAATGCCTCTCTACCTGTAATCAAAGATCTGAGCTGATACTTCTTTCATAAGTGCAAAACATTTTGTTACTTATCATTACTATGGGAAACTATATATTCAACACTTTATGAGTCAAGTTTGTTTTTCAGCTGTAATAATTAAAAGATCACCCAACATTACTTTTGTTGCGTCATTAGAACCTTTTGATTAATTTGCCCTTAAGAGTCTCTTTTGTTTCCGTTGTGAATTTATATAACTTTTATATGTGAATTTTATAGAACGTTTAGAATGTATCTTGAGGTAGGTGTTGCCTAGCGTTATTTTGATACTATTTTGGAGTCTTTCTGCATTCCCTGAAAGAAAAGAGAAGACACTGCTTTACAGTGAACATTCTTAGCTCCAAGATAGATTTTAGATGTTACTGAATGCAAAGAGTTGCTCCTTGAAGCTGTTATATGGCTGACCTCAGGGTTCCATTCTGTTTCCGATGTTCTTCAATATGGACTTGGAGTTGGTCTTAATAGGATGTAGATAATCCTTATGTAACTGTGTGGCTCCCCTGAGTCAGTACAGCAAGTGATGAGTTTGAAGGTGAATAATAATTAATAAGTAACAATTTCATCCAGAAATGCCAGAATTGCTTATTGTAAGATGTTATCATTGCAGAAAGGTGGTGTGTCTCCTTGCTTTGAAGGTGGTTCCAGTCTCTTGGAAGAAGCAAGTATTCAGTTTGGATGTGTTTCTGGATAACTCAGGTTTTGCAGATTGAGGCAGTGGCTAGGAACGCCTTGTATTAGCTTTGCTTTACATGTTAAATGTTCTTTCCTGGACAAAAAATCTGTGATACTCATGGTGGTGTTTCCAGGTCTGACTGTTGCAGTTCTTTCTACATTGGGTTTTGTATTTACTCTAGAAACTTCAATTAGCATAAAACTCAGCTGATAAGCTGATTTCTGGAAGAACTCAGAAACAGTATCACATTTATGCTGAAGGCACTGAATTGCATTGATTACTAATTTGTTTCTAGGTAAAATGCAGGGGGTTTTTTGTGAGTGTTTTGTTTTCTGTGTGTTTGAGTCAGTGTTTAGTTCTGTCAACTGCCAGGATTAGTCCCTGCAGTTTTCTTGGCAGTAATTTCAGAAGCGGTTTGAGTTTGCCTTCTTCCTAGGGTTGAGAGAACGTGACTGGCCCAAAGTTACCCAGCTGGCTTTGTGTTAGGGACTAGAACTCATGGTCTCCCGGTTTCTAGCCTGATGCCTTAACCACTATACTAAACTGGCTCTCAAAATGCAAAGTACTGATCATTATTATTCAAGCTGCATACAACTGGGGTCCAGGTTACTTCAGACAATGTCTTCTTCCCTGATCCCACTTATTGAGTTTATTTGAGGAAGCTTGCCTACAGTTGCTTTGATGTCATCTCACAATAACTTGGAATTAAGCCTTCTTTGTAGTTTTTCTGGATTTCTGGAATATACTCTGTGCTGAATTGAAGAGCCTCTTTTCTTAATTGAGTTTTTTTTTTATTATAATTAAAAAGAAAACCTTTTGGAAGATAGACACGATATAAAAAACACCCATTTTAAATAGGCTTTTTATTTATTATTTTAATTTCAATTTTATTCCTTCTGCTTTTAATTCTGGTTTGGGGTTTATATTACTAACCACAAAGAAACTTCAGTAATTGGCAGAGTAACATATTTAATAAAATAAATATTTTTCTCTATTGAATGTATACTTGCAACACCAAAAATATGAGGAAGAAATTTATGATTTTGCATTGAAAAATGTAAGAAAGCCAATATTTTAAAGTGAATTGGCTGAGTGATAAAATGTGTGCAGCTATTTGGTCCTTTTGGTTAACCATTGAAAATATTTGTAGAAAATGCTGTTCCTTTTGATTGCTCTTCAGTGTGCAAGTTCAGTGTAGAAGTGAACTCAAATGGAGATAAACGAAGCACATTTCAGACCAATTAGGTTGGCAATTTGAATCATGCTTATATTTCACACATTGATTTAGGTGTTTACAAAAATGTCATTTATGCCAACTAGGAATGCTCAATAAATGGCATGTCATCTCAGTACTTATTAAATATGTTTTTGTGTCATTTCTTCATTGAAGTTTTTTTCAGGAGATAATTTGCATATTCCTGGTGTATTCTGGGAATAGAGTAGAAGTCACTGTGAGCAACAGAGGAATTGGAATTCATCTGACCTCAAGCCAGCTGCCCAGCATCTGACTCACCTCAAGCCAGCTGCCCAGCATCTGACTCACCAGATGATCAATTGCACAGCCTTGGTGTATTCTGGGAAAAAAGAATTCTGTTTTCCCTTTTCCTTTCTTAGTCTAGCGAGTGTAGGAGACATCATGGTCAGAAGTGAGGTTCTGGCAGTTGCCTACAACAGATGTGCCATGTTTGCTTTGTTCCCAGAGGAGAAAGAAGGCTGTTAAATATCAACTTGTGGAAGTCCTTAAAACAAAGATTGATAAATTGGAGGCCAGAATATTACATGTATACCTCACTTGTCAAGATAAAGACTTGTGGATTCTATTGCTTTCCAAAAGCAGAAGAGCAATGTGATGTTTACAACTTCTAAGGATGATAATGAAGGCACCTGGCAAAAAGACCACAAAACAAAACATTGCCCTACATCTTAGCACCTAATTCTTATATCTAGGCTTCGAAAACTTGTTAAAATAAAATATTTAAGCATTTTTTTAAAAATCCAGACTTCAAAGAAGCTTCTAGAAACATGAGTGAGCTATAGAAGACTCCTACAGTCGAAGCTGTGCCATCTGATCCATATAGATTGATCCATCACCAATCACCCAGAAGAAGAAGTTAATAGGCTACTCCCTCTTGAGAGGTACAGAAGCTCCCATTTGTAATCTAGGCATTTCATCTCAACATGTGTATTATCTCTTAGGTATCTGAATCTGAGATGTGATGGAAAGACTGACAAGACTCACCCATGTGGGCAAACCCATGTCGGTTTTCATCAGATAATTCCTATTAAAGTCCAGCAAGAGAAAGAACCATGTGTCATGTTAATTCCTGGTTGCAACAGATGTTTCAGTATTTCAGTAATGGTATAAACTTCAGGGAGGAACGGCTGCTTTGCAGATATGGAATTCATCTCACTAAGGAGAGAAAATAGATTTGTAGCTATGGCTGATTAATCTGAACAGTAGGCCTTTAGACAGCAACAAAGTGAAGTATTTTGGAAATTACTAGTTTAACAAAGGGGGAATAAATATCAGCAAAAAGGGAAAGTGAACACAAGGAGTCTAACTCTGTCTTAAATGCCTTTACATTAATGTATTAGGAATAGGTAACAAGCAAAATGAGCTGGATGTCATGAGGCACAAAGGTAAGTGTGATATAATAAGGGTTATGGAAACAAGATAGGATTAATCCCGCTAGCTGAAGATTGGGCTTGATGGAAGATAACTATCAGTGAAATAGGGAGAGCAACATTCCTTCCTCTTTGTGGTCTCCTGTGCCCAGTATACAGTCTGCAGGGAAAGGAGGAGTCACCAATATTGTTCACCTCCTATCCCATTAGTGGATGCGTTTGTTGATGAGAGGAAAAATCATTCAATCACAGAGCAACTTTGGTGACTTTAGGTTATTAAATGTCTTTCAACCTAACCTAGCTGACAGGAATGTTGTTCTAAAGATGAAATGAGGCATTGTAGGAAAGTGGGGGCAAGCCAGTTGAAATAGTAACTCATGCCAGTTGCTGAGAGACTTGAGAAGATGCTTCAAAGAGACCCTGGCTTACTTAACTCACTCTAAATATGGTTAGGAAATTCCTATTACAGTTTCCAAGATTCTGTATTACCCCAGATTAGAATTAAAGCTCTCTTACTGAAACCATGTTGGTCTTGCTTCCTTGGTCTTGCCAGCTACATAAGAGGAAACCACCCATATGCGTCCCAGTATCAGTCCAACAGCAACTACATACTGAATTTTAAAAATACTGAGAATAAGTTAAGAGGTACAAATATTGGGATTTCCTCCTTATTCATTGTTGAGGAAGAACATCTGCTCTGGTAAAAACAGAAAGCTTTTTCTATTTCTTAGGAACTATCATTTAATTTATTCACAAATCACAGTACAGTGTAGAATAGTTTTCCACTATGAAGAATCTGAGTTCAAGCTGCTGGCATCTCCAGATAGATCTTGAAAAAATTCTGTCTGAAGTTTTAGAAAGATTTTAAAAATATAGATATCTCTGAGCTACATGTACAAATGTTCTGTATCTCTACAAATCCAGTCAAATCCAATGGTCAAATCAAATACTTTTATTACGATCAGGATTTCTACAAGGTTCAGATATAACATTGTTCTAGGACATATTGGTATAAGTGGTGTCCACATACCTAAAAGCTACTTCTCAGAGAAAGAAATTACCATTGTTTTTGTAGTGATAGCCTTTTTACTAGTTGCTCTTGATCAGCCATTTCTAACCTGGATGTCTTTTAGGTGTATTTACTTCAACTCCATCAATTTCCCAACCAACATGGCTTTGCCTGAGACTTCTGGAATACATCTGTATCACCGCAAAGGACAGGACACAGAATTGCTCTATGTTACAGGAAGTTAAAAAAAAAGTGGTTAATAGAAAACGTAACATTAATAAGTATCAAAGTATTAACAACATGAATGTGTGTGTGACTAATGAACACATGAATGTATGTCATCTCAAAAATAAAAATGGAACAATATTCTTGTACATCCTTTGATGTCATAATTACTAACAGTTTAAATGAGCAAATTGCTTGAAAGTAGCACAAAGGTCAGTGAGATTCAATGTTCATATTTTATGCAGACTTACTATATTTTTTTAGTTACAGCTAAATATTGTTTATATTACATTTTGCTACAAACAATGGGTATTTTTGGCATATTGAAGATTATTTGCTTTATAACTGTTTAAGTTCTTATGCATGTTAAATGCAATTTTTATTTCAAAGTTTACATCTCACATAGTTACTTAATAGTTTTAATTTTGCAATATAGTTAATTTGTCTACAATAATTGTTTTTCTCACTGCAGCTAATAAAGTCTTGCAATTTTACTAGAGGCATTTAATAAGTGTGAAGTTTAATAGACTGATTATTAAGTTGCTTATTAAAGACAAAGATCATGCTGCGGTTTCTGACCAGAGGCAGAACAGTGCTGATTGCAGACCGTGGTATTTAGCTGTGTTAAATCGTCATGAACTCCACTAAAGAAAGTAGAACATGTCCTGAACCAACATAGAATAGAAAAGAAATGCCAAGTACTGTAAGGATTATATTTCAATTGTATCAGCATAAGAAATGATAATGCTCCATTTTAATAAAGGATTAGGAGAAGGAGGAGCACGTAACAGAATTATCATGAGTTTTTTATGGCTCAGTTCCTGGGGAGGAGATGAGAAAGTCTCCAGATTTGTAAAAGAAGGAACAAGAAAGCAGGATTCATTCACTTGGTTTTTTTGCTCTTCATGCTGTTTCTGGGATTTGGATGTCACAGGATTTCTCAGTTGAGGCAAGGGAACTTAGCAGAGGGCAGTCATGCTGCTCAAAAGTTCATCAGTCATCTTTTCAGTTGTATGGTAAGTAGTTATAGGCGGTGTTAGAGTGCAGTATGGAATTAGGAGATTGACCAAGTATTCACAGTCAGTTTGGTAGATAGATCTGTAGTATAGATGGTCCTTGGTTAACAATGGTAATTGGAACTGGAATTTCCATCGCTAAGTGACGTGGTCATAAAGCGCAATGTCACATAACCACGACATTTAGTGATGGCAGTTCCAGCACTTCTAGTTGCTGTTGTTAGCAAATCCCGTGCCATTATTAAGCCATTGATTTTGTTTGTTGGAAGCCAGCAGTGAAGTGACCTTATGCTTTCTTGCAGATACAGGTAATCCTTGTTCAGTAACTGCAGTTGGTTCAAGCAAAATGGTCACTAAGCAACACGGTCGGTAAGAAAACCATGTGGCTGAAAGAGAGACGCTGTGAAGATTGCTGGTTGCTGCTGCCTCATTCGGATAAAGTTCTCCTACAGTGTCCTGTGCTTGACCTGTTTTTTTCCTTTTCCCCTTTTTTTGCCCCCTCGCAGGGCAGAGAGATTGCTTAAACAAAGCATCTCTTCCTGAGTTGCTTTTCTATGCAGCTCAGGGGTCCCTAAAAAGTGCTAACTACACATTAACAAGCTCAGCTCCGTGATCTTAATTACCATATTTATCGGCGTATAACATGTACAAGCGTACAATGCGCACCTTAATTTTAAGAAGGAAGTTTGAGTAAAAAAACTTAAATTTAAAATAAATGAATTGGAAGCAAAATAAAGGGAGCTCTAAACTTTTTGTTTATTAATATTTATACCACTTATAAGGTAAATACACGATATAAAAGAAAAAGCACCTCTTTGAATGAAGAAAACTGGTGCTCCCCATTGCTCGCGCTAGTGCCTGAGCTCCGCGGAGCAGGAGGTGAGTGGCAGGCAGGCGAGTGAGCGAAAACCGGTGCCTGAGCTCCAAAGAGCAGGAGGCAAGCGGCAGGGGAGCGAGCGAGCAAAAACCGGCGCTCCCAGTTGCTCCTGCTAGTACCTGAGCACCGCAGAGCAGGAGGTGAGCGGCAGCGTTTTTCACTCACTCGCCCATGTGGAGCTCAGGCACTAGCGCAAGCGATGGGGAGCGCCAGTTTTTGCTCGCTTGCCCGCCGCTCACCTCCTGCTCTGTGCACCTGCCCTGGTTACAGCCCTGGCTGAAATGAAGATTCTACTCTCCCAACCCTGCCGCTTGAATATCAGCGTATAACATGCCGCTAGGATTTCAGCCCCAAATTTTAAGGAAAAAAGTGTGTGTTATAGGTGGCTAACTAGGGTAGTTGATTGGATTCCTGTGGCCAGCTGGCAGCTGCTGCCTGAAACTGACCAGACCTTAATCAGTTTCACACTGAAGGCTTTTGTTGTTATAAATGTGCACATTGGTCAGAAAATGAATTTTTTATTACTGTTTATTACTGTTGTATTTGTGAATGGCCACTATCTGAGACAGTTGCTAATGAGGACTACCTGCATATATATGCAGAAGATGTGCCCAGTGCAAAATGCAGCTATTGAGCCCTATATGTACGTCTGGTCTAGCATTTAAATTCTAAGCCATTCCTTCCCTTTTTGGGTCAGTGGATAATTGGTCATTCTCTTCCTGGCCTTGAGACTGGTTGACATTTGCTCAGTGTTTATTTAAGGCCATACCCACCTTTAGCTTCCGTATTGGAAGTTCCACTGCTAAATAAATAAATATGCTGAACAAATAAACTGAAATAAATGAATAAACTAAATGAATATGTCAAAATGAGCAGGAGCATGCCTTCATGTAGGTAAAATTTTGTTGTGATCTACGACTGTAAAGGGCCTTCAGATTATTGTCTATGTATACCTAGATAGTACTGGTCTAGATGAACCAAAGGCCTAATGTTGTCTAAAATATTTTCATTTGATCATAGGTTTTCTGTCCCCCCTCCCCACACACACACACACCAATCTTACTGGCTGCAACACCAATAGTGTGTGTTTAAACAATAGAAATGTAATTTGTAACATAGTATATGAATTAAGTTGAGTCTGAATTACCTTTCAAGGATCCTTTCCTACTCTGTAACTTTTAAGCGCTATTGATTTTATGAGTGCCTTGAGGCAGTGCTTCGTAAATCTTGACCAAGCAGTGGTTGATAGCTGTGATTGTGGTTTAGTGACCCAAGAAGGCATCTGGTGGCCGCTATTGCTCTGGTAAAGTGTTTGCAATAGGAACTGGAATGGCCACTGATGGATGGAGATTACTCAACTTTCTTCTTTAACAAGAGTCCAGGGAAAGCAGTGAATGAAGTGTACGTGTGTAGCAGAAAGTCTGAGCTGGAATTGAAAAAGCAGGGAGAATAACAACTTTGCAAGAAATACCAAGGTTCTTTGTATTCCTCTTGAGACTTGACAGGGAAACTGTTGAAATAGTAATTTGGTATCTCTTTATAAAGAAACCTTCTAGAGTAGTGAGGATGTCATGCTACTGACACGCTATAAAAGGATGCACACTCATACTACCCTCGAGATGCCAAAGCAGCCTTGACTTCTTCCTTCATTAATTGCCCTTGTCCACTAGCAGCAGTTCTAGCAATTTTCTATCCCATCCCTCATACTTTTTTTTTTTTAAAGAAAAAATGTCTGAATGATTTGGCAGCCTTTCAGGATTATATATTGCATTGTTCTTTGTAAATGTGGGTAATAAGTCACTGGGAGAGGAATTAAGAAACTGCTTGTTAATGTGATCAAAGGGCATGCAGTACCTGTTATAATAAATATATTTAAAAGTAGGCACTTTAGAATGTGGGTTCTGTATAGCACCCCAGAATGCATCCTTTTCATCTAGAAGGATGATAATCAGGAGTGCTGATAATAAACAAACAACTCCATGCTGTTTGTTTGATGTTCTCCACAAGTTATTCAGAATAAATGCTTCAAAGATTTTTCTGTTGCTTCTGGATTATAAGATAAGGCAATTATTTGAGGCCAAATAAAATATTATCAAAGGAAATCCTTCTTACTCTGGAACAGAGAGTTGTTTCAATAATTTCTGCAGAGTTTTGTCTCTTTGCACTGGGGGTCCCCTTGTTGCATATGGCATTCTCATTCAGTTTACTGAGATCTGAGAATAAAGTCCTGATTTCAGCTGTTCAGAATATGGTGTATGGACTAACTGTGCTATCCCCAGATGCAGACTTGGTTTTTTGAAGTTCAAGATGGATTGTGCAGATGGATAATATTTTCCCTATTTACAACTAGGGTAAGAATATAGAAGAAAGAATGTGCATGTGTGTATGTGTGATGCCCATCGAGAGCCATGCTCTTCTAAGAGTAGAATCAGCTGAAACAATAGTCAGTGTTAAAATTAATAGGAACATAACAGGAACCCTAACACTAGCTTTCCTAATCAGCAACCAAAATAAAGCACTCATTTGATCTATAGAATAAAGCCACAGTAAAGTGATACTGCTCAGACTTGATTGATCTCTTCATAAACTGTTAGGTTGGAAGCTAGATAGGTTTTCTGAAAAAAAATGTCTCCATCAAGAACTCTCTGCTGTTTCTCTCCCTGACCATATTTGGATGTCTATGAGCAGAGCTAAACTCAAGCTATACATTCTGTATTAAATGATGAAAGGAATCAAAGTGAAAGTGACAGCCTAGAAGATGTCTTTATATTTTATATATAGCATGCTTCATACATAGGTAAGCATGCTAGATAACATAGATATGGGCCTCCTAAGAGCCATGCAAGTTTGTAACAGATGAAAAATTCACTTTGACGTGATCTAGTTAGGTGTTCAAAGGTTGAAACTAACACATTAAATTGTGCCACTAAGCAATAAGCAAATAGTAGGTATCTTTCAGTATAGGCATCATATAACCTTTGCTGGGCTCAAGCGCCGCTTTTCTGATCATTGCCTTGGTAGCAGCTCTTCCTCCTGTCTTTCAGGGCCATTCCCTATACCCTCAACACATTGCTAAATATCTACATGTGAATCCAGTGAAATTCACATCCCCAGATTGAATTTTTTATTTTTGGTGCTTGGATGATAAATTATTTTCAGAGAATTTGAAGTAGTTATGGAAACTGCCAAATACAGAGGGGAAATAATTTTTAAAGTTGTGGCATATTTTGCAGCTATAATAAGAGTTAAATGACACACATTCATTTCTGTAGTGATTTGTTTTTCCATTATATATGGAAGTACCATAATTTCAATAGAAGTGCTGATGCATCACAAACATCTTCCAAATACAGGTGAAACTCGAAAAATTAGAATATTGTGCAAATGTTCATTTATGTCAGTATGGCAACTCAAAAGGTGAAACCAATATATGAGATAGACGCATTACATGCAAAGCGAGATATGTCAAGCCTTACTTTGGTACAATTGTGATGATTATGGCGTACAGCTTATGAAAACCCCAAATTCACAATCTCAGAAAATTAGAATAGTGTGAAAAGGTTCAATATTCTAGGCTCAAAGTGTCCCCCTCTAATCAGCTAATGAATCCATAACACCTGCAAAGGGTTCCTGAGCCTTTCAATGGTCTCTCAGGCTGGTTCAGTAGGAATCACAAGCATGGGAAAGACTGCTGACCTGACAGTTGTGCAGAAAACCGTCACTGACACCCTCCATAAGGAGGAAAGCCCCAAAAGGCAATTGCAAAAGAAGTTGGATGTTCCCAAAGTGCTGTATCAAAGCACACCAATAGAAGATTATGTGGAAGGGAAAAGTGTGGGAGAAAAAGGTGCACAAGCAGCAGGGATGACCGCAGCCTGGAGAGGATTGTCAGGAAAAGGCCATTCAAAAGTGTTGGGGACTTCCCCAAGGAGTGGACTGAGGCTGGAGTTAGTGCATCAAGAGCCACCACACACAGATGGATCCTGGGCATGGGCTTCAAATGTCGTATTCCTCTTGTCAAGCCGCTCCTGAACAACAAACGTCAGAAGCGTCTTACCTGGGCTACAGAAAAAAAGAACTGGTCTGTTGCCCAATGGTCCAAAGTCCTCTTTTCTGATGAGAGCAACTTTTGCATCTCATTTGGGAACCAAGGACCCAGAGTCTGGAGGACGAATGGAGAGGCACACAATGCATGATGCTTGAAGTCCAGTGTGAAGTTTCCACAGTCTGTATTGATTTGGGGAGCCATGTCATCTGCTGGTGTTGGTCCACTGTGCTTCATTAAGTCCAGGGTCAACGCAGCCGTCTACCAGGAGATTTTGGAGCACTTCATGCTTCCTTCCGCAGACGAGCTTTATGGGGATGCTGACTTCATTTTCCAGCAGGACGTGGCACCTGCCCACACTGCCAAAAGTACCAAAACCTGGTTCAATGACCATGGGATTACTGTGCTTGATTGGCCAGCAAACTCCCCTGACCTGAACCCCATAGACAATCTATGGGGCATTGCCAAGAGGAAGATGAGGGACATGAGACTGAACAATGCAGCGGAGCTGAAGGCCACTATTGAAGCATCCTGGTCTTCCATAACACCTCAGCAGTGCCACCTGGTCTTCCATAACACCTCAGCAGTGCCACAGGCTGATAGCATCCATGCCACGCCGCATTGCGGCAGTCATTGCTGCAAAAGGGGCCCAAACCAAGTACTGAGTACATATGCATGCTTATACTTTGCAGAGGTCCGATATTGTTCTATTTCCAATCCTTGTGTTATTGATGTCATGTAATATTCTAATTTTCTGAGATTGTGAATTTGGGGTTTTCATAAGCTGTACGCCATAATCATCACAATTATACCAAAGTAAGGCTTGACATATCTCGTTTTGCATGTAATGCGTCTATCTCATATATTTCACCTTTTGAGTTGCCATACTGACATAAATGAACATTTGCATGATATTCTAATTTTTCAAGTTTCACCTGTATATTGTTTGATATTCAATTGCAACAGTGAAATTTGGAATCTGTCAAAGAAGATACCATTTCATTGTAGTTCAGATTCAACACTTTAGTTCCCAGCAAATGACAAGAACAAGAACATTGCAAGGCATTTCCGTAAGTACTTCCTTTTCAATCAATCTAGGACAACCTTCCCCATCTTATCCTTCCAGATATATTGTATTGTTTTGGCCATGAGTTGAGTACTTATGGGAACCTGATCACTGAATATTCCTTGCTATGATTTACTTTTTTCTAGCAAATAATCATGTCATGTTTTTCACAACCCATTTACCAAGATTGATTGATTTATCTCAGATTTCTACTTAACTGAGTAAATAACATGGAAGAGTGGGAATTCCTTAGTCATCTTACCAGATTGCTTGGGAATATCTAGAGCGGTTTTGTATCTGATAGTCCTTCTGGTACCAGTGACAAAAGCTAGGACTGTTGTGCAGAGTGCAGCAAAAGGTCCCAAAAATCCTGCTCTCAGGAAAATTACACATCAGCATGAGAGCTTGCAAAATGCAATATCAATAGTTTGCTTTCCAAAGAAAATCCAGTCAGAAAATATAAACTACCTGGTCTTTATTGATAAAAATGCAAAACTTCATAAAATACAAGTTGCATACAAAATATATAACAAAGACTTCTCATCTTAGCTTCCAAGACTTAACCACAACAAAGTCTCTAGCTAAAAAAAACACTCTCAGAGAAGAGGTACACTACTTGGTTACTAGTTAAGACTACATAACCTATAAAAATCTACATGGTTAACTTTACAAGACAAACAGACTGACAGGCTGGGCATTTACCTTCCCGTTATATTGCCAGCATGTCACCCCCCCACTGAATAACTAACATACACATTACAGTAGGTGGCAGTAAAAAGCATAACAGAATCACAAGATTCTTTGTTTACATTAGCTTCTTGGAATAATCTCGACACCTGTTTTTGTATGGGGAACGGGATGACCTTCTTCCCATGAGAAAATCCTGATAAGGACACCTTAAATAAAGGCTTGGATGAGAATTCTAATGCAACCCTCAGTTGTAGCATCTGATATCTCCAACATTATTTTTAAGTCTTACTACTTCATGTTCACATGGAGCAATATGCCTAATGACTGGCTTTTTATGTATAGTGATAAGGATAGTCACAGTATTATCTCTGCAAGAAAATCAGAGTGGCTTTTGCTAACACTGAAGAAGCCATGCCACACCAGGCAGTCACACCATGGAATCACTGTGTCTTACACAATAAAGTCTCTATTCCCTATCATTCTTTTCATGTGCCCTATCCTCAGGTTCCAACTTTGAGGATAACTCTACCAGAGTATTTTTTTTTTTTTTATCCTAGAGCCATGAAGGAAGATGAGGCTATGAGACACATGCTATGATAAATATGCATGGTTAATCTGATATCTTTGCAAAAATCCATTAGATCTACTGAAGTAAAATAGCATATTAAAATTGGCTTTCTGGAATTGTTAATTGCAAAATAAGTGTTTTGAAATGAGGTGCAATTATAGTTTTTCCTGTACTCTGTTCTTATGTAATACTGCAGCTAGTGTGGTGTTGGAACAGGAGGAGAGAGACTTAGGTTCTAGTTATTCCTTAGGTACAGAAGCTGGTTGGGTGAATTTGGGCCAGTAACTCTCTCTCAGCCCTAGACCAGGAACTCAATAAACATCTGTCACAGTGCACTGGAGCTATGTGGTAGATTACAATCCATAACCTTTAAAGAAGAGGCCTTCACCCACACTGGACTAATATGGACTGACATCTAGCTGTCTGTCTCTTGTCTCTGTCCATTTATTCAGGGAGCTCTGGGAAGATGAATATGAGTCCACACATCCTATCCTAGCCAAATTCTTGATTCTGGCTGATAACACATCAACACAAAAGTATCAGGTTTGGGATGAGAGGACAGAATTAAATTCAGATCTCTTTAATGTAGGTTTAGCACTGTATCTCAGCACAGGGAACAATATAGCAGTGCTTTGTTGATGTAAGTACAGAAATAAACTGCTTTTCTTTCTGTTTTTGAAGCAAATAAACACATACAAATTTAGTATGGTTGGTTGCTTCATCTAAAACTTAGAATATAGAAACACAGAGTAAGCAAACTGCCCTGAGTCAGTTGTGAGATTTATGAGGCTTCAGTTAAAAAAAAAAAAAGTGCTGTTTTACCTGTTACTCAGCTAATTTGATCCACATATTTGTGTCCAGAATTCCTGAAAAGGCAATTATAAATGTGTACAGATTACAAAAGGTACTGCAACCAGTATGCCTCAAAAGAATAATAAACAAGAAACACAGTGAAGTATTTATGTTGTACACAAAATGGATTTATGTTCTGTAAAATAGGGCCCTTAGGGCTTGCCTTTTAAATTAATAGTGATATGATTCACTCTCTGTTGCTAAATATAAATGTGCAGAGAACATGGGAGTATTAGCTGCCTGTCCATGTATATAAAGTTAACAATTTTTAGAATTCACTGCTTTCAGTGCAGGTGCTTACCGTCCAGCTGAAAACAGGAGAAGTATGAGAAATGATAAGCAATGATTTCTATACAGCACTAATTGTTACATCTCCTTCCCAGGAGGCCCAAATGCACTGAAAATGGGCTTAATTTTTTCTGATGCAAATTAAGTGGCAATAGAATGCCACTTGTATTCATGTAAGTAAAAGCAGTGTAAAGAAGACTTAGGCATGGAGCATATTTTCAGCAGAAGTCATGGAGAAACAGAATAGGAACAAGATGTGTTCTTAACCAATTCATTAAAACTGTGGTGAATGTGGAATAAATAGATATGGGTCATTATGTTTGCTAAAATAGAATATATGTATATTTGCTCAGTTTCTCTCACACAGTACAACTTAAAGATACATCAAGGATGTAAACCTGCAGATTCAGGCTCACTCAGATTTCCATAGAGGCTTTCATATTTGTTTTATTCAGGTAATAGGCCTTGAATAAATTTATATCCCTATGTCCATATTATAAAGAGCATTGGTATAAACCAAGTACAGAGGTATACACGCAGAAGCAGAGAAAATGGTGGATAGTTTAACAAGAATGATTGAAATATTTATATAATGCATTGTATATAGTATATCAAGGCAGTGTTTCAAATTTAAACACCAATAAATTAAAATGATATAAAACATGTACATTAAAATGAAGAGAAAATATTTAGAAAAATCTGACTCTGTCTTTCAAATAGTTAAGGCCTGGGTGGAAAAGACAAGGTGCCTAAACTAAATGCCCTGTAAAACTGGGTTTTCCAAAGAGCAGAAAACACCAACAAGAGAAGAAAATGTACAACTCATGTCCTTAAGTAGTCTTAGTGACCATGAAGGTTTATAACAAGGAAGGCTATCTATTATATAACTTGGAAAAACAGATTTATCACAGGCAACTGTCTAATTCAGTGCATGAGTTACACAGCAGCAATGGTATTAGGACTTTAGATTGAGGTTCCTTGAACTCTTCTAGTATGGCAATGCATTACTTATGGGAACATTCTTTAAGCAGAATCCATTGAGAGAGATCAAGATGTAATGAGCTAGCTGTTGGGGCTAGCACCAACAGAAAGCACTTCCATCTATATAAGATAGAGATTCCGATTTTTTCAGTTTTCTCCATTGGCCTTTGTGCCCTTGAAGATTTGCTTCTGAGGAATAAGAATTTTCTGGAATAGGAGATAAGATGCACAGACCTAGAAGAGATAGGGAAGACTATGGAAAATGCAAGCCACTTTCTAATCACTTTTGGATTTACAATTATTTTACAGTTAAAAGAGGTCTTCCAAACAACAAGTTTGAAAAACTACCTGGTGAGTAAAACTGCATCCCAAAATAGAAGAAAAGCTAACAGTTTAAAGTATTTAAAGAATATAATACAAATGGCAAAAAGCTAAATGAGAATTTAATCTAAGAAAGTTTTAAACAGATTAAGGGAACAGATGAATTTGGAATGTTAGGACTTTTGCTAAGACTTTTGAAAACTTGAGTAAACAAAACAATATTTCCATGGGAATACAAATTTTTTAGTCTATCAGAAAAGAGATCATTGGCTGAATGTTGAAAACAAAGCAGCAAGGAAACTTAATACATTGTGAATATAGAAATGGGACACTAGAGGGCACTAACGTTCCAGGGAAGAAGAAGAAAAGTAGAATTTGCAAAATGACAAAGATGACTCTTGAGACATTTCAAAGGATTTTTGAAGAACTGGAAGAGAAACCTATGATTAAACTGACAGCAATAATTTCTGTACCTGCAAATGTACTTTTTGAAAAAGATTATAAAGAAGAGAAAGACACACCAGACAACAATATGGAAGAATTTATGGATAGACAAGATGAAGAGATACAAAATCTACCTGATGTAGAAATATTGGAAAATAAAGAAATTGAGGATGATAAATAGAGATGACAGTTGGAGTAGTAACACAAATGACAAACCAGGAGATGAAAAAGGACCCGGGCAAGGACTTATCTTTGGATCTGCAAATCAAGGTTTCTAAAACCTTGAAAAATCATTGAGAGGGGAGAAAGAAAGTTTAAATGGAGATTCAATCCTATGACAACAACTTGATGAATTAAAGATTAAGATTGTCAGAAGCAAAAGAAAGGAATTTAATGATCAGGGATAAAATAAGAAATATTTTTATAAAATTCTGGGAACCCTTTATGGACTTTTTGGTGACACTTGGACAGAAATGACCATTTTTTTGGATTTGTGAATGAATGGGGGGTTATAGGAAGGAGTGAGCTATGTGTATAATTTTATAGAGGGTGGAAAAATATTAATTTGCTTATATTTGTTGCAAGGAAGATCGGGACTCAGTTAAATATTCTTTTTTTTCTATTTTCTTCTCTTTTTCTTTTTTCTTTTTCTTCTGCACTTTTTTTTTCTCAATTTTCTTTTTTCTGATTTTAGTTTGTGTTATCATATAATATTGTAAAACTTTAATAAAAAGATTTTTATTTTTTAGAAAAAGGAAAATGGGCAAGTGAAAGCAGTGTGCAGCCTAATGTAAACCTACAATAAACACCTACTAGAATATATACAAGTGCCAATGGATTCTTACTCTCTTCATTAACATTAAGGACAGCATATTATAAAATGAAAGGTTGCTGATATTACTTATTAACACTTTCAGAAATGCACATACTGAACAACTTTGTGAGGAGTTTTTGCTTAGAGTTTTTGCCTACCTCTATTTTATAATACGTGTATCCACAATATTATAGTTTTAAAAATCTAAAAAAACTTTGTCAAAATATTAGGTCATTTATCCTGGAAGCACACTTCAGCCCACTCTCAAAAATAGCTACAATGACATTTCAAAATTAATATATTCAACCTGGCTCAAGTTGGCCAGGCTTTACTTGCCACCTCAGAGTTCAAATGAGGAGCTAATGATTTATTTCTTCTTAAATAATGGGGCAACACTTCCACTGGAACTACTAACAAAGCAGCTGCAGAGATAACAAGTGGAAGTCTCTGAGCCATCCAGGGGATGCAGCTGCTTTAATGGTTTGGTCACATCCAAGTATTTCACAGAGTGCATGTTCAAACGATTTCTATAGCCTTCATATTTAATAATATTGAATAGTAGCATTATTCAAAGCCCAGAAAAAGAATTAAGAAGAAGAAAAGGAAATCTCCCTAAATCTAATTCTCACAATATTCAGTTTGAGAACATCTGCTGAATCAGGCCTGGACTCACCTTTCTGTCTCACATGGTGGCCTTTCAGATACTTTTTTTTTATTATTATTTTGGTGCCGTCAGTTTTGACCCCTGCCTGGATAAGTCCCTGCAGTTTTCTCAGCAAAGTTTTGCAGAAGTGGTTTGCTTTTGCCTCCTTCCTAGGGCTAAGAGAAAGTAACCGGCCCAAAGTCCCCCACCCGGCTTTCATTCCTAAGGTGGGACTAGAACTCACAGCCTCCCGGTTTCTAGCCTGGAGCCTTAACCACTAGACCAAACTGGCTCTCTCCAGGTCCCAATGCATCTAAGAAACCTACCAACAGGAGATCAAGGCAACCCTCCTCTCCCATTGTTGGTCTCATGCCCCGCCTCCTTTCCTGCAGAGAGCACCTAGTCATCAGGCTGTAGCCACTGATAGGCTTGTTCTCTGAGAATTTGTCTAGTTCCCCCTTTGAAGACTTCTAAACTAAAGGCCAACATCACAGTTTGTAGCAGAATATTTCTACACAATGCATGAAGAAACATTTTCTTTTATCAATTTCAATTCTTCTAAAAGTCAGTTTCATTGAGTGGCCTTTAATTCTGGGTGATGGTTTACTTCTTTGCCTTTCCCATGCATACTTTTGTCAGATTATTATTATTATTTATTATTATTTATTAAATATCTCCCCCGCCCATCTCCCCCCAATGGGGGACTCTGGGCGACTTACAAAAAACATTAAAACCATAAATATATATAAAATACATAATACATCTAAAATTTAAAAACAGTACTAAAAAAGGAAAATCCAAGAAGATGGAAAATCGGGCCGAGGACAGCCGGCCACTATGGGGCTAGCCATCCACCTGCGTGAAGTATTCCCTCCCCACCCCAGGCCAAGGGACAGAGCCAGGTCTTCAAGGCCCTTCGGAAGGCCAGGAGTGAGGGGGCCAATCGCACCTCCAGGGGCAGAATGTTCCAAAGAGTGGGATTTTAATCTCTTTTACTTAAGCTAAATAGCTCCAACCATTGCATTCTCTCCTCGTATAAAAAGTGTCCAATATGATCATCTTCATTGCCCTTTCCTGCACCTTTTCCAGCACCACAATATACCCTTTCCTCATTTAGCCATCGCAATCCATTCCAGTGAAATGGTCGCTAAGCAAAATAGCCACTAAGCAAGCACGTGAGTGAGTGAGAGAGACGGCAAAGATCTCTGGTTGCATTTAGATAAAGTCTCTCAGTGCCTGACTCATTTTTTCCCTTTTTTTGCCACCTCGCAGGGTGGAGAGATTCCTTAAACAAGCTATCTCTTCCTGAGCTGCTTTTCTTCCTAGCACAGTGTGACCCTAAAAAGTGTTAACAAGCTCAGCTCTGACCTTAATTAATTAATTAGAACCCTACTGCTGGCTGGCACTGCTGCCTGAAACTGACCAGACCTTAAATCAGTTTCATACTGAAGGCTTTTGTTGTAAACTTGGTGTAAATGCATGCATTGGTCAGAATATACATTTGCGAATGGTCACTAAATGAGGTAGTCACTAAACAAGGAGTGGCTGTATTCCTTTTGACGTATAGTGATCAAAACTGTATGCAGTAATCTAGATGTGACTGAACCATAAATTAATATAGTGATATTATAAGCTCATTTATTGACTATCCCTTTTCTAATTATACCAAGCATGGCTCTTGCCACTCCAACATCTTTTTCTCAGTTGGCCACTGATCAGTCACCACCACTTTTTACATGAAACATGGATTCCAAGCTTCAATGTACATTGAATTGCATTTGCAGTTTAGTGATCCAGTCTCCATGTCTGAGATAGATCCCTTTAGAGTTTACACAGTTCATTTGTTTCTTCCCCCACATTAAATAATTTAAATCTCTCTCCATTCCCTTCTGTTTTTGTAAACCATCTTTACTTCCACCATATCCATTGACTAGTTCATACATTATCTTCTTTAAATTTCTCATCAATCTCTTTTAGGAGATCTTATCAACTGATCCACCCATGACTTTCTCAGAACACTAGCTCTTGATATATTTGTTTTGCAACTTCCAACATTTATGTATACCTTCAAATCATCTCCATTTCCAAAATACAACTATTTTGGACTTTGGTACATTAATTTTCAAATTCATTCTCTTCATTGCATCATACAGTGCAATATTTGCTACAGATATTATAGGTCCTATGCAACATAGTGTCATCTTTATACAAAAATATACACACACACTCCTGTCCCCAGCCAACATACCACAATGCCACCAAAAACTTTCCATATACATTTATCCATAAATGCATTAAACAATCAAAGTTATATTACACATTCTATCCTTACCCCTGCTCTGTGTCGAACTGTTCACTAAGCATTCCACTTATTGTATGCCTGCTTTACTTCTATCATATACTGCAAACACAAAAATATTCTTATGTCCAAAGACCAGCCTAAAGCAATACAACATAAGAAGGTATTGAAGTATAAAAGTATAATATAAAAGTATAATATAAAAAGCAAAGGATGATACAATGTAGGAAAATAGGTACACGGGACCCATCATAGGGAACCCAAACTTGAGTACAAATAAGATTAAAATATGGTTAATATTTATATTTTTACGAACGTTCCATATAAATAAATAAAGTGCTACAGAAAGCAAGTAAATATAAATACATAAAACAAGTACGTATAAAAGCAGTTATTGAAGACAGAAGGAAGCAAACACATAAGGAAATGCAGAACAGAAACTGAGGAGAAAAATAATTTTGCTAACTTGTTGCGGGCACCAACATCTTCCTGATTTTACATGCTGCCATATAGAATTTTGCCACATTGTGTGTTATAGTAGGAGTCTTATCAGACAATAGAAGTAGCATATGTAAACGCCTGGATCAACCTGGAAAATCTACTAGCAAGGGTGTAATGTAAGTGCTGCATACGTTGCTATAGTATTGACAAATATACTGCTCTTATCACACTCACCGACCAATCTTCAGTGCCATAGGCATGCAGAACTTTCCAAAATTCTAGCCAATTAACTTTATCATTTGCTTTCTCAAAATCAGCAGATGTACAGTAAACTTTATTTCTCACATGCATGCATAGTGACTTGCTAGACAGCAAAAAATTGGTCTGTCCTCTCTTTCCCAGGCACTCTTAACAAACTAGTCATTTTGTATTCACTCTTGTTATCTTTCCCTCTGTACAGGAGAACAGTAACAGTATCTTCCCAGTCATCAGACACAGAGAATGACTCACAGATACATAAAACGCTGCTCTATAAGCAATCCTCATCCTTTACTGTAACATTTCTCCAATTATGCCATCCCAGTCACCAAAAGGTTTTCATTCTTCTTTTATAAAGATTATTAAAAGAGGTTCAGCAAAACCGATAGGGGTAAAATTTCCCTTTGCTTTTCCCCAACCAACATTCATCCACTAAGGTGACCAAAGCAAAACCAGGCCTGAAGCCGAATTGAAATGTATCTAAATCATTTTCCTCATCTCTGAAGTTGAGATATGGCTACCATTTTTTCCAAAGAGTGAAGTATTACAACTGGCTAGAGGTAATCCCATACGGTGTGGTTAAGGGAATTTTGATATAGCTTAAGGAATGCTTTCTACTTTCTATTATCTACTGGGGAAAGAGATTAGATTCCAAGGGTAGGGACAGCAAAAGGCTAACCACAATTTCTTTTGCATTCTGTTATTAAAGAGAGGCTACTGTTACGTTTTACTCATTTAACCACAAAAGCCACTTTTATAAGCCAGAGGGAGACACTAGATAGCAGCCTAATTTGTGGAATTCTTTGCCCATCTAGGTTTCATTCTTGCCAGCCAAACTGTAACAGGCCTTTAAACCTTAGAAAACTGCTCTCTGAGACAACAAACAATGCCACAATAATGCCTTTAAAAAGTCTTGTTTAAATTGTGGAAGGAAGTGAAGAATATTACGCACCCCATCACCAGGTTGCACACTTCAGTCACAGTGAGAGTCCCAGTAGTTGCCTCATAGAAAAAAAAATTCCAGAGCCCAGAAGCACAACTTTTGATTCATGTACGTAAGTAGGATTCAGATCTGCCATCTTTCAAAACTGGATATTTATAGAAAGTAATGAGTGATAAATGAAATCTGCTTGTTGTTCCTTTCAACACATTTATGATCAGCACTGTGATCATTTTTGTGAATGATCACTGCCATCTGCTGGCAGATACATTAAAAATGCTACTTAGAATGAATTTCTGAATGGCCATTCTACTTCATTATATTATACTGTTATATTATATTTAAGTGGTTAAATGCAAACCATCACTATAAAATGTTTTATAATTAAATTTTGCTTTAATAAAGTAGAATATGAAGCTTGTAGTAGATAATATTATTTTTATCACTGCAGATAAAGTATTTTTCCTTGAGGCATTTTGCTTTCTAGAAATTTTGTTTTGTTGCAATTTTAGACTCTGGAATTTGAATCATTATATTTATATATTGCTATCAGCACATACTCTGCTTTTTTATATATATTAGATTTAAATATTTTTTAAACTGGCTTAAGAGACATTTTCCTGTAAACATTTTACTAATTTTTAGTATGAATCGAAAGCAAGATGAAAACCAGTAGAGACAGCTTCCAAATTGCCCCCATTTATAAATAATCTAACTTTGTATGTGTGTGTCCAAATGCTCCTTCATTTAAGAGCTGGGGTTGGATTTTCATGGGGTCTCTCTAAGACAGGATAGAAAAATATAAGCTCATATACAACTGTTTATCTGTCATTATAATCTATTAAAAGGCGTGATATAATTATATTCTATTGTGAAGAACCCTATTTCATGGAATGCTGTGTTCAGGCATATTGGTGTACCATGGATTTTATTAAAACAGCTACTGATTATTGATGATTTTTACTAAGTGTGTGTGTATGTGCATGTATGTCTACATCAGTGTTTTTCAACCTCAGCAACTTTAAGATGCTGGCTGGGGCTCTGGGAGTTGAGAAGCACTGGTCTGTATGTACAGTTGCAAGAAAAAGTATGTGAACCTTTTGGAATTTCATGGTGTTCTGCATTAATTTGTCATAAAATGTGATCTGACCGTCATCTAGGTCAAGAGTATTGACAAATATAATGTGCCTAAAATAATAACACAAAAACAATTCTGATCCTTCATGTCTTTATTGAACACACTCATTCAACATTCAAAATGCTAGTGGAAAAAGTAAGTGAACCCTTGGAACCAATAACTGGTTGACACCCCCTTGGCAGCAGTAACCTCAACCAGGCGCTTCCTGTAGCTGTGGATCAGACCTGCACATCATTCAGGAGGGATTTTAGCCTATTCTTCCTGGCAGAACTGCTTTAGCTCTGTCATATTCTTTGGACATCTCATGTGTATGGCTCTCTTCAAGTCATTCCATAGCATCTTTATTGGGTTGAGGTCTGGGCTCTGACTTGGCCACTCCAAAAGGCGGATTTTGTTTTCTGAAGCCATTCTGTTGTGGACTTGCTCCAGTGTTTTGGGTCATGGTCCTGTTGCATCACCCAACTTCTACAGAGTTTCAGCTGACGTACAAACATTCTCACATTATCCTGAAGAATTTTTTGATACATTTGGGAATTCGTCTTCCCCTCAATGACTGCAAGTTGGCCAGGCCCTAATGCAGCAAAGCAGGCCCAAATCATGATGTTTCCTCCACCATACTTTATGGTTGGGATGATGTTTTCATGATGATATGCAGTGTCCTTTTTACGCCAGATGTAGTGCTGTGTGTTCTTTCCAAATAGTTCAGTCTTTGTTTCATTAGTCCACAAAACATTTTGCCAATACCTCTGTGGAGTGTCAATGTGCTCTTTCGTAAACTTCAGGCATGCAGCAATGTTCTTTGTAGTAAGCAGCGGCTTCCTTCGTGGTGTCCTGCCATAGACACCCTGCTTGTTCAATGTTTTATGTACTGTAGACTCATGAACATAGATGTTAGCCAAGTCCAATGATGCCTTCAAATCTTTGACTGTCACTCAGGGTTGTTTCTTTACCTCATTGATGAGTCTTCATTGTGCTCTTGGGGTCATTTTGACTGGGCGCCCACTTCTTGGTAGAGTAGCCACAATCCCAAAGTGTCTCCATTTGTAGATCGTTTGCCTAACGGTAGACTGGTGAATTTCTAGGGTCTTTGAAATCACTTTGTAACCCTTTCCAGCTTTATGTAAATCAACAATTCTTGATTGTAGATCCTCTGAAAGCTTTTTTTGGCGAGGCATGGCTCACATAAGCGTATTCTTCTTATGCGGAGCAAACTCAAAAAGTTTGAGTGGTTTTTATCAGTCAACGTAGCTCTAGTCCACACCTCCAAGGCTTAACAAGACTCCAGGTATGCTAACACCTGACTCCAATTAGCTTTTTTGAGGTCAACTCAAGGGTTCACATACTTTTTCCACTAGTACTATGAGGTTTTTATGGTTGTTCTCAATAAAGACATGAAGGATCAGAATTGTTTTTGTGTTATTATTTTAGGCACATTATATTTGTCAATACTCATGACTTAGATGACAGTCAGATCACATTTTATGACAAATTAATGCAGAACACCATGAAATTCCAAAAGGTTCACATACTTTTTCTTGCAACTGTATGTACACCATGTGCACAATTATTAGGCACGTGAGTATTTTGACCATATCATCATTTTTATGCATATTTTCCACCTCCAAGCTGTAGAAACCTGAATGCTTATTGGATATAAGCATATCAGGTGATGTGTATTTGTGTAGTGAGGGAGGGTGTGGCCTAAAGAGATCAACACCCTATATCAAGGTGTGCATAATTATTAGGCAGCTTCTTTTCCTCAGGCAAAATGGACCAAAAAAGAGATTTAGCTGACTCTGAAAAGTCAAAAATTGTAAAAAGTCTTTCAGAGGGATGCAGCACTCTTGAAATTGCTAAGATATTGGGGCGTGACCACAGAATCATCAAACATTTTATTGCAAATAGTCAACAGGGTCGCAAGAAACGTGTTGAGAAGAAAAGATGCAAATTAACTGCCAAAGATTTGAGAAGAATCAAACGTGAAGCTACCAGGAACCCATTGTCCTCTAGTGCTGTCATATTCCAGAACTGCAACCTACCTGGAGTGCCCAGAAGTACAAGGTGTGCAGTGCTCAGAGACACGGCCAAGGTAAGGAAGGCTGAAATTCGACCACCACTGAACAAGACACATAAGTTGAAATGGCAAGACTGGGCCAAGAAATAACTGAAGACAGATTTTTCAAAGGTTTTATGGACTGATGAGATGAGAGTGACTCTTGACGGACCAGATGGATGGGCCCATGTCTGGATCAGTAACGGGCACAGAGCTCCACTTCGACTCAGACGCCAGCAAGGTGGAGGTGGGGTACTGGTATGGGCTGGTATTATTACAGATGAGCTAGCTGGACCTTTTCGGGTTGAAGATGGACTCAAAATCAACTCCCAAACCTACTGCCAGTTTTTAGAAGACACTTTCTTCAAGCAGTGGTACAAGAAAAAGTCTGCATCTTTCAAGAAGACCATGATGTTTATGCAGGACAATGCTCCATTGCATGCATCGAAGTACTCCACTGTGTGGCTAGCCAGTAAAGACCTCAAAGATGAAAGAATAGTGACATGGCCCCCTTCCTCACCTGACCTAAACCCTATTGAGAATTTGTGGGCCCTTCTCAAACGGGAGATTTACGGTGAAGGAAAACAGTTCACCTCTCTGGACGGTGTCTGGGAGGCTGTGGTTGCTGCTGCACAAAAAGTTGATCGTCAACAGATCAAGAAACTGACAGACTCCATGAATGGAAGGCTTATGACTGTTATTGCAAAGAAGGGTGGCTATATTGGTCACTGATTTTTTGTTTGAAATGTCAGAAATGTTTATTTGTAAATTTTGAGTTGTTTGTTATTATTCTCACTTTAACAGATGAAAATGAATGAGTGAGATGGGGGAATTTTCGTTTTTCATTTAGTTGCAGAATAATTCTGCACACTAATAGTTGCCCAATAATTGTGCGCACATAGATATACTCCTAAGAAAGCCAAAACCTCACTTTTACTTTCTTAAATATTCAGGTTTGAGGTTTATTAACATTTTGGATTGACTGAGAGCACTGTAGTTGTTCAGTAATGAAATTCATCCTCAAAAATACAACTTGCCTAATAATTGTGCACGCAGTGTATATATACTACCAACATAAGACATGTACTTATCTCTAAATCCTTTAGAATTTTAACAAATTTGTGCTACAGTTATGGATTAATGAACCTTTAATTATGGATTAATGAACCTTTAATTTAGATATGTCTAAAAGGATTCCAGAGTAGTACTTTGAACCTCATGGACCTCTCCACTACTCATTAAAGCAGTTGTTATTGTATTTAAAGACTTCTGACAATGGTATGGCTGTTTTAAGGAATCAAGTCTTTAAAGTAAGTGCAACCCTTAATGTAGCTATACTTCTTTGCAGGTTGGTGCAAAAACATAAGAAATAACAGGTGCTTTAATGGATAATAGTTGCAGTATTTTTATTTATTCTTATCGACCACCCGGATACAGTATATACAAATACAACAAAATTAAATAAAATGCATCATGAAATAGAAGAATCACTAAAGGGGGAGATGAATATTATATTAACCTGGTAGTATGTAGGATAAAGAAATTAAATCAGTTTTAATTTTAGGGCCCTAGAACACACATCCAGGTGCTGGTTTTTTATTATCTTAGACCTACAGTAGTAGTATAACCAGCAATCTGAACAGTTTTAAATATTTGATAAGTACTCTGCTATGCCAGGAAAAAAAAACTCTAAGTATGTATTCTAAGAGCTGCAAAGCATAGAACTTCTCTGCCTGGGAGATCTTTCAAAAGAGGGCTATTGAAAATAGCTCATAATCCTACAGAAGTTACAAAATAGTATGTCTTCTTTGCTTTAATGACTAACAGAGAAGGGCTGTACTTGGGTGAAGTCTGAAGTACTTTTGAATCATTTTTGAATGACTTCTATTTAAAGGTCTTTTGCCATTTTTATTGGAGTACTTTTCAGAACTCTTCTACTATTTAACTGTTAATATTGACAATGGGCAGGCTTTTGGAATTTGGTTGGATATTTTGATGAACAACATTTTTTCATTTTTAATTATATACAGATTGAGGCCAAGGCCTATATATTTCTGCTTAGGAGAGGGGAAGTACCAGATTCCTCAGGAATAATACCAAGCTTCTCTTCCCTTTCAGACACTAAGTCTTGGCAGGCTCTATTGGCTTTGTTAGAAGCCTCTGTTGGCAAATGTGACCCATGGGAGGGAGAGGGACTCACAAATGGAATGCCCTCCCAAGAGGGAGTGGAAGCCCACACTGTTTGAGGAAGTGTTGACATTGGTCTCTTAAAGAGCCTTGCTCTGCCTTACAAACTGCAGAAGCTCTTTCATGAAATTCCACTGAAAGGGAATGTATAATCCCTGCTTGGTCTCTCTGAACCCAGGAAGAAATTGATTTACCAGAGTCCCCTCAACTGAGGCTAACAACCAATCAATGCCAGGCAATGTCTGCTAAATTCTAAACCTTGAAAGACTCTGGTTCCTGCATCTATTGTTGAAATCCTCTTTCTACAGGTGAAACTCGAAAAATTAGAATATCGTGCAAATGTTCATTTATGTCAGTATGGCAACTCAAAAGGTGAAACCAATATATGAGATAGACACATTACATGCAAAGCGAGATATGTCAAGCCTTACTTTGGTATAATTGTGATGATTATGGCATACAGCTTATGAAAACCCCAAATTCACAATCTCATAAAATTAGAATATTACATGACATCAATAACACAAGGATTGGAAATAGAACAATATCGGACCTCTGCAAAGTACAAGCATGCATATGTACTCAGTACTTGGTTTGGGCCCCTTTTGCAGCAATGACTGCCGCAATGCGGCGTGGCATGGATGCTATCAGCCTGTGGCACTGCTGAGGTGTTATGGAAGACCAGGATGCTTCAATAGTGGCCTTCAGCTCCGCTGCATTGTTCGGTCTCATGTTCCTCATCTTCCTCTTGGCAATGCCCCATAGATTCTCTATGGGGTTCAGGTCAGGGGAGTTTGCTGGCCAATCAAGCACAGTAATCCCATGGTCATTGAACCAGGTTTTGGTACTTTTGGCAGTGTGGGCAGGTGCCACGTCGTGCTGGAAAATGAAGTCAGCATCCCCATAAAGCTCGTCTGTGGAAGGAAGCATGAAGTGCTCCAAAATCTCCTGGTAGACAGCTGCATTGACCCTGGACTTAATGAAGCACAGTGGACCAACACCAGCAGATGACATGGCTCCCCAAATCAATACAGACTGTAGAAACTTCACACTGGACTTCAAGCATCGTGCATTGTGTGCCTCTCCATTCTTCCTCCAGACTCTGGGTCCTTGGTTCCCAAATGAGATGCAAAAGTTGCTCTCATCAGAAAAGAGGACTTTGGACCACTGGGCAACAGACCAGTTCTTTTTGTCTGTAGCCCAGGTAAGACGCTTCTGACGTTGTTTGTTGTTCAGGAGCGGCTTGACAAGAGGAATACGACATTTGAAGCCCATGTCCAGGATCCGTCTGTGTGTGGTGGCTCTTGATGCACTAACTCCAGCCTCAGTCCACTCCTTGTGAAAGTCCCCAACACCTTTGAATGGCCTTTTCCTAACAATCCTCTCCAGGCTGCGGTCATCCCTGCTGCTTGTGCACCTTTTTCTACCACACTTTTCCCTTCCACATAACCTTCTATTGATGTGCTTTGATACAGCACTTTGGGAACATCCAACGTCTTTTGCAATTACCTTTTGGGGCTTTCCCTCCTTATGGAGGGTGTCAGTGATGGTTTTCTGCACAACTGTCAGGTCCGCAGTCTTTCCCATGCTTGTGATTCCTACTAAACCAGCCTGAGAGACCACTGAAAGGCTCAGGAACCCTTTGCAGGTGTTATGGATTCATTAGCTGATTAGAGTGGGACACTTTGAGCGTAGAATATTGAACCTTTTCACACTATTCTAATTTTCTGAGATTGTGAATTTGGGGTTTTCATAAGCTGTATGCCATAATCATCACAATTATACCAAAGTAAGGCTTGACATATCTCGCTTTGCATGTAATGCGTCTATCTCATATATTGGTTTCACCTTTTGAGTTGCCATACTGACATAAATGAACATTTGCACAATATTCTAATTTTTCGAGTTTCACCTGTAGATTTCCAGAGTTTCCTCTTCTTTTGTGAAGACCCTGCATAAGAAACTTAAACTTCAGGTCTGAACATCACTATAAACCTCACCCTGAAATTTAAAAGGCAAGATGAGAATAAAATCGGGCTTCAGTCCTACACTCTTTTCTGTGTTATTCTGTAAGGGTCCTTGTACCTGCAGCTTCAGCAGCCATTCCTTCCATTTGATTGGGTAGACTCTGCCAGACTGGTTTTAGAAGTGGGGTCTATTAGAATGGAACCAGGCTTACTAGTCATATACATTGTGTTGCCACCATTTTACCTGAGCCAGTCTATTGACTGGACTGTTGCCCCCAAGCTTTAGAATTTGTTGAAGACTTTATTGCTGCTCAAGCAGCAGGTGCTTTCAGAAGGAAAAAAGCCCCAGAACACCACAAAAGGGAATGGCTGTCAAGTTGAGGGGCCTCCCTGAAGGCTGAATCTTTGAGTGATAAGACAGAATAGGGAAAAGGATGCTGTAGTTGACTTTCAAGAAGGTGTAAGTGGGCTGTCTCCTTGTGGAAATATTCTAAGGGAACCAATCTCATTACTGAGGGAAGGAGCAACCTGCTCAGTGAAATGCTCACATTTGTCTGATCAGAGAGCACCACATTTGCCTTACCTTCTGGCAATCTGGTGTTTGTGTCCATGGTTATAGAGTAGACCCCAAATGGTCTGGCAGTAATCACTGGCCAAATGCTGAAGGCACTTTTGGGTGCAGGACACTTCCATTAAAATATATAAAGGGGTCAGAATATTGAGAAGGTTGGGAGTAGAGCATTTTGCTTCAGGATAGGAGTGAATCCATGTTACCTTACAATCTTATCTTAGTAGAGCCTTTACATTCCCAGGGGATCTGGAAAACGCTCCCTAATTTACAGAGTAGCCTGAGTGAAGCTGCTGAAGTAGAACATTTTGGGCTTGGAGGAGCATGGATTTAGGTCACAGCAAAAGGATCAAACCAAAAGGATCTGAGGCAGAGGCAGAATTCCTTGAAAATTTCAGAGAACTCCATAGCTTGAATCTCTCTCTGGAAAAGCTATATTTTACCAGAAGGAAAAGGAATTTACGAGAAAAATTGATAAATGGTGATAAATCCATCTCTGGATTGTGGTAAATTAATTTCTTGTACAGTCAGGACCAGAAATATTGGAACAAGGATAACTGTTTTGGCATTTGGCCTCTGTACACCACCACATTGAAGTTGAAAGGAAACACACCCATATGGGAGCAAAGTCAGGACTTTCAGCTGTAATTCAAGGGGATTGACAAAACTGGGGCACTAACCATTCAGGAAGTACAGCCAGTGGCATACACACACACCCATTGTTGGTGGCTCATAAGTAATGGAACAAACCAACATCATGACAAACAAGGATTGCCTTTAATACCTGGATGAAAATCCTTTGTAGTCAATGACTGCCTGAAGTCTGGAACCCATGGACATGACCAAATGCTGAGTTTCCTCCCTCGAGGCACTTTACCAGGCAGGCCTTTACTGCAGCTGCCTTCAGTTGCTGCTTGTTTGTAGGTCTTTCTGCCTTCAGTCTTGTCTTCAGTAAGTGAAAAGCATGCTCTATTGGGTTGAGATCAGATGACTGACTTGGCTATTGAAGAACATCCCACTTCTTTGCCTTGAGAAACTCTTGGGTAGCTTTTGCTGTATGTTTTGGGTCATTATCCATCTGCAATATGAAGCAGCGTCCTATCAGTTGGGCAGCATTTGGCTGAATCTGAGCAGAAAGTATAGTCCTATACTCTTCAGAATTCATCCTGCTGCTTTTATCAGCAGTCAGATCATCAATAATCACCAGTGACCTGGTTCCATTGGCAGCCATACATGCCCATGCCATAACACTGCCTCCACCATGTTTGATGAATGATGTGGTATGCTTTGGATCATGAGCTGTTCCTTTCCTTCTCCATACTTTTCTCTTCCCATCATTCTGGTGCAAGTTAATCTTGGTTTCATCAGTCCAAAGAATCTAATTCCAGAACTGGGCAGGCTTTTTTAGGTGTTTGCTGGCAAAGTCTAATCTGGCCTTTCGTTCTTGAGCGAAGAAGTGGTTTGCACCTTGTTGTGGAGCCTCTGTATTTACATTCATAAAGCTGTCTCTTGACTGTAGATGTTGACAATGACATGCCTACCTCCTCAAGAGCATTCTTGACCTGGCTAGATGTTGTGAAAGGGTTCTTCTTCACCATGAGCAGAATTCTGCAGTCATCCACTTTAGTTGTCTTCCATGGTCTTCCAGGCCTTTTGCTGTTGCTGAGCTTGCCAGTTAATTCCTTCTTTTTCAGGATGTTCCAAACTGTTGTATTGGCCACTCCCGATGTTCTTGCTATCTATCTGATGGGTTTATTTTGTCTTCTCAGCCTAATGATGGCCTCCTTCACTCGTATGGACACCTCTTTGGACCTGATGTTGAGCATTCCAGTGAACAGCTACCAAATGCAAATGTAACACTCAGAACCACCTCCAGGCCTTTTATCTGCTTGATAGGTCATGAGGTACCCAGGAAGCAGGGCTAGGGTTAGGGTTGTGCTTGTCAGCCATTCGTTCCATTCCTTATGAGCCACCAATGATGGGTGTGTGTGTATGCCACTGGCTGTACTTCCTGAATGGTTAGTTCTCCACTTTTGTCAAATCCCTTGAATTACATCTGAAAGTCCTGACTTCGCTCCCAAGTGGGTGTGTTTCCTTTCAACTTCAGTGTGGTGGTGTACAGAGGCCAAATGCCAAAACAGTTATCCTTGTTCCAATATTTCTGGTCCTGACTGTACAAGAAATTGATTTTCCCCAGTCCAAGCTGGTACACAGTTAGATGTATGTCTCCTGCACAAGGGGCAGGTGGCAGACATGACCCGGGGGGGGGGGGTGTCTTTGCACAGGTTAGCCTTGTGTACCAGTTGGGCCCATTCCTGGACCAGGAGGCCTTGGTCATGGTGACTCATGCCTTAGGTCACCTCCTGCTTGGATTACTGTAACACACTGTACATGGGGCTGCCCTTGAAGACTATTCAGATGCTGTGGCTGCCCTAGAATGCAGTGATAAGGGCAATTTTTGGTGTCCCTTGATACAATTATATAACACTACTGCTCTGCGAGCTGCACTGGCTCCCACTAGGCTTCCAATCCAATTACCAATTCCATTAGTATGTATAAAGCCCTACATAACTTAGGACCAGGCTATTTGCAGGACTGCCTGTCCCCCACTGTTTCTGCCCTCTCCATCAGGTCTACCAGGGAAGGCATGCTCTGGGTCCCCTCCATCAGACAGTGACAAACTTTAGCCCTGCAGTTTTTTGGTGGTGTTTCTTGAGACTCCTGGCACTTGCAACTTTAGAAGCCAGCTCTTCCATTGGCAGGGAGGACTCAACCACACCAGGCATTGTGTCTGTTCTCTCCTACCTTTTGC
This sequence comes from Liasis olivaceus, assembly GCA_030867105.1. Classification (NCBI taxonomy): domain Eukaryota; kingdom Metazoa; phylum Chordata; class Lepidosauria; order Squamata; family Pythonidae; genus Liasis; species Liasis olivaceus. Next base: position 51,169,343 of record CM061348.1, read on the forward strand.
TGTGATGCAGCTGCAGAATTCCTCAGTTAATTAGCCACAGTTTATCATTGTGTCAATATCAGAAAATGATAGTTACCTAAAAGGTAGATTAAATTCTAATCTGAAACATCAACTTTTTTCTGCTAGACATACTAAGAAAGTGAAAAATATCCTGGATTTGGGCGTATTCTGGCTTGATAAACAGATATGTATCCCACTGGCATGTGGTTTAAATTTCATGAGTAACAAAGACCTTGTACACAAACACCAGTTCAAATAACTTATGGGTGTTCTTGCAAAATATTACCATGATTAGCACTGTCAATAATAAAACATTCACATACCAGAAAGCAAACATGCTTGAGGCTGGTGCTTGGTTTTATAGCATGTTTGCTTTCCATTCGTTGTTTTTTTTTATTAAATAAAAGCGTCTTTTTAAAACATTAGGTCAGGCAGGGAGCCTGGCAGGCACCAAAAAACACGTTGGCAGGCACATCGAGGTCCAGGCCAAGTAGTTAGACCTTTTCTCCTGTTCTTCTGGGTGTGAACAAACAGTCCTTCTAATACTGGGAAGATATCAGTTAACTTCTATTGTAGGATGGAGAATAGGCATTAGTGGACTGTGAATTTTACCATTAAAATGTTACATATTGGAATATAATAAAGTATATGTTGACTGTGTACCATTAATTAATACATTATTTGGATTAGATTCTCTCTTTAAAAGATCAATCAAGATGGCAACCATTATTCATCTGGTTACCAGGGGTAGAGCACAATTCAGTGGTAATTAACTAACTTTCATTCTTCTGTATGTTCTCTAGCATTCCTTTCCAGAGTTGTGTGTTTAGTTATATTTTATTTCTAGCAATAAAACCAAATGCTTTTGTAGCTGAAACTTTCTAATGGATACGACATGGTAACTGATTGTACATTCTGTTATGTAATCAGTTGTTTTGTGTTTCCACATCTATGTTTTTATGCAAATTGGTACTATAAATGAAATCTATATCCAGACTTTTAATTATAAAAGATTCCTTAAAGATGCATAATTGCCTATACTCTTTGAACCAATGAATAAATTTTAAAATGATTGCATCAAATTGAAATTGTTTACTTAATGGTAAGCATGGTTAATGGTTCATGCCATGGTGTTTATTTTGTTTCTGATTAAATTATACTTACAACTTATTTTACAAGCTTGTAAAATAATTTACAGCCAGTTAGCTTTTGCAAGTTTGTATTGCCCCGTTCCTGGAGTGGGGTATTCTGTGAATAAAAGACTTCTTGCTAGTGAGTGAGTGATTACATGCCATCAAGTTGATGTTAGCTCTTAGTGACCACATAGATAGATTTTCTCCATGATGATCTGTCTCTAACATGGTCGTTCAGGTCTTCCAAGGTGCATCCATTGCTGCTATAATTGAGTCCATCCACCTTGTTGCTAGTCGTCGTCATCTTCTCTTTCTCTCCACTTTCCCCAGCATTAAAACCTTCTCTAGAGAACTAGGCCTTTACATAATGTGTTTAAAGTAGGATGATTTGACCTTAATCATCCATGCCTCAAGTGAAAACTCTGGGTTGATTTGTTCAATGATCCATTTGTTTCTTTTCTTGGCTGTTTGTGGTATTCCCAGGAGTTTTTCCCAACACCAATTTTCAAAAGTTTCAATACTCTCTCTACCCTGCTTCTTCAAAGTCCCTGCTAGTAGAACATCATTATATCTAAATTCACTGTTTTTTTCTCCTAATCCATTTGCCAAAGCACTTTGTGAGTAAATTGTGTTCTTCACGCAGAGTACTTATCTCTAAAGTTCCAGTTTGAACTATTAATCAGGAAGCCACTATATATTTCACTGATGAGAAAATTTCTGAGAAAAATCTTACATGGAAAGAAGATTCCATTTCTATCTTGCTTTATAACATTATGACTTTTCAGATAGTTAACAGGAAGCCTAGTTTGCATTTGTACTTATGAAAGAAGTAAGTTGTACTTGAGTTAAGAAATGTGAGAAAAGGATAGAGCAACACAGACAGCATGCCCAATATGAGAACTGAAGAAATAGGAGACAAAATGGAAATGCTCACTTAAGGGCCTGGATGGCATATCAATTACATGGATTCAGAGTTGGCTTGAAAACTATACTCAGAATATTAGTGATTGGTACTCAACATCAATAACCTCTTGTTATATTGGAGTGAGGTATTAAGTTGGTTTCACAGGATTATATGCTGAGTGTGGTACTTTTTACAATATTTTCATTAATGACTTGACTTAAGTAGTGCAGGGAATGCTTATCAGCTTTGCCAACACTACAGAGTTAGGCAAGAAAGCTGGCACAATGGAAAACAGGAATAAAACTCAAAATGATATTGATAAATTAGAGCTAAAAAACAGAATGAAATTTCAAAGACAAATGCAAAGTTCTTCATGTAAGTCAAAGGAATCAGATGCTCAAGAATAGGCAACACCTGACTTGGTTTTGAGACTGAGACAGCTTTGATCATCTCTGCTAATATATTGAGGAAGCATGTTGCTGTTGATTCTGCTAATTAATAAATCATGGTATTTTGATTAATTTATATAATCCTCCTTCAAGGATCAGTTCCAGACAGTATTGTTGAAGGATTCCCATTGAGTGGCTTGTCCTATTCAGATTTAACATAAATCAAAAGATAGACTTTATTAATTAAAATCTACCAGATTAGCTACCTTTCAGGGGTATCTTTGACTATACTTATAAAATGATTTTCTGGAATTCTGTAGCTGGCATTTACTCTCTGCCATCCTCTTGGAGACAAAGCATGCTCACCCAACAGGGAGCTTTCTGGTGTGAGTGGCTAAGAAAAGTTTCTAAAGAGGGAAAACTAAATTGACCCATTAGTGTCTTGAATGGCCTCATTAGATGTCCAAGGTGATTTCTATAGTAGCCAAGTTGCTAATATTGTCCTATAGAATGAAAATTCATATTAAAATTAGTTCCATTATATGAGCAAGATTTTAACTTGGTACTATAAGGATTGCTGTTCTTTTTCTTTTTCATTGCATGTTATGCTTGATCAAGCAGGCAAATCTATGCTTCAAGAAATAATGAAAATAATTCTTGCCTCTATGAAAAGAGGAAGAAATAAACTTGTTCAGGACATTTATTAGAAAACTGGCGCAATTCAGTTCATTTTCAGTGTATTTTCAGACCCAAAGTAGAAATTGCAATCTTAACAGAATTTTCTAATTGGTATTACTACATTTACCGTAATAAATTATAAATGGATTTCATCTATTTCTAATGTGTTCTCATCAAAGTTCACCTGAATTAGGCAATTCATGGCAATATCGGTTTGAGTAGAATATGGATGAGGTGCGTAATGAATATTTATTGCCAGCTACATCTTGATTTCCTTGCAAATGTCCTTCTCAAATGTATATAAATTCATGACTTGTTTTTATTAAAGTACAGGAGCAGGCAGGAAGCCTGACATTTTCCCCTTCTGTCCATCCTGCAGGAATTACATTTGCCCTGAAGCAGTTTTTCTCAGGTGCAGCCCAACAAATCTCATATAAATCTGTCACATCTGGGAAATGATACATCTGAAAGAAAAAGAGAGAGAAAGTGTGTGTAAAAAATTGCTTTGATATTTACTCTGCTGTTTTTGTACCAGCTTTGATGACCATTTTGCGTGATTCCTGTAGTCTAATTTGCCTTATTACAACATATTTTTAGCAATCTCCATTGACAAGTCTATCACAATCCTTTCTTTCAAAAAATCTGAAGCAGAATCTTTATCAACTTACTATTTCTAACGTGTGAAGAATAAGCAGTTTAAGTCATCAAATTTTAATTTAACTGTTAACTTCTGTTTGTGTGAAGTACTGATTATATTGCAAGTATTTGTATGTATTAGATCTTGACACTAGTATTTTTAGATGATGCTAATGTATTTTTCAGACCTCTGAATTACATTTTGCAATTAGCACTTGTGTTTATAGAGATAATTTTTAATAGAGATGATTTTTAAATTACTGATAAAAAGTATAAATTGGACTTTGGAAGCTATAACACAGTAAGTGATGTATTTTGGTTTTGTAATCAAACTGTCCTGCATGATTTCCCCAACAATAACTGCTTGCTGTTTCTGCTTGTTTTCATTCAGCATCAAGTGTGAAAATTTTGTTATCTTCCATAGCAAATCATTGCCCTCTGGTGGATGTTATATGCATTTCATAAAAGTGCTTGATTTGGATTTTCTATTTAATCTCATTTTAGTCTACATCAGTGTTTCTCAACTTCAGCAACATTAACATATGTGGACTTCAACTCCCAGATTTCCCCCAACCAGCTGCTATGGGAATTCTGGGAGTTGAAGTCCACACATCTTAAAGTTAACCCTAACCCTAACCCTAAGTGTTGGACTGAACCTGGGAGATTTAGGTTAAAGTCCTGCCATGACTATGGAGATTACTTAGCCCAACCTGAGTGTAATAACAATTATTACTCTGACCTGTACTTGGACTTCCCAAGTCCTCCCTTGGTTGCTCATCACTTCCAAACTACGTGCTAGATTATCAAATGGGAATTTTAAAATCCATCTATATTTTCCTCCTGTAATTTCTAGATGATCTCCTACTTCTAAAATAAGCACCAACTTTTTTTCATGCTCAATCCTTCTCGTGTCTTCCTTCCTTCCTTCCTTCCTTCCTTCCTTCCTTCCTTCCTTCTTCTTTTTTTTTTTTTACCATTTTAGTTGGATCCCAGCCATTCATTCCCAGCTAGCCAGACTGAAAGGATTGCAGCAAGACTCCTGTTATCCATCTCTAATCAGGTCCCTTATGAATTAAGTTTTGTCTGCTTTGTATTAGCTACTCTTCTTAGTGCAGGAATCTACATTAAAGCGTCTCCAACAGATAGCTGTTCAGACTGTACTTGAACGCATCTAGTAAAGGTGAACCTCCCACGTGGTTCCACTGTTAAACTGCTCTTACTGCTAGGCGGTATTTCCTAAAATCAGAAACTGTCTTCCAGTAACTTAAATTTGTCATTTAGTGTATTGCCTCTGCAATGATAGAGAACAGATTCTATTCTGAACCTGTTCCAATTTCTTGAATTTATAATTAAGTGTGGTGCCCAGAATTGAGCACAGAACTTCAGATGGAGTCTGACCAACGCAGAACAGTTTTACTTCTTCTGATTTGTAAACTATACTTTTGTTGACAATATAAAATTGCATTTGCATTTTTCATAGGCCCATCATCCTGCTGACTCAAGATTAATTTTTAGTCAACTATTACTACAAGATCTTTTTCACAATACTATGATTAATCTAGTCAAATGTACCCCTTCTGTTAAAGGATTTAGGTGACCTTTCCAGTAAGAAGCATTTAGTATTCTTGCAACTTTTTGCATGCTTTTTCAGCACCACCTTTTTGAAAAAGGTCTTGAATTCTCTATCCCTCGTTGTGTCCATTGATGAGGAATGGTCATTTACATTACAGGTAATCCTTGTTTAATGACCCTAATTGGGACTGGCAACTCCATTGCTAAGTGAAATGTCGTTAAGCGAAACATCATATGACCATGACTTGCAACCTCCTGCTGGCTTCCCCATTGACTTTGCTTGTCAGAAGCCAGCTGGGAATGTCGCAGGCAATCACGTGACTATGGGACACTGCAACTGTGGTAAATGTGTGACAGTTGCCAAGTGCCCGAATTGCAATCACATTACTGCAAGGATTCTCCGATGGTCATAAATGTGAGGACTGGTCATAAGTCACTTTTTTTAGTGCCGTTGCAACTTTGAACAGCTGCTAAATGAATGGTCATTAAACGAGGTCTACCTGTATCTGAATTCCTGCTTGCCTATTCAGATATTCATCAAATTTGGTTAGGATTTTCCAGCAATAACTAAGACCTGATGATTTCATACAAAGTTACTTAAAATCTGTCTTGAACTGGATATGGATGAAATCTTGGAATTCAGAAAATTTACAAAATAAAATTTGGGCAGCATGAAGGAGTAATCTTCCACAGGTTAGGTAAAATTCACATATCACGAAAGAAAAGAAGTAATAGTGGAATTAAAAAGGAGCAACATTCATTCAAAACTTGGAGTCGTACTTCTAGACATTTTCCTCTAGACATAAAGAATAAATCTGAGATTTCTGACTATGACTCTCCACAACAGAAAGTTTAGATACAGATGGGCTACACCATTTCGCCAAGATGTTTTTATGGATGATAACAATTGTTTTAGTTGTACTAGAGTTTAAACAGGATTAATTTGAGTGTATGTTAGTACATTCCATATAACTTTTAGTTGATGGGATATAAGTAACAAAATATAGGCTTGCAAGATAGTCTCTAGGTGTTAATGGGATATTAATGGGAACATACTTGGAGTAAAAGTGGGCTTTTGTTGCAGTTGTGACATATTGGCTAAAATGTGCCAAACTTGACTGGTATTTACCAGGGAATGTTTTTTGTGGTATGGGTACACTTAGTTTACATCTGCTCTAACTTATTAAAAATGTAAAATCAGGTTTCAGCAGATTTTTTTTGTTGTTGACTCCTGGTGACTGCCTGGACTAGTCCCTGCAGTTTTCTTGGCAATGTTTTTCAGAAGTGGTTTGCTATTGCCTGCTCCCTAGGACTGAGAGGGTATGACGGGCCAAGGTTACCCTGGTCATATGTAGAGTACATTGCTGTAACTCACACTACCTGGGCTGTCTTCAATATCTGTATTCAGTTCATCCTGTTCCAGGTAAGGACATAACTGGCACATCAACCAAAGCTGTACAAAAACCTTCCTGGCCACAGTCTCTACCTGCTCTTTGATCAGGTGCTTTGAGTCCAGGGAGACCCTGGAATTGCAAGCCTGTTCTTTCTGGGGAAGAACAACCTCATCAAAAATCAAAGATGGTAGAATCCTAGAATCAGACAGCCTCCAAATCAACAGCCAGTCTGACATGTTTTGACTGAGTCTGAGCCTTGATTGATTGATTGATTGATTGATTGATTTGATTTATATAGCCATCCATCTCACATATGTGACTCTAGGCGGCTTATAATAAAATAAATAAAATACAAAACATTAAAAATAAGAATAAGGCACATAGATGGGTTCTATCACATGCCCAGGGCCCCATCCAGATTTTGACAGCCTCCAGACATCAGGTCATGACTTCCATGGACTATCCCAATGGGACCAGGATAGAGATGTGTAATGGGATGTCATCTCCATCCATACCTCACCCTGAAACAATAGATGATCTCTCCTAGTGGCATCATATAGATGTTGAATAGGAAAGGGAGAAGCTTAATGATCACTGAAACTTAAGCTTAATGATCACTGAAACTTAAGCTACTTTATCTTACACTTTTCTCCTTCCCATAACACAGAGAGGTGTGTTACGTTCATTATTTATCGCAGGAACTTGCAAATAATTAAGTTGAATTAGTAGATCAAAAACTATGTTTGCAAATTGTGTGTTCCTTGTATACAGAAATCCTAGGAAGATTGTATTCTTCAGTTCCAGTCTACATTATTGTATTCTACCATAATAGGCTAATATCTTATGTTAGGATGAAATGGTATATTGCAAGTGAAGACGTAATGGAGTTATTATTTGCAGTCTGTGTGTGTGCGTGTGTGTGTGTGTGTGTGTGTATGTCTGCACGCCTTTGAGTCGGTGTTGTCTCCTGGCAACTGTCTGGATAGGTCCCTGCAGGTTTTTTTTGGTAAGATTTCAGAAGTGGTTTGCCATTGCCTCCATCCTTGGGCTGAGAGAGAGTGACTGGCCCAGGGTCAGCTAACTGGCTTTGTGCCTAAGGCAGGACTAGAACTCACAGTCTCCCAGTTTCTAGTCTGATGCCTTAACCACTACATCAAACTGGATCTTTTTATTATTTGCTGTACTGTACTGAGATATGTGTGTGTGTGTGTAAATGTGTGTGTAATAAAGGAGGAAAATATTTTCTTTACCTTGTTACATTTTTATTAATTGACAAAATGGTAAGCACATCATAACAGTGTTCCACAGTTGGTGCTAGTTTGATAATACTTTCCACATTCATTTTCTGAAATACCAAACAGCATGTCCTTTGATCAGTGAAAGATCTTGTGCTCCCATGGTATAATCTCTAGGCTCAGTAGTTGGATGTTTACAATGATAACATTCATATAGTCCACAAAATAGATGGATCGTGGCCAGTTGTGTGCAAAGCAGATGACCTTTTTCCAGAATGTCTTGATGTCCCTACCCCAAACCATTCTACGTGTTCTGGGGTAGGGGTGAGGGTTATATGTCCAGGAAGTGAGCAAACTTAACTATTTTAAGCCTTTAATTGTTGATTTAAAAAACAGTAGTAATTGTCTTGATCTGACAATCCCAGGCTGCTGTAAAATATTCATAATATGAAAATGTTTGAGGAAATACATAAGTAATGTTGGGCATGCATTTGAGGAGGAGGAGGAGGAGGAAAAGGAGAAGAATGATTAAGGAAACCAAATTACCTTAGTCATTGCCTGTGTTTCTTCCTTTCTCCTTGGTTGACAAATATATTTTAGCTGGGATAATATTTTCTTTCAAATTAAGAGCAACTGATTCTTTTTGCATAGCCATTTTGGTTGGACAACTACGGAGTGATTATCAGGATATTCATCACTATAATATTGGCTGGGAAAGATCTAAATCTCTACTTTTGGACCTTTACAGTGATAGGTGAATAAAATATATAAGTATATTCTAGTAGCAGTAATGCAGAAAAAGAGAAATAAAGTTTAATGAAACAAAATTATGATATTGCACTTTTCTGAGCAAACACTTCAGTTGTAATGTTAATGATTTTCAAGTATATAATGGAACATTATGCCCTAGAGAGCTTACTGGCAGATGAGGAAAGTGGCCAATTATTTGCTTTATATGTATAATACGTACTGTGAATCAGAACAAATTGAGTCATTCATCAAGCTGACAACTTGTGATTTGAATATTTTGCAGGTGTTTTTTTCTACAACTTTCCATTGTTTATAAGAATGCTCAGAATTCAGTATGAAGCATTTAAACAAGTTATCGATTCAGAATAATGTTTTGGAAAAATGCTTTGGCCCAGCAATAGGTTTCCTCGGAAACCTACTTAATGCACTTTGTGGTTGTTGCTGTTAGCTAGTAAGTGGGAGCGAACAGGCAGAGCAAATGAAAGTTTGCCTGTGGAATTTAACAGGAATAAGAAATGAGATGTCAGTGACAGTGACTAGAGGAATGGTATGTTCTGAGAGGTTCTGTACTCAGCTGGGAGAAGTGAAAGGTCATTTCCTGAATAACTGCTAATTGCCCATTGTGGGTGACTGAGTGACAGCTTCCTGCTGAGTAACAAAGATTAGGAGAAATATAAGGTATCCAGTTTTCAGGACAAGAGTTCAGTGGTCATGTGAACAGGGAGATCAAACAGGGTTTTGCCATTAGAGTTTGAAAGAGGAGTCCTAACAATTTTTTCTTACAAGTCAAGAATCTGGAAAAAGAAGAAATACAGGAAAAGCCTGTTAGTGCTGATGTCTTAAGAAGCAAAAAGCATAAATGATGGACAGGAATCTACGATCGTTGCTTTCGGTGCTTGTGGCATGTTCACATTCTTGCCTGAAAACCACCTGGCATATATCCATGCGAAGCACAGCTTGGCATATACATACAGCAAAAAGACCTGTATGAAAAAGATAAATCTGTCAATTCAAAAAAGGTGATGCTACAACAAGCACTGATAGAAGATACACTAGTCTATGACCATAATAAAGATTTGATTGATTGATTGACAGAAGAAGCAACTTTTCATAAGATATGAGCAATGATTGACAAAGGATGGAAAGAACAATATAACGAGTTTTTTCATACATATCCAAAGTAAAAGACCAGAGAAGATGGCAAATACTAACAAATAACAAGAAAAGATAGAAACAATTCAACAATTCTTAATTTCCTCACACTTGTCCAAGAAAAGGGTGTGTGATCTCCAGGTAATTCTGAAGACCAGGATAAAAGGGCAGGATTGAAGCTTGAAATGATTAGAGAACATTTTATTTGAATAAGGACCAAATGAACTGCATTCTCTGGCCCTGAAGGAACTTGGTCTGGCTAATCCTTTATTTGTTATCTTCAAAAAAGTCTTGTAAAACTTAAGAAATACTTTGTGACTATGTGAGAACAAATGTCCCTATCTTGAAAAGTGGGGGAAAGGAGGATCCAGGAATTACAGAACAATCAGTCTGATATGGATATAGAGAAAGTTTCTAGAGCAGATTACAGAGTGATTTGTAAGTATCTTGAAAATAATGAGATAATTAGTAGGACAGCATGAATTTCTCAAGGAAAATCTCTTGTGGGGGATAGGCTTATCTGCAGGTGGAGCATTTTTCACAGTATTCTGGTTAAAATTCAAGGGTCAGCTTATATGTGGATGGGCTTATACATGAGTATATACAATACTTGGCTTGATAATAGCATGTGTGAAAAAAAGTGTGGAATACTACTTGATCACAGACTGATTTTTATAAAGTGTGATATGACTAAGAGATGCAACCCTAAGCTGTATCCAACAGAAACATTGTTTCCAAATCATGGGAAGGAATAGTTCTCTGTTGTTCTGTGCCGTTTAAGAAGGATTCAGAGAAATTGGAACAGGTTCAGAGAACAGTAATGAAGATTATGAAGGGGGTAGAATCTAATTTCTTTGAAAGCAGATTTGAAGGAATTGGAAATACTTTGAGTTGAAAAGAGAAGACCGCAGGGAGATAATAGAGCACTAATCAGATATCTTACACAGGATAAGATCTAAACCTATTCTGTAGTGTTGCATAGTGCATTGCATAAATACTGGATTTAAGATAGAGGGGTTCTAGCTGAATGTTAGAAAAAAAAACTTTGTATGGCTAAGCAGTTCTACAGTGGAGCCATTCATCTGAAGAGATAAGCACAACTCACAAAACAACAGGCACAATTACAATGCTCGGAATAGTCAGGAACACTCAAAATCATTCCCCTTGAAACAGGCAACTTTATTTCATACTGGGAGCAAAACTCAAAACTTGTGTTTTGTTTCACTAAGAATACTGAATTGATTGTGAGATCAGAATATTTTGCACATCCCAACAGGGACTAACATTATCCCTGCTGCTATTGGTTTAGACAGGATAGGTTGATGCGTGTAGTACAATGGTAAGAGGTGATGTAGCACTTAAGTACGTGGTCAGACAGAAGATTATTTTTACCTGCACATCTGCCAAATAAGTTGCTGTCCCCCCCCCCCTTTAAAATGTTTTCGGGAAAATTAGAGTTTGTATGTCTCCCTGTGGCTACTACAACAAACAAGTGTTGTTAATGCTGCTGAGATGTATTTGTAAAGACTCTGTTGGTTTAGTGGGTTTGCAAAGCTTTGTGTGCATGGGTACTCTGTATAAACACTTGCATTTTTTGACAGTTTCAATGGGTATTTTAAAATGCAACCATTCTATATTAGATTCGGTTGATTTGTTGAGCTTTGATATTTGTGTACATGCTGTACATGCTGTTATTGTTTTAATGTTAATATTATTTAGGCAATTAAAAAAAGCACCACCAGCTATTTATTTTCCCATTAGTGGCTATCTCGGTGGGTAATCAAAAACATTGATAACACAGTTGCTTTTGCTGGCCTTGTGCCTTGTAGGCAGGTGGGAAGGGAAGGGAAGGGAAGGGAAGGGAAGGGAAGGGAAGGGAAGGGAAGGGAAGGGAGGCAGGCCAAATCTGTTGCTTGATTTTTCTGCCTGTGTGAGGTGATAGTACCAATAAAAAGTTTGGCCAAGGAAATTATTTAAAAAATATATAAAATCATTAAGAATATCTCATAGAGGTCAGCTGTGAGGGTTACTCTAGACATATGATAAATAACATTGCTTGGATCCAGTGAGCTAGACTCTGGCTGAACAGGACCTGTCAAGTTGACTGAGGCTTGATTTTGCCCTATGTGAACCCCTAACTCTTGAGGAAATGGAAAGAGTTCTCAGGACTGTGAAACCAGCCACCTGTTTGTTAGTTTCATGCCGTTCTTGGCTGGTTAAGCCTTATGGGATGGAAAATATGGTTGGTCCAAGCACTGGTAAATTCATCCTGAGTGAAGGAGTGATTCCAACACTTTAAAAGTGGTGGTATGCCTTTCCTCAAAAAGACATTAGTGAACCCAATAGCATTGGATAATGTCCAAACAGTCTCCAAATTTCCCCCTTTTTTGGGGGGGAGGAAAGGTGATTGAAAAGGTGTTTGGGTTGCAGGTACAGCTTCAGAAAGCTCTTTGATGTCATTTTAATTGTGTTTAATTGTGTTTTTATCTGTTACTAGCTGCCTAGCATTATTACGACAAGATGAGCAACTGTACAAATAAAATAAATTATCTAGACCCTTTTCAGCCAGCTTCCAGGCCTGAGTACAGTATGGAAGCAGCACTGATCATACTTGGCACAACTAGGATGGAAGTGGTTTATCTATCCTAGTTCTTCTTGATCTCCAAACAATTTTTCATGCAATGGGTCATGGTATCCTTCTGGACAGGCTATAAAGGTTGGGAGTGGGGGACTCAGAGTTGCAGTAATTCTCCTTTTTCTGTGGTCAATTCCAACTGGTATGATGCATGTGGAAGGGAAGCACTAGAACCAAAGGCACCTGCTTTATGGGATCCTGCAGGGCTCATCTGTCCTATTTAACACCTACATTAAGCCTTTGGGTAAGGTCATCTAGTGGCACTGTATATATACAATTGTATACCTCATCCCTGGGCCAACAAAGTGATGCTGTCAAAGTTCTGTCACATTGCTTGCCTGTGACGGGGAAGAACAAGCTTATTCTCCACCTTAGCAACCAGTTTCACCAACTTTAGTTCTAGATGGGGTTCCCCAGACAGGACTTGTATGCAATTGAGGGGTTATTCTGGACTCACAGCTCCTGCTTGAAGAACAGGTGGCAGCTATGGCCAGAAAGTCTTTGCCCAGATTTGTCTTGTCCCAGTTATTCCCTTTCCTGGATCAGGAGACCCTTTCCAGGTCACTCACACCTTAATCACTTTGCATGTAGATTACTGCAATGCACTCTATAGGGAACTGCCCAGTAGCATGCATTATAGATGATGCAGCATGAAGCAACACAAGTAGTTATTGGTGTGCCTTGGTACGTCCATGAAACAACTCTGTAATATGTCAGCCAAACCAGGAAAACTTCCACAAGAATACAAGAATATATTTAATTGCAATAAACTATAGTAACAGAATTTGCAAGTCCACTTGTGTTTTTCTCCCCCCACCCCCATACCCAGTGAGTAGGAAGGACTCAGCCTGAGTCTCTTCTTAATATTATGTTCCTTTTCAGTATTTAAGGAATGTTTATATACTTTTTGTTTACATAACAGATTCTGAATATTTACTTCAAGACCATCTCACTAGCTCTCTCTACTGTGTGAGCTGCACTGGTTACCAGTGGGCTTCCAAGTGAAATTCAAGGTGGTAGTCATCATTTTTAAAGCCCTACATGCCATATGACCTGGCTGTTTGCAGGACTACCTTTCTCCAATTATGTCTCCTTGTCTGGTAATATCTGACACGCTTGGCATTATTCAGGTCCCATTTATCAAATATGTCATCCTATAGGACCAAGAAGCAGTGCTTTCTGTGTCATCATTCCAGCCATTTGAACAGCATTTCCCCAAGGTTTGTATGATCCCAGCCCTTCTGTCCCTTATGAGCACCTTGGAAACCTGGCTCTTCACACAGGCACTGGGCCAGGACATTGTGGTAGAATCCTCCATTTGAGTTGACATTATTTAATTGTAATGGTTGCCACCCCCCCATCCCTAGTGAGGTTTTACTATTGTTTTATTTGTTTTAAACTTCTATAAGACACCTAGAATTGTTGGTGAATGAATGGCCATAGAAACTGAAATTATAAATAAGTAAAAATAAAATAAAGGATATGTGCTAACTGAAAGAAACCTTGACAGGAGTAGCTTGTCTCTTTGTCTTGCAATTCAAGGTGCTGATTATCACTTTTAAAGCCCTACATGGTCGAGGGCCAGATTATTTGTGGGACTGCCTCTCCTTGAGGGTATTTGCCCATCCCACCAGATCAGACAGAGTAGGCATGCTCCAAGTCCCTTCCCTTAAATGTTGCCGTCTTGCAGGACCTAGGAAGTGTGCCTTTTCTGCACAGTCCCTGCTTTGTGGAACACCCTTCCCCTTGAGATCTGGTAAGCCTCTACCATTTTAAACTTCTGGAAAGTACTTAAGAACTGGCTTTTCCCCAAGTGTAGGGATAACACGTGGTTGGATTTGGGGGAGAGTGTTGTGGGCTGCATTGTGGAAGTTGACTGTGGCACCAGATTTCTCTCTCTTTGGTTTTACTGTTTTTATTTTCATGTTTGTGTTTACTGTTTTACCCTTTGATTGTGAACTGCCCAGAGTTTGGTTTTAAGATGGGTGGCCATATAAATATTTTTTTTGTTGTTGTTGTTTAGTCGTTAAGTCGTGTCCGACTCTTCGTGACCCCATGAACCATATTGCGCCAGGCCTTCCTATCTTTCACTGCCTCCCTCAGTTTGCTCAATTTCATGCTCATTGCTTCAGTGATGCTATCTAGCCATCTCATCCTCTGCCGTCCTCTTCTCCTTTTGCCTTCCATCTTTCCCAGCATCAGGGTCTTTTCCAAAGAGTCCTCTCTTCGCATTAGGTGACCAAAGTATCTGAGCTTGAGCTTCATTATCAATCCTTCCAATGAGCAATCAGAGTTGATTTCCTTTAAGATTGCCTGGTTTGACCTCCTAGCAGTCCAGGGGACTCTTAAGAGTCTTCTCCAGCACCACAGTTCAAAGGCATCAATTCTTCGGCGTTCAGCCTTCTTTATGGTCCAGCTCTCACAGCCATACATTACTACTGGAAAAACCATAGCTTTAACTATGCGGATCTTTGTCTGCAAGGTGACGTCTCTGCTTTTTAATATGCTATCTAGGTTTGCCATAGCTTTCCTCCCAAGGAGCAAGCGTCTTTTAATTTCATGGCTGCAGTCTCCGTCTGCGGTGATCTTGGAGCCCAAATAAATGAAGTCTGTTACTGCTTCCATTTCTACCCCTTCTATTTGCCAGGGATTGATGGGTCCAGATGCCATGATCTTAGTTTTTTTAATGTTGAGTTTCAAGCCAGCTTTCGCACTCTCCTCTTTCACCCTCATCAAGAGGCTCTTTAGTTCTTCTTCACTTTCTGCCATTAGGGTGGTATCGTCTGCATATCTGAGGTTATTGATGTTTCTCCCTGCAATCTTAATTCCGGCTTGTGATTCTTCCAGCCTGGCATTTCTCATGATGTACTCTGCATATAGGTTAAATAAGCAGGGTGACAGTATACAGCCTTGTCGTACTCCTTTCCCTATTTTGAACCAATCGGTTGTTCCATGACCGGTTCTAACTCTTGCTTCTTGGCCCGCATACAGATTTCTCAGGAGACAGGTAAGGTGGTCTGGTATCCCCATCTCTTTAAGAATTTGCCACAGTTTGTTGTGATCCACACAATCAAAGGCTTTTGCATAGTCAATGAAGCAGAAGTAGATGCTTTTCTGGAACTCTCGTGCTTTCTCCGTGATCCAGCGAATGTTGGCAATTTGATCTCTAGTTCCTCTGCCTCTTCGAAACCCAGCTTGTACATCCGGTAGTTCTCGGTTCACATACTGCTGAAGCCTAGCTTGTAGGATTTTGAGCATAACCTTGCTAGCATGTGAAATGAGTGCAATTGTGCGATAGTTTGAGCATTCTTTGGCATTGCCCTTCTTTGGAATTGGAACGTAAACTGACCTTTTCCAATCCCGTGGCCACTGTTGCGTTTTCCAAACTTGCTGGCATATTGAGTGCAGCACTTTAACAGCATCGTCTTTTAGTATTTTAAATAACTCAGCTGGAATACTGTCATCTCCACTAGCTTTGTTGTTAGCAATGCTTCCTAAGGCCCACTTGACTTCACTCTCTAGGATGTCTGGCTCAGGGTCAGTGACCACACCAGCATGGACATCAGGGACATTAAGATCTTTCTTGTAGAGTTCTTCTGTGTATTCTTGCCACCTCTTCTTAATCTCTTCTGCTTCTGTTAGGTCCCTGCCTTTTTTGTCCTTTATCATGCCCATCTTTGCACTAAACGTTCCTTTGATATCTCCAATTTTCTTGAAGAGATCTCTAGTCTTCCCCATTCTATTGTTTTCTTCAATTTCTTTGCATTGTTCATTTAAGAAGGCCTTCTTATCTCTCCTTGCTATTCTCTGGAAATCTGCATTCAGTTGCTTATATCTTTCCCTTTCACCCTTGCTTTTCGCATTCCTTCTTTCCACAGCTATTTGTAAAGCCTCATCAGACAGCCATTTTGCTTTCTTGCATTTCTTTTTCTTTGGGATGGTTTTAGTTGCTGCCTCTCGTACAATGTTACAGACCTCCGTCCATAGTTCTTCAGGCACTCTGTCTACCAAATCTAATCCTCTAAATCTATTCATCACCTTCACTGTGTACTCACATGGAATATGATCTAAGTCATACCTGAGTGGTCTAGTGGTTTTCCCTACACTCTTCAATTTAAGCCTAAATTTTGCAGTAAGAAGCTCATGATCTGAGCCACAGTCAGCTCCTGGTCTTGTTTTTGCCGTCTGTATAGAGCTTCTCCATCTTTGGCTGCAAAGTATGTAATCAATCTGGTTTCGGTATTGACCATCTGGTGATGTCCATGTGTAGAGTCGTCTCTTGTGTTGTTGGAAAAGAGTGTTTGCTATGACTAGCTTGTTCTCTTGACAGAACTCTATTAGCCTTTGCCCTGCTTCATTTTGTACTCCAAGGCCAAACTTGCCTGTTATTCCGATTACTCCTTGACTTCCTACTTTAGCATTCCAATCCCCTATGATGAAAAGGACATCTTTTTTTGGTGCTAGTTCTAGAAGGTCTTGTAGGTCTTCATAGAACCGGTCAACTTCAGCTTCTTCGGCATCAGTGGTTGGGGCATAGACTTGGATTACCGTGATGTTGAATGGTTTTCCTTGGATACGCACTGAGATCATTCTGTCGTTTTTGAGGTTGTACCCCATTACTGCCTTTCCCACTCTCTTATTGACTATGAGTGCAACTCCATTTCTTCTAAGGGTTTCTTGCCCACAGTAGTAGATATAGTGGTCACCTGAATTAAATTCACCCATTCCCGTCCATTTCAATTCGCTGATTCCCAAGATGTCGACGTTCAATCTTGTCATCTCATGTTTGACCACATCCAGCTTGCCTTGGTTCATGGATCTTACATTCCACGTACCTATACAATATTGTTCTTTACAGCATCGGACCTTCTTTTCGCTTCCAGATACATCCACAGCTGAACGTCCTTTCGGGTTTGGCCCAGCCGCTTCACTCTTTCTGGAGCTACTTGGAATTGCCCTCCGCTCTTCCCCAGTAGCATATTGGACACCTTCCGACCTGAGGGGCTCATCTTCCGGCGTCATATCTTTTAGCCTTTTAACATTGTCCATGGGGTTTTCTTGGCAAGGATACTGGAGTGGGTTGCCATTTCCTTCTCCAGTGGACCACATTTTGTCAGAACTCTCTGTCATGACCTGTCCGTCTTGGGTGGCCCTGCACGGTATAGCTCATGGCTTCACTGAGTTACACAAGCCCCTTCGCCACGACAAGGCAGTGATCCATGAAGGGGATAAATATTTTACATAAGTAAATAAATAAATAAATGTTGGATGAGTGACATAGAGGGTTTACTTAAAGAAAGTGAAAAGTTTTGTATACCTTCTCATTTATAAAATTTGCAGAAGGTGGGTGTGAGGTGGGTATAATTTATCCTAAGTTAATCAGACTTTTCAGTTGGTGAGAGATGATTGTTTTCTATGGGAAATTGTTTTTTTTAAAATATTTTTTAAATTATCCCCTGCAAACAAGTTATTTGCAATTTGAATGCTAGGTAGCTTTCTGCCTGAATTATCCCCCATCTACTTTTGTTGCGGTTGCATGAAAAACAAGAAAACAGCAGCTGGTTCCAAGTTCCTATTTTTGTATAGGCAGAACACTCAAACTATTTCATGGGTTACCAGCAACTCGGAATGATCCAGTCAAATTAATCAAAGAGGATATTTTCTCTGAGCTCAAAACAAAATATCTTTTCCATGTTGTGAATACTTCTAGCTGTAACCTTCATCATAACAGTGTTTTCTCTAAGAATCTGGCAGAGATGTTTCAGTTTGCCTATGTCCCTTCCCCTCACCACCAAAAGAAAGCAAGCAAGCAAGCAAGAAAGGATGAAATTAATCATGCAAATGTGTTAAATGTAAAATATAATGCAAAATATAATCACTCTTGATATATGTAAAATGACTTTTCAGTTGCCTTCATGCTGGCATTACAGAAGAGCAAGAATGTGCAAAATTATATTTCTGAGAGTTGGATGAGAGCATGCATTGATTACTGAATATGCCTGGTAATGTGATTCAAACTTCAGCCACTTCCTGATGAATATGAATTTGGAAATATTTAAACAAAGGCAAAAATGCATCTTGGTAAATTTACTCTGTTACTAAAATAGTCCAATATCTTTGAATTAAAGAGGTTAATTGTCAAGCGTATATACAGAGTATTACAATAAGAGCGCTCACCTAATATCTTTGAGATCAGTTATATCAAGTGATTTTACTTGGAGTTATTAACACTGCTGAAAAAAATTACAAACAAAATAAAAGTTAAAATGTATCTTAAATTAACAAAATATGCATAACATTTGTTTGTGTACTAGGTATATAAGTTGCTCCAGTCAACCAGTGACTCCAAGCAACTCACATATCTCCTTCATGTATTAAATGAAAAATATAAAACCATAACAAAGCAACAATAATCATCCAACAGAAAAAAACGAGAAAAATTTGGCACTGGGAAAAATCACGTAACCAGCAGGAAACATCCAGTCCTTCAGGCTCAAAAGATTTCCTGAAGCCAGACTTGATGGCTTTATGGAAACCCAGAAATGTAAGAAACAATCTGACCTGCAGGGGGATACTATTCCTTAAAAGGGGGAGAACAACAGAAAAGCCTGCCCCAGGATCCTTGTAGATAACATTCCCTGAAGACAGTGGTAAATGTTGTTGAGTTGGCTGCTGCAATTCAGCTCTCACTTTCCAGGAGGGATAGGGCTCACAGGGGGATGACAGCAATAACCTCCCATATCTACCTTTAAAGCACCCAAACATCCCAGAGGGTCATTTTGAGAACTAGTTTCAAGCTATTTGGATACAATTAAGGATGGGATTTCAGTATTTGCCTTTCCTAGGCCTGTCACTCCTGTTTCTACCTGTACATTTGAACAGAAGCAGCACCAGTTTTGCACCTGAATTTCAGTATTGCAGTCTTTGAGTAATGGGGTGGGATGGGGACTACAGATTTATTTATTTAAATAGATTTATATGGCACCCCCCATCTCACTAATGCAATTCTGGGCTTATGTAATTAACAAAAAAATTAAAATACAGTATATAAACAATATAAAAAACATGTTTAGACCAATTAAAACACAAAGTGACTACCAAAGATTCCATACATCAACAATGTAGACTCAGTTACAGTACTGTGCTAAAGTTTTAGGCAGGTGTGAAAAAATGCTGTGAAGTACGAATGCTTTCAAAAATATATACTTTACAAAATGCAAAGTGAGCGAACAGAAGAAAAACCCAAATCAAATCAATATTTGGTGTGACCACCCTTTGCCTTCAAAACAGCATCAATTCTTCTAGGTACACTTGCACACAGTTTGTGAAGGAACCCGGTAGGTAGGTTGTTCCAAACATCTTGGAGAACTAACCACAGATCTCCTGTGGATGTAGGCTGCCTCAAATCCTTCTGCCTCTTCATGTAATCCCAGACAGACTCGATGATGTTGAGATCAGGGCTCTGTGGGGGCAAAACCATCACTTCCAGGACTCCTTGTTCTTCTTTATGCTGAAGATAATTCTTAATGACATTGGCTGTATGTTTGGGGTCATTGTCCTGCTGCAGAATAAATTTGGGGCCAATCACACGCTTCCCTGATGGAATGGCATGATGGATAAGTATCTGCCTGTACTTCTCAGCATTGAGGACACCATTGATCCTGACCAAATCTCCAACTCCATTTGCAGAAATGCAGCCCCAAACGTGCAAGGAACCTCCACCATGCTTCACTGTTGCCTGCAGACACTCATTAGTGTACCGTTCTCCAGCCCTTCGGCGAACAAACTGCCTCCTACTACAGCCTATTTCCAATTTTGACTCATCAGTCCAGAGCACCTGCTGCCATTTTTCTGCACCCCAGTTCCTATGTTTTTGTGCATAGTTGAGTCACTTAGCCTTGTTTCCACATGGGAGGTATGGCTTTTTGGCCGCAATTCTTCCATGAAGACCACTTCTGGCCAGACTTCTCCAGACAGTAGATGGGTGTACCTGGGTCCCACTGGTTTCCACCAGTTCTTTGCTGATGGCACTGCTGGACATCTTCCGATGTCAAAGGGAAGTAAGCATGATGCATCTTTTCATCTGCTGCTTTAAGTTTCCTTGGCTGACCACTGCGTCTACGTTCCTTAACGTTGCCCATTTCTTTGTGCTTCTTCAAAAGAGCTTGAACAGCACATCTTGAAACCCTAGTCTGCTTTTCAATTTTTGCCTGGGAGAAACCTTGCTGATGCAGTAGAACTACACCTGTTTGCTGTGCTCAGCCTTGCCATGGTGTATGACCTGTGACATGAAACTGTCTTCCACAACCTCACCTTAGTAGCAGAGTTTGGCTGTTCCTCACCCAGTTTTAAGCCTCCTACACAGCTGTTTCTGTTTCAGTTAATGACTGTGTTTCAACTTATATATGAAATTGATCATCATTAGCACCTGCTTGGTATCATTGGTTAATCACACACCTGCCTCTAATCCTACAAGAGCCCTAACTTTGTGCAAGTGTACAAAGTGTGCCAGTGTAAGAATTGATGTTGTTTTGAAGCTAAAGGGTAGTCCCACCAAATATTGATTTGATTTAGATTTCTCTTCTGTTCACTCACTTTGCATTTTGTAAATTGGTAGACATAAACAATTACAATATATATTTTTGAAAGCATTCTTACTTTACAGCATTTTTTCACACCTGCCTAAAACTTGTGCACAGTACTG
Source organism: Liasis olivaceus (assembly GCA_030867105.1). NCBI lineage: Eukaryota > Metazoa > Chordata > Lepidosauria > Squamata > Pythonidae > Liasis > Liasis olivaceus. The sequence continues at coordinate 51,190,525 of CM061348.1, forward strand.
TACTTTTTCAGTCCCCATGCATGGGAGAAGAGCCAGGCCTTGAAGACTTTCTCAGCCCAGATAACATAGGCTCAGATGCACTTCATTCCACTCTATAGAGTTTGATGCTAGAGAGTTGCCCATCCTTGAAGTAAAATGCCTGTTTGGAATGAGAATTCTTAGGCACTCTGTTTTGTTGATGACTGGCTTTAAAAATATAGAAGATTCTAAGTGTTTGGTAATTTGGATAGAATGGAGACCCAGGTTCAAGTCCACCCTTAGTTATGAAACCTCATCGGCTGACATAGACACTATCTCTCAGCCTAACTCACCCTTTCCTCCTTGTTGTGGAGAAAAAATGGAGGAGAGAGTCCTATGTACACTGCTTTTAGCTTCTGAAAGTTAGGTAGGATAAACATCTGATCAGCAATAAACCTTTCAAATGTGTGAGGGACTGTTTCCTTGCCATTAATGGACCTTCACTGGGAGTAAATTTGCTTATATTACATGTCCTTGTACCTGTTTTTTTCAAATCAAGCATTGCCTTCCTGTAGGAGTATGCAAAAGAAAGGACTTGGTCCAATGAGCAAATGCTGTGAGGAATAAAGTGGGACAGGGCATTCACAAAGCATGAAGGGACAATCTATTTTCAGTAGATCTGAATAGTTTCTCAGAAGCTATGAAAGGGTTGCTATGTTGAGGGATGTATATAACCCTAAGGTGGCAGAAGATTAAGAACATGGGGGAGTACGTTCTTAATCTTCTGCCACCCCAAATAACAGTATACACTTTAGCAGAATAGGAAGACAAGACTACAGAAAGCTTAGAAAAAGCATATCTTGGCAGCAAGAGATTTTAATTTAATTGTACATCTTCACAGTAATTCTTTGCAAAATATTTTAACAGGAAACCATTTTAACTGTCTTAATTTGCTCTTTCCATTCACTCTCACAGAACAATCAATTAGTTTTACAAAGGGCTTCTTGCCACAATATTCCATTTTTAAATGGGTCTCTAAGTGAGGTTTATACTGTATTATTTAATGAAATTAAATTTTCTTAACAATTGAGTTAGATAATTAATGATAATGCAGCACTATATTTTAAGGCCATGTCCATACCTGGGCATGGGCAGCGTGAATAACAAGAACATGTCATTCTGTCCTCAGAAAATTAATCTTTGGTATAGTGAGAGGTTGAAAGTTAATCATTTTAGTTTCTTATTATCATAGTCCAAGAATACTTGGACTATGTTTTTTCAGATCAGAGGGGTAAAACCTCATAATCAATTTCTTTAAATACCTGTGTGTTTCTGCCAGATGCAAACCTTCATGTAAAATGAAAGAAGTCCAAAAGGCATTGCATAAGTTCCGATTGTATGTGTCAAGTTAAAACTAAAATTAAAACTCTGCACATGAAATCACAAAATTAGAAAACCATTGTTTAAAGATGTGTCCTCTCATCTAGAAGAGCTTATGTCTATGGTTAAACATACCATCTAATATCATGAGGGATAGCTTACCATTAGGCATAGCAGTATTATTATTATTATTATTATTATTATTACTATTATTATATCATCAATATAATGACCAAAACAAAAAATACATACAACAGAATTTAATAATATAATACAACCATAATAACCATAATAATGGGAAAGGAAAAAAAGAAGGAAAAATAGGCCTGGGAAAGCAGGCCAACTCTGAAAAGAATTGACCAAAAGGTTTCTTTCTTCCTCTTTGTCGAATCCCTCCCCTGAATTCATGAATGTCAACAAAAGAACATACATCAGCAATTACAGTGTATCATGTGTAGATTTCTGTTTCTTGTGTAGTACAGTAACTATTTTAGCCAGCTCCTATACCCCACAAATTCATAATTCTTGATAGATTCCAATACTGGGGATAAAGCCAAGAACATATACATCTTGAACACACTGATTGATCCAGAGACATATTACCAAACCGATTCAGCAAGAAATGATTTAATTGAATTAAATGAAAAAGCATTCTGTAGTAAATCAGATGCATTTTTTAATTCAGTGAAAGTTTTAAAAACAGCTTCTTAACTTAGTTGAATCCAGATGTGGACATATTCATTATTTTTAATCTGGGATTATCCTGTAAGGTAAACTTTTCATGGGTAAAAAGGTCAGACTTATATCTACAATTTGTGTTTCCCACTCTGTCAGTGTGTGTGCGTACATATGTACATACACACAGATGGACATGTGTATATGTGTTAATTAAACATTGGAAAGCCTCTCAAAACATAAATCAGCATTAAAGTTAACGTCACCTTAATCACAGGTATCATACTCCAAATACTGAATGTAATTCTAAGCCATCTGTCTAGATCTTTAATTTGCCTCACAAAGGGAAGTGAGTTCAAACTGACCAGTTCAGAGAATTCTTATACCAAGATAAACAAAGGAATCAGAACATAACCTAAACCCATTCTTATACTTGTTAAAATTGTTGCTCTCAGCCTGTGGCATCAAGTCTGATTTATTTCAATTTACAAAGTAACCAGACAGGATCCCAAATTAAGGAAATGAGGTTTGGAATAGAAATTTCTGCCTGTCTATATAGCATAGTATTTTGTTGTTGTTCAGTCGTTAAGTCGTGTCCGACTCTTCGTGACCCCATGAACCATATTGCGCCAGGCCTTCCTATCTTTCACTGCCTCCCTGAGTTTGCTCAATTTCATGCTCATTGCTTCAGTGATGCTATCTAGCCATCTCATCCTCTGCCGTCCTCTTCTCCTTTTGCCTTCCATCTTTCCCGGCATCAGGGTCTTTTCCAAAGAGTCCTCCCTTCGCATTAGGTGCCCAAAGTATCTGAGCTTGAGCTTCATTATCAATCCTTCCAATGAGCAATCAGAGTTGATTTCCTTTAAGATTGACTGGTTTGACCTCCTAGCAGTCCAGGGGACTCTTAAGAGTCTTCTCCAGCACCACAGTTCAAAGGCATCAATTCTTCGGCGTTCAGCCTTCTTTATGGTCCAGCTCTCACAGCCATACATTACTACTGGAAAAACCATAGCTTTGACTATGCGGATCTTTGTCTGCAAGGTGACGTCTCTGCTTTTTAATATGCTATCTAGGTTTGCCATAGCTTTCCTCCCAAGGAGCAAGCGTCTTTTAATTTCATGGCTGCAGTCTCCGTCTGCGGTGATCTTGGAGCCCAAATAAATGAAGTCTGTTACTGCTTCCATTTCTACCCCTTCTATTTGCCAGGGATTGATGGGTCCAGATGCCATGATCTTAGTTTTTTTAATGTTGAGTTTCAAGCCAGCTTTCGCACTCTCCTCTTTCACCCTCATCAAGAGGCTCTTTAGTTCTTCTTCACTTTCTGCCATTAGGGTGGTATCGTCTGCATATCTGAGGTTATTGATGTTTCTCCCGGCAATCTTAATTCCGGCTTGTGATTCTTCCAGCCTGGCATTTCTCATGATGTACTCTGCATATAGGTTAAATAAGCAGGGTGACAGGATACAGCCTTGTCGTACTCCTTTCCCTATTTTGAACCAATCGGTTGTTCCATGACCGGTTCTAACTGCTGCTTCTTGGCCCGCATACAGATTTCTCAGGAGACAGGTAAGGTGGTCTGGTATCCCCATCTCTTTAAGAATTTGCCACAGTTTGTTGTGATCCACACAATCAAAGGCTTTTGCATAGTCAATGAAGCAGAAGTAGATGCTTTTCTGGAACTCTCGTGCTTTCTCCATGATCCAGCGAATGTTGGCAATTTGATCTCTAGTTCCTCTGCCTCTTCGAAACCCAGCTTGTACATCCGGTAGTTCTCGGTTCACGTACTGCTGAAGCCTAGCTTGTAGGATTTTGAGCATAACCTTGCTAGCATGTGAAATGAGTGCAATTGTGCGATAGTTTGAGCATTCTTTGGCATTGCCCTTCTTTGGAATTGGAACGTAAACTGACCTTTTCCAATCCCGTGGCCACTGTTGCGTTTTCCAAACTTGCTGGCATATTGAGTGCAGCACTTTAACAGCATCGTCTTTTAGTATTTTAAATAACTCAGCTGGAATACTGTCATCTCCACTAGCTTTGTTGTTAGCAATGCTTCCTAAGGCCCACTTGACTTCACTCTCTAGGATGTCTGGCTCAGGGTCAGTGACCACACCAGCATGGACATCAGGGACATTAAGATCTTTCTTGTATAGTTCTTCTGTGTATTCTTGCCACCTCTTCTTAATCTCTTCTGCTTCTGTTAGGTCCCTGCCTTTTTTGTCCTTTATCATGCCCATCTTTGCACTAAATGTTCCTTTGATATCTCCAATTTTCTTGAAGAGATCTCTAGTCTTCTCCATTCTATTGTTTTCTTCAATTTCTTTGCATTGTTCATTTAAGAAGGCCTTCTTATCTCTCCTTGCTATTCTCTGGAAATCTGCATTCAGTTGCTTATATCTTTCCCTTTCACCCTTGCTTTTCGCATTCCTTCTTTCCACAGCTATTTGTAAAGCCTCATCAGACAGCCATTTTGCTTTCTTGCATTTCTTTTTCTTTGGGATGGTTTTAGTTGCTGCCTCTTGTACAGTGTTACAGAACTCAGTCCATAGTTCTTCAGGCACTCTGTCTACCAAATCTAATCCTCTAAATCTATTCATCACCTTCACTGTGTACTCACATGAAATATGATCTAAGTCATACCTGAGTGGTCTAGTGGTTTTCCCTACATTCTTCAATTTAAGCCTAAATTTTGCAGTAAGAAGTTCATGATCTGAGCCACAGTCAGCTCCTGGTCTTGTTTTTGCCATCTGTATAGAGCTTCTCCATCTTTGGCTGCAAAGTATGTAATCAATCTGGTTTCGGTATTGACCATCTGGTGATGTCCATGTGTAGAGTCGTCTCTTGTGTTGTTGGAAAAGAGTGTTTGCTATGACTAGCTTGTTCTCTTGACAGAACTCTATTAGCCTTTGCCCTGCTTCATTTTGTACTCCAAGGCCAAACTTGCCTGTTATTCCGATTACTCCTTGACTTCCTACTTTAGCATTCCAATCCCGTATGATGAAAAGGACATCTTTTTTTGGTGCTAGTTCTAGAAGGTGTTGTAGGTCTTCATAGAACTGGTCAACTTCAGCTTCTTCGGCATCAGTGGTTGAGGCATAGACTTGGATTACCGTGATATTGAATGGTTTTCCTTGGATACGCACTGAGATCATTCTGTTGTTTTTGAGGTTGTACCCCATTACTGCCTTTCCCACTCTCTTATTGACTATGAGTGCAACTCCATTTCTTCTAAGGGTTTCTTGCCCACAGTAGTAGATATAATGGTCACCTGAATTAAATTCACCCATTCCCGTCCATTTCAATTCGCTGATTCCCAAGATGTCGACATTCAATCTTGTCATCTCATGTTTGACCACATCCAGCTTGCCTTGGTTCATGGATCTTACATTCCACGTACCTATACAATATTGTTCTTTACAGCATCGGACCTTCTTTTCGCTTCCAGATACATCCACAGCTGAACGTCCTTTCGGGTTTGGCCCAGCCGCTTCACTCTTTCTGGAGCTACTTGGAATTGCCCTCCGCTCTTCCCCAGTAGCATATTGGACACCTTCCGACCTGAGGGGCTCATCTTCCGGCGTCATATCTTTTAGCCTTTTAACATTGTCCATGGGGTTTTCTTGGCAAGGATACTGGAGTGGGTTGCCATTTCCTTCTCCAGTGGACCACATTTTGTCAGAACTCTCTGTCATGACCTGTCCGTCTTGGGTGGCCCTGCACGATATAGCTCATGGCTTCACTGAGTTACACAAGCCCCTTCGCCATGACAAGGCAGTGATCCATGAAGGGGATAGCATAGTATACCAGCTCCATATAGTAGACTCTTATGCTCCATCCAGTACTATAAAAACATACTATTACATTTTCAGAATTTCTAAAGAAAGAGGTGCCAAAGGCAAATTAAAAAGAAAGAAAAATGGTATCCTTGCGGTGTTCATCAAAATAAATTAAACAAGGAGTAGACAGAGTACAGTAAAGTGGTCATCTCAGGCAGCAGGTAAAAAATGATGGGAAAGCAACTCCAGGTCTCTGATTATTCCCTCAGTTAAAGAGGACATTGTGGAGTGTTACACGTGGCCTGTCTGCTCCCACCCAACTCTGAAGTGGAAGATACTTTCTCTCAGACTGAAATACCATTCAACTGCTTCTGCAGATTCAGATGAAACTGGCACTGCCGTGATTGTCACCCATGATAACCTAACTAATTTCAGACTGGAATTGGTTGCAGGATCTCCAGTATTTGTGTTATTTAAATATAATTTTTGATATTGTGCAATAGCAAGCATTTCTTTGAAAGCCTTCTTGCTAGCTGAAATATTTCCTACCTCTTGGTTAGCCTTGAACGTATTACTTATACATGAGCTGTCCACATAATAATTTTAACTTAGTAATGAAAGCAGAGGGTCACCATGAGTGACTGATTAATCAGGTGAAACAGATTGGCTATGTGAATTATTTTGAAAGAATGCTGAATCATTCTTAAATTGAGATGAGGATATACATTTCTCTCTGTGTAGTGAGAAGATTGTTGGGAGTGAATGATTCCTCAGATCTCTAGCTAGTTGTATTGTTGTAAATAAGCAATTTGGAGATGTTTACTGAAAGAAGGCAACAAATTAGTCTTACTGTTTTTTGTTCCAATAGAGCTGATAATGTAATACAGTACAGTATTACTAAAACAATGATGATATTCCCAGCATCTATATCTGTTTCTGTTGTATGAATGTTGTACTGACATTTATGTTTAAATGTGTATTTGGAATTTTCTGTATTTAATGTATTGTATTTTTATAATGGTTATGGAAACTAATAAAGGGTAGCCTGACTTTCCATAATTAAGCACATATACAGATAAACCTTCATACCTACATCATAAATATGTTGAAGTGATCCAAAATTATGGGGTAGTAGTCGTGCTGAAGTAATATACAGGTGAAACTTGAAAAATTAGAATATCGTGCAAATGTTCATTTATGTCAGTATGGTAACTCAAAAGGTGAAACCAATATATGAGATAGACGCATTACATGCAAAGCGAGATATGTCAAGCCTTACTTTGGTATAATTGTGATGATTATGGCGTACAGCTTATGAAAACCCCAAATTCACAATCTCAGAAAATTAGAATAGTGTGAAAAGGTTCAATATTCTAGGCTCAAAGTGTCCCCCTCTAATCAGCTAATGAATCCATAACACCTGCAAAGGGTTCCTGAGCCTTTCAATGGTCTCTCAGGCTGGTTCAGTAGGAATCACAAGCATGGGAAAGACTGTTGACCTGACAGTTGTGCAAAAACCATCATTGACACCCTCCATAAGGAGGGAAAGCCCCAAAAGGTCATTGCAAAAGAAGTTGGATGTTCCCAAAGTGCTGTATCAAAGCACATCAATAGAAGGTTATGTGGAAGGGAAAAGTGTGGTAGAAAAAGGTGCACAAGCAGCAGGGATGACCACAGCCTGGAGAGGATTGTCAGGAAAAGGCCATTCAAAAGTGTTGGGGACTTTCACAAGGAGTGGACTGAGGCTGGAGTTAGTGCATCAAGAGCTACCACATACAGACGGATCCTGGACATGGGCTTCAAATGTCGTATTCCTCTTGTCAAGCCGCTCCTGAACAACAAACAACGTCAGAAGCGTCTTACCTGGGCTACAGACAAAAAGAACTGGTCTGTTGCCCAGTGGTCCAAAGTCCTCTTTTCTGATGAGAGCAACTTTTGCATCTCATTTGGGAACCAAGGACCCAGTGTCTGGAGGAAGAATGGAGAGGCACACAATGCACGATGCTTGAAGTCCAGTGTGAAGTTTCCAGAGTCTGTGTTGATTTGGGGAGCCATGTCATCTGCTGGTGTTGGTCCACTGTGCTTCATTAAGTCCAGGGTCAATGCAGCCATCTACCAGGAGATTTTGGAGCACTTCATGCTTCCTTCCGCAGACGAGCTTTATGGGGATGCTGACTTCATTTTCCAGCAGGACTTGGCACCTGCCCACACTGCCAAAAGTACCAAAACCTGGTTCAATGACCATGGGATTAGTGTGCTTGATTGGCCAGCAAACTCGCCTGACCTGAACCCCATAGAGAATCTATGGGGCATTGCCAAGAGGAAGATGAGGGGCATGAGACCGAACAATGCAGTGGAGCTGAAGGCCGCTATTGAAGCATCCTGGTCTTCCATAACACCTCAGCAGTGCCACAGGCTGATAGCATCCATGCCACGCCGCATTGCGGCAGTCATTGCTGCAAAAGGGGCCCAAACCAAGTACTGAGTACATATGCATGCTTATACTTTGCAGAGGTCCGATATTGTTCTATTTCCAGTCCTTGTGTTATTGATGTCATGTAATATTCTAATTTTCTGAGATTGTGAATTTGGGGTTTTCATAAGCTGTATGCCATAATCATCACAATTATACCAAAGTAAGGCTTGACATATCTCGCTTTGCATGTAATGCATCTATCTCATATATTGGTTTCCCCTTTTGAGTTGCCATACTGACATAAATGAACATTTGCACGATATTCTAATTTTTCGAGTTTCACCTGTAAATTACTTTCTGTTTTAAATATAATGTTATGTAAAATTCAGCCTTTTACTAAAATTACTAATATTCATTTTTGGTACTGATTTTTATTTATTTGTTTCCATTTTATCTGTTTGTATGATCATATATCACTATATATTGACTTTGCAGTAGAATTTGGCTCCACAGATGCTGCTGTTACCATGGAGATAAAAGGACCAATGGCCTTTTTCTAGCTTGGACTGTACTATGCTGTTCATAAAAAGACGGTGAATTCTAAAACTGTATCACTAGCTTGCTTAAGAAAGATATGAAACTGAATGTCATAACAGAGTTGAATTAAGATGTTATTGCTAATCTAACCATAAACATTTGATATGGCATGAGACAGGAAGTATAAAGGCAAATCAGTGTGAATCCTGAGCTTGTGGTTTATACATCTGCTAATCCTCCTCTCTAGAAAAACCTTTTGCTTTGCAAAATATAACCCCTTAGAGTGTTTGGGTTCATCTGATGCAGTATTTGATGCTGGTTACATCACAGGCTTCTTAATCTGTGGTGTTCCTCTGTGGCCGAGAGTTGAATGAGCATGTGAAAACCGTGAATGTGAATTCTGATTCTTGAAAGAGAGATCCTTAGACAGCTACACAGAGCTGAAGAATTTTTATGAAAAACCAAGGATGGCTTGCAGAAGGCGTCATTTGTAAGTGTTTTCTTCCTTTGTTAAAACTCAAAAGAACTGACATTTGCTGAATGGGATAAAGAATCTACATTACTCAAGGTGATAATAGGAATAACAATTCACTGTGCAGCAGCTTTCTCTTCATGAACCATTTTATGGGTGTTTCCTCTTAGTACTTTACTGATGTGCATTTTAGAAATCTACAGTTTGAAGATTTCAAAGCTTTAAAAGTAGAAATAATTAAGCATGGTAGAAAAGGAAAGAAGATCTGTTCGTGATTATGTCAAATCCTATCATTTTAAAAAATGAAATGGAAACAAATTTTATTTATAAGACTTTTGTTATTAATATTGCATTGTTCAATTATTAGGAAATTCTTTTGTGAAGGCATGTTTAGGATATGGGTTTTGATATTTCTGGACACTCTTTGATATTGTTTGTGGCACAGCAATATATAATCGTTACACATTTTGTCATGGTGTTTATGTATTTGTGAGCCAGTACTCATAATATGAACACTGCAGGAATATAGTATTCAGAGTAAGGTGTTTGATTTTTTGTGTGCCAATAGTCAGATTTGGTTTATATCGGACTGCAATTTTTGAAATGACCCCAATGGCTTTAATACTTGAATTCATGATTACAATCAGTTAAATTAGTGTGTCATATCATTTTAATCAAAATGAAAGCAAACGTGATGAATGTATGATAGTACCTTCACTGTAACTTGTTAATTCCACCATTTTGTTTGAAGCATACAAATCAGGAAGTTTACAACTCTAAACTCATTGCTTCTACATTAATATTTATCCCATATATGCAAACTTTTCCTCTGCATTGATGTCAATAGAAGTGCATGAATGTGGTTAATGTTCAGATCTATTATTATAACTTGCATGTCTGCATAATTTTATCCTCTAATGCAAAGGGAACAATGCTCATCCCACAGGCAGATGTCTTGAAATTAACCACTTATGTGAGAGTGGCTATGCAGCATGGTTTCTGCTATAATTCACCTTTATTGAAGCCTAATTGGCATATCTCAGCTGAAATTAAATTTAAACCAATATAAATTCTATTTTAAGAAGCGAATGATTTCAAGGTTTGATACTCACTGATAGTTTTTCATTACTCAAATGAAAAAGCAGGTCAAGCCCTGGTTTCAGTGTGACTAAATTGGCTTTAATCCTAGAACTTGAGTTTCATTGACTTGTGAATCAAGCTTTTAGGCTGCAGCTCATTTCATTTACCTTTAATGGGGTTGTTCTGCAGGATATGATAGTTTTTAGCCTTGAACTGCTTATTCCACAGTAATGGGTGTGATGAGAATTATACCCTTTGGATGAAAGTATGAAGATGTCTTTAAATTTACTATTACCTGAATGAACATTGACATTTTATGTCAGGTTTACTTTGTTGAGATTCAGAGATGACCTTAGTTAACATATTTTGCCATATGCTACACTGTCGTATAAAAAGAAGTTCTACCTGGATTCTACTTGCATTTGTTTGTAAGATTAACTGTGACTAACTTAGTTTGTATGCTTAGTTTGATTTTTATTGGAATCAGCGTCTGTTCAATTTCATCAATACATAGATTTGCTACATGATTTATGCAAACCTGGTATTCAAGTACAGAACGATTGTAATATTATGGTAATTGTCTTCATAAATATGTAATCAAGAATGTAACAGTTTAATACGACACGGGAGGTGGGGGTTGTAATAGTTTTCAGATCCTGTTTAATTCCTTGATGTGTTACTTATCTACTATGTTATAGTAGATTGCTTGTGGATCTCTTTGAGATGTTTACATTTACAGGTTGCTTCCTCTGATAATAACGTCAGTTCTTAATTTTTAAGAATAATTTAAATGCATGTTGCCTTTTGTAAAAGGGCCAGGCCATATTTTTTGTACAAGAGAAGTCTTCATTTCATTTCATCTGAAGTGTTTGTTATCTTTTGGTTTGTTTGACTTAAATATTATTCATTTCCATCAAGTGACTTTCTTTATAATGTGGGCTGCTTAGAGTTTATTGAATATAGCAGAGTATAAGTTAGGTAGTAAATACATATATACATATTTACCTTTGTGATGAAAAAGCTTTCCAATGAAGACTGACAAAATATTTGTCTCTTTAATAGGTATGTGTTGTTTTCTTTACAAAAATGTTCTGTAGGACATAGTATTTGGTAATTAATAATCATACATAGATTAAATGAAGATTACACAGACTGTATCTTGATATTTCAAGTAATGCCTATTAAAATTTTAATAGTGTGTAGATCTGCTTTAATTTATGCACTAGCAATAATTCACATAGATAATGGCAGGGAAAATCTAATTTTCAGTTCAGTATAAGAAATATGAATGAATTCTGTGATTTAGCAGCCACCTCCCCCCTACCACCCCAGTTGAATGGAACACATTATATACAATTGTACTGGGTAATAACTCTGCTTTCAGATGAATATTTTCCTTTCATTTGTTTTAGGGTAACTTTTTTTCCTTTGAGAATAATTTCAGTGTATTACTGCTCTGAGGAAACAAGTTTGCAATCTTCAGCATCTTTTCTTCTATTTGTGATATATTTTCTAAAATTATAATTTATGATTGCATTCTTAATTATTTTAAAGGTGTATAAGTGCAGTTTTCACAATAATTCTGCTCAGTTTAAAATATTTTATGAGTGCTGTTTCTTTTCCTTACTTTTCTTGTGTACTTTTATTTCTTTGTTTATTTCTTTGCACATGCTTTTAGACTGAAAAAATATTTAAGTGCTGGTCTTTAATATTACATTTAGTTATCATATGGGATTTAAATCTTCAGAGAATAAGCAAATAATAATTTAATTTCACCTGAAGTAGGTTGAGTTATTTTCTATAACTTGCATATTATGCTGTTGCCTCTTGCTACAAAAAATGGCTAGTTTGAAATAACAGAAAGGAAGAGGATGCATAGAAAATAAGAGTAATATATTGAGAGTATGCGCTTGTAGGGAAATATAATGAGAAACCCAGTTTCTGTTGCTGTGATTCATTTTCAGATGTAGCATCTAAATGGTTTTTAATCTAAAATCATGAATTTCATGTCTGTTCAGGATGCTTCTCATTTTACCTCTGGCTATGATCTATTTAAAACTGGCAGATAAAAATAACCATTGTAAATATGTCTCATAAAAATAGACTAATAAGGTGATGTCAAGGGTTAGTGCCTGTTTTATGCCTGTTGGTGATAGAAACAACTAAAATAATAGATTCTATTTAAATCCCATGAATAGATGTTTTTACTTTGGGATATTTACCTTTTTTCAAGAAAAGACAGTATAGGATTTCACATTTAGAAATCCAAGTGGTGTGCTATGTAGTAATGATTCATAAAGCATACTGGTAGTTGTGAATTAAATAAAGATTTCTGACACAGAATTTTTATATCTGACAGCAACCCAGTTGGGATAGGTGGATTGTTTCTAATAGGGCATATAAGCCAAAACAGGTACATAAAGTTTGTGTAGACACATTATTATTATGTCTGTTTTCTAATCTTAGAGTATGCAGTAAAATCAAGAGATACAATCTACTTTCTATCATATATATATGATATGTGACAAATATATGGGTACCAATAGCACTGTGTTTGAAGAACACAGCACACTATGGTACCCTTTTTAACCTAAACAGTATGTCTACAGTCAATGCATGGGGGGTGGGGTATAGACAACTTAACATCTGTTGGACCTTATGTGGACCTGATTTAATAAACAGATTGCATGCAGAGGCATTGTTCAAGTCTGATAAATATGTTTGTTTGAATGAGGCCACCAAGTATTGTCCTATTCTAGAGCAGTGGCCACTTTATTCTAGAAACTCACGTTAATTTGCAGGTCTAATGAGACACTGCATAAATAATCTATCCGCCTTATGCCCAGAATGTGGAAAATTCCAGTTCTTGAAATTCCAGTTCTTGAAATAATTCTTGAAATTATTTTAGGATGCATACATTCTGCCTCCCCTTACATTCACATACACAGATGAAAAATTCCACTGAGTATATCCATGTTCAAGACAATGCTACTGTACGCTGTATACCAGGTGCTGGTTACAGTAAAGAGCTAGTATGTTCCAATTAAATTATTCAGGAAGCAGTATCTAGGTGTTAATAAAATTTAGGGCTGAAGAAGGCTTTTTTCTTATTATTTGTATAAGTCAAGAAGTAGGAGACTGCATGCAAAAATATAGACTGTTTGATATATTGTCCATACCACTTCACGTCAAATTGGGCATGCCGTTGCATATTATCTCAATTTACTGCAGTTTGAATTTGGGGTATAATTCTTTCTAATCTTAATGAACTGTGGTGTAAATGTAGCTTCTGTTGTGTGCCCTCTATATTCATTTTCATCATGCTAATTTTGTCTACATTATCAATTTCTAAGAATAGAATCTACAAATAATTAGGCAGGACTATTATGGCAGTTACTGGGAATATGATCTGTGTCTTATGTGTATGATTTGCATTTTGATTTGCTTAATAAAGGCAGTCTATGAAAACATCTCAGTTTAACCATTCTGCTTATATGAAATTATAAGAGGAGAGTTCTCTTGGTTCTCCTGCTTTGATTTTGTCTGCTTGCTTCAACTATATTAGCCTTAATTATATTTATAGAAAACCAGAGTTGTCTCAGATAACCAGGGTTTTGAAATTAGCTTCAAATCCTCATTAACTTTAAGGACAGCCAAGATCTGTTCTTAGCTTAGCCTTAATCAAACTTGCAGGAAGCAGGGAGCATGTGATTCCACAGATAACATTTTGGTTCCTTAACTGTGACTGTGAAATTGAAGCTTGATGGAACTACATAACTATGGTGTAGTACCCTGATATCTTGTACGAAGGGGAAAAAAATATGGTCTTGCTTCTGACTAAATATGAAGCAAAGTCAGTGCTTGTTACAAATAATATTTATATTTAGGAAACTGCCCTACTATGACTAATTCATTTCAGTTAAATGTGTATAAGTTATTACAGAAAGGATTGCAGCTATAATATATAACTTTATCTGCAGAAATTAACTTGTGTTACTAATGTATGATTTCACAATATAAAACTATTTTAGTAATTTAGGTGCCAATTACATCAGCTTTCAGGACAGCCTTGGTGCATTTTAAATGAAAAATTCAGATCATTTAAACAAATTATGCATACATAAATAAAAGACATAAAATAAGAACCAGAATTATGCCAAATTTTGCTTTACAATTAGACTTCTTGCTTGATTAAAAGCTGACTTCAGTTCAGAAGAATGGCTAAATGCAAAAATAAAGCATTCACAGAGACTAAATTATGTAGAATATAATTTTATATTTAATTTGCATTAGTTCTGCTTTTATTATGACCAAATTATTAATATACTTTAGTGTTCATGGAACTTGGTTCTGGGAAATTATTTTATGATTTAATTAGTAAGATTATAAATATATATTTCAATAATTTGTGATTTTGCATGGTAGAAATATTTATAAACAAAATGCAGGAGATAAATATAGTAAAATAAGAACAATTACAATGGAGATATTGTTTTTAGAAAAGCTTTTAAAAAAAGCTGGATATTTCAGTGTAAGTATAAAGGAATGATCTAAGTATTTTTCCAAGAGTCTTTGTGTCACGTTTTACACCATTAACATTTCCTTGTTACAGTTCATGTGAAGGCAAGCAGTGAGAACTGAAGGTGCATCTAAGCAGATGATAGTCAGTGATGGAGATAAATACTGATCGAATGTTATAAATGTGAAGTTCTTCTGATGATAGCTCCTTTCTAGATAGCGTATTAGTACATTTTGACCAAAATTTCCACTTCAATTTCTGTTTTCTCAGCTTTATTGCTTTATTGTATCATTGAAGCTACCTCAAAATGAAAGATGTTTAAATAATTGTAGGAATTAATAGATACTTGAAGGGAATTCTGGCTGAAATGATTTTTTAAAAATAAACACTTTGACCATTCTAAAAAAAAGGAAGTATTTTAAAACTGAAATTATTCGTAAAGCAATCGGTTAAACCATGGGATTTTCTGTTGTTGTCTGTAACCTAGAACAGTCTTAAGAGGGACACTGAGAAGTAGAGTGCATTCAAAGAGAGCTACTGGGTGAGAAGAGATCTGGAAACTCTAATCCTGAGGTTAAAGGAGCTGGAGCATGTTTGTTTGCAAAAGAAAAAACTGAGGAAAGACACGAGAGTGGTCTACAAATGCCACGTGTCAGAGGGGATGGATTTGTTCTCTGTTAAAACCAAGAACATGACAACTGGTTTAAATTAAAAGAAAAAAGATCTTGCTGAATAGTTGAAGGAATTTCCTGATGGTAAATACTCTTAAAGAGTAAAACAGACTATTTAGAACATGATGGGACCCTCTTGCTGGTGGCTTTCCAGTGTGGGCTGAATGACCATCTCTCAGGGGTGGTTTACTGGAATCTTGCACTGGGCAAGGGTTTGGACAAGAAGACCTGTAAGGCTGCTTCCAGCATGGATGCTCTATAAATCTATGTTTCTCTATCTGAGTATTTACAGTAAATATTATTCTATGGTTACGAACGTTTCAAAATATATTTTTCGTTAATATCACAAACTGTTTTGAAACTTTGGTATCCACAGGGAGTTTCTTTGTCCAACCTCCTGCAAACTTTCTTCCCCAATTAGTGGGAATGTTCTCACTGATCTTTGTGAGTATTTTCAAAGGAGATAGAGGAACAAAAATTGACACTTTTCATGGGATGATATCTGGATTTTGAATTTTATCTTCCCTTCATGAGACATTTATACTGTTCCTGAATAGTAATACATAAGAAATCAATTTTCCTGTTGGATTTCATATTTTTGCTCACCGATAGACCTGCCTTATTGCCAAACCCGAAAGAATAAATTATGTTTATATGTAGCCATTTGTTTTCAGTTTTATGGACATTGAATAGTTTTACCTTGCTGTGATGGTATATATGTAACTTTGGTTAGATAAAATCACAGCAATCTGACTTTTATATTAAAAAGATTAGCTTGATGTGATTCCCTTTACTAGAGACTCACAGCATAACATATTCCTGCTTAATTCCTCTTTTTGATCTCATAAGAGGATGACCTTAAAGGACATTTTATTTTAAAGCTCCTAGGGAAATGGCTGCAAGCAAAAGAACAGGAGAGAGCAAAATAAAATGTGATTATATATAATATTTTAATCTTGTCATAAGTAGTTTCAGGTTTTATGTTTAATGAACTACATATATTAACTTTGTTCTGGAACATTGGAGTAATTTTCTTACATTTTGTATAACTGATTTAATTGTAGATTTGTACTGGAAAAAGTTTATTTTTCGTAGTTAAAGGCTTATCGAAAATGAATTCATACTATCCATATATATATTAAGAAAATAGAATATTGCATAATCACATATAGTTTATTTTAAGAGATTGTTTCACAAGCATTTAGAAATTATGTAACTATTCAGTATCCAATTACATTTCTTAATGCCTGAATGCACAGTGGAATTTGAAGTAAATCAGATGAACAGCTAGACTGGTGCAGAGTAATCCAAAGATCTATTTTTCATACTTTTCAGAATTCCTTGCCAGCCCTACTCATTTTTCTTTGCTACTACTATCCCATTTAAGCTAGCAAAGAGAGCTGCTTTAAAATTTAGTGCACATTGAGACTTTTTAAAGTTTAATTGGTATCATTTGTCATTCTCATTCTGACATAGATATAAATTGTGGGTGGGGGTGGGAAAATCCCCTTTATTTTCTAGAAGTTGGAATTAAGGATTTAGTTTATTTTTACTTTTTATCAAATGAAAACTGAGTGAAACAACTCAGATGTAACCAGCAGCACCTACTTTTCCATTAGAAAGCCCCATACTAAACACTCAGTGTGTTGACTTTGTTTTTCCTTGTGTCGTAGGTCTGTAAATACTCTGCACCAGTTTTGCTGTCCAGCTCCATTGTACCATACTCTGCTAACTCTCCCTGCCACACACTCAGAGTACAGGTAAGAGTAGTGATGGACCACCCACTTCTTCCTTTCATAGAGAGATCTGACCATACATTTATTTAATTTTGGGAGCCCTGTATGATAAAAAGAGTTTGCTATAAAAGTCATTACCCATTGAATTCATTTTTTAAAAAAATGTAAATAGATTTGCAGACTGTAAGTTTTTGTAGAAATTCCAGAGAGAATTAGCATAGTGGGTCTAATTCTTCCTGTTTTTATTCACTAAATAAACAAAAGACATATGGGGATATACATAGATAAACAAAGGCATAAGATAAAAATATATTTATCTTATTTACACCCACCTTTCTAGTCTAGCAAGTATTCAAGATTGCTTTAAAAATTATACATGAAGACTACATATGAAATGGATATCTAGTTTTGTTTTTTAATCAGTAAAAGTTAGTGTCAATTTGCCATTTCATGGCTAAATAATATTAATAGTATGTTGAAAAATCATGGCATTTTCCTTCTTTAGGAAAGAATCAGCAGTAAATCCTAGATCTGTAAATGCTGAAACATAGTTTGTCGTATAAGATGTATGTCCATATAATTTATTAATTCCATATTCGTTTACCATATTTTCAGCATTATCCTCTGTTTCTCTTTGTTGTTAGGTTTTCTCCCTTATAAAATATAAGCAATTTGGAAAGAGTGAATGTGTTATGCTCTTGTAGACACTCTCAGTACAATAAAAGCCAGTTTGCCCAAACCATTGACATTTGGAATAGGGTTTTTTCCTTTTTTCTTTTTTAAGTATATCTTGATCTTTGCTATACAGCATGTTTACGTGCTTTGTGGTGCACCAAGGCAAAGGCAAAGCCTAAGCCGTGCAAAGCAGCTGACTAGAAACGAGCTACATGAGCTGGTTTTACCATTGGCGAAGACTACAAAAAGAGAAGGCAGTCATAGAGATGGCAGCTTAGAATTAATGAATGGTGGATTCATTCACTGGTCAGTGGATCACAAATTGCAGCGTTATTGTACCTGCAGCACATGATGGTTCTTTATTATATGGGGATAACATACCTGTTTGAAGCAAATGTAAAAAAATACCCATTAAGGAACCTTTTTCCTACTATTTTTGTTTAATTGGTGCTTCATTTGCATCTGAGATGGTCTGTTAGGTTGCAGTCTTACGATCTCATGGTCCCTTGAAAGCATATTTCCTAATCAAATTAAAATTAATTCATTTTCTTATTTAATACATAAAAATAGAACATACAGTTAGTAGTTTTACTAAAAACATGGAAAGTATGTTACTGTCTTCTTGTAATAAATAACATTGTTGATTTGACAAGAAGAAATCTCTGCAAAATGAATGTACTTTCAATTCTAAACATGTATGCGTTCAAACAGATTTTTTAAAAAATCCATAGCAAACTTATAAATTACCTTGGGCTTGAATTTTCATTAGAGCTTATTATTACAGCTGTACAATACTTGGATTTAAAGGTAAAGAGATATTTTTGAGCTTGTAGGAGTACCATGTAGCACCTGTCTATAACTCCTTAAACCAAATCCTTATTTTCTCAGGGTTGTGCGGAAGTTGTGGAAGATAGCTGGACATGCTTAAGGAGCTGCAATCAGGTGTTACATTTAAGAACTCCAAAGCACCTTTCTGCCTCTGAATCTGAAGCACTTCATAACATCATGCAATCATGGAACTATGAAGCGGAAAGGGAGGGACCACAAAGACCATCTTGTGCAACTCTGTGATATACTGTATAAGAAGACCAGTCAAACAATCCTTGAGACGTGGCTGTCCAGGCTCTTCTTAAATATCTCCAGAGATGGAGAACCCATAACCACCATAAGGATAATGTTCAATTTTTGTACCTATCTTACCATCAGGAAGGTTTCCTTATATTTGAATGAAATCTAATTATTATACCCATTATTTCTAGTCCTAGTTTCTGTGACAAGGGAAAATAGCTTCTGACCATCATTCTTATAGCACGCTTTTATGTACCTTAATACTGATAGCCTGTTTCCATTCAGTCGTTTTTCATCCAGATTTAAACATGTCCTGAAATCCCTGTATCATCAACTATTAACTGCAACTATTTGGGTATATAAATAACATCCCATGATACTCTCTTCTGTTGCTGTATAGCATAAGTGCTAATTGCTGTTTTGAATCATTAAGTGATTAAAGTTATTGTACATGTGACTCACTCAGTCCTGTATTGGTTCGTTCAGAGGAAGCAATGGCAAACCTCTTCCATACTGCCCCCAAGAAAACTATATGGATTTATTTATGAAGTCACCAGAAATATAGCTTGATTTGAATGAGACTTCAGCTTCACCCCAGAATAAGAGAAGTCATAGAACTGTGGAGCTGAAACAGACCATAAAAGAGAGTGCACAACCACATAAGTAGACTGTTCTGTTTTACAGATCTTACTCAGGAAGTTTTTCCATATATTTAAATTAAACCTAGGTAGCTGCAACTTATATCTATTCTTCCTGGTTCTAATTTCTGTAGCCACAGAATGATTGTCTTTCCTGTACAGCCTTTAAGTACTTGAACGTGGGTATCTCTCTTAAGTCTTCTGCAGACTAAACATTCCAACTTCCTTCAGCTTGTCCTCATAAAGCATGTCCTCAGATCCCTGTTTCATCTTTCTCGCCCTCCTCTGGAGCTGTTCTAACCTGTCAATGTCTTTCTGGAAATGCAGTGCTCAGAATTGTAAACAGTATTCTAGGTGTGGTCTCACAAATGCAAAGTAAAGGGAAATAAGGACTTCACATTTAAAAAAAAAAAATTCTAACTGCATTGGCTGTTCTAACAGCCATCTCACACTGCTGTTTTATATTTAATTTGTTGTCAAAGATTACACCCAAGTCCTTCTCTGGATATAATACTTCCAAACCATAGAATCATAGGGCTGAAGGGATCTTGTTTCTAGTCCAACACCCTGCCCAAAGCAGAAATCCTCAGACTATCCCAAACAAATCATGCTCCAGCCTTTGTTCGAAAACTGCCAGTGACGGAGCACTCACAACTCCAGGAGGCAGGCTGTTCCACTGCTTCATAGTTTCATGGTCAGGAAATTATTTCTTATTTCAGTTTGGATTGCTCTCTATAAAGCTTCTCCCTGTTGGTTCTTGTCCTGCCTTCAGGCACTATGAAGAATAAAGCCACGTCCTCTTCCCTATAACAGTCCTTCAAGTATTGAAGACTGCTATCATGTCTCCCCTTAGCCTTACTTCTTTAAGCTAAACATACCCAGTTCTTTTTACCATTCTTCATAGGATTTAGCCTCTAAGCCTTTTACCATCTTGTTGTGCTTCTCGGCAGTCTTTTTCAGTTCTTTAGCATCCTTCTTGTATTGTGGTAACCAAAACTGGAGACAGATTTCCAGATGTAGTTTGGCCGGTGCAGTGCAGAGTGGAACTATAACTTCCTGTGATCTCAATACTATTCTTCTGTTGATGTAGCTCAAGACTGCATTGGCTCTTTTGGCAGTTGCAGCACACTGATGGCTCAGGCTTAATCTGTAGTCTACCAAGGTATCGAGATCCTTCTCACAAGTACTACTGTTAAGCCAGGTACTGCCTACCTGTACATCTGATTTTTGCTAACTTAGGATAAAACCCTACAATTCCTGCTATTTTATTATATTTCTTTATTTACATAGGCAAATGATACCAAGATTAGAAACTGGATAAGAATCCAGGATTATTCATGCTTAGTGATAATAGTAGTATCTCAGGCTATATGGGAGATTGCACTTAAATTCTGGATTTGTTTCCTCTTCCACTTTTGTGTTTGTTCAAGACCTTATGGAAAGATAACTCTTCCCCAGTCTCTAAATCAGGCCTCTTGTTTAGCTAATTCTGAAGATGCTTCATTTTTCGGTACACATGTACAGCTCGTATTTAGCTTTATATTTGTAGATCAGTCTTCCTCTGAGGGAAAAATATACATGTTAACTGTATTTATATTTTTGGTGCTCCCCAAATAGAACAAAAAGCAAGAACAGTTGGTTAATTCTAACATTAGGTTGCAAGATTAATTTGTAAAATAATCCAGAGTAATTAATATTGCATGCAAGAATGAAAAGAGAAATAGATTAATGGTCTTATGTTAGAGGAAGGCAGATGCCACTTGAATGTTAGGAAAAACATTCTACTGCTAAAAACAGTTCACTACTAGAAACAGTTACAAAAGATGGTGGTGAACTTCTCTTCTCTGAACAATTTTAAACAGAAGCTGGACAGCCATTTGTTTGGGGATATTTTAAACTGAATTACTCACTGAATAGGGGTTGGACTTGATGGCCTAAATAGTTCATTTGAACTGTTCATGATAAATGCATTCATGAGTCTTGAAATTAATAGCACCACTTTAAAATCCAACTAATTTTACTATTAGTTAATTGGTTGATTTTTATTCACTTTTGCAACTATTTTCCCTGAAAGAAGAACTTTGGAATCATTAATACTTTTTATACTGCTTTTCTTCTTGCTTTTGACAATTTATGGACTACCTGAAACAAAGAAAATTATCATTGGTGTATAAGATATAATTTGAATTAATTTGTTTTTAGCAGATATACAGTACTGTGCAACGGCTTTAGGCAGGTGTGAAAAAATGCTGTAAAGTAAGAATGTTTTCAAAAATATATATTATAATTGTTTATGTTTATCAATTTACAAAATGCAAAGTGAGTGAACAGAAGAAAAACCCAAATCAAATCAATATTTGGTGTGACCACCCTTTGCCTTCAAAACAGCATCAATTCTTCTAGGTACACTTGCACACAGTTTGTGAAGGAACTCAGCAGGTAGGTTGTTCCAAACATCTTGGAGAACTAACCACAGATCTCCTGTGGATGTAGGCTGCCTCAAATCCTTCTGCCTCTTCATATAATCCCAGACAGACTCGATGATGTTGAGATCAGGGCTCTGTGGGGGCAAAACCATCACTTCCAGGACTCCTTGTTCTTCTTTACGCTGAAGATAATTCTTAATGACATTGGCTGTATGTTTGGGGTCATTGTCCTGCTGCAGAATAAATTTGGGGCCAATCACACGCCTCCCTGATGGTATGGCATGATGGATACGTATCTGCCTGTATTTCTCAGCATTGAGGACACCATTGATCCTGACCAAATCTCCAACTTCATTTGCAGAAATGCAGCCCCAAACGTGCAAGGAACTTCCACCATGCTTCACTGTTGCCTGCAGACACTCATTATTGTACTGCTCTCCAGCCCTTCGGCAAACAAACTGCCTCCTGCTACAGCCTTATCTTTGAAATTTTGACTCATCAGTCCAGAGCACCTGCTGCCATTTTTGAGTGCATAGTTTATTTATTTATTTATTTATTTAATAGACTTGTCCTCGCCCATCTCCCCACAATGGGGGACTCTGGGTGGCTTACAACAAACTTGAGTTGAGTTGAGTTGCTCAGCTTTGTTTCCACGTGGGAGGTATGGCTTTTTGGCTGCAATTCTTCCATGAAAACCACTTCTGGCCAGACCTCTCCGGACAGTAGATGGGTGTACCTGGGTGCCACTGGTTTCTGCCAGTTCTGTGCTGATGGCACTGCTGGACATCTTCCCATGTCGAAGGGGAAATAAGCATGATGTGTCTTTTCATCTGCTGCTTTAAGTTTCCTTGGCCGACCACTGCGTCTACGGTCCTCAACGTTGCCTGTTTCTTTGCGCGTCTTCAAAAGAGCTTGAACAGCACATCACACACCTGACTCTAATCCTACAAGATCCCTGATTTTGTGCAAGTGTACAAAGTGTGCAAGTGTAAGAACTGATGCTGTTTTGAAGCCAAAGGGTAGTCACACCAAATATTGATTTGATTTAGATTTCTCTTCTGTTCACTCACTTTGCATTTTGTAAATTGGTAAACATAAACAATTACAATATATATTTTTGAAAGCATTCTTACTTTACAGTATTTTTTCACACCTGTCTAAAACATTTGCATAGTACTGTAGATTTTTTTCTCTATGAAACCAAAAAATGGGTTTAGTCCATTTCAGTACAGTCATCTTGGATAGACAATCCGTAGAATTTACTGAATATACATATAATTACATGCACATTATACAAATGATAGTACACACTGGTAAAGAGAGAACCAGAGAATGAATTAAACACCACTGTCAACTTGGATGTTATTGGTTGTACCTTCATCATGGAGGAACAATTATTTTAGCACAGAACTATCTTTTGGTGGTCTCCCTCAGACTGTTGTTTGTATGTTTGATCTTTTTCACATCTACAAACTGGAATCTGATGCAGGTTTGGCTCTCATAAAATGTCTGAAGTATTGCTTATAGCATTTATGAAATTAGCCATCCAGACATATATACAGTGGAACCTCGGTTCACGAATTTAATTCGTTCCGCGACTCTGGTTGCGACCCGAAATGGTCGCAACCGGAATCAAATTTTCCCATAAGGCTCAATGTAAATACAGTTAATCCGTTCCGACCCCAAATTTGGTCGCCAACTGATTTCTGGTCACGACCCAAGTCAAATTTCCCCATAAGGTTCAATGTAAATACAGTTAATCCGTTCTGAACCATGTTTTTTTTTTAAAAAACCGCAAAAATATGACACAAAGTACAGTATGAAGAGAGAGAAAGCTAACCTTGCTCGGGAGGGAAAATGGCCGTGCTTCCTGCTTGGAGGGAGAGTCCCCTCCCTACAGGAAGTCACGACCACGTGACACGGGAGGGAAAATGGCCGCGCTTCCTGCTCGGAGGGAGAGTCCCCTCCCTACAGGGAAGTCGCGACCACGTGACACGGGAGGGAAAATGGCCGCGCTTCCTGCTTGGAGGGAGAGTCCCCTCCCTACAGGAAGTCACGACCATGTGACACGGGAGGGAAAATGGCCGCGGATCCTGTTCGTCACCCGATCCGGCGTTTGCGACCGGAGGTAAATTTTTGCGGCCTGAGCTGGTTGGGACCCGAATTGTTCGTGAACAGATGCGTTCGTGAACTGAGGTTCCACTGTAGTTTACTCAGTTCTGCTTGAAACTAGAGTGAGTCAAATAAGAAATGTCTTGATCAACTCCAGCCTTCTTTTTTCATTCCAGACATTTTTAAAGTATCCCAAAAAGCCTGAGTTTTTGCCCTCCTTCATCCAGGCGATACCTATTTAAATTTTGCTTCCATGTATGACTGAAACTAAAGAAACATATTCACGAATGCCATTGGGCATCTGACAAATAAAATTCCCAAAAATATTGTTTTGTTTGAAATGATTTTTTTTATTTAGTATTTGTAGATTTGTTTTATTTTCCTATACATACATTCGTGTGACATCTTCCTTGCTGATTGGTTTCCATTTACATTATTTGCCTGATGGTTCAAATTTTTGTATCCATTCTTCAACACATGTTATCTAAAAACTGTGATCTAAAAATCTTGAAACTGGAGACTGTCTCTCTTCTTTTTTCCCCCCCAGCAGCACCCGTGAAAGCAAAAATATATTGCAAAGGACGTTATAGTGCCAAAGAAATACCATCATTTTCTTGTACTACCTATCTGCATAATATTTGTTCAACACCTCTATGAGGTAAAAAAATTCTGAGATATTTTTCTTTCAAAATAATGTCTGTTGTGATTATTGTCCTAACCATATGATGGCTTCTGAAGCATCAGAAAGGTATTAGTCAACTGCACTGATTATCCTGATGAGAAAGAAGGCTGTTGTTTAGAATTCATCGTCTCTTGTATAATAGCAAGCAGAAATTGGCCTGGGAGAGTTGTGCTAGAAGATTGCAGGAAGACACAGCTCTAAATATGTGTCCATATTTATTGTTTTAATACCTTGATAAGGTTTTTCATTGTAAAATTATTAATAAGGACAGAAATCATTCATAAGGAACAAGATTTTTATACATATTCTATAATCACAAAACCTGGATGTGATGGGCAATGACTGAAGCATGTAACGTATTTCATTTAAATCCAGTAGCAATGTTTTATGTACAAGATTATTTTTTTCTTATTCCTATACTGCATAGTTTTATTTGTGTTGCTACTTTATTACAATAATGTATTTTCCCATGGAGAGTAAGCTTTTTAAAGGCTTAACTGCAGAAAGAAAGGAATAATGATAAGAAGGGAACTTTGAGGATCCTAAGTATAAGATTTAATAATAGACTCAACAGTAATTCTCAACTTAGAGAAGACAGACTGAACTATAAATAGCATCTTAACTGTTAGATTTTGAAATTGCATAGATTGCAAGGATCCTTTCTATCTATGATCAGATAATATTACATAACATGCATTAATAGACTTCATTTACCTCAGTAGAATAACTGTGCATTCTTTCCAATATATCACAGATTAGGGAGATACAGGTAGTTCTGAGGTACTCAAACAGCAAAATCCCCTACTCAGAGTTAGGCTGTCAACCAAGACAAATTTTAAAAGTAGTTTCAAATATAATAATGGAGAGGAGTAGGCTGTTCTGAGAAGTGTAGAGAGAGGGGGAAGATCTGTTCCCAAGGCAGCAAACAAATAAATGTGACTTAAGCTCATACAAAGATAGAGATTTATGAAAATACCTAAGTCAGGTGCCCCCCTAATTCACATGAAAATATAAGAGGGAGGAGGGGAACTTGCAAGATTCTGCTCTAATAAAAGTAGTTTTAGGCTTACATTTACATTTACATTACATTACATTAGGCTTACATTTACATTAACATGTAAGTTTTAGGCTTACATTTAGGCATACATCTATTTCTTGATCTGGTCCACCTTATACGGTTGATGTTATACTTGCCACCTATGAGCAGATTGCCTGTAGACATAGACATTGTGTGGACAAGTATAATGAAATATGGGACTCATTTATACAAAATACAGGAGGTTAGGAAAAAGCATGATAACTATATAATTGTATTATTAATACTACATATTATAGTATGCAAGTGTATGTGTGTGTGTGTGTATACACAAACACACACACACATACTTGCATACTATTTACATTAGATATATATGTCTAGATATGTGTGTGTGTGTGTGTGTATATATATATATATATATATATATACACAATTATATATAATTGTAACTGTTTATTGTAGTGACATATTATACTTTATATTTTCTTTTTTATTATTATTTTTTCTGTTATATTTTTACCACTTATTTCTTTAAGCACTTGTTATGTAATTGGTTCTTTTTGATAATGTATGTATCTTTTTGTTTTCTTCCTTTTTGTTTTTCTCTTTTTTTGTTATTAGAAAATGAAGGAAAAGAAACATTCCTATGAAAGATAGACAAACCTAAATTACTCTATCTTGGTTGTCTCTAGTTACTGCAATTGAATACAAAACAAATTAGTGGTCTTTGGAACAAAATTTTTTCATAGTGATGCAAGAAGAGAGTGGTATTTGTTTCTAGATTTTTATATTTTCTTTTCTTTGTCATATTTCTTTCCATTCTTTAACCTGCTATTTAATTAAAGAAAATAGCCACCAGTGGTGGTGCTGATAAAGAATGATATGTAAACTTTCTGCTTAATTGGCATTATTTCTTTCCAGCACAGAGGGAAAGAAAGACCAGTCATGGTCAATGACCAGGCCATAAAACACTTTACATACCTGAAACTAATATTAGTTATGAAATTAGATAAGCATGCCAATCAAATTGCTATACATTTTACATAGTACATGACAAATTTGGGCAGACTTAAAGAAATAGAGTCATTTGAGTCTGATAGTAATAATTATCAACAAAACTGATAAAAATACCAGGGGATTTGGTTAGGTGTGGGGTAATCAGCTCAAGGTGGATGTCAACCTATAACAAGCAATATAGTAAGATATGTCTAATGGTTTCAGTGGCTCCTTCTCCACATGGGCATAGTCTAGATTTGAATGGAGTGCCCTTATATCTCCTGTCTAAAACTGCTGATGGGGCCCCCCAATACTGAGCATTTATTTATTTATTTATTTATTTATTTATTTATTTATTTTTCAAATAATATATTTGAATTATATAAATTTATTTCATATATATATATATATATATATATATATATAATTTATAAATATATAAATAATATATTTGAGATATATAAATATATTTTGAATCTAGAAGTCTATCTTCAAGATAATAGAGAAGTTCCGTCTCAATGTTCTATATAGTCAGAGTACCATATCTGTTCCTTCCACTGTTTTCACTAGTTGGTGTGTTTATGCTGCAGCTTTACAGATATAGGTATTCCACATTCCTCTTGTAATTTGAGAGTTTAATTTATGGATTGTAGTGTTATTCATGATGCTGGGAACTCAGGAGACACTGGAAGAACAGTTCTTTTAAAAAGTATAGCCATACCTGTAAGAAATAGCTTTGGATGGAGGCCATTCCTGCAATTAAAAAGTTCCAATTTATTTTTCATCTAATTGAATGGAAGTTATGAAGTGGGCCAAAATAAATGTAATAATTTTCCAATCAAATAGGACTTCCCACAGGAAGTTACTTATGAATCCAAGTGAAAAGTTCTGTAAAATCCCTAGCATATGATTACTTACAAATAGACCATATTACTATTAAATGTTTATTCTCATAACATTTTCTTCCTCTAGCTCTTTTTTCACCTCCTTGGCAGGGAAAATAACGTTCTACTGTATATCAATTCTACTTCCCATCTTCTCAATCTAGAAGTCTGTCTTCAAGATAATAGAGTAGTTCTGTCTCAATGTTTTATATAGTCAGAGTACCATATCTGTTCCTTCCACTGTTTTCACTAGTTGGTGTGTTTACAGTTGACACTATTGTCCATGAATTCAATAAAGATTCTGGCTTATTTCAAAGTCAAACATACACAAAGTGGAATATGGTCATCTGGTGCTTCCCCCTTTGCATTTTCTACTCCATATTCTCACCATTCTTGTTTTTTCCTCATGCAATTTGGAATGCATATAGAATGTAAACTAATAAGTTCAATTCACATATTTTGAACTAAAAAGTTGCACAAAATTGCATCCTGTATTATTTCTTTTTGTATATCATTCTGATTATTTTTATTAGTTCTTGTCTTAATTACCCTTAGTAATTACCATTACAATATTAAATCTTGCTCCTGAAAGCAAGAATCTAACCTGAGTAATGATTCATGAAGTAATGATATATACAAAATATAAATGGCAGTTTCAGAATTTTCAGAAATTCATTTAACAGATACACTGTTTGTTGGAGGTTGAAGTGTTCTGAGTGTGCATATCAGTGTACCTGTACGGATTAGTAAAACAGATTTTATAACTATAACATTAAGAAGATTACATAACAAGAAGTACATTATAGAGCTCAGCAAAGCCTAGCATCTGTTAAGCTACATCTCTTCAGGAAGAGAGTCAAAAGAACACATGCTTTGGGTGTGCATGCCTGGGAATAATATAGCTAGCTTGGTACTACACTGACTATTTCTATTATATATTTCCTGTACATAAATCTCCTGTTACAGTTATAAAACCTGTTTCACTGATCATTGCTCAGATTAGATTCCCATTCTCAAGAAATCTCTCTCTCACACAGGGAGAACACTTCAACCTTGAACAAAATCCTAGTCTCCAATGACCACACTTAAGGTACTAAACAGGTTCCATAAAAGAAAGAGGTGAACCTCTCTCCTGAAGGGAAAGTTTAGAGAAGGAAACAGACAACTTTCAGAAATGGAGTCAGGAAAATTTCAGCCCAGGGAGAAGCTGGAAGGACCAGAATTCTCCCTCTGGCTCTTCAAGAGGAAATGGTCTTTAAGTCTCAAGGAATCATCGTTTTGCTTGACAAAGAGAGGCTCAGTAAATCAGGGCAGTTGTGAGGAACCTGGGATGCAGCAGATCACAAAGCAGCTGGAATAATAAGCCTGGTGGTGAGTGATTCCATTATTGTGCATTTAAGGAATTTAAATCAGACCAAAGATAACTGAGAAATCTGCTCAGATTTATTTGAGAAAAAAATCCACAGCCTGTAAGGTGTTTTTTTTTTACTGAAGGCTATACAACAAGTGTCTGGAGTACAGTTCAGTCTAAAACTGCAGAGAGAGAGAGAATGTGTGTGTGTGCAAATCACCCACCTTGAGCAGCTAGAAGGAAAAGAAATGCTTGTTGCCTTCATTTTAAGTTCATTTGCTAGAAGTTACCAAGCTGTGGTACATGCAATAGAAATGAAAGAGGAAACTGATATTAATTCTGTAATGCATGGTTTGCAAGATTGTAATCTGTATAAATCTCAAGTACAAAATGCAGTTCTCAGTGAAGAATCTGCTTGTAAGGCCAGAAGAAAAAAAAGGAATTTTTCATTTGCAATGGCTTAGATCATCTGCAAGTCATTTGTCCTAGGAAAGTGAGAAATGACAGACCCATTAGACTGCATTCCATAGGATGATTCATCTCAGCCCAGTATTAAAAAAGGCCAGAAGGAGATCAAGCAATGAAAGCAAGAACAAATGGACTACCAGATAGCATCTGTTTTGATTGTGCCACAGCTTCTAATTTCATTAAAGAGAAAAAGAGGTTAATTGAACTTAATGAGCATAAGTTTACCATTTATTTGGCAAATGGACAAAAGATCACCTCAGCTGGGAGAGACTCTGAAAATTTCCACTGTGCATTAGGTAAAGGAGAGGTGCTTGATTTAACAATGAAAGAGGCTTTATATGTCCAAAATCTGGAGCAAGTTTCCTTTCAATAAAGTGTATCACAGAGAAAGGATGTGGTGTAAGACAAAGACAATTATTGTTATGTAACTGGGAGTGCACAATTGCTTATGAAAGGTATTTTTCCAGCAAAATGGACCCAGATTCTGTTTGTAAATTGGAGGGCTTAGCTCAAGCAGTTAAGTTAAATCCATGCACAGATCAGTCCTGATGTGGATGCTGTGTAAAGGCCAAAGGCACTAAGCCTATAAATGAAGGGAAAAAAACGTTTGTGCATGGTGATGTTTGTGGGCCAATGTATATTATTGCACTAGATGGAAACAAATATATTCTTGCATTCATCCCACAGGATACTCACTTCATCATTTGAGTAGTGAAAAGAGTTAGGTCTGGAGAAATTTAAATAATATGTGGCTTTAGCAAGCAACCAATTTGGGGAAAAGCCTCAAATATTTTGCCCAGACAATTGGGCCAATATGCAGCAGGCAACATGTAAAGTATTGAAACAGCAGGGTATTCTGCATGAAACTACAATAGTCTATACCCTAGAGGGAAAACAAGGTTTTTGTTTCTATATCCAGGCAAGCAGAGATTACAAGCTTCATAAGATATCCTTGCATGCCCAGAAGTTGACTTGTGGCAGAACCACATGAGGAAGGTAAGGCATTGCAACCAGATGCTCTAAGAGATCCAACAAGGGAGTTCCAAGGCTGTCCCACATGGCAAGATGGAATAAGTGGAAGGAACCCTGCATATACAGGTGAAACTCGAAAAATTAGAATATCGTGCAAATGTTCATTTATGTCAGTATGGCAACTCAAAAGGTGAAACCAATATATGAGATAGACGCATTACATGCAAAGCGAGATATGTCAAGCCTTACTTTGGTATAATTGTGATGATTATGGCGTACAGCTTATGAAAACCCCAAATTCACAATCTCAGAAAATTAGAATAGTGTGAAAAGGTTCAATATTCTAGGCTCAAAGTGTCCCCCTCTAATCAGCTAATGAATCCATAACACCTGCAAAGGGTTCCTGAGCCTTTCAATGGTCTCTCAGGCTGGTTCAGTAGGAATCACAAGCATGGGAAAGACTGCGGACCTGACAGTTGTGCAGAAAACCATCATTGACACCCTCCATAAGGAGGGAAAGCCCCAAAAGGCAATTGCAAAAGAAGTTGGATGTTCCCAAAGTGCTGTATCAAAGCACATCAATAGAAGGTTATGTGGAAGGGGAAAGTGTGGGAGAAAAAGGTGCACAAGCAGCAGGGATGACCGCAGCCTGGAGAGGATTGTTAGGAAAAGGCAATTCAAAAGTGTTGGGGACTTTCACAAGGAGTGGACTGAGGCTGGAGTTAGTGCATCAAGAGCCACCACACACAGACGGATCCTGGACATGGGCTTCAAATGTCGTATTCCTCTTGTCAAGCCGCTCCTGAACAACAAACAACGTCAGAAGCGTCTTACCTGGGCTACAGACAAAAAGAACTGGTCTGTTGCCCAGTGGTCCAAAGTCCTCTTTTCTGATGAGAGCAACTTTTGCATCTCATTTGGGAACCAAGGACCCAGAGTCTGGAGGAAGAATGGAGAGGCACACAATGCACGATGCTTGAAGTCCAGTGTGAAGTTTCCAGAGTCTGTGTTGATTTGGGGAGCCATGTCATCTGCTGGTGTTGGTCCACTGTGCTTCATTAAGTCCAGGGTCAATGCAGCCGTCTACCAGGAGATTTTGGAGCACTTCATGCTTCCTTCTGCAGACGAGCTTTATGGGGATGCTGACGTCATTTTCCAGCAGGACGTGGCACCTGCCCACACTGCCAAAAGTACCAAAACCTGGTTCAATGACCATGGGATTACTGTGGTTGATTGGCCAGCAAACTCGCCTGACCTGAACCCCATAGAGAATCTATGGGGCATTGCCAAGAGAAAGATGAGGGACATGAGACCGAACAATGCAGTGGAGCTGAAGGCCGCTATTGAAGCATCCTGGTCTTCCATAACACCTTAGCAGTGCCACAGGCTGATAGCATCCATGCCACGCTGCATTGCGGCAGTCATTGCTGCAAAAGGGGCCCAAACCAAGTACTGAGTACATATGCATGCTTATACTTTGCAGAGGTCTGATATTGTTCTATTTCCAATCCTTGTGTTATTGATGTCATGTAATATTCTAATTTTCTGAGATTGTGAATTTGGGGTTTTCATAAGCTGTACGCCATAATCATCACAATTATACCAAAGTAAGGCTTGACATATCTCGCTTTGCATGTAATGCATCTATCTCATATATTGGTTTCCCCTTTTGAGTTGCCATACTGACATAAATGAACATTTGCACGATATTCTAATTTTTCGAGTTTCACCTGTAGAAGGACATTGAAGGGATGAGAGCCTCTGAAGGAGAGAAAGGCTACAGAAGAAGAGAATGAAGTACTCCACAAGAATTACACTTGGAAACTTATTGAGCTACCTGCAAGGAATACAACCATGGGGTGAAGTTGTTTTCAAGACTGTGCAGATAATGCAAAAGAGGGAGTCCATACCATAAAACCAGACTGATGGCCAAATGACACACTCAGAAGTATGGTGAAGGCTATGATGAGACATTGTCACCAGTAGTCAAGCACACTTCTATAAGGATACTGCTCAATATAGCATCAGCAAGACATGTCAAGTCAATCACCTTGATGTAAATACTATATTTCTGTATGGAGAAATCAAGGAAGACATTTACATGCAGCATCCACCTAGATTTAAGGGACCAGGAAAAAAAAATCTAGTATGCAAGTTTCTACAGCTTCTACTGCCTAAAGCAAACAGCTGGAACCTGGAATGAGAAGTTGAACAAGATGCTGGTCAAGCAAGGCTTCACAAAAGGTAAGACTGATCCTTGTCTTTATTCCAGATGCATACATTACAGATAGACTTTCATTCTCACCTATGTGGATGATTTAGTTATTTGTTGCCAAGATAAGGATGGTTAAAAGTTTGTAAAGAACCTCAACAAGAAAACAGAGGTGAAAGAGCTGGGAAATAGCTCCTACTATCTTAGCATCTAGATAGAAAGAGAAAAGGATGGAAGTTATTTCCCCAACCGAAGATAGAAGACAAAATATCATCCTGAGTTCCTAGGTTCACTGAAGCCAACAAAGCCATGCACCTATGGAAACCGGCTTCCTAAAACAAACAGCAAATAATGAGCCCCTGTCAAGATTGACAGATTCAGGAGTGCATTTGCAAACCTTCTATACTCAGCCATAGTGATAAGACCAGACATTGCTATAGCAGTAAAAGTCCTGTGTATCGGTTGGTATATGCAGCAACCAAAGGAGATTGTACTGGAGTCAAGAGGGTGAGCATATGTCTTAAGGACACTGCATTCTTAAATCTTAGACTGTCAGACAGCAGTAACCTGGCTACATGGACACAGATTGGACAGAAGACAGGACAGCTCATAAATCCACAAACAGACAAGTGTTCCTCGGTGAAGTTGGATTTATCATCTGGGCAAGCAAAAATCAGTCAGTTGTTGCCCTATCATCCACCAAAGCACTGTATGTATTTGCAGTACAAGTATGCAAAGAGGCTCTGTGGCTACATAAGCTTTTAATGAACGGACTTTGAGATAGATGAGCCCAAGCCAGTATTCCTGTTTGAGGACAAAGATATATTCAGTTGCCCAAATGGAGAGAATTGCATGCACAACAAAGCACATAGACACCAAGTATCGCTATGTGCAAGATGCTCAAGAAAAGAATTCATTGAACTGAAATGCTGCTCATCAAAATAAATGCTGTCATTCAGCCTTTGCACTAAGCTGCAGAGCCAATTGTACTGACCCTTCAGCACCTCATAACCTAGGGGGCAGTAGGGAACAGACATAGAATTAAGACTTTACTGTGAGTCCCCTCTTTGTCACTCTGCGTGCTCTTTGCCAGAAAGTTTGCTAATCTGAGGTCACTTCCTTCTGTTTTTCTTTACAGACATACATGCACAGAGACCATGTTCTTTTGACTCTTCTCCTGGTAGGTTGTAGCTAGCTAGACGCTAGGTTTTGCCTATCGCTATGACATATTTTTTGTAAATTCTTCTAATTCCCCTCTCCTTACTATACTCGACAGCCCAGGATCAGTAGTAGAGTCCTTTAAGTTCTTGGGTTCTATAAACTCCCAAGACCTGAAATGGACACTTAACATCAGAACCATCATCAAAAAGGCACAACAAAGGATGTTCTTCCTGCATCAACTTAGGAAGTTTAAATTACCTCAGGAGCTTTTGGTACAGTTTTATAGAGGAACCATTGAGTCTGTTATCTGTTCCTCTATAACTGTCTGGTTTGACTCTGTAACCAAACAGGACAGATACAGACTCCAACGGATAGTTTAGTCTGCAGAAAGAATAATTGCAATCCGCTTGCCTTCTATAGAAGATCTGTATACTGTGAGGGTCAAAAGGAGGGTGGAGAAGATATCTGCAGATCCCTCTCATCCTGGACATAAATTGTTTCAACTTCTTTCCTCAGGATGGCGCTACAGAGCACCATATGTTAAAACATCTAGACATCGGAACAGTTTTTTCCCTCATGCCATTGCTCTGTGGAGCACCTAATTAATGCAGTATGACATATTGATTGACATTGCATGATAAAATATGACTGCTAAGACGTGACTGATAATGCTCTGTTAAATGTGAATATATGTTGGATAATAGCTTCTCCTTTTAAAAAATGAATATATGTTAGTCAATAGCCACAGTATTATTCTTCCTCCAATTCTCCTCTTCTGACTGCATAGTTTTAGTATATAACGTTATTACTTTTCTATTATTCTTTATTTCCTGATGCTATGCAAATACACTGAGAGCTGTTTGCACCGAAGTCAAATTCCTTGTATGTCTAATCATACTTGGCCAATAAAGTATTCTATTCTATTCTTCTATTCTAAATACATCTCTTTTCTGTAATAGTTATAAAGCATGTTTCACTTAAACTTGCTCAGGTTAGAACCCCACTTTCAGGAATGCTGACATATGCACAAAGAACACTTTAGCTTCCACCAAAAAATTGTATCTGTTAAATGAATTTCTGAAATGTACATTTTCTATGTGAAATCTCCTATCTGAATGTAATGATTCAACCTAAATTCAGGGTGCTAAATTATTTTTCTATGCAGTATAAAATTTCATATGATTAGCTGACAAACATGAAAATTATTTTCAAGATAAAAGTGAGGCAAGATTTTTGTTGTTGTTGAGTCGTTAAGTCGTGTCCGACTCTTCGTGACCCCATGAACCGTATCACGCCAGGCCTTCCTGTCCTTCACTGCCTCCCGGAGTTTGCTCAGTTTCATGCTCATTGCTTCAGTGATGCTATTAACCATCTCATCCTCTGCCGTTAGATGCAAAGTAAAATAGACATTTGTCCACTCAGAAAAAACAAGTATTACTCTATAATGCCTAATAAATAGCTCAAGATACTTCTAATTTACAGTTTTTTATTGCTTCTTTTTTATCTAGCACAAAGCAGCATCACCATAGTCTCTCCTTTGTACTTTTTTGTATTATTCCAGTAGTTTCATGCATTGTAAGGGAAGCATTTTGAGGAGCAAAAAGCAGGTATATTTATCCAAATGTTATACCTAACATGTATGTGCCCAGAGATGAATTGCTGTGTTCACAGAACAGTATTTTCAATATTGCTGTTCCTACAGTAAGATGTTAAGCAACAACAAACTGTAATTAATTTCGTATCCTCTGATGTGGATATTATGGGTAAATATATGTATCTTCTTGGCATTACCCGAGTCTTTTAATTTCCTTACTAAAGAGGGCTAAGAATTTATGTTGTATCTTTGTATATTTTCAAGAAACATAAACAATAATTACTACCACCCTCAATGTAGCCAAGTGGGAGTGTATAATTACTTCTTTTCACATAGATCTCTGTGATCTTTTAATCTAATTATAATTCTTTATATGTGTAATAAAAAAGGTCTAGTATCATGGAAACAAATTCAGAGCATTAACTTTAGGAGTCAGTATGCAAGTTTTATTCATCTGTCCATAATTACAATTATTCCTTTGTTGTTTTTAAATAAAAGGTGGTGGTGGAGTTCTGCTATCTGTTGTAGAAAGAATACTATTTTCTCTCTCTCTTTTTTTCTATTTTCCAACCTAGTTGCCAGTCATTGGGCCATTACTCTATTGGCATGTGGAATTCTTCACAATAATTACAATAACATTTTAAAAAACATTCATTAACTTGTTTAAGCAGCTAAAATAATTGCTTTATAAAACAGAAAAGGAAAGTTCTAGTGAAAAGCGAGGAAGAAAGGAGAAAATCCATCTTGTCTTCCAATGTTGCTTAAAGTTCCTTATTTAGCAGCACAAACCATGCCTTCAACCTTCAGAATATATCTAATAACAAATGGGGCTTAACATACTCTAATTTAAGGTAGTTCTGCTATTGTTGGCCTCTTTCTTAATTCACCAGTATAAAGATAGTATAGATAGCACCTGCTGCACAGTTTACTGTGGATAGCACACTTAATTTATGACTTACTGGGAACATTTAATTAACTGACCATTAACTGATTTCTACCAGGACTCAAATGCAAAAGCTGGGCTAATCCTGGAACATGTAGATTATTAATAAAAAAGACAATCCTTCTGATACTGTACAGAAAAAAAATCCTTCAAGACACAAATTACTATATTATAGAGACATTATCCAAAGACCCAGCTCTCTTGAGAAGTCATAATGTTGGGAAATGTAGGAGGAAAGAGAAGAGGACAACCAGCAGCAAGGTAGATGGAGTCACTGGGTGCATTGAAGAGCCAAGTTAGGGAAGATCATCTATGTGGTTGCTAACAGATAACATTGACTTCATAGTACATAATCAGTCACTGATGAATCGTCTTCCTCGCTTCTAGGATTAAAAGGTAGTGTTTTGTAATATTAAGAATTAGATTCCAGGGATGTTTAAACCCATAATCTAATTTTAGGAATAACATTTTCTTTAGTGCAATTTTGAAAGTAAGACATCAGTCCTATTATTCTGATATATCACAGTTCTTGTTTAAAAATACAAATATCACTAAATACTTAGGGGGAAAAAACTAGAAAATATTCAGATAAAAGAAAGCATTGCTTTACAATGCCACTTTTTTTATCTTTCAGCTTTGTTGGGTGACTGGATTCATAGATGGGGAGAAAAAACTCTTACCCACTTTTTTTCTAGGTATTTATTTACTGAATTTATATCCCATCACAATCAAATATGTCTCTCAGGAGTTAAGATGATAACACCTCAAATATTGTACTTTAGATAGGGGCATTGTTATACCATTTGATTGATTTAGGTTGCAATAAAAAGTAGACTAGTGGGAGCTGTAGCTTGACACTGCCACCAGATATGGTAATGACCTTCAATTCAAATAGTTTCAAAGGAAAAGTCCAAAACTCCCCTTTTAATGTCTACTTTCAATGGAGTATACTGTTACCAATCAGAACTAGTCTTAATAGTTGTATTCAGAATCAGAGGCAATATGTTTGTAGCTGTGGTACAACAGCTGAAAAGGCTCACTTTCATGTCATGCTTGTAAATTTAAAGACTTCCAAGGGACATAATAAACATAATAGTGGATTAGATAGGCCTTATTCTGATCTAGCACAGGTTTATTTTTTTCCAATTGCACTGATTATTTAAAATTTAGTTCACAGACCATTTACACCATATGCACATGATAATATTTTGAGTGCCCTCCAGGCATGATGATGATATCATTGTGTCATGCCATTACACAAATAACAAAAATTATGTGACATAACCTTATTTGCTCCCTTGCAAATGCCCATGCTCATACATAATACCATACTAATAATTTGATAGCCATAAGTTATTGAGCAAGCAAGCCTAGGCTTTGAACAGTGCCAAGGCATAACAGGTGGGTTCAATATCACACTAAACCAAAAATAAAGAAAGCACATTTGGTTTATCATTATGAGTGACAGCAGTTAGAGGTCAGAGTTGGTAAACATAATCACAGTGATTTTTCTGCAACAGTTTTTAAAAATGGGAACTGTCTGATTATTATTAGGAATATCTCTCTCCAGATATAGCTGTTAATAATACACCTGAACTACTAGATATCAGCATCGATCAGTTTTTATTTAACTCCCTTAAAACATTATTTTAAAAACTGCATATGAAATTATATTTTTTGGTATCTTCAGAATCACAAGGACAGTCTTTAAAATATTTTATTTGATGGACATGAAGCCTTTCCATCTTGTCATTAAAAGAGAGAAAAAAATAACACCAGAATCCTGGTTAGTAGGCAGTGCACAAATGCTGGTAAATAATTAAATAATTCAGTTAAAATAAAATTTGTGCTTGTGAGCGTAATTGAAGAATCTGTGACTTAGAGAAACAGGGAAGATACAAAAAGGGCTGGAAGGTCAGGTTCATGGTGGCAAGGGTCTGTGTGAAATTGTGAAATAGCTGATAGCTAAGTTCTTTTAGATGTTACTGAAAAAAGGAAAAAAAAACAGGCCTCAACAAAAAACGGGCTACGGTTATTAGTAGTAAAGTTTCTAAAGCCTACCCAAGCCTTTACAAGAATCAGAGCACCTCATTTGGCTTGCTGTAGTTTATTAATAAGGCTGTTAAATCTGGTTGACCATCCTGCTTTTCCTCCTTTGGCCAGAACTGAATTTGCCAAAGACAAACTCAGTTTTTGCCTGGGGATTGCATCCTCACAAGATGATTTTGCCTCTGGATTCACTAAAGTACTTTGTTTCAGGATTTTTCTAATCCAATGCTGCTTATGCTTTACATTTATGAATAATATATGATGAGTTATAATAAATTCTGGCTTTTATCAACTAGCAGTGCTGTTCAGTTGTATCAAAACTGTAAAAATGCAGGCGTATATGAAACATAATAATGTAAAATGTGCCTCTTTCTTTCTGTAGTTGGATATGAAGGGGCTATGAATAGGCTAATCTAGAGCAGCCAGCATTGAAAAACCTAAGACAGCTTTCAGCTTAAAGCGATACAGTGCCGTCATATGAATGCTAGGGGGAGCCCTGATACAGCAAGGTTTGAACGTTTTACGGAGATGCTTAACAAGAATTTTGTGACTGAGATTGCTCAGGTGTGTTTTTTTTAATGTACATTTTAAAGTCCAACACTGAAAAAGAAACTAATTCTTATTGGCCCTCACTGTTTTCATTTGTTTTAAAACAGACAAAGAACAAAGACCACAGTATCTCCTTTAATCATGCCATGTTTCTCCTATTCTTACACTTTCAGGAATACACAGACAGAGATAAGACCGGACAGGCACATGCTCCCTAGCTTATTTCCATTCCGTACGGTGACAAAGATTACTCACATAGTAATTTTCCAAGGGCTTGTTTTTTTGTTTTTTGTTTTTTAGAAATTACAAGGGAACAGTTATCATGTAAGTTACCTAGCACAGAAAAATACTAAAAAGTGCTCCTTTTAATAGGTATGCAGAAATGCTATTTTCCTGTACAAGTAATTATGCAGTCAAAAGTATTCAAAGCAGTATCTTGGCCTATTAGTTTTATATTATTCTTGTCTTCCTTTCTATACTGTTATATTTGTACATGTAATGCTTTTTATAATATTTAGAAAAAGCATATTTCAGAGAATATTCATGGAGGAAATTCATGGGGAACTAGACAATATTCTTAATATGTGAATCACAAACAGGGTTTATAGACAGGCCCAGTTTTCTGCTATTCTGGATAGACCTGGATACTTTTATACAACAGCCTGTGCAAACTCTGTTATTTTTTATGATACTTCAGTAGACTATATTCTAGACAGCTGATTGGTGGGTTGGTTGATTATGTACCATCAAGTTGGGATCAGCTCTTAGAGACCATATAAATAAATCTCCAGCATGAGGGCTGGGCATTTCCTTTCCATAAGCATTGCATTTCTCACACTGCAGAGCAGGAGAACCCTCCTATGGGCATGGTTCTGAGCATCTTTCAAGGTTTCGCTGCAAAATTGAAATGTCTTAATGTGACAAAAGCAGGAAATTATTTAACACCAGGGACAGAAGAATTCATTGTATTTCATTAAATTACATTAGTATTGATTTAGGCCTATACATCTATGGTTATATGTGCCTCACGATTTGCTTTGTGCTGGTTAATTACCGTGATAAGGATAACGATGAGTTTAAACTTAAATCAAATTTATTTTTTGCCCTAGTATGGTGAGCTTTTGGAATGTGACAGCCATGTGAAACACCTAGCATAATTTTCTCCAAAAAAATTGGGGAAAGAAAAACAAGATGCATTGTGATTCTGAATTGTGGTCATCTTGTGGCACTTGCATCAAAGGATTACTAATTATGTTTTTGCAGTTATTTGGATCTAAGGCAATACCTCCAAGGCAGTCTTGCAGAGTTTGCTCATAGGATACTCTAGAGAGTTGGGAAATCTTCCAGAATATTATATATTGAGGGATCGTTGGCTATAGAATGCAAGGAGAATTAAAAATAAGGTCCCTGTCCCTTCCACCCATGAAAACATGTCACATCAAAAAGAAGAAACTCGTGTTCTTTATTGATGTCTGAACCAATCGACAGGCCAGGAAAGGTCATTTGGTCTGAGCATCAAGCTCAAATAGGTCTCCAAATAATGTTTGAATTAATGTCTCCCACCTACAACCATCTCAATCTTCAGTGCAACTTTCATACTTAGAATACAAGGTCTGTAATATTATAAAAAGTAAAATAATTTTTGTTTCACTGTATATATAGTTTATCATATATTCTAAGGAAACAACTTACAGAAATTACAAATTGCTCATCTTAATGAGCAGTTTCAGTGCTTTATAGTTCCCGTTATGAACTGTGAAATTAAATTTCTCTGTTAATACTTACAGGCATTATATCAAATGACCATTATTACACATATGTACATGCACACACCTGCACACACACATTAGCATTTAATAGACACTGTTCAAAAGATTTGCTGTTGAGCAAAAAGCCCAATCTGAAGATAGTGAGTTCAAAGCACTAGAAGTGTTACCGATACTGCAGTGTGAAAATGCTTCAATAGAAATCAGTCCTTCGCTCCCCCCCACCCCCACCCCTCCGCCCCGGTACTAATAGGATATCATCCCATTGCGGTCCTCAGCGGAAGAGAAACTCTACAAAGAGCTGAATCCTACTTCCACTGTTCCCAATTTTCCTGTAAGAAAAGTTGGGAGGGCTCTGGGGCACCGAGTCAGCAGATATGACAGATGTTTTAAAAACCATCACATGAACTGAGTAGAAGTACTGGGAGGCATCATATATACCTAAGTAGCTCTTTAGCAAAATACTGGAGGACAGCATGCAGCCTACTTATTCATCTTCTGTAGTTTTATGTTTTGATACTTTGGAGGTTCTTGTTCTAATTATATTGCAAAATATTGTTGCACTGATTTTGCTATGGAACACTTATGAAGTGTACTATAGTTGTATGAGTAATAATTCCATAATGTAAATGCTGTATGTAAGCAAGCTGCTTTGTAACAATTATTTCCAAATTATATAGGGTAAATTATTCCACTTCCATGTGGTATCAACCACTGGAAAAGGTTTCATTTCTAAACCAACTGAATTCTCCTGACTCCCATCCTCCCACCCCCCCCCCCACCCCGCCTTTTATGCAACCCCCATTATTGTGGCAGATGTAAAAGGTCTGCTGAGGAAATCAAGTCAAACTGATTGGAATGTTTGGACTGCTGTGGCTGGATTTCGTACATTTGATGGCAAAACCCTTTCCAGACAATTTTATTCCTAAATTGTGTTCACTACATAAATATACTTATTGTTGCGGTTTTGAAATAGAAAACAGAAGAAACTATATTCATTGTTATGAAAATATTCTAAAAGATCCAAGTTGTTGGCAAGAGAGGGTTTTGTGTCTCTCTGTCATCCTGAGGTCTTCCTTTACTTTTTCTTTAAATTTCATGTATTTGAGAAATGCAGAGGTATTTAATTTCTCCCCATGATAATCTGTGTGTGAGTGTGCAACATGTGCACGCATGCATGTGTGCCTTCAAGGCAGTGTTGACTCCTGGCAACTGCCTGGACAAGTCCCTGCAGTTTTCTTAATAAGGTTTTCAGAAGTGTCTTGCCAATTCCTTCTTCCTACAGCTGAGAGAGAATGAGTGGCCCAAAGTCACCCAGCTGGCTTCATGCCTAAAGCAGGACTAAAACTCACAGTCTCCTGGTTTCTAACCTGGTGCCTTAACCACGACACCAAACTGGCTCTTGATCTGTATTAAAGAATTCTTATAATTTCAGATTAAACAAACTGTGATCAGACTTCTGTAATTCTCAGAATTTATTACATAGCTCCCTTCCCTCATCCTGCTGCATGGGGGAGTTCAACAATCAAATCAAGCAGAAAGCTGTAAAAATCTTAGGAGTACAAGTATAATTTCAGTTATTGCTTGCTGTAAGGCCGTGGTATTCAACTGTGTCTCCTGGAACCCCAGGGTTCCATGAGAATCATCCAGGGTTCAACGTGAAAGTTTCTATTTACATTGTATGAAATGTATTATTGCAACATTAATTATAACATTTTGTTCAAATAAAATGTATTACATAAAACGTATTTATAAATGGGTTCTGCACTGATTTTTCACACTGAGAAGGGTTCCTCAGATATCTCAAATTTGAAGACCGCTGCTCTAAGATAAAAGACAGCGTCCTTCCCTGGATTGTGTGTGTTGTTTGATTTTCACCAAAGAAGAGCAATACGGGTTTTTTATCTTGATTTTTGCATCCTGCATTCTCCTTTTTTGATGCCCTCAGTAAAATATTTGTATGAAATATGATATTTATCAGTTCTTTGCATTTCTTGAAAAGCAATTTGCAAATTACATGTCATTTTGATTTATAATTAATTAGTTAATCCTTATCTTGTTACTTTTAGAAAAACTGTAATCTTTTCCAAAGAAGCTGTTCTGCTTCTAGTTAGACACAAGATAACCATTTGCTGTGTATTCATATGCTTCCCCAATTAGCATTTCAGGGAAACAGGATTTCATCAAATATTTAATTATTTTTATTAAGAGAGCCAGTTTGGTGTAGTGGTTAAGGCACCAGACTAGAACCAGGAAACTCTGAGTTCTAGTCCCGCCTTAGGCATGAAGCCAGCTGGGTGACCTTGGGCCAGTCGTGCGCTCTCAGCCCTGAGAAGGAGGTACTGGCAAGCCACTTCTGAAAACCTTGCCAAGAAAACTGCAGACTAGTCCAGGCAGTTTCCAGGAGTTAACATTTACTCAAAGTCACACACACAAAAATAGAAAAATCAGTCTACTAGACTGCAACTTCTGAACTGTTTGGTTTTTAGGAACAGTATACGTTGGACCTAGCCTGAACTGGGTTACAGATATCCATTTCCTTCTGATGGGTTAATGTGCTCTCATGTTCTGAGTCTTCCTAAACTACTCATTCAACAGTGATGCAAAGGGTGGCAACGTATTAGCCAGTGAAAAAGAAGAAAAAATAGTAAAAATACATTATTTACATAAAACACCACTGTGGGAAGAGGGAGGAATAGTAGAAACAATGACAATGCTCCCGTCAAATCAGAGGGATCCTTCTAATGAGGCAATAATTGGTAAGCCCAAATAATAGTATCCAGACAGACAGAAAGCTCATGGGATGCAGAAATATTCTCATTCTCACTATAGACTCCTCAGTGTGGTTTTGGCTCATCTTCATTTCATTTATTTGTGCCTGTGTTAGATTTATATACTGGCTTTTCTCCAGGAGCTCAAGGCAGCTTGTACTGGGATCTCACTTCATTTAACCTCCACAGTTACAGCCCTGTTGAGCAGGTTAGTCAAAGGGGGAGGTTGGACTGGTGATGAACTTGAACTTGGAACTCCCAGTCTTAGTCCAACAACTTAACCACTACAGCATATTGGCATCTAGGCTAATTCTGTGAAAAACATCAGCATGTTTATTCCTTATAAATATTTACTCATTTATTTCTAACATAATAGGAAGAGTATCCCTTCCTTTTGCACAAAATCATTCTCAACTATTGGTTCAACTATTCATGCCATAAGAGGTATTGTTAATGCAAATCATATGTTCCTCCAAAACAGCAAAACTATATATACTTCCTTTAAAAAAATAGATTGAAAAGGCATATAGCTGAAAACCTCTTATCGGTTTCTATGAAATTTAACTTGCACCTTCCCCACATAAGCTTTAAAGTTCCTACAAATTGTATCCCATTCTGCTGAAAAATGAAAAGGCTATATCCATTTGTGTGTTTCTTAGCTAGATTGGGGGACAACTGAACTCTGTTTTTCTGAATCTAACTCTGGGTCTAGATAACTATCTCTGTCTCTGGAATAGATGTGTGCAGTATTTGGATCCAAAACAGGCATGGACCTGTACTTGTACCTGCCAACTGTTCTTCGAAGAAACCTTGTTTTTTTTCTGGAGCTCACATGGTAGTTGCACTGGCTTTGGAAATACATATTTGAGTCAAAGAGGCATTAACAAGATGGCAACACATGCCAACAACCTCCTTAAAGCCTCTCTATCTAAAATTTTTCTGAATCTGCATGGCTACAGTGCAAGCCCTGGAAAATGCATGGCTCCTTTAAGGAACAGCTGACAGATGCAGGAAGGGTGCCCACGCCGTATGCAAACTTTTGCCTGTTTCAAAACCAAATGCTGCACATTTCTATCATGAAATAACCTAATCTAGATTAGATGGCAGTTAGAACTCTGGATTGGGGGGCACCTACTGGATTAGGTAATGTCTATACTCCTATATTTCTTATATAAATTCCATGTTTTTTTAAGATGGTAGGGAAGGCAATTATGTGAATAAAACACTCTGGCATTTATTCTCCT
The DNA here is from genome assembly GCA_030867105.1 of Liasis olivaceus. Taxonomy (NCBI): domain Eukaryota; kingdom Metazoa; phylum Chordata; class Lepidosauria; order Squamata; family Pythonidae; genus Liasis; species Liasis olivaceus. The sequence goes on from CM061348.1 coordinate 51,235,342, forward strand.
TTGCTCTGCACTGCTGAGGCTACAGTTAGAGTGCTATATATGGTTTTCTGTACCACGTTTCCAGAAAGCTATTTAGTTAGAATAGGTCTAGAAGAGGGCAACAAGGATGATGCAGAGACTTAAGCGCGTGCCTCAGAAGGACAGGCTTAAGGAACTTGGGATGTTCAGTCTGGATAAAAGAAAACAAGACACAGTATCCGTGTTCAGACACTAAAAGAATGCCACTGGGGAAATAGTCAGAAACCATTTTCCTTTGCCACAGAAGCTAGGACTAGAAATAATAAATATAAATTGCAGAAACCTAGATTTCATTTAAATATTAGGAAAACCTTGATGACAGTAAGCTTTGTTCAACAGTAGGATAGTTGTGGTTTCCCTGTCTTTGGAGGCTTATAAGAAGTGGCTGAATAGTTTCAAGGACAGTTTCATTGGGTTTTTTGCATACAGTTTTACAGAGGGGTTGGACTGGTGATTGTTATGGTCTGATCGAACTCCATGATTCTATGACTTCTCTTATTCTGGGATGAGGAAACAGCTGGAACGTAAAGTCAAGCTAGAGTCCTGGTGACTTCATAGACAAATCCATATAATTCCCTTGGCAACAGTATGGAAGAGGCTTGCCATGCTTTCTTTGAAGAAACAAATACAGATCTGTCTGATTGAGTTACATGGACAATAGCTTTAATCATTCAGTGATTCAGCACAGCAATGCGCACTTATGTTACACAGGCAAAGGAAGATAGTATCATGGGGTGCTATTAATAGCCTTGGATGTTATTTATATACCTTGGTTTTTGATCCAAATAGTTGTGACTAATAGTTGACTAGAGAGAAGCTAGAAAATGCTATGATTCAGGCTTAATTTGAGTGTGGGATTAATGGGACACCTGTGGTTTTTGTCCTTAGCTTTGTTTATATTAAGCTTTGCCAATAATTTTTCAAAAGCTTGAAGTAGAACTATAAAATAGTATATAAAAAGGTGATACATATATCAGTTTCCATATTTTTCCATAGATGAGTCAACAAGTAGATACATTGCAAAATGCATCAATGATGCTATTGCCATCATTTGTTTTCATTACAAATGATGGCTAGAATGCCATCATTTGTAATGAAAACCACAATATTAATAGGAATACTATTTTGAGCTTATTTTGTAGGGAATGCTGTAATTTGGTCTTGTTTATATTCTTGTAGCAGACCTGGTTCTTTAAACACATCTGTAGACAGTTAAACCCGTGTGACATGGGAAATTTTGGCTAAAATGTGCTTGTGAAGTCATTTTCCACTGAGATTCTAGCTGTTTTGACTTAAAACACTACTTGCTGTAATATTTCAAGCAGATGTCCTTCCTTTGTTCTGGTTATTGTAACTTCTTATGTCATTGACTTATACAGCCAACATCAGGCTTTGGCAAAAGCACGCTTTTATGATGTGAAAGTATACTTTCTGAAGAGAGGGTTTAGGCTACTGGGTTATGCTTCACACAGGTAATAGTCTAGTTTGAAGATGAATGGTCTATCAAAAAAGCTGTTCTTAAAAAGAGAAACTTCAGTTATATAAATAAGGTAAGGTCTCCTTTGAGTAAAGCTCAACTCATGGTGACTTTGTGGATATGTCGACTTAGTTTTCTTGGCAAAAATATAAAAGTAATTTGCTACTGCCTTCTTCTGGGATGGTTTATAATATCTTAGACTAACCTACAGCCCTAGGATTTCTTTGTGGTCTCCCTTCCAAAAACAAAATCAGCCCATAATTGACTGACTCAGTATTTCAGCCAGGATCAATTAAGTGCTGACATTCAGCTGTTGTTTGGAAGACTCATTTACACAGCCTACTTATACTTTTCATCTTCTTTTGCTTATAAAAGAGCATATGCTATTTTATATCTGTGTTCTAATTTTCACAGGTAAAAAAATGTGTAGTGTCACTTGACATAGTCAAGGTTCTGCTGAGGTGATCAGCTAATCAGTGCAACTTAGTATCTCATTTGCATGTCTTCATTATATACAGTAAATTGCCACTTAATGAAGATGGCAGAAAGATGCTAAAATACCGTAGAGACAATCTAGAATATTCTTAATATAGTTTCATTAATAGTTTTATATTATATTGCAGGCAAGACATATTTGCAAGTAAACTAAGTTCATCCTTTTCAATTCCCAATTCTCAAGTTAACAAAGAGTTGAAAGATCATCATTATTAGCTTCTCCTGGATCATACCGAAAGCAAACAAAAAGAAGTAAAAATCCTTGAGCATGCATTTAAAATTATATTTTTATTTTGTAAGCTACAAGGTATTTTGGAAATGTTTCTCCTAAAATAAGATTAAATATTTTTCAGACTTTTAAACTCCTACCAATTTAAAAAGTCCCTTTTACAGGCAAATTAAAGATCCAAAAATAGCTCAATACTTAAGTTTTATAGGGTTTTTTATTAGTTTCCAGAATCATTATAAAAACTTTAGTTATTTCTGCATTATCCATTTAGTTCAGAATTGTTCACTTTTGGTTCATTCATTGTTTTTTTAGAATTCAAATTACACTGGAGCTATTACATTAAATGTTATCTGGAAATGAAATAAGATAACCTGACTTTGGAGGTGAGATGGGGTTGTGTGTTTCACTGAAAATGCAATTGAAGCACCAGCCTGACTGATGGAGGTCTCTTTTGCCTTTAAGTGAAAGCTTCCTTCTTAGTGCTTCTGGTCCTATATTTGTTTCCTAAGCCAGGGCATTATAAAACCTTACCTGTAGAGCCAGATCAGGGAAGCAACGTTCATGCTTGCTCTCCTTCATTAAAACAGGGTCTCTTGAAAGCTTTTGATTTTCTTTTTCCCAGACAGTTTGCATGACAGATTAAGAATCCATTTCCTTGATAAGCCTGTAACAACCACTCCCATTGTTTGTGTCTAGAGATAGTCTTCCTTCTCTTTCAACCTCTTTTATAGGCATGCTGCATTACTGACTTTTATTGTAGACATCCTTGGTTTTTTCAGAAAGAGCTTTAATTTCTCTCGTTTTAAAATAATGATATTTTCAAATAACAAAAAAGGAAATATAGTGCCACATTACCAGAAATTAAAAGAACCAAAACTAACTAATTGGAAATTATTTATTTGTAAAGATGTGGCTTTGTTCACAAGGTGATTCTCCATATTGGAGTAGGCCTCATGCTTCCATGAGGGAAAACATGCAGCTGGACTGGATATTTACTTCTTTTTTAATATATAATTTACATTTTAAGGCCATCCAACTGGTTGGTGACTCTAGGCAATGTACAAATTTAAAAAACAGATGTAAAATAACATGTATCAAAAGAGAAGGAAGATAGTCATCCTTGCCAAAGAGACAACCACTAAAAACATATCAACCCTCACATAGGGAGCCTGCATCCCACCAAAGCCCAGAGCCTGGGGAAGGAGTCAGGTTGTCAAGGGATGTTTAAAAGAGAGCAGTGTGGGGCTGTTTGAACCTCTGGGGGATAATTTTCCAGAGGGCATGTGCTATAACAAAGAAGGTGCACCTTCCAGGCCTATCAGATGGCATTACTTAATAGATGGGACTTGAAGCATGCTCACTCTGCCTGATCTTACGGGATGGGCAGAAACACTGGAAGAAAAATGGTCTCTCAAATAACTAGGCCTTAGGCCATGTAGACTAGGCCTTAGGCCATCAGCATCTTGAATTATACCCAAAAGCCTACTGGTACCAGTGCAGCTTGCATTGAAAAAGTGTTACATGGAAGTACCATGCCATACCCATAACTGGTTCTGCCTCTGCATTCTCCACCAGCTGAAGCTTCCAAGTGTCTTCAAGGACAGTCCCATATACAGTGCATTCTAGTAGCCCACATGCAAGATGATCAGGGCATAAGTGATTATGGAAAGGGCATCCTGATCCAAGATCAGGTCAGTTGACACATGAAACAAATCTGTGCTAAGCCCTTCCTGGTCCCAGCTGTCACCTACTTTTTCACTGGAAGCTGAGAGTCCAGAAAACACCTTCATATTGTATACTAGTTCTTTCTGAGGAAGTGCAACCCCATATGAAACTAAAGTTGGAGAATCTCTGGATCTAGATGGTCTATACATCGACAGCCACTCAGTCTATCTAGGGCTGAGCTTAAGTTTGTTCTTCCCCATTCAGATCTCAACATTTTCCAGGCACTGGGACAAGACGTCATAGCATAATTTGGTCAACCTGTGGTTGAGCTGTATAGCCAAGTATCATTTGAGTACTGATGATATCTGACCGCCTGCTAATAGATTATCTCACTCAGCAGGAAGGACACCGAGTCCTGTGGCACCCTGTAAATCCAGGGCTTTGGGCCTGATTTTTCCACCTTAATCCTGACTGGAACCAGCCATAGAGAAAGGACAACCACTGCAACTCTGTGCCCCTACTCTCAGTCCCTATAGTCAGTCCAATAGAAGAGAGTGCCATTGAGAGGCAAGGAGAGCTAGGATGGTTGCACCACCCCCATCCCAATGAGGCCTGAAATCAATGCTGTCTCATTACTATGCCCTGGCCTGAATCTTAACTGAAAAGTGTCCAGATAATCTGCTTCCTCCATGGCCTTCTGAAGCTGCAGCTTGACTACCTTCTCAATGATCTTCTCCCAAAAAGGGGAGGGCAGAGACTGGACAAAAGTTGTTCAGATGTGTTGGGTCCAGCAATGGCCTCTTGAGGAAGTGGAAGTACACCACCACCTCCTTTAAGGCAAGTGGAACTACCTTTTCCGTTAAAGAGAAAGTTGCTACCACATGGTAGAAACTAGGGCCTCAGGCATACTGCCAAATAGATCCTCAGGAACAACCCCCAAACTCCCTCTGAAATCATCCAGGTCCATTAGTCACCCGGCTAGACCAGCCTAATAAGTACTATTTGAGAGAGTGGAATACCCCCTCTGGGACCATCTCTGTCTCAGATATACAGTACTGTGCAAAAGTTTTAGGCAGGTGTGAAAAAATGCTGTAAAGTAAGAATGCTTTCAAAAATATATATTGTAATTGTTTATGTTTACCAATTTACAAAATGCAAAGTGAGCAAACAGAAGAGAAATCTAAATCAAATCAATATTTGGTGTGACTACCCTTTGGCTTCAAATCAGCATCAATTCTTACACTTGCACACTTTGTACATTTGCACAAAGTCAGGGATCTTGTAGGATTAGAGTCAGGTGTATGCTTAACCAATTATACCAAGCAGGTACTAATGATCATCAATTTCATATGTAGGTTGAAACACAGTCATTAACTGAAAGAGAAACAGCTGTGTAGGAGGCGTAAAACTGGGTGAGGAACTGCCAAACTGCTACTAAGGTGAGGTTGTGGAAGACAGTTTCATGTCACAGGTCATACACCATGGCAAGACGGAGCACAGCAGCAAGACACAAGGGAGTTATACTGCATCAGCAAGGTCTCTCCCAGGCAAAAATTGCAAAGCAGACTGGGGTTTCAAGATGTGCTGTTCAAGCTCTTTTGAAGAAGCACAAAGAAACGGGCAACACTGAGGACTGTAGATGCAGTGGTCAGCCAAGGAAACTTAATGCAGCAGAGGAAAGACACATCATGCTTACTTCCCTTTGACATTGGAAGATGTCCAGCAGTGCCGTCAGCACAGAACTGGTGGAAACCAGTGGGACCCAGGTACACCCATCTACTGTCTGGAGCAGTCTGGCAGAAGTGGTCTTCATGGAAGAATTGCAGCCAAAAAGCCATACCTCCCACGTGGAAACAAGGCTAAGCAACTCAGCTATGCATGAAAACATAGGAACTGGGGTGCAGAAAAATGGCAGCAGGTGCTCTGGACTGATGAGTCCAAATTTGAATGATTTGGCTGTATCAGGAGGCAGTTTGTTCGCCGAAGGGCTGGAGAACAGTACAATAATGAGTGTCTGCAGGCAACAGTGAAGCATGTCTGCAGCCAACAGTGAAGTCCACTAAATAAATAAATAAATAAATAAATGGTGGAGGTTCCTTGCAAGTTTGGGGCTGCATTTCTGCAAATGGAGTTGGAGATTTGGTCAGGATCAGTGGTGTCCTCAATGCTGAGAAATACAGGCAGATACTTATCCATCATGCCATACCATCAGGGAGGTGTGTGATTGGCCCCAAATTTATTCTGCAGCAGGACAACGACCCCAAACGTACAGCCAATGTCATTAAGAATTATCTTCAGCATAAAGAAGAACAAGGAGTCCTGGAAGTGATGGTTTTGCCCCCACAGAGCCCTGATCTCAACATCATCGAGTCTGTCTGGGATTACATGAAGAGACAGAAGGATTTGAGGCAGCCTACATCCACAGGAGATCTGTGGTTAGTTCTCCAAGATGTTTGGAACAACCTACCTGCTGAGTTCCTTCAAAAACTGTGTGCAAGTGTACCTAGAAGAATTGATGCTGTTTTGAAGGCAAAGGGTGATCACACCAAATATTGATTTCATTTGGATTTCTCTTCTGTTTGTTCACTTTGCATTTTGTAAATTGATAAACATAAACAATTACAATATATATTTTTGAAAGCATTCTTACTTTACAGCATTTTTTCACACCTGCCTAAAACTTTGGCACAGTACTGTACATGCCAGGCCAGCAACTCATCCACAATCAAATCATAGTGGGGATAGCCTTATTTAATACCAACCAGGCATTTAATAGCAATTGATGGAGCCCAGAGCCACTGAGGATCTGATGATCTAGTATTGGGGATGAATACTGGGGGCCAGAAGGTGAGATCTGTAGACATTGGAACCATCTTCCCTGTGAGCAGCCTACCCTCCAATTCCTGCAAATATCCGTCTCCCAATCATCCTGATGTTATCGCTTGCCCTTTCTCTCCATCTCAACCCTTCCCTGCCCACTCCCTCCAAGTCCATAGGGCTCCTCCTACTTTGCCCTTCATTCCACAACTAACTACACATCCCACCTGCCATGTCAGACCACAATGACTCCAACCATGCGTTAAAGCAGTTGATCTACAAAGATCCATCTGTTCCTATGATGAAAGGGAAGATAATTGCATTTTTAGCCATTTCATAGAAATGTCAAGAGGGAAGGAGATAGATATAAATTAATACAACGCTATAGCAATATATTAATAAAAAGAATAATATTGATTGATTGATTGATTGATTGATTGATTGATTGGATTTCTCCACCGCCCATCTCCCCCACAATAGGGGACTCTGGGTGGCTTACAAAGACATTAAAACTATAAATATATATAAAATACATAGTATATATAGAATTAAAACAATACTAAAGAAGGACAATCCAAGAAGATGGAAAATTGGGCCAGGGACAGCAGGCCACTATGGGGCTAGCCATCTCCCTACTTGAGATATTCCCTCCCCGCCCCAGGCCAAATGACAGAGCCAGGTCTTCAAGGTCCTTCAGAAGGTCAGGAGTGAGGGGGCCAATCGCACCTCCGGGGGCAGAATGTTCCAAAGAGCGGGGGCTACCGCAGAGAAGGCCCGCCTTCTGGACCCCGCTAGATAGAGTTCTTTTACTGAGGGGGTCCAAAGCATGCCGTCTCTGTGTGAATGGGTGGGACGGGTTGAAGTCATATAATGTTTGGTTTATGTATATAAGACTTCTTCTCTAAAATAAATTTCCATATGATTAGAGTTAACCCTTGGTATATGTGAAATTATAGCAAAACATAATAGAAATCTCCAAATTGTAGTATTATAGTAAAACCATAATCTGTAGCTCTAGCATACAGATAAAAATTACTCCATAAGGCATCTTTACTCATGTAAGGGTTAGATGAACAGTGGAATATGTATAAATTACTTTCTGTTCTTTGTGTTTTCAATTTGTTTATATTGCTTTAATTAGTACAGATCTTTATGTTAGGACATGGTAATTGGTTGTACTGGAATTACATACTTTTGAAGATTTGGGGAGCAGCATGTAAATAAAGAGAAGTATCAGTGCAAATAGACTGTATAATATATAACAATAATGCAGGTATATATTTGCATGCTATTATAGAATGACAATATAGATTCATTAATGAGTATTTATACTTCAGATTTCAAAGATTTGTAAAAATGATGTTTAACGATAAAACTTTTTGTAGCTTTTCTTCATATGGCAGTCAGTTAAAACTTTTATTTAAAAACTAATTTAAAGATTTTAAAATATATGTTACAACATATAGACTCTGTTTATGAGCTTTTAAACATAGCACAAAGCTAGCCATTTTCAAAAACAAAATCCATAAATGTTAAGTAACTTGTTGGATAATTTGTGTAAGAATTTTTTTTCATATTATCTAATATTGTATGTTTAATATTTTAATTGTATTTTTTTACAACTATCTCAGGACTTCCTTGGAAACAAGAAAGAACCTTTCAACTGATCCACGCAGGTAAAATATATTGAATATTTTTAGAAAAATGGAGTAGAAGAATTAATTTCAGTACATCATGAACATCATATAAGTCCAGTATAATATTGAAAATTAACCTCACTGTCACCAACAAAAACAAAGCAAAACCTACAGCTCTCAGTAGAGTCATTCTGTATACTCTAGAACTGGATAGGATACTGTGGACTCTAATGAGAAGGTGAGCATATTGTTATGAGTTTGCTCATATAAGACAGCTTTCATTGTTTTTTCACCACTACAGCACCCTCAAATAGTTTTTACTGAGTAATCCTAAGACGTTCTTAAGAAATGCTTGAGATGTAGCGTAGGAGATTGCCCTGTAGAAAAGGAATCTCCCCACAAATAATTTACAGGCTGTTATTACAAATAACTGCAATAGGAAATTCAGCTTAGAAGAGAAAATAGCTCTCATACAACATTAAATACAGCCCATGCTTATTCTAAAAACAAAATAATGATTTAATAAAATTCTGTTTGAAAAATGTTCTGCTGAAGCTATGTTTCATAAAATCAAACAAATTAGCAAGCAGTATGTTTAAAATGATTTGTGTTATTGCAAACAATACTGGAGAAATCAATTGAAACACAGTATATTTCAATAGAGTTGATTGAAGTGGTTTGTCATTGTGACAAATAATCTCTTGGACTTTACTTTCTGCAGATAAAGGAATGGAGGAGATAGATTGTGTTTGACAGTTTTAGAAGAGGGTCTCTGTGCAGTCATTGTCAATAAAATCCCATAATCCATTGACCCATTAAATAGCTTATCTTTGTCCAAGCAATTCGCCTTCCTTCATCTACTTGTCTCTATATTTACCTTTTTAAGTCTTTTTGTAGGTTTACCCTGATAGTGCTCCATTACAGTATAGGTTATACAGTATATCACACTGTCTTCTTAATAGTCAGGCTATTTTTGCTATAATGAAGCCTCTTCATCTATCTGTATGGAAGGTTTGAAAAAACAGGAACTGAATGAGTTGTCCCTTGAAATGCTAGCATTCCTCTAGATGTTTATGCTGCATTTTGAAGTCAAATTGCTTATCTAATTACAATTAGCTTTTGTAGCTATTAATGAGGTACAGCGTATGGATGAATGGTAGATATGTTTTAGAAGAAGAAAACTATGACATTTTAAAAATCTGTGAATGTTTCCAGATGGTAAAACGAAATTTCCTGCAAAACGTGTGAGTTCTCAGCTAGTCCAATACTGTTATAGTACTTTTGAATACTGCTTCATCTGCATTCTAGTGGAAGTCAGGTTTTGCTGACTGCCAGCTTAAAAAAAAATACATATTTCTTTGTAGTAAAAAGAACAGAAGTGGAGTCAGGGAAACTTGCACTGGACTTCTTATCTATAAACTGACCAAGATTGAGTTATATTTGTGATTAATATAAAAGAGCATCCCAAAAAAGAGTAAGCCCAGTCTCCTATACCCATATCACTGCAAACTTTTAATATATCTTTTTGTAAGAAGTCTCACTGTGATAGTCTTCTGTTTTATAAAATATGTATGATATTTTTTATGGTATAAAATATGGTATTCCATCAAAGTTAAAACATCTAGCAGTTCAAATAGAATGGCTATTCTACTTTCCAAAATACTTACAAATAGTAAACCAAAGGAATTCGTGCATATAATAAGAACAATGAAAGGAAATATAGGTAAATTTAATTTATACTAGATCATTCATGATACCATTCTATCATAAACTTTCAGATAAATCTTAGTGTTAGATTTATATTCATTCCTTTTCCCTATGTTTGTATGGATATATGCTAAAACCATGTATTTGAAACAGACCTTTTTCTAATTAGGTACTCTCGAAACAATCTCAATTCTCATTCTATCCATATCTGTAGAAAACCAATCATGTTTTCTGTACCCTGTCGTTTTGTTTGCAACCAACCATTCATGTCACCCAACAGAGTAATTTTGCTCCAGGATCACATTCAAAGTGTTGGATATCTTTTCTCAGAACTTATGCCTGGTTCTTCAATTATCACTGGAGCACAACATGCAATTATCAGCAGTCTATAGATTTTTATTTACATATTCACACACAGCAACCTGGATGACACCAATTCATACTTTCTGATAGATATTTTAGCCCTTACATTCATAATTAACCCTACATTTCACTTCCTGATGTATTCATCAACTCTACTTCCCAAAATAAGACCACCTTCATTCAGATCTTTTACATCCTTACTCCTTTCTCCCAACTTCACAGACACACATCTATTTTTATTTCCTTCAACTCATTCATTATTTATGCCTTTTATCATTTATTCCTTACACTGTAAGCCCCAGTCTTCCATATGCTATTGTGAGTCCATAGATAATAAGAGAGGCTTAATTGGCCAGTTCAGGGGGTGGGGGTGGGGATTGTCTGATGAAATTTGAGATGAGCTAATAGTAAAGGCACTCCAGCACAATGACTGCCATTAATCCAGATCTGTTTAGGCATTGATGGAAGACTCAAGGAATTGTAGGTGAGCATGGGTGCCATTATTCTCTCTTCTGCTTCCCCCTCAATCTGCATATTAGAGCCTTCGGGAATTTAAAATGAGTGGAATGCAACAGAGTTCTGATTACTGCCCAAGAGAAGTTACACCATTATGCACTAGGCCAATATTTATATTGTGGCACATGGCCACTACTTATGAGGCCCCCACTTTTGAAAGGCCAGTAAAGTTCAATATTTGTGGAAAAGAGTGGCATTTCTTCAGCAGATGCCCTTACTGGGCATTACAGCTCTTTATTACAAAACCCCTGCAAATAACTAATGTCTACATTACCAGTACCATTCAATTATTTATTTTAAAAATACTACAATTTTGGAATTGTCCAAAATAGTCTTTACTACTGATTCAGGATTTTTAGACACTGCTAATGCATCTGGGCCAAAAAAATGTTTTAATTGAATATTCTACCATCCTGCAAGTTTAAACCATCCAAATTCCTCTTGCAATAAGTGAAACATTAAAAAAAAAAGCTAATCTAAAGTATTAGTAGAAATAAAAATATGTGACTCATCATAAAGTTGAAAGTTGGCAAAGTTATAACCTCCTATCATTGTATGATGCCTGTGATTTAGATACCGTAAATATAGGGGGTTATTTTTTCATAAAAACTTTTTTTTTATTAAATTAACAATCCATTGTCTTGGGAGAACCCCTGCATTATGAAAGACTTACAGTGTTTCTTGGGATTGCCTATTTTTACCATAGAATTATTCCTAAATTTGCAATTCTGGTCACACAATGGGTGCTGCTTTTAACTCCAAATTTTAAGTTCAGTTTTCACCTCAGGCAGACATTGACTTCTCAATTCATCTTCCATTGTCCAGATTCTGCCTGCCTCTTTTGTTGTACAAGCTGTTGCCTTTGATTTCATCTTGGGAGCTGTATTTATCCAATCTCCTCTGAAGTTTTGAAGCTATTTCCTGCCTTGTGCCATCTTTTCTCGACAGCTACTAAAAGCTGAATGACACTATGTCTTTAATGAGGAACTTTGGGCCACCAAAGATGCCCTCCATCCTGGCATCATCTCCTAGAGTGTGCTTGTTACCCATAGAATTTAAAATTGACCAACTCTTTTTGGAGTATTAAAAACTACCCATCTTCATTATGACTTTATGTTGGAATAGATGTCAAGAATTACCTCATTGTATGTAATGGTATGTGGGAATGATCTGGGAGATGGGGAAGAGCAACAGCCAGGGCAATGGTCGGATAAGAGGCAGCTTAGTCCATAGCAGGAATGAGGAGTGTGGCAAATGTTTCAGAAGGGACCCTCCCTAGTTTCTTGAGCTGTCAAGGCAACAGGGGAGAAATGTAGAGCTAGTACTTCTGGGTGTGCTTCTTATCTGGACTACCTCACAAGACTGACATTGTGTGACATTTGTTGCTATGCCAAGCCTCAGAACAGGAAGTCTACTGGCCTGCTGTAACTATTCCCTACTCTTCAAGGGCCTTGGGATACAGTTTCCATGGACTTTATAACTGACCTACCACATGTCAGTCTTCTCGTTTTTGTTTTGATAATAATCAATCTCTTTTTTAAGATGTTAGAAAAAATATGGTCTTCTTCATTCTGTGTTAATTCTCTGTTGGTGCCTCCTTTCCATGCCTGAAATAATCTGATTTCAGATAGAGGTTTACACTTCATGGCACATTTCTGAAAAGTCCTATTTCAATTGTTAAATAGAAAGGTTCATCTGTCCTCAGCCCATCATCCACATTTGAATGGATAAATGGAGAGGACAAATGTCACAGCAAAACAATGCCTCCATTGCTTTGTTAGCTACCAGTAAGACAATTAGATAGTCCTTTTACTCATGGAGGAGTTTGTTAATTTCAATCCATGCCTCCAATCAGTTGCCAAACTTTGAGGCCACTTATAGCTGCTCTTCTTGCCTTTTTCCTAATGTCTCCCAGCCGTCATCCATCCCAGAAGTCTTCCAATTTTTCTAGGAGCTTCAGGCAGCTCCACTCTTCTTTAAGGGGCAGCTAGACCACACCAGTCTTTCTACAAAAGCTCTGCTGAGTATCATTATCAGAAAGACACACACACCCTGCCCCATCAGTGTTGGTCATCATGACTGACTTTCTAGCAACTATTCCATTCTAGACAACCACTTAAGAAAGCAGATGTCAAGTTTATTGGATCATTTCCAAATATAGCACAAAGCAGTCTTGTAGCTTTTCAAAATTAAATATTAAAGATTCACCAATTTTCCACCATTCTCTTGGCTTGAAAACATTCCCTTCCCCTTATGTACTTTGGTCTCACCACCCTCTTGTTTCCTGAGAAATCAGTGAAAATCACATTACCAACAGAAATAATCCATTGCAGAGTTCCATTTATAAAAAGTCTGGAGCCAACCTACATGCTATATAGAACAATGTATAACTGCTCTTTCTTTCTTATTGAAATTATGAGAGTAACCATTTTTCATTTCTGTTTCCATGAAAATTCTATTAAAACTTCCTGAGTATGACGTATACAAAAAGCTCAAAATAATTAGACAAGGTTTAACCAAATTTTATGATTCTTTTAATGTAAAAAATTATTAAGAGGTTTTTACCTATCCTTGTTGTTTCCAAATGTCTTTCACTATTATATGAAGTAAGACAACTTGGAGGTTATGCTGTCTTAATTCATAGAATATTCTCTCACTACCACTATATGTCACTGAAGCTTTGCCTCTGCATCACTGATTGCTAAGGCAACCATTCTTTTAGAAGAGATGTACCATACTTCTGAGCCTATTCATTAGAGCTGCGTTTTAATGGCTTGTTAGAGTACTCTACCCTCGTTTGCTGTCAGCCACTGAATTCTGCAAATGAATATGCAACAGTTGAATGAGGCTCACTAAGCATCACAATGCAGAAGCTGTACCACATCCAAAAGTTACTACGCTTTTTAGGCTGTGAATTTGAAGACAAAGAAATTAGCTGGAAATGCCTTTTCAGAGAATTGGTTTTACATTCAGATTGAGTGTGAGATGAAACTTAATGCATTTTACTTGTTTATATTGCAAAGGAAAAAAGAGATTGTATGTTAAGTTGGTTGCATGCATCATTCACAAAAGTCCACTATTAGCATTTTCTTTAAATATATACAATATAATATGTATTAGAAGCTAATTTATAAGATGAGTAGTTTTTTAGCCACTGAGTACTTATATTTAAAATACAGTGTGATAAACTCTTTTTTCCTTGCTCAGAAAAATAGGTAAAATATGGCTATTTTCAAATCTCTGCCTTCAACTCTTGAGGATTACATTTGGGAGCAAAAAACATTTGCAGAATTGGGATGCCCAAATGTTTAGATGAAATAGCATATAAGAAAGTGAGTTCAAACTATTATTATTATTTCCCTGTGGGGAAGAAATGTAGTATTACCTTAGCATGTAGCATCTTCTCAAGGAACAGTTCTAACCAAGTTTTGAAAAGCATGTGAATAGAAAAAAAAACACTCTAAAAAACTTCATGCTTTTTTAAAGATGTATCTTTACTAATTGTCATTCTGAGTGGATGAATATGAATGATACAGCTAACAATTGCCTTTTAAACATATTTCAAAAAAGAATAGAGGCAAACCCATAAAGAATTTGGTTTAATATTTCTTTTAGTTAAGGAGGGGGAAAAAAATCTGTATTCCTAATACTTCAGCCAACATTTTGAACAATAGTAGTTTACAAATGCAGAGTATCTACTTCTCCACAGCTGATCTAGATTCTATTTTTAATTATAGCATTGGTATGTTCTATTAAGGTCATAATGATCAGTCACTAAGAAGGAACTCCATTTTTTAATATGGACTACAACCATATCTAGAACCCTTTTTTGAGGAAGAAAAAACAGAGAGCCAAGTATGTGGTCTAACAGGCATCTGTAGCAATGGTCACTGGCTTCAAAATAGTGGACATGACTGAGTGATCAAAGCCCCGCCTCAGATTGCACATTAATAGAGGTAAGACTAGGATCACCCAGTCATGCCCATCATTAGGAAGTCAGAAATTGTCACTGCCCCTGGTCTACAACTAATGTAAATTTCTTGCCAGGCAAAAAATGTTCAAGCTTCCCAACTCTCCAGACCAAGCTTAACCCTTTCTAGTCTCTGAGTATGTTTGGTATCTGCATGTCATAAAAATCTGTAAGCAAAAACTGCTTGTTTTTCCTCCACCAGATTCTGTACGAGTAATCCCAGGTTCACACTAATATTAATATACCAATGACAGTTCCAACCTTGAATTGCAATTTATTACCATTTGCTCTGAAATTATGAACATTTTTATCTCTAAAGAAGCCTTTTCACACTGATCAGTCCATCCTCAGTACTGGCCTTTTTGTAATATTTAGTTCAGTGAGATTAATCGGAATACTTAGCAAACCAGATCAATGATATTCAGTCTTGATTAGGTGTTCTCCAACCTATTGCTTCCTTTTATGTACTGTTTGCGCTGCCCAATAACTTTGGAATCTATGTCAGATTATCCCAGTCATTCAGATGTGTAAGAGTAACATAATTTAGGGTGTATCTTAGTCTTTGACAACTTGGTTTTGTTTATCATGTTGCACAAGCCTAATACTTGAATTATAACTTTGGAGTATACTCTGTTCAATAATCTGTGGTTAAAACAAACCATGGTTTAACATAATTTAATCATAAAGACAGGGCCAGATGTCTATCCTTTATCTCCAAGGTGAAGGCACTGTGTCAAAGTTGGAACAAGTTACCACCTCATAACACTTGTTATTTTTAACAAAGCATTCCCCAAAACTCAACTACATAAAGTTTGGTAGGGTACAAATGCATAATGGGAGAGAAGATGACCACAAACATACACATAGAGATGAGGCAATACAACAGTAGCACTGTTTTTTGAAAGCTGAAAAACATTTCTTTATGTTATCCCTTACCACACCACTATGGTTGCATTGTCGTTTTACTTTTCTTGTTTTGTTTTGTTGACTTGGGCTATTAGATAATTTGTGAATGAGTTTATGTTATTTTGCAACATTCAACCCCCCCCCCAAAAAAATAATTGCCAGGTTTCATTGGTGGGGATATTCTAATACAAATTGGCATTGCAGCAATTCATAATTGTTTTTCATTTCTTCTGACTATGATTATGAGGTCATGTTTTCCCTGAAATATTATTCCCTTGTTATTGGGTACAGTATAATTCATTTTCTCCAGAATATATTTTTGGGACATTTATTCATTGCATATTTTCATAGTAAACAACTGCCACGTAAACAAATGAAGCTGAACATTATTTTTTTAAAAAAATGCAGAAATGTGTTGCGTGGTCTCTTCTTCAGAGATAAAGGACCCAACTAGCTTGAGGTTTCAAAGAACAGTAAATGAAAGCTGCTTTTATCTTTCCTGTTTCACTCAAAAGATTCAAATAGCAAATGCTTCTAATATTAAAGTTCCTTTTTCTCAAAGCATCTCTTTGCTAATTGCTTCTGTGCTCCCCTTAGAATAAAATTCCACTGTAACTAAATGAGGACTAGCTGCTGTTTCCCAGTGCTGTTAATTAGCCTAGCCCCAAATTCATTCTTCACTGATGAGATTGCGAAGAGTGCCTGAGTATTGCTTGTTATACATGCATTATATCTCTGGAAGCCAATGAAAAACTGTCATCAGGCTTCCATTTTAGATTTTATCAATGTGTTCCTGTTGCCATAACAACCAGAATCAACCTATCTCAGGGAGGCTTTATCCTACTGGCTTTTATAGCTGGGAGCGTGCCCCACTGTGCACCATGTGGTTCAGATGATTAGTTTTTCTTCAGAGAGACCTAACTGGCAAAGTGTGTTGGGATTAAGATAAGCATAATTTATTTTGTGAGTGGGGAGGGTCCACACTTCTGTGTGTCACTTCCCACCTCTTCTCTTCCTAATCATAAAGAAAGCAACATTTTTCCTATGTACTGGCAGACAATGGAGCAGATGTGATTCACACCAGAGGAGCAGGCTTAAAAAAAGTTATATTCAGCTTAGTTGCAGAACTGAGGAGTTTTATATGATGTTCTCCTAAATCTGCTTTTGTACTCAGCAGACTGGAATATTTGCTTGCCTCTTATTCAAGAATTGTGAATTATCCTGATGCTTTTGGAGGGGCCCTCAAGAAACCTGACTGGAATATTTACTAATTACTTAAGATTTTTGGAATGGTTTAGACTGGCAATATTTTTCTTCTTTTTGTGTTTGTAATACCAATCACTGGTTGTCTGGAAGAGCAGTGGGAAAATTAACTGAAATCAAAAGAAACACGGATCAGAAAATGAATTTGTAGCCTTTGTACTATTGTCTCTTTGTATTAAAGGACAGCACTGTGGCTGTGCAGGTGCAGTGCCATGTGGATGAAGAGCTGGCATACGTTGGTAGCAACAAGAAAACACACGGCTCTCCTCTTAGAAGAGGGGAGGGATATTAACTGTAATACTCTTTGGCCTTTTTCTCCATTAAGAAGTGGGATAGTCTCTTACTAAAGATTACAAGCAAGGTCTCACTTGCTGCGGTTCTTGTTGTTTTAAAATGCTGAAGTTAAAGGCCTTCTGTTTGGATTATTGGCAGTTTCTCTGTCTTCAGCCTCTTCATGGTTTCTATAAAAGGTAAGCAAACGAATCTAAAATCTTGTCAAAACTGAATGTCTCCAGGCTGTTCAGTTCACTTGGTGTAAGGCATGGAGAAGAAAGGGGTGTGGTGAGAAAATTAATGCAGGCTTATTACAATGGTTGAAAATCTGTTTGTTGTTCCCTTTAACTGTGGTGACGACTGCTCTTGCTATGCCCAGATGCTGTGATGCTGTGTTGTGTTCATACACATTTAATTTAAATCAGAAATCTGCTAAACAGTAATTGGTTGTTTTAATTCACCATGAATTACCTTGGCCACAGGCAGAATATTTGTTAATGCTAAATTTTACCCATTACAAATTGTGCTTGGCTATTTGAAAGGTGGGAATTTATGTAATACAGATTAATGTTGCTACAAGGAAAAAGTTTTAATAGAACAGTTCATTTCATATGGTACAAAATCAAATGCGGTCCACAGTTGTTCTGACAGAAGGCAGAGGTGATAAATGGGAGGGATGGTCGAAAGTAATGAGACTGAGTGTTGAGTGCATTGTTCTTGCCAAAGTCATGGAACAGCAAAATAAGCAATTTAATTTGACATGTATGCTACACTGATGGCTTTTTTTAATCCAATAGAGGTCTCGCTATTGAGAATAGCTTCTTAATTAGAGTAACACATAGTTCAATATTCATAACACTTGAAAGCTATTTTTAATAAAATCTCACAATCCATTAATACATTAATTTTCCATCACAGAGTAAGAGCTGTGTAAGATTGCTAATTTCAACTTTATGATATCAATATTGCAAGGGAAATTTCCAGTTATTTTTAAGAAATTATGCCTTTTAAAATAATCTCGCTTACATAAACAGATATAGTTCTGAATTTATGACTCTTTCATTGTTGAGGAAATAAGAAATATTTAAACTCCTATTTGAAGTTTTAAAGCTTGTGTTGCAAGAAATCTGACATCACTTTTGATCCACATAGGCAGTTCATTTTTATATTTATTATTTTAGCTAGAAATACTTCAGCATCAAATCTTTACATATCATGAGCTCTATAAACAATGTTACTATTTATATGCATTCTTCATTCATGGCTAATTCCTGTCTAATTAACATTATCTTAAATGAATGAGAAGAAATGTAAACTATTTCCTTTTGTTCTGCTCATAATCATTTCTATCTCTTTATATTTAGAGCATATCCTGCAAATGAAATAGGCTGGATTTACATACAAAATTAAGAATGCACATTACAAAAATAAAGAAATAAATGATGGCATAAAGTCTTAAAGTTTTGAAATGTGATCATTAGGTAATAGAATATTTAAGTAAAACCTTTTGTTTCTTAAAACAAAGTAACAAAAAGTGTGAATACCAGATGACAGAAAATGTATAATTAGTTTAAAAATATATTAGCCAATTTCTAGACACTTACAGTTCCTCATTTGAATTTTTAAATCTTTGACTTAAATGCTCTTGGGAATGTGCCTGAAGGCCATTTAAAGTGTGTGTGTGTGTGTGTGTGTGTGTGTGTGTTGAGAGAGAGAGAGAGAGAGAGAGAAAGGGGGAGGGAAGAATGAGTATGTGTGTGTGAATTATATGATCTGAATTGGAAATTAGATTACTCTTTCATTTACACATTATTTATGGAGAGATGTGTAATAAGAGGTTTAGGATTCTTGCTGTCCTGTAAGTGGGTAAATGTTTGACTTAAAACGGTATGATCTAATAGTTGAAGTTGTTAGATTAAGTGTATTAGAACAGTTAGAAGTCATAGAAAATAATTTAACAATCTGGTGTGTTCAGAAAGCATGCTTAATTAAGTCATAGGTAAAAATCTAGCAAATACATTAACACAACTGACTGTTTTGTTATGGTCAAGTTTGGTTAGATTTTTTGTGCAACTGAGTGTATTATACAAGCCCAGTCTCTTTAGCTAGTTTATGGATTAATATATTGTACAAATCTAGAAAATTGGTTAGCACAATAATCAAGTTGAACATGTGTCAATGCAGCCTCTGTCTACTGTATTATACTATCACATCCTGAATCAAGTAAAAGAAAACATTGATGGAAAGACAACTAGATAAATATAGTCAAGTACAGTGATAACGGTGCTGTAATGACAATGAAATTATGAATTTGGACATAACAGTATCTTTTTCTGAGTATGCTGATATTGCTGCTCCTAAATCTAAAATCAAGTTTATGTGAAATGTAACCTATGGGTTTTTAAGACATGCTAGAAAGACGCAAGGTTGATTTCAATTAAGCATAGACATTGCCATTTGAAGTGCAGTGAAAAATTATATAAAATGAGAAAGACAGTTTAATGATTTCTCTGAGCACACTTTTATGTTATTCATTTTAAATGAGTTTCATGATTGATTAAAATTTAGGGATGTAGTGTGTACTTGAATAACCTCTGATTAATTCAAAGACAGAAGTAAAGGTTGGATCAACCAGAAGACAATGAGAATATTGGTGACAGCAAGGACATCTGGCAGATCTTTCCATTGTTATCCAAGGAGAAGTTATCATATCCATATAGATTGCAATAATTGTTTTACCATAAACAAAATCCTTGTTGTCGTACAAAACATGCATGTAAACTAGTGAGGGAAAAAGATTCATTAGATTTCATCAGATTGGCTTAATTAACATAAACTTTATTTAAAAACAAAGTAAAACTAAGAGTAAAGCATAAACCAGAAATACGTAGGCAGTGGGTTGTGGGAGAAAGTATAGAAAGAATCCTAGTGGATAGTAAGGTAGTGATGGAAACTGGCAAGGCCATCACGCATGTGGATGAGACTAGGACTGTTTGTTACTGTTTTTCTTACTGTAACTTACTGTTAAATCTATTTTTATAGATTGACCATTTTCAAATGATATTGCTAGTTTTTAGAAGAAATGGTGAGAGGGTTCAAATGCTTCCCCCCCCTCCCATCCATTGAGTTCTATCAATTCTTCTTTAGGGAATGTCATAGAAACTGACTGTTAGCCCTTTATCTTCTCCAATAATCTGACATCCTTGGGAAAACTATATGTTTTCAGGATTGCTTCCACATACAGTAGATTTTTTTTTGTCTCTTTCTTTCATTTCCCTACATGCCATTGCTGACTGAGTAGCAACTCTAAACAAATATATGGATGGGAAGACAGTTTGGAGAGGTGAAGGCATAAAATTGTTCTCTGGCATGTTTTTAAATTACAAGCAGATAATAATTTGACTGTTGTGACACCAAGATTTTATTTTGAAGCCCAGAAATAAGAAACTTATTTCTGTAGAACTATGTAGCCAACATAATGAGTTAAAAAAAAAAAAAATCCTCCCTGCAGTTTCATAACATTTATGGACATAAATAGTACAGAATTATCATTCTTTTAAAAATAATGTTAAAATATTGTTTAAATATGTTCTAACCTATTAGGTTCTCAAAAATTTATAGCATATGCATACGTTCACATACACACATGCATACACATCCTTAAGTTTAAGAGTACTGTTACTGAATTTTGGTAAAATTCTCCCATTT
The DNA here is from genome assembly GCA_030867105.1 of Liasis olivaceus. Lineage (NCBI taxonomy): Eukaryota > Metazoa > Chordata > Lepidosauria > Squamata > Pythonidae > Liasis > Liasis olivaceus. Next base: position 51,256,386 of record CM061348.1, read on the forward strand.
TCTACAATTGGTGATAAAGCTTATTTTTATTTTGTTTTGTTTGGAATGTATTATTCTCTACTGGAGACTAAACCAAGTTAACAGATCACTTATTTATTTTTCTGTAATTTAAAGGAGCCAGATATTCATTTAAACTGATGGATACCACTTTGCTGCAGCATATGTAAAGAACCACTTAGTCAACTATATTTTTTTTGTGGCTATAATGTGTATAAAACAGCTTAGTTGTAATAATCCAAGTGAAAATTTTGTAATTAATGCCATATTAAAAATAAAGGGAATATCACAAAATATTGGAAATACCAAATCCTTCACTTTCTTTCAAGATCGATGGATTAAAGGATGCTTTGCATTCTACACAAGAATGTTATTAACAAAAACTTTCCATGACAAAGAATGACCATTCCTGCTGCAACACAGAATTAGTTACTAAAAGGAATGATACCATCTTAATAGAGTTTATACCACAGCCTGTTCCAGAAATATGGTGCAAATCAATAGAAACTCATGACATGATGGCAGCAATCCCCGTGGAAACTATGTTTGCAACAGCAACCATCACAATGCAGAGGCAATTTTCTCCAACACTGATGAATGCAACAGACGCTTTATCCCTACATTTTGTTGAAATCCATATACACTTATTTTAATTTTCGTATGTAGAATGAATCTGCATTATATAATGCAATTGCACTGTAGGCCTGGTTCAGATAATTCCTTGAGGTTTCGCAAACCATGGTCTTATCTTGCTACTTCCCTTTTCCAGTGTGCCTTGATTTTGGCATAAAGATTCAGATTATTAATGTGTCTAGTTATATTTGAGACATTTTAGCTTAATGCTTATTTTTAATTATAAAAATAAGTCTGGATCATATCCATCCCTGACACTTTTCAGTGTCCCAAGACACTGAAATGCTTATCTAACTTCCCAAAAGTGTCAAATGTGTATGTCATCTTTTACCATGATGGCAAAAGATGACATGCACATTCTACAGAAAGTATGTAAGTCATATCACTGGCATAATCACGTCATCATTTCTCTGCCTTGTCTCCCTTGAAGGTCTAACTTCCACTCCACCTTCATTACATTACATTCATGCTGTAGTTGCACAATGGAAGCTACAAAGGTAGTAATTAGCCTTAATTTAGTTTTAATTTGGTTTCATTGTAATCTATTTTGTTTCATTTAAATCACTAATGTTTGTTTAGATTCCTTATCATATAAGGAAGTGATGTAATAGTGTAGAGAGGTTAGCTAACTTTAAATGAGGTACATTACTTGAACTTCTAATAATATAATCAGTAATACTCATTGCATTGATAACCTGATAGGGTTTCTGAACATTAAAAAAAAAAGAAAAAGAAACTCAGAGGTTATATTGTATTGAGTTGTATATCCTTCTGTTTGGACATTAAGATTCAAACATATTTCCTATTATAGAAATGATTATTAAAATACATATTTTTATCAGACTGAGTGGTAAGCATGATTCCTTATTTCAGATTCTTTTTTAGTTATGTTTTTGAGTTAAAGAACAGCATGGTTTAATATTAAGGACATCTTGTTTTTATATATGTTCTGTGAAATAAAAAGCTGTTAGAGATCACCTGGAATATTATACATTATGAATTTGGAATGATTATGCTTATGGAAGGGATAAAAAGTCTACTGACAACAGGAGGTGGAAAAGAGTTAATACTCTTAATGGCTACATCTATTTATAGACTTTGAGGCCATCTTCCTCCTTTCTTGCAGACAGCTTCTGTGTGTGTGTTGCTGAGTAGATTTTTTCCCAAATAAATCTGCTTAGGAGTACCTCCGGAGAGATTAATATCAACTAGATCACAATCAAAACTGACTTACAACTATGTTGTCCTCTTTGGGGCATCTATGTATTTTGAATGAGATGGTGGAGTGCTATAAATCAAAAGGGCAGTGGATCTGTTTTGAACTTATATATTTAGTTTACTGGTGAGATTGTTAGGAACAAATGATTTCCTTTCACTTGAGAGCAAGCTTGTGAGTCATAGCATCTGCAGTACATCTCTCCAAGGAAGCTAGTGTTGGATAAATTTACTGTAGCTGCAAAGCAGCTGAGCATACATATCCTCCTTTCTCTCCCTTCTAGCACAGACCATAGTTCCATGTTATTTTTATATGTGGTCTACATTCTGCAAAAAGTTTGTGTCATAATATTTTATTATGGATGGAGACAGCCAATCAAAACAAACTTCTAAATAGCATGTATAGAGCAAATCCATAAATAATGTAAAGGCTTTTAGCCTCTTTCCATGCATACCAGTACATGTAGTCCTTTCCATTTGTAACTACAATCCACTGCCTATATTGTGATAAAATGCACAGTGAATATCTGCCATCTTAATAGCATTAAAAAGTGCAGTTGGAATGACTGTGTATATTCTGGATCCTCTAATTTTCTAAAATAGAAAAATTAAAATTTTATTTTCTTTGCAATTTTGAATGCTAGTCTTCTAAGTAGAAAATTTCTAATATTCTATTGCCAATTCTGAATCACTGGGGAACAAACACACTGCTGAATGTAAAGCAAGATGTGGTTCCTTATTTATTTATCCATCTATTTACTTACTTACTTACTTACTTACTTATTTACATGATTATTGCTTTTTTATCCCATTTTACAGACAATAATTGTTCCCCAAAACAGCTCACATTATTTAAAATTGACAGACAGTTCCTATGCTCAGTCTCAGAACATAAATAAGGAGGGATGAGCAGAGAAGAGAATCAATTGTTCAAGATGGAGATACATGACAGTTATTAATATGCTGGCATCTTCATTTCAGAATCGTCTGGTTTTATCTCCCTGGAGTTTATTTTCTTTTATGTGTGAATGTTTTTATGCCACCTAAGTCATTTTGTCTTAAAGTAATTCACAAGCAGCAAAATGCAAATACTACCATAATATAATCATAAAATAAATTGTTAAATATATAACCATAATAATTTAATTATAACAGTCCCAATATCTACATCATAAAATATCATTGTGTATCATTAGATTCTTATCACATATCCAGGTACCTCTAAAACCTTGTTCCCGAACGCTCATTGGACAAGCCATATTTTCAGAAGTGTTCTGAATATTAGAAGCAAGGATGCAGATCTTACATGTGGTGGGAAGACATTCCATAGAAGGAGAGCTCCTACAGAAAATGCTTGCCTCTGAAACTGTTGCTACTCTTGCAAACACTCTCTGCGGGTACTCTGTGGGTAAATTATTTTTAGAATTTACTATCTGACAGGTAACCAGGCCCCAAACCACATAATTCTTCCAATAGAAGAGAATATATGTAGCTCAGAGTTGAACTTGGAGTCCTTGGTGTTCTCTGAGCTTGGTTGTTTTCTTGCAGATGTTTCATTACCTGACTAGGTAACATCTTCAGTGCTAGAAGGGAGTGGGGTTTGCTCTCTGTTTATATACAGTACCTTGCCATGTCAGTGTTGGTGGGGGGGTTGTTTTTTCCTTGGTAGTTCCTTGATTAGGCTGTTGTTTACTGCTTGATTGTTTGTCCGGTGTTAATCCTGGTGTTAATACCTGCTTATCTGGGAGTTGATTGCTGGCGAGGAGGTGTTCTGGTCTTTTTGTTTCCTTGCTATTGTCTCTTGAATAGAGTGTAAATGTTGTTTACGTCTGTGTGCCTGTTGATGGCTGCCTTGTCTGAATACCAAGTTTCCAGGAATTCCCTGGCATTTCTGGATTTAGCTTGGTCTAAGAGTCTGACAGTTTCCCAGTTGAAACTATGGTTAAGTCTGTCCATGTGTTGTAAGATTAAGGAGTTTTCATCATGTCTTCTGACTGCTAGTTCGTGTTCATGGATGTGCTCTGCTAGTCTTTTGCCTGTCTTACCTAGTGGCTGTAACAGTCCTTACACTGTATGTTGTAGATGACTCCTGTTTTTTCTTCTTGGGCTACTGGGTCTTTTAGTTTGCTTAAGATGTTTTGGAGGGCTTTAGTTGGTTTGTGTGCTATAGAGATGCCATGTGGTTGTAATAGTCTGTTGGTTATTTCTGAGACGTTCCTGATGAATGGCAGTGTGATCCTTTTCATAGCTTGTGTTGGATGTGTTGTAGTGGGTTGAGTGGTCAGGCACTTTTTGATAAAGTTGTGTGGGTATCCATTTTGTTGGAAGATGTTGTATAGGTGGTCTGTTTCCTTTTTCTGCTGTTCTGGCTTGCTGCAGTGCGTTTGTGCTCATCTGAATAATGTTCTTACACAGCTCCTCTTGTGGGAGGTGGGGGGTTACTTTGGTAATGGAGCACTTGGTTAGTGTGCGTTGTTTTCGATAGACTATTCTACTCTACTCTAACAATATCATTTTATTTATTTTAATTGAAGGAGATGCAATTCACTATTACTCTGCAGCCTAACTGTGCCACAAAAGCAACTCTTTGGATCAGGCAAGGATTATCTAATCCAGAATGCTATCTTCCTCTTCCAGCAGTACGTGGTAATCATGATTATTGCAAGCATCTGATTTGGGGTGCCTGTGAACAGTTGCATGATTATACAGCTCTTTCCTCAATCTACTGCCAATATAGGAAAAAGGCAAAACACTAATGTCTTTGTTAAAGTATATTGTCACATAAAGAGCTAAGTTTGGACTACAACTTTCTCCATCTCTGAAAAATAATATAATGTAATATAATGAAGTGAGGATCTTCATCCCTTGCTAGCAAGATAACTGTTTTTGTCTCATTATGTCATTAAAACCCAGTACATATGACAAGACACATTCTGGATTTTATCTTTTCAGGAGAAGGAGAATCTAAGGGTGGAGTATTTTACATATATATGATCTCATGGTCAGATCATTTCCTACTGAGATTTGAACTTTCAGTGATTCCTCCCACCCCAAAGCTTTATGAATTTATTAAAATTGTTTCCTCCAAGAGGCTAACAGAATCTGATGGATTTCAGAGGGCCCATAGGGATATTCCTGTTGATAGAACTGATTGTCAGGATTAGCCCAAGAAACTCCAGGAGACAGTACAGATTCAATTCAGCATGGTTTATTGGCTTCAGTCCTGTTACAGAATCTTCTCAGAGTGAAAGCAATTCCCAGAGTCACCCCACAAACATCCTGCATTCCTCAGGGAGGTGCCAGTCTCATTCTCTTATCTCTACCTCTTTGTTCTGGGGATAAGAGTACGCGCTTAACTCTTTCCGCTCTAGCTCTCACACTGATGCTGATATTGATATCCTGTCACTCTAAGGCAATGGGGAATTCTGGGAGTGGAAGTCCACACATCTTAGAGTTCCCAAGGTTGAGAAACTCTGCACTAAGGGATACAGAACTGTCCTGGGCAATTGACACCTCTGTATTTAAGTGCTCTTTTCCTCTTTCCAGAGTTCATACAGCTTCTATGTATTTATCCAAGTTGAAGACAATAAAACTACGTGGTGGTATGGCTAGAATACAAGTGAAAGAAAACTGATTGAGGTTCTAATACATAATAAAACCTATATATCTCTTAGAGCCTATTGCAGTCTAGCCTAACGAAAGAGGGAAAGAGTTGATTGTACCACCAGTGGGATGTTAAATGTTCAAAATTACGTTAACTTAGATTCCACATAGTGATCTCACTGATTGGATGAATGTTGACTGTTGATCTCTGAAGACATGGACAAAGTGCTTGATTGTCCAGCCAGTCTAGGAGATTGAGAGATGGATGGTAAATCAGGCAAAATTTAAGGTCATAGTTCTGTCCAGTTAAATGGTATTTGTTCTGATTTTTTCATTCATTCATTCATTCATTTATTTGATTGATTGATTTATATAGCCACCCCTCTTATACAAGTGACTCTGGACAGTGTACAGGGATTAAAAAAATATACACACCCACCCTACAACATATAACTTCAGGTATCCAAAGATAATAACCCACTCACAGGGGAAAAAAGCACATTATCAATAACAGAACTTATCTAGCCACCTGACCCAAATGCCAGGGAACCAGCCAGGTCTTCAGTGCCTTATCAAAGGCTAATAGGGTTGGGGCCATTCAAATCTCTGGGGGGATGCTGTTCCATAAAGCAGGCATTGCCATTGAGAAGGCACAACTCTGGGGTCCAATAACATGACAGTGTTTAATAGAAGGGACCCAGAGCATGCCTTCTCTACTAGATCTGGTGGGGTGAGCAAAAACAATGGGAGAAATGTGGTCCCTCAATAGTCTGGCCCTATCCCATGCAGGGCTTCATGAAGCCTATTGAGAGTCAGTGCAACTCTCAGAGCAGCAGTGTTATATGGGAGCTATAATCTTGCTAAAAGATTATGTTGCATCCATTATCACCAGAAGAATAAATACATTCATTTTATTATATTGGGGACCCAACCAGGTTGCTTTTAACAAGTGAAAGGTTGTGATATAAATATATCTTAAATGTATATTGATTTGGGAATATTTCAATTGCCAGTTTGAATAGTTGAGGTAATGTCGAGATTTTATTCCATAAGCTTCACAAAAGACCTAACTTCATGTATGAGAGGAAACAATTTTATACTTAAAACATACACTTTTTATAAGGATTTTAGTTTCTTATGTTGGGAAGATAAATTACTTTCTAAACCCCAAAATAAACTTAAAAAGGCAGAAATATTTTTAACCATTTGCATAATCTTTTTGAAATAGAGAGACCGTCTTCTTCCAGTTGTTTCTACCTGTCCAATCTGCTCCGGCAGGATGGGCATGCTCTGGGTCCCATCAGCCAAGGAATTTTGGCTTGTGGGTATCAGGAGACATGCCTTTTCTGTTGTAGCACCTGCCCTCTGGAACATCCTCCCTCCTGAGATTAGGATGGCCCCGACCGTGTTGGCCTTTTGGAAGGCCTTGAAGACCTGGCTGTGTGCCCAGGCCTGGGGCCCTGAGTGTGTGAAGGGCCCCGTTTCCTGGTTATGTTGGTACCAACCGATTATAATATCTCTTGGCTGCTGTTTGTATTTAATTTCTTTTTTGTAGTGTGTTTTAATTGTTTGTTTTTATGATTGCTCGCCGCCCAGAGTCACTGGTTTGAAATGGGCGGCTATACAAATTGAATAAATAAAAGTAAATAAATAAATAATTTCAACCCTAAATGGAATAAACTTGTGCAAAACTAGACTTGACCAGACCAGGCCTTAAATGTTTGAACTAAAAATGCAGCATGGTAGTTTAACTCCTAACAGCAATGCTACACGATACCATTGTACAAAATGTATATCTGCACATCTCAGATTTTCTTGAGATTTCTGCTAGGAACCTCCTCAATTTATTTATTTATTTATTTATTGGTAATGGCACTGGGGTCAAACATATGTGTGCAGGGCTTACAGGAGTTTGAGAAGTTTTAGAATCTTGTTGAGGATTAGAATCTGGATGTTGAGCTCAAATGCTTCAGCTGTGTCAGGTGTGGCAGACTGGAGCCTTGATACCTAGCTCTGAACTCCAGTGAAATGCAAGGCCTCCAAGGTAGCTGCTGAGAGGATTAGGGAGACAGAGCTGTCCAGTGGTCTGGAGGACGTTACGGGCTAGCTACACTAGGGATTTGCCAAGATGCCTGAAGTTGCAGTGGAGAAACCAAAATAATAGCAGAGCCCAGATCTGATTAAGTTTTGCAGTCGTGCCACATATCATCTGTTTAGTAGTACCTGACTTTACTTCTGAGGTGCTACCACTCAGCTGCTAAAGATCTTTCAACAATATGGCGGCGGCAGCAATCTTGGTGCCATTTGTATAGATGGCAGCAGTGACAATAGTATCCAGGCTTGTGTCTTAGACAGACTTTTAAGCTATGGAACAAAGTGCGCAGCCACAGAAGGTCTGACTTCTACTTATTGGTGGATACTGAAGTTTGGGATGAATATGGAGTAGTAGCAGGAGTTGAGTGGGCTGGTGATCTTGAGAGAGAACCAACCTGTATCCATTAGTTGCCATCTTATCAATTTCATCTGTCATTTTGGACCTCTATCAAGACCAGACTTAAGTCTCTCCTACTTTCATTATTTAAATAGTTGTTGTCTTGAAAGGCATTGGACTTTTTTGCTCTGGACCAGAAGGTTTTTTGGTGGGAATTGTTGGTGAGTGGGTGTTAACTGGGGTGGCCCTAGTTTACTTTTCCTTGGGTGAAACAGAGGCATAGGGGTCCAACCCAGATCACCTTATAAGAGAGCTTAGTTCTTCCCTTCCCCACTGTGAGACTGGAGTAGTTAATAGGTGGAGTGGAGTGGAGTAGGGTGGGGTGGTGGAGTGTGACATAGGTTGGATTTGATTAGGGGTTTGGAGAGGTTGGTATTGCTAACTAAGGGGATGCTGAGCGCTAGTCAGAAGCATCCCCAAACTGGCACCAGCTGCCAAGTGGTTTGGCAGGTTTAAGTGGTCAGATGGGGCCTTTAGTCTGGAAGCAGGAGGTTGTAGTGATTGGGGGAGAGAGGGCAGTCAAAGTTATTCTGATAGTGACTGATGGAGAGAAATATGGTAAAGGTCACAGGGTGGGCCATCCCATGGAAGGCAACCTTTGTGTTTATTACTGATACCACCTTCCAGCTCCCTGTTCTCTACCCCAAGGCTTGGTAATCAGGGCTCCATTGTCCTGGCTTTCAGCTTCTTCTACTTAATGCACAGTCAGCTATCTCATCCATGATGTAATTGTGGATGAGAGGGCTTACTTTCCTTGCATTGCTGAAAGCTGGTTGGGCATGAAGGGGAGTTTCCCCCCTTAGAGATGTGTCCTGCCAAGCTTTGTGTGTGGCACCAGATGTTAACCCGAGGACAGGATAGGAGTATAGCCATTATCATCTGAGAAATTCTGATGACTTCTAGAGTCACTATTCCAGAGATATCCAGTTGTGAGGCCCTATTTAAGCTGCAGGGCTCAGAGGGGATTATTGCTTGTGTACCAGCGTCCCTGATACACAGCAGCCTCCCTATCTGAACTCCTTATAGTTCTGGGGGATCTTAACCTGCCATCCCTGAATGCAGACACTATGGCAACCATGGACCTGACCCAAAGTTTCTCTGGCCCACCTCAATAAGGGGAGAAGGCACATTAGACCTGTTTTTTTTATGTTGGGGCAGTAGCAGTGTGATCTGAACTTGGGGGAATATTACCATCATTTCCTTGTCATGGACAGATCACTCCCTGTTGATGGAGTTCTCTGAGGCTGCACCCCATTGTAGGACCTATTCAGTTGTCCCCCCTAGATCCCTGGCATCTGATGGACCATATTACATTCCAGAGTGACTTTGGGCCAGTCACTCTCTCTCAGCCCAACCCACCTCACAGAGTTGTTGTGGGGAAAATAGGAGGCAAGAGATTAGGTATGTTCGCCATCTTGAGTTGAAGATACATGGATGGATGGATGGATGGATGGATGGATGGATGGAAGGAAGGAAGGAAGGAAGGAAGGAAGGAAGGAAGGAGAAAGAAAGAAAGAAAGAAAGAAAGAAAGAAAGAAAGAAAGGAAAGAGAGAGAGAGAGAGAGAGAGAGAGAGAGAGAGAAAGAAAGAAAGAAAGAAAGAAAGAAAGAAAGAAAGAAAGAAAGAAAGAAAGAAAGAAAGAAAGAAAGAAAGAAAGAAGCTACCTGTATTGAAACAGGTAGTTATCTGGCTTCTCTTTAAGAAGCCATTGCTGGACCTAGTGGAACTGGACAATTTTCATTCAGTCTCCAACATTTCCTTTTTTAGGGAAGATTGTTGAGAAGGTGATCCAGAGCGCCCTGGAGGAGGCAGATTGTCTGGACCCTTTTCAGTTGGGATTCAAGTCTGGATATAACATTGAGATGGCATTTATCATACATGCTGATGACCTCTGGTGGGTTCAGGATGGCAGTAGTGCATCCATTGTGGCCTGCCTGGATCTCTCAGCAGCTTTCAAAATCATCACTCCTGGTATCCTTCTGGACCAGCACAGAGAATTGGGAGTGGGAGGCATGATATTGCAGTGGTTCTTCTCCTTTCTTTGCGTCTGGTTCCAGTCAGTATTGATAGAGGGGAAGAGATTGAGCCTGAGACCCCTGCTTTCTCAGTTTCCTCAGGGCTCTACCCTCTCCCTGCTTCATGAAGCCGCTGGGTGAGATCATCCATCAACATAGGGTGAGTTATCAGTATGCTGATGATATCCAACGATACATCTCTACCCCAGATCAACCAAGTGATGCCACCAAAGTTCTCTCCTAGTGCCTGGAGACTGTGGGAGTTTGGATGTGGAACATCAGCCTTCAGCTCAACCCCGGAAAGACTGAGTGGCTGTAGGTTTTGAGCCTTCCCCATCAAGAAATTACCCGCAATCCAGAGATATCCTTGACTCTGAATCAATAGAGCTGGTGTGCAGTGTGGGGGGGTCTACCTGGACTTACAGCTCCTGCTCAAAGAGCAGATGGCAGTCATGGCTAGGAGGGTTCGTCTTGTGTGCCAATTGCACCCATTTCTGGAGCCCTGCTTATGGTGGTTCATGCCTTAGTCAGTGGAAACCTAGACATGCACCTAGAACACATGTCTTTATCAAAATAGCAAGAAAATATTTCCTTTGTTCTTTGTTCCAGTGGCCAAAGTTACTCTTTGAAATTGTCAGCTTGTCACTTTCACCACACAACAATGATACTCTGCTTATCAAAGTTTTCCTATATATTAAATATAAATTATTCCAGGAAAGAAAATGAAAGATGGCTGACAAAGTATGTAGCTTATGTTAATTTTTGTATGCATCAGAAAAATAAAAAAGACAGGTAGGGAATTTAACTTTATTAGGATCAGCAAAATTGTCATAACACAATGGGTAAAGTTTTGAATTCTTCAGTACTTTAAACAACTAGATGTACAAGAAGGGAGGGATGTACAATAGGTATAATGGGGGCGGGGGGGACCAAAAGTCTGCAGTTGTCAGCTGTCTTGCATATGTACTTGCTGCTCCTCTTGTGTGAGATTTGCAGTAATCAGTTAGAGTAGTAGTAGAGTAGAATGGAGCAGGAAACTCCTTGGATCTCTTGGGTAGAAAAGAGTTACATTTGAGATAGACTGGAATGGAAAGCCTAGAGTTTGCCACTACAGATTCTATAGCTTCAATTTGCAACAGCAACAGTTCAGAATGAGCAGAATATTGAATATGTGTAAGAGAGTTTATAAAGTAATTGTTTAGGGTCTTGAAAATGGTCATATTTTCATGAGTATGATTGAGATTATTGTTCTCTTTACAAAATAATTTACATGACCAGTGGTAATAGAAAGAACCTCACAAATATTCACACAGTGTCCTGACGTTCCTCCAACTATAAAGCTTTGTTTATCAGAAAAACAAAACAAGGATTACAACATAAAGGCTTTCTTGTTCTGAAAGTGCCTTGAATTTGTCTCTTTGTTTCTCAATACCACAATATTACAAATACTTATCTTTGTTCCTACTATCCATAAGAATCTGGATGAGTTTTCCATTTCACTTTGCATGAAAAGTGTTCCATGAAATCCACAGGCAGCAAGAACAGAAGAATCTCTTTCATTAGATTTCTAACCATACATGATGGTGGTACAGGCAGAATGGTTCTTGAAAGCTTAATGAGTATTTAGCAGAAAAGCAAAGATGGCTACTGTTATATACTGTGGATGTATAATGAGTAAAAATAATGGTTAAAATGCATACATACCTTTCACTATTTTAGCCTGGTAAAATCAATGAATTACCATACAGGGTTTAACTCTAGTTTATCTCTTTCTTTTCATTTAAGCTTTTCCATTTGAGTGGCTTTTCAATAACAGACTGTCCTTACTGACTGATATAACGTTATATAGTAGTGGGAGTTAGATAGTCATTCCTTCATATCCAGCATTGGAATATTATTTATACTTTTTCTGGCACTCAGAATTTCATTATATTAGGTAAAGGTGTTGGGGTGTTTATACAACTTGCCACTACATGAATTAATTGTGTTTCCTACTCCTAAACACTTGTGGTTCTAGCAAATAATGTTCTGAAGCCTTAGAGATAGATGTTTTTAAAACCCATAAAAGTTACCTCCTTAGTAATCTGTACCAAGGATCTGTTACTTTCCAAACAGAGCTGAACAATCTTTCCTAGTTAGTGAATAATGTAAATACCGAAGAAGGCAGTAATTTGAGACCTCAGACGGGAAAACTGGCTTCCCTCTGTGAGTTGCAGAGTTTAAGCCAGCGGACGTTAGGGAATCATTGTAAGATCATGAATCAGAGCTTGGCTGCCTCCTGAAACTTGGCTAACTTTTGCTCTGTGACTGCTAAATGTGCTACTTTATTAGGTTCTTCAGAAGGAGTGTGCTTTTTGCAACACTTCTGAGGTGGTCATGACGGGAGATGGCAATGCAATGTGGAATCTAATGTGGAAATACTGCATTTCAGTCAGGACAATCAGGTACCGTTTGAAATTTACAGCCAGTCCTGTGGGCTCAGGGTGTTTGTCTAGGGCAATGTTCCATTCTGTTGGCTTTTTGTACAGTACAGCAAATGCTGACTGAAAATTAGTATTATTCTCCTTCAGTTGTGCTGGATGTCAAACTGTGTTTTAACCCTAAATGTGTAACTCCTTTGAATGATAACACTTATAATACATGTGACATATATTCCACCATTAATATTTTTTTTGTTTACAGGCACTGCAAGTGAACTTTGTAGGATACAAGTAAAACCACAAGAATAACTTAATCTATTCCTTTTGGTAGTATTGTCAGAGTCTTACCTGATGTTCTATATGTTTAAAAAGGCCATCTGTTTCAGTACAGCACATTACGGCTGCTGTGCAACAGTCTGTTCTTTGGACCTTTCTTGTTTGTTATACTGAATGTTTTTCCAAGCTCTGATACTGTAACTTTGAAAGAAGCTGATGTGGTGAAGCATACCATTAAGCAAGTACTTGCAATGGCTTGGGAGTTTCTTCCTTATTTATTTCACGCTATGATTTCTTTAATATGTGGCGTATGTTTTGAATGGGATTTTTGTAGCTAAGCACTCTCAAGGAAATATGATCTAAATAATCACTATATTTCACACTATGCAATTATTAACTGTGCTAAAGAAATAGTCTAGTCTGGATATTTGCATGACTTTTCACATTTAAACAAACAAAAGAGGCTAAGCATTCACCTTAGGACTTCACTTTCAGTCCTGGGGGTGAGGGGAAACTGTTGTAGCTGTAGATCCCAAGGGGTCCAAAGGGCGAAGGATTACACCGCCCAGAGTTGCTTTGTGTGAGGTGGGCGGCTATATAAGTGTGATGTATAAATAAATAAATGGATTGCTTGAGTTTTCCATAAATGTAACGAATAGTTTGGGGTCAGGTTTAGGGCCACTACTGGAGTGGCTATCTGATGTTAACAAAATTTATACAGAAATAGTTTCCATTATCTTATTAAGAATATTAACCCTGACCTTAAAGACATTAAAAAAATAACTTTAAATATATGCACAAAAAATAAACAGTAAGGCAGAAGTAGTGTGTCATATACAAATAAGTAAAAGCACTGCAAATTTAGAGCATGGAAAGGGGATTGGTATTTGTTTATATAGCTGACAAATAATTACTTCTATCTTTGCTACAGAAAAGAAATACTTTAAGCATGAGGACTAAACTTAGATTTACTGTGTTTTCAAGTAAGGTCATGTGTTAGCGTGCCCCAATTACTGCATTTTAAACTAATAATCTTAATACAGTCCTTTGGATGTTTGGAATAAAGTGTTAGTGTGAGATGTTAGTTAGAAATCATGCATCTTCTGTGAAACAGCACTGAAATTAGCTTTTGCTTATACAAATGCATTCACAATTTCCCCTTTTGATAAGAATCACAGTCTCTTAAAGCAGCTTACCAGTCAAATTTGTTAATTCTCTTCTTTTCTGTGTACACACACACACACACACACACACACACACTTGAAAGATAAGATAAACTACAGATGGGCTACCAGTAGGCTGCACATGGTATCTAACTCCCTTTCTTTCTCCCACCTTCAGAAATCTCAGTCCTGCCCATTTGTATGACATCAATATATTCATTACCTAGCCTACTGCAGCCCTGAACTGCCCACCCACATTACCCAACCCAGGGGTAAGCTCTTTGCACATTGGTCTTTCGTTTCTTTCTTTCTAATGTGCATGCTTTCCATCAAAAGCTTTGAAATCTTGTTTTTAGATCTAATCAAAACAAAGAAATGAGCTAGTATAGTCAGTTTAGTACTAGAGACAGACGTCCCTTTCTGGCTGGGTCCAGGTCAAGAGATTTCAAAAAGGTTGAGTATTTAAATCATTTCAAAAGGTCATAACTGCCAGATTACAATATTTCAGAAAAGGATACAACTGGGAAATGAACTGTCCGCTGCTGTGGCCACTTTAATTTTCAGCAACATTTTTCTGTCTAGAAGGATTCCCAAACTTTCATCAAGCAGAGATATTATCAATTATAGGAACAAGTATACAATTATAAAAATGAAGTTCCTTCATCTCTAGTATGTAAAAGAATCCCATTTTTGTCATCTGACATGTAGTGTTTCTATTAGAACTGGATTATTTTAGTCATTTAAAAAGTTAGACTAAAATATTGATATACTCCTTTGCCCAGCCATACTATTCCAGATCTTGGCCTGCAGGGTCTCCTTGCTTTATTTAACTTACTTTATCCTACTGATTCTTTCAACTATATTGGAGTTCTTCATGCTTCTCAAGAAGCACCAGATCTTGATCAAATTAATTAATCCATGTACTTGCTGAATTTCAGTCAACACTTCTGTTTACCTATGTATCATATGCTTGCCAACTGACATTCCATTGTTCCTTCCACTGATAAGGAGAATGTATTGAAAAATCCCTTTCACCTATTATTGCAACAAAATAATCAAAATATTGTCTTAAATTATTTGCTTACACTAGAGTAGCTAATGATAAAGTCTCTAGGGACGCTCAGTGTGTTTGCCTGGGCTTTTTAAAATGTCAAAAGAACTAGTGGGCCTCCAAAGTTTGTCAGATGGAATGGATTTAGTATCCAGAGGTATGCATTTCATTCTTAGGATTATGATTCTTAAAGTTACTGTTGTGCACAAAATAATACTATTTTGGACTATTGCAATGCACTCTATATGGGGCTGCCCTTGAAGAGCATTCGGAAGCTTCAGCTGGTACAGAATGCAGCTGCCTGGGTTGTAAATAGTGTTGGCTACTTGGCACATGTGACACCATTGCTTTGGGAGCTACACTGGTTCCCGGTGTGTTTCTGGGTGCAATTCAAGGTGCTGGTTGTCATCTATAAAGCCCTTCATGGCTTGGGACTGGGTTACCTTAGGGACTGTCTTTTCCCAGTTATTTCTACCCATCCAATCCGGTCCAGCAGGTTGGGCATGCTCCAGGACCTGTCAGCCAAGGAATGTCGGCTGGCGGGGACCAGGAGATGTGTCTTTTCTGCTGTGGCACCTGCCCTCTGGAACATCCTCCTTCCTGAGATTAGGATGGCCCCAACCCTTTTGGCTTTTTGGAAGGCCTTGAAGACATGGCTTTGTGCCTGGGCCTGGAGCCCCAATGCGTGAAGGGCCCCATTTCATGGTTGTGTTGACCTCAACAGTTTTTTAAGATCTTTTAGCTGCATATATATTATATTTATTTTTTGTACTGTTTTTAATGTTGATTGTTTTTATTGTTGTTAGACGCCCAGGGTCACTGGTCTGAGATGGGCAGCTATATAAATTGAATAAATAAATAAAATAAATAAATACATGATGTATATAAATGGCATCCAGGACTACATTAAGTACTGCAAATTTAAAAAATCAAATTCTTCACAGCACTTCTGTTGCATATCCTAGTGGTGCTGGGCATTTCAGATTTACAGAATCATGCAAGTACAAAAACAGAGTAATAAACACCGCCAGGGAAGGGATAAAATCAATTAGATGAAGTCGTTTGTTCCCAAGGTTTGGTTTAGTGGTTGGAAAAGTAGACTGGAACTTTCTTAGTCAGCATATTCACTACCCACAGGGAATAAATTGCAGGGTTTACAAGAGAGTAATGCATAGCTTTATGCTTGCATCTTAAAGTTCAATTTTCAAGGAATGAAAGAAAAGATTTGATGGTTTGCTTTCAAAGCTTCACACATCTGGAAGAAGTAAAACATTGTTCTTTCATTGTGAGATGTCATGGTACTTTTGTCATGTACAGACTTTTTCCATCTTGTTTCAATGATCTTCCTTCCTATTAGTTATGCTGCATTTCTGTTGCAAACAATATACCAGCAGCTTTCTAAATAGCACTGGATTCAAATTGTGTCAGAAAGAAGTCAAAATACATAATTTGTAGATCTCCATTGGAGGAGAACGAGGGAGGGAGGGAGGGAGGAAAGGCTCTGGCAACTTTTACTGAAGAAACTGACTAGTTCCACAGGGTTGAATTGTATTGATTGATTACATTTATATAGCTGCCTATCTCACAAAAAGCGACTCTGAGTGGCACACAGCAATCAAATAAAACAACGAATACATGAAAAACAATCATTATAAACATATAAAAAGTCATTATTAAAAATAAAAAATATTATCCAAAATTTAAAATATACAAACCACACAGAGAGAGTAAAGATATCAACCACAGTGGAGGCATATAAGAATGTCTCCAGTTCCCTGACATAATTAGGACTTGAGGGACTTCCGGATGGAGCTAACCTAACTTATGTCCCATAAGGCAGGTGCCATGGCAGAGAAGGCCCGCCTCCTGGGACCCACCAAATGAAAGTCCCTGGCAGCTGGTACCAGCAACATGCCCTCTCTGCCAGAAATAATGGGATGGGCTGATGTAATCAGGGAGAGGCAGTCCCTCAGATAACCCAGTCCCATGCTATGAAGGGCTTTAAAGGTCAAAACCAGCACCTTGAATTGAACCCAGGAGCAGACTGGCAGCCAGTGCAGCTCGTGGAGCAGAGGTGTAATTTATGCTCTTCTATGAGCACACATAACTGCCTGCGCCACTGCATTCTGCACCAGTTGACATTTCCGGATACTCTTCAAGGGCAGCCCCATGTACAGCGCATTACAGTAGTCTAATCTGGAGGTGACTAGAGTATGAGTGACTGTGAGCAGAGCCTCCTGATCCAGGAAGGGGCACAACTGGCACACAATGTGAAGCTGTGCAAAGGCCCCCCCAGCCAGGACTGCTACCTGCCTTTCGAACAGGAGTTGTGAGTCTAGGAGAACTCCCAGATTGCACACTGGGTCTCTCTGGGGCAGTGTCATCCCATCCAACATCAAAGGTGGCATAGTCCTAGAACCAGTAGGCCCCCAAACCCAAAGCAACTCAATCTTGCCAGAGTTTAGCTGAAACCTGTTGTTACCCATCCAGACCATCACAGCCTCCAGACATCGGGACAAGATGTTCACGGCATCACTTAATTCACCAGGGTCAGAAATGTATAGTTGGGTATCATCAATGTACTGATGATACCCTACCCCATGGTGACAGATGAGCTCACTCAGTGGCCTTGTGTAGATATTAAATAGGAGAGGGGAGAGCACCGAACCCTGTGGCATCCACATAGTAGGGCTGAAGGCAAGACCTCTCCTCCTCAATCACCACCAACTGGAATTGACCCTGGAGAAAGGAGGCAAACTGGCACAACACCATGCTGCCCACCACCAATCCTCTGAGCCAATGCAGAAGGATACCATGGCCAATGCTTTCGAAAGCCGCAGAGAGGTCAAGTAGGGCAAGAATGGATGCACAACCCCCATTCCCCCCATGCCGGAGATGCTGGGTCTGAATCCTGACTGAAATGGATCCAGATAATCCACTTCATCCAAGGCCCTCTGAAGCTGTTGCACAATCACCTTCTCAACCACCTTCCCCCAAAAGGGGCGGTTAGATACTGGACGAAAATTGTCCAGTATGGTGTGGTCCAGTGATGGCTTCTTGAGGAGGGGGCGAACCAAGGCCTCTTTAAGAGCTAAAGGAATAACCTTCTCGAGAATTAACCACCGCTAGAACCCACTCACACAACACCCCCCAGGCTGCTTTCACAAGCCAGGAGGGGCATGGATCTAAAGAGCAGGTGGCTGACCTCACAGTCCTAAGGTCTCTGTCCACTTCCTCAGGTCCAACAGGTTCAAACTGTTCCCAAATAACT
This sequence comes from Liasis olivaceus, assembly GCA_030867105.1. Lineage (NCBI taxonomy): Eukaryota > Metazoa > Chordata > Lepidosauria > Squamata > Pythonidae > Liasis > Liasis olivaceus. The sequence continues at coordinate 51,274,521 of CM061348.1, forward strand.
GGGCAAGACTCCACCCTAGGCACTTCCTCCAGACCTACAACAAGGCCAGTGTCCAACTGTGAGCGAATCTGAGCAATTTTGTCCCAGAGATGCTGAGCAAATTCCTCCACACATCCCTGCAAAAGGTTCCCTGGGCCCCCTTTACGCAAGAGGGCTCGTGTCACCTGAAACAGGGCTGTAGGATGGCAATCTGTGGATTCAATAAGGGTGGAGAAGTACTGCAGCTTTGCTGCCCTTACCACCACAAGGTAGGCTTTAATATGGCTCTAACCCATTTTTGGTCAAGTTTGTCATGTTTTAATGTAAAGTGGAATGAAATAATCCCATACTGAGTTCTGTATTGCTCTTTAGTATGTGCCAAATATATCTCTAGGATACCTGTGTTTTTATAACCAAGTACAAAAGCAGAAAAACATAGAGGCTGTGTTCATATGATCTGCTTAACTCAGTCAATAAAACCAGTGTTAGCACTTGTGTTAAAAGGAGTTGTAGCACAAAACAGCCCAATGGCATTTGGAGCTAAACTAATTTTCCCTGATCCTGTGTGCTATGCAAAAGGAACAGAAAGATTAAGAGAACGCTAACCTCTTATCCAGCAGCCAAAATAGCCACAATCCTATAGTTGCCCTGCAGGCCTTCGAGAGTTTTAAAAAAAAGTGAGGCCACAACCTCAGGAAGGCTTTCCTCTCCCAGAGATAAACTAAAGCATTTTATGTCCTATTGAGTGGTGGTCTTTGAACCAGATGCCAGGAAATACAAATGGTTGCAAGAAACTGAAGGCCAGATTTGTGACACATAGGAAGTCCTGTGCCCCTAAACTAGTCTGCTGTTGCCATGTATGGTAGCAGACAGTCAGCCATAATGAATGTTACCAACCAAATTGGCATTTGTCTATGTACAGTGTAGAAGGCTACCATGTTGTTTTTTGTCTCAGGCAGAAAAACCTTTTGTTCTAACGTTGATGGTCTGATTAAGCATATTTTAACTCTCTTATTGCAACAGTGATATTTGAAGTATTTATTTCTGGACCATGCTCAAATCTGATTGAACTCAAAATGATATGCCAACATATGTATGTTTAACTCAACTTGATTCCTGGTTTTTCTGTGGTTTTCTCAAACTTTTTAATGGATTCCAACGGCCTTTAATCTTAAACTATGCTGAAGATCCACACTTTCGTGCAACCGAAACTGGCATTATACTGTGTAACACTAGATGTTAGAAACCTAATCTAGCTGGAGAAGTTACCAAAACAGTTTTATTATTTATTTGCACAGTGGTTTCACAAAATGTTTCTTAATGTAGAAGCAAAAGTACCAAGAGACTGGTAAAACAGTACTGAGACAAGAGAGTTATTTTAACAATATTTTGTGATGTTCTCTATGTATCAAACTTTTGCTTGTTTTATTGTTTTTCCTCCTCTTTTGTACTTCCAGAATACAAGGGTCAGTATTTGTGCTGACACAAGACTGTTATAATTTTGAGCTATTACTTAATGAAACCAAACTGCACATATTGTATGACTGGTATTGGTAACAATTAATGATGCTAAAGTTGCTGTGATTCAATGAAGAATAGGAGAATGTATGCAGATTTAGTGTGTTAGACATCTTGATGAAGTGGCATTCTTAAGAAAACTGGCTTTTGAATAGTGGGTAAGTACGGGAGTACCTCACTTACAATATTTTATATAGTAAAATGACAAGGATGTTTTCTAAATCAAAAAATTTACATTCAGTATGTTTTTAATAATAAATAATGGCAATGTTTTAATAGATAATTGTAATCCAATGTATTATTGTTTATATCTGGAACAGAATTGTGATACCAACCTCTATTTTTGTCTTAATACCAAAGCAAACTGAGATTTTTATCAGATATATGTTTTACAGTATTTAAATATATAAAGTTCAGCCTATGGGGAAAAAATCTGGCAAATATTTGCTACTCATTATATTGCATAATAATCTTTATTCCCTTAAAATGGCTTCCTTTTTACAAACTTTAGATGTAAATGTTGTATGTGTCTCCCTCTTGACATTCCTAATAGGAATGTTTCATTATGCTTTCTGAAAATGTATGTGCCATGGATTATTGAATCAAAATAGGTTTGAATTAATTGCAGTATGGTCTAATCCTTTAAAAATTATTGCATGGTGATGTACCTTTAAATAATTTATTTTATCCTGTCATATTGTGCCATTAATTTATACTTTTATACCATTAACAACAGCTTTATCATCTAAAAAAGGCTCTACTTTTTTTTTAAGGAAGTTTAGTGATAATTAATGAAGTATTAATTCTTTCAGGTACTCAGTAAATACTTTGATATGTAATTGGAAGTGAATTAGGAGATAGTGTATGAGAAGCAAATTGTATTCCCAAATCTAGAATTCACACTGACTAAGCTATCTTGATGTCCTGAATTTATATATGTAGAGTATATTTATCTGTTTAAACTAAAATTTAGTTGAATTATTGTATTCCTTTTGCATGTTATCCAAAGATCTCCAGATTCTCCCTTGCTAAGAGACTTTCATGCTCAAGTTTTAAATTATGTACTACTTTTTTTAGTACATGTACTTCAATATACAGAGTAATTTTCATATCTAAAATTAGTTTGGCAATATGTAGGCAATATGTAGGCACTCATGTTTATGAACATGAGTCTGATAGTTATAGGGTTATAAAGTTAATATGGCAACATACCAGTATGCTATGATTGTTCTTCATTTTAGACTTTAAGTATCATTAACTTTAGCATTCCTTGGACCACATATATGTATGTGTGATTATATTAACACATATAAGTTAAAAAAATAAGGAAGTTTATCGGCACAATTAATCTTTCTTAAAGGACACATCTTATCACTTGAAGTTCAAACAGCATTTAGAATGTTCTTAAGTCAAGTTGTGTTATTTCCTAACATTAATAAATTACAAATAATTTTCCTCATGATATTAGAATGTACAAAGATTTGGACAAATAATGCTTATCTTTCCAGTGAATTTCATATCAGGGAATTTTCTGGTGGCAGGCATTTTGAATCAATGCATTTCATTTCTTGGAAAGACTTGTACAATTCAGTTCTAAATTCACCTTATTTTTGTGACATTCTGGATTGTGTGTACAGCTCTTGAAAATGAAAATGAGCAAAACATATGACACAATCTCAAGGATAGCTTAAGGTTTGTTTGTTTTTTTCCTTTTTAGTATGGTTTTCTCTCTCTTTGAAGCACAGATTTTGCTAATTAAACAATTTGGACAACACACACAGTCTAGCCATGGGTCAGGTAAAAAGTTCAAATCACAGATGGTCTCTATCTGCATATAACCTATCTACCAGATGAGTCCCCATCATTATGTATTTTTTCCCAGTGTTAAGCCAATTTGTTACAGTGTTGGTCAAATATTTATGAGTCTTAAAGCTGTCACTTGGATAAATTCAGCCATGCTGAATAGTACTTTGATAGATTTTCATGTATATGTGAAACTGAATGAGAGAAAAATTCTAGCATTCCCTAAAAGTCTGAGGGTGTTTGAAAGACCATATTAATAAATAAGCATTCATAGTACAAAGCCTAGTCAATGTATTGCTATAACACTATGAAAAATCAGCTAAATTGAATCAAAGCCAAACTAATTATTTCATTTATAACATTTATTAAAATAGGGATAAGAGTATATGTTGTGTGTAGAATCAACTGCATGCATGAGAGGTGTAAAGCTATTCCCAATTTATTTCACTGCTATACACAATTACTTCCCATAGCTTTCTTCCAATCAGCTGTGAGAAGAAAGTAAGTCTGGGGAGAAAAATGTGATGAGGGCACATCATGCAAGGTTTAGTCTTTCCACATTTTAATGAAAAATACAGTTATTTTAGACTTGTGCTCCTGTAATATGTTTAACATTAGTGATTGAAGGTCATTATAGCTGAATGTATTTAATATAATACTAATTATATTTGGTAAAAACCCAGTTGATACAAACAGTAATTAGCATTAATTCAGATATATGTCTTACTCGAAAGCACCATGCACAAAAAAGTACTCAGTGTTGTAAAATAGTAAAATGTATTTAGTTTTCTGACACGTTCTATAATGTCATCAATAAGAAGCATCTTTAAAATAAACCTCAATTGAAATGAAAAGATGCTTAGGAATTGGGTGAAACTGAAATTTAATTCTGCTATAGCAATGTTGTGATCTACCTCTAGGCAGTTTGATTTTAAATATTTATTATGTAGTATCTTATTACAGAGTTTCCTTCATGCAAGCTATATTAAGCTTCTCAAGGACAGAACTTTTCTCTACAACCCATATTCATTTTATTAGATATTTTGAAATTAAAAGCATAAGCTAAACATGTCTTAACAAGTTATTTTTCCCCATCTGTATTTCATTTCATTTTTTTATTAAAGTATTAGTTTCCAAGGATCTTGAAGAATTCCCAAAGTGCTAAACTCTGGAAGGTAATTAAAAGTAAGCTCCTAAATTAATTTTAGAAGCAATATTAAATTGAAAATTTTAAAAAGCATTTTTTTATCAAGTGTTACTTTAAGCTGCGTATTCGTCCCTGTATACCAGAGAGAAATAGTCAGTAAAGTGAATAAAGTAAAGGTAAAGATTCCTTCAACATATTCCATTCCAGGCTTGTACATAGTACGTAGTACATAGAGACAATCATGCAGGCTTTTTTGGCAACAGCAAGGAAGCTATTTGCTAACTATCTTCTTACCAGTCTTTGACTTCCAAACCTCACCTAGTTTTCCCTGATAGTTTCCCATCTATGTACTAACCAAACCTGGCCCTGCCTAACTTCCAAGACAAGACAAAGTCAGCCATGTGCCAGAATGAAGGTGAACTCTTCCTATGTTTGATCCTTTTAAAGGTTCTGAGTAGGACTTTAGTTTTTAATTTGTAACTTTTCTTTCCTAATCCAAGTGTTCCAGTATTTTAAGAGAATGATTCTTGCCAAGTAATACTTTTGTGCTAAAGAAAAGCAATAAGATTTATAAATAATACAGGTACATGAAGGGGAAATTGCCATGTGAACAACTTGCCTTGTGACAAATATACAGCAGAACCAGTTTGGGAAAATACATAAAAATATCTTAGGGACATATTCAAAGTTATTTTTCATGTACATTTAATGCTACAGTATTTATTTCCTAATTTCCAGTGGTATATTGTTTGAAATTACTAAACATCACATGCAAGACTACCTGTAATGTGTGACTCTGGCCTATAAAATACCAAGCATTATAGAAGCATATGTTGAGAAAAGCCCTTACTCTGAGTCTCATTTTGCATTCCTTCTGGGTTTAATTTATCTCATTTGTTTTGTCATGGGTTTTAAAGTGTGTGAGAGTATTACTGACAATGTTCTCTTTTCTCTCTTTTCCTTAACCTGGTAGTATCTCTGTATCATGTTTATAAGCTGCCCAGAGTCACCCTCTGGGGGAGATGGGCGGCATAAAAATTTAATAATAATAAGTAAAATAAATAAATAAGCCCTTCTGTGAAAAAACTGATTGTATTCACCTCTGAAGTTGCAAACTTTCCTTCTCTTTTGAGATCTGGCAAAATTCAGGCATTAGTGTTTCCGAGAAACATAATTACACCGCTATTCAGTATAACCTTGAGCTATAGTGAATAAGTTACTAATTGTATAACTGTAAGACTATATTTTTGACGTTATACATATTTATTTAAAAGCATAGGTGTAGTTTTCTACACAAAAGTCATTTGCTTGTCATTTTCCAGTCTAGCCTATTACCCTGCAATTTTCTTGTGATCTGCTACCAAGTCCTACCCTGCTCAGTGTCATTCCTGAGCAGCTTGGTGCCTCAGCAAAATACCCCTTATAGTAATTGTATCCTACACTTTAAATGTGGATATCATGGCTATTCTGAAGTGATTTGCTGCACTGTATTAAAGCACCCCACCAGGATTTCCATCTTTAGGATATAAGCCATCTCATATATAAAAAAAGCAATGTAAAGAAATAAAATAAAGGTCTGAGTAGAGGAAAGCAATTCAAGTTTTCAACTATAAAATAAAAATGTATCAAAATTTCTCTTTTTGTTAAGCTTTTTCCAGCTTCAAAGAGTAACAAATGTACTATTAATTGCTTCAATAGCTTCATTTATTCTGTAGGTTTCATTGAATAAATAAGATCTTTTTAAAATCACTTTGACCTTTAAAAGTTATTTATCACCATTTCAATATTACTATTATATTTGTTGAAACATTTTTCTTGTAAAATTAAGGTATGTTTTATTTATTTATTTATTTGTCACATTTATGTGGCCACCCATCTCACACAAATTGACTCTGGGTGGCGTACAACAATTAGATTTAAACTTTTAAATTAATTTAAACTTTTCACATAGAAACAAAAGCCCAATAATTTATATATTTACAATTGTAATGTTTTTTGTTATACTAGAGGGTACTGTCAAGCTAAATAGGCAGTTTATAGGTCCGTTTATTCACTCTGTGATTTCCTATACAACAACGTATCTTTTAGGACTGAATGAAAAAGGGCTTAGCCTATAATTAGCATGAGGCAGTACACAGAAGAAAACACATTGGCAGATAGACGGATATGCATATGCTATTATATTGCATTATATTTCTGTGGAAGAGTGAACTCCACCCCAAAGAGTGAATAGGCATTTTTGTCTCCTGGGATCCAGAGTTTTGGCACTGCCTGGGAAGGAGGGTTAAAACAGCCCCGCCCTCTCCTTAGTTGGAGAGTTTGTTTCATAAAAGGCAACTGAAAGCAAGCATGTGTGTGGGTGTGTCAAGAAAGGAGTCAAGCCAGGAAGACAGCAGAGTCGTGGGAAAGAGAAACCTCTATCCCAAAGACAAGCACTTCAGACAGCGAGAGAAAACTGCAGTTCTTGGAGCTGCAAGACCAGCTGAGAAGCAGAACTAAGAAACGGGGGAGGAAAAGACTCTGACCATCAAGCCTGAAAACCCAAGCAAGCCCACTGTGTGCGGCAGCCCAAGTGCCAAGCTCCAGAAATAGAAGACTGTGAGTAATGAGGGAGGGGGGTAGAGAGAAAATCCCATTTGCAAGTCTATAGAGGAGTGAAAAGAGTTTTCACATGCAAATGGACTGAGATTGGGGACTTCTGGGGGAGGCAGGGTGAACTGAAGACATCTCCGCAAAAGCGGAGCCAATGACCACAGCAAAGACCAAAGAACTGTTGAGTAGACTGATTCTTCTGAACCTCTCCGGACAAAGAGAGGACAGGAGATCACCCACATGTGCTCCGGATGGCTGCTCCTTGTGAGAAGACTGCAAAACAGCACTCCCCTGTGGGTTTGAGTGCTAGGAGACAAAGGGATTAGTCATCTTGCTCACAACTGCAGCGGAGCCTTTTAAAGGACACTAAGTTCATAAGCCTCACTTTCCAATCACTTTTGGAAATTGCCTGTTAATCATCTTAAAGCTATTAGAGATCTTCAGAACGATAAGTTTGAAAAGTCGCTGGGTGAGTTTATCTTCAACTCTGAACCAAAGAAAAATTAATTATAAGCTTAAGGATTTGAAGTAAACAACAAAAAGCTAAATAAGATGTTGATCTAAGAAAGTTATAAATGGATTAAGGGTCCAGTTAAATTTGGAATATTGACTTTACTATAAGATTTTGGAATTAACTATAAAAAATGAATAGCTTCTCATGGGAACCAGACTTATTTTGGCTATCTTAGGTTATTGTAAGTCATAACAAAGATAAGTGACTTTATGATTTCAGAAACTGGGCATTAGAAGGGTCTAAAGTTTTTAAGTAGAAGGGGGAAAAAATACAAGCCTGCTTTTGGTGTTGGTTAGTACTAGGACTTATAAAATGACACAAAAGTCATAATATTGGAAATATTGAAGGAGATCTTTGAAGAATGGAGCCAGAAATTAGTAGGTGCAATATTAACAATGTCACTAATGATGTTTGACTCTATGGATCAACTGTGTCCAAAAGATGTTATTGAGGAAATTACAGATGTGAAGCAAATTTTGTCTGACAAGACAGAGAAAGTACTGAAAGTGGAACTAAAAATGACAGGCCAAGAGAATGGTTTGGAAAAGGACACTTTATTGAATATACAAAAGAAACTAGCTGACGTTTTAAAAATTAAAGGGGAAATACAAATGATGTATCAAGAGAATGACCTGGAAAATGTTTTCTTATTGGATTTACAAAAGAGTCTTGTTAAACCCTTGAAGAAATCTGTGCAATGGGATAAAGAAGAATTGAAGAGAAATCCTACGACAGTATTTGAATGAATTAAAGATTAAGACTGTTAGAAGTAAAAGGAAGGAATATAAAGTTGGTTTATTTGATCAAGGTTAAAATAAAACTTTTTTTGCCAAATTCTGGCAACCATTTATGGACTTTTTGCTGAGACCAGCATTGAAAAGTTGATATTTCATGGATTTGCTTATAGATAAGGGATGGGATATGGGATGAAGAGTTCTCTGTTTGCAATCTTAGAGGGGGTGAAGAATTACTAAATTTGTTTATACTTGTGATGAAGGTTGGAAGGCACTTCTTTATATATTTCTTTTCTTTTTCTTCTTTTTTTCTTTTTTCTTATACTTTTTATTCTTTCTATTCTCTTTAAGTTTAGTTTGTATTAATTTTTACTATTGTAATCAAAATCCTTAATAAAAAATTATATATAAAAGCAAATGGACTGAGACTGGCTACAAGAGCTGAAGGCCTGGGGGAAAAGGAAAGATTTAAAGAGCTAAGAAATAGTTAAGATAAGGAAACATACAGGTGAAACTCGAAAAATTAGAATATCGTACAAATGTTCATTTATGTCAGTATGGCAACTCAAAAGGTGAAACCAATATATGAGATAGACGCATTACATGCAAAGCGAGATATGTCAAGCCTTACTTTGGTATAATTGTGATGATTATGGCGTACAGCTTATGAAAACCCCAAATTCACAATCTCAGAAAATTAGAATAGTGTGAAAAGGTTCAATATTCTAGGCTCAAAGTGTCCCCCTCTAATCAGCTAATGAATCCATAACACCTGCAAAGGGTTCCTGAGCCTTTCAATGGTCTCTCAGGCTGGTTCAGTAGGAATCACAAGCATGGGAAAGACTGCTGACCTGACAGTTGTGCAGAAAACCATCATTGACACCCTCCATAAGGAGGGAAAGCCCCAAAAGGTAATTGCAAAAGAAGTTGGATGTTCCCAAAGTGCTGTATCAAAGCACATCAATAGAAGGTTATGTGGAAGGGAAAAGTGTGGTAGAAAAAGGTGCACAAGCAGCAGGGATGACCGCAGCCTGGAGAGGATTGTCAGGAAAAGGCCATTCAAAAGTGTTGGGGACTTTCCCAAGGAGTGGACTGAGGCTGGAGTTAGTGCATCAAGAGCCACCACACACAGACGGATCCTGGATATGGGCTTCAAATGTCGTATTCCTCTTGTCAAGCCGCTCCTGAACAACAAACAACGTCAGAAGCGTCTTACCTGGGCTACAGACAAAAAGAACTGGTCTGTTGCCCAGTGGTCCAAAGTCCTCTTTTCTGATGAGAGCAATTTTTGCATCTCATTTGGGAACCAAGGACCCAGAGTCTGGAGGAAGAATGGAGAGGCACACAATGCACGATGCTTGAAGTCCAGTGTGAAGTTTCCACAGTCTGTGTTGATTTGGGGAGCCATGTCATCTGCTGGTGTTGGTCCACTGTGCTTCATTAAGTCCAGGGTCAACGCAGCCGTCTACCAGGAGATTTTGGAGCACTTCATGCTTCCTTCCGCAGACGAGCTTTATGGGGATGCTGACTTCATTTTCCAGCAGGACTTGGCACCTGCCCACACTGCCAGAAGTACCAAAACCTGGTTCAATGACCATGGGATTACTGTGCTTGATTGGCCAGCAAACTCCCCTGACCTGAACCCCATAGAGAATCTATGGGGCATTGCCAAGAGAAAGATGAGGGACATGAGACCGAACAATGCAGCGGAGCTGAAGGCTGCTATTGAAGCATCCTGGTCTTCCATAACCCCTCAGCAGTGCCACAGGCTGATAGCATCCATGCCACGCTGCATTGCGGCAGTCATTGCTGCAAAAGGGGCCCAAACCAAGTATTGAGTACATATGCATGCTTATACTTTGCAGAGGTCCGATATTGTTCTATTTCCAATCCTTGTGTTATTGATGTCATGTAATATTCTAATTTTATGAGATTGTGAATTTGGGGTTTTCATAAGCTGTACACCATAATCATCACAATTATACCAAAGTAAGGCTTGACATAGCTTGCTTTGCATGTAATGCATCTATCTCATATATTGGTTTCACCTTTTGAGTTGCCATACTGACATAAATGAACATTTGCACGATATTCTAATTTTTCAAGTTTCACCTGTAGTGCTACAAACACAGGCATAGGAACATAGACATGGAACATAAAGACAGCAATTTATAATTAAATAAGATAGAAATAGTTGTAAACTTATAGTAATAGGAAGACTGTGGAATAAGATAGGTAGGAAAATGGAAAAAGCATAAAATTAGCATTAAAGTTTAGAAATAAGGAATAGGAGGTTAATTTTGTACAATAAAACCTTTTTTGTGGGAAAAACAAATGCAGCTTTTGTGTCTGCGTTCTGTACCATATTAAGAAAAACCCTAACAATTTTTCACCAAGAAACAATGTATTTTGTAAAAATTGCACCGGAGGAACAATATTCCAATTAATTCTCCTGTCACTTACGAGTGACGAAATACATCTACATTGTAAAATTTCCATACTTGTTTAACTTCCTTAGGCCTGAACACATTCTGATTCTGTAACATAACATAAGCTGGAAGTACAATGTCACAGATTCAACTTGCTTGGGGAAGATTCCTGCTTGCATACAGGAAAAAAGCCCATTATAATTTAGTTGGGAATCTAAAGTCAAGATATAAATACTAAGGTTCCAAAATATAACTTCTGGAGAATTCAGGTATTAATTCTGCTTCTGCACATTGCTAAAAATGTTAACTGGAGGAGGATGGCTTTTTGGAAGAAGTAAGCTGGAGATTTCTTGCCCTCTAATGATTTTTGTGGAACAGTCTAGGAATGTTTGACTTCATGGTGGCCTTCAGTACTATCAACCATGTGAGAGGTCTCATCCTCGACCCCTACATTTTGAGGTGGCACAGAATTTGCTCACATTTAACATCTACATGAAGCCACTGGGTGAGGTCATCCATAGCTGTATATCTCCACCCCTGGTGAAGTAAGCAATACTGTTGACATCCTGGCTTGTTGCTTGGAGGCTGTGGAAGTTTGGATGGGGAACAACAGGCTTCAGCTCAATGCTGGCAAGACTGAGTGGCTTTGGATTTGGGGGCCACCAGGGTTAGGAATTTATTAACTTTAGTTTTGGATGGGATGGCACTGCCCCAGACAGACCCAGTGCGCAATCTGGGGGTCCTTCTGGACTCATGACTCCTGATTGATGAGCATGTGGCAGTTGTGGCTAATAGGGCCTTTGCGCAACTTTGGGTTGTGTGCCTGTTGCACCCATTCCTAGACCAAGAGGCCCTATGCTCAGTCACTCATGCCCTGCTCACCTCCCACGTTGATTACTGTAATACGGTCTACGTGGGGCTGCCCTTGAAAAGTGTACAGAAGCTTCAGCTGGTACAAAATGTGGCAGCCTGGGCAGTGACGTGTACACCTAGATCAGCACATGTTACACCTCTGCTCCATGAGCTACACTGATTACCAGTTTGCTTCCGGGTTCAATTCAGGGTGCTGGTAGTGATCTATAAAGTCATACATGGCATGGGGCTGGATTGTTTGAGGGACCACTTCTCCCCAATCACATCTACCTATCCCATCACGTCTGGCAAAAAGGGCACGTTGTGGGTCCCGTCCACAAAGGAATGTCATCTGATAGGACCCAGAAGAGCCTTTTCTGCTGCAACATTTGCCCTTTTATTCCCCCTGAGGTCAGAATGGCCCTGACCTTGCTGGCCTCCTGGAAGGACATGAAAATATGGCTTTGCCATCTGGCCTAGGGATTCAGTAACATGGGTATGGATCCTGCAAAGTGGCTGTATTGCTAGAGAAATTGAGTGCGCTGTCTCACAGATTATGAGGTGTTTTTTCAATGGTTTTTATTGTTTTTTAAAAATTTTTTAATGATTTTTGTTGTTATGTTTTTGGTTATTTTGTTGTATTGTTTTTGTGTTTTTAACTTCATACACCACTCAGAGACACATATATGAGATAAACTTCTATATAAATTTACCAAATAAATAAATAAAATGTTAAAACATTTAAAATTGGAAGTCCGTAAAAAGAAGAAGCCCTAGACATTTAAAAATAATATTACAGTGATGATCCTCTTTCAGTAAATTACAGGACACTCTTGCAGAAAATTTTCTTTCGACTCAGGAATTTTCCTCTTAATGAATCTTGTTGGCAAGAGCTTCCTCTTCTAGGAAGTTGTTATATTTGATAATAGTCTTTTGGTCCACAAAGAAGAAATTCTATATTTATTTACTTTTAGAAGAAATGCAGTTCTTTACTCTGTATTGTGCGGAGTTTTATCTGTAGCGAATGTTATAACACACATGTCCCTTTCTATTCAGAGACCTAAGCATAAGAAGATACCACAAATGTGCTGATGAAACCAGGAGCAATTAAGCATATAATAACAGATTGCACAAAAACAAACAATATTGTTTACAAAAATACTGTATTGCTATATCTTGTAACTATAAACTTTTGCCTACTTAGTTCATTCACTTTGGCGGTAAGAAGATCTTAAACAAGAAGCTTATGCTACCCTATATTTAAGCAAGTTGCCACCCACTTAACATTCAGTTAAAAAAATGGGATGCTCAAGAAACTAGTGAAGAACAGCTCAATAAAACATGCAAACATCAGGACAGTTATAACCATATCTGTACTTTCAAAAGCTGAGGCTTAAATGTCTTTAAAAGCATTTACTTATCTGTTCAGTGGGGGGGGGGGGGGGAGCAATTACAATGTATATCCTTTGGGACTGATCTTACTTGAGAGCTATTTTACCTGGGCTGCAAAAAACTGGATGACCATTAGGTAGTATGAAAGAGTTTGAGTATTTTGTATCTCTTTTCTGCCCTATAGTGGTCAGATAAGGTATCCCTAATTACTACCTAATTACCAGTTATATCTGTATTCACTGGGGAAAAAAGTGGTTCAAAACATGCATGGTTATGCCTATAGCACCTGTCAGCAACTTCTTAGACTAAAAACCTCTAGATGAATTATGTTTTTCCTTTAAAATATGAATTTCTGTAAAGCAGAGTATTTTCAGTCTAAAATAATTTGCTAAATGCCGTAGTATGAATTTTGATTCATTATGTGCCATAAAGACTCGGTACCAACTCTTAGTGACCACATAGATAGATTTTCTCCAGGACAAACTGTTCTTGACCAGGTTGTTCAGGTCTTCCAATGTTCACCCATCGCCTCTATAAGATTGATGTCAGCCTTACCAGATAGACCAGACTGGAAATACGACCAGATGAGCTAATTCTACTTTATTGTAAGGCTACATTAACAGAATCTTGCAAGTCTGAAAGTACAGTTCTCTCCCCTGTCTCCTTTACACCCTGAGAAATTAGGGAGCGTCTCTTCTGAGCCTCTTGCCCTGCCGACTATCCAGCTACAGACTATGCTGTCTCTTACCTGACCATTCCCTAGGCGGCGTCTCTGAGCCCAGTCTCTCAAGGTAATTCCCACATATCATTACAACACCCTTCTAAAGTTAGGGGGTTTTACCTGCATAAGATATGCAGCCAGTATTACTATGTACCATAGGTCTTTAGAAATGAGGAGGTTGGCTTGGCACTCTGTATCTATTATATGTGTTTGAGACGTATACTGGTCAGCTCATAAACCAGAGATGAGATGGAAGACCCTAAGTATTGCTAGTGTAGTTTCTAAGTAGGTTGGCACCTGGGTTAAGGTGGTCTTAACCAAAAATTAAGTATGGACAACTATACCCTGACCTTTTACCAGGCCAGCCTCCAGTCATAGAATGGTGTTAGAGACAGTGGAATATCTGGAATAATGCTGTTAGGAATTTGGATTACAAAAGTTCCAGAGAGGTAAAATTGAAAAAGGGGCCCAGCTAAGCACTGTAAAGAAGTTGCACCAGTGACTGCTTCAGCTGGTTCAGTGGTTGAGGTATGTGAGACCTCCTTTTGACTGGAAGAATTTTAGAATGTTGCAAGTGCCACAGCCTTCTTAGAGCCAGAGGAATAGAAGATCACCCTCACATATATAAAACATGGGACTTACTTGGTTTGATTCACATTTATATGCCAAGAGAGTTTCTTTGGTCTTCTGGGGAAGGCGTTTTATGAGGTGCTTTGCTTTGTTGGATCAAAACTCCCAATGAAGTGACACCTCATTTTAAACAATGGAACAAAATGCCTGCCCTGCTTTAATTGGAATGATAAACATTTCAGTTAAAAGTGTGATGTCGCATCAAGGTGGATCACAACCAATCCATACATGTTAGAGTTTTCTGTGATCATATTTAAAGACATTTGCATGGATGAGGTGTTCTTGAGGTTTAGTCCAGCAAGCTAAAGAGAACACTGTATCAGTCGAAAGTTTATTCTACTGCTACAATAAGATTTCTATAAAACCCTATAAAAATTTAAAATAATAGTATAGTAGAACAATTTTTTGTACTTTTAAAATAAACTACTTGGCCCATTTTTTTAAAAAAATGTGCTAATATGTAAAGCACAATTTCTGGAATGAACCTGTTGTAAAACATTAGTTTAATTTATTCTGTTTGAGTCAGTGTGTTCCTTCTGTGTAATTTCTGTTATTTTTTATTAAAGAACAGTATTGGTTGATTTTAAAAAGTTTTAAATTAAAGTTTTACTAGTAAAATCAAATTGAGTTTTATCAACAAGGTTAAGAAATAAATGTGTGAAACTTGGTAGGCCTGGGGGAGTGACACAGATTTGCTCTGACAATGTAATTTCAGCTTTGGAGGTAGCATGATTTGTTTCACCTTGACAAAACATTTTGAGTCAATGTTGTAGAAGAAGGCTTCCCTCAGCCCTGGTTGAAGTGCTTCCAGGATGGTTGGCTTTGGGATTGCCCATAGTAAACATGAGCTGCCCAGCCTGGAAGACCTTCAGTGCTCAACAAGAGGACTTTAGGTCGGGCAGTTTGACACACATTGCAAGATTGCCCATAGCATTCGAACACTGCATTTGCTGAAGCGTGGAAGTATTTGGGCTCGTGAGTAAAAGCTGAACAGGGCTCTGAAGCAGATCAAGGTAAAGCAACATGGTCATTTCATTCTTCAAAGTGAACTACACATTGCTTTGTGAAAAATCTTACAGCATGGAAGGTGGATTGAGTGCTTTGTTTGAAGCTTTGTCACAGAAACCATCCCTTTGAAGCTTTATACATTCCTAGTACTTGCCTGTTTTAGGTAAATAATTGAGTATGTGGGAAATGAATAGAATCTGACAAGGAGAAAATAAATTTCCACATAGGCATTTGTTTCAGCTGTGAATGAAAAAAGCACTAAGTGGAAAAAGTAAGTAAATTGACAGCTGTATTTTTATAGATTGTAAGGAAACTGAAGCTTGACAGGATAAGATGAAGAACCTGGGGAGTTTCAGTATGTAGAAGAAAAGAGATGAATGGAAGTAGCAGTGCATTGTGTATTCAACAGAAGGAAAAATAATAAATTAGATAAAATGTATATGAAATACATAGAAATATGCTTGAAGAAAATCTGATTTTTTACAAGACAGCAAACATACATATACAGTATCAGTTAGAGGACCAAAATAAATATATGGGAGATTTGATCAGAAAACTAGCACAGCTTCTGAGAACTCTAAATTTATTTGGAGCAGTTATATGAATAATCCTTTCATTTCTTACTTTTCTAATTTAACTCTCCTGCCCAGCCCCCCCCCCCCCCAAAAATTTTTTGACTTGTTTAGTAAGTGGTATGTTATAGAAGAATGTACATAGCCTCAATTCTAATGACATGTCATTCCAAAGCATAGACTCCACTGCCTAGAAAGAAATGTTAGCTATTGATGTTAGATGTCTCTATGGCAGGACATGCAAGGATCTAAGCACATAAGACAGACAGTATGGAAGTAGGCAGTACTGCAAATAACTTAGACCTAAGCTGTATAAGTAATAAGCAGCTTAATTGGGTCCAGACATCATCCAGTAATCACCATGGGAGTAATGTGGAACCTCTGGTAAGTGCTATTCATGCTCATACACTAATATATTTATGGTGTCTTGAAGTTTATCATGTTAACTATTGGGAATTGGTTCTTGGCAATGACAGTAATAATACCATTAATAATACAATAATCTGCTGTGATTATATACCCTGAATTCTGAGTTGATAGGGCACAGTTTAAAGAAGCATTCACTTCAATGGATAAAACAAGTCCATAGTAGTATATGCAGGTAAAGATGTAGTGTGTCTGCTCCTTTTTGAGAATTCCCAGTTCTGTGTAGTCTGAATCAGCACTGAAAAATTAAGTTAAACATATATTATCTCAGATTTACTATTAAGCATTAATTATTGAAATAATTAAAAGAATACCAACACATGCCTATCTTTAAAGTGCTGTGACTTCTGTTCACAGTTTTGTTGCCTTTCCTTTGCTGCATTCCTCCCCTTGTGCCATCTGAAAGTTGCTTGAAGATTAGAAAGCATCCAGGATAGCATAGGATACAGCAGGTATTATCATAGGAACTACAAAAAGTGAGGGAAGTTCCTGTGGCATGAATTGCAGTGCCTTCTGTTCCTACCAGGACACCTTAATTCTAAGAATATGATTTAGTCTATAGCTGCTTTGTTTATTTGTGTTTTTTCTTTAATGGTGCATATTTAGTTTATCTTTA
Source organism: Liasis olivaceus (assembly GCA_030867105.1). Classification (NCBI taxonomy): domain Eukaryota; kingdom Metazoa; phylum Chordata; class Lepidosauria; order Squamata; family Pythonidae; genus Liasis; species Liasis olivaceus. The sequence continues at coordinate 51,291,454 of CM061348.1, forward strand.
CTAATTTATAATGAATTAATTGTGTATCTGTAGGACCACTTTGTACATTTGTTAGTGATCTCTTGTATGGACAGTATTTGAGAATTATTTCTTATGAACCTGCAGAGCAATTGGTAGAGGAGGGTACAATAATTTCTGTTATTAAGCATTTCCTTGTGAACATTGGAGAACATCATCTATGTAAATTTGGCATGTTTGGTTCTTAATTTTATGAATCACTCTTTTTATATTGATTGGTGAATTAGCACAATATTTTATTTGCTTCATCTGAGAATTTTGCTATACCAGATTACTATAATCTGTTTTATTATTAATGTATCACCTGAATTATCAGAAGAGTCATTGCATTCATAACTGGCACAGTTTTGATGAGCAAATGAGTTTGTACTGAAGAAAAATGTAATGTCTTTGGAGAATGATTAAGTAAAATGTTTAACTGTAGAAGACACAATTACATTGCATTAGCTAGTAAAGGACAAATACATTAGTAAGAAATCAGAATCTGAAAGAATCCTAGTTGTAACTGCAAGTCTCTATATCATCATATAACATTTAAATTAACTACAAAATACTTTCAGTGAATATTTCAATGGGCAAAAAGTTTGCTTTATTTACATCATTAAAAAAAAACTATTTCTTTTCAACTGACAGGAATTTTTATTTGAGCTAGCTTTAGGACAGTTGGATAATAATAGGGATCAGTTGGGACTGCTGCTGTTGTACCATCCTCCCTGCTGCACAGCAACTTCCCTGCCGGAGCTCCTTGATGCCATTTCTGGGTTGGTAGTGGAGTTCCCCAGGCTTATGGTCTTGGGGGACTCCAGTCTGCCTTCTCTAGGGGTGGGGTCTGAGGTGGCTCAGGAGTTCATGGCCACCATGACAGCCATGGGCCTATCCCAAATCATCCAGACCCGGACACAGAACAGTGGTCATACACTGGGTCTGGTGTTCCTGTCAGAGCAGTGGCTATGTGATCTGAAATTGGGGAAGCTTTTGGTGTCCCCCTTGTCATCGTCAGATCATGCCCTGATTACAATGGGATTTCCTAGTGCCACTATCCACTGCAGGAAGGCTGGACCCATTAGATCAGTCTGCCCCGGTGACTAATGAACCCAGATGTGTACCAGAGGGAGCTGGGGTTGTTTGTGCTGGTCTGCTGCATGATCCATCTGAAGCTTTGGTCACCACTTGGAATAAAGGGGCAGCTGAGGCTTTAGGTCAGATCGCGCCCATGTGACCTCTCTCCTTGGGTTCCCGGCATTCTCTGTGGTTTATGGAAGAGCTAAGGGAGAGGAAATGAGAGAAGAGACGTCTAGAGCATTGCTGGCACTCGAAGAGGGACGAACTCAACTGAACATGGGTTAAAGCTGCTACTCATGCCTACTTAATGGCGATAAGGGCGGTGAAGCGTCAGTACTCCTCCGCTCTTACTGCATCCTCAGATAGCCACCCTGCAGCTTCAGGTGACACGAACCCTCCTAAGTAAGGATGGCTCAGAGAACCTTCTGCAGGGATGTGCAGAGGAATTTTCCCAGCATCTGTCAGATAAAACTGCTTGGATTTGTTCTCAGTTGGACATTGGCTTTACTGCAGGTCTGGTGGAGATGCCTAGGGAGGAGTCTTGCCCTGTTATCTGGAATTGTTTGAACCTGTTGGACCTGAGGAAGTGGACAGGATACTTGGGGCTGTGAGCTCAGTCACCTGCTCTTTAGATCCATGCCCCTCCTGACTTGTGACAGTGGCCCAGGGGTTGTCATAAGAGTGGGTTCCAGCAATGGTTAATGCATCTTTGAGTGAGGGGTTGTTCCCTCAACTCTTAAGGAGACCTTGGTTCACCCTCTCCTCAAAAGGCCATCGCTAGGCCTCACTATACTGGACAATTTTCGTCTAGTATCTAACCTCCCCTTTTGGGGGAAGGTGATTGAGGTGGTGGTTTCGCAACAGCTTCAGAGGACCTTGGATGAAGCGGATTATCTGGATCCCTTTCAGTCGGGATTCAGGCCTGGGTATAGGATGGAAACAGCATTGGTTGTGCTTTTGGATGATCTCTGGCAAGGGCGGTATGGGGGTTGTGCATCCATCCTTGCCCTACTTGACTTCTCTATGGCTTTCAATATGATCAACCATGGTATCCTTCTGGATCAGCTCAGAGGATTAGGGGTGGGCAGCACTGTGTTGTGCTGGTTCACCTCCTTCCTCCAGGGCCGATTCCAGTCAGTGGTGGTTGGGGAGGAGAGATCCCGCCCTCAGCCCCTGTTATGTGGGGTACTGCAGAGTTCAGTGCTCTCCCACCTCCTATTAAACATCTACATGAGGCCGCTGGGTGAGCTCATTCGTCACATGGGGTGAGGTATCATCAGTATGCTGATGATACCCAATTATACATCTCTGCCCCTGGCGAATTAAGTGATGCTGTGAATGTCTTATCCTGGTGCCTGCAGCTGTGAGGCTCTGGATGGGGAACAGCAGGCTTCAGCTGAACCCTGGCAAGACTGAATGGCTTTGGATTTGAGGTCTTCTGGTGCTAGGGATATGACATTTTTGGTACCGAATGGGGTTGCACTGCCCCAGACAGACCCTGTGTGCAATCTGGGGTCCTCCTGGACTCACGACTCCTGCTCAAAGAGCAGGTGGCAGTCGTGGCTATGAAGGCCTTTGCACAGCTTCGTGTTGTGCACCATTTGTGCCCATTCCTAGATCAGAGCGACCTAATCAGTGTCACTCATACCCTAGTCACCTCCCGTTTGGATGTCAGTAATACACTCTACATGGGGCTGTCCTTGAAGAGTATCTGGAAACTTCAGCTGGTGCAGAATGCAGCAGCGCGGGCACATGCCCCTAGGGTGGTACATGTTAACACTTCTGCTCCGCAAGCTGTACTGGTTGCCAGTTTGCTTCTGGGTCCAATTCAAGGTGCTGATTTGGATCTTTAAAGCCTTTCATGGCATGGGGACAGGTTACCTGAGGGACTGCTTCTCCTCAATTACATCTGCCCGTCCCATCAGGTCTGGCAGAGAAGGCATGCTGTGGGTCCTGTATGCCAGAGAATTACATTTGGCGGGTCCCAGAAGGCGGGCCTTCTCTGTCATGGCACCCACCTTGTGGAATCTTCTCCCTCCTTGTGGAAGTGAGGTTAGCTCCATCCCTCTTAACATTCCACAAGTCCCTCAAGACCTGGCTATGTGATCAGGCCTGGGGCTCTCAGGGGACTGGGGAGATTTTGCAATGGCTCCCTTATTAATTTTACCCCCTACTGTTTTCTGTGCTTTTATAGTTTTTTTATTTGTAATTGTTTTTATTTCTTCTTCTTAATTGTTGTACGCTGCCCAGAGTCACTTTGTGTGAGATTGGTGGCTATATAAATATGATAGATAGATAGATAGATAGATAGATAGATAGATAGATAGATAGATAGATAGATAAGATGTTTTGTACTAGAAATTAGTTTTAACAATGAATTCATGGTACTGTTTTCACTTCTGTTAAAATTCTTGTTTCAGGGCTGTCATTAAATGCTCAAGTTCCCAGTTAGTGAACTGGTATTCTACACATGTACATGTTTTTGATCACTAGTGTTTGTTATTAGAATATAAAATCACAGGTAGTCCTCAACTTATGACCGTTCATTTAATGACTGTTCAATGTTACAACAGCCCTGAAAAAAGTGATTTATGACCAGTCCTTGCACTTATGGCCATCACAGCATCCCCCCAGTCACATGATCAGAATTTGGGCACTTGGCAACTGGCATGTATTTACAATGGTTGCAGCGTCCTGGGGTCATGTGATCACCATTTGCAACCTTCCCAGGGGGCTTCCAACAAGCAAAGTCAATGGGGGAAGCCAGATTTGCTTAATGATCACAGCAAAAAAGGTTGTAAAATTGGACATGACTCATTTAATAACTGCATCACTTAACAACCAAAGTTCCAGTCCCAGTTGTGGTCATAAGTTGAGGACTATCTGTATGGACATTCTTTCTCACCTGGAGGTCAAAATCTTCACTGTGAGATCACAGATGATAAATGCTGAGGTGATCTACATCATGACATCAGGAATTCTGGCAAGTTCTGATGGAGCAATAAGTAGCAAGAACAAATTAAGAATAATTATGTCTTTTTAATGCAGATAGGCTCAGTGATTAAGGAGGAAAAGTCTGTTATGGCTATAATACATGAATAATACAGAATATATCAGGTTACATTCTTTGGAAATCTTGGCTGTGAAAGGGGCAGTGCTGAATAAGATATATATGTTCATTAGGGCTGTGCTGCAACTAAGTTTTGGATTTTAACCCAGAGGAGAATTCACCAGGTTTTTAAGTTCATCCCAGTCAGGACTGACAACTTGTTCTGTTTCTGATTCAGAATCCTTCACAGGATCCTTGACAGCTCTGCTTTCAAGAGCTCAGTTGTGTGAATGTACAGTATGTGTGTGGTGGCATTCTAGCACACAGCATGTGCTTTGGCATTCTCTTCCCATCCTCCCTTGACCCGTTCTTTCTTGAAAGTCCTTTATCTAATTTATATTCCACTAATTTCTCATCCATTCTTTTTCTCCTATCATTTCACAACAAATTCCATTTTTCCCTAATTTTTAAAACAATCATTTGATTTTTCAGTTGTTAGTTGCTTAGGTTTCATAAGGATAAAAATTTAGTCACACTAATTTATTTAATTTATATTCTGCCTAACTCCCAGCAACTCTGGGAGGTTTACAACTGTTAAAAACATTTAAGAGCAAAAAACAATAGAAAAAACACAAAAACAGCTCAAGACAAACGAACAACGATGGCAAAGAAAACAAACCCAGAGGGGAACAAAAAGGAAGAAAGGGGCATCAGTTGTCCTTGCCAGAGGCCTCTGTGAAGCAGTGTCAGCTACTTCATTCCTTTTTGCCCATATTCATTCAGTTATCTCATGTCTTATATCGGACAGTAACATGCATAGGCTCTGCTTACATTGGTTTAAACCAATTGTCTAGTAACCCAGTCCACTCTCCTTACCAGGACTGTAGTTCAAGCCATCTAGCCATACTAACTGGGTCAAAACTTGGCATTTTGGGAATGCAGACTCTCTGCTCATTTTCTGGAGTAACTTCCTAGATCTCATGAGCCCTTGTACTAGAATTGCCCTGGCGGGAGTTCGTAACATCACCATGATCTCCCCTATTGGTCAGCAGTGGGTGTGAAAAAAGAAAGGAAAAGATGGGAAAACCAGCAATGTTGCAAGTCCTAATTCACAGACAGGGACACATAAATCTTACAACTTCTCAGTTGGTGCAACGTCACCCTCCCTTCCAAAAGCCCCCTTCTATCTAATCCTACAGTGCAGCACCCACTTCACTGATTCCTGTCCAGCTTCATTGTTCATCTGCCTCCCCAATGGCTGTCACTATCACTAGTCTTGTAGCAATTATTTTCTGGAGGAAAGATTAGGTTGCTTCATGGCTTCCTCCCAGCATGGGCAGAGGACGAGAGAGATTTAGCTGCCTCTCTACCCTTTGCCTAACCAATTTCCACCATATAGGTGAGCTAAACTGCCTCTCTTCTCAGTACCAGCCATGGCTTCCTATAGTAAGAGAATCCTACTACTGTGGGTCCACTATTTCTTCATTTATTTTAAAATATGCATAGCCTGCCCCAACTGAAACTGACTCTGGGCAGAATACAAGTTCAAAGAAGTACACTAAAAACATATGTTGGTCATAAATCAACAATAAATAAACTAATACATCAAAGGTGCTGTTCAACTAACCTAAGGGCTGAATGTCCACTGGCTTGTTTTTTAAATACCTGTAGAGTAGGGGCTATCCATAACTCTGGAAAAACTCTATCACTGTTGCTAATTTCAGTCCTAAGTCTATTAATGAACTTGGAGTGCAAGTTCATTTATACCAGGAATGTAAATTTCTACCATATTTTCAAAAAAGAAGGCATTGCTGTAATTATCCCACATTGGGAAACTACACCTGTGAGATACAAATAGCCACTATTCACTGATTTTCTGCCCCAGTGTATGCTAAATATGGGGTTGATGCTAGTGGATTTTTACAAAGAATATTTGTAAGCTTCTCGATCAGTTTACTCAAAGGCAGTACAGAGTAGCTTACTCTGAAAGAGAATAGTATGACAGGTACCTACAGTTCATGTGCAGTATCTCCAACATGTCAGTGGAGGCATTCTGTTACAGCTGTTGGGCACAAACATATCCTATTACTTTGTGCTAGTTAGTTGCATGTTCCGCATTGCAAAGATTTGGCAAATACTGGAGCTTTTGGTAGAAGTATCAAATGCAGGTGCATGTGATCTTTGGAATATGGAATACCTATTGATAACTTTGAAACTAAACTAGCATTAAATTAATTGCTTGTTTGTCCCAAGAATCAACTCCATCGTCATTTATGTATCCAGGTCTTGTAACAGCAAACTAACTACAGATTATAACATCAAGGTCTTTTTACATACTACATTGAGTGACTTTGTAGTGCTGAGAATCCAACTGTAAGGGAGCCACTAGTATGGAAAGCTTCCTAAATTGATATTTAGTGGTTTCAGTAGCCAAGGAGTAAAATCTTTTGATATGTGAGAGATCACATTTAATGGTTTTTGGGAGACCAAGAGCCACAGGAGATGGGACAGTGATGTAAAGTTTGTACGCTCTTTTCTGTCATTGTGGTTGATCCTAGTAAAAGTGTTACTGAACCTTGCTTTTTAATAGTTTAAATCACCTCTGAAGAAATACTTTATATACTTGCCTAAGTTTATATTATATTTAACATCTAATCTGATTCATTGTTACTGTAAATTAACATGCATGGCACAGTATAAGAGACATTCAAGTGTACTTTTAGCACGTTAAAGCAGGCTTATGCTTGTAGTGCTCTGATACTGTACATCTTAAATTTCTGTTCAGTGTTCCTAAATTATACAGCTTTTAGTTGCATGGGTGTTGGGAGAATAGGACTATGAGGAGAAGCAAAAGTTTAATATGTTAGATATTTAACCTTTTGCCTAAGATATTTAAGCCTGCATCACTCTTAATATTAAAAGTGATGCATGAAGAGACTTTATTCATCTGTAATTAAATGCATATATTTATATTCCTGTTTGTCATTCCATGTATAATACACAAACACACCTGCACATTCGCCTTCTCATTTTATAAACTGGTAAAGGCCATTATCCATCCAATGAGATTGTCAGAAGCACTAAAGAGATTGGGTATTGGTTGAATTACAGTTGCTTTGAAAGCTGCTGAGGAGGGATAGAAAAGGCAGAGGTCTAGCACAACATGACAGCATCTGGCAAATTTGCTGATCAGCACAGAACATCTCTCAGCAAAGAATCCTGCACTCTGTTCCAGCTGAGGCACTGACCCAGCTTCATCCTCCTATTGGACATAATAGAGCTTCTCTTTCTCTCTCTCCTGCCCCCCCCCCCCGTCCCTACACACCCCAGTTGTTCTTTGATCACCACTGCAAAGGGAAACTGACAGAACTCCACCTGGTTATTTGGGCTTATTTTTTCATGGCCTGTGGAACAGTGAAATCAGAGGTAGGTGAATGATGCAGTGCAGGAAGTTACTGCAGCACTAGCTTTTGCGAGGGATGTAATTAAACAAACCCATATAGCGGTGGAAGATTAGGTTCTTACATTCTATTTCTTTTGCATGCGTTGGACTGGAGCTATAGCTGTTTTCCCTCTTGTTCCTGTTATACGTGAATTGTGTTCAGAATGGAACTGTAGAAAATGAATTCCTTCTTTTTTTCCTTGAAGAGAAAGCAGAGGGCTGCATTTTCTAGAGAGCAGCGTATTTCTCAGCAAAACAGATTAATAGAGTTTTTTGTTGCTTTATACTGTATCAGTTCCTGCCTAGAAATAAATATGCTTATTGTAATTATAGTCACCACACTGATTCTTTTTGCTTCTGTGCTCAAGTTCTGTGCATTTGATTAATTATATATATTTGTTTATCTTGAAACACTTTTGGTGAGTTTTTTTTTACCAGTAGTTTAAAAGAGAGGAGGTTGTTTGTCCCTTCTGTGTCCTTTAAAAACATTATTGTACAGTAAAACAGTTGGTATCAGCAAAGCTATTCAGCCAATTAATATGAGAAAGTGTGATACTGTATCTAATAACAAAAGCAAATCAGGATTGTTTTCAAAAATCTCTTGATTCCTGCCCATTTTACAGGAGGAGCTTATCTTCTAGTTTATAATCTTCTGTGAACAAATTCTGTTTATGCCCAAGTCTGGCTATTTGAGGATGAATCTTCAATATAGCTTTCAAAATGCATTTTAGCTATTGGTTGGTTAAGATATCGAGATGTTTTTATAGTTAAGTCATGGATTACAGACCATATGTGTAGCTGAAAGGTAATAATAATATATTACAAGGTTGTTGGTTTTTTAAAAATGTGCTTGTATTTCTATGCCAGTAAGATAAAATGTCTTGCTAAGATCTAACAATATCATCAGGTATGTTCTAATGTTTAAACTCTGATAGAATTCCCTATTAAAATTAATTATTTAGCTTTGCTGGTTGTGTTCACTGTACTTTGATTTAGAATCAATGTTTCCCCAACTACTATTTTACATAATATTGTGAAAGAAAACAATTTCTTATTAGATGAATGGAAAAAGCATACAATAATACATGAAAATCACCAGGATAAGAAAGCACTATATTAATGACTGGGATTTATTTTTCACAGCTTTTACATTCTAAAGGTTGTAATCCTGCACACAGTTACTACAAAGTAGCCTCAGTTACCATAGTGGGATTTATCTCTGGGTAAACATGGATTGGATTATACTGCATACTTAGAAATGTATTTCTAAAAGTGAGAAAAACTAAATATATTTAAATAGTCAGTGGTTTCAAAATAGGTGTAAATAAAATTCATGAACCGGTACAAGTGTTATGAGAAACCAAACAGAATAAAATGTGGCCTATTGTAGATGTGAATAGCTACAACATACTACTTATAACTAGATTTTAGGCAATTGTATGTTAAAGCATTTTTCTATGGGAGATCAGACTGTTCCTACCATTTTAATGTATATGTTTGAAATATTTCTTCAGATTGTACAATGTAATATGGTTGTATGCTTAGTAAATTGAAAAGAGGTGAATGATACTTTTATTTTGTAGTTCATATAGATGCTTCTGTATGAGTAAGATTCATAATGCAAAATAACTATTGACTGTATTTTGTCCTTTAAACAGCCCAAATTTAACTTTTCTCCCTTTCTGATTTAGTTCACTGTGTATCAGTAAACAGATAGATCTTATGAATAATTGAATACTCATTTTCTTTAGTAACTCAGGGTTCTATCATATATATGGATTGCCATGTAGTTCTTTCACTTGGTAAATTTGCTCTCCTTATGGAAGGAAAAAATCTCATAAGCAGCAAAATGTGCATAAGCAGTTACATTGCATATCTGTATGTGTGTGAAATTTTTGTAATAGCTGTCAAAAATATATTCATGTTTAGCATGGTATCCTTTAACAACAAACTTAGTATTCCATTGCCTTCTGCAATAACTGTGTTCTTTATAATACTGCTTTTATCTTTGGCAGCTGTGAGTAGCTTACAGAAGACTTTATAAGGGCCACCTTTTAGTACTACACATGCAAATGCTAGGCAGAAACTACTGAAAACTTTTAAGGCTCTTTTACAGTTCAGAAGTAGAATGTTTTGAGCTTTTCTTCTTCAGTGTTTGAACTGAGAGGACATCTGGCAATCTTTCTACTTGAGAAAGTAGTTATATACCTATCTTACTAAGGAATTCTTATAAAAGATGAAAGAAAAGTCACTAATAAAATCGCCACATGTTCAGTTTTGGAACTTAGATCATCAGAGGCAAGTACTATAAATAAATGAGTAAAGCTTTTTGTGCAATGTGCACCATCAAAATAAAAATCCTGGTATACTTCATATGCAATGAAGTTGTAAAGGTACAATTTGAAAAAGATAACTAAAAATATGTAAGGTTCTTCATCCTTTTTCCCTGTAACATTGTGCAGTGAAAACAATGTGCTTGTACTGTATATGCTCAAACACACAACCAGAGAAAAGTTGTTGTTTTTCTTCCTCACAGTGGTAAAAGTAGATAAAAATACTTTTCAGAGTTCAGAACATTCTTATCTTTCAGGTCAAAATGCAGCCTTAGCTACTGGAAAAGAAAAAGACCTCTTTAAAGGATTTTATGCATGTTACTATGTGTAATTTTCACTTTCAGTCTAATATTATTTAAATTGCTAGTGATTATTTTAGAGATCAAGAAATATTTTAAAAAGATTAGCTATGTGGAACTCTATTAAGGTTTAGTCTAATGTTGAGAGAAAGTAACGAGAATCATGGCTCTGGAGCAGCCTGCCACAACTTGAAGAAACTGTGTTGACTACAGTTAGCAGTACACAGTACAGAGCAAAAAATGGCTTGCAAACTGTAATACAGTACTATCTGTCAGCTTGAAAACAGTGACATCCCTATTAAGCTGCCTGTTCTGCAGAGCTTCTTACATTCAGGAATGGGCTGAGTCCACTAAAAGCTCCTGCTAGACCCTGTTTCCACTTTCTCCCTATAGACCACAGCAGCACTTCTCACACTGCTCCAGAGGACCCCTTGCTATGTCCAGAGAAGAGTGGAGTCAAGCGCAACCACACAGAATAAACTTCATCTTAATTAAGTTACATTTAGCAGATGGGCTTGCAGAGTGTGCTCTGTTTTAACCATTCTTTTCCGTTTTAAATTCTGATTGCTCTTTTGTACGAAGAGAGTGTCACTTGTAGCATACAATAAATCATGCTTTTAATGCATAGATGTGTTACAAATAGCAAGCTTTTCTATCTCTACATTTGCTGCCTGAAATGCAGTTATGCATTCCAGCTGTATTTTTCTACACTTTAAGCTTCAAATGACTTAGCTTTATACAATCCTCAAGCCAACAGTCGGCAAGAATCAAAAGGGACCCAGTCTGAGAAATGGCCCATCATGACACTGTGCCTTTATTATGTTTTTTAGAGAGCATAATAGAGAGTGTTAGTTCAGCTGCAAGCCCCATTCTGCTTCATCTAAGATTCTTATATGAATCTCTTAGAAAAGAAATAATGTTGTTTTTTGAGATATTAGCTTGCTTGCTTGCTTGCTTGCTTGCTTGCTTGCTTGCTTGCTTGCTTGCTTGCTTGCTTGCTTTCTTTCTTTCTTTCTTTCTTTCTTTCTTTCTTTCTTTCTTTCTTTCTTTCTTTCTTTCTTTCTTTCTTTCATCTGGGCTGGATTGATTCTTTAACAGCCCAGAAGAAGAGAGAACATTTCCTAGTAAGTATAAAATCACTGGATGACATGTGTTTACTGGAACTAATGAGGAAGAGCCTATAGATGGACCTTACTGCATCTGTTTTTTACCAGTAGTTCTCTTTTGGGAAGACTCTGGTCCACCAGAAAGCCAGAACACTATATAAGTGAAATGAAGCAAGAATGCAAAGCAAATGCTTATAAAACCTCTGGCCAATACAATAGCACGGGCAGACTCCATGAATCTACATTGCCCTTTTCCAGAGCTAGAACCTGTTGCATTGAGGTCAATTGGGGATAAGGGGGGTAGGGATTGGAAGCAAAGGAATTTAGGCCTTGATTACTTAGAATTGTCAGAAACACACACACACATACACACAAACATTTATAAACTATTTTTAGCAAGACACAAAATCATTACATTTGTTCTCTTTTTCAGTGGAAATTGCAAAGAGAGATTGAAGCTTGCTTTATATATCTGCTTTGTTCTTAAACTGAGAATCATTGAAACAGCTCTTTTTTTTTAATGCACGCAGAGAACGTTCAGACTGTATATCCATTGTGTGCAGGCAGTGAGGGTGTGATAAGGGTCCCATCCCTACAAGAAATCAAATGACCTTGAAGACATTCATTTTGTATGATGCCCCCCCCCCCCCAATTATGGAATACTTTGCTGCAGAGGTACAGGCAGCCCCCTCCATAAAGCCATAGCTGTAAATATGGTTGTGTTTATGTAGACTCTTGGTGGCTGATTTTCAGTGCATTTTTTCTTAATGTTTATGGTATCCAGTCTGCCTTTTGTATTAGATTTGGTTTTAGTTGTATTTATATTGGAATTACACAAGTTTTGTTTTTAATTCTGTATTATAAACTATGTGAAGTCTTGGGAGCAGGATGGTATATAAATCATCATATAAATTTCAAGACTTTAAAAATCTACCTGAAAGTTAACTGTTTTGGTTTGTATATTGCTTTGGGAATTTCCCCTTGCAATTCTCTTAACACATAGCATAAAATCTTTTTTAGAACATAGGAATAAAACAGCCAAGAGTTATGCAGTCAGGCTCTCATCCTAAAGCAGAACCATGTATTTTTTATATACAAACAGCCTGCAGAGATTTGAGCATTCCAAAAGAAGGGAGGGGTAGTAAATAAAGCTCAGTCCAGACAAGAAAGTGTTACTGTTAGTGGGTGAACTCTCGGCCCAGGTGAGTATTATTCAGCCTTTTCTGAAGTTAGCTATGCTTCCCTTGCACAAATTGGCTGCCAGTCTCTTTCTGGGCCTAATTCAAGGTTTTGGTTAGAGCTGTGCTAAGCCTCCAAAAGTGATGTTTCACAGAGCATAGTTGATTTTTGTGGGACTGCTGGTGAAGAAGATGGGCATAGGCATGAGGACAACTAGAAAAGGGCTTCAAAACAGTCATCCAAGCTTTTAAAAGGGTATGGCTGCTTTGACATTCATGCCAACACACTTGCCAATACTCCTTTCAGTTGTTTTCCACAGACCTGTTTTGATGCTGTTTTTTTTAAAGCCCCTGAATGTCTTTGGACCAGAATGCCTCCTTCCGTATGAATTTACCCACTGCTTTCATCTTCTTTGCAGGCAGCCCTGTTAAATGAAGTGAGATGGATGGCTCCATGGGAGAGGGCTTCTCAGTTGTGGGCCCATCTTATGGAATGCCTTCCCAAAGGGCCTCTTTGGCATCTATTCCTCTTTCCTTAGGCACTTTTATAGTCTTATATTCAGTTTAATTCAGGTGTCCACTGTAGTAAAGAATAGTGGGTTTTATGCTTTCTGTGTTAGTTAGTTAGTTAGTTAGTTAGTTAGTTAGTTAGTTAGTTATTTATTGCATCTATTTTTCTTCTTTTGAAAAGTTTTTAAACACTTTCAATGCTTTAATGTGGTTTAACCCACTCAGAGAATTTGTAATAATTTTGTGTAAGTTACCTCTTTTGACCATCTGTGTATAAAACACATTTGCTAGCTTTATTGTAATACTATTATGACATTATTATTAGGTTTTTAAAACATACTTAGTATTTTATAATTTATTACTATATTGAACTTTATGAAACTTAATATACTGCCAACTACTCAAATCAGTTTCTTATATTTTAAAGTTTTGCTGTATACTGCCTTGAATGGATATTCTAAAAGGCAGCTTATTAATCTTTTAAAATAATGAATTAAGTTTAGAAGCTTAGTCACTTCAGTGGAAAGTCCTTTGGTGAAAATAACATTATTTTGTATGTATGCATGCTAATCAGTTATATTCTGCCTTTATATGTCCATGTAGAGCACACGGAGACTGAAAAAGCTCAGAGTAAATAAGCAAAAAAAATCCCCCTCTCTATCATTTGTGCATTTTAATTATTACCCAAAAATAAGACCCAATTTAAAAGTTATTTACTATATTTTAAAATATATGTGTTGTTACATATTACTATAAGCTATAAACACTTTCTTCCCTGTTGTCTATTCGAAAGACATAAATAATTTTTGTACACAGAGAATAAGCAGTGGTGTTTTCTTTCTTTCTGCATATATCCGTGAGGGAGAGAGACCATTAAACACTAAATCTGTGGATTAATCAGGTTGTAATACTACAGTAAATTCTATAGATTGCTATCAAACAAAACAAAACTCTGTAATTTTCTCAAGCCTTGTCAAATTTAGGTTGTTGTCTAATTTATTTAATGAATTTGTGTTCTACCTTTTTAAAACAAATCCTTTTAGGCAACTTTAAAAAGAAACCATAAACACAGTGTATCAACAACAGAATGTAAAAGCTAACCAGTGACTTAAAATCATTAAAAACAATAAGTAAACCAACTGAGAAAGGATCTCATGCTCCAAATAGAATACATTATAGCATTGATTTTATTGATACATTGCATGATGATACAGTACTGGATTGGAAAAAAGCAGAAAAGATGAGCAAGTTCACGTTTTAGATACTGTACAGATATGTAGGGCAATGCATTGATTAGTTGTCAACTAATCAGTATGGTCTGTAATTCAAGATTGTTGATTTTCATTGCAAGGGCATGTCCTCCTATAACTGTAAAGATCTGAAGTGAACAAGCAGAGTTAAATGGATAGAGTGCCTCTGCACTTTGCAATTTAATGGAGCCTTGCTATCGGAGCATTTTCCAATTTCAAAAGCAGAGATTTATTTAAGAGAAAGTTAGTGGGCAACTTATTATTTTTCCTAGACATGAAGTAATTGATGAAATTGCCAGTAAGGAAAAATTCACAGAATCTTGCTCATGAATGATTTGCATAAGGTTTGCCTCAAAACGTGATGTAAAATAGAAAAAGCAACTTGTCAACAAGTGCTGGGTATTCCTAGCACTTGCTAACCATCTTTCTCTGTAAAGTTGTTGAGATAATGGTTCTATATAGGTTGAAAGCAGGAACAGGCCTCCTATTCATGTATTGGTAATACTTTACATTTACAAGTAGTCCTTGTTTAGTGACTAGTTGGTACCCGCAACTCAGCTGTTAAGTGAAGCAATCGCTAAGTGCAACCGCGACTGTGCTTACTGTCTTACTTCAGCTTTCCTTTGCTTTACAGACCAGCGAAGGTTGTAAACATGAGGATAGGTCACAAAGTTACTTTTTCATCACCACCATAACTGCAAACAGTTGCTGTCCGAGGCAGTCGCTAAGCGAGGACTACCTGTATGATAAATTTGTAGATGTAGAGTACCTATCTCTTTACTTGCTTTTTAGTAGTTTTTTTTTTTTGTATTTTCTTTTTCCTCTGTGCATCTTGGATTTATGTTAATTTGGCTACTTGATAATATTCGTTAATCACAATTCAGTAAAAACAATGGAAAAAATAAATGTATTCTGTCACTATGAAAGAGTCAACCAGATGATTCAGGAGATCATACATTTATTTGAATGGGATTTCTCTGACAATTTATGAGTCAGGGAAATCATACATTTCAAAGCACATGTAATCCAGGCATTTATTTATTTATCTATCACATACCCCACCACAATCCCAAAGGACTTTCTGTTATATTGCCTTGTTCTGATGAGGACTACAAACAAAACTTCCACGTTTCAGGCAGCCCAGGCATTTAAGGCTACTGGGTGTGGCTCTTCCTTGACTATCGTCTCTCATTGCTGTTGCTTTTACTGCAGTTTCCCTATCAGCTGCTCTTTCTTATTTACCTAGCCATGTTACCAATTGGGCTTGGGGTAGAGAAAGACAGCAGGCCCTGGAAATCTTCTTCAAGATTCAGCTCTGGCATGTCTTCTGAGTTTTTGTATTTCATACGTACAATGGTGCTTAAAAGTTTGGGAATCCTTTTGAATGTTCAATATTTCTGCATAAATGTGACCTAAAACATGATCTTTCTCCACACAAGTCCTAAAACTAGATAAAGAGAACCCAGTTAAACAAATGAGTGAAAAACATTGTACTTGATCATTTATTTATTGAGGAAAGTGATCCAAAGCTACATATTTGTGTGCACCCAGGAGGGCAAATCCCTGACAGATTGCTATGTCCACCCTTACCCAGCCAGGTTTTGGTAACGTACCTCAGGTCTGCTTGTTCATTCACTACCAGATCATGGATTAACATAATCTTATTGCAGATGAACCTGACATTTACCATCACAGTTTCTTCCAGTCTTCTTCCTTCCAGTCCTCTGTTTATCTCATCCTTTTCAGTTCCCCATCATCCACCTTAACTGCCACACTTTTTGAGTTTACCTACCTTTTTTTCATCCCAACTGCCACTCTACCCTTACTAGCTCACTTTATATGCTCCCCAGGCCAACTAAAGCCAATATGATCCCCATTCGGAGGTTCAGCAACACCATATTGCTTCTAGCTTTTTAAAAAATGATTGAATATGCTAGCAAAACAATCCAGATTTTGTAACGGGCTTATTTTGCAACCAAGTAAAGATGATTTTAAACCATGATTTTTTGCTTCATGCATAGCAAGCCAGAATCTGGTAAAATGAAACTGGTACGTGTGTGTGTCTGTGGTGCGTGTAATTGCTATTAATACTTACCAATCTGTCTTCTGTTGTTTTTTTATAATGCAAACAGTTGATTTGTAAATAGTAGTAAATTTTAACAGATTTCAGTAGCTACATTCTAGACCTACCAACTTATATTTACAGAATAGCATATAATTGAAAGAATAATCTTACTTGTTCATTTTTTCCACCAGAATTCAGCAGTAATAATTAAAAAGGAACTATACATTTTTAAATTACTTACAGATATAAAATTTCCAAAAGCACTACACAATATAAGGAAAAAAAAGATTGGGTTCTCAAAGCACTTTACTTGGACTTATTATGGGTTGTGATAATCTGACCTCACCTGCTTTTTGAAAGTATCAAATGAAAGTTCAGAATTGGTCATGCATATACTTACTATTCTGTGACAAACTGTTCAATTTATGTATTTTTATAAATATATGCAAAAACAAGCATCAAGTTTCCAAAATGTGATGAAAACGTGTGTTCAGAAAGTTTTCATATTTGGTTGATTTTTGGCAGCACGTCTTTCTTGGCAAATCTGAAGAATGTCTACCGCATGCTGAAGCTTGGCACAGATTAAATTAAAGTATCTAAATTTCAGAAGGAAACTGAATGAACTGTTTATGAAACTGTTACATAAGGAGGTCAATTTTTTTTAGATTGAGGAATTCTTTCAAAGTACTTTCCTTAAAATTACTCTTCTTACAGAGTGTTGAAGGTGCTGAATGAGTCCTTCAGCTACGTAAAATAAAACCATTCAGAAAAGCTACCATGCCAAATTTAAATAGGACATAGTGGGATAATTATGTAACAATGTGTACACTGTTTTAGTACTGAATGTTTAGTTATATCTAAGGAATACCTGTTTGTGGGCATCATCAATCTTGAGCGCTGTTCTGTCACATCAGTAATCTGTATTCCTAGCAGATAGCACACTTTGTGAACTGGTAAGTTTGGTCCGCATAGGTTATTTTGTTTTGTTTTTTTTGTTGGCAACAAATTGCCAATGATCACAAATTTACTCTTCATCTTCTTGCAAGGTACACTTGTCTCCCATTTGCTTCCAGGGATCCACTGTCCTGTCTCCTATTCCATGGTGTCCATTTTCCTTCCTCTAAAGGATCAAAGTCTGTTTCTTAGAGGTTACACACTTAGCCTACAATATCTAGTGTGAACAGCTAAAAATTAGATTATGAGAGTATTGTTGTCAGTCTTCTCTGACAGTCATTCCCTTAAAGTATTCAAAATACATATACATGCAAGGAAGCAAAGGATATGCTCTGCCCCAACCTCCCCAAGTTGATGGCGAATTGGCAGCTGACTATAATCACAGTGATATGCATCATGCTTCTCAATTCTATTTATATCTAGCTGAACATAGTTAGAATTTTCCTGCAGACTTTCCACCTATACAAAGCTCAGAAGTGGAAAAGATACACTTCCTATAACCTGTACTACATGTGAATTTCTTAAACATGCAAACATCAACGTTGAGAGAAAAGTTGCAATGTGCTTCTGGGTTCTGAATAGCATGTTAATGGCAGAATATTGTTTCAATCTCCTTTAAATGCTCTCTTTAGATTATCTCCAAACAGTTTATCACAAGTGCTGTTTTTAAGATTACTCTGTTAGCATTATTTGTCCATACTTGTTTGAATTATTTAATAATCAGACATCGCATGTTTATTTAACAGTTAATAGAGTGCCATCAAATCTGGTACATCTCTGGTAACTACATAGACAGAACCTTGCTATCTTGAGTTGTCTTACAGCTTTTCCAAGAGCATTGCAGCTTTGATCCCATCTACCTTCCTTATCCCTTGTTTTCCTTTCTCGTTCCCTCAACCTTGCCAGGCATAATGATTTTTTTTTCTAGTTTGTCACCCACTTGCATCATATGCAAGTGTCTGCTTGCTGATCATTGCCTCGATAGACAGTTAACCTTTATTTGGTCCAGGACTGTTTGACTGATTCTTTTTACAATCCATTATACTCCTATTGACCATCTCCAGATCCATAATTCAGAAATGTCTGTGTTATTTCTCTTGTTCTTTTTCAGACTCTTTCATAGCCACCAATATCATTTGGAAAGACCATTGCTTTAATTTTTCTAATCTGTGTTATCATAGAAATGTCCTTGTGACAGACTGCCATCCTTTCAAATGACCAGCCAAACTTACTATTTCTGGCTGATCATCTGAGTCTAGGAAAGAACTGAGAGAAGAATAGATAAGAGATTTTCCACCGAGAGAGTATCTCATGCCAGCAGGGAAGTTGAAACTGGCTAACAAGATGGCAAAGAGTTGAACAGAAGAAAGGGAGAGGAGAAGGGGAAAAATGACTACCAAGAAATATTTAATTAGGCAGTCTTAGGCTGCTAAAGAGATGCAGGTTCCAGGGGATTCAAGACTGCCTAATAGGATTCAGCATTAGATTTGCCACGCAAGGAAGAGCATTTGTCTACTCTGTAGAGATATCCAGGGGAAGAAGAGGATCCAATCCTGCAGAGTTATGCAGAGGGAGAATAGGAATTGAAGAGCCCCAAAAGAAGATCTAAGTATAGCTAGCCACAAGAGTTATTTTAACTAAAGCCCTTGATTAACCTTTGGGAAATTTAATAGCAACTACATTTTAGGATAGGCACATTGTCATTTTATCAGTAGCAATAATATTGCCAACAAAGAGAGAGTTGATCTGAATTATGGAGCAATTAGATCATAAAGCAATTTGTTACATATTAGCCTCCTTTAAAGACAGAGGTAGGAAGGAGAACTGTAGGTCTGTAGGCATTAGCTACATTCCACTTGCGTTGCTATCTGACTTGGGAATCAATGCCTTGTTATGCTAAGAATAAAGAAACTTCTACCTTGATTGTGTAAGATGTAATTCAAGGTAGAAAGGGGCTTTGACAGGTTTTCCAGGTTCTTTTACAATACCCTAACTGCATTAAAGTACTTTCCAAGACTCCTAGCAATTTCCTGATCTTGCCTACCTTAAAGGGCTGTCAAAGCCATTTCTACTTCCGTTATACCTAACACCACTCACTCAGAGTTGTTTTGAGTTTCTTTCTCACAATATCTTTTCCACGATTCAGATATATTTTCTGTAACAGCTCTACATTCTTCTGACATTCAATCACATTAGTGTAATTAGTGCTGAATCAGTGCAATCAGTGTAATTAATGTTTAATCTTGACAAGAGAAATGCAAGTTCAAACTTCCAGGTAATAATGAAGCTCTCTGAGCATCCTTGATTCAGTTGTTATACTGCTATATAAGCTGCTTCACAGGAATATTTTTGAAGATACAGAGAGATATCCCTCATTAACATCCCTCTGAGGTGTGGAAGAATATAAATTACTAATTGTTCAAAAAACCTTTGTGGTTTCCATATTAGTTACTCAAAAACTTCAACTATCTCCCATTGCTGTCCACTAAATCACATCTAGTTTCTGCAATTGCTGAATCCGAAAGAAACGTGTATCTTAATGCATATAATATTTTTTCACTGTCACAACCTCCTCCTTCCTTTCCTATGTTACGTTGTATTTTCAGACCCAATGTGTACTGTATTTTGCCAAGTTCCATTATCAGTGAGATCATGGTTTGCATTTAAACTTTTCAGTTGTCGTTCATTTAGAATTCACTTACATTGTAGAAAGAGAGCCATGTTAGTCTATGGTAGCCAAAATCAGAAGGAGTCTTTTAGCATCTTTTCTAACTAACAAATTTTATGAAAAGACATAAGCTTTCATCTGATGAAGTAAACTGATGAAGTGAGTTTACTTCATCATGAAAGCTTGTGCCTTTTCATAACATTTGGAAAAGATATTACTGGACTTCATCTGAGTTTTGGCTAGAATTTGCTGTTTATTTGTCATCTCGCTAGTAAATTGCTACAGCTATCTATGTTATTCATTCATTTTCAAAGAGAGACATCTGACACATGATTTTTACCAGATTGTACTGTGGTCCCTGTATTTTAGTTCCTCTTTCATTTGTCAAGCTGTAAGTATACAAACTAGCAATGTCATTAAAAGAAGGAAGATAAATATGTTCTTTGTCTGATACGATTTTATTTTATTTTTGCTTCCATTCCACATTAACATAAATGCTGAGGATTTCCATTTTTTAGTTCTCTCCAATGTGAAAAACAACAGCTTACTAAAAGAAAGAGCAGAAGGAAAAAACTGTTTGGGACATATGAAGTGCCAAATTGTTGATACCAGGAAAACTTTGAGCAGTCTTCCTTTGATTCTTTAGGCAGACAGGCTCATATGTTCTTCGACAGTGTCACATAAAACAGTATTTAGTCTATTCTATTTTTAACATGTTGCTTTTCAAACAAAAACATTACAGTTATATAAAAAGAGAGAATTAAAATGGTTTTTCAAAATCAATTTTGTTTTGAAAGTAACATGTACATCTACATCACCATGAATACTTACAAAAAATTAACATAAACATTTACTATAAATACTGCATTGGTTTGGTATATATTTTTGAAGGATTAAACCATTGTCCTCAGAGGTATTCCAGCTGTTAATTCAGTCTTAAAAGGGAGTTTTTCTATCATTTTAATCTGGAAATACTTTATTTTATTTATTTATTTTATTGGATTTATCTGCCACCCATCTCCCCCACAATAGGGGACTCTGGGCGACTCACAATAACATTAAGACTATACATATATCCAAAATTTAAAACAATACAGATAAAACATCCAGAATTTAAAACAATACTAGAGAAAGGAGGATCCAAGCAGATGGAAAATCAGGCTGCAGAGAGCTGGCCACTATGGGGCTAGCCATCCCCCTGCTGGAAGTATTCCCTCCCCACCCCAGGCCAAGTGGCAGAACCAGGTCTTCAAGGCCCTTCGGAAAGCCAGGAGTGAGGGGGCCAATCGCACCTCCAGGGGCAGAATGTTCCAAAGAGCGGGGGCTACCGCAGAGAAGGCCCGCCTTCTGGACCCCACTAGATGGAATTCTTTTACTGAGGGGGTCTGAAGCATGCCCTCTCTGTGCGATCGGGTGGGACGGGTTGAAGACATAGGGGAGAGGCGGTCCCTTAGGTAACCTGGTCCCATGCCATGTAGGGCTTTAAAGGTGATAACCAACACCTTGAATTGGACCCGGAAGCAAACTGGTACCCAATGCAGCTCGCGGAGCAACGGTGTTACATGGGCCCTTCTTGGGGCTCTGAGAATAGCCCACGCAGCCGCATTCTGGACCAGCTGTAGCTTCCAGATAGTCTTCAAGGGTAGCCCCATGTAGAGTGCATTGCAGTAGTCTATCTGGGAGATAACAAGGGCGTGAGTGACTGTTCGAAGGGCATCCTTTCTATTACTATCATTATTATTCCTGCATTTAAAGACAGGGCAAAATCAAGTCATGTCACTCTTATTGAAAGTTATAGTGAAAATTATTTTTCAGAGGTTACTTTACTTGAAAGCCACTTGATTTAGGCAGGAATCCTAGACATTATTATCTGAGAGCAAGGTCCACCCAGTTCAGTCAGGCTTACTTCTCAGTAGATTTCCATAGGATAGTACTGTAATCAGAGGTGCTTGCCTAATAATAACCTACTTCACAGCAATCATAAGTACAGTATAAAATATAAATTGGGGAAAACAGCAGCTATAACATAATTTTCCTTGCAAAATGGTGTCTGTTGTTGGAAAGGATTGGGGAATATTCTAGAACAGATCTGAGGCATACACAGAAAGGGAATGGGGAGAATTTCTCTGTATGAGAAGTATAGTTGCATGTTGTTGGGTGTCATCTAATACTTCAAACAATAATGAAATACTCTTATCTAACACCTATAGTATCATTAGTGAATTATGTTATAACCTAAAATGCCCCAATGCTATGGTTTGGCTTTAGCTGGCATGACAAAATATGTTTGCATTGTAATGTTTCAATAGTATTATTTACTCAGAACACCACAGAACTGTATATTTTAATATATCCATATCAATGAAATTTGAAAGTGGCAACAGAATATCTCATATTTTGTACAATATGCTAGGTTACCCAATTCATTATTTTCCTCACTCATGCTAGAATGATGTGATACAATTACCAATCCTGGTAGTAATTCAGGAAGCTGATAAATATAGGCAGAAGGCAGAAACTCCCCAGTATTTAAAATATAATTTCTGTGATTCAAGAGGTAGTGTATAGACATCAAGACTATTAGCAATCAGTAACCCTACAGAGCCATTTTGGTGTGGACTAAGAGTGAGGAGACTCAAGTCTCCTTTAACATGATTAAAGTGGTGGACTAAGAGTGAGGAGACTCAAGTTTTAGTCCACTCTCAACCACAGAAGCTCACTGGGTGATTTTAGGCCAAACACTCTCTCTCAGCCTTTCTTGTTGTAAAATAGGAGGAGGATGCAAGATGTATGCCACCTTGAGCTTCTGTACAAAAGGTGGGATATAAATAAAATAATTCTCTCCTCTATGAATTTGTCTGATGTAAAGTCCCATCATTAAATGACATGTAATAAATATGCAGAATAGAAAGGTTGTGCTACCTTTCAGTTTTTGACTTGGTAAACATAGCATAAAACCTGATTGGAGATGTTAATCTGTGACTGAATTTGAACTGATCACCATATATGTTTTAATTATTTATTCTTCAGCTAGTGCAGTTCACAATTTAAACAAAAGGTGGCAGGATTTTCAAGCATGCCTAGGCTAAGGGTATTTGGTATTTATTATTAGCCTTATAGTTTCCTTCAAAGCAAGCAAATCAAATACAATCATAGAAGGACAGAAGCATGTTATTTCATTTGGACAGGTTATATATATTTACTACAATTTCCTTTGAAAATGAGATTTCAGTCAAAGAGACAAAGATCAAAACTTTTTTTTATATAAGGATAAAGACTTACAAAAGCTAAAATTTAAATGATTGTCAAGCAGTATTTTAAATTTTGTATTTTTTAATGAGATGTCATGCTTAAAAAAATTAATAGAACTTCATTATTCTGTTGTTGCTCATGGATTAAAAAATTGATGTACTAAGAAAAGAGGAGACGGATGAAAGTACATATGGGAGCAAATGAGGAGATATTGGAAAAGTAGAAACCTCAACATAAATCACTTTAGTAATCTCTAAAAATATATTAAGGGAGAGATGAATGATTACAGAGTTCCAGTATTACACTGACAGGGGAAAAAAATATTTTTCTCCCAGAATGCGTCTGCAGACATGCACATGCACACACATACACACTCTGTTAACATGTATTCAACAAATGCTTATGCTACCAGATTCCTTCTGATTTTAGGCTGCTGCAGACTAACCTGGCTTTCTTCCTACAAATGCTAGGAGACAAAATCAGCTTGTATCTCCTAGTGTTTATCCCAATGTTCCTAGTGAGGCATTTTTTATTCTTTGGAAATGTTTCTTTTAATTTGTGCATATTTGCTGATTAGGAAGACTAACAAGTCAGTTGGCTGATGGGGTTGTAAAGAAGCATTTGAAGCAGAGGAGTTCAGCCATTGCAAAGCATTATATGGGTAACCTACCTCAGGTAGTGCTGGCTGCTATTTTCTGGCTCCATAAAGCTGGACAGCCTCAACAAACTGGCAGCATCTTGTGAAGGGTAATATTGTAAAGGACAGTGAAGGATCAGAGGACATGTCAAAATGCTCCTAAGGAACAAAAGGTACTCTTGTTAGGGGATAATTTTCATTCTCCAGTTTTTATTTCTGTTCCAACTGCATCAGTAGGAAGCCTTTTTTCTTGCTACCTCTTCCCAGGTAAATGGGAATCCTAGGTAGGAGATTTGGCAAGTCGTTACAGCCATTTCTTAGCAAATTTGAAAAGGAAATTTGTCCAGCAAAACACTATGGATACACCATAGATTTAAATTGGGTATTATCCTGCTTTGATCTGACAGTTTTGATAAATGATTATGGTTGCAAAACATATACATAACAGTACAGTAAAATTATAAAACTACATTTGAAGTTTAAAAGTCCAGCAAAATCAATAAAGTGTTGATATTAAAAACAAGAGCAGATTAAACTTTGGTTAAATATAAATGGAAATGCTTTTAAAAATAATGTATAATTACAGCTTTGGCTACCAGTTCAGCACAGCTCAGTACTGATATAATGAGGCTTGCTCTTTTACATCTGTTTTAAGATCCTAGGATCAGATTTTCATAGTATTTGCCAGGAAGTAAATTTATTTATTTATTTATTTATTAAATTTTTCAGCCGCCCATCTCCCCCCAATGGGGGAACTCTGGGCGATTCACAATAAACATTAGAACATAAAATATATAAACACATAAAACCTTAAATTAAATTAACATAACTAAAAAGAAGAAGGAGAGACCAAGGGGATGAAAACCTGAGGCTGAAGGACAAGGCCTCTATGGGGCTAGCCATCCCCAAATGGTCAGGTCTTACTTTATTTATCTCAATACATGATGAAATTAAAAATCTATAAAGGGATTAATTTAGTATTGAGAATGAAGTTAATGGCATTAAAAAAAGCAGAACTGTCATATTTATAAATGTCATTTATTTTATTATTCAGTCTTATATGCTGTTTCAGTCACAATCAACTTTAAGCAGTATACACTCATTCAGTAAACAGGTTAAAATAACAAGATACAACAATAATAGGATATTATCAATAATATAATTCAAATCACACTGTGCTGAAGAATAGCATACCAGAATCATTTAAACAGAGACTAATTGCAGGGGGAACCTACAGCTTATATCAGTCCCCCAAAAGTCTTCAAATGCTTTAAATATGGAAAATCAGGCCTTTTTGAAGCTATAACTAGCTACCGTATTTTTCCGTCTATAAGATGATACTTTTTTCTAAAATCCTTACCCTAAAAATTGAACAGCGTCTTATTTAAGGAAGTCAGCCAAGGAGAGAACCGCGCTGTTGCAAAACTGCCCATACTTTGTCTCCAAGTTTCCTTGGCTGACCACTGCGTCTACAGTCCTCAACGTTGCCCGTTTCTTTGTGCTTCTTCAAAAGAGCTTGAACAGCACATCTTGAAACCTCAGTCTGCTTTGAAATTTTTGCCTGGGAGAGACCTTGCTGATGCAGTAGAACTACCATATTTTTCCGGCTATAAGACGATACTTTTTTCTAAAATCCTTACGCTAAAAATTGAAGGGCGTCTTATTCAAGGAAGTCAGCCAAGGAGAGAACCGCGCTGTTGCAAAACTGCCCATACTTTGTCTCTGCACACAGGCTTCCTCCTATTGCTAGCCTCCAATCACGAGTGAAATAGCTTGTCTCCCAAACAGACTTCCTCCAATCACAAGCCTGATGTAACTGATGTCAGCTGATGCTGAACAAACCAATTAGAGGAAGGCTTTTGCAGAGAGAAGCTAGTTTCACTCGTGCTTGAATGGAATCAGTTATGCAAAAGAGCATGGAATAGAGCTGCAGAGAGACGGTTTGGACCTCCTCCCACCGAGTGTATCAGGTCAATGTTAACTAATTACTAAATAAAAATGTGTTCTGCACTATCTTTAAAATATTGATTTCTTAATTTTGGGTTGGAAAAGTGGGGGTCGTCTTGTACATGGGGGCGTCTTATTGTCGGAAAAATACGGTATATAATGTATTAAAATAGAAGTCAGTAATGATAGTAAGTATACAGTGAGTACAAGATATATTATCAAGAATAACAGTAATTTCACTTGCACCTATTTAATTAGCCTCCATTTACTGTAACCTTGCAGGATAATAACAAATAGTATTCATACTTCAGATGAATAGAAAAATGATCTGGTGCTCCTCTTTCTCTAGAGCAGCCTTGAGAGTTCTCAGGTGTGCATCCATCTGAATCAATGTAACTGTATAATCATGTAACAGCGATTTTTCAATAGTATATGGTCTTTAGAAGAATATAAAAAATAGATTTTTCTGTTGCTAACAGGAATATTTGCAACAGGATTGTTGCTAACAGGAATATTTTATACTTTTGATTTGCCCACTCTGGTGGGATTGAAAGAAACCTCTCTTTCTGTAAACAAATAGTTTTACTTATCACTCCAAATACTATCTTTTTAATTAATATTTGTCTGATTTCTTTATTCTGGATTTGCAGTGGGCATGAAATAATTACCGTATTTTTCCGACTATAAGACAATGCTTTTTTCTAAAATCCTTACCCTAAAAATTGAAGGGCGTCTTATTCAAGGAAGTCAGCCGAGGAGAGAACCTCGCGGTTGCAAAACTGCCCATACTTTGTTTCTGCAAAGAGGCTTCCTCCTATTGCTAGCCTCCAATCACAAGTGAAATAGCTTGTCTCCCAAACAGACTTCCTCCAATCACGAGCCTTATGTAACTGATGTCAGCTGATGCTGAACAAACCAATTAGAGGAAGGCTGTTTGCAGAGACAAGCTATCTGCAGTTTCACTCGTGCTTGAATGTAATCAGTTATGCAAAAGAGCATGGAAATAGAGCTGCAGAGAGACGGTTTGGACCTCCTCCCACCGAGTGTATCAAGTAAATGTTAACTAATTACTAAATAAAAATGTGTTCTGCGCTATCTTTAAAATATTGATTTCTTAATTTGGGGTTGGAAAAGTGGGGGTCGTCTTGTACATGGGGGTGTCTTATTGACGGAAAAATACGGTAGTATGTTCAGGAAAATCAGTCTTAGCACTGTCAATTTAGTAATTTCTGTATAATTAATAGAATGTGATTATAAACTTTATGACATTTGAAAGTGAAAAGAGTTGTATAGAATGGTGTTTTTTTCTAGTTAATCCTCCTTATATTCAATCAATTATTTTGAATTAAAATAACTGAATTCTTTCAAATGAATTTATTTATATATATATATTGGTCTTGTGACAAATTTAGAACAGCTATCCATAAGTGCTAGTTGTGTTAATAGAATTAATTAGATAGTTGGAGGAAAGATCTACCAGAAAAGTAGATATAACATAACATAATATAAATATAAAATGTATTCTGTTGTACATAATGTTATAAATAAAGAATAAACACAAAATGCATCATCTTAGCACTGAACAAAACTAAGTGTATGTGTGTGTATGTGCATTTGTGTGTGATGTTTGTTCTTGATCAAATACACACAGAGACTTTTGTATAATTGATGTAGATGGGTGCCATCAATTTCTGTGCAATCATAAAGTCACACAATTTCCATTTCCATTTCCATTTCTATTATCTTTATGTTATTTTCCAAAGCATTGATGTAATTCCAAAGACATGTTTAAGCAAAAGCAGTGAAGCAAGTAATTTTAGGTACAGGTAGTGAAATTATTATGTGAAATATCTCATTGCCTTACAAAAAGCTTTTAGGATAATTTATCAAACCAAAATTGGATTACATTCCATGCAATTGATTAGAATTATCCCATCTATCCATTCAACTATCCTATTGTTATTAGCAGATAGGAACTATGGTTTTACTTACTTATGATCAGAGTTTCTTTATTTAAATATTAACCAAATGACTATACTGTTCTGTATCTTCCTATGTTCCAGCTAGTCAGGTTACCCCAGAGGCATAAAGATATAAAAGAAAGAGTTTCAAACCTTCCAGCTTTTTCTTATAAGGAAGATACTGTATTTGATCCCCCAATTATTTTGGCTGCCCTCTTCTCCATTGTTCCTAGTTCTATTATATCTGTTTTCAAATATGATAACCAGAAGTGTACACAATATTCTAGTGAACATGCCATAGATTTGTATAAGGCTCATTACAATATTGGCAGTTCTATTTCAATCTCTTTTCTAATAATCTCTTGCATTAGATTTTCCTTTTTCACAGCAATGACTCCTCTCTGAGTTACAGAGTTACAGAGCTGCTGATACACTGGAGGTTAGGTTGTTACTGAAGTGTGAAAAATGACAATTTTTAATGCAAATGTCTCCCCGGTTTAAATTGAGTATATGGACATTTCCAAATTGAACAATATACATAAAAGCCATAATACATAAAAAATGTAGTTTCATATTTTTGCAAAATAATAATTCCCCATACAGTAATAGTTAGGTGTCAAACATGTGACCACTTCTAAGGGCATTATGATTCTAAAATATTATACAATATAGCATTTTACAAGAGCTATTCTTGATCTGAAGAATGATCACTTGTAACTGAAGAAACTTACTCATTTTATACATAAATGATATGTAGAATTACAGCCATATTATTTTCTTCATCTGCTGTGTATCATTAAACATGTCTCATGAAATTTCTCAGTTACATTTCTGTTTACAATATTGTTCTGGAGCTAAATTTCAGTATTTTAGCTTTTAATTTGGTGACACCTATTAAAAGCTTAAACTTGATGGTGTCTCATCTTGGAACTTTCTTGAAAAAAAATGAATTGCATTTACATACATGCTAAAAATAACCCATCCTTGTTCTAAACATGTCTGCATGGAACTACTTTAAATAAAAGTAGGATTGTTCTTCCAACCAAACTTAAAATTACAGACAGTACACATTTCAGAAAAGCAAAAACATGTAGTTTTCTTCTAGAAGTGTATGAGGACCCATATAATGAGGCACATAATTAGATTTTGGATTTTTCAGCACTTCAAATAAATCATTGTAATTTCATGAGTTAATAGGCAAGATATCAATGTTTATCAGTCCCCTAGAGTGCAATAAATGCAATTTGTAATTACAAGCATATAGTTTGTATTACATGTCATCTAGATCAACAGTAATTATTAATCTTAGCTAGGAATAATTCAAAGCTAAAGAATTGAACATATTTGAACTGGCATATTCCTAACATGTTAAAGTAGACATTTATATTTTCAATACAATTTAGGAAAGATATTACAAAAAATAATAGAAATGACACTTAAATAATTAATTTATATTACTATGGCCTGGGGTTATTAATGATTCCATGAGCAACATAAAAAGGCACTGTTTGGAATAGAATTAAGGTTGTTATAGTTACAATAAATTAATCTTATTTTGGCTGAGATGGGTTAATTTGACTGAGATAATTAATTTACTCTTTGTTTTTTTACTTAATTATATTACTTCAAAAGAAGGTACTATTCATTTATTTCCCATGGGGAATGAATAGAAAAGGTGCTGTTTCATACTCAATTGGGGGAGCTCAAATATAAACTTAACAAGAGATAGCACTGAGAATAACAGTTATGTGTAATGCAACGAGCAGATGAGGACTTCAAGATACCCAGCCCCGGCTTCTTTTTTAATTTCAATTCTTCAGATAGAGAGGAAGACAGTGACACTGGCAGATCAGCATTGCCTGCCAGGACAGCCCAGTGCTTGACTGAATGTTCACTTCTGACTGGAAGGGTGGCTGTCAATGGTTGATTGTATTTTTCCTGGGCTCATTATAGCTTCGGCAGATGGCACATGGAGTACACAATAACCAGGAAGACTCAAGAGTGGATTACTAAATTATTAGCACCTAGTTCTAATTCAGTTTACTTGCTGCATTGGGAATAAGCTGAAGGAAAGAAGTCTGCACCAATTGTAGCATTATGTAAGTAAGCAGAGACAGAATATGTGACTGCTTACATTACACAAAATTTCCTTACTTATAATATAGGGATTAAGGAAATGGTCTAGAGGCTTCCCAGGAACAAGTGAATGTTGAAAAAAAACTTAAATAAGAGAGGTGCTCATGTTGGGAAAATAATTCCATGCAACAAGGTCTGCAAGGGAAAATGGACAATATCCTTTCAGGAATTAGAAAACCTTCAGATTGCTGACAGTTGTGATACAGGAAGGGATGTGACATGATAAACGTAGGCTAATTTTGATTTGTTTATTGCTCCTCTTTTAAAAAACAAAGTCTCTGTTTCGCTATATGAGCTATTAAGGTATGCGCCTCAGAATCTCTGTGAATGGTAACATGAAGATGCTCCTACGAGAATCAAAGAAATACGTCACTGAGGGTTTGACACAAGCCATTTAATGGCTGAACACCTAGATAGCATTTTCCCTTTTCTGTTCTCTACCTCAGTCAGAAGGTCTGTCAGCTTGCTCATTTATCTGGAATGTGGTCCTTATCGAAGGTTCAATTACATTTTAAGAAGTTGGCATGAACTGCTTTCTTGCGACTTAGATGAGGGAATTGAAACATTCTGCACCAGAATAGACTCATGAACACTGGACAGTCTATGGCTGAGGTATTTAAGATTTTCACTAAAAGTGGTCAGTTCCAGTTCCAGTTCTTGGATTAAAAAGAATTTCATTTTAGATTGTTAAGATTTAGAGTTTGTTTTGGAATATGAATTGTCTTGGACATCTTGTGGGATAATTTATTCTGGGAAAAGGACAATGCACTCTTTCACTTCTCAGTCATTGTCGGTATCATAATCATAATAAAGTGTTGGTTCCATTTTTACTAATATGATGGATGGCTACCAAAGGATTTCTTTAGCTGTGGTGCTGTGATTATCAATTGCCGTTCCTCAAAAAGGACAATTTCCTTTTAGTTTCCCTAGGCATTGTAATATAATTTTGAAATATTTTAAACATTATTATATTGATCTTACTTTGCTAATAGTAATCAAATAAATTATTTAAAATCTGACTACAAGCTTTGTGTGCTGTGTTAGTTTAAATCTATATATTCAATCTTTAGCATATTAAGCCCTTGAAATCAATGAATTTTTTATGGATTTAACTTTGTCTAGATTGTACCAAATATGGTAATTTTCATGGAATAGCAAATCTGAATGAATATATTTTCATTAAAGCATTATTGATTGTGACATCCATAAATCAAACTATGTAGATTATAGTTTTGTTACACTGCTTGAAATTGTTGGGTGGCTTAGTTATCAGATGCCCAAGTGAGATTTAACAAAACACAGCTTTGACTGTTTCTGGGTATTTTGAGGTCACGGGGGGGGAAAAAAAAAGATTGAAGAAATTTTATATGTACATATTATTTTACCTCTTCTCTGTCTTATTTTTTTTTAAATGTTAGTTTGTATATGAATGTTGGGGAGGATGTGGTAGCTATCAAAAGAGGGCAGAGGTCCACTTCTGCCAGCCTGCCCAATTATGCATATAAGTGTTTTTAATCCAGTCTAGTATCCGTGGGTTGTTTTTGCTACATATAATACAGCTTTCCTTTAGAAAATTCTTAGTACTCGAATCTTATAAAATCCCACCAATGAATGAATGAATATATGTGCCTGTGCATGTATATGTATGTATATACGTATATATGCGTGTGTGTAATGATGATTGCATCAAAGTCTGCATATGATTAAACACACTTACTGTCTTTGGCACACATGTTACAAAAATACCTATCTGCAAATATATTCTGAATGAATCTGATCCATGTAGCAGAAACCTATGGAACATTTTACTCTTTAAAATCTGGGTTATGTGCAGTGTAGTATTAGAACATTGCCCATATATAGTCCCCAGCATCCTATTTGCAGCCTTCCTGGAATAGCCGAAGATGAAATAATTGGAACAATTTTTTGAGTTATAGGTCAAAAATGGAAGTGTTACTCCTTTCAGAGGTCTAAGGTAACCACTGTATCACTTGATAACAAAAATCAGTATAATAATAATAATGCCAGTTTTTCCCATAGTAGAATGAGTGCCTTAAGCCACAAATAAGGCATTTGGCCCCAGCCACATTCCAGCAGCACACAAACAAAAGCCATGGCTCTATGCTGAAAAATGTTTGTTTATAAAGCTGCTATCTAGATTTAAACATAGAAGATGTACTTTTAAAAAATGCAGGTAGTTGAATAATCCAAGTTTGGGGGATTTTTTTGTCTTTGAAAAGCAGCTGCAGTTGTATCATATACTAGTCCATTTATCATATAATATGAAAGTCAAAGGGAGGGGAATCACATTTCCCTTATCTATGTAGAAGCTCCGTGGGAGATCAAATGTAGTTCTTTGGAGCCTTGCCACAACATTCAGTGTAGTGTGATTTTCAGGAAAAATAACCATATTATAATTCAAGTGAATCACACTCACTGTATATATCAGCAAGCAAACCTACTTTCCTGTTTCTGTTTTGCTTTAGTAATTATCTGAATTACTGAAAGCATGGAGTGGTAGCATCCCAACCTAATATAACAATCACATTACATGCTTAAGTTCAGATCTGGTATTCAGTCCCAAAGTGGAACTCCTTGTGCTGTATATCAAAACATAGAGATACAAGCTTCAGAAGACTCTAATTTATTCTTAACTATTCTCCCAATAAGCCTATGAAGTTCTTGCCTGAGGTTGACTTGTATCATGAACGAAAGCATTTATAGAACAAGCACTATATTTAAAGGACAAATAGGGAGATCTATGTCAGATCTCTTGATTAAAAATGACAAAACACAGCAAACATATTCGCAAGCAATAGATACAGCGGTGCTTAGCAAAGGGTAGACAAACTTTTTTCTCCATATTTAATAGAAATACAAATAATAATAGAAATCTTTAATAGAAATCTCTTTCCATGAAACAGCTGTTTTCTCCACTTTGGAAATATAACAGCTGAGAGACCTAATAGATTGTGGGAACAATTTTAATTGATTTCTATAGCTGAGGGTGGCTTGAACTTGAGATTCCCCCATCCTAATCCAACACATTAACCATTACACATTGGTACTACATAATATGTAGCGTGTATGGTTTTGGCTTCATGTGTTATGTGAACTCATTACAGTTTGAAAATCATAATTTATGCCTTAGTTCAATAGTGAATCAAACCAGTTGTTGTGTATACCTGGACAGTGGACTAAAAACACATACTAAGCCACTGATTTACCTTGAGAAGGTACTTGTCTCTACAAACATTTTTTAACAGGGTACAGACTTACCCTGTTATCTGGGAACAGTTTGATCCTGTTGAACCCAAGGAGGTGGACAGGGTCCTCCGAATGGTCAATGCCACCATTTGCCAACTAGATCCATGTCCCTCCTGGCTGGTTAAGGCTATTTGGGAGGTGACATGTGGGTGGGTCCAGGCAATGGTGTATTCATGCTTGAGGGAGGGAGTGTTTCCATCAGCCTTTAAAGAGGTGCTGGTGCTTCCCCTCCTCAAGAAGCCATCACTGGATCCCACCATACTGGACAATTTTTGTCCAATCTCCCACCTCCCTTTTTTAGGGAAGGTGGTTGAGAAGGTGGTGGTGTTGCAGCTCCAGAGGATCCTGGAGGAAATGGATTATCTGGACCCCTTCCAGTCAGGTTTCAGGCCTGGATTTGGAATGGAAACAGCATTGGTCGCACTCATGGATGATCTCTGGTGGGAGCAGGATGGAGGTAGTGCATCCATCCTTGCTCTTCTTGACCTCTCAGCGGCTTTCGATACCATTGACCATGGTATCCTTTTGGATTCACTTAGGGAGATGGCAGTGGGTGGCACCATTCTGCGCTGGTTCTCTTCCTTCCTCCAAGGTCGATCCCAATTGGTGTTGATTGGGAGCAAGAGATCCAGCCCACGGCCCCTCCATTGTGGGGTGCCACTGGGTTCAATGCTCTGTCCACTCCTTTTTAACATCTACATGAAACTACTGGGTGAGTACTTGCGCCACCATGGGATGAGGTATCATCAATATGCAGATGATACTGTTATACATCTCCATTTTTGGTGACTTGAGTGATTCCGTGACCACCCTTTCGCAGTGCCTGGAGGATGTGGGGGTCTAGATGGGGAACAACAGGCTCCTGGTAAGATGGAGTGACTGTGGATTGGAGGCCCTTCAGTATCCAAGAACTTACTATCTTTGGTTTTGGGCAAGGTTGCACTGCCCCAAACAGACCCGGTGAGTAATCTGGGGGACCTCCTGGACTTGTGACTACTGCTCAAAGAGCAGGTGGCAGTTGTAGCCAGGAGGGCCTTTGCTCACCTTCGGGTGGTGCACCAGTTACACCCCTTCTTGGATCAGGAGGCTCTCCAGTCAGTCACTCACGCCCTGGTCATCTCTCAGTTAGACTACTGCAATGTGCTCTACATGGGGCTACCTTTGAAGAGTATCTGGAAGCTACAGCTGGTTCAAAATGCAGCCACGCGGATGATATTAGGTGCCCCTAGGATGGCACATGTAACACTTTTGCTGCGGGAGCTGCATTGGGTGTCAGTTTGCTTCCAGGTCCAATTCAAGGTGTTGGTTATTAACTTTAAAGCCCTACATAGCATGGGTCCAGGTTACCTGAGGGACCGTCTCATCCCCATTACATCAACCCGTCCCACCCAGTCAGGCAGAGAGGGCATGTTGCAGATCCCGTCACTGAGGGAATGTTGGCTGGTGGGGCCCAGGAAGAGAGCCTTGTCTGCCATTACCCCCACCCTTTTGAATATTCTCCCCCCAGAGGTGTGGCAAGCCTCTACCCTCCCAGCTTTCCAAAAAGGTTTAAAGACCTGGCGCTGTCATTGTGCATGGGGTGATATGGGCTCTACCTGTCCCTGGGGGTGGTTAGCCCCCTGATGATGCTCCCTGGAATTACCCACCAATTCTCCATCTTCTTGGGACCTATTTATTTTTAGGATTGTTTTTATGTTGTATTTTAATGAATTTTTATCTTGTTGTAAACTGCCCAAAGTCATTTCATGAGACGGGCGGTGACAAATTTGATAAATAAATTATATATATATAGAGAGAGAGAGAGAGGGATGCGGTGGCACAGCCGCTTAATGACGCTGAAAGTGCTGGCCAGAAATGGCTGAAAGCTTCAGCGGTTCGAGTCCAGCCTCGCGTTAACAAGGTGAGCTCTTGTTTATATACCCGCAGCTTCTGCCAACTCAGCAGATCGAAAACATACGTGAGTAGATAAATGAGCACTCTCACTCCGGTGGGAGGAAAATGCTGGCAGCGACTCCACAGAGAGACGGGACAGTTGCCGGTAAAAAGTGCGAAATCGCGCTTGTCCGAAAAAGGGGCGCGAAGCAACGGAAATCCCGCCTCCTGTGCTGCCAGCTGGGCTGACGCTCTAGGAATTAGGCTCTGGCAAAGTCTAATTCCGAAACTAGAAAGATGCAATTGCCTTGAAAACCGCTAGGGGGCGGTCACTGCAGGGTCAGTAATGACTGTTAAGCAGATAAAATATATATTTAACATACTCTAGGGATAGCAATATAGTAAAAATTCCCCTCTCACCCCTATGGGTGGTATGTGTCTTCCTCAATCTTGGGTCCTCTACCAGAGGCCTAGGAGGTTGAGGGTCCTGCACACTATCTTAGCTGTTCCTAGCACTGTATTCTTCTGGACAGAGAGCTCTAATGTTGTTCCTGGGATCCATTGGAGCCACTCTCCCAGCTTAGGAGTCACATCCCCGAGTGCTCCTACCACCACTGGGACCACTTTGAGTTGACTTCCAGTGTTGTCTTCTACAGTTCCATTGAGTTATTGAGGAAGGTCCTTAGTGTCCTGTTGGCTTTGTATAGCGCCAGGCATTCGTAGATCCATGTGTGTGGCATTGAGTCATAGGCTTTCCTGTAGTCAGTCCAGGCTGTGCTCAGATTGGTCTGCCTAGACCTTGACCCTCGGGCAACTATCTATGAGTAACTGGTGTTTTGAGCCTCTGGTGTTGTTCCCAATGCCCTTCTGAGCTATGCTCATGTACTAGCCCATATGGATTTGCAGCTTGGTGGCTATGATGCCTGATAGGACTTTCCATGTTGTGGGGAGACAGGTTATTGGCTGGTAGTTGGATGGTGCTGTTCCCTTGCGAGGGTCTTTCATGATCAGCACTGTCCTTCCTTGTGTTATTGTGTGTATGTGTGTGTGTGGATGTGTGGGTGTATATATTGTTAGGATTTTCTCATGGGAAGGATTCATCTCGCTATCTCTAAAACATATTGTTGTGACTAGAAAATCCATGTGACTTAGGTCAGCCTTGTTGGCTTGCATGTATACTGCTATTTACTGCCACCTATTGGCGTTTGTATGCTAGTTACTCAAGGGGTGGCAATAAAACGGGAGGATTATATGCCCAACTGCTCAGTAGAGTTTTAGCCATCATATAGTCAGTTTTGTGGGTTATGTAGTAGTAACTAATAACCAAGTAGTGTACCTCTTCTCTGAGAGTTTTTGGCTAGAGACTTTGTTATACTTGTGTAGTGGATAAGTCTTGGATGCCCAATATATGAGAAGAAGTGATTTGTTCCTATATTTTGCATGAAACGTGTATTTTATGTAGATTGTATTTTTTCTCAATAAACAACCAGATATTTTCTATTTTCTGGCTGGATTTCTTTGGAGAACAAGATATGGACATTGCATTCTTTAAATCTCTCTCATACTGGTGTGTATTTTTGGCCATTTCCTGGGAGTATTGCTGCACTCTGCACAACATATATATATATATATATATATATATATATCTCCCTATAGTACGCTAAAAATACTTTTGTTCTGTAAAGTACTAACATTTTAATGTTAGCATGGTGAGTAAAAAATGTAGAGAACTTTTTTTTTCTATTTTTAAAATCATGATTTCTTTACTTTGAACATAGAATGTAACAATGCCCTGAATAATTACTTGGAACTTGATATAATTATTTTTAATATTACCATTTAAGTCAAATTATATTTTCAAAGCCACATGCCTGGAACAAATGTGTGGAGGAAGACAGGAATTTTTTTATTACCAGCCTTTGCACGGTAGCTGACTAAGGTGAATTTATGTGAGCAACCTTTTATCTGCAGCTTCCCCCCCCCCTTTTTTTTAAAGGGGTGGCTGAAAATAAATCTTCTCTTTCTATAATTTGGGTTATTCTTCAGTAACATTTCTTATTAATGTTAATATAATTCAGCTCTCCCCCTAAAAGTGGGTAGTCAGAGAAGTTTAGTTTTAGAGGTCATGTATACATTCATATAACTACTCTTTAAAAGAAGTAGCCAAAAGGAGTAAAAACTTAATTGAACAAATTTAAAATGAGTTAAAGCAATATTAAAAGTGAAAATGAAAAGATTTGGTAAAATATATAGATTATTTTAGTTTCTTTCAAAATATTTTCAAACTATGGAAAATTGTGATGTAGTATTTTGAATGAGCCTCACTGAGAATTTATAAAGATACAAGCCTGATTGTTTAGAAGGCATGTTAATCTGTTTCTTACTGGAATGGGCAGACTTGTAACTAACATGGTAAATATTTGGCATGACTCAGAATCACATCTTTTCTCATCCAGGCATAACAGTTACTTTTCCAGGATGTGGTGAACAGGAATCGTGATATGTGACATAGATAGGCAAGACCAATAATCAGCATATTTAATAAGGCTTAATACATTATATTATAATGTTAATTATTTAGAGGAAGTAACCTGCTATCAAACTTTCAGTGCCTATTTTTGTGGCATGTTTTTGTGGTATCCATTAGCTACTTATGGCATCTGTTGTATTCCATTTCTGCCAAGTTCATTGCTGCTTCTACTGGCAGCCAATAAGTGACATGAAAGGATGAAAGAAAAAAGGGAGCTGCCGATAAAAAATTGAGCAGTTGTATGAAATGTTACTGGTATAATAGAATCCAAAGTTTTTAAAGTTATGAGTGAGTATTATTTGACACAGGTACTCAACTCTTCTGCCAAGTGACAACAAAAGGCAAACATGTATTTCTATGCTGCATCTGTTGCCATCCCTCCCAATCCTGCAGTAGAGTCAGGATTGTGGTTTCCAATCAAAAAAGCAGTTTACAAATTTGTATTCTGACTTGGCTTTCAACAAGTTTCCTGCATATTCTTGTTGGACATCTGGTAAAATATGGGCTAATGATGCTACTTTTAGTTAGATGTATATTTGTTGATGGACCATCACATCCCAAAATACTCATTAATGATTCATCAAGTGGGAGAGATGTACACATGGGATGCTACTGAACTACTGTCCTGGACTTAGTGTTGTATAACATCTTTATGAAAGAACAATACCACTGTTTCCTTTCCTCCACTTTAACCATGTCTAATTTTAGGCACCCTAGATTAAAGTTACCAAGAAACTGGCACATGTGCATAGGAGGATAGGAAAAACAATACAGGTGTCCAAGTCATATAAGGGGGGAAAAAAATAAAAATGAGTTACGTATACCATGAAAAAGATAAACCTGAAAGATGAAAAGGCAGT
The DNA here is from genome assembly GCA_030867105.1 of Liasis olivaceus. Lineage (NCBI taxonomy): Eukaryota > Metazoa > Chordata > Lepidosauria > Squamata > Pythonidae > Liasis > Liasis olivaceus. The sequence goes on from CM061348.1 coordinate 51,329,850, forward strand.
CATCTTTAAGGGATAAAGGATTTGAAAGTTTGATAAATGTATGCTGGAACAAATGTGTTTTCTATGAATGAATGGGTTCAAACTATGAGGAAAACTATTGATAAATATTAAGATGAAGGTTAGAGGCCTGGTCCTTGCTCACCACCTCTCTTGGCACTCGTCAAACTCTATACCCATTTGATTATACTTTTAAAAAAATACTCTTTTCACGAAAATAAATAAAGTTAGCATCCCAGCCTTCTGCAACATTTATTCATGTTATGCCTCTGAGCCCCACAGAAACCCCAGATACAGAGTTTCCATGGAGATAAAGAAAAGGTTTCAGGGAGCAATCAGGAAAATTGGTATTTTGTAATTTGATATGCATTCAAGTATAGGCATTTTATGAGAGTCTGTATGTGTTTATTGGCCAGGAATAGGTGAACAGACAAGGTAGTGGAATCTCCTTCATGGGAGATTTTAAGCAAATGCTGTAATAGTAAATTTTCTGCATCAACAGGTGTATGGGCCAAATTAATTTGAAATCCATTCCAAATCTTGATTGTAAATTATCTTCCAAGAAATTAATATGGCTTTGGACTGCATCTTAGTGTCCTCCAGAGGTGTTGGATTACAGCTCCCATATTTCTCAGTCAAAATATTCATGGGAGGGAATTCTGGGACTTGCAGTCCAGCACTTCTGAAGAGTACAGTACTGTATCGGGTTTCTGAAGGCTGCTCAGGAGCTATATGGATCGGCATAAAAAAGGCTCCTACGTACCTCATCTTTAAAACGAGATACATTCATTTTATTCATTCATTTCTACATAAGCGGATTTAGAACTGCTAAAACCAATTTGAATCTATTCCAGTAGCACGTATTTAGGATAGTCATTTTGCGGTTAATAAATGTTCATAGTCTTTTATCTTGAGTTTTTAGTTCTAATTAACTTTGGAGGGCAGTTATGTGCACAAAATGTCCTTATGAAAGATAAGAATTATACTGAAAAGAGAACTCGAGAAAAGGGGAAGAAGAAAAAGAAGGGGGATGGTCTCCTTTTCGAAGCAGCTTCAAGCCAACACTAACATTTGTTGCTACCAAAGTGAAGTTGTGTGTGTGCGTGCGCGCGCGCGCCTCCCCGCCGACCGGAGGAAACAGCCGCTACTAGAGTCACCAAAGCTGCTGAATAGCAAAGAAGTCTGCTTTTCCCAGTCTGAATGCAACTATTAATAGTACTGCCAGAACCTCCACTGTTTCCCTCACGTGAAAAGAAGCGGAGAGAAAAGGGGGGGGGGGAGGAGGCGGCTGCCGCTGCTTGTGCATTCTCCTCCTCTACGATGTCACATGCCTGCAATGCCCAGAGAGGACAAGGAAAGCTTGCCCTTTTTATTTCATCCCGACAATGCTCTGTTCTTGGGGTGACTACCGCCCGCTTTTCTGTCTCTCCACTAGCACCCGCTTTCTTCCTTTGCATTTGTTCTGAAAATCATCATCTGCTTCATAAGATAACCCCCCACCCCACCCCAACCTCTGGCATTTGTATTCTCAGCTCGCTCTGTTAGCGGAATGGATGTATGTGAGAGGGTAACTGAGTGAGGGCATGCGCGTGCACAAGCGCGCGCTGTGGCTGGAAAGGGTGGACCTCCGGGCGCTCGTGCCTTTCCGGACCCCCTCCCCTTGCTCAGCAGTTCCCACTCGCCTTGGAGACTAGCGGGACGCCTCTTGGTGTGTGCCCTCTAGTTACTCTTTCTACAGTCTCAGGGCAACGCGAAGGTGGTGGGCGAGCCCGGGGGAAAAATATGCTATAAGCTTGAGGGGCCCTGCTTACTTCTCTCCAGCCATGTGGTGCTTGCACTGTAACTCGGAGAGGACTCAGTCATTGCTGGAGCTGGAGCTTGACAGCTGGTAAGCCATTACCGCCTATTGGAAGCAGCGTGGGTTTTCCTAAAGCGAAACAGCCAGTCTAGAGGGGAAGGATTTTTTTTCCTTGCTTTAGTTTCAGATTTCAGAACAGCTTTGTTTAGTTCTGAACGCTGGTTTTGTGAGATTAGTGGGGGGAGAGAGAGAGCAACTGAGACTGAGTGTGGTTAAGAAAATGATCGGCTGCACATCTAAATACTATTCTGGTGACACAAAGGGTTTCACAGTGTTTGGTTTCACTGACTTTTGCTTTTTACAGCATTCCTGGCAGAAATATATTCTAACAAATATACGAAATAGCACAAATACCAATTTATAAATTACAGTTCTTTTCTGACATAAACCTACCCATAGACAGAAAATGTGTAAGCACATGTAGAATGCATAGTGTGTACCCTCTTGCCTTTTCTAGGCAGCATTATATCTAGGCAAAGATTCATTCTGAATATTACATAATGTTGAACAGCCTGTCACAAAGTTTTAAATGTTTTGTAAAGGTGTCTTGACTATAAGCAACTGTAGCTTTCTTTCCATATATATCCTATCATTTATGGTACTTTTATATTCAGTAGCACACTCCTTTGGTTTTCAGAAACAACAGTACTGCATTTGCATCTATCCTTGAGGATTAAGATGTATAGCTTAGTCATTTGAACACGGAGGCAAAAGTTGTTTATAGTGATACTATTACTTCAATATAACAGGGGCAGCAGCTTATATTTTATACGTCTATCATCACCTTCTCCAATTTACTTTAACGCAGTATTTTCTTTATGCATTTTCATTCTTTTTTTTAAAAAATGGTATTCTGAACGTAAATGCAAACCTCTTCACTTCAAAGGCTACAATTCGAAACAGTAAATGTTGAAACCAGTTGGACTTACAGCTGCATAAGCACTTAGAATTTGTGATAGGATCTTTAGAAAAAGCTACTATTTATGACATTAATCACCTATTTGGGAAAAAAAGGATGTTTAATGCTTATATGTTTATTTTGAAGGAAAAGTGGGCACAGTAGAGAGAATTTGAATCTCAGTACTGGGCTACTCAGAAGGAGAATTCTGGTGAGCGGATAATAAGAAGATAAAGTGCCTGCTGCTTCTGTGAGCAAGACTATATACTGCACTTTCAGAAAGAGAGAAGGAATGATCAAGCAAATGATCAAGCATACTGTAGTAGGACTGTGCAGTGCTTTGGACTGAGTTCCATAAAGATGTTTCAGAGTGTATGGGAACATGAACATAGCACCTGTCTGTGGTTTTTCAAAGCAATCGTGTCTTTTCCCAAGATTATATAGCAGCTGCAGAGGACAATTGTGGAGCCCAGGAAAAGACACACTTATTAAAGAGTGGGAGATAGGTGCTGTGCTCGTGTTCCTGTACACTTTGAAGTGGGCACCTTTTAGGAATAAAATGCAAAGTTCTGCACTGCCCTACTATATACTGCTTCTTTTGCTTGCTTGCACACTTCCCACTTAGCTCTGGAAGCAAGTTATCCAGTGAAAGAAAAAACAATTTAGAGAAGGGATGACTGCTTCTTGCCAGCCAGTGATTGCCTACAGTTACTCAGCTTTTCCCACTCTAAGGATTGAATAAATGATGGCTGCCATTCTTCACCCAGGGAGCAAAAGGAGGTAATGTCCAGATAATAAATACTGCTGCTGCATGGAGGATCAACCACCCCATTTACTGACTTACCTGTTCTCTTACTAGGTTTTCTTCCAGGGCAGGGGAAAGGAAAGATTGCTGTTTTCTGTTTGGTTATCCTTGGCAGAGTTTGGCTGCTTTTCATTCAAAATAAAAATGCCAGTATTAATTGTTCTTTTAAAACACACTCTTAACCTCACATATAGTGACCACAATCCTGCACTCAGACACAAATACTGAAGGCCAGAGACTTCAGTTAAACTAAGCATGTTTAATTAAGTTCAGGCTTGAGATTAATACTAGACAAAGTTGGGGAAAGTTTGCATGTATCATATTTTCTGTGATATTTGTGGGATTGCCTCTCTTTGCTTTGCTCACCCCACTAGATCCAACACATTGGGTATACTCCAGGTTGTTTCCATGAAGTGGTGCCACCTAGCAGAATTAGGAGAAGTGCCTTCTCTGTCACAGCACCTGCTATATGAATAGCACCCCACCCCACCCCACCCCTGAGATCTGGCTGCTTCCAACCCTGTTAGTCTTTCACAGGGTTTTAAGGACCTGTCTTTTCCCTCAAACACCAAGCCACAATGTTACATGAGCCCAATTATTTTTTGTTAGAGTCACAAGATGGAGGGGACTTTTTTGGATTCAGGCACATTGTATTTAATTGTTATTACAATTGTTTTTTAATATTGGGGTTACTATTGCTTTTGGTTTTAGCTTACCATTAGCCTCCTTGAATTGCATTTGCAAGATGGGCAGCCATATAATAGTTTAAATAAATAGATAAATCTGCAAGGTGGTAAATGTTTGAATTTTGGTTTTACTGGAAAAACCACTGTGGCCCCTTTTGTCAGTGGCAGAGCTGCAGCTTAGCCTTTTTGATATGGCCCAATGAAAATAAATGCTCTGATTCCAAATGCATTATGTTAATTCTGCATGCCTAAATTGGTACTGTATAAGAAAGATAGAGTAAGAAAAAACATGGATGAGGTCACTAACTTGGCATGTATAGCCAAGACCTGGAAAGGACCAGAAGGGGGAGTTCCCCTCTCAGAAAATGTGCCCATCTGGGTTCGGGGTTTGGTATCAGTCAAGACTTTGGGGGGGTGGAGGGAGAGGGCTATTGTTATCCATGAGTCATTGAGGGTTCTCAGAGGCTCTGTGCCACAAATAACTAGATGTGAGACCTTCTGGTTGAATTTGGAGTCTAGGGAACATCTGGGGTTGCTGTTCCTTTACTGCCTTCCCTACTGCACAGCATCATCCCTGCTTGAACTGCTTCCATTGCTGGGCTGGCTTTAAAGACCCTGAGGCTATTAGTCTATCAGGCAAGATTGAGTTTGTGGCAGTCCAGGAGTTTGTGGCCTCCATGGAAACCATGAACCTGTTCCAAGTCATTGAAGGCCTGAAGCATATTGGAGATTACACTTTAGATATGGTCTTTGTCTCAGGGCAACTACAACATGATCTGGCATTGGCGAACATTAGCATCAGTCTGTTGCCACAGACAGATCACAAGCTTTTTGGCTTGCTAGTGTCATCCTAAATTGGAGATAGGGCTGCTAGATCAGCAACTTATGGACCCTATTTGGGTTCCAGAGAGAACTTGGGGTTTTCTATGAGGTTCTGGTATACAGTTCAGCTGAGGTCTTAGTCATAGCCTGGACTGGGTGGGCGACAGAAACCCTGGACTGTATTGCCCCTATTCAGCCTCCCCCTGTGTACCAATCCCAGGGCACACTTTGCTTTTTTGAGGATATCCAGGAAATGAAGCGTCAGAAGAAACAAAAAGTGAGTCTGATCAAATACATGTAAGATCCCATATCCAGACTACATTGTAGCAATGTTATTCCTCTATCCTCATTGGGTCTGCCAATAGTTTTCTGACAGCCCTGTTTAGGATGACCCGTTCCTTGCTGGGGAGGGATGAACCACAGGAACATCTATAGGGCAATTGTGAAGAATATTCTTGTTATCTGACAGATAAAGTAACTCAGATCTGCTCACAGCTGCAATCCAACTGGACAGGTCCAGTTGAAGTACCCAGGGCATGGCATTGTGGGATTACATGGAATGAGTTTGAGCTTTGACATTTCATGAAGTGGACAGGGTCCTTTAGTCTGTAAATTTGGTCATCTGTTTATTAGATTCCTGGGTTATTAAGGCTGCATAGGCAGTGACCTGTGGTTGGGTCAATGTAGTGGTGTCAGCTTATTTGAGAGAAGGGTGATCCCTTTGACCTTGAAGGATGCAGTGGTGCACCTCCCCTCCAAGCTAGGACTGGACACAACAATTTTGGAGAATTTCTGTCCAGACTCTAACCTTCCCTTTTTGGTCAGGCAACAGGATCCTGAAGGAAACAGATAATCTAGACTCATTTTATTCTGGCTTTAGGATGAGATGTGTGTATGGTGCATCCATCCTAGTGCATCTTGATATCTCAGTGGCTTTTGATACCATCAATCACAGTATTCTTCTGGCCTGACTGTGGGGAATGGGAGGGGGGACCGTGTTGTACAGTTTTCCTTGTTTCTTTGTGGTCAGTCCTAGTTCTTGCTGACAGCAGAGGACAGGACAAAGCCTGCAGTCCCTCATTTGCAGGTGCTTCAGGGCTCAGTGCTGTCACTCCTTTTCTTTAACATCCACATGAAACAACTGGGTAAGGTTGTTCATTGGTTCAGGGTCAGGTATCATCAGTATGCTGATGATACTCAGTTGAATATCTCGACCCCACACTGACCAAGTGATGTTTTTGAGATTCCATCCTAGTGTTTGGAGGCTGTGCAGGTCTGGATGGGAAGGAACAGACTCAAGCTCAATCCTGCCAAGTTTGAGTGGCTGTGGATATTTGGGCCCCCAGTTCTGGGAACTTCCCATCTTTAATCTTTAATCAAGACTAATGTGCAACCTGGAGGTTATTTTGGACTCACAGCTGCTGTTTGAAGAGCGGGTGGCAGCTGTGGCTAAGAGGGCCTTCACACAGATTCATCTAGTGCACCACTTCTGCCTATTCCTGGATTGGAAGGCCCTTCAGACATAAGGCCCTTCACTCATGCCCTGGTTACCTCACAAATGGACTTCTGTAATGCACTCTACATAGGGCTATCTTTGAAGACCACTTGGAAGCTGCAGGTAGTCCAGGAGGTAGTTATGCAGGTAGTGATGATCATGCCGCACTATGCCCATGTGCCACAACTACTTCTCTGTTTCAGCCCCTGCCCCTTGGAACAGCATCCCGCCAGAGATTTGTACAGCTCCCACTCTGATGATATTCAAAAAGTAATTGAAAATATGGCTATTCTCCCAAGCCTTGGAGCAGAATGGTGGTTGAACCCTTGTAGGATGTTTTATTGTTATATTGTGTTCACCTTCTGGATACTTATGATCTATTGCTTTTTATTGTTCTTACTTTTTTTAATGTAAGACACCCAGAGTAAACTGGATTTTTTGTTACTTTATGGTTGCACTGACGTGGACTATCAAACATGTATGAATCCACCACATAGTTGTATGAGTTATGGGGCACTATAACTCTATACACTATATACTATAGTGTATTAATATACACTATATTAATGGGGCAGATATTACAAACGTAGTATGCATCCCTGTAGTATGTCTCTCTGAACCACTTGTATGACTAATGTATAGTGGCGGACTTTAGTGGTGATGGACAGAGGACAGGTGGAATTTTACATCCAATAGGTGAAACAGGACTCTCCAAAAAAAGTGCTGAGAATTATGGATCTCTGTCGGCAGTGTCATCCTTTTAGAAAAATTGAATAACATGAAGTTACAGGGCAGATGGAGACTATAGGAGAGAATAAAAAAGCCATCTTTGATAGGAAATCAAATGCCATCAGAACAGCACCCATATGCTTGTTCTGGAAACTAGAAATTAAGACATATGAAAGTTAAAGTAAGAAAAAAAATTGTGCCCAATGGGTCTCGTTTGTGTAAGCTTGTGAGAAGTTTGAAAGTATTCCAAATTCTTGTCATTTTATACCTCAGTAGTGTATTCTACACCTTTTAGGAATGGCACAAATGCTGAAAAGCTTCTTTGATGGCTAAAAGCTCTTATTAAAGATATTAGTTCCTTATTGTTAAACTGTGGAGTGGATTGCAAAACCACAGCTCCCAAGGAAAGTCAGATGCATTGGCCTATATCACATGGTTTGTTGGGATTTAGATAAAGGGAATGGGCTGACAAGTGAATGCCTGTTTGTCTTGCAGAAAGATTTGTTGAGCATCAGAATCCCACTTATAGGAAACTCCCTTCTTGGTTAGGCAAGCCAGCGGTGTGTTTATTGTCAAAAAAATACAGTGACCCAAGTAGTCTAAAACAGGCCAGTCAAAGGCTTATATCTCTGGCTTAACATAACAGGTTATAATAATGAAAGTGTTGAAGAATTGCTTGAACTTGATCATTGTGGAAAGTAACTTCTACTGAGTAAATTAGTAGATATAGTAACTATAAATTTCTCCAAAAATCATGAAAAATATTATTTATAAATTGCATGGAGACCATTGGGGCATTGGATCAGTCCAGAAGCCATTACTGTATATTTAGACTTCCTGTGCTGAAAACCAAATCATGACCTTCTCTCATGCAAATCAGATTGTAAGACCCAATTTGGTAAAAATGTATGCTTTCTGCAACAATTCCCAAGAGTACAGAAATGAGAGGAAGAAGATATGATCCCTAATGATTACCATTACTACAGAGAGAACCATCTTTTTTTAAACAAAAGTAGAAGCACTAACAGGGGAGGATGAGGGGCTGAGAAAGGCTTTCTACAAAATATCAATAAACACTTCAAAGTAGGCCTACTCTGTATTAATATGAGATAATGGTGTTTTGCAGGACCTGAGCTCCTGGAATGAGACTGATAGTATAGTTACAGAATTAGAGCAGGGTCTGCACTTCCCTCTTTCCAAACATACCAGTTTAGCCCACATATTTGTGAGGCAAGGTAGGAGGGGGCTTCAGCTGAGGATTGGTAGTGGTGGGGGTTTGAAGTTCTGTAGGCTATGAATTTTGCATGTTGTGAAATCAAAGATTATGTTATCATGGCCAGCAAATATGTAAGCCCAAAGCCAATCCACTTTCCAAATTATAGGAAAACATAACAGGAGGCTAAATAAAGGTGCAGGTGCTTCTGATGTTTGCTAATGTGGGTTGCAGAATACAGTACATTTTGAATTAACCATCAATAATCTTTACACTGTAACAGAGTCAAACAGTCTGAGTGTGTAGAGCATATTTGCATGTAATGGAGATTTCAAGAAATTGCCTATAATGCCTAGGACCTGCAGTTGTGTTTCAGAGTCTTGTGTGTAGAGTAACAGAAATGACTAAATATTGATGGATAGCTTCCCATCTCTGGGCTTCACTTAATTTTTGGTTGCCCCATCTACCAAGTCCCTGGAGGCTGAAACAGACTGATTTTGTGGCAGGCCACACTGGGAGTGTTTGGGGCATCTACTTGCAAATTGTACAAGTATTTAGTTGATGCTTCAGAAGGAAAACCTTAGGGCAAATATATGCAGAGTTGTCATGTTGTCCAGATTATAACATCTTTTCTTGGGCAGAGAACAGAGCTGTGCTAGCTCTCAACTGCATTGATTCAGCTTCTGAATTCTCAGATTCGTGGGTAGAGGGGTAGGAGGAAGGTGCCAAAGAGAATAATGGTGTCTTCCCTTCCCACCCACACTCTGCCGTAATTCCTTGAGTCTTCTATGAATACCCAAGGAGACCTGGACAAATGCAAACAAAGCCTCTGGAATGCCCTGATGAATTAGTTTGTCTCATATTTCAACTGATTGTCCCTTTTTAAATTGGGCAATTATGTTTTTTTTCCTTCATCCTGAAAGTCAGCCACATCCTGAGCTAGCAACAGGTCAGAAGTATATTCCTGCATCACTTACTTACTATGTAAAAGGTAACAGAGTTCACAGTTGGTGATTACTTGCTTGACTAAATCATCGAAGTTAGCCCTCAGGCAAGTCATAGAATTAACATAATTGTCCAAGTAAAGTCTGTTTTGCAGAAGAAGAAGGGTTGTTTATTTTGCCTCTGTTCTTAGGCCATTTATAAATCCCACTAATATCAGTTAGCAGAAAATCCTTGGGCCTTAAGGAAATGTATAATTCATAATGATGGATAAAGGTAGTGGATTTGGTTGGAATCCCATCACGTTTGTCTGGTAGGGAGGCAGTTGTTTGGTGTTAGAGGGTTGCAACTGCTGCAGTTGCTCCAGCAACAGCTGCTGAGACTTAGATTAATACTGATACGGGGGGTGGGGGTGGCTGTGGTACATTTTTCCCACCTCCTAGGCTTTTTGATTCACTATTTGGGCTATCTAGTCCATCTAGATTGCAACTTGCTCTGATATTGGAGTAAAGCAGTAGCAACTTATCAACAGAATTGCAAGAGTGTCATATCCACTGTTCAGTTTCGATCTTAAGGTATAGGCTTTCCTCCCACGTGGCTAAAAATAGGAGAAAGTAGATCTTGTTGTTGGATGTCTTGCTAGACATGACAATAAATCTCAACTTTCTAGAGGTTTTACTCTATATTCTAGGACTTGCTTACAGCAGAACATCACAAAAACAACATAGTTAAATTAGTTGCCTTTTTCAGACAAGAAAGAAGCCATATGCATCAAGAAGATCTGCCTTTTACAATATACAGAAGTCAAAGACTATATATGTGTTTTGGATCCAAGATTCAAATTCTAGGCCTTTTCCTCCTGTTCTTTCAAGTCAGTGGAAATTTGGCCTCACTATTCCTGGCCTTGAGATTCAGTGTTTATGTAATAGTTCTGTCTTACCTGGGAACTGCTGGTTCTCGCCTCACAAACTTTATTCCTTATATTCAACATTGTTTCTGTGAGTACTGTTTTATTCTCCAGTAAAACCAATAACATAGATCAAAATATTTAAAAATACTTTAATTGAAACTATGATTGCAAGAATGGAATGTTTTTTGTAAAAGAGGTGCCATTGAAATGCATTGAATTATACTTTACTTTATTACAGTCAAAGACCAGTACAATTGAAAATGCAACAAAACATATCTAATTAAAAAATTCTTAGATATAATAATAGCAAATAAAATCCATATCATAATTATAATTTGGCACCCTGGCTATCATTTATACATGAAATCAAGCAGCCTATACTGTAATATATTATTACTCCTAAAATTATGACATGACGCTGAAAGTTGCCGGCCAGAAATGGCTGACACTTCAGCGGTTCGAGTCCAGCCTTTCGCGTTAACAGGGTGAGCTCCTGTTTCCCCCCCCCCCCCAGCTCCTGTCAACCCAACAGGTTGAAAACTCACGTGAGTAGATAAATGGGTACTCTCACTCCGGTGGGAGGAAAAATGCTGGCAGCGCCTTGCACAGAGAGACAGGACCAGTTGCTGGTAAGCTCGCCCGAAAAAAGGGTGTGAAGCAACGGAAATCCCGCCTCCTGCGCTTGCCAGCTGGGCTATGCTCTAGGAAGGAGGCTCTGGCAAACCACTTCCGAAAAACAATTGCCTTGAAAACTGCAAGGACTCGTCCAAGCATGAAAAATGCAAGGACTCGTCCAGGCAGTCACTGCAGGGTCAGTAATGACTGAGCGCAGACCAAAAAAAAAAAAAAAAAAAGTTTTTAATTGTTATCTACTAAAATTACAACAGAATGGTAATATCTAAAACTGAAATGTGTTAATTATGTAAAAATGTTTACAATAAGTTATTCATCAGATTCTGACAGATCTTTAGTGATGCTATGCAGAATCTAGCTGCCTGCACTGTGACTATAATCCATTCGTCTTTAAGCAGAAACTGTAGATAGTCAGTGTCAGAGCGCCCTGGATACCTATTAATCATCGGATAAATAAATTTTGTTCGAATGTCTCTATAGAATGAGCATCAAAGAAGAACGTGTCCAGTGGTTTCTACCTCTCCAGCATCACAGGGACAGAGCCTTTCTGCCAATGGTATCTTTTTATATTTGGCATCCAAAACAGCTGAGGGGAGTGCACGGCATCGTGCAAGCAAGAAGGCTTTCCGATGATTCGCTGACTCTAACTGGCTAAGATATCTGGCAGGATTAACAGTGTATCTGGTATAATCTGGAGACAAAAACAATGGGACTTTCTCTAAGTCCACTTACCTCTCTATGTCCTCTATCCTTTGTCTCAGGTTTTGTTTTCCCTGGTTATAGTCCAATTCAAGTACTGAGGAGGGAGAAAAGCCTAGTTTTGCAAGGTTGGACTCAACAGCCTTGATCCATGAAAAGGAAAATTTATCTTGGAGGATTAATGGTGCAAGGCCTTGAAGAAAAAAATTTAGCTTTAGCCAGAGGTTTAAGGAAGCTATACAGATTCTTGATTCAACTTTTGTCAACCCAGTGTCCAGATGTAGGTGTGTGTTTAAAACACAATGAGGCATCTGGAGAATTGCTCTAATAAATTTTGATTGTACTCTTTCCAGAGATGTTAAACAAGAAACTGGGGGTCCGAGCTAGGTCCCATAAAAAAGTTGTGCTAGAGACTTGGCCTGAAAAAGCTTAATTGCAGCAGGAACATAATGTCCTCCCTGTGAATGGAAAAAATTGAGAATGGCATTGGCTGATCTTTGACCAGTAGCAACTGCATATTCACAATGCGCTTTCCTTGAGCCGGTGGCATGTATGACCACACCTAGATACTTAAAGGTGGTCATTTCTTCTATATTGTGACCATTAAGATACCATGAGCAAAGTCTTGTCTCTTTAGCAAAGGCCATAACCTTGGTTTTCTGGTAATTTATTTCCAATTCATCATTATTACAGTATTGAACCAGGGCTCGCAAGGCTCTTTTTAGGCCTACTGATGTCCTAGAGAGTATTACTGCGTCGTCTGCATAGAGCAGCAGGGCGATGCTGCAATCTCCTATTTTTGGGGGTGATGATTTGGTTTATTTATCCATTTTACCATATCATTGATGTTAAAATTAAAAAGCAGGGGGGCCAGAATGAACCCTTGTTTTACCTCCTTTTGAACTTGAACCGGCATCAAGAGAGACCCTTGCTTACTACACCTAACCTTGAGGGTCGTGTTGGTATGTAAGGCACGTAATAAGTGGAGAAGCCTGTGGTCAATTGAAGCAGCTTCCAGCTTCTCCCATAGCTTGGTCCTGGTAACAGAATCAAAAGCTGCCTTACGATCTATGAAGGCTGCATATAATGATACTGATCAATTCGTCGCATATTTTTCAATCAGATGCTGCAGGACCAAAAACTGATCAATGGTGCCTCTCCCTTCTCTAAACCCGACTTGTTCTTCTGCTATCAAGTTCTCACAGTCTAGCCAGTCCTTGAGTTTGTCTTGTAGGTGTTTAGCATAAACTTTGCTGATTACATTTAGCAGACTTATAGGTCTATAGTTTGCAGAGTCATCTCTGTTTCCCTTCTTAAAGATTGGGACAACAGTCGCCAGCCCCCAGTCATCCAGGACGTATCCCGTATTGTCGATGTAAGTAAATAACGACGCCAGGAATGGGATCCACCACTCCTTATTGTTCTTCAGCAATTCTGCAGGAATGAAGGCAGCTCCTGGGGCCTTCCCTGTCCTAAATTGATCAATGAGAGATTTAATTTCAAGCGCTGAGACTGGGGGCCACTCGGGTAAATCCTTCGTTGGTTGCATTTTTATCTTGCTGGAGGGATCTTCAAACATCCTCCAAAAATGTAGCTCCCAAACTGTAGATGATATATGGGAGTCTAATGGGGTATAAGCTCTAGCAGATTGGCAAGCTATTTAATGCCAAAATAAAGATGAGTTTTTCTTTTTTTCTTTGCAGCCTCAATAAGCTGTTCCCAAGTGGATCTTGTGTCTTGTTTTTTCTTAAATGCCACTAATTGCTTGCATTGAATTATAATATATTGTAATCCATAAAGCAACAAAAAAAGAAATGGCCGCATCTGTTTCTGCAGAGTAATATTGAAATTTTATTGGTAAGTAGCTTAACCGACCAGTAGGAAAGATCAAACTTTTTTGAAAGTACATAATTTTTTAAATAGAAATATTGTGTTATTGCTCCATAATCATTACTTAGAAATCTGATCCAAATGACTCAAAGCCCCTTTGTCACTGACATTATATCACAGGCATAGTTAAGCCAGGTTGCTCCATGATTCCTCAGGTTACAGTTGACAGCATAGCTAGCAGTCTAGCTTTTTCCCTTGTGTCATTTAATATTTCTCAAGATTAGTTTAACAGCAGCAAGCAGTTTACTTGGATCCTAAATTGCTCTTCTTTTCAGGAGACAGAGGAGAGTTGTTCCCAATAGCTTCTTTTCCATCTGTGTATCATATCTCATTCTATTTTCAAGGACTCCCCAACAGTAAGAAGTAAAACATCAGAAATTCTTGGAGCTATAAAACAAACATGGGCTCATTATCCACTGAAAGTTAGAAATGCAATAAACACTGGAACTTCCCTCAAGGGAGTGGGGATGGCGTTGTGGCAGAGATTGGTAACCAGAAGGCAAATTCTGGCTGCTTTTAATCTCTCCAAGAAAAGGAGATCATGAGATTGCCCACATGTACTCTGGACAGCTGCTTCTCATGAGTAGACCGCAGGAACCAAAATTTTTGTGATTGGCTCATGAGTGGAGTGGCTGGGAGTCGAGGGAGTTCCATCAAACTCACATCTATTAATTTATTTATTATTAAACTTGTATGCCGCCCATCTCCCCCAACAGGTGACTCTGGGTGGCTCAGAGTATTAATGCCTGTATGGACAAAAAGCTCAGTCAAGCCTCATTTCTTAGTCACTTCTGGAATTGCTTTTTAATTGTTTTTCAACTATTAAGAATCTTTGGATCAGCAAGTTTTACAATATTCACTGGGTGAGTCTCCTTCAATCCTTGGAGAAAATAGTTTTAAGTGCAAGATTAAGGACTTTAACAAAAATTGGGGGGGGGGGGGGATGGATAAGCAACAAAAGGGTGTTTAGAATCTTGATTTGATAAAATTATAAATGGATTAAGGTTCTAGAGGGGTTTGAAATTATTTTGAAATCAATTAGAAGAAACCTTCACTTGGGAAAATGCTGCTGTTTTTAAAAACCATAAGATGGGATTTTGAAGGTTGGATACTAGAAGGAACCAGAAAGAACTAAAGATTATAATTAAAGGAGAAGAGCACTTAAATTCAACTCACTAATATAGAATGGAGCAAAATATTTTAACTTTGGATGAATTCAAGGATATTTGAAAACAATGGACTCAGAAGTTAAAATTAATATAAGATTAATTTTAAGATTGTCTGCTATCATAGACAAATTGGATTTAAAAGAGGTTGTAGAAGAGGAACAAGATTTACTGGATAAGACTGAGGCCAATTTGTGGATTTAAAAATGATGAGTTATAAGAATGATATGGAAAAAGATTACACTGAATATTCAAATGAAACTGGCTGATGTCTTAATAATTAAAAGGGATATACAAATAACAAACCAGAAGAGTGATTTGGATCATTTTCTTATTCTGTATTTACAAAAGAGACTTGTTAAAGCTTTGAAAAATTTTGTGAGAAGGGACAAAGAAAAAACGAAAAGAAATCAAGCTCTGGGACATTATTTAAAGAGATTGAAGATCCAGATTGTTAAAATCAAAGGGAAGGAACACAAAGTTAGTTTATTTGATCAAGGTTAGTATGTATGTATGTGTGTGTGTGTGTGTGTGTGTGTGTGTGTGTATATATATATATATATTGTTTCTGGTAATCCATAATGGATTTTTGCTGACCAGGATTGAATGACAAGGCTTTAAGAATTTATTTATAGATAAGAGATGAGATATGGGAAGAAGAGACCTTTTGCTGTATTCTCAGAGAAGATTATAAGTTACTGAAATTGTTTGTACTTGTTATGATGAAGGGGGAAATCATTTCTTTATATACTTCTTTTCTTTTTCTTTATTATATTTTTATTTTTTTTCTATTTTTCTTTATTTTTTTTCTGCACTTTCTTTTTTACTTTTTTAGTTTGTATTACAGTAGTCTTTTATTTTTGTAATTGCAAACTTTAATAAAATTATTATTTTAAAAAAAGGAATGCAGTAAACATTGGATGCACTTAGATCAGGCCAAATTCATAGTGTTAGTCAAATTAGACATGACATTGGAAGCTTCATGGTTATTGGATAGATAAAAGCAAATTACAACTGAATTTGATTGATATTGGATCACTGGGGAAGGTCATTACCCATCTAAATACCCTCAGAATATTTGTTGCTGGATAAAAGAAAACCTAATACCCTATACTATCTTTATATATTAGGTTTACCATCCTTTTGAATAGCTGTAACTAAAAATAAGCTTACAGTTAATTAGGTATTATAGAGTTGGGCTCAATTTCTGGTGACTATATGAGTAAATGCTTGCTGTTTCAACCTCTTTTTGATAATAACTTGTAGCTCTTTCAAGGGCAAACTCTTGAAACCATATTATGAGTTATATTTCACTTCTACTTCTCTCAGTCTTGTTAAATATGATTGGTTTTTTTTTTAATTCACCATCCACTCATATTACATGCCCTAAATATGTGAGTTTCTGCCTGTTGATCATTGCCCCAAGTGAGCAGACTCTATTTGGACATGTAATTGATTGGCTATTCTTGCAGTCCATGGTACTATTAGTAACAATATCCAAATGCATAATTTGAAGGCATTGATCTTCTTTCCTTCCCTATTTCTGAGTGTCCACCTTTAATGGTCATACATTACCACTGGAGAGATCATTGTTCTAACTATTCTGATCCTTGTTATCAAAGAAATATCCTTATCTTTCATGATCTTGTCTAAATTTGTATTGCCTCCCTCCCTGGGATTAGTCTCCTCTTTACTGTTCCAGGTCGCTGTTTTTATCTATTATTAAATCCAAGAAAACAAAATTTATTTCTTGATTCATCCCCATCAGTAGTAATCTCAGTAGGCATACTTGTTGACATAATCTTTGTCTTCTTAATAGTTAACATTAACACACACTTTAATAACCCCAACCCAACTGTCATCCCTTCTAATCCTGGCATTGAGGACAATATTAATTTTTGTCCTATTTCCTTTCTCATTCTGAACAAATGGTCTAAATGCAGTCTTTACAGTAGCTGTTGCTTCTTCTTGTAAAGGTTCCTCAGAAGAACAATCAGATGTATGGCACCCATTAACCTTAATATGTTCATCTTCTGATATTATTTGTATAATATCAGATTTATATAATATCAAAGACCTTGCTATAGTCAATGAAACAAAATTAAACTCTCATCTTGTATTCTTTTGTCTCTGTGCTACCCTTCTTTTGTTAACTAAGCCATTCAGTCTTGGTTGACGATTGGTATATAAGGCCAGGTAAATAAATAAATATACTATCCAATCTTATGTCCTTCTGCCTCTTCTGAAATCTGCTTATCCTTTTAGCATTTCTTTCTCTAAGTATGGCTCTATTTTAAGATCTTAATAAAACTTCCTTTGTGTGAGGAATTACTGCAATGGATCATTGATCTAGGAATTCTCTTTCCTCTCTCTTCTTCATTAAGTCACATAGCTTTGTTCCATATTTGTTATCATAGGACTCTTCACAATCATGTTAGTGGGCTTTCCACGCATCCATAAGTTGGGAGGAAAAGATAGCAAGATAAATTGCATTGACCATTCAAATACACACTTCAACAAAAAGGCCAGTTGGTGTTGCTGCCCTCACACAAGTTAAAGCAGCATAATTTCAGAACAGTGAAATTCACTGCATTCCCTACTATCCTTTTTCCTTCCACCCATCATCACCTCCCAGTGAGAAAACCAGCCACCATCCAACTTCCTGAACATGTGGCTATGTGGGGTTGAGGCTCAAGTCTTAATTTTTATTAGGTATTTATATTTGAGCATATACTTAGCAATGTATTTTTTTAGTATTATTCTCTTTTTATTTCCTCATATGTATATCATGTAATCATCTAATTTCAAGTAGCTCATTCTAATTCACCTAAATTCACTTCTTTCTAAAACATCCAAAGTAATATGTTTTATTTCCATTTTAACAGTGTCAAGCTTTCCTTCATTCATGCTTCTAATGTTCCAATTTACATCCCTTGTAAAACAAGGAACACTTTCATTACAGGTATCCTCACTTACCTACCACTCGTTCAGCAACCGAAGATGGAATGGCACTGAATGAGTGGTATTTATGACCAGTCCTCAAACTTCCAGCTACCACTGTGCCCCCGCAATCAGTTGATCATGATTTGAGTGCTTGGCAACCAGCTTGCACTTATGACAGCTGCAGCATCCCATGGTCACGTGATCTCCATTTGTGACCTTCCCTACTGGCTTCCCACAAGCAAAGTCAATGGGGAAGCTGGCAGGGAAGGGGTACTCTGGTAAGTCCCCTTGGCCTTCCTGTGCTCACGCAGCACCATGCCATCCATTCCTTGGCCTTCCTGCGCTCTTGCTGCACCATCCACCCCCTGGCCTTGCTGCACCATCCACTCATGTCCTGCTGTGCCATCCACTCCTTGGCCTTCCTGTGTTCATGTGCGGCCTGCACCGGGCCTCCCAAAAACCCTCCCCTGGGTTCCCCCAACTCACATGTGGCCTGCAACAGCCCTCTCAGAGCCTCCCCTGGCCTCCCCCAACACCTGCAGCATCCCCACACTCCTTACCAGGGACTCTATCAGGCCTAGCCCAAGGAACTCCAAGAGACCATGTAAATTCAGTCCAGCAATGTTTATTAGCTACAACCTCTAGCAAGAGTCTTCCCAGACTGAAATCCCAGTTCCCAAGTAATGCCAACCACAACATTGTAAATTCCTCAGGGAGGTGCCAGTGTCATCCTCCTATCTCTCCCCCGTGCCTCAGGAGATGAAAGAAAATGTTTTTCTCCCTGAGTCTGGCCTTCATAATTCCATTCCATCACAGACCCCCACCACTTCCCACTTAACAACCCATGCGTCTTGGGGTTACGACAGCAACTGGTACTTCTGAGATTGTCATCGCTAAGCGATGTGGTTACATGACATTGTGCTTTATGACAACATCACTATCAACAGCAATCCTGGTCCCAATTGCCGTCATAACCCGAGGACTACCTATACAGGCATCATCAATAACCAGTACCTGAAGCTTTAGTTTGACAATGTTATTACTTCCTATACCTACTTATGAAAGTACTGTGCTGTTTCCCAGAAATTAGAGGAGGCCTTCTAACCTAGGAAAGTGTCATAATCTGACACTCAAACTCATCTGAATGTTTTAACTATTGTTGTTGTTGTTGTTTAGTCGTTAAGTCGTGTTCGACTCTTCGTGACCCCATGAACCATATTGCGCCAGGCCTTCCTATCTTTCACTGCCTCCCTGAGTTTGCTCAATTTCATGCTCATTGCTTCAGTGATGCTATCTAGCCATCTCATCCTCTGCCGTCCTCTTCTCCTTTTGCCTTCCATCTTTCCCAGCATCAGGGTCTTTTCCAAAGAGTCCTCCCTTCGCATTAGGTGCCCAAAGTATCTGAGCTTGAGCTTCATTATCAATCCTTCCAATGAGCAATCAGAGTTGATTTCCTTTAAGATTGACTGGTTTGACCTCCTAGCAGTCCAGGGGACTCTTAAGAGTCTTCTCCAGCACCACAGTTCAAAGGCATCAATTCTTCGGCGCTCAGCCTTCTTTATGGTCCAGCTCTCACAGCCATACATTACTACTGGAAAAACCATAGCTTTGACTATGCGGATCTTTGTCGGCAAGGTGACATCTCTGCTTTTTAATATGCTATCTAGGTTTGCCATAGCTTTCCTCCCAAGGAGCAAGCGTCTTTTAATTTCATGGCTGCAGTCTCCGTCTGCGGTGATCTTGGAGCCCAAATAAATGAAGTCTGTTACTGCTTCCATTTCTACCCCTTCTATTTGCCAGGGATTGATGGGTCCAGATGCCATGATCTTAGTTTTTTTAATGTTGAGTTTCAAGCCAGCTTTCGCACTCTCCTCTTTCACCCTCATCAAGAGGCTCTTTAGTTCTTCTTCACTTTCTGCCATTAGGGTGGTATCGTCTGCATATCTGAGGTTATTGATGTTTCTCCCTGCAATCTTAATTCCGGCTTGTGATTCTTCCAGCCTGGCATTTCTCATGATGTACTCTGCATATAGGTTAAATAAGCAGGGTGACAGTATACAGCCTTGTCGTACTCCTTTCCCTATTTTGAACCAATCGGTTGTTCCATGACCGGTTCTAACTGTTGCTTCTTGGCCCGCATACAGATTTCTCAGGAGACAGGTAAGGTGGTCTGGTATCCCCATCTCTTTAAGAATTTGCCACAGTTTGTTGTGATCCACACAATCAAAGGCTTTTGCATAGTCAATGAAGCAGAAGTAGATGCTTTTCTGGAACTCTCGTGCTTTCTCCATGATCCAGCGAATGTTGGCAATTTGATTTCTTGTTCCTCTGCCTCTTCGAAACCCAGCTTGTACATCCGGTAGTTCTCGGTTCACGTACTGCTGAAGCCTAGCTTGTAGGATTTTGAGCATAACCTTGCTAGCATGTGAAATGAGTGCAATTGTGCGATAGTTTGAGCATTCTTTGGCATTGCCCTTCTTTGGAATTGGAACGTAAACTGACCTTTTCCAATCCCGTGGCCACTGTTGCGTTTTCCAAACTTGCTGGCATATTGAGTGCAGCACTTTAACAGCATCGTCTTTTAGTATTTTAAATAACTCAGCTGGAATACTGTCATCTCCACTAGCTTTGTTGTTAGCAATGCTTCCTAAGGCCCACTTGACTTCACTCTCTAGGATGTCTGGCTCAGGGTCAGTGACCACACCAGCATGGACATCAGGGACATTAAGATCTTTCTTGTATAGTTCTTCTGTGTATTCTTGCCACCTCTTCTTAATCTCTTCTGCTTCTGTTAGGTCCCTGCCTTTTTTGTCCTTTATCATGCCCATCTTTGCACTAAACGTTCCTTTGATATCTCCAATTTTCTTGAAGAGATCCCTAGTCTTCCCCATTCTATTGTTTTCTTCAGTTTCTTGGCATTGTTCATTTAAGAAGGCCTTCTTATCTCTCCTTGCTATTCTCTGGAAATCTGCATTCAGTTGCTTATATCTTTCCCTTTCACCCTTGCTTTTCGCATTCCTTCTTTCCACAGCTATTTGTAAAGCCTCATCAGACAGCCATTTTGCTTTCTTGCATTTCTTTTTCTTTGGGATGGTTTTAGTTGCTGCCTCTTGTACAATGTTACAGACCTCCGTCCATAGTTCTTCAGGCACTCTGTCTACCAAATCTAATCCTCTAAATCTATTCATCACCTTCACTGTGTACTCACATGGAATATGATCTAAGTCATACCTGAGTGGTCTAGTGGTTTTCCCTACATTCTTCAATTTAAGCCTAAATTTTGCAGTAAGAAGCTCATGATCTGAGCCACAGTCAGCTCCTGGTCTTGTTTTTGCCGTCTGTACAGAGCTTCTCCATCTTTGGCTGCAAAGTATGTAATCAATCTGGTTTCGGTATTGACCATCTGGTGATGTCCATGTGTAGAGTCGTCTCTTGTGTTGTTGGAAAAGAGTGTTTGCTATGACTAGCTTGTTCTCTTGACAGAACTCTATTAGCCTTTGCCCTGCTTCATTTTGTACTCCAAGGCCAAACTTGCCTGTTATTCCGATTACTCCTTGACTTCCTACTTTAGCATTCCAATCCCCTATGATGAAAAGGACATCTTTTTTTGGTGCTAGTTCTAGAAGGTGTTGTAGGTCTTCATAGAACCGGTCAACTTCAGCTTCTTCGGCATCAGTGGTTGGGGCATAGACTTGGATTACCGTGATGTTGAATGGTTTTCCTTGGATACGCACTGAGATCATTCTGTCGTTTTTGAGGTTGTACCCCATTACTGCCTTTCCCACTCTCTTATTGACTATGAGTGCAACTCCATTTCTTCTAAGGGTTTCTTGCCCACAGTAGTAGATATAGTGGTCACCTGAATTAAATTCACCCATTCCTGTCCATTTCAATTCGCTGATTCCCAAGATGTCAACATTCAATCTTGTCATCTCATGTTTGACCACATCCAGCTTGCCTTGGTTCATGGATCTTACATTCCACGTACCTATACAATATTGTTCTTTACAGCATCGGACCTTCTTTTCGCTTCCAGATACATCCACAGCTGAACGTCCTTTCGGGTTTGGCCCAGCCGCTTCACTCTTTCTGGAGCTACTTGGAATTGCCCTCCGCTCTTCCCCAGTAGCATATTGGACACCTTCCGACCTGAGGGGCTCATCTTCCGGCGTCATATCTTTTAGCCTTTTAACATTGTCCATGGGGTTTTCTTGGCAAGGATACTGGAGTGGGTTGCCATTTCCTTCTCCAGTGGACCACATTTTGTCAGAACTCTCTGTCATGACCTGTCCGTCTTGGGTGGCCCTGCACGGTATAGCTCATGGCTTCACTGAGTTACACAAGCCCCTTCGCCACGAGAAGGCAGTGATCCATGAAGGGGTTTTAACTATACACTCAGCTAAATAATATCAATCATGTAACAGATTCATGATAGCTTTTTCATAGACAGCATCTGAAGAGTATCAAATTGGGGAAGGCAAACCTATGTGGGGTTTAATAATTAAAAAAACAAACATGCACAGTCTCTCTTGTTCTTGTTCTTGTCTTGATAGAGTGGTGTAGTAGTTAAGGTGTTGGACTAGGACTATGGAGATCCAGGTTGAAGTCCACCCTTAGGTGTGGAAGCTCACTGGGTGAATTTGACCCAGTCATTCACTCTCAACCCACCCCAGATTGTTCTGAGGAAAAATGGTAGGAGGGAATGCTATGCATAGCCACCTTTTTGCTTCTGGAAAAAAAAGTATAATAGAAATCTAATAAATGAAAAGCAATGTAAAAACATAATTTTCTTTTGATAAGGTTGTGGCTTTCTCAAGGCTGGCATTTTTGGATAAGAATAAATTTTACGTAGTGCTATAAACATCTCTTGTGCTGATTAAAATAAATAAATAGATAGATACCAGAAATGAGACTGGCATTCAGAATTGGGAGTGAAGGATGCAACCAAAACCTAGGCATTCTGTTGTCAAAATTCTAACCAAAACAATCCCTTTGGCTTCCTTGAAACCTGAAAATTAACATAATCATCAGTGGGACCTTTCCTCCTATGTCAGTTATTTACAGAGGTGGGAAGAAGAAAGTTTTGCTTATGCCACTACTGGGGAAGACTGTTCTAGTAGTAGGTACTGCTTCAGTCTGTTATTAGTGTCTTCTTCTTTTGGATTTAGGATTTCAGAGCCAAGATGCATGGTGGGAAGGGGGAGGGAGAGGAGTATAAATTAATAAATGTGTGTGACATGCAAACTCCCCTGTTTTTAGAAAGTTCCCTTTAATAGTTCAAAAATGGCAACCTTAATCTTGCATAAGCTATATTTTGACCCTAAAGATACAAATGTTGTTAATGACTGTAAAGATCATGTGCGTGAGTATGAATTTGATAGGAGATCTGACAAATAATAACTTGCTATCCTGATTATTTAATTTAGGGCTTTTAGAATTGGAATTGGATTAATGATAGATCAATGTATGGACATGTTTGAATTCACAGAAAAAATGGACTAAGATTCATATTCAGTAATGAAGAACATATATGGCTGGTTCAGTCTACTCTTCATATAAGTACTGGTTTATTGACTAGCATATGAAATCAAATGCAATTCGGGTTTACTAAACTATATTTTTTTCAACACTCATCTTAAACAAGCTGGCTTTATTCACTGATATGTCATCTTATATTTACATTACACTAGAAAGATTTTTTTGCAGCAATTTTTTATTAAATAAAATATATATTTGTTGGAGAACAGAACATTAATAGAAATATAAATTGGAAGGAGTCATGTCTAACTCCTCAAGTCTAACTCTGCCCAGTTAAGGAATCTGACTTAAAGCATAAAACAAAACTTAAAGTACAGGAATCCCTGCCATTCCCTTCTCCTGCTTATATCTCTCCCAACAACAGCTGTGTGTATATACATTACTCTTTTCTCAGGACTGTACTCCTGGTATTTCCTGAAATGTAATCCACAAAGGCATATATTAGTGAGTCCTTAAAGTGTCTCAAGAACCTTTCATTTTTATAACTTGTTTAGTTTAAATTTTCTCTTTAATGAAACTCTTTGGGGCTCTAGATTTCCTAATAATAAAGTCCTTTTTTCTTTCTAGGAAGAATAATTTTAAAACTGTTTTTGTTCTATTTCTTGCACTTTTTCGTAAAACATTCTCTGCCTTGATCTCTGATTTCCCCAGCAACCAAATATCCTTGGGCTACATAGCCATCCAACCTCTGCCCCACTTTTCCATTTGTGTTTCATAAATGAAATGTAAAATGCTGTTTATTTTCTCTTTTCAAACCTGATTGATAGATTATATACCATCAATACAGTGTTAGCTGTTAGCAACCACATAAATAGACCTTCTCTAAGTTAGGATTAGAATATTTAGAATTAATTGGCTTTAAGGAGCTAACCAAGCTATTTCTTTATATTTATAAATGAAGGATTATTTCCTCATGCTGTTTTGTTTGCGTAAAATAAACTTGTAAATAACTTGTCTGAGCTGATTATTCCTTCATTGATTCTAAGAGTAGCTACTTGTTGAGCTTTGTCCTCATCAGGCATTAGTACAAGTTAGAGTTTATTTTTCTCCAGTATGGTAAGAAGTAGCTTACATCATACATGCATACCTGTAATGCTTACCCTTTCAACATAAGCAACATTATGCAAACAGCAAAAAAGGAATCAGAAAAACAAGCCAAAGAAGTTAAAGGTATGACATAAGAAAAACAAAAGGAAATATGGCTAAATCTAGTTTACCCTAATACCTTTCACTATATTTCTTCATTGCATTGTACCCTTGCAAACTGTCCCGGTTTCAGTTCACCAATTCATACATTGCCCTTTTTTCTTAAAATTTCTCGCTGCTCTCTTTTTCAGGATCTCATCAATTCCATCTAACTACATTTTTCTTAGTCTTTCCCTTTGCAAAAGAGTCTTCCCCTATTCATTTTTTCCTCTTATAATCAAATCTCCTCAATGTACTTCTTTCAGACTGGTCATTTACTTTTGCATTCAGTCCACATTCATTCATTACCTGTTATCCTCTTGTTTTACCAAACCCATTTCTTAGGTACCCCATTCCCACTATATTCAACTTATTTTTATATTTTTTCTGATACACCCAATTCTCATTTCCCTATTACAAAGTGGGCAGGAAGTATGGTCTTATATATAGCCATTTTTATTTTTGGCAAATACTGATTCCTCACAAAAGTCCACACACTACCTTTCTATAGAAAATTGTATAACATTTTATAGAGGTAGTATACTTGCTATTTTACTGTCAACATTAATATGTCTTACGTTTTTCTACCTAGTTCCCCTTCTTTAGTAAACATTCTTCTAAAATATAGGTATTCATCTACTTAAAATGATTTTTCACCATTTACTTATAACTTGCAATTGTTCATAAGTGTTCTCTGTAAAACCCACCTATCTCGGTCTTCTCTACATTAAGTTTCACATCCATGTACCATATCTAAATATTTCAAAAGTTCACTTGATTCTCTGAGCTGAGTAAAGATGGGTAATCTCTTTAGAGAAATATATGGAAGTTGTGTTAAAATGTGCCCAAACGTATAACCATAATAGATAAATTGTGATGATTGTAGAGATAAGTTGGGTTACAAGAGGGCAAAACACATGCAAAGAAATACTGCAAGACAAAACTGTCATAAGCTGTGCAGTTATTCAGTTAGCAATAATCTTGCTTTAAGTAAATTGTGCTAGGAATGTTTCTGGAAGAGCTTATCATTTATATTGTCCCAGAACATCTGTTGTTGCTCAAGATTTGACATCTCTTTGTATAAAAGTTAAGAACCTTAATTCTGATCAGATGTCACCCAAAGAAATTATTTATGTATTTCATGTATAGTACTGAAAAGAGTTTGTTTAAACTACCTTATGGCATTCTACTGAAGAATTGTTATAGCACTCATTAACACAACATATTCTTTCAATATTATTGAATTCCACAAAATAATTTTGTTTAATACAAAAATCTTTATTATATATTACTGTTACTGTGCTATTGTACCTTTTGGTGCGGGGGTAGAGAAGATCATGATTGTAAAATAGCATGACATCAGTTTCAGAGGAATTGTGGTAATAGCTTCTAACAAAAGAGCAATCAGCATGTTAAATTTTAGATTGTCCCAGGGGAAAAGTTTTTTCTGCAGAGTTCACCTGTCCTTATGCCTTCAATGTGGAATGAAATATTTCTCACAGTTAAACACTTACTGCAATTTCTGTGTGGTCTCCCTGATAAATCGCTTGTGCTTGCAGTCTGATTAAACTGTGTTTAAGGATGTCCTGCAGCACAAAGGGATTGCATACACAGCCTAATTTAGAGATTCTTCTTGCAACATATATGCACCTTGCTTACCATATTGATTTATATTCTGCCTTTCCTCCCAGAGTCTGAGGTGGTACAGATAGTCATCGACTTGCGACCATTCATTTAATGACCATTTGAAGTTACAATGGCGCTGGAAAAAAAGTCTTCACACTTACGACCATTGCAGCATTCCTGCGGTCACGTGATCAAAATTCAGGTGCTTGGCAACCAACATGTATTTACGATGGTTGCAGGGTCCCCTTCCCTATGCCATATATATTACTGGCATTGTTATCCCTTCAACTTTTTTACATTTGAAAATGTAAATTTCAACACCTGTTCTAGACTGGAGTTCTTTTCTTTGATATCAAAAGAGAAAGACTAGAGCAAGCTACTGTTTCTAAAATGTACTGTGAAGAAGCTTTGCTTTGCTAACCCAGTTTTCTGTTTGTTCTCCTGAGATGTGTTCCATGGCGGAATGCTGTTATAGTTCATGAAATTGATCATTTGAATAGTTTAAGAAGCTTTGGACAATAGATTAAACAATTAACTTTACATGACTGTGTACATTTTTTAGAAAAATGATCAATTTTTTAAACACTCATGGCTATGGCATTAACTTTTAAAAATGGGCATGCTTTGTGTCCCGTTGGCTAAGGAATGCGGCTTGGCGGGGCCTAGAAGATGTGCCTTTTCTACTATACAGCCTGCCCTATGGAGCATTCTTCCTCAGGAGATCAGGATGGTCCCAACCCTGCTGGCTTTTCATAAGTTCTGGCTGTGTGCCCTGGCCTGGGGCCCCAAGTGTGTGCTGGGACCCATTTCTTGGTTATTTTAGTTATTATGATGTGTGATTTATTCTCGGCTGCTCTGTATTTTAATTTTTGTATTATTGTAATTGTTTTTATTTTATTTTTTATACATAAAAATAGAGGGAGGGAGGGAGGAAGGAAGGAATTTTGACGTGAGTCACAGCAAATTATGTATGGTCCATAATGTTTTGGATCAGCATGTCTATATTACAAGCATTGTACTGCAGTATTTTTGTGAAGATTTTTATTGTGCAAAGTGGCTTTAAAGTCTATTGTTTCTTGAGGCTTCTGATATGTTCTTAATCTGCTGATTTTGTTCTTTATACTTCCTTCAGCCTATGAATATAAAGATTATTTGAAAAGGGAGTACAATTTGGTCGAAATTGTTCCCGGCTGTTTCTGCTATCTCTTATTAGCATTTCTTTCAAATAGCAAAGGAGAATACTTCCAGAATGAATCAAGTAGCAGATTTCATCAACTTGATTTGATTTATATCTTGGATAATTACATTGTTTAACAGTACCTTAATACATGAAACTTTAAATGAAATTTAATTGATGCTTAAAGGCTTCTCTGAAGGGCACTAAATGACTCTAGTCTTAAAATATGAAGAGGCTGGCACAAAGCAGGAAGTTTATTATTTGCCTCCCAAAGATTCTAAATTGAATATTTTGTGATTGAGGATGATATCCAAAGTTGCCTCTCATTCTAGATGGCTCAGCAGACAGCTGAGCACATAATCAAGTGGAAATAATGTTGGCTTGTAAGAGGGAAAGGATTATTCCATTGAAGCAGGTGCTATCTCAGGTGTGCATGCAGCTCATTACCTTTTAGCATCCAAAGAAACCAAATTTTTGTCCCTTTATTCAGAGAAATATACTGTGTGCATGTATATGCAAGAGACAGAAAGACTGGGCACAAAAATTCCCTCCCCCCTACTCCCTCCCCCCCTCCACACACACAAAAAGTTAGGAAACTGTTCCATCATATATGGACATTCTCAATACATGTTCAATGCATTTGTTGGTCCTTTTGCCAAAAAAACCCTGAGCCAACCAACTACAAAGGCACTATTCTTTCTGTTGCTGTTTAAAAGCCAGTGCCAGCAGTGAAGCCAGAAAGATAGTAGGTGCTCTTCACCCTAGCTTGAACCGTGGTTGTTTCTTATAGCAACAGCAGGGATGGAGGAAAGCAGACAGGACAGATCTTTACTGTGTTGATTATTTGCAGATCCTTGCAGTTCTTCCCAGGTGCCCTTTCATTACTTTTGTGCAAAGTAAGCAAGTTTGAAATTGACAAGAATAATCTTTTTTCCCTTCCTATTTGACAGGGAACCGACTGGCTTCAAAGCACTAGGCAGCTGCTTAGATACATTGCAAACTGAAGCTTTGTGCAGGGGACAGGAGAGAAATGGTTGCCTTGTGATGAGGCAATAGCTTCCTTCTGACGAGGAAGGCAGATTGCTCCCAAGCAGCATTTCAGAGTGTTGCCAAAGAAAGTGGTCATACCAGGTGGCAGCACTTGGCCAACTTTTTCTGGGCTTAGAAGTGAGCAGGGTTGGATCCTATTTGTATTGAATAGGAGACCACCATGTGTTTAAATAGGGCTAGCTGATCTGCACTGCAAAAATCCAGTTGACCAGTACAGTTAGTTTTCTATATATCTTAACTAATATCTAGTGGTTTTCTGGATTTTTGCAGATCTTGTGCCATGAGTGGAAATCAAGAAAACATCCCAGAAGGAGACAGTGGCAAGCCACTTCCAAAGTGTTGCCAATACAACTACGTGGATGTGTCTAAAGTCATCAGGAATCAAGCTTGACTCAACAGTGTCTTTTAAAATAAAATAGTGGATTCACTGAGATTTCAAATACATAAAAACTGAGCCAGAAGTAAATCAGCTACACTGGTGAATGCTATGGGATTTCAGAGGTCCAGAGTTGCTTTCAGACTGACCCAAATCCTTGTTTGAATGAGCCCAATGAAAGAGAGGTGTTGTACACAAAACTTGAGCATAAGTTGTATGGACTAATAAAATAGACTTCTACCTTGCAAAATGCAAATAAGCTCTGTAAGACAAAACTTATGTTTAGAATTAATTGGTAAGTCTTTGCTTTTAAATGCTAAATATTAGTAAATAGTAGTTTTAGCCCATGAATATTTAGAGTGATTCCCATGTGCTACCACAGTAATAACCTCAGCTTCCTTGCTAGAGTTTATTTTCTGATATGGTGAAGGAAGGAGAAAAGAAATCTGAGGAAAAATCTAGGTTATATAAGACAACATAGTGACTTTATTGCTGAGATATAAACATGATAACTAAAACCTCAGTACTGTATATATCTCCTTGGAAATAAACACCATTAAGTTCTGTGTGAGTACTCTCAAGAAAGTGAATATAGGAATAGTACTGGAGATACAGTTTAAAAGAATGAAAGTCAGGATGTCCCTGGTTCTAATCTTGTCTCTTCTATGAATTAATTGAATAGATTTAAGCAAACTTTCTTCGCTTAATACCTGTATCTCCATCTTCAGTGTAGAAAATAATCAGCCACAGTAACTGCAGTGGCAGATTCTCATATTTGTTCCATTGGTAGGCAGATACCATCAGATGTCATTTTTTCTTTTTCTTTATGGTGAAGGATTCATCATTTATACTGATGAATTTTATATTCTTGTAGTTCAGTCTTTAAGACTGCTAGTTAGCTATCTGATACCTACAGATAAATAATTCACATAACATGTCTAAATTAAAAATGCATTGTTTTAAATCTTTGTTAGTGTTATACTTACTTGTTACAAGGCATTATTGAGATAAATATTTTTCTTTCCAACCTTTTTTAAGGCTGGGAAACTGCTCTAGGAATCAGCTTCCATAATTAGGGCAGCAGTACTAAAGTTGCATACTATGCATGACAAATAAGACAAACAACCTATTTTTATCCTTCATCTTAAAAAATTAAAAGCACCTTAGTTTTAGATGATATTTCTGGGATAAACAAATAGCCAGAAGTCAGTTTGTTTTATGTTACATCGTTTACCTTTGCTCAGTTTCTACCCATCTCCAGTGTTGGTATTCCAATGTGCTGAGACAGACAGGCTTACTGAATTACACCAAAAGTTCACCTAATCTGTTTCTACCAATAATGAGTCAAAATGTTCTGAGAAAATCAAGAGTCAGTGAAATTGGCAGTACCTGAGTTAATAACATTTTAACTACAGTATTAACCAAATAATAAAATAGCCTTATAACTCTTGCCTTTAGTAATATAACTTTGGGATATTACTACAGTTGGTATCATTGAATTAAGTTTGACTCCTGGTGACTGGATGGACAAGTGATTGCCATTTTCACCAGTTTTTAGGAACAACTAACACCTCTTCAAGGCCATTCTATTAATATCTTTGTTTCCATTCGGTGACATTATCTGTTGTCTTTCCCTTTTTCTTACTTCCATATTCTCTCAGTTCATATTCAAGTTTTCTTGGCAACACTGTGTATGTGGCTTGCCACCATCCTCCCTCACACCTTATCAGTGAGGATCACCTTACCAGGAGTTCACAGTCTCATCAACCTCATGCTCAGAGTCATTGGAGCTACTGAGCCCTTCCATTATATTAAAAATAATTGAATATTTCTGGGATTTGTTTTTCTTTTTAATTGTGTGAAAAGGTCCATTAAACAACAGTAGGACTTCATGGGTTGAGGTAGATGAAGGCAGAGTTTTAAATTAATTAAACTTGCTGATTCACCTGGAATCTGAGTGCAATGTTAACAAAATTCTTTTTAGATTAATATTATTAGTACTTAAAACTAAGAGCCATGGCATCTAAAAAGTGAAAAATTATGGGAAGAGGGTGCTTGCAAGGTGGGGGCAGGGGCTGTTTAGGCTAACACTGCTAGGCATTCTCTCCTTCTTGTAGTCCAATTAGTATTTTTTTTTAATCTTTGATTCTTTCTGTTGAATAGTTGTTGCCTGAAGCTTATGTTCACATGAAATCTGTGCATGTGGCTGAAAAGTGATTTGCAATCCACATGTGGGTATTCTGCACTGGAATTCTTGTCTTTGAGCTTAGAAAGCAATTCCTGTGCAACTAGTTTGCACAACTATATAGACCTTTGATTTATAAATTAGCATAAACCCATCTGGCAACCTTTGATTTTCTTACCATTTCATCTCCTTGAAATACTGCATTTTGTTGAGATTTAGTCTTAAACAATTTTATTTTAAAAAACTAGCTGATACGCAGTTCTCTTGTGTTGTGGCTTTGAAGATTTTCTTTCTTTGGTTTTGGCACAGTTAGACTTTTGGATTTCTAAGGAAAAACAGACCAGTGTTCTTTTTGCTGACAAGTGTTTTTGGTAATACATAGCAATCACATGTAGTCATCCTATGAACTCTGAACTAAATACCCACAAACAGAATAGTTAATGGATAAAATTGCTGCTTTAAAGCAATATTTTGTTTAAATATTTTCACTGTTTATTTAGATGTTACTATACACTCACGTCTTTCCTAACACTTGTTCAAAATAGTTAAGAAGAAGAAGAGTCCTTGGAGTTTTTTCTATAAGGCTATCCATCCAAAATAATTCTTGCAGAAATTTCTTTACCATTCTCATGAAAACTTAAATAGTGATTCCAGTCTTACTTGTTTATGCTTATGGACAACAAGATACCTAATAGGCTATATTCTAGGTAATTTTGAGTAAGAAATTATCTGCATCTGAAATAATTTCCTCAGTTGTTGATCAGAATATATATAGTATTATTATGTGGTTTATTGTTTCATTTATGTTACTGTGTCCTCAATAAATCATGGTTAATATATGTATCAACATAAACACAATAAGCACACATCATTTCCAGTTTTTAGTATAGAATCCCAGCGTTGAAAACAGACTCACAACTCATAATATATTCCAAAGTGAGCATTGGTTTAAATTAGGCCCTGAGGTATAACATAGAAATAAAGAAAATAAGATCTTTGAAAGTACATCCCAGTAAACATTAGGTTTTTCACTGATCACATTTCAGGAAGTCCATCCTCTTTATGAGTTTTTCCTTCTATAAATTATCTTCATTTGTAATCTTATTACTTACATGCTTGCTATAGAATTTGGTGTCCAAAATGGCACCATCAGCACTTTGTCAGATCTTTGACAACCAGGGTCACTGTAGCTCATAAAGTTAAGTGCACTATATAAAGAGTTAAATTCCCAGTAGAAGGGTTAAAACCGCATAAGATCTAATCTATATACTACTAAAACTCTCATGTCTGTAACCTTCATCTGGGCGAAATGGTGGGTCACAGGGCAACAATTTTTGAACCAAGGTACCTCAAATGGGCTAACTTACAGAATGTGTCCAAAATCTGGGACCCATGACTCCTGTGGGATTGAAAATTGAGAAATTTGTGACTGCTTCAGCACAGCAGGGTCAGCCCAGGTCACATGAACATCATGAGTGTATCCCTGACCTCTTTCCCCCCTCTCTCTGTCCCCTGTGTCCAATCAGCTGGCAGCAAGGCCCAACAGGTGAGCAGCAATTGACTGCTTTGGAAACGAGGCAGAAATTTGAAATCTCTTAACAGTGGTAGCATTGAGCGAAGGACGAGGGAGCAACTTGGATGCCTGCTGGCAAGGTAGGGCTGGCTGGGGGGTGCTGGTGGTCGACGTGTGAGCCCTCTTCTTCCCTCAAGGGAGGGGGCCCTCGTGGTCTGCGACTCCCTTTGTTCACCTCCCTCCAGCAAAGTGGCAGGCAGTTCCACAGGTCAGTCGAGGAGGAGCTCTCCTGAGGGTTGTGAGGGGAAGGCAAATGGTGCAAGCCTATATTATATGTTGGAAGAAAGAGAGGGAGGAAGGAAGATTTCTGACGAGGGAGGGAGGTGGGAAGATTTCTGATGGTCCCTGCCAGCTTCCCACAAGCAAAGTCAGTGGGGAATCTAGCAGCAAGTTATAAGTTGCTCACACTCCCACTGGTTTTTTGTCCTTGGTCATTCTGTTTCTCTGTTTAGGTAAAGAAATATCTCTGAAACTATGACCCAGCAGGTCACGGGTTGTCTAGTACTAATAGCTGTATGTATCTGAATGAGTTCCAGTAAGGACAAAATCATACACTGCCTCCTGGTGGTCAAGTAATGTGTAAAATGCATCAGCATTGGTGTGTTTACAGATACTTCACTTAGCATTCTCCAAGTCCTTTGCCTTATCTGATTTTTAAACCATAATTTTACTTTTAAAAAATAGGAAACAGAATGATTAAGAATGAGTCATAGGATAAGTGGGCATTACAGGAGTGACCAGCTAAAGAACCATATCAAAATGAGTTAGCACCATATAATGTGTAGAAATTCATTTACTTTTTATATAGCTTCTTTTCTCTTTTGATACTCATACTATTTTTCCCCAGATTCAGTTTACAGTCTTCTAAATATAGTGACAGCTGCCATTTACTTGTTCTGAGTTTCTTCAAATGTGTTTCATTGCTGATCACTGATATTGTATTATTTTCCATGAACTATACTAGGAAAGAGGTTTTGACTCTATTTCAAAAAGTAAAATTTAGAAACAATAGGATATTTTGAAGAGTAGAAAACTGTTCTGAATCTTCTAGCATGTTCAGAGCCTATAATGTTGAAGTAAAACTTAGCTTTCAGCGTTGTAATAATTCTGCATCATCATTGCAGGCAGATACATGCCAGAACAAATGTTCAGTATGTGCTTAACTAAATATTGACACTTGTTGACTGGAACATCTTTAGTCCAAATAGGCAGAGTTTTACTATTAGGTTTGTGTTCACTTAGTTGTCATTGTTGTGGAATGCATGCAGGTTAATTCAGATAAGAAACTTGGCTCTGATGAAAAACAAGCCCATTAGATATTTACAACACCTTAGGCTTAAAATGATTTATGATAGATGAGATTAAATAAGAGTTAAATTATCATTATCTTAGAATTTAAGAAGTTGACTTATGATGTTCAGTCCTAAAACTCACTGTACTAGCACAGAAGTGCTGAGCATAGAGCACATAATAACACTGAGAAGACTTAAGCTCACTATGAAGTGTAGTTAGAGATGATATTAGCTAAATGTACCAGCACAAATGTCCATTGAGTATATAACTGTCTTTGATATAAAAGTCAGTATTCTGTGTACTTTGATATAAAAGTCAGTATTAACATTTTATTTGTTTGTGTATGGATCTCAGGAAATATCAAAGTAAACCATGGTGGCAATACTGTTTGAGAAGCTTTGTGCTAAAACCCACAAACTAATTATTAGGAGAATAGTCTCTCAAGATAATTTCACTGAGCTTACTGAGCTTCCAGTCTGCTTACTTCTCAAAACATGTATCATGATTACTTAAGGCTTAAATTACTTAATTTAAACTTCTTTCTCCAGCCATCTGAAAAATGCTTGAGCATAGAACATGAGGAAGACCCTTACTGATTCAAATGGCTAAAGAGCAGTTTGCATGCAATATATAATATTGAAGATAGTAATTGGAAAGGATGGACACACTCTGTTGAATAATAAAAGAAAGGCTCTCACAGCACTTGGATGGGAGACTACTGGGGCTGTGAACTAGACTGGAAAGTAGAAAGAAAAGTATTGGAAGAAGACAAGAACACAGTAGCAAAGCATTTTTGTATCCCTGTTAATAAAGCTACAAGGGTGTATTCCTAAAGTCACCAGGAATTGAGTTCAACTCAAAGGAGAATTTACTTATTTTAGTTGGCAGACACAATAGGCAAAAATATTGTAATTCACTGCAAAATATTACTGATGTTTAGCCTTGTTTGGTTTTTCTTTCAAAATATTTTTTTTTTATCTTGCATGGGGTATTAAAGTTTAAATGATTGAAAATGCTTTTAATTAGCAGTATCACATTAAGAATAGCATAAAGCATTTTAGAAAGCAAGTATTTTGGCACATAAAGGATTTAGAAGATTTTGTTTGTTCTTCCATAGTTTGCAGACTGCTCGGAATCTTGGATTCCATTTCTGGCAATTGAGCTAAACCACAGCCATGCTTTAAATGGTCTCATTCTTATGGAATAGGCTGTGAATACTGTCTTTTGACAAAATGTGCTGCATTTTACCATCTGAATGCACTCAATACATGACCTTTTAACATCTTCCAAAAGTTGACAGACCTCTCAACTAAAAAACAATTCATTTATTTATTTGTTATTTTACATAATTTAGTCCAATTCAAAGGGTGGGTTCACCAGCTCTACTGAGAATAGAAGTTGGATTCACTACAATATTTTATTTAGTGACAAAACCACTATTTAACTGGTAATACTAATTTATGTAGATTATAATATAGTTTATATTTCTCCCTCTGAGACTAACATTTTTTGGTGCCACATTTTATTTGTATGGTCAGTCAACCCAAATAGACTTTTGGATACCATGCATTGGAGTTGGAGTTGCATGTTTTTGATGTCCCTTGGTCAAAACCCCCAGTTTTTGTATCTCTAAAGTTGAGAATTCCATTAAACAAAAATCAACAGATGTGTAAAAGGTCAACGTTCCCTCAATCCATTTCTGATAAAATTAATAATATGTCTTTAAAAAAGATATTCTTGTTATATAAAAATATCTTGTTTCTGCATTTACAGGTAATCACCGGGTTAAGAACGCCTGGTTTAAGGACAACCCATAGTTAAGAATGGAGCCTATTATAGCAAAATTCAAGTTAAATACACAATGGTTTGAATTAATTACACAACACTACTTATACAGTATTATACAATAATACTGTTCCGGCTTACATACAAATTTGACTTAACGACACACCTTGGGAACGGAACTCTTTCTTAAACTGGGGACTACCTGTAAATGAATACTAATTAGTTTAAATTAGTAGCATTCAGAAAAATGTTGCATTAATACTACATATATACAGTGGTACCTCACAAATTCTTCTGTTCACGACCACTTCGGGTCACGAACAGCACCGTTCGCAAAATTTTGCTTCCGTTCGCGAACTCCGCATCGGGTGACAAACAGGATCCACGGCCATTTTCCCTGCTGACACACATGGTCGTGGCTTCCTGTAGGGAGGGGGACTCTCCCTCCAAACAATAACTGCCTTCCCACCCGCCTTCCTGTCCTCCATGCCTCAAGCAAGGTTAGTGTTCTCTCTCTTCATACTGCACTGTACTTTGTGTCATATTTTTGTGGTTTAAAAAAAAAAATACATATGGTTCAGAACGGATTAACCGTATTTACATTGAACCTTATGGGAAAATTTGATTCGGGTCGCGACCAATTTAGGTCGCGACCAGAGTCGCGGAACGAATTAAGTTCATGACCCGAGGTACCACTGTAAATACATGTGCATCATTTTTTATAATGCATCTCACCAACCCTGTTTCCATCACATTGGATATCAAACTAGGATGTATTCTTGCTTCCCTGTTATTTGGGCTTTATATTTGCATAGTACAATCTTTATCAGCTGTGAGTTTCACACACACACACAGCATTAGTACATAAGCTCATATTTTATACTGCAATAATGCCACTATTTTTTCCTTATCCCAGGTAGGTCTTTGGAGGCACCTGCATGAACTAGTTAGCTTCTACTGCTAAAAAAACAACAACAACAACCTTGAATTATGTGATTATTTGTGGCCCTAGTTATAAAAAGTGACTCTGTCAATATAAATGACAAATTAACAGCTTTCAAATGGAGAAAACTTGAGTGATTTAAACATTAGGTATCACCTTGCACTCATCCTCCACATGGAATTAGTAAAGTCATGAAATTTCATCTTGTGCATTAAGATGATTAGATGTGTAAGTTGTAATGCTAACAACATTGTTACTGTTGTCAGTTAAAATTTTCAGAGCTAATGTGATTTCACTTCTGCTCTATAGACCAGAGCTCTGCCTTTTTAATAACACAAAAAGTAATGCAGTCCATATTTATGAAAACCATTCCCAATACTCAGTTTATCCCTGGTGTCCTAATGGGGCTTGAATTAGGATCTCCATCCATAACTGCCTGGCTAAGAATATTCCATTTTATACATATACTGGCTCAAACTATGGAAGCAGTTTGTTGATATAGATAAATTTAATTCCTCATGGGAAAAACCCCATAACCAGTGACTTCTTAATCTGCGAGCTCTCAGTTTAAGCATTAGCAGTTATGGGTTTGGAGAAAGCTATTTGTGAGGTCAAACAACATGTCTTTAACCTTGACTTACAAGTGGACAGATCTAAAGTTTCAAATTAGGCTTCAGGAAACTTTTATCACAACTCTTTTACTATTCCAAGCTACCTTTTTAAGGGCTTTTACATCAGGTTCACTGCCCTAATCCTCAGACCTGGTGGAAGGACAGCTCCTTAACATTCCTTATCTAGATTGCCGCTAAATATGCTCAGATGCAACCACTAAAACAAGAGTTTATATCCTTTGGCACTACCTGCTGTATTATGACTGGCAATCTACATCACCACCCAAGTATCTTTGCTAATTCTCTAAATTTTTCATAAAAACTCAAATCCATTATTCTTTTATATTTATATTCATTTCTTTGCTGCGTGTGTTTAGGTTTAAATGTATTCAAAATAGATCTCATATTATTTTCAATGGTTGTGTATTTATGTTTTTATCATAGCATTTAAGGATATTTTTAGAGAATGATGTGGTGTTACCAAATATAAACTATGTTAAAATATCAGTGATATGTTAAAAAGCTGCTTGCCCTTTTTAAAAATTGGGGTTCTCTGAGCTTGGTTGTTTTCTTGCAGACATTTCGTTACCCGGCTAGGTAACATCTTCAGTGCTAGAAGGGAGTGGGGTTTGCTCTCTGTTTACATATAGTAGCTTGCCCTGCCAGTGTTGGTGTGGGTGAGGTTTTTCCCTTGGTAGTTCCTTGATTAGGCTGTTGTTTACTGCTTGATAGTTTGTCTGGTGTTGATCCTGCTTATCTGGGTGTTGACTGCTGGCGAGGAGGTGTTCTGGTCTTTTTGTTTCCTTTTTATTGTCTCTCTTGAATAGAGTGTAAATGTTGTTTATCTCTGCGTGCCTGTTGATGGCTATCTTGTCTGAATACCAAGCTTCCAGGAATTCCCTGGCATTTCTGGATTTAGCTTGGTTTAAGAGTCTGACAGTTTCCCAGTTGAAACTATGGTTAAGTCTGTCCATGTGTTGTAAGATTAAGGAGTTTTCATCATGTTTTCTGACTGCTAGTTCATGTTCATGGATGTGCTCTGCTAGTCTTTTGCCTGTCTTACCTAGTGGCTGTAACAGTCCTTACACTGTATGTTGTAGATGACTCCTGTTTTTTCTTCTTGGGCTACTGGGTCTTTTAGTTTGCTTAAGATGTTTTGTAGGGTTTAGTTGGTTTGTGTGCTACTGTGGTGCCATGTGGTTGTAATAGTCTGTTGGTTGTTTCTGAGATGTTTCTGATGTATGGCAGTGTGGTTGTGTTGTAGTGGGTTGAGTGGTCAGGCACTTTTTGATAAAGTTGTATGGGTATCCATTTTGTTGGAAGATGTTGTATAGGTGGTCTGTTTCCTTTTTCTGCTGTTCTGGGTTGCTGCAGTGCATTTGTGCTCATCTGAATAATGTTCTTACACAGCTCCTCTTGTGGGAGGCAGGGTTGTTACTTTGGTAATGGAGCACTTGGTTAGTGTGGGTTGTTTTTCAATAGACTTGTGTTTCTAATTTGCTGTCATTTCCTTTGCTGATGTGGATATCCAGGAAGGATAGTTGTTTTCTTCTTCCCTAGAGAATTTTATTCCTTTGAAGATGTTGATTGTTTCATGTGTCTTCTCTAGTTGCTCCTTTTTTGTTATAACAAAGGTGTCATCTACATACTGGATCTATACTTTTGGTTATATGCATAGAAGTGCTATAGTTTCTAGACACTGCACTACAATCTCTGCTATGAGTCCTGAGAGTGGTGATCCCATGGGTGTTCCTCTGATTTGTTGGTATATTTGTCCCTCAAACTGCTAGTCTTACATAAATATTTATAGTTGAGGGAACTCAAAAGCTATAAAGTAATTGGAGAGAAAATAGAACAGTGTCACACATCATAAGTTATCATATATTTTATTCCATTTTGGTTTAGCGTGTGGTGTGAACTCAACCTTTGATTTATTAAACTTTCTTTGAAGAAGCCATGAACTTAATCAGGAAGTCAAATCTAGATTCCTATGAAAAATCTAGAAAACACTTGTATGAATGCCAACTTTGTTGGAAATTTTTATCCATATTAATTCAGTCATCAACTTGAAGCTATTTTTAAAAGTAAATAATAAAGTCTCTATGTTATATGAAATAGGTAGTTTAGCTATTATACTCTGGATTTATGGTATTCCTATCCATTCTGAATCCACATGCTAGAATATCAAGTGACGTTTATTTTTAATCAGCTATTGTTTAAATATTGATGATTCTGTATAGTCAGAAAAGAGCAATCATCTCAGAGAATTTAACATCCAGTACCAGTTTTCCTTTTGATAGTGTGTGTATGCATGCACCTGTGTCAGTGAAGGAGGTGGAAGTGTGTTTGTGTTTTTTTAAAAGACTCATCCAA
Source organism: Liasis olivaceus (assembly GCA_030867105.1). Classification (NCBI taxonomy): domain Eukaryota; kingdom Metazoa; phylum Chordata; class Lepidosauria; order Squamata; family Pythonidae; genus Liasis; species Liasis olivaceus. The sequence continues at coordinate 51,369,251 of CM061348.1, forward strand.
TTTGAATGTATAAATTCAAATATTTGTGGAAGGCAAGGTGTTAGCATCTGTTGATGATTCAGTTCTTGTGGTTTTCTGGATGATAGTAATTATAAAGACCCTTTTCAATCTAGCTTTGGGCTGCTTCTAGATGGAAGCCAACACTACATTGATAATTTGCACAGGGAAATGGACAAAGATATTTTGATTTTTGATTGATTATGTGAGATCATGTGTCAAGGAGTTAACCATATCAGTAGATTTTCTCCATGACAATCTGTCCCTAACCTGGTCTTTCAGGTCTTCCAATGATGCACTTATTGCCACTATAACTGAGTCAATCTACCTTGCTGCTGGTCGTCCTCTTCTCTTTCCTTCCATCTTTCCCAGCATTAGAGCCTTCTGCGGAGAATTAGGTCTTTGCATAATGTCTGCAAACAAAGAGATTACAATATTCCAGTGATCATGGTTCTTTCTAGGCTACTTGTTTACCAGTTGGCTATCTCTGGCATAAGAATTCTCACTTCACCCACTTCAGTGCATTTATTACTGATCTTTGGTCAGTAACTTATGGGATTCAGATCTGGCAGGAGAGGCATGTTACAGGTCCCATCTATTAAGGAATACCATCTGATGGGACCCAGGAAGAAGGTCTTTCCTGCCATGGCACCCACCCTTTGGAACATAATTCCCTTGGAAGTTAAATTGGCCCCTATCCTTTTGGCCTTTAGGAGGGGTCTGAAGACATGACTCTGTCACTGGGCTTGGGGGTCCAACAGTAGTGGTGAGCCTTTAATGGTTATCCGGAATGAAATGTATTGTGCATTCACCTGCTGACACTGATTGTGTTTTTAGTTTTTTATTGTGGTTTTAATATGGTTGTGTGTTTGTTGTTTTTTATTTATATTTTTTATTCTTGTTTTTAATTGTGAGCTGCCCAGAGTCACATATGTGAGATGGGCAACTATACAAATTGAATAACTAAATAAATAAATTCTGAGGATTACCTTACCTGTTTAACGTTTACATAAAACCAATAAATAAAGTCCTCTTCCTCTTAAAATTCCTTTTTTTCTGTATAAGGAGCATGATGATTATGGTTTAGCTTAACATTCATCTAACAGTAATTTTCACATACTTGCTGGGTACTGTGTTCATTCATTTCCATGGAGATTTGGCAGAAACTTACTTTTCTTGTGGGTTTGGCATATTTCTAAATCCTATCCTCTTGATGAGGCATTCTAGAGCCACTGAACTATTTATATTTTGGCAAAGAGAAAAGCAAGTTTAGTACGTATTCTTACATTATAAAGTTGTAAGAGTAAGAGATAAGTAGTTTGAAACCTGTGCAGTATTCCTCTTTGTGTAATGTGGGAATTCATTGCATTATTGCATGAATTGGAGTGTTTCGCTTCTTGCTCAACATTTACTGAAATCTCAAGCAGTGGTTGTTAAAATCATGCTTGATCTTTCATGAGAAATCCCAAATCTCATGACATGTTGGTATCTGCAAATAATATATTGCATAATTGCAGTGTTCCAGTATAAGATCTGTGAAATTTGATTGACCTTTTATTGTGCTTTATGTGGAAAAGCTGAATTTCCTCTAGGGATTCCAGTGGGCACTACTTTGCTCTCTGTTGCATTACTGGATGCTAGCTCCTGTGGTTTCATAGGCTTCCAGAAATGAATGATTAGTTTATTGCTTTTGTTGCAAATAATGTAATACATATCACATTGATATTTTTATTCAGAAATTCTTACTAAAAATTACATGAGACAAAGTTTAGAGTTGCCAAGGAAATGATAGTGTTTGAAATTTCTAAATCTTCATTTTATCTATTTTGCATTGTATTTTGCACATTAGAAACACCCAAAAGATTTGAGAAAAAGTCTCAGAAATTTGTAAACATCATTTATAGCTTCCCAAAATGTATATTTGAAAGTGAATAATTTAGAAATGATTAGTAGTTCATAAAGCATTTGTTATATATGGAGTTGCAGTAGTAAAAAGGTATACTTCTTAACCATACTGCACTTTACTTTTCTGTCTTTTTTCAGTGTTGAGGGTGAAGCTCCTGGAAGTGAAACTGGCACATCCCTGGATAGTCCATCTACTTATCATCAGGGAACTATAACTCACAGTTCAGCTCTAAGTCCAGATCATTATGACCATTCTCCATATGGTCTATATTCTGTCTCCCCTGGACAGCAAAGGCCCCGGAGGCCGAAGCTTCAGCACTCAACCTCAATATTAAGAAAACAAGCAGAAGAAGAAGCTATTAAAAGGTCACGGTCCCTTTCAGAAAGCTATGAACTCTCATCTGACTTGCAGGATAAACAGGTATTTGAGCTGTGGTGCTGTATTAATCAAGCCTAGTTGTTATTAAAAAAAGAAGTGTACTAATTATCAGCTTTCTTGAGGTGTTTTTTCTTTTTTTCATAAGCCTCTAGAATTTAGCATTTCTGTGTAGTGGTTTCCATCTGCTCTCTCTTCCCATTGCAAATTGACCCAGAAATACTTTTTTCAAAGAAAGGATTAATACCTTGTAACATTTATCTAGTGAGTTTGTATACAAGTCACTTGTTACTGAACTTGTGAAGCTTTGTCCAATTTTAGTAAGAAAATGTGCCTTGTGAAACCAGGATGATTTCATTAGTATAAAACAAATTATTTGATTGGCCTCTGATACTGGTTTATATTAATCAAAGCAAATGGTGGAAGCAAACTATGAAGTGAAGCAGAGAGTCATGAAACAGGAGGCTCAAAAGCAAATGGGTGAAATCTGAAATAGCAAATGGGGCAAATTCTGACGTAGCAAGACCAAGCATTCTGCCTATTCCTAGCTGGGTTTGTGAAAATAACTTAAAGCCTTTTAGAAAGCAGACCCTTATAATATTGGAAAGGCTATGTTATTTTGAGAGTTGAAGACATGATTAAATGGAATAATATTTTTTTTAAAAGCTTCAATTTTTAAGCATATTAAGAATAACTAAATTCCCAAGACTCCAGGGGATTTACTAATTTAAATCTTTTTATAGAAAGGTTAGAATCTTCACTACAGATGAGACTGGAGTCTTAAACAAAACAGCTGATTGCCCACTGTAGTGCAAAGAAGGTATATTATATATATATATATATATATATATATATATACATATATCCATATATATATCCACATATATATATCCATATCCATATATATATATATATATATCCATATATATATATATATCCATATCCATATCCACGCCCAGAGTTTAAACCCATCGGATTTTCCTTCCATCCTTCTGACTTAATAGATAATTAGTACAGTCTCTAGGTGGCCTTGGGAAACAGTTTGTGTAAGTTGACCAAATGGCTTTCTTTAGTGTAGAAACTGCTGCCCCCCACATTGCCCACACAATCTTTACACTCTCAGTCCTTACAACAGGTTTGTATTGCTTAGATTAAAAGGCCTGTTTAAAGTTTCTTTCACATATTTGTTTACATTGCTCCGTTTGTTTTGTATCAGTATCCCCAAACTGATCCTGCTCCGCTGCCATTGTTCTTGTATAGTACCCACAGCTCTGTTTGATAAGGCCCGCAGGCACAACAGCAAAGGCCAACCATTTGTGAAAAGAGGGGCGATATTTTTCTTTTTCTTTTTTTTTTTTATTTATTTATTTGATTCGTCCCCCGCCCATCTCCCCCACAATACTTTTACCATACTTTCACTTGTACCATTACTAGATGACGCTTGCTCCTGTCTCCTATTTAGCTTTGTAATTGAAGTATTACGTATAAAAGAAAATAATATTTTAATTCAATATACCTTTTATTTATCTTCCTTTTTTAAAAGAAACAACTGTCAGTATTCCTCATTTTAAAAGTATGTTTTTGTGTGGTTTTAAATTGAAAAAAAAAGCATTGCTTTGGAACAGGAATGTCAACTCATGGGCTAAATGTAGCCCTCCAGGTCATTTTGTGCAGCCTGCATCCCTCATCAAAGAGTTGTCTTAGCTTAGACTGGAGCCTCTCCACTTGCAGGTGGCAGAGGCAGCACTAGGAGAGTATCTTTGTTCCTGACACTCAGACAAGAATGGTATTCTGCCCTCCCTTTGCTGAAGGCACCTCCCCTCCTGGCCAGTTTCTCTGGTGTTTGCTGAAAGATGCCACACCATTGCTGTACCCTCCTCTTCTCTCTTTTCTGAGCTTTCTTTCATAACACAACTAATGGCTGTGGAGCGTAAGGAAGACCTGAGTGACTCCAGCACTATTTCACCTGCCCAGCTGTTCCCAGTAAGGTGGTTGGAGGGAAGCTGCCAGGAGGGAAGAAGCTGCTTGTAGCAAGGAGGTGTGGCAGTGGAGTGGAGAGGAGGAAAAGCAGGGATCTCCACTTACTTGCTTCTCACTCTTTTAAAGTTCCTCCCAGCAGTTCTGCTCACCCCAGGTGGAAACTTTCAGCAGACTTGACTAGGAAAAGAGCTCCTGACAGTAGGAGGGGGAACCACCATCCCTGGCCAAGCAAGAGGAACAAATATGTGCTTCTGGTGCGGCCTCTGCCACAGTACTCTGCCATTTGGAGATGAGGGGAAGAAACAGATACCTTCTCCACTGAGAACTTCCAGAATTTTCCTCAGCAGTGGTCCAGGAATTGGCCCCACAGATAGCACTGGCATATATCCTTCCTGGCACTATTATCCTATAGAAAGAATAAGTTACCCCAAAGGTCCCTGTTTATGCTTCAAGGTGGCTATTTTCTATCTGCAACAGCCTTATGAGGGAGATGAGCCATAAGCTGGAATCTTAACTGATTGGAAACCCCAAAATTCCATGCTTCCCAATTAATTATAACTGGAAAATACCAAATAGCAATTGGTTTTCTTTTTTTCTGTGATGGAATGTATTTGATCATTTTTTAGCCTGCTTTCCATTAAAAATAATGAGAAAGTAAGCTACAGTTGTAGGAATTATAACCTCAACAGAGGGTGACACATACCAAATTGAAAACAAAACATTTTTTCATCAGACAACTGCCAATATTTGTCTCTTAGCAGAATTGGAAATAATTTTCAGGCATACAGGTAGTCCTTGACTTATGACCATAATTGAGGCTGGAACTCCCATCACTGAGTGATGTGGTTGTTAAGTGAGTTGTGCCCAATTTTACAACTTTTGCTGCAGTTGTTAAGTGAATCATGAGGTTGTTAGGTGAATCCAGCTTCCTCCATTGACTTTGCTTGTCAGAAGCCCTCTGGGAAGGTCACAAATGATGATCACGTGACCGTAGGATGCTGCAATCATCATAAATACACGTCAGTTGCCAAGCACCCAAATTTAGATTCCAGGGATGCTGTGACGATCATAAGTGTGAGGACCAGTTGTAAGTCACTTTTTTCAGCACCGTTGTAACTTTAAACAGTCGTTAAATGAATGGTTGTAAGTTGAGGACTATCTGTAGTTGCTTCTTAAGGGGATTACATTCAAGTTTCAAATGATAGGATTCAATTCAGAGGATTTATGTTGTTCATGAAATAATGGTGATATGGCTAATTAAAAAGCAATGCCATATAAGTAACCACAGTGAGATAGTAAAAAAGTACCTCTATTTCATAGTGAAGCTTTTTTATTTAATAAATTTGTGTTTAATGGCATATAATGATTTTCTTCCTTTTTGACTCACTCGAGACTTTTGTATCACTATATGAAAAGCTTCTCTGTTGCAGTTCTCAGACTAATGAACTCCTTCTTATGCAGCTCTTATGATGATTTGAGTTTGAAACCATTGCTTTAGACCTTACATATTATAAAATACATTCTTTTTTAGGTTGAAATGCTAGAACGAAAATATGGAGGCCGTCTCATAACTAGACATGCTGCTCGTACTATACAGACTGCTTTCCGCCAGTATCAGATGAACAAAAACTTTGAGCGGCTTAGAAGTTCTATGTCTGAAAATCGTATGTCAAGACGCATTGTGCTGTCCAATATGAGAATGCAGTTTTCATTTGAAGGACCTGAGAAAGTTCACAGTTCCTACTTTGAGGGGAAGCAAGTTTCTGTTACAAATGATGGATCAAAAATAGGAGCCCTAGTCCAATCTGGATGTAATGATCTTGGTGAATCAGCTACAATGAAATCTCCAGCAGCTTCCACAGACTTTGCTGATGCCATAACGGAATTGGAGGATGCTTTTTCAAGACAAGTAAAATCTCTTGCAGAATCTATTGATGATGCATTAAATTGTCGTAGTTTGCACTCTGATGAGGTACAGATACCTGACCAAGTCAGAAGTCGTGAAATAGAGAGAGAGAGTTGTGGTCCAACTAAATCAACAAGCCATAACGTTGATCATAGGAAACTTGATGAAATGACTGCCTCATATAGTGATGTTACATTATATATTGATGAGGAAGAATTATCCCCACCACTTCCCCTTTCTCATTCTGTAGAAAGACCATCAAGCACAGAGTCTGACTTACGACTTCGATCAATAAACCCTTCTCAAGAATACTGGTCTATGACACACAAAGATCATAAAATAGACACTGATACAAGTTGTAGGAGTACCCCTTCATTGGAATCTCAAGAACAGAGAATGAGGATGGATCATCTTCCTTTGCTAACCATAGAACCACCAAGTGACAGTTCAGTTGATTTAAGTGACCGTTCTGAAAGAGGATCATTAAAGAGGCAAAATGCATATGATCGGGGAATTAGTAGTCAGCAAGGTAGCCCAAAACACATATCACATGGCCTCCCTAGCAAAGTAATATCCCGAGAAGATCAAGAAACTAGGCATAGACCGAGGCCTATTGATAGCCACTTAGCTATTAATGGTACAGCAAACAGGCAAAGCAAATCTGAATCTGATTATTCTGATGGAGATAATGATAGCATCAATAGCACTTCCAATTCTAACGACACAATAAACTGCAGTTCAGAATCCTCTTCTCGAGACAGCTTAAGGGAACAAACTTTGAGCAAGCAAACATACCACAAAGAAACTCGTAATAGCTGGGATTCCCCTGCCTTCAGTAATGATATCATCAGGAAACGTCACTATAGGATTGGACTGAACCTTTTTAATAAGTGAGTACAGTGCTTTTTCCTTTTTTATGAAATGACATTTACTTGATGTCTTGGGGTTTTGATATATACCAAGAAGTAATTTATCTCCACAGTGAAGGCTAAAACTGGCTACAATCCCATTGTGACTATAAAAGTACATCTAGATACTGATTGCAGACCTGTCTTTTACCTAGTTCAGCATGTTTCATTTCTGCCCTGCTAAAATTGCATCGTTCTTCATAATTTCATGGTGTGCATTTTTAACAGGTGGTCTTTTTTAACTTTTAAATACCCTTCATTTTCCTTCATATCAGTTTCAAAAGAAATTAAATTGTTGAAGGCGTATTTCAAGAATTCATATAAGTAGACAATGCAAAAATAGAAAATCAATTAAGGAAGTGGTCACATTCTCCATTTGCATCATTTTACCATTCTCATCCAGCTGTGATGTTCCATATGCCATCTAAAGAACAGTCATAATTAGAACTGATCATTCATAATAGTAATGAACAGTTATTACAATTATTTGTGCTGGCCAAAGACTAGGATTAAACAAACATGTTTTCCAAGGGATGCCTTCAACATACAATATGCTTTTATAAATAGCTGCAGTATTTTTTTATACTGTTGTTTTCATAGCTAAGACTGTGATCCTGTGCAGCTGGGAGTAAGTCATATTGAACTCAGTAAGGTTTGTTTCTGAGTACTATTGTCTTAATTGCACTACAAATATAATAAAACTGTCCGTCTCCATTTTAATCAATGTTTTTAACACTAAGTGTGCCAGTGAATGTATTCAGTGTTCTCTGTACAGGTAGTCCTCGGTTAACAATCAAAATTCAGGCACTTGGCAGTCCACCTGCACTTAAGACCGCAGGGGTGCTTCAATTCCTCACACCTGCCTATCTCCCCCCCCAATCTCTGCCCTTTTGGCCACCTTGCACTCTGCTACCTCTGCCATCCCTGCTGCTCTACGCTCCACTGGCCCTGCAGCCCCAGCTGACTTTTACCATCTTCTTCCTCTTGCTGCTGACAAGGCACATCCAGCGTGGCCCTTCACATGACCAGCAGCTGCCTTGCAAAAGGCCAGGCTGGACACGCCTCATCAGCAGGAGGAAGAAGACGGCGAAGGTCAGCTGGGAGCAGCAAGGGTGGCAGGGCCAGGGAAGCACAAGGCGGCGTGCAGGGCTGCTAAAAAGGGCAGAGATGTGGGGGGAGACAGGCAGGTGGGGGGAGTTGAAGAGGAGGCAGTCCCTTACCTTACTGAGTCTTGGGGCTGGGAAGGACCAAGCCAGAATGGCTTGGATTGGGGTGGGTCCTCGCCTAAAGACCAGGTGGGATTTGGTTAATAACAGCAACTGGGACTACCAGGATTGCCATCACTAAGCAGGGCAGTCACATGACGTCACACTTTATGACCACATCACTCAGTGATGGAAATTCCAGTCCCAATTACTGTTGTTAATCGAGGACTACCTGTACTAAACTGTAAGACTGCCTACAATATGGAAGCTGTATGACCTAGTGACCATGAAAAACTTGGAACAGTTGTGAGTTGGGGGAGAGGAAAACAGCAATACATGCTGATTAAGAATTGAAGCTATGACACACTGTTACATGCCCAGGAGGTGTTGCAACTGTTTCTGCAATCACAGCAGTATCAGTAGTTGCTGCACAGTTTCTGAAATTTATTGAGGTAACGTGGCTTGCACAGTTGGAGGGAAATATCAGCATAGTTGTTTGGCTCAAGCTCATTATAATTAGGATGCTAATATATTTTCTGTGAGTTACAGAAATATTTCACATGCAACTCTAAATCATAGTTTAATGTTATATAAATTAGCATTGAGGGTCAGAAGAATTAAACACTGAAATATTTTCTGTGAGTTGTATAAAAGTGGTTCACATACAATATGAAAACGGCATAGCATTATATGAGTGCATCTTCAGAATGTAAATGCAGGATCCATTTTTTCTGCACTGCAAAAGGAGATTACATAATATTGCAAGCTATTGTTTATACTCGCTTTTCAAAGCAGTCTAATTTAAAGTGGTTCTGTATTCTGCTTTGGAAGGCGAGTAAAGTAATGGCAAAGACTTTAATATCTAATTAAAAAAAAAAGTCTGTAAAATGTGAAATATTTTATATATTACCAAGTTTTAAAATAAGATATTTGTGGGAATTCTTGCTTTTCTTGCCTATTTAACGTGTTTTATAGTTTAAATAAAATCCTAAATGGCCATTAGAAATTCACATTAATTTATTCATCTGTATCAAGTATCTGATGGGATTTAACACTGGAATTTCTATTAGGATATACGTTAATCTTGATGTAATACTCATTTTAATAATAATCTTATCCCAAAGATTTAATGGGAGTTTTGTCCATCAAGTTATATCCACTGAAGTTACATCTATTCATTTAGATATACTTAATTCACCAGACTCTGATAAACAAGCATGTTGTAGAATCTATACAAATTGTAATTCTTAATCTCCTACAAAAATCTGTAGATACAGTAGATCCCAAAGGCAATACATTAGACTTGTTCCAATTAATAGTATAGCCAGAAAATAAACCATTTTGCTGTATAACTTCAACAATCTTGGTTAACGATATTATATAATTGTTGATTGTCAAAGATAGCCATAATTTTATATCAGCATATATGAACCATTTATATTCAGTGTGAAGTAGCACCACACCTTTAATACCTTGATACTGTCTAGTGGAAGAAGCCAGTGGTTGAAGAACCAAATTGAAAATTAAAGGAGACAAGAAACATCCTTGTTGGGTCCCACAATGTAATTTAAAGAGTTAACAGATGAACCCATTGGTAATAACTTTAGCCACAGGATGAAGATATCAAAGTATAACAAAAATAATGGAAACCCATATCTTCAAAACACATTTCATTAAATTAATTCTGGACTATATCAAAGAACTTTTCAGCCTAACAAAATTAGAACAGCTGCTTCAAGTTTACCCATGGCTATATCCATAATATCAACCACCAGGAGAATGATATCAGAAGCTTGTCTATTTTTTATAAATCCATATTGAAATGGGTGTATTGTAGATGGTATTACTTTTTATAGCCTCCTAGCTAATGTTTCTGTTAATATTTTAGCATCCACATTAAGCAGAGATATTGGTCTGTACTTAGCACATCTTGTAGAATCTTTCTCAGGCTTTAATATTACTGTGACGTAAGTTTCATAATACAGTGGAGGAAATACAGAGATTAAATGATTACAGGTAGTCCTTGTTTAGTGACCACAATTGGGACCGGCAACTTGATCATTAAGTGAAGTGGTCGCTAATGAAACCATGACTCTGCTTATGATCTCACTTCAGCTTTCCTTTGCTTTACAGACCTGCAAAGGTCATAAAAGTGAGGATTGGTCATAAAGTTACTTTTTCATCATCGTCATAACTGCAAATGGTGACTAAATGAGGCAGTTGCTAAACTAGGACTATCTGTAATTATAGACATCCAATACTGTAGGAGCCAATAGGTCAATAAATGCTGTATACTAGGAAACCCATTTGGTCTTGGGGGTTTGCCCAATTTCATGGTTTGCAAGTCAGGTGGCTATGATATTTTATGTGTTTGTTACCTTCAGTTAAAACTGTTACATAACTTACTTATAGCAAAGCAAATATTCAGAATATTTAGTTTCATTTAAGATTCACAACTTGGTTCAATATGATTATATTGTTTTGAACAGTTCTAATATAAGATTCTCCTTCTCTATCTTAAATTCATAGAGATCTTTATATGATTCTCTCTGCTTGCTGATTTGTCTTGTTTTGACATCAGTACACACATTTTGTAGTTTCACAAGAAAAAGGTTGCACAGATAAATAACAAGGACCTATGAGGAATCATCAGGTGTTCTGTCACTTGATGGCTTGTCAGTGTGAGGTTATTAATGAAAATTAGATCCTAAAATAATATTCCTTCAAGGGAGGGTTGATCTTCGTAAACTATTAGAATTAATTTACTCAATTGATAGGCAGAAGAAAACACATTTTTGTTAATGACGTGGGAGGTTTTGAAAAACTAGACTTGGAATTCTTTGCAATAACTTAGTCTGCTGGCTTCATGAGACATTTTAGTTCACTTTTTCCAATTCAGCTTTCTTGTCTAGTTTATTTCCTCATTCTTCAGACAAATGCTGAATAATATATATTCCAGGAATGGGGCAGACAAGTATGAATTCAAAACATGCAGTTTGGTGAATCACATTGGAAAGTTTGGACATCATATATTTATTTATACCCCTTACCTTATGAAATACGTTTTAAAGTAATGAACCAATAACTTGTATTCTATAGCAGCCAGATCTCAAAACAAAAAAACGCAACCACTGTTGACTTAGATACTTTTGATATTAATGTAATTTCAGTTTGACCCATGTTTCACAAAATTGAAGTAGAATCTTGCATAGGCAAATTGAGCAGCCTGCACCTTTCTCTAATGTTACTTAAATATTCCCACAAAGAAATGGTACAGAAAGAAACACTTTACATAGTTTGTTAAAGTAGTGAGCTCCAAATGCCAGGATTGCATTCTATACTACTTTTTAGTTGGTGTCCAGGAATGAATACTTATTAATTAGGGAATGAGGAAAGTAAACAATTATAATACTGTATGAAGCAATACATTATTCTATACAGCTATATATGTGAAGCTCTTTAATGTTTAAACCTTCCATAAAATATTTTTGCTCATTAATTGATAAACAAAAACTTTATAACTTTGACTTTGAATAATATGGTTACGAATTTGAGGTGTCATAACCTGTTCATCTTGAGCTGAGTATTTTTATTCTTATGCATTCCAGTACTGTTTTTTTCAATAGCAAGGCTGTGCAGTGCTTCAGATTCATATCCAAAAATGTTCTTCAGAGCATGTGGAACACAAATGTAGCATCCATCTCCAACTCTTTAAAGCAGCTGTATCTTTTCCAAAATGGTACAGCTGTTATTAGAGCAAAAAGCCATGTGATCCTAGGACAAAATGCAGGTATTTTAAAGGATCACCAACACATTCTACATTTATGCTTCTCCATATTCAGAAGCACCTTTTTCTAATTATTTCTGAAGTGCTGTACAGATCTTTTAGTAGTCTGGACAATAGGAATACACACACACATACACACACACATACATACACACACACAGACAGTTAACCAGAATTCACTATAAATCATCTTGTCTTTTTGTTTTTTGTTTTTGATTTTTATTTCTTATACCTCCTAATAGTAGCATTTTTATTGTTTTTCACTTAACTTTTCTTGAATAACATATATTAAGAGATGTTAATCTCTTAATGTGTTAACATCTCTTAAGATGTTTACACATTAAGAGAAAAGTAAATTAACGCTTTCTCAGTAGCCAGGCTAACAATTTCAGTGAAATCTATGACAAATACCCACAGACATCCAGACCATCCCATTTTCAAAGAGCTATGACAATATGGCTATTCAGAAAGGCATCTGGGATATTTGAAGATACTACTGCCCAAATGGCAACACATTAAGGGCCTTGCTGTTCATGTTTTTGATTTTTATATTTTAATTACATGTTACTTGTAAGACACTCAAGGTCAGCATATAAACCAAATAAATATAATTCTCTTATTTATAATATCTGCAATACATGTTATTCCACAACAGAAGTGTAAGTAACATTTCCTTTCATTTTTAAATATTCAAAACTCTGTAAAAAGGAATAAGGTTTTTTAGGCCATGTATGGATTCAAGTTATAGTTTAATGAAAGGACTGGCTCTTTTTAAAAATAAGGTGCCAAAGTTAGGGTTTTTTTTACAACCATATAAAGACAGTATATAAATGTTCCCAAATGTTGAAGAAGGCTACCTTATTTCATTGGGAAAGCCCACAGAAACTGGAATTATTATATCATTCCTAGCCTATCAGACCTATCCCTTTCTCATATTAAACTTTTTAGGCAAATTATTTGCTCAAAGAGATATCTATGTTAGGATTCAGCAAAATGTTGCTGTCTCATTGCCTAGACCAGTGATCAGGTTTGTGAAATGCTAACCAGTAAAAGAAGGGTTTGATGGTTGGCACAGTTATGCAATTGTTAGATTAACACAAGATAGAATGTGCCAATGCATTTCTTGTTCTTTGGAATTCAGGATAGCTGGGCTTCCAAAGGAAAAACAGAGACAGATGCTTTTTCAGCTATTTAGAAAATCACTGTTTAAAAATGATGAACACAAAGCAAGAGGCAAAGAGGAATATTGTCACAATGAGATAAATAACAAACAAAAACTACAGGAATATAGTCAATATATTAACCCAAATCGCTATACTTACAATCAGAGTAAACAGTTTATAACCATAATCAGCTCCTAAAGATGCATCAAACTGAGTGCAAAAAACTATTTACAGTGCTTTGTGTAACAGGTTGTGTCAACTTACCTGACTCTGTATTATAATAACTCATGATTACAAATTCCTAAAACAGATTTTTCCAGTTCCATGTTCAGGGGGTGCCAATCTTCCTATCTGATTTTAGAAAGAATGGGATGGTGATCATTCTCTTTCATTTCTTTGCCCATGCAGATCTTGATAAGGAGGATTATATAAAGCCATCTTCCCCAATTTGGGCACTCTCCAAAACTGAATTTGCCTCCCAGAATTTTTAGCAATGGCTATTCTGGCAGGGCAATTCTGGGAGTTGAAATCTACACATGTGGAGACGATCCATATTTGAGAAGCTTCAGATAAAGCTGTTTATGGTACTGGTCGTAATGGCTATGTATTAATTCCAGTATCAGAGCTAGTGCGCCTTTCAGTATCATTGCTGGGATAGGATTGTTGTACTCATGTTCTGCTTGTAGTTTCCCTATTTCATTATAGTAATAACATATACCAGTATGGTATTTTAGTTACTAGCTTATGTATTATTTTATGCTTTGAAAAGTCTAATCCAGATAGACCCTTATGCAACTATTTACATGGCTCAGATTTCCCTCCCAAATTATCTGAAACCTGTAAAATGAATAAGTAAATATATCATGAGATTTCAGCCATCATACCCAGAAATCGCTTGAATCTTATGCAAGAACCTAGAAACCTCACAGGATCTCATACAAGTCTGCCAAAACTCTAACAAGATTTTGGCATCTTTGTTCAAGTCTTCCTGAGAACTGATGGCTGTTATGAGATTTTAGCAATTTTAAAAACTGTATTTTTATTATTAGTTCTAATTCAGTTCTAGGGAGTTATAGATACCATTGTGGGTAACATGTTACTATCAGCACAATGTTGATTATTAGTAGCAAGATTTTGGGGTTGTCAAGCTTCAGTTCAATAGATCAGTTTTCATTTAACACACACACACCTATCCCAAAAGGAAAAAGGAGGGGGGCGAGACTGAACTGATGTTGGACTTAGCTATATATTCCTTCAATTAAATGGTATCTTCAGCTGAATAACACTGAATAATAATGCAGAGACTACATTTTCAGCTGAGAGGCAGCAGGAAGAAAAAGGATGTTTCCCCTTCTTCCATCTACAAACTTTGCTTTTTCCAGAATTTGGGCATCTCTACATTCCAGGATAGAAAAATAACCCTTGTTTTGTCAAGTGGAATAAAGTTCAATACAGTCTACCTACATATCTGGTATTCTATTTTAAAAGTTTACAAATAGTCTTCAAACCTCTCTCCTCTCTGTGACTTCCATATCATTCAGCATCTGATACCCCCAGAAGACTGCTGCGAAACTATTATTTTAAATTTCTCACAGTACCATGGAGCCACAACACTTCAAGCCCTCTATTAAGTTTAGATTCCCAGCTGCTGACTGCTGATGCTAACTGGCACTACTCATAGACATTGGAGGGGGCTCAAAAAGCAAATGGCTTTTTGCTGAGGTTCCCTACAATTTTATAAGCTGGCCTTATTATTTGCAACTCAGTGCTCAGAAAAATGGGAATTCCAGAACATCTCATTGTCCTCATCAGAAATTTATATACAGGTCAGGAAGCCACAGTATGGACAGAACATGGTGAAACAGATTGGTTCCAGGTTGGCAAAGGAGTGGGACAAGGCTATATACTCTCCCCTTATTTATTCAACCTATATGCTAAATATATATTAAGGGAAGCTGGATTGGAAGAAGATGAGCATGGTTTTAAAATTAGACAAAGAAATATCAACACTGTACTAAGATATGACACTACCTTGATAGCAAAAAATGCATAGGATCTGCAAGCCCTACTAATAAAAATCAAGGAGCGCAGTGAAAAAATGGGTCTAAAATTAAATATAAAAGACCAAACTAATGACAACAGGTAGAATAACCAGCCGTAGAATTGACAATGAAGATATTGAAGTGGTGCTAGCTTCTGCCTTTTAGGATCAACCATCAACAGTAAAGGAACAAGCAGTCAAGAAATACACTGCAGACTAGCACTTGGTAGAGCAGCCATGAAGATCTTGAAAAAGATATTCAAATGCCATGGTGTGTCTATACCTACAAAGATCAGAATTGTGCAAGCCATGGTATTCCCTGTGACACTCTATGAAAGTGAAAGTTGGACTTTGAAGAAGCAAGATAGGAAGAGTATTGATGCTTTTAAACTTTGGCATTGGAGAAGACTCCTGAGAATACCATGGACAGCCAAGAAAACAAACCAATGGATCATCAAACAAATCAACCCAGAGTTCTCACTCAAGGTACAAATGACTACGCTCAAATTATCCTACTTTGGACACATTATGCAAAGAGGTAGCTCCCTGAAGAAGGTTCTAATGCTGGGAAAGGTGGAAGGAAAGTGAAGAAGATGATGGCCAGTAATGAGGTGGATAGACTCAGTTATGGTGGCAGTGGGTGTGTCATTAGAAGGACCAGGTTAGGGACAGAACATCATGGAGAAAATCTATGTGGTCACTGAGTCGACAACAACTTGATGGCACATAAACAATATTATTTGCAACAGTAGATAAAAATAGTCTCCTTGGCATGCTCAATTCCTGGTGACTACATGGAACAACCATATTGTCTCTGCAACAAAGTAGATATGATCTGCCATAGCCGCCTTCTGGTACCCCCACCCCACCCTCTGTTCCATCCCTGCTTAACTGTTGAGATTAGCCAAGATTGACTAGGTGGTGGCACCTGCTGTGACGTAGCAGCTAGTAGTAGCAAAAATAATGTCTTAAATCTTTTTTTTTTCCCAAATCTTTTAGTTTTTTTTTGGGGGGGGGGTACATTATGTACTTTTGATCCTGAATTGTTCATTTATGGCAGGATTAGCAAATTATGCTCTGTCTGTGTCTTCTTAAAAGAGAATGGATAATAGTTCATTTGAGTGATAATCTGCCAGGATTTCATAAGCTAAAGGTGCTTTTTGTCTTATCATTGATGATGCAAATTGCACTGCTTCTCTATTTCATTTGAAATTGGATCAGATGCATGTATATGGTAAGATTATCTTCACCCCTTGATAGCATAATACTTGCATAAGTCTGACAAGGACTATTAGGTGCTTTCACACATAAACTGTTTTGTTGCAACATATTAATTTGTTTTCACAGTGTATGACACTGTGAAATGAAAGTCTTTGCCTTGCCTTACAGATGTAACCATCCTTTTTACCTTCCTTCATGGGACCACAGCCTGAGTCTCATTTACGTTAACTAAGACTGGCACCCGGCAAGCTACTAGGGCTGTGGATCTTCTTTTTCCTGTAGCAATTATTTGATCTTTTGTTCTTATGTATTATTAATATGCTATTATGTTTAAATGGCATTTTTAATCACTATTTTTGAAAGACTACCATTATGCTAATAAATATAATCTTTATTTTTTGCCTGTTCCTCTCTACTTGATCAAATAATTCTTTTCTGAAAAAGTTCAGTATCTATTTCATATCCTTAATCTTTGAGTCACATGCTACTTTATAACATTTATTTATTTAATTTATATAGCAACCCATCTCACAAACTTGTGACATTCAGAAAAGGAAAGATAAACTTTTTAAAAATAGTTTTTTAAAATACTGATACATTTAGCTACTTATAGAGTCCCCAGATCTTGAAATCTTGGAGCTTATCAATCAAATGTCTTACATTTAGATATTTAAAAAGAATGTTATAAAGTAAAGTACATTTTTTAAAATGGTATAACTAATTCGGTTATCAACAATATTGATCACAGTAATAACATCTCATTAGCCAGACATTGTAGGAACAGACCCATGTTAGTCTATGGTAGCCAGAAATCAGGAGGAGTCTAGTTGCAGCATTTCCAACTAATACATTTTATTAAAAGTCAGCTTTCATAAGCTGCAGCTCACCAGCTAAAATCCTCTTTTGCAAATTCACAGCTACTGTTAAACAACTTTTTTTCAATAATAGCAAAGAAAACCACACAGCAAATCATTTATGATTAGATGATTTATAGTCATATTGAATATGAAGATAGAACACCTCCTCCAATTTATTTAAGATACCCAATTTCAAGCAAGGAAAAATGAGCACTAAAATGCTATTTGAATTCCTTCGTTTTAGTTCCTAAGATACATTCACTTCTAATTGCATTCAGAAGTGATTTTTTTGTATTGCTGTATAATGCAATGTCTGAAACATGTTTCTACTTTTTGAACTTGCATTGTATACTGTGATGATAATCATAATCATAATTCATGGCATATATGAAATAATCCTCTTCCACAGTCTCCCGTAGTAAATAATATGCAGTCTCATCGGTGGAGGTCATGCATCTTACCAGAGGCTATGTTTTCTTCAAGGGCACGTACAAATCCCTGTCAGAAACTTTTGTTTCCTGTTTTCTGAATGGGATGTTTTTATATGCAGAACTAGATTTTAAATTTTAGCAAGTGTGAAACAAATAGAATAGATGTGATGCTAAATTTCTAGCACTGAATCAAAACACAAACTGGTATGCAGGGTAGGCATAATCCAATTTTGATTTTCAATTGTTTAGATGCTATAATGGTGGAAAACTCTTCTCTCTGAGGGTGCTAAAATGGAATTTGTTGAGGAAAACATTTGAATAGAAATTAAATACTTGTGCTTAGCATGTGTACTGTTCCTTAAGTCTTTCTCCTTGAGGCACTATCTATCCATTCCTTCTGACTGATGCATTTTGGTATACTACTAAAAATTGTCTTATTCCAAAAATAATATTGCAAAAATAAAAGGATAGAACCTGATAGAAGAAACCTGAGTTCAAATCAGGATACTAAGAGGCTCCCTTTGGATAATTCTTCTTGTTTACTGTCTCTACTATAAAGGGTATTTCTACATTCACGAAGCTGTTAAAAGGGAAAATAGGGGAGAAAAGTGTTTATTTGGTAGCCAAAAAAAAAAAAAAATTAGACTATCTTAAATTTGTATAAGTTTTCTTTATTGTTTACTGCTTTAATTGCTGCTTATGTACAAAACAGATTTTTAATTTAATTACTCATGTTAAATAGTGATGCACAGGCAAGAGTTGATGTAAACAATTTAGCTTTTTTTGTTTTTTATGTATTTTATGGGATATGAATTTCTTTTTAAAAATTTACATGAGATTACCCCACTAGCTTTTTTCATGACAGAATATTGACTGCTGAAGTTATTATAATAATTTCAAGGTGAAGCATGCATTTAATATCATACCAGTTGACTCTCTATACAGATACAATTTAAAGTGCACTACACTCCTTTCAGACAAATAGAAATCCCAGTGGAAGAATTACTTTGGCTAAAATATTCATTTGACTTTAGTTTATTGCTTTCTAAATAGGTAGAAAGATGCAGAAAATTTCAAGTTCAAAACAATTTTGCAACCTCAAAACATTCGGTATTCAAAATACTTTGTACATTTCTAAGAATAGGTTTCCACAACATAAGGAATAATTGTGACCTTTACTCTGACTATTACAAAGGTCTGTGAGGTTGGCAGGGATATATGGTTATGTAAGTTGAAGTAGTTGCATTTGTTTATGTATAAGATGAAATACTGATTTACAGTAAAAGCTGTATGCAAGTAAGGAAAGCTGAGTGCTAACTATTTAGTTTTTTACCACACCCAATCTCTATGCTGCTTTGGTTTAGCTCAAGCAAAAAACAAATCCTTTCTCGCAATGTATAGGTTTAAAAAGAAATGTTTGGATAAAACTGGGTTCTGTGAGCTTTCATAGTAAATTTGGCATTGTGATACTCCTGAGGTTGTAAAATATAAAAGCAATTCTCAAAGTAATCTGAATTATACATCTTGGTGCTAGAAATGTACAGATTATAACCCCTTTAGAAAAATCCAGGGCCTCTGACATTGGGAAAAAGGCAAAACGGGATGTTGGACTTGTGGTGTTTTTTCCTTTAGAAAACCTGAAAAAGGAATCCAGTACCTGATTGAGAGAGGCTTTGTGCCAGATACGCCTGTTGGAGTTGCCCATTTCCTTTTACAGAGAAAAGGACTCAGCAGACAAATGATTGGAGAGTTCCTGGGAAATCGACAAAAGCAGTTTAACAGGGATGTTTTAGAGTAAGTACCGTATGTGAAACCCTTGTTACACATTTAAGTATGTGCTACATTTAAAAAAAAAAAGATGATACTTCTGAGTGTCTTGTGTTTAAGCCAAAAGTGATTGAAGGGAGGAAAAATTGCCAAAATGCGAAAACTGAAATTGCAATATTAGTTCTTCCTTAATTCATGAGAATTAAACAACACAATCAAGGTGAAGAAATCATTTCATTTACTATTTCATCCATGCGTGCAGATCAGCAGGACTAATGCAGATGAAAGTATATAAAGGGGTTTATTTTATTTTTTTGTTTTGTTTTGCTGTATTGCAGTTCATGATTATTTAAAATAGATAGGAATAAGTTCGTCCAGTTGCAAATGGTATATTCATTTTTTGAAACAAAATACAGTTTTCTTTTCAAAGGTGACATGTTTTGATTATATAAGGTAGTGTTGACTTATAGAAGCAAGAACTAATATTGCAAACTGAACTATTCATCTGACTCCCCCGTTATTCAGAAATGTCAGTGTTCTCCCTTCTGAAAAGTCAATCAAACAAAAAGTTAAGGGAGTAAACAGAAATAGAACAGTCAATGAAACAGAGAATAGTAGAACCACACAACTGATCACACAATCATTTCTAATTATAACCCCTCACATATAATTTGATGCTGACCAGCCATAGTGTTTGCTGCCACTCTGAAAATATTAAGAGCACCATGAACCAATCAGTACTCCCTCCTGTTGATCAATGGGAAAGCGCAGAGAACATAATTCAGTCAGTGCCCTGATCCAAGGTGCTCCAGTTTTGTAACAACAGTTATGCACACACACACATACACACACAATTCTAGCATACGTTCCCTCCACCTTTTCAGTAATGTTATATTCTTTTGCATGGTTGTTCAAAAACAAACAAACAGAATGGCTTCTTTAAGGGAATGACTGTGGATAAGCACAGAAATAAGATACTTATAATGTGTTGTGGGGATGTATAATAATGGTTTCCTTGAGTCTGGAAATTGATGTAAAGCAAGAATTCCCACCAGGGGAAAAACAGACCTCCCACAAGTTTTGTGGAACTACAGTGATTCAAAGGAAAGATCAAGCTTTGCCTTAGTTTCAAATACATTAACACAGAGCCAGAAATAGATTAAGCTCCCATTGACATCACAAGATCAGACAAGTCCAGTAGGACTGTTTGAATATGCCAAATATTTAATGAAGCATCACTGTGGAAAATAAAAGATCATCTGATGTTGATGGGATATGAGCAGTCCTCTCTTGTGGTTTTTGTGTAGCCAATGAACCATTTAATTGGAATCTGAAATCTTAGAAGTATACAATGTACTAGTTTACCTCAATTAGATAATTTTCTGGGCTATGAAGCTATGAATGGTCAAATCTAGTTGGTTCACTGATAAGGGACCACCAGGGTAGGGTAGGCTAGGCTAGATAATCTAAAACCATTCCAGAAGAAGGCAGTGACAAACCCACTTGCATGTTCTTACCAAGAAACTTGCATGGAGGTGTCTGTGTAGTCATCACGAGTTGACTTAAGTAGACTTTACTTTCTTATGCAGTAATTGGGAAACACAATCTATATTACTGTAAAGTGAGATGGGCGATGACTAAATTTGAAATCAATTAATTAATTAATTGCAAGTGCATTGTGGGCTCTTCCTGAACTGATATGGCCTATGTTTAATTACCACACATGAATGCAAACTGTACTTAAATTGAATGCAAACTGAAGCAAACTGTACTTAAAAAATCCTACCTGGTTCTCAGTCTTTCCTGAAAAAAATCTACATGGAAGTTCAGTTCCAAAGCTATGTATTTGGAAAAGTGGTCCTATAGTTTCAAATGCTAATGTGGGAAACTTACTTAAAACTATCAAATGAAAATTTTTTTCAGGAATTGTTCTATATAAGAATACTGATACTTTTTATATGTTGCCAAAACTCTGCATACAAATTAGGAAAGTTGTTTCTTATTGCAACTTCTTTATATTTGCTCAAGATTAAAACTCTTATGGATTAAACATTCATTACTTTATTCTTCTTTTAAGCCATGCAGTAGAGATTCAGTCACTTAACGCAGCACTGGAATACAGCCAAAACATTAAATTAAATATACCATCACAATCTGCACTTAAATCAATCAGTATTAATTAGCTTATATTTTAGTATGTTGCTCTGTGCTGTGGAATTTATATAGAGCAAGAAAGCAGAAACATACTATTTACATGCCAAAGCAGTTCATATTTTCTTCCTACATGTAAATGTCAGAACAACTTCTTAAAAAAAATTAATTAGATATTAAATGCCACTCAAAATGCTAAGTTTTCATTGCAGTATGACAGCTACAACATAGACGGGTTTTCATTCGTTAACCATCTGTATTTATTTTATACATTGGTACCATAGCTAATTAGGCTGTAGGGAAGATTTTCAAGTGGGTATATATTGTCCAATAATTAAAATGCAAAATAATAAATCAGAAATAGATTAGAATCTAATTTGACACTCAGGCATTCCATTAACTGTTTAATTGCTGAACTCCACCATGCTAATGGATAAAATCAGGACAAATTCAATGTATACATTCTCTTTAGTGACATTTTATGGATGGAGAAGTAACCCTTCATTCAAAAACTAGTTCCTATTTGCCTTATCTTGGTTGTGGGTTCATACAAATCATAGCTTTCTAGGAAGATTCCATCTCAGAAGAAAATGAACAGGGAGACCTTAGAAAACAACAATATGTTGAATGAGGACTAAAACTTGCTTGTCAGGGAAAAATTGGGCCCCATGAGTGCAGGATGTACAGCCCAAATTCTGATTTAGACTCAAAGCCTGCAGGAACAGTGGCATCACCATGCAGAGAATCAAAAGACTGGCAGATTCAAAACTGCAAGATTTACAAGAAAAAGTTATTGGGGGGTATTGATCTACTCAGAAAATTCTATTGGTCCTCAACAGACTTGCATTCTGAGCTGCCTTAGACATGTGCCAGTTTTGCTGTGGGTGAATCTTTTTATATAAGGCTTTCTGTTTGAAAGGGAGCCAGTCTTGAAAATAATCATACTTTGCATACTAATGAGATCTGCTCTCTTGAATCAGCTGACTACTTAAATTCTGACCAGATTTGCAATTTGTCTTATCGTGTATTGATAAGCTTTGATTACGTGTCTTCGTTGATTCTTTGGCTGCCTCTAAACTATATTTTTTGCCCATAGCTCTGTGTATTGGAGACATTTTAACTTATGTGACTATGTCTGCTCTGCTGAGTCCAATGGCTGAGACAGGATAATACAGTCCCTACAATTCTCTGTAGCCTTATGATATTTAGTAATTATTTTGGGACTGATAATAAATTGTAATGTTCCATAATGCCTGCGGTTGGCGCACTTTGGGTTCCTTCAATTAAACAATGTCATCTATCAGGACCCCAGAAGTACACCTTCTCTGTAGCAGCACCTGACCTCTGGAATGAAGCTGCCCGCAAGATCCAGATGGCCCCCACTCTGCTGTTTTTCAGAAGAGCCATAAAGACCTGGCTCTTTACCCAAGCCTTTGGTGTAGGAGAGTGAGGCCCCTTGCTTCATTCCGTCTAGTCTGTCGTTCCTGTCATCTTTTATCTTTTATTGATTTTATTGTAATTTCTTTGTTTGATTACTGTGAGCCACTCAGACTCATTGGGAATCAGGTGGCATACAAATTGTAAACATTATTATTATTATTACTATCCTTTTTGTTTATATGTAGAACAAAAATCCAATAACACATGTTAGACACAAATCAATAAAATAAGACCGAGCAGGATTTGAAATGAAGTCGTGTATTCAGAGGAACACGAATGAAGGGACATCTGCTCATGTTAGAGAAGTCTCTGAATTTGTTGCTGACATTTTGTGTGACAAACCTGTCATCAACATCATAACAGAACCTCTCTTACTATTACCTATTCTTTATTTGCCACTCCTTGGCCTGACATTATGGAGAAAAAAGTAGAAAGCGTATCTAGCAAGATTTGTCTGCATTTTATTATAATGGGAATATATTGGAGAATGGCTGGATTTACAAAAAGAAAACTGGTTGGTGCTGAACCAAAACACATGAATGCTTTCTTTGTCTCAGCTGTGTTGTGGATGAGATGGACTTCTCAGCTATGGAACTGGATGAAGCTCTCAGGAAATTTCAAGCTCATATCCGTGTCCAAGGAGAAGCTCAGAAAGTAGAACGACTCATTGAAGCTTTTAGGTATGGCATAACAGGTTACAGAAACTGATCGAATACTTATCCTCTCATCCATTATCACCCAGGAATGAGAGTTTGGTTGAATGTACTTACTTTTAAAAATTTGCACAAGTAGTCATTCAGATAACCTGATGAGCTAAAATTATGTATACATATTGTAGATCCTGGTAGCTTAATTTGTTCATTCTTTTGTCATCCATTTTAAACTGAAACAAAAGAATGGTACTATTTCAGTTTAAGCTTTAAAAAAGAAGTTAAATATATGCTCTCATGTTAAAATACATTGGCCTATACAGTTACTGTGATAACCTTGAATTAAGCAGTTTAGCTTAGCTGAGCAAAGACATTAGCTCATTAAAGCCTATTCAAATGTTCTTTATCCTGGTGGAGATGTGAGAAGAAATGTAAAAGTCATCCAGTGTTCCTAAAATAAAGGAATACACTCTCAGGGATTCATTTTTAGCTGTTAAATCAATGGCAGTCATTAAGCAGAAAAAGGAAAAGGCTTCCATGCCCACTAAAGTCAGTTTGCAATCCTGTGCGTATGGTATATAATAGGAATCTCTATGGATTACAGCTGTTTTATATATCAGTGAATAGTTACACTTTTTTTGATGACTCACTTAGGCTGTGTAAGCTTGGTCTGAAGCAAGGATATTTTGCAAGTGTCATGGCACACTATATATGAATTCTAGTGTTCAGTCCACAAAAATCAGTATTACATGCCCAGCTGGCAAATGTAAGTCATATTACACTTTTGCAATAGCCTTCAAATCACTTAGTATAAAGAACATACGTTCAAACTCCAGTTGGGTTGGTGAAATGTGCAAATTTAGGAAATTAATTTCATAAAATGATATAGTTATCATATTGTTATACCTGTATGCTTCTATTTAATACATGAAGTTTGAGGGACTGAGAGCATTTGAGAGCAAAAGTATCCTGCAGTATAGACTCTTATTATTAGGTGACAGAATAGAATAAAACAGTAAATCATTTTATAGAGCCAAATGAATAATGATAGGAATATAATTTGGCATCCTGAATGAGTGTATTGTTTTTTTTCTAAATGCCATATTGACTTATCCTTGAATCTGACCTAGTGTTTTTCTTCAATGTCTTTTCTAGCCAGAGATACTGCATCTGCAATCCAGGTGTTGTAAGGCAGTTCAGAAATCCTGACACCATCTTCATCCTTGCTTTTGCAATCATATTATTAAACACAGATATGTATAGTCCAAATGTAAAACCAGAACGTAAAATGAAGCTTGAAGATTTTGTCAAAAATCTGAGAGGTAAGCATGATTTGGAGATTTATCAGTATCTAGAGACCTGGGTATATTATATTGTCTTCCAGTACTGAACACTATGGAACAAGTGATGAGAGTTTAGCCATTCTTCTTCAAAAGCTTTGAAGGAGCTAATCCACCATACCTGCTGCCTATGTTTCTGTCTTTCTATCAACAGGCTAAAAATGTTCCTCTTAGCTCCTCCTACTCTACCTTTTGGTACTGCTTTCTATGTCAATATAGACTTTTTTTCCCCTCCATTAAAGTGAATGATCCAGTAAACAGTGTGTGGGAAGATCCTAAATAAACTTATTCTTTGATGAGTTTTACTACTTGAGTGAACAGTATTGATAGATTTGATCATTTCAAAATCTGCATCATACCTTTACTTGCTTCCTTCCATATCTGGATCCAAGATAATAAAAAGACAGATTTTATGTCCACTGATTTGCAAATGCTTTGAATGTATTTTTGACATTGTAAGGTGGCTTGGGGATCTATGTGAAGGACAGTGTGCATGTCTGTGTGTCTGTGTGTGTATATGTGTGCAGGTAGATATAGGTATACATTCAAATATAAAAAAGTCCTCTGTCAGGGCAGAGTGTCAAAATGCTTATCTGCATTTAAATCAGGAGGTGACAATGAAAAGCCCATGGATACCAGTTTGCCTGTGGATATCTCTCTTAGTACGATCCAGATTCACTAATATATCTTACTTAATTGTTTTTATTTTTTAAAATATTTTTATTGAATTTTAAAAAAAACAATAATAAAAGACAATACAAACTAAACTCAAAAAGGGAAAGAAAAATAAAAAAAGAAAAACTAGAAAGCTCAAGAAGAGAGGGAAAAAAAGGAAAGAAGAAAGAGAAAAAAGTAAAAAAAAGAAAAATATTTAAAGAAGTGTCTTCCAATCTTCATCACAGTACAAATGTAGTAATTCTTCACCCTTATGCAAGTTTCTCTTCTTCCCATAACCCATACCTTATCCATACACAAATCCATAAATTATTAACATTTCAGTCTTGGTGTCATCACAAAGTCCATAAAGGGTTTCTAGAATTTTATAGAAACATATCTTATTTTAACCTTGATCAAACAAATCAATTTGTACTCCTTCCCTTTACTTTTAGCAATCTTGATCTTTAATGCATTCCAATGTTGTAGGACTTGATCTTTCTTCAATTTTTCAGTTTTACATCTCAAATGCTTCTTTGAGGCTTTGGCCGACCTCTTTTGTAAATCCGGAAAGGCATCATTATCCAGGTCATTCTCTTGGCTTATCATTTGTATTTCCACTTTAACTGTCATCTCTGTTTTATAATCCACAATTTTTTTTATTTTTTAGTATTTCAGCAATTTCTTTATATTCTAATTTTTCTGCATCAGATGTGGTTTGTTTCATCTGTTTATCCTGTAGATCTGCCAAGGTATTCTCTTTCACATCAGTCATTTCTTCTTTAACATCTTTTGGACATAGTCTGTCCATAGAAGGAGACATCATTGCTGCCATTGTAGCTGCTAGTTTCTGTCCCCATTCTTCAAGTAACTCCCAGAGTATTTCAAATGTCATACTATTTTCTGTCTTTTTGTCCCAAAGCTGACCAAAGACAAAAAGCAAGCTTGTCTTTTTTTTTTTTTTTCCTTTTATGCCTGGAAACTTAGTCCCCTCTGGTGTCCAATTTCTGAAAGTCTTGAATTTCTGTTATGACTTAAGATAGACTAAACAATTTAGTTCCCATGAAGGTGCTGTTTATTTATAGAATCATTTCTAAATTCTTACAGCAAAACTCCTAATATTCCAAATTTGTCTGGTCCCTTAATTTGTTTATAACTTTCTTGAATTAAAGTCTATTTAGCTTTTTGCCATTTATTTCAAATTCTTTAAATTCTTAAACTTATAGCTAATTTTTCTTTTACTCTGGAATGAAGGCAAACTCACCAGGTGGCTTTGCAAACTTGTCATTTTGAAGATCTCTACTAGTTTTAAGATAGATAAATAGATAATTTCTGAAAGTGATTAAAAAATGAGATTAGCAAACCCAATGTCCTTAAAAAGGCTCTGCCATGGTTGAGAGTATGATGGCTTTCCTTCATTTCCCAGTGCTCAGACCTGCAGGAAACCACAATCCTGTAGTATCTTCACAAAGAGCAGCTGTCCAGAGCACAAGCAGGTGATCTCCCATCGTCTCCTTATCTGGCGAGGTTCCGTGGGACCGGTCTACTCTCTGGTCCTTCAGTCATAGCCATGACATCGCCTCCGTTCATTCGGAGACGTGCTAGCTCGCCATTTTTCACCTGGAAGTCTGTGGTTGGTTTTTTGTTGTTGTTGTTGTTTTAAGAATTGTTTAATTTAAAATAAACAATCAGGCAACTGGCATGCTACAAAACTTCAGTCAGTTGCATCTTCTTTTTTTATCTAGTATGCCTCTGGCCTCACAAAGGCCCCATAGGCTTTCTTACAAAATAACATTGTAAGGTAATTAAAAGGTAATTTTAACACTCTGCTTTGTTTAGGAGTGTGTCTAGCTGCGGGGGGGGGGGGGGGGGAAGCAAGAATAGTCTGAGATGGTAGCAAATCTCCTGAGGATTTAGACAGGTGAAGGGAATGAATTTCTCCAGTTTGTATTCTAGTAAATTGGTGGTTTGTAATCACAACCAGCAACCACTTCAGGAGAGCAAAGTGCTCTTAAAATTCCAGGTGGCCCCAAACATTTCCCTACCCCTGCTTTAGAGTAGAATAATTGGTATATGTGCATTTTACTAACAGGGCTATAGAAGAAAAATATATGTTATAGCCCTTATATAATAGTTTCTTAGTTCCAGTTCAAATGTTATTTGTGCAACATTTATGCCACAAGAAACCAAATTGCAAAAATAAAACCATATTATAAAGAATAAACAGAACAAAACAGACAAGATAGGTACAAACAGATTCTTGCTTAAAATCATGTTTGCCACCACCAACATGAAGTAATTTCTCCCTAGGAAATCTGGCTATAGCCCCAGGCACATTTTCCTTACCTCACCCTTAAGCAACATGGTGATGAATGTGTGGATAATTCCATAGCGGTAGCGTCTGTAAACTACTTCCTGTATACTATTATTTGTACATACCTATTCCAGGTGGTCTGTTAATGTGAGCCATGTATTAATGCAGTGATTTATAGAAGAAATATTGTCAGTATGATCAGGGCTCAATGCAGTAACCAGTATACTACTATTAAACTATACAGCTGCAAATCAGTATTCAACAGTAGTAGTCTACTATTGTTTATTTAATATTTTTGCATTCCATAAACTATACTTTTAACGATAGCTATCCCTATGAGTTGCAGAATAGAAATGCATATTAAATTAAGCACTCAGAGGACCAAGAATTAGATTTATTTTATGAAATTACCTGTCACTGATATTGAGTCATGATGGCTCTATGCCAAGTAGACCTAGACAGGACTTTGTGGAAATTATATGGTATTATCATTGGAATGGCCAGAAGAAGGGAGAAGTTTAAGGAGGCCCCTCTTTTGGTCTAAACTTTTTAAAATCATGTTAATGGAAATTAGCAGTTTTGTTTCAACATTCCAGTATTTTATACTGATGTAACAGTATTCTAGAAACTACAGAAACAGGCTTGAGGTCTACAAAGTACTTGTTTCTGTTTTATATCATTTCCAGGATCAGACCAAATATAACTCTAAAGAATAGCTACTTTTAAAAGCAGACGGTTGAGAGGGGGCTGTTGTCTGCATATCTTCTGGTTTTTGCAGAGGATCAGGTTACTGGACTAGATGCACCTTTGGTCTAACACAGCAAGGTTTTTAAGTTCTTACAATTGCTGAGTGCTGTAGGTTCACAGCCAACAATTATGTGTGAATGGAAGACCTAATTTGTCTGTCTGTATTTAACACTGGAAATGTTACCATATCAAAGATCCTTAGATGTATTATTTTTTTAAATTGCAAAATGGATGTTTGGAGCATGATATGGAGAAATCTAGGCTTTAATTGGCATAATAGTAGTATTAGCGGCCAAAACCTGCTTTGGGGTTGATATTCTAGACAAATCAGATACTATCCTTGTTTTTGAGTTATATGAAAAGACAATGTAATTGAAGTGCAAAGATGGTACTATGTATTAATCAGCAGTGATCACTATGGCTTTTCCAGGTGTAGATGATGGTGAAGATATCCCAAGAGAGATGCTCATTGGGATTTATGAGAGAATCCGAAAACGGGAACTCAAGACAAACGAGGATCATGTGTCGCAGGTCCAAAAGGTTGAAAAACTCATAGTAGGAAAGAAACCTGTAAGTTACTTTTATGGATAATCCTATGCATAAAGTTAGACCAGATTGTCTCAGAATATTGCCAGAATATTTCAGGACAATGAAATTATTCTAAAAAATCATAGTATATTTATAATCAGAAAGTCTAAAAATTGAAGAAAATTGAATTACCTATTACCGATAGTGTATTACTTTTACAAATAGCAGGATTTGGATTTCATAGCTTTTAAAAGAATGGCTGTGTCTGAATGGAATGGCCAAAAGTAATCCAGCATTATAAGAAAGAGCCAGAGTAAGCCTTAGGGTTGTATGCTTCTTTCTCCTCTGACTTGCCTTTGAGGGAAGCTCTCACTTCAACTTTAGATTTGATTGATTGATGATTAAGTGCCGTCAAGTCGGTGTCAACTCTTATTAACAACACAGAGAGATTTTTTTCTAGGATTATCTGACTTCACCCTGGCCTTTTAAATCTTACTTTAAATTTCCCTTGGTTCATCTAAATAGTGATTTGAAATTAGTTTGTTTCAGCAAGCCATAGTTAAAATTAACTAGCATTTGCCTGTGTTCTGAAGATATTATGGCAAGTTCCAGTTATTCTAAAACATCATTCCATTCCCTGTACATGGGTACAGGGAGAAAAATTAGTCAGGAAGAGCTAAGGGAAGTACAGAGTGAGGGTCCTGGTTTCTGCTTTGAAAACCTGCCTAACAAAATGAGAGGAATGGTTCTCTTTCCACTGCATTCATTGAGATCCACAATGCAGCACCAGTGCAAAAAAATGTATCCCCAGTCCCAGAAAAGTTGTCTACCTCATCTTCTGGTATTTCTGGATGGCATATCTGGTGCTTCTATTGAAGCTCTATGGAATGTCATTAATTATATCAAGAAAGACAAAGAATACAAATGTATGCCTTTGAGATGGTTAGAACTCCTTTCTGCTATCAGTCCATTGCCCATGTAACTTAACACTGACTATAAGGGACTGAATTTGAAATATCCTGCATGCAAATGCATGCTATACTTTGCTTTTGAGGATATATAATTGGTCCTCTGCAATAACAGCTTCTCTGCTGAGCTGGGGGCTCTCTCATCTATTTGTATTAGTTTCCTTTTTGGGATTTCATTCTGTTCCACAGTGAAGCACAGAATAGTTTTAGCTCCTCAACATGTAGCAAAGAAGGCAATACAAATTCTTTCTCCTCCATTCACGAACTTTACCTGAGCAATCAAAAGATAGTAATAAGAAGAAATTTATCCTATACTTTTAGAACATAAGGAAGCTATAAAGAAAGATTAATTCCAGAGTTGTAAGGCAGATGCAAAGAATATCTTTCTACATGCCCACATGCCTATAAGGCTATTTGTCTAGCTTCGATCTATATCAGATGAACAACAAGCTTATCATGTATTAGCATAGCATTTTTTTCCAAGCTAAGATGATACTGTCAACATGCTATTGTCATAAAGCTAAAAATGTCATTTCAAAAGCAGAACAAATATAAACTTTGCAAATAGAGATGCCTAGAGCGCCACTGGCAAATGACAAAGAGCAAAGATGACCGAACACAAGCTAGAATCGCTATTAGAGCCTACCTTGTGGTAGTAAGGGCAGCAAAACGTAATTATTTGTCTGCCCTTATTGCATCCACAGATAGCCACTCAGTGCCCCTGTTTCAGGTGACCTGGTCCTTCCTTGGAGGAGGTAATACTGGTATTCACCTACAGGGTCACTGTGAGGAATATGCTGCACATCTAGCAGATAAAATCATTTGGATTTGCTCTGCGTCGGACTCCAGCCTTAGGACAGAACCAGTGGAGGTTACAGGGGCTGAGTTTTGCATGGTTGTCTGAGAGGAGTTCAATCCCGTTGAACCTGAGGAAGTGGACAGGGTTCTTGTAGCTTCTGACAGGATTCAGCCACTTCTGTATTAGATCTATGTCCCTCTTGGCTGGTCAAGGCTGCCTGGAAGAGGATGCATGATTGGGTCAAAGAATCCTTGAGGGAGGAGGTGATCCTGCCAGTTCTTAAGGAGGCAGTGCTGCGCCCTCTCCCCAAGGGACCATTGCTTGACCCAACTAGTCTGGACAGTTTTCATCCAGTCTCCAACCTTCCCTGCTTAGGGAAGGTTGTGGAGAAAGTGGTCACATGGCAGCTTCAAAGGACCTTGGATGAAGCAGATTATCTGAACCCCTTTCAGTCCGAATTCAGGCTGGGTTACGAGACTGAGACAGTATTGGTCACACTCTTGGATGACCTCTGGCAGGAGCAGGATGGGCGTAGTGCATCCATCCTTGCTCTTCTTGACCTCTCAATGGCCTTCAATACCATTGATCATGGTATCTTTCTGGACCAGCTTCAGAAGTTGGGGGGTGGGCGGCACTGTGTGGTCCTGATTCTCCTCCTTCCTTTGGGGTCAGTTCCAGTTGGTGATGATGGGGGGAGAGGTCTAGCCTGCAGCCCCTACTTTGTGGGGTGTTACAGGGCTCAGTCCTTTCCCCCATCTTATTTAACATCTACGTGAGGCCACTGGATGAGGTGATCCAACAGTTTGGGATGAGGTAGCTTTATATCTCCACCCCGGGCCGACTGCATGATGTCATGGATGTCCTGTCTCAGTGCCTGGAGGCTGTAGGGGCCTGGATGGGGCACAGTGAGCTTTAACTCAACCCAAGCAAGATGGAATGGCTTTGGGTATTTTGGCCTTCTGGTGTCAAGGCTTTTCTACCTTTGGTCCTGGGTGGGGTGGCACTGCCCCAGATGGACCCAGTGCACAGTCTGAGGCTCCTCTTGGATTCATAGCTCCCGCCGGAAGTGCAGGTGGCAGCCATGGCTAGGAGGGCCTTTGCACATCTTTGAGTTGTGTGCCAGTTGCCCCCATTCCTGGACTGGGAGGCACTGCTTACAGTCACTCATGCCCTCATGTCTGGATTACTGCAACACACTGTACATGCGACTGCCCTTGAAGAACATTCAGAAGCTTCAACTGGTACAGAATGCAGCTACATGTAAATCGTGTCGGATGTTCAACATATGGAACACCACTGCTTTGGGAGCTGCATTGGTTGCCAATGTGTTTCCAGGTGCAACTCAGGGTGCTGGTTGTCACCTTTAAAGCCCTTCATGGCTTGGGACTGGGTTATCTGATAGACTGTCTTCTCCCAGTTGTTTCTACCCATCCAATTCGGTCCAGCGGGATGGGCATATTATGGGTCCCGTCAGCCCAGGAATGTCGGCTGGTGAGGACTAGGAGGAATGCCTTCTCTGCCCTAGTCCCTGTGCTCTGGAACGTTCTCCCTCCAGAGATTAGGATGTCCCCAACTTGTTGGCCTTTCATAAGGCCTTGAAGACCTGGTTGTGTGCCAAGGCCTGGGATCCCAAGTGTGTCAAGGGCCCCATTTCCTGGTTATATTAACATCTATGGTTATGATTTTCTCGGCTGCTATATATATTTATTCTTTGTATTGTGTTTGTATCTGGTTTTTAATTGATTTTGTCATTATTCACCTGTCACTTGTCTGAGATGGGCGGCCATAGAAATTGAATAAATAAATACAAGCTTTATAATTCAGTTTTTTTTATTATCTTGTATTTCTAACAGTTCACTTGGTGATGATTTGTACAATCATCACCAAATGATTGTTGGAAATATACAAAAGAATTTGGAAAGAATTGCTTATCAATATTATAGCAGTGTTTATATACATTTAATCATAATACGACTGAAAGATTTGCTTGATAATGTGTTTCTTTGAGGTTTAATGGCAATTTCTGTGTCTTTTTACCATAGATTGGATCTCTACATCATGGGCTTGGTTGTGTAAGTATTTCCTATCAAATTTATGTATATTCAATAAGCAGATCTCACCATAGTTTTAGAAATCAGCTCTTTCTAAATTTAAACATTATGTATTGGCTATTTGGTACAGTAATTTTAAATCTAGTTAGTATATAGAAAAATGTGAATCACTAATCTAATAAAATATTTCTGTTATATAAATGGAGTTGATCTGTGCTTTCTGCATAGGATTCAGTTCAAGAAAGAGAGGGGAAAATAAATCGCAGGTATTATTTATAAGGATCAGCCTTATAAATTTCAGTGAAATCAATTATAATATGTTGCATTTCTGTTTCTGATCTATAGGTTCTGTCTCTCCCACATCGGCGACTTGTTTGTTACTGTAGACTTTTTGAAGTTCCAGATCCAAATAAACCTCAGAAGCTTGGATTACACCAGCGAGAAATATTTTTATTTAATGATCTCCTTGTGGTATGTGCCACATATTTTAGATTATTTTATATTAAGGGAGAACCATTATTAAGTAAGGAAGCTTTCTGTAGCCCTGGCAGATAAGGAACAAACATGCGATTAAATTGGATCTCAGAGTTCCAGTCTGTAATCGGTAATCCAGGGCTGCACACATTGAGCTCTTAATTAAACAAAAAGCAAACTACTGAAATCTTCCCAGTTGGCTGTTCGGTGGACTCAACTCTCCTTCCCTATAAAATAATTATTTGTCAAGATTTTACCTATTAAAAGGTGTGTGCACATTAGTGTTGAGCTAACATTGTCCTCCTCACACATTCACCATGGTGAATGGTGCAAGAGCATTGATCTTCCACAAAAAGGAATGAATTGAGTTTTCTGGGTTCAATAAATTATATTTCGATTTCTTATGGAAGAAAATAGTATACCTTGGTAGATATGAGACAGGATTCTCAAATGCTGCATTTTTTTATTTAAAAAAGTAAAGCTTTACTACAGTTTAAAACAGTGGTAGAAGTACAAGGGTAATAGGGTCCTAGAAACCTTTGCTGTTTAAAATTGGCCCAATTCTATGCATTCTTAGTGTTGTTATAGCTGTTGTTATTGTTCAAGGCTTCCCTCGCTGGTTGTACTCTGCCAAGAGTATCTTTTCCAACTCTTTCCTTGATTATATAGGTATTGCATTGAGGCAGAATTAATCTTTAGGATGCTTGCTGATGTGAACTACCAAAATTTGATATACATCATTTAAGATTGTAAAGCTGTGTAATACTAAGTAAAACTAGAATACTCATATTCCAGTTAGACAATATGATTCTTTATTTTTATTTGTTTGTTAATATTTTTAGGTCACTAAAATCTTTCAAAAGAAGAAAAATTCAGTCACGTATAGTTTTCGACAGTCCTTTACCCTCTATGGAATGCAAGTTCTCCTTTTTGAAAATCAGTGTAAGTCCATTTATCTGATTTGAGAATTAATTGTATTGTATTGTAATTTTGAAAAATAGTTGTATCTTTCAGTTGTATCTTTCTAACTCTCAAAATGGCCATGAGTAAAACATGGGAAATGAGAAGAGGCTACAGTAAAATAAAAGTAACAAGAGGAATAGAGAAAATATATAGGAATAGATTTTTTTATAATGGAATCTTAGCTAATCATAGAAATGGAACTGATTCATATAAATTGAAAATGTGATAAATGCAACATCTTTATCTCACTATGTTAAGATATTGCTTGGCTGCTGTGACTTCTAAAATTAACATTTATACAGTAGTCTATAGTAACTTTTCCAGATGGTAAATTGCAGCATAGTTAGAAACAATACAGACTTTGAACTGAAGGAAGATAATACATACAGGCTATGCTTAAAATATACAGTACTGTGCAAAGGTTTTAGGCAGGTGTGAAAAAATGCTGTAAAGTAAGAATGCTTTCAAAAATATATATTGTAATTGTTTATGTTTATCAATTTATAAAATGCAAAGTGAGTGAACAGAAGAAAAACCCAAATCAAATCAATATTTGGTGTGACCACCCTTTGCCTTCAAAACAGCATCAGTTCTTCTAGGTACACTTGCACACAGTTTTTGAAGGAACTCAGCAGGTAGGTTGTTCCAGACATCTTGGAGAACTAACCACAGATCTCTTGTGGATGTAGGCTGCCTCAAATCCTTCTGTCTCTTCATGTAATCCCAGACAGACTCGATGATGTTGAGATCAGGGCTCTGTGGGGGCCAAACCATCACTTCCAGGACTCCTTGTTCTTCTTTACGCTGAAGATAGTTCTTAATGACATTGGCTGTATGTTTGAGGTCGTGCTGCTGCAGAATAGATTTGGGGCCAATCACACCCCTCCCTGATGGTATGGCATGATGTATCCAAGTATCTGCCTGTATTTCTCAGCATTGAGGACACCATTGATCCTGACCAAATCTCCAACTCCATTTGCAGAAATGCAGCCCCAAACCTGCAAGGAACCTCCACCATGCTTCACTGTTGCCTGCAGACACTCATTATTGTACCGCTCTCCAGCCCTTCCACGAACGAACTGCCTCTTCCTATAGCCAGATAGTTCAGATTTGGACTCATCAGTCCAGAGCACCTGCTGCCATTTTTCTGCACCCCAGTTCCTGTGTTTTCGTGCATATTTGAGTCACTTAGCCTTGTTTCCACGTGGGAGGTATGGCTTTTTGGCTGCAATTCTTCCATTTCTGACCAGACCTCTTCAGAAAGTAGATGGGTGTACCCAGGTCCCAGTGGTTTCCACCAGTTCTGTGCTGATGGCACTGCTGGACATCTTCCAGTGTCGAAAGGAAGTAAGCATGATGTGTCTTCCATCTGCTGCATTAAGTTTCCTTGGCCGACCATTGCGTCTACAGTCCTCAATGTTGCCCGTTTCTTTGTGCTTCCTCAAAAGAGCTTGAACAGCACATCTTGAAACCCCAGTCTGCTTTGCAATTTCCTCCAGGGAGAGACCTTGCTGATGCAGTATAACTCCCTTGTGTCTTGCTGCTGTGCTCCGTATTGCCATGGTGTATAACCTGTGACATGAAACTGTCTTCCACAACCTCACCTTAGTAGCAAAGTTTGGCTGTTCCTCACCCAGTTTTAAGCCTCCTACACAGCTGTTTCTCTTTCAGTTAATGACTGTGTTTCAGCCTACATATGAAATTGAGGATCATTAGCATCTGCTTGGTATAATTGGACTCTAATCCTATAAGATCCCTGACTTTGTGCAAACATACAAAGTGTGCAGGTGTAAAAATTGATGCTGGTTTGAAGCCAAAGGGTAGTCTCACCAAATATTGATTTGATTTAGATTTCTCTTCTGTTTGCTCACTTTGCATTTTGTGAATTGGTAAACAAAAACAATTACAATATATATTTTTGAAAGCATCACCTAATCTGATACAGCCACCTTGCAGGCTCTCCCTGGGATCCCCAAGACTGGTGAAAAAAACATGCTTTAAGGACCTTCCAGAAGGCTAGCAGAGATGGGGCTAACCTCACCTCAAGAGCAATAATGTTCCAGAGAGAGGGAGCCACAGCAGAAAAGGCACACCAGCTGGGTCCTGCCAAGCGGAGCTCCTCTAGGGATGGGACCCGCAGCATACTCCTCCTTCCTGACTTGGTGGGATGGGTAGATGTAATGGAGAAGAGGCAATCCCTCAAATAACCTGGTCCCATGCCATATAGGGCTGTAAAGGTCAAAAACAGCACCTTGAATTGCACCTGGAATTGGCAGCTCACGGAACAGAGGTGTAACATGTACCCTCCTAGGGGCACACATAGCTATCTTCGCAGCTGCATTCTGCACTAGCTGAAGTTTCCAGATGCTCTTCAAGGGCAGCCCCATGTAGAGTGTGTTACAGTAATCCATTCTGGAGGTGACCAGGGCATGAGTGACAGTGAGTAGAGCCTCACAGTCCAGGAAGGGGTGCAACTGGTGCACAACACAAATCTGTGCAAAGGCCCTCCTAACCATGGCTACCACCTGCTCCTTGAGCCAGAGTCATGAGTCTAGAAGGACCCCCAGATTGTGCATCAGGTCTGTCTGGGGGCAGTATCACCCCATCTGGTACCAAAAATGGTAACGCCCCAGAACCAGAAGGCCCAGAGCCACTCAGTCTTGTCAGAGTTCAGCAAAGTCTGTTGTTCCCCATCCAAACCCCTACAGCCTCCAGGCACTGGGACAAGATATCAGCCATATCATTTAGTTTGCCAGGGGCAGAGATACATAACTGATAAGAGATATATAACTATAACCATCAGCATACTGTTGATACCTCACCCCATGGCAATGGATGATCTCACATGATAAGAGCTGAGGACGGGACCTCTCACTCCCAATTAACAGCGACTGGGAACCAGCCCCGCAGTGGGCTGGAAGTGAACCAGCGCAATACTATGCCACCCACTTCCAGCCCACAGAGCCGATCCAGAAGGATACCATGGTCAATAGTATCAAAGGCTGCCAAGAGGTCAGGAAGAACAAGGACAGATGCACTACTCCTGTCCTGCTCCCACCAGAGATCATCCAAAAGTGTGACAAGTGCTATCTCCATCCCATGTCCAGGCCTGAATCCCAACTGAAATGAGTCCAGACAATCTGCTTCATCCAGGGCCCACTGAAGCTGCTGTGCAATCACCTTCTCCACAACCTTTCCTAAAAAAGGGAGGTTCAATACTGGGTGAAAATTGTCCAGTATGAAATGATCCAGCGATGACTTCTTGAGGAGGGGGTAAACCAATGCTTCCTTAAGGGAGGGTGGAACAACCCCCTCTCTCAAAGAAGAATTAACTACTGCTAAGATTCAACCACAGAACACCCCCTGGGCAGCCTTAACTAGCCAGGAAGGGGCATGGATCTAAGGAGCAGGTGGCTGAGCTCAGTCATAAGGACCCTGTCCACTTCCTCAGGCCCAACGGGATCAAACTGTTCCCAGATAACTGGGCAAGACTGTACCCCAATCTTCTCCCCTGGACCTGTATCAAAGCTGGCATTCAACTTGGAATGAATGAGAGTGATTTTGTCCAACAGATGCTCTGCAGATTCCTCTACACAGCCTTGTAGATAGACCTCTGAATCTCCTTTCCCCAGGAGGACTTGGGTAACCTTAAATAAGGCTGCCGGTTGGCTATCTGTGGACGCAATAAGGTTGGAGAAGTATTGCCCATGTTTGGTCAAGTTTGTCCCTTGTTGTCCTCCAGTGGCGCACTCTTCTCTCATTTCATTTCTCTCAGCTCCTTTGTAAACCACAGGGACCAGCGGGATCCACAAGATCACATGGGTGTGATCCAATCCAAGGCCTCAGCTGCCCTCTCATGCCAAGCGATGGCTGAGGCTTCAGTTGGACTGTACAGCAGATGATCAGGAATAACCCCCAGCTCCCTCTGGAACCCATCAGAGTCCATCAGTCACTGGGGGCAGACCTATCTAATAGGTCCTGCCTCCCTGTGGCAGGGGGCAGCACCAAAATGTGATCTGACCATGATGGGGAGACACCAAGAACTCCCCCAACTCCAAAACATGTTGTCACTGCTCTGACAAGAAAACCAAATCAGGGGTATGACCACTACCCCATGTTGGGTCCTGGATGACTTGGGATAGGCCCATGGTGGTCATCGTAGCCATGAACGTATGTTGTCCAGTAGTTGAATTTTGGATATGTAGTGTCAGAAATACAGGTAGTCCTTGCTGTCTGACCACAATAGGAACTGGAATTTAGGCCGCTAAGCGATTTGATCATTAAGCAAATCAGAACTAATTTTATGATATTTTTTATGAAGGTCGTTAAGTGAATCACATCGTTAAGCAAATCACATGGTTGTTAAGCGAATCCAGCTTCCCCAATGGACTTTTTTGCTGGAATTTGCATAATGACCACGATTCACTTAATGACCACAGTGGTTCGCTTAACGACTGTCATAAAAATGTCACAAATCGTGATCGCGTGACCATGGGGATGGTAAAGCACTTTTCCCAGGACTGTCATAACTCTGACCGGTCATTAAGTGAATGGTCGTTAAGTGAGGACTATCACTTATTGTATTGTATTGATCTTTATTTCCTCAAGGCATATAACAGAAAGCTCTCAGAAACTTGGGTACTGTATGAACACTATACAAAGTTCACTTTTATTCGCTCAATGTTACTACATCAAGATGTTGTTCCAAAACAGTCTCTATCAAGGAAAAATTCAGGTTGTCTTTAAAACTGGGTCATTCAATGGATTTTTGTTTGTTGGTTTCATAGACAGGAGGAAATCCTGGGGAAATTTACTCAGTTCAGCATACATCCATCATGTCTAATTTCTTGATCAGTTCTAATGCAGTAAATGCTATAAACAAGTCTTCTAAATGTTTTCTTTGTAGTTAGTAGACCAGCAGAAAGCCTTAAGCCTGATTATGACTAGATCAACTACAACTGATATATGCCCCAAAGAGAATGGGGACGTGAACAGAAGAAAGAAGGCCCACTGTTTCTTCATTAAAACTATCACTACTGTTGTTGTAATGGTGCTCCTCAGAGTGGCTGGGGACCACCATTTAATCTCAAAAGAAATGGTGATTTAGTTTATTAAAAATTTATAGTGCAGTTTGTGAACATCTCTGAAGGTCTTCTTTAGAAGACAATAGGAAAAAAGAGTGTTAACATGGGAATAGAAATCTTTGATTTACTGAACTATATTTTCTACATGGAGATGTGGAGAAATCTTGAAATGAAATTAATACAAATGTTGGTGTTTTTGTTTTTGTTTTTGCTACCTCTTAGATTATCCAAATGGCATACGATTGACATCAGCTGTTCCAGGAGCAGATATAAAAGTTTTAATAAATTTCAATGCTCCAAATCCCCAGGACAGAAAGAAATTTACAGATGATCTGAGGGAATCTGTTGCAGAAGTACAAGAAATGGAAAAACACAGAATAGAGTGTAAGTACAAAGGTACATACAGTAGAGTACTTATAATTCTTCCAAGTGCTTTTTACAGCTCTAATAGAAATACGAACATACATACATACATACTGTACATAACACATACACACATTTATATAAAGCTCTACATCGCATAAGGCTTGGATATTTGCAGAACCAGTTATCTAGAATTGTGCATCCCTATCCAGAAAGGTATGTTAGGATTAGTATGCTTAGGCTCCATCTATTAAACAGTGTCATTTTGCAGGACCCAGAAGACATGACTTCTCTGTTGTGCAGCTGCCGTAAGAAATAACATTCCCTCTGAGGCTGCACAGCCTCAACCCTGCAGGCCTTCAAGACAGCTCTTTTCACAGGTGCTGGGCTAGGATTTTATGTCTGCCCACTATTGACTTTGAGCTGTTTTTTGTAAATTGTAGTAATATTTCCCCAACTATGTCTGTTTAAGAGGAAAATAACCTTTGAAGCACACAGAATATTTCCCTACATTGAACTGAGTGGGGATTACTGTGACCATATAGAGGTCTCTCCATTGAAGTTTGTCCTGTCATGTAGATTTGTTGGATTGCAGTACAGTGTTTATTTGTCCAAGTGCCAAATTTTAAAAATAGTCTGTTTGGTGTTTTTCAATTTTATTTATTTATTAGATTTATATCTGCCTTCCTTCCAGGAGGAAATGGCAGTGTATCTAGCACTCCCTCCTCCAACTTCTCCTCTGGACATAGATTGGGCTGAGTAAGAGTAATGGGCCCAAAGTGGACCTAATGCAATGCATAAGTTGGTTAATTAAAGTCTGTTATTATCATAGACCAATATCATAAAATGAAGAAACATGTCCAAAAGGAGTATGTAAATAAACAATATAAAACAAAAAAGTAAAAGATATAATTCACAAATAAACAGAGTAAGCATGTCCATGGTATGGGAGGAGTGCTTATATATATAGCAGCGGCTGGATAGCGTAGTGGTTAGAACACCGCCTTTGATGCAGGAGACCGGGGTTCAAATCCCAGCTGGCACCTACCTTACCAGTAGGGGTCCTTGGGCAAAGACCCCCTAACGCTTCACCTGCCTACCTCAAATATGAGAGGGACATGAACTAAGAGAGTCATGCCGGCTCGTACGTCGCCTGGATTAACAAGGTCCGCGTCAGATGTTGGGGAACCAGGACAATCTGATGTTAAGTGGGCTACTGAAACAAACCATACATGGATGAGACAAGAAAACTTGGAATTGATGGAATGCTACTACAACAGCAGACCTAATGAGAGGGGATATATGAAATGTATGAGGGAACTAGGATAGACAGAAGGCCTACATCCACACTAACTGAGAAACAACTAGTTACCCAGCACTTCAACATAGTAAAGAGGAAGCTGCTCTCACAACTCGAGATAGACCAACTCTGCATTACAACCCGGACTCAAGCAGACCTGGAAGAACAAGCAGTTGTGCAGCCAACACCTGAAGCTGGAATGTCACTGCCACCCCTTCCATTACAGAGCACAGCAGCTGATATGAGGCATAAGATCATGGATAAACTAGCTATAGTCAACCCTCGAGCCCGATTACCAAGGCTCAGTGGAGAAGTACCATCAGATAGTATGCTAGAAGATGCCAACAGAGCCCTCCAGACAATCCCTACTACCACCATAACTGAAACCAATGAATTGGTATACGCTACAGCCACTGTAATCCTGGAACTGCTTGGCTACACAATCAAGAAGAACAGCAGTACATACCCACCCTGGAAAATGAGATTGGAGGCTAAGATCAAGGCAACTCGGAGAGAAGTCAGTCAGCTGGTGGAACTACAGAAGCGTGTGGAGATTAAGGATAAGACTCGGCTACTGAAAAAATACATGGGCCTGACTCCATCTGAAGCCCTAGAGACTGCTAAACAAAGGCTCACAGCACTGGCTACCGGGCTAAGGAGATACACTAGAGAAGCAGAGGCCAAGAAGATAAATGCCCTGTTCTCCAAAGAACCATCCAAAGTGTACTCCCAACTGCAGTGCAACCTCAGAGTAACAGCTGAGCCACCAGCAGCGGAAACTGAACAGTACTGGAAGAACATATGGGAGAAAGAGAAGACACATAACACCAGTGCAAAGTGGCTGCAGGACCTGAAAGCAGACCACAGCAATCTCCCAGAACAGGAACCAGTCACCATCACAGTAGCAGACATCCAACAGCGGGTCAAGACCATGAAAAGCTGGACAGCACCTGGCCCGGTCATGATCCACACCTACTGGCTAAAGAAACTTAACAGCAGTGCATGAACGCCGAGCAGCACAGATGAACCAACTGCTAGCAGCAGGCTCCCACCCAGCCTGGCTAACACAAGGAAGGACAGTGCTGATCATGGAAGACCCTCACAAAGGAACAGCACCATCCAACTACCGGCCAATAACCTGCCTCCCCACAACATGGAAAGTTCTATCAGGCATCATAGCTGCCAAGCTACAAGACCATATGGGCCAGTACATGAGCACAGCTCAGAAGGGCATTGGGAACAACACCAGAGGCTCAAAACACCAGTTACTCATAGATAGAGCAGTCACCCGAGATTTAAGGTCTAGGCAGACCAATCTGAGCACAGCCTGGATTGACTACAGGAAAGCCTATGACTCAATGCCGCACACATGGATCTGTGAATGCCTGGCGCTATACAAAGTCAACAGGACACTAAGGACCTTCCTCAAGAACTCAATGGGACTGTGGAAGACAACACTGGAAGTGAACTCAAGACAG
Organism: Liasis olivaceus; assembly: GCA_030867105.1. Taxonomy (NCBI): domain Eukaryota; kingdom Metazoa; phylum Chordata; class Lepidosauria; order Squamata; family Pythonidae; genus Liasis; species Liasis olivaceus. The sequence goes on from CM061348.1 coordinate 51,412,099, forward strand.
CTCACACAAGTGGCCATCAAGTGCGGCATATACCAAGGTGATACACTGTCCCCACTGCTGTTCTGCATAGGCTTAAACCCCCTCAGCCAGATAATCACAAGGTCTGGATATGGGTACAAGTTCAAGAGTGGAATCACCATCAGCCACCTCTTCTACATGGATGACATCAAGCTGTATGCTAAGAGTGAATGAGACATCGACTCACTGATCCACCTGACAAGGATCTACAGCGAGGACATTGGGATGTCATTCGGACTGGAGAAGTGTGGCAGGATGATAGTAAAGAGAGGGAAGGTAGTTAAGACCGATGGAGTGGAATTACCAGTGGGCCACATAGCAGACATAGAGACCAGCTATAAATACCTTGGTGTCCCACAGTCACACGAGAACCATGAGGAGGAGGCAAGGAAGACAGCAACATCCAAGTACCACCAAAGGATAAGACAGGTCCTGAAGAGCCAGCTCAATGGGAAGAACAAGATCCATGCCATCAACATGTATGCCCTGCCAGTCATCAGATACCCTGCCGGTATAGTGAGCTGGCCAAAGGAAGACATGGAGGCTGCCGATGTGAAGACCCGGAAGCTCCTCACAATGTACGGAGGTTTCCACCCCAAGTCCAACACCCAGAGACTGTACACCAGCCGCAAAGAGGGCGGGCGGGGTCTGATGAGTGTCAAAGCCACTGTCCTGGACGAAACCCGGAGTATCCAGGAGTACATCAGTAAGATGGCACCCAAAGATGAGCTGCTGAGAGAATGCCTCAGGCAGCAGCAGACATGGGAGGAAGTTCAAGCGGAGGAAATACCATGGCAAGACAAGCCCCTGCATGGGATGTTCCATCGACAGATAGCTGAGGTGGCTGACATTGGGAAATCCTATCAGTGGCTGGAAAGGGCCGGACTAAAAGACAGCACTGAGGCACTGATCATAGCAGCACAAGAACAGGCACTAAGCACCAGATCCATAAAAGCAGGGGTCTACCACACTAGCCAAGACCCAAGGTGCAGATTGTGCAAAGAGGCCTCAGAGACAGTCCAACACATAGTGGCAGGGTGTAAGATGCAGGCAGGAACAGCATACACGGAACGGCACAACCAAGTAGCTGGCATTGTGTACAGGAACATCTGCACAGCGTATGGGCTAGACCCCCCCAAGTCCAGATGGGAGATTCCACAGAAGGTCATGGAGAATAACAGGGCTAAGATCCTGTGGGACTTCCAGATCCAGACGGACAGGCAGGTACTGGCTAATCAACCAGACATCGTGGTAGTAGACAAAGACCAGAAGACAGCGGTAGTGATAGATGTAGCAGTGCCAAGTGACAGCAACATTAGGAAGAAGGAGCATGAGAAGCTGGAGAAGTACCAGGGCCTGAAGGAGGAAATCGAGAGGATGTGGAAAGTCAAGGCCAAAGTGGTCCCAGTGGTGGTAGGAGCACTCGGGGCCGTGACTCCTAAGCTGGGAGAGTGGCTCCAACAGATCCCAGGAACAACATCAGAGCTCTCTGTGCAGAAGAGTGCAGTGCTAGGAACAGCTAAGATACTGCACAGAACCCTCAAACTCCCAGGCCTCTGGTAGAGGACCCGAGACTGAGGAAGACACATACCACCCATAGGGGTGAGAAGGGAATTCTTATATGTATGTATGTATGTAGGTATTTGGGGAGCTATGGAACCTAAATTGAGCAGTAACAATAGCACAGAACTTAAGATACTTTTCTAGAGGTTCTGTTTGTTTATGTGCCCAAAATAATAATACTTTCTGAGCACCAGCCCATATAGAAAGTGCAGCACAATAACACATGCGTAACCATCTTAGTGCCACACAGCTGACAAGAGCATCTTCAGTCTGAATTGGGATGTTCTTGTATCTCCCTTCCGGTAACATTGAAGGCCAGGAATAAAGATCTCCCGTGCAGCAACCATAAAAAGTTAGATAATTAGCTGCAGTGAAGGGTCTTTGGCCTCATCCCCAATTATAACGATGGGGGGGCGGGGGGGAGTGGACTTCTGATCATTTAATTCAGTTCCAAATTGGCTCCTTCCACCCTCAATGAAACAAAACACTGAATTGATAACCATACTATTTAAGTCTAATTTAGCTCCATTCTTCCAAGCTGATTGATAACTGCTAATTAATAACTATCCAATACTGTCAAGGAAGTGAGAGATCCTGGCTTAAAGATCAGCAGGACCAGAATCTAAGACAACCTGGCCTCATCTGAACCACAAGAGGAGCTAGCCCAGATTTGAAGCATACAAAGAAGTTAGATACACACTGAGAAGCTCAGACTAAGTCCAACATGTTAATTACAGCACCACACTGAAAAGATTCCACACATTTTAGCTACAAGCTGAAAGAGCCAATGGAATGTGAAAGTTCCTAAAATTGCACAGAAGTTTTTGATTCATGAGAGAACTCTCTTTTACCCTTTTTCAGCTGAATTAGAAAAGCAGAAAGGTGTAGTGCGACCAAGCATGTCTCAGTGCTCTAGCCTGAAAAAAGAGTCTGGCAATGGAACGTTGAACCGGGCCTGCCTTGATGACAGTTACGCAACTGGAGAAGGGCTTAAAAGGAGTGCTCTTAGCAGCTCCCTTAGAGATCTTTCTGAAGCAGGTAAGCTTTGCATTTCTTCCTTCTTAGATTAATGTATGGGTATTAGAAGAATGCTTTTGTGAATATGAAAATCTAGAAATCAGTGTGGGAAAATTATGTAGTCATTTTTTTCTATTTTTCCTTTGCATTTGAAAATATTAAACTGCTGTAGGTGGTTTTCTATACGTATTTTTAAAGAGGAATAAGAGGAAGTGTGTTTTTTATAATGCAATCAATAAGTCATATTAGATTTGTTACTAGGAATAATTAGTTTTGCTTTTTATCTTCACTTTCTTCTGCTTATTAAAGTCATTAGGGAAAAATGATCCACCAAAATCACCATGTACTGGCTGCTGCTTATGCTTTTTTGTGGTTGTTTGTATCCATGTAGAATACTGATGAATGAAATTGAGTGAAGCCCTGTTAAATTCTATAGAGAAATACAGATCAGACATCCCTGTGTGACTGATGCTATTTAATTGCATTGCTCACAAAACAGATTCTAGATTTTGCCAAATGTGGCTTATCTATATATTGTACTGCTATTTACCAGTATGATGGTGGGGAACCATCATGGCAAAGTAGTAACTCCAGTTTTGCACTACTGCTTTGTGGCTTAAAATGGATTGTGACAGCAGTTTAACATATATTGAAATATATATGTTACGTATCTGGTTTTGGATTATATACATTTTTCTATGTATGCAGGAATTAGATAAATACCTCTATTATTACGTTTGGAAATCAGTGGTGTATTTTGCATGTCGAGCAGTACATTTCAGCCATGCGTGCATAATATTAGACACAGAAATGATTCCTACTGTTGCTAATAGTATTGCTCTGCAAGTTAACATCATGCACATCATTCTGCATTAAATATATCAGTAGTAAATAAATGATTATAAAATTTAATCAATATTTTTCCTATTTCTTGTTTTTATTACTACATAAAATAAGATGCAGCTTTCTTTTAAATATTGTATGTTCATTTTACTAGTACTAGTTCTGGATTTAATGTACAATGAAAGGGATACAACCAATATTTTATCTATAAATTTTAAGTATGCAGTATGAATCATTACATGCACACATCTATTTGATCATCAGAATATATGCATATGCATTTTTTAATCTTTACAGGTTATATTCTGTTTCATAGTTTTTTATTTATTTTAAACAGGGCAATTCAGTGACTTTTAAATTTTTTAGTTTCACTGAAACAGATTTACTAAATCTTGTAAGGATTGCATTAAAATGTACTTGTATGCTTTCAATGAAATCTCAGTAATTGTTACATAGTTTCATGTAAGAATGGTTTCACTTTTTGCTTTTGCTTTTTACATGAGAATGACATTCATTTTTAGAAACAGGATTTTCACTGTTGTACTGATTACCTGAGAAGATTCTGAATTAATATATTTCATCCTAATAGGAGCTTCTCATTTTCTTATTTCAGACATTATCATGTAGATAGCTTCATCCAGATTCTTTACAATAAACAAGATGAATTTTTAATGATCCCAAAATAATATGCCAACAGTACATGCCATCTGTTGGCACAGGCAATAGTGACAATTGTTCTCCAAAGCCAAACATAGATGTCAGGATGAAGGGCTTAAGTGATGAACATATTAACATTTGCTAAACTTAACTTTAATATTTCATCAACTTAAAATGATGAAATCTTTATGTTTGGACTTGTGCAGTGCAGTTAATTTAAAAATACACATGCAGTCAATTTGGGAGTGTTAATCATAGATTATTTTAGCTGTTATCAAGAAAGAGAATCAGGGTCTTTTCTGTTATAATAAAACAGCTTTTGTAGTTACAGCTATGAATTCAGGCATAAAAACGTTTTCCAACAGGAAATTTCACTGTTGCAGTTTTGAATCAGACAGCTAAAATAATGAAATAAATTGTGATGAATATTGGTAATGATTATCGGCTCAGAGATGATCCCATGAACCAGTGTTTAGATGGATAAATTTCATTCCTGGAACCTTAGTGGCAAAGGTGTGGATAACATCTTGTATGAAAGTCTTTTTTATGTATAGATCTTAGAGAAAACTTGTCAAAAATTATTCTCAAATGTTATGCTTGGGCTGGTTCTCGCCACAATGATTGGTTAGGATAGGGGTCTCAGACACATGGCCCTAACCCTGCAGGCCATACATGGCCCCCTATTCATTTTCTGCAGCCTGCATACCTTCAATCTGCTTACCCCACCCCACCTCCAACAGCTGGCATGGGCTTGCTTGCTTCTTCCCAGCACCTTGTTTGCAACCTTTCCCTCCAAGAAAGCTTGAAGGCTTTCTATGGGAAAGGGGTCAGCAGGGATTGTGAACCCAAAGGCAGGCAGATACCACAATTTCTTCTCCTTAGCTCCACCTAGGGGAAGTCACATAGTCAGGTCAGGTAAGGAAGGCTTCTGGAGAGTGAGCCAGGCCACCTGGAGTGAAAAGCTGGAGGTTCTGATTGTCCACTCAGCCACTGAGTTAGAGTAGTGTCAGCTTTGCAAGGTAGTCCAGACAAGAAGCACACCCAGGAGTACTAGCTCTGTCTTTACTGTAAGGTTACATTTATAGCATCTTGGAAGTCTGAAAGTACCTCTTCTGTCCCTCACTTTTACTCTCCCGAAATCTAGGGAGGGTCCCTTCTGAGCTGCTTTTGCCAACCCTTCTCCTTTAGACTCAAATTTCGTTTTATCAGACCAATGTCTAGGCTGAGGTTCTTCCTCCTGTCTCCCAAGATCATTCCCACATACCATTAAAAGTTCTGACCCTCAGAGAGAGGAGAGAGAGAAAAGGAGGTCACCACCACATCCTTCTTCTATTGTAGGAGCTGGGGCTGCTAGCAACAGCTTGACTGCCGGGAAACTCAGAAGCAACAGCAGCAACTCCCCCACTCACTTCAAGGGGAGGAAAGCAGTGAAGCCACAACAAGGCTGCAGGGCTGGAGTTTGATTTTCCAAATCAAACAATGGGCACTACCGCTATTTAGTATTTATTTTAGGTGGTTATAATAGCATGCAGTACAAACATATGGTAGTAACTGTATCATATTTTAATGTCTCAACTATGTAAAACTTTTATTGATGTAGGGTGTTCTGGTGTCTTTAAACCCAGTGTTATTCCAAGCACTTAAATTAGATTTTTTGAGTGTTCTCCAGTAAATATGGCCCTTAAGCACCACCATAATGTATAAAAGTAGGTATATAAAAACAATAACATAGTGTTTTATGATTTCTTGTGTTTTTTGATAAAATTATTTTGATTGGTTTATCTAGAAGATCCCTCTTTTCTGCAACAGAACAAATAGGTTGAGAAGAAATATATGATCTGTACAAAGTGCATCTTTTCAGTTGTCATATTCCTTGATAGCGTGTTATGTAATTTTGGTAGTTACTAATATTGACACAAGCTAGAGTTATGGGTATTAATTTTCCTATAATATACAGTTTAAGTATCTTTTTTAAGTCTGAAAAAAGGAATTAGAAACATTGGATCATAGAAGGTAACTAAATGTGCCAAAATATTAGTTTTAGGACAATGAGTCTGCTACAAGATAGATACACACACACACACACACACACACACACAGATGAGATTCATCAAATCTTAAGGTTAAATGCAGGAACTACTACAGCATATTTGACAAATGACCATCTAGTGTCTTTTTGAAGCCCTCCAGTTGTTTAAAGACCCAAAGTTATCAGTTTCTGCATTTCTGGAAAAAACAGCAATATTGATGTATTGTAATAGTACTCAATCTGCACAGAATATATGTCATGAAAATTCTTTGACTCACAGGTAGTTGCTAAATTGCTAGTAAAATTATGATTACGTTCAATTTTTTTGAAAATCCCCAAAATGGGTATGAAATAAACTTTATGCAGGGGAAAACCTAAAACTTAAAAATATTGAATATGCATGGAAATATATTAATTTATTCTGAAAGCTCCTCTTCTTTACCTAAATCTCAAGATGGCTTTTTCAACTGCACTTTCCATAGACTGTGCTTATATAAAGAGCTTTGGGATTGCCTGCAACAATGAAAATGTGAGATTCTTAAAATATAAATTAGAAATACACTACTTCACCCAGGAGTTGAACTTGATACTAACAGTACCCTTTATGGAATTGTTGAGATATATCATACAAAATCATCTGATCTTCTGCTTTCTATTGCATAGTATGTTTAACTTTTTATTTGTTCTTTGCCAGTCATATTAATTGTCTCTGAGGTTTCTACCTGGAATAATGAGAATTCCTTTTGGTTTTCCATCATTGTATAGGCTTTTTGCCTATCATAGTAATAAGCAATATCCCCAATACCATAAATATACTTTTAGGTTACAAGCATCATATCTCTCCTTTCTGATTCCATTTTTCTTGCTTGCACTTGTGGGGCTGGAACATCACTATCCATGCACAAGAGGGTAAACTTGAGGTGACCCTGTAGTTTGCTGAATTACCCAAAAAATCTGTAGCAAAGAAAACATTAGGGAGGGAATCTCTTGAGGCCCTTTGAATTAAAACAAAAAACCCTAATAAAAACTGAATAAAGAAGGGGAATACCATAGATTAGTGTTTGCCAACCTTGGCAACTTAAAATGTGTGGACTTCAACTCCCAGAATTCTGGGGAAACTGGAAAAGGAGGATTATGGGAAATAAATATTAAAAGAATAGCAAGTTTCCTTCTGCATCAGTCATTTTCTGATTGATAGTAAGAAGCTATTTTAAAATGTCTTCAACCACAGAAATTGCTTAAAAATCAAGGAATAAATCAAGGAGTTCATGGAACTGAGACCAAGAACAGTTTTTACAGACATCCTCATAAAAATTGCATACCCCACCCCACCCCCAAATGTCTCAGTGAGGAGTGAGCATGGCTAGTGGTACAGAATGCTGAAGAACAATTGGAAGCGAGATTGGACAGTATAATAAAGTGATTAAAAATCCTGAAGCTTCTATTTTGCAACATTTTATTCTACATTCCCAATTGAATCTAATGAATAGATCAGTAGATTCAGTAAAGAGTTGAAAAAATCTTTGCACGACTTATATAGGGTACCGCAAATATTAATTTTTAATACATGTGTGATCTCTTTGAAGCTAATCAAATTTTCCATCATAACAAATATACATTGTCCTTTTATCACTCCTTTATATTGTTTACCACATCGATTATCGTATAAAAACTATCATTAATAGAAGCTGGAACATGTCACCTTAAAATATTCCTGAATTTATTTAGAAATATTAGTTTGGACTAAGTTTTGTATCCTAAATGCCTTTATATGAAAGTACATTCAGTAAAACTGTTGTAGGATCAGCATGTGAATTCATTCCGACTGTATCACCTAGCTCCAACTTGAGGACATGTATTGGCTATGAAATAGGTCTTACAGTGACTGTAACTCTAGAATGGAGATTTTCTAAGGAGAGTGAAGCCTGTTTGGAAAAAAACCCAACTTTACAATATTTTAAATAAACTAAAAAATTATTATTATTATGGATGGTTGCATAGTCAGCCAGATGTTTAGACTGGATTTGGCATTTTTGTCCACCTATCGAGTCCTTCCCAAGGACCTAGGATAGGCAGATGTTGTTTTTTAATAATATTAAAGGTATTGTTGCAGGATGTAAGCTGTTCCAAGTAAAGCTGCCTTTTGCAATTGACTGAGGGTGATTTTGCCAGTGCTGATGGTGTTCAAGTGGTGCTCCAGATATTTTGGAATTATACCCAAGATGACATCATTATCATCATCATCTTGACTACTAGACTAAAAGATTTACTAGACTAAAAGATTACACAAATCTGTAACAGGGTTGTGCACATCCTTTGAAGAGATGCTTTGTAACACGTGATTGTGCTTAAAAAGCACACTCCTTGATTCATTAAAGCAGCTGCATCTTCTTCCAAGCTTGCATGCCTGCTTCTTCCCTTTACATATTACTTTGGTTTCCTGGAAAAGAATTATCTGCTTTAATTATTTGAAGAGAGTTGCATTGTATGTACTCTCATGTGATATAAAGCACTTCTCTGGAAGGATTTGCACAGACCTAATTCGTAAGTGAAAATATGATAATAAATACCAGACTAATACTTGTTTTAGGTAAAAACAAGAAAACACATTACACAGAATAATACAGAATAGCATATTATTGTGGAAAGTAATCGCTTGAGTGACAGATTTTTATTTTAAGCTAATATTTTTAATTGGGTAACAATAAATTACATTCACCATATTTATACAATATTCTGTTTTAATTTTACCTTAAAATAATAAAGGGTATTATATAGCAACTCAGAACTTAGGATCTTTTTTTCTATTGAAACTTCTTTTCTTTAGTATCATTGAACTAGCATATTCTCACTATGCATCATGTTCACTATCATGGTATCCATTGTGCCCTTTTCAAAGTAAGAAGTGGAATGCTTCCCCCTTGTTCCTTTGAGCTAGACTTTCTATGTTTTGTTAACTATTTAATATAGAAGCAGATATACATTCATCTTACTTTATTGTTTGGCTACTAGGCATAACAATTAAAATAATCAGAATTATCAGAAAATCATTAATTAATTGGCACACCCCATTCATTCGAAGTCTTCATTCACATTTAATGAGGCAGAACTTCTTAAGACAGAAAGCATCTTTTCTCCTGAGGTCAAAACAAGAAATGTCACTGAACAGCATTTTTGGTTGTTCTTTTCCATACTGTTTCCACAGCCAGCACATTCCCAAATCTAATAGTTAACTTGGGTCTTCTTCCCTTTTTAAATTTATCTCCTTTCGATTTAGATTTAGAGCCACCCATAGTTGTTGAGAGTCGGATGGCATACAAGTTGGATAAATTATTATTATTATGTCATAATGTTACACTTCATATAAAGTAAAATTACCATAGGGATGTTCTGGCAACTGTGTTTTTCCAGGTGCAAGTGGGTTCCTTTATGCCAGGAATGGGCACCCAACAAACGCTTTGAGTATGTGAGTAGCATTAAGTACCTGATCTGACCACCCACCTTTATGAAAGATGAACAAACTCCTTTAAAAAACACTGGAAATCCATATAAATGTATAAGCACTGCACAATGAACAAACAAATCTGAACATGACATTAGATTAATTTTTTGTATATAAAATTAAGTTCAGTTTTCTTTATCCTGATTATATGAAATCCATTATCGTATTTCACATAATTAGCATTTAATGATAGCAAATTTGTAGTAAGTCAAAATGCACTCACCATCCTTGAAAACCTTGAGTATGACTAAAAAAGTTTAAATAGATTTTGAGAAATGCATAACCATTATTTTAAAAACTTTAAAATCCTATCCAGTATGGCCATTTTATATAAATATTTTTCAGGATAACACACACATACACACACATATACACAGACTATTGTTCATATGTATAATTATAAACATTTATTAAGATGCCCAAATATGAATATTCACAAAAATACATTTAAGACAAATTTATAATGAAACTAGTGGCTTTAACTTCTGATTCTTCCATTATAAATCATGAGCTGGGTTCAGACTTGGTCATATTTAGAGCAGATACCATTGAAATATATGGAATGTAAAATTATTGATAATTAAATTAGATACCATTGCTACCAATGGGTCTACACTAAGTCTGGATTCAGCCTCATTAAAAGAAATAGAAATTTCCCCATCAACTTCTGGGCAGTGTAAAGTACATTTTTACTTGAGCGTAAGGCCCACTGAAAAAAAGAGAAATTGCTTTTGGGTCAGTGTGCATAGGGTTTGATTTTTTTTAATAAATTTTATCAAAAGTTTTACAAAGAACATAAAAATTAACACAAACTAATGAAGAGTAAAAAGAGCAAAGACAGAAGAAAGAAGTGCAAAAAAGTGTAAAAAGAGACAACATAGGGTTTGATTTTAACTGTGTGCTTCTAGAATAACAATTCCTGGGCTATCACAACATGCAGAATTAACCTTCAGGCTGCCAGAAAAAGTCCTACGATGCATTAGGGAAAGTGGCTATTGATTCCCCAGGTCTTGTCTTGGTCTCTAATCTATGGTATTGCATGTCCTGGGCAGGCAAGCGTGGGCGTCGCAGCAGTGCAGGATCGCTAGACAGCAATATGGAAGTAAGTAGGAAGTTACTGATGTCTAGCTGGATGTGATGTGCATTTCAAACCTTTATTTTATATACATATTTTGCTCTTTTTTTCTTCTAACATACAACCTGCCTGCCTCAAATAAAATGCATGCCAAGGCTTTATAGTTTTAGCCTTTAAAAAACCAACACTGTTTCTGGTCTGTTTAGATCATGCATCGTTTTTTATTTCAGCTGCTGTTATCCCCTTCTGTTCCTGCAAGCATGACTAAATGAATATGATGTGCCCTTTTGCCACTATCACTCTGGTCCCTGTGGAAAGGCCCAATGGTTCTTTGTTACACAGTACACTTATTGTGCTGTTTGTTATTTAACGCAAAGTATTGAACTCATGCTTAGTCATTCACATTGCTTACTTTCTAGTTAAATTGTGAAATGTATGCAGTCGTGACATCATGGAATTGCATAGACAGGGCATGGGAAAAGAAAACAAATAAGACAGGTGAATTCAATGTGGATTTCATGAGATTTCATTCATCTTCAAACCATTTATATATTGTTCATGTCTTTGAATTCAGACTGCAGATTTATGTGTGCGTGTATGTATGTGCGTATGTGTGTTTAAACTGAATAGAGTACAGTCCACATATAGCACACAAAGCCTCACCATTTAATTGTCTGTAAAGAAAACAGAAGCATCCAGAGACTAACAAGAAAGTTGGATAGCTGAAGGATAAATAGTTGAAATACTAGGCAGCACGTCAGCCTGCTGAAAGAGAAGCAATCCATTTGCAAGAAAGCACTTCTTTTCTACACTGCCAAAGAGAAACAGGCTATTTTAATTATAATTCTACTGAAAATTTTAGCATGAAATCTGACTACTAATAGTGTGTTACTACCTTCAGATTAATTCAGCATAACTGTATATATTTTTGTCCTTGAAGAGAAAAATAAATAACATGACTATATTTTTAGTAAGCTGAAGAATGTAAAGCAAAATCAGAGATTTTGTGCTAACTGATTACCTTTTATTATTTAATAATTTCAGGGTTCTTTTTTTTTTTTTTAAGAAAGCCACCAGTATCTATAAATGGATCATACTTAGTAATGCCCACGTACAACTTGAAAAAAGAAATTGGCAGAAAAAGAAAAAGACAATTTCTCCTGCAGTTCATACAGCTATTTCTCCATATGAGCTTTTAAAGAAAACATAATGGTCACTGTGAACTTTTTCTTTTACACATATTTTTAAGATTTTTTTTAATTTTTATTTTCTATTAATTTCTTTTTAGGGGTCCATCATTAGCAGTCCTCATATGCGCCGAAGAGCTACATCAACCCGAGAGTGTCCATCTCGCCCTCACCAGACTATGCCTAATTCTTCCTCACTACTAGGGTCCTTATTTGGTAGTAAACGAGGAAAGCCTTCCCAAGGCCACTTAGCATCCGGCCCACCACCACCACCTCAGCACCCTCCCGTAATTTCACATCAGCAGCACCCTCAGCATCCTCCTGCCCTGCACCACACAGGGCCGGCTGAAGGGCAGACCCAGGCACAGGTGCACAGCCACCACTCTCAGTACTGCCATATGCAGAACCCCCCTCCGTACCACCATCACCATCACTATCATCCGCCTCAGCATATCCAGCATCCACACCAGTACCATCACGTGCCGCATTCACAGCACGTGGCTCATGCCCAGCATTCTTACGTGCCCCATTCCCACTCCCAGTATCCTCATGCTCCTCATCCTCCCTTGCCCCCTCCTCATCTGGCACATTCTTCCCATGCTTCACATCACCATGCCCAGCCCGCACCCCCTTCCACTTCTGCCAGCACGAAGCCCAAGCATAGCGGCATCAGCACAATAGTCTAGAAGCAAGCAACCCTGCCACAGCTGTAGCTCTAGACCAAGATGTAAAGGCACTTACAGGAAACAGAAGCAGCCTATAAATCTGGTTATTTTTTTAATTTATTTTAAAAAATCCAAACCAGAAGCAACTTAATTGACTCCTTTGCCTTAAGGATTCAATGGATCAATGCATATTAACCTCACAGTGCTGGTCTTACAGTTGAATTCAGTGGTGACCTTTTCCCTCCTTTTTCTCTAGTAGCCTTGAAAATATGCTGCTTGCTGAAAACGTTAAGCTACCTTTTTTCATCCTCATGGCAATTTTTAATGCATAATGAAAACATTACTACTCAAAATAAAAGGAAAAATATGAAATAGAACCAAATGTGGCATTCTTGCTCTTTAATTTTCAATGGGCAAAAAAAGTAGACCTCATATGGTTGATGAAAATACGTAAGTAAACTTTATGTAATATAAATATATAAATATAGACATATTGATATATATATATATATATATACACACACACACACACACACACACAGACATACACACACTGTATAGCTAACATTTATGCTTAGAACAAAGCTTTTTCAGTCCACAAAGCTAGCAATATATACTTTACCATAATTTCCCTTACTGACAAAGGGCAGTAAAATAGATGAATAGTGAATGGAAGTGTAGACCAAAAAACTAGGCAACAAATTCCAGGCATTTCAGTATTCTCATTGAAAGTTCTCTGGACTTGAGAAGAAAAAAATCTTTAAGCAATCTTTGCAAAATGTGCCAAATAACATAGCATATAGCTGTTGCAATCAAATATGCTTTGTATTTTATTAGTATGATAATATACTTATTCAGTATTATAACTGCTCTGCTATTTCAGGTAAGCAAACTAGTTAAGATGCAGTAACTATACAGTAGCAACATGAGACAACCTTTACTACAGGTTTTCTCCACATATTGGTTCCTCCAGTTCTTAGACACTTTAAAGGCTGTGATAACTGTGAACTTACATAGTTTACATTTCTTTTGTATTTGTGTATGTTTTAATAAATACACATAAAGATTTACATGGAAGGTATTTACATACTCTGCATGAACATTCATCTCAGACCCCAAAATAACCCACATCCATTCCTTTCAGCCACATTGCCTCTTTAGCATAAGATACTCAGTTTTTAATCAGTAAAAACAGACTGCAAGTTCAGACTTTTTTTTTCCACATGAAAGCAATCAGAAACTTGAAGGTTTATTTTAATATTGAGTATAGATTTTTATAACTGTAATTCCATGTAGCCATGTGCCGGCAGCAGGATTTTCTCACCATTTTTCTCATCACATTTGTTAGTTTTATCCAGCGCTCAGCAGGCTGAGTCTATGCTCGAATTGTCATAGTCCAGTTAGTCCAAGACATCTTGTAAAATTCAACTGTGCTGTTGTTGCTTATGTGTTGTACTGAGTCATTTGCAAGCCCATATTATATTTCTTTGTAAACCTAAATCCTATTTTTTTAAAAAAAATAAAATCATACATGGAGCATACTTTGTAGTTTCAGCATTTTGAGCCACCTCAATCACGACTTTACATCTAAAAGACAGAAACAAGGAACTACAGAGCTGCACCAGCAGAATTGTGAATGTTCATTTAAAAGAAGAGGAGGAAAAATGTTCCAGTGAGAGATGGGTAAAGCCAAACAAAAACTGATTATTGCTTCTGAAAGAAGACATAATGTATGAAGATAACTTTCCTATATTGGTGATTTCTGATCTCCAGTTTTGTTCCCCCACCTTCTATATATGGATTATACCATGACTACCAGCAAAAATAAGCTCAATAGTTTTGTTAACTTTCATTCAGCAGAAACTACCCCTTAGAGTCTGATGTTTAAATTGGACTATTATTTCTTATGTATGCATTATACAGTACCTTTTCCTGGTCCTTGGTTTTCCCTCCATTTAATTTAACTTCATAGGAAACATTAATAAAAATAACGTTGATTATCATCTAAGCTGTCCTAGATAGTGCAGATTACCTAAGAGGGAACATCACAACCCAAGGATCTCTTCACATTTAAATTTGGGTTTTGTTCTTATAAGGAATAATACAACTGTATGCATGTCATCTAATGTTAGAAGTATTGAAGCTACACTCTCCATAACGTATATTTGCAAAGTATTTCAGTGTTACTGTTGATATTAGTTGAAGTAAAGTGTTAACATATTTAAATATGTAGGCTTTTCTTCAGACCTTTGTACCAATAGTAGAGTTGAACTGTAACTTATAAGTTGTTCCAGAAAAGATAAGATAGGCTTTTCCTTTATGTTGCTCATTGTATAACTTGCATATATCAAACTCAAAACAATGGACTGGATGGTCATTATTTTACATTTCAAGCATTAATATCTGTATTATCTAATGAATTTTTGAAATATGCTATCCATCTATTTATACTCATTGTTTTGATATTCCAGGAAACCCAATGAAAGATTTTAAGTTTCTAGATTCATATGCATTTAGTATGATACAAGTTATGACTTATAAAAGTATACAGAAAATGTAATCATCACAAATTTTGATTAGTAAACATCAAATTGTTCAATAAACCCATTAAATCAATATGTTATTGCATAAAAATCCAGTGTCACTGCCATTTAGAGAAACCATCCAAGGAAGGGAAATACCTTTAGGATTAGTAAGTTAAAAAAAAAAGTCTATTTCTCCTTGTTTTGGGAAACAAAAGTAACCATTATTACCATCTGTATGCTACTGGAGAAAACAGCTTTAATTTTTAAAAAGTAGTTACTGGAAAGTTTTCATTATGTTTTCCTTATTGATTTCCTTATTGATTAAAACTCAGTACAAAGCACTATTGAACCACATCTCTTTCTCTCAGTGAAAACTATAACTAGGTAAAGCATCAGTCTGAAGAAAATGAAAAACTAACTGACCCTGTAAAAAATATCTTTTCTGGGACAACCATCAATTATATATTTCTTTTAAGTTAAGAATGAAATGTAAATCAATGTAAAGAAAACCAAAGTTATCCTATTATAATGTAAATGTCTTGTATTGCTAAAAGTCTTAAAGCATAACTTGTAGGATGATTTTCCCATCAAACACTGCATGCAGCTGAAGCCTCTTGTTTCTTGATTTTTAAATGAGCTGAAAAGCAGTCAGCAGCTACTTAAACAATAACACTCTACATGTTGACTTGCTGTTTCATATACAGCTGTGCATTTTCTGCATTTAAGCATGAGTTTCGCTGTTTCCATTGTAAAATATCATCACACCTTGCCTGCAAAAAAGTAATTGTGTACATAGTTCAAAGAAAAAATGACCAATAATAAGATACAATTTTGAGGGAGGGAAAAAGGTAGTGGAAACAGGACCAAGTAGGAGGAATAATTCTCTAAATTGTATATAGTGTGTAAATTAGTATTAATATAAGTCTGCAGTCACTTTTCAGGTTACATACAGTACCTGTCTCCTGCTAGGAACTAATCCCAGCTTTGAGTTGTATTAAACTGTTAGAATTAGGTTGAATGCAGACTGTTAAAAGACTTCAAGGAACATCCTGCTCATGAGAAGCTTCTGTAATGGGAGATTCAAGATTCATTTTGTAAAGGAAGGAGTGCTTTCATTTTAATATGCATTTGTTTGTAAGTAGTATCAGACTTTATCATTGTTAAACTATAACTGTGATTATGTGGGAAATCAAATAAATCACTTTGAACTCACTCAGTTTCTCATTCTTTGTAGAACAACGTATATTTTTCCATGCTAACTGAATAAAATTACTTATGACACTTTAATTCTTGGAAATTCATTTTGCGTTGTTTTAAGGAGAAGAATTACATTCAAAGTAGGGAAAGAAGGATTACTGCATTTATTCATTCATTTCAGATAATGGGATTCTGTAACCTACATAGCATTAGTTGCTATCATTATGTAGTGCTCACTATAGATCCTGTGCTTCACATCAGCTACTGTTCCCTTATAATCATAAAAATAAATAAATAAAGTGTTCTCTTTGATTTCTGGCCAGAGAATTGGCTATGTGACTGGAGTACAAACAGACCATTAGGGTTCCATATTTAAAGAAGCAGTAACATGGAATACAAGGAAAGCTCATTCTGTTCTCTCAAAAAAAAAACTTCCTCTAGATATATTAAATCTTAATATCTGTAAAGAAATAGTATATAGGTGAGAACATTCAGAACAAGTAACATATGCCCAGTTTGCTGAAGTGCTTCCAGATGGACAATTCTTCATGCCAATCAAAAAGCATCCTGTAGCTCTTCTATCCTTCTGTAACAGATATATTTGTGGTTAGGAAAAACTAGAAAAAGGAGCAGGTATTACAGGAAGGGTATAAATAGAAGACAATTGTAACGAACTGCTGGACTAAGGAGTGCCAGGAGGCGTTTCAAAGTTTAAAGCGTCTGTTTACGACTGTTTTACGGCTGTTTTTTTTTTTTTTTTAAACTAGCCATATAATAATCTATTATAAAATCTTGCGAGGATTCTGACAACAATACTATCTCATCTTCCATATAATTATGTAAGTAGAGCAAGGTGATTGCACTACAAAGATTAATCTGGAAATACCCTTCTCCTTTTTCTATGCACAGAGTAGGAAGATAGAAATCCAGCAGAATTGGGGATTCATTGATAAGCATGAACATGTTTCTCCAGTCATTTTAATCTTGAGGGTTTTTTTGTAATCTAAGGTCCAAAAATGGTCTTCAAGGAAACATACATTTCAAGGGAAACTCAAATATGGAGGCTGATTTTTGGAGATGCTAATCAATTATCCCAGATATCTTTTGTTGTTGTTGTGCCTTTGAGTCAGTGTTGACTCCTGGTGACTACCTGGACAAATCCTTGCAGTTTTCTTGACAAGGTTTTTCAGAAGTGGTTTGCCCTTGCCTCCTTCCTAGGGCTGAGAGAGAGTGACTGGCCCAAAGACCCTCAGCTGGCTTTGTGCCCAACGTGGGACTAGAACTCACAGTCTTCTGGTTTCTAGTCTGATGCCTTAACCACCAGACCAAACTGGCTCTATCCCAGATATCAGGTAAGCAAAAATACAATTTTTGCATTACAATTCAGAAATATCCTTGTAAAAAACCCCCAGTTAATGTAGTTTTGCTCTATAGGCTGTATAAGATTATGCTTATAAGAGTAGAACATTTAGCACATTCCAAAGGCTGCTATAAAAACAGTAATTTGTAGTCTTAAGTTTTTAAAAATTGTTTATAATTTCTGCATATTCATAGGATAAATAGTTCAAGGGTAAGACTATCTGCCCCTTTTATCTACACTTTCAAATAATTTCCCACTCCTCCCTGTGCACAAAAATAATACCAAGAATTGTGTTATTCTTCATTATTTTCCAAAGCTATTAAAAAGCATATATCACACTGGAGGTCAGATAGTCATTTGCCAAGCAATACAGTTTCCTAAAGAGTGGGGATTAAAATTGCTGTACCAGACAATCATTGACTTAAAAGTATTGAGCTTTGTTTAAAAAATCACAGAAAATCAATCAAGATGCAGGTTTTGCTTGGCAGTGGAGAAATATACACTCTTAATTTGTATCAGTTACATATATAACCTCCCAGAGTTGCTGGGAGTTGGGTGGCATATACATTTAATACATTATTATTTATTATAACTGTCAGTACAGTATTACTTAATCTAGTAACTAAGTAACTACAGAAAACATTGTACATCTTGTCAACTCCGTAAAAAAATAGTGTTGCATTCATGTTAGAGGTTTTTCACAGAAAATGTGAACTTCAGTTTCTAGTCACTATTGCATAGATTGGCCAATGAATTGGTGCTCTATTGCACCTGCACTGGAGAGAAGCAGGAAGCAAAAAACTAAGTTAGAAAATTGTCTCTAGAAAAGGCATAATAAGTTCTGAAAGAGTGAACAGTCTATGAACCAGAATTATATTTGTCTCCCTCAGCTTGTGTTCTGCTTCCATTCTGCAAGGCGCTTCTAAACAATTGTGGATTTTAGTGTCAAAAGGGGTTTATTGCTATAGCAGTTATTTATTAACTGCTAAAAATGAATATTCCAGTCTTACAGAGGCTGGGTTAGGTCTAGCATGGCATAACAAGATAATAGAACACTACAACACTTTCAGAATTATATTCAGCAAAGTAATAACCCCTTACTGACTTTCTAAAAAGCTCTTTGTTTTCTACATTTTCCAATGTGCTGTTTAAATTGAAGAAAAAAGGTCATAATCACATTCTGTGAAACAAGGGAGACTCATCAAATCAGAGATCAGTTTATTAATAATTACATCAATATATACAAAAACTGTAGTGAAATTTATTTTTCCTATGAATATAAATGTATTTTTCCATTTATATAATGTACACCATAGACAATTTTCCTAACATTCCTGCCCACCCTACTTTTTAATTATGCATTTCTGCAAATATTTTGTTTCCTTTTTCTTATTCTTAGCCAATCTGAAGGTATTCAGATTTTTAGAGGGTGCTAATACTATCACATCCTGAGTCCCAATTTTCCAGGTAAAATTATAAATAAATAAATAAAATTGAGTGTGTGAGTGTATGCACTCTGGCTCTCTCTCCAAAAATTGAAAATCTCATCTTTGAATGTTATTAAATCATTCAAAGATGAGATCTTTTTATGGGAAAAAAAATCACACATGTTAATTGAATGGCTTGAAGAGATAACAATTACACAAAACAACTCAGTAATTTGAAAGATAGTTTTTTAGTCATTTAGTCATAACTTTAGTTCACCATGTTCTTCTGGATGGTAAACAGAGAATCTCTTAATGAATGTTATTGAAATAGCTTAAATGTTATTTATTTTATAAGCTTGAATCACCAAAGTAACTCTAGATGGTTAAAAAAATATAGCATTATATACCTCAAAACTGAATTCACATGTAGACAATAGGTATACTATTCACTATTTTCTTTCACCAACATATAAAACTAAAATATCTGCATTAAGAGACATATTTAGTGAGCAAGAGTACAGTAGTGAAAGGTCATGAACTCTGAATGAACTGTAATTGTGGTACAATTGGATTTGAGCTCCATTTAAATCCTCTTAATAGATAAGAGAGATTTTGGTGAAACCACACACAAAACAGTATCATAACTGAACATACCAAGCCAACATTCACTATGTCAGTTGACTGCTAGCATCCCCTTTAGCAGCAGTGACTTCAACCAAGTGTTTCTTGTTATCTGTTGATCAATCCTATACACCAGCTTGGAGGTATTTTGGCCCATTCCTCCATACAGAACTGCTGCAACTCACTGATACTTTTGCATGAGCTGCTCACAGTCATGCCACAATATCTTAACTAGGTTAAGGTCAGTGCTTTGACTTAGCCATTTTAAAATGTCTTATGCTTCAACCATTCTCTTGTAGATTTCCTTCAGTGTTCAAAATTGATGTCATGCTGCATGACCCAGATTTAAGCTTCAGCTCAGTTGGATACCCTGACATTCTCCTGTAAAATTTGCTGGTACAATCCATTGTCCTCTCAATGATTGCAAGCCATCCAAATTCTGAGATTGTAAAGCAGATCCAAATCATGATACTTTCACTGCCCTGATTTCATGGCTGGCTTAAGTTCTTTTGTTGGCATTGATGTTTCATTTTCTCCAAACATCTCATAATGCCAAAAAGTTTCACTTTCATCCTGTACATACAATATTATTCCAATAGCCAGTTGGATTATCCAGGTAAACTCTGGCAAACGTGAGACAGGGAGAAGTGTTCTGTGACCATTTCTCCTTGGTACCCTCCAACATACACTTGTCTAATGTACATTGTTATTCAACAATGCAAGAGGAGCCTACAGATCTTTTCTGTTACTCTGAGGTTCTTCGCAACCTCCCTGAATATTGTACACTTTGTTCATGGAAATTTTGTTGGACAACCACTCCTGGGAGAAGTAACAATGGTGTTGGATTTTCTCCATTTGTGTGCTGTTTGCCTGGCCACTGATTGATGGTAGCAGTGTTTGGCAATGTTTTTGTTGTGAATAGCAGACACTGATGGTTGCAAAAATGTGTGTGTGTGTCTGTATATATAAATTTATAGGAGAGGGCCCCACAAATTTATGCTTGTCATCTCATTGATAGGAACATATGACTCACCTATTTAAAATACCTTATATTTGGGCTTCATATACTTTTTTCCAACCAAGATAGTGAACACATTGGCTCATGTATTTAATAAACCCTGTTCGGTATGTGTTGTTTAACCAGAATCACTTTATCTAAACACAACTTGATGACATTCAGATCACTGTTCATCAAAGTACTGCAGGATTAAACCTCAGGAGTTCACAAACCTCCTCTCACCATACAAATATAGCTTCTGTGCATAGCTTCTTTTATTTATTTTTAACTGGTTTGTTAAACTCTCTTCATCCAAAACACTTTAAACTCAACAAGGGATTATTTAGTGTGGTATTTCTCATTCTATGTTTGCAATAGAATAAATTCCTCAGTTCTAATTAGGTAATTTAATCTAGGTGATCTAATTTAGGTGTATTAGGTAAAATAATAGAATTTTATAAATCATTTTAAAAAGAACAATCTGAATATATGTATCTGAAAAATATTTAAGAGTTCAAAAAACAAAACTAATGATAGTAAAATGGACAAATGTTCTGAAATGCCAGGTGTGCAGTCCATCTTGCAACACTGAGTTCTGGTTTGCCTTATATAAATTAGTAAGAGAAGGTATGCATAACCTAATTATCTGCATCGGACCCATCATACAAGGAATGGTAATTAAAACTTGATACTGTGTCCTGTCGAAAATGCAAAAACTATCTTAAATCCAAGATGCAGTCTTAGGCAAGAACAGTGCAAGTATTTGAATTCTCTAGAATTCTTTATCTAATTCAGTTGTATCAAACGGATGGAGGAGGAAGCAGAAATATTCAAAAATCAGACGCAGTCCTGTCAATCTGCTTTCCAATCTGCCCTCATGCTGTTCAAATCAACAAAATTTACTCACAAATAAGCAAACAACAACAAAACTTGTTAACTGGAAACTGTAGTAGAAGATAACTCCCCCCTTCTGCACTTTTTCTGCTAAAAGTCACTCCCCCTAATTCTTCCTATGAGAAGAATGTTGAGCATTCACCTCCGCGAGCTGCATTGGTACCGGTTTGCTTCCGGGTCCAATTCAAGGTGTTGGTTATCACCTTTAAAGCCCTACATGGCATGGGGCCAGGTTACCTGAAGGACCGCCTCGCCCCCACGATTTCAACCCGTCCCACCCGATCTCATAGAGAGGGCATGCTCCGGATCCCCGTGGTAAAAGAACTCCGACTAGCGGGGTCCAAAGGCGGGCCTTCTTTGCTGTAGCCCTGCCCTTTGGAACATCTTGCCCCCGGGGGTGAGACAGGCCCCCTCACTCCAGGCCTTTCGGAGGGATTTGAAGACCTGGCTCTGCCATCTGGCCTGGGGCAGGGAGGGAGGATACCAGAAATGGGGTTGGCTGGCCCCTTAGCGGCCTGGTGGGGCCCTGTTGGCCTCTTGGGAGTTTTTACCTTTTTATTTCTATTCTATTCTTGTAAATTTCTAGTTTTTATAACTTTTATAATTTTTAAACTTTTTATGATTTAATTATGTATTGTGATTTTAGTGACTGTAAGCCGCCCAGAGTCCCCCATTGTAGGGGAGATGGGCGGGGACAAATCAAATAAATAAATAAATAAAAATTCAGTACTGTCATGTCATGTCATGTCAAAGACAATTGTCAAAGACCTGGTGGTTCTCTCAGAACTTGGTCGAACCTTCTGGTTTTTGATTCTGTCTTCTGGTCAGCTATACTATTTTTTCTTTCATATATGTTGTTTTCTTCTTAATTTTTTAACTGTAAGCTCCCCAGAGTTGTAGTGGAGTCAGGCAGCCCAGACGGAAGGTCATCTTGCATTCTTAACAAACCCACACTTAGGTTCAACAAACGATCAAGTCCTCAGCCCAAAGCAGACCTATTTTACCGTAAGCCTTATTTGCTTTTGAGAAAAAAAGATCACTCAGGCTGCTCCTTTCTTTTTTAAATCTACTATTAGGGAATACAGTACATAAATCAAAATGGAAAAAGCACAAAACGAACCACTAAAAGCATAACCAAATAGCGCAAGGAAGAGAGCGCACGTGTGAGTGCCAATAGAGAGTAAATACTGAGCATCACAATTCGCAGTTGCCTTGGAGGGTTTGGAAAATGTGATTAAAAAACAAAACAAAAAACTCTTCAAGATCGCCCAAACGTTCAGAATGCCTCAAGGCAGGCTGAACGGACGATTGCGCCCCAGAGAGTGCGACTCTTACAGCTAAAAAGAGATGGGGCTGAGAACCCTCCAAAATGTTTGGCAACGAAAGTCCAAATCATCCGCTGCAAGGTCCAAACCCAGGTTTTATTTCCACGCAAGCCTGAATCTGCCTCGGCTCGCCTTCCAATCCGAGCAGTTTCCGTGCTTAACTGCTTTGCACGCAGGTGCCAAACGCCAGGCTTCCTCGCGCCTCCACCCCAACCTCTAACTCGAGGCTGCGGAGGCGGGGGCGTCGCCGGACTTTGAGCAGGCGATTCGGCATTGCGTCACTAGCGCGCGCCGCCCATTCCGTCGCCGGGAGAGCAGCGCTCGGAGACATGAGTGGGCTCGGTCTGCTTCTGCGAGTGGCGCGGACTGCGCTCCCGCCCGGGGCCAGGCTGTTTCGCACCGGCTGCCCTCGGCCCACGTTTGTTAAGGAGCTTTTCTTGGGGAGCTTCCAAACGGTGAGGCTGCCGGGAGCTTCGTGCTTTCCCTGGGCCTGCGACGTTGGGTCTTAAGGGATGGAGAGGAAGACCCCAGTTTTCCAGCATCTCAGGAGCCCCTGGCGACGCCCCTTATGATCTAGGTTTGCTTTATAACTGCAGGTGGTGTTTGCCTCGTTTCTCCCTGTTGCCCTTTCCAGAGAAACCTTTACTCCTTTCTTGTGTTTCAGCGCGAGTTCACTTCAGACTAATTTTGTCTGCGTTTTTAGGCTGTAGATCTATAGTTGAGGGAGGTGTTAGAAGCATGAAATGAATAAGCTGAAGCTAAGTGTCCGTATGGGAAGGGAGGGATCCAACCTTATAACTTAGTGATGGTTTTTATTAGAATCCACTCAGACGGCAGATCAGAGCATGGTAATGTTCAGCTTTTCCAGGGCAATTTATTAGCCAATATGGTTCAAACAACAAGGGAAGAACAGGAGTTGGTTAGATTTTAAAAGACTAGATGTTGTAGCTTCTTAAATGCAAACTTACCATTGAACTGAAAATCTTAGCTTTTAACGAACTTTTTTTCCTGAGGAAATCTGCATCAAGCTTATTTAGTTCTTTTAATTTCAGAAACAGCAAGCACTCACTTTGATTCTTTTTTCCTGGCAGGGCTATTAAGTGGGCCCTAATGATGATTGTGTGTTTGAAACAGAACTTTGCTATTGCAAGATGATGGAAAGATCTAAGTTGGCAGTATGACTCTCTGTTACATGTGCCTGTTATCTGAGGAAGTCATACTTAACATCCATTTTATGGAGTTTATGGAATCATTTTTTTTGTTGTTGTTGTTGCATCGCAGTATCCTATTGAAAATGTTACCTTTTTTGGAGAAAAAATTATGCTTTGGTGTATCCATCCTGGCCCTCCTTGATTTTTCAGTGAACTTCCATACCTTTCATCATGGTATCCTTCTGGACTAGCTCAGGGGTTGGGAGTGAGAGGCACAGTGTTATGGTAGTTCTCCTTCTCCCAGGGCTGGTACCAGTCAATGTTTGTAAGGGAAGAGAGGCCTTTTCTTTGTAGGGTGCCTAAAGACTTAATTCTCTCCTTACTCCTACATGTTTACATGAGATCACTGAGTGAAGTCACCTGTCAGCATGGGGTTAGTTATCATCAGTATGCTGATGATACTCTGTGGTACATCTCAACCCTGGGCTCCAACTGATGCTGTTGAGGTTCTTTCAGACTCAACCCTTTTAAAAACAAATGGTTGTGGATTTTGGATTGAGAGACTTTCCATCTTTGTTTCTCAGTGAGGTCACAGTGCCCCAAAGAGATCTGGTATGCCATTTGGGGGTCCTCCTAGACTCATGGCTCAAAGGGTCTGCACAGCTCCACCTTGTGCACCCAGTTCTGGATTGGGAGGCCCTGCTCATGGTCACTCATGCCTTGGTCATTTTGCAATTGGATGACTGCAGGGCACCCTATAAAGGGTTGCCTTTGATGACCACTTGAGTTATGGGCAAACCTCAGTATGGCCATGTAGTAGCTCTATTTTGTGAACTGTAGTGTTACCAGTTAGCTTCCAGCTGCAATTCAAGATGCTAGTTGTTACCTCTAAACGTCCTCTATGGCACAGGGCTGGGCTACTTGCTGGACTACATATCTCCAATTATTTCTTCCAAGATCTGACAGAGCCAAGATACTCCAGGTCCTATCACTTGGACAATACCAATTGGCAGGACCCAGGAGAGGTGCCTTCTTTATTGCTGACCCCACCCTTTGGAACAGTGTTTTCCCTGAGATTTAGTTGGCCCCAACCCTGCCTGCCCTTTTGAAAAGCATTAAAGACCTGGCTCTTTCCCCAGGCACTGGGTCAGGGAGTAGTATGATCTTGTTGGATGAATCTTTCGTGGCAATTTATGTCCTTAAATTTTTGTTATTTGTTTACTGTATTGTTTTTATATTAATTTAATTGTTGTTTACTGATGATATACACTGCCCTGAGATGTGTACCAAGCTAACAGCCATATAAATTGAAGAAATACAGGTAGTCTTTGCTTAACAACAGTAACTGGGACCAGAATTTCCATCATTAAGCAATACAGTCGTAAAGCGCGACATCATGTGATTGCATCGCTTAGCAATAGCAATCCTGGCAATGCCCATTTTATTGTGGGTTGTTAAGTGAGGACCTCGCGATTTCCTGCTGGCTTCCCACAAGCAAGGTCAATGTGGAAGCTGACAGAAAGTCACAAGTCCCAGGCAGCTCACAAGCAGGCCCGCGGGCAAGTAAGTGGCTACTGCGGTGCCATGTGAGTGTGGGTGGGCTGGGGGTAGCTGCTGCTGGATGGGAAAAGGTGTGCTGGGGCCAGGGCAGGGGTGGCTACTGCAGAGTGTGGAAGGGCATGCTGTGGCACTCTGTAAACGCAGCCAGGCTGGGGATGGCTCCTGCAGGATGACAGAGGTTGCATAGGTGGCTGCCATGGCACCGCACAAATGGGCATGTGCTACGGAGTGCAGGAAGGGGGGTGCTGCAGGTGTGTGCATGCTACAGAGTACGAGATCCCTGGGATCTCGTACTCTGTATCCAGTCTCCTCGGAAGAAAAAGCAGTGGGAGCAGGAGTGACTTACCAGAGCAACTTGTGACCTTCCCTGCTGATTTTTCCATTCACTTTACTTGTGGGAAGCCAGCAGGGAAGGTTGCAAGTGGCGATTATGTGACTGTGGGATGCTGTAACCATCGTAAGTATGAGCTGGTTGCCAAGCACCTAGATCATAATCACATGACTGCGGGGGTGCTGGGTTGGCCAGAAGTTTGAGGACCAGTCATAACTGCCTCGTTCAGCACCATCACAACTTCGAACAGTTGTTGACCAAGTGGTTGTTAACTGAGGACTACCTGTAAATATATTTAAATGAATGAGTAAATAAATTTTATGCAGAGATTCAGGGCAACTTTATGCAAAAAAATATGCATCCTGATGATATAAAGTTTAATACTAGTCATTTCTGCAGAAATTTATAAACCTCAATGTAATTTTTAATCTTTAAACACTTATATGAGGAGGCAGTGGCCAGTCTGGGGTTCCTGTTATGAACCTGAACTCGTATCATTCATGGTTTGTATATTTATTGCTGAAAGCATCAGTGCAGGTTTGCCATTCATTTGCTACAAAAAGTATGAAGTTATCCACATCAACCAAGTTTTGAAGATGGAAGAGAACTGGGGAAAACCATTGGCTATAGATTATAGGGCAAGTGTAATTATTGTCACAGAGCAGTAGCATTTATTGTGAAACTTGGACTACCAGTCTTTAGACAACATTCCCAGCAATGGTATGCATGAACTGAGCCAGGAGAGAGTTGAAAAACCTGCTGCTCCAAGTTCCTTTAACATTCAGCAGCCTATCCCTAGGGATATATTCTATCTAATGGATAAGAACATTTCAATTTGTATTACCCAGATAAAAGGAAATTAAGAAGTAGATGAAACTATGCCTATGTTTGTGGGGAAAAATCAGTAGGATGA
Source organism: Liasis olivaceus (assembly GCA_030867105.1). Taxonomy (NCBI): domain Eukaryota; kingdom Metazoa; phylum Chordata; class Lepidosauria; order Squamata; family Pythonidae; genus Liasis; species Liasis olivaceus. The sequence continues at coordinate 51,438,956 of CM061348.1, forward strand.
AAATTAATATTGTGTTAGGAAAGATATACATTTTGAAAACAATACCTGTGTTGGTTCCAGCCAAAGATGTGATGCATTTGTAAAAATGAATCATGCCATCACAGTATGAACTCTGCCTCTTTTGCATATACATGCAACATCATGTCACATGTACAAAAGGGGTGGTGTTACAGTGTGGCACTGTTTTTGACATTTAACCTATCCTGTGGATACTTCTGGTTCTGCCTAAATATTTAAATGGATTAGTAAATTAATAGTGGGTTCCTCTTCCCTGGAAGGAACAAATACCCAGAGTTTTATTGTTGTTGTTGTTGTTGTTGAAGTTATGGCTCTCTAATGGTGGTTTTAATTTTCCAAATTTTAAAAAGTATCACTGAGTATACTTTTTAACTGTGCTGATTATTCACCCTTGTGGGCTCAACTTGAGAGTTATTAGCACCTGTGAACTGCCAAATCCTTGATTCTCATACAATAGGAATTTGGTTAATTTTCAAGTGTTGAAGGCATGGTTGGACTTTACTGGGCAGAAAATTAAAAATTTATTTCAGTTCTCATAAGAAATTAATACTTTGTAATTCCTATTTTAATTTTTTTTAAAAATGGATTGAAAATAAAATTATTACTGTTAAGGAGCTAATAAGTAACAATGCTGTCAAAACTTTCAAGTGCTTTCAATGCGTTCAAAACTAACAAATGCTTTCAAAGCACTGAAACAACTGAATGGGAATAGAAAACATTTGCCATGTTCACTTTTTGGCCCAATGCCCTTGCAGCATCTAAAACCTGGAGGCATTGGGTATATTGGAGAAAGTTTTCATTGAATCTAAACTGACAATTTATTATTATGTATATACTCATGGATAAACTGAGAATTTTAGGTCCCGAAATACATTCCAAAAAATAGGTTCAGCATATCCACAGTTAGGCTTATCTGCGAGTATATAGGGTAATCGTTTTTTACAGTACCTACATATAGTTGGGGATAAGCCCATCTGTGGATAACCTGACCCTTGAATTTTTAACCAAAATATTATGAAAAATGCACTACCTGCAGATAAGCCATTTGTGAAAATAAAAACTTTGAGGGTCGGCTTATCCATGGGTGGCCCATTTTTCATGGGATTTTGGTTAAAAATTTGAGGGTCATCTTATCCGTGGATGGGCTTATCTGTGAATATATACAGTATCACAGTTTAAAAAAAAATTCAAAGATAAGAACTTTGGAATAGAGAAATGGAGTATCCCATATTGCCCAATCGGTGGCTTCATGTTTTAAGGAATGTTAGTTTCATACTGTTTAAAAACTTGGGTTAGTCCACCAAAAGGAAACAAAAATGGGGGGTGGGGTTATTGGATCCCCTCAAAGAATGTTTAAGAAATTTGGTTGTCCTCCTTGCTATGCATGAGATGAATAAATTTGAAGGAATTTTAGTGCACAGGTTTACTTTCTTATGGGCTAGATATTATTACTATAGTGAACTGGGTTCCTGGAAGGAAATTAAAAGTCAAATATGTTAATGTGTTATCAAACTATTTTCCAAAAATCTGGACTCTCAATTTTTGAAAAACGTTTGATATATGGTGTTTGGATTGTTATGAAAAAGGCAATGATATATTCCTGGAAGGGTATTTCTGTGCCAAAATCTAAACATTGGCTTAGTGAAATCTGTAAACTCTAAGAAAATTTTCTTGTAACAATACAAAATGTTTGCCATTGTTTTCTTCACCAAGTTTTTTGCCTTCCCAATCTAGTATACAATCCTGGTATTCCCCAGTAGTCTCCTATTCAGATACTAACCAAGGCTGACTTTGCTTAATTTCTGGGCACAGACAAGGTCACCTTTTGAGGCAAGGGTCTACAAAGAGATTGCTTGGTCCTTCTCTGAAATAGCTTATCACATATAGTAGGGAAGGGGTGGCCAGCTTGGTCTAGGCCAGTGTTTCTCAAGCTTGGCAGCTTTGGAATTCTGGGAGTTGATGTATATACATCTTAGAGTTGCCAAAGTTGAGAAACACTGGTCTAGGCAATTATACATTCTTTCAAAGAGACTGTAGAGAAACCAGTCCTGAAAAAGAATCATCACTATATCAGGTCTCAGTAGTTATAGGCTAGTGGTTAATATACCTTCTGAAGGAAGGAACAGATCAAGCCTGCTCATTCTTGCTTTAATTGACTCTCAAGATCCGCTTCAGTAAGGGTTTTGGCCTAGATCTGGCACTGAAATAATCTTGGTCACTCTGTTGGATGACCTTCATTGGGAAGAGAACACTGAATGTATATATCTGTTGATTCTTTTGAAACATCCAGCAGATTTTGGTACTAACAGTAGTACCATTGTGCAGAGGATTGAATTCTGTGTGGGTGCTACCAATTTGCAGTAATTTTACCCCTCCTTGTGTGAACATCACCAGGAATTAGTGCTGGTTGGTGGGGGGGAGGCATTTAAACCCCATAGCACTTATATTATAGAATTCTGCTTATTCCCCTCCTAGCCCAAGCAACAGGAAGAATAGTAAAACTATGTACCAGTCTTTTTTAATATTGGTATACCTCTGTCCAAAGAAAACCCAGCTTGTAGGTTGGTTGGCTGCAGCACTACTAGGAACTTCACTCGACATCTTTCCTCGGTCCCACCAAACTGTCAACTGGGCTATTTGGGGACAGAGGTTTATCAGTCTTACAGAAGGCTGGTGGATTGGCAGACAGGTCTTCTCTTGTTCCTGTCAGTTACACTTTCAGGAGACTAAGAGAGCTGTGTTCAGAAATGGACCATGTGAGGGGTTACCAGTGTGGAGCATCTCTGAACCCACAACTTGTCACTTGACCAGTTCGAAAGCAGGCTGAAGCCTCCATCCCACTCACACACACCCTCACACAAGTCCGGCCATTCACATTTGCCCAAGCCTACCCCAACAAATTCTGCAAGCTGGCACCAAAGTAGGCATTCCACACCCAACCACCATCTCTTTGTAGGCAGACCTCTGCTTCATTGCCATGCCAGAATAGTACATAGTACATAGTTCATAGTACAGTCGACATTCATTTAAGCTGCCATACTTTAAATCAGTTCCCACACTGGATAAAAGAAGTTTAGGGCTGCCATGTGGAAGATCCCATAGAGTGCTGTGCCATCAATATGTTGATTACACAAAGTGCTATCTCTGTTTTTCACCACACGAAACTGAAACTATTGAAAGTGCTTCATCAATTCCTGACTGGAATAATGAATTAGGGAAGCCCAGTAAACTAAAGCTCTGTGACTTTCTCTGTTGTGGCGCCTGCATTTGGAACAGCCTTCTCCCCAAGATTGGATGGCCCCAACCCTGTTGGCCTTCCTTAAGACCCTGAAAACCTGCTTTTTCCCCTGGTATTGATTGGGCCAGAGCATTGGATAAACATGTCCTGAAATGACTTTGAATTGGAATATGCTGCGGTTTGGCCTTTATCTTATCTTGAGTTGTTCTGTGTGCTTTGTTATTGGTTTTTCTGTTTTTAATCATATATAAGCCACCCAAAGTCACTATATGGGGAAGCAGGATTTTGAGACTGTTTTAAGTATCCCACATCTGAAAGAGACAAAAAACATTTTAAAGGGAGACTTATGTGGGAAGGATCACCACAACTTGAGTTAAAGGAACTTCTGTCAGTTCAGCTTCAAATTACACGAAGCTGTAGAAAATGCAAATGAGCCTCTGAAGTGTTGAAAGAGAGAGAGTTCATTAGAAGTTATCATTTTCCTTTTCCTTAAATAGTGTGGCCCATGCCTCGGTAAAGAATATCTGCCAAGTTATGAAATAGTGATAAAACATTAAGAATAGTTTAATAGTAAGGCCAAATACCTAAGGCAAAAGTGGGCTTCCCAGCACGGGAGTGCGTTCAAGCAGAGGTTAGATAGCTGACTTGCAGGAATCAGCTAAGTGGCCCTGGCCATTTCTTTGAACACAATGAACAATCTTTTTATTTATTTGTTTTTACAAAAATCGTTAAAATCTGTCATTTCAGAAGGAAGTTTTGCCTTATCCTGAAATTAGCAATGAAGAATTGGAAGAAATCAATCACTTTATAGCACCAGTGGAAAAATTCTTCCTTGAAGAAGGTACACTTTTGCCCTCTTCAAAACTTTTTTTTTAATGAAAAGCTTTTTATCATGCCAAGTATAAAACTAAAATATAATACTAACAGTAAAATGACCAAGTATAGCTTGTTGCTTATCTGCATTTTTTTCATGTGTATTTTAGCAAAAAGTAAAAAATAGCATGTATCATACTAAGGAGTTTTACTAATGCTGTGCTGAAACTTGTGTTGCAGTTTTTCAAAAGGTTACCTTTTTTTCTCCTTTATTCTCTGAGTGTTTGAGAATTTATTTCAAATGTTTCCTGGTGGCATTTTGGGTCATTTTTTAAAATATTTGACGTATGTTTCTCCCAAAGGGAAAATTTCCTTCATGATCTCCTAAATTTAACTGAACTATGGAAGCCAGGATAGCTGTAAACAGCTGGAGAGATAACTATAAAGCAAAAGAAATGATATTCACACAAATCTTTTGCTTATTTCATAACTAAATAAATATAAAAACATGAGATAAGTCACTAAAATAAACTGAACAAGCTTGGTTCTGTTGTGTTAGTTTGCTAAAGTAATGTCTGAATCTTACTGTTAAGACATGTAATTATTGATCAGTTATAATATATGGTTTTCTACATGTTTGTTAGTGGATTCTAAGAAAATTGATCAAGATGCTAAAATTCCACAAGAAACTCTTAATGGGCTAAAGAATCTGGGGCTCTTTGGCATGCAAGTACCAGAGGAATATGGTGAGTGAAAGTATGTAGAAAATTGGATGTTACTTTTTGTTCTTTTGGAGCAAGAGATGCTTTGACCATTTACACATTTATTTACACATTATTTACACATTATTTTATTTTAATTATTTTTATTTTTATTTTTTAATTTTAGTTTCCTCCTATACAGATTTTTAATCATTTATTTCATAGACACATTTTTATTGGGAATTGAAAATCCTTTGTTTCCTTATAGATTTAAAATTTCTATCTGTGTCTGAACGTTGAGTTGATGTGGTAATGCTGTTTCTCTGTAGTATTTTGGGGCTGGGAAAAATTGAAATTTTCAGTTTTCACTTACAATTATTAATATTGCCTCAAAACATCATCATCATCATCATCATCACTACTACTACTACTACTACTACTGGCATTGCTTAAAATTGCAGGATTCTTTGAGCAAGCCACTTAATACACTTTTACATAAATTAGCATATACAGTCATAAGATGTTCCACATTCTTCCATCTCTGGCCTGGTCACCTAGAGTTAAAAGGCATTGATGAATACAGTAGTCCTACCCTGTAGCTGGTAATGAAAGCAAGATTATAGAATACAGCACTGGAGTCTTCATGACAGATATGTGAAAAATGAAACCCTATGTACAGTTGTTCTACATTGGTGAGACAAAATTAGAATAGGTTTTAAAAAATATTTTATGGAAAACAAGTCTTAACAGAAAGTTGACTATATTTCTGTTTAGGTTAAAGCAGGATCAATGCTTTAATTTTTTTCTCTGTTTTTATAAACATAGTGTTTTCTTTAAAAAAGCCTCAATTGATTCTGAAGATTAAAAAAAAATCACAAAGCAGTTTTGTTTAATTTTTGTGTTGTAGACAATTTGTTTTGTTAGACTACATCTTTTTCAGGTGGCCTTGGTCTTTCAAATACAATGTATGCACGTTTAGGAGAAATAACTTCTCAAGACGGAGCTATTGCAGTAACTTTGGCAGCTCATCAGGCTATAGGGCTAAAGGTAATTTTTCCTTTATTAATGTATTAATTTGTGTTTATGTAAGGCCATAAGAATCAACATTTCAAAGCTGGTTATACATTTCAGAGAAGATCATAGGATATGCTGTATGTATAAAGTGATTAAATTGAAGGTTGGTAATACATTGAAATTTTAGATTTGAGCAATAAAGAGCAAGATCCTCAACTCCATTTTTAGAAATATTGGGAAGAATCTGTGCAAATAAATACTAGGCCAAAACAAAAGCAGCATGGACTTAATTCAGTTTAGATAAATACATTTAACTTCTGAGAAGTTTTAAAATTTAGTATGTACTAATTTTTATAGATTTTGGAAGAATTTATGTTAGCTCTTTGTGAGATTGCCTTCATTTACCTGACTGAATGGTCATCACGTCAATGGTCATCACGTCAATGCCCCTTTCATGTCACACTTTCTGGAAAGAGGTGCTGTGCTAGATTAGGAAGACTTGCAATGTACCAGTGAAACCATGGCACTCAGAACACCACTTCCTGGAATGACAGGGCCCTCGGGAGTAGTTAGTTTCTATGATCTTAGTACCTGTAATTCTAAAATGCTTCCCTGTATGACTGCGTATTAGTGAATGGTTGGTTTATTTGTTTGCTGTTGGCAGGGACTCCTGATTGCAGGCACTGAGGAACAGAAGAAAAAGTATCTACCTAAACTGGCTTCTGGGGAGCACATTGCAGCATTTTGTCTCACAGAACCAGGAAGGTAGCATTTTTGTAATGGATTCATTAAAATACTAAATTTATTTACACATCCCTGGTGAGAATAATCCCTGGTGAGAATGATTTCCTGTCAAGAACTGGCCCTGTGGCCTTAGCTAAGCCATTTCCTGCTTCCTGTTTGCACTTATCAGAATGATGCTCACATACATCTGGGATTTAACAAACCTGCTCACTGTGGTGAGTGGGACAAGCCTTGTGAGAATGGGAAAAGTCTGGTTCCTTGAAAAAAGTCATCCAAGAGTGCAGGCTTCCACTTTTCCCTCACTACAGACAGATATGTTTACGGACAAGGGGACTGACAAGCATATTGTTTCATTTGGCCAGGAGCTCAGAGTTGTAGATATTTGCCTATCTTACAAAACAAATGCAAAGAAATACCAAGAAATTCTTGCTAAACTCTGAATGATCTAAATCAGTACATACCACATACACACAATTAGTTATTAATTATAAATAACTTGATACATTGTATTTTTTCAATACAGTGATGTTTACATAATATGATTAAAATTATTATATTATTTAGATATCTTACAGTATTGAAAATAGAGGAAAAAAGTATTATATCAATATTAATTACAATTTAGGATGTCAGTATTACAAGCATAAAATTATTTGGCTTTTTCAACTGAAAAAGGAACTGATACAACTAACTTCAAAGTATTTGTTTATGATAAAGGTTTCTGTCTTAAGCTGATTAATATTAAAGTCTCCATTGTATTGTTACATAGTGTGTGTGTGTGTGTGTGTGTAACATATTAATGAAAGGAAAAAATAAAGGGAGTAAATTTAACAAGAATTAAAATACCAAAAAAGTAGAAAAAAAGAAAAAGGAAAATTTAACGTGGTTAAAATGTTCTTTCTGTTTCTTGACATTTCCGACATTTATTACTGTATGATTTGTCTATCTTAGATATTATTGATGAAGTTGTATACCATCTGTAAAACAGTTTGTATCAATTTTCCTTTAGGTTATAGCTTGATGTAAATGTTACAGTTTTAGTCCATAATTCTTCCTCATTGTTGTGTTGTGACTGTTGCTTTAAAGTTTTGATCCATTTTACCATACAGGGTTTTTTTTCTGTCTCTCTGTCATATCTAAGTAAAAGTTTATATATGTGCCCTAATAGGTGCTGTTGGTTTTGTATGAGTGTTTCAAATTCTGCCCCCCCCCCCCCCCCCCCAAAGTCACTCCTTCCTTCCTGAGATCTGATTTTATGCTACCGGCTATTTGTAAATACACCGACCATGGTATATCCCAGCCTTTACTAAGTAGTTCTTGCTTTGTTTTTAATCTGTTTATAGAATCTGAATGAACCATATCTGTATACGTAATTACATTTTTCTTGCTGTAATTGTCTCCAACATAAAAGCATTTGAGGGAGAAGCTGGAGGACGTGCACACAAATATTGTGCCTTTAAAATGAGAAGGTTGTCTTATATTCAGTTTGAATAAAGGAAAAGGACAGACAAGTAAGGAAAGGCAAGCTCTGCTGAAAGCAAGGAGATGGGGCAAAATGGAAACACTCCGTTGCTGAGTGATAAAAGCAAGAGGCTGAAAGGGAGACAGCAGAAATTATGCTGACCTGCTTCTGCTCTGCTGAAAGGGAGCTGGTGATCTCTTTCCTGGGTCACTTCCTCCATAACTAGCTGATAGATGATCCTGAGAGTTCGTAAGCTGCTTTTTTTCAGACGGCCAGCCCAGTCAGAGAGGCATATGGCAAGCCCAAAAGCTTCACTCGGAGCAAGGCATAATGAGGTGGCAGTGAACACAGGCCACCTCATCCACGCTGTCCCACTCTGAGAGACCCCCTCATGCGAGTCCTGAAGGCCTGGTACAAATTCCAGGGAGCAGTGCTGGCTGGTTTTCTTCAGTGGGTGGAAGCTTCAGAATGGTGGAAAGCAGGCAAGATGGGGGGGCCGCTGCCACTTATGCTGGGTTAGAGTATCTGACAGTTACCACCTTATTCTGTGCAAATTTTATCTGCCCGTCTTTAAGCACAGATTAGGTTTCCATTTGTTGTTACTCACAGAAGCAACTTAAGGAATTATTTTGAAATGTTTGGAATGATAATAATGCCTAGCTTTTTCAGATTTAGATTCCTCAGGGAGAAAGGATATTGCATTCACTGGCTCAATTCAGCTACCAAATCCCATTTTCCTGATTTACCTGTATTTCAGTGGAAGTGATGCTGCATCCATCCAGACCAGAGCCACCTTGAGTGAAGATGGAAAGCATTACATATTAAATGGTTCAAAGGTACGGGACAGGGTACTTTGTGTGTGTCAATTTAACCAATGCCATCTACATGTCTAAAGGGAAAGTTAGCTGGATAAGATCAGCCCAGTTATAAAAAGAGTGAATAGCACAAACACTAAAGTAACCTAATAAGAAAGCAGATGTATCTAAAGGTGCTTTTCTGTGTGTGAACTTTCTAACTCTTTAGTGTTTCCAAAGGATTCATTTCCCAGTATTGAATCTAGTTTGTCAAATCTGTGTTCACTCTTAGCTAATGATTTCTGAAGAGAACATACCAAAGATGCATACTAAAGAGACAACAAGCAAAGAAATCTGCCTATCAGTTCATATATATTTAGTGAAATAACTTTCATTTTTCTTCCAAGTAGAACATAAAATAATCCTTTTCTTTCAATTGCAGATATGGATTTCAAATGGTGCTATTGCAGATATCTTTACTGTATTTGCAAAAACTGAGATTGTTGATAAAGATGGTGCAGTAAAAGACAAAATTACTGCTTTCATTGTAGAAAGATCTTTTGGTGGAATCACTAATGGAAAACCAGAGGATAAACTGGGTATACGCGGATCTAATAGTAAGAATTATATTAACATTATTTTGGAAGATACAAGTGTGAATTGTTTACTGGACTGCAAAAGCAATTCCAGTGTTTTTGTCAACTACTTTTTCTAAAATGTCTGAGACAATTTTTTTTTAGTTGGGAAAAAAGTTATTAATATGCATATGTTTTCTGAATGTTTTTAGTTGCATGATCACACTCACCATCTTTACTTCATATCTGCATTTATTTATAACAACTTAAGATTTTCCAGGTAAAACCCCACTTCCATTATGCTCTTCTGTATGCTGTACCCTCCATTAATAGAAGTTAGTGGTTGATGGTGGGACTTCATATGCCATATTTATGTCCTTTTATAATCTTTGTCCTGCTGAAGGTAACATTGTACTAGAAATTCAGTGTAACTAAGATTTATGCAATTAAACTTACTGTTCAAAATAAGCAAGTATACAATGGGAAATGGGAATTTTCATAGCAACCGTGCCACACAAATAACATTTAGAACAACACATTTCACACCAGCTCTTAGTGCACTTTATATTAATATATTCTTGTATGGGAGTCTAAAGCAGGGATCTATTTTTTTATGGCATCCTATGTTAATTAATATTCTCCAAAATATTATATTCTAGTTCTCAAAATAACACATTTTGATAAATTAAATCAATTAGTACTAAACACAGGACACAGGGTCAGGAGTTATAGAATTGTACATACCTCTTCTCACCATCTCAGTCTTTCTATATCTGGTATTCACCTCATTGAGAACCTGCATCTAATTGGATTTTTCAAATATAACACACAGTCCTGTCAGCAACAGTCACAGGTTATGTGTAAATTGGGGAACAGGGAGAGTTGGAAATTAAAATGGTGGGCTCCATATTTAGTCTTGGGCCTCACTCCCAGCCTTGAAATCTTCAAGTCCCTTTACTTAATTTATGAGCGTTTATATTTCCAAGGATATTGCAAAATCAGTTGAATACTTTTTATCTTACAGCTTGTGAAGTTCACTTTGAAAATACAGCAGTTCCTATAGAGAATGTTATTGGAGAAGTTGGAGGAGGATTTAAGGTAAGATGTAGTGAGTAACTCCTTACACTTCACTGTGACATTTAGAGAATGAATTTCACAAGGGAAAGGAGAATTAATTTGGAAAGTGAAATGTTAATAGGTGGTCATAAAAGAGGAAACCGTTTGGATGGGAAGCTGAAAGTGGCATATTTGTGTGTTGTAAAGCTGTGTAGTTAAAGATGGTAAAGGACTGGATGAGGGCTGAAAAATCAAGGCCCAATCAAGAGACATGCCCAAAATTTAAATTATGGTGATTCCACAATAGGTCACTAGAAACGTTTTAGAGAAGTTAATGAAATTGCCCTTCATCGTAATATAGCATGATCAGTTGTGCAGAAGTCCAGCTAAATGAATAAAATTGGCACTTGGGTCTTGAATAAAAGGGAGCTGTGGGAGAAAAGCCATATAAATATACTTTCCTTGCTTATCTTTATTTCAGGTTGCTATGAATATTCTAAACAGTGGAAGATTTAGCATGGGCAGTGCTTCTGCTGGAATGATTAAGAAACTGATTGGTAAGGCTAAGCTTTCTGGGTTGCCAAGTTCAATTAAAGTTCCATATTGTTCTTGGTTGTGTTAAAGACCTTTTGTGCAAAGACTACTGCCATATCCTTATAAATATTAGTTTTAGTTATTGCATCTCCTTAGCGTAATATTTTCTTAGGAATTACGTGCTGATCTTCATTTTGATCTCAGCCTAGGTTTTTATTCATTAGTGCAGCAAGTTATAATGATGAGAAGGGTGTTGGCTGGTGGGCAAGTTTTTAATGCCTTTGTAGGTTCGGTGAGCCCCGGAGTGTTGGGGAGATGTTGTAAGGGGGTTGTGGTTTGGAGAGTGTTGTCTAAAGTTTCTGAGGATGTTCTGATACATGCTTTTGGTATGTATAATTTTTAATGAAAATCACAAGGTTTGGTGGAGGAAACAGGTTTGTGTAGTGCTATAGGGACTCATAAATGCCTAGCATTTGGGGACTGGCATCCATTGCCTGCTTTTACTGAATTGCCTGGAAATGATTTGCCTTTTGTGATTAGCCAGTTTTTTGTTTTTTTGTTTTTTTATGGAGCACACAACATATTTTTTTAAAAAAAACTTATGTGTGTCCTGGGCTTAAAAAGAGTGGTGTTCTTTGTTTAGCTACTTTATACAATAGCTTGGAAGAAAAACACATGCAAACCATGAAAAAATGTTTTGATTTTAACAGAGGTAAATATGAATGTTTAAAATGAGATTTTGCCTTAAATATCCTGAAGTTCACGCTGTTTTTTTGTATTTGAAATAAATGCTTTAGACATTAAGACAATATTTTGGAATATAATTGTCATATTTTGCATCAGTGAGCATAAAGCATGAACTCAATGTAAATGTGTAATATAAATACAGCTGATAATTGTGTTGATAGTGCCACAAATAGACACAAAAGTTTCATCTGGATTTCATGTGGTACGAATTGTCCATCTCACAGATGAGTCAGTTTAATTCATTGCATTAATTCTAAATTGCTTCTCATTTACAAATTTAAACAAGAAGTTGCTTTTCAGAGTCAATCCTAATACGTAGCCCTATTCAATTGCCTCCTTTTCTCACTTTTTAAAGAAATGACAGCAGAGTATGCTTGTACGAGAAAACAGTTCAATAAGAAGCTGTCTGAATTTGGATTAATTCAGGTAAACAAGACACTATGCAGTTTAATTTATTGTTCCAAGAAATGTTAAGGAATTTAGAATGCTTTCATAATATCAAATTATGTCTGTAGCAGTACTGATTTAAAATCATATAGCTTACATACTTGATGACAGTTATAAACAAAGTTAATTCCTGCAAGTTTAATAAGAGTAACAGATTCATGATTTCTTGCAATTGAGAATAAATTCTAATGTTATTTTTTAATTTATGCAGAATATTTAAATATGAATGGATTTTTTTAATCTTTCAGGAGAAGTTTGCCCTTATGGCTCAGAAAGCTTATGTAATGGAAAGCATGGCCTATCTCACTGCAGGCATGATGGACAGGCCAGGGATCACGGATTGCTCGGTTGAAGCTGCCATTGTTAAAGTAAGCTTCCCTGAGATGTTGTTGTAATGCTATGAGTATCTCTTCTAATGTTCAAATCAAAAAATCTGTAATATATTTTCCCCTTTCTTTGTTTTCAACTATTCCAGTTAAACACTGTAGCTTGTTTGTTTAAACGATAGCTCTTGTATCAATTCAGTCCTTTTCGGTGTGATGTGCCTGCTTATCTGTAAGACTCTGTAAATCTGACTGAAATGAAAACAATCGTTGAAATGTCAGTCACTAAGATTTGCCTACATCACAAGTTGAAGCAAATAAGGGAAGAGGACCTGGGGATGACCATAAACACCATCCTTAATACTCTTATGTAGTCATCTGTTTTAGAAGGGTTCCCAGTTGCAGGTAGGATTGTAGAAATTATAGATGAAAATGTATTTAGCAAACAAATCCAAATTTGTTCAAATTCAGCATGGGGGGGGGAACATAGAGTATGTTCATTCTGTGAGAACACTGACTGAACTTTGGTTGTCAGAGTGTTACTTTTCAATAGCACTAAAGATGGCTGTATCAGGTGTGGAGGCTCGTGGGGTTTCTAGAGGTATAAATATCTGAAAGGAGCAGAAAAAAGCAAAACAAAACAAAAAAAAACAGGAGAGCAGAATATATTCCATAGGCACATATAACTGGATGGTACATCCTGTTTGCTTAGGTCATGAGTCTAAAATGTGTGCATCATCATCATCATTATTCCAAAATTGTTCTTGTAAATTAATGGCTCATAATCTTCATATTCTGTAGAGTTTAGCAGTGGTTACTAATAAATCTGTGCCCACTTAAAAAGCCCATGCTGTTTTTCATAACTCCAAATATGGCTTGACATCTTCATCCTGATAGCATGACAAAATTTAATAGTAGCCAACACTAAGTGCTTCTTATATTGCTAAGTTTTAAAAAAGCTGGCTTATTTAAGAATAACAGGTGATGTTTCTATGATTATTTGCAGGTGTTCAGTTCTGAAGCTGCTTGGGTTTGCGTGAGTGAAGCATTGCAAATTCTTGGAGGCCTTGGCTACATAAAAGATTATCCATATGAGCGCTATCTCCGGGATTGTAGGATACTTATGATTTTTGAGGTAAATAAGAATGCTTGTCCTATAAATTGCATTCAGTCTCAAGAACGTTTGTATAAAACTGGGAGACAGATGCATGTCTTTTTAAGAACCATCGAAATAGCTCAGGAGCTGCCGAAATAGATGAAGCTCAGTGTATACGTTTTTTCAAGTTGAGTATCTTTAGACAAATGCAAGAGAATAATTTTTTTCCTTTCTGCATGATTTTCTATACCTTCTCTTCCCTCTTCCTAAAGTATTTGATTGTATTATTTGAATATATTAGGAATAATGGTTGTGGCTTTTCAGAGAAAATACATTGTAACAACTATTCTAGTAGTCTTGTAACAATTAGGCGCTTTTAATCCTTGAATATGATTTAAATGTATCTTTTCAAGTTGTTGACAGAAATAATACTTAATACAAGCCTGACTGTATGATAATCCAAATTTAAATTGCTCAAATATTTCTGTTTCAGGGAACAAATGAAGTTTTGAGGATGTATATTGCTTTGACAGGCATGCAGTATGCAGGCAAAATCTTAACTGAACAAATAAAGTATGTAATTTTTTGAAATAATATTCAATTAATAATTACTGAATACAGATTGAAAGTTGGTAGGTAGGAGCAGCACTGAAGGAAAAGATTGGTTCAAAATTATTTTTTCTTGCAGTATGCATTAGTAGACCATTTTAATAATGCTCTATTTGCATTGTTCTGGAGGGACAGTTTTAAAGTTAAACCCATTGTAACTTTATTAAAACTACAAAAAGTGCTTGTAATGTTGGTCAGTTAACTATTGATGCTGTGACTTGGCATCATTTCAGTAGAATGGGTATGTAATCAGGGGAAACTCAAGGTAGCTTATATGATAACAGTGATTCTGGATATAAGAACTCACATTCTTTAGTTCTGTTTCTGCTGATACCACAATAGCTATGATGTTTCAGAATTAATTTTATCCATATGATGCTCTGAATATATTGCAACGATTAAGAAATGAAGGCCATAATCTCTCTAATCCAGACCTGGATGTTAGATGAGTCCAACATAGCCGTGATTTGTGTTGTGAATTTGTTGTAGGGTGCCTCAGTTATTTTATTATTATTTTATTTCTGTTTCTTGTTTTGTCCATAAAGTTTTACTTATATTGTTTGCTTGTTGATTGTTGTAAGCCACCCAGAGTAATGTACTATATATAAGTTGCGCAGCCATATCAATTGTGTAGATAGATAGATGATTGACTGATATAAATAAATAAATCCAGGCATATCGAAAGCACAGCTTATAGACAACAGGTGGCCTAACAGTGGCCCCCAAAGCAGATGAGACAGTCCCTTTTAATTCTTTGCATCTGGGGTGCTTTAGTTTTGCAGAGGCTTAAGATACAGTTTCACTTCTTGCCATTGAACACTCCCAAAAGCAGGACTCCTGGTTCTGCCTTTTCAGAGCAGAGCCCTTGTCACATCATGCCAAGCCCAGGGCTGCACCTGAGCTGGCAAGGGTTACCCCATACCCATTTCCCCCAGTGAACTGAAGCTACAGCCAAATGAAGCATCACTTAGTTTGGAGGAATGAGAAGCAAGGGAATAAATGTTGAGTGAAAGTAGTGCCACTTTAGGTGAGGAAAAAACTCTCTTAAAGTTTAAGGACAATTATGTACAGCATTACACATGCGCACCATTTCAATTAATACTTAATTCTTCTTCTGCAGAGAACTCAAGAAAAAAAACGTAAAAGTGATGTGGAATATAGTTATGAGCAGGCTGTTTAGCAGCAGGGCTCCGAGCATAGGATTACTTGGAAAAGGAGGAGGAGTTCATCCCAGTCTCAAAGTAAGTGTTCCATGCAGAAAAATAATATACACAAAATCAAAGTTCTTCAGGCTTTGTAGTGCAATATCAAATTCTTCCATTCATATAGGAAACAAAGATGTTTGCTTTTATATACAGTACTGTGCAAAACGTTTAGGCAGGTGTGAAAAAATGCTGTAAAGTAAGAATGCTTTCAAAAATATATATTGTAATTGTTTATCAATTTACAAAATGCAAAGTGAGCGAACAGAAGAAAAACCCAAATCAAATCAATATTTGGTGTGACCACCCTTTGCCTTCAAAGCGGCATCAATTCTTCTAGGTACACCTGCACAGTTTTTGAAGGAACTCAGCAGGTGGGTTTTTCCAAACGTCTTGGAGAACTAACCACAGATCTCCTGTGGATGTAGGCTGCCTCAAATCCTTCTGTCTCTTCATGTAATCCCAGACAGACTCGATGTTGTTGAGATCAGGGCTCTGTGGGGGCCAAACCATCACTTCCAGGACTCCTTGTTCTTCTTTTTGTTGAAGATAGTTCTTAATGACTTTGGCTATATGTTTGCGGTCGTTGTCCTGCTGCAGAATAAATTTGGGGCCAATCACATACTTCCCTGATGGTATGGCATGATGGATAAGTATCTGCCTGTATTTCTCAGCATTGAGGACACCATTGATCCTGACCAAATCTCCAACTCCATTTGCAGAAATGCAGCCCCAAACGTGCAAGGAACCTCCACCATGCTTCACTGTTGCCTGCAGACACTCATTATTGTACCGCTCTCCAGCTCTTTGGCAAACAAACTGCCTTCTGCTACAGCCATATCTTTCAGATTTTGATTCATCAGTCCAGAGCACCTGCTGCCGTTTTTCTGCACCCCAGTTCCTATGTTTTCATGCATAGTTGAGTCACTTAGCCTTGTTTCCACGTCGGAGGTATGGCTTTTTGGCTGCAGTTTTTCCATGAAGACTACTTCTGGCCAGACTTCTCCGGACAGTAGATGGGTGTACCTGGGTCCCACTGGTTTCTGCCAGTTCTGTGCTGATGGCACTGCTGGACATCTTCCAGTGTCGAAGGGAAGTAAGCATGTTGTTGTCTTCCATCTGTTGCATTAAGTTTCCTTGGCCGTCCATTGCATCTACAGTCCTCATCGTTGCTCATTTCTTTGTGCTTCTGCAAAAGAGCTTGAACAGCACATCTTGAAACCCCAGTCTGCTTTGAAATTTCTGCCAGGGAGAGACCTTGCTGATGCAGTAGAACTACCTTGTGTCGTGTTGCTGTGCTCAGTCTTGCCATGGTGTATGACCTGTGACATGAAACTGTCTTCCACAACCTCACCTTACTGGCAGAGTTTGGCTGTTCCTCACCCAGTTTTCAGCCTCCTACACAGCTGTTTCTGTTTTGGTTAGTGACTGTGTTTCAACCTACATATGAAATTGATGATCATTAGCACCTGCTTGGTATAATTAGACTCTAATCCTACAAGATCCCTGACTTTGTGCAAGTGTACAAAGTGTGCAAGTGTAAGAATCGATGCTGGTCTGAAGCCAAAGGGTAGTCACACCAAATATTGATTTGAGATTTTTCTTCTGTTTGCTCACTTTGCATTTTGTACATTGATAAACATAAACAATTACAATATATATTTTTGAAAGCATTCTTACTTTACAGTATTTTTTCACACCTGCCTAAAACTTTTACACAGTACTGTAGTTTAAACCAGTGCTTTTCAATGTGTGGCTGGGGAATTCTGGGGGTTGAAGTCCACAGATCTTAAAGTTGCCAAGGGTAAAAATACTGGTTTAGACTGTTGGTCCATTTAATCCTGGACCAACTGTATTGGTGACACTGCCCCCCTTTCATGCAGTCTAGCTGCTGCTGCTCCCAGCAGCTCCCTGTTGAAGGGGGAGCAGCCCTTTTTGCTGTGAAGGGTCTTTACAAATGCTCCTTGGCAGCTTCTGGTGGTGGTGTTTTTTCACATTGTTTAGGGGGAAAAAACTAAGCAAGGTAGGAAATGTAATAGTAGTTGTGATTACTGTGATTTTGATCCTGGCTAGATTAAGTCACATTACTGTTAAATTTGAGTAGTTCGGGGTTAGTTCAGCCAAGATCTGCAAATGGCTGATTGCTGGGTTTGCATGATACACTTGGTCTTTTGTTGATTTGGTAAGCACATCCTGCAAATTAGTTGCAGACAGCTTTCCAGGGTCTCAGACAAGCGTGTTATAAACTTGCCTGGAGAACCTGAAACTTTGCACATAAACAGCATATGTAGCCTTTTGTGTTGTCCCCTTAGGAAGATATCTCTTTGTCTAGCTATTTTTACTGAATTGGCTTGGTTTGTTTCCAGCTTTAATGTATTTTTCCATGGTGGTTTTTTTATGCTTAATTCTTGCTGCTCAGTTAGTGGTAGCTTTTTCAAATGATTAATATATGCTTTTACCCCTGCAACTCACTTTTTAGGAAAGGAATGATATAAGTAAGATAAAACTAATTTGGCATTTACATTAGGGTTTTTTGCATAACTTTGGATACCCACTGTTTCACTGAGAAATAATTGTTCACTATTTCACTGAGAAATTAGGCGTAAATACAATTATTTGTATTTACCAAATTCTGTATCAGTGTATATAAATACAAACTGAATTGCAGTTAGACTGCTTTACTAAACTGCCTTGTAATGCTCCAGTCATACATCACTTCCTTGCTCTTGGTACCAGTATCATATTTATGCCTAATAGTGAAGAAAAGAGATAAATGACCTGTTTTTTTCTGGGATAAGGACTAGTTATTTTAAATATGCATTTCAACT
This sequence comes from Liasis olivaceus, assembly GCA_030867105.1. Taxonomy (NCBI): domain Eukaryota; kingdom Metazoa; phylum Chordata; class Lepidosauria; order Squamata; family Pythonidae; genus Liasis; species Liasis olivaceus. Next base: position 51,457,157 of record CM061348.1, read on the forward strand.
GGCTGCAGGTTTAAAGCTGATAAAGTTGCTGGCTGAGCGAGGTCATTCTTACTGACCCTTGCCTTATTCTTCAGCCTACATGTGTTTAAGAAAGAGAATATATTTTATGGGTTGGTAATAAAATAGAAAGAACCATCAAAAAGAAGGAGTTCTGAAACTTAAAGATAACTTCATCCTGAAAACCATGTCAAAGCATTAACACTGGTTTGTTTGTTTTTAACTTTCTTTAGTTTCTCCCTCAGCCCACCCCTCTTTTTTTAATAAAAGGCCTCCTTGTATTAAAATCAACAAATCAACAGTTGTTGATCAGTTATTTTCTTGATATACTGATTTTAAGTAGCCATCTACACTCGGTGCATAATTGAACATCAGCCATTAAACTCAAGACTGCAAAAAGTCACCCAGGCATACAAATATATACTTTGTGTCCATGTCTCAAGTTGAGATTAAAAAATATAGCACTCTTTTTTTTTTCCTTTGCAGGAAAGTGTCGAGAAACTTGAACTAAACATCTGTGATTTTGGAAAGACAGTTGAAACCTTGCTAATGAGGTTTGGCAAGGTAAACATAGCTTGACCAGAATAATAAAACCGTGTCTTTTCATTTATTTGTCTTTCTCACTTTTTTTTTTACTCATCCTACTAACGCAGGCAAATTAAATGTCTGAAGTGCCATTCCAATTTTGTTTTAAGACACTAAAACGCTATCTTGGAATATACATAAATCAGTGATTGTTTTCCATAGTCTGACAACTTTGAGATTAATATAGCCTACAAAGACAATTTTTTTCACTAACCACATATCAGTATGGGGAAATGATGATTGCTGTATTAGTTTAAATCATTACAATTCATTATGACTAGTGATTCATTATGTTTTCTTTGATATTAGACTATTGTGGATGAGCAGATGACTCTTAAAAAAGTGGCAGATATCGTCATTAATCTATATGCAATGACTGCAGTCATATCTAGGGCTAGTCGATCTATCTGTATTGGTTTGAATAATCATGATCATGAGGTGAGTTTATGTCTTAATGATGTGATGAACCTGAACAACAGCACAGTCAGGCAGACAGAAGGGGGGAAATTCAGATTATTTTTTACTTTAACTGAGAGCAAGGTTTATGTAGATTTCCAATTGTAGCATTTCATATGGTTGAAAAAATGTTCTGTGACGGTGATTTTGTAACACACACACACACACACACACACACACACACACACAGATTCTTGTTTTGTTTCTCCAGGACATCATAATGTTAGTATAATTTTGAAATAATTTAATGTATCTGTGATAATTTTCCTATGGTTTTCAGCTAAATGGAACCCCATGTATAAAGCTTGCATGTGGATGTTGGAGATGAGTAGAAAGTGACTACTGCCTAACACGTTATATTTGATTATCCTACCTCTACTAGCTGATGAGCCAGGATAGGCTTTTAACTATGAATTAGCAAAATAATTCTTCCGTCCTTCCTCTAGAGTTGTTTAGATATTAAAACCTGTATCTCTTAGATGACAGGACAAAACCAATGTTTTAAACTGATTTTCAGATTACAAAACCAAACGCTGAACAAAATGTAGAAATTAAAGAGTTTCTTCAGGAGATTTGAAATTATTATTAGGTTCTGATTGTTGTAGAGGCAGCGATATAAAAAAAAAAAATCTTCTCTTAATCTTTCAGACTTCAGCCGTGGAGTTATTCAGCTGTGAGGCAACAGGCACTGTGAAGTGGGGAGGAAGTAAGAGAGAGAGAGTCAGTTTCTACTTACTAAGCAGATAGTATTATGTACCTAGAGTTGAATAAGCCAATTTTGTGTGCAAGCCATGTATATCATGAGTTGATAATGCTATATGGATTAAAATTCTTGAAGCATATTTAGGAACAGAATTACTTCAAACCACTAATGACTTGACTTGACTTGACTTCTAGGTGCTGCTTGCAAATATTTTCTGCACTGAAGCTTTTTTTGTGAATAATTACACAATGGTATCATTACAAAAAAGTAAGTTACAACTGACTTCAGTATTTTGTATTGCTGCTTTAGCTGTAACAAAATATCCTTAAAAGTCCTTCAAGTAAAGGTTGATTCCTGGGGATTTCATGACAAGGCCATGCAATTTTATTGCCAGTGCTGTGGAGATAGCTTGCCGCTGCCTTCTTTCTAGATGTTTTTTCCACTTCCTGGTCTGGCCTACAACCAATATCCTCTGAAAATCTTCCATCCAAGTACTAACCAGATTTGACCTTGCTCAGCTTCTGAGCCTAAGCTGGCCAGGTACTGTCAAGACCTGACAAGACTGAATGTTTTTAGGTTTTGGGATTATCAGGATCTGGGAACTTACCATCCTTGGTTCTGGATGGGGTAGCACTGCACAATCTGGGGGTCCTTCTGGACTCATGACTCCTACTGAATGAGCAGGTGGCAATTGTGGCCAGGAGACCCTTTGCTTCAGGTTCTGCACCAGTTATGCCCATTCCTGCATCGGGAGGCTCTACTCTCAGTCACTCATATCCTGGTCACCTCCTGCATGGATTATTGTAACATGCTTTATGTGGGGCTGCACTTGAAGAGCATCCAGCAGCTTCAGCTTGTGCAAAATGCAGTGGTGTAGGCACTCATGTGTGCACCTAGATCAGCGCATGCTACACCTCTGCTCTCTAAGCTGCATTGGTTACCAGTTTGGTTCCAGGTTCAATTCAAGGTGCTGTAATGACCTATAAAGCCCTGCATGGCATGGGCCAGATTATTTGAGGAACTGCCTCTCCCCAATTACATCTACCCATCCCATCAGGTTTGGCAGAAGGGGCATGTTATGGGCCCCATCCAGTAAGGAATGTCATCTGATGGGACCCAGGAGGCTTTTCTGCCGCAGCACCAGCCCTCAGGAACATCTTCCTCCCTGAGGTCAGATTAGCCACCACCTTATTGGCCTTCCAGAATGGCTTGAAAACATTGCTTTGCCATCTGTTCTGGAGATTGGCATGGAGCCTGCTAAATGGCTATACAGGTAGTCTTTGTTTAGCAACTGCCTTGTATTGCGACCATTTGCAGTTAACGACAGTGATGAAAAAGTAACTTTGCAACCAATCCTCGCATTTAGAACCTTTGCAGATCTATAAAGCAAAGAAAAGCTGAAATAACATTGTAAGCACAGTCACAGTTTCACTTAGCAACCACTTCACTTAGCCAAGTTGCCAGTCCCAGTTGTGGTCACTAAACAAGGGCTGCCTGTATTGTTAGTAGTTGGATTGCACTTTCAAAGATTATGTTTCTTAATAGTTTTTATTGTTTCGATGTTTTTTTAATGCTTTTGGTTGTTATGATTTTGGTTATTTTGTTATTATTTTTTGTGTGCTTTTAAGTTTGTGAGCCACCCAGAGTCATGTATGTGACTCTATATAAATTGAATGAATAAATAAAATAACTGTCACCCCTCTGAGGTGTCAACAAAATAGTAAATATTTGTTAAAGCAAACATGCTAAAGCTGAATCAGTACCACTGCCATCCTTTCTAACACTTGCTTTCAGTGTATCTTAAGAATATGAGTGGCTTTTCATTTTTCCCATAATATGTTCTTTCCCTTAATTAGGAATGCGCAGTTGTTGCTACCAGCTGAACAGCTTGTGTTTACTGTCTTGTTTCTCATTTAGATGTATCTTTAAAGGAACAATTCTGTTTCCATTATCTCTAGATTCTCCTGAAAATCTGGATGACAGCATTAAAAAAGTGGCAAATCAGGTGCTGGAAAAAAGAGCCTATATCTGTTCACACCCACTTAACAGAACATTCTGAAAGTTGGAAATGAACAAACTGCAATCTGAGGTGTACTTAACAATACAGCTGGAGCCAGAGAGCACAGTGTATCTGAATGTATACAAACTGGATCCTCAGATCTGAGGCAAAATGCAAGACTAATAACATCTTCATGAAATATGGTTTCATATCCTGCAGTGCAATTTTATAGAATAAAATAAAATAATAAATTGTATAAGCCTGCTTCCAGTTGAAAAACTACATCTATCTATCTCTTCCTCTCTCCCTCCCCAGCACTAGAGAGTGTGGTCTGTGGTCAGATGTGAGGCCGTGTTTTTAAGATGGTTGCTGTACAATACTAGAATATGGATTCCCGATGTTTTTCTTCATGGGAAAGAAAATTTTGGAATGAATGAATGCATACATGCATGCATGCATGTATTCATTCTGTTAGTCATCAGATACCCTGCCGATATAGTGAGCTGACCAAAGAAGGACATGGAGGCTGCCGATGTGAAGACCCAGAAGCTCCTCACAACGTACGGAGGTTTCCACACCAAGTCCGACACCCAAAGACCGTATACCAGCCAGAAAGAGGGCAGGCAGGTTCTAGTGAGCGTCAAACCACTGTCCTGGACAAAACCCAGAGCATCCTGCGGTACGTTAGTAAGATGACACCCAAAGATGAGCTTCTGAGAAAATGCCTGAGGCAGCAGCAGACATGGGAGGAAGTTCAAACAGAGGAAGTGCCCTGCATGGGATCATTGACAGATAGCTGAGGTGGCTGACACTGGGAAATCCTACCAGTGATTGGAAAGGGCTGGACTAAAAGACAGCACTGAGGCACTGATCATAGCAGCACAAGAACAGGCACTAAGCACCAGATCCCCAGAAGTAGGAGTCTACCACATGAGACATGACCCAAGGCGCAGACTGTGCAGAGAGGCCTCAGAGACAGTCCAACACATAGTGGCAGGATGTAAGATGCAGGAACAGCATACACTGAACAGTAGCTGGCATTGTGTACAGGAACATCTGCACAGTGTATGGGCTAGACCCTCTGAAGTACAGATGGGAAGTTCCACAGAAGATCATGGAGAATAACAGGGCTAAAATCCCGTGGGACTTCCAGATCCAGACAGACAGGCAAGTACTGGCCAATCACCCAGACATCATGCTAGTAGAGAAGGACCAGAAGACAGCGGTGGTGATAGATGTAGCAGTGCCAAGTGACAGCAACATCAGGAAGAAGGAGTATGAGAAGCTGGAGAAGTACGAGGGCCTGAAGGAGGAACTAAGGATGTGGAAAGTAAAGGCCAAATGGTCCCTGTGGTGGTAGGAGCACTCAGGGCTGTGACTCCTAAGCTGGAAGAGTGATTCCAACAAATCCCAGGAACAACATCACAGCTCTCTGTCCAGAAGAGTGCAGTGCTAGGAACAGCTAAGATACTGCGCAGAACCCTCAAACTCCCAGGCCTCTGGTACAGGACCTGAGATTGAGGAAGACACATACCACCCATAGGGATGAGAGGTGATTCTTTTTTTTAATATTCATTCATTCATTCATTCATTCATTCATTCATTCATTCATTCATTCATTCAGTATTCTAGTGTGTGTATGTGTGTAATACATACATATACATATATACACATATATTCCGAATCACACAAGGTTCCCACATCACATATGTTTATTTTGTCACTCACACCACTGATTGGGAACTAGATGGTACCAGAATGATGATGAATCTGATGAGCAAAGCAAGCATCGAGGAGCTATTGAGTATTTGGTTTTTTAATCAATTTATTAGCCATCTCAATCACTGAAGCAACTCTAGATGGCATAAAAAGCAATTAGAATTAAAACAGAAAATGAAAACATCCACAACAGCAATTGGAAATATAACACCAATTGGAAATATAACAGGGAAACAAACAGTACCTTACAATGCTCACCAAGCAGAGGTTACCAATTACCCTGCTCCAGGGCCTGCTAGATGAGCCAAATGGCTTTCCTAAAGGATAGCAGGATTGGGGCCATGTGAATTTCAGGGGGAATGCTATTCCATGGGACAGGAGCCACAGAGAAAATCCATCACTGGGATCCCACAAGGTGCCACTGTTTTGCCAATGGGCTGCTGACTGCTAGATTTTACCAGATGGGCAGAAACCATCAAAGAGTGGTAGTCTCATAGGTTCCCAGGCCCCACACCATGAAGGTCTTTTAAGTGAAGCCAGTATCTTGAATTGCATCTGGAAGCCAAGTGAGCACTACTGCAGCTTGTAAAGTAGTAGTGTTATGTTGCTGAAATGAGCTATATCCATGACTTCTTGTGTCACTGTGTTCTGGACCAGCTATAGCTTCCACAAGGTCTTCAAGGGCAGCCCCATATAGAGTGAATTGCAATACAAATGTGAGGTGGCTAAGGTGTGAGTGACAGTGGGAAACAGCCTTCCAAACTAGGAAAGGGCATAATTAGCATACCAGATGTATCTGTGCAAAGGTCCTCCTGCCTATGGTTGCCACTTGCTCCTCATGCATGGGGTGAGAGTCCAAGAAGACCCCCAAATTACACAGTTCTGGCTGGGGTAGTACAATCCAATCAATAACTAATACTGAAAAATCCCTGAAAACAGGAAGTAATTGTATCCACAGCTATTTGGTCCTGTTAGGATTGAGCCTGAGTATATTCCTCCCCATCCTATATCAAACATCTCCAGGTATCAGGATATGACCTCAACAGCATCACCTATTTGGCCTGGGATCAAGATACACAGCCAGTTTCATCCACATATTGATGATACTTTGACTCCATGCTTCTAGGCAATGTCCAATAACCTCATATACTTGTTAGATACAAAAGGAGAGAGCGCTGAAGAAACTTGTAAATCAGGACACTCACTCTTGCTCACTCTCCCTTACCAACACTGACTGAAACTGCTCTTAAAGTAAGGAGGAGAACCACTGCAACCCAGTGCCTAGCACTCCCAGGTTTTAGACAGTTTAGAAGGATACCATGAGAGGTCAGGTAGGACAAAGACCCACCCCTATCCTTGTCTCATCAGATGTCATCCACAAGTACTATCAATACTGTCTTAGCACTGTACCCAGTCCTAAGTCCCAACTAAACATGGTCCAGATAATCTGTTTCATCCAGGGCCCTCTAGAGTTGTAATCCCCCACTTTCTCTACAACTTCCCCCCAGAGAGGAGTTGGAGATTGGTGAAAAATTATCTAGCATCTGCAGGGTCCAGCAATGGTTTCTGGAAGAGGGGATATACCACTGCCTCCTTCAAAGCTGGTGGAACTATCAGATCACTCAAAGGTGAATTCACCATCTGAGAACTAAGTGCAGATCACCCTCCGGGCATCTTTAACTAACCAACAGGGACAAAGATCCAACATACAGGTGGTGGCACTAACAGTGCAGAGAATCTTAATTTCTTTGAGACTCAGACTCTCCATAGACAACTAAGGACGACCTACCCTCAATCAACTCAGTTGGATCTGTCCAGCTGGAAGTGTCACCCTGAATGGGTCTGAGTAATTTTACCATGAGATGCCTAAACCATTCCTTACAGTGGCACTACCAATATTGTTCCTCCCTTTCCTTCCCAAAAGGTATCTGGATCACCTTAAGAAAGGCTACTGGATGATACGCAGATGCAGTGCCATCCTTATTGCTACAATATAGGCCCCAATGTGGTCTTATACACGCATTTGGCAGATTCACTCTTCAAGTTCCTCCAGTGGCATTCTAGCTGGCTCTTCAGACACTTCGCCTCCCAAACAGAGGCCATGCAAATGAGAGGCTGGTATTAGCCATGCAAAAGTTCTGATGGGCCTGTTTCTGTTGGTCCAGAGTAGATGGGTGAATATTTGAAGAAAATCTGAGCTATTAATCAGGATAAATTTCACAACCTCAATAACCAACAGTTATATGTTATCTCAGCATATGATTAGTTCTCAAATTTCAAGAACACCTTCTTACTCTGATGTTTAACAACTGAAAATGCATAGACACTCTTTCCCTACTGACTCAGGCAAAGTCTGCATATTTCCAGACTTGTTTGTTTTTTAAGATAGATGGTTACATACCTAAGAATACAAACAGAAGCAAAAATAAATATAGATAGTCCTTGGGTTACATCCATTTGTTCAGCAACCGTTCAAAGATACGATGGTGCTGAACGAGGGGGACTTATGACTGGTCCTCAAAGTTGTGGCCATCACAGTGTCCCCATAGTCATGTGATCGTGGTTCAGGCGCTTGGTAACCAGCTCACACTTATGATGGTTGCAGTGTCCCATGGTCACATGATTGCCATTTGCAACCTTCCCTGCTGGCTTCCCACAAGCAAAGTCAATGGGGAAGCCAGCAGGAGGCTGCAAGTAACTCCTGCTCCCGCTACTTTTTCTCCCAAGGATCCCCCAGGTGGCAGGAGGATCTTGTACCTGCACTTGTGCCCACCCATAGCACCCATCTGCAGCACCCACCCACACTTGCACCTGCTCATAGCTTCCACTGGCCCACACATACTCGTGCCTATCCATAGCACCCACCCACATGCCCGCCTGCATTCTATAGTGCTCACCTGCCTGCCCATAGTTCTCACTCACTAGCCTGCTTATGAGCCACCTAAGAAGGAAAGGCTTGTGACTGCACCTCACAACTTCCTGCTGGCTTCCCCATTGATTTTGCTTGTTGGAAGCCGGCAGGAAGTTGCAAGTTGCAGCTTACACAACTCACTTAACAACTTGGGGTCCTCACTTAATGACTCGTGGTCCACACTTAACGACCACAACAGGGACTGTCAGTATTGCCATCACTAAGTAGCACGGTCATGTGACATCATGCTTTACAACTGCATCGCTTAGGAACAGCAATTCCAGTCCCAATTATCATCATAACCTGAGGACTACCTGTAAATAAATTACCAGTAGATTTTTGGGGTACAGCACCTTCTTACCCACTGTTTTACAGGTACACTGCCTATGATTACCATTACCCGCATTACCTGCAGTCTCTGTGTTATCCGCTGCTGAGATGACATTCTTTAAATGTGAATCCTGCGGGGGATATCTCTTGTAATGATATGAATGTTTCTGACAAATTAGTCTGGAAAAAGGCACCAACAATTAGACTGGAAGAAACATATGTCTAAAAACAATTAAAATGCTATATATTCAAGTTTCTATAATGTGAGTTTAACTTGAATGGTGTAAAATCAAGATGAAATATTGGCTTGAGAATTGATGATGTAAATTCTCTCCTAAAGAAGAGAACTTTTACATAAATCAAAGCTTTCTTTTTTTTAAATTAATTTTATTAAAGACATATTTACAGAATAGAAACAGTACAATTAAAAAAAAGTAAAAGAAAAAAGTGATAAGTAAATAAGAAAGAAATGAGAGAGAGAGAAAAGAAAGAGAAAAGAAAAAAGACGATATAAAGGAGCAGCTTCCAATCTCCTTTACAGTAGATATAAATGCATTTATATTTTATTCTCTCTCTTTAAGGTTACATCATGGCTCCCTTCTTTCCATATTCTACCCTTTCTAATTATCTAATCCATAAATCACAAGTTTATTTTTTTTCCATTTTCAGCAACAAGTCCATAAAGGGAGTTTTCTTATTTTTCCAATCACAAATGCAGTGATTTAGAATAAAAAATGTATGTATGTATGTATATGTGTACGTGTATGTGTGTGTGTGTGTGTGTGTGTGTGTGTTTCAACAGAAAAGGAATAAAGATGCCTGCTTAATAACTGTACGGCTTGGAGTATCCAAGATTCATGGTCACCAGAGAATGACCTCCGAAAGCATGGCTTTGCGAGCCTGTTTTGAATTGATTACATGGACTTCATTAGACCAGCACATCTTGTCTCAGATGCTAAATGGACTATGGAGGAGCCAGATTTAAATCTCTTCTCTTCTGTTGGAATGTTCCCATGACTAAATCCTGCTGGGACTAATTTAGAAGAAAGCATTTGTAATTCTATATAAGATCATACGCATTCAGTAAACATTCTAAGTTCTTTTGCCATTTACTTATCTGTTGGGTGACACACCTGAAATCTGCTCCTTTCAGAGCTTTAAATACATTGTGTGCCCTGTTATAGCACGGAATATTGTGGTTTGACATCAAGCTGTGGTGAATGTCAGGGCCAGGAACAAATCCTTTACAGGGACTGCTCTCTTCCATGTTATCTAAAATTCCCAGAGCTGGAGGAGACTAAAGTAAGAAAGATAGGTTTTACAAAAATGCTGCTTGATTTAAACAGACAGTTTTCCTTAAGAGCTTCAGCATAAAGTTAAATACGTTAGAAGATTATAGCCACACAATCTATCTGCAACATCTTTGGATTATTTCTGCAGACGATAAAAATAATGGTTCCTGATTAATAGAGCTGTGTTTAAACTAGAATTTTGAACATCCTCACTGCTGCTGATAGAAACAAAATATTTTGTCAAATGTATGAAATCCATATATAGCATATTATCTAAAATGACACACAAGCATACACACAGTAGAAACAGCTGCTTATAAAAGGTTTGCAATGTTTAGATTTTACCTGCATCTTTAGTGATAACTTGACCGGTTTATCCTTCAGAAGACCCTGAAGGCGAGCTAGCTGGCAGCTGGCTTTGGGTCCACTAGAAATGAGCTCTGTTGCCGGGCAGCACCTGTGAACTTTCAGTGCAGTGTTGCAAGGTGTTCGTGTCTTAGGCTCTTTTGTTCAAATGTGCCCATTAAACAATGACACAGAAAAGAAGGAAGAAGAAGGTCGATCAGATTCTTAACTTTAAAGAACGTTTCTGTTAACTAAGGCACTTCTGATGAACTTTTAATAGAATTTCTTGCCTAATTCTGGAATTAGCTTGTCATGCTATGGAAGATCTAGAATAAATATATAGCAGCAAGGCTACATAATATATTAAATGTGCGTGTGCTCCAATATTGATAGCCCCATATTTTGCCCCCCAAATCTTAGTGAACAAACCCATAATCTCCTTATGTTAGATAAGAAACTTAAGAAACCCTAATACAGTATAAGAATTACTTTATGCAAAAGACTGTGGCCCCGTTTAACACAACACAAGACCCTAGGGAAACATACCTACTGATTCTGACCTTTACCTACCTACCTACCTATTCAATATATGTTTTAAAAGTCAGAAATGCAGCCGTTACAACTAATTAGAAAAAGTCTTCTATCTTTCTCATAAGTAAAGCCAGATGTGTAAAGTATCAATATTCCCCTCAACGGAGTGCCTTGCATGCCTTTTAGCACCGCTGCTGCAGTTGTTTTTTATGAGATCTATGATGCAAATCTTCATATCACCTTCAAACACTACAGCAATGCTACAGGATGAGTCCCTGGAAAAGCACATCCCTCACTCACAGTAATATATAACGGCATTTCACTTTATAACCAACAAAACTGGTGGTGTTGAAACGCCCTTTAAGTGAGTTGAGTGAGTAAAAACTACCCTTCTCAAAAAGCATGCCTGTATAAGTTTCTTTGGTGATACTCAGTGTTGGTTATTCAATGAATTTAGATTAATATAATTAACTGCAGACTAAACTGAATAGTTTCAGTAAAATTCAGACCGATAAATATTCTCTGTATCCTTATATCTGATTTGTATTTGTAGGAAAGCATAACCATTTATGTATCTAGAACTGCCCTGGAATGGAATATAGTACATACCTTCTCCACGAGTGTCAGGAGCCAGGGTTCTGTACACAGGTTTTTTGTAAAGCTCAAAATCAATATCCCGTTTGTCCCATCTCCATCTATCCCGATCCAACACTGGCTTCATAATGTTAGCATTGAAAAAATTCTCCTGCCATTTCTAAATGAAGGAAGGAAGCATAGTAAATGTCCTGAAAATGCATACAGCAATATGAATTTACCCTATTTACCCCATAAAATGAGAAGTGTTTTCCCCCAAAATGTATTATTATTGTTGTTGTTGTTGTCGGTCACACAGTCAGATGTTTAGATTGGATTTGGCATTTTTGTCCACCTTCCCAAGGACCTGGGATAGGCAGATGTTGCTGTTTACGAAAAAAAAATTTTCATTAAAACTTTTATTCTGTTTACGAATATTAAAGGTATGGTCACAGGATGTAAGCTGCCTTTTGCAACTGACTGGTGATTTTGTCAATGGCGATGCTGGTATTATTATCATCATCATCATCATCATCACCACCCCCAGTGAGGCACTATCTTGACGTGGTTGTGGGGCTTGCGTGCTCCAAGGAGGAGGAGAGCTATGGCAGAGGTTCAACCATACCAGACAGGTCTCATCAGAGCAGCCAGACTGAGAGTGCCTCTCCCATAAACAATATGGTGAGACATAATTTACAGACACCCATACTGGATCAGTTGTTGCTGGGTCAACAAGGACTGCACTAGGTGTTCTAGTTCCTGGACATCTGGTGACAAGTGGGCTACAGGACTCAGGACTGTTGGCTGAGCAACCAGGGCCAGCAGCTGCAGAACTACTGGAAGAAAAGTTGCTTACCTGCTGCAAATATACAAGACTGAAAACAAAGAAATAATGATTTGCTATTACAAATCAAGTCCAATGAGAAGAAGATATCTGAAAAGAATGCACCAGTTCTGGAAAGAACAACATCCAGAATCAGAAATAACAGAACAGAGGCTAGCAGATCAACACTGATTTATAACACAAAAGAAAGTATTCACAGAAATAGAATTGGAAGAATTGCAAAGGTGTACCCAGAGGAAAGAAATCAAAGCCTTGCCAGAAGTAGCTCAGACAGTAGAGCCTTCTCCTCAGAAAGAATAAAGCCCTCTAACTAAAGCACAAGAGGAACTGAAACAAAGAGTAACTGAGCATCTAGAACAGCACAAAAATAGTAGAATAAGGTTGCCTGCATTGAAGCTTGTTACAAAGAATCAGCTAGCACAAGTATTAAACAATGCCAACACTGTAATTTTTTAATTATTATTATTTTATATGCCAACTGACTGCCAGTGACTGTTACCTGCAAATGGAGATCATATTTGCTGATAACAACAGAAGAAGCTGTTACCAAAAAAAAAAAAGGAATAAGCAAAATGTGCCAATGACTACAAGAATCTAGGATGCCTTTCAAGTTTGGAGGAGGCTGTTTGTCTGGTGAATTGAAGCAGTTTAAAACCAATTACTATTAACTACTTTTCCCTGAACCTTTTTTGGTAGACATGAGACTAGGTAGGTAGGTAGGTAGGTAGGTAGGTAGGTAGGTAGGTAGATAGATAGATAGATAGATAGATAGATAGATAGATAGATAGATAGATAGATGATAGATAATCTCCATCCAGTAGTCAAATCTGGAGGTCACTAGGACATGAGTGACTGTAAGCAGGGCCTGCCGATCCAGGAACGGGTGCAACCAGCGGATAAGACAAAACTATGCAAAAAGCTTTTAAAAACAAAATAACCACTGAAATCTATTTGAACTGTACTATCCAAAGCTTTTTGGGCCACCAGTCAAATACCATCAGGTCCTTCTATCACTATTTATAATTAATTGTACGCCATTTTAATACACATGCACCCTGAGCATTGATTTTGATCAAATTTATGTACGTCAGAATATGCTTTGGACAACAGAAATGACTAATTAGAATAACTAATTTCTGTATACTAAGAAGAACCTTGAAATGACTATTACCCTGATGCAAATCAAAGTGCTTATTTTCAGGAAACAGGTTTTAGAAAACCTGCTGTAAGCAGTGAGCTCTTTGTTCTGTAGAAGATAAGAACAAAGTTTTGAACAGAATGAATGGCTGCTATCTGGGGTGTGGGATGAGAAAGAAAATGCACAAGTGGATGCCCCTGTAGGCGCCACAGACATCAGGCCATGTAACATGGTCCAAGAGGAACAAAAGGGAGAAAACATTTATTCATTATTTAATAAATGTATATGGCTGCCCATCTCATACACATGACTCTGGGCAGCTAACCGTTAGAAACTGGATAAAATAACCAAAATTTTAAAAACAACATCAATTGTTTCTTCTTCACCCATAGATTCTCTGCCTCATTCCAGCTACCAGGTTCAGTTTGCGCCCTTCTAGGGGACAGGAGTGAATGCAATCTAACTCTCCTCAATTTGAGGATCTTCAGCATCTTCCACATCTTTCATGGAGAGATCCAGAAACCAAGCCATTGGTCCTGAGCAACTATACTCATGCATGCAGTGAAATACTGATTAGAAGCGGAGATGTCTCATTGCTGTTCCTACATGTTTAACAGCATAAGCCTAGGTATGTTTACCCAGAAGTAAATACTGAGTTCGCTGGCTCTTCTTCCTAGGAAAAGGGATAAAATATTCAAGTCTAAATCTCATTTCCAATATCAACTGTATTGTAATGGGATCTGTAGATATTACTATCTGCAGAAGACTTTGAAATTAAATAACATGAAAAGAGCTACCTGGATTCAGACCCAGAAGAAATGCAGCACTTACATTAACACACCATGCACCTTTCTGTTGTATACACTTTCTACTGCAATACTGCACAGAGCGGTATCCTTCAGTCATACAACTGTATTCAGGACAACACTTCTGAAATACTATAAATTTAGGCCTCATTCAAATATTAATTTGCTTATTGAAGCAGCAAGTCACTCCCTTTTCTACATCCCTGCACTTAAAGGAGTGATTAAAGTGAAAAAAGATTCAGATCCATTGCAAAGTATAGCTGTTCAAAACATAATACAGCCCCCAAGATTAAGTCATTAGCCAGTACTTTTAGAAGTCATTTTATTTTAAAACTTTTCTATACCACCTTTCCATTCAGAAGAAGCAAGATTGTAACTTTTTTAAAAATGCAACCTGTTCTGAAGAATAAGTGAAACAAGGACAGACTTACTAAATGTGCATTGGACTATAAATTTTAAAATGCTACACTAAATTTAGCAATAGCATCAGTACAAATCAAGCATAACCTAATAAGCACATGCTGTTGATCAGCCTGTCTGCAGGAATTTGCCTGGTGTCCTCATGACAACAAAGAGATCTACGAATAACATTGGAGTGAGGTTCAAGTCTGCATTCCTGCATTTGGCTTATAAACCTGACCTGGGACAAATATCAGTTCTTGAATGTTCCTCACAGTGCTGTGGTGATGAAATATGCTGTTCCTAGTAGATTACAGACATGACAAGTTGATGGAACCTAAAATTCATAGTTACCTCTCTTAATTCCATCAGTCGTGCCTCATCAGGCATACGGGGATGTTTGTTGGAGTCTATGCTGCTCTTAAATCCAGGATTTGCAAACCCTCCAGGATACAACCACAATTTCTTTGAGTGTTCAGTAGATTCCTTTAATATACTGTCTTCATCCACTGGGTCAAACATACCTGATAGATATTCATTATAAGCAAATCTTTTTCCTGGCATCTAAAAAAAAATAATGCATATGTATAATTATATTTATATATGTACATGCACACATCCCCCCCACTCTAATGGAATTCATCATACAGCAATGCAGAGAACAGTCTTCTCCAACCTGCTGTCCTTCATACTACAATCCCCAAACTTCTCAACCAACAAAGTCCAAATGTCTAGAAGATACTAATGGTCCCAACTTATCAGGAGAGTACCAGGTTTGGGTGCCCTTGTCTGAGCTCTGTATCCATTGAAATAAATACAAAGGGTGTTAACAAAGCTTAGCACCTTCATTCTCAAACGAACGCAGGCATCTAATGGATTAACATGGGTAGTCTTACTTATTTTTATCTCATACCCAGAGAACTACTTTTCATTGCAGGCAGTCCCCAGTTTAAGAACGAGTTCCATTCCCAAGGTCTGTCCTTAAGATGAATTTGTATATAAGCTGGAACAGTACTGCATAATACTGTATAAGTAGCATTGTATAATTAACTCGAACCATTGTGTATTTAACTTGAACCATTGTGTATTTAACTTGAATTGTGCTACAACAGGCTCCATTCTTAACTATGGGTCGTCCTTAAACTGGGTGTTCTTAACCCAGGAACGACCTGTACACCTTTTCTCAAGACCCTTTTCTGCTCTCTCTGCTAACTGAGGCTGCCCAAACCCTGAGGACCACCACAGGCCCATAAATGTCCAGCTGTCAGCTGCTGTCCAAGGAGCATTTGGAATTTTGGCAGCCCTGGGACCACATGCCTAGATTATTAGACTGTTCCATGTAGATTTCTAAGAAAAACATGAAAAAATAGTTTAAAGAAGAAAGAAAAATTTTGCTTTCTTGCCTGTGTCATTTCTTGGCGAAGTAGCTGCTTTGCCATTTCTGCTGAATTCAGAGCCTGACAACTATAGTTAAAGATAGCTTTTTCACTAAGAGGGAAAGCTCTGACAGTTCTTGGGACTTCTCTTTCAAGCATTTCGCTGAGGAAGTTCACGTACTCAATATTGGACTGAAAGACATGTAAACGTGTAAAATTATTCTAGCCTTGAATGTATTCCCCCAAAGAAACATACATTAACTACTCTGCAGAATATCAGTAATTAGACTGGCAGATACTTAACACATATTTCAATTAAGCACTAGAACAGTAAACCAAAACTACGCCTCTCCCTCTCTGTCCACTTTCTGAAAAAGTACTTCCTAAGATGCTATCTTAAAGGCAATATTCTGCAGGTAACTGAAAAGTAGAAACTCAATTCCATTTGTGAACTAACATTGTCTTGTTGGCTGCAGCAGCCAATCAATTTTAATAAAGATAGCAATTCAGTTGTATCCCTCATATAAGATTATTTCCTTAGTGATGTCATTTTAGAAGTAAATGGCTAGAAGTTAAAGAAATCACAAACAGCCCTAAAAGCAATTCTTCAAACATTTGCAATAAACGTTTGATAGTACTTTAAAACACAACTTTGTGTGCCTAAGTGATGGAATGTATCTTCTCCCTTTAAGCAGGCATTTTATGAATCTTCAGATCTAGCATCATTATGCCGAACACAAACCCAAAATGATCTGTTTTCTGAGAAAATACAGTTTTCAGGACAGAGTTGCTTCCATACAAACAAAAATACCAATAGCTTAACCTTCAGTTACTAGAAACTCAGCCCTCTGAATTTATATCTGACCAAATATGATGACATAGTTGATGGCTGGAATAGGATTTGCTCGCAAAAGCAGATTCACTGAATACAAAGATCATTCACAAACTTATTCCAGACATTTGGGGAAAGTGTGTTTAAGTGTAGTCCTACTGTGTCAGATCTCCCTACAGTGGATATTTTTAATGTAGGAAGTACTTTCACACAGACTCTGACGTGCACGCCGGGGAAGCAGTGGTGTGTGCAACTGTATGACGTAAAACCAAGGGCATCTGGCGATCAGCCCCAGCTGGCATGACCAAAAGTTCATTTAAAAAATCTGCAGAGATTGCCCACCCTTGTTCTAAGGCAATCTTTCACTATTGCACTTCACCCACCTGGATATAGTCTTGTGGTGCCTGACTTTCTCGTTCCATTTTTCTCAGTACATACTTCTTATTACAATTATCCAAACAGGAGGACCTGTATTGCCTCATGTGTGAATATTTTTTCACTGTACCAACTGATGACAAGATCTCTGGGGGCTCCTGTACAAACAGGTCAGCTTTAGTCAAGGGAACCCCAAACTCCTGACTCAAGACTGTAATCATTTCTGCAGAGGGCAAGAGACTGCGATGGACCACTTCCCTTAATTTCTTACTGTGGCAGATGTAATCAAGTCTACAGAATAAAGTGTGGAGAGAAAGAATGAACAACTTAAGTTAGGTGTTGTAATTTAAATAAGGGAACTATTAATTTGACTTCATTTTTATTACTGTTTGATTTAAATTTTTCACCTTAAGCATTTGATTCACCCTGAAAAGCAGCTTGCATCTCTCTTAATAAATAAATCACATAGCAACCGTTTATTTTGGCCCAACAATCAAACCAGTGAAACCATTCAAACTGACGATGAATATGAAACAATACATGATGGTAAATTTGATTATTTAAACACCCTTCCTCAACCTAGTGCCTTTGCAGGTAGGCCTAGAACTTCTCCAAGTTGCAGCTCCAGTTGAGTTTTGGAAAGTTTGTATTAAACATTGTCCACTATTTTTCAATGTGTCAAATCATCTTCAGAATTCTTGCTCCACCCTTTTCTGGTATAGCACTAACAATATTGCATCCTAATCAGTTCTGCTGCCCTACAGAGCTTCCAGGTGGCAACAAATCTCTTCTGGACCAGGAAGTGATCTGATCGTAGGTGACAATGGCTTGGAGACAAAACGAGGCCCACTGTATGTCCACCTAAGTGACTGAGGCCCCAGACTACTTGGGACAGACCCATGGCTACAAAGGAGGTGATACAAATGTTGAGCCCTGCCACACCCTACCCTACCACCAAGATCTATCCTCAACACATTCAACTTCCAAATCTTCGTAACTTGTATGCCAAAATCTAAGAAAGCTGTAACCTGGAAAGAGCTTCAAAGCATGGCTGAGGAACCATATCCCGGATGTATAACAAAGGCTGCTTCATGATACTTGACAGTGGCTTGCAGAGACGGATGTGAAGCAGGACAGCTTCAAGATCTATATACAGGCGCTTGTGAAAAGACAAATGTGAATTATAGAATATCTGTAATCTGCCGTGTTTAGTTTCCTGCATCCTGTAACAGACAGGAAATAGGACTATGTTAACCAATGAATCCCTAATTTCTTGCATTGAGTTTTACTTTTAAAACACAGAGACAAATCCTGCAAAATAAATAATAAATCTTTGCACGGTATATCAGTTTTCTACAGCTTTTCCACTAAAACTCTTCTTCATGCAAAAGCAGCAAAAGAAGACACAAATGGCATTCCTGACAAAGCAAATCCCAGCTGTTTGCCTATTAGGTTTATTTCAGCAGAATAAATCACAGTATTTTCAAAGAACATTGCTAAGGAAGGACAGCACTAACAATAGTTTGCTGGTCTGAAATATGCATTTCTCTTCATTTGGGGAGATCAGGCCTCTAAAAGATACTCTAAAAGAGAATGCAGTGTGCTGAGCTGGGGAAACTGAAGCCAACTTAGAATTATGAACCCTTTCAGCTGCTTTAAGCACGCCACTCATATGCAGGCTTAGATCTCTGCTTGCAAAGGATTGCTGTAATAATTAACATGTAACTACTGCCAAACTCAGCAGATTTAACATGCTACAGAAATAAAGGTGAGACTATAAATAAGGTCCTTCAGCCCCTGCCTGAACAGCTCAGCTTTCTTTCTTGGAACTGCACTAATGCTATGTTGGAATGAACTGCATTTTAATTCTACAAATACAGCAAAGTACTCTACTCCTATCTATGCACTTCTGATAATGCTATTTTCACTCCTACTGTATACATATTTAGCTGGCATCCATATATTACTGAACTCAAGGGGCTTTTAGGTACGTAAATATGCATAAATTTGCATATGAGTGAAAACAAAAGCTGTGCATCAAAAAGCAAGCAAGAGGTGAAGCTTTGGGCATGAATGAGAACATGATGGCCCTTGCCACTTTAATACATTCAAGTAAAAATAATTGTGGTCCCATTAAACGATACACTGTACGTTTTGTTGTTTTTTAAATAGAGACCTGTAACAGGCAGTAGAAATAACCTTGAGGAAGAGGAGAAAGAGCCGCAGCCAAGGCAACAGTTAGATAAAAGAAATCTGAGTCTGGGGCAGAAATGTAATTTGAGAAAACGTCTCAGACATAACCCTAGTTCTCAAGAAGATCAAGGGAGGAAGGGGGAGGGGCATTCAGACTTGCAAGATCCTGTTACTGTAACCTTATAATAAAAATAGTACTGTACTGGCGTGCATGACTTCGGTTTCCTAGTCTGGTCTACCTTGAAGGGCTGACACTATCCCAGTTAAGTAAATATTTCAGCTTCACTGAATGTCTTCTGGCCCTGCACAATAAGAACATCATACCACCAGTAGGAGAAAGCTAGCTTTTTCCACTGTGGCTTAATTCAGTCTTCCACTGTAAAGTTCCAATCTAACAGGATAGCAAAGGCTGGTCTAACTGCTTGCCCTTGGCTTTGAGGGACTTAAATGCATTTATCTTTCTCTGAATTGTGCAAATGAACTACCATTAGTAACCCCTGCAAAAGGGGGGCAAAGATCTAAACATCAAGTATTAATATCATACACTTAAAATATTTTAAAAGCATTTTTACAAACTAGCAAGTGGCAAGCACTATAGTCAGCTCTAAAGGATGGACATAATGGAATAAGTACAAGTAACTAAGTTTAAACTCATATTGGTATACTTCTATTTTCTTTGTGGATTAGCAGAGAAAGGTTAAAAGCAGCCATTGTGTGCTGTAGAAGTATAAAATATAGAACTCAGTGTCAAAAGAATGTTCTAAACATTTTATATTCTTTTAGGTAGAGGATGACTAATTGTAAAATAGAAGCATTTCCCCTTAACTGCAACACAAACGTTTTAATCCAATGTGTAATAGAGAAGAAAATAGTATAGCTTTATAATGCTCTTGTTCCTCCCGACTGGCTGGGTATTCTGGCAGACAATCCCAACTCAGTGAAGGGTGCCAGTTTCGACTGAAGCTATGGGGAGCAGGGGAGAACTGTGGGCTCCCTATCCACCCCCATCTGAATCCTGAACTACATCAGGTCCCTTGATGCTTAGTATTTGCTTTCAAAAAGTAATGGATATAATTGCTAACTCTGTAAAATAGCATCTTACTGAGTTTGCACCCAAGATTCAGCAATTGCAGTTCAATGTCAAACTTAAGAATTCCACCATTCTTAAGAAAATGTGATTTGGCTACAGTGGATTCCTAATACACAAAAAAGAGAAAGAGCCACTACTAAATAGTGCTACAATAATTTCTCTTATTATTTTCGTAATCTTAATTGATTTTGATATTCAAAATATCCAAATAACTCAAATCTATCTATCTATCCCAGGAATTCTAAACGTGACAGCATCCTCAATTATCCGTTCTTCCTGCATGTATTCAAAATTCCTGTCTCTTGTACCCAAATGAGCATGCAATATAAAGAAAGCTACCAATTTCCATGACACTAATGTTCTTTTTTTTTTTTTAATGTTCAGACTTAGCTTTCATTCCAATGTACTGGTTCAGCATGGATAATTACTTTTTTAAAATATCAGGGTGCATTCCAGCCACAGTCTAAGGAGGTAAAATCTAGTACTTCTATTTATAAATCTATGAAATGGTCGCCTATGAAATGTTCACAGGCTGGGCATTTGGAGAACCCTAGGCCTGTTGATACAAATTCTGAATTTTCTCACTGTTATTGATTAATAGAGTCACTGGGAGTTGGGTGGCATAAAAAATAAAGAATAATTATCATTATTTCAGTTTGAAGATGGTGACAGACACAGGCAGGATTCTCACGATCAGGAGATGTGAGAGACTGCTCCCCCTCCCTTCCTGACAGAGAGGAGAGAGGAAACCAAAGCAACTACTTTTCTACTTTCTATTAGGGTACATCTTGTAAATTGCCTTCAGAAGTAAATAACACAGAGAAAAGTAATTTAAATAGTAAAATGGTGTTGATTACCTATCAATCTTTTTATTCCACAACCTCTTGAGTGCTTTATTTCTGAAACCTTCCAGGATAAAAAGGTGAATGGACCCATCTATTATGTGAAATCCAGTAATAATATCTAGCTGAGAAATCTCCTCCAAGGAAAGTTTCTGATTCAGTTTCAAAGTATTAAGGGATTTTTGAGTTACATCTGTGGAATAGGAATCAAACAGAAAAGCCTCTGCATTAATTTCTGTAATCTCTTGCATCAAAAAATGTAAGAGCGAAGTATTATTATAATCAAAAAGATAAATGATGCAGCCATATGGACAATGTGCAGCAACAGCATCCCCTTCTTCCTCTGCGGGACCTAATGGTACACTTATTTCAACTCTCACTTTAAGATATGATTCTGCATTTACATAATGCCTCATTGGAAACTGAACATCTTGAAAATCATCTGTTTTCTTAGTCTTCGGGCTGGTGTTTTTTCCTTGGGATAGAGATGTATCTTGAATTGAGCAGTTGTGAATTTGTGCACAAAAATTCAAGGTCTTTTCACCTAGTAGTAAATCACTCAGGTTGATTTTAGCTACCCCATATGGGTTCCAAACACCTTCTGTGGCTGTAATAGGATTCTGGGCCATGTATCTCGAAGTGACAGTGCTTAAGTCACTTATCTTGCTGTCTCCTGGTTCCTCTCCAAACAAAGATGGCTTCATCATGCTATCTTCCATTTTCTTGTCTCGGTCATGAACTTCAATTTCCAAAGGTGGACCTCTCAGGTATTCACTCAATTTTCCAGGTTCTGTTGTTCCTACAAGAATCACATTGGTATCCTTAAAGAAGACATCAGTTCCATGATCTCGACCTTGTGTCTGATGGGGACACATATTGTAGAAAGTGTATTTGCAGTAAATGGGAATGCAAGTTCTCTATAAAAGAGAGAATAACAGAAAGAATATTCAGTATAAATACTATCTGTTGACCCTAAGTTTATTAAGTGTACAGTTGAATTCAAGACATCTAATAAAACAACTTCAAAGTAATAACTAAAGCCAAAAATAAAATCTAAAGAACATCAAAGAAACTAAATTAGGAAAAAAAACACCGATGGTCCAAGAGGGAAGGTGACAGAGAGAACACTCCAAGTACACACCCGTAAGCAATGTTTTCCCTAATCTGATACCACAATTTAAGAAAGGCTTGTGTTCATTCACATCTCATATGGGAATAGAAAGATTTTGCTATAGTGCAGCTACACTTGATAGATCAACTTCTGAAGGTAGTGTCCCATTTCAGGTTTCAAACACACACACAGAGTTGCTAGGTAATGGTAAGTAATTTACTCAAGGATGAGCAGACAATCAAAGGAGCATAAATCAGAGTCTCTGAAGCTAAGGCTTGCCTGTGTAGTTTCACTTTCCACAAGAATATGCAGAAGAGTAGTCAAATTTCAATCCGAAGTTCAGAGAGCAAGCAAGGTTTGTCAGCTAGTCCAAGGGTCAGAGTTTCAGGTTTCTTACATGAGCAGAAAGCAACAATACACCAGATACAGGAAATCAGACAGTTGTTTCCGACAAGGAAACGTAAGTCAAAGCTGCCTCTTAAATAAGGCTGAAGCCAGCTGTATTTAAGGAACACCTGTCCTTGCTTGGCAGGGAGCCTCACTGAACATCTTTGCTCTGATCTCTGCTCTACTCACCAAGTCCAAGGGCTTGGAGGCTACACATCATCTGGCTGTTCTGATGCTGCCTGTGTTTGATCAGCCTCAGGGGATTCCTGGCTCGGTGTCTCCTGAGGTTGGCATTCAACTGGTTCAGCTAGAGCAGCTTCTTCAGACTCCAAGGCCATGACAGATGGTGACAGAATATTAAGCTATGCATAGACTGTTTCTGTCTTGTCTAACACACTATATTGTATCTGTTTATGAAACCCGCGTCAGACTGGGGATTGAAATGAGATGTCACTGGTATGTTCAGAATATACAGTATTTTTTTTTCTTTTTCATCTGATTCAGGTGTGGTGCTGGGTATTCTTAAAAATAACTAAGGAATCCTGAAGTTTATGACACAGAAGAGTAAATTCATAATGAATTAGATTAAGAGAATTTTTTGTTCTTATCTTAAGGGATTCATCTGCCTTAGTGGAGGGAATGATTGGGGATGAAAGGCATAAATGGTTTGGAAGGTAGCATAAACAGCAGAAGATTAAGCAACTGGATGGTACAGAAATTATTATCTTCATCAGCAACAAGAATCTTGAAAAAACAATTGGATCAAAAGACTGCAGATTATCAGAACTGCAATGTGGGAACAGATTTCTATACATTCTAGATCTAAACTAAGTAGAGGGCAAACAAGAGGAAATTCTACAGCACTTCCAATTCAGGACAACCCAGTAAAATAGACACAGGGAACATGTCTAACATCAGCCAGGCCAGCTGCAAGAGCCATCATGTCTATGCTATTTTGAAGTATAGGACATACAGTAGTTCCATAACTTAGCAGTTACTGAGGACACACTGGAGTGGGAATTGTACAGAGAGGATCCAAGAGGACTGGGAAGGGAGGAACCCTCTCCCAGACCTAGGTGAGGTGTAGAGCAGAAAAAAACAGTGGAAACAAAACAACAATGATAATGGCAGCATTAGGAAGGAGTGAAGTGGCTTTTGGTGAAAAAAAATGTAGAAAGAACTGAAGGTTCATGAAGGGTAAATGCTTTTTAAATGAGTTCTCTGGAGAAGGAGAGCCAGGACGGAGAGAATGAGGGTGAGACAGTCTTCGCTGGTTCATTAAAAAGATACAGATGCTTCATTCAAAGCTATCCTTTAAATGAAACTGAAAAATAATAAAATAAAAAATGACCTTCCACAGTGGTCACCGTGTTGCTGAAGTTCTAGATTAAGGAGACCTGGTTTTTCACTGCTATGCATTATGAAAATTAAAGTTTTCTAAATTTCATTTCAGGACATTTATATCTTATAAATACTCTGCAAAAGTGTAAACGGCAAGTCAGAAATCCAGGAACCAAAGACTCTTCAAAATGTTGTTTTCCCCCAGAATGTCCTCTATTATCACTTAATATGTAGAAGTGAAAAGAATTACCTGCAGCTCTTCAATTGGAACTGGGGTAGTTGGTAGACATTTTGCAGACTGAATCCTAATAATCAGTGGATTTAAGTCATGTTTGTGTTTCTCACTCATAATAGGTCTGTCAATAGCAAAACCTAAGTATGCTTCAGTAAGTTTGGGGGACTTCTCTCCCAGTTGACTGGCCGTATAGCGTTCACCTGCAGACAGAGAGAAGGGCTTGAATAATTTATGACTATTCAGGTAAAAAAGGGAAATTCTCTGTCAAGTTAAGCCTGACTCTTGCTGTCTACATGGACAAGGCTATGTACATTTCTTGGCAAAAACACTAACATGGGTTGTCACTGTCTTCTTCCAGGATGTGTTTCCCACCAAATTTCCTCTTTAGCCTCCTACTCTGGCATTCTCAAGTGATCCCCCAACCAATTACTAATTAGGGCCAACCCTGCTTAGCCATCAAGTGCAACCAAGCGCAGCTATCTGCTGGGGCTGACTGTGGAGGGGCCTACGCTAAAGAAGCAAGACATTCCTGTTGCTGCTTAAAATACAAGTGAACTACTCTAGCTTTCAGTTTCGCTACTTAGGAAATACCAAGAAGTAGAAAGGAAAGAGAAGACAACTATGATAGCCTAGTATGGTATTCTGGTCTGGCCAGTCCAAGTTGCCCAGAAAACACCAATATATAGGAAATAATAAAAGAGGAGCCAGGAAAGCATATGAAGCAATACATTAATTGAAGGTCAAAGTGTTTTCAATCAAAAGCTTTCTTTGGGACTAATCAAGTAAGTATATACCATGGCTGGGACATACCAAGAATAATTCTTAGTATTCTTCTTATCAAAGAAGAATACTAAGAATTATTTTGTAAGAACTGTACAACAATATGGTAAGTAGTCTAGGAATACAATAAATTGGAATGCATCTAATATCATGCCAAGTGGTAACAAGGCAATATGTATATGTAAAAGGTATATTTGTATTTTATGATAATTAAATCAAATACCTGGAGATAATTATATCTATAAAAATATTTTGTTTAGAAGAAATGAATATTTCAAATTGTATTGCCCAGATGAAAGGAGATATTGAGAGATGAATGAAATACTCTCAGTCTGTGGGGAAGAATAAACGTAATAAAAAACTGAATATGGCTTCTGTACTGATGCATATTTTGAAAGCAATGCCTATGCTGGTCCCATATATGTTTGGGTTATGTCCATAAGTAGCTCCTTATTGGTTAGATATTACTATGGTGAACATTTGCAAGGAAATAAAGGTTCAAGTATGTACAGTAAATGTGTTGTTAAATTATATTCCACAAAATATAGAATTGTCTATTTAGGAAGAGCTTTGGACTCTTGTAAAAAGTGATTCTGTTTGCTTGGAAGGATGCAAGAATCAAAATCATTAAACTGGTTTTGAATCAACCAAGAGACAAGCTTAGACAATATGCTTCCATATCATCTAGGTTTTACTGATTGCCTAAAAACTGAATTGTAATAACCAGTATAATTATAATAATACTATTTTGTTATTGTAGAATTTTTAAAGGGAAAGAGTGCTGCAGAGCGCTACAGATGTGGTCTGTCCACACTTCTAATTTAGACTGCTTCCAGATCACTAAACAGCCAATCTGGGATAGACGGGCACCAGCCTAGATTCCAAAAGGCATTTTAATTTGTCCAAGGCTGGTTTCTGACTTGGATACGCCAAGGGTCGTCAGCAGGGGGAGCCTACAAATCAGCAGCAGAATTTAATGAGCATTACAAGCAACTTGGAGGAGAGACATAAAATATGGGGGGACTTTGCAAACTTCATCAGTGGGTTTTATTCAGCAAGCTCGTTGTATTTCCCCACGATGCAATGAACTGTTTACTGGGCAACACCCAAGGCAGAAAATCAACCAGGTACTTGACACCTGACTCCAGGCTGTGTAATTTGCAAAATAATTTGCACTAAGGAATGGAGATCTCCCTTGGCCTCTTTTCCAGTCCTGAAAATAGCCCTGTAAAAGCTGGCCATAAAACGCAAGGGAGTTTTATGAAGTGAAAAAGAATCGGTCCCTTCTTTTTTTTTTCCCCCAGAACATTATATAAGTTGATGAGTAACTTACACAAATGGACACAGAAAGGCTGGATTATTTTTTTTTTAAGACTAGCAACTTCAGGAGATTTACTGTCAAGGCTGTTGCATTTTAATTTACAACAACCACAAAGAAACACTGCTTGGCATTAGTCCTGATGAAACTGTTTCAGACAATCTAGTTTTGCCCATTTCGTCTAAAGAATGGAAGTGTCCTGGCAGCCCCACAACTCAAATGTTGCGTCTCACCATTAAAGGAACCCACGCAATCATTCATCTCCCTGATCATGAGCAGCGTCCACTGGGGGTGAGGGGGGAGGGTCAAAAACTGCCAGAGGGCAGACGTGCCACTGCAACCCAAGCCCTGGCCCCTTCCTTGTCATACGTGTGTACAGAGGGTGGGGCTTGGACCCCAATGCTGCGCCCGCCATCTTGCAGGTATTTATCTCCCTCCCCGACATTCCTTTCATAATATTCCCATTTCCCCCACTACCCATCTCCAGGGAGAAAAATACCTGCTAGAAGGGGCATGAGGTCCAGCTGCAAAAGCGCTATTCCAAACTTCCTTGCCTGTGCTGCCAAGGCAGCTGCCTCTTTACCAGCTGACTTCTGAGAGGCCTGTTTTGTTTTCTTTTCGGTTGTGAAACCACTGCTTTTTTGTGATGGCCTCCACTTTTCTGATAATTGGAGGAAACCTGGAAAGTTATAGAAGTTAATCATGTCAAGACAACTGAACATTATGCAAACCTAGGGAAGTAGTTAAATGCTTATGGAATATGGGGATGGGTAAGCTCCAACTGCTTTAGTTGTAAAGGAAA
Source organism: Liasis olivaceus (assembly GCA_030867105.1). Taxonomy (NCBI): domain Eukaryota; kingdom Metazoa; phylum Chordata; class Lepidosauria; order Squamata; family Pythonidae; genus Liasis; species Liasis olivaceus. The sequence continues at coordinate 51,484,467 of CM061348.1, forward strand.
CAGTAACTTAAAGATTAAGCTGCACTGCACAGAACTGATCTCAAAGGTAGCAGACCTTTGGAGTCATGGGAAAGAGGACCACAAAACAAGCAAGATGTCAGATGTTCCAAGGAGTTAAGCGCCTCAGTCAAACCCATTCCTTTTCTGCACGGAGAGGTGCCTGCTTCTACTGTAATCTGTATGTGTGATGACAATAAGGCTGCAAAATGTATCCTTTTTCTTCCTGCCTTTGCTTCTGATAAAATAATAATGACTGTCCCTAAAGTGTTAGCAGGCTTCAAGGAAAGGACCAAAATACAACATCAGGAAACAGAGACCACAACAAGATCCCACAAAAATGGTTAGATGGAATATATGCCAAGTTAGTCACAAAGGACAGGAAATGGATGCATGTGGCCATCACTCATACATATTAATGAATAGGACATCTAATTATAACATAAATAAGGAAACATACCAAGTAAACAGGGGTGTTATAAGGAAGCTGCCTTATAGCAAACCAGACTATAAGCTGCCTTATAGCAAACCATTTGTCCAATCTTGTCTACTCTGAGAAGCAATTCCTCCTCCAAGTCTTATCTTGTGCAGATATTTCACTCCGTTTTTTTCAGCAGAAATATCAGCCATCAAATTTATAAAACTTTCTGCAGACAATGTAAGTACCCCTTATAAATGAGGCTATGAAAAAAATTAAGAATGATAGGTAAGTTATGAAACTGAATGTAGATTCTGGAGGCAAGAGGCACATTCAGATGTCTAGAATAGTTCTGCAGAGGCAGTGCTGAAGGGTTAGAAGTCTTCACCTTATCACTACAGGCACTCTGGAATTACACATTCCAGCTCTCCCCCTGCCTTGGTATAGCAGCTTGGTGGGGACTGCTGCAGCGAACTTCCAAGGAGGTGCCTTTACCTGACATCTTTTCCCTAATCAAGGCATGTGAGAGACAAAGGGTCACTGCAGCCCATGTATCTTCTGGCAAGTAAAAAGGGAAAAAATGAAATAAATTCTATAGCATCGCCATCTGGCCTGTAGTATTGAGGCATGTGACTAAGGACATCAGTCCCCATGCCTTGGGAGATCGATCTCACACGATGTAAATAAAATCAAACTTTTAAAGGAGGCACATGCAAAACATCTAGTGGTGATGGAGATAAAAAGACAGAGCTGCTGCAGTCACTGAGAGCAACTTAAAAGAATGCCCCTTTAATGTCCTCCTTTAAAAGAATAAAGGACAAATTGAGGTTCTAGATAGACGCAAGAAACTGTCCTTCTGCCCCAATTTAGACCAGCTCTGCTGTAAAGAGATCCCAAATTGCATAAAAACGCAGTTTACTAAGCATGTATAGAGAACATAAATATCAGAAACAAAGCATTAACTAGCAGACACAGAAAATAAATCAACTTACTGCAATTCTTAGTTAACTTTTTTCCTATTCCTCTACAGACTAGACTAGCCTTGAATCAAATTCCTCTTAGATTTAATGATTACCTGGAAAATCTTTCTTCCTGCAAATTCCAGCTTAAATCTAAAGCTGAGGGGAAATGATTAAATCCCACTTGTTTCCAGCCTCTCCAGCAACATCTGAACAGCAAATCTTTTCTCCAGCAAGCAGAAAGGGAGCATTTGGGGAAAAACTGTTGTGTATGTACAAAAACTCATGTGCTTCTGCTGGAGACTGAGAAAATATATATTCCCTATCTCAGAAACAGCTGCCATTCCTTGTGAATGTTGGGTGATATCACAAGCTCATGTAAATTTAACTCAACTTTCTCAACCGAATGCTCCCCAGGTATAACTCTGAGGGTGGTTAATTCATTTTATGCCTCTGTACAACTCAGATCCTCAGGTAAATTGTGAAAGAAAATTAAAATAAAGAATTCTAACCTTGACTCCAAATATGTATTTTGGAAGATTTACCCATAATCCTCTTTCTTTGGGTAAAGTCAGAAATACTGACTTGTGAATACACTGTATTAATTTGCTTGTCTTCTACATATTGCCTACAAATTTGTCATTAACATTGGCAACGTTCATTATTATCTTGTTTATTAAACCTATTACCTTAAAAAGATTTCTATGTGTTATTTAAAACTGAAATCATAAATATATTCATTTGGAAAGAAAAATCTTCAGTGGCATTTGCTTCCTAGTAAATGTATAGGGTTGCATGAATCTCAAGGACATACTCACCCCCAGACATTGTTTCCTTTCTGTCTGAAAAACTTTGTAATTTCCCCCCATCAGGTTTTGTTAACGCTGACAGTTTAGCAGGCAGTGAGTGACGGCGTTTCTGTTTTATAATTTTAGCTTCCTGAAGGGTTCTGTCTTTAAAAGAAGATGCTATGCTCCCAGAAAAACTGACTGCACTTCAAAACAAAGAAAGAAAGGAGTAAAGCTTGTGTCATCCAGAAGAAAATATTATATATTATCTGTATTGCTGCTGCTGAAAAAAAAATCAGCTAATGATTCCACTTATAAAAAGTAGAAATAGAAGGGATAAATGCAGATGGCATTCTAAAGTTTCTTGAAGATCTATGCATCCTCTGGACCGTGGAAAGCAAAACATTATAAATTGTTCATGATTTACAAATTTAAACTAAGTATTAATTCAGTATGCAGTATTAATCCCACTTGTCTACCTACAAAGAACCAAAATAATTTTCAGAACTCCAAAACAATAAAAAGCAAATTATAAAAACAGCACATTAGAAAAAAACACAATTTAAAATAGCAATGTGAAACAACAACACACACACTCAAATTGGTTGAGGACTTTTCCTCATGTTCAGAGCTCCTGGATGTTACCAACCCGTTGCTGGGCAAATGAAAGTGATGTTTTCCATGGGAAGTGGGATAAAACCTCCTAAATGAATGTTGCATGGAGCCTCCAGAATTGGCAGTCTGCCAGGCCCGAATTGGCCCAGCACCTCTCATCCAAGCATGGGATTCTGGGCCTCCATGGCCATTGGTCCTTTGGTTGCTGTAGAGAACAGAATCTCACCTGGGAACCCCCCATTTTATTTTCTTTCAGTTTGGCTCAGAGGTGTAACAACCTCGTGGAAGAGCTTCAATGAGGTTGATGTTCTAGTCATTGCAAGAGTATCCTCCACGGAGTCCTTCTGTACTGATGAATGATACAAGAGGTGAAGAAGTACCTGGCTTTATTCATCCCCCACCCTTCTCCATTTCCCATCTTTCCTACCTCTGCAGCAGCACACGGGAAACAAAGCCCTTTGGACTGAACCTTCTTTTCAGCCACCTTTCGGTGGCTACTTTGCTTTTAGGAGTTATTAAATGTTACTGTGATTGGAGGAACCTTTGATATTTAACACAAAAGAAAGTGTGTCTTTGGTGGGGGGAGGGGGGAAGAGAACACTGTAGGCAACGAAGTGGTCTATTCAACAAAGGGAAGAAAGAAGGGGGAATACCAGCTTCATCTCTTCTTCATTCTATGTCAGCTCTAAAAGGGATACCAGAGAAAGTCTGAATATGCTTCGCCCCCCCCCCCTTTATCTTAGTGTGAATTAGGGAGGGGCTTGTCTGAGTCATTTATTCAAATTAGTTTCTTGGAAGGGGCTCAGCTGCACTTGTCTGATCACTGCCTTGGCACGGCTCTTCCTACAGTCCTTCAAGGCCATTCCCTGTTTCCTCTACGCTCTACCTGTAACCATGGGAGATACAGGAGGGCCTTGCAAGCCAATGTTGGCTTGCTCCTATAGCTGCTGGTCCCTTGCCAGGGCAAGGCTCTAATGAGAGGGGCATGGAGGAAGAAACAGGAACTGGGGAACAGGAGCTAAGCCATTTCTGCACCTGCAGGGCTCCCTTCAGCTGGGCTGGAAATCTGGCAGCATAGTCAAGTTGTGTGTGTCCATGTGTGTGTCCTCCCTCCTCCACAGACAGACTCCTTCCTGCACAAATCCATCAGTGCTGGGCCTTCCTCTTTTCTCTCCCCCACCAGATGGACAAACCAACCTCCACCATAAGTCCTACCATCCCACCGGTCAACCTCCTTGGTTTATCAGCAGTTCCTACCTTCCTGCTTTCTGCCAAACAATCACTGCTGTACGTGCAGGCAGACTTGCAGTACAAGCAGAGGTGTGGTAAAGGGACTGCCATGGGAGGGAGTAATTTTCGAAATGACACACTTTCCTCCTTTCTCAAGGTTGGGGAGAAAGCCCATCAACAAGGCGGCAGGGATGAGCCCTTAGCTTTAAATACCGGCTTGCAGTATTTTCCCACAACTATGATGAAGAGTCGTAAGCAGTATTATTGTATCAGCAAGAATGCATCATGCAACTGCATCACCGTTGATTTCTGACATTTTAGTAAAAAAAAGGTGTACGGCTTACATGAATACAGCCAATGTTGTGCAATTTCACAGAATTCGATGCACCAAGTAATCACATAAAATGGATCTGCGTTAATATCGCTCGAGCAAATTTTTGCACTATACAAGACACTGAATTAGCCAATACGAACAGCCTACTAGGGTGACTACCAGTGGCCCTAGAGCCTAGCAAACTGTTCCTTAAAAGTGTCCCAGCAATAATTAGACCCGCCAAATTTAAATTCCATTTCAGAACCATGATTATAGAGACAGAGGGACATGTCTAATGAATGAGAATTCAACTGGCCCGACCCCTGAGTAATTAAATTATTTAAAAAGCTTTCTGAAGCATGAAGGAACAGTCTAAGAAACAAGGTACTCCCTAAGTGTATTACTGGTTGATTTAAAACACACACACACACACACACACACTTCTAAAACTTCTTCACTACTCATTAAAGTTCTCTAGGCAAATTATCTGAGCTCATTAAATTCACTGAACCGAACTGAATTCATTCCATGCACGCAGATCCAGAATCACTACTGCCAAAAGACTTGTCCCCAGATTTCAAGGGAAGCCCTGGAAAGGTCACCTCCTGCAAATAATGTAATATAAATGATGGCTTCTAAGTAAGGAAACATGAATAAAAGGGAACTCAAGCCAAGACAGAGAGAGAAAAAGCAGCCATTGTGGCACGCACCCAGGTCTTTCCCACAATTCACAGAGGAGCAGCAGAGTCCTCATGGCACCTTCGTGAAAGGAAGGAGAAAGGCTGAGGAGCATGGAACACTTTGTGGTGAAGAGAGGACTTCACAATAAACACAATTCAGTGAAATCACACTGCTCTTATGGCAAATTTGATTACTGTATGTTTTGATCATGCAACAGGCCTGCATTTCTGGCACTGCAATGACCACCACATACGACCGCTGGGATGCTGGAAGGAGGATGCTGAGAACATACCCAGCAAATGAAGCCAGTAACATCATGAGGCCTGAACAGCCTCTGGGCACTTGTTAAAACTCTCAGCCCCTCCAGCTCAAAAGAAAAAAGAACATTCCCATTTTCAAAACTTCACCTGGGTTTTTGACATGTTTTAAGGACGATCACAGTATAGATGCTGACAGTATTTTCTTCTCCCTTTTTCTTTTCATGACATTAGTTACCTTGTTTATCAGACTTGCACACACTCGGAAGGGAAGACTGATTTTAAAAACAAGCCCTTTTCCTGCTTTTCTAACCTTGGGCAGCGGGCAGCAAAGCTCCAGCTACTGTTCCTTCTGCCTCGCCTCAAGTCTCACGTGCCTCCTCCAGGGCAACTGCGCTTTGGAGCTGTGATGCTTGACAGCCCAAAGCAAAGGACAAGCCGCTCTTTGGAGTAAAGGGAACTGGGACTGAAGCAGAGAGGATGGGAGGACCGGTGGCAGGAGGGGGCTGGGAAAGAAAAGAAGAACAAGTCTCGCTCTGCAAGAAGGAGCAGAAGAAAAAAACTGCGTGTTGTGTGAGAGAGGAGGAAGGGTGGAAAGGAAGGGAGGAAACACTGCCCAGGAGGGGAGAGGAAAAGAGCAGCCAAAATACCACAGGAGCATGAGGGGCAGCCATAGAAAAAGGGGAAAATGCTTCGCAGCACACGCAGAAAAACAGATCGACTGAAAACTAAACTGAAACCCAACGGCAATGGCCTTGGAGTTGGTTCTCCATCTTCCCAACACCTTTGGCCATACCAGCTGGAGTTTATGGAAGCAAAATCTCAAGACCATTTTCAGGAAGGAAGGCTATTATTCACCCACACAGGATGCATACAATCTGGCGAGCTACAAGGAAATAAGAATAATGGATTAAACTTGTATGCCACGTGACTCTGGGCGGCTCACAACCACCAAACAAAAAAATTAAAATAAAACCAATAAAAGATAAAAGATGGCAAGTATGAGGAATTGAGGTGATCTCACTCTCGGTCGCCAAAGGCCTGAGTGATGAGCCAGATCTTCCCGGCTCTTCTAAACAGCAGCAGAGTGGGGGCCATCCAGATCTGGAGGGGAAGCTCAGAGGGTATGAGCGTCACGAAGTGCCAAAGTGAATGTATGACCAGATTCAATACTTAAAAGATCTATCTCCGTGGGCATGTGCCTGTAATTTAGATTACTGGTTCTTATATCCCTGTCGGACCATAGCCGTACTTTTGATACCTGTTGGCCAAAATAAAACATAATGACAAAAGGGGCTACAAGGTTGGTAACCACGAGTAATGTTTTTAACTCATTTGGTGTTTTATTAGTCACAACAGCATCTACATACAGCCAGAGAATAGTATTATATAAACACTTATTCAATCCATAGAAGGTAATCATTATTTTGCTATGCAGGGAAGGAAGCCTTCCACGGGTCCCCACAATGTTCTAAAAGGGCAATGGCAATATCAATCCCTTTCCAAGTTTATTCAAGAAAGAATAAATCTTTTTTTTTTCTTATGACTGCCTTCCCCCAAGCTCTTGCGCAAATTACAGCAAAAGTGTAGAAGAAAGAGGGCAGACCCTGTTAGTTAAACCGTAAAAGTCCTCTGCATGTTGACTTCTTCAAGGATTAAATATTTTGTGCAATGGTGCTGGTGCAGACTGTATAACATTGGGATAGGTGATCTTCACCGAACTGGTTATTATTATTTAGTAAATATGATTGACATATGATAATGGTAGGTTGTCATACAGAGAAGAGAAAAGCCATGAACATTCCAGAGTGCAGGGCATGAAATGGCTGTCAAATATAAAGGAATCCAGATTCTGATTGAATGTTAGGAAAAAAATTCCTTATTGGTAGGAGCAGTTCAATGGTGGGGCTAAATATTGGGAGGGGGTCTCCACTTGCTGGACAGTTTTATGAAGAAGCTGGACAGCCACCTGTCTGGAATGCTTTACTTCCAGCTCTGACTTTAGTTCTTGCCTGTGAGATCTAGATTTTTAAAGAAACAAGTACATGGGAGCCTTTAACCTTTATGGGACAGAGTAAGAAGAGAGCGGCAAGGTAGAAAACAGAACTGAAATGGGACTGCCAATTTTATAATTTTTCTTCATATGATTTCTGATCTAACTTGCTCAGAGCTGTAGACTGTACCTTAAATGCTCCTTCCTCTCACACAAATGTTGCCAAGTCTTGCAGCTGATGCAAAACCCAGAGCAGAGCCTGCAGGACAGCCTGTTAGTTAAAAAACCATTTGTGAAATAAACATTTGCTAAACTTAAGCCAAGAGTTGGTGAATGTCCAACTGCTTGCATAAGGCCATATGGAAGGTTGTCACACAAGGGCTGCACCATCCCTGCATGTTCCTAACAATATTGTGGTGCGCTGAGAACTCAGTGAAGGCTGAGCCAATTAACTGCAGAAGTAAATCAGCTTTCAATCCCAAGGAAACCCATAAGAACATTTCTGCAGTACAATACCTGCTGTCGGGCTGCACGGAAGGGCACAGCACTTACTTCTGGAAGGAATTCTTACCTAATCCCACCTCCCCACCCCGGGACGCCCCTGCCACTCTAGAATCAACAGCAGAGTCTTCTCCCATCCTTCTCCACTGTTCTTCTGGTGGTGCCTAGCTTGCTTTTTATGCTTTCCTACTCAAAGGAATGTTGGAAAGAAATGATATGAAGAGGCCCAGGATTCTCTCTTTCAGCCCATCTGTCATTCAACAGGAGAATGCTTCGAAAAACCAAACAGAACTGGATAAAATGTGGCATGGGGAGAGAAGCTGACAAAAGGAAGGTTGCGTTGAATGGACCTAACCTGGCTGGAGGCTATGAAGAGAAAAAAATCCTGAAATAATTCTCCCAGTGCAGCCATATGAGAGGCGATTGGGCCACAGCACAGGATCTCATCTGCTCTTCCGTTCTAAGCCCCTCCCCGTTTCCCTTCCCGGTCATGTAACCAAGAACAGAGCTATTTTCAAGAGACTAGAAATTATTCCAGAAGCCATATTCTGCCTGTTTACCCGGATTTATTTCTTCATCATGAAAAACAAATGCAGAAAGTGAGCTGGCTGGCTTAAGCCAGCAACTTTATGGACAGTCATGGTGGTGAGAAAACAGCATTTTGAATTTGAGTGGGGCAAAAGGTAAGCGTGCAAGTGCCCAAACACAAATGTATTTGGTTGTAGAAAAAAATGTAGAGAATGTTCCAGTGAAGCCCTCTTTCCCACCCTTGGCCCCAGTTTCAGAAATCAAAATCTAATTCCTTGGAGATAAACAGTCCTTTAAATTCTTAGATAAAAAGTACCAAAACAATTCAAAAGGGTAATACAATTAATCTTTAGTCAGAATAGAAACGGTATGCTTAAGTTGTCCATATCTCATTACCTGCATAGAACAGTAGGTATGAATAGGAAGAAAATAGGTACCATTCAAAGCTGAAGCCATTGATGGTTTCATTTATATTAGTAACTGAAAATGAATTCAGTAATAATAAAAATCTTGAAGTGCTCAAATTAAAACAGAGAAATAATCATTGTATGTTCTGTGGCTGCAAACTCTAAACCTATTGCAAGGTTCTTTGAAAACACATTGTCAGCTACTTATTGCAGGCACAGGAACCCATGGGACTTACAACCCCATTAAGATCTTTGCTGGAACCCAAAGAAAAAAAGATGACATAGGATGGCCCTGACTGGTCTGCACCTCCCTACCTGCCAAGCTCACCCCAGGAATTCTAAGGCTGAGTGCTAGTAAGGTATGTATTCTTGGAAAGACGTGTGCAAACCAGATGCTACAGACTGGCTCAATAACATCTGTCAATGCTCAGCCTTCAAGCTAGCTCTACATTGGTGGAGAGGCAACATCAGACAGTAAGATTCTTTACCACCTAAGTTTAATTTGCTGTTTATCAATTGAATAATAATGATTTGTATATTCATGACAATCTAATTTTTACTGTCATTTTATTCTTCAATTGCATTTTTTTCTTTCTTTCATGTCATCTTAAAACTTCACACATTTTTCTCCTTTTTATTTCTCTTTTTAACTTGTAATATTTTTCTTTTTAAATATATAGCTTTTGCTAAGGATTTGGCATGAAAATAATTATTTCGCTTTTGATTGCTCTTGGTATTTTCTATAAAAATTGATGATAAAATAATAACAAAAAGGCTATATGCTGGTTAGAAAAAATTGCCTTTTTGGAAATCCATGTTCTTCTCCATGTATGATAAAACAAATCCTGTACCCTAATAACTACCTTGAAGAGGTTAATGCAGACCAGACTAGCCCAGATAATTCTCGTGAACATAATATGTTAAGAGAAATGTGTAGACCAGCCTTTCCCAACCTGATCTCTTTCCTCTGTGTAGAGACTACAACTTCCACAAGCTCACACTCAGCACAGTACAGCAAAGTAGACCTGGAGGCTCTCCCAAGTCTACTAGACATGTGCCAAAAAGATCTCAAGGGGGCTTTGAAATTGTAGAGAGTAAGAAAGATGACCTTGACAGAGATAGGCCAGATCTGTTACCAAAGCAACAAGGAAAAAAACATGGCTTAAGTTCAAAACAAGAAGAATGCACAAAAGACTTGGCAGACACCCCCTTAATTCACATGAGTATGATGCTGGGGGCGGATAAGGCACGATCAGATTTGCAAGACTGATATCAACTCCACTATGTAGACCAAACCAATATATCAACTCCACACAAAGCTAAAACTACTTTTATTAATATTGGCTATAGTAACAGCATCTGGCCTGTCTGTCAAGATCATCTTCCTTACTTTCTACAGAAACAGCCACTCCAAGCCTCGGCATGACTGTGGCTCTCCGGAGAAGCTCCAGAACAGAACATTCAGGAGTGTAGTCTAATCTTTGTCTAATGATTTGAACAGGCCTAGTATATACATTAGGCCAGTGTTTCTCATGTGTGGACTTCAACTCTCAGAATTCCCCAGCCAGCCATGCAGTAAGAGTTAGTGAGCATGTTACACATTTGATTTATTTATATTTTATCTTTCTGCTGGGAAGCATGGGGGAATTAACTCTAATTTCTTTCTCCACAACAATACAGAGTGGATTGAGATATAGTAATTGACCCAAATAACCCAATAAATGGGGACAAGAAATCCCCATCCTAAGCCACCACCTTAACCAGTACACTACAAATCACTTCTATTTGCAGGCACTGATAAATGAACAGCTTCTTATCAACATGCTTGCCATGAAGCCTGTCCTAAGGAACTCACAATGCTTGGGGAATTTCACCAACTAGCTATTCAGATGTTCGACCATTTTCTAAACAGCATTTTGTTGTGGATCAATAGTGACACAAAAGAACCCCTACCAAATACAACTGTGTTTTTTTCCTAGTATTTCCTATGGAAATTCTGACTATAGACAGTAAAGACAGAAATGGGTGCACTGAAATGTGGATCAGTGTCCAATGGAGAGCTGTGTTTACTAAACTTAGTATGTGAGATTTGGTAATGTAATAGCATGAATGATCAACGCTACCAGTTTCTACTAAAGAAAATAAGTTAGAAATCCTCAATTTAAAAAAAACAACATTCCCCTATGGCATATATCTTAGTCCTCCCACTAGAGCATTCTGAAGCTACTTACCCTCCAAGCACTTTCCTAAACCATAGCTGCTCTTAATTTCCATTTCAGTATAATCTGGATTACAAAAACTGATCTGTTTGGGCTACTGGGCAGTCAGCCATACTACATAAGATATATTGGAAAGGAAGAAAAATTAAGTTAATCTATGAAATCATTTGTACAAGCAATGCAACACTCAGTAGAAAAGGCACTAAGGTAAAATATAGAGAGACAGACAGATGCACGAGTACATCTCTGAGGCCAACCATGAATGCCTTTTTCAGGTCACACCATTAATGGGCATCTGAACAATGAGGAAAGCAGCATCATGGCATTCTACCACAACCTCTGCCCCTTTCTTACACATGTGCAATGTCACAATGCATATACAAAAGAAGCGGGGCTTACTTTGTGATGTCACAATGCTGCTTTCATCGTTCTGCTTCCTAGACTTCTCAGATGCCACTGACCTATTCCATTCTTGCTCTTGCTTTTCCATTGCCTCCTTTATCCCTGCCTCTTTCTCACTGGGCTGCTTCTTGGAGGATAGGCAATTTCACCTCATGGGATTTTAGTACTTCTGCCAACCTTGGGGTTCTTCCCATCATGCCTTGGGCATGTTTGTGATTATAATGCTGTTGGAGAAGTAGTAGCTGAAGAGAACGTTATGGGTTATATCAATGTCCTGCTCACTGACAGGGGCACTGGTGACTAGAAGCAGGAGAGCAGATGTTTGCTGACTGAAGTAGGGGGACTCTCTGAAACAAAGATTCCAGAATAAGCAGGAGAAAACAATCACTGGACAGCTTCTACGAATCAAACAGCTCCTCATGAAAAGCAGTACCGTCCTGGATACTTTCCTGCACAAATAAATGTTGTAGACTCTGTTTTTAAACAGCCACATTATTTGTGATACATCAAGAGATTTGAGGGGAAAATCATCATCCTCAAGTTCATAAAAGCATTTTTGCCTGATTGCATTGCACAGAGTTGTTTTTACCATCGACTGCTAAGTAAGTAAATATTTGCAAACCTCGCTTAAAATGTTCCCATATTGTGTTAACTATCACTTTTCCAAATTCTATCTCCAGCAAGAGATGTTAGTTTGATAATTGTGCAGAAATCCTATTTCTCCTCTGCTTTTCTATCCAGATCACAACTTATACCATAAATCTAGTAATAAAATAAATAAAAATAAAAATGATGCCCCTCCATTGTCAGCCTTTACTGAACAAGCCAAATAGTTTACGTTTCCTCTTTGGGACCAGTGCAACAAATCACACTTTGAATTCCTTTATGTTGTACTTAGTGTGTATACTATACACAGATATTAAAAACCCTGAACAGTTCTGAATCAATTTTTAAATTGCCACAAGTTTTGCTTGTATCAGCTCAGCAGGAGACAACACGCGGGTGATGTGGGCTGGGCTGGGAAGCTAAGCAAGGATGCCCCCCACTCGGGTGGGAGACATTCATTCATGCAAATTTTATAGCCACCCAACTCCGCTGGGCTCTAGAGAATACCAGAGCCGTACACTAGACTGTATCATTGACAAAGATCCAAGAATAAGATAATGGCAAACCACTTCCGTGATGCCAATAAAACTGTATGAAAATATTTAGGAAATTACTAGGAGTCAAGCTTGATTTGGAGATTTTACTTTACTTTTGCATAAAACAAAAGCTCCAATTCCTAATACACTTTTTTTTTCCTGGTCTTTCTTGAAATTACCATGTTCTGCACCATCTTTCACCCATGTCTCTAAGCTCCAAGGGAATATTCTTTATACTCCATAGTGCTGAGGAACAGATTCATATATGCAAAAGTAACACCTGTCACATTAGTAGCAGTGTCAGATACATTAATATCACCATACTTGCATGTGATTTCTGCCTAATCATTACCAGAGAATGACACATTTCTACTAGTTCCATGCTCAATTAAACATATGTAACAAAATAATAACCTACATATCTAACAAATTCATTCCCACTTTGCCAGTGTTCCCAAATCAAACGGCATGGATTTGTGGTTCTCTCAAATCTAAATACACAATCAGTCTGGAGAAATCAAAGGTGCTGGTTTTTCTTGTGTTAAAAGCAGAAATCTGAGATGCTAACAGAGCTAGTGCGATGTAGCAGTTAAAGTGATGAAGGTGTTGAACCAGGTCTAGGAAGCTCAAGTCTCAGCCACGGAAGTTCACTAGATGACTTTGAGCAGCAAGTCTCTGTCAGGCCAACTTACCCCAAAGTTCTCTTGTTGTGGGAAAAATAGAAGGGTGTGCTCTGCATGCACCTTGAGCTCCAGGAGGAAGGGTGGGACATAAATAAAATAACATTAAATTTTTAAAAAATGCCTCTTTATCAGTGGCTTCATACTCTAGCGACTTTTGGACTATTCAGTGCAGAAAGGTCTTCTCAAAATCCAGATCCTTCACTTAATAAAAATGAAATTTGCTTTGTAACTGGCTTCCTTATTCTAAAAGAGACCACCAAAATATAATCATTCTTGGAATGCTTATTCCATTTTACAGATGTGATGTATAAATACATATGACAGGTTAAATCAACTCACACTAAGCCTCTTCTGATTTCTATCTATATCAACCATTTGATAATGGTTCATAATGATATAACTAGTCTCTCTGACACTGCAAAAACATCATTAATAGTCCAAGAACTATTAAATAATTTTAAATGGGATTTTAGTTTTTGGCACTCAGCTCTGAATAACTGCCAGAAAATCTGTTTGCAGTAATGAGGGAACATTCCTACGCTGACCGGCAGAGTATCATTTGCAATGCTAGTGTGATAAAAGGAGTTGTTTTCTTTGGCAACAAATCGTATTACCATCAGATTTTCAGGAATGTCAAAGCCACCCCATCCAAATTATTTGCCAAAGAATATTTTAAGTCTATTTCCTTGGCACCATTAATTTATAATGTATCTATAAAAATGGGATTATAGGATTATAGTATTTTTACCACAGTTATCATTTTTAACATGTGGGATTGGGTTGTTATCCTATTGGGAGAATAAAAGTGGAAAGAAATAGATACATTAGAAAAAATGCAAATATGTGACTAAGAAACGTGTATTTGGTCTACAAAGTAGGAAAGTAAGCTATGTTTAAAATAAGAAATGTGGCAAATCAAGACATCTTAAAACAGTAACAAGCATCAACGTTATTTGCTCAAAAACTCAACATAATTTTAGCACCTCGCAAGTTCAAGATCCCCCAACCCTTTGCTCTCCTAACGGGGAAAAATGCTGCTTTCTTTTAACATGAGAAGCAGAATCTGCTTGAACCAAGATATGAAATGAGTGAGATTGAACATCTTTTCCACAGCTTCAGAAATAATTGACAGGAATTTCCAGAGTAAAGGGAAATCCAGTTAAAGGGAAGTAGGTAGAACGGCTGTTTCAAGAGCCTGGTTTCTTTCTGTAGAAACTGCTATTCTTTCTGTTTTAGCCAACATACTTTTTATTTATTGTGTTGTGTGTGCTAGTCAAATTTTATTGACTCTTGTTCTTATTCTTCTGCACAAGTAGGACATTCTGTGTAATTTCAGATGGTTTTATTTTCTCTGCATTCATTTTATATGAGCTGAACATTTAACCTGGAAACAGATTCTGCCCTAGCTCAGTAACTGTAGCAGTTCCAACACTATCTTGTGGTCTGCTACAAATATTGCACATTATTTTTTGTATTACATTTTTTTTTTAAAGAAAGCTTGATTTTGTTATCTCTTGTGAGGTTGGTTTATCACCCAAAAAGGGAAGAAAGAGCTGCAGCCTCTAACCACACATCTCTAAGCTATTTAAAATGGCCAGGAGGTTGCAATATAAAAATCAATTAATTTTTTTCTAACTTTTATTTTTTTACTGCCAGTAATGCAAGACAGATGATTAAAGCCCTATCTCTCCCATACATCAATGTTAGAGGAGAAGGTGAGACACACTCTTGGAGACAGAACAGCAACTACCCCAAAGTAAGTGAGTGAACCAAGGTGTGTAGATCCAGAGAACTTCTGGAAAACCAGGTTTGAGATCCCCAGCCTCTTACCCTACTGGCTCTGTCCTACCACTAGAGCCTAGTTATTTTAATCAATCTTGGAGGCTAGGCCTCAGTTCCTAGGTGAAACTGTGTTTTTAAGTAGAAAGGAGAAATTGTACCTCAATTATAGGGCCTACTAATGTAATGCTTTCCCGCAGAAGTATGCCTGATGTCCATATAACTATTCTTTAAGTTTCAGATTAGGACATTTCTCAGACAGCTTTATAATTCTTTTTGATTTTAAGGAAATTATCTTGAAGTGGTTGTATTTATATATTTTTATCATTATTATATATTTCCTTTTTTAGTATATAACTTTTATTAAGGATTTTGATTACAATAATAAAAATACAACTAAACTTAAAGAAAAAATAGTAAGATTAAAAAGTGCAAGAGAAAAGAAAAAGAAAGGAGAAAAGGAACAATATGATAAAGAAAAAGAAAAGAAATATCTAAAGAAATGACTTCCAACCTTCATTACAACAAATATAGACAAATTTAGTAACTCTTCACCCCCATAAGATTACAAACAGATATCTCTTCATCCCATATCCCATCCCTTATCTATAAGCAAATCCATACAACATCAACTTTTCAATCTTGGAGTCAGCAAAAAGTCCATAAAGGGTTGCCAGAATTTTGCAAATAAATGTGTTATTTTAACCTTGAACAAATAAACCAACTTTATATCTCTTCCTTTTACTTCTAACAGCCTTAATCTTTAATTCAATCAAATATGGTCATAGAATTTGATTTCTCTTCAATTCTTCTTTATCCCATCGCATAGATTTCTTCAAGGCTTTAACAAGCCTCTTTTGTAAATCCAATAGGAAAACAATTTCCAGGTCATTCCCTTGGTTTTTCATTTCTATTTCCACTTTCGGTACTTCCTCTGTCTCGTCAGACAAAATTTGTTCCACGTCTGTAATTCCCTCGTTGACATCTTTTGGACATAATCTATCTATAGGTCAGACAACTTTACTGACACTGTTGGTATTGTAGCTACTAATTTCTGGCTCCATTCTTCAAAGATATCCTTTAATATTTCCAATGTTATGACATTTTGTGTCATTTTTTAAGTCCCAGTTAATCGACACCAAAAGCTGGCTTGTATTTATTTATTTATTTATTTATTTATTCATTCAATTTATTCTCCGCCCATTTCCCCCAATGGGGAACTCTGGGCGGCTCACAAAGTATATAATCCTAACGGTGACTAACAATTCTTACAATTACAAATCTACAGTGATATATATATATTACACTATGTGACCAGCAGTGGTAGCTAGGGGGTCATCTAGGCTTTTCCTCCTCCGTAGATCTTTCTCGCCGCTCGCATCGATCATCGCTCGCGCCGGTTGCATTTGGAATTCGGTCCAGCACTGGTATTTTGCTCCCCTGCGCAGCACCACCGGTTCCTCCCATCAAGACGGGAGTCCCCATTTATCTACTCGCAGATGGAAGTGCTTTCGAACTGCTCCCATCCCGCGGAGCCGGGCCCAAACCACTGGAATGCCGACCATTTCTGGCTGGCAAACTCCAGCATCATTAAGCCCTGTGCCACCACGTCCCTATTTTTCCTTCTACTTAGAATCTTTAATCCCCTCTAATGTCAAGTTTCTAAAATCATAAAGTCACTTATCTTTGTTATGAACCAATATAGCCAAAATAACTCTTGTTCCCATGGGAAGCTATTTATTTTTTATAGTTAATTCCAAAATCTTACAGTAAAAGTCAATATTCCAAATTTAACTGGACCCTTAATCCATTTGTAACTTTCTTAGATCAAAATCTTATTTAGCTGTTTGCTGTTTATTTCAAACTCTTTAAGTTCTTAAGCTTTTAATTAATTTTTCTTTTGTTCAAAATTGAGGCTAAACTCACCTGGCGACTTTTCAAACTTGTCATTCTGAAAGTCTCTAATAGCTTTAAAGTAATTAATAGGCAATTTCCAAAAGTGATTAGAAAGTGAGGCTTGTGAACTTAGCGTCCTTTAAAAGGCTCCACTGCGGTTGTGAGCAAGATAGCTAATCCCTTCATCTCCCAGCATTCAAATCTGCGGAAGACCACTGTCCTGTAGGCTCCTCGTGAGGAGCAGTCATCTGGAGCATATGTGGGTGATCTCCCATCCTCTCCTTATCTGGAGACGTTCCAAAGAACCAGTCTACTCACCAGTTCTTTGGTCTTTGTCATGGTTGTCGGCTCCACTTTTGCGGAGATGTCTTCAGTTCACCATGCCTCCCCTGGAAGTCCCCATTATTATATCTTCTCTAGGCTGCTTATTAATGTATTATGTTGTTTTATTTTAGTCCTTGTATTGTTTATTAATGCTTTAATAATTCTGCAATCTATCCATAATCTGGGCAAATTTAAAAATAAAGGTAGTCCCCTGGTTTATAGACAACCCATAGTTAAGAATGGAGCCTATTGTACGAAAATTCAAGTTAAATACACCATGATTCAAGTAAAATACACAATGGTTTGAGTTAATTACATAATACTACTTATACTGTATTGTACAATAATACTGTTCCAGCTCACATACAAATTCGACTTAAGGACAGACCTTAGGAAGAGAACTCGTTCTTAAACTGGGGACTATCTGTACAATAAGTAAATACAGAGCCAACAGTTCTGCAAGACAGATGCTAAATAAATGCAAAGTTCCATGTACCTACTGCATGGATATGAGTGGCTTTTCAGGACAGCAGACAACAAACTGAGAGAAAATGCCAAAAATTATTTATTTATTACATTTATATAGCTGCCCATCTCATGTAATGACTCTGAGCAGCATACACAATAAAACAATCCAAATATATAAAAACCAATTAAAAATACAACCAAAATAAATGTAAAAGATTTTTAAAAATGGCAACAACAAAAAAAAACCATAGAGAGTGCATTCCAGTTAACCACCATGTAACCATCTAGCAGGCTCCACTCTATCATGGGATCCCCAGGCCGGTTGACAAAACCGTGTTTTGAGGATCTTCCAGAAGGCCAACAGGGTCGGAGCCAGCCTCAGCTCAGGGGAACGATGTTTCACAAGGTGAGGGCCACGGCAGAAAAGTCTTTCCTTCTAGGTCCCGCCCAACGAAACTCTCTGACAGGACCCATAATATGTCTCTTCTGCCAGACCTGGTAAGATGGGTAGATATAACTGGAGAGAGGCAGCCCTCAAATAACTTGCTCCCATGCCATGTACAGCTGTAAAGGTCATAACCAGCAGCTTGAACTGGACCCAGAAGCACACTGGCAACCAATGCAGCTTATGGAGCAGAGGTGTAAGATATGCAGTTTTTGGAGAACACATAACTGCCCGCACCGCTGCATTTTGCACCAGCTGAAGCTTCTGGATACTGTTCAAGAGCAGCCCCATGTAGAGCACATTACAGCAATCCATTTGGGAGGTGACTAGGGCATGAGTGACTGAGAGTAGAGCCTCCCGAATGGGCACAACTGGTGCACAACACAAAGCTGGGCAAAAGCCCTCCTGGCCATGTTTGCCACCTGCTCTTCAAGGAGTCATGAGTCAGAAAGACCCCCAGATTGTGCCCTGCGTCTGTCCAAGGCAGTGCCACCCCATCCAGCACCAAAGATGGTAAATCCCCAGACAGAGAAGGGCCGAAAACCCAAAGCCACTTGGTCTTGCCAGGGTTTAACTGAAGCCTGCTGTTCCCCATCTAGACCCCCACAGTTGATAAAGATTTTACAAAATTATGTTAAGGCGGTTTCTTAACATCCAGAAATCATTTTACTTGCATAAATTTCTACTGCAACTTGTGTGACCACTATGAAACTATAGTTACAAAATTCCATCAGTGAGGTGGCCAACAATTATGATTATAGAGCAATAATCTGAGGTTTGGAAATGTACTGGAAATAGATAATCTTTTGGAGAACAATTTTCCTAGTTTATCAAACAAATTAAAGGTCACTTGAATATACTATATAATTACCTTCAAAGAAAGAGAGTTAATAAAACTTAAGGAGTTCTATAATCTAAAAATGAACAATAATTAAAAAGTAAGTTTATTATGACATATGCTTTGGTCCTTCTCCATCTAGATTCTGACAAACTGTTGCTGAGCATTTGGACTGAGTACAGTCCACCCTGTCCCAGATTTCTTCCTTCCCTTTGTTCTCATCTCAGCCACCCTTGGAGAGAAATCACCACTGAGCATCCTCTTCTGGAACACACAGTCTAAGATGCCAACATGCAAGAAGCTGATGACATAGGTGGGGTTACCTAGGGGATAGCACCAAAATTGCCCAGACCAAAAGGCAGGACGAGTTCACACAAACAAAATTGTGGTCAGAGAACTAACTGAGCAAGCAAGGAAATGCAAGTGGGTAAGTCCATGCTGCTCCTTGACACAAGGAGCGGCTCCTGTTGAAGAAACAATCTTGAAGCAAACTAGCCGTTTGCCTTAGAGTCTGGAACATAGAAAATGACCCACTAAAAGGGCTGGGGCTGGGGCTGGGGGTGGTGCTGAAGAAAAAAAGCAGAGTAAGAACCTGAGTCAGATGCAAGGCAGAATTAATGCAGCTAGCCCTTCCCCAGCTACAGCAAGCCTCACCTACTTTGCAAACTAAGAAGTGCCAAAAGAGCATAAATAAGTTATAGGCCACTGGAACTTTATCTTGTTTTATTACCACTGTATACTTGTAGGGGTATACACACCTAGTCTTCTCACAAAGAAAGGCAGTCAGAAACAGGCCACATATAAAATCAAAAGGTTATCTTTTCTTCCATATAGGTAGTCATCTAGACCTTTTAATGATATTTATTAAATTCCATTCCCTTAAAAAAATAAGAATAGGCAGGATCTTTTTTTCTGACTATGTGGAAGCTTCTGGGATAACCCCCCACCCCCATTACTTCCTCCTCCTTACCTATCCCAGATAACAAGGAAAAAAATAACATTTCTCCTTTTAAAATTCAATATGCACTGTCAACTATTGCTTGACTTGAGAAAAGACCAACAATGGGCCCTTTCTAACACTAGATAGAGTGTTAATAGATACAGGAGTAAGAACAACACAATTAGACCCAGAACTTAAAAGACGTTTAAGTACAAACAGTGGTTTGATAAGTACTAAGGAAAAAAAAACAAATTTAACCCAGGACAGAAGGAAGTAATGCATGCAACAGAGCAGTGTTTCTCAATGCTGGCTGGGGAATTCTGGGAGTTGAAGTCCACCCATCTTAAAGTTGCCACCGTCCTTCTAACTGCAGAGACAGCATCTCTCAGTGCATGGGGTCTGAACCTCCACCTAGCACTGCTGAGGGTAAGGCACTGAAACAAGCCAAAGAACGTCTCTACAGTGTGGTGGGCAAATAAGGTTGAATGAATGAGTAGTTTGCAGGTATAAAAGGTTTCCAAATTGAAAGTTGGCTAGAGCCCCCAAATCCATCTGCCATATGATGTCAAAGACAGGTTTCAGCTTTAACCCTCTCTAAACCGAGGGGCAGCAGAGAACAGATAGAAAGGTAGAGTTACACATCAACCAGCACTCATGTTGGGATTTGTTTGTGGAAGAGACATTCAAAAGGCGTCATGCTCAGACACCTTTTTCATGTACCTGAAAACGAAGCAGGACCATAGCATCAGAACTGGAAGAAAAGAGCCATTTTCAATTGTATTTAAATATGTAAATGGGTATCCCAAAAATCAGAAATTATTCTAATATCTGCACATCCTGCAGACTTACCTCAGTGAACGGAGCAATTCATCAGGTTTTACAAGGGACTGTGGAGAACTAAATTTCCGAGAGTATTTTCGATCACTAGCCTTGGATTCATTTTCCATGCGCTTGCTCACAGCTGAAGTGGGAAGACCTGTAATATATTGTAAGAGGCTGGTTACTGATTAGTAAACTAAGCAAATGAACGCAGCATAATACAAATCATGCCTACTCATGAATAAATCTCAGTAAGCTGAGTGGGATATGCTCCCCATTGTAGGGGAGATGGGTGGGGACAAATAAAATAAATAAATAAATAAATATGCTCCCAAGTAAGTTGCGGTAAGATTTGAATACCCATGAATGAGCAGTGTTTTTTTTAAAGAATGTATAAAAATTTTAGATGGATACTACAGGCATTCTAAAAATATGAAAATGACTAGTAACCCTCCACCACCATCACCCACCCAAAAGGACCATTTCCTCTCACAAAGATAATGAGCCTTCTAAGAAGAGGTCTGCAATATAAAATGGCACAACTTTAGCACAAAATTAAATGTATATTCCTTGCTTTAAAATCATTGGGATAAATCAGAGTCAGTAGCACAGCATCTGCAGATATAATTAAACCTATGATGCTAATAGATGGTAAGCAGCAACCTCCATTTTTTAAAAAAATGAAACAGCCAAAATGTCACAAGATAACCAGATCTTAAAGATTTTTTGTATTGATTTGAGGCCTCATAGACTCCAGCTTTTTTTTTTTTTCAGTTATATTTTTTGGCACCTGTGACATTGCATAAAGAGAAGTGCTATGCGAGAAAAGCGACAGAGGAATCTTTAGAAAATAATGGGGCTGCAGAAAGAAGAGTGAATTAACAGAAATAGGCTCCTCCACATCAATCCTGCCCATCAGAGCTATTTGAATAAAGCTTTCTTTGGGAACCGAAGCCAAACTACTGTTTTCAGTCATGTACTCAAACACACAAGATTAATATATTTAACTTTAGATTGTAGAGTTGTACGGCACTTCCTGTATGCTCTGAAGCATACTTTTGCTTCAAATCCAAAATGCTGCACAGCCCTGTACCATAATCAAACTGTCTTCCTAGACTTAAGTTCCCTTGAATAAATAAGTGTGATAAATTATTAGCCTCATCTGGTTAAAAGAATTTCTCTACTGGAGATATACGATCACAGAAGAGCAAGCAAAAATAAATGAAAGACAGAGCACTTCAAAGACGTGTAAAATGGGCTCCAAATATTGGGAAACACCCAGTAAGAGTTGAAAACAGTCGATTCACCTCCTTTCTGAACCACTGTAGACAGTACTTTTGAAGAGGGCTCATGGCATTCAGAAGGTGCCTGTGAGGCAGCTAATCGGAGCTGAGCAACATGAGCAACTGTTGCTAGGGATCTTCCATCTTCACTGGATCTTGCTAGGGACTGTCTGCACTGGAACCCAAAACAGAGTTCCAGATCCAGTTCAAAGGGCTGTTCTTAATTTTAGGTTTCTTTATGGATTGGGAGCAGAAGCCTCTCTCTCTATAGGCTCCTAGTGGCAAGTAGCTACCGAAGAGGAAGCTTTTTCAACAGCAGTACCCCAGCTGTATGAAAGTCTCCTCACAGAGGTTCAATTACTACCTACCTTGGTGTCTTTTTGATGCCCACCAAATATTTATTGAAATCTACCTTAGCTTTAAGGTGATTTTACAATCTGTGCCTTTTAGTTAAATATGTTGTTTTCTTGCGAATCGTTTTGGCATTTTGGCTGAAATCCAGTGATAGGGTTTCATGGATAGAGTCCATGGAATTCAGGGTGCACGGACAGAGCCTAGTTTTGCTGACCTATCTTGAAAGGAAGGGTGCTCTCTCCTTCCTGCAGCTCCTGCACACTCTCAAAATCTGCTCCAGAGAACTTCAAACTTCCACAGCAAATTTTCAGAGGAAAGGAGAGCAGAAAATCCACTCGTATGACACAGGATTTCACCCACTATTGCAAGTGTGTTGCTCCATGAACAGCTTAAATAGGAGCGGTGGAATATAATGGATGGTTGGAAAATTCTAACTTAATGTAAGATCTAAGAAGATTATCAATTTAAAAGTATTCAGCCACTTGTCATGTATCACACCAATATGATAGCACAATTTTAAGCAGGAAGTAGAGGATACTACACTCAACAGAAAGGCAATGACCCAGTGGAAATTGGGTCAGGACTTGAACAAAAGCTGTATCCTTCAAACAGCAACTGAATAGATACATTTGTCCAGTTAAAAAAGCTGAAATCTGTTTAAATAAAACACATTTTTATCAACTATTCTCCTGATGAGCTTACTGTAAGGGAGCAAGAAAAAAGAAATTGCTCTTTCACAACATACAGCTGAAACTCGAAAAATTAGAATATCGTGCAAATGTTCATTTATGTCAGTATGGCAACTCAAAAGGTGAAACCAATATATGAAATAGACGCATTACATGCAAAGCGAGATATGTCAAGCCTTACTTTGGTACAATTGTGATGATTATGGCATACAGCTTATGAAAACCCCAAATTCACAATCTCAGAAAATTAGAATAGTGTGAAAAGGTTCAATATTCTAGGCTCAAAATGTCCCACTCTAATCAGCTAATGAATCCATAACACCTGCAAAGGGTTTCTGAGCCTTTAAATGGTCTCTCAGGCTGGTTCAGTAGGAATCACGAGCATGGGAAAGGCTGCGGACCTGACAGTTGTGCAGAAAACCATCACTGACACCCTCCATAAGGAGGGAAAGCCCCAAAAGGTAATTGCAAAAGAAGTTGGATGTTCCCAAAGTGCTGTATCAAAGCACATCAATAGAAGGTTATGTGGAAGGGAAAAGTGTGGTAGAAAAAGGTGCACAAGCAGCAGGGATGACCGCAGCCTGGAGAGGATTGTCAGGAAAAGGCCATTCAAAAGTGTTGGGGACTTTCACAAGGAGTGGACTGAGGCTGGAGTTAGTGCATCAAGAACCACCACACACAGACGGATCCTGGACATGGGCTTCAAATGTCGTATTCCTCTTGTCAAGCCGCTCCTGAACAACAAACAACGTCAGAAGCGTCTTACCTGGGCTACAGAAAAAAAGAACTGGTCTGCTGCCCAGTGGTCCAAAGTCCTCTTTTCTGATGAGAGCAACTTTTGCATCTCATTTGGGAACCAAGGATCCAGAGTCTGGAGGACGAATGGAGAGGCACACAATGCACGATGCTTGAAGTCCAGTGTGAAGTTTCCACAGTCTGTGTTGATTTGGGGAGCCATGTCATCTGCTGGTGTTGGTCCACTGTGCTTCATTAAGTCCAGGGTCAACGCAGCAGTCTACAAGGAGATTTTGGAGCACTTCATGCTTCCTTCCGCAGACGAGCTTTATGGAAATGCTGACTTCATTTTCCAGCAGGACTTGGCACCTGCCCACACTGCCAAAAGTGCCAAAACCTGGTTCAATGACCATGGTATTACTGTGCTTGATTGGCCAGCAAACCCGCCTGACCTGAACCCCATAGAGAATCTATGGGGCATTGCCAAGAGAAAGATGAGGGACATGAGACCGAACAATGCAGCGGAGCTGAAGGCCGCTATTGAAGCATCCTGGTCTTCCATAACACCTCAGCAGTGCCACAGGCTGATAGCATCCATGCCACGCTGCATTGTGGCAGTCATTGCTGCAAAAGGGGCCCAAACCAAGTACTGAGTACATATGCATGCTTCTACTTTGCAGAGGTCCGATATTGTTCTATTTCCAATCCTTGTGTTATTGATATCATGTAATATTCTAATTTTCTGAGATTGTGAATTTGGGGTTTTCATAAGCTGTACGCCATAATCATCACAATTATACCAAAGTAAGGCTTGACATATCTCGCTTTGCATGTAATGCGTCTATCTCATATATTGGTTTCACCTTTTGAGTTGCCATACTGACATAAATGAACATTTGCACGATATTCTAATTTTTCGAGTTTCACCTGTATAAATATGCTGAATTTGAAAATTAGTGTCAGGCAGAAAAGTACTTGAATTAATTTATGTACATTCTTTTTTTAATCAGAATGGCTTATACAAGTCTATATGAGAACAAATTAAAAAGCAGCCTATAATGTCATCTTATCACATAAGTTTATAAGCTTCGTTAGATAGCTCTGCCAGAACTACGCTTGGACAACAGGAGACAAAACCCAACAGCATCTAATTAATACACGTCAAACATGTATCTGTATAACAACTTTTGCATTAAAGAATCTTACCAAAACTGACAACTAACTACTAGAAATTAATGAGGTCTCATTGTAACATGGTACTAGTATTGAGGCAAATTATTTTTTATATAGGAGAGAAATGAAAAACAGGCAAACAATTAATTGCTGCATTTTATATTAACTGTTACCACAGGAACAACAGAGGATGCAATAAGAGCATGGCCAGAATTCCCCGTTTTCATATATGCCAAAGTGTTTGTGTAACAGAATGGAGCTCTATGCTCACAGTATCATACCTGACAAAGCACTGGCTGCTGGCTGCTTTTGCACAGAGGGCACTACTGGTTTAACCTTTGTGATACTGGGTTTGACTTGATTACGTTCTAAGAATTCTCTCTGATATAAAACCATATACCTGACGTTACCTTGAATAGAAAAAAAGCAGTACAAAGTTACATTCAAAGCTAACAAATTTGTTTATTGTGTGCTTACATTATCTCCCATATGATACTCATCTTGGGGTGGTTTTTGGAGAGCTCAGCTCTTTTAGTTCATAATACAGGCAGTCCCCAGGTGAAGAACATCTGACTTGCAGACAATTCCTACTTACAGACTGCCATAAAGCCTATTATATTAACATTTTGAGTTAAATACAACGGTTTGTAATAACGAATGCACGTGCTACTTTGTGATGCTCATGAAAACACTGCACGGCTTCAGCAGTTCATCAGCTCAAAGGAGAACACTGTCTGCCATTTTAAGATGCATCACATAAATTTTTCTTTTATTACCCTTTATCTGTTAAGGAAGTACTTGTTCCGACTTACCTACAAATTCGACTTAAAGACAGACTTAAGAACGGATCTCGTTCATAATCTGGGGACTGCCTGTACAAATACAGTGGTACCTCAAGATACGAATTTAATCCGTTCCGTGACTCTGATCGCAAGTCGAATTGGTCGCATCCTGAAGCACGTTTTCCCATAGGGTGCAATGTAAATACGGTTAATCCGTTCCACCCTCTGAATTTGGTTGCATCCTGAAGCAAATTTCCCCATAAGGTTCAATGTAAATACAGCTAATCTGCCCTCCGAATTTGGTCGCATCCTGAAGCACATGTCCCCATAAGGTTCAATGTGTCAGCCGGCGTTGCACGGCTAAGAAATTCCCCAGGCGCCCTTTAGTCAGCCCTAGCACAGAAAAAGGAAGTGCTAATGAAATCTAAGAAAGGCTCCTGCGCGCACAGCCAGGAGCGGGAGCTTCCCCCCCACTCCCCGTGCTGCTTCTTCTTAATTCCACGCTCTTTCCTCTGTGCATAGCCCTTGGCGCGCGCGAGAAAAGCACAGTGAAAGGAATGGGGGGGAAGGCTTATGTCGCGTGCACAGCGGAGCGGGAGCTTCCCCCCCCCATTCCTCCACGCTCTTTCCTTTCTCCATAGCGACAAAAGCACAGTGAAAGCAATCACCAGGCCAAGGGCTATGGCCAAAGGAAAGAGCAAATTTCCCCATAAGGTTCAATGTAAATACAAACAGTTCTGAAACATATGCATTTTATTTTTAAACCACAAAAACATGAAAAAAAAGCATAGTATGAAGAGGGAGAATGGGGTGGGGAGGCAGTTATTGTTTGGAGGGAGAGTCCCCCTCCAAAGGGACTTCGGGGAGATCTCCTTCAGGGGTTTCCTCTCTTCTTTGCCTCTTAGCTGCAAAGCCTTATTCTTGCCACGCCCGCTCTGCATTTTCTTTGGAGCCATGCTGACAAGCACACCGAAAACCTTCCAAATGCCACAAAACACACCACAAGCCTCACCGAACGCCTCCTTGCTACCGCGATCTCGCCCACAGGAAGCCGCGACCACGTGGCAGCAGGGCAAATGGTTTTTCCTTTTCCTTTTTCCTTTCTCCATAGCGACAAAAGCACAGTGAAAGCAATATCAGCGCACACGCACAGCCGGGAGCGGGAGCTCCCCCCCCCGCGCACTCAGATTTCATTAGCAGTTCCTCTTTCTGCATTGCTTTCCTTGGGCTTTTGTCCTCCCGCTCAGATTTCATTAGCACTTCCTCTTGGAAGCCGTGACCACATGGCAGCAGGGCAAATGGCCGTGGATCCGGTTCATAGCTTGAGGCGGAGTTCGCATGTTGAGGTAAATTTTTGCGGCCGGAGCTGGTCGTATCTTGAAATTTTCGTAAGATGGGGCGTTCATATCTTGAGGTACCACTGTAATTCCTTCCACACTAAGGGCTGTCAGATTTCTTTCCCTACAAATTCTAAAAGCAGAGATTGGAGCAGAGGCTTTTGAAAGTATTGCTGCAAATAAATGCTGAAAAGGCAGCAAAGGCTCATAAAATTCCTGACAGATATTTGCATACAAGACTCAGGAACTGCAAGGGATGAGAAATAAAGGACCTAATGACAAATTCCAAAGGGGCTGAGATGAGATGAGATGAGATGAGATGAGATGAGATGAGATGAGATGAGATGAGATGAGAGAAAACTTTGAGTGAATGTCATGTTATTCCTATACTTTCCCAAGTTCTACAGACAATAGTCTGGACTCCATATAACATTTCCATAGGGAATTCTGCCAGAAAGAAATGATCAACTTTATGCTCCCAAGCAAAAGGCTGAAATAATTAAACAAATCATTGTTTTACTTATTTATCTTTTATGATTCCTAGGGCCCAGCATTTTTAATCATTTTATCAGATTATTTCAACTTAGGTTTTTCATTTCATAGTTCACTGTATTGGAGAGATTTCCAAAATCACCTGTTTCACAGGTGAATCATGTTTTATTTTGAAAACAGTGATACAAAACTAATTGACAGATGCCTCTAATTTTAATACACCAGATAGAAAGAAAAAGCAGCATTGTAGAACAAAAAGCAAAGCAGAGAAAATAAGATGGGCAAGTAAACAGGAATTATGCTGACAATTTTATAGTGATATCAGTCCAGAGACTCTACCAAGCAGGAAATACATATTAATATTAAGAATTCTGTTGTATACTTTAATAATTCCCCTATGTAGGACAGAAATGTCAACATCAGAATAACCATTTCGTAAATCTGTAGTCTCTTTTTTCTTTGTTGTTGTTGTTGTTCAGTCGTTAAGTCGTGTCCGACTCTTCGTGACCCCATGAACCATATTGCACCAGGCCTTCCTATCTTTCACTGCCTCCCTGAGTTTGCTCAATTTCATGCTCCTTGCTTCAGTGATGCTATTTAGCCATCTCATCCTCTGCCGTCCTCTTCTCCTTTTGCCTTCCATCTTTCCCAGCATCAGGGTCTTTTCCAAAGAGTCCTCTCTTCGCATTAGGTGACCAAAGTATCTGAGCTTGAGCTTCATTATCAATCCTTCCAATGAGCAATCAGAGTTGATTTCCTTTAAGATTGACTGGTTTGACCTCCTAGCAGTCCAGGGGACTCATAAGAGTCTTCTCCAGCACCACAGTTCAAAGGCATCAATTCTTCGGCGTTCAGCCTTCTTTACGGTCCAGCTCTCACAGCCATACATTACTACTGGAAAAACCATAGCTTTGACTATGCGGATCTTTGTCGGCAAGGTGACGTCTCTGTTTTTTAATATGCTATCTAGGTTTGCCATAGCTTTCCTCCCAAGGAGCAAGCGTCTTTTAATTTCATGGCTGCAGTCTCCGTCTGCAGTGATCTTGGAGCCCAAATAAATGAAGTCTGTTACTGCTTCCATTTCTACCCCTTCTATTTGCCAGGGATTGATGGGTCCAGATGCCATGATCTTAGTTTTTTTAATGTTGAGTTTCAAGCCAGCTTTCGCACTCTCCTCTTTCACCCTCATCAAGAGGCTCTTTAGTTCTTCTTCACTTTCTGCCATTAGGGTGGTATCGTCTGCATATCTGAGGTTATTGATGTTCCTCCCTGCAATCTTAATTCCGGCTTGTGATTCTTCCAGCCTGGCATTTCTCATGATGTACTCTGCATATAGGTTAAATAAGCAGGGTGACAGTATACAGCCTTGTCGTACTCCTTTCCCTATTTTGAACCAATCGGGTGTTCCATGACCGGTTCTAACTGTTGCTTCTTGGCCCGCATACAGATTTCTCAGGAGACAGGTAAGGTGGTCTGGTATCCCCATCTCTTTAAGAATTTGCCACAGTTTGTTGTGATCCACACAATCAAAGGCTTTTGCATAGTCAATGAAGCAGAAGTAGATGCTTTTCTGGAACTCTCGTGCTTTCTCCATGATCCAGCGAATGTTGGCAATTTGATCTCTAGTTCCTCTGCCTCTTTGAAACCCAGCTTGTACATCCGGTAGTTCTCGGTTCACGTACTGCTGAAGCCTAGCTTGTAGGATTTTGAGCATAACCTTGCTAGCATGTGAAATGAGTGCAATTGTGCGATAGTTTGAGCATTCTTTGGCATTGCCCTTCTTTGGAATTGGAACGTAAACTGACCTTTTCCAATCCCGTGGCCACTGTTGCGTTTTCCAAACTTGCTGGCATATTGAGTGCAGCACTTTAACAGCATCGTCTTTTAGTATTTTAAATAACTCAGCTGGAATACTGTCATCTCCACTAGCTTTGTTGATAGCAATGCTTCCTAAGGCCCACTTGACTTCACTCTCTAGGATGTCTGGCTCAGGGTCAGTGACCACACCAGCATGGACATCAGGGACATTAAGATCTTTCTTGTATAGTTCTTCTGTGTATTCTTGCCCACAGTAGTAGATATAATGGTCACCTGAATTAAATTCACCCATTCCCATCCATTTCAATTCGCTGATTCCCAAGATGTCGACGTTCAATCTTGTCATCTCATGTTTGACCACATCCAGCTTGCCTTGGTTCATGGATCTTACATTCCACGTACCTATACAATATTGTTCTTTACAGCATCGGACCTTCTTTTCGCTTCCAGATACATCCACAGCTGAACGTCCTTTCGGGTTTGGCCCAGCCGCTTCACTCTTTCTGGAGCTACTTGGAATTGCCCTCCGCTCTTCCCCAGTAGCATATTGGACACCTTCCGACCTCAGGGGCTCATCTTCCGGCGTCATATCTTTTAGCCTTTTAACATTGTCCATGGGGTTTTCTTGGCAAGGATACTGGAGTGGGTTGCCATTTCCTTCTCCAGTGGACCACATTTTGTCAGAACTCTCTGTCATGACCTGTCTGTCTTGGGTGGCCCTGCACGGTATAGCTCATGGCTTCACTGAGTTACACAAGCCCCTTCACCACGACAAGGCAGTGATCCATGAAGGGGTCTTTTTTCTTAGAAAGTCTTTAAAGAAAGCTGGATAATAACTGATGGGGATGATTTGACCTCAGTTGGTTTGGATGAAGATCTGGTTAGCTTTAATAAAGTAACAATACACTTATCACTGTAGGAGGAGAACTATGTTACTCTATGGTGGCAAAAAATCGGGACCCTGGTAGTCCTTTTCCAACTAACAAATTCTATTAAAAGGCATAATACACTTATTAGTTTCTCCCACAGTCAGGGATATATAACTGAAGACTGTACTAAGGTTAAAATCAAAAACGTTAATTGTTTTATTTGACTAGAGAATGACTCAAGAGTAGCGATGCCTTAAATAAACTTACCTTCAAGTTCTCCTTGATCTGATTGTGTTAGATTACTCTTTAGTTTACTAAACCTGGCTTTTGAACAAACCTTGTCCTTGAGATCCCACAATCTTAACTTTATGCTGTGTTCTCTTAGCTTTATTAGAAAGTCATGGGTAACATTAATTTCAACACTGTGGTTCCATGAAACCCATATCTGGTCATTTTCAAGCCATGGTTTCACTACCTATTTAAAAAAAAAGAAGAAATTAAAAATATTGCTAAAATAATATATTATCAAAAAATATTTTCCAGGATACAATTAAAGAACATGTTTTTAAAAGCACTAGAAAGACACATTAATGAACAATTAAACATATGTTTCTCACCTCTGGCCATCAAGCTGCAAGTCATAAAATTATGACATACGTAAGTATAAAGAAACTTATTAAAAGCTGTAATAGCTGAAATCCTTTATGCTCTATCCAAATAAATTCAGTGTGATCAAACTTCAAATTCAGACAGATTTCCAGAACTGGTATGATCAAACTCAATACAGACAGAGAAAGAGCTTCACAGCAGGCTAGAGTACTAGTGCATCTAATCTGACTGGCAGCAGCTCTCCTACTGTTGTACTGGAAAATTCCTTTCAGCTGCAGATGCCAAGGGTTGAATCTGAGACTTTACACGTTCAAACAATGTTCTCTCTTTACTGAGCAATGGTCCTCTCCCACGAAATATAATATAAACTGAACTCTTATAAAGAAATCCTTTTGCCTGATGTACATAAATCCTGTGAATGTTCTCTTTCCAATGGAAGTTCAATTCCTTGGTTCATTATCCAACAAACAGAATCAAAGGATGAACACACTTGCTCAAATCTTTAGTGGTGAGATGGGATGGAGACAAATACTAGCGGGGTAGGAACATCAGAAAGCTCATCCAAAGTTCCCTCATGTATTTGTCATCGTAGTCATTAAGTTGAAAATTGCTGCTAGTGTTACTAATGTCAAATTATGAATATTGTGTTTTTGTGATTCTAGTCAGTCAGCCACCTTGAACACATTAATGGCAAGTTGGAATGAAAATAAAATAAATTGTCCAGGATTTAGAATTGTGGGCTTTCTTGTCATTTATGGACCTTCCATTCAGTCTTTATATTCTTTATTTGGTCATTTCATACCCAAAATATCACAGAGATCATTCTGCCATTCTCCTTTCTGCATCTTATTTGAAGGCCTCTGTCCAATCTCTAACCTATTATATGCTACATGGGTTGTTAATTACAAGTATTCTGAAGTTTCCTATGACAAAAAATGCATCAGGCCACTTCTTAATGCAAATGATTTACTGGAAGCACACAAGTGCATGCAGAACACAGACATTTTCATTTATTTAAAATATCTATAGCCCACCTACCATCCTAAGCATGTTTAGATAGATTACAATCCATAAAATACTAAAAATAAAACAATACAATGTAAAAAAACAAAAAATACTTTCATTTTTTAAAACAATAACACTCTCTACAACTACAGAGAATACAGTACAGGCAGTCCTTGCTTAACGACTGTTCATTTAACGACAGTCCAAAGTTATGACAGCCTTGGAAAAAGTGCTTTACAACCAGTATTCACACTTATGACTGTCACAAACTTTTGCACCCCCCACGGTCATGTGATCACAATTTGCAACCTTTTAATGACAGTCATTAAACTAATCACTTATCAGGTCAGGTCACATGGTGACTCGCTTAATGACCACCTCGCTTAATGACCAATTTTCCAGTCCCTATTGTGGTCATTAAGCAAGGACTACCTGTAGTGTAGAAAAAAAATCAAGGACAACAGGGCATGACCAGGCTATAGCTGACACTATATGCAAGTGTAAAAAGTCAGATCCTCACTTGGTGCCACAAAATGCTCAATGTTGATGTAAGCTTGGGATGTTCCTTATATAATGCACCTCCCTTTATGTAGGGGCACTGAGGAACCCTCCCACAGATCTTAATGTTTAGACAGGTACTGTGATGGAAAGCATGAGCGAGGAGGATCCTGGAATGGATCTTCAAGGTTACAGGGAGGGGGAGAGACATTCCAAGCATCTCCTCAGCCCCCAGCTGGAGTGTGTGAAAGTGGAGACTGGCCCCTCCCAAAGGGATTCAGGGTTATAGTTGCTGTCATTGGGGGTTAGAGTTAGTCTGGCGAGGTTCTAATAGGTGTAAGCTAATAAAGTAACTGAGCTGTTCCTGGATTGTCTCGCTGTGGCTCTTGGGCCGAACCTGACAGGTACATACTAAGAAAGAAAATCCCTCAAGTACTGAAGTCCTCAACCTTTGACTGAAAGACGATTGGACTACCAAAGCCTTTCATAATATACCCTCATATATAAGGCTTCCTCATTCTCTGCAGTATATTTACTTATCTGGCCTTCTTGCCTCTGCGTGGAAAGTACAGCAGGGAGAAGTCTAAATACTGTATCTGGTGCAAAGTCTTGCCAGTAGGTACCATAATAAAGGTAAATTGAGACATCATTAACAATATGTAACACTTAACAAGCAGTGATCATTATAGATACTTTTCACCTTGGTGCCTTTTTGTCTCTCACCTCCATCAATGAATTTCTAGACTAAAATTATTTGAAATATAGACTGCACCCATCATATGTTCTAGTTCAACTTTAGCATCCATGGAAATACCACTAAGGGAAACCACTGGATGAAAGCCTACCTACTGTCAAGCTGAAAACTGACAGTAAGTCTCTAGTATACCACAATGCATGAGCAAAGAAAAGCAACATTTATGTCCTAGGCTTAGCATATCATTCATCGTCATCCTTTTCCCACAACCTTATCTGCACTTACTGAAATATTCAGCGTGGATTGCTTTTTTGACTTGCCTCGTTCACTGTCTTTTGGAGTCCCTGGCTATGAAAATGACAACAGAAGCAAGAAAAGGGGGAAAAGGCTATGATAAAGAAAACAGACCAATGGAAAATGTAAAATAGAATATTTCAATCATATACATTCCAGAAGGATCTTATCCATTAGTATGCTATTAATTCTATTTTTCTAATATTTTAAATTAATATTTTATTTTATGCACATTTTATAGCATTTTAATTTAGAACCACTGATTCTAAAAGCTTTGAGCAGACAACAGGAAGTTAAAATTCTCAAGAACTACATGTATTACCAAAACACAAGATCAACTTACAATATTCCTTTCCCAACAAGCTTCCTACTCTTTTTGTCACCCAAGCCCAACTGCAACTATGCGTGCATAATACAGTAAGTCAACTTACTGGCAGGGTTTTCGTGACATGTGACTGCAGACCACAATAAAGATTACAGTTAACACCAAAAGTCATAACTCCAATGAGAAACCAAGGTTTGTATTTGGTTCACTTGGTCTAGTTCAGTGTGCCTTCTGAAAGTAAACTAACTGCAGCCACTATCACTGGTGGGGGCAAAGAATGAATTGTGCACTGTATCATGATGCGACAACACTGTGACGTGCATACTTCCATCTGACACTGGGACACCTATGAAAGGGCAGGGTTTACATTGTGACATCATCACTTTTTTTTTTCATCATCACAAGTAGAAGCAGACTAATTAGTTCTCTTGGACAACCATATGAATTGCAGAAGCAGGAAGGAAGCACACCATTTTTGTCTGCCTCCAAAATATTGGCCAGTTTGTTGGAAAACAGGGATTGGCTCCATCTTTGGGTGACCAGAAAAGTACTTCAGGATATGTCCAACTACCATTCTCAGTCACTGGAGATGGAGCTGACTGGAAAAGGATACACTACAATATTCCCAGAGTAGATTACTTTAACAGCTTATAGCATTCCTTGTGTTCCACCGCAGCACAAAATCTGCAAACCCATCTATTTTACAATCTTCTATAAAGGGAGATGATTTGCTCCAGAGCTAACCTATAAAACCATACTTCTGTTGTTAGGGCTGCTGACATAGCTGTCCCTCTTACAGAGGATGCCATGATGCAGGATTGGGAATGATATCTTGCCTCTTGAACTCATCCATTAATTGTGGAAGGAGAAGCACTTCTTCCTTCATTTCCTTTTTGTAAGAGACAAATATCTCCTCATATCTCTTCTCTTCATCTCTCTTATACTTTTGAAACATATTCAAAAGTTCACATTTAGATTAAGCCAAGTTCATTCTCTGGAGTGGGCTGGGCCCAGACTGATATTAGAAAGGTCAATCTTCTGTGCTCAGTGGAACTTGGAAACAGATCTTGAGCATGAATCAGGAAACTGGTCTTAGAACCACCTTGTCCTGGTGGAACATAAAGCGATCCTTCAATCCTCCAAGCTATGGTTGCCTTCTGTAAAAATGTGTAATGGGTTCAAGGGGAACAGTCACTAAGATCCTAAGTACCAAAGACAACGAAAATACTGAATCACAAGTGCACTAATAAACCGGTGTACATGAGGAAGACCTGTAAGCGGTGCCCCTTAATTATGTACAAGAATAGACCCTAAAATAACTGCCTGTTAAAGCAATAGCCAAATAGTTCAGGGACCCCTGCCGCCAATGCCACTAGTTTATGTCTTTTGTACCATCATTCAAGGAGCTCCAAGTCAAATGATTCATCTTAGTGGTGTCCATTTGCCCTGGGGCCAAGATGGTCTCTACTGCCAAACCCAAACCACCCAAGGACCTCGGTACAGTACTGGAGCCTGATGCAAGATGTAGAGAGGTTTCAGAAGATGCCATGGTTGCTCCTGTCTCATCTCTACTAGAGCAGAGTACCACAGCCTACTGAGTGAAAATGAGATGACAAGAATCATCCATGCTTTAAGCACCTTACCTTGTGCATCACTTTGGATAGCACTGTGAAGCATAGAAATGCATATAGATGTCCTTGCAACCACAGCGCCACCAAGCAAAATCCTCTCTATTCTGATGTTGAAATCTGAAGAAGTGTTTCACCTCTCTGCTGTCCCACTCTCAGAGACAGGTAAATAGAGGGGCATCCTCATCTTATTAAGAACTTATGAAAAATCTCCAGATGTAAGACTCATTCACCCTGTACAAAGTGCTAGCAATTTAACCAGTCTCTCATGGTGATCAGCAATACACTTTGTATATTTCAAGGGTAGAGACAGAAGGTGTTTTCTCTGCTTATGACAAGATGTATGGACTTTTTCTGAAGGCCCTAAAGATTTAAATGGGCTTTTGTTGTAAGCTCTGTTCACACTTGTCTCTACTGTCCACTCACCCTATCTAATAGAGTTCTCAAGGCTAGCTGCACTCCCCTCAGTTCTCATTGGGTATTGACTTGTAATGGGATGATGTTTCTTTTCCTAACCTGTTTAGAAACGGCCTTCCCACCAAGTCAGGCTAGAATCTGTGGTCACCTAATTAGTCCTCCAAGTTACATTCCATGTGCCATAAGACAACAGTGCAGGGATTGGAATACCTGTTTCATACTATGAGGCATTTTCAAGTATATTTTGCTAATGACCTGATTTTGAAACAGGAGAGATAGGCGCTGTAGTGGAGTGCAGTGGAAGCAGGCCCATGGGACTCAGTCCAGTTCTACAATCATCATGCCAGCTTCATAAGGGTCAGTGTTCTGAATGCCAGGATCTTTTTCATGGTTTGACAATGCACTCTTGGGACAAGAACAGCATAACCCATTGGGGGAGATGGGCGGCATACAAATTAATTAATTAAATAAATAAATAAATAAATAAAATAGCTCAATGGTGACTTAGGCACAGAAGCTACTTGCATAATGCCAATATGGTCATGGCAAGGTTCACCCCAAGGCCATGTTCCATGAAACATTGAACTCTGAGCTTCTTCACTGCTTTTCCATAGAGGACACTTTGATAAGCAGATCATCTTGATAGGATAAAACATGCCCTCCCCCCCTCCATGTTTTTAAAAGGTTCACAAGACTCATCCTCACCTTAAGTGCTGATGCTAGGTAGAAAGGGAGTGCTCTGAATTGAAACTGATCATTCCTGAATATAAACCTGAAGAATCTCCATGGAGTTTCTGATAAGAATAAGGTAGCCTCTGATAAATCCACCAACCTAGAAGGTTATCCACTTTAATTTTTTCATTCTAAAGACTCTACATCTATTGAATTTACTCCATTCTGATATTCAGAATGATTCTCCAATCTCCTGTTTCCTTTGACGCTGACCACATTTCTATCAAGTTTTAATGCTGCCCCTTTATCGTATTCTTCATAATTTTCTGGTGGAACGCACACCTGACATCAAAGGCGGCAAAGAATAATGATCTAATTCAGGTTTCCAACTATTGAATTTCATTTCCCCAATATTTAACAAGATCAGTTGTATAATATGAAACTGCAATGCAGTACCTCCAAACTTCAGGAATATATTATAATGATTATTTAAGAATAGCAAAAAAACATTTATCCTTTTTACCTTAGATTCTGTTTCCAGAAATAATTTAGCCACTGGACCAAACAATACCAAATCTAATTTTCGAGGTTCAACATCATCTGGTAGAAGAAAATACTCCATATGATAGAAACGATGCATTTTTGGAATATGTCCTTCTCTTAATTTAGATCCTGCTACTTGCATCTCTTGTTTAGTTATCTGCCAAGGCTTATTTGCTGAAAATAAATATATAAATTACAAAACAATGGTAGGAAGAGTGAAAGAAATCCAACTATGAATGAAAGAATATAACAACTCCATATGTATACATGTACATGTCTAAGATATGCTACCACATAAAGAACCAATAAGAGAGGCAATAACATCATAAGATCACCCTTCAATGATCCAGAACTCCAGGTTTATCATTCTGAGGTGATGCAGGTAAACT
This sequence comes from Liasis olivaceus, assembly GCA_030867105.1. Taxonomy (NCBI): domain Eukaryota; kingdom Metazoa; phylum Chordata; class Lepidosauria; order Squamata; family Pythonidae; genus Liasis; species Liasis olivaceus. The sequence goes on from CM061348.1 coordinate 51,521,715, forward strand.
CCTAAATATGTTTATCTATCCACAAAATAAATTGGAACAAACATGCCAGATATCTACCATTTTCACAATACGTGGTTCTCCCTACCACTATTTTATTCTTACACAATCATGTAAGATATGGTAGAATAGGTAAAGTGGTGTCCAAAGGCACGACACACTGAAATTTCTGAGATCTTCAATGCTTTTCAAATGGGAACTCCTAGTTTCAGGATATTTAAAAATACCATCTTAGTTTAAACTGCAAAATATATTTACGCACTGAACTTTTATCACTTTCCTCTTTATGCCTACGTGCCTCTTCATCTTTTTGTATTCACTCAATTCCACTCTCCCACCTGACTTCCTCAAAACTCGGCAGCATCTGATACCTAAGGAGTGTGCTCAGTCCACAATGTGCTATTTTGCACTTTCTCTCCAACCGTGTTATGGAGTTTTCCTTGAAGATGTTTTAATTGCTATTGGTCTTATTGTTTTGTTTCATCAGGGATCCCAAGACTGATTATATGAATTAACCCGTATAGCTTATATTCCAAAGCCACAAACACTATAAAGAAAATAGTACAATAATATTTAGTCACTAAGTTATCTCATAGCTTTAATTAAATGATTGTAAATGTATCCATACACGCTAGATAAGGTTACCAAAAGATGCTCAAATAAACATTCAGCCTCCATTTACCCTTCCAAACAGCAGCCTGTGCCGACAGTAGATGCTGAACAGGCGCCACCACATTCATCTTAATTTTCCCCAGGAAATAGCTACAGGATCTCTAGGATGTGCTGCATTAGATATAGCTATAGGTATAGCTGGACACTTATTTCCACATCCAAACAAATGTCTATTTGTCTACAAAAAACCAATCCAGCATGTCGTATTTATCCATATCTACTGTACCACCCTAAACTATATCAATGTTTTACGTGAGGTTAAATTGTGCTGAACTTATAGAGCTGAGCCATTCTTAAAAATTCAAAATAATCTATCCATAGCCAAGATGACATTATAATTTAGGTGTCAAACAGAACTGGTACAATTTCCACATCTTTACATCCCAAAGATCAGCAATGGACAGGATTTATAATGTTAATTTGGTATGATATGGAGAGTTTTATTTAAATATGATGAGAAACACATACAATTCTTTATATGCTCAGTCTCCTCTGCAGTATTCTGTAAGCCCATATGACATGTTCAAAAGAAGAAAAAGAAAAAGAACTTACAATGCCATTTACCTACTTGGAAGAATAAGTGGGATAGCCAATGAAACTGAGAATGTGCAGGTAACCAGATGCTGAAAATCAAATTCTTGGCTTCTCTCTGAGTGACTGCATGTTATATTTTCATCTTCAGGAGTGGGATGACCACCACCACCACCACCACATATGTCTGGGGAATCAGTTCCATAGGTGCTGTCTGAACACTGTGTGTTGAAATCTTCCTCGGCTGCCTCTTCCTCCTCATCCTCATTTTGTCCCTCAAGATCCAGCAGATTACTTGCCATCCTGGGACAGAAACCCAAACTACTAATAATTCTAATTTCTTCTGATCTGTACATTTATTTTTAAAATTAACTACTTGAAAAAGGCAGTAAGCAACCCCTATGCCCTATTAAAACTTACCATAAAGAGAAGATGGAAGAATTTTATTTGTATGTCCCTTTCCAACAAACATACAGCCCATAGTAAATTCACATAACCAGAACAGGAACAGATGTTTCATTCTGGGCCTGTATCATCCTTGAACAAGATGAATTTGTTCCTAGCATATATAAGTAGTACAAATGTAATTTAAAAATGGCGAAGTGGCTTCTCCTCTGGCTGCAAAGCCCCCATTATTGGTTTTTATTGTAGGCTGTTACATCAAACAAATCTGACAAAATTCTTTTTTTTTTAATTTTCTTTATAAGTTCCTTGTCTGGCTTTTAGTCAAATTTACCAGGAGACACTCAGCAACTGGGAAACAGTCATACTTACAGACACTCTAAGATCAGGCCTGGCCCTCAAAATGCCACAGAAGATAGGAAGCAGAGTGGACTCATTCAAGATTAAGTCTGCAAAGCTGCAGGTTCTCCACAGCTGGTATAAAGGAACATCATGAGCTACAATAGGCAGATCCAGGCCTAGTCTTGAGATACAGCCTGAAAACCACTTTGAGATAGAGGCTAAGGCTGAAAACAATATGTAATACATAAATTTAGACTTGGTTGGCAAACTTGAGTAACTGTAAGCCATCATTTTTAATGCCACATGAAGGTATGCCAATCTTGAAATATACAGTGGTACCTCAGTTCACGAACGCTTCTGTTCACGAACAATTCGGTTCACGAACAGCTCCGGTCGCAAAATTTTGCCTCCGTTCGCGAACTCCGCATCGGGTTACGAACAGGATCCGCGGCCATTTTCCCTCCCGTGACACGTGGTCGCGGCTTCCTGTAGGGAGGGGGACTCTCCCTCCAAGCAGTAACCGCCTCCCCACCCGCCTTCCTGTCCTCCACGCCAGAAGTCGCGTCGAGCAAGGTTAGCTTTCTCTCTCTTCGTACTGTACTTTGTGTCATATTTTTGCAGTTTTTAAAAAAAATATATATGGTTCAGAACGGATTAACCGTAATTACATTGAACCTTATAGGGAAATTTGATTCGGGACGCAATCAAAAATCGGTTGGCGACCAAATTCGTAGGGATCAGAACGGATTAACTGTATTTACATTGAACCTTATGGGAAAATTTGATTCGGTTCACGACCAATTCGGTTCGCGACCAGAGTCGCGGAACGAATTAAGTTCGTGAACCGAGGTACCACTGTACTTTATATAACAAGTTTCCCATCGATACAAAGCAAGGTGGCCAAAAGGGGTAAAGACAAGAGAAAACAACCACAAAGGGACTTATGGTGAACTGACACCTATAATCAAGCACTCCAAGCCAACAATGGCAGTGCACATAAGCAAGCAAACTTCCATTCAAGCATTCCTGATATGTCAGGAACCAGAGAGACAGAAAGGTGCCATGTTGTTACATCCAGTATTCAAGGCTATGAGTGGACAGAAGATTAAAAATACCAGCTTTAACCACACAAATCTTATCCAGGGATTAGGAGTTGAAACTTTTCATTTGAAATAATTTCTTAGGCAATAAGAACAAGCAGATGCACATATGCAACATTGCTACAAACACATTCTTAGATTTCTACTGTGAGTTCAAGGAAGAAAAGCATATTTTAATACGATAAAAAGCCAAGCTGTCATTATCCAAACTACGCTCCAATGGATTAAACTAGAAAGCTGTGGGAATGCAAATAATGGATAAAATGCAGAGAAAGATAAATGAGATTAACTTTGAAATCAATGAACCATTAGCAAATTGTCTCATTAATTTAAATGAGCAGCAACACATATGTTTTCTTTCCCTGGATTGATATATACCTATATGCAAACTTACCCATCATTCTCTATATTCCCCATAAAGACAAATAATGCTATCTGGTTGCATAGAGAAATGAGTACAATATTGCAAAAATCGGTAAAGCATTGCTAAGGAGTACAGATAATTGCTGAACTGTTGCTTTATTATGTTTTAAGTATGATTGTAAACTGCAGTTTAGTATTACACATGTTTAACCCATAGAAAAGCTCTTCCTCCTACTTAAAAAAAACAAATCAGAAACTGTTGTTGTTATTTATAAACAGTCATTTTGGAATCAGTAGCCACTTTACCAACATAAAACTGTAACTCACTATGAACAATAGAGAACAATTTTGCCAGGGTACCTAAAATTATTTATCCTGTTGTTTAAGGCTTGTATTTATAAAGACTAGACTGCGTAAAAGACCAATTGTTTTTTGCTTAGATGAAAGGCCTCTAAGATTGCAAAAGGACATAAAATCAGACGTGAAATTAATTCTTGATGAAACAGAAGCTTGCCCAGGGTAGTCTTGATAAGTATAAGTCATGCATAAACAAGGTAAATTGGATTTAATTAGCCTTTAGAATATTACAGTACAGTGGTACCTCAAGATACGAACGCCCCATCTTACGAAAATTTCAAGATACGACCAGCTCCGGCCGCAAAAATTTACCTCAACATGCGAACTCCGCCTCAAGCTACGAACCGGATCCGCGGCCATTTGCCCTGCTGCCACGTGGTCGCGGCTTCCAAAAGGAAGTGCTAATGAAATCTGAGCGGGAGGACAAAGCCCAAGGAAAGCAATGCAGAAAGAGGAACTGCTAATGAAATCAGAGCGCGCGGGGGGGGGGAAGCTCCCGCTCCCGGCTGTGCGTGCGCGCTGATATTGCTTTCACTGTGCTTTTGTCGCTATGGAGAAAGGAAAAAGGAAAAGGAAAAGCCATTTGCCCTGCTGCCACGTGGTCGTGGCTTCCTGTGGGCGAGATCGCGGTAGCAAGGAGGCGTTTGGTGAGGCTTGTGGTGTGTTTTGTGGCGTTTGGAAGGTTTTTGGTGTGCTTGTCAGCATGGCTCCAAAGAAAATGCAGAGCGGGCGTGGCAAGAATAAGGCTTTGCAGCTAAGAGGCAAAGAAGAGAGGAAACCCCTGAAGGAGATCTCCCCGAAGTCCCTTTGGAGGGGGACTCTCCCTCCAAACAGTAACTGCCTCCCCACCCCATTCTCCCTCTTCATACTGTACTTTTTTTCATGTTTTTGTGGTTTAAAAATAAAATGCATATGTTTCAGAACTGTTTGTATTTACATTGAACCTTATGGGGAAATTTGCTCTTTCCTTTGGCCATAGCCCTTGGCCTGGTGATTGCTTTCACTGTGCTTTTGTCGCTATGGAGAAAGGAAAGAGCGCGGAGGAATGGGGGGGGGGAAGCTCCCGCTCCGCTGTGCGTGCGCGCGACATAAGCCTTCTCCCCCATTCCTTTCACTGTGCTTTTCTCGTGCGCCAAGGGCTATGCATAGAGGAAAGAGCGCGGAATTAAGAAGCAGCACGGGGGTGGGGAAGCTCCCGCTCCGCTGTGCGCGTTACATAAGCCTTCCCCCCCATTCCTTTCACTCTGCTTTTCTCGCGCGCGCCAAGGGCTATGCACAGAGGAAAGAGCGCGGAATTAAGAAGAATCAGCACGGGGAGTGGGGGGGAAGCTCCCGCTCCCGGCTGTGCGCGCGGGAGCCTTTCTCAGATTTCATTAGCACTTCCTTTTTCTGCGCTAGGGCTGACTAAAGCGTGCCTGGGGAATTTCGTAGCCGTGCAACGCTGGCTGACACATTGAACCTTATGGGGACATGTGCTTCAGGATGCGACCAAATTCGGAGGGCGGATTAGCCGTATTTACATTGAACCTTATGGGGAAATTTGCTTCAGGATGCGACCAAATTCAGAGGGTGGAACGGATTAACCGTATTTACATTGAACCCTATGGGAAAACGTGCTTCAGGATGCGACCAATTCGACTTGCGATCAGAGTCATGGAACGGATTAAATTCGTATCTTGAGGTACCACTGTAATTTAAAAGCATGTATTTCTAATCAGTTGGATTAGAATGTCCAATCAGACTTCAGCTTCTCAACCTACACGCTTTGCTAGAGTTTTTCAAGATAGCTACACATTGTGCAGCCTACAAGAACTTCCCAAGGTTGGTTATTTTCAACAAAGTCTATTCAAAGACTACTGCTGCAGGATCTGATTCTGACAGTCCAGAAATAAAAACGATAGAGTTTATCCTGGATCAGGTTTAATTATCTACTAAAAACGTCAGACCAAAGGACATTTCTACCACATTAATTAAACAGATTTGTTTCTATCTTCTTCAGCATACACAGATGGCGTAGCATTCCAGGAAGATTTCCAGCAATAAGATGTCTTCCCTAAGTGAATGGCAGAAATTAGTATTATTTCTTCCCCGTTGATTTTAATGTGTATGCTTTAACTGTTTAACACTGTTGTTTTATTAAGTTTTTAAATATGATTTTAAGCTGCTTCAAACTTTTATCTGAAATGTTTTTCATAAAATAAACAGTAAGACTAAAGAGGGATTCTCATTCTCTTGTTTGGTACTGCAGCTAATAACTGCGATATTAAGAAGATCTGTATCACATTTACAGCCACTAGTTTATGCAATCTTCCAGCAGCAAAGCAGTTAAAAGCCACCAGAAAGAAAATAATAGATTAGAATTATTTTATTTATTTATTTATTTATTTATTTATTAAGTAAGTAAGTAAGTAAGTAAGTAAGTAAGTAAGCAAGCCGCCCATCTCCCCCAACGGGTGACTCTGGGCGGCTCACAAATAAAACCAAAGACCCAAGAACCATTAAAAAATGATACCATATAAATAGTTAAAATTAATTAAAAAATTAAAATCAGACTATTACCAACAAGCAAGGCTTTTTTTCAATTGTATAAAAACAAAACAAAAGGTTTAGCTGGAATTGTGGAATTTAAATATAATCTGGGAGTTGTGTAGCATTTGCAACGTAAGGCATATGCCAACATGAATAAGGTTACCCCTGGAGACCACTTTATTAATTTGAAAGTATAAGTAAGTACATAAAGCTATTTGGCAAGGGCATATAGGGAGTCACACACACACACACACATCCTAGACTTAGACAGAAATATTTTTAAAAATGAGTATGTAACAACTAGCTATCATCCATTTAAATGGAGAAGCCTACACCCACTCAGACTGCAGGCTGCTCAGGAGGCAGTTTCAGGGCCAGGCACAGCACACCAGATTCCTCCCAGGGGAACACCTCATACCAATGAATGGTTGCTCTCTGCTAAGGAAAGGCACCACCGACCCCCTTGGAGAGCGACATATCCTAAAGAAAACAAGCAAGTTCAGCATGTGAACAGGAACATCCCCTCACCCCTCAGCAGTGTCCCAGGCCTAGGACCTCTGAAAGCTGCATGAGGCAACAAAGTCCCAGCAGCTGAGGCACATCAAGCATAAGGCCACCCCTCCAGATAGGCAGAGTAAAAGGCAGAGGCTTTCGAGTCTAGCTAGACTTCTAGGGATCACATGCATAAAACCATCGTTTTCTTGGCAAAGGCACTTCCTGCTCCCGTCCCATCACACCAGAGTTGATCCTGCTTAGCTTCCGAACCCAGACAAGGTCGCTCAAGCGCTGCTACCAGTTGAGTCGGGCAGGGTGGAGTCCCCAGATGTAATCCTGCAGTAAGCAACAGGGTCACATGGACTGGACCGCCCTATTGATCAACGCCACAAGTCCAGCTACTACGCCAGCAACCTCCCCTTCTAAAAACTCCAGGGCCACTCGCGGGATTTACCTGGACCGGCGGAGCAAGCACGTCGCCACCCAACAAAGCTCCACAGGAAACTCAGTCAGCCGGCGCAGCACCTGGCAACAAAGACAAACGTTTGCGGGATCCGATCTTCATTCGCCTCGCCGAAGAATCCCGCTCGGCCCCTTTCGGTCCTGGAAGTTGTCCTCGCAACCAGTGCGTTGGGCTTGGCGCTGCGAGGTGTCACGGGAACAGCGCTTGTTAAGGCCGCTGTCCCCCCCGCCCTGCTAGTGACTTTTCAAACAACCCGGTAGCGACAAGAGGAGAGGGCAGAACTCACGACGTCTATTCTTCCCACCCCGCGAGAAGTCCTGTTGCGATGACCAGCCAGGGATCCGGAGAAAAGGAAGCAAAGCTGGCAACGAGGCCGGCTTCGCAGCTGAAAATACAACTGTCCACGCCTGTATGTGGCCTCGCTTCGTGAAAGGACTTGCTAGGCAGCCCCACGCGCAACGGACGCGTTCCAAACGCCGCTAGGAAAAACTGGAACCCGGATGGAACCTTCCCAACGTATTTAGCTTTATGACGTATAATCGAATTCGTGTTCTGGGACTTTCTCTGCCATTATTGCAGGCTTCTCAAGCCTTTGGCGGCGTATGGCCCGTTTTGGAGATTTGAACGCGTTGTGGGGTGCCATCCATTGGAGCAAGAGTTCACAAAATAGCTGTTGTAATGGACGAGGCTGATCACAAAACACCCGTTTTGCAAATAACCAACCTCAGAAGCTGAAGATCAAGTCTTGTAACCTGCCCTGTTAAGCAGACATAAGTCCTGAGAGGGAAATGCTGTCTAGAATCCAATTTTCTATCACACCAAAGCAGACATTTAATTAAAACTAGACTTCGTGTGTGTGTGCTCGTGCCAATCACTTCATCCCACTCTTTCACCCAGCCCACAAATCATCTTCAGCCAACTTCTCCATATCTAGGTTTCTCCCTAACTAGGAGAAACACAGAAAGGAGCTTCAAAGTCATAGGTAGCCTTGGGGCCTCCTCATGTTCCAGGGCACTAAACCACATTTCCTTAACTGGCTTGTTGAATGAGCCACTCAGTTCACACAACATGCCAACATTCCGAGCCATAAACCATGATTTACAAGGCTGGGTTCACTCTGTATGCAAAAGCAACACCGGACAAAAATTATTTATTACACTTTTTTAGTGACCCAATAAAAAAATTAAAATCCAAACAGTTAAACAATAAAATACAATTAATCTAGGTATACAATATATTAAATGTACCATCCTAGTGGAGAGGAGGCGTTTAAAATCAAACTGAGACTGAAGATAATCAAGATGAGGACCAGGCACACATCTCTGAGAGGCGACCCCAAAAGGGGAGACATAATTGAGAAAACCTTTCCTTTATAATCCAGTGCATTGCAGTAACCAGAGATTGCTAGAATATTTGTAAGGGATAGTAGGCTTTTAAGAAATTGTACATATATACCTGGAATTGCACTGCTGGACAGACATTTATTATTATTATTGTTGGTCGCAGTCGGCCAGATGTTTAGACTGGATTTGGTTTTTTTTATCCACCTATTGAGTCCTTCCCAAAGGCCTGGGTTAGGCAAATGTTGTTTGATGGTGTTAAAATTAATATTGTTGGTTGCACAGTCAGCCAGATGTTTAGACTGGATTTGGCATTTTTATCCATCAAAGGTAACTCTCTTTTCAGCACAATTCAGCAATCCAACAGAAAGATTACCAGAGAATCTTTAATCATGCATCCATCCATACCCATCACATGATCCCTTTCTGGGTAACCATAGTTGATATTTTTGTTTAAACCGCTAAAAGGACTTTTAAGCCCTGAGTCTTCCTATGCCTTTAGTGACAGTTATGGATCCAGGAGTGTGAATGCAACCCCCTCTAGGACAGATTGATCATAACTCACTGCTGTCTGGATTGAACTTCCATTTATTGATCCTCTTCCAGTTCATTATGTAGGCATCACTTCAGGGCATCTACTGTCTCCATGAATTAGATGAAAGTAGGATTAAATCTGGGTGTCATCTTCATACTGATGACAACTCAACCCACTTCCTTGGATGATATATGACATAGCCTGGGGGATAACATTGAGTCCTGAGGAACTCCATGACACTACTCTGTGGAACATTGTTATAAACCCTCAACACCAAATTCCAGAAACAGCCAGTCAGGTAGGAGCAGAACCATAGAAAGGATACCGTGACTGATGGTATCAAAAACCACTGCATGATCCAAAAGAAACTACAGAATTGCATTCCCCATCCACTCTCAGCGAAGATCATGCGACCAGGCAACAGTTTCTGTCCTGAAGCTAGACCATATCTGGATTGAAATCAATATGGAAAGTCAGATTCACCCAAAAGTGTTTGAAATTGGTCAACAACCTTTTGGCTGAGTACCTTATCCAAGGACAGAGTATTAGTAACCACAGAATAGCAGATGTGAGTGTAACCATGGAATCTGGATTCAATTCCATCTAGCTTATTGTGGTCTATACCAACTGGCAGCAGCTCTCTGGAGTTTCAGGAAGAAAATACTTACTACAGATAGTAGGGATTGAATCTTGGACATTTTTCAAATCATCTTTCCCTAAGGACTCTTGTCTACCAGGAAGACTAAGGATCTGCTGTCTACTGAAAGTGCATTTGAATCTAAAGTGCTTTGTCTGCTACTACATAGACAATAATCTCCAGCATTTTCATCTAAAGAGAGCAAAGCACTGGAGGATCACCCCCAAATATATCATATAAACATTGGAGGTAGTGCATAACAATATATTAATATTTGATGGGGGGGGTGCCTTCCAGTGAGTGTTGACTTCTGGCAACTGCCTGGATCCCTGCAGTTTTCTTGGCAAGATTTTGGAAGTGGTTTGCCATTACCTCCTTTCTAGGGCTGAGAGAGAGAGAAAGTGGCCCAAAGTCACCCAGATGCTTTGTTCCTAAGGTGGGACTAGAACTCAGAGTCTCCAGGTTTCTGGTCTGGTGCCTTAACCACTAAACCAAACTGGCTCTCATGTATTAATATATAGCTATTTATTTTATTTATATGGATAACTTCCGAAGTATTTCTTAACCTTTCTATTTAGTTTGCTTTCAATTCTTCAGAAAAATCAAGCATGTTACCATAATTAAATTTTTTCAACTCATTATGTGGAACATCTTGATCACTTTCTACTAGTGCAATCCCAGCTAAAATATATCATCTGTTGGAGTTAGTGAAAACAGTCAACACCCATCACACACACCTCTTGATTCTTTCAAGTATTTTCCATCCAGCTACAAAATATGTCCAATCCTTCTTAAGAGGATTATGAGACTGGAGAAGAACCACAGCTGGTAGTAGATGAATTCTAAATCAATTTTCTTGTACCTATAAATGGAAAAGTGATATGCAGTGAGGTAGTTTGCATTATACAATAAATGAACTACTGATTTACTTTGAATTATTTAAAAAACACAGCAATGTTTTGATTTGGCACAAATTCTATTTTATTTCCATTTCATCTGTGTACACATTTTATTAAAAATATATATGAGATATCCAAAGATTGTGGTAACATAGTTGAGCATATATTGAGTGCTTGTGCATTATATCTCTTCCATTGGCCATTTTTATATGTCTACAATATTTCCTTACAAATCAAAGTTTAGAGACTGTTTTCAAGTTGTTTGTTGCTAAAGTTAAGTAGCAAATTAGGGGGCATCAGGGATTAACCCAGAGTCTCAGGAATTCTGGATTCAGGGTATGAACTGCCTATATATCTTATGATTTTGTAAAGAATAAATATGTGAACTTCTCAGTGTGTCAACTTTCTTGATTTGCATTATCATTTAATTAGGAAAGGAATTTATTCATACTTTGAACTGATGTACAGAAATCTTTTCATTAGCCTCTTTTTCCATAGCATCTTTCATTGGATTAAAGTAAAATGAGAAGGAGGTATATTAAAAAATAAGACCTAGTCCTTCTTTTTTGTCTCCTTCATTATCCAAACATTGCCAATCACAAATATCTTAGTGATCGATCAATGAGGTTGTTCCAGACGTGAAAGACATGAGTAGAGCTGAGCAGGCATACAATAGAGACAGTATGGTGGTTCTCAGAGATGGAATGACATTACTACCAGTAATGATGTGTGGCTGTGGTGTAGTTCTGCTTGGATAAACAAGGGATGCTGGTTCTTGAAGCTGACAGACCTCTCTGGGAGCTCAATAAAATCTATGTCTCCGCTGTCAATAACAGACAGATGGTATTAAGCTGCACAGAGTCTTACCAAACTGGCAAGCAGATAAATTTCATAAGTAGACAGAGGTTCAAGGTCCCTTGATTTGCTCCTTGTGAGTAGTGAATAGTGATGCCAGATGCTGTTCATTACCAGGAAGTGAGTCAGCAGCAGAACGCAAAGATCTATGTTCATTAAGAAAAAGTTTCAAATGCCTTTTCCTTCACTTGAAACTTGGAGTGGATGAGAACTTGATTCAGGTTTTTAATCATAAGAACTTAGTGAAATCTACAGGTCACTTCCTAAAGGAACCTGAAAAAAGCAAATACGAGAAAAAACAAAAGTAACTGATTCATCAAACAAGGCAGATGGCCATGAAATCAGTTCTTAAACATTAGGGCTTGAATCCTTGTATATTCAATCATGTTAGTGGTGCTGAACAAGGCCTGTCACCTGCTTTTCTTAAGCTCCTTATCTTAATAACTACATAATATAGGCAGACACAATATTATTGCCATCATACTGGCTTATTGAATGTAGCCAATGCAAATAATGAGAATTGCATTCATTTTTTTTAAATGAGAGTATTAAAATTAGATATGTGCAATCCTTATCATTCCAGGAATAGAGCATCTTTAATGGACAGCCCCAGGAATAGTGAGAGGGTTCTGAGTTACTTCTCCTGCCCCTCTAGTCAATAAGGCGGCTTGAAGGCAGTGGGGATGTGATGGATGGTGGGGAATGATGTTGGGGATGTGATGTGTGGTTGTGACTGGATGGGCAGTTGGTGTGAGTGGCTTGCCAGATTGCTGACCTCTCAGCCACAGAGTGTTTGTAAAAAGTGGTTGAGTTGTGCAATTGCCACCCACCTTGGGAGAATGTATAGTCTGGAAGATGGGAGTGAGGCATATAGGTACAGTATCAGGTCAAGGCAGACATAGTGGGTTGAGCATTCCAGGGTGATATTCAACCTGTCAGCAATCTCCTCTTCTGATTTGGCAACCCACCTGGTGACCTCGCTGGATTGTCAGTGAATTTAGCCTTAAAGTGTTGCTGGTGAACACCAGTTCTGTCTCCAATAAGATTGCATCCATTCCTATGATTTGGTGGTGGACGAACACATGGACGTGGCATATATTACTGATACCTGGCTGGTGAAGGTAGCAATGTCACTTTCTTTGAAATCTGCCCAGCCAGGTTTTGGGTCCTACATCAGCCTCAAGAGCAGGACTAGGGAGGGAAGGGGGAGGCAGGCATTGATCTACTGGTAGACTTTATCTGTAGCTAGGGTTACTGTTCCAGCAGTGGCAGGTTATGAATGCCTATGTGTTAAGTTGGGCCACAGAGATAAGAAAGGAGTCCTGTTGGTGTACAGGCCACATTGCTGCCCAGCAGGATCCCTCCCTGGTGATAGAGACCCTCACCTTTTGGTGTTAGGGGACTTCAACCTCAATATGATCGGGACCAGGAGTTTATGGACTCCATGGCAACTATGGGCTTATCTCAGATGATCTCAGGTCTGACTCATGTCAGTATACACACTTTAGACCTTGCCTACATTTTGAAGCACTTGCCATATGATCTGGATGTGAAGGGTATTATCATCAACACTTTGTAGCGGTCAGATCACTTCCTGCTCCAGATGTGATTGACTGCCACCTGGGACCTCTGTAGGGTTGGACCTATTCAAATGGTCTGACCCAGGTGCCTTATAGATTCAAGTAGTTTCTGGCAGGTGCTTGGGGAGCTTCCTGTCAATCTTGTGGGTGAATCCACTGAGAACCTGATTCACTGTTGGCAATGTGTGAGGCAACCTGAGCCTTTGACGTAATTGTTCCTGAGGGCTCATCTGTCCTGACTGATATCAGATGGCTCTTTGGTTTATTGAAGGTTTTGTGAGATGAAGCAGAAGAAGGGACACCTAGAGCACTGCTGGAGAAAGACAAGAAGTTAATCTCATTGACTATGGATGCTGCCTGTATTCAGGCCAATCTGTGGTGATAAGAGAGACGAAGCACCATTACTTCTCTTCTCTGATTACATCGATGTATTATTGTCCAGCAGCTGTGTTTCGGGTGGTCAGCTCCCTATTAGGGAACAACCATCTATGTGAAACCATTGGGTGAAGTCATCTACCAGTTTAGGTTCAGTATCATCAGTATGCCAATGATAGCCAGCTTTACATCTTAACCCCAAGCTGCACAGGTGAAGCTGTCAATGTAATGAACCAATATCTGGAGGCTGTTCAGGTCTGGATAGGGTGGAACAGACTTCGGCTCAATCCTAACAAGACTGAGTGGCTGGGCCTGTTTGGCCCCCAAGGGTCAGGGATGTTACCATCATTGTTCTTGAATGCTGATTCCCTCCAGTGACATCACTCCCCCCTCTCAGAAACCAAACAACACCAAAAGATGCCACCAAACTGAGTGTTGCCTATCTCTATTCAATTGATTGTGTGGCTATGAAACCTGAAACATGAACAGTTTTTATAACTAATATGTTTTCTATGACTCTATAAATAGTAGAAATATCTCATACCTGAGATAAATGTATCAGGAATAAAATAGATGCAGTAAACAATAGGCTTAAACTGAGTTAACTTAATTGCAAATAGTGCCATGTTTACCTTCTTGCCTCCAATGACTAGATAATTACCTGAGGTCTTAAGAAAATTCTTGACAATTGATTACTAATAAGTATTATACATTTATGTGATCAAGAGATTGTACCCCCTTATACATCTTAGTGAAGGTTTTGTTTAAAATAAACAGTGAGCTGAGCTAAACATGTTACGTACATTTAGGGTGAATTGCAACGAATTCTGTCAATTGTAGAAGAACCTCAGTCTTGAAAACAGTTGTGGTATTTCCTACTTAGAGGGAAAAAGAGAGTGTTTATACCACAAACACACAGCATCATTGTATTTCAGTGTATGTGAACACAAATTGCCTTTGTGTGATGTGTGTTTTCTTTTTTTAACACCCTGATTGTGAAATCAAAGAATTATCGTTCAAAAGATTCAACCTCTATTCTTTAAATCAGAAGAGCAGATGGGCAGTTAACAGTTCAACAAAGGCTCAGTGTCCTTCAACAATACTTTAGTCTCTTTATTCTCTTTATTCCAGTGAGAGAAATGAGTGAGAAGCTCAATTGCCACTCATGTGGAAACTGCAGGTGGTGTGGTAAAATATAGGCTGACATTTTAATAGTCTGGTAAAGATTTTGTTAGACTTCAAATCAATTATGTAAAATAGCTAGGACAAAACCAATGATAATTGTTTTAACATCTGCCCCAGGAACCTTTTGCTTTAATTCTTCTTGCTGAAGATTCATTTAGCCGATATGTGCAGATTAGATAACAGATGGATTTTTGCATAATAGTTTGCAGAAAGTTCAGAATGGGTTATTATACCTATCTTCCTTTACTTTAATATTCAAAGCATATATCACTTAGTTTAGAGATCCACAGAATGCAAGAACTTAAATACATTAAATAATTGCCGCTTAAGATATTTTGAGAGCTTTGATGTTTATAGACAGAGCTGACTTCCATATACTGCATAATTGCCACAGAATAACATAGCTACTATGTCAAAATTAATTATTGAATAAAATATTAGGATTTTTTTAAAAATCTGCAAACTATGCCATCAGTTAAGAAAGAAGCCATATATACACATGATAGAAATATGAATCAACTGAATGTTTATGTTAAAAAGGAACATGAATATAAACTTTAATTGGATTACTGTACTCTGCTTTTATAGGCATTTGTTTGGGAAGGCTGATCTAGTTGTTCCGCTACAGGACTGTTAAATTTGTGCAATATCTCGTTGAAAGAAAAAGACACAACCAAAAGGGAAATAAAAAGATTGTACAGTAAAAGTGATAGTTACTCCTTCAATATAATTGCCAACACTATTGTCAACCATAAAACTCCACTGGAAGAGTCATTTATAAAAGATACAATGACAGGATGATGGTGGCCTAATATCCCTGTGACACCATTCATACACACTTTCAACACAAAACAAACAGAAAATAAAAGGTCATGGTACTTACATTGGTGGGATAGCAGGGCCATCAGAACTTAGAGTGTGTGTCATTCAGGAATTCCAGAAAAGAATTTTATTATCTCTCTTAGGAAGCTCCTGACTCATCATTCTTTCCTTCTTCCTTCCTTCCTACCCTTCAATAAAACTAAACTAAGTGCCACTAATGAGAAAACCCCATATGACATTATCCATATAAGCAAATCAGCAAGTTGCACTCCGTAAGAAATCTGCATGCTGTAGCAATCCAAGCAACTCAGTCTTTACGTCAGGAACTACTTTGCCTGGAAGTAAAGTATAGATCATTATATCATTCAGCTGGGTCCACAGGCTTGTATTAGGTGGGATAGGTCTGCATGGAAGCACTAACCATCTCAAACGTTTATGGCACGCAACATATGTTTTGTTGCAGTGGGACCAATAATCTCACACAAACCTAGACTGTTATTTGAGAAAGCATGTGTTTTGCAAAGGAGAGGTCAAGGTATCCATCATAAATGAGAGAAAAGGAAGTCCACAAAAAAGAGCAATAAGAACCACCTGATACTATAGTGAAACATTGAGATGAAGACAACATAGGTTTGAACAGAAGTTGGTGACCTCTGCAAGGCAAAGGCCAAACCAGTATTTCATGCAAAAGATAGAAATCATGAGGGCAACTCAGGTTTCCCATTTACACATGGCATAACACAGAAGACAGGCTCGCAATAGAGTCTAGCCTACAAGGCCACCAACCATGTAACTCACAGGTTAAACATACATATTAGAGGAGAGAGAATGGATGCCATGTAGCCAACCATAGAACCAGATGAAGATTCAGCATACAAGGCTGGAGCCTAGTGGTACAGCACAGGCGTAACCGGCAGGAGCTTCAGGTTTCAACCTCTGGCTATAGTAGGAGAATCAGTACATTTGGGCTGAAACTTGGCTTTAACCCACAAGAAAGGATATCAGTTCATTTACCAAAAGGAGCAATAAGTCAAGTGAAGCATTCAGAATTAACCAGGCAAACAATGGTTGTGCTCTCCTTTACTTGCTCTTGGGGACAGGAAATGGATCTTAGCTGCGTTTGAATTTTGGATTTTAAAAAATGGAAGCAATGGTTCACAGCTTTTATTATGCAATTGCCCTGTCTCAAACACAGAATCATGTGGAAAAATGGACAGCATGAATAGATGTGTTCCATTCATAGCCCTGGTAAGAACAAATGCATATAAAGCCAGAATTGAGAAGACAGCAACAGACAGCAAATGCCGCCTCTGCAAAGAAGCTGAAGAAACAGTGGACCACCTAGTCAGCTGCTGTAAGAAGATTGCACAGACTGATTACAAACAATGGCATGACAAAGTAGTAACAATGGAGCATTGGAATAACTGCAAGAAAGACCATTTGCCTGCAAGCAAGAACTGGTGGGACCACAAAACAGACAGTCATAGAAAATGAAGAAGCTAAAGTGCTCTGGGACTTGAGAATTCAGACAGACAAGCACCTGCCACCTAACACCCCAGACTTAACAATTGTTGATAAGAAAGACAAAAAAGTCTGGGTAGTGGACATTGCAATATCTGGAAACAGCAGAACAGAAGAGAAAGAACTGGAGAAAATCACAAAATATAAAGACCTACAAATAGAAGTAGAATGACTATGGCAAAAGAAAGCAAAGATAGCACCAATAGTTATAGGCGCTTTAGTGCAATCCCAAAACATCTGGAGCACCACTTGAAAACCATCGGCATTGACAAAATCACCATCAGTCAATTTCAAAAGGCAGCTTTACTTGGAATAGCTTACATCTTGCGACGATACCTTTAACACCATCAAACAACATTTGCCTATCCCAGGTCCTTGGGAAGGACTCGATCGGTGGATAAAAATGCCAAATCCAGTCTAAACATCTGGCTGACTGTGCAACCAACCATAATAATAATGATCAGCACAGAGGTTTAGACTAGTGGGCCATTGGCATAAATATAATTCTGAAACTGAAAAGACAAAATTAAAAATCCAGGGGTCAGAACAAAAAGGGATCCAAAACTGAACCCAGGGGAACACCAGCGGGTAATAGGGAAAAAACACAAGAAGCTAGATCATTTCAGCTAATGGAAAATGCGTGACCCAAAAGTTAAGATTCAAGCTAGCCCTGTGCTAATGATCCTAACATTAACTTAATGCTAATTCAAATGGGACAACAACATTTAGTGGTCCAAGGATTCAAAGGAGAAAGTTTCTGACCTTCAATTGTTAGAAAGAAGAAAGGCAGATCTTTTGATTCATACTTCATGATAAAACAGGCTAGGGACAGCCTGCAAAGCCTGCCTTCTGGAATTTTTTTCAAACCCCCAATAGCAGCTCCATGACTGGGAGAGAGGAGGGGGGCTTAAAGATGGAGTGGCCAGCAGCACTGAGAGCAACTGCCTCTCCTACAGAGGGCACTAGGGGAACATTTTTTAACTCAACCTTTCTTTTGTCAACTTCTCCTGCCACACCAAACTTAAAACCCTTTTGTTCAGTTTTCAGAGAATTCTTCTGCTGATGGACCAACAGAGAGGGTCCCAATTCTGTTCATATAATTTCTTACCAACATTCTTCAGTCTGGAAAATTAAAAAAAAACAAAACAGGAAAAATTGAGCAGCTGTTTATCAGCTCACTTGCTTGTTCATGGTGAGCCACCTTTCTGCAAAATCCTGGCATACCATGATGTGCAAAAGCAATGTGTGCACTCACCTGAGAGGAAGTCCCATGACAGTGTCTGAATTCATGAACCATAACCATTTGTAATATGGTTTGATTCTGCTTAGTCAACCAACTGTGCTTAAGTAAGTTGAAATGTGTGAACCTAATCATTATGGGTAAGCCAGGAAGGAAGGGGCATAATGTATCATAGCAACTGTCTTCTTTTGGGAGAGAAAAAAACAGTGCTGCAAGTTCTCAACTCTGCTGGCTTTCTTCTGGAGAGATGTTTATCCCTCTGTGAGCCAAGCCAGCAGGATTTACTTCTGAGTGAATGTGTATAGCTTTGTTCTTCTAAGAAGATGTAACACTTGTGTTGCTTTTTTGCTTTAACAGAACTAAATAACGTAGCAGTTTTAGTTAAGCTGCCTTTTCGGAATCTATTCTCTCAACAAAATATACTTATTTTCCCCTGAAAAACATATTTTCATTTCTAGCAACAGCTTTCCTTCTTGTAATGCTAGAAATGGACATAGAACTGCAAGAAAGTATGCCTTCTTTTCTAACCAACTCCAGCAATGAACATTGGAATCATCCACTTTGATCTTTCACCCAAAACACTGATGAATTTTATTGTGGTTTTGAGCGGTGCTGCATAAGAAGTCTGCAAACATTTTGGTTTTAAATGCTTGCTTTTATATATCAATCCCACTGAACATTTGAATGAGGTTTCCAATAATTGAGAATGTTTATATTTTCAGGAGTAAAAGGTTTTTTTAAAGGTCCAGTTAAGGAGGCTAAGAGGCACTACATAAATGCAATGTAAATATTTGTCTTGTAAGCACATACTTACAGTATCTTTACAATTATAGAAAGGGAAATACCTTTTTATCTGAGATACTGGTAGGTTCCTCCCAGCAACACACAGTAATTATAATGGACAAACTGTATACTTCTGAGAGATTCTTCATGAGAAGATAAGTAATGCTGGTTACTTCCTAAAAGATAGTTTGCTTCCTTTCTTCTCGTGCACTATATCCTGTAGAGTGGGCTGTGTATATTCAAGGACAACCTCTCAATTCTCACAAAGAGGTACCATAAATATGGGCTAGGTCCCATGTGACTGATGTGCATACTAGATTATACACCATGTTGAGCCAGCAGCCATTTCTGTGACTTAGTAGTAAGGCCTGATTTCCTTAACAGGCAAGTCAAGATAGAAGATGTTAAGTTAGAAGCTCTGCTAGTTTTCTAATGCATAGTTTCCTCTATGCAATAAGTACCCTATCATAAATGTATTGGACAAGATCTGCAAAAGTTGTTCATCCATGCGGTGATCCCATATTTTCTGAGCATTCAACATAAAATTCTCACAAGCAGCAGATTCCTTATTATATTGGGATTCTGTGTGAAAGATGGTGTCTTTGGGAATCTAGGAAGTATTACCATTGATGCAAAAAGGGAACAGGTGACTCTTTTTTTCTTTCAAGATTTTTCCAAAAAGGAAACAGGTGACTCTTTTTTTTAATTTCAAAACAATGCAAGAATAATTAGAAGCTGGGTTCTAGGTGTTATATGCTGACATACAGAAACAGTGCTGTGGCCTCTTCTCATGTTGTCATTCTACTACATGCAATTCCATTTTGTTTTAGAACAGCTTGGACTGGATGGCTATAATTTCATGTAGTCCAATATCTTATAATCACTTGCTGTTACTAAAGACCTTACCTTGGTGATTCCATTTTGTTTGTATTTTATTCTGGGGGAAATGGACTTGTTGGGAAAGGCTGGCAGAACCATTCGGAACAAAAGGCATGATTACTATTGTCAATACATCCCCGAGCATAATGAAATGAAAGGGAAAAGAATACTTTCCTCCACTGATTGAATTGACTAGCAATTCCACTGAGAGAGTCTGCTAATGAATTGCCTGTCAGATTTAGAGAAGCCACATTGCCAGCAATAGGAGAGAAACATTTGCTTGAGCCAATCCAGGGTATGATGAAAAACATACACAATTTTGAAGCATACAATGGATACAAAGATCACGGTAATATCAGAGTCACAGAAGAATTCAAGCAATCCCTGTTGTCATCAGTGGGCTGCCTTTTGAGAAACAAGCAGGTGAACATCTATCTGTATTTTTTCTCTCTAGACCTGACTTGGGTGCAGCCAGGACTCATTAAACTTTTTGAAATATTATTTCCCCCAAATATACAATTAATCTTAAGACTTGCAGGTCTAAAACTTTCCACTCATTTAGTTGGCTCAGCACTGGCCCAGGTTTCATTTTGCTCTCTGTGATTTCCATGGCCAGAACCCTCTCTTTTTTCTATGACCTGCTTTGATGCCTTGGTTGCATTAAGAATATTTTACCCCATTAAAAAAGCCACTGGGCTGCCCAGCGCATGCTTCTGCATTTGGAGTGGCACAGCTGCCAATCTTTTTTGCACTCTCATTGTTTAGCAGCAAACTTTGTGTCAGTTTCTGAAACTGAGACCAATAGGTTTTAGTAGCCGGTTAAGGAACCCACCACTGGGGAGAACAATGCCACTTAACACCTCAGGCTAACTGTCTCTACAGGCCCTTTTCAAAGCTGTTTGCCCAATTAATTTGGGCCACTGCCCTCTGTGATAACAGCTTTGGTGTCTCTTCAGTCTTCCCACCATCATAGCCAGATTTATTCTTGGGAAACTATTTTCTTGGCTATTCCTGAACAGCAGCATTCTGGATTATGCCCACAAATCCGGGGGCATTGCTTAAGTGCTTAAAGAACCTTAAATTTAAGGTTCTAAGATAATAGCCTATGTATAAACAGCACTTTCCAGTGACTTATGAGTAATGGAGCGCTTTTCCTCTCCCCCCCCCCCTTTGTTTTTTTGCGGTTATTATTTCTGTCTTAAATCCATCAGGTTTTTTTATTTGCATTCATATTCTACCTTTTCTCTAGAAAAATGTGGTGCAGAACATACAGGAGATGCAGCAATATTATCTCTAAACCAACAATCTTTTGTCGTCCATTGGTTGAGAAAAATCAGCCCAAAGCCACCCAGGGAAACGTGCAGTCAGGTGGGAATGTGGAACTGGATCTTTGATCTTTATTTGATTTCCATAGTCATCCAATACAATACTGTATTCATCTAGCACCTTCTTCTCCATTTTTGGTAAATGCTGTTTCCTGCTGGTTTTTTTTCCTATTGTTAGATTAGAAGATTTAAAATTATGTGTCAGTCTGCATGCTTTCCTCTCTTAAAGTTAATTATTGCTTGTCCTGTTCATTTGTAAATTGGTGAATCTCTCTGAAACGTAAAAAGCAGTCATATCTGTATTGAACTATAAAGGGGGGAAAAATCCAAATGCTGTAACTGATAAATGTATTATTTATCAGGACCAAGGAAAATGTAACAAAATAGTATATTACCTTTTAATCAGGACAGACATTACAAAAACAAGGAATGTTGTTACTCTTGACAGAATGTAATTTTCATTTTTTGTGAACATTTGTTCAGTCGTTAAGTCGTGTCCGACTCTTCGTGACCCCATGAACCATATTGCGCCAGGCCTTCCTGTCCTTTTTGTGAACATAAGTGCGTGTTAAGTTGTTTTTCAATCATTTGTGAATTCTGAGAGCAAGTTTGATTTCCCCCACATTATTGAATTTTTTAAAAAGCTGTTTCCTAAATAGCATAGACATTTGCTGTGTGTGTGATATGCTTCAGATCAAATAACAGCTAGATTAACCTCTAGCCCATGCATTCCTGGGACTCTAGTGAACCTGTGATTCAGAAAACTCCAGTATCTTAAGCGACTGAGCAGGTCTTGCAGAGCAGAAACATCTGAAAAGTGAAAAAGAATTG
Source organism: Liasis olivaceus (assembly GCA_030867105.1). Classification (NCBI taxonomy): domain Eukaryota; kingdom Metazoa; phylum Chordata; class Lepidosauria; order Squamata; family Pythonidae; genus Liasis; species Liasis olivaceus. Next base: position 51,543,773 of record CM061348.1, read on the forward strand.
TTTTATAAAAAGATGTTTCTTCTGCAATGCTACACATTTAAAAATTAGATCCTGCCCTTGAACAAAGAAGGCATGCCTGGTGAGTAAAATTGCAGGCACAGTGCCAGAAGTCTTGAAATATAAAAACTACTCTAAATATACTTTGTTTCTTCATCTGAATGCCAAACATCTTCCATGCTTGAAAACTGTGTGTGTGATGAATTATTGTCTTACTTTTGAATATTTGTTTAGTTTTTGAAAAAGGAAATAAAACTTTGAGAAAGTCAAAACTTTGAGAAAAGCAGTTTTCCTCTCTTTATGAAATGTTCCAATTACAAACACCGCACTTCTGTACAACTGGCAAACAGGCAGCTACTGAAAAATACACCTGCACGCGCACAATTTACAGCAAAAGCAGCACGTGCTGGCTATGCACGAAGGCTCTTGTTATCTTCTAATGTGGTGCTTCTGATGTTTGCCCAACATTTCTTCATTAGGTTGTCACTTGTATTGACTTTCTTAATTAGATTTTATGGTGGCGGCTGCTACTGTTATGATCGGGGCTACTTTCGGAGATGCGTGTACAAATGGAGTCAAAAAGTGACACAGAAATAAGGCAAAGACTTCTTTCAGTTCATCTCCGCTCCTAGAGACGGCCTGGACTCAGTCATGCCGTTTTCTTAAACAGTTCGCCACTGCGCTTTTCTTCAGTTTTTTTCCCCGCTTCCCAGTCTACCCTACGGCTCCGGTTCTGCTCATCTTCCGAGCCTGGAAGAGACCGTTCCCTTAACCCATTTACACCGAAGAAACGCGACGCATGCTCAGTCGCGCCTCCAGAGCCTTAGAGGAGGCGCCCCCCTAGCACCTTCGGTCCTGGGGACGGAGGCGGAGCGAGGAAAGGAGGGCGACGGCGGCGAGGAACCCGAGAAGGGGGCGTGGTTGGCTCGGGGAGCGCCGCCCATCCAGACCCGGGGAACTCGATTCAAGCTGGGGAGAATGGTTGGGGAGAACCGCGAGCTGAGCTGCGAGGGGGCGGCGGCGGCGGCGGGAGCGCCAGAGGATGGATCCGCCTGAGGTGTGGGACCCCTATAGCCGGCCGGCCCGCCGGACCCAGTGGCTGGTGAGCGCCTTGGCTTACCACTACGGGCTGGACCGGGGGGTGGAGAACGAGATCATCGTGCTGGCCACGGGTTTGGATCAGTACTTGCAAGAGATCTTCCACCACTTGGACTGCGAAGGCGAGGGCAAGATCCCCGGCGAGGATTTCCAGACCCTCTGCCTGGTGCTGGGGCTGCAGGACGACGACGAGGCGGCCGCCGACCCGGAGGAATGCGCCGGCCTCTGCGAGAACCTCTCGCCCGAGCTGACTTTCCGGCAGTTCCACGCCAAGCTGTGCGGCTACTTCAGCACCAAGGCCGGCTGCAAGCCGCCGGGCCAGGGCGCCGCGGGGGTGACCAGGCTGCCTCTGGGCAAGGAGAGCGAGCACATCGAGACCCAGATCCGCCTCCGCAGCCCGCTGCGCCGCCGGCGGGAGCAGGCTGCGGCGGGACGCAGGGCGGCGGGCAGGGGCTGCCCTCGCAGCAGCAGCAGCGTCCGGACGTGCTCCTCCCCGCCGCCCGGATCGTGCTCCCGGGAGTGTTACGAAGAGATCGTAGCGCTGGAGCAAGCGGAGGATCGCATCGTCAAGCTCGAGGACGAAAACGCCAGCCTGCGCGAGCTAGTGGAGGACATGAGGGCGGCTTTGCAGAGCAGCGACGCCAGGTGCTTGGCGCTCCAGGTGAGCGGGCGGGCGGGGAGGTCCTGCCGCGCCGCGGAGTCCGAAGGGATCGGAGCAAGGAGAGCGCCTTGGAGCCGTTGAGCCGGCCTTGCTGGACCCCCGAGACACGTGACGGTCTTAAGCTGAGCCCCAGCCGTTCTCGCCGCTGTTAAACGCTTTTCAGACGGGGTTGCAGTGGGGTAAGGGCAGCCCTGAGTGGCACAGACGCTCGCCCAAAAATTGCCCCCCCGAATCTGAATCCGCTCTGGGAAAGGGCATCTGAAGGCAGGCAGAAGGGAAAAGTGCATCGGAGAAGGTCCGAAATGCCTTTCCTCAGGCCCACCCTTAGGGATAAAGGGGCGGCTGCCTCAGGAGGCACGTTTTGGGTGTGGTGAACTTACACAGCAAACTATCAGTTACTTCATTTGTTAGCATCCTCGCTTACAGCCGGGGATGGGAGAGAGGCTGCAGCCAATTGAAATGTTCAGAAGAGGGGGGCAAAAAGCCCAAAAAAAGCACCGGTTTTTCTTTTTCTTTTTTTTTTTCGGGACAACTTAAATTCAAGGAGGGTGGGGAAATTTTAGGAGGCTCCAGGCTCTTCCACCCAGCTCTCCCCTGGTGGAGAAATAGGCTGTGGGATGGTCTACTGTGTGTAAAACATGCACTTTGAGGTAGGTGGGTTTTCCTGAACTGCCAAAGCCAGCCCTTATCACCTTTACATACTAGGGAGTGAGCTTTACTGACTGTAGTGGGATGTTATAAGGGGAGGCAAAAGACTAAATTGTGACAGAGAAGCAGCCCTGTTTTTAATGACAAGTCATATGGAGAATGCAGCTCCTCCATTGCACTTCTTGTTTGGTGCTGGCATGTTTTGAGTAATATAAATTCTAATTTACTAAGAAAATAGTGGTAATAAGTTTGAGAGTCCTGGTTTCTTTCCACCCTTGAGGGTTAGCAATCATTTCTGTGATGGGAGTCATTCTAAGGAGTTTGTCACTTTTTAATTTCCATTCAAACCTGGTTGGGTTTATATTGCATTGAATCGTAAAGGCTCTTAAACAAAGGCTGCTTAAAGTCACTGATATTTATTGGCTTTGGGGCTGGTGCAAACAAAGCACAGATATTTTACTTAGCTTTTGTCCTCTCTGAAGTTTTGTTAGTCATTGGCAAAAGGACTACATGGCACATAAACACTATGGTCTTCATACATGGCATAAATTAAGCATGTTGAATGTACTGTACTAGAAATTCAGAGAAGTATGTTTCAGATGGAACAGTTTAAAATCGCTTGGGTCTACCTGCAAAAATCTGTTTAGAATCTCAGTTGACTTCTGACGTGTTACAAGATCACAACAAAGTAATGGACCTGGTCCAGTCAAAGATAAGCACTTTTGAAGTTTCACTCTGAAGCATTCTTACATGGCTTTACTGATGTTGATATACTTCTAAGTGTAACTTTGGTTTCAGTGGGAAATTCATTGACTTCAGTGGGAAAATCTTGCCTATGAGTGGATTAAAGGTAAAGTCAAATAAAGTATGGAGGGCAAAGATGAAGAAAGAACATGTATTTTTCTATTGAAACAGGATACACTAGGGAAAGTCAGATTGTATTAATATTTTAGGGCTGTATCTCCATTTTCATTCCTGTGCATCCTTTCAATTACAAGGAGATTGACACTTTTTAATAAAAAAAGATTGGGTCCTCATAATTATTTTATTAGCATAGCTTACAGTGATGAATAATTTCATGATTTTAATATAAATTCTACCATCTAATGCAGAATTAAATACACTGATTTTAGTGGGTTTAACAGTGCAATTCCATATACACGTCCACTAAAAACTAAGCGTTGGTGAGTTCAATGGTCTTTACTCACAGACAAGTGGGTACATTAGCAGAAATCTGTTTGAGGCTGCTGTCCAATGCAGACTTCTTAACAGTAAGTCTACTGAATTCAGTAGTCTGTTTTGAAGCTAGGATACGCTAGGGAAAGTCAAATCGTATGATCTTTGATATGTTTGTACTTTACCTTTTGGAATAACTCTGAGACTTACTAATAAATACATAAATCTTTTCCAATGAAAGCCACTTTTTAAATCTAATTTTTAATTGCTCGCAGCATGCACCTGGAGATGCATATATTCCTACCAAGAGTCAAAGAACTAAGATATACACACAGATACTTTCACAATGTTTTTGTTGGTTCTTTAGTGCACCTCCTGTCATCAGGGAAGTTCTGCCTTGTCTCTTATGGGACTTCCTGTGGCTCTTCTGTGCAGTTGGTCTCTACTACTTGTAACAGCGTAACTCCTTTAATCTCTGCCCCCCCCCCCGGTCCCTTCTCTTGGCTGCCTCCTAGGATGGCTCCTAAGCCATCCAAGAGTACCCAAACGGTACACCCACCATGTTTTTGCTATGGGGTCCCCCCTCCAGGCAAAACAGGAAATTACCTTTTATTATGTCCTGTCAGGGGACGCGGTGGCGCAGCGGCTTAATGACGCTGAAAGTGCCGGCCAGAAATGGCTGAAAGCTTCAGCGGTTCGAGTCCAGCCTCGCGTTAACAAGGTGAGCTCTTGTTTCTATACCCGCAGCTTCTGCCAACTCAGCAGATCGAAAACATACGTGAGTAGATAAATGAGGACTCTCACTCCGGCGGGAGGAAAAATGCTGGCAGCGGCTCAACAGAGAGACGGGACAAGTTGCCGGTAAAAGCGCGAAAAACCGCACTCGTCCGAAAAAGGGGCGCGAAGCAACGGAAATCCCGCCTCCTGTGCTGCCAGCTGGGCTGACGCTCTAGGAATTAGGCTCTGGCAAAGTCTAATTCCGAAACTAGAAAGATGCAATTGCCTTGAAAACCGTTAGGGGGCGGTCACTGCAGGGTCAGTAATGACTGTTAAGCAGATTAAAAAAAAAAAAAATGTCCTGTCAGCTCTGTAAAGTTGGCCAGATCTTGTTGCTGTACAGCATCCAGGGATTAACTTTAAACGATCAGTTGAGTCCAAAAACCCCATGAGTTTTAACATTTCAAGAAACAAAAAGCCAGGAGAACAGGCTGCATATACTGTACATAGCCAGCTCATAAACAACCCAGATGTTAGCTAATACTTAGCTTTCATTATTGGTTTGTTCTTGTGGGACACTATATTATATTACTCTTATTATGTAATGCTTTATTTTATTTTAGTATGCTATTGTAAGTCAGCATGAGTCTAGCAGATTCAGCAACATACAATTTTGATGCATAAATAAATGAATAAGTCCAACTATAGCATAATGGCTCAACTAAAAGATAGACTCTGTTCTGAAGTCACAATTTCTTTCCTTTTTTTGCCTTACTGGGAACTGTTGATAGCTCTTGGTAGCCAGAACAAATTTCTGCTTCTCTTTTCTTTTCATCCATAACCCACCATCCTCCTGATGACCCACCATCCTAACTGCCAACTTTGTTTCCTTAGGCTCCTTTCTGGCAAGGAGAGAGAACTTTAACCTTGTAATGTAGTAACAACCATTCCTCCTCTCTGAACTCATTACAGTGAATGCAGCGTGGAAGGGAGTGAGATTACATCTGCTTTTCTTGCTCCTGTCTACACTTAGCCTATTTATGGGTAAACCTGTATGTATACCACCTGTGTAGGCATAGGCAATCTCTGCACAATTAGGCAGTCATTGCCTATGCCTGAACAGGTGGTATACTTACAGGTTACCCACATTCACTTATAGGCAATGTCTGTATGGGGGGAGGGGAAACAAGGCTTAGAACGCGCATGCAGAACAAAGGTTTATACGTTCACCTTCACAAGTTAAGTGGGCACATGTGGGAGCAAGGACAGCAAGAGCAATACTTTTCCTCCTCTACCCACTAACCATAATGCAATGTCCCCTACAATACTCCCTCCCCAGAAAGACCATCCATTCTTGGGTGCCCATGTGGCTTCTTCACTTGCTTTCAGCTCTGTCCAGTTTTAGAGAGCTTTTGGGATGCGTTGAAGTCAGCTCTGTATACCCTTTATGTAAAAAAAAAATGCTGAGTTTATGAGTTATGGTGATGTTGGATTGGATACTGTGCTTTTCATGGTTTGTTGGTGCCTTCAGCATCCCTTTTTAAGGTTGTATAGTAAGACACAGCTTTTCTAAATAAAGTATCTTAATTAATAAAAACAGTATATGTACAAGCAAGATTTGGCTTGTACACCATGTGCACTTAACTATGTGTTCTACATATTAATACTTTCATAACTTCTAGAGCTGTCTTCCCTGGCCTGGTGATCTTCAGATGCATTGGATTTCAGCTCCCATAATAAGTGCAGCACCAAATTAGGTAGGATTAAAATGAAAACTCCTTAATATGTTTCACAGTGCCCTATTTTACCAAGAAATTAAGAACTGCTTAAGTCCACAGTTTCTCTTGATGAGCTTTAATACTTATATTGGCATCTATTTTATAATGCAATTTTATGCACGCTGACTCAGAACCAAATGCACTTTACTATGAGGTAACTAGGTGTAGGATCACAGTTAATACATGTCGGTGTCACTCAGCCTGGTTTGTTTAATCTGGAACATGTTCCTGAGTTTTTATTGGGAAGCCATCTTGTATAATCCAGGTATCCCAAATGGGGGTAAATACCAATTAAGAATATTCACAAAGAATTCCTATGTGTAATAATCGAGACAGAAGAAATTATGGGCGCTTGTGTGTTTGCTTTAGCCACTGGATGATGATCATTCTTCAGCTATTGATGCATCTTTGCTGAAGATGAAACATTAAGAACAAATCTGTTTAAAACTGTGACTATTCCCAATTAATATTTTTCATTTTCTCCTGATGATTATAGGTGGGATTGTGGAAGAGCCATGCACATCATAAGAAAAATGGGACTTGCTTTATAGGCAACCGGAAACAACAGGTGAACAATAGATTTCAGACTTCCAAGTGCCTTCAGAGTGTTCTAAAGGAGGTTGAATTAATCCGAAGTTCTAGGGATGGACAAATTGAAGAAGCAATTAGGTTTAACCAAGAACTGGAAAAAGAACTAAGGAATTCTCATGAAGCCCTCATAGCCCTGGAAGATTGCAACCACAGCTTAAAGAGAGAGCAGGCAGAAATGAGGAAGAAAGTTGAAGAAGCAAGATGTGTTATCCTTAACAGCCTTGGAAAAGTAAAGGAGCTAGAAACTAAAGCCCATAAAGTATCCCAGCTGCAGATCTATATCCAGCAGCTAGAATCTGAGCTACAGTATTATAGGTAAGCCTGAATTTCTAAAAGTAAATAAACATAACCCACTGAATGCAAATGTGGTTTTGGAACCCTGGCTGAAATGTCTTCTGAAATGTGGGTAGAGAATTAGCTGCTACTTAGTTATTTTCTTAGTAGGGACTCACTGCAAAGCTTTACTTATCTTCTTTCTAGTTAATGCCACAGCAAATGTGATTTACTAGTAACAACAGAGACCACCAAAGGAAATCCCGACATGCCATTGACAAAAATCAGCAGATGTCAACAATCTAATTTAAGAGGCATTATTAATGGTATTGTGGCAGTTGATGTTTAGAAAGGGTAACGTGTAATCTAACGGGAGAGGTCTTTTAAAAAAACACAGCTGGTAAGCATTAAGGGCACTGGTTTCCGCAATGCATCTGAGTTTCAAATTAATATTTGCACAACGCCGCATGTTGAGATTTCTCGTGCTTTGGTACTGCATAAATTTTCTTTAAACTGTTCTATTAAATATTTCAGACTGTATGTCAAATGCTACAATGGTGGTTATGCTATTTAAAGTTTGTAAGGAAACACTTTGTAGGATAATTTTCAAAAGTGAACAACACTCATAGGCTTGTCAACTTTACTATCTGCTACTTACACAGTGATAATAATTATGAGTCCATTCACATATGTTCAACTTTATGATATAAATTAATCATCTGATTTGATATGTAGGTATGAGCAATGATGTCTCTATCCAGAGTCAAGATGAAAACATTCAAAAGTGATACTGAGAAATAGGGCCACAATACTACCTTGGTAGATACATTATCTTAGCACTACTCAATATCAGTTTCAGCTTTGTCTGCTGCCCCTGGTAAAGAATGCTAATACAGAGGGGCAAAAGAGGCCAGATTGAAGAAAACAGTGCTGCGGGGTTATAATGCAAGCCTTGCCCTTTCTCTAAGTGCAGCGCAACATCTCATGTCTCCCTAGAAGGAGCAGAGCTTCCAGCGCAATACCACAATGCTGCTTTTGTCATTTTGATAAAAGCAGCAAGATCCTGTGGACACTGCTGAACAAAAATAGCTTCCACACCTATAATTGAAAAGTAAAAGAAGTAAAAATAAAAAGTAAAAATATATGTGTATTGAAAAGTAAGAGCAGTAAATGTCAGCATTTGGCCCTGTTCCATCAGTGAATATAAGTTCATATTTTTGCCAATTCTTATACATCTGGAATTGATTTATCTGGAAAAAAAGTAATGCGCAATATAAACCAGCATTTCTCTACCTTGGCAGCTTTAAGATGTGTGGACTTCAACTCCCAGAATTCCCCAGCTAGCATGCTGGCTGGAGAATTCTGGAAGTTGAAGTCCATACATCTTAAAGTTGCCATGGTTGAGAAAGACTGCTGTATAATATAAAATGCATACTTGATTAAACAGGCTCCTAGGATTGGACTATAAAGTAGAACAATCAGTAGTTGGTATCCTTCCATTTATGATCTAACCTTTTTAAGGGATTAATCTGTTAATGTACTTTAATTGTTTCCTTTGGATTAAATTCATTGCAATAGCCCCCATAGATTTCAGTGGGGCGAGCACATAAATGTGTGTGAATATACAACCAATATGCCATGTCTGAAAGAGGTATTTCATAGTTTATTTATTTTCTATCCCTTTATGTGTTATAGGCACGACTAGGTGCTGGATCTGTAAATTTGATGAGGCTTGTGTTTCTTTCATTATTATTGGCATTGGACCCCAGCCTCTCAGTTTACCTTAAGCAACGGTGATGGCCGATTATAACAAGTCCATGCCAAGTAATCACTCAATAAAATTTTGCTCAAGATGTGGAATGTGAGAAACCAAAGCCAGAAGTATGATTAAGCAGTTGAATTGATGGCTTTTTAATGTTTGATATAATGGGGAGCTCACTTTACTGTTTTTTTCTAATTGTGGGAGCAATAGCCAGATTCAGTTGTAAGGAATATATTAGATCAAGCATATAACAATACTCTAAGTGGGCACCAATACTGAAATTTCATTCAGTCCTATTCTAGTGAAGCTTGGAAGGGTTACAGCTGCAATAAACCATAGTCCAAAATCTGTGGGAACTGCTTCAAACACCATTGACATGTTGTATGAATATTGTGTTTTATTTTTTCTATCTTACTGTGATGTTCAAAAGCAGCACTATAAACACTCTTGTAACTTAAAATAGCCATTTCCTTTGTTAATCTGCTAGTTCCTCTCCATTGGTTTTATAGGATTTCAGAGTGAGTTATTTGCATTGTTAAATCTACTGTGTCTGAAATTGGAGAATGGTTTAAAAATAGCAGTCCGTGGTAATTATTGCTATTGTAACTGTTTTTAAAAATTTATTTAGGGAAATGCAGAAATTAAAAACAACAACTAAATCTTACTTTTTTTTTCTCCCATTCATAGATGCTTTTGTCATTGGCATGTTGGTTCTCCTAACTCACATAATTGATTAACTCCATTATTGTTGTTAGAACTTGATTCATATTTAAAATTTCCAGTGGGAATTGAGTAAGAATAACTGCCTTTACATCATGGGGAAGGGAGGATATATAAACAAATATATAGCACCCTTGGTATTTAGGTATCAGGTTTAATCCTGGATTCTTGCCTACTTGTGTGCTTTTCCAAAGTTTAATTGTGCATGAAGTTCCTCTTTTTGGAAAGGGAGATTGGCTAATTTAATAACCAAATATAGACCCAGGCTCATCCAGGAAGGACTATTCAGAACAACACCAAGGTGACAATCCATAGCTGGGGAGTAACATGTGTAAAGCTTATGATTAAAAGCAATTCCTTGCAATGGCACATCAGTGTGTGTTCAGAGTTCTTTTGGGAAGACATTTGAATGGACTGAGACTTGGAAAATGCAGAATATGGCCTCCAATAATTTAATTCTGTTTTTAGGTATCCTGTAAGCTACTTCAAGTGCTAAGTAGAAAAGAGAGATAAAATTGTTTATATAAATCAAATACAAAGTCTTTCATCTAATAAAATAAAGAAAGGCGAAGATGGGGCAAGCTTTTAGTTTTCATACATTGTAGGACTGTGGAAGAAAGTTACAGGAAATAGAAAATGTTTCTCCCTCTATATCATATTTCTTTGTTTATTTTACTTCTAATGTGCCCAGGAGCCAAAGTTGGGCTCAGATATTTATTTACATTTGTTCTCATTTTGGGAATTCTCTTCCCCCTCTACTCGAAAATAATTTCAACCCATCAGTTTTGGAGTATGAGGAGAGAGAAAACAGGATATATGACTAGCTTACACTTCCTATCTTTTGTGCTGCTTAAGTGTGATGTCCTTTTGTTCAAGAGAAGTATTCAAGCTGCCCTTACATTATTTGTTTGTGCATTTATTTCTGATGCAAAGATTATATTTTCAGGTATCACAAGCAGAGCAGGCCATGCAAATATCTAAACTTATTTCCAAAAGTCCTCACTCTTGCGACAGCCCAACCTGAGCTTTTCCACAGTAGATCTGTGTGGGTGATATTCATCTGTAGCTGAAGATTTCTCTACCTTATTTTTTTTAAACTGTCATGAGGTACTGTTTGCAGTTAATCTTTTGCTCATTGGTTTGTCTGTAGAGCTTAAATCTGCTTTAGCATCACAGGGATAAGATGAAAGGTACCCTAGAGATTGTTGCAGCCATATGCTAGGCCTACATTGGATGGAAGGCTAGAGAATAAAGTTAGAAGACATTCAGCTCGTTTTCAATACCATCTGCTGGGTACAATTAACTTTGAGCAGTTACTTCTTTTTCTAAGGAATTATACTCCATAATCCTAGTATTCTGAGTTTGTAATGAGGGATTCAGAGCAGGCTGTTATATTTCTATTCTTGCTGTGGAGTTGTTTCCTTCTTTGAAACCAGCTCTCGAGATTTTCCTTGCTCCTTCAGATCTTGTGTCTTATAAGTAGCTGCAGTAGGAAGGAATAATATCAATATATGACCCACCAGTAAAGTCTCTTGCACTGTATGTTTTAAGCCAATCAGTCATAGGATTAAAGATTTTTTTATAAAACTTTATTAATTTTCAATAAAGAGTAAAATATAAGAAAACAGAAAAAAACAGAAAAAAAGAAAAGTTCAGAAAAAAATAAGATTAAAAGTGCAAAGAAAAAAGAAAAGAAAAAAAGATGACTTCCGGCTTTATCTGTTACAGGTACAAATATAGAATACATACATCTTTTACTCTAAGAATATAACTAATACAAAGCACTTCTCTAATCTTAAATTCTATTAATTGTCTGACCCCCAAATCAGCATGCCATTTTTGTAATACCAAGCATAATAGAAAAACAAAAGTGATTTCCAAACAGAAACAAGGCTAACCCTCCCCTTTTTAGTCGCAATAGTCTATTTCACCCTCCCCACTACTTCCATTATTGTCATCTTCCCTTCTTCAATCATGAATATCTGTGTGTTTTACCATCTGTGTGCATATAAAAATCCCAATACTATTATCATATACCATCATCCCTTCCCCGAGATAGGAAAACACTTTCATATTGCTCATATTTCCCATACACGCTAATATTCCCTCATATAGTCCTAATGACATCCTCATTCAATCCTAATCAACAAGAAACCCCTCTAATTACTATCAAGATTCACAACCTATACTTATTTTTTCTGATATTCAGTAACAATAATCCTAGTAACATCATCATACAGTCCTGGTCTCAAAAAACACCATTAATCTATCAGAAACCACAGCCTATGTTTTAAACACAATCAAACATATTTACTTTATACACTTTCTGTTTACTTTTACAGAGTTCAATATTTAGACTAGCAAACAGTGCCCCACAGATTGAATCTTTATCATTTTCTCCTTGTCTTCTTCTTTCAGGAACAACTGCAGAAAGTTCTCTTTATCTCTCAATAATTTAAAATCTTTTTGTGAATCCAAAATAATATCATGATTAGGCTGTTCTAAAGTAACTGTAAGTCCAAAGTAAGTTTCTTTTTCTTTAAAGTCCAATAAGGTATTCAACACTCTTTCTTCTTCCATGTCTTTATTGTTGATATTGTTCTTCAAAATATCCAACTTGTCATCAACTTGCTTCACATCAACAACAGTCTCATTTAATTTAGCATCCAGTTTCTTGTTCAAATGATCAAATTTAACCTCCAGGGACTGAATAATTTTTTCTGCGAAGTTTGAAACATAATCTTGAAATGCTCACCCCTGTGATTTCTTAATAGCCATGGTCAATAGTGTTCTCTCGTGTCAAAACTACAAATTACATTTTCTCCAAAGTAAAAAGGGAAAGGAGGAAACTCCAATTATCTTGTTAACATTCCTCCCCAATCAGCACAAAGTAGGAAAACAAAACAGAGTTCACACAGCTCCCATATCCAAAGTCCAATAACACAAACCCAAATGCAGATTCTCCATTTCCTCTTGTTTCTTAAAAATTAATTTAAAAATCCAGCCTTTGCCCTTTTTGCTGAATAAACAAATCTACTGTCCCAATTTAAAAAAAAAAAAAAAGTAAAATCTTTCCATAAAATACTGATAATCCCCAAAAGGAGAAAGTATACTGTAGCCAAAGAAAGCCTCTCTTTAACCATATAGAGGTAAAAAAAAGCACAAAAAAAGAGAAAGTAATCTTAAAAACAAGAGGGTCAACGCAAGCATCCGTTTTTCATGGCTTTGTCGCAGCTTGGAACCAGCTGATCACTCACCAGGCGATCCCGAAAAATCTTTATTTCAGGATCTTCTTGCTGTGAAGAGCTGTCCAGAGGTTGGGTGGGACAATTTCTGGGATTCTCCTTAACTCAAGAGAACTCTTCAGGCTCCAGGAAGCCTGCCGGAGCCTAAAATTGCCACAACAACATCTCTCCGCTTGAAAGGAGAGACTAGCACACTGCCATTTCTCACCAGAAGCCAGGATTAAAGATGATTTCATTAAATTCTCATTCAGGATTCAAAACAATTTAAAGGATGGCATTGTTGCTAAGGAGCTCCGCCTTGCCAGATGTACTCTTAAAAGCTTGGTTTCATATAGCCTGGTTAAGACCTTCAAGGAAATGGCTGAGAACTCAGAGCGATCAAGACATTGAATACTGGTTATCTCCAGTGTCTTGCAAGCTTCTTTGCTCCCTGTCGGTCTACTCCTTTGCAGTCAAGTTATCCCAGGTACACCTGATTACCCATCCAGAACTCACACCTCATACCAGTATGCACATTTTTTTTAAAAAAGGGCTTTTTATCCTGCCTTTATTATTTTTATAAATAACTCAAGGCCCTTTGGAATATCTTGCCCCCAGAGGTGAGATTGGCCCCCTCACTCCTGGCCTTCTGGAGGGATTTGAAGACCTGGCTCTGCCACTTGGCCTGGGGTGGGGAGAGAAGACATCAAGTGTGAGGATGGCTAGCCCCTTGGAGGCCTGTCGTCTGCAGCTCTGGAAACCATCAGCCTCTTGGATTTTTTCTTTTTTCTTCTCTTTTAGTAATGATTTGTACAGTTTTTATGTTTTATGTGATTGTATATATATTTATTGTTTTAATGGATTATGTGAGCCGCCCAGAGTCCCCCGTCAAGGGAGATGAGCAGAGATAAATTTAATAAATAAATAAATAAAATTGCAGCAGGGATATTTAGCTTAATTCATTTGAAGAGGAGAACAGTAGAGCTGGGTACTGAATATATCAATAGTGAAGCCAAGAACATTAGAATAAAAGTTATTTTCAGAACTAATGGAACCCCACCAAATAGGCTAAGCACTCCTTCCTCCAGTTTAGTGAAAGATTTCATTTTTTAATATGAATTTTGTTGAAACTTTTAAGAAAGAAGAAGAAAGCAAAGAGAAAGCAAAAAGTGCAAGAAAAGAAAAGATGAAAAATAGAAAAGAAAGAAAAAAGATACAAAGAAGTGGCTTCCGATATTCTTCACAGCAGTTATAACTACAATTATATTTTAACCTCTCTCTCTAAAGTTACATCATAATACTCTTCTTTCTATAATCTATCCTGTCTAATCATCAAAGCCATAAATCACAATTTTTTTTTCATTTTTACACAGAAAATCCATAAGAGGTTTCCAGTCACCAATAAATGTAGATAGTGGCTTTTCTCTAATCAAAGAAGTTAATTTATCCATCTCAGCAAAATCTGTCAATTTCACTAACCATTCCTCCATAATGGGTAGTGTTGAATCTTTTCATCTCTGTGCATATAGTAATCTCGCCATAGTAATCATATATTGAAATAATCTTCCATGGCTTTTTGCTAACTGTTTATATATTAGTCCTAAAAGGAAAAGTTCTGGCTTCAGTTGAATATTAATCTTTAAAATCCTCTTTATCAAAGCATGTATTTGAATCCAAAGTTTTTTAGCTTTTTTACACGTCCACCAAGTGTGATAAAATGTCTCTTCATGTTGTTCACATTTCCAACATATATTTAAAGTGCCTTTATACATTCTAGATAATTTCTCTGGCATCATATACCAACGACACATCATTTTATAAAAATTCTCTTTAAGATCAAAACACAATGTAAATTTCAGTCCTTTTGACCACATCTTTTCACGTTGGTCCATCTGTATATTATAACCAAAACTTTTTAGCCCACTTTATCATACATTTTTTAACCTATTCTTCCTCTCTTTCAAATTTCAACAAAAGTTTGTACATTTTAGCAATTACATGTTCATCATCAGTGCACAATTGTACTTCAAATTCTGTCTTACTTTGCTCCACACCATAAATCTTTTTGTCCATTTTGAATCTTCTTGATAACTGCAAATTGGAAAACCATTGACAACTATATCCTTCTGCTATTAATTGTTCTCTTGATTTAATTTTAAATTCCCCTTGATGGTTTTCCAATAATTCCCAATATTTCAACTATTTGTCTTTGTCTGCTGTTTCTCTTCAATGATAAGCTTCTTGAGCTGAGATCCATAAGGATGTTTTTGGTCACAACCTGGGTTTATATCTATTCCATATTCTCAATATGGCACGCCTAATAAAAAGATTTTTGAAATCCACACTGCTTTTAACTTTATTGTACCATAAATATCCATGCCATCCAAACCTCAGGTCATGATCTTCTAACTCTAAAAGTCTCTTGTTTCTCAGCAACATCCATTCTTTCATCCAGACCAAACAACAAGCAGCAAAATACAATTTCAAATCAGGTAAACCCAATCCTCCTCTTTCCTTTGTATCTTGTAACACTTTATATTTAACTCTTAGTTCTTTTCCCTTGCCATATAAATTTAGATATATATATTTTGCTGTTGTTTAAATGGTATGTCAGTTATCAAAACAGGTATTGTCTGAAACAAAAACATTCTTGACAAAACATTCATTTTTATCACAGAGGTTCTCCCCAGCAGTGACAATGTTAATTTCTCCCATCTTAATATGTCCTTAATTTCATTCCAGGTCTTAACATAATTATTTTGAAACAGCATACAATTCATATTTGTCATAGTAATACCCAAGTATTTTACTTTTTTCTCAATCTTAAAACCAATTTTCTCCATCAGTTCTATTTGATCTTCTAATTTCATATTTTTGTTAACATCTTTGTCTTCTGATTATTAATCTTAAAACCTGCTAACATACCAAAGTCCTTTAATTTTCCCATTAATGTTTTTACGCCTTCTAGTGGTTCTTCTAAAATTAACACCAAATCATCTGCGAATGCCCTTAACTTTTAAGTTTCTTTTTTAATCTTAACTCCCATAATTCTCTCATCTCATATCTCTATTCAGCACCTCAAGAACTAAAATGAACAAAAGTGGGGACAGTGGACATCCTTGTCTTGTCCCTTTTTGAATCTCACAAGGTTTTATTAGTTCTCCATTAACAATTATTTGTGTTTACTGAGTAGTATAAATTGATCTTACCCACTTAATAAAATTATCTCCAAGGTTCATATGTTCTAGAACGCTAAACAAAAAAATCCAATTCAAATTGTCGAAGGCCTTCTCTGCATCTAAGAATATCAATGCAGCTTGTTTTTCATTAAGTTGCTCCAAGTATTCCAAAATATTCAAACCATTTCTAATATTATCTCATAGTTGTCTTTTAAATAAAATCCCACATTGATCTTAATGAATAAAATCCCTTAAAATTATCTTCAACCTTTCGGCCAAAATTGTGGTAAACAGATTGTAGTCATTATTCAATAAAGCAGTTTAGTGCAAGGTTTCAGAAGGTCACCCTGCCCTCTTTTTTCTTTTCATCCTTCTCCCTTTCATTGTTCCTGTGAACAATGATTTGAACATAGTAACAGTGAGCCTCAAACAAAAGAAGAAAAAAATGGAAGAAATTACAGTATTTATTTTATGACAGGCATATGCATCTCATAATTTCAGTTATTATGGATGTTCTGTGCCTATAGATCAGTTACAGTGGGCATCTGTGGGAACGATTCAGCTTTGGAATATCAGTAGTATATAATTATTTGATATCCTGCCTTTTTACTCAGATAAATACTTGGGGTGGTTATCAATGTTTAGAATAATATATATATAAATAAATAAAATTAAGATTAACAGAAAAGAAGGCCTCAAGTTAAGACTGACTCCTGGTAAGTGCATTCATGCAGATTTGTTGGAGGTGTTATGGAAGTGCTGTACCATTGTCCCCTGGGATCTTTGTTGTTGTTGTTTACTTCCCAGTCTAGCCTACAGTCCTGGAATTCTGCGGTTGTCCCTGATCCAAGTACTAAACAGGACTAACTTGCTTATTTTCCAAGATCAGTAAGCTCAGCTAGATGCTGCTACTTGTTGAGACTAAGACATACCACATTTGCATGCCATCTGTTCCATCTAATGTTTGTCAGCCATAGGGTTTAAATCTTGGGACACCTTCTCCTGCTCTTTCAAGCTAACAGATTTTGGGCTGTTCTTTTTGTACTCTTGAGAATCAGAAACATCTCTTCCATATTTACATAATGATTCTATGTGGTCTGAGAATCATTAGCTTCTGTCTTGCCAGCTTCAACCTTAACACTTAAATAATCAGGCCCTAAGCCTATAGGACTTTCAGGTTAATATTAGCAGTTTACTTTCTGCCTGATGAACAGCTGGCAAACAGTGTACTTTAGACCAGGTGGCAGCCTAACTGCCATATTTTGCACAAATGGCAACTTCTAGGCACTTTTCAAGAGTATGCTGTGGTAGTTAATAGTGGATGTAACAGGGTGTGGATAACTAATGCCAAATCCCAGTGACTCAGAGCAATCAGAGGTGGCATACTAGTCATAATTGAATAAATAATAAATAAATAAATAAGTAAATAATGTACCTGGCCCATTATCACTTTCCAATAATATACCCAGTCTGTTATCAAATTTCAACACTGTTCAGGGGTACCAACTGGTTCCTTGGATTTAGCTGTAAGTAGTCATAGAGCTGGGTGACCTCAGCATACTGCTGATATCACATTTAAAAATTTTAGTGATCTCCCTTAGTAGTTTCTTGTAGATATTGAACGAAAGGAGGGACCCAATGGGACATCATACATTGATCCTGATAATGCCTCCACCAGCTTCTGGCATAAGTCATCCACCAAAGTGACCAAAACAGTTTAAGTGACATAACCAATTATTTAAGCGAATAGACATTTTTAAAAAGAGTATAATGTGCTATATTGACCATTAAATTTTCAGCTTTCAGGGATTATTCGTTGTCACTCTTACATGTTTAATGTAAGGGCTGCTTGAAGTAAACATATTAAAAGCTTTTTCACAATCCCTTTCAGTTTTAAATAATTTGTGAAAGTTATGATTGGCGGTATAGTATCTTTTTGGAAGAAAGACTGCCAAGCTTTTTGCTATATTCCTTTTTTCTCCTTTATTTCCTTGTTTAAAACATATTGTGGGATGACATATTCTTCAGCATTCAGTGAATTGGGAAACACAATATAGTATCACCCACAATTCTCAGTGTTCATTGAAGCAGACCTACATTTGCACAGTCTGAGAGATTCCAGAAGCCTGTGTGGGAGCTGTTTGTCGCGCATAGTGTAACTGTCACTTAGCAACCAACATTGTGATGCACAATTTATGTAGGCTGAGATAGCAAAGTCTGTGAGCAGTGGAATGGAAAGGAGGGGTAAAACGCCTCACAGGCCGAATACCAAAGGGAGTCTATCACAGCTTGGGTGGTAGATTTTTTACCCTAACAAAGACTCTGCAAGGATTGTTTTTTACATGTTACATTTCTATAATTATTGTAATATACATTGCATACCATATGTATAATCTCTTGGAAATGAAAGCCATTCCCTCTTACAGCTATGTGGGTTTTTTGTTTAATTTAGTATTTAGGCAACTTAAAGCTGATTTTGAGATTCCCTTCTACACTCTGACATGCAGTAAGGACCAGGTACATTTTTCAGTCCAGTGTGTGGCTTGCCAGGTTTTTTGGCAAAAGGTCTTTTTTTTTTCTTTTTTCTTTGCATTTGAAGTATTCTGCCCTCTCTCTACCATAAAAACTGGAATAAAAAGTCATACAGTATTGTCCATTTTGGATTCGTAGCATTCTTTAGCAGCAGCATGTAGTAGCTCCATCTCATTTCGGCCAGGTGGCAGTGATGCAGTTCTAAATGCTAAAAGGTTTAGTACTAGAATACAGTTCTGATATGTGCAGTGTGAGGAGTAGGAGTAAAACAATAGCACACACACAACGCATTTTTCAGTCTTGGAATATTTTCATGTGGCTGGCTTTGTGGTATGTGTACTTAGCAAAGATACACATGGTATGTTGACAATCATCCTGCAAATGAGGGAGTAACTGCAGCACTGTAATGCGGGTGATCAATTTTGCATTCCTGTCAAGAATGGATGTGCTATCTCCTTGGTAATTAAATATACCAAGCATGAAATCTATTCAGTTCTCTAAAGTGATTGATCATCAGCATTTGCTACAGAGTGCAGCAAGTATGAAATACTTAATAGAATATAATAAAGCATGTGTATCTCTTCTGACATTTATAGAATTCATTGGAGATTTTCAGTAATCATACACGAATATTGACATTCACTAAAATTTGATGAATGAATATTTAATGATCCAGTGCATCAGAGGCTGAGAAAAAACAATTAGCTGCTGTTTCAATATGCCACATACGTGAGTTTCCTGGATGTCTCCTTTGGGGATAAAATGCTGGCCTTTTTGCTGAAGGCTGCAGAATGGTTCCAAGGGTCTTGTTCTACAATTATGCTCTACAAATGTTCAGTTTTGCGTAGAATAACAATATTTCCACTAAGAGTTGTTTCTTCAAAACTGTCTTGGAAATGAAGTATCACTAAACACTATTCTGTAATTCTTTGAAAAGCTATGAAGCATATCTGCCTTTCAGCTACAAACTGGCACAAGCCATTATTAATGTTGAATAATGGAGATAGAGAGCCTTAGAGTGAATGGATGCCACTGGAAAACCTCCCAAAGATACACTTTCACCACGCACGCACATAGACAAAGATTAAGTGTGAGTACCAAGTGTTCTATCTTGACAAAACCTCTGTTTTCACAGTACAATGTTTTAGTAGATTCTTCTGATGCATGTTATTCATAACGCTGAGAAACTGGCATATAAGGAACATCTGCTTGGTTTTTATTCTCTGTACTTGACCTTATGCTGATGCCAAATCTCATTCTATTTGTTAGTAGTTCACCTAAGAACTGTAACAATGATAATAATATCAACATCTTAGAGATGTTTGGGACACCATGCTAAGTGGTTCACCAACTTGGAGGTAGAATTTTGGAAGCTCTGAGTTCAGCTGCTGACTTCTTGTGGTAAAAAGACTTTGTTCTTAAAAGGTTCTGGTCACTATAAATAACATTGTGCCTAACACGAGGCTTAGAAATAGCAATAAAATATCAACCAACTTTCTCTGACTGCATCCCCTCCAGAACTGTTGCACTGAAACTCCCACATTTCTCAGCCAGCATGGTGGTTTGGCTATCTAATACATCTGGAGGACACTAGATTGGGGAAGGTTGATGTAAAAGGTTGAACTGTACATAAAGGAAAAGTACTTGGTCTTGTAAATCAGAGAGGACTGCAGAGCTAAACCTGTATTCCACTTGCCTTTTCTCTAAGCCTTCCCCCAATACACTCCTCTGTTGACATACACTTTTACTCATCTTACTCATGTCACAAGAAAATTGAAAGCACCCACTTATACCAAATCTTGCTTTAACATTTCTAAACATTTTTTTTTCTGAATGCAGAATGGGAATCTCTATTCTAAATTATAATGGCTTTTTCAGTGTCACATATTTAGGCTGTCATTTTAATATTGATCACTTTCCTTGTGTTTAAGGTGCTTTGTCAATGCTGGGCCAATAATTTCCTATCCACCCATTGCTGCTTCTTTTTTACACGGATGTTTACTAAGTAGAGTTGTGCTCTACTCCTGTAAATCCATGAACCTGTCCATGTATTTTCTTAGGAAACCCAAAGAAGTGGGCCATCACTTCTTAATGAGTTGATTTACTATAGTCCTCAAAAGATATGGCTGATTTACAGGTATTATGTTCCCATGCTCTCTGAAGGGTCCCCTTCCGAATCATGTATTATCTTAGAAAGATCTCACTAAACTTTTAAAAAATAGATTGAAATACCAATATAAATTAATATCCTTAATATAATATTAGGTTTGACAGTAGCATGCGTGTGTGACGTGGTAGGTAAGTATGTGTTATATCAAGTCTACAAAAGAACAAGATGAATAGTGTCGATAGAGTTGAGTGTAGCAATCCAATGTTATCTGGTGCATTGGGTGCATTTTAATGTAAATGGTGGGTGGACAGTTAAATATTGGATTCATAGCAGCTAGAAGGAAAGGAGGATGGGGGAAGAAGAAGTGTATCATGCAGTTGCATTTAACTCTTCCCTGAAGGTTAAACTATATGTTAAATGGATTATGTACACCAAGGTGTTATTATTTTTAGATCACTGGAGACCTGGGAAAGCCCAGTCCTGACCAGAAAGTTCATCTATCTTTAGGGAAGGCTTCACTTTTCTTTCCCTAATCACTTGATTTGCAAGTACTCTCCCCTCACAAGTTGACTAGCACCAGGTTTTTCTTCTTTACAACTTCCACATGGGAGAAGAGGAATTGGCAAACCAAATGTATGTAGAGTATGGCTGTTGCTATGCTTCTGGTAAAATTCTGGTGGACAAGAATTAGAATTTTCTGTATTTCTTTGCCATCATCTACCAGCTGCTCGGATTTTTGCAGCCCAGATGTGATAGTGGTACTAAAGAAGGAAGGTTAAACCTCTTCCATCCATGCTTGGAGATTGTGATGAAGAACAGGCCTTTGAATCTGCTTTTAATAATGCTTTAAGGCTGTAGTGCTATATATACTTACTTGTGACTAAGTCACACTTAATGGTGCTCATTTTGACATGTATACAGTTTCTTTGTCTTGGTCATGTAGATGATGGAGGCAAGTAGAGGAGTAAACAAGAAAGGGAATGTCTTTTTTTAATGTTTTTGTATAAGTAGTTGTGTGCTGGAGCCAACTCATACAGGCTTGCAAGAGCCGATGGTTAAATTTTCAGGAATTTTGTGAGTCAGAGCTGAGCTATGATGCCTAGTGTGCTGATCAGCTTCATGGCAGTGTAGCATGGCAGTGGCAATGGGTCCAGCAGAGCCAGTTCTTAAACGTTTAGCAGCACACCACTGAGTATAAGTACAGTATATACGACAACTAGTCAAAGTTGCAAAATATACTTGACTTTCAAGATTTAGCTCCTTCCACCGGACTATGCTCCAAATCAGGAGACTATCTTCCAAATCAAATCTGAACTTGATGTAGAATGAGACAATTTAGATTGTTGTTGTTTAATTCACTCCAGGTAGAATAGATGTCTTTAACCCAGTCAATCCCAGTTCAGTATTTTGTGAAGCTGCATCACCAACATATATTTCAGAAACTCCAGTATCCTGTAAAGAGTTACAGGTAATCCTTGACTTACAACCACAGTAGGGACCGGAAAATTCATTGTTAAGCAGTGTGGTTGTTACGTGAGGCATCACATGACCGCACCGGATTTTATGACATTATTTGCAGCAGTTGTTAAGCGAAACACGCTGTTGTTAAGTGAATCACGTGGTTCCTCATTGATTTTGCTTCTCGGAAGCTGTCTGGGAAGGTCACAAATGGCGATCACATGACCCCAGGATGCGGCAACTGTCGTAAATACATGCTGGTTGCTAAGTGCCCAAATTTTCATCATGTGACTGTGAGGACACTGTGGCAGTCGTAAATATGAAGGCCAGTCGTAAGTCACTTTTTCCAGCACTGTCATAACTTTGAAGTCACTAAACGAATGGTCATAAGTTGAGAACTATCTGCATGTCATGATAACTATGCCAAAAAGGATCAGGAATAAATAAAAACCTTAAATTTTACATAAATATGTTGAATTTATGTAAGATTACATAAATATGTTGGTGAAAAGGGAGGTAAGTACTGAATTCAGTGATCGGTACTTTTATATTCAAGTCAGGCCAGTGACCCTGTGGCCCCACTATTACCTGTTGGATGAGTGATGAACTCTGTGATGTGTGTGTGAGAGAGAGAGACATCGCGGGGGAGGGGGTGTATGCTTGCCTTCAGTTGCAGTCAACCTTCATTCATGCCTCTTTTCTTTGCTATAGAACTGTCCCTTGTAAATAAACTGAACTGCAATCAACTTACTGTTCTTTTTCGCATTCTCACTTGGCCCTTCTTCAGTTAGTTCTTGTCAATCCAACTTTTCATTCTTTTACTTTCACAATGTATATGTTATTTTGTTTAAAGACAATTTTTCAACAGTATATTAGCTTTTTTATTATGTAAAATAATAAAAAAGCTAATTACTGTTGAAAGATTTGTATATTATATAGTTATGTCTTTCTGTCTTCATTAAAGAGGGACAGAAGGGAAGAACTACACAAACCTGAGAACCATAGTTTTTTCTTGAAGGTGGGGCATAATTTTGCTAATTTATTTATTTATTTATTAAATTTATATGCCACCCATCTTCCCCAGAGGGTGACTCTGGGTAGCTCACAATTAAAATCAAACGTCAAAAGCAGTTAAAAATATAAATATCTACATTAAATTAGCTAAAAAATTCATACTATATAAAAAGACTGTATACATAATTCATGCTCCTTAGCTGGAAATGAGGCAGAACGACTGCATCACAAGCTGCTATAAGGCAGATTAGCTGACTTCTAAAGATCAGTGGCAGGAGTGGATTGGCTAGTCCCTGGGCAACTCTACAGTTATATTTCTAAGTGGATACTTTATCTCTCTGTCACAGATCGGTGTCAGTGTGTAAGATACAGTACAATAAACAGTTGACCATTTTACATAATAAGGAGATTTAGTGATACAGGATATGACAATTATATATTTAAAAGAATAGCTTGATTTTATTGCATTATATTTATATCCTGTTTTTTGTTCAGGAGACAAGAGTCCCCTGTCCACCACCCCCTTTTTTTTTAATCCACAAAGCTGCTCAGGGAGATAAGTTAGGCTGAAAGGTAGTGAGTCCTCCAAGGTCGTCTAATGAGAAATCAGGTGATCAGCTCAGGAAACTCTTGTCTGTGTCTTTCTCCCTGGTCCTAATAGTTATGTCTGAGGCAACAAGTTTTTGTCTCCTTACTAGTAAAAGGGTATGCATGCGTGCATGGGAGGGTGAGTGTACGTTTCAGATAATTTTTACATGAATTTATGTTTCTGTTGCCAACATGCTCTATTCTTTAAAGATGGAAGAAGAATTGAGATCTTGAATTCTAGTTTTGTGTCCTAAGAAGATACTGGTTTTGTGCTTCCAGGAAAGCATGGTAGATATTTCTGTAAAACTGAACGTTATTCTTTTTTCCTCCCAAATACAGTTTTGCAAGATCCATTTTGGCCTTGAACTAGCTCTGAGTACTCTCCAAATGTGTTGGGATTTCTGGAAATTCTGGGAGCTATAGACCCAACACATCTGGAGTGGGGAAGACAAGTTTGTCCTGACTACCTTGGATGGGTCTCTTTTGAGGAGAAGCAGAAACTGGATAAGGCTGCAGAACCTGGTAAGGGAAATCCTGAAGACCCAGGGCCCAACTCTTAGTTCCTGGAAAAACTGCTTGTGTTGCCACAGTCCTGCAATTGGACTCAGACCCTGAAACAGAGAAGGGGCCATCATACTGAAACTATTAGATCTGAGCTGCAGAAATCCAGATGTCCATTAGGCAGGAGCAAAGAATTAGACTATTTTATGTCACTTTGCTGCCATCTAGTGCAACTTAGACCTACCCCAAACCTAGAAGAGAGTTGTTGCCTCTTAAGTCAACACCAGAGAACAGAGAGATGGAGAAGTACCAGACTGCTTGGAAGAATGCCTGGGGAGTAATGCTCTCTTAGATAGTAGATTGTTTCTCCTGAGTAGCCCAGCAATTAAAATCCAGTCTCATCAGCTTCAGCTGTGCTTAAGGGAGGCCCAAAGCATTTATGATAATAGCTTTTGCCATAAACAGGGCTATGTTGGTTTAGAGGCTGTACTCCAATTTGGAGAGGGGTCAGGCTCCTGCCCCTTAAATCCTCAAATTCTCAGAAAAGGGTAAAGGTCAAATTTGGGAATGCCCTCTCTCTGATGGGCATAGGAAGCTTTGGAAGAGGTATGGATGGGCTGCATTTTTTTGTACTCCTACTTAATTGAAAGGTTGGAACAAGGTCGAGGTCACCTTGTCTGAGAATCATGATTTTGCAACCTAGGCATTTGATATATGACAATACTTTGCTGTTATCTTCTGGAACTTTCTATAAATATGATGGTGATGGTTGTTATTGCTGCTGCTGTTTACATTTAACTGATGAGAGGTACCAATAGAAGAGAGATGAGAGGGAATTTACTAAGATGGTTTCTTGTCCCATACTTATTTTTTCTCTGCTAGAACGAATAAATCCTTAATCACATGTATTAATTTTAAAACAGAACCTATATGAAAGGGTCAAAGATCTGATGCAATACTCCCTTAAAAGAAATTAAAACATAGAGAGAAAAAGATTGTAGACCTCAAATGAATACAGATGTAACTTATCCAGAAGTCTGTAATGAGGCAAAAATTGTATGTTTTCAGAAATGAATGAAGATTATTTGGTGTGATGTTACGTTATCACTAACAAATTAATTTTAAACAGAAATACTCTATGAGGGTGACTTTTTTGGACTAGAAATATGTTAACTATTGGGAGGAAGGGGTGATCTTTCTTTCCTTGTTTTCCACTATCTGGAAAACTTCCCACAACATGCTAAATCATTGTTTTAATCATTGTTGGGCATGCCATAATCTGATGCATGTGCATTATAATGCTAAGCCATGAACCACAGTGTTTAGGTTCACATATCAACCTAATCCAAACAAACAAGCCAAACAAGGATGCTAGAGGTACAACCCCGGGGCCACAAGTGGCCCACCAGTATTAAGGGGCAAAACAGGTGCTTTATGTCCCCATTCAGGAGTGTGATTCTTGACAAGTTATGAGAAGTCTGGTGCAGCCCTTAAGCTTAGAACGATATATACATTCTTCTGTCTCCTATTTCCCACTCTTAGAATGTGATTAAATAATGTTCATTGTCAGTCCCATCTTTCTTCTCAAATATTAATACATTTTTATTTGGTGTTTGCTGCCAAGATCCTTTCCCACTTTAGTTCAAGTAGTTTTTCATTTCTACATTTCTAAAATATATAACAACTTTTCCTTCTGTCAAAACTACTATAAATCCAAAACTTCATACAGATACATAATCATCTTATTTGTCTACCATATATTAAGCTACTTTAATCATACATGAACCTTGTTTCTTAAACCCATCTCAGTCTACATTTTGGGATTAACAGCATGCCTACTTTGCATTGTACACTGATATGCCACAACATTTATATCACGTAGATCAAGCTAAATAGCAAAGGTCAAATATTATCATTTATTGCATGGATTTCTTTTAGTGATATTGTAATCTTTTGAAGTTTAAGACAAGCGCAGGGTAGAAATAAATAAAATGTGGTAAGTTCTTCCATTTCTTAATTAAATTGCTGGCCACCTAGGATGCCTCAAGAACAAAAGGTTGCAAAGACTGTTCATATAATTAAAAGTTAATTTAGCTTCACCCTGAGGGAGTGGATAGATTATATGGCTTTAAAAACTGGAGTGTCAAAAGAGAATGCAGCCCCATGACTGTTGTAAAAATCTCAGCAGGGTATACAGACTCTTTTCATCTGGTGAAGTTGTGGTTATTCCCTTTACTCCTTGTCTTTAATTTCCTATGCCTTAGGAATGATGCTAAATTGACATCAACCCATGTAGGTTTATTGCATAATGTGGACTTACATATCCCATGTCTTCTTGGGAGTACAGTTTGCCACATGTCATCCAGTCTTCACCTCAGTCATCTAGAAAGAAAGATGGTAGATTTGGTGTGAACTGCCTAACCTGCATAGAAAACCAATGTAGCTAAACAATTTAAAGTGATACCTCCATAAGCTGTGTTTAGGTTATGCATTCCTGAATAGAAGCTGAACACATGAGTAGTGGTGAGCAGCCTCACCTCTCCAAGTCACAAAGATTTCATGTGTCTGCAAAGATCCTCACTGCAGACAATCATGCTGCATACACAGAAGCCAGTTCTTCTGTGCCATCTCTAATGGAACTTGGGTAGGGGCTACTCACAACGGTCTGCATGTTCAGTTCTACACACAGAGGAATCATCTGAACAGGACTAGCACACTGAATCCATGGATGGCTGGAGAAAGTGGATGGGGAAATTTCTCTTCTTTACCACCATGTGTCATTTACCTGTAGAATTTATTACTACACTAACTTAGATGGCTTTGAAGAGGGATTGGATAAATTCATGGAGGACATGTCTATTAAGAGCTAGTCTTGAAAAATCAACGTTGCCTCCAGGTTAGGGGTGGCATGTCTCCAGTTACCAGTGGCGGGGGAAAACAATGGAAGGGTTCCATCACCATCTTCTGTTTAAGAGCATCCTGGAAGCATCTGGTTGGCCACCAAGAGAAACAAAATAGGTTGGTCTAGGATGAGTCTTGCCTGATCTGACTGGGCTAGTCTTACATTCTTACTTTTTGTAAACTGAGCCTTTATGCTATATGTAAACAGGATCTTTGATTATGTGGAGCAATATATAGTTATCTATAATTATATATTCCATTTCTTCATCCTGGCAATCACAGTGAAGTCTTATAGATAGTAACTTGAAAATTTTTACATTAAGTTATAGCAGGGTTGGGTTAGCTTTTGAATTTAAAAACCAACCTAATCCAAGATATACGTTCTGAATAAAATAGTAACAGGTACTGATTATAGTAGTTGATAAAAGAGGAATAAATAGTTACAATAAACTAAGCACAGTATAGCTGTAAGTCTTTACTGTTGTAAGTCTGTAAATCTTTTCTATTCATCAAAACAAAGAGCCAACCGAGATTTGGATCTCTCCAGCCTGAGATACAAGATCATAGTCTGGGTTATTGTTATGCTAGTGTAAACAGAGGAAGAGGTCTGTCTCCTCAGCTAATAACTATAGACATCTGGCTGTCTCCTGCGTCAGTGTCCCTGACTCAATTGAAGCTGTAAACCAAATTCAACATTGTTCTGTCACCGTGCTGCAATGGGGCCACTGTTTTGCAAGTTCCTGCTCACTGCTGTTAAACTTTTAAGGCTAAAAAATTCCTTGAAGGGCTGTATTACCTTAGAGAGAACTGTATTAGTAGCAGATTTTCATGAACTTGTGAAATTGCTAACATAGATGAACTTTAAAATTTTACACAGCTAAGGTTGATAGTGACCAACTGGTTAAACTGGCAATATACTTGCAGCTCTTTCTTTTCCCCAGAGACTTATTTTTTTAGCATTATCAAATATTTGCTTCATATTATCTCCACAAACACTAGATAATTATGCAGCATCATTCTGTACCATTTCTCCATTAGACTTAGTTTATTCTAGTGTCTAATTGGGGATTTTTCTTTATCAAAATATTCTACTGCTTAGCATTGTATCTTTCTTACTCATTGTAAGAAAAATGCTTCATTTTTACAAGATGCCTTTCCAAACCATTAACATAAGATAGAAAGGAATTTTATCTTGGGTTGGTTTCTTGTTTAATTCCCATCAAATTATAAAGTAAAAACTCAAAAAAGCAGTTTTGGGGTACATGAAACCTCAAACTACTGATAGCATCTGATTTCAGAAGAAAGTAAATTGTTAAAAAAAATTCTTTCTCTCTCACCGACACAGCTGTGCATGAAAGTGTTATTTTGGTCTTTGCTTCCTGATGCTTGTTAGTGCTTTGTTATTTATATGTTTAGCCCTCCTTTGATTATGGAGATCAGTCTGAACAGTATCTTGCTCTTTTTAATGAAGATAGAAAGAATACGTTTCGTTTAGAAATGTGCGTATTATTATAATAAAAAGTTAACATTTGTAATGAGAAATTTATTTGTCACATTTATATAGCGCTTCGGTCTGAAAAGACTTAAGGGTTTTCATAAAGAGCAACACTAATACAACACTAGTGCAAAATAACCTAGAATACAGTACAATAAAACGTCATCCATGGTCATCATGCCCATTCATCAGTGGCAAGAACTGCAGTTAACCAGGCTCTGATGGCCTTCTGAAACAGCCAAGTTCTATGCAGCTTTCAGAAGATCATGAGCATGGGAGCCACTCTCACCTCGGTGTGTCCCCACAGAGGAGGGGACCTGCTACAGATAATGCCTGCTTTCTGGTCCCCTCCCATCAAATCTCCTCCTTCAGCAGGCATTTTCTGCCTAACTGGGTGGGCAGAAAGGCAGTTTTGTAGGTACCCAGGTCCTGAGCCATACTGGGCTTTTCAGGTGATAACCCAAGCTTTGAACTGCACTTGGAAATGATGAGTAGCTAGTGCAGTTCCCATAAAAGCAGTATTATATAGGGGTAACTGGACTGTACCATAAGAAATGCCACAGTGCAAAGTCTACTAGGACCTAGGAGGAAAGCCTTTTCTGCCATGGCCCCCACCCTGTCGAACATCATTCCCCTCGAGGTGAGGCTGGCCCCAACCCTGTTGGCCTTCTCTGCCATTTTGTTTTTTATCTTTTTAATTTAAATTTGTTGCTTTTTAACGGTTTTTATGTATTTGGACTATTTTATTATATATGCCACGCAGAGTAACTACTTGAGATGGGCAGCTATGCAAATGTGATAAATAAATAGATACACATATATAGGCAGTCCTTGTTTAACATCAATTCATTCAGCAACCATTTGAAGTTATGACAGCACTGAACAAATGGACTTACAACTGGTTCTCAAACTTCCAGCCATGGCAGTGCCCCCTGTTCATGTGAACAAAATTTGGGCCCATCTACATTTATGACCACACCCCTGCCGCTGTCGCCCCCCCCATCTGACCTTCATCGTCGTCTTTGCCTGCCTCCCCTCCCCTGGGCTCACCATCCCAGCCATCCATGGGGGAGGTGCCATAAAAACATCCTGCAGGCCGGCAGGTGAGAGCACAGGTGGGGAGCGGGTGCCATGGGCAGGGAGGTATGTGCCCTGCTGTGCCGCACTACTAGCCAGAACCTTCTTTTGTACACCTTCTTTCATGCTGGCACAGCCAGGAACTTTTGTGCACTGGCCGTGGCTTCTTTTCCATGAAAAAAGGCCCCAGCTGGCATGCAGAAGAAGGCTGGTGTGAAAGAAGGTCCCAGCTGCACTGGTGCGAAAGAACAGGGCAGCAGGGTGGCGGCGTCCAAGTCCAAGAATGGCTTGGAGCTGAGTGGGTCCTCGCCTAATGACTGCATGGGATTCACTCAACAACGGCAACTGGGACTGCCAGAACTGCCATTGCTAAGCAAGGTGGTCACATGATGTTTTGCTTGATGACCATGTCACTTAGTGACGGAGTTGCCAGTCCCATTTAGAGTTATTGAGGATTATCTGAATATATACATATCCATATGCAGAATATATACACAGACCACTTCGTAGCTTTATTTATTTTCAAAATGAAATTCACACCAAAATATAGTAGAGAGGCAGAAATGACATATGGAACAAAACATTTCTTCCTTGGCTTGTATGGTCCAAAGAACAGTTCATACTAAAGATCCCTGAGGCAAGGGAAAGGGGATATAGAGCAGTTAAAAGCTGCCTATCCCACAATGGATGTCATTTTCCCTTATTAGGTGTTAGGAACAGAGCTGTCCTTGTGGTGAATTACTGGGTTGTGAGGGGCGGCCTGCTTACACAGTGCAGTGCTGGAGTAGCTTGGAAGATGTCCTTTTTGTGTTGAGCTTTAGTTGAGCAACAAGATCTTCCTGAGCTCTGAAGCAGACATGCTAGCATAATATAATCTGAAGTCTTGATGTTGTTATTGGTAAAGTTAGCTAATTTTCTTTTTCTTTTTTTGTAATTTATTAAAGTTTACAAGTACAAAGATAAAAGACTAATGCAAACTAAGAAGATAAAATGTGAAGGAACAAAAGAAAAGTGCAAAGAGAGAAAAAGAAAAGAAAAAAAGGAAAGAAAAAGAAATATATAAAAGAATGACTCCCCCTCCCTCCAGGCAAGTATAAACAACTTCAGTAACTTAACACCTTCTCTAGTGTTTCAGTAAAAAAAAAACTTCCCATATCTCATCTCGTATCAATAAATTGTAAAAACTCATCATTCAGTCCTATTCAGCAAAAGTCCATTAAGATCTACCAGAATTAATATATGTATGTATGTGTGTGTGTGTATATATATATAAACCTTAATCAAATAAATCCATTTTGTATTCCAATTTATCACTTTTTCTGAGGAATAAAGCAAAAGAAATCTCTCCCCATTTATAAACAAATCTTCAAAGCCTCGTCATTCAGTCCTGGTCAAGAAGAAATTCCATTAATAGCTACCAGAAACCACAACGTATATATTTTAACACTGATCAAATAAATTTACTTTGTATTCCTTCCATTTACTTTTTAAAAGCTTGATCTTAATCCCCTCAAATAATATCCCACAAGTTGATTTCTTATCATTTTCTCTTTGTCTCTTCTCAGGAACAGCTTCAGTAGTTTGACACATCCCTTTTGTAAATCCAAGATAAGAAGGCTATCCAAATCACTCTTCTGATTTATTATTTACATGTCCCCTTTAGTTATTAAAACCTCAGCCAGTTTCCATTGTGGCATCTTTTTCCATATCACTCTTATAGTCTATCATTTTTAAATCCATTTTCAAATCTACATAATCTTTTTTCATGTCACACTTGTAGTCTGGCATTTTTTAAAAATCCATTTTCAAATCCACATTCAAGGCAGCCTCAGTCTCTATTTTGTCCAGTAGAATCTGTTCCTCTTTTGTAGCCTCTGTTAGATCCATTTTTACAATGGCAGATAATCTTAAAAGTAATTTCTGAGTAGATTTTTCCCCAACAGCCTTAATTTCTTCTATAGGCAGATAATATTGCTCCGTTGTATTAATGGGTCTCTTCTCCTCTAATTGTAGACCTTAGTTCTCTCTGGTTCCCGCTAGTCAACCTTCAAAGTCCCCTTTTATCATCTATTTATTTTCCAAACAGCAAAGCCTTCCCACTGGAGGATTTCTTACAGTTAATTTCAAAATCTTCATATATACTTTTATAAAATTTTAATCAACCCTTATTCTTTCAAGTCCGTATGGCCCCTTAACTTTCCAAAATCAACATTTTAGTCCCTCTTTCACTGTTTTCCAAAAATTATTTTTTTTCTTTTTAGTCCTTAAACTTACATGAAACTTCTTTCATCCAGGATAGAAGGAAGCTCTCCTGGCGTAATCTAATTTGCCCTTCAGAAGGTTCTTAACGTCCAAAAGATCAGTAACAAGCAATTTCTTGAGGTAATTAAGAACCCAGTGTCCTTTTGAAGGAGCTGAACTGTGGCTGAGATGGCTGGTTTTCCCCTGGCTCCCAGAGCTCTCACCTGGTGGAGATCGCTATTCTATGATCTCTTCAAAGGGAGCCTCTATATGAAGCAAATTTGAGGGTGATCCTAATCCTCTCCTTAATCTGGAGAGGGGTTCCGAGGAGCCAACCATTCACTGTCTTCTCTTTCTGCTGTGGCCATCAGCTTCACTCTTACGGAGCCATCTTCAGTCTGCCATTGCTTCCCCAACGTCCAAAAGTTAGCTAATTTTCAAATGGCAGTTCATCAGAAAATAATTTGCCATAATTATCAGGAACTGCCAGGGCTGTGGCTGAAAATGTTGGTTTTTCCTGCTGCTTCTCCATGTTGAACTGGGAGAACTACAGTTTGGAGCATCTTCCTAGTGATGAAAGGGTCTTGTGACCACATGGATTCCTCCAAAACATGGAGAGTTCTCCTTGGTTTGAAACCTTACCAGAAAACAAGGCTCTTCTCCTGATTCTAGGGTACTGTGGCTGAACTCCAATGCCTGGCTCATTATTGTGAATTGCTTATGTCTCAGTCTGGATCGCCAGAAGGAGCACTGAGTGTCTTCTAAACAGTTTGATTCTCTTAGCCTTATCTACTGCCAGGTTGTTGAAAGGAGAAAATGGGAGGAAGGGAAGCCTAGGTGGTACATGTCTTCCTGAGCATTTTGGAGGGAGGCTGGAAAACAAAGGTAATAAAGACAGCATGTTTTATTTTGCATTCCTTTCTTTCACAACATGGAACAATACGTATGTTAGATTGTGCTCTGGTCTAAAAATAAATGAAATGTGAAGATGAGTGGGTGGATCTCCCAGTGCTGTGTTTCCATTTTTTTCCCTTTACAACAGCCATGCTATGCTTTTGATAAAGGTTTAAGTCTTTGCACTTTCTTCACCCTCGTTTAGAAGTATCTGCTCTTAATTTGGAGTTGGAAAATGGTGTCGAGAGAAAGAATAAAGTTCTCCTTCCCTCAGCACCACTACAGTGTAGAAAATTTGGGAGGTTTACCTTTTGAATGTTTCAGCCCTAAAATCCTCACCTTCGCACATTCATTCAGCTTGAATAGATGGTGCACTGAATTCAGATCTGTCACCACATGTTACCTGACAGCTTGGGGAGAGGGCAGAAATAATCACTGCATGAGGTACTGTAACCTTTTCTTTTCTCTTTCTCTCTGAATATAAGAAATAGTTCTCTTTCGTTATTTTTTTTTAATAGTAAAGGGAATTGGTTTGAACAAGCACTGTAGTTTTGAAAATGTATGCTGATAAATGATTTAGGCATGACATATGGTATCTGGGAAATCCATTTGAAAACAGAAACAGAGCAATGAATCACACTTTTAGCAGCAGGGTTGCAGACTTTCAGTGAAAAGTAGCATGTTTCCCTTTTTCTACCCCATTTTGTATTTACAACCTTGGCTGGATTTGACTTCTCTGCTTGTTTCATTATGACTTATTTTTATTGCAGAGGAATAGAAGTCAGTCTCTCTCTCTCTCTCTCTCTCTCTCTCTCCCCCCAATTAAATATTGCCCAGAGATTTTATCAAAGACATTTAAGAAGCTAACTTGGAGTATGTGTTTACCGCATTTTGCTGCATATAATTGTACCATCCAGTGTGGAATATGGTACCTAGTTATGAATCCAGAGATTATGGGTTTTTAAAAAAAACATAAAGTTTTAATGGAATAAACCTGAGCACATGCAGACTTGGTCTGCTACACACCGTTAAATGCAGGAGGTTTTGGAAGGAGCTTTATCTGATCAGAGAATATGACTTTGTTCACTGAAAAGAAACCACTTTTTGTAACCACTTCAACTTCCAACACCAGAAGAGATCATGTGATCAAACAGCCTGGAGTTGTTCTTGTTTGACCCTTCTATCCTTATGCCTGGGGAGAAGAGGCAGTACGTCACCCAGTTATTCACATTTCCAGAAAAACTCTAAACAATGGAAACTTATCCAAGGTTACCAAGTGATTTTCATTTTTTAACAAAAAATTAGCTCCAAATTCTCCCAGTCCAAAACCTAACTGCATTTTAAAGTATTTTTGGAGATACTGAACTCCATAATTTTAAGGATAATGAGCCTTCTTCCATCTGGCATGTTGGCTAAGAATTCAGGAAAATAAAATCCAACTCATCTCAACTTCAAGCAGTCTCTATTCTCTGATGGCTTAGGTAAGCTATATTGTTAGACTTGCAAATGAATGGGGATGAGTGAATGGCTGTTCCCTGTCTCCTGAGAATTATTCCAGATGCAATAGCCTGTGGTAATCATTTATAGAAGTGATTAATTAATGCCAGAATTTCAGCTATTTCTGTTCATCACTCACTGCTTGATTATTTCAGGGAAATGGGTTGCAAGGTTGAAATCATGCTTTCAGCAAGCAAAGATTAAAAATTCAGTTAATAATTTGGATCACATTCCATCAGAATAGAATAGGGCTATCAGATCTGGGCTGAAGAAAAACTGGACAGGTAGAATTTGAAAATATAATATGAAGCTTCTTTAAAATAGTAATTAGAATTTCAAACTTAACAGCACCCAAAGAGTTGCATACAAATACAGACACTTTCTCTGCTCAGAAATTAGTTTTCATTTAATTAAAACTGACTTATTAGTAAGTACATATAGGATTATAACTTTGATGACTCTGATTTCTTGCAAGTCACAAGATCTTGGGATAAGGAATTCATAGCAGCTATTTTTCTTTGGAAAGCAGATTTATTTATACTGTCATTTTCAGAAATATTTTGATGTCTAGCAAAATGAGGGAGTGGCTGTGCCATTCTTTGGATCCTGGCCACTGCTGCTTACAAAGATCCTTTGGGGTTATAGGATTCATTAAATACTAATACTGGGTTGATTCAATGCACAAAGAAGATGCACTGTTACATTAAGTACTGTATTTTTCCATCAAGAAGACGCCCCCATGTGCAAGACGACCCCCACTTTTCCAACCCAAATTAAGAAATCAATATTTTAAAGATAGTGCAGGACACATTTTTATTTAGTAATTAGGTAACATTTACCTGATACACTAGGTGGGTCCAAACTGTCTCTCTGCAGCTCTATTTATTTAGTAATTAGGTAACATTTACCTGATACACTAGGAGGTCCAAACTGTCTCTCTGCAGCTCTATTTCCATGCTCTTTTGCATAACTGATTACATTCAATCACAAGTGAAACAGCCGATAGCTTGTTTCTACAAACAGACTTCCTCCAATTGGTTTGTTCAGCATCAGCTGACATCAGTTACATAAGGCTCCTGATTGGAGGAAGTCTGTTTGCAGAGACAGTATGGGCAGTTTCACTCGTGATTGGAGGCTCGTGATTGGAGGAAGCCTGTTTGCAGAGTCAAGCTATTTCACTCATGATTGGAGGCTAGCAATAGGAGGAAGCCTGTTTGCAGAGACTAAGTATGGGCAGTTTTGCAACCACGCGGTTCTCTCCTCGGCTTACTTCCTTGAATAAGATGCCCTTCAATTTTTAGCGTAAGGATTTTAGAAAAAAGTATTGTCTTATAGTAGGAAGAATACGGTATGTTTAAGATTATAGAATTGGAAACCTTGTCAAGTAAAGAAAAAAAAAATACTCCAGTCTAAAACAATTTAACATAGGAATGTGAGCATAGGAAATAAAAGTATACTTTCTATTTGTAAAATGAGGTATCTGCTAAACAGCCTTCAAGTTAAATTCTTGCATGTAAGTTTGCATCACTTTCCAATTTTGATTATAAATACATTCTTTTGGAGGAGTAATTCTATCCAGTTGAAAATCCATAGCAAGATTTAGATTTCTGCAAGAATTAAATGATCAAAAGACATAGTAAACAATATTGAAAAAAATCTATGAAATGCTTCCAGATTGTTTTGCAGGGCCGTAAAAGTTCACCATCCCCAAATCAAAATCTAGAGAGCAAAAGAGAATCTTATAGGCATAGTGAAAACAAAATCGGGCAAGGGATCTGACTCTTCAATGTCAGCAGGTAAACTAATTATTTTCAAATGCCTGTATGTTAAATCTCCTTGTATTTTTATAAGATCTCTTTTATTCTGATCAGTATCATTTGCATATGTTTGAATTTTAGACTCAGCTGTTTTTATCCTTGGCTCATGAGATCGTGCAGTAATGTTCTTCAGATCCTCCAGCTCTTGCTGAAACTTAGTATTTCGGGTCTAAATAATTTTCACTTCATTACAAAGAGATTTCATGTTGCTATCCAGAGTAGTTATATTCTTATCCAGTCTACAAATATCCTTATAGAAGCAAATATGTGTAGCTCAGGGTTGAACTATGGAGTCCTTGGGGTTCTCTGAGCTTGGTTGTTTTCTTGCAGACGTTTCGTTACCCGGCTACCAGGTATCTTAAATATCTTAAAATATATATCTATCAAGGAATATTACTCCTTGATAGATATATATTTTAAGAGGTGCCCCAATGTTAATTCCAACTAGGTATAAATTTGTGACAGGATAGATCACCATGGATTTCATTAACTAAACTAAGATTATGTCTAGAAGAAGGAAGTTTTAATTTACCAGACATTCAAATATATAATTGGGCTTTATTTTATCATGTATATTTATGTGGAATGAGAATTTAACTGAATATCAAGTTATATGGGCTAAGGTCTTTCATTTCCTGGCTTACATGCAGCTAGAGTTATTTGGGCTTTATTGGGACATAGATTGGTTTTTGAAAGATAGGTGGGAAGATATTATCTTGGAAAGTATGGACATACATAGTTACTTTAAATCAATTACTCTGCAATGTTTTTAAGGATTTTCAACAACTAAAGATAGAATTTTCTTTCCCTAATACACATAAGTGTCAATATAATCAATTTAAGAATGTTTTGATTTCTGTGGATGGAGTGAATGCCTTAGCTGCCTCAAAAAAGCTTCAGTGTTATCTTTTATGAGTTTCTGAATTTAATGTAAAATTATATCAAAAACTGAAAAATGTATTTAAAGTAAAAATTATTGATATCTATAGAATAAATTGTGATATTTAGATAGAGTTGGAATCTCTGATAATGGAATGTGGATTGATCTAAATTATAAAAATGTTAACTTCTTTGACCTTGAATTTAAAATGAATCTATTAAAAGGTTTTATTCTGAGTCTATTGATTCCTCAAATAATGTATCAGAAAGGATGGACTGTAGATTTCTTTGTTGGCAAAATAAGAAAATTGAAGATGCATTAACTGATACAATTTAGTCATATCCAGCTTTGATTTCTTTTTGGAAGAATATTGTACCAAATATAAGTAACATGTATAAGTAAATGTTTGACATCTGTAACTTGAAAATATTTACCCAGTGTTATTCCAAAACTGTGGAAGGTGACCATATTTTAGAAGTAGTGGCTATATCACTGGGGAAATAGCCAAAAGAATTATTGAGAGACTGGAAAAGTATGATTACTATGAATATCAAAGACTAGATTCAAGAAATGAGTAATTTATCCATTTTTAAAAGGGATTTTTTTTACTAATAAAAAAAAGCAACCTAATACATTTGTCATAGATTTCATAATATTACACAAGAATAGGTAGATTTTTATATACAACGATATATTGTTATTACATGATTAAATGATATATGTTATATAGTTAGGTGACTTGTATTAAATTAGTATGCTAATTTTTTTAGTTTTTCTGAGTCTTTATTTTTTAATGTTAATATCTTTTTGTTTCATAACTAATTAATTTGATGGATATTTGTTATCCTTTTCATTTGTTTTCATATATTGGTTTTTTCTGTATTTCTCTTTTAAACATTGCCATAACATTATAAACATTTTTAGATGGTTCGTTATAGATATTTTATCATCTTGGATATTTTGTGACAAGTCAGTCTGCTCCTAGAGTTTTGCAGGAATGATTGCCTTTAAATTGTTATTTGATCCTACATGGCCTTTAAAGAATTCAGGCAAACACCAGATTTAAGTTCAATGTTTGGGGCTCGCATAAACCAATATATGAATTGCTTTCCATTCTTACACTTCCACAAGTGGAGTTTGGAAGCTGAATGTATAGTCCCAGCTCTTCATATATTAACTAAAGAAAAAATGCTTTGAAAAATTATGAGAGAGTTCAACCAGTGACTTGTGGGATTTTGTGCTGTTTCTATAATATGATCTCTTTTCATTACTACTGGGTGAAAAGAAGCTGTTCATAATCTGATTGGAACTTTGGTAAGATTAGAGCAGTATTATATAACAGGAATGATGCCTTTACTCTTATCTCCTAATGTGGTATTTGGTTTTTAAAGACTTTGAAACAAAAGTCTAAATATTTCATATCAGAATTAAAAATTCTGCAGGCAGAGTGCACATTTCACATTTTCACAAACTGGCCAGTCTATAATCAAGGATATCTGCCAACAAATACTCAACAGAAGTTAATTGTAGCCATGTTGGTTAGTGGCGCCCCATTACCCATAGTAGACAGGATGCCTTCCTTTTAATATTTCCTCATTTTGAGCCAGGACAAATACAAAATGCCTTGCCTTGAACATGACTGATGGAAACCAGATTTCTGCATGCTTGTACAATGGCTTCATGGATCCTTAAAGGAGATGAATTTTACAGCTGGATTTAATTATAAGCAGTACATTCTGTCTTTGAAATTAAATTGTTTGTGAATTGGAATTTATGTAATATCCCATTCAGGTTGCTTTTATAAGGCCTGCTTGATGGGAAGCTGTAGCTGTAAGGGCAAGATCTAAGAATTAATTCCTGGTCCCAGAACAAGATCAGCTTACACAACTGCTATTGTACACCCCATTTAAGATGCAGTAGTCCTATGCAATTTTTATGAGTCAGTCCCACTAACACCCAGAGTTTTCTGATTAAACATTCATAGGACTGCATTGTTGGATTATTTATCATCCCTATTTCTTTACCTTTGCCCAGGTACCCATTTTAACTAAATTCTTCCAATATTATTAGCTAATATTTTTAGCCTATTCTAGTCCAGTCCTGTTCTATTTCTCTTAAATACCATACCATTAAAATACCATTTTTGTGTACTCTGTCACCAAAATATGGATATGTATTTTTCAAGCAATACCTATGTGGATTCCTCTAAATTATTTGAAGCAGATGCATAGATTAATGGTTAATTTTTTTATGGAAGGAACTGTGGGGAGTTGGAATAAGAACTCAGAATGCATTGATGTAGTATTACATATGTTACTGTGCCAGTTTGTGCCTGGTGGTAACTAATTGGTTACACAGTTTGTGCCTTAAAAGAAAGCAGAAGGTTCAAGGATGTATACTGCTGTGCCATTTATCTCCCTTCTTCCATTATAAAGTACAGGGACAATTTATTAGAATAAATGAGCCTGATATCTATCTTCTATCGATCTGTCTGTCTGTCTGTCTGTCTATCAGTTATTATGTTGCCTGTCAAAAAATGTGTCTGTAATGTTTGCGCACCACGAAGGATATTCATGTCTCCCTTTCTGTTATTGTGTCTTCTTCCCAAGTGTAAAGCAAATCTTTCAGTTGGGGTCCCCTATTAACATATATACATGCTCAAACAGTCCTTGGTCAATTTTCAATATTAGGCCTAAGTGGCTCTTGCTCTTGGCTCATCTGTGCAAGAGACCAATGATTCACTGTAACCAGACAACTTGAGGGGGAAAAAGATCATTTGGATCCTCTCCGTTGGGGTTTTTAGATGCATTTTTCCACCACAGAACAAATACCCAGCATAGAAAAGTTATCATTTTCATACCAATTTCAAAGACTGTTCCAGTTGCTTGCCTTGAGAGAAAATACCACTCTCCAAGTGCCCCACTGCCTATCTTTCTTCGACTAAAAGTGCTATGTAGGACCTAGAGATATAAAAATAAGGAAAAGGAGTGGGTGTATGGAAGCCAGTGTCTTCATTTCCTCGTTTTTTACTGGAAAGAGGAGGGGTCTGAGCAGAAATAAAGGAGATTGGAAATCTTGGGCAAAATTATATATACATGGAGGGTGTAAGCATGCTATCTGATGGAGCGCCTCTCTCCCATAATTTATGCTTGCCTCACAAGATCTGGTAGAGCAGTCATACTTTATGTCCCTTCCAGTAAGTCATCTAGAAGGTGTCCTTTCTCTGTTGCAGCACCTGCCCTCTAGAATCCCATCCCCATGAAAGTTTGGCCTGCCCTGAGCCTGAAAGCCTTTAATGACCTCTGAAAACCTGTTCCCCACCTCCCACAAGCTCTGGGATAGATTGGAGTGTGTCCGTTTGGTGTGTAATGTTTGTTCAGTTAAGGTATGTTTGTTTCTATGCTGTGTTCTGTAAGGTTCACTTCTGTATGCTTTTTAAGCTACTGCATCTGTTTTTTAACCTGTATGCCATCCAGAGTCAGTTTTGAATTGGGCAACATTAGAAATCTGAATGATAAATAAATGCGTGTTATTCCATTAAGTTCTCCATGATTACAGGTGATCATTTTTTAAGCCTGTCCTCATTTTGATATGGTGAGGTACAAAATTGGTATACATCTTCCAAAAACTGTAACAGAGAACACTGCAAATATTGTATGAGAAATTGATATAATTTCAATATTTTACGGATTATAAAAGGGAATTCAGCATTAAGCAAATCCAGCTTTATCTTCAGAGTAGATAAAAATATATTTATAATGGAAATGGGTTAGGGAAATGGAAATTCATCTCTCCCTTTTTTTCGAAAAGTAATAAGCAATTTCATTGTTTGCTTTTATTTCAAGAGTTACCTGTGATCCGTCACTTCAAGGATATTTATTTCATATTCTCCAATCTCTATGCTTTCCTTTTCCGACTGTTGTTTTTCTTTTCTTATCCTTATTTCCTACCTCTCCTGTGTATGTTCAATAAGGAAGCTACCTCAAAACAGGAAAAAGATGTGTCTGAAAATCTGTGAGCTATCAAAAAGTTTTCTTTCATAATTTCCCAGATAGAAATCCTAGTTTTCTTTATTCATAAACTGAAACTGGGAGAACTACAGAGGCATACTCTTGATTATATTAAGAATTTGAACGTTAAAAAACAATTGACTTAACATTGCCTATCAGTTGCAACATTGGGTTATCTCCAGTGAGTAATTTCACTGGTTCCTGGTAGATACTTTTCCCTCAAGAGAATTGATTCTTAATACTTTGTGTCTGAGCTCTGCAGAAATTTGCAGTTTAACATTGGGTGAAGCCACTGATCTATGCATTTCTCATGCACATCTAACACAAACATTCATTTAACTATTTGTATTAATATTAACAGACAAGATTCACATCTTTTTTCCAAGTTGATTGCTTTATTGATTATAAAATATGAATAATACATTCTGGAAAACAGATAATAACTGAGTACAGTGGTATTTATTCAACAGAAACTGGAAACTGTTAGCACTATGATGAGTTAGATAAATTTCTAAGATGTTAATGAACATAAGGTTGCTTAAGTTGTATAATTAATGCTGAGTATGACATTGATAAAAAGTTGCAAAATGCATTGAGTTATTTTATAATATGAAAAAGGGATATATCTTTAATACTTAATATTTCAGTCTCCACTGTATTATTTATTGTTATTTATTAATGTTAAAAGAGAGAAAAAGAAAAAGGGGGGGGGGGAAGGAGCTGCTTGGAAAAAGCACATCTTGTTTAGTTTGGATTAAGTATGCCGGGTCATTCCTAACTACTGTGGTTTGTAAATCATGTTATTTTTGTGAAGGGTGAAGTGTTAGTCTAGCCAACCACTCAATGGTAATATTAGCATCAGTTTTTTCTTTTGGTGCATTTTACTTTGGAAAGAAGCTGTCTGAGAAGCAGGGGAGGGAGGGAGGGAGGGGGGAATCCAGTGTTGAGCTCCTCCTCCTGAAGTTGGGGGTTTCACTCTAACCTTGGAGAAGGAAAGCTAAAATCCTCTGGTTCCAGGAACATCTTCCAAGGGACCACTGGACTGCAGCTAAGAGTTCCTTTGGATATCACTTTCTGTCAGTGATTTCCATTCATTTTGTGAATGATAGAAATACTGATTCAATATATCTAGAAGTTGTCAGCCATTAGGATCTCACAAATCAGCCACAGTAGGACCAACCACCTGTACTAAATGCATTTATTTATTTATTTATTCTCCAATTTCTAGACCACCCAACTCCAAAAATGTTCCCACTATATATTAATGTTTTAATGCAGGATAGCATGTGAAAGAAAAGTTGAATGGATGTACTTTATAGCCAGTACAGATTTTTATTGTACATTCATGTTGTAGACCAAACTAGTTCTCTGTGCAAAAACCAAGGTTACAACGTTTAATAGATAAAAGTCATCCATTAAAAACATGTAACTAGACAACAAACACCAAATTTTAAACAATATGCACAGCAGATTGCAACACTTGGCCAGCTTTTTCTGGGCTTGGAAGCTAAGCATTACTAGATCTGGTTAGTGGCTGGAAGAGAGCATCAGATAATACCAGGTTAGCCTAGGAATTAAACAACAAAAAATCCACATCCTGACAGAAGACAATGGACAACCACTTCCAGACTGCTGCCAAGGAAATTATGTAGACACGTCCATGAAATCACCAGGATTAGTCCAAAGAAACTTTATCTTTACATGTGGACTGGACACATGGATTTTCCTACTGATGACTGGAAAAAGGGATGTGTTTTTTCTAAGGGTCTTGCATGCTAAAATAGGCATCCATTAAAAAAGCAGTCATATTTTTTTAATCAATTGTAAAAAAAAATCATATGATCAGTAAATTAAGTTTTCTTTAATCAGGTGATAGCCTTAGCAACCACTACGTTAGTTTGCATTTGAATGTCCTTGCCTGGTTCACATGCTGTCCTGTGCCAACAATATGCGACTGAAATCAAACACAACTGTAACTAAGCACTGGGAGAAATCACAGAAAAAAGGTTCTTGTCAGAAAAAGATGCACCCTGTAAAAGCTGATATTTACTCTTTTTTTGCTAGATAGCATAATTAAGAGTAGATGTGTTTCTTCATAGGCACATCTGAGAAGTATTATAAAATCTGCCCAGTGTTAGATTTTAGTTATATGGCAAGTATAAAAATTGACACACTGTCTACCAAATGGATTTGACATGAAGTAAGCTCTTATCCAAACCTCTTCTCTATGTCACAGTGATGGTCCACAATAAATATACCTTATACCTTTCTCTATTACCCATAGCTCAAAAACCGCATTTTCATTTGTATTTACAGCTTAAAGTACATCGCCTGATGTGTCCACTGTCTTCACAACACTCAGCCAAGTCACACAGGGCAAGTGTCCTAGGAATATTAGGCTAAATGTTCTGTGGTTTTTTCTCTGTGTTTTCGCTTGGGATACGCCTTCCTCTTTCAACTCAAAACAGCCTGAGTGTTGAGTGAGTGGGCATGGGTACTTGTAAATTCCCTCTGAGTTTGTTTAATGAAAACTATTGCTGTTTTTACATGCAGATTTTAAACCTTGTATTTCAGTTGTTTTCAGTTTGAAAGTATCCTCCCGCCTGCTTTTCTACCAGCAGATTTTTTAAAAAATTACAAATGAAAATAGAGCTTTGGGGAAAAAAGTGAGTAAAAATAGTCAGAGGGCAAGTGCTAAGCAAGCTTTAGAGAACAGAAGTATTAGACTAATAGATATAATAATATACATTTGTAGCAATCCAGGTAAACAGATTCTTGTTCTCAATTTCCCATGAAGGAAAAGACTGAATAAACTTTCATGATTATATCCCAGTTTTCATCGCATTTATTTCTAGACAGAAAGGAGTTCTTCCTTCTCTGCTGACCAGACGCATTGCAGAAAAAAACTGAGCACTCTATACACATATGAAGAACAGAAATATGTAGTCCTTTCATGATGAAGGCAGTAGTGGACATTTAAAGCTCTTTTCCAATATGATTTCACTGACTGAGTATACATGGAATCAAATTCAATGTCTGTAACTGGACTTTTCAATCTAATTAGATTTATTCTTCAATACTTAATGTTTAAGTACCAGTAATATTGGAAGCACTTTTAAAGGTTTTGTTTCATTATGTT
This sequence comes from Liasis olivaceus, assembly GCA_030867105.1. Lineage (NCBI taxonomy): Eukaryota > Metazoa > Chordata > Lepidosauria > Squamata > Pythonidae > Liasis > Liasis olivaceus. The sequence continues at coordinate 51,587,751 of CM061348.1, forward strand.
CTCTAGCTGTATTTGTCATTTTCCCTGTTTTTCAAACTTTGAAATTAAAAAAAATTAAAATCATGGGACAAGATTTCTGAAGGGATTCATTTTTAGACATGAAAATATTTCAAAGCCAGGCCCAAAATATATCATAGTCAGGAATAAGGACTTATATTTTTGCAAGCCCTCCCACTTTCAGTGTGCTCTCTCTCTGGGTTATATACAATATGTCTAACTCACATTTTCTTTAATCCATTCTGCAAGATTCATGTTACCACCATCAGTTACAATTAAATCAAACTCTATTCAGAAAATATAAACAGAAGCATTTATATAATTATGGTGGTAGTCAATTTCTGTTCAAGAGAATGGAGGTTATTTTGGGAAAACAAGCTAAAGCTGTCACTGATCAGGCCCCTAGGGCAGCTAATGCAATTCTGCTACTTGCAGGTAGCAGAGGTGGTAATTACATGCCAACTGCTATATCTATAAAAGTGATTAGGCTTCTGTTTTATGGCTTCCAGATTTGCTCTTATATAAAACCAAGGCCTCTTGAAGACCATGAGGTATCTATATTTACAAAGATCAGAATTGTGCAAGCTGTGGTATTCTCTCTGATACTCTATGGAAGCGAAAGTTGGACTTTGAAAAAGCAGGATGCGAAGAGTATTGACACTTTTGAACTTTGGTGTTGGAGAAGACTCCTGAGAATACCAAGGACAGACAAGAAAACAAACCAATGGATCATTGAACAAATCGACCCAGAGTTCTCATTCAAGGCATAAATGACCAGGCTCAAATGTTCCCACTTGGACACGTTATGTGAAGACCTAGCTCTCTGGAAAAGACTCTAATGCTGGGAAAGGTGGAAGGAAAGAGAAGAGGACAACCAGCAGCAAGGTGGATGGACTCAGTTACAGTGGCAATGGGCGCAATGTTGGAAGACCAGGGACAGATCGTCATGGGTAAAATCTACCTATGTGGTTGCTAGGTGTTGAAAACTGCTTGATGGCATATGATCAATCAATCAGTCAATCAGGTTGAATAAATAAGGGGAGAATATACAGCCTTATCTCATTCCTTGGGCAACCTGCAGCTAGTCTTTTTCACCATATTCTGTCCGTATTGTGGCTTCCTGACCTGCATATAAGTTTCTCATGAGGGCAATGAAATATTTTGGGATTCCTATTTTTCTGAGCACTTTCCATAGCTTGACACGATTAACATAATCAAAAGCCTTTCTACAATCAATGAAGGTGACTTATTTTTGATATTCTTTGGCTTTCTCAATTATTAGCATGCATGAGCAATAATGTCTTGTTCAGCCTTTTCTAAAGCCAGGTTGAACACCTGGCATCCCTTTTTCCATGTAGGGCTCTAATCTGAGTTGCATGATTCTAAGCATTATTTTGCTAGCATGTGAAATTAAGGATATTGTACAATAGTTTGCACACTTTGTTGTCTCTCTGTCTCTCTGTCCCTCTCTCTTTTTTTTTGGTATTAGAATGTAGATTGACCTCTTCCAATCTCTTGGCCATTGTGTTGTTCTCCAGATTTGCTGACATAGCTTAGTTAGAATCTTTACTGATTCTTCTTCTGTTGCTTGCCATATTCCAATGGGTATCCATCAGTTTCTATAGGCTTCTTACTTGCATATAGCACTCCTTCTGGAGTGCTGAGCTAACTTCATCTTCTAGTACTAGATGTTCTTGTAAATAGGGAATGTCTTCTAAGCTATCTTGAATATTGGCATCTCTTTGTTTTTTGTGCCTTTGAGTCATTGTTGACTCCTGGTGACTGCCTGGACAAGTCCTTGCAGTTTTCTTGGCAAGATTTCAGAAGTGGTTTGCCCTTGCCTCTTTCTTCCTAAGGCTGAGAGAAAGAGTGGCTGGCCCAAGGTGACCCAGAGGGCTTTGTGCTTAAGACAGGATTAAAACTCATGGTTTCCTGGTTTCTAGCCTGGTGCTTTAACTACTACTCCAAACTGGCTGTATTGGCATCTCTATTGTATAGTATTTCAGTAAACTCCTTCCATCATTGATCTCCTTTGAATCCGTTACTATCTGTCCATTGGCGTCCTTTAGCATACCAATTTGAGGTTGGAACCTCCTTCTGAGTTCAGAGATCTTTTGAAAGACTTCCCTTGTTTTTCCATGTCTGTTTCCATCCTCAATGTCTTTACAGAAGTTGTTGTAATATTGCTTTTTGTCTCTTCTAACAGCTCTCTGAAACTCTGTTAGGTTCCTTTCTGAGATTTTTTTTTGTCTTTCTTGGCTTTGGCTTCTCTTCTTTTAGCAATCTGATCTAGTTTGAGTTTGGTCTAGAGCCAGTGGTTAGTTTGAGTTTGGTCTAGTGGTTAAGGCTCCAGGCGAGAAACAGGGAGACCGTGAGTTCTAGTCCCACCTTAGGCATGAAAGCCGGCTGGGGGACTTTGGGCCCTCTCTCTCACCCTCTCTCAGCCCAGCTGACCTCACAGGGTTGCTGTGGGAAAAATAGGAGGAGAAAGGAGTATTAGGTACGTTCTCTGCCTTGAGTTATAAAAATAATAAAGGCGGGAGAAAAAAATCTAAAAAAAAAATTCCATAGTTTGTTCTGACATCCAGTTTGCTTTCTTCTGTTTCTTCATTTTTGCCAGTCTCTTTTCACTTTCATCCTTAATAACTCCTTTAAGTTCATTCCATAATTCCTCTGGTTCTCTATCAATGCGGTTCAGGACTTCAAAGCAATTCCTGATGTTGTCCGTGAAAATGGTTGTATATATTCAATATCATAACATGGAAACTGACTGGCTTTCTTCTTCTTTAGCCTAACTTGGATATATGAGAGAGAGAGAAAGAGAAATACACATACACACATATATACATGCACACACACATACTATATATATAGGCAAATAGAAAGTGGAGCAGTAGCGAATTTATCTCCACATGAAGAGTTTCAAATTGCTGTGTTATATGAAAAGTATATAACAAGTTTTTTTTTCTTTTTAAACTTGACTGCTGGGGGAACTTTTCTGTGTGAAATGATGTTTGTGTGTTTGCAGTGAGTTACCCACAGTTGTTGGGAGTTGAGCAGCATACAATTTTGATAAATAAATTAGGACTGAACATGCTACATCCTCCTCCTTGAGCTACTCTCTTTCTCTCTCTTTTTGATTGGTAGATCTCAGAGTTCTAATGAAAAACAAAGTAGGTCCCAAAAGTACCACAATATTGTGTCTTTTTATAGACAAAGCAGAAAGTGTTACTATTTCTTCAAATGTATTTTATTAGGTTGAGAGCTTACTCCCCATACAGATGCTTAATGGCAGATAAGTAGAATCAGAGCCTGGATTTCTCTCCATGTTCCCACAGGAATTATAAATGAATTGTCCTTTTTATTCGTTTGTTTTATTGCTGGATGTTTTTATATGTATTTGCTGGGAAACTACTTTCAACAGCCTTTCACAAGGGCATGCTATGCATAACGATGTATTCGTGATGTGAGTCCTCTTCGTTGTGAACTGATTTAGTCTTATTCGGGCATTCAAGTGAACATGGGAAGAGCAAGCTAGATAGAGTGGGGAGACATGCAAATCGCCCTGTCCTCTATTCTCCTTGACCCCCATAAATAGAAGAAGCTGGTGGTCTGAAGGAGAGTGGTACCCATGTTTGCATAAAATCAGTTGAGCACAGCTTTCGGTAAAATCCAAGGCAAGATCCAAGATCTTATTGAGAGCCATTCTTGCATTCTTGCAAATGCAAGTACAACTCTTTCCTGACCTCCGACTGAATACTGTATATGGATGCTGGGAAGAAAGAAGCTTGCATGGACCTCTTGTCTACCCAGTTTGAGCCTTCCACATATTCACCCAAACAGGATTCCTGAGTGTTTTGTATACTGAGAAGAATCATACAAATAAATTGACTGAGTGACGAAAAAATGATCACTGTGGAAACTAAGAAAAATATAAATGACTCCATGTAAATTTAATCCACAGTAAATGATGCTATGTTTGTAAGGCATATTAATTCTTGAGAAAATGAACTTTGAGAGGGCTGCTCTTGCTAATGAAACTAAGCTAAGGACTAAGGACAGGAGAAGAATGCAAGAAGAAGCTGTGTATACAAATCCATATATTAACTGCTTGGAATATCTTAAGATGTATATTGGAAAAGCAATTCAAATAGGATTGCAACATTCAGACAGTATAAACTGTCAGTTTAAGATTAGTGAACTATAGTAGAAAATATTTGCATAATGGCCAGATTGTGGTCTGGAATTTATGTCAGTGGTTTTCAAATTGTTTTCTGGAAACCTCTTGGGTTCCTCAGAATCTTATCTAAGTTTCTGCATTGAGAAGATTAGAAACAGCAGATGGGGCTGCCTGAAAAACAGCTTGATTATCTCTACTTATTTCATCCTGCAATATTGTGCCCTCAAGGGAACACTTTTAGGCAGACTGTTGCTGAGACCCAGCAGAATCATTGGGGCTTTGCAAAACTGAGATCACCTCAATGTCCAAGGCACCCTAAAGTATGCAGAGTTTCCTTGGTGAGAAAAGGAAAAGCTATTGTGCAAAGTGACTCTGGAAAGTAGAGGTGTAACTATGCTGTCTTAGCAGAAAGATGAACAGATGTTCAGGGGAAACAAAGCCCCAAAACCTACGATTTTGCATACTTTCTTTTAGAGAATGGCGAGGAGAGATTCTGCATCCACAGAATTACACAATGAAGAACTATTAGATTTCTTAAGCAACTGAGAATCCTTAAAATGTGGGTGCTTATTTTTCCATTAGAAATAAATTCTGTGTTTTCAACACAATTGGATTTAAGATGCTCTTCCTTTTCTATCCAAGTGGACTAAATTATGAGAAACTCATGATGGTATTTTGCAACTATTTCCCCATAGGTGTTAATCTTTTTTTTTTTTTTTTGAATTTCTGGGAGCCGATAAGTAGTGTTAGAGTAGAGCCAGTAATATTCTGAACACTAGATTGCTGGCCCAATTCCTTCTCTGGAATGGATAATATGCCCTTGTGTAATTAGGTTTTGCAGTTTGAGATGTGGAAATGTTTGCATTCCCCCTGTGTGACATATTTCCTCAAGATTTCTGTCTCTAGTGGTTCTACCTACCCTATTAGATCCAGCAGGAAGGGCATGCTTCATGTCCCATCTATTTAAAAATGCCATCTTGTGGGACCCAGGAAGTGTGCCTTTTCTGTCGTAGCACCTGACCTCTGGAACAGCTTACCACCAGGGATCAGAATGGCCCTGACCCCGCTGGCCTTCCAGAGAGCACTGAAAACCTAGTTGTTTGCCCACACATGGGGTTTAGAAAGTCAGTGAAGCCCAGGTGGGTTAATATTATATCATTTTTAGTCTTTGCTGCTGTTTCTTTCCTGAATTATGTTTTAATGGTTTTATATTATGGTTTCTGTTTAACCTTTCTACACTGTCCATAATTGCTATGGTGAGAGGGGCAGCCATATACATCTAAATAATAAGTAAATAAATAAGATGTACAAGTCCTAGTGAGATATTTGTATACAGAAGGGAGAAGAAACTGATAGGAGAGTCAGTACCACAGAATTAGTTCAACAAGTTGTATTGCCAGACCCCAAAATACTTACGAACGAAAGTTTTCTACAGGTATTCCATTATAGATTTTGCTTGAATACTTGTGAGAGTGTGGAGCAGGGGGGTGAAGAATGTACTCTCATCCCCCGAAGAGCGAGGAAGAGATAAGAGGATGAGACTGGCACCTCCCTGAGGAATGCTAGTGATGTTTATGACTGACCCTGGGAACTACTCTCAGTCTGGGAAGTTTCTGTGAATAGTGTGAAGCCAAATAAACCTTGCTGGATTGAATCTGTATTGTCTCCTGGAGTTTCCTGGGCTAAACCTGACATCAATCTTCCCAGACTCATACTACCTTCCATCATGGCTACAGATCCGCAGGGAGCGAATTTGACACCAGAAGTGTTGGCAGCCACACTGTTACAACATCAACAGCAAGTGGATGCACAGATTAATAACCTGCAGGCTGCTATGGGACAACTAGTACGGCAACTCGGACAGGTAGTCCAGCCACCACCTCTTCCACCGCCCGTGTTACTGCGTTCACCTGGCAGCATGCCTGAGAAGTACGGATGCGAGGTGGAACAGATGAGAACCTTCCTGGCACAATGTGACTTGTTCATGGACAGGAGACCGGGAGAATTTCCTACAGATTGAACAAGGGTGGCTTTTGTGATGAGCTTATTGAAGGGATCTGCGGCCAAGTGGGCTACTCCCCTCATAGAGACGGGAGATCCAATACTCAACAACTACCGGAATTTTGTCACAGCTTTCAGGGGGCACTTTGGAGACCCAGTGAGACGATTAACTGCCTGTCGGGACATCTGCAAACTCAGACAAGGCGACAGATCGGTAAGATTATTCATTGCAGATTTCAAGTTATTAGCGGGAGATGTTGAGTGGAATGAAGTGGCTCTTATAGACCAGTTTAGAGAAGGTTTGGACCCTGAAATCCGATCGGAAATGGTAAAGCAAGGCAGTCCAAATACTCTGGATGACCTATATCAGCTTTGTATAGTAGTGGAAGCCAGGCTCATGGAGTTGAAACAGTATGATCCGTTAACTCCCTTCGTTGCTCCTCAGCCTCCGTTGATCACAATGCCTTCCCCTCGTACGTTAACACCAGAATTTACAGCAGGGGAACCGATGCAGTTGGGAGCTGCTCGGAGAACAGTATCAGGAGAGGAAAGGCAGAGAAGAAGGGATCTTAACTTGTGTTTTTATTGTGGAGCCCCAGGGCATATGGTGAGAGTACATTCTTCACCCCCCCCTGCTCCACACTCTCACAATACTTCTCTTCATGAAAAAAAATTGCAGAACAGTTTACATGTGAAGAATAATACTAAGACAATACTTTTATAAACCTATATATTCAGATCAACCTGGTACAAATAACTAGGAAAATCTGAATGTTCCATAACAAATACACCGTAATTAAGATGTCCTTATGCAAATCTTTGACATTAAGCAAAGAAACTATAAAGGAATTTCATAAAAGGTCTATGCAATTTTCTGTTTGTGGCCATTTTCTGAATTTGATCTGACTCAGATTGGATATCTTAGATACCAGTTTTCATTTAGGGTAGGAAATGTTGATATGGCATAAACTTTGGAGACTGATGGACATATGTGAACCAAACTAATGGCATGTAATCTCACATTTGAGGAACAAAATTGATGCAAAACATAATTGTAATTTGATGTATTGGTACATCGGGCCTAAATGTTCTTTTGAACTAAATACTGATATAGAGAAGTATAAGCAAATTTAATGGGCATCATTAGCACAGCTCAAAACTAATGTAAGCTATTAGCATTAAACTTGCTGTCTTGTGGGGAAAAATGTTCTTCATAGAGGAGGGTGCTAGTTGAGTTTATGGGAGGATTACCAAGATGGGGAGGAGGTCTGGAAACCAAACCCTATGAAGAACATTTAAAGATCTGGGAATATTTAGCCTACAAAAGACATGACTGAAGGAAGATATATCTAAAGGACTGCCACATTAAAGAGAGAGTGAGCTTATTTTTTTTTATTAAACCCAAGGGTAGGACCAAAATCATTGAATTAAAACTACAAGGAATCGAGTTCATGTATGCTGTCAGCCAGCGGAACAGGCTGCTGCATGAAGTGGTGAGTTCTTCCTTATTGGAGGTCTTGAAACAGAAGCTGGATGGTCATTTGTAAGAGATGCTGCAATAGATCCTCCACTGAGCAATATTGGACTAGATTACCTCTAAGGTCCCTTCCAACTCTATGACTCTAATTCCTATTTTGTCAAGCTAGAATTTCAGATTCCAACCTCATATTTATGGCACTCTATAAGAAGCAGAATGATTGACAGTGCTAATGGTTTAATATTTCCTGACACAAAGTTACAGTAGCTATTAGTTGTGAAGCCAACCTCATACTCATTTAAACAATGTTATTGAGGCATTTTGTAGTATATCCATTTGGATGTGAGTCCCAGCAGGATTTCTTTCCAAGCAGGTGGCATCAAATTTCAGTCTTGACCTCCACCTCCAATAGCCCTCTAGAGAAATCCAGCTGATCCTCAGTTTGAGCAAAAGTAAATTTTTATCTCCTGGATTCCAAAAGATTTGCAGAGTTTTTTTTAATATATTGATTTATGGATTAGCACATTAGAAGTAACAAATCTTTTCACAACTAACATACCATGATCTATATAAAGACTTCATAGTATGGTTTAATTTAATACACAGACAAGGAATGAAAATATTTAGGAGACTAAGAAGAAAAAATCTTGACTTTTCTTTTTCATGATTATTATCTGAGTAATATGCTTCATACTAGACATCTTGGCTCCAATCAGACAAGCTATGTTTGGAGTTTGGATGATACATTTTAAATATTAGTTATAGAAAGCTATTTCTAAGAAGAATGTACTTATGAATGACTGATGAGATTACAGAAAGCTAATATGTACATGACTACATTATCTGGCTGATTACATTGTTTGACTCTCAGAATAATAAAATGTTTATTCAGTTTCTAATTTTTATTCTAGTATGCTTTGAGATATTACTAAAAACTAGTCAAGATAGGGAGAGTTTGTCCATAAGTTATTAGGAATCAAACTTGACTTCATGCCACCTAAGTAATTAACTAAACCCCTCTACAGTATTCACTCAAATTAATATCAGTGGCAGAGGAGACGGAAGGAATATGCTCTTGTATAAAATAGGCATGCACCAGTCTAAAATACTGCATGCTTCAGTTTCATTGTTCAGATATATACATACACAATGTGGCAACTCGATAGTTTAAATCTGGATAGAAAGTAATATTTTTGTCAGTGTCAGGTTTAGCCCAGGAAACTCCAGGAGACAATACAGATTCAATCCAGCATGGTTTGTTTGGCTTCACACTATACACAGAATCTTCCCAGACTGAGAGTAGTTCCCAGGGTCAATCTCTAAACATTACTAGCATTCCTCAGGGAGGGGCCAGTCTCATCCTCTTATCTCTCCCCCGCTCTTCGGGAGATGAGAGTACATTCTTTATACCCCTTGCTCTCACAGTCAGTAGTCTAAAGCAGTACAGGTAGTCCTTGCTTAGCAACCACAGTTGGGACTGGCAACTCAGTTGCTAAGCAGAAAATCATGTGACTGCGACAGGCTTATGACCTTACTTCCCCTTCAGTCATTAAGCGAAACGCCCTAGTCGTTAAGCAAAACATCACATGACCACAATTTACAATTTTACTTCCATCTTCTCTATTAACTCTGCTTGTCACAAGCCAGCTGCGAAGCGTCTGAATGGCAATAAAGTGACCGTGGGATGCTGGGACAGTTGTAAATGCAAGGATTGGTCACAAAGCTATTTTTTTACACTGTTGTAACTTCAACAGTCACTAAACTAGGCAGTCAGTAAGTGAAGTCTACCTGCACCCACTGAAAACATTGGTACATACAGCTTAGGTAATTGGGAGAGAATCATGCACAGGCCGTATATGTTAGGTATAGTGAGTTAGTAGCACCCACAGCATGCTGTGCAGCTTTAACAATGGTTCATTGATACACAGATGTGCATAGGTGTGTAAACCCATTTAATTTCAAAGCCACATCCTCCCACAAAACAGTACTGCAAAAGAAAAAAAGGAAAAGAAAAAAAAAAGCTGGCTTTTTTTGCCAGGTAACTGGCAGAAAATATTAAGCTGAATCAGTATTAGGTTTGTTCCCTTTTTATTATGGATGTAGGGTGGGAGTTTGGAATTGGGTGGGAGGGGCATGGAAAGGAGTTTAATTCTTTCCAACTTTTCATTATTCTGACAAAAATTATCTCCTTCCTCTTGAAGGCCTTGATGGATAACTCATGGTTGTAACGGAGGCCACATGTCACTTCCAGAGCCCTTTCTTTGCAGACCCCAAGACTCCCGGAATAGAGCTGCCGAAACTGGAGGGCATATATTCTGAACCCTGTTGACACAATTTTCAGCAAGAAATAAAAGGAGCAAGGTTTCTTAAATATTCGGGCAGGCTTGGTGCACCTAAAACAGCCTATCCCAAGCAGAAACCCCCAAAGAAAGGAAAACCAGAGATGCTTGTTCTCGGGGCATTCATGGGGAGGGATGTCAGAAAGTCAAGACGGTGGTCATAACCACTCCTAGGTGCTTGGACTCACTCCTGCAGCCACTATCAAAAATAAATTTAAAATAAATACATACAGTTCCCCCACCACTAGCAAAAAACGCCTGTCCCTACATTAGGCAAATGAGTGTGTCACTCCTGGTACTAATGACTTTGTGGTGTGATCCTTGTCAATACTGCAAGGAGACAGGAAAAGGTAAGCTCTCTTTCTGGCCCCGTGGTTACCTTGATTGTGTTCATGCCATTCTTTCTCCCAATATATTAATTGTTTGATGCATTAACATCAAAAGTACTCATGCTTCCAATCTTGAATAATTGCTACCACCATTTACTCTGGCTAATGTGGATGATTATGCAGTATAACAATCTGGTTAAGTTTACTCCATGACACCACGAAAAAGCAAGCATCCATTGTAACTGAGGTTACCAGTTGCATTTCCATATCATGAAATAGAATCCTTTCCATACATTTCCTAATTATTGTACTTGAGGTTTGCTATTTAATATGTAACTAATAATTAACCCTGTTCAAATCACTGATCCCAGCGACCGTGAAAAGAAACAAATTGACAAGAATAGAAAGGGAAGGACAAATGTCTAGAAAAGGCTGGACTTTTTGTGTTAACAGTTGAAATATTACACTAAATATGAGCAATGAGTGCTTAGTCCAAAATCCCTTTGGTGGTATTTCCATTAACTCTGAAAAACATCCTATTTTGAGTGTTCTTTGCTTCACTATTCATATATTCAGTCCCTAGTACCTCTCCTACTCTTTAATTGCTTTAGGCTAAATGTTCCTATAACCTCTACAGTTTACCAAAAAAAAAAAACCCCACAACCCTCTAATGTTTATCAAGAAAAAATTAAAGTTGGGCAAATTTAAGTTTTCCCTAAGCTTGGCTCCTGGTTGCTTCACAAAAACATCCATGTGGTTCATGGAAATGGTTTCCTGTTGTCACCTTTTGGGATGATGATGATGACGGCTACCACTTCCCAAATGGGGGTACCTGAAACCATCCAAAAAAGATTATGCATATTCAGTGAACTCAGAAAATGATGTTAGTGAAAAATAATGTGAAAACGGGCAGGATAAACACAGTGGGTATGACATATAGTTGTGTCCATTGGAACAAGGAGACAAGTGATAACCAAATATATGGCTAATAATTAAAATGGGAAGAAATTACACAGAATCTTGCTGACCTTGGCTGATCTCAAAAAAACTAAGCTAGGTCAGGTCCAGTTAGTACTTTGATGGGAATAATTAAGAAATTCCAGGGCTCTAGGATAGTCCAAGAAATCAATATCCAGGAAGAGGCATTGCCAGGAAAATTCCATGGATGAGCTTATAAAATCACCAAAAGTCAAGTTTGACTAGAAAGAGACTTTATATTTTATTTTATGGGGAACTGGGTGAAAAGGACTGTTAGGAAGAACAGTAGGCATATGTTATAGAAGGAGCTCCTTAAAATCATTGGAGGCCAATAGGAGCAGGAAGGAACTCTATAGGCCAGGGGGAAGTTGAAGAATATTTGGGAAGGAGGCAGTGTCAAATCATTTCCAGCTTCTTGCCAAGGAAACCATAGGGACGTAGACATGTAATGAACTCTGGGTCAAGGTAGACTCATGGGAATCTTTACCTTCTATATAAGGAATGTGTGGCAATCATGTTATGCAGCATTTTCTATAGGCCTTTAAAAATATATAATGGATGTGTGTGTGTGTGTGTGTGTGCGCGCACGTGTCTTCAAGGCAGCCTTGACTCCTGGCGACTGCCTTGACAAGTCCCTGCAGTTTTCTTATCAAAATGTTGGTAGTGGTTTGCCATTGCCTCCTTCCTAGGGCTGAGGCAGAGTGACTGGCTTGAGGTCACCCAGCGGGTTTCATGCCTAAGGCAGAACTAGAACTCACAGTCTCCCAGTTTCTAGCCTGGCGCCTTAACCACTGCATCACACTAGTCCTTGCATATAATGGATCATTCCATTACAAAGGACATCTGAAATCAGTGGTGTCATTTTTGTTGATGAAGAATTGTTTTAAAAATCAGAAAAGATGCCTAGAGTATTATGGCTATAGAAGTCAATATATATCCTGTTGGTCTAGTCAATTTAAATATGCTCACTAAGTTCAGCAAGCTGCATTTGATTTCCTGCTGCAACTGCCCAATTTGTCTGTTTCAGATACAGTTTGAAAAGTCAGATTAAAAGTTTAGGATATGATTTATTACTGTGTGAAATGCTAGGCTCACATATGTGTGTGTTCTGTCTCTTCCTCTGCTTCTAGAGTTGGAAAGAAGAAAGGGCATAAAGACATCACAAAAATGCAACCATATGCTAGGGGATGAAGCCATTCACTGTTTGAGTAATATTTGCACCAGTTGTGGTTCATTCACTTTCTGCTAGAAGACCAGGTCTTTAAGGAAGAAATGTATTGGGGGGGGGGGGGGGGGATCTTGACAGGCCACACACAGATTCCACTCCAGTTTTATTACAAGACCAAACTATTAGCATTTTGAAAGTGGCTAGTATAAGCAGAGATGAAATAATGGGTAACCTTTTCCTAAAGGGGTTTTGCATTAAAAAGAGAGATTGACAGCTATCCTCAGATTTGATGTTTGGGAGAAGCTGCCATCTAGCCATTGTATTATATAAATTAAATTCACATTACTTACCACTTGCTATATGGTCTGTTCTTTGGAGAATCAAACCTAAGAGCCCTTCAGCTTCATTCTTGCTCCAGTTGGAGGCCTTTGAAGACCCACAAAGAGCACATCATGCAGATGTCTGAGGTAGCCGTCCCCTGGTGGGAACCTTTGCTAATGACCCCCGATAGTCCAATTCCCTCTAAACACATACACCTATATGGAAATACAGGTTTTTATCCAGTCCTGCTAACTCTGCAAACTCTTTTAACTTTAAGTGATAAAAGCCGTTGTTTCAAGTTAATTGTAGTTAAAAGTTTTCTGATCGTGAAAAGAGCCTTAATTAAAAAGCAATTAGTCACAGACATTATTTTGAGGTCGCAATCTATCCAGTCGCTCTGCTTCTAGACTTTCTCTCAAGCTTCCTATTATCTTCAGTGGAAAGTCTTTAAAATGAATGTAGTCTGTTGCATTCTCCATGGAAACTTTGTTACAAAGTGTGGTAAGACATACTACTTCCCAGGCTCCTAAGAGCCACCCTCCCCTATGATTTTTGCTTCACACAGATGTGCTGCTCAGTCTTCTTCATCGTTTATTCAATGTTTTATGAATGCTAATGAAAAAGGGCCAAATCCAGAGTAGAAGGTTCCATGAGATTGACAGCACTTGTTTTTACATCTAAAACAGAAAGCTAGAGCTCTTCATTAAAACAGAACTACTCTCCTTCCCTTGCAATGAGAGTTTGGAGACAGGAAAACAGCCCCTCTCCCAGGAATATATTGCCCTTCTCACTTTGGGGTAATCCAGAACCTGGTGATTTACCTAGGCTGGTTCAGGCATATGAACCAGGATTAATGTCTGTTGTGAGAGCCTGAACTAGGCCTTGGAAGGACATACACATTGAAAACTATGTAGATTATTCCTCCTTGGAGCTAGTATCCAGCACATATGAACGCATCTTCCACTGCAGGGATTCATCCGTGTGGTCAGACCAGATGCATCTCGGATACATTATTTACCCAGTTTGTACGAGGCGTTGAATTTAATGTGTTATTATTTATTTAACATATTTTTCTGCTGCTGCAATCAAAACGACTCTCAGCAGCTTACATAGAGAAGATACAGGGTAAAACCTACCCAAGAGAAACTAAAAACCCAACAGCAATACAGCAATACAAAGAAAAGAAATTAAAAAAAAAGATGGCAACATCAAATCAAATCAGGGGAAGGCTCTCTGAAAGACCAGCAAAAAGGGAAGCGGTTTGATCTCCACAGGGCTCCATAGTTCCTCCTCACCTCAACTCCTGAACGTGGAGGTGGGATTTGAAGCAGTTTCTCCCTAGTAGATCTAATTGGTTGGGCCGAAATTGACTGGAGAAGGTGGTCCTGCAGGTATCTGGGGGTCAAGCCATGAAGAGGTTTGATAGGTCAAAAGCAACACCTTAAACTGGAGCCAGAAATCAATTGGCAACCAACGCAGGATTTGCAAAACCAGCGTTATATGCTTGGGCCTCAGAAGCCCAAAAGTATACTGGCTGCTGCATTTTGGAGCAACAGTAGTTTCCAAACATTCTTTAAGGGCAGCCAGCCCCAAGTACAGCATATTACAGTAGTCTGTGTGACTGGTGATAAAGGCGTGAGTTGCTGTTGCCAAACAAATCCCCAAAAACCTAATGTATTTTACCCTATGTTAATCTGCTTGTCCCTTTTTGTTTTGATTTATAAGTGAGAGAATGAATTTAAACTAACAAAGCCATAAGGATAAATAAAAACAAATGTAAGAGGATAACTGAAAACACTGTTGTCTCCTATGTCCTCGCAGGGCTAGTTTCCTTTAAGCATATTCTAGGTTATTTTCTTAGAATGTTTTTTTTCCTTTACATAGAATTTCTACACCTTTTAGCTCCTCTATAAATCTACAATAAAACTTGTAGGAAGTATTTTATCCACAATAGTTTAAAAATGTAGATTTCTTACCTCAGGATATAAATTGAGATACCTAGTAAAGGATGGACCCAGTCTGCCTAATTATCATTAATTGGGGATACCAGTAATTAATATTTTACATGTATTAGACTATCTGTATATTTTTACTTATTTACTAAACTTCTACTTGAGTTAGGTTAACAGAAAATGAAGGAAATATTCAGAGAATTAAATTTCAGGTCTTTGAATTGTAATCAAAGATCACACACATGTAAACATGCTGTTTAAACAATCCACAACATACTCTAGAATACTTGAGATTTTTGTTGTGGTAGCATGTTTGTTTGGCTAGCCTGAGTGCTTAAGGCTGAAAGATAACTTTCAGACCGCCATGGTTTAAAGTAATACAGTATAGTAAATTACATTTCTGAACTGTCAGTTGGTTCACTTTGATTATGAGTAGATAAGTAAGTCATTTAAGGGTAAGGGAAGAATCTTATATTATCTAGGTGAAGAAGAGGATTCTTCTAAAGATCCCTGATATATTCACATCTTGGCAGCAAGTATGCCTGTCCTTTAACTCACCGAGCTGAACAGAAACCAGCAATCACATTGGAGAGGGCATTTTTAGGAGAATAGAAATAGTTATGTTTTTATAGCTTGCAAAGGGTTCAAAAACAGATTAGTGAAAGTGAAGTTCCTTGATGGCTATGGAAGAATAGCCCATACTTTAACTGTGCTTGTTGATTCAGATTTCTTGCTGTTCGGTTAATTCTGTTGGTTTGTCTTTTTTTTTCAGATCAGAGATCTTAAAGTGTCCAGTTCCTTCACAAGGTAACTCAGAACAGAAGACAAATGTAGCTGTGGAAGGACAAGATATCTTATCACTTATACAGCAAGATAGAAGTTCACCAACTGGTGGTGCAGGAATATTGGAAAATGGTAGGAAGGTGACAAAAATCTTTGGCTCTTATTATAGAGCTCTTTAGGGGGAAAAAACCTCTAAACATCAAGGGTGAGGATTCTGACCAAAGAAAACCTCAGGTTGTACAAGTAAATGTCCACTAACCCCTCAAGAGTTTCTTCAGAATATGTTGACTATGTTTTTAATGTCCTCATGCTATTATGGAAAACTTGGAAATGGTGATGTTTCTTTCTTTGAAATGATTGTACAGCATTGAACATATGTTGCCTCAGCCAGTGCTATAAACACAACAATGTGGGAAGACTTTCTAATAGGAAGGCGTGCACTGTAGTGCTAATTTGTACTCACGTATTCAGATTCATTTAATCTTCCTTTGTAGCAGAACTAGAAAGACATAAACATAGTTTCTGGGTGAATTATTTTTATCACAAATTGAAAAGGCACAGCAGTTTTGTTTTCCTGGGCCTGCAAATATAGAATCCCCTGCAAATGTGGATCAGCCATTACATGATGAAAAGGGACAGTCAACTGAACTTAAATGGAAAAGTTTTACATGGGTCTTTTAAATGGGGCAGTGTTTCCTCTATTGTGTTCCTGTTTGCTCATTGTTCCTGCTTTAAAAATGGTGAGATTTAAGTGAGTGAGGATAATCAGTTACTCATTTCTGTACATTTGATCTTACAGTAAACACTGTAGACCATTTCCTGTTCCAGAAGACTTACTTCTGGAAAACTACTAGTTCACCCCCTGGAATGGCTGAACTAGCACATTCTGGAAGAAAAATGGAACAAATGTTCCATTTCCAGAACAAGATTTTTTCACACAAATAGAATAACACTGTTACTGAAGTCTCCTGCATAGAAATGTTTGGAATGTTGGTTTTTGTTTCTGTAGAATGAAATCCCAGATCTGTAGTTTATCCTCCAAGATTATAAAAAAATGTACTCAGACATGAAGTCATAAAGTTGGAGCTTTTCAAACTGATTTAAATTTGACTTTTTCACTTTTTCTGAGTTAAATTTGTCCTTCATTAATCATTTATTTATTTTTATTTTATTTTATGTCATTTCTATGGTGCCTCATCATAAGACTCTGGTTGGCTTATAAAAATTAAAAAAAAAACAGAAAAATGATAAACAACATAGTAGTGAAAACTATGAAAATGTAATAAATACAACTAATAAAAAAATATAGTGATAGCAGCCCCCACTGTACATTATGACCCAAAGCCTGATGAAAGAGGATAATCTTTCTCCTGAAGATTAAGGAGGGGGCCCTTCCTTACATTGAAGGGCAAGCTGTATTTGTCCAGCTTCTTGGTTCTCTTCCTACTTAGTTGGAAGTGGGAATCCTGCAGCTTGCTTCCCTAGCTCCAATGTATAGCACAGGAAGATTCAGCATGAAGAAAATAGTCCCTGGGATAACTGTTCCAGAAGAGTATGGCCAAAAACTCAAGCTCTCTTCCACTATCATCACATTAGGTAACCATCTACTTGGGAAGCAGTGGAACCACAGTAGAATAGTGCCTTCAGCCCCCAGTCCTCACAATATTATCAAAGACTGCTGATAAATCTACCTGGACCAGAAGGGATGTACTCCCCCAGTCAAGGTCCAGGCATAGGTCATGCACAAGAATGATAAGTGCAGTTTATGTCCTATGCTTGGCCTGAAATCTGACTGACAGAGATCTAGATAACCAGTTTCTTCCAAGACTTTCTGAGGCCCTGTTATCTACTCTGAAATCTTCCCCCAAAAGAGAATGTTGGAGATGAAGCAGAAATTACCCAATACTGCTGGGTTAAGTGATGGCCTGTTTAAACAAAGCTATTGGATGGCATTCTCCCACAACAGTGTAGGCCCACATATAGATTTGTACCCATGATCATGTTCGCTCATCATGATTATTAAATTTCTCTCTTCTGCTTCTGCATGTTCTAAATATCCTTGGTGAACGTATTAGCACCCCTTGATCAATAGACAAAGAGGATGCTTGAGGCTATCACATCCAGTGCTCTTTCTGGGTTTGAATTCCAGAGGTTAATGAGGTATGCAGTGGAATTACCTATATCATTAGGAAAATCCACACGTACCTGCAGATTCTTTCATCTGGGACAGACCATTGTAATTGCTCCTACCACTCTGCAGAGGTCAGATGGAAAGTGATTTCACAATGGCAAATTATGGATGGAAATGTCTTCCATTTTCAGCTCACAAACTGACTTCTCTGAGTTGGGCCAGGTATGACCTGGAATAAGCCATGACTGTTACCATGGCCATGAGATCCTGGACCACTCCTTATCCTTCCCCTGGGCATGGAGCTCTCAAGTAATTGCGTATCTTACCCCAACTCAACCTGACATCTGTATTCCACAAAGTGACTGAAGTAGAACCTTTTCCCAAAATAGTGTTAGGATAGCTGGGATGTAATGGAGTGTATAGAAGAATCTAGCAATAGTGAACACATGCAACTATTTATCACAAGTGTCTCCTGTTGCCATGGGTTGAAATACAACCCCCAGGTATTCCAGTTGGGTCACCTGCTCAATGTGGCATCTGTAAGATTTTTTTTTTAATCTTACTTTAGGGCTTTTGTAATTCACTAACAGCTGTTCAACATTCTTATTCCTACCAGGGATAGTGAGAGAATGAGAACATCCACACATAGCCAAAGATATAAAGGCTTGTTTCCAAGCATGGGATGACTCATAAACTACTTTATTATATGCTTTTTTCTCAGTGCTTTGTAGCTTTTGAGGTTAAATGAACTGACTTAATTATTAATAATTTAATTGCAAAGCAGTATAGCAATGACTAAGTACATCTGTCTCTTTTAGGACCAGTTTTTGTTTAGTATATAAGATACCTAGTTTTTCCTGTGGGCTTTCTTTTATATACTAACATTAAAAAAAAAATAGAACTACATAAGACAGAGTTTGGTTTTAAAAGTCAGAGACTTTAAAAATTAGAGATTTAAGAATACATGCTTCTAACAAACATCTAAGACAAGCATATGACCGAAGTTTCCTTTAAAAGATTATGAGCAAAGACAAAAAAGAAATAGGGTAGATCCACTTATTTCTTTATGCCTACCTGTGTGCACTCCCTACAACTTCACAAGGAGCTTTGGTCTTAGGTCATTCACTTCTTTAAGGCTCGTCTTTGGTTTCAGACCTGAGTGCATCTGTGCATCCGGGTGCCAGCATCCATCAGCGTAACCGAAAGAGACCAGAAATGCTGTCTCTGCTGTTGAGTCAAATCACCACCAGATTTAAGCTTAAGGTTTGATGTGGTTTAATCCAGCTCCAAGGCTAGTGCAAAAGAAACAATACCACCACCCCAATCCCCTGTTGCTTTGCTTATTAATATATTTCACAAATCCCATAGTGATGGTGATTCTTGCAATTGGGTAGATACAGCATCTGCTTATTAATGAATCATCTGGGACAAATGATTATGTTCCAAGGAAAGCCTTGAAGTTGAAAGCTCATACAAAGAACACGGATATTTGAGACAACCGTGGGAACTTATGTTGGGAAATAAGCGTTTTGCTAATAGTGGAGTGTCTATTTCGCCTAATTAGAGCTAACATCCCACCACCCCGCCCCGCCCCACTGCTGTTATTGGAGAGGAGAAGGACAACTTTTTTCACAAGACCTGCTTTCTAAGCTTGTCATCTGATTGGCATTTTCTTTATTTTTGGTTTTACCACAGTGCCCTCTGCTGGATCAAATGGAAAGCACTCAACCATTGTCGCAGCATTAAAAGCAGCGATGTTTGTAGAGCAATATTCGAAGTCCCATTTGCAAATTGTTCTTCTTGCTAGCAGAGGGTTGTGTCCTTTCACCCTCTTCTCAAATACCTAACCCAGAGCCGATGCAAAATAACATGTGTTCTGATTCAATCCCTTATATGCTTTCTCAGAAGGAAGACCCAATTTTTCTTAGGAATAAAATACTGGCATATTAAAGAGAGATGCCTGATTTTAAAGAGACATCGAAAGAAAATACTAAGCCAGCCAGCTTAGGCAGAAACCACTAGGAATTTAAGCAGCAGCTGATGACCCATTCTTCTGGCAGCAATTCATCTGTGCAGAAAAATAGGGCTGCGCTTTACTCCCCTAGTGACACATACAGCGATTAACTGAAAACCCTGACACCTCGGCTTGCAAAATAGCTACTTGCAACAAATGTGTGAATAATAGCCAGCAGCAGTCTTTACAAATGCAGTTTGTAAAGAAATTTGTGTCAATAAAACAGACAGTCGTCTAAATTATTCAGCCAATATTGCTCTCCTTTGCAAATGTACTCTGGAAATTTGATTTAAAAGACTACCTTAGCCTAAAGCTTTTCATTTTCTCTAGGTGAGAATTTCAAGTACATGGTATCAGTGCAAAAATAAATCTCCTCTGCCTACATGCCATAAACAGCTAGTAGATAGGACATGTCCTGCAACAACTTTTCTCCCTGAACTTGAGACCCCCATCTTGAGATTTTGCCCCCATCGTCCCTCCATTCTTATATCAGACCCTTTCCTACCTTTGCCTTTGGTTGGCATCTCCACCATCCTCCCTCCTCTGAAATAGCTCAGCCTTCCAATAGAAGAGAATATCTGTAGCTCAGGGCTGGAGTCCTTGGTACTCTCTGAGCTTGGTTGTTTCCTTGAAGATGTTTCATTACCCGACTAGGTAACATCATCAGTGCTGCTGAGTGTGGGGTTTGCTCCCTGTTTATATACAGTAGCTTGCCCTACTAGTGTTGGTGGGGGTGTGGTTTTCTCCTTGGTAGTTCCTTGATTAGGGTATTGTTTTCTGCTTGATAGTTTGTCTGGTGCTTAGTTCAGCCTTTTCTGTGTGTGTGTGTGTGCGCGCCTTGAAGTCATTGTTGGCTAGTCTCTGCAGTTTTCTTTGACAAAATTTTGGAAGTGATTTGCCATTGCCTGCTTCCTAGGACTGAGAGAAAGTGACTGGCTCAGGGTCACTGAGCTGGCTTTGTGCCTAAGATGGGAGTAGAACTCCCGGTCTCCTGGTTTCTAGCTTGGTGCCTTAACGGCTACAACAAAGTGGCTCTCACTTTTCACCTTTACTCCCCCCTTGATTGAAACTGCCTTCATAAAGGCTCTCTCCATTCCTTCCTCCAGCCCACTTTTTCCGTTAAGCCTCTGCTAATCCCCAGGCCTCCCTGTAACAATGGGACTGCTTCTGTACAAGATGCTGCTCATGCAATTGTGCAACTTCAAGAACACAATTTAATGAAAGTTCCAGATATAATTTATTTCCATTTTTTAATATAATACTTTCCCCATTTTTTCTTTACGCACACACACGTACACACAAATCTGTTAAAGAGGAAAGCACAAGACAGCCCTCTGTATGCAGTGGTGGGTTACACTGTTGGGGATCAGCAAGGTTTAATAAAGTTACTATATATAACAGTTGCACAATTAGCTGTTGACCATCTTCTTCTATCAATAAATGTTAAGCTCCTTAAGGAAGGGAACTTTCTTCTTTATAGAGGACTATACATAGATATGATGCAAAGCATGTCTTTTAAGAAAACTCACAGATTTGGGGATCATATTACCCAATTCTAAGTTCTACAGCTATGGAAACAAGCATATATGTGGATAAACTACATCATTTGACATAGATTGATATATTGTCTTTGCCTGTTTATGAGGAGGATGAGTTCAAGGTTGAGTTACTTATGATTTGAGAAAAATGTAGGCAAATATATTCCCAAAAGAAGGAGAGAAATGGTGCGAGGCAATTGAGGTAGGATCATCATGGGTAGGGCTGCAGTCTGTGCTTAATGAAAAAAAAATGCATTCACAACTAATGAACATGTTCTCAGGATATTCTCTTTTTAATCTGTAGGAGAAAATGACATACCATATATAAGCCGACTCTCAAATTTTTAACCAAAATACTATGAAAAATGTGCCACCCCTAGATAAGCTGACCCACATTTTTCATGGTATTTTGGTTAAAAATTTGAGAGTTGGCTTATCCACGGATGGGCTTATATGCAAAGATATACAGGATATATGGGTACTTTAAAAAAGTATTACCATATATACTCATAGATAAGCCCATCCATAGATAAACTGAACCCAATTTGGGGGGTCTATTTTGGCACCTAAAATTCTCAGCTTATCTGTGAGTATATATGTTATATCTGGCACGTGTGTGTGTGTTAAGGTAGCAGATGATGGAGGACAATGTCCTCTTGTTTGGCAATGAATGACTATAGTGTTTGAACTAATTATTCTGAAAATTGTTCTTTCTTAAACTGAGTTCCACAAAAAATATTGCTACTTGAGTAAGATAGTCGTGGTGATTATCGTATTTGGGGAGTTATTGTTGTTCTTTGTTTCCAGTGGAAGATCAGATGTTTCGTTCCGTGGAAGGCCAGGCTGCGTCTGATGAAGAGGAAGAGAAATGGATAGGAGACCAGCAATCCCAAATGGCTGAAGTGAAGAAACTCCTAGCTAGTTTTCCTTGTTGCAATAGTGGGTATGTCTCAGTGTGCATGTGAAATCATATTTGTAACTTTTGTTCTTGCTATCCTTTCTGAAAATGTTATTGTGTGATGTAACAAAATGTTACAAGTAAAGTAGCTTTGGAATATGTGATATGGTTATACAGGTGGTCCTCGTTCAGCAACCACTTGTTCAGCGACTGTTCAAAGTTATGACGGTGCTGAATGAGGGGACTTACGACCATTACTTGCAGTTGCGGCCATTGCAGCATCCCTGCAGTCACATGATCACACTTTGGGCACTTGACAACCAGCTTGCAATTATGACAGTTGCAGCGTCCCACAGTCACATGATCGCCATTTACAACCTTCACTGCTGGCTTCCAACAAGCAAAGCCAATGGGGAAGCTGGCAGGAAATCACAAATGGCAGTCATGTGACCTCAGGACGCTGCAGCTGCATGGGATTCACCTAACAACAGTAACTGGGACTGCCAGAACTGCCATCATAAGTCAGTGTGGTCACATGACATTGCACTTTACGACCATGTAGCTTAACGATGGACTTGCTGGTCCCAATTACCATTGTTAAGTGAGGACTACCTGCATAGAGCAGTCATTAGTAATTGTCCCCCTCCCCCTTTTTTTGTGTGTGCCTTCAAGTCAGTGTTGACTCCTGGCAACTGCCTGGACTAGCCCCTGCAGTTTTCTTGGTAAGATTTTGGAAGTGGTTTGCCATTGCCTCCTTCCTAGGACAGAGAGAATGACTGGCCAAGGTCACCCAGCTGGCTTTGTGCCTGAGGCAGGACTAGCACTCAGGGTTTCCCAGTCTCTAGCCTGATGCCTTAACCACTAGACCAAGCTGGCTCTCTAATTGTCCCCTACAGTCTGTTAACTGAACCATCTGATTCAGAAAAAAATATGCTAGGGATGAGGATAAAGCTTCCCGCATTGCCTTCTCTGGCATCTACAGAGTTCAGATGATAAATGCAACTACTGGGATTCAGCACCAGTGAGAAATGCCAAAGACTATAATCTCAGAGAGCATAACAGGCCTATTAGAGCAGAACTACACATTATGAACCAAGATGACTTGATGGCTTCTGTTGTAGTCTCTAATGCAACTGAAGGTATGTACATTGGTTTAAACCTTAAAAAACAGCTTGTTGGTTTGCCATGTTGATGAATGGTTGCTATAGAAACTTGATAGACATTGCTCCATGAGGGCAGCTGGAGCTTTCTGGGAGTACACTTACAGTCCCAAGTTGATACTCTTATCCTAGTCAAAACATCCTTTTAGAGATGCACATCTCTAAACTCCATGGTTGTAACAATTTTAAATTAGTGCCGTCATAGTTCTAAGTCATAAAAATAAAGCAAATAGTAGTAGTAGTGGTAATAACATCAGTCAATTGCAAAAGGCAACTTTACTTGGAACAGTTTACATCCTGCAACAATACCTTTAACACCATTAAACCACATCTGCCTATCCCAGGTCCTTGGGAAGGACTCAATAGGTGGATAAATACAGTCTAAACATCTGGCTGATTGTGAGACCACCACCACCACCGATGATGATGTCTTTCTTATACAGGTGAATCATGTACCCTAAGTTGCTATATGATGTTTAGCAAATGGTTTTACCTCCTAATATATTAAGGTTGCATATCATTAGACTACTTGAATTGAGGAAAACTCAGTCAGCAGAATTCCTCTCTCTCTAGATGTGATGACACAACCATGAAGCAGCTGAGATCACCCTTCGGAAATGCCAGTAGCAATGGCCATGAAGACTCCCTTGTGAAATTAGTCCAGCGACTCTCAAAGTTAAAAGAAGACTTTGAGATGAAAGGGCAGGAAGAGAAAGCCCTGGAAACAAATATGGAAGAGGTAAGTTCATCTTGTATTCTGTCTTTTCAGGAGGTGTGTTACTTCCAATTTGTTGGGCTGCTTATCTCAGAATTTCTTTTTCTTATCAGACCTGCTTAAATTTGGTCAAAAGCCACTTTCACCTGCACATTTTAGGACAAGAAGTTTCAGCTGTTGATAATGTTCATCTTCCATCCTCTGAAAGCTCAGTTCTTGCACAATTCTTTAATTCAAAACTACTGCCGGTGCATAATTCCATGGACTCTTGTACAATAATCTATTTACTTACTATCTCTTTATCAGCAAGCCTCTAAAAATGCAATTATGTCCTGTTAAAGTATGGGACCAGTGTACCTCCATATGTTATCAGATCTCAACTACTAATCAGCTCCAGCTAGTATAGTCAGGGATAGCAGGACTTTTAATTTGACAACACCTGGATGGACATAGGCTACCCATCTTGGTCTTATACCACGCTTTGTAGGCTTGTGGCTCATACTGTGTATTTATTGCAAGTGTAACTTTGTACGTGAATACAAATAAATACATATTTCATTGTAGGAGGAGCTATGTTCCTTTCTTCCACTGCAAATTTCACCTTTTCAGTTTAAGCTGTTAATATTTTTGAAAATGGAAATCGGATGCATGAGTAGAATTAGCAATTTCCCAATTGCCACTTTAGACCTTCCCTTCTTTTCTTTAGTATTTTATCCATTCTATGCTGTTAGGAGGCATGGTTCATATCCTGAGGAAATCGGAATTACTTCATTTGCCAAGTGGTAAAGCTTTTTACACTTCCAAAAATAACTTCTAAACATCTCTAGATCTCTGAGCTTCTGAGACCTGAATAGAAATTACAGTGGTACCTCGGGTCACGAACTTAATTCGTTCCGTGACTCTGGTCACGACCCGAATTGGTCGCGACCCGAATCAAATTTTCCCATAAGGTTCAATGTAAATACGGTTAATCCGTTCTGAACCATATGTATTTTTTTTTAAACCACAAAAATATGAAACAGAGTACAGTACAGTACAGTATGAAGAGAGAGAACGCTGACCTTGCTCGAGGCGACTTCTGGCGTGGAGGACAGGAAGGCGGGTGGGGAGGAGGTTATTGTTTGGAGGGAGAGTCCCCCTCCAAAAGGACATCAGAGAGATCTCCTTCAGGAGTTTCCTCTCTTCTTTGCCTCTTAGCTGCAGGCTCAGTTCTGGGGAAAAATCTGTCTAATGTCAGTTGTTTTTTCCTTTGCTGCATAACCCTCTGGAAATGAGAGACCACGTTATCGTTCATCAGATTCAACACTCTGTTCGTTACAGTTATGTTGGGCTGGTGCTTCTCAAAGAAACCCTGGCACTCATTCCATTTTTCCATAATGGATTTAATCACATGACTGCTAACCTCCTCCCTGTCTTCCTCTTCCTCAGTGGAATGCTCCTCACCAAGCACTTTCTGCTGCTCACTCTGGAGTTCAGCAAGTTTTTCGTGGTCAGCTCCTCCTTATGGTCCTCAACAAGCTCCTCTATGTCTGCACCATTGACATCCAGACCCATACTCTTGCACATGGACACAATCTCCTCCACTACCTCTGTATCAGACCCTTCAAAGTCACGTTCAGTGACACATTCTGGCCACAGTTTTCTCCAGGCTGAGTTTAAGGTCCAGTACGTGACATCTTCCCAGGCTTTGTCAATGAGGCTGATGCAGTGGAGGATGTTGAAATGTTTCTTCCAGAATTCTTTCAGAGTCAAGGATGTTTCTTCAGTGACATTGAAACACCTGGTGAAGAGCGCCTTTGTGTACAGCTTCTTAAAGTTGCAGATCACTTGCTGGTCCATGGGCTGCAGAAGAGGTGTCGTGTTGAGGGGGAGGAACTTGACCTTTATAAAGTCATACTCAGCGTCCATATCATCCACCAAGGCTGGAGGGTGTGCCGGGGCATTGTCCATCAGAAGAAGGCATCTTTCAGGCACTTGGTTGTCAGAAAGATATTTTTTAACGGTGGGTGCGAACACCTCATGCAGCCATTCCATGAACAGTTGCCTTGTGACCCAAGCTCTTGCATTGGCCCTCCACATGACAGGCAGTCTGGCCTTGTTCACATTGTGTTCCCTGAATGCACGAGGGGTCTGGGAATGGTACACCAGTAGTGGCTTAATCTTCAGCTCGCTGCTTGCGTTCGCACACAGCAAAAGGGTCAGTCTGTCCTTCATGGGCTTGTGCCCTGGCAGTGCCTTTTCCTCCTGCGTGATATAGGTTCTGTTTGTCATCTTCTTCCAGAAGAGCCCTGTTTCATCACAGTTGAACACTTGCTGAGTGACGTATCCTTCCGCCTTCATGAATTCCTCAAATTCTTTCTTGTAGGCTTCTGCAGCAGCCTTGTCAGAACTGGAAGCCTCACCATGTCTTGTCACACTGTGGATGCCACTTCTCTTGCGGAATTTATCAAACCAGCCTCTGCTGGCTTTAAATTCTTCACTTGCTGCGCTTGTAGAGGGGTTTTTTTTGCAGTAAATCACTGTGCAATTTCCTGGCTTTTTCACAGATCATAGCTTCACTAATGCTATCACCTGCCAGCTGTTTCTCATTCAGCCACACTAACAAAAGTTTTTTCACCTCTTCCACCACTTGTGTCCTCTGCTTGGTTAACATCGTTACTCCTTTTGCCACATCAGCTCCTTTGATGGCATCTTTATTCTTCAAAATAGTTGAGATTGTCGACTTCGCCATCTTGTTCTCCGAGCCCAGATCAGTCACACGAATACCACGCTCGTGCTTTTCTACAATTTCCTTCTTCAATTCAATGGTTATTTTCTTCAAAACCTTATTCTTACCATGCTTGCTCTGCACTTTCTTTGGAGCCATGCTAACAAGCACACCAAAAAGCTTCACAGGACGTCTGTTTGCTACCGCGATCTCGCCTACAGGAAGCCACGACCACGTGTCACGGCAGGGAAAATGGCCGCGGATCCTGTTCATCACCCAATGCGGAGTTCACGAACGGAAGCAAAATTTTGCGAACGGTGCTGTTCGTGACCCGAATTGTTCGTGAACAGAAGCGTTCGTGACCCGAGGTACCACTGTATTATAGAATATAGAATATATTATAGATAGAAATTAGCCAGTTTGGTCTAGTGGTTAAGGCACCAGGGCAGAAAGCAGGAGACTGTGAGTTCTAGTCCTGCCTTGGGCATGAAAGCCGGCTGGGGGACCTTGGGCCAGTCTCTCAGCCCAATTCACCTCACAGGGTTGTTGCTGTGGGGAAAATAGGAAGAGGAGGAAGGAGTATTCAGTATGTTCACTGCCTTGAGTTATTTATAAAAATAATAAAGGCAGGATAAAAAAAATCTAAATACTGTGTTCCTTATAATTATACACAAGTATTTTGGGTTAATTCTGCACCTAAGTGGTATGGCAGGCTTAGTTGTACATTTCACACCAACTCTTATAAAGAAGTATAAAGAAAAGAAGCAAAGTAGAAGTCATTTCAGCTCCAGGCAAATCAAGAATAATGGGCACCGAAAGGATCAATAATTGATCCAATCTTTTTCATGTTCTATGATTCTACAAAAGCCCAAAGATGAAAAAGGCTGTTCGCTTTGCTTCCCTTTTAAGTGCATCCCAATAAAGAGCTGCAGTTAGAGAGCTATTTTGCAAAGAAAGTTTAATGAAGGTGTCAGATAACAGATGACATATTGAAGAAAACATTAGTAAACTCTAAAGATAAGTAGATATTTTACTAAGCCTAGAATTACAAAATGTTGCTGGCAGCATAGACATCTGACTTTTGCTAGAGTATAGTTATTCATTGACCAAGAAATGTGCCTTATCTATAAGGAATTAACTGTAAACATGCATTTTCTAGTGAATTAAATACATGAACACTGGAACAGCTTTTACAAGGATTTAGATGATCTTAATATAGACAAGGGATTGGTTGAGACCTAATGATAATATAGTACATTTAAAACCAGCCTGTAGTGTTACATATATTCCAAAAGAGTTTTAAAGTTGGATAATAACAGCCTATACAGTAATTGTAGCACATTTACGGTGTTGATCAGGAAAACAATTGAGGCTGCATTAGTAGCAAACCCACTGTAATAAGATCCTGGGAACCTTTTGCAGAATTTCTCCACTGGTTTTGTTATTTGTGCAAAATGCAGGTACCCGGTGAGCTCACAATTACGGGATACTTGCTCAAAATCTTCTTGTTGCATTCATTTCTCTAACAAAGAGAAAATGGGCAGAAATAAATAGAACACTCTGGAATAGCATTGCAGGAAAGTGACAAATTTCAGTCTTACTTTGGATGTAGACATGTGCGTTATACAGGGAGCCAGCGCTGATTATTACAAGAATGCCGTTAGCCGGGAAGGCAGGAACAAGATGGTGTAGTGAAAGTAATCTACCGCAGCTTCACAGTTGTCTCAGGAAAGAAAAATAATTTCTAAAGCAGGCTGCTGATCAGATGGTGGTAATGTGATTGCTGACAAGAACAGGCAGTTATTTATGTGCTTTTTTGCTACAAAAGGAGTATGGATATAGGAATTTAAGTAACATATTTAATAGTTAGGAGGGCTATGTCATCTTTCCATACTGCAGACTGATCTGGAAGTCAGAAGATGATTTTATTTCACAGTAACAGAACTAAGTTAACTTTCAGCTGATGCTGTCATATAGCCAATTAAAATATATTATACTGTAACTCTGAAAGAAATACAGGAGCTAGGTTAGAGAAATTCTAGAAGGATCCTAGATTATTGCACAGTTTATTCAGATAACACATGCTGTTCAGTTACAAAATATTGATTACAGTAATATTTCCTACCAATTTTAAAGCCATCTTTAGAAATTAACAGCAGCCTTTCTTTTCAGTTCCATCTCAAGGGACTCCAGCTATGGCTGGAACTGCAATAAAAATGAACAATGCTTACAAAAAGGGATTAACAAGGACTAGAAAATGTAAAATGCATGCCTCCAGAAGTTTAAGGATGCAGCAAGGATTCTCATTGCTTATTACAGCAAATCAGAATGAGACTTAGTCTGAATTGTTAACGGGTAAGCAGGGATTCAAATAGCAAATCAATGTTTAAGCTAGGCAATCTTCCTGTTTGGAAGGCTATATCATCTCAGGCAACACATCAATAGAATCCTAATCTATAGGATGTTCTTTCTTGCATTAATCCCAGTAATTCCATCATGCCATGTATGAATTGTAAAGGACTTTCGAAGTCATCTCACCCACCCCTTGTTCAGTGCAGGAATGGCAAGGTCATTCTGTGATTTTGTCCTTTAAGGATGAATTCCCCATCTTGGCGTCATCCGCAAATCTAATCAGCGTGCTTTCCATGCCATCTTTTAGGACATTCATGAAGATGTTATCCATGGCTTTGGAACAAATCAAACTAAAAGCCCAAGTGGGGCAATAATTGTATAAAGCCAACACATAAGAACTAAAAAAAGTGTGTGCAGTAGGTTCAGTATGCCTTCACCGTCATGCAACAGATGTGAGTTGGAGCCAACTTAGTGGGATTTATTCACATGATATATTCCAAGCCTTGTGAGTATATTGACATTTTAGACATTTCCGCGTTTAAAATTTCCCCCTAATAAGTAAAGCTGCTTAATATTACAGTAATCAGAATCCATTAATTATAATTCAGATTACATTCACAGACAAAATCCCTGTTATATTATTTAGTCAATTTATTAGCCATCTCAGTTGCTGAATATTAGAGTATAACTAGATTCTGAAATTTGTGCATTGTCAAGAAAAGAAAAAAAACACATAAAAGTACTTTTTTTAAAAAGTGAAAATAACTTTTTCTTTTTTTTCATTATGTTAAAAACAATAAAAATAAATAAAAAAGAATCTAATTAGATTCTGTGCAGTATACAGTGCTCAGAAATTTTGTATCTCTCTTTGTAATCTTTGTATTAGTTGACTCCAAATGTCACTATTGCTGTTAATTATGCTCATCAGATGCCTGACACCATTCTGACCCATTTCCATATTTTTAACTAATTGATAAAATCAATATAGAATATGACGTAAATATGAAACTGAGTTGTTTGGAAACTAATTATGGCCTGATTTCCATTTCAGGAAATCAGAATAATTTGCTCTGTGTTTTTGTGCAAATCCTGTAATTTTTTTATCTTGGTTTCCTTTATTAAACAGAGAGACTAGTATTGCTTCCACATTAGCCCTGTTTTCTGGAATTGCCATCCCTTTGTTCAGTCTTTATGGAGCATCTGGACAATTCCATCCATTACTTTCTAACATCTTCTGCACTGTTCTGCCCTTACAGAAGGAGGATTAGCCATGAATAACATCTTCATTGTTCTTTAAATAACATCTCTTCGCTGCCTCAACATTTTGTGTTCCACAGTGGAGTTATTGGGGCTTTAATTACTGGGTTCCCCTAATTATTTTTTTCTCTATCTTCAAATAGCAGAGTAGCATATTTCACTATTAAAAAAAAAAAGAAAAGAAAATAATGTCAGGAAACGATGGATTCAAGCCCCTCCTCTCACAGGCACAGAAACTGTCATTGGGATAGCTAAAAGAGGTTATTTAAGGAGCGGTTGGTAGGCAGTGCATCACTATTCTTCCTCTTACTCCTTTCGAACCATCAAGAAGCATTAAGATGGGCTGAATGTAAAAGGGGGAAACTTGCAATCAACATTGCTGAGAAGTTTGCTGAAGAGGGCATATTTATAAGCAAACATTTATAACTAGGGGAAAACTTTCATGATGGCTGGAATGATGGGAGCTGAATATCTGGAGGGTCACAGGTTTCTTAAGATAACCAGGATGACTTTAACCATGTGAAGAGACATCACTGAATAATGCATTGATTTCTTAGATAATTGGGTGGAATCTCTATTTTAATTTTATTTTTAGTATTCTAATATGGTATCAACCTACTACATCCATCTTATTCGTTTTCCTGTGACTACAAACTGTAGTGAAGATGCTAGCTTGTAGCTAAGGAATTAATACTTCAAATTATGATTAGGATAGCATTGGTAAGACATGCTGTTTTTTATCTGTTACAAATTAAGTTGAATTCTGATGTTCTCCAAGTCAATAGAAATATACAAAAAAGGAAGGAAACCTTTGATTGCAATGATTACCTGTTTAAAAATTCACAAGATTGTTCAGACTCTCCATCCTGAAGATCACTGCATTATAAACCATTTAGCTAAATGGAACTTAAGATTTGCATCTCTCTTGTGAGATTAAACCATATTCCTGAAGGAATGGTATATGTTGGTGACAAAGAGAGATTCTTGGAATCATCTGGTAAGAATTTTCAAACAAAGAAATACTTGACTGTGTTCTTAAGGTTAACCTTGTGACAGCCTTATGCACTATACCTTGTACCCAATTTTTAAATCATAATTACTTGGGCATGCAAACAGAGTCAAGCAAATATTTTCTCTTCTGCTTAATAGAATTATAGAGGGACCATTTATGTGTTGGACTCCAAGCCAGTGGTCCAAATCAAAGCATCCCTGACAAATGGCTTTCCAGCCACAGCTTGATCATATAAAATGAAAGGGAAGCCCACTTCCTCTCTGAATAATTGGTTCCATATTCAAACTGATCTTAGTGTTAGGAAATTTTTCTAACATTCGGTAGGAATCTGCTTTTCTGTAACCTACATCTATTACTCTGTTTATTGCATTTTGTGCTGGTAGAGAACAGGCCTTGGCCTGTGACACATTAAATGATGCATTTGAAGTAATCAAAGGTTTTTCACAGAAGTGCAGGTTGGTCTGCATTTAATAAGGTTATTCTGAAACAGTCATGGTTGAAGGAGAATTATTTTATTATTGCTTCAACAGGAACTCCAGATTTATAGGGGCAATGAAACTGTGGAATAGAATTAATGGTAGAAGGCAATTCTGTGTATATTGCTTTCCTTGGAAATTATACGTGCATGTAGAAAATATATTTGGAATAGCAACATTTAAAATCCCCAGTTGATCCTAACTACATTAAGTAGTCAGCAAGATACCAATAAAATAGGAAATTAAGTATTTGTGCACACATCCTACTGACTATATTTTTCACTGACACATTCCATTTAGTAAAATTAATTTGAAAACAGACTTCTGAGGCATCTACCACAGATTCAGGCAGAGAAGTCAGACCTTTTATTTTTGTGCTGCACAATACTTTTCATGTCATCTGTTGTTGTCCAGACAAAAGGCCCATTGCTAGGGGAACTACAGCAGAAGGCAGAGGAGTCTGAATTGATGAAGATGGAATTCCAGATCTTGGAGACAGAGAGAGTAAGGCTGTCACTGGTGGAAGAAAAGCTCTTGGACGTGTTACAGCTGCTTCAGCAACTCCGGGACCTGGTATGGCAAAAAAAAAAAATAGTGGGAACAGCAACAAGCTTTGATGCCGCTGCTTAGTATGGATGGACAACCTCTGTAGCTTTCTGCAAGGTCTTCAGTAGGCAGACCTTATCTACTATCACACAGGATTGCTGCAAAAAAGCTCTGTTGTAGAAAGCTGTATTAGAAAAGGAAAACCAAAACATCCAGGTGAATAACTTTCCATTAGAGAGATTTCAGGCTCTCTGCAATTTAGAGCTAGGATGGTTTCACACTTGTTTAAAGTAGCTGTTAATATTTTTCCCGTTGAGAGCATTTGACTTTGTATAGAATTACTGTAAGAGCTTCTGATCCAAATCTTACCTCTGCCATGAATTCTCTTGGTGACCTTGAGCAAATCCTTCTCTCTCATACTGATCTGCAATATGGAGCACAATAATACTATCTTTTTAATATGGGCTATTTTAAGGCTACAGTTAGATTATATAAATGAAGAAAATGCTGTTCAGTGGTTAAATATGATAAATGAGCAAAAAAGAAACAGGGCAGAAAAAAATAGTCATAGAATTATTTCATGCACACGCACACACACATACTTCATTCCTGGCTTGTAAATTAGCAATTGAAGACTCAGCTTTTTTCTTTTTAAAAAACAAAAATAGCTTTGTTATTAGCACTCCTAAGGTAATAGGCTTGTCTAACTGCACAAATGTAAAACAAAAGGGTGGTAGCATTCCACTTTCTAGTTCCAGATTTAGTTAGTTTAAGTCGAAGAGAAAAGTTTCCTAAGTTAATGAAACAAACTAAATCTAGCTATGAGCAATTTTCATTCTGATCAATCTATTTTTAAATAAATACAGGTAGTCCTCGACTTATGACCATTCGGCGCGTGATTGCCATTTGCGACCTTCCTTGCTGGCTTTCCACAAGCAAAATCAATGGGGAAGCCAGCAGGTAAGGTTGCAACTTGCTTTGGTAAGTCTCTCCTGCCACTTTATCTCCCAAGGAGCCTGCTATGGAGTACTCTATAGCACCCCCCCACCTGCCCTCTATAGTCCACATGCCTGCTGCACTCTCCTCTCACCTATGGCCTCTACCAACCTATGCACAGCCTCTGCGGCCCTCCCAAGGCCTCCACCAACCCACCTGCACTCCCATGCTCCTTGCCTGGGATTCCTGTCTCTTCCCACTTAATGACATGTGGTCCTGGGGTTACGACGGCAACCAGGACTGCCAGGATTGCCATTGCTAAAACATGATGTCATGCTTTACAACCGCATCACTTAGTGATGGCAATCTAGTCCCAATTGCCGTTGTAACCTGAGGACTACCTGTACATAATTCTTGTATGTACTAGAAAATACAATGCACACCATTCAAATAAAAGAGATGTTGTTAAAGAAATGTACATGATCTTTAACTGATAGGATATTGTTATAGTTTTTTCCTGTTTTTAAAAGAAAATATAAGTATGCAGGCAGATAAACTGATACGTGAAAGAGGCAGGCTTATTACCGTGCCAAACCTGGAAATATAGACACCCAGACTACACTTTGGCATTATATAAACCAAGATTGAATGTGACCTGAATACATAATCAGTATACTTCATATAATGACTTGCAAAGTAGTCTCTAGATTAGAGATCTCTATCTGGCATAGAATAGTGTGATCATGCTTATGACTTTCCAGTTGTCACATACTGGCCCAAATGTGCCCAAATTACCAGTACTATTCTTACCATTAGCAAGGAATGGTGCATGTGATACAGGTACAACTAATACTGGTAACCTCCTCTACATCTTCTCTATTTTATTAAAAAGCATTATGTGAAAACCTCAATTGACCAATTGGTAACAGAAGTCAGTATCTATGGGACCATCTGGTGACAACCTTGTCATGTGGAAATTGTGACTTGGATAGTAAGAGGAATAAATGATAAAGAGCATGAATTAACAAATGAAATGAAAGAAAAAGAGATACATTGTACAACTGTGAAACTAAAAGAAAAGTGAAAGATGTAATAGAAATGTATAAAAACAGTATCAGCTTATAGGGTGGAAAATAAAGAGGTAAGTTTAATTATGAATCAAAAGGCTAAAATGTATGCCAAAAATTTGAACTGGTGTAATTTAGGTCATATGGGGTATGTATGAAAGTGGTAATTCACCGTTTGGTGATAGTTGCATGTGCCATTCTCCAAATAGGGTGCACTATTCTCATGATGCTTCGGAAGGCCTCAGAAGATTTCCAAAGGCTTTCTGAAGCATCTCAAGAATGGTGCACACTATTTGGAGAGTGGTGTGTGCTATTTGGAGAATGGCATGAACAGCCTCAAGAAGAATGCCTCACATAGGGCTAGCAGCTGCCTCACATAAGGCCAGGCTGGTGCACCTCATCAGCAGTG
The DNA here is from genome assembly GCA_030867105.1 of Liasis olivaceus. Lineage (NCBI taxonomy): Eukaryota > Metazoa > Chordata > Lepidosauria > Squamata > Pythonidae > Liasis > Liasis olivaceus. Next base: position 51,622,494 of record CM061348.1, read on the forward strand.
GGAGGAAGATGGCAAAGGTCAGCTGGGCACAGCAGGGCCTGCAGAGCATAGGGTGGTTGGGGTGTCTGGGGCTTTGCTCTGTGGTGCTGGGGTGGTTGGCCACAGTACAGGGCTTGAGGCAGCACTCCTCAGCACTGGGAGGATAGTGGTGGATAGTTGAGACTGTTGAAGGCCCTGGGCCTCTACTTCAGCCCCAGTGGAAATTCTGGTCCCAATTACCATCGTAACTTGAGGACTACCTGTAGATAGAGAAAGTCATTGAACAAAGATGGTGAGAAATGAGAAATTTACAAAACAAACTGCAGTGGGTATGAAGAAGTGGTGGACATGGTGGAAGTGAGGAAAGAAATGTAAGGAGAGGTATAATGAATGGTGCTGTTAAAAACTAATTTTAACTATGTTTCCTTTTCTTATCTCGTGACTCTAATATCCTTGAGTTAATTATTTGTTACTTTTCTGCACTCTGCATAACATCGCTTACCCTGAACAGGAATAGCATGATAGATACATGTACATCTGATAACTTTAATTTTTAAAGGATTTTTGTTGCTTACTGGCAGAGAAATGAAAACAGATGCCTTAGAAACAAGGAATCATAAAAATCAAAAACCTATTTGCCAAATTTACCTGCACTGTATTTGTTTTTTTTCCCTTCTCTTTTGTTTCTAAATGCATTTAAGGCCACAATTTATTATGAATGTAGTTATATCTAGTGAATGCTGACCTGATAGCTAAATTCAGGCTGATTTGATGCCTGAATTCTGTTGATAGCTCTTTTGAATATACAGGTGAAACTCGAAAAATTAGAATATCGTGCAAATGTTCATTTATGTCAGTATGGCAACTCAAAAGGTGAAACCAATATATGAGATAGACGCATTACATGCAAAGCGAGATATGTCAAGCTTTACTTTGGTATAATTGTGATGATTATGGCGTACAGCTTATGAAAACCCCAAATTCACAATCTCAGAAAATTAGAATAGTGTGAAAAGGTTCAATATTCTAGGCTCAAAGTGTCCCACTCTAATCAGCTAATGAATCCATAACACCTGCAAAGGGTTCCTGAGCCTTTCAATGGTCTCTCAGGCTGGTTCAGTAGGAATCACAAGCATGGGAAAGACTGCGGACCTGACAGTTGTGCAGAAAACCATCATTGACACCCTCCATAAGGAGGGAAAGCCCCAAAAGGCAATTGCAAAAGAAGTTGGATGTTCCCAAAGTGCTGTATCAAAGCACATCAATAGAAGGTTATGTGGAAGGGAAAAGTGTGGGAGAAAAAGGTGCACAAGCAGCAGGGATGACTGCAGCCTGGAGAGGATTGTCAGGAAAAGGCCATTCAAAAGTGTTCGGGACTTTCACAAGGAGTGGACTGAGGCTGAAGTTAGTGCATCAAGAGCCACCACACACAGACGGATCCTGGACATGGGCTTCAAATGTCGTATTCCTCTTGTCAAGCCGCTCCTGAACAACAATGTCAGAAGCATCTTACCTGGGCTACAGAAAAAAAGAACTGGTCTGCTGCCCAGTGGTCCAAAGTCCTCTTTTCTGATGAGAGCAACTTTTGCATCTCATTTGGAAACCAAGGACCCAGAGTCTGGAGGATGAATGGAGAGGCACACAATGCACGATGCTTGAAGTCCAGTGTGAAGTTTCCACAGTCTGTGTTGATTTGGGGAGCCATGTCATCTGCTGGTGTTGGTCCACTGTGCTTCATTAAGTCCAGGGTCAACACAGCCGTCTACCAGGAGATTTTGGAGCACTTCATGCTTCCTTCCACAGACGAGCTTTATGGGGATGCTGACGTCATTTTCCAGCAGGACTTGGCACCTGCCCACACTGCCAAAAGTACCAAAACCTGGTTCAATGACCATGGGATTACTGTGCTTGATTGGCCAGCAAACTCGCCTGACCTGAACCCCATAGAGAATCTATGGGGCATTGCCAAGAGAAAGATGAGGGACATGAGACCGAACAATGCAGCGGAGCTGAAGGCTGCTATTGAAGCATCCTGGTCTTCCATAACACCTCAGCAGTGCCACAGGCTGATAGCATCCATGCCATGCCGCATTGCGGCAACCATTGCCGCAAAAGGGGCCCAAACCAAGTACTGAGTACATATGCATGCTTATACTTTGCAGAGGTCTGATATTGTTCTATTTCCAATCCTTGTGTTATTGATGTCATGTAATATTCTAATTTTTCGAGTTTCACCTATAGGTAGCATTCTCCTATTACGTTAACTTTCTTCCATACCTGGCAGGCTTTTATGCCTTCATTATGGCAATGCTTGTTCCTTGAGTCAGTCAGAATCTAACAAAGCATAAGCTAATAAAGTGCCATGAGTTATTATGATTGGCAAAAAGCATCTCATTCTCCATCGCCTTGCTGGAAATCATTCCAACTAAGCAATCCATCAACTGACTTATAACACCATAGTGAAAATATTACTCTGAGTCTTGTATGTTATCATATTTCATAACTCTAAGTGGTAATAATATGATGACTTACCACTCCTTGGCCCGAATGTTAAGAATATCTCCTGTAGAGTTTAGGAATCTATACAGTAACAAAGATCACGGTAGGTTCTGTTTCAAACGTGGAAGGGAAATAGTGCCTATGAAATCCCCATGAGTTGAGCTCAATCTCACAGAGACATTAACTTTACTTAATTTTGAAGGTGACTCACTGCTAGAGGAAAGATGAGACTTAAATATGATTAAAACATAAATCTAACTTTCGTGAATGAATGCAATTATTTGAATGCATGAGGAGCTAGAAAATCAAATGCCCAGAAGTCAAAACTACTTTTTCAAGGATTTCAGCATCATGCACAGCTCCCTGTCCCCACAACATCTAGTATCTGATTTATTGTCATTTATTGCCCCCTCTCCACATCTCATGCTTTCACTTCTCCATGACTAATTTTTTACACTTTGCTCAAATGAAGAGCAGGCTGTTAACATGTACATTCTACCCTTTTTGACTGTGTGTAGAACTCCAAAGCTGAACATATACAGGTTGATAGGTCTAACTATCCACCATGAAAAAGGGAAAGATAGAATGTATATAGAGCCTGCTCATAAGGGCATGAAAATAAGACCTAAATTGTCTTCTGTTGGGTAAATAGATACGATGTATATCTGTCTTGTTTTGCAGCTATATACACTCTTTATTATGAAATTATCTAGCTATCCTGTGGAATATGTTCTGCACACTCACCTTCTGTTTGTATTCTGTTATCTGTCTCTTTAGCTATCTGTCTGATGTGTATTTGCACCATTTATGTGTATGATTTCTCTTAATTGCCATCTTGTCTGTTGATCATAAAGGATGTCAAAAATAAATCCAATGGATGCATTTTATGTGGATTTTCTTTTTGATTTTGGAAGATGATTGTTAATATATTTCAGTATTGACATGTGCAGATAAACATCCCTAATATTATTTTATGTTTTAAAGAACATTTCTAAGCGCACCTTGGGGAAAATCTTACTGAACACTTTGGAATCCTGCTGTGACTCCCAACATGGTAAGAAAGTACAGTAACACTTGGCACAGAACCTCACAGCTAGGCTGGCAAGACCACTGGTTGCCAGGAAACTTTTATGGATGGAAGAGAATTAGCAGTGCTCTAAAATATAATATACTCTGTTGCTCAGCAGTGGCCATTGATCAAGGCCATAGATTATTTACTGGACTTAATGATCTTAGAGATTCAGAGATGAGAGAGAGATTCCTGACATCTGATTCAGGTGTCAGGAAAGTTATCCTAGTAGCTATCAGTAAAGCTAAGAAAGGATTTCAGTGAGTGGAGGCATAAACCAAAAAGACTCACTCCTTTGAACCCAGATTATTGTTCTCTGACATGGCAAGAAAATGGGTGAGAAAAATGACTTCACATCAGGAATGAATAGTTGGTGATGTGGTAATGATTTTGGGATAGTGTATCAAAACTTCAAATGCCGCCTTGGTGTAGATCTGGGGGGAAAATCAAGTATTGCTTAAGTTTGAAAGAAATAAAAATGTTATTGAAATTTTAAAGTTGAAGAAATGTTCCAACTTTGGAATTACCTGGAACATCTATGCAGCTTAACCCATCCTTCTGTATGTCATTGCAGACCTCTAGGCCAGATCATATCTAATTAGTGATATAGCTCCATTCCTAACTGCAGGTGGGATTTTTTCCCCCAGTAGCCTGATCCAGCTCAGAGGCTCAAGCTTGCAATTTGCATTGCCAGAATAAGCTTCTTCATCTCAACTTCTATTTTCTAGTGACTTTGTATAGGTTTACAGGGAGGCAGAATACATGCCCTCTAGTCCAGCTTTTCTTTCAAATATTATTTCAGCTACCTTAGATTTCTTTTCTTGCCTCAATGCAAAGAAAGAAAATACAGAAAAAAGCATTGTCCTTTAGTAAAGAAAGTAGGTCAGATCTTCAATATAATAACCTTTCATCTTTATACAATACACACATTTCTTGAGTCTTCTCTTCTCTCCAGGCAGTAGTCCACTGTGCAGATCCCATTGTTACGAGATTTTCAGGCTCCGAAGGTTGTTTGATGGCTTTGTTCTTTATAGCAAAGTGTGGTATGTGCTTTCTTTAGTTATCTGAGGAAGGCAATACTCCAGATTCTTCTTGCAACCCCCAACAAAATTACATTTATTTCAGTATGAAGCAAATAAATATACATCTAGAGAAAGAGAGAGAAGAAAAATAGGGATCTTTAGTTCCACTGATCTGAGGTAACAAAAAATGGTAAGATCTTTATATTTTAACAGTTTTTCAGTTTACATTTTTATTTTGCTTTATACCGTAAACTGCCTAGACTATTCAGTTGACCAGAAAGGTATAATAGCAATTGCTTAAAAAAACCACATTCTATATTTATGATTAACAGAAATATATACATTTTAAGAGTACATAGGTACAGTATCATTATTTTTGCACCAGTAAATACAATATATTTCAATCCTACTAAAAAGAAGGAGGCTACCACAGCAGCACGAGATGTGGCTTTCAAAACAATGCATTTAGCATCCTGTCTGTTTTGGCCACAACTGATATGATTTGTTAGGCTAGAGCTCCTGTTTGTTTCCTCAGGCCAAGGTAGTAACACTTAGAATGAACATTATGATCTATTTATGTATGTATGTATGTATGTACAGTATGTATGTATGTATTTGATATATACTGTATTTGGTATATATAGTGGCCCATCTCACAAAATGTGACTCTGGGTGGTGTACAAACATATTAATGATTAAAACCATAAAAGAGACAAACTTAGATAAAAAGTATAAAAACCCAAGAATGCAGGAGAACAACAGTCATTTGACATCACATAACCATCTTGTAGGCTCACCATGGGATCCCCAAGGTTGATGGTAAAGCCAGGTTTTAAGGGCCTTCCAGAAGGCAGACAGAGGTAGGGCCAACCTCACCTCAGGGGGAATGATGGTCCAGAGGGTGGGGGCCAGAGCAGAAAAGGTACGTGGTCTGGGTCCCACCAGGTGGAACTCCTTGGGAGACAGTACCCACAGCATAACCCTCCTGCTTAACCTGATGGGATGGGTAGATGTAATTGGGAAGAGGCGTTCCCTCAGACAACCTGGCCAGCATAAGACATTAATTTATCTGCAATAATAAAATATTCATTTCTGCTCCTACATGTGTAGCATCTTTCCTGGATTAGAACAATTGGGACTTAACTCCACCTTGACAGGTAAAAATAAAAAATAAACCTATGTTCTGGCATTATTATACATAAATCTTACTAATGTGTTACAGAGTGGACTCCTATGAGACTTCAATCCTATGTACACTGTAATTCCACTGAATTTAAGGGAACACACCAAAGAAGTGGCTCATGGGGTAGAAAATGAACATCATGGCAATTTTAAGCATAAGAGATTAATTTATCTGCAATAATAACATATTTATTTCAGTTTCTACATGTGTAGCAATCACCAATGATGTGAGCCACCTCCTCCTTCTCCATCAATTTGCTTGATCTTTTTGTAACATTGCCAAAACTAGTAATCTTCACTGGCATCTTACAGTTAGAAAAGCCATCATTTCTGTATGTAAGGAAACCCTCCCTTTTGTATGTTCTCACATTGGTATACTTTAAAAAATCTATAGTAGGCTTTGGCAGTCGTAGAGTTGCAATTGCACAATTTTGGTTTTGTTAATCCAACAAAATTTTTCTTTATCTTAAAGGAAAACCACCTATTGTTGAAGTCTTAGATGCTCTCTACCAGGAACTGGCTGCCTGCAAACTCACTGGAAACAAGTCCCTTGAGAAAACACCAGGACACCAGTCTTTGTCAAGTTCTTTGGTTATTTCCTGTTGAGCAACATTGCCCTCTATTGTGGTTGTGATCATCACCATGGGTTCAAAAATTACAATGCAAAATCATGGACTGTTCTGCCATCTATGAAATGGTCCAATGCAAAAGATGGAATGGTAAAAGCAATGGTATAAATATAAAGAGATAGGCAAATGGAACAGAAAGTCCAGGATTATCAGTAAGGACTGGCAATGGGCCTTGAACAGATTTTGAGGGATGAGTCTTTCATCCTTTCTCATGGGTCTTTATACAACTGGATATGCTTGGAGTTTAAATTTGAGAACCTATACACGTACAACATATATCTAAAACCTGCTATTATGTACAATATTCCCAAAGTCTCAAAAATTCTCATTTAATGTGTAAGTAAATTTTATCCAGGTGATTGCTCAGTTCTCGTGACATTATTTAAGTGGCACCTGAAATCTTCATCTTACCTGTATCATTAATACACTACAGGTAGTCCTCGCTTAATGACCCTAATTGGGACAGGCAACTCCATTGCTAAGCAAAGTGGTTGTTAAGTGAAACATCATGTAACTGCCCCGCTTAGTGATGGCAGTTCCAGCAATCCTGGTTGTGACTGGTAAGCAACCCACGGTCATTAAGTGAGACACCATGTGATCACAACTTGCAACCTCCTGCCAGCTTCCCCATTGACGTTGCTTGTCGGAAGCTGGCTGGGAAAGTTGCAAATGGCAATCATGTGACCACAGGGACACTAAGATGTTTGTAAGTGCAAGGACCAGTAAGTCACTTTTTTCAGTGCCATTGTAACTTTGAACAGTCACTAAATGAATGGCCACTGAGCGAGGACTACCTGTAAGCCATCATATGCAAAATAATACAGTGCTATTATTACCCCATAGAACTTTACTTTTCTGAATATAATAGAGAAGATTAATTTGCATTTTTAAAAATTATTTCAGTACAGTTATTTACCTTTCCTTGAGCATTTTCCTGGTGGGCAATGCTATGCATGAAAAAAATAAAATAAAATAAAAAGGTACCAAGAGAAATTATACCTTAAATGAGGAATAAAGCTGACTTGAAGTCTGCAGGAACTACTTTAGGGCTACCAGATCTGGGCTGCAAGGATTTAGACGATGCCAAAAAGATGCCATATCTATAGTAATGGTAGCATTAGTTCGTTCTTTATTGGAATCCTAAGAACCTTCCATTGGAGTTAGGTGCAAAATGGGAGCAGGAAGAAAGGGAACAGAGTGCTTTGGGGGAGGGGCTTTAAAAGAAGCAGACTGTAATTCTTTCAGGCAAAAATCTACTCTTCATTTTATTTTACATTTGGATGAGAGCCACCTTAGTTATGGAATTAAGGGAGAAATCCTGTTCATCTACCACAAACCGCTCACATCTGTCCCCACCAGTACCTCCTGATCTACCTTCTGTCCATCCTTGCCTTACAGCAATCTATAAAATAGTTATAGGTTGTTATAACTGCATGTACTTGGAGGAACTATGCATGTCAGAATAATATGGCTGAGTGATGCACGTGTGGCTTCTTGTAAACATACAACTTATTTGATTCTAGAATTATGTCTGCATTTTTTCAACTGGAAATTTACAAATGCAGTATGCACTGGTAACAGCTTTTAACTACTGTCTTCAACCATAGTAAAATTTATGTGGCTATACTGAAAGCCACCTTGCTTCTTTTAAAGTAGTGTCAGTGCAGCAAAGAATTTGGGGTACTAGGAGCCAGACAGAATCACAGTAAGAAATATCAACAGTCTCTGATTATAACTTTGAGAGTATATACAGTAATTGGATTCTTTCAGTGGTATTCTTTCCCATTGCCCACCTTTGTTGTAATAGCATGGTCTATGTCTGGCCTAATTTTTCAATCAGCTCAGAGCAGACACTAGCTCTATTCAGTCATTCTTCCTTGGGTAGTTTTGCTGGCTTTTCAAGGATTCTAGATCCTTGTAAAACCTGATACTAAATCATGTGAGATTGCAGGAGGAGAGCTGTGATAGTCTACAGTAACCAAAACATCAGAAGTCTTGTAGCAATTTTGCAGACTAACAAATGTTATTAAAGGCATAAACTTTCATGAACTGGCAGTTGATGGCATATATCACATTAGAGGAAGAATATGGGACGGTGCCTCAAATCCTGTAAAGTTGTTGGGGCCAGTGATGGTGCCGTTAGTGTAAATGTGAGGTCAAGGTAGACATCTGAGTTTGTTACCTGCAACACTCCTGTATGTATGTGATGTATGCCATCATCTACTAGCAATGCTTCTCTGGATTCTGCATAGGGCAAACAGGCCAGACTTGCTCAAAAGAATTAATGGATACAAGTTTGACATCAAAATGCAGAACAAGGACAAAGTAATAGCAGAGTATTTTAACCACCCACGACAGTCCATTATAGATTTCAAAGTAGCTATTCTAGAACTAAGAAACATTACCAGCACAAGTGAGTGAGACACTGCTGAACTTGCATATATCAAAAGGTTTCAGACTGTCTCGGAAGGTTTTAATAAACACAGCCGGTTTTTAATACATTGCAATTGTTAATTATGAGCTACCTGTATTCTCACATGTTATCTTTATATTCGTAACTACCCTGTCTCCCCCCCCCCATCCCAATTTAGATCCTATATCAGTTGAGCCACTCCATGTAGCTGATGGAATGAGCTACAGTTTACAAAAACTTAACGCCTTTTAATAAGATGTGTTAGTCTGAAAAAGTGCTATCAGCTGCCTCCTGATTTTTTTTTTTTAATTTCATGAGAAATCTACATGAAAGCATCAGAATTCCTGCTGCAGAAGTTCAAGTGATTGTTGGCAATCAGATGTAGGAGAGAAGCCAGTGGCTGTGGTCCGTGCTCCCCTTGTCTCATTACATAATTAGAATTTGTGAAAATGGCCTATCTCCAAAATATGGCAAATGACTCAGTTCATTGTTCGTAACTGAATGCTTGACTGTCTCAATCTGTAATTATTTATCTGATTTGGAGATCATGCTGCCCCATGGTTTAACCTTGGTACCCAATTGGCTGAGTTTGGTCAATGTGCTATGCTGTAGACAACTTTCAGTACAAAGTGGCTGAATCACACAACTTGCAAACCCAAACCCAAACCCAATATTACAGGTTAGCACATACTGATCTTTTTGTCCCTCCTGCAGGTGCCCCTGGCAATCATTGGATAACAATGTGAACTTATAAGACATGCATTAAATAATATATTTTCCTTCTCCCCGCTCTCTTCTTTATTTTCTTTCTGTATATTTTAACCATCTTCCTTCATGACATGTGTCTGGAAATTCCATTGTGTGCCACAATTTTGTAAGCTTTTGGATGGACTAATAAAGATATTCTCTCAATACGGGGTTTGGATTTTTTTTCTCATGGCCAACATAGCTATTATTTGGGTTTGCATCATCCTTTAATTAATAACTTAAGTTGCTACCATTTCAAAGCACTATTTCACCAAAACAGTATTGTAGCCTTAAGCACACTTACTTGGAGATTGAGTTTCTTTAAAATATCAGATTAAGTGATTGATTAAATTTTCAGGATAGTGGGGTTCTACAAGTCCTGGCTTCACGTGTTTATTGTGACATTATAGCCTCAGAGGGAAAGTACTAGAGCTGTTCAGATAAATGCTTCTAGGGCTAATAATCAAAAGACCTTGTGCATCTGTTCCACCTTTTCCTTCTCAATGGATTTTTTCTTAGTATGAAAAAAAGAGAAAGCACTAGAAAAACATGGGAGATGTCAACATCTGGACCTCTCATAGAATTTTATGAATGAGAGAAATTGGTTTGCACAATGAAAGCCTTATTTGGAAGCATCTTGAATATGCCTGTTACTTCCTGTTGCTCCCAGCTCTTGGTTTAAAATGCAAATGCTATTTTGCAGTGGGAGAATGCAGCTAGCCATGAGCTTGGTAACATGTTTCTTGTTTGCTTGAAGCATTGTGCTGGAATTCAATTACAACCCTTGCAGAAATTGCTCTTATATCTGCTGGCAAATGGGCTCCTGAATTGTCAGACTGAGCCACGGGTTATGTAGCCATATTTGTCCAACACAAATATGTCCAACAGTGCCAGAAAGGAATGATGATCTTCAGTATCCTCCCAGTAATCTCAAAAAAGGCTGGTGGGCTTGGTTTTTTTAATTTTTTAATGAAAAAGTAAATCTGCAGTGGCCTGATCTGGATCAAAAGATCGAGTCAGGCAGCTTATTCATCTACCTATCCCTTCCCATTTGCTAATCCCCTCTGTCTCAGGAGTGGTGTGTCTGTGTGTGTGTGTGTGTGTGTGTGACAGAGAGAGAGAGACGTGGAGCCTCATTTTGCCTATCCTGCTGCAAGCAGTCTCCATACCTTAACTATCTAGGGTGATTACAGATATAGTGCTGGCATCACCCAGATTAACAGTTCTAAGGGATTCCAACCTCTGTGGAGTGCCCACATGGACCCCACTTGAAGAGATTCATGGCCCCCATGGCAACCATAGGACTGTCTATGTTTTATTTTGAACATAGTTTTAAATATAGTTTTATTTTTATTTATTTCTCTCCTAAACTCTTAAATTTTGGATTGATTTAATTCCTGTCTGCTGCCCTGAACAATGTATGTGCGTTAGAAGTGTGTGATATAATTTCCATATGAAAAATATCTCTGAGTCACATAGCAAATGCAGAAAGGATTTTAACCAGCAAAATAATTAAGAGGGGAAAGTTTATTTTTTCTTTCCTGGAACTGTAATCCACCTAAAGGTTGGGGATAGGGTCCTGTTGACAGACTTGCTATGATTTTTCTGAGTTCTAAGTCCTGGAAGTTATTCCTGGTGAAAAAAATCAGAACAAATGTGGAAAACTGGACTTCTATTATTAGGGATTCTGAAGTTTATTGACTATTCCAAGATTTGTGTAACTAGTAACAGCAGTTTAATAAATGTGGAGAAAGGGGTGTTCTATAAATAATCATACTGAAGGAGGAAATTACAATATTCTAAATGTAGAAAGGACATTTCCCTTACGGATGTATTAATTTCTTGCAGATAAGTTATCTATTAGGGTATATTTTCCATATGTGAATGCTGTGTTATTTCATGGGCATTGGCCATTACAGGGAAATAAGTAGCTGATGAGATTTTTCCTCATTACAATTATTTTTCCTATTACAATTATGTAATGAATATACAGTAGATAGTCAACTATTACAAAAGTGGGAATCAGAATTTATAGCAAAGTTGCGTATATCCCACATCAAAAAAATCCATTCATTCAAAGATCCATCCATTCATATTATATTTTAGACTAACCTGCAGAGTTCTCTTTAATTATTTTTTTTTGTCTGCGCTCAGTCATTACTGACCCTGCAGTGACTGCCTGGACGAATCCTTGCAGTTTTCAAGGCAATTGTTTTTCGGAAGTGGTTTGCCAGAGCCTCCTTCCTAGAGCATAGCCCAGCTGGCAAGCGCAGGAGGCAGAGTTTCCATTGCTTCGCGCCCTTTTCGGGCGAGCGCGGTTTCGCGCTTACCTGCAACTGGTCCCGTCTCTGTGTGCAAGGCGCTGCCAGCATTTTTCCTCCCACCGGAGTGAGAGTCCCCATTTATCTACTCACATGAATTTTTGACCTGTTGGGTTGACAGGAGCTGGGGAGGAAACAGGAGCTCACCCTGTTAACACGAAGGCTGGACTCGAACCACCGAAGCGTCAGCCATTTCTGGCCGGCAACTTTCAGCGTCATTAAGCCGCTGCGCCACCGCGTCCCCCACTCTCTTTAATTAGGCTACATTATTTATGTCTTGATAAGCTCCTTAAAAGTATGTTACCTAAACTTTCACAAAATCTTCATCAGTAGTTTTAGCTATGACAGTGCTTGCTCAGATGGGAAAAGAAACAGGACTTGCTCCTATTCTAACATGCTTTTTATAACAACCTGCTGTGAGGGAAATGGACTGCTTAGGGAGTCTCTGATTGCCTCCCCATCCCCAAAATAATAGCCCTGTGTTCTTCCTCATATGGCAGGTGATCCTAATGGTCTCCAGAGGAAGACAGAGAGGCTCCTAGACAACAACAGTACACAACAACAGTACACAAGCTCCTAGGCAACAACTGGTAACAACAACAGTACACAAAAGTAGCAATCTGATACCAGCTGCTTATTCTTTTCTTCCTCGTTGGGCAGATGGTTCCCATGGCTTCTCTGAGGAGAAAGAAAGGGATTCCAAAAGCAAGTGGAGATGATCACACCTCACGTTGCTTCTTCACCTCCCTGCTTGACAGCTAGTTCCGATGATTAATCCTGCCAGATATTTTATTTAAAAAAAAAAAGTCCTCTTATTTACTTCCAAACTAAGAAAAATAGGACAAAAAATTGACATGCACCTCACAACCCAGCTGATATAGCCACCATACTTTCCAAAGTGATTCTAGAGATCAAATGCCAGATGGTTACATAGGATTCCAGGTACTCAGTGCATACTCTTGATAACTTACTTAGTTCTTGTCACTATAAAGAGAGTTGTAGTAGAGTGAATAATGAGTTTCCAAAAAGGAAATGCATTTTCACACAGGGAAGTCACACCACATTAATTAAATAGATTGGATATATATCTTGATCTGTGCTTTTTAGGAATGTCACTTCAAAAAGAAATTGACTTAAACAAGATTGATAAAGTGTTGTGAAATTCACATTGGTTTCCTACAAAAGAAGAGATGTTTGCACTCAGTGTATTATTAAGAAAGTGTCCAATTCAATTGAGATGAAGTGGCATGACTACTTTGTGTATCTGTTCACATATTCTGAACTGAATTGTTTCTTCAACTTTTAGAACTTTTAGATAGTAGCTGATTTGGCAATATCTGATATTTGGAGGAGAAAATGGATGGATCTACACATTTGATAATAGGTTAAAACTACAATGAATAAGAAGAAGAAGAAAATGGAACTATAGAAATATGTCTAGTCCTACCAAAATGAAATATTCAAGGCCTACATATCTGTAGAGCCCTACATGGAAAAAGAGATGCCAGATATTCAAGCTGGCTTTAGAAAAGGCCTAGGAACCCAAGATATGACTGCGGACGCACACTGGATAATTGAGAAAGCCAAAGAATTCCAAAAAGAAGTCAGTATGTGCTCTATTGATTATAGAAAGGCCTTCCATTGGGTCAATCATGTCAAGCTATGGAATGTACTCAGAAAAATGGGAATCCCAGAATGTCTCATTGTCCTCATGAGAATCCTACAGCTAGTCCTCGCTTACTGACCATTCATTTAGTGACCATTTGAAATTACAACAATGCTGAAAAAATAACTTTACAGCCCATTTACAACCTTCGCAGCATCCCTCAGTCACGTGATCACCATTACAGTCAGTATGTGTTGTCCTGTGCCTGATCTGTTTCCCCCCCCCCCTTTGCAGAACAGATTGATTAGAGAGAAAGGGATTGCAAGAAAGTAAGCTGTTTGCTCTTCTACACATAGAAAGCAATGTGATCACTCTGGCAGCCCAAGACTGGCAGCCACAGGTGCACTATGTAAACAGCTTACAGTATTCTCTTGAAATCTTTTTCTCCCCAATCTCTCTGCTCTGTGGGCGGGGGGGGGGGGGGGGGGAGCAAGCAATTTCTGTAGGCAATCTCTCCTTTGCCTGCCCTCCCTGCCACCACTGCAGAGCAGAGAGATTGGAGAGGAAGAGATTTCAAGAGAATACTGTAAGCTGTTTAATAGCTCACCTGTGGCTCCCAGTCCAGGTTGTGGTGTGATCGCATTGCCTTCAATGTGTACAAAACAGTATGCAAGCACTTGAGCATTCCAAAGGGGGAGGGAGTGGTTAGGAGGCAAACAAAAGCTAAAGGTGTGAAACTAACTAGTCTTGTCTCTTTCCAGCCAGAAAGCACAGTTGCAGTCATATGATTTCCCACTTAGTGACTGCTTCACTTAGCGGTGGAGTTGCCGGTCCCAATTAGGGTTGTTAAATGAGGACTACCTGTATATACAGGTCAGGAAGTCACAATAGGGACAGAACATGGTGAAACAGACTGGCTCCAGGTCGGCAAAGGAGTGTGACAAGGCTGCATACACTCCCGTTATATATTCAACGTACAGTAAATGCTAAATATGTATTAAGGAAAGCTGGATTGGAAGAAGATGAGCATGGCTTTAAAACTGGAGGAAGAAACATCAATAACCTGTGCCATGCTATTGACACTACTCTGATAGCCAAAAATGCAAAGGATCTGCAAGCCCTAGTACTAAACGTCAAAGAGCAGAGTGAAAACATGGGACTAAAATTCAATATAAAGACGACCAAACTAATGACAACAGGCTGAACAACCAGACTTAGAGTAGGCAATGAAAATATTGTTGTGGTGGATAGCTTCTGCCTTTTAGGATCCACCATCAACAGTAAAGGAACAAGCAGTCAAGAAATATGCTGCAGACTAGCACTCAGTAGAGCAGCCATGAAGGCCTTGGAAAAGATGTTCAAATGCCATGATGTGTCTATATCTACAAAGATCAGAATTGTGAAAGCCATGGGATTCCCTGTAACACTCTATGGAGGTGAAAGTTGGACTTTGAAGAAGCAGGAGAGGAAGAGTATTGATGCTTTTGAACTTCGGTGTTGGAGAAGACTCCTGAGAATACAGTGGTACCTCGGTTCACGAACGCTTCTGTTCACGAACAATTTGGTTCACGAACAGCTCCGGTCTCAAAATTTTGCCTCCGTTCGCGAACGCCAGATCGGGTTACGAACAGGATCCGCGGCCATTTTCCCTCCCATGACACGTGGTCGTGGCTTCCTGTAGGGAGGGGGACTCTCCCTCCAAGCAGTAACCGCCTCCCCACCCGCCTTCCTGTCCTCCACGCCAGAAGTCGTGTCGAGCAAGGTTAGCTTTCTCTCTCTTCGTACTGTACTTTGTGTCATATTTTTGCGGTTTAAAAAAAAAAAACATATGGTTCAGAACGGATTAACCATAATTACATTGAACCTTATAGGGATGTTTGATTCGGGACGCGATCAAAAATCGGTTGGCGACCAAATTCGTAGGGGTCAGAACGGATTAACCGTATTTACATTGAACCTTATGGGAAAATTTGATTCGGTTCACGACCAATTCGGTTCGCGACCAGAGTCGCGGAATGAATTAAGTTCGTGAACCAAGGTACCACTGTACTGTGGACAGCCAAGGGGGGAAAAAAATCAATGGATCATCAAACAAATCAACTCAGAGTTCTCACTAGAGGCACAAATGACCAGGCTCAAATTATCCAATAGTTCAGACACATTATGTGAAGTCCTAGCTCTCTGGAGAAGGCTTTAATTCTGGGAAAGGTGGAAGGAAAGAGAAGAGCACAACCAGCAGGAAGGTGGATGGACAGTTGTAGTAGCAATGAGTGCACCACTGGAAGACCTGAAAGATCAGGTTAGGGTCAGATCATCATGGAGAAAGTCTATCTATGTGGTCATTAGGAGTCAAAAATGACTTGATAGCACATAATCAATCAATCACATATCTGTTAGCCAGGCATAATGTATAGGGGCGTTATTCTTGCATGATGATGACTGCTGTTGTCATTCCCCATAGTAATTATAGTTTAACAGGGCAAACACAAAACTAAATCTTTTGACACACAGGAATAACTTTTTCATTCTCTATCTTATGCTACCATCTGGGAAATAATACATTCCAGTCCTATAGGAAATTGCCCTTTAGCTCATCCTTCTGTACAATGACTGACAATATATCCATGCAAGGTTTCAAGCACTATCTGAAGATTCAGTTAAGGTGGCAAAATATATCTTCTGGTATTGATCTCTAAATCTCCCAGAAGAGTTTTCATCTGGCTGACCTGGGTCACCATTATGCTAGACCAGGGTTTTGGTTTACTAAAAGAAGTCATAATAGGTTGTTTCATATGGAAATTATAAATTATGATTAGCAAACTGTGACTGGGCTCCCATAACATGCTAAACTGGAACCAAAAAACCATCTTAGAACTTAGCACTGAGTACCAACTTTATTTGCAATGGTATCTTAAAGTTTGTCCTTGGCTTGATTTACCCTTACAAGTGGCCTGCTTTTGTTTCCACTTTCATGTTTGCCTTGAGTTCAGCTATTTTCCACTGTTGTTTCTTGTGTTTCAATACTCATCCGTCTGGAGCATGACCTGGGAAAAATATTGTTTGGTCCTTCCATTATTTACCAGGAGGACAACATAAGACATAACAATGCATCTAACTTTCTAAAAAAAAAAAATCAGAACATGGCAAAGCCTGTAGGAATGTTAGACTATTTAGAGATGAAACATACCAAACTTTTGCAAAAATCGTGAGAAGTTACATGTTTTTTTTGAGGATAGCAACCAGTATAAGGACAAAAATGAGGAAGACAAGCAGAAACATCTCTATCATTAGGAATTTACAAGTTCATACTCTAAGAAAAATATTTATTAAATTTATATGTCCTCCCAATCATCTGCTACAGTGTCTTCTCCACTTCTCAAACTATTTCTGATGGTCCCAACCACATCCAGAAGCCTGCTGTCCCCCAAGCCACTTGTTGCTGGCTGTTCCAAAGGCTGTAGTCACTTCAGCTTCTGTTGTTATTGCAGGAAAAATTGTAAAACACAGCAACAATTCCACTGACACCAGAGAATAGTTAAAATCTTCCATAACCCTCATCTCCATCCACCAATTCTTCCAAATGTATTATGTCACCAACATTCTAAGCCTGTCACAAACCTCCAACTTGCCTTGGTGCCTCAAAATGAGAATCATTAACTGAGAAAATAAATTGGTTGATTGCAAGAAAGAGCACCACCAACCATAGTGGAAATTACAATGAAATCTGATTTATAGTGAGAATGAAATCTATATATAAATCACTCTCTACCACCCACTTTCTTGCCATCCAACTAAAGGTACATTTGAGACATCCTATTGAAAGGATTATTCTGATGTGAGGACAGATCTGATGATCTCTAAACCTTCCTTCCTCTCCCCAGCCAGGCATTTTTCTTGGGCAAACAACAAAAGGTGCCCCTTCTTTTTCTATTCTATAGCACCAAGTTCCAGCTTTCTGAGCTCTTAAGCTGCATATTGGAGGTGGAGTTTTTCATACCATTTTGAAACTTATACTGGGCAAATCAGACAACTGTGTCCTGTTGTGTTTCAAGCTTTGAAGGAGCATAGCCTTACTCCAACTACATGTTAATGAGTCATCTTAGCAGAAGCCTATATAAGCTTGTTGTAGGCTTATACTCATTAATTGCTTCCACTTGGTTTAAATCATTCTTAATTTTGTTTTACTTCTTGCTTCATAATTTTCTCCACATTGGTTTGTCTGATTTGCTCTTGCTTTAAAAAAACAAAAAACTCTTGCTGATGATATTATATAGAGATTGTGGGAATGAGGTATTAAGAGTGCCAAAGACTTACAGTCTTAGCAGGGTTGTCTGAAAGAAAGAAAAAATCCTTCTACTTTTCTCCATCCTTATTTACACAGTTCCTCCAATGGCCATTGCTAAAAGGTATGGGAGTGGAGTGGCATAGCCACACAGTTGGTGCCCTGCTCCTCTGCACAAACCTGAATTACCATGCTTGAGTACTTGGACTCTTTGGGTATCAAGGTCAATCTGCTGCCTCTCTTGTCAGCTTGCCTTGCTGCAAACTTGGCTCTTATCATAAATGTGCTTGGATAAGAGACATTCACATCAGGAGTGTCAGTTCATGCACAATCTGCATTTCTATCATTGACTTAAAAGACTTAGCGTATCAAGTGATGATTGCCACAGTTAAGGGCATCTCAGCTGTATTTTATTAGCTACTCCTTCTGGTAAGACACACCATCAACAAGTCACAAAATAAAGGCCATTTCCTGCACTAAAGGAGCGACATGCTATTGTAGGCATATTGACTTGTATCCAAACTTAGGTATATTTGAAATCAACCTACTGAAATTAACAGGACTTAAGTTAGTGACTTAAATTATTTAAACCTTTTTTTTCTTCCTCATTTAAATAACTCCAGTTAGTCCTCCGTGAGGATCCGTCACATAATGTCTTTGGCCATATACTTTCTGATTTCAGCACTGGAGGGTGGGTGGAGAGAATAATTTTACAATAATAGTACATTACACAGAATTTCTCAGCAGATCCTTATGATATTAAAACTCCTAGCATGTGTATGCATGACAAATCATATTAATACCCGCATGGTTTTCCCTAAGAAGAGTAATTTCATGGACATTTCATGCCTATCCTTTCACATTTTGCATCAGCATACTTGCTGGATAAACTATCGATAATTCCATTCAATGCTAAAGCATTACAACTGGAGTCTTAGCATTTAATTGAACATCATATTTCTTTCTATAGTATTTGACTTAACTGAGATGGCTTTTCTACTTTTTTTTTTTTTTTTTGCTCCAATATTTATCCATCTCATATAGCATCTTTCTGCCTACTATTGTGTTCATGAGTGCAAAGGAAAAGAGAGTATTTTGAAATGTAATTTCTTCTGAAAGAAATGCCAAAAAAATATAAGATGGATGGATAGAAGGATGGATAGAGGTAGATAGCTGGTAGAGCTATCAAAGAAGAGCCAAAGTAAGAAAAAAGAAAAGCACACAGAAAATAAATGCTTAAAAATTGCTTTAAATTGGAATAAAGAAAATTGTCCTCCAAACAGAGGGGAAAAAATAATGACCTCTATAATAAAAGAAAGAGAGACTTCTGGGGGAGGTATGGCAAACTAAAGATGGCTCTGCAAAAGTAGAGCTGAAGACCATGGCAAAGACCACGGAACCAGGGAATAGATCGGTTCCTTGGAACCTCTCCAGGTAGAGGGTGGAAGATCACCCACATGTGCTCTGGACCACTGGTCCTCATATGAGACTGCAGAATAGCAATTTTCCATGGGTTTGCACACCAGGAGATGACAGGATTAGCCAACTTGCTCACAATCATGGTGGAGCCTTTTAAAGGACACTAAGTTCGCAAACCTCACTTTCTAATCACTTTCAGAAATTTCTCATTAACTATTTCTAAGCTATTAGAGACCTTCAGGACAAGTCTGAAAACGCTGAGTGAATCTGCCTTCAATCCTGAACGAAAGAACATTTTAATCATAAGCTTAAGAATTTAAAGAATCTGAAATAAATAGCAAAGTGCTAAATAAGATTTTGATCTTAGAAAGTTACTAGACAACCTGTGACCTGTTGGGTCATTGTTTCAGAAATATTTCCTTACCTAAACAGAGAAACAGAATGACCAAGGGCAAAAAAGCAGTGGGAGTGTCAGCAACTTGCTACTGGCATCCCCATTGACTTTGCTTGTGAGAAGCTGGCAGGAGCATCAGAAATCTTCCTTCCTTCCTTCCTTCCTTCCTTCCTTCCTTCCTTCCTTCCTTCCTTCCTTCCTTCCTTCCTTCTTATAATATATTGCACCATTTGCCCTCCCTTCACGACCCTCAGGAGACCTCTGGTGAAGCCTCCTCCTCCTCCTCCTCCTCCTCAGCTGACCCGTGGAACTGACTGCCACTTTGCTGATGGGAGGTGAACAAAGGGAGCCATGGACCATGAGGAAAACTGTGCCCCTGTTCCCCATTCCGGTGTGTCCCCAAGGGCTCTCTCCCTTGAGGGAAGAAGGCTCACCCATCGATCACCGGCATCCCCCAGCCAGTCCTACCTTGCCAGCAGGCATCCGAGTCACTCCCTCAACCTTCCTTCAACACCCACTCCATTAAGAGATTTCAAATTCTGCCTCATTTCCAAAGCAGCCAATCACCACTCACCCATCAGGCCTTGCTGCCAGCTGATTGGGTGCAGGGGACAGATGGAGGCAGGAAAGAGGACGGGGATATGCCCATTACAATTACATGACCTGGGCTGACCATGGCAGCATGGCAGAGCAGCAGTGCTGAAGCAGCCACAAATTTCCCAAATTTCAATCCCATAGGAGTAATAGGTCCTGGATTTGGGGCGCATTCTGTAAATTAGCCCATTTGAGATACCTTGGTTCAATAATTGTTGCCCAATAATGCACTGTTTGACCCACTTGAAGGTTACAGACATGAGAGTTTTAGTAGTATATGTTGTGCAGAGCGCAGCAAAGTTCTCAAAAACTTCTTCTCATCTTAGCATCCAAGACTTATCCACAACAAAGTCTCTAGCTAAAAAACACTCTCAGAGAAGAGGCACACTACTTGGTTATTAGTTATAACTACATAACCTATAAAAACCTACATGATAGACTATACACGACTGACAGGCTGGGCATCTAGCCCTCCCGTTATATTGCCAGCATGTACCCCCCCACTGAATAACTATCATACACATTACAATAGGTGGCAGTAAAAAGCATAACAGAGTCACAAGATACTTTGTTTACATTAACTTCCCACACAGTAGACGAAACAATCGTTGTACAGAGGACGGGATGACTTTCTTCCCATGAGAAAATCCTGACACCCCTCTCAGCCTGTTCTCAACACAACACATGTTACAGGATAGTATCAGCAAATGATTACAACAATACAAAAACAATTTACATTTGCTCTAATCCAAGGTTTGCTAACATTGCTTCATGTTGTACAATAGGCAATGGTTTGGTGAATACAGCTGCAAGATTTGCTTCAGATGCACAATACACAAGATCAATGAAATTTTCTAACATAGCTTGTCTCAAATTTTTATACTTTACATCAACATACTTTGTACGAGCTCTAATGTTTTCTGTTTTAGCTAACCCTATACAGGCTTGAGAATCTTCATACACTGTATAAGGCAATGACACTTGAATGTTTAAATCAGTGAATAATTGATGAAACCATCTTAATTCACAGATTGCTTCTGATAAAGCTGCAAATTCTGCTTCTGCAGTAGACAAGGCAATGGAAGTTTGCTTCTTTGCTTTCCATGCAACTGTAGATTCACCAAATTTACAAACAAACCCAGTTATGGACTTTCTGTCACTTTCTTCTGCAAATGAACTATCAACAAAAATTACAGGCTTTTCTGCCCCATTAGTTGGCATTTTAAGACAAAGATCTATTGTACCTTTTAAATATCTCATTAATCTTTTCAATCCTAGCCAGTCATGTTCTGCAGGATTAGCCACCTTACGGCTCAAAATCCCAACAACATAAGATACATCTGGACGTGTCCATTGTGCTAGGTGCAGTACAGGACCAATCACAGAATGGTACATTGCAGGTGTTTTACACAACTTTTCACATGTTTCATTTTTCAAAAAATCACAAGTCATTGGAGTTTTTACAGGTTTTGCATTTGACATTCCCATGTGTGTTAACAACTGTTCTATCTTTTTCTTTTGACTTAGATAGATTTCTCCATTTTCAGCTCTATGCACTTCAATCCCAAGATAGTATCTTAACATACCTAGATCTTTCAATTTAAAATACTGCTCCATTTGCTCGGCAAACTCTTTTACCAAGTTTAAAGAACTAGTAGCAAGACAGAAATCATCAACATAAGTGAGAAGTACTGTATAATCTTTCCCAGTTCCTTTGGTATACACACATTGATCAGCTATTGATTTCTTGAAACCAATTTCCAACAAAGCTTTATCTAAACATTGATGTCAACATCTCCCAGCTTGTTTCAATCCATACAGTGCTTTATGTTGTGCAGAGTGCAGCAAAAGGTCCCAAAAATCCTGCTCTCAGGAAAATTACACATCAGCATGAGAGCTTGCAAAATGCAATATCCATAGTTTGCTTCTCCAAAGAAAATCCAGTCAGAAAATATAAACTAACTGGTCTTTATTGGTAAAAATGCAAAACTTCATAAAATACAAGTTGCATACAAAATATAGGATATAACAAAGACTTCTTCTCTTCTTAGCTTCCAAGACTTATCCACAACAAAGTCTCTAGCTAAAAAACACTCTCAGAGAAGAGGTACACTACTTGGTTACTAAGTAAGACTACATAACCTATAAAACCTACATGATTAACTATACAAGACAAACTGACTGAACAGGCTGGGCATTTTACCCTCCTGTTATATTGCCAGCATGTACACCCCCACTGAATAACTAACATACACATTACAGTAGGTGGCAGTAAAAAGCATAACAGAATCACAAGATTCTTTGTTTACATTAGCTTCATAGAATAATCTCAACACCTGTTTTTGTATAGGGAATGGGATGACCTTCTTCCCATGAGAAAATCCTGATACCCCTCTCAGCCCATTCATGACACAATAACATGTGTTACGGATAGTATACACAACTGATTACAGCAATACAACAACAATTTACATTTGTTCTAATCCAAGGTTTGCTAACATTGCTTCATGTTGTACAATAGGCAATGGTTTGGTAAATACATCTGCAATCTGTATACTTTCTGGGAATCCTCAGATGTGTAACCTGGAGGTTGGTTCATATACACAGTTTCATGAAGCTCAGCATTTAAATAAGCTGTATCTACATCAAAATGATGAACAACCATATTTCTTTGTGCAGCTAAGGCCAACATTATACGCAATGATTCAGGCCTAACTGTAGGTGCAAATGTAAGATTATAATTCACAAACTGTTCTTGTGAATAACCTTGTGCAACCAGTCTAGCTTTATACTGAACAGTATTATCAGGTAAAAGCTTTTTTCTAAACACCCATCTGGAACCTATGGCTTTTTCTGATGCAGGTAAATCAACAATCTCAAAAACATTCTTATTTACTAATGCATTGAACTCAGTATCCATAGCTTCATTCCATTTATCTTGTTCATCAATTGGCAAGGATAACATTTCCTGAAAATTTAGTGGCTCACAAGTTATTTGACACACCCTGACTTGTTGAATAACAAATTTTTCTGGTGGAACACCTTTTGTTATTCGTGTTGATCTACGTGGAATCTCAATACTCTTTTGTATTTTCTCTACTTTCTCCTCTTTCTTTTCTACTTCAGCTAAAGCCTCTGCTTCTTGCTTTATCTGCGGAGAGGAGGGTGCAACAGGTGGTGTTTGCTCTCTAGCTAAATCTGTGTGTGACTGCAAAAAAACCTCTGAATTTGTATGCAGCCTTTGCCACTCAGAAGGCTCTTCAAAGTTAGCACTTCTGGAAATAACTACTCGGCCTCGGTTCAGATAAAACCGATAACCTTTTGATTCCTGAGAATAACCAACAAATCTCAAACGCTGTGTTTTTGGTTGGTTTTTCCTTCTTTGAGACTTAGGAATTTGTACATAAGCAAAAGTTCCAAATGTATGCAAATGCTTTAAGCATGGATGTTTACCATACAGTAAAAAATAAGGAACTTCATTCACAGCTGAATTCCAGTGTCTATTAGTAAGAAATACTGCTGTTAAAATCGCTTCTCCCCAAAATCGGGGTGGCATCTGGGCATCTAAAAGTAAACTATCCTTAATTACTTTCAGAACGCCGATCTTGCGCTCAGCAATCCCATTTTCAGCAGACATGCCCACATTTGTTAATCTGTGGAAAATGCCTTTCTTACGTAGCCAATTTTTAAACTCAAGACTCATAAATTCACCCCCTCTGTCAGTCTGCAAACTCCCCACTTTATATCCATGTCTTTTTTCAACCATAGACACAAATTCTTTGAAACGAGAGAATACTTCAGACTTCTGTTTCAACAAATAACAAAATGTGAAACGTGTTTTATCATCCACTAAAGCAAACATGAATCTTGCTCCCCCTTCACTTGGAGGAAACGGACCAGCTAAGTCAGCATGCACAAGAGCAAATGGTCTTGTAGAAATCCTGCTGCTTTTTCTGGTGACAGGGGCAGATTTTATCTTAGATTGTTTACACACAGTACAATCAAGAAACTTAGAACACTTCTTGAATCTCAGTTCTGGATACACTTTGGCCATTTGTGACAAACACTTCCATCCAGGATGACCTAGTACTCTATGATAATGATGGATACAATTATCATGCAAAGACACATTACCAGCACAACTTCCAATTAACACATCTTGTTTAGGAATCATTTCATACAATTGATTAACCATTCTCCCTCTTGCACACTCAGCCCCCTCTTTTGTAACATAGCATTCAGAACCTTGGAACATAACAGAATACCCAATGCTATTTAATACAGGGACACTGAGAAGGGAAAAATCAAGTGTAGGAACACAGAGTACATCAGAAACCACTTCTCCCAAACAAGGAATGAACACTTCACCTTGCATGGTTACTTTGGCTACAGAACCATCAGCCAAATTAACCTGTTGAATTTTAGGTTTACATTTAGTCAATAATAACTGCTCATTGTTTACAATTATTTCACTACAACCAGAGTCCAGTAACCATTTATCAGCATAACGTTTGTCTCTGTTAGAAATCAAAGCAGACACCAGTCTCGTACTCCCTTGTTTCTTAATTGTTGCTTTTCCACAATGGACGAAACTTCTGGAACTCTCAGCAGGCTGATTTTTCACAGGACAGTCTTTTATAAGGTGCTTGGTACAATTACAACGAAAACATTTTCTCACCAAATATGCACATTCTGTGCCAGCTGGAGAAGGTTGCTGCTTTACGTTATCATGTCTGGTCTTAGAATTAGTCTGCATATCACGTGTGCATTGTATTTCTTGCAATCTGCTGGTTAGATATTCAACAGTCAGATCTGCAGGCTGTAACGACTGTACGGATTCTACGAGCATATCAAACGAATCATCCAGACTCGAAAGAATTATACATGCTCTTTGTTGCTCAGGAAGGATCAGATTACGATCTGCCAGCTCAGCAAACAAAGTTTTCATTTTATTCAGTTGCTCAATTACATTAGCTCCTGGCTCCAATTTAAGGTTATACAACTGCTTTGTCAAACTTACGATAACAGATGAAGTTTGCCTCGCATAGATCCCACGCAAAGCCACCCAGCATGCATTAGCAGTTTCCAAACCACGAACATGCACCAATTCTGAAGACTCAAGTCCCAAAATCAAATTACCATATGCACGGTCCATCAAAGCTTGCTCAGCATTTGTGGGTGCCACTGGGGGTGGGTTGTTTACATAATGCCAAAGCCCCTCTCTCATGAAAAAAGATTTTATCTTTATATTCCATGTTTGGTAATTCTTTGAATTCAACCTTTCAAACGGAAGGCTCACTGCTGCAGGTGGAGCTGCTGCCATATTTCACTTAAAACAAGCACTCAACCACAGAGAAAAAAAAATCCAAACCTCAAACGAAAGAGTCACAGGCAGGGTAATAAATCCATAAATCACCCTTCACTCAGGAATTTCAGTCCTTGCTTCCAGCACTCCTGGATTCACGCCTTGGACATCATTCCTGGAACCTCACGCTTGGAATCCATTCCAGAACCACTGACCTCAGTCCTCAGTCCTGGACACCTGGTCCTGATTCTGGATCTTGGGTCCCCTCTGGGCTCTGAAACTTAGCCCTGGGCCCATAACCTGTTGTGCAGAGCGCAGCAAAGCTCTAAAAACTCTGCTCTCAGGAAAATTACACATCAGCATGAGAGCTTGCAAAATGCAATATCCATAGTTTGCTCTCCAAAGAAAATCCAGTCAGAAAATATAAACTAACTGGTTTTTATTGATAAAAATGCAAAACTTCATAAAATACAAGTTGCATACACAATATAG
Source organism: Liasis olivaceus (assembly GCA_030867105.1). Classification (NCBI taxonomy): domain Eukaryota; kingdom Metazoa; phylum Chordata; class Lepidosauria; order Squamata; family Pythonidae; genus Liasis; species Liasis olivaceus. The sequence continues at coordinate 51,648,447 of CM061348.1, forward strand.
GAAATAACAAAGACTTCTTCTCATCTTAGCATCCAAGATTTATCCACAACAAAGTCTCTAGCTAAAAAACTCTCTCAGAGAAGAGACACACTACTTGGTTATTAGTTATAACTACATAACCTATAAAAACCTACATGATAGACTATACACGACTGACAGGCTGGGCATCTAGCCCTCCCGTTATATTGCCAGCATGTACCCCCCCACTGAATAACTATCATACACATTACAATAGGTGGCAGTAAAAAGCATAACAGAGTCACAAGATACTTTGTTTACATTAACTTCCCACACAGTAGACAAAACAATCGTTGTACAGAGGACGGGATGACTTTCTTCCCATGAGAAAATCCTGACAGTATAAACAGATTGAGGGTCCAGATAAAATTGAAATATTGAAACTTTTACAATACAATTTTGCAATTAATTATAAAGAACAAACAGCTTCTCATGGGAAATAGATTCTGTTTTAGTTTTTACAAGACATAACAAAGATAAGCAATTTCATGATTTCAAAAACTGGACACTAGAGTTTTTAGGTAGAAAAAAGTTTTACAAGCCTATTAAATACTGCAAGACGTTAAAACAATAAAAATACTGAAGATGACTTTTGAAGAATGGAATCAGAAAATAGTAGTCACAATATCAACAATGTCAGTAATGATGTCTACTGCTATGGATAAATTATGTCCAAAAGATGTTATTGAAGAAATGACAGATGGAAAACCATTTTTATCTAACAAGATAGAGATGGTATTGAAAATGGATTAGCAACTGACAGGCCAAGAGAATGACTTAGATCACTGGATGTATAAAAGAAAATGGCTTAGGTTTTAAAATTTAAAAGGGAAATACAAATGACAAATCAAGAGAGTGTCCTGTTAAAGCATTGAAGATCTCTGTGTGATGGGACAAAGAAGAAATGAAGAGAAATCAAATCCTATGACAATATTTGAATGAACTAAAGATTAAGACTGTTAGAAGTAAAAGGAAGGAATATAAAGTTGGTTTATTTGATCAAGATTAAAACAATATATGTTACACCTGGCGACCCTTTAGGGATTTTCTGCTGACACCAGTACTGAAAAGATGATGTTTTCTGAGTTTTTTTAATAGATAAAAGATGGGATATGGGGTGAAGAGATAAATGTTTGTAATCTTAGAGGAGGTGAAAAATCACTAAATTTGTTTATACTTGTTGAGATGAAGGTTGGAAGTCACTTCTTTATATATTTCTTTTCTCTTTATTATATTTTTACTTTTCTCTTTCTTCTTTCTTGCACTTTTTACTCCTTTCTATTCTCTTTTCTTTCTTTAAGTTTAGTTTGTATTAGATTTTACTATTATAATCAAAATTCTTAATAAAAATTATATGTACAAACTATAAAATGTAAGCTTTTATAAAAATTTAAAAATGTAAAAAAATTATATGTAGTCATAAAAGAAATAGAAACCTGGAAAATTGTAGGTAAAGCTGTAGATAAAGAATCAGCGAAGCATTTTGGTACCCATCCATCTTACTGTATTGCTTCTGATTTATTGGCTGGATTTTTATCTCAGCTTCACTTTATTGCTATTTTTGTGAAACATCTTCTCTTATTACATGAATAAAGGCAGGGTATAAATGAGGAAATCCACTGAGGTTGAGGCAATAGATAAATCCTATATCTATCCAACTAAATATCAATACATTAAAATTGTAAGAAAAAAATGTTAGTGAAGAGTGCTAATTTATTTTGTATTGGTAAAATTGGTAATTTAATTCTCAACTCTATCCTCAGTTCTTGGTGCAATAAGAATAGGCTTGATTGATATGGATAGTTGCAGAATTCCATCTCCTTTGTACAGATGAGGCTCTGTCAACATTTTGGCCACTCTAGGTTGTGGAGAACACCCAGATGGTTGATGCAAAGACCTCCATACAGTATCACTTCTGCACATGACCAGGCCACAGTTGCCACTTCTACCCAGCGGCAGCACTCTCATATACTGTTGTACTAACACCTGCAATTCAGGTAGTGAATATACTCTCCTAGAATAAGGTGGGTTTTTTGCAAGGAAGTGAAGTTCAACTGTCATGCCATTCTGATTATCTTGATCCAGTGTCAATCTATGTTTTAATGTGGATTTGGTCTATCCTAAAAGGATCACCAGCACTAGAAGGAAAATTGATGGAGTCCAACCTGCTGGGCTTTTCAGCAGCTTCAGTACCACTAATTAGAACATCTTTCTGGAATGGCTCTTAAGCACAGAGGTAAATTTCTTCAGTGGCTCCATTCCTGTGGATGTCCAGTTCAAAAAGGTACTGGTGGGGTACCATTGCTTGATCCCATGCTGCAATCCCCAGAAAGGTGATTAGCCTATGCAAAATTGCTGGGTGAGGTTGTTGAGGAAGTCATGCTAATCTGAAAAGAACTTTGGCAATATTTTTCACTGACATTTTCATGTTTTGAAGATTAATGATACAAACATTAACATGAATCCCTCATCTCAGTAGAAAGCTTGCAGTGTTAAAAGCAATATAATCTAAACAGCAGTTTTCCATTAGAAAAGAGGAAAATAGAGAAAGAACCCTGGAGCAAATTCCTGCTATCATAGCAGGCGTTTAAGCATAACCAGCCAAGTTAGAAATCAAATTCACAACATGTTCCATTTATGTCCTGCTAGCATGGAGAAAAGCTGTCTTTTGTCTTAAGAAGTTTGCGAAGGAATAGGCAAGCTGTCATGCTGCAGAGACAAATTGCTATTTAAATAGCCAACAAAACAGGAGATACATTTGTGATAGCTATTTAATTTTCAAAATTTTTCTAGCAGCCCAAGACATCAACAAACCTCACACATTTTAAATTAGCAGGATTTTACTTTCATATTATGCAAGCTGTTTTACAAATTCACACTTTTAAATTCAGAGGGGAAATAATCTCATTTGAAAAGATGACATTTTATATTAAGGAGAGCCACTGATTAAATGAAACAGTTTGGGGAAGGAAAAAAAGCCTGTGATCCTGGATGCACTGATCAAAGTGAGATCAAAGTTCAACAACATACAACAAGCTGCAGTATAACCCAGTAGTGCTCCCATGAGATGGACTTGATCGAATGTGTGTGTTTAAAGCACAAGTCTTGCATTTCTACCAGACAACAGTTACAACAGATCAGTCTGACAATTCATGCACCATTGAGGCATTCCTTGTATAAAGGGGAGCAAAGGCAAAGCCAGCCATGTCACCTTTGAAATCTAGCTGCAGTATTGACCAAAACGGTAGTCAATAACTGGCAGCCACATGAGGTGACTATAAAATGTTCTATGTCAGGCTGTTTTTGAAAAAGCCCTTGGAAATGGCAACTTTCCTGGATCGTGATTGCTCAGGGTATTCCATCTGAAGTGCCACTTTTAATCTTTAAAGCCCTAAATGTGTTGACATTGGGTATTTTAAAGAACATTCACTCCCATATCAGTCTTTCTACACATGCAGATGATGTTTGGAATCTGAGATTTGGGTTTCCCATCATCGTGGGTACTCTCTGGATTATCTTTCCCTGAAAGAGATTTGCCTTGCCTGTTAATGATTCTTCCAGGATTCTGCTGTTTGTTGCTACCTCTCCTGCAAAATGTGGGGCTTAAATGTGGAATGAAATTATTTAATAAACAGACAATGATAAAGAGAGAAATACTGTATGTCAGGGATGCAAAGCCAATGTTGATACAGCTTACATCAGATGAAAGCATACACTCTATCCACATGACAAATCAATACGGTTAGTCATTTCTAAAAACTCGGTTAATGCCCACTGAGATTTTCTTGCTTAGAAAAAAATAGCGGCTGACAATTGAAAAACAGACAGCCCATTCAATTCATTTTCAGCTTATTGTGGATATCAATCCTCTCCCTTAGGAGAAATGTGCAGCTGGCGTTTCAATGCCTTTTCCAGCCATGTGACATCTTTGCAGTTATCACCTCATGACACTTTTGCTCGGAAGAGCCACAAGAATCCAGCCTTTCAAAAAGCTGATTGCATTTATGCAAGTGCCAATGTACATGAGGGCTCCTGCAAAAGCCAAGAATTCTTTCTTCGGGGCAATTTCAGAAGCTGCTTTATGCCCAGGCATCACTCTTGCGCACACAGAGCTGTCCTTGACATCACAATAAAGGAAGGTGACAGCACGTGTCAAGAATATCAAAACTGGGCTTTCTGCAGAGATGTAGACTGGAGTAACCATGAATACTCTTCATTTCACTGGTGATAGGAACTTTCTATTATACTATGTCCTGAAAACTTCCTCAAGCAGGAATCACTGCAAGCCTTGGCTACTCTCCTGACCTACCCAGTAAGAAAGTAAATTATAGCTGGCCTACTCTCCTGACTACTCTCTGCTGGCCAGCGTGCTGCAGGGATTTATTTAAAACCTACTTAAAAGTTTTGGGAGAACAGGGTCCCTTTTACCTGATGTTGAGGTAGAGGCTGGAAACAACTCCTCCTTCTCCTCCCTTAGATGGAATTTCACATCTGGAAGCTGTTCTCAGTGGTCACAGCCTCTCCTCCTGGTGGTTGTAGGGGCACCAAAAAGAGGGCTTTGATAGTTGTCAGGTATGTTTTGCTTCTGTTATTTCAATTCTTGTCATGTAGGTCTCTGTAGGTAAGTTGCCGGGATCTTAAACTGGGCTCAGAAGTGGACCATTTCAACAGAATATTTATTTTCTAAAAGTTATATCAAATGTACATGAGTGAAGGAATGGCAGTTCAAGCCTGTGGATGTTCACAAATGGGAAACTGGACTAAAACCAAGCAACTGGTGGCTATTAGCAGCCTCTCCAAATCTCCTGTTTGTTCCAAGTTATAAAGAAGGTATTTATATTCTCAGACTATGAAGTGAATATAGTGCGGTTTTGTTCATCATGAACAGCAAGTTAATTTTGGAGAATAACTCCATATATCCATACCTCATAATCAAAAGGACTCCAGCATAGATCCCAATCTGATCTTTCTGAGGGATGCAAACCAGGGTGATCCACAGAACTTCGATTCAGAGAGCTTTTCTTTTATCAAGACTGAGCTTTCAGATTTCTGCTCTTCACCAGTCCCATTACCCCCTCCAGGCACTGGCTCAGCCCCTCCACTGAAATGTAGAGCAGTCATATGCAAAGGAGTCCTCTGAGATAATTAAACTTGATAGTGCTGGAGTCAGAAAGCATAAAATAATTTAAGAAATCTTTCACACTGGCCACATTCAGTTGATTATCCTCACAGTTTGCCTAATGGAATTCTGGTGACTTCTTCATTTTGTGAACATGAAGATATTTTTTTTCTTGCAGTGCACAACTCGAGCAATATCTTTGGGTCAGAAGAGTTTAATACGTACAGTGAAATATTAGATGGAGGCTTCTAACTTACCAAAGGAAAGAAACCACACAGCTGGAACTGGTGTTGTTATGGGTTGGGGTTTTTTGGTAGCTGATTTAAACTATGAACCAATAGAACCGACCGAGCCATGTTTGCCTCATAAAATCAGAGTGAGAGAGACCACTCAGCTGAATCTTCAGTAGGCAACAAGAGGAACCACTACAGCAACCGTAAGGGTTTATTATGTGGCTTCTTTTTTTCCCTTCCTTTCTTTTTTCTCCTCTGTCTGCTTTAGAATAATTAATGCTCCAAGATGTAGAAACATATTTTGGGCACTTGGCATCATTGTTAAAATGAATTCTAAACTGAAACAGCTGCAGTTCCATAAGACAGAAATTCATCTTGTCAAAAATGTGACCGTTTACAACCGTAGAGCATGTAGCAGCACTGACCATTGCGTGCCTGTAATTTATAAAATGCCTTAAGACTTACCGTATACGCTTGCAGATAAGCCAAGAATTTTAGGTGCCAAAATACACCCAAAAAATTGGGTTTGATGCTGGTTTACAGTTCTGATTATCCCTGATCATCACCCTGCTGGTAAGGCTGCAGGGAACTACAGTCCAGCAACATCACAAGGTTTATTTATTTTTATTTATTATGCAATTTACTATATACCAACTTGTTCTCCATGCATTCCTCATTTCCTGTCATGATTTATGGGATAAGAACTTTCTCTTTTGGCTTGTTATCTTGAATTACAGTACATATGCCAGAAAGAAAATACAAGATCTTCTTCATTACCATCATCCCCCACGATTTCAACCCGTCCCACCCGATCTCATAGAGAGGGCATGCTCCGGATCCCCGCGGTAAAAGAACTCCGACTAGCGGGGTCCAGAAGGCGGGCCTTCTCTGCTGTAGCCCTGCCCTTTGGAACATCTTGCCCCCGGGGGTGAGACAGGCCCCCTCACTCCAGGCCTTTCGGAGGGATTTGAAGACCTGGCTCTGCCATCTGGCCTGGGGCGGGGAGGGAGGATACCAGAAATGGGGTTGGCTGGCCCCTTAGCGGCCTGGTGTGGCCTGTATCGGCCTCTTGGATTTTTTAGCCTTTTTATCTTTATCTTTGTAACTCTGGTTTTTATAACTTTTAATTATGTATTTCCGATTTTAGTTTGTTGTAAGCCGCCCAGAGTCCCCCGTGGTGGGGAGATGGGCGGGGACAAGTCAAATAAATAAATAAATAAATAATCAAAGGAGTCTAAAATTACCTCACTGCACAAGTGATCAAAAGGGAGTGTTCTATTCACAAGTGTCGGGGCAGGGGGGAATGAGTGACTCTTCCATACAAACAAGAAACCCCTAGAATCCTGTGCTGCTTTTCTGTATTATGTTTTATGGATGTATGGAAAAGATTGGAACTTATGTATAGTACAATATTGTTCAATGTGCTGTGGCAATTGTGTATGGAAAGGATCACCGGCAGACATTTTTGACAGTCTGCCTATCAGTTTCCTCATTATTTTTTTATTCAGAGCTTTTGAACAATATTTGGCAATATATGCCTTTGTATGGGAAAGCAAGACCCCTTCTAGTCAAGCCCCTCAACTCCAAGTGATTCCTGGATATGTTGATGAAGTTTTCTTGGGATCAATATGGAAGTGGTTTGCCTTTGCCTTCTTCCAGATTCCCAGGATCTTGTGGTAGTCTCCCATCTACATAGCAATTAATCTGACCCTGCTTAGTTTTTGAGATCTTTCTAAGCCTGTTGGATGTTGTCACTTAGCTGGGCTCCATATTTGAAAGAGGGATAATTTGCTGAAGACTTTCCTCTTTTCTCAGAGTTTTTGCCAGGGTTGGGCAAACGGGCAGGGGCTGCTCTCAGTTCCCACCAAGAACTTGTTTTCCTGGGTGCACCTGCAGCAACTCAAAATTAATTATGCTTTTTGGAGAAATATATCAGTGATCTCTCGGCTTAATCTGTGCATCAAATAAATGCTTGTGTAGGCCTTTAGGCTTCTAGCTTGACTGCAAGACTTTTACTGTAATTTGAATTTGGTTGGTTAATATTTGCTATAGAAACGTATATTTATCACCTGAGTTAATTTCACCAAAGTTAATGGGAGTAATCATGCTATTATTTCTCACTCAGAACTCTGAAATGGGCCCAGTTGGCTCATTGCTGTTGCCCTTGAAAAGCACCCATCTCCTCTTTTCCCTTCAGTGTATCAGCAGGCACTACGACTGCTTGTGGGGGCTCAACAGAAGAGGCAAGGAAGCGCCTGGCTGGAATAGAGCTGTACTACTGTTTCTCAGTGGGGCTAAGACCCAGGACCATGGCTTCTACCACTCTGTTCAAGGTGGGCTGCGGTAGCTCCTGTGGTTCATGGATCCCTCTCTTCCAGCAACATATTTTCCAGTTCCCCATATCATTGAAGCTCATTCATTTCAAGGAATGGAGTGCAAATGTTATGATACTTCCCGGATGCATGCAAGAGATTTTCTCTGCCCAGCATGTCTTTCATTGTGTATTAATCCTTCAAAAGTCTTCAGCCTCCTTGATTTTCCACACTTCAATTAAGTCTCGGGGAAGGCATTAGGAGAAAACTCTTCCCCCTGGGTTTTTCGGATTAGAAAGCGTGGGCAACTAGGGATGCCTCCTAAGGAAGGAAAGGCATATCCTGGAACAGAAAGCAACAATAGCCAGCAATGCCTTTCACCAGCAAGGACAATGAAGCTCAAAAATATTATCAAGAGAAATTCAAAAGTAATTCTCAAGTGTCCAGTAAATAAGGCAGAAAAATATATCCCTTTTTCACTGGAAAAGAAACTTTGTGAAATTACAAGGCTAATTTCAACACAGCATTAGTTTCAAATAATAACATAAAAAACTCCCCATTCCATATGCTAAAAATGCAGCCTGCTTTAATATTAAGTGAGGAAATGGTTTTAGGCTTACGTTACTCTGGCAAGTGTCAATGTATCAGTTACTCTCTATATTTATAGGCAAATGAAGAGCTACTTAGCTCTGTGGTTTACTCTTCTATAAGAACACGCACAGCACCATTTATATTAGTAACCACAATCTGTAAAGAACATTCAAATAAAAAAAGAACCTCTTAATTTTGTTAAAACACCTGGATCCTTAAAAGTAAACAATTAGCTACTGTTTCACTGGAATCACTGAAATCAATCTTCTCTTTATTACCTAATACAGCTAAAATATGCTAAACGTGAGCCTCGCTGATTCCATTTTGTCTTGCAAAAGGACATTGGAAGGAAATATTTATTTCTGGTGTTTTGTTGGCAAATGTGAGCAGCAATGAATATTTTAATTTAAATTCAGACCATCTCTATGCTGCAACCATTTTAGATCATAAAGGTAACTTAAGAGAAAAACCAGCTGGACTTGATTTGAGTTACTTGTGTCAACAGCATTTAAAATTTGTTTTCCTGCCACATTGTCAAGGCTGTCCTGCAACCTCTCTGTCAGCCCTTCTACACCCCTCCTCCCAATGTTTGGACTCATGTGCTTTGGTTGTCACAGATATTTGCTAAAACCAGGGCCTGCAGGAGTACTTTTCTTTCTTTGCCAAGGTGATTATATTATTCATTCCCTTTCTGACCCCATGTAGTTATTTCAGAAGATCAGTCAGAAGATACACCAAAGGAAGGCAGAAGGAATTTTTTTCAGAACTTCTTGCAGAGATGTGACCCAAATGCTAGTTATAGAAGATAAACAGCTTATTAGAAGTATAAACTGGGAATGGATCTGAAAGGAGCTTATTATGCAGTCGTGGTTGAATGTTGCACTGAAACATGACCTGGGAGAGCACTTGAAAGATGAGAAGGTTCAGTCCAACTAACAAGGAGCAGGATTAAAGAAGGCATTTCTTTTTTAAAGAAATAGAATCTTCCACTATTATTAGATATAATAGTAATAAAAATAATACAATAATATAATAGTAAGAACCAAAAAATCCATGAGTACATTAGTGACATCATCTCAAAGTATGCACTTTCAAAAACATGCACTTTTCATTTAATTTCATATTTCTATTCCCCAGGGATTGCTGTGAATTTCAGAAAATGAGTGAAGCCAGTTCAAAGTAGTGGGGGTTTGCTATGATAAGCAAGAAAATAACTTGAATCCTAGCAATCTGGGTGCCCAGAGTTGAAATTTGCAAGATGTAGGAAAAAGGCTTCAGATATAAAAACAAATAAAGGGAAATAAGGTAACTGATCACAAGGTAAGAGGTTCATCAGATGAAGTGGGTTCTGCAAGGAACTGGGGACCTTCTGAAGGAAGGGGAGAAGTCACCCTGAAGAGGTGAGGGGATAAAACAAAACTTAAGAGTTCAGAAAATATATTTAAGGTGTGGAGTTTTGGGGTATAAGGACACAGACCAATGGCCTTTGTTTGACACAAAAAAGATTTGATCCAAAGAGGCCAATTCTGGAAGAAATAGCCAGGAAAAGGAAGTGGTTAGCTTAGCAAGGCAAACTTGAGGAGATATAAAGGAGGAAGAGATTTAAAGTTAAGTCCAAAGATTACTTGAGGACACGCTAGAAAGGAAGAAAAGGCTTAAAGTAAGAGAAAGTTTACTTGTGAGTTAAAGACAACTTAAGAAGACAAAAGGGAGGTAAAAGACAAAGCAACCCAGTTAGGAAAAGCAGTGAGGGAAAGATAAAGTGAGAACACACCAGACGTTCCTGCCTGGCTGGGTGCTCTGTTGGGGTGTCTACCTGCAACTGGGGTCCAAGGAAGGCAGATCAGCGAACAAATTCCACTTCTGAATGGAAGGATCACCCAGTGCATCAGACTAAGAGTGTAAGGAGCACTCAGTAAGTAATGGCTGGAAGAGGAGATGAGGACTGGCAGAGCCAAGGAGCTGACAAGATGTTGAATGGATCTGGAAGACTGGACATGGAGCAGGTCTAAGAGAGTGCAAGTTGCTAGAAGTTAGACTTTTTTTTTTTTTTTTTTGCACAACAGCTGTAGTCCAACAAACTTGGTAAGGAAAAAGTTGGACTATTGTGTATGCAGTATGTACTGTATTTGCGTACATAGAGTGAGAGGGGAAATGCAAGAAGGGTGAGGAAGACATTGAGCAAGCCTGACCCAATGGCATTGGAAGAACTTTAAAAAGGTAGCAAGTCAGGATTTATCTATACAGAAGCCATGTTCATTCTTCTTTTACAAGACTTGCCCTGTTGTAAGCGTCGTAATGTTGTTTCTAATAGCGCATTACCATTACTTTCACAATTTGCCTGGAATAGATAATAAATAAACTGGATTGCATTTTCCTGGATTCCATTTAGCTCCTTTTTTTCACATTGCAATTTGCCAGGTCTACTTGGATTACTTTAGCCATTTTCCAGTTACGTTTTTTATAAAGAGACTAATATTGAGGACAGATATACTGTATTTTTGTTAGAAAATAATCAGTTTCACATGAGAAAATTATTTTTGTTAGAAGGTTGGAATATTTACTTATTTAAGGACTCCAGCGAATATCATCAAGATCTGATGATTTATTTTCACTTGCCTGTAAGGTCTCTAAGAAGACGTAATTTTTTGATGGTTGATGGCCATGTTTAATATTTGCAGAGAATGAACGCCGTAGCCATAATACAAAGTGGGTGGAGCTTGTCTCACATATATACCATTGACTTTTCTTTCTTTTTTAAAAACCATGTTAAATCTATTTTAGGGCTTACACATTTTTCATGAATTTTCCAGGTCAAATTGGCAGAATAGTTAATTGTCGATTTTTAGCCATCACATTTTCAAAATATGAAGATGCTGTAACGTTTGCTCCAAGGATCCCAAAAGTGGGTTCCCTAGGTTGCCCCTCCTGGTCTACAACATCTTTTATCACATTCCTTTTCTGAAAATATCTGCTCAGGTGTGGGTATTTGCTCTACATCTTCTATAAGATATAAAAGTCTTTTTAAAGCTTCTCTGCAACTATCTTATCATCTCTGTAGCTTCTTTGTCATACATGATCCAATTTCCTGGAATCCCTGCATTCACACCCCATAATACTTCCTTAATTCAAACTTGTGTTTTGTCTGAGTCCCTGGCTATTGTGCAAGACCAGGAAACGGCTGTCTTGGGGGTGCCTATACTGGATCCCAACTACTTTTGCCAACTTCAGAGCCAAATACTGCAGCAGAAAATTTGTTTCTTTCCCTTTGTGTTTCTGAGCTGGCAGAAGTGAAGCCAGTTATGGGTCATTATAACAATGATCCTGGCAGGCGTACAGTGCAAACAAAGGCAGTATGGAGGTGCCCTTGATCTACATGTGTCTATGAAAAAGAGATGGAGGATACACACAAACACATACATAGATACATACACAATTATCTTCAGTTTGCAGTTGACTGCAAATCAATTGCAATAAAGCCTCTAATAACTATAATGAATTGTTTTGTTGGCACTCCTTGAACAGTGGTTAAAGTGACAATCCACTCCATGGTTTATTTTTTTCTGAATTAGTACTTGTATACTATTCTCTTCACTAAGTATCTTCTTGATTTGCTCTGAGAACAATCCTAAATGGGGCTCTGAATATGATGTAAACTGATAGATCCCCCACCGTTTCCCAGTCCCTGCTGAACTCTGCTGATCCGGCTGGTGGTAGGGTCTCCAGAGCTATTGGTTATCATCCTTTTAGTTCTAGGGGTAGCCAGCTTTATAAGGGAATAGTTCATTTTGTGGCCTGTTGTTGACAGAATACCATTGATAGTAGACTTTCACCTGCAGGGCTTTCCATAATCATAATTGAGGTTTCCAAAGTGGACATGCTTGTCACCTCATTCTAACCCCAATCAGCTAATGGATTTATGGGTCAGGATTGCTGTATATAATACTCAAATTCATGATTTAATAAAAGCACAGCTTTCCAGAAGATGACCTAACAATTTTAATGAATGTTAACAGGCAGTTCAGTGAAGTGTTCATCTTGTCTTTGTTTTAAAAAAGGGGAAGGAAAGTCTTAACTTTCATTTTATATTAAGTCAGAAAGTTACACTGCATGCCCGAATGTCTGCAGAAACACACAGAAAATATCTGAAGGGAGCTCATCATACCTTGGAAAACTGGAGAGAAGCCCTTTGAGATGTTGTAACGGGTGCTGCTATAACTAGACTTGCAGCAGGCATCCTGCTAGCCCAGAATTATAAGACTAATTCTGATGGATTTCAGATCCATCCAAAGGGCATATTGTTGACAGAAGGGAATAAAGTGGTCTCCTTCCGTTCCACGCATTTTTTTTTTTTTTTGAGAGCTGATTACTATTGGGAGTTCTGTATCTGACAGACCACAGAAAGACAATGACATGACAAATGGCAGCCTCCAGCAATCTGGAGTTATCAACACTGGCATGGCTACTATTATAAATAACCTCCAAATGAGAAAGCCAGTTTCCCTGCATTTTCAGCCAGCCTCCTTTCGGTGGACAAGAGGAAAAACAGAAGCAGGCACCGTGAAAGCAGAAGCAGACTCCAGCAGCATTTTCAGTGAGTCCGAAAAGCCATTTCAGAAAAATCGACTTCATTGTTAGGACACACCACTAGCAGTGCTGTAGGAAAATAACCACGACTTTAGACTCCCAAGGATATGGTGTACCAGGGAAACTGCAACTGTAACACCAGTCTGCCTAGTGAGCATAGCAAACAATTATTCTTTTCAGGGTGAGATATATACAGTAAATACACCTGAAAGGAAATCCCATTGGATGCAGTGAGCCTGACATCTAAGAATTTATGTATAGGATTGCACTGATAGGCTTCCAAAGCACTCCTAGGCAATTAATTAACATTGCAGCATCAACCCATTTTACTGATTCACCATGAGCACAGAAATATTAGTCTCTTAATTAACTAATGCCAATTTCTCTTAATGAGGTAAGGAGACTTCAATTCTTGATTATCATCATCATCATCTCTCTTTTCTTCATTTTTATCACAGTGCAACATAATCCCACTAAAATATGAAAAAAATATAAAACGATTAATTAATTGAAGCTTCCCATCTCCCCTGCAGGAAAAGACATTGGCACAATTAAGAAATCTTTCTTGGGAGACAATTACAGTGGTACCTCGCGTTATGAATTTAATCCATTCCGTGACTCTGATCGCAACTCAATTTGGTCGCACCGCGAGGCAAATTTTCCCATAAGGTTCAATGTAAATACGGTTAATCCGTTCCGCCCTCCGAATTTGGTTGCGCCACGAGGCAAATTTCCCCATAAGGTTCAATGTAAATACGGCTAATCCGCCCTCCGAATTTGGTCGCGCCGCGAGGCAAATTTCCCCATAAGGTTCAATGTAAATACATACGGCTCTGCATTTTCTTTGGAGCCATGCTGACAAGCACACCAAAAACCTTCCAAACGCCACAAAACACACCAGAAGCCTCACCGAACGTCTCCTTGCTACCGCAATCTCGCCCACAGGAAGCCGCGACCACGTGGCAGCAGGGCAAATGGCCATGGATCCGGTTCGTAGCGCGGGGCGGAGGTCGCACGGCGAGGTAAATTTTTGGGGCCGGAGCTGATCGTAGCGCGAAAAATTCGTAAGGGGGGGCGTTCATAACCCGAGGTACCACTGTACTAATCTTTCATCTTTCATCACTGTATATGAACCTAACCTAAGGGTTCACGTAACTGGTAACTTTTGCTTTTTGAATATAATATTTATTAAGAATTTGATTACAATAATAAAAACTAATGCAAGAGAAAAGAGAAAGAGAAGAGAATGGGAAAAAAATAAAAAGTGCAGGAGAAAAGAAAAAGAAAGAAGGAAAAGAAAAGAAAGAATAAAGAAAAAGAAAATGGAATATGGAAATGACTTCCAATCTTCATTATACATATAAACAAATTTAATAACTCTTCATCCCCTATAAGGTTACAAACAGATATCTCTTCATCCCATATCCCATCCCTTATCTATAAGCAAATCCATAAACTGTCAGCTTTTCAATCCTGGTCACAGCAAAAAGTCCACAAAGGGTTACCAGAACTTTGGAAAAAAAAATTACTATTTAAACCTTGATCAAATAAACCAACTTTATATTCCTTCCTTTTACTTCTAACAGTCTTAATCTTTAGTTCAATCACATATTGTCATAGGATTTGATTTCTCTTCATTCTTATTTATCCCAACACACAGTCTGTTTTCTACAAGAAGCTGTTTATTTTTTAGTTAATTCCAAAATCTTATAGTAAAATCAATATTCCAAATTTATCTCAACTCTTAGTCCATTTATAAGTTTCTTAGATCAAAATCTTATTTAGCTTTTTGCTGTTTATTTCAAATTCTTTAAGTTCTTAAGCTTATAATTAATTTCTCTTTTGTTCAGAGTTGAAGACTTCAAACTTGTTATTACAAAGGTCCCTAATAGCTTTAAGATGGTTAATAGGTAATTTCCAAAAGTGATTAGAAAGTGAGGCTTGAGAACTTAATGTCCTTTAAAAGGCTGTGCTGCAGTTGCAAGCAAGATGGCTAATCCCTTAGTCTCCCAGCACTCAATCCTGCAGAAGACCACTGTCCTGCGGTCTCCTCACAAGCAGCAGCTGCTCAGAGCACATGTGGGTAATCTCTTGTCCTCTCCTTACCCAGAAAGATTTCGAAGAACCAGTCTACTCACCGTTTTGCCATGGTCATCAGCTCTGCTTTCGTAGAGCTATCTTCAGTTAGCCATACCTGCCCCAGAAGTCTAGCTGGTAACTTTTGCAGAACAAGTCTTATGTGACAACCTAGTAATCAGATATCAGTGACAATGGTGGAATGAAGTAGTTTTTACAATCTCTCAGAAGTAAAATCTTCCAATTTCACAATTTAATAGAATCCAAACACTTGAAACTTACCATAGGTTGGCTGATCTTAAATGATCTTTAGTAGGGTAGGACCCAGTTAGTACTGAGATGAGAAACTACCTGGACATCTGAAGGCTATAGCCTAGACTGGAAGGTCCCCCAATGAAAGCAATTAAAACCACTTTTGTCAAGAAAACTACGTGGACATATGCATAGACATCTGCAGGAGGGTCAATGGGGGAAAGTGATGAAATGTGTTATGACATCACATTGCAAATACAAAAGGGTGGAGCTTGAGTTGTGGGGTCATGATACATGTAAAGGTATCTACAGAAACTAATTATTTCATCCAAAAGACAAGTATCACAACTGGAAATGCAAGCTTGCCCCTTTCATGCATGCCTGCAACATCATTGCACATAGCACAACACTAATTTCATCATTTGTCCCCTTCTGCAGGCACCTCTGGACATAAGTTTTGTAAATTTGGTGCCATCACAGTTAGGAATGGACTCCTATACACTTATTGAGGGAGTCACCAGAAGTTGAACTGGAGTTGGGAGATCTTTACCTAAACACTAGAAGAAAAAGAAAAATCCATCCACCATTACAGTTTGTAATAATGTTCTGGAAAAATACATTCTCTTTAAATCAAAAGTAATGTGGAGAATAGCTGGTCAATTAGCTTCTGTAAAGGGGGAAGTGACATTCATAACCCTTTGGATATAAAAATAAAATCAAATGGCTTTTAAAAATGACCTGGATCCTTCAAGTTCCAAGGTCACAGACCATGGCTTTTCTGATTCTCGCTCTTTTACATCATCCATAAATTCATTCCTAATTGCTGAGGAGGACAAGAAACTGTCAGGACAATGGCATACAATCCTTCAGGTTATAGCTCATCAGGCAGAAATGTCAGCAATGTTTGTTGCCAGGGGCAAAGCCTCCATTTGTGCCAAGTTCTTTTAACAAAATCAACAACAATCTGTTCCAAGTGCTCTCCAATCTCACCACATCTTCTATAATCTTCTATAATCCAGCTGTTATTACTATTCATTCAGTGGGGAAATTAATTTATATAACCTTTGGACCCCTTCTTTTCTCCATTTTCAGAACATAAAACTGACTTAGATTTAACTGAAGCAACAACCCAAATCTTAGTGGGTTTCATAAAATGTTTATTTTCAAAATAATCCTATTTGATTAAAAAGGGCATTCTTCTCACATATACATGCGATTGCAGCAAATTAGCTGGATTAACCTTTCAGACAAAACAAGTTTTAAGATAATTATCTGATGGGGGGAAGCAATTTGGAGGGATAATTATGGAACTAGGAAAATATCTCTATGCACTGCACAGCAGGTGATGTGTATGCACATAGGGAAGATTTATGTATTACAAGGATCTTAGGGGCTTCTGTCAACCCCTCTAGATAGATCAGACTAGGAAATCAACTCCACATGAAGGCTAAAAATACTTTTATTGAGACTGGTTATAATAACAGAATCTTCCAAGTCTGGTCGTGCTGTACCTCCTTCTCCTTTTTATAGCTCAGTGAATTAGGGAGGTGTCTGTCTGAGCTGCTTCTGAACATTAACTGGACATTCTGGGTTTAAAACATATTTCAGGCCCTTTTGTCTCAACAATTGCATCTGCATATCTCCATGAAGATCATCTTTCTTACTCTCTACAGCTCCAGAGACTAATTCAAGGACCAGCCCAACCAGGAAATGGATTGCCTCAACTGGCGGGTTTGGTTGTATGGAAAGGAAATATCAGCTCAATATCAGTTGTGTGTACCAGGCACCCTGGATAGGGTGCACTGAAATGGGCTGCTGCCCTCACCCTGTGGGGAAGAAAATGCTGTCCCATAATCCATGGGGAACTAAAATGTAACCACCATGGTTAGCTTTTGTATGTGGAATGGGGTGGGTGCCACTATATCTCCATCTTATCTTGGACTATCCTAGCGCTTTGCCATTCACCCAGAGGAGCTCCAGTAACAGAATACGCAAGGCAGGATCTTTCATTATTATTATAGAGGGAAAGAAGCCATTAACTTATTCGGGAAAAAGTAAAGGGTTGAAATCTGGGATCCCACTGGGATAATTGATGTGTAATTTCCTCTGCCTGGTAGTCCTCGTTTAGTGACCACAATTGGGACCAACAACTCAGTCGTTGAGCAAAACAGTTGCTAAGTGAAACTGACTGTGCTTATAATTTTACTTCAACTTTTCTTTGCTTTGCAGACCTGTGAAGGTCATAAAATGTGAGGATCGGTTGCAAAGTTACTTTTTCATCATAGTTGTAACTGAACGCTTGCTAAACCAAGCAGTCACTAAATGAGGACTACCTGTATGTGCATTTAGACTCTTCTGATCTATCCCAAATATGTGGAAGGCATGCAGAATAGCTGCTGGACGCCTCAGCAGATATTAGCTCTAAGGCAGAGAGAGGGGAATGTAATAATATGTGCCATGGTTATAGCCTTCAACTTTATTTGAGCTGCACAAAATGGAGAACATGGCTTGTTTTAATATTAGGACAAAACAGGACAAAACAGCCCCACTCAGAACATCCTGTTGGAACATTTCAAGTTTGTATGGCTTACGTCATGCTGACAAAGCTCAGCATGACGTAAGTACTCTGTGTTCTGTTGGAATAACACTCAACATTTTTGGAGTGTTCTGGACAAAAGAACCACTGGGAATTACTGCTTCCTTGTTCTCAGGGCCTTAAAAGTAAGGTGGATGTTGATCAATGCTGAAGTTGACTTGCCCAGCCTCAGTCCCAGAAATTTTGTTGTGGGGTGCCCTTGTTCCGGCAGAGCCAACTTCCAAAACTATCCATTTACTCTGCACAGACTTGAAGCCACCCATTCTTCTGTGCTGCACACTCCACCTCGAGTGCTTATCTCTGCCCCATTTGATACAATCCTCCTGTCCTGTGTGGCTTTTGAATGAGAAGACCGGATAAAGTGTTGGGAGGAGGGGAGCGAGACAATAAAAAAAACTATAAAACAATATTTCTCAACCTCGGGAACTTTAAGATGTGTGGACTTCAACTCCAAGAACTCCCCAGCCAGCCATGGGGAGTTCTGGGAGTTGAAGTCCACACATCTTAAAATCCCCAAGGTTGAGAAACACTGCTATGGAAAGTCCAAATATTATCCCAGTCAAACAGAAAGGACTGTAATAACATGCACAATGGATATCCTTTATGTGATCTGTATGCCAAATTCTCCATGTTTCTCCAGCTTCACAGGAGAAGTTCAAGAGGCCAAATTTCTTAACTTTGCTCCTTTTAAAGAATAAACACATCATAACAAGAGGACTTTTTTTATTTCAGCTGCAACAGAGGGAGGGTACATCTACTTCCTGAGTGCCATGATCATGATATTGCTTGGGTCCTACCATGGGGTGATGCTTTAAAATGTTTTAATTGCCTAGATGCGGTGGCCATTTCCACCCTGTGTATTTCAAATTCCTAAGGCATTCATAGCAAAGCAAAATCACCACACACTTACTTTCTAGGACATTTTTTTATTTCAGCAAACGAACTCAAAGAAGTGCCCCACCACACAATTAAGATAGCAAGTAAAAAATCCTGCTCCATAAACCAGTAGAAACTCAGGATTGGTTATGTAAAGTGCTGTATTAAAGAACTATTATTGACAAAAAGGAAAATAGGATCTACCACTCCGTTCAGCACAAACCAACGATGCTTCTCAGTAGGAGACCGACTGCCGAAACTTTCAGCTACAGAAACGCACAACAGGAACACTAACATTATTGAATTCTTTCCTCAAGATTATCGACCACAATCTAAGAGCTGTAAAATGGAATCTAATTATCTCCATAAGGGGCACCAGGATGAAAACGGGTTAAATGCTATTATTTGAGGGGGGGGGGGGGGAAGAGGACAGAAATATTATCCTTGAGGTCAGATCTAGAGACCACATCCTTGACCATGGACCCTTCAAGGGTAAATTACTACATAGGGATCATCAATCTTTCTATCTGAAAGTTGATCTGACTATCAATCTGTGAACAAGGAGAAAATAAAAAACTTTGCCTGAATTTGGGTGGAAGCAGTCTATTTTCCAGAGGATACAGTGATAAAAAATATCAAAGGATCAGAAACCAGGTTTGGCTATGTACTAAAACAGGTACATGCAATGTTTTAGTGGTCTTCGGTACTTTTTTTTTTTCCTGCAGGGAACATAGTGGTGAAGCACCACTGTAATATCACAGGAAGAGCTGAGAATGATATTTTTGGCCTGATTTTTCAATGCAGAATGCACTAAGGAAGGTAGTGACTTAAAGTACTTTTTTTTTTCACAAAAAGAAAAAATATGTCACTGAAATTTTTCCTCATTCAACCACAACGAAGCTGGATCTGGAAGACTCCATGAGCTTCCCCACCCCAAATGATCTGGGGCAATCTGTATGCTGCTGACCCACAGATCACCTATTTTAAAATGAACACTGTGGCTCAGAGAAGGCAGCTGGACTCAGTTACAGTGGTGATGAGTGCACCATTGGGAGACTTGAAATAACAAGCTAGGGATAGATTGTCATGGAAAAGATCTATCTGTGTGGTCGCTAGGAGTCATAAATGACTTGATGGCACATAATCAATCAATCAATCTGGCTCAGAGAAGAGCAGAAAGGAAGCTATAACGCTGGGACTAATACTGTGGGAAAGCAACTCCATGTACTATTTCTATGGATGCAGCATTTCTCTGACGTGTATTTTGTTCTCCAGTCCACTTCTATTAAAACAATAACAACCGCTGCATACCCATAAGACAATATAGCGCATATAGTACAATCTAGTACATCTAGGATTATTGTGTCTTTTTGCAAGGAAAAAGAAACAAACAAAATGGGTGGATTAAGTCAAGGGTGCATAACATTGTGTTCTGTATCTCTTTCCACCACCTAGTAGTGGTCTGGAGGTTTCCAGCCCAGATCAGAAAGCTCTAGTTTACAAACTTACATAGATACCTATCTTATGCATGATTATCTTAGGTGGTTCCCAACAATATTGCATAAAAATAAAGTAAATATGACCCACAAAACTCCACATCAACATCATATATTTCATCACAAAGCCACAGCATCTCACCGATTCTACATTTGCATTTGCTGGGCTCACTTTCATCCTAGCCCAATGCCTGGGTGAAGAGCCAGGTCCTCAATACAGTGGGAGCCCTCCAATTCTCAGAGGGGAGGCTATTTCAAAGAGTCAAGGCAGCCACAGAGAAGACATGTATCCAAGATCCCATCAGATGGCAACATTTAAGGGAAATGATCTGGAGCATGCTCACTCTGACCTAGTGAGATGGGCAGGTACCCTCAGGGAGAGGCGGTCCTACAAATAACCTGGCCCTGGGCCATATAGGGCTTTAAAGGTGATAACTAGCACCTTGAATTGCACACAGGAAGCAACTGTAAGCCAGTGCAGCTCACGCAGCAGCAGTGTAACAAGGAGTGCCCAAAACTGCATCCTGCTGCATGCTGGACCAGTTGTAATTGTAACTTCTGGGTAGTCTTCAAGAGCAGCATGTACAGCATGTCACAGTAATCCAGCCAAGAGGTAACTAAGGCATGAGTGACAGTGACCGAAACCTCCCAGTGCAAGAAAGGGTGCAGTTGGTACACAAGATGAATCTGTGCAAAGGCTCTTCTAGCCCTGGCTGGCACCTGCTCCTTGAAAAAGAACTGCAAGTTCAGGAAGATCCCCAAACTGCTCACCAACTGTGTCTGGGGGGAGTGCTACACCTTTGAGAGTCAAGGTTGACAACCCACCCAACCCTGGAGGGCCAAAACCGCAAAGCCACTCTGTCTTGCCAGGGCATGAATCTAAGCTGGTTCCTTCCCATCCTGGTCTTCATGGCCTCCAAGCACTAGGTAAGCACCTGAATGGCATCACCTGTCTGGCATGGGGTGGAGATGTATAACTGAGTATCATCTGCATAATGGCATGCTATCAAATGACTTCACCCAGCAGCCTCATGTAGATATTAAACAGAAGAGGGGAGAGGCCAGAGCCCTGAGAACCCCCACATAAAAGTGGCCTGGAAGTGGACTTCTCCCCCACTACCAACACTGACTGGAATTGGCTATAGAGGAAGGAGAAAAACCACTGCAAAACAGTGACCCCCACTCCCAACCTCCAGAGCCAGTCCAGAAAGACACCATGGTTGATGATACCAAAAGCCACCAAGAGATCCAGGAGGACCAGAATGGAAACATCACCCCCATCCTGAGCTCTCCAAAGTCAT
Source organism: Liasis olivaceus (assembly GCA_030867105.1). NCBI lineage: Eukaryota > Metazoa > Chordata > Lepidosauria > Squamata > Pythonidae > Liasis > Liasis olivaceus. The sequence goes on from CM061348.1 coordinate 51,669,904, forward strand.
CCACAAGTGTGACCAATGCCATTTCAGTACTGTAACCCAGCTTGAACACTGAATGAAAAGGGTCCAGATAACCCCCTTCATCCAAGGCCTTCTGAAGCTGAGAGAAAGGGAAGGTTGGAAACTGGGCAAAAGTTGTCCAACATGGTTCAGGCATAAACAACCATGATTCTCTGAGTAAGCCGTAGTGGTGTGATTCATACATAATCCTAAACTGTCATGAGTAGATTTCTACACCAGGCTAGGCCAAAAACAAATAATGTTATGGTTTAGCATTTTTATATCATGTCAACTTGTATATGATTCCAGCATCTAATCAGCTCTACCTGATCATAAAGAATAGAGGACCTTTCAGGGGGTTCAAGTTACAAAGGGAAGATTGTTTTGTATGAAATGGTTCATTTTAAGAGACTAATAATTTAGCATTCAGCAAGATCAACTCTTTTATATGACAATTCTGCACACTCCTACCCTTCGCCATACCCAGCATCTGCAACTAAATAGGAGTAGATGGTAGTAATGCATTTTATTCCTTTTTTTAAAACAAAAATCATTCCCATTTCTATGAAAGATTGTTTTTCTACACAGAAAAATAGAAGTGGGCCTAACATGTATTATTGCACAACTCTCTACATATTTCCTTCTATAAACAAAAAGATTTTACTGACACCTTCTGGAAGAAAATTGAACAGTAAGGTATTTGGAGGAGTTAGAAAACAAACCTAATTGAAATTTCTTAACTTTACTTTTTTTGAGATTAAAAATTTCAGCATTAGAAGAGAACATTTTCTGTATAGTAAAAGAGGAAGACAAAGTGTGAAATGCAAAGTTTCAATCCCATTTAGGTTTATCTTTTATATTTGGCCCTCTGCCCTTAATAAAACGCTCTCCATTGTATGGAACCTAGTTAGATCTGAGTTAGATCTAGGGTTGCAGAAATACAAGTGCTAAGACAGTGCAAAAACAAGAACTGAATGAAAAGTAATGCCTCCACTTCCATAACTTTAATATAAATAGGGATATTTTTAATAAATGAAACAGGAAAATAATCCTTGAAATGGGCTCTGTTATTACCTGTATTTACTTTTCCATATAACCACCACTCCTTCACTACACACTTCTGCCAACAACGGACAAGCTTCTTAAAGTTATCACCAAAGAACTCCACACTTTGTATCTTCAACCACATCCTGACAATCCTTTTCACTCTTCATTCAAGTCAAACAAATACCTGTGAAGGTATTCTTTCAATTTGGGGAAAAAATGAAAGTCACATGGCAGCAAGTCTGGATTGTGTGGTAAATAAGGTAAGATGGTGAGATTCAACTTTGCAATTGCCTCTTTGGTAGCCTAGCATTGGCATGATGCAACAAAATTTCCTTCTTGGGTTTCCAAATTATACTTAATCATTTTTTCAAAGTTTTCAGTGTTGCAATGTGGTCTGAGTTCAAGGAAATCCATGTAAACACCATCTGTGTTCTAAAAAAATTATAACGATGAGTTTTCCTGCTGAAGCCTTTGTTTTGCATTTTTTTTTCCATAGGTGAAACTTTGTGATGATATTCCATGAATTGATGCTTTATTTCCGGGTCATAACAATAAACCCATGATTCATCGGCTGTTAAAATGCCATGAAGAATTTCCTCGCCTTCATTCTCATAGAGTGACAACAAATGATGGCAAATTTCAACTCTTGAAGCTTTCATTTCTGCTGCCAGCATGAGAGAAACCCATCTTGCAGAAACCATCTGATCTTGAACAACATCAATCATGTGATCCACATGTTCCTGTGAAATACCAAGCTTGACTGCAATTTCTTTTTGAATGATCTGCTTATTGTACTTAATCAGTTCATTAATTTTTCTCATGTAAAACTCATCAGTTGTAGTCATAGACTGTCTACTTCATTCTTAATCATACAAATTGGCTCTTCATAGTTTACCATCTTTACATTTTTTGGCCCAGCAATGCATAGTATTCACTTCAACACAGTCATTGCCATAAACCACCTGCATTTGATTGTGAATTTCATTTGCAGGGACTCCCTAGGCAGTCAAAAATTCAATCACTGTGTAATGTGCACTGACAACTACTCACTGCAGGCTTCTATTCCACAAACAATAGCAACACAATATTTTCTCACAGCAACTTCCCACTAATTCAACTGAAATAACAGATGCTAAGATACATGTCAAAGATAATGTTGGATGCATTACTTGAATGTCTATCAAAATATCCTATTGTGGTAAAAGTAAAGTCTTGAAAAACTTGGTGCAGAATTGCAGCTTAAATCAGTCAATAAAACCTTTATGAATTCAGAACTAGCTTCTATATTTTATTGCTTAGTGATTTGGAAACTACAATGGTTCTGAAATTCCATTCCATTTCCATTCATTAAAGCAAACACTTGCAAGAGTTTCCTAATAGGGGTCTTCTATATCTCATCTAGTCTAAGCCCAAATCTCAGTAACCCTAGGTCCCATTATGGGACATGTGGCCTTGTTCAATAACAATTTAATGTATAGATTTTCTTTCAATGGATGATGATAGTTCTGGCTGTCAGCCCTTTCATAAAAGCATTAGCAGCAATGTCACAATTTGAACCACAAAAGAATCAAGTAAAACTACCATACTTTGAGAATAAATGTGTTGCTGGATTATAGAAAAGTGCTTTAGTATCAGAATAGGAAGATAGATGCATTAAACATTATAAATCACTAATAGAAATGAAGGCTAACCCAATGTGATCTAATGCTGCCTTAGTGAAAGCCGAATAGCTTGTGCTCTGGAACAGTAGTTTATATAGGCTTGTTCTTGGTGAACAGGTCATGTATCTCATCTGGACATTTAGTTTTAATCCAAGTAGCCTAAGCTCCAGCTCCCAAAGAGCAGCAGGAGTTCAATCACTCCATCATTTGTATGCATGAATCACATTACAAGTAAGTACAAGCTGAGCTCACACAACTGATGGAATAATCAATTCCCAGAAGGAAACAGTCCTTTGGAAGAAACCTTTGAGAATGCAAGAAAGTGGAAAATTTGTTAGTCTGCTACGTTTTAGCTCTTCCATAAAGACTTTGAAAATTCTGCAAAGGATCACATTCTCTCAACTTTATACCAAACATACTATGTGAATATCAGAATATACTCCCTTAATGTACCCTGAGCCCCATCTGGTCAGCTGGGGATAACACTCCACCCAGGGCATTTTAAAGGAGGGAAGTGGAAGCCGTTAATCCAGGCCCCACACATAGAAGAGATCCTTTCTGAAAGTTAGTTTTGTATTTGAAATCACCAAATGGATTTTCCTTTTTTCATTCAAGGCAAAACTAATCAGTTACAATATAATAGCAAGAGTTACTGCAGGATTTCCGATCTCTTCATGCATTCCCAATTACTGGACTATTGGCTTCAACTGCAAAATACATGGAGAAAATATACAGATATAGATATAGATGATACACATGTAGATGTAGAGTGCAGCAAGAAGCATGTGTTGAGGGGGTCGGGGGTGGGAATATTCAGATGAACACTCTGCTCCAAGCTTCTCAAAGTCTTAAAAAGTCCTGACTATACTGTATCAGCTCATTGAAAAATGAAGGAAGACATCACTGAGTCATGTGTCAGCATAGAGGGTTGTAATGTAAAGTCATATATAAATGAATAGGATAAACAGGAAAAGAAATGAAAAAATAAAGTTGTTTATTACAGATGATGCTTTTACAACAAATTATTCTGCTCTCAAAATCAAAACATCACAGATTGGAACTATCCATACATCTCTCCTCCTTCTTACTTGATCCTTCCTTGCTTCCCAGTGTTTCTTTCTGCTCTCTGGTGTAGCCAAAAGCCATCTTGTTATTTACCCAAGCTTTAAGAGCCCATCCCTTCTCTCTTGAATTGGCAACATGGCCAAGCTAGTACTCAGGTATGACTGTTGTCCACACAGTCAAGTAGTTATTACTCAGTCATTACTCTGCCCCTACTGCAAAAAGACAGGTTGAGGCTGAGAGAGACACTGAAGACCACACGATGATTGCAGATGAGATCAGATTGCAAACTTTTGAGTAAAACTGCTCAATCTCTTCAGCTGCACTATATTTGCTCTGTAGTGGTGCTTCCTTTAGGAGGACTCCATTATTGAAGCCAGGGGGCTAGAGCTGATACAGAGTGCACTACACACCCAATATAGAGTGCATTCCCCCCTTTCCACATCAGGGATTGGGGGCAGGGTTTCGGAGCTGGAGGTTCAGAGTTTCTCCCATAGCAGCTTTTCCCTTCTTCCCCCATTCGGTTAAGTTACATTTTGTTTAGTTCCCCATCAAGGGCCTGGATCTTGAACATCTTTTCCATGGCTCTTCTTCATGCCTCCCAAAACTTGTCCCTGAGCTGCTGCAGCTACTTCCCTTCATCTCCCATCACCTGTAGTTTCTTCCCTTTTTTCCTTTCTTCCCATTCTCCCCCTCCCCTAGCTCCAGCCTCCTCAGGCAGGTGGCTTTCTTCTTACAGCTGTCTGATGACCTACCAGTTGTTTGATAGGCTGATAGGTCATCATATCTCAAAAAAGGGAAATGTATTACTATTTTTAGCTGGGGTTCTGAGGTGCTCATGTCAGATATCTCCTATAGCCAATACAAAATGGCAATCGTGTTGCAGGACCCGGTGACCAGATGCCACAGGAGGGGACACCTCTACAGCAGATTTACCCAACCAGTAGAACCTGGGCAGTTCCCAGCCCCTAGCCACATCATCCCCAGGCCTTTCACTATGGTGCCCTGAATTGTCCACATGGGAGGCCTTGGGTTGGGATGAGAGAGAAAGCACCATTTTTATACCAGAACTCCTAAAGCTGACTTCAGGCTGCCTAAGAAATGGGTTGGCAATGAGATGGACATGGCATCATGAGGATGTGTCCTCTAAAAATGTCAGTGGGGCATCTTCTTTCTGTGCCAAGCAGGATGTGAAGACAAGCCCTAAGTATAAAATAGCAATAGTAAAAGACTTTGTATTTTACATACTGGACAGGTGAAAAATGGTGATTGCTTAATAATCTAATTTTCAGCCTAAAACTCTTTCCTAGTGTATTTTGCGTATATTTGTATTTGCTTTTTAACTTCATGCTATGGATGCTGAGGGAGATGCATCAGAACTTCCAGCAGTATTTCTCAATTGCTGTGGAAGTGATCATGCATCAATCTTGCCATGCTTTATCTTTTCCCTAGCCAAGGCAGAATGCCTGAAACATTCTCTCCTTATTTGACCCCCAGGTTGGAACCCCAACTTGTTCAGAATTCTAGAAATGAAGTCCCAACACATTTATTGGTCATTAGGTTGGCGAGTTGGGCTTTAATAAAATTGATATCCATTTTTTCCAGTTTATATACCCCTTCTACAATTACTATCTCTGATAAAATTATTGTCTTATCATATTCACAGTTCTCTATAGATCAAAACAGGCAGGAAGATCATCAAAAACAATAACAACGAAAACAGAAGTAATATATTTACCGCTGCAATGCTAATTAATCATACTCATTGCAATATTTTTCTATCAAGGACTTATAATTGACCTTTGCTAAATAATTAACTTCAGAGGTTAATTTTATTCCAAGATACCTCTATAGTTTTTTATGCATAAAATCAACTGAATCAATACATGTGAGTGATTAATTCTCTCTCCTCCTCCCTTTAGGTATGAAGAAGCAAGAACCATCGCCAGTTCAAGAAGTGAATGTTCTGGGATGCTGTGGAAATTCATTCAGAGCCATCCTGCATTTAATGAAGTAGCTAATTCCCCACATATTCCAGCTGCCCATGTTATGATGGTGCTATATAAGGTCCATAGACATTACAGTCTCAGCAGGTGACAGCATCTGGATAGCCTTGTGTGGGCTGGAAAGCTAAGGAGGGCTGGGTCGGTACTTGGGTGGGAGAGATTTTTAGGACTGTAGGCTAGATTGGGAGTTTTAAGAACATTCTGGAAGAAGGCAGTGGCAAAACCACTTCCTTATTGTTGCCACAAATACTACTTGACCGAAAAGAAGCATTACCTTTAGCACTGCAAGAAAGTTATAGTAATAGTAAAAACCTTTGAATCAAGGCTGACTCCTGGGGACTATATGGAGAGGTCTACAATTTTGACATTTTCTGGTGGTCTCCTATCCAAGTACTGGTTGGTACTTGGATAGGAGACCACCAGGAAATGTCAAGACTGTAGACCTATCCCACCTTGCTTTGTTTTTTGAGATTAGCTATGTTGGCTATGTTTTGTTTTGGCTATGTTTTGACCAGGATCTGAAATGCTACATCTCCCAAGCTGCCATTTTATTTGCTGTAGTGATAGGATTCCTCTTTCTTCATTCCTGAGGGCCCAGTGACTGTAGAAGAGAATAACTGAACTTCAGCTCAGTGCTAGGTTGCTCTGGAGCTGATAGTAACATCTCTCACACTCCCAAAAGACTGAACAAAGTGAAATAGCTTGATGCTACTCCAGAATTATTTAACTTGAAATACAGCTTTTTCATCCTCTTTTTTGTGAAATACAGCCTTTTCTTCTAGGAGTGAACCTGGATATGTGCCAAAAGAATTGCCAGAGTGGTACTGAGAAAGATAAGCAGTTTTTGGTTTTCAATTGGAACACGTTTGGGGAGAAACAAGTATCTCTAAAAGATACTGAGTGCCAGATTAGAAAAGGAAATTGGTAGTAGGGGAGAAGACTGGTTTGGAAAGCCTGTTTTTCAATATAGTGAAATCAGTGAAATAACCAACCAGAAGATAAAACAGGAAAATGGATAACAATCAACTCATTCCCTATTTATTAAATGCTCAGCCAATTTTAATCTGGTGGCTATCACTACTCACAGTGGAAGCAAACACATATTTCCCAGATCAGGGGCATACGAGGGGGGGGTGTCAATAAAGTCAAATGGTGGCCACGTTCACATGATGGAAACCATGCCCTACCTACAATCAAAGCAACACATATGAAAACTTAGGTGGGGCTTCAATTGTGCAGCTGCCATTTTGACTTTTTTGAACTTTGCCCCATGGACACCCTATGTCAGATGATTGTTCTTACATTGTAGAGCCTCCAGAGAAAAGACTACTTTGAAGCCAGGAGTGGTTTGATTGCAATAATATAGAGTAAAATAAAGTGAAGAGGATGAATGACACTTGGACTTTTCTTCATTTAGAAATCCGCTCCATGAGGGTTCTCTAAATAAGAACATCTTTTCTCTCCTTGCACAATCTGATGATGGAGACAGGAACTGCAGCGGACGGGTGTGCTGAACTGACTGACTGAATCATTGCTGCCCGATTCCAGCACTGCATTCATTAAGAGTCTCGTCAGCAATAGATTGTGGCAGTGGAGCTGACAAGCCGACAGGGTGTTAATTTTAATGAGAACCATTTCTATTTCCCCATGATCATTTTGAAAAGGGTTGAAAGGGTTTATTCTCCTGCTTGTAGCTATTTTTCAAGCAGCTCTTAAATGTTAAGAAACAAATGTGTTCTATAAATCATCTTATAAGGAAAGATTACCAATTAATCTTTAGCGTTCTAGAGAATAGACCTAGATACCCTTAAAAGCACTTTTTAAAAATAAATAATAATTAAACAAAATCTCAAAATGGGTGGTAGAGTATGGCATAATTTTAATGCCAAGAGTTTCTTTTGACTCATTTTTCTTATAAGACAATAATTTATCATCATTTAAGAGGCAGGAAGTCAAGATGGCAGCTGCAACTGTGTGACTTTTTTATGGGTCATGCATGCAACACATGTAAAAAACAGGCAGGGCTTCAATTGCATGGTTGCAGATGCCATCTTGACTTTCTTGACCCTGCAGGGTCAGGAAAATATCACCATTAAAACCAATCTGCTTTGTGGAAAACTAGCTGGGCCACTGTTCACTCTTGCACTTCACTTACCTTGTTTTTCCAGCCAAAATCACAGGGCCCCAATGTCACCCCTGTCATTCCTAATTCTCTTTGAAGCAGCATTACTGAGTGAGATAACTGGTCCATCTAACCAAGTTTGTTTCCATCCCTGCAGCCTCAATGTCTGTTATTGGACTGACCAACATACTTAAACCATGGGTATGGCTAGGATACTTTGCTGGTGCGGTAGTCATAGAGCAAGGATGAGAGAGAAAGATTTGCATCCTTTAAAGGAAGACACCCTCATACAGGAAGCAGCCATCCTCATCTGAATGGCCCTTGTGTTCCAGCAGATAATGATGGAGGCTTGTCTTCTGTGGGGAGCCCTTCCTAAACTCATTTCCTTTCTGAGTTCAGAAACCACTTGTTTTATTTGCTCCACTGGTACCAGTTAAGAAGCTTCAGTGAGAAGAATCCAGCCTGTATTTAAACTAAAAATAAAATAAAAGGTAAGAAGTATGATTTAATTCTCTTTTAGCTTGCACCTTTCTGTTCTTTTACATTGCTTATTTTTCATGTTAAATCGCTTAAGATAACCTGCAGCAGGACAGTAACTGGTTGTTGTTGTTGTTCAGTCGTTAAGTCGTGTCCAACTCTTCGTGACCCCATGAACCATATTGTGCCAGGCCTTCCTATCTTTCACTGCCTCCCTGAGTTTGCTCAATTTCATGCTCAAGTAACTGGTTATCCATCTCTAAACAGCTAAGACCTGACTTCATGTCATGGCATCCTCTTGAACAGATGCCCCCACAAACCCGGATCACTTTTTTCCTACTGTAAATACTATTGCTCTTGATGGACCCCCAGGCATGGTTGGAACTCTTGAAAAGCAAGATGGCCCTGGAGAACCAGTGGAATATCCTGACCAAAGCAGCCTCTGGGTAGAATTCCCAGCCAGCATCCTATCTCCACCCATCTAGAAGGTGTTACGTTGGGGAAGGCTAGTTTGAGTGTAGACAAGGATGGGGAGATCTGAGTTGAAATCCCATTCAGCCATGAAGCCATCCAATAACTCCACTCCATTCTACTCACAAAGCTAATGCAAATACATTACTTTGCCTGGCTTCTTTTGCCGCCCTTCCTGCATCACTGTTTTCTCCTGTTCCGGCATCCTTTTGTCCCCTTATGACAATGTCCCACTGGGGAGACCTAGGGAAGGTGAGCAATGTATGTATGCTATCATTAAAAAAAAATGAAACTCCCTCCAAATTCCAACAAAGAATGGAAACTCATAGCCCCACTTGAATGCTATTGGTTGTCCTGCCCTCTTGTAGCCCTTGCCTACATCCCCAAAAGTTGCTTGTGGCTTTTGGCCATCAATAGGTTGCTCACCCCTGGCTTAGATAGGCAAATGGAAGCATCTGGCCCCTGAAAATCACTGAGGCCCTCCTGCTTATCCCCATTCATTCAGCATCTCTTTCGGTGTCAGTTGAATGTCTAACAGGCAACTGACAGGAATAGTATCCCAGTCCTAAATATATTACAAAATGAAATTTGGTTTACCCTCACATTATTTAAAAATTAGCAGGTTGGATGGGTTATAGTCCAAAAGATAGGAAAATGACTAAGGCTTTAGTCCAATCCCTGTTGAAAGCAAACCTGACTGACCTCAAGGGACTTGACTTCCAAATAGATGTGCAGAGGGCTGCACTCGAAGTGCTGAGTAATCAGGAAATGCAGAGACATGGGTGACCCAACTTTATATTCAGCGCTAATCATTTTAATAAATAACACTTCATGCTAAGACAAGGATTAAGAACTGTGGCCCTTTGGGGAATCTTTCTTGTTTTATCCTGACTGATAAATGCACTTTCAGCACTATCTCTATGTGCTTTAAAAAGTTCTATACATTCTACTGCAAGATTCTTAGGGACAATTTAGATGATAAAACTGAATGCTCTAATAGGGTGCTATTGTACTTTGTGTGAAACCTATAAGCCCTTGGGGGATCACTCTAGGCTTCATTAGAAGAAACAGTGTATCAAAGTCCTTATTCTCCTCTACTTTGCACTTATGTAACAGTGGCACACCTAGTATATTTGACACCTGGAATGGATCATTTTTAAACACCCCCTTCTTTCATTGCTGACAGCCAGTTTATTTATTTATTTATTTATTTATATTTATTTATTCAATTTATATAGCCACCCATCTCAGACCAGTGACTTTACCACTTTGGTAAAGCGGTTAAGGAGTTAAGACTAGAAACCAGGAGACTGTGAGTTCTAGTTCTGCCTTAGCCACAAACCCACCTGGGTGATCTTGGGCCAGTCCCTTCTCTTAGTCCTAAGAAGGAACTGACAAGCCACTTCCAAAAAATGCTGCCAAGAACACTGCAGGGGGGCAGTCAAAACTATCAGACATAATTTTTGCAGACATAATTCTTTTCCTCCATTGCTGCTGCACTGCCATTGACTGTCAAGCAACTGAATGGTGCACGAGCAACGATTCAACTCCACACCCACTACTAGCCTCCCCATGTCTTTGGCAGCACCCCCAATTGCCTGCACCCTGGGTGGACTGCTCTCCCCTCCTTGAGACACCACTGGGTGAGACCACACCTGGAATATTGTCTACAATCCTGGCACCAGACTTCCAAAAGAACAAGTCCAGAGGAGGGTGACAAAAATGATACAGGGACTTGAGGACATGCCTTATGAGGACAGGCTGAATGAACTTGGAATGTTAGCCTGGAGAAAAGAAATCCAGGGGGGAGATGATAGCTATTTTCAGCTATGTAGGGAAGAGGGTCAGGAATTACCTCCCATTGCCACATAAGCCAGGACCAGAAATATTAGGTACAAGTTGTAGCTACCTAGATTTTACTTAAATACAAGGAAAATGTGATGGCAACAATTGTACAGCAGTGGGACATTCTACCTGTTGTGGGTTCTCCATTTCTAGAAGATTTTAAGAAGAGGCTGGTCAGCACCTCTCGAGGATGGTTCAGTTGGTTTTCTGGCACACAACAGAGGGTTGGACTAGATGAATCTTGTGGTTTCTTCCAACTCCACAGTTCTATGATTCTATCAATGATAAAGCTAATGCACATCCAACATATAGGAGAATAACTATCTGATTGGCATTTATCTGTGCTGCTTTCGATGAGTTGGTCATCCACATTGCACTATAACTACTCAAACACCCATTTAAAACATAAGATCACCTGGCATGTCTATGTTATGCAGAGTGTCATTTCTTAAGAAAAAGAACGCATACATAAAAGGCACAGAACTCAAAGTCTCAAATGCCTGTGTGTGTGGCTTATTTAGCATTTCATCTCAACTGAATGAATGCATTGATTCCATTGAAAAGCAAAGCATTTATGGTAACATCAGATGATGAAAGATGTATGGATGTTTGATGTACAATGCATCTCTGATGACGCAAGTGGTAGTCATCAGAAAATGAGTGGGTGAGTCAGCTATCAAAGACAGAACAGAAAAAGAAAGAGGAAAGGGGATAATATGAAGAAGAAACATGTTGCAGAGAGAAAGAAAGGGAGAGATCTGTGATTTTTTTTAAAAAATACCTTTGTTTTTTAATAGCATGATGCTGTGTGTAGATATAGGAAACTATATGTTGTGTGGTAGAAAAGCCCTCCTTATCACTTAGCAGTGGGATGCTGACTCCTTGGAGAGCCACCCTAATGCAGTTGGTGATCTGTATGGATTCTGAAAGCTACCAAATGTGGTAAGCTACCAAATGAACACTATGACAAATGATTATCTAAAGCAGTGGTTCTCAACCACAGCAACTTTAAGATGTGTGAACTTGAACTCACAGAATTGGACTCCAACTCCAATTCTGGGAGTTCAGGTCCAGACATCTTAAAGTTCCTGAGGTTGAGAACACTGACCTAAAGTAAGGGGGTAAAGCAATGCAAGCAATGGGGTTCCTTATGACTCTCCAGGACCTCTTTAGGGCCCCTCAAGTCATAGCCTCTGCAGAACTCCCCAGAATGGATAGGCCTAAAACTGGTATTTGGTTTTTAGACATTTCTGGAGTTGGGGGGAGTCTTAAGTTTGAACAGACCAGCCTTTCTCAATTTGTACCCTGGGGGAACCCTTGAAATAATGTTCAGGTCTCAGGGAACCCCTGTCTAAAAATAGCAAAAAATGCAAAAGCTCCACAATATTGTTCATTTTTAACCTACACAATCTACAATTTACAATGTTTACAAAAACAGCAAAGGTGAGTTGTAGTGCATAAACATTCCCACCACTGTGAACACTAGCATTTGGGTGGCATGCAAAATTTTAAAAAAACCAAAAACTTTTCTTTTTCAATCAAGATCTCTCATAGAACCCTAGCTGAGAAAGGCTAGAATTTACTCTGAATATGGAGTTCATTTATTCAAAGACCAAATATTGTTTTTGAAATAAAAAAGCATCAGCATCCAGAAAAATATGAATACTTATGGCTGCTGAGCAGCCTAATCAAAGTGAAAGGAGAAATCTAAGGAGGAGGAGGGGAAGAGGGATCATCTTGGAGACATGGCCAATGGGGAATCAATAGTTTGTTCTCCAGGCACTGATCATGACATTTCAGTGATCAGTCAAACTTCTTGCCATGTAGAAGATTATAGCCTGGACTAAGACTACTAATGGCTTTAACAAGGATTACCTTCTGTGTCCATATTTAACCATACATCTTGGGCAACATCACTGCCTAGCCCTCTTGATGTTCTTGGATATAACTACCATTATTTTGTGCCATACTGACTGAGGTTGATGGGACCTGGAATTCGTCAACATCTGAAGGACTATATGTTTTGCTAAATGAAAAGAATGATATAAATGGGGCATTTCTGAATATTACACAATAGCGCTAACCTCTTGCATACCTTGCATTTTCCATTTCTCTGTAATATTCAGAGATACTCAATGCCATATTGTACAGGGGCAATTTGTGAAACATAGTTTTAAGTAATTCCAGGTCTTCTACTAGGTGAACAGGGCAGGTGTAAGCTCGCATTCTAGTCATGCATTATGTTGTATTTTTGTTCCACAGCTACAAGCAGGAACAAGCTAATAATCTCCATGATCAAAGGGCCAATCATGTTGTTGTTCTTAAACACAGCCCAAGCTTGGATTTGCATACTCTGTTCCTGCAAGCCTCTTGATTCCTGGGGTTGGGCAGCAAACTGCAATTTGATGGCACTCAAGGAGATGCCTCTCCTGAACTCAAGCATCAGAATTCTTCATCTGCAAAACAACAATTTGACCACTGTTCCTTTTGGTGCTCTGGACAGTTTGACCAACCTGGAGGAAATTAATTTTTCCAACAACCCTTGGCACTGTGACTGCTCTATTTTATATCTCAAGGAGTGGCTGGAAGACTTCAACAAAAGTTCTCTTGAAAAGGCTACCTGTGCAACTCCAGCTTCTCTAAATAAGAAAGCCTTAAGCCAGCTGAAAGGGAATGAACTGGAAGGATGTAGGAAACCCCTCCCAATCAATTGCCGTGATTTTTTTTGGAGGGACTTTGGTCTGACTTTTTTGGTAATCATTGTCTTAATTTTAGCAGCATGCATTTTGCAATGTTCAAAACAGTTAGTTTTCCAAGCCATCAGAAAGCAGCATTCTTCTGAAATCCCACTGCTACAATTCCATGACCTGGAAAATCAAAAGACCAAGTGAAATGCTGAAGTGGGCAATAAGTCACTGTAAGAATAAAACCACCCATTTAAAGGTCGTATTTTTGCAAACTGAAAGTATCTATAATCACAACTAAATGCCTCTTTTGATGAAGACAACACACTCTTTCTCACACACATACACATGTGTATGTCAATAGTCACTATCACTGGAATTAAACCAAAAATTCTGACAGCTGTGTAAATTGTTTTGCTGTGTAATTGTACTATACTTATTAATACTCCAATATGCATAATTGAAATGTGTTTCCATGCATTGCAGCTTCTGTTGCTATGGCACTGAGCCATATAATCATTCACAAAGAGAATAAATAATCCTCATCTTACGCAAACTTTGTTCAGTGTGGTAGCAACACATATTCTTACATATAAAAAAGTGGAACTACTCACATATTCACTGAATACCAGGACAGAGAATTTAGAGCTTTCAGCTTTTACAATATCACCTGAAAAATGATCTGGATTAGAAAGTTATATTGTATAAATTATGGTTTTGCTAGTAAAATGTTTCATGGCCAAAATATTTAGGATTGGAAAATGGTCTACTTTTTGTAGCATTACAATCCCTATCTATTTAAACATTGGAAGTACCAATCCATTTACTGAAAAGATTATTAGTTTTTTAGAAGTATGGACACTTAGCTACTCAGCAAATTGATGAGTGAGTTTGGTGGCTGTGTCACAAACGCATTCATATTCCCTTCACAGGGTTCTGCTTGGGCCTTTTGTCAAACTCTGTTTCAGGTGCTGCTTTTACTGTGAAATTGCACTGCCATATTCTAGGAAGTATATGGGGATTATACAGTGGTTTTCCATTTGTGATCTTTCTGTGTTTTCCCATCACTTATTCTGTCTTCTTGCTTGCTATAAAAACATTAAGGGGAAAAAATGGACAAATTGCACTTTTATTGCTAGCGAATACTGAAAGTGTCCAGAATATGGAAGTTCCCAAGGACTTCATTTTGCTTGAAACAACTTTGGCCTTGAATTTATAGGCTATGAGTAGTGCTAGTACATATCTGGTATTTCAGAATAATGCACCATTGTGCCTCTCACTATTTAATAAGCTGTATATCACTGAAAATTGTGTTGGATGTGTTGATTTAAATGAAGCAAGTTGATAGTTCACACTCCAATTCTATCAAAGAGTTCCACAACTCTTTCAAAGTTTTCTCTTTATTTTATTCCACATATATCCTTCAAATTATTGACAAGTTCTTAGTTATGCTCAGAAGACACCACTGTCCTAGTGATTTATATTCTATGTGGATGGCATGATGTCTGAATTTAAGGGTTTTCCATCAAATATCAACTCTTCATGCTAGAGAGAGCACGCCAGAAAGAAATGAATTTGCATGAAATGACAATTAACCAACAAGCATTGGATCAAAATTTAGTCATTGCAACACATTACAATCATGTAATTTAACTTAGTCCTGATGCAAACTGACCATAGATTTAAATGAAACTGCTCTAAGCATGGCAAGCTCTGGATTTATCCCAGATTATCATCACCTCCTTAAAATCCAAGCCCCTTTACAAATGATAAATGTTTTACTTAATTTATTTCATCAACCTGGAATTAATATTCCCAGTTTTCTTGTGGGTTAATTGCCAGAATTCCCAACCAAGCTCATCACTGTTGAAAATGTTAGCTGGGAACTCAGGGAAGTATAGTCCCAGTTGGGAAAGTTTATTATTCTACTATATTACAGAAAGGGACTGGCTTTGCAAATATTGGAGATCTACCCTCTCAACAGCCTCTGCAAGCATAACTAATGGTGAGGAATGGTAAGAGTTGTAATTCTGAAATATCTGGAGGATTGCTCATCCCTTTTTAGAGAGAAAATTGGAGTAAGATCAAGTAAACCAGGCCCAACTGATTCAGCTGGTAGTGCCTGCCTAAGGGACTATTTGCTTGTGATGAATCACTCTAGTTGTTGAGATCTGCAGAAGACCTTTTCTGAAGTGGCTTGGGCTGTCCCAGGTCCTACTTCCTGGCATGCAGGAGAGTCTCCCAGGCTATGGAATATGCTGCCTCAGAAGGTACACTTGGCCTCCACTCTCTCAGCTTTCAGAAAACTTGTAAAGACATATCTCTTTGCTAGGTTTTTAGCTATTAAATGTTTTTAATACAGGTTGTATTGTTAATTTTAACTTTTAACCATTTATCTTCTGTTTTTGTTTTGAATTCATGCCACAGTAGAGAGGTTGGGTATAAATCTATAAATAAAATAAAATAAAATAAAATATACCAACACCTTAAGATGTGCCCAACAAGCAACTGGCAGCCAAAACAGAACTTTCAATACAGACCCCTGCATCTTACACCAGTTAGCAGTCCTTAGCTGTCACGTTTTGCACAAATTGTAACTTACTTACTTACTTACTTACTTACTTATTATTAAACTTGTATGCCACCCATCTCCCCCAACGGGTGACTCTGGGCAGTTCACAGTAACAAAAAAGAAAAAAACACCCCAATCCCTCCAAACTTATAGACCCTTTTCAATGGTAGTCCTGTGTATAGCCCCATTGCTGGAGTCAAGATGAGATGCATCCAAAGGATGAATAAGCATTGTGCAATCCCACCAGCTCAGAGTGGAAAGACTATGGTTGGTGAAATAATTACTACTACTACTACTACTACTACTACTACTACTACTACTACTATTATTATTATTATTATTATTATTATTATTATTATTATTTTAAACTTGACTTCCAAGTACTCTGGGCAGCTCACAACAGTCAAAGAAACTACAATCAAATCAATAAAATATAAAACATAAAGACAAAACTTGGCAAGCACGATGAAGTGAAGGGTCTCACTCTTCCTTGCCAAAGGCCTGGGTGAAAAGCCAGGTCTTCACAGCTCTTCTAAACAACAGCAGAGTGGGACCCGTCCAGATATCAGGGAGAACCTTGTTTCAGAGGGCAGGCACTGCTACAAAGAAGGCACACTTCTGGGGTCCCAATAGATGACCATATTTAATTGAAGGAACACAGAGCATGCAAACCCTGCAAGACTGAATTGGCTGGGGCAGATTCTATGGGAGGCAGGTGGTCCCTCAAGTAACCAGGCCCTATGCCATGTAGGGCTTTATAGGTAACAACCAGCATCTTGAATCGCACCAGGAAGCAAACCAGCAACCAGTTCGTAAAGCAGAGGTGTTACATGGTCATACCGAAGCATGCCCATCACTGCTCACACTGCTTGAAGCTTCTGGGTGATCTTCAAGGGCAGTCCCATGTAAAGAGTGTTGCGGTAGTCAAGCCACAATGGGACTAGGGCATGAGTGACTGTCTGAAAGGCTCCCTGATCTAGGAAAGGGTGCAACTGGTGTACCAGATTAGAACTAAGCAGATTAGTCAAGGAAGTATCAACCTAGAGTTCCACAACTAAGGGGCAACCATCGGCCTTACCTCTTGTGCTCAGTAGTTGTCTTTCAAGCCAGTATTATGCCATTTATATTAATCAATAGATACCATGAGAAAGGCAAACAGACAGTCAAAATGTTTAGTTCTTGAATCATTCTTTTTTCAGAAAAGGGTCAAAACTGTCCAAATTAGAAACCATCGAAAGGAATGAAAAAGAGATGGATAAACTAGTAACTGGCCTGGACTGGGGCTCTTTCCTATTGGGAACCCCGGGGTTGGACCTCCAGGCTTTCAAGACTACAAGCAGTCACTTTTGCTTTATAGAATACTGTTCTTTGCTGAAAAAAATATAATTTGCTATTTTATGATAATAACTGCCTGAAAAACCCCAAAGTAATGGAAACAAATGCTTCACTAATGATGTGCAAAGAAATGTAACTATACTGTTTGCTTTGCATCATTCATAAATTAATGAGTTGCAGCCGCATTATGTGTTGTGTTTAGATTCCATCATCACTGCTGTTTAACTAGATATGATAATTGGCTTTTGTGTGAAAGTAAACCTAGATCATTTTATTTCACATAAAATTAACATGAAATATTTTCTACCATAAAAAGTTCATTAGGAATATGAGTGTTACGTGTTACAGGCAAAATGGAAAAAAAACCTTGACATATGCCCTACCACTCTATGCTTTAAGTTGGAGAAAGATCTATACTTATGCAACATTTGAAATAAAGTCCTTGATTTTTGTTCATTGAATTCACATCAATTTAGACTTGAACCAATTTTCACTTTCCAGATTTAAAAAAATGCTTCTCTATTTTAAAGATATTTTTGGAATTCAGGACTGAAGATAGTTACAGCAGAGAATGTAAAAATGTTGCTTTGGGAAACACAAACTTTAGAAGCTTTTCCAATAAGCAGAGCTCTCCTTATCAGAGGGAACCAGGGTGTCTTTATCAGGGGAATTCTTCCAGAGAGAGAGAGAGTTAAGAAGCTGAAATGGTGGATGAGGGAGTATCACAGGCTTATCTTCCCCGTCCACTTCTTTCGTAAGCTTTGGGCCACTTCCTACATAGCCGATCAAATGGATTTCCATAGGGTGTGCTGTTGATTACAGTTCTCATTGTAACAACCCGCAGAAGGATGGAATAACTATGCCACCCATCGAAAATGGATCATGTGGAAAAGCTTTCTCAAAGAACTTCTGAAGGGCAATGCAGTCTGTGAATCAGCTCTATCTTCTCCTGTATTGAAAAATGCACAGGGTTGAAATCTGAAACACTGAAAATCAACGTTAATATTTACAAGCAAAAATAAGAGAATGCAAAGGTGTGAAGACATTCTCATGTGTCTTTGGCTTGAGGTAAGTTCTCTTTCTGATAGCAAAGGTGTTTATTATGACTTTTTATATTTCTAAAGAGGAAAAAAAAAGCAAAAAAACTGCAAAAAAAAAAGTAACCCATGGTAGTAAAAGTAAATAATAATAGTAATGTAAAAACATTCATAGGAAAGTTTTCCATTTTATACTGTAGGGTTTCTAAATCTTTTAAATGGTTTCCATTTTATTGTTAACTTATAAGTGGTCTTCCATTATCAGATAATGGAATCTATCATAGTCCTTCCATTTCCATTGTTCAAGTTGTTGCTTATTGTCCATATATGCAAGCAAGACTGGGAGCACCTAAAGATTTCCAGAAATAGAATCCCCGTCCCATAAAATAAAACCATAAAGGGAAGGAACCCTAAAAGAGAACTAAGCATGGTCAGGACTGCAGAACATTAGGTGATAGCTGTATCACACAGAAAGGCATGGTTGGCATGTGGAACATCTGGATTTGGCAGGTCCCCACTTAGATTCAGAGGACCTGCTTTTTAAAATGAAAATAGAATTTTTAAAATAAATAAACCATTAGTATGGTCAGAACATATATAAACCATAACAGAAGAATAATTTTACATGAATGGCTTTAACTGCCTTAAATGCTTGCTTTTACCGTGTGATTCATAATTAAGTTTTCTGAAAGGGTTGTTTGATAAATTGCATGCCTCACATTTTGCTGCTTGCTTGTCAGAGACAGGCATTTGGCTTGGTTTGAGCAGACAGCAACAGCTGCATGGGGGGAGGGGTCAAAAACCTCAAAATGGCAACAACAGCAGCCTGATCGATGCCCCACCCCACTCTCTCCCCTGTCTTCACTTGGGATCATAGTGGTATATTCAGCTATTTCCTTAAAGTAAAATCCCTCAAATTCTATGCATTTCTCTCCAGAAGTAAGCCCCAGAGTTTTTGTTTGTTTGTTTTATTAAATTTAGAGACTGCCTCTCCAGATGACTCTGGGCAGCTTACATTATAAAGGAGAATAAAAACAGAAAGAAACATCATGAAATATCCTAAATGTCTAGAAGGGTAAATACAACATCCCCCCCAAACACCCAAAGAAAAATTGACAGGGTCTCAGCAACCACCCTACCCTCAAGCCTGGGAGCCCTTCTATGTTAGTGTGGGAAAGCTTTTCCCAATTTATTGTTTTTTATATGGGTTGGGACTACAGTTTTTGGTCTTTCCAACCAGCTTGGAAATGACCAATGTCTGAGATAACAGCTTCAGATTGTTTATTTTCTGCTGCTGCATTCAGTCCCAACTATCTGCTATATAAGCAGATTATTCCACTGACTGACATTTTCAGCAATTCAAAATGCTACCAGCATAAATAGGGGCAGGATATGCATGACTGGCTGCTTTTGTATCACTCAGACTGATATCCCATCCTTCCTCCACTGAGAATAACTGTCAGCTTACTTTATTCATATAATAATTCTATAACATGGAAAAGATTCAGACAATGGCTTTCTCATGATTACCCAATAGATACCTACTGATCATGAATGTGAATTAAATTTAATATACTATCCACTCCTCCTCCTTTAAAAGCTCACTATTCTATGACTATCCAAGGGAAATCTAATAAGTTAGTATTATACTATGTACTGAAATTCTTTGGATTTTGCATATATATAATAGACCAACAGAATTTCCTCCATTTTTGGACCTTCCTTGGGGAGATACCATGAGAAAGATGTGCTCCTCTACTTCAAAACCTAATAGAACTCACTTTCCTATACTTTGAAAAAAATAACTCACAGCACTGGTTATGTTTAATCCATTCTGTAAAACATGTGGCATTTTGAGCATCCCAATTGCATTTATCTGTAAATGGGATATGCCTGGTCCCACAATTCCATTTAGGAACTGAAAAGATTTGGACCTGAACTTCAGAACGGAGAAAACTGTTTTTATGCATATGCCTTCATAAAGATCATTCCAGTGCTTACCTTTTAAGGAAAACATTCATCTTGTGCTTCACAGATGATCTAATGAAATGAGAAATAAATGGTTCATGTGAAAATAAACTTTCCCTTCCTGCTGGCTGCTTATAAAGTTATTGATTCCTTATTTGAAAGGGGCAGTAGGGAGAAGATTCAACTTAGATGTAGACTATCATATACTGCAAAAGGATCTAAAAAGCTAGATTCATTCTGTATCCAAAATGAAAATATTATTTAACTATAACATTAAAGACAACAGTAACTCCAGTGGGGCCTTGTTAAGGGGAACAAAAATATTAAATAACCTATTAAAATATACTATGAGCATGAGATATTAATTTACATCAACATATTTTACAGGTTTATCATGGAGAATGCTGAACAAAAATAAATGTTCATGAACTTGCATTGATTTCTTTCTTTATATGGTTATCCTCATTTAAATTTTCAGAATGGTCACATGTCAAGGATTACTGATTCTTCTGTTTCTTGAAGCTGCCTTTGCAAGCTCCTGTCCACACTACTGTACATGCTCTCCACCAGGAAACAGTCCACTAAAATTGAACTGTAGTTTCATGGGAATGATGGTACTTCCACTTTTACCAAGTCAAACACAAGAGTTATACCTCCAGGGCAACAAACTAGAAACAATACCCGCAGGAGCATTTGACCATCTTCAGGTATTGAAGATCATCAATCTATCTAGAAATCCATGGCATTGTGACTGTGGAATTTTGTATCTGAAAAACTGGTTGGAAGATCAAATGGGAAGCTTACTTTCTAAAGATGTGAGGTGCTTTTCTCCTCCTTCACTTCGCAAAAAAATTATATCTGAGCTCAAGAGGAATGAACTACCATCTTGTTACACTTCCCAAACACTTTGTTCTGATTTCTTGTTCAGTGATGCATTCCTCTTCTTTCTTATGTTCATTCCTTTTATTATCATTTGTTTCTTGATAACAAAAAGGACTAAATTTAAAGTGGATGTTTATGACAAGAATTCAACAGACCTCAGGATATTGCCTGCAATTTCTGATCAGCTGAAAAGAAGAAAGGAAGAAGACCACCAAGCCATTCACCATTGCTTGTGACTACTGTGCATTGGGTTGCAAAACAAAAAGAAAGGTCAAACAAATCATTTGTTTATCATTAAAAGTCAAACGGTCAACTGAAAAGCATGACTATTTTTGATTGTTCATTTTAAAGAACATAAACTCATTAAGAATATCTACACCGAACAAAAAATAAAAAACATAGTATGCAGCTTTTAAGGTAAAATTCAAATCAAAGAATTAGTATTCTCAGTTTAAACATGATACTTTTGATTTTCCATAACGTGTTTCAATGCATCTGATGAAAGCACCTCCTGCAATCTGGAGTATAATTCAAGTCAAAGATCAGGTGGGCAATTATAGCACTCAATTAATAAATCAGTATACTGAATTATTTAGCACCTGTTGACCTGGATTCTGTCCTGGTTGTGGTCATTATTATTTAATCCATAAACAGTTGTTGGCAGCCAGAGTCCAGATACTCCAGATGCTGATTAGGATATGCCACTTATAAATGCCTTAAAGACCTTCTACTTACACTACTCTATAGTGAGTAGTATATATGGGGCTCCCTTTGTGTGTGTGTGTGTGTGTGTGTGTGTGTCTATTATCTATGTCTTCTGCTAACTATGTTTTTAATAATCTATCAACAACACAAAAAAGTAATTAGCAATGGATGTGGTTTCTTACTGAGATTACATGGGAGAACTTGTTATCAAGTTCAAAGAGCTGTGTTAGCTAATTGTCTCTTTCTGAGTCCAGTTCAAGATAATTGTGCTGACCTTTCAGCCTCTATATAGTTTGAGAAAACCCTATCCTATTAACACTTCATACCAACCTATTTATGTATCTTCCAGATCCCCCCACACCCAAGATGTTTCCAAGCAGACAAATAACATTTTTAGCTTTTGCACCCCATCTGTGGAACTTCCTTCCCAAGGATACTTACTTAGTGTCTATCTTGCTATACATGGAAGTATTTCATGAATATTTTTGTATTATTCTGGACTTTTAATGTATTTAAAAAAAAAACATGTGCAAATCCATGTCTTCTGATGTTTACTATTCTTTAATATTTCCGTTGCAAGTTATTGTTTTAAACTGCCTTTAATCATCTCAAATTTGTTATAAAGTTTGGGACACACAAAACATAAAACACAGACAAAACCCCAGGGATTATGGTAACCATTTTCTGAGAGCAGCTTATTCTTCCCATTTATCCTATCCCCAAATTAACTTCCCAATTTACACTGGAAAGAGATCCCCTATTTAATATGCATAAAACAATGGCTTTCTTTCTTTTCCTTATCAGACTAGAAACTGGAGGACCATGAGTCCTTCCTTAGATATGAAAGCCAGCTAGGTGACTCTGGGTCAGTCACTCTCTCTCCACCCTAGGAAGGAGGCAAGGGCAAACCACTTCCAAAAACTTTGCCAAGAAAACTGCAGGGACTTGTCCAGGCAGTTGCCAGGAGTCAATGCTGCCTTGAAGGCGCACACACACAGACACACACAGAATTTAAACTAACTTTTACCAACCTGCTGCTTCCACATTAGTTGGACTACTGCTCCCATCACCATGGCCAAAAAAACAGTGGATAATGGGAATTGTAACTCCAAATGAGTACATATATTTTGCAGTTTAGGAGAAATCCTATATCCAAGCAGACTGCAAAACATACAAGTAGAAATTGCAATAGCAACAATGATTTTCGCTAACAAAACTGATGAAAGTAATCTGATAATTATTTCATTGGATAAAATGAATTTTACCATAATAACTATTAAAACATCACGCCCTTCGTACCAGGGAGTGTTGATCTGAATGTGCCACACAATTTTCTTCCTCTCATCAAATATCAGTGCTGGTGAAACTAGAAGACAGTCAATAAGCACCACTCGGTAGGTGATACTTTAGAAGGTTTCTGTAAGAATGGGACTCACATCCAGCAAAATACCAAATTCCAAACCCAGGGTTTCAGATTAAAGGGGCTTGAATCTTAATGAGAATCAATCAAACACTGCCACATACATCATGATAAAAAATACAAAGCCTTATATCTGCATGAATTGAGCATATAATTCATGGGATTTACAAAGTAGGCTGGTGACAGCATTTGCACTGGATTGTTTCTGTCATTCTATAAGCACAGATTTTTCCCCCCTGAGGTTTTTTCATCTGCTTTTAGCAAACAAATATTTCAGTATAAATAGACCAATATATGAAGACCTATCTTTTTGTATACTTTAACTGTACACTTTTAATGTAACCGGTCAAATGTAGCCTTCACGCATCACACAAATTTCAGAAATATACATTTAAGCTTTTGTCTAATTCTCCCACTGAAACCAGTGGAACTCAGTTGTGTAACTTTGTCTGGGAGGGGCTCCTCCTCTTTAAAATAAAACTACGTATTCTGATCTCAGAAGGTCTTGTGTTGCATAAACATATATGGTATTTCACTGTAAAGAGATCTAGATGCAGGCTGCACTATTGTACAAGCTGGAGGGAATGTCCCTGTTCTGGGTAGAAAAGAAGGAAGAAAGCTTGAGTGGAACTTGGCAAAAAGATTTCAGAACAAAGGGAATGCCAAAGGCTTGGCTGCTGCCAGTGCCTTTTTCTGCCCACATTATTTATGTACCTGCAGCAGCTGCAAACCACGAGGCATTTTAGTCCACTTCATGCTTTCTCCTTGAGCTCTAGAAAGAATTAGACAAGCCCTTTGCAATTTTCACAGTCACAGTTCTCAAGTTTGTGAGATAGAGCTCCCTGAGAGAATACAGGCAGATGTTAAAGGAGATACCACCAGAGGCCATGGCATGAGACAGAGAGAGAAAAGAGATTCTTTAGAAGATACTTGGTGGGAAAAGGAGTCAGAACCATTGTAGGAAAAAATGAAATATATATTCTCTTAATGCAAACAAACATTTTAAAATTACGCTTTTTAGCTGGGTACCAATAGTTCTGTTACAATCAACCCCAAAGAACCAATTGCCTTGTGTATGTAAAAGAAGTTACATCCATGCAATGGTTTGGGAATAGCAACATAGAGAGCCATTATCCAACATACTAGCTCATGGTATCAACAAGTCTGAAGCACCTATTAAAATCACTACTGTCTAATCCATCAATATTGACATATACTTCAGCTACAGCTCCACCATCAACCTGTGATCAGCACCATTCTGAAGGGAACCTTTGCAAATCCAGAAGTAAAGATGATTTAGGGTTCCCTATTCAGAAGAGGAGCCCTTTGCATATGCACTTGAACTTGCATATGGCCCTGTTTTAGACTGATGTCAATCACAGGTTAGCCAAGGAGTGCAATGAATGCTTGTGTTACTATCTAGAGAAGGGCTAGCCCAGATGTTTGCCACAAAGCATGGAACCCATTTCCCCTGGGTTTTGCCCAATAAGACCCTGAAGACAAGAATTGGCTGTTCTTCTTTTTATTGAAGCGCTCCAAGAAAAAGGACTCCGTCTCGCTAAAGGGAGAGGAGCCCCCAGCAAACTTTTACATCTATTTTTATACTTGTTGGAAAAAAAGGGAATAAACATAATTGGTTACATTGAGATAAGAAAATAGGTGTAATTGGTTACAATGTTGTGCAGACGCACCTGATTCCATGTTACATATGAACATCCCATAATAAGCTTAGCATGTTCTATGTTTTCTAAAATTCCCACCTTTGGGGGGGTGTTTTGCTATGCTAATTAAGCAAAGGTTACCTCTTGGTCAAGCCTCTAGCTTTGCCAATTAAGTGAAGGTTGTCTCTCGGTCAAGCCTCCAATTTTCTGCATTCCTAACACTCCCCTTATCTCTAACATTTCTCTTTTACGCCAAGCCACCTGCAGTTTTTACATGATTCACACTTACAAATCTCATCTTCTGACCACAAGTTCTTATTGCTGCTCTCACAGATGTCCTTAATAGACCATAATGTATTGGATATCCACCATAACGGCCCAATAGGGCCAATATGATTCATGTATGGATGGCAATAATTATGATTAATATATATACCATGTAACAACATACGTACAGTTTCACTGGCAGCCTGCTCTTACAGAAATCTACATGGAGTTGATCTAACCAAAGAGTAGTATGATTGGCTACAACTATTGTGGATTTCAGGAGCAGGGGTAGATACTCTGGCAAGTTAAATCTATTATCCTCATAATCTTTGCCAAATCATCATTTATGATGTAGCTGGTATGCTTTGTCCACCAATCTGTGGTTTGTTCATTTTTATCAGCCAGCTCCCAAACACTGAGGTGCAGTGTATCAGGTGTTGGTGTAGTGTCTCAGACACCCAGACATAATTCCTGATTTGGTACAAAGCTTATGGATAGTAATAAATAGTCTGACCTCTGCCATAAAAGTCTATCTTCTCTCCTGTAGGAAGGATGGATGACAATGATGATGATAATACATTTACTAAGGCACAGTACAAATCACAAAAACACTGCATGTATGTATATACATATTTATTTGGTTTATATCCCCTCTTTTGGTCAAAAGCTCAAAGCAGCATACCCAGTGCTCCTCCTCCTATTTTTCCCCATAACAACCCTATGAAGTAGGTTGGGCTGAGAGAAAAGAGTGTTTTTCGTCCTGCTGACATGTATTGGATATGGGATTATGCTTCAGGTTACAGCTCACAAATCTCTAACTGCCTGCATCTGCACAAAGCTTTGCAACATCCAATTCCCCTGCATCAAATATTTTTTTGACTCTCCATAATTCATGATGGTACGTTAGGTCAAAGGCTTTTGTATCTGAATAAAAGCCATAGACTTCTCTCTATATACTGTATGTCAGCCCCACTAGGGAGACCAGACCAGGAAATCAACTCCATAGGAAGGCTAAATTGCTTTTATTAAGATCGGCTACAATAACAGAATCTTGCAAGTCTGATTGTGTTGTACCTCCTCCTCCTCCTTATAGTTCAGTGAATAGGGAGGCATCTGTCTGAACTGCTTCTGAATGTGATCTGGCTGTTGTGTACTTAAAAATGTTTCAGCTCCTTTTACCTAGGTAACAGTTGCTGCATATCTCCATCAAGGTCATCTTCCTTACTCTCTACAATATAGGGCTTTAGAACTTCTAATTCTGCCCCAACTACAGTTCATACATTTAAATAATACATGCATAAATCCTTGCAAGTACATCCCATTACGGTTCTTAAATCCAAATTTTAAGCTGCAATAGAAAGTTTGTGACAGGGAGACATTCATTGTACCATTATATACAAGCCCTGGAGCTAAAAGGCTCATTTGGGTACTCAAACCCCCATTCCAACACAATTTCTTCCTAGTATATCTTGCATTAGATCAATGCAATCTTTTTTCTTTTTGGGGGGGGTGGGGGTCTGTCCAAGTCAATGATCCAGTAAATGGAAATGTCTGGGGGGGGAAATAAATTGAGATCCAGATACTCATAATATTTTGATTTGATTTGATTTGATTTCACTTGTATGCCACAGAATCTTTCCAGCCCCATGGTGGCTTAGAACAAAAAAACCATACAATGGTCATGGTACAGTAAAAAAAACAAGGGGCAATCATTCCACAACAGAAAAAAGCAGAAAATATAAACAATAATTATTGATGGCAAAAACAATCAATCCCCAAATGTTCTCCAGAAGAGCTCCAATTTAACCAATTTATAGAAGGTAATCACCAAAGAGGTCAGTCTAGTTCCAGGAGATTGTTCTAAAGTGCAAATGCCATGACTGAGAAGCAACAATTCCTAGCCTCAGTCTCCTTCACCTCATGAAAATGTGGTACCACCAGCAGTTTCTCCTAGGAGAATTGCCTCATGCAGGTCAATTCTGGTTGGAGAAAACAGTCCTGCAGGTACCTAGGTGCCAAAGCATAGATGTCTTTATAGTTTAAAACCAACATTCTGGATGGCACTGGGAATCTATTGGCAGTCAGCGCAGAGCCGCAATATAGGTATGTTTGTGGCAACAAGCACCAACCAGGAGGCAGGCTGCTGTATTTTGAACTGTCTGCTTGTTTACTAATTAGCCAGACTATCACATTCAGTGATAACCAATATGTCCACAGACATTTCTAGAAATTTCAAGACATGTCTTCTAATGGAATTATTACAAAGTAAAACAATACTTTGATAACTTCTAATTCTGTTTTTAAAATCTTAGACTGTACATAAATTTTGACTGAAAATTTAGGTGTGCTGCAAAAATTAACTGCTGCTGCTTTACCTTTGTTCCTTAAAAGAGGCCTTGCTTTTACAGAACAGACTTCATGGGCAGCATTTGGTGGTAGGCATAAGCTGTCCAAAAATAAAATGCTAATAGGAGACTCAGTTGGCTGCATGTTTGCAAAGCATGGGGAGAGAACATCTTTACTGCATGAACAGATATTTCTTGGAACTAAACTGAACAGTGATAAAATATGAAGCAGCCTCTCCTGAAGAAGGGCCTGGATAACAGATTCCAGGTGGAGAAGGTGGGGCAAGAGCTTTTTTTCTCCCCTTTATAACCCTAAAGTTGACTATAAAATTTTAATCGGCTCTTTCAGTCTCTTTTTCTGTGAATGGGACACCTGCATTATGACTGTGAACAAGAAAGTATAAGTGGCATTTGCTTCAAAATACTAGAGTGTGACATGGTCTCATTTATGGATCTATATCAGGCAGTCAAACCTTCCATTAGAAGAGAATATATGTAGCTTAGGGTTGAAACTGTGGAGTCCTTGGTGCTTTCTGAGCTTGGTTGTTTGCTTACAGATGTTTCATTACCAACTAGGTAACATCTTCAGTGCTAGTGAGTGTGAGGTTTGCTCCCTGCTTTTAATCAATAGCTTGCCCTGCCAGTGTTGGTGGGGATGTGGTTTTCTCCTTGGTAGTTCCTTGATTAGGGTATTGTTTTCTGCTTGATTGTTTTTTTGGTGTTAATCCCTGTTTATCTGGGTGCTGGCTGCTGGAGAGGATGTGTTCTGGTCTTTTTTCTTCCTTCTTAGTTTTTTTTTTTTTTTTTTACTGTCTCTTTTGAATGGTGTGTAATTGTGTGTAAAGGATTAATACTCACTTGCACTAATGATTTTACCTAGTTGGGTAATGAAATGCCTGCAAGCAAACAACCAAGCTCAGAAAGCACCAAGGACTCTACAGTCATACCTTCCTCCAGGAAATTTCATTCCGTCCCCCCTCCCCGATTTTCTGTGATAACCTTTATACTTTAATTTGAAAATAGCACATTTAATTAGCAACATACATTTGCTATCATATGCTAGGGCAGGCAGTATTTAGGCCTCTGGAAGCTGATGAACCTAAATAATAATCACCCTAACTTGCATAGCCAATTGTGAAGCATGATTGGAACTGTTTTCTAAAATCACCTGAACAGCCACTCACTGCACATATGTTTCCTATGTCAATGCAAAACCAAGGATGTTTATTTCAAAATAATATTGAATTTAGGATTACAATCCCCGCCCCATTTTTACAGTAAAGTTATATTTAGAATATTTATTCCCTAACCTGGTATCCTCTTCATGCAATGCAATTTCTTCTCCTAAAATTCTCAACTAGCATCAAAGGCATTTGGGAATACCAAGTTAAGAATTCTCTACCCTATATATCAGTTTGGGAAGCATTAGTGGCATTAAATTGTGTCCTAACTCTTAGGACATATTAAGAAACTTGCTCTCTCTTTCAAACATAGCTGCTGATCTTAATCACAATATTTAGGCCTCTGCTTAGGAATTGGCTGTTCTCAGAGCACTGCAGTGTCTCTCCTCCTTCTCCTGAATGAGTGGAAATGAAAGCACATCTTTTCTGAACAAGAAAGGTCAGAACTAGTTTTATTTTAAAGACAGCAAAAACTAGAAAATAGAGGAATTGTAATATCCCTGTAAGTTGCTGAAACCATGGGTAGAAGAGAGCGGATGATGAGATAGAATACCAAACATTACATATGTGAAAGATTATGCTCAGTGGGATCTCATTACTGAAAGAGTGCAACAAGGTTTGGAGATGTGAAAAAGCAGTGAGACTGTAATGTGTCCCCATACACAGCAAGATGTGTCAGCCCCGAGTAACCAGTGGTTGCAAGATCTTGTCCCCTGGCAATTCTGCACTGCCATACAGTATTGAAAGTACCAAATGTAGGTATACCTTCTAGTGGTTAATGTGTCTGAAAACATCACATACGATATACATTGGGGGAAAAAACAGACATTTTAAGTTTGATCTGACAAAGAGAAATAGTCTGAACGGTCACTTGGCTAACTCAGTGACTAGGCATTAATATCACATTAAACCAAAATGTAGTTTGCTTTTGGCTTGACTTGAGGCACCAAGGTCTGTAAATTATAGATTATGCTTATGCTATGCAAACCCAGCCAGTTATATAAACTAAATGCAGGTATAAACCAAATTGCTAAGTTAACCATGGCATAGTGTAAAGTCAAGAACAGAGTAAGGGCATACTAAAGGGAGGCTTTGGCAGTATAGAGATCATACCAAAAAGCAGATTTAAATAAGTAAAGCCTTGGAGGAGCAGTAAAAGAACAAGACAGTTTTATGGAAACAGGCATCTGGCAAAACAATTTTATGATTTATGTGAATTATAATTTCTTTAGATAGTACTTTGTAATATAAAACAGATAACACTGGCAGGGAAGGACAATGTGGGGAAAAAAGGAAGAAATCTGTATATAGACAAAGATTGGAATGATAGAAAATGATTGAAAACAATTGCTTTCTGTAGTCATTAGCTCTTGCCAAGACTAATGAATTACAGCTGTTGATAGATAGTAGCCCACTGCAGTACCAGTAGCAAAATAGCACCAGAGTTTATTATCATGGTCTCCGCAAAGGCTAAGTTAGGGCTACCATATCTGGAATGCAAAACTCTGGATAATCAAGGTATATCAAAAAGGAGGTAGGAAAAAAAAAATCTAACTCTGGATGTTTTTCAAACCACTTGTGGAAAGAAACATTAGTAAGTGCTTCCAGCATCAACTTATTTGTGAAAAGAGCTTTCAGAAGAGGATATTCTGAAAACTCTTGCTTTTGACTGAAAAAGTGCTTCCATCCTGGGGAAACTTTAGGGACTGCTGATTTACACATAATGAAATAAATCCTCACCCACCCACCCCCAAAAAAACCATGAGGACAAAGGAGAACATGCTATTTACAAGATATCCATTCAGAAATAATTAATGTAATTGAAATAAAAATACAACATGTCTGGAGAACTGGGGAAGGACAGACCAGCTGTGCCTGTTAAGTCTGGTGTCTAGTGTGAATAATCACCTTCCACACTCTGCTTGCCCTTTTTATGGTGTCCTTTGTGGTTATTTATTATTAAATAAGCATACTTTAAGTTACTACTGAAAGTAATTTAACAGTCTCTGCTGAAGAACTGTTAGCTAGATCATTTATTTTAGTTTTAAAAATAGAAAGACAAGATGGATAGAATTGAAAGATGTGAAGTAGACCCACCAAATATGGCCTGCAAAACTCTGGGTGACCACTAGATGACAGCCATGAGTTGATGCCACCTATTGATTATCTAGAGTTTTGCAGCCCTATGTGAAACATCCTTAATTAACTAGTGTTCAGCAATGGTTTTAGTACTTAGATTTGTTTCAACAGACTTTTCTCTGCTGCAATTAAAAGAATATCAAAAGCATCTTTTGAAATAAACCCTCATGCCAAACACTGCCTATATAAACAAGTTACTCTATATGGGACAATTATTGTTAGAAACAAACAAATAAACAGGCTTCATTTTTATTATAATTAACTTAGTATTTAACAGATTGTACTCAATCCAATCCAGCCTTGGATTGCAACAATCTGCAACAATTTCAGTTGAAGCTCTCTTAAAATGTATGTATGCCTCTCCCTTCGGCTTAAGATTCGGACCAAGTAATAGTGTAATTATATATTATGAACAAAAATATGAATTTGGACAAACAGCTTCAACTTGATGATGTCACTAGATGGCACAGAAATGCAGAGCCAGCATCAAAGAACTGAAAAGACAGCAGCACAAGTATTGTTTGGGCAACCACCTGCAGGTTCCTGATACTAGAGCAATGGAACAGGCAGCTTTTCACCGCTGGATCTGCATCAGTGAATGGTCACGTGGTTCAAAAGCCACATGGAATAATTATACCCTAAATGCCGAGGGGAAGGCAATCTGTTCTGTGCAATATACCATTATCCCCAATAGCTGCCACAATAACATTAGCCAAATCGTACACGCACAAGTCATCAAAAAGCTCCCTACCAAACCAGGATGTGATGACCTTAAAATGGGAAATGGTAATCGCTGCAAAATCTCTTCCAGATATTTTTGTAGAGCAAGCTAGGCAGCATCCTCCACCCAATTACTATTTTCCTCAGTGCTCACTGAATCAATGTGTCCTGAAATCTGTCTTAATTAGCTCTGTATTGTGCCAATTTGACAAATAACACAGAATGCTGAGTTGCCAGGACTACTCATGGCTCACAGGCAAACTGCACACACGGCTAGCATCAAAATTCATTTGTTAGACATCCTGATGTTTAAGACTCCCCATGACCAGCTGCAGTAGAAATGAAATAAACATAAAAACAATACTGAAGAATAAAAGATCCAAGACTTCAGCTAAGCCCAAACATCAGTCTATTCAAATTTAACTCACAGACACCCAGAGACATAGATGCACATGCACATAACACACACACACACACCAGTGCTGTACTGCACATTAGATTTAAGGCAAAAAGGTGCTTAGGAGCATGCAGTGACTGCTGATTCTTAAACCAAGTGTGTCTTTGTCAGGAATGCCTGTCAGCTAAGCAGGGCTGAAGTGGCATGGGTGGGGGGAAGTTAAAAAAGATCACAACGGCAATGTAACCATTTGATCAAAGTCCTGCCCATTTGTACACATGCATAATATTGATACAGATAGTCCTCATTTAACAATGCTAATTGGGACCGGAAACATTCGTAATGCAACATGGTCATAAGTCTAAAAACCATGTGACCGCGACACTCAGCAACAGCAGTTCTGGCAGTCCCGGTTGCCATCGTTACTTGAGGACCATGTGGGTCATTAAGCGAGGACCTCACATGACTGCGACTTCCAACTTCCTACAGGCTTCCTTAATGATCTCGCTTGTAGGAAGTCAGGAGGGAAGGTCGCAAATTGTGATCAAGTGACTGTGGGACACTGCAACAGTCGTAAGTACGAGGTCTGGTCATAACTACCACTTGTTATGTACAAAAGGATTGGGGCTTCACAAAGAATGGAGATGTTTATGTCTCCACATACTCTGAAGCATCTTTTTACCTTTGAAGCCAAACCATTCCTCTGTCTGTCTTTCTGTCTGTCTGTCTATCGCATTTTAACCTTACAACAACAAAAACCACAGAAGGTATAAAAGCAGCAAATAAAAAAGACATATTGAAAACTCAATAAAAGTATCAACAATTGATTTTTTTTTCCTCCTTTGTAAATTTCAGTGTTACATTATTTTATTAATTTGGGTTATTTATATCAAGCTGGAGATTGTGCTTTTTCAATACCTTTTGTGGTCCCAAAAGATAAACATGTGCATGTGCAAAATGGCAGACAGGCTTTTGTGCCCATAAAAGTCCATTTTGTAAAACTTTGGTTACCTGATTACCAATACTTTGGTTGCAAGCTTCAGAGAAACGCATTCTTCTTCCCCTTCGAATCTTTCCACTTGTTAGATTATGACTCCAGTATTCTGGTGAGAGGAGAAAGAGAGTGGTTATTTGTATACTTTCTTATCTCCAATAGTTTTTCCAATGACTGCATTAGGCTGAGGATCACACTTTGGGAAACACTAACCTAGGGACTTTTTCATTCTAATTAGTTTAACACACTAAAAGTTCAAAAATGACTTCAAAATGGCCTTAGACATTAAAAGGCAATTAAAGACATGAGAAGACAGGATGTAATTCATAGGGGTCTAAAACTGAAGGACTATTCATATTTACTGGGAAATAAATCTTACTGAATACAATGTGACTTAAGTCAGAGTAACCATATGTAGGGAAACACGTCCTTCACTTCAGCTTTCAAATACTTTACTTCAGAAGATGAGAATATCCAATGAAGGGTCTGTAAAGCAGAACTTCAATGGCCAATTGGCTAGGTTGAGGACATAGGCTTCAGATATCCAAGCCTTCAGCTGTTTAGGGCTTTAAAATTTAAAACCAGAATTTTGAGTGAGGGATTCAAAAAATTCCACCGCCAATTCCTCTGGCAGCAAATTTGAGAGTTCTACTTCTGGAGGAATCTATGGCAGGTGAAATACTAATGCATATGAAATCCAGCTATCATTCATCATTCCCTTTAAAAAAATACAAGCAGAGGAGCACTTTTAAAAAAGCGTATGAGGTGGCTCTTGACTTATTCTGTCACCTTGGAAAGTGTGGCATATTTACTGTAGTGCTGGCTGTTTGCCCTTTCTCCCCTTCTCTAATTGTTTCTGGCATTATCATTTGTTTTATTTAATGATTGGTTATATTTATGTACTGTCTTTTCTCTAAGGAGCTTTTATCTCCACGATAATCCTATGAAATTAGTACAGCTAAGAGAGTGACTAGCCCAAATTCACCCAAAGAGGTCTCTGGGGATTTGAATCTGGGTGTTCCTGGTCCTAGTCTGACACTTTAACCATTTGGCACAGCTTGGTAACTTTTAAAGAAGAAATACATAGAAAAAAGTTACCTGAAAATTGCCCTGACAATGTGGACAGTACAATGAAGCAGATTTCTGAGAATTTGCATATCAGTACTGGAATGGACTTGAGATCAGAAACCAACTGATAATTGGCAAAGTTATTTTAATGCTGGCAAGATGTAATTTCCTGCAATCAGTCCAGTAAACAATCAGGCTGCTGCAATCTGTGCTATTTGCATTTGAAGCATTTTTCATAGGTAGCTCAGTATATGGCATATTACTATAATCCAGCCTGGATGTTACTGGTCTTTGAAACATTGTGATCACCCCTCCTTTTCTAAGAAAGAACATCAGCTGGCACATCAGCTGCAATTATGAAAAGGAACTACATACTGTGAATGCCACCTGCCCATTCAGCATCAAAGGAGTTTAGATACTCCAAGCTATCATATTGATACTTAAGGCAAAATGTAACCCTGAACAAAGTAGACTGAATATTGTTGTCTTTGGCTAAGCTTCAGTTTATCTTTCTTGTCCAATCCATTACTGACTCCTGTGCATGAAATCCATAACTACATCTATATCTGGCTCACATGTTATAACAATAAACAGGTTGCAAGGCTTTGTTTTATTGTAGCACTGAACATGCCACTACTCCTGTTCCCTAGACAATCCCATTTCCTCATTCTGAGGGGGATTGTACTTTTTTTTTTTAAGTTAGGTAAAATTAAGGTGTTTGTAAAATTCTGTTAAAACTAGCTGACCTTGGTTGATCTCAAAAAAGCTAAGTAGGGTTGGATCTGATTAGTATTTGATGGGAAACCACCAGGTCTCTAGACTAAACAAGGAAGTTGAAAAAACATCCCCAAAGAAGGTAGTATCAAACAACTGACCCATGAAGTCAGCAGGAGTCAAGCTCAACTTGAAGAAGTCTTTACCTTTACTTTAACATCATTGTAGGCATACGCCTTAATTTTAGTGCATTCCCTCAAAATGGTAAGAAAGCAACATTCAGTTGCAGGAGATTTTGGGAGGTGCTTAAAATGAGCTTGGAGATCACGTATATCCTTAGGGCTATGGGTGTGATTGATTAGGGAAAAGAATTTTAGCTCAATGGTAAACAACTCCCAAGTTTAATTTTTGGCAACTTCAGGAAAGGCTAGAAGATTCCTCTCTAAAATCCTGGAGAATTGCTGCCAATCTGTATAAACAATTGTGGGTAATTTCTTGCCTTTGGCCTAATTTCAGATGCTTTCTGGAAGCAATCAGTTCAGACTCGTGGCAAGTATGATCATCCTATTTCCAGTGATCTGCTGCATAAAGAAAAATGAGAGCATCAACAAGAAAAAGAAAAGGGATTTTGGAAAAAGAGAGGAGATTTGATTCAACCAAGATTTACTTAAGTTCCATCTATTATTGGCATATGGCTCCTGAAAGATTATTCCTATAGAGTGCAGCCCTCAGCAGAAAAAGCATTGTCCACCCCAATCATGACTTCTGTGTTCCTAATCATTAGATGAATGAGAACTCATCAGACTTCATATTTGTGAAAAATTACACCATTAAGAATATTTTAAATGTTTATTGAGAATCTGAAAATATGCTTCTTTTCTTCATTATGGAAAGAAAGTTCCAATAGCTAAACAGATTTTAACCTAAGGCTCTTTGAGAATCAAGCTTATTATAATAATATTAGATGGCTAACAGGCCATACCTCATCTTATATAAACCATTTGGAAGCCTGGAGCTTCTTCCAGCTGCTAAAATGACTAGGAAATTTACTGGCAAAAATATTCCTTTCTACCTGGCATCCAAACAGCTGAAAATTTCATCTCCCATATTTAATTTACATCCCAATTTGGGGAAAAAAAGATGTCATCTTTACCTATGTTTTTCCTCTGGACCTGAGGTCTGCACCATTAATAAATAAAACTATGTTACTATCCAGAGCAAGTTTTTACACAAACTAAATTGTCCTAACAAAAGTATACTGCAGAATTTATGCAGTGTAATTTATTTCTGATATACTTAAATCAAACTGAAAGTAATTGGTTTAGTGCTATGTACAGATTTATGTATCTTTCTTTCTTGCATTTATAAGCTGCCTATTAAGATGTGCTGTGAGTAGATTCATTCTAATGCTTGTGAGAATAAAGTTATATAATGTTTCCTCATAAAAGTTCTTACTTTCTTGTTACTCATAGCTTTTTCAAACTCTCCATATGTAACCTTAAATGTTTTGCATCTGTAGGTAATTATTTCAAGTGGGAGGATGAAATTAATCTAATAAAAACTCCCCTTCCCCAATTTGGGCCTTGACACATAAAAAAATATATAGTAATACTGGTCCACTGGAGGGAAACGACCAATGATTCTTTTCTTACTGTAAGGAAGTCTAAAGGTATTTTAAATAAATAACTTAAAACTATTGAAAATACTCTATAAGGTAGACAATAGAGCATGTGTTACCTGTGAGATGTAGTTTGGAAGATGTTGCTCCCCCTATTGTTAGTCAGTCCATCCATGGACCATTTAAATACTGTTGATAGGATTCCAAGTGGCCAACAAATGAAATTGAATATTTTCATTTCAACTCTGAAACAGAAAATATACTCTTCAGGGAATCACTGGAGAATTAGTACTCACGGATAAAATCTGAGCCAAAATTCCTATGATGGATTCAGAAAGAGGTAGAAAATGCTAGGATATTCTATATCAACAATACTTTATTTCTTTTAATGCATCCCTTCAAGTATCAGAATCACAGTCTGAATAACTTACAGTAAATTCTTACTGTATTTAATGGCATTTGCTCCTAAGTATGTATACTTAGGTATGGACAGAGCTTTAATAAACCACTGATTGGATTCCACCAGTATGGCAAGAGTTGATACTTCATTAGAGGATGATACATATTTGTTCAGCTTTGAGAAGAGTAGATCAAGGAAGGATATAATAATAGCCTTCAAAAACCTGCGATGTTACACAGAAGATGGTCAGGTCCCCTTCTCTTTTATTGCAGAGTGCAGGATATGGAATAAAGGATTTCAGTTACAGGAAGGCAAATTCTGACTGACTGTTAGAAAAACACCTTCCTAACAATAAGATTAGTTCAACAATGAAAAAGACAATCCATTGTGGTGGTAATAAGCTCTCTTTCACTGGATGGGTTCAAGAGGAAGCTAGTTGTGAGGGTGCTTTAATTTGCATTCCTGCAGTGAGCAGAGCGTGGGATTCAATGGCCAAGTTACCCCTTCTCAGTTTATGATTCTATGAAATATGATACAATAAAAAAAATACTGAGTCTAACTTTCATTGTTTGGCTACTATTCAATGCTAGAATATTTTTCTCCAGGTTGTTCTTGAAAGGAGGTGGCAAGGAGGATCACATCAAGAATTCCCTCCAAAGGAGGGAATTAACAATAGCTGTTCAAGCTGAAGTGCCCATTAAAGAGAGAAAAAGGAAGACATTTTCAACCTTAACCCCTTGCCTTGCACTCTAATCTCCATCTCCTATTGCTGTCCCTGCCCC
Organism: Liasis olivaceus; assembly: GCA_030867105.1. Lineage (NCBI taxonomy): Eukaryota > Metazoa > Chordata > Lepidosauria > Squamata > Pythonidae > Liasis > Liasis olivaceus. The sequence continues at coordinate 51,707,481 of CM061348.1, forward strand.
CCAAAAATTAGATATTTTGTCTGTGGTAGGAAAGCTCTATAAAAAGAGCCTTTTGACTCCTTTCCAATTGCAACACTACCTTTCCTTATCCTCAAAAAAAGAATTGTTTGTAAAGAATTCTCTGCAATTGTAAATGTACAAAATGCTGATTAACAATAAAGAAATAGCACTTTTTAAAAAACAAATGGGAAAGGACAGCTGGAATTCCTCAACGAAGACAAAATATTGATAATTAAATATGGAGACCTTAAACACATTTGCTCAACTTTTGTACAAATTCTGTCAAGGAATAATGGTTCTTAAACTAGATCGACATTGTCACCTAGTGGCCACTTCAAGTCCTCTGATAAGGAAAAAAAATTTGCAGAGATGCTGCTTTCTCCCCTAAAATATAAACAACTCAGATCACAGGGATCATTTTTCCTTTTAACTGTTGACACCTCATTTCAAAATTTTGATTATTCATTTAGCCAACATTGATGTAGCATAGCTGTACCATGGATAAAAGATAAAGCTAGCCAGTTAAGCCAAACTGTAGTTAACGTTTAGATGTGGGCACACAGATTGGGAGGCACTGGAAAGTTGATTAAAAAGCCATTTTTAATCTGGATGAGATTCTGAACAGTGGATGTCTTTTCACTTTCATCCCAGCACTTGAAGGACAAAATGAGCCAAACATCTCTCCTCTGGACATTTGGAAGATCAAAATAAATGTTTCCCCCCTTTGGAAAGAACCAAGAGCTTTTACTATATAAAGAGGGGTGGAACAAAGAGGATTTTGAAGATCTACCTTTGTCAGCTGAATGCCTCAGATCTGCCCATATAACTTCCTCTATTTTGTCTGGCCAGCTTAATCGTAGCTGTGTGTGTGTGTAGAGCTCAAGCAATTTCATTTTAATAGAGAAAAACTGATTTGACTTAAATTCCTGTCTGAAGTTTCTGACTCTATGGTAGGTAATTTCAGTCTTGGCAAGTACATAAGATCCAAATTGTGACAGTGTGACACCCAGAGCCGCAACAAGCATGGCCAACTGTGAAGAAGGATGGGAGTTGTAGTGCTGCAACTTCTAGTACTGTAGTCCATAAATTGGTAGAATATGCAAGTGTTGAAGTTAGCTGGGGGAAATGAGTCTTTCAGATTAATACATATTAGTCTTGTATATCCCCATCCAGAAAAAAGTACAAATGGTAAACCAAATGACACTCATTCACAATGTCTGAAGTGGAATCTCAGTTATTTCTCTTCTGTAGCTTTAAATTATCTGATATATCTCATTTTAATGCATCTCCTTTTGAAATCCACCAGTATAAATCTTCTGTCTTCTGAATGCATGTGGGGATGCCTCAGGATGTAGCATCAACTGCTCCAGTCATAGGCAAAGTCTTAAGAATTATTTATATTTCAGACCAGCAAGCATGTATGATTTTTTTCTTCTCACACATATATTCAGAACAAATGTCACAAGCATCATGTTATGAATGGATTTTGCAAACTGTATTAACCCATGGTTTAACTATTGTTTGTTGACTATTTGTCTTAGTTCAAACAATGCATTAATCACAAATGGTGGATTACATATCACAATGTATAGATTCACAATATTCCATGCAATGTGTGAACTGAATCCTATTTTAGAATCTGTTAATCTACCATTTGCTGGTATCCTGCATCTGTCAGTGCATTGCATATACCTCTTAGGTAGTGCATTGTGGGCAACAATATTTTAATTTACAAGGTAGTCTCTAGATTAGAGATCATAGTTTGCACACACTAACATGAGCTTACTAGTGGTAAAACTGGGCTTCAACTGCACTTGGGGCATACTGGCCCAAACTGAACAGTATTGTCCTTACTGATCTGAATGAAAGGGTGGAAATGAAACATAAGAAGTGATTGGGCCATCTAGAGATCCAAGAATGATCTTGGTACATGGTGATCATCTGCTGAGAAAAAGGTCTGTTTATTTCAAATACAGTGGTACCTCAAGATATGAATTTAATCCGTTCCGTGACTCTGATCGCAACTCGAATTGGTCGCATCCTGAAGCAAATTTTCCCATAGGGTTCAATGTAAATACGGTTAATCCGTTCCGCCCTCCGAATTTGGTTGCACCACGAGGCAAATTTCCCCATAAGGTTCAATGTGTCAGCCGGCGTTGCAGGGCTAGGAAATTCCCCAGGCGCACTTTAGTCAGTTTCACCGCTCGAGCGCTAGCACAGAAAGAGGAAGTGCTAATGAAAGGGCCACCTGGCGCCTCCCGGCTGTGTGCACGACAAAAGCCCAAGGAAAGCAATGACCACGCCAAGGGCTAACAACAATTAAAGAACAATGGGACTCAGGCTGAACCTGCCATCTGGACAATTAAGGAGAATCATTGGGGCGCTGATAATCCACAGCCTGTAAGGAGGGGAGATATAAAGGAACCAATGTATTGTACCAAGCCAGTCCTGGCTTTGCTTGTAACTGTTGCGTTACGCTTGAGTAAACCTCTTTTGTGAACTACACGTGTCACGGAAGTTTCTCTTGACGATCTTACACAATATAAATACATACAGCTCTGCATTTTCTTTGGAGCCATGCTGACAAGCACACCAAAAACCTTCCAAACGCCACAAAACACACCACAAGCCTCACCAAACGTCTCCTTGCTACCGCGATCTCACCCACAGGAAGCCGCAACCACGTGGCAGCAGGGCAAATGGCCGCGGATCCGGTTCGTAGCTTGAGGCGGAGTTTGCATGTCGAGGTAAATTTTTGCGGCCGGAGCTGGTCGTATCTCGAAATTTTCGTAAGGTGGGGCGTTCGTATCTTGAGGTACCACTGTACATGGTTAAGCACAAATTTATTCATACTGTATATACACATGGAAAAAGTAAACATAATTCTAAAGCATGACTAGTTTGATTTTTTTTATAATGAAAGACTGAGAAAATTACTGAAGGATATAAGGGGAATGAGAGATTCTAAAACTTGGAGAGACTATTTATTAGTAGCATCAAGAGCAGATCTTGGAAAAAATGGACATGGAAGAAATGTAAAGAATGAAAGAACTGATACTGAAACTGTAGAACAACTATGGGAAGGGAAAGTATGCTGAGATAGAATAAATGAGAAAGAGATGGACTGCCTTACATTAAATCAAATGATTGGTCTTTCTAGTTCAGAATTGTGTATTATCTGGCAGCATCTCCAGGTTTTCCAAACAGGGTAATTTTCCAGCCCCAGCCGGAGATAACAGAGGCTGAATCTGGGGCTGACTACATGTGCTCTATCACTGAGCTGTGACCCTTGCAAGGTGACTTCATTCCCCTGACCAGATCAATCAAGCTTAATCATAGTGCCCGTTACAAAGGAATCAGCAGTGGTTTCTCAAAATTAGCAACTGTTGTGAAGTCTTGGAACTGCTATTCAGAGCTCTTTGCAATGGTCAAATTATTATGCTTTGTCCTTTGATGAACTGTACCAATATAAACATTTCAGAATAATCAGATTAAAGGAACTGTGTATCGGATTATAGTCTGTTGTTAAATGATTCTAATTCCAGCAATATACATCTTGCGAACCACGGATTAGCAATTTAGTTCATATAACTGCCTGTACAATCCTGACTTTGAATATACTTTGAATAAAAAAAAAATTAGGAATTACATTTCTGGGCAGAAACTTAACACTGTCCTGCCAGCATAATCCTATCTCTTCAGAAGTGAGCCCTACTGATTTTAATCAGACATTATACTTTGACAGGTTTGTTGCCAAAGACTAAGATAAAAGGATTACTTTACAGTATTGTAATGCACACAAGACCTTCACTGTTCAGTCACTTTCCTTAAGCACAGAATTTTAGTGGAAGAAGAATCAGATTCTAATATCATTTTGTTTTCTCAACTTTTTTCTTTCATCTTGTTTTTCTTATGACAAAATTTCTATTTGGGCCTGAAGGACAAAATAGCTGCGTAGTAATTTTTAAGTGATTATACTAGGAGCTGTCAATGTATTTCATAGAATTGTGTAATTGTGGAGTTGGAAGGACCTCAAGGATTATCTGGTCCAACCCTCTGCAATGTTCAGGAAAACCAATTAAATCATCCTTGAGAGGTGGCTGTCAAGGCTCTTCTTAAAAATCTCCAGAGATAGTGAACTCACAATCTTCACAGGTAGACTGTTCCACTGTTTTACAGTTCTTACTATCACAAAGTTTTTCTTTATGTTTAAGCAAAATCTAGATAGCTACAATTTGTATCCATTACTCCTGGTCCTAATCCCTATGGCACTAGAAAATAGTTCCTGACATTTTTTTAATGTATCTCAGAATGTACCTGAACACTGATATCATGTCTCCCCTTTATTTATTTATTTGTTAGATTATTTCATGGTTCCTCCATGATCTGGAAGAGGGATACATAGCACTCTCTCCTCCAATTTTTCCCACAACCTCAATGTTGTATGGTACATTGGGGTGAGAAATTATGATTGACCCACATCCCCAATCCCAATCCTAGGCCTACACTTTAACTACTACTTCATACTGGTTACCCACAGAAAGAAAAGTTGGGCTGTACCATTGATTTTGTCTTCACATATCACCCACACATGCATTGTATATGGAAGCTTGAAGAAGAATGTCTAAGCATGAACAATGGCTCCCAAACAAGGATGTCTTTCTATACCTGTATTGATTTATATATGTCAAGATGTAGTAACAGTAGTGGTATACCACTTCTGCTTCTATGTGTGAATTTCTTCTCTGTAAGTAGCAAATGAAGAGGGTTTACATCTCCTTAACAATCATGTTATATACTATGAAATACAGTTAAGACTCCTAGTTGTTCATTTGAGGGATTTGTCCTTGTATTTTTTGCAAAAAGGATACTGCATTTGAAATTTTTGATGATATTTCATGTCAAGGCCTATATGAACCTGACTAGAATCTGCTGAGAAATGTTGTCTTTCTTTGCAGGAAATACTAAAACTCCGGCCTAACTCTACTGTTCAAAATTTAAGTGTTTAAAATAAACTTTTTTAAAAAGCCACAATGGATATTGTTGACATATACAGTAATATAGGGCAACTAATGGCTTAAAGCTAGTTTAGAGAGGGCAGCATTTTTTTGCTTCAGCTCTACTTTATTATACATGCAAATTGTAGTATTGTGCTCAAATTGCATAGCTTCTTATATAGTTACTCATGTAGCTTTCTGCACCTGCAAAGGAGTGATATATCAACCCAGAGAACTATATATATGCAAAAACAGATAAACAAATCCACAGCAGTGCTTACTTGTCAAAAGTTTTGTTTCTGTCTCCCAGCTGGCAACATCACTTTACATAAAAATATGAAAACTTTTTAATGTTCATACATTTTAAAACAGCTGCTCACAGAATGTATATTGTAGAAATACACTGTACGCTTTTAGAACTAAAAGGATCTCATTACATCATTTTGTGCAACAGAACAATTGGGAGAAAGCATAAAAAATAACTGAGAACATCATCTTCAGGAAATCTGTTATTAATATTTGACACGTATTTTATTGAAAAACTGTAACAACAATGTAAAATTTTAGTGTTAGAACTTTGATGAATAGTATATTCCAAAATAGCAGATACATGTTATTATTTATGGCATACTTTCACAACAAATCAGCTGCAGATCACCTCTCTATGCTAAAACTCAACTTTTACATTAGATGCTCCTATACAGCCAGATGTGTGGTCACTCAGTCCTGCAATAGTAAGTCAAGGTTATTTTTGCATTGGAGTCAAACAATCCCACTGGTACTTCTCCCCACTCCTGGCAGTAAAGTACAATGATATTAAATTAAATGCCTAACAGTTCAGTGTTCTACCTGAAACAGCTTCCTCGGTTTACCTAATGTTAGACCCAGGCCAGCTGCAGAGTTTAATTTGTGCCAAGAATAAATTTTGCAACCTACTCTCAATACTAGGACTTAACCCTGGAATATGTGAAATAAAACAAAGCCCATAAGAAAGCTGGATTAATATATGCAAAACAGAACTCCATAATTGAGTAACCAGAACAGCTCCAGGCCTTCTTTAACTATAATTATAATTATTAGCTAAATTTATTGGCTGCCCAACTCCTTCTTGACTCTGGGCAGTGTACAATATATAAAATTCACAATATAATGCAATTTAAAACAATGCCATATGGCAATGCATCTGGAAAAATAATACAAGTTCTGACATACCAATCACATTTAGAAAATATAATATAGAAAGCAGTGTTTTAAATCATTGGGACTGAAAAATCTTTAAAGATTTAAATAACTCCTGTTGCCCTTCTCTTCTCACTTAACTATGTAGTCATGCTGTCAGACCTCAGCTGCGTTCCTGACAGATGCTATGTACTATAAGGTAAAGGAAGTATGTATTATTTCCTCTCACTGGATCAAAATAACTGCTGAGGTTGAAAAAGATGAAAAATGCCTCTTTCCCCTGACAGATGTCTTTACTGAAGGATATAGTACTAAAGATTGCAGAAAATTAAAGAGAGTAGGTGTGCCAATAAGTTATGACCTGAAGACTGTACTATCAGAATATAGGATCTGCATAGGGAACCGATTTACTATGTTTAACTTATGTAAGAGGTAAAAGACTTCATAAAAACAAGCAGGGGGGAAAAATCCAAATTTTTAAATAGGAAAAGATCCAAATGATTTTCAAAAGGTGTTGGGAAAGATGGAGGGTGAAAGCCTTAGGACACTTTCAGTGTCAAATAAGAAAGAATAAGAAAAGATATCTCAATCAATAATGTCAATAAAATGGGGAATATGACAAGGAAAGGAAAATAAGATATGCTTTCAGAAGATCACAGAAATCACAGGAAAGGTCCTGCTACATAGGAACAATGAATCACGGAAGAGATCTGATATAAGTAAATGAAATTAAGGAAAGACAAAAATATGATACTGAACCCTTTTACAAACAAGTTTATAGACTGGCAGAAACATTTAAACAAAGAAAATATATTCAGAAGGAAATTAAGTCCACTAGAAAATCAGGCATGATAGGAAACAGACTAGTTGCCAAACAGGAAAGCATCAGGCACAGATCAAATACCCAATGAATTGTTTAAAGCTGCCAGAGAAGAGACAGTTAAAATGCTAACAAGTTTGTGATGAAACAAAAATGTGTGGCCTAGAGAGATTTGGTATATAATTCAATCAGAAGTACCTACAGGTAGATATAATGATGCCAAAATAACAAAGCATGTGCTGTGATGTCATGGAATAAGGTTCACGCTTTCATACTTACATCATGACATCACTTATAAGGACGTAAGGGGCAGTGATCAGCAAGTAGAAACTCACATCTTTTGGGTATGTGATACAGGCAAATGATGAATGAGGAAAAATCATACTTGGCAAGGTTTAGGGAAATGTTATGATGAGGTCACAGAAAGGTATAAACCTGAAGAGATAAAACTAATGATATACTGATTTTCAATAGTGCTTTTCACCCCAAATAAAAATCCATTTAAATGTGATTTTTTTTTCTCTGATAATTTAAACCCTTTTTAAAATATAGGATCAAAGCACTTAATATTTGAAAATGAAATACTTCAGGAAATATGCACATTTTTTCTGCATATTCCCCAGAGAATGGCAAACTCTGTGTTTATGAAATATAAAGTCTAAAAGGCAAAGTTAATCAGCACTTTGTAAACTGTAGCAGCAATATAAAAGTCATAATATTCTGTCAGACACTCTTCAGTGTAGGATATTGGCGATTACCTCAAAATCCAACTACAAATATATGTACCCATTCCCATTTCCCTTCAATACTTAGAATTTTAGAATGCTAAATAGCCCTCAATCCATATTTTAAATGCACAGAGAGGGTGAACTATATTTAACCCCCCCTCGTCATTTTTTACTTTCCTTTCAGGATGGCCATGTATTATTAAGATCCCAATTCTATGGAGGGTTGTCATCCCATTTAACTATATGATCACATCCTTATTACAAATCATGCTAATCAAATTCTCAAAGGTTGAGAAAGCAAGACAAAGCCCATTGTTTTTCTTATGTCCATTTTACAGACCTTGAAGAGAGTTTATATATATGTACATTAATCATCAGTCATCTTACATAACAAACAATTCAAGAATTTATTGACAATATGCATAAATTGAATGCTGTTCATGGGACCAGCATAATTATATGAGCATATCAATTGTATGTGACCTGAATGGAATGTATGAATGTATTTATTAATGTCTACTGCTATACTTTATGTTTACTTTTAGAGTTAACCACAGAATATTTATCATAAACAATAGTGGCAAATACTCACACCAGGGAAAACTGCACAGTTTTGTTTTGACCTGATTAACAGTGATTAATGCAAAGAGTAATTCCATAATGGCTGACAAGAAGTAATACATCTAACTTTCCACTCAACTACATGAAGATTCGCAGCCATAGATGTATTTCGTCCTGAGCAATCTATTGTGGCTTAAGTTTGGATATCATCATTTTACAAAGAAAATGTAAGGTAATTTACAGCACAATTTACTTCATAGCAGTATCAGTATGTTTCCCTTTCATTGATAAACTTGCTTTGTTGGCTAGGAATTGTTTCTGAAATGGGTGTTTTAATCAAGTCTGAAGATCACGTGACTAGCCATGGGTATGGTATTGGGCCACACATTATGGCTACCATATTTGAGCTGCAAAATCCAAACTACTACTAGAGCTATCCAACAGATATAGAAAACTCCTTGCTGCTTTCTAGTGGTCCAGATTTTTGCACCCCAAACATGGCCATACTACACATATATATAAACATACAGATACACACACACACACACAGGATGGTTCTCCATACTGAGATGAAGAAAGGCACATCCCAGTTCACTAAAACAGGGAGAGACTGAATTCATCACACCGCAGTAAACAACAGCAGCATACAAATATGTGTAGAGATCTCGCGAGACTGCCAAGGGCTCCCTCTGTGACAGAAAGAACATCTAAGCATCCTGCATGAGCCAAGGAAATGGACACCTCCTGTGATAAACTGTAAAGTTATACTGAAGAAAAAACAACCACCAGACTTTTACAAACTGCAAAATTATATTAAAGAAGAAACAACCATCAGACTTTTACAAAGATAGAGTCTAATCTCAGAACTTTTACAGCACATCATTATGTCAACAAGCACACAGAGGACTAGTCCCAAAGTCCCTCATTAATGTTTGGAAACAAACATACTTGTAAAGAAAGGTAAGATTATTTAAAAGTATCATCCTTAGTGATGGACAGGCATGTAGAGAGACACAGATAATTACCATGTCATGTTTTACCATTGTGTGTACTTTATGGCTCTGGTACAAATTTTGCCTCAGGAATAAACTCAATAAACTGACTCTGAAAATTTTTCGACATTTAGACCTGGCCACCTCGTCCTCCTATCTGTCTTATGGGGTACTACCGTTTGTTTCAGAGCTCTTGTGAGAATTTCTGAAAACTAATAAGCAAATGCATTAAGTATTACTGTATTTCCTGCATGCAGAGGGATAGCTTATATAAAGCACGTGCTAGTTATTTATTACAAATGGCTTAGTTTGTTAAAATTAGTTGCAGGGTTACATTTTTCCTCACTTCCGCCAACGTTTTCTCCTGCAGGGAGCTGATCCAGACTATTATAACTTATTTTATCATCAGTTTTTACACATGTTGGGCTGGCCGCTCTCACCGTGACTGTTTATACAGATAGTCTTGCCACACCCTAAAGACTAATGCGCTCGCCTCTAAGGAACACGGTTTTTGTTTGCTTGTTTCGGCTATTCTTCTGGCAACTGTTACTGTTGAGCAATATGTAAATCACTGCATGTAAAACCACCACTACCTCTAATTCTGGGGAATTCAGTTGCTCAAGGGTCAACACCACACACGTGACGGAATTCCTCTAGACTCATACGCTCCCTTCCCGTACCAAGGGACCACAGAGCTACCACGACACGGAAATCTGGGTAACGTGCGATCTTAACGTCTTTCCTCTGGGCCCGCGGAGCAAACTGCGCCCGCGCCCTCCCGCTAAGAGCGACGGGAGTCCTGCCCGGCACTTTTGCCCCGCCCTCTACGCCTGGCGCGTGGGGGAGGCAGGACGCCGGCTCCCGCCGCGCATGCCCACTCCCCCGGCCTAGGAGGGGAAGGCGGGCGGGGAAGGATGCTGAGGCGGGCGCTGCGACGGCCACACGGGAGCGAGGGGGCCTGCGGCGGGCTGAGCGCTAGGCCGGGCGCTGGGCAGCCGTGGGAGCAGCGCCGCGGTCATGCCCGGCTCCCCGTCGGCGCCGCCCGGGCCGGACCCGGAGGAGCACTACGATTTCCTCTTCAAGCTGGTGCTGATCGGCGACGCCAGTGTGGGCAAGACGTGCCTGGTGCAGCGCTTCAAGACCGGGGCCTTCTCTGAGCGCCAGGGCAACACCATCGGTGTGGACTTCACCATGAAGAGCCTGGAGATCCAGGGCAAGCGGGTCAAGGTGGGCGGGGGGGAAGGGAGGGAGGCAGCCCCGTCCTTTCTCCCTTCGCGGCACGAGCCGGGCAGGTAACAGGTGTGCGGACAGAACAACAGCTGTGGTCGGGGGAGAAGCAGCTGGCATGGCAACTTCCCTTTCCCCGGAGACCGAAGGGCGCCCAAGATCTGTCAGTCGATCTGCTGACATCCGTGGCGGGGCCGTGAATTCATCGCCAACCCAGGAGTTGCCGAAGAGTTTGTGCTTACACGGTTGCAGCTCGGTTACCTCGATAAAACTTTTCTAAACATTAAAAGAAAAGGTAGAATTTGTCTCCCAACCCCCCTTGCCAAGTTCAGATACTGCACAGCCCCTGTGGAAATGCCTAAAGGAATATTCTTTGCCTTTCTGGAGGTGCTTATCAGTGTTTGAAAAAGCCTCTGAGCAACCTCAGTTGTGATATTTCAGGCCTATTAAAATAAAAATCCCCACAGAAGGTTATATGTAATGTTTGAAAATAATATGACATTAAGAATTATCTTGTAATTGGGGTATATTGGTATGTAGCTCATGAACTTGTTTTGGAGTCTGTGTATGACAGAGTCCACCTCACTTATCTGATGAGTAGTACATATTAAGTATAAAAGCTTACAAGAAACTTTGAGGCAAAGTCCTTTACTTATTTATTTAGGAGATGGCTCCATTGAACTGTTTAAGATTCAGTTGGTATCGTGTAGAAATTAGGCTGTACCCCTGTGTGAGTAGTTTTGTCATGTCATGGCCCATAACTCATGTGAATGTCATGTTTGTGTGCCAAAGAAAAGATGGGCAATCTGGTTTAAATATGATTTCAGCTCTGTAGAGCACTGAAAAATTAACTGGGGGTGGACATGTTTTTTTGTAATGCTTTAAACCAGGTTAATTTGAATTTTTTTTTAATATATGTTTATTCTCAATACATACATACATAGGTGTGTGTGTGTATGTGTGCACCGCGTGCATGTATGTGTTGTAGACATCTAGAGCTTCCCCCTTCTCTGTTAAGAGTAGATTTCATAAAAATGCCCACGCTTCAGGAAAGTATTACCTTTTGCACTCAGTACTATAAATGTGTTTTATTATATATAACATGAATGGGAAGGAACTTAGAGGTCACAATAGGATTTTGTAGATCTGGAAAAGTGATTTAGATTGTGCTGAATAGATTTAGGATTTTAGTTGACTTTAACAGACATGTTGTGCAACTGCTTTATTATCTGACACAGCGTACCAAAGAGGGTTATAAACCTGTTCAAAGTACTGGGAAAGTAAATAAAATGCTTTTCCAGACCTTGTTTTTGAAAGTAACAAAGAAATTTTCCAAAGACAGTGTGTGTAATACCTCACAATTAGTTATTGCTAAACTGCAGGTTAAAATTTAGTTATTTTTTAGTTATTTAGTTATTTATATCCATATGCTTAATTATCTTTGATTCCAGTCCCAATGTTCTGTTAAACATATATTTAAAAGAAAGTAGCCATTAAATATACTCATTTAATACCAATATAATTAAAGAATCAGAGTTGAAAAGGGCCACTTAAGCCATTGAATCCAATCTCTACTCTGCACAGGAATCCAAATTGAAATATCTGTGACATGTGCTGGTCCAGTTTCTGCTTGAATACATATTTTAAAGGAAAGTTCACCATCTTTTGGAAATCTGCTTTTTGAACTGCTATTTCCAGTAGGATTTTTTTTTCTAGTATTCAACCAGAATCTGCTTTTATGTAAAACCATTATTCTTTGTACTACCCTTTGGAATGATAGAAAGCAGGTCTTGGTCTACATCTGTGTGACATTCTTTCAGGTACTTGAAAAGTGTTCCCCTTCAGTCTTCTCTTGATAAGCTTAGTCTCTAGTCCTTGCTCACTTCTCTTATCCAGTTCCAGTTTTTATGAATTCTACATAAACTAGAATTCAGAATATGGCTCAGAGTTTATGCCCAGAGGGTGTGCCCAGAACATCCCAGCAGGTTCAGATGTTGATGATTATGAATTGGCTAGAAGCAAAGCAAGAGGGGATTACAGGTAGTCCTCACTTAGCGGCCACAATTGGGACCAGCAATTCTGTTGCTAAACAAAACATTACATGACCACAACGGACTTACATCACTTCCCATTCATTTGTTGAGTGAGTCACCATGGGTCATTAAGTGAGACATGTGACCGCAACTTGCAATTTTACTGCTGCCTTCACAGTTGTGAAGCATGCAGATGGCGATCGTGTGACATGGGATGCTGTGATGGTCATATACCTGCCAGTTGCGAAGTGCCCAAATGTCAATCATGTAACTGCAGGGATGCCGTGATGGTCATAAATGTGAGGACTGGTCATAAAATTACTTTTTCAACACCTTCGTAACTTTAAATGGTTGCTAAACAGGGCAGTCGTTAAGCAAGGTCTACCTGTATACAGACTTGGAAATACCTTGGCCCTGTTCATTGTTACTTGATATAAACATCTTTATTTGGACCTTGCCAGTTATCTTGGTTTTTTGTCAGGAAGCTGAGGAAATGTGGGAAGGGCCCCTCCAGAAAAATCTCTAAACTGCTCTTGAAATTTTTGGTTTAGGAGCTTAATGCAGTAGTGAGAGTAGTTTGTGACTTCTATTGAAGCAGCTTCTAAGAAGAAAGTAAGTCAGACTGCCCCCCTGTATGGAATGTACATCAGTGCCTCTTGAACTGCAGCAATTTTAATGCTGTTTTTGAGAATTGGTTTCAAAGCAAAATGATTTGCATTCAGCCACAAAACTCATATATCAACATTTGCACACAAATTTGACAGAATCTCTTTCACTAATGCTATATATCAAGACAGAAAATTCCATTCTACAAACTTTCATTATTTGTTCTACATTGTGTATTTGCCTTTAGCTAAGTTAAATAGGCATTATGATACCAGGATAGTTAGCAAGAAGATTGAACTAATTAATCTTTTCGTATTTACTGTTGCAGCATAAGAATAGACTTTGTCCAGATTTAAAGATTATCTTGCATAGCATATTAAGAAAAAGAAATCATAGAACGAGACTGTAATGTTTCAAAGGTACATAATTTCCAATATGGTATGTGCACCTGATTTCATATGTAAGTACAGGTAGTCCCCAGTTTAAGAACGAGTTCAGTTCCCAAGGTCTGTCCTTAAGTTGAATTTGTATGTAAGCCAGAACAGTATTATTGTATAATACTGTATGTGTAATTACAGATGGTCCTCAACTTGCAACCATTTTTAAAGCAACCATTCAAAGTTACGATGGCACTGAAAAAAGTGACTTTGGCACCCAGTGTGTATTTACAATGGTTGCAATGTCCCGGGGTCATGTGACCTGGGACGCTGCAACCATCATAAATACATGTCAGTTGCCGAGTGCCCGAAATTTGATCACGTAACTACTTAACAAATTCACTTAACAACCGCATGATTTGCTTAATGACCAGGATGAAAAAGGTTGTAAAATCAGGTATGACTCCGTATCACTTCGCGATGGAAATTCCGGTCCCAATTGTGGTTGTAAGTTGAGGACTACCTGTAACTCAAATCATTGTGTATTTAACTTGAATTTTGCTACATTAGGCTCTGTTCTTAACTATGGGTCATCCTTAAACCAGGTGTTTTTAACCCAGGGACTACCTGTAATACAGGTTTGCAATGTGATTTTTTTTTATGAAAACCACTAACTAAAACAGTTATATTTTATTTCACTATTTTGAAATTTATGAGTACAGAAAGAGCTGTCTGCATGTTTGCTTGTAAGGTTTGAAATAAGCTGGATTCTTAACGTTTTTCAAAAGTTAGCATAGCTTACTAGCTAGAGGATAGAACTTCATTTTTGTCTCAATAATATATTGTGATTTGAGTGGGAAAACCTTGATTAAATTTTTTTCCTTGAAGGAAGATAGCAGGAAGACATATCTATATATAGGTAGTCCTCACTTACCAACTGCCTCATTCAGCGACTGTTTGAAGTTACAACAGTGCTGAAAAAGTAGGTTTACAACCGACCCTCAGACTTGCAGCTGTCACAGCATCCTGCAGTAATTTGATCACTATTTGCAACTTTAACAGGCAGCTTCCAACAAACAAAGTCAATAGGGAAGCCAGCAGGAAGTTGCAAGTCGCAGTCACGTGATATTGTGTTTAATGACCCATGGTGATTTGCTTAATGACCGCAGCAGAACTGAAGTAAGTCAGGTGCGGTCATGTGAAGTTTCACTTAATGACCATATCACTTAGAGACAGAGTTGCTGGTCCCAATTGTGGTCCTAAATGAGGACTACCTGTGCTCATTATTCATAATTATATGGGTTGTTGTTAGTAGGAAAGTCAAGCAAGACCTTAAATGTAGCTAGTTACCAGTTTGTACTGTTCAAATTTATTTATTGTTTTATAATGTTTATAAACCATTCATTCCAGAGGATCTAGATAGGTAAGATCATAATACAGTACAAATAATAATAATAATAATACAATAAAGTACAAATAAACCAAAAACAAATCCAATATCACTAGCAGTGAAGATCTTATTTCTGCTGTTAATCTTGATTCCTATTCTATTTCAACACTATCTGCATTTTCAAAATATTTCACTCAGTTCATACAAACACAGGCAGGATTTCCTAATGCCAGTCCTAAAGTAGACCATACAAAAATCTAATGCAATACTTTTGTTTAAGTGATGCCTTAGTTTATTCATGGCTTGAGATTAGGTATCTATCAGGGCTGTGCAGTGCTTTGGATTTGAAGGCAAAACAGTGCTTCGGAGCTTGTGGGGTACACACATAATATTGCCAACTCCTAAACCGAATGTGTCTTCCTGGCATCATAATTGTACTGCAGTTGTAGAGAGCAGCTCTGATCCTAAAAAAAGATACAATTGCTTGAAGGAGTTGCAGACAGATGCTATACAAGTATTCTCACATGCTGCTATCTGTGCTACCTGCACAGCCCTACTATCTGTAACTGTATTCTTATAAAATAAATAGTAAACGATGGGCACTTGTGTGTCAGAGGTCAGCTTTCTAAACAGCTAATTATGTCACTGTCCATCACAGTTATAATTTCCCACACCAGCTTCTTTCAGCCATTGTGGTAACCAGTAATTTCAAAGAGCCATGGCTGCTTATTCACCATTGCCCTCTTGAACTTGCTGCTGCTCTCTCCCTGGCCAGATGCATTGACCATGCTTGGCTGTGGCAACTAGTGATAATGTGTTGCAATTCAATTGGGTGTGGAATGATTTTGTGCTCTGTTAGATACCTAAATTCAAGGCATAGCTATTTTACACTCCTTCAATCAATATGCATAAGAAAAGGTCACCTGATAAGTACAACCAGCAACTTGTGATTGAAGAACTGACAGGCTTGCTTCTTTTTTATTTCCTTTAGTTACAGATCTGGGACACAGCTGGTCAAGAAAGGTTTCGGACCATAACCCAGAGTTACTACCGAAGCGCCAATGGAGCTATTCTGGCCTATGACATTAGCAAGAGAGGCTCTTTCCAGTCCATTCCTCGCTGGATCGAGGATGTGAGGAAGTATGCAGGCTCCAACATAGTACAGTTGCTAATCGGTAAGTGTGGAAAAATTTACTTGGTAAGCCAGAAATAAAAAGAATTATGCTTATGCATAATCAAACAATGGCAACTTATGCAAAGGCATTTCTTTATTTCCAGAAATAAAAATATTTCTCTCTCATTTTAGAGTGAATGTAATTACTGCCTAGTCAGTGGTGAAGCAGGGAAGTTTTTGCTTTCAATCTCTGCTACAGTTCACTTTGTCTTCTTTGGCCTTTTGTGGTTGTCTCAGTATTCTATGCTTTAAAAATCCTTATTTAACATGTGTTTTTTAGTATTTTTAGTAAAGTAAACAAGTCAGTTCAGATTATGAGACTGTGCCTTCATATCTGCCTGGTCCAAGTTTATGCCATGCTGTAAATTTTCCACAGAGTATTAAGATGTTGAATAGCATGCATGATATTTACACTCAGATTATTTAGAATGAAATGCTCTTGGCTCTTGGCCAGTCTACAGCCCATATCAGGTACATTAAATAAAGTTTGAACTGTTTCATCTGTTAGGTCTTTGTGTCCCTTCTGTGCAGATTTTTGTTGTAATGACTGGCAGAAAGTGAACAAATGTAATGCAGAGATTCATTGTCATTAGTTCCGGTGGTAATTAAATACAAAATAAGTAATGTAATCCTGTTAATAGAGGAATGTCTAGGCTGGAAGGGGTACAAATCTCATTTCATGAGATAGAATTATTACGTTGAAATGCATGCTCTGTCAACATTAAGGTGGGATAGTATTATAAATCCAGTATCCAGAAGAAGTATGTTATATTTTCCAGTGGCTCAGATTTCTTTATCCTTCCTCCACAGATACTTTGTCAGCTTCCACTGTTATCTTTTTTTTTCTCATCTCCATGGTAACAGTGGTATCTCATCTCTAGGTTGGTTATTTGCATCACTTTTGGGGTTCTGCTGCTCTTCAAACAGTTTTATCTATCCCTGTTCTTGCCTTTTCCCCTAGATCTCCCCAACTGAACATTTTCCCTAACCTCCAGAATAATATTTTAAAAATTAATCTTATTAACAATTCCACTTTCTCCTACTAGGAAACAAGTCTGACCTAAGTGACCTTCGGGAGGTTCAACTGGAGGAGGCTCAGAATCTGGCCGAACGCTATGATATCATCTGTGCCATAGAAACTTCTGCAAAGGACTCCAGCAACGTGGAGGAAGCTTTTGTGAAGATGGCAACAGAGCTAATGATGAGACATGGAGGCCCCATGTTCAGTGAGCAAAACACAGACAGCATCAAACTTGACAGCAAGGATGTAGTAGAAGGGTGGGGGTGTGGCTGCTGATAATACAATTTCTAATTGTTACTGGAATTTAGAAGATATCTTCCCTTCTTTCTCCTTCGCTCTGCGTCTCTTCTACACACAGGACACTTTGCACAAGCCTAGTGTTTTTGTAGGTTAAGACATTAACATTTGCAGCATGTTTTTAAAAATATGAAGGAACTTTCTTGTATAGATCTGAAAGTGTATGGCAGTCATTCTGTAGCAATTTCTACTAGATTTTTTTTAGAGGAATTAGTGCAATTTGGCAGTAAGTTGCACAGAATGAAGCTACTAAAATATCTTCATATGAAATGGTCTGAGTGCAAAACTGCTATTTTACTATTTTACACCTCCATAAAGGACCTTATCAACTATGACAACATTTAATGCTTCTGTGGCACCAAGTTTTCAGACTGCCTCTTTAAACTCTCCACATTCCAGAAAAAAGAATTAAAAATTACACATAATGACGCAAAACTTTGTAGGGATGTTTCAAGTATGAAATATTAGATTTTCTGCATAGGGTAAAGCAGCTGATGATCATTTAAAATGAAGAACCTCCTAAATTATGAAATGATGTTTTCCTGGATACCGATGTCGCTGGTGCAAGCCATGCAAAACAAATACAGTGGTACCTCGGTTCACGAACTTAATTCATTCCGCGACTCTGGTCGCGAACCGAATTGGTCGTGAACCGAATCAAATTTTCCCATAAGGTTCAATGTAAATACGGTTAATCCGTTCTGACCCCTACGAATTTGGTCGCCAACCGATTTTTGATCACATCCCGAATCAAATTTCCCTATGAGGTTCAATGCAATTACGGTTAATCCGTTCTGAACCATATGTTGTTTTTTTTAAACCGCAAAAATATGACACAAAGTACAGTACGAAGAGAGAGAACGCTAACCTTGCTCGACGCGACTTCTGGCGTGGAGGACAGGAAGGCGGGTGGGGAGGCGGTTATTGCTTGGAGGGAGAGTCCCCCTCCCTACAGGAAGCTGCGACCACGTGTCACGGGAGGGGAAATGGCCGCGGATCCTGTTCGTAACCCAATGCAGAGTTCGCGAACGGAGGCAAAATTTTGCAACTGGAGCTGTTCGTGAACCGAATTGTTCGTGAACAGAAGCATTCGTGAACTGAGGTACCACTGTACTTTTCTCTCTTGCTTTTTTCAGATAGAGAAAGCAGTAGGTGCAGGACTGAGCATGTGTATAATACATAGGTGTTTTGTTTTGTTTTGCTTTGTTTCATATTCACCTCAGAAGACTTGATCCTGAATACATTTCACTGGATGGTAGATCCACAGGTTTCAGTGGAACTTTCTTGGAAGTAAATGCCTTTGAAAATGTATAGGGCTTACTTTAAATAGGCTGAAAATTATAAGTTAAGATAGATTTAATAGTTTATTTTGCACAGGTATTATAGTCTCCTTAGTTAATAATGTATATCAGTGTTTTTCAACCTTGGCAACTTCAAGATGTGTGGACTTCGACTCCCGGAATCCCCCAGGAGTCAAAGTCCACACATCTTGAATTTGCCAAAGTTGAGAAACACTGCTATGGATTGCTGATTCTCATCTTTATTAATTTCATTATGGTCAGCATTCTTCAGAGAAGCAGATCATTTAAATACCTTTCCCTTCAATTTTAGCCTCTTCTTTCATTACTACAGAGCATCTTACAAATTATCCCAGCTAGAGGATTCTTTTTTTTCATTTTTAGGTACTTTCAACAATTATAGAATTGTCTCTTTTTGAACTTTCTCTGGTCAGTGGTATTAAGAAGCTGTTTGTTGATAGGTATATGGTAAATGTTGAATTGTGTGTAAGAGATCATTGGTCGTTTTCCTAAATTGACCACTCATGATATGGAGCTCTAAAAATCATAACAGTTGCTTTGTTTTGTCAGACAGTGGCTCAGGAATTCTCATTATAAGGCACATTTGCTGATTTATAAAATACTTCTTTTATATAATAGGCCCTATGCTTCCTATTGCTCCCTTCTTACCCATTCCTTCTGCCTTTGATTTCTTCTATTATGCTACAACACAATCTTCAAATTAGCTTCACGCTATTTTTTTTTCAGGACAAATCAACACTATATATAAAAAGTCTGCAATCTATTAGTCAAAAACTGCTGAACTATTTCTACCTAGTTAATTTAAGATAAATACCCTTGTTTACATTGGGCTAAATTTAGGCCAGTGATTTAGAAATGCAGATATTAGTAACAGTTGCCTTTTTTGAGCACCTTAAACTGGGAAATGAAGAATGAGTATAATGGCTGCAAGTCTTCCAATTCACCTTTTCAGTGTCCAGCATATGGTATTTCTAAAGGGCCCCATGCCCCTGTCCCAGAATCAAAGGCCACATTTTAAAATGAAATCCTTGCAGTCATCTTAAAACGGGTTTGGCACAGTGGTACTACTATGGCCATAAATACCTCCCTGGATACCCATAGGCTTTCTATCCCATCTGATTTTTTAAAAGATTTCTTATTTTTAAAAGATCAAATGTGAAACTGGCATAATATGCTCTCAAAATTATGAATATGCCCAATGCGTTTGTCTACCCTATGTTAGGAAAATACATAGAATTTTATTACTGGAAGCAAATTTATGAGTTCAGTTAGTAGAGATTAGGGTAAGGCTAATATCAGAGATCGTTTTTGTAGAATATTGATAGGAAAAACATTTGAACCTGTTTTAATTTTTGCAGTATAAAGTGTCTGGCTGTATAATTTAGCTTATTACTCCAATTTTGACTCCAATGAATATCCTGATGAAAATTTTTATTGTAATTTCAGAATAGTAACTTTAAAGTTAAATGTTCTGTAAGGTGTAGACAGGAAAGGGGCCTTAATTTTAGGTAGATGTAGTTTTACTATTATGTTTACATAGAAGAGAAATATGCCTGAGAGATGCTGCTTCTGAATACTATTTTATACCAGGTTTCTTCAGGTTTACTGTATCCAGCCTTTGATTCCTAAGCAGTAACTAGCATAGAAAACTCTAGTGATTACTAACAGAGCATCGGCATTAAACAGAAATGTTTGACTTTGTACTGTGAATCCAATACTATAAGCATTACTATTTTGTTTTACTTCAGCTGAGTCTATGAAAATGAAAGAAGAAAGTGAAACTGAATAGAGTCTAAGCATGATTAATTGAACCAAGGTCAAGTCCTAAATTGAAGTGTCTATATGGTGGCTTTTATATCAGCCATCAATATACTTTTCAGGACATGGGCAACCCCTTTCCACAATGCTGAGGTTTGGGCAAAATCCTGCACAGAATTCCAAAATCTTAGAAGATTTTGGCAACTTTAAAAAAAAGTTTTGTTTTTTTAATTTGGGTTTCAGAGGTGACATTTAGGAATTTGGTGGGTGCTGTCTTTTAATCATTTCTGTATGAGTGAGAGCTGTTTGAGAATAGTCAGTGCCATCTCTTATGCATATGGAGAAGGGCAAGCTCGATTTTCCAGGAGTTCTTTTAATCTCCATGGCAATTAGATGAGAGAGTATATCCAACACAGTAAATAAAACCAAGTTCAAGGCAAAAGAAATAAATCAGCTCCATTTCCAGTTGGATATGGTTATTAAAACACCAGCAAAAAGAAATTTAATTTAAATAGTTTCTCTTAAAATAAAATGCAGCATAAAATTAGGCATCATTCATCATTTGCATTCTTAAGAATATTTTTCCCAGAACAGGGAGGCCTGTAGGGTTTCAGCAGAGCAAGATCATAGAAAAGTATAAAAAAGAATCCACAAAACAAACACATATTTCAATTAAAACAGTGATTACCAAAGAGGGAAATTCAAACTGCCCAATCAATATCTGATGACATAACCATATGTTCATTAGGTGAATCCTGCATTTTCTACTTTAGTATCAGTCTGACTCCTAGTGGGAAGGAAGTCAGCCTTGGATGGATAATAATGGATATTTTGGTATAGAAACTCATTCTGGCAGAAAGGGAGAAAAGCTTTGCTTTCCAGGGGCTGCAAAGATCTTTGCCTGTCAGTGATCTAAGGAATTGATGCTACTATATATTCAGGCCAATCTGATATAATGGTGTGCCAATGATGATTTTTTTAAAAAAGAGGATCTTGTGAATGGACACATTTTGGGGATTTTTTGTTCTTTATTTATATAAATATGTTCAAGTGTTATGTGAGCAGGCTCCTTTCATACTGTTTTTCAGGATTATAGTTTGATAATCATTCCAAAAAGTAATTGAGGCCATGCATTTGTTTCAGAATTAACTTGCTGCCTCATATTGCTAATACACATCTTAGCAGCTAAGATTCTTTAATATATTATGTTGTGATATATACTGCTTATTTATTCCCAGATTAGAAAAGAGCTTTGCTCAAATTGATTCTTATGAGCTGTTATGATTGGTGAGGGAATAGCATTGACATTGCTACCAGTTTAGGTCTTTCTCCATACATACTGTACTTCAGTAAGTATTATACAGAGACTAGCTTTTGCTGCAATTATTTGTTGCAAGGACAAGAAAATTAAAGGCCAGCTTTTAGAGAATGTTACAAACCTCTCTTGTATTACTTATACTGAGTTTCTGGTAAAAGTACAAACTGGTAACAGAATAGTGCAAGATAATCTGGGTCACTGTAGACTTCTCTGTATTTTCAGGATTTCTGTGAAAAAGGTGGTAACGATATTGCTATTGCAAATTCCAATTAAAAGGTATGGTTGATCTGCTGTGCCCCTCTTTATATCAGGAGTTGAATATGATGCCCTCCCAAGTGGTGGGGTTATACATATGGATTGATTGCAAGCTTCTCCTGAGAAAGGTCAAAGGAAAAAGACAATCATCCACATGTAGAGACAAATAAGAACTTCTGCTCAAGTAGTATACAGTGTAATAGCCTTGGGGATCTCTTCAGTGGAAGTACTGAAGAACAAACCTGTGTGAGTTAAAGGCTTGAGCATAAATTTTAAAGGGGGAAATTTTCAAAACGTTTAGGGGCCCCATTAGCAGGAAGAATTCAACAACATTGGTTTTCTTTAGTCTTTTTAGTAGAACTGAAATATTGCATAGGAAATCTGTTTGGAAAAGAGTCATATTTCAAATGGATTTTTCCGGTAAAATATAAAAATAGCTGCATGTCATAAGGGGTGGGAAACATTTATTTACTTGCAGCAAAACCATGAATTTCTGTCCATGATTCTTTCCTTTAAGACTCAGGGCTCTTTGCAGCACCCTTATGTGCAGAAGTGTTGTGATCACTTATTGACTGTTCCATTAATGCTGGAACAATCATCTCATCGTTTTGTCATGTGGCTAGATAATACAGCAAAGCAAAGAGAATTGGCCTCCAACCATGATGTAGGTGATCTACAGAATTAGTTATGTTTAAAAAGATTCATCATTTTGCCTAAAGCTGTTTTTTTTAAAACAATACTGTAAATTAATTGCAAACTAGAATAACACAGTTGTCTCTTCTGACATTACTAGGTGCCACATATTTACATTCCAAATACACACATACAAGCACACACACACGATGGATTTATATTTATCTGACTCTGTCTAGCGTGCAGATGACATCCAGGTTTCAGATACATCAAATGAAGCACATGAAGCATGCCAGATTCAGTTTGAGATATTAAATGCCTGATTGTTTTACTGAAAACCATTCTCAGACTTTTAAGCATTTCAGATGGACTACTTTTCTTACAGAGATAGCAAATTTTATGGTCTATTTTCTGCATAAAACACTTTATTGCAGGGGAATATGCCATAGAAATACATCTATAATTGATAGTACTATGCATGTATCTTGCCATTTAGAACAGACTGCTCTTTGTGACAGTTTAAAAAATAAAGTACATTAAATTGTCACTAAAATTGGTTCTATTTTTTCCAAAATAATACCTTTGAAGTCTTATGATAGAAGTGTGCAGATCACAATTTATGGCATAAATATTTGTGAACTGTTTCCTAACAGTCTGAATACTAGTGAAATTCTTTAACAGAATTGATCAAAGAATTTAAAATTATTTAGTTTATACCAGGTTGTTCCAAACTTAAAATGTTATTTATAATTAATGCTTACATTTTCTACGTATATACTATGATTGATTGGTGGATCATGTGCCATCCAGTTGGTGTTGACTCTTTGTGACCACATAGATAGACCTTCTCCAGGACAATCTGTCTCCAACCTGGCCTTTCAGGACTTCCAACACTGCACTTTTACTGAGTCAATCCACCTTGCTGTTCATTTTCTTTTCCCTTTCACCTTTACCAGCATTACAGACTTCTCATGAGAGCTCAGTCTTTGCATAATGTGCCCCAAAAATAATAAATTGAGCTTGGTCATTTCTGCTTCAAGTGAGACCTCTGGATGGATTTGTTCTATGATCCATTTCTTTCTTTTTTTAACCGTCTGTTTTCTCCAACACCAAAATTCAAAAGTATCAATATTCTTTCTACCCTGCTTCTTTACAGTCCAGCTTTTACTTCCATAGAGCATCACAGGCACAAACATTTCCTGCCAGATTCTGATCTTTGTGGGTATAGATACATCAAGGCATCTGAATATCTTTTCCAAAGTCTTCATTGCTACCCTATCAAGTGCTAGTGTGGGATATTTCTTCATTGCTGCTTCCTTTACTCTTGACAGTCAGTCCTAAAAGGCAAAAGCTATCCACCAATTCAATATCTTCATTGTCAGTTTTAGCACTGATTACTATAGCTGTTGTCATTAGTTTGGACTCCATTATATTTTATCTTATTTCCATTTCTTTCACTGTGCTCCTTGACTTTCATTACTCAAGCTTGCAAATCATTTACATTTTCACCTATCAGAGTAGTGTCATCAGCATAGCACACGTTTTGGAGGTTTCTTCCTCCAATTTTAAAACTACATTCATATTAAAATCCAACCTACCTCATTATATATTAAACATACTAGGCTGAATGAATAAAGAAAAAGTAGATAGCCTTGTATTATTCCTTCGCTAACACAGAGCCAGTTTGTTTTGCCATATTCTGTCTGGACTGTGGCTTCCCATTCTGTGTGCATGTTTCTTATGAGGACAGTAAGATATTCTAGGATTCCCATTTTTTCTAAGCGCATTTCATAGCTTAACATGATTGACACAAGTGAGGGCCTTTTTATAATCAATGAAATACATGCTTACTTCCTTTTGGTATTCCTTGGCTTTTTCAACTTCCAGCTTTGGTATCTTTACAGACTTCTTTGTAATACTGCTCCTCATCTCTTTGAATGGTTCTCTGAAATTCTTTGTTAAGTTTGTTCCTGAGATCTTTGTCTTTCTTGGCTTTGGCTTCTCTTCTCTTCTTGGCAATTTCCACTATGCATTCTGACACCCAGGTAGCTTTCCTCTGTTTCTTGGTGTTTTGAAGACTGTGTAAACAGTAAAGAAATCATTGGGTTGTCAGAAACTGATAACTCATTCTTCTGCTTCATTTCAATTTCCTAGGCCATACAGTCCATTTCAATTTCCTAGGCCATACAGTCCAACTACTTTATCCTCTTTACTATTTCCAACTTTGGCATTCCAGTTTCCAGCCACAACCAGCATATCTTGCTTGCATGTTCTGTTGATTCCAGATTTAACTTGACCATAACGTTCATCAACCTTCTCTTTTGGAGTTGGAGTATAAACTTGGCTGTCATTTTAAAGGGTTGTCTACAAATCTAACTGATATTGTTTGGTCATTTAGCTGCATTGTACCTAAATAACTGATTGAAAAAGTGTCCAATTCCAGTCCATTTCAGTTTGCTGATGCCTAAGATGTTAAAGTGTAATTGATTCATTTCATTCTTCACTGTGTTAGGCTTTCCTATGTTCATGCTTCTTACTTTCCATGGTTCCTATTGTAATTCTGTCTTTGCAGTTTGAATTTTCTCTTCCTGCATGGAAGCATCAGCAATTAGAAGTCCCAAAGGCTTTGATCAATTCTGTCATAAACACCATTAAACATTAGTACTCCTAAAATCCTCAGCTCTTCCTCAGTAGTATGTTAAGTGCCATCCAATCTGAGGGGCCCATCATTCAGCACTGTATCGTCACTTTATATTGCCTATCCATATGGTTTCCTTGGTGAAATACAGGAGCGGCTTACCATTGCTTTCTCTTGTGCATTGTGAAATTATGCTTTTGGTTTTGGCACTAATGTGATCATCCACCTCCAGCATCTCCCTATGTCACTGCTGCGCGATATAGGTGCCTGCTTGCTTTAGCTGGACAGCTGGGTGACCGTCATGCTTTGAATTGCTCTGCTGGGAGTCTCTGCTCTTGGCCTGCACCTCCAATGTTCTTCGCTCATCCCTCCTGGGAATACTCTACCGCCATCATCATGAGACAACATAGTAGAACTTCAGAAAATGTAATTTTCTGTAAATGTAATATTACAGAAAATGTAAACTTACTTCTGAATTGAATTGCTTATAGGATGACATCTAGACTTAGCAGTACAGCAAAGAAAATAGAATCAACAAGTATTGGTTTGTTTTGCTCTATGTGGAAAGTAATTATTCGTCAAAATATTAGGATTCCAAACTGCATTTTTTAAAAAAAAAGATGGTTGCATTTACAATACAAAGTTTATTTTAATTCATAGTCTATGCAAAAATGTTAAAATCTGAAATGTGTATTTCATATAGCTCCTTCCCTTTGTGCTTTACAAAATATCTAGAATTGGGAAATGTCAGAAGTACATAAGCACATGTGTCTAGCTATGCTTGCAATGTCACCACTGTTACAGATTGAAAGAGAATATCAGATGGCATAGCAGATGACTTAATCTACATACCAATTATGCAATCTCAGTACAAGTTTTTACATTACATATAAGCATGTAGAACAGAAGAGACTTTGCACACCTCTCTTTGCACATCTGTAAAATGTTGAGAGAAGTTGTATGCTTCTCATGGAGCAAAGAAACAGAAAGAGCTGCATTTACTTCTTCCCGGTTCCCCTTTTCTAATGTGCAATGGCTCTTCAGAGCTCTCATCTTTGATAAAGATCCAAATTGTAAATATAGTCAAATTAGGCACCAGTTTCTCTGAATTCCTTTCCTTTTAAAATTGACCAACAGCAGAATTTATGTCTGCCTTCCCTTGGACCATCCTACTCCACCCTCAGAATTTCTGGCCCAGTTATGATAATGGCACTGTTCTGTGCATTGATTTCTAGCTTACATAATAATGGAGGTGACATCATCTTTTTTTCTGAGTCTTAGACTTGGATATCAATTCCTTTTAAATCACTTGACTTCTTTGTGAATGTAACAAAGTATAAGAGTATAACTGCCTCCCTCATGGTGCTGAAATCCTAAATTCCAGTTTATCTGTATAGCTAGGATGGACATTTACAGGGTGTCATAAATACTAAGACAATCTGGAATAATCATGGTTACATAAAATGCTTATTAGATCATAACTTATCTGCTTTCATTGTGTTTTGGAAAATAAAGTGCATGAGTAATTCGCAGCCATGCTTTTAATATATTGATTATAGTGAATGTCTGTACTAAAAATTTAACATGGGATTTTCAGGTATTTGAATTGTGATAAACAAATTAGAAAAAGTCCTCCCATTTCTTCCCAAAAAATAATGTTTGAGGGATCTCAGGTTTTTGAGGTCTGCATCACCTGAGAATAATCCCTGCCCTAAATTCCTTAAATTAGATTTGTATGCTGGATCAAACCTTCTTTCACAGATTTCGTTGTTGAATCAGGAGCTATATGAGGAATTCATGACCAAATGTGCATCTTCATAGTGATGAATGTTTCAAGCTGATACTTACTTTGCACTGCAGATAAGATACATGTCTCCATCTGCTCTCAGACCTCAGTGCACAATCTGTCTGGATTGGGAATAGGGTATGTAGGCTGTTGGTATTTTTTATCTGGCCCACACTGTGTGTCTAAACAAAAATGTAAGAACTCAGACATGCAAAATTGTGATCTGTGGAGAAATTTGGTGAGCTTTACTTTAAATAGAGGGTAATTGTGCCTTGGACGTGGCTCTGCCTAAAAGTGAAAGGCCAGATGTAAAATATACCTTTTTTGCATATCTACACACATACATAGCCAGAGTTTAACAAAGATTGGACACAATCTTTATTAGCAGTTGACTGATTTCTGCTATGGTCAATAGGATTAAGGTACCAGTTCCTTAAAATTAGCATTATGCATGTTTAAAATATGAGCGCCAGTACTGGTGTGACTAAGGCAATCCTAATAGCATCCCTAGTTCAGTTTACATATCCTGGCTAATATGACTTCTAATACCCTCAGAACCTACAATTGATAAAAGGGAGGAAGAAAGCAACTGGGTTACCCTATCTTCCCATCTGTCTGCTGTGAAATACTCTTCCTTTCTCAGTTGCTTTCCCACTATTGAGAAAAGGTTTGGAGACATGTTGATGTTGGTTATTTTACTAAGAATAAGATTCCAGCATTTATATGTGCATTATCACCCCATTGCTTTTAAGTGTAGGTATAACCTAATGGTAGAATCTGTAGAAAGGTATAATAGTACAGATGCAGATATTTCTAGTGTTTCTTGTCATGGTAGAGATTTGTATCTGTAAATATGGCATTGGCTGAAATCTGATAGAGCATCTGCACTATTTTTTGAAGTGGAGGTTGTTTTTTAGAGAAATCTTTTAGTGGTGCGTGCTGACAAAAGTTCATCATATGCTCTGTGCAGTAATAGTGCCTAACTAACTGGCATAGCCTGATTTAAAATCTCTTGTCCTAGGGACAGGCAGCTTTTCTACTAGCTGGTTCATTCACTTAGTAAGATAAAGCACCAATTCATATTGAATTCACTTACTTCATTTCCAAAGGATATACAAGTTTGAAGAATTCTGATGTTACTGAATTGTTCTCCATTTTTTGAAAACAGTTTTATTGCTTGTAATAAGGCTTCTGGGAACAGATATAGAGACCAGTCTATCTTGTTTTCTCTTACATAGTGTTTACTGGAAGAGGTGAAAAGCAAGATAACAAGGGAACAAAATATCAATGTTGACATTTTACTGGTACCTATTTATGGATTTATTAAAAAAAAGTTTATTTTTAAAAACTATGAAATTACTTTTTTTGGTAAATATTAGCAAAGTCTGTAGCAAATACATTGTACCGTGTATAATTAAAATGAGCATTTGGCTATTACACTGTGTATTTCTTAATTAACCACCACCACGGTTATTTAGTTCAGCCCGTAAAGCAAATAAATATTGAAATTAAAAGAATTATATGGATTCCACACACCCCCCCCAAAAAAACCTGTCCATTGGGGAAGAGGATGGATCTAGCCATAGCCACAATGATAAATACCTTCATCACTTCCCAGCTGATTGCAGCAATAATTATTCGGTTTACACATTATACTGACCAAGGAATGGGCAATTTTTGAATTGCTGAGATCCACATTTAATAATTTGGAGAGAGACAGAAGCCACAGTTGGCAGAGTGAGTTTTGTACAGCACAAATGCATGGGAGCATTTTCTGCTTTTAACAGTATTAATACTATTTTCAGCAGTAGAAGAACTGGGAGTCAAGGAATACACCACAGACTAGCACTTGGTAGAGTAGCAATGAAGGCCTTGGAAAAGCTGTTCAGATGCCATGATGTGTCTATATCTACAAAGATCAGAATCATGCAAGCAATGGTTTTCCTTGGGATATTCTATGGACGCAAAAGTAGGACTTTGAAGGAGGAGGATAGAAAGAATATTGACATTTTTGAACTTTGGTTTTGGAGAAGATCCTGAGAATCCCATGGGTAGCCAAGAAAACAAACACAAATGGCTCATCAAACAAATCAACCCAGAGATCTCATTTGAGGCACAAATGACTAGGCTCAAATTATCACACTTCGGACACATTATGCAAAGACCTAGCTCTCTGGAGAAGTCTGTAGTGCTGGAAAGGGGAAGGGAAGAGAAGAAGGATGGCTAGCAACAAGGTGGCTGGACTCCATTATAACAGCAATCAGTGCACTGTTGGAAGACCAGAAGAATCAGGCTGGGGAGAGATCCTCCTGGAGAAAATTTATTTTCGTGATCACTAAGAGTCAACACCAACTTGATGGCACATAATCAAAACTATTCTAGGACTTGTGGTATATATAATCTTTGTAGCATTTCCTTTTTCATAATATTGGGAAACTGCTGCCAGTTTTCAGCAGTCACAATTTTGAATTCAGTAAAGCAACCAGGACTGAAATTCAGATCTCAGGAGGGTTGAAGGCTACAAGTCTTGAGACTGTAGCATGCACATCCTTGGTCTATGGTTTGTCACTAAGCCATAAACACCAATGGTTCACACAACACGTTAAGCCAAAACTAAACCTCAGTATGATATGTGAACCTGCTAATGGGCTGTTTATAGGGATGCTGTTGAAGAATATGTGTGAACTTGTAAATACAAAACAAGGTAGATTGCTTTCTGATACCTGCTTTTCAGGTAATGCTATCACTTGCACTCAAATTCTGACTTGTTTTGTGTTGGTGCTTCCCATAAGGCACAGGATACTGAAAAAAATGACCATCTCCATATTCACTTGCACTATAGATTGTGATAAGCCCCATGTTTGATGCCATTTAAGTAGCCAACACAATTGCCAACTTATTTTAATGATTTTATTCTAAATAACACATGGTTTGATTTTTGTGTTTTGTTTTAATTCTGCTGGGGGTGGGGGGTTGTTTTCTAAAGTTCCCTTTGGCCCTTAAAAATAACTCCTAAAGTAGCTTACAAATATTAAATGGTTTTCAGTTTACTCTTCAAGCTTTAGTTTACCAAAGGAGGAAAAGTAAGATAAATAGTATCCAGGAAGTTTTTGGCATTTCAGTTATTGTTTGGTACCAAGAGCTTTAAGGGGCAA
The DNA here is from genome assembly GCA_030867105.1 of Liasis olivaceus. Lineage (NCBI taxonomy): Eukaryota > Metazoa > Chordata > Lepidosauria > Squamata > Pythonidae > Liasis > Liasis olivaceus. The sequence goes on from CM061348.1 coordinate 51,737,745, forward strand.
CCATCATTTTAAAGACATTTTCTTGATTTGAAGGTGAAGTGATACTCTTTATTCTTGTATCTTAGAAAAATGTAAAAAGGGGTTACAGAGTAACACATCATGTCTGTGAGTTGTCTGTCCAAGATGACTATGTATCAATAGAAGTGGATGAGAATGAAAGGGACACAGAGGCCAATTCTGGAGTCTTCTTCTTAATCCTATTTTTCGGATTAGCCAATCTGAAAAATCAGATTAAAATAGGTCTTGGGGTGATAATGAATAGCATTATAAAATGTGTGGTAGCTCTGGAAAAAAGGCAGATGTCATGTTCAATTGAACAACATGCCTTCAGATACTGGTTGCAGGAAAACAATGGAGGGAAAGGGGTATTTCTGCTTGGCCACGGCCAAACAAAATATGACTGTTCTCTAATGTCAGGACAATTCTTAATGTGAAATTTTATATAGGAACAGAAGCTAAATCCTCTCTAGGATTCAGGAGCTGAACTTATACATTTAGAGGCAGGCCTAATAAAGCAGAGAAATTGGTTTCTGTACAGTTGCTGAGCCTGTCACCTTGCACCTGGACAGTTTCACTTGGATTGTGCTTTTTTGGATAGTTCACGTTTTATTGATATTAACAATACTATTGAGAATACCTGAAGTCCCAAATGGTCTCTCCACACATAGGTTCTTGTACTTAATGAATCTGATGTTGTTGTGGCTCAACTGCTTTTTATGTCAGTGGCTAAACCCCAAGCCTTAGAAGACTGGAGCTGACTGACTATTGGTGTCTGCTGCTTTTGACAACTACTTACAGCTGGATTCAGTTACATTGTGTGGAGACCCAGTTCCCTTGAGAAATCTATAATGCTTGGAAGAATGGGATGAAGAGGACCAGAGCGGGAAGGATGGATTCGGCTATGATGGCAATGAGTACACCACAGAGAAACCTAAAAGGCTGAGTTGAAGACAAATCATCCTAGAAAGAATCTACCCATATGGCCTCTAAGAGTCAGCACCAACTTGATGGCACTTAATCAATCAATCGATCGATCGATCGATCGATGTAACATACTCATGCACACTAAACGCAAGATTCTAATATAAAGGCATTGTTTTTAAAAAGTGAAAGCATTCAACCAGTGCTTCTGGTTGTAATGACAAGTCTGATCTCTCACATGCTAAACTAGCTTGATGGCAATAGCCCTCTTCAGCCTCTGAACACTTGGTATTTGTGACAAATGTGGAAATTCCATATAGCTACCATGACTAACAGATGCTATGAGACCTGCAGCAAGCTATGCAAAGTTTTGCTTTATTTGTCACCATTTTACTGGAAAGGATGCAAGTAATGATGAAAATATGCTTGCAAGGGTTTTATAATTTTGTGTATTCTTTTTCTTTCCTTTTTTGTATTTAGTTAATTTTTTAAAAGTGTAAAAATATGCTTGCAAGACTAGAAAAAAGCTACTGGAAATAGTCCATATTAGAAGCTGTGCAGCAGAAATTAGGTCAACAAAGACTGTGATGGTTTGGGAGAGTTACAGAGGTAAGTAAAGGAGATACAGGTTTTAGTCACATTAAATGATGCTCATAAAGAATGTAGAAAAGAAATCAGACATTTTGCATTATGTGGCTTCTCTTGAAGAAACTCATTTGTTTACGTGTAAACAAAATATTGCTCAGTGTAGACATTGAGAAAGTGATGATTTGAGGACAACAAAACAAATTTCCCTGAACTCTTGCAGTTAGATTTAAAGCATGATCCCAGAATTGTCTAAAATAGTTTAGCTTACAGTTAAGATGAATGAAGTGATTGACCAAGGGAACAGGGACAGCAAAGAGAAATTTGGCGGAGGAGTCCTTTCCCCTCCTTTTTTTCTCTGCTTCCTTTTATCTGTGGAATAGGAAAACAGAGAGAACCTCTCTTGTGATATGCATTGGATATGCCATGTTTGATTTTCTCCCTGAAGACAAGAAAAACCATAAACGCTGCAAGCGTAGGCTGATTGCCCTCCTGGAAGAGAAGGTGAAGTGCAAGAGGTAAAGCTTTCCAGCTTACCAGCTTGAGGAATTCTTTGATTTAACATAGGAAGTGCTCACAAAGGTACCATTGTACCAGGGGAGGGATTGAAGATGGCAACGTGGCTACAATCCTTATAACGAGCTCTTCCTAAAAACCTTTTATTCTCCCTATATTTCAGTTCACCATTTATTTTTAGATCACTTGACTTTTTCTTAACGATCATCTTTTGCTATTTTACTTTTTTTATTATTGCTATTATTGGGTCAGTCTTTTTTATAGAAAATACATTTGCATTGCTGACATGGGGAAAAAGAAGAAGAGACAGTGGACACCTTCTGCAACACAGTCTTCATCTAAGCCTCTGAACAACAGAAAATTGACAGAAATGTCACCAGTAAGCAAGCCTCTCCTGTAAGTAATATCACCCCACTTCAGGTCTGACCCCCTGGGGTGGGACATGCAGGCTGAGATAGAGAGTCAGCAAATTCTAGAGCTTTCCTCCTCTCTGATAGAGAATGCCCCTCCCCACAAGCAGTTGCTGTTTGCCCAGCTGGGGAACAGCTTATACAGGAGGGAGACAGGTCTCTAATTTTAAATCCCTGAAAGAACAAAATACACTAGATTTTATAACTAGGCATAGTCTACTGACAACACAGACCATTCTTTCAATCTTTGACTTGCTGACTACAATCAAAAATAAAGTAGACTCTCTAAAGGAATCTTTTGCAAAATTGAGAGTCAATTGGATAAAATCTCTCACCCCGCCAAAACAAACGATTTGTGTCTAAATTGTGCTTTACAAACAACCGGCAGAGGAAAGGAAGACCTCACCCCTAAATGCAGCCTAACAAGGGTAAATGATAGGGAAGAAAAGAAAAGAATAAGCAATTCTACAGAGAAAGGCGAGAAGGACGAAAAGCTTGTAAAAGGCAAATGTCTGTTACAAACCAGCAAGATAACTCTGTAAATCCTAAACAACAGAGTAAACAGAGGCAGATGGGGATCTAAAAAAGCCATCACCCAATCCTTAAGCCAGCTATTATGCTATGAAAGACAACTGATGGTCTTAAAAAGGTAGAATGGCTTCCACCTAGAGGCAGTTGCAGCTGGATTTTGCTGACATTTGGACAACCTGTAGTCCGCAGCATGCTCTTTAAAATGAAACCCTTTCTAAGTACTTTTTTGATCTTCCCAAATCATGTTTTCCATTCTGGGGAAGTCAGCCCACTTTTATCTCAGTGCAGCCCAGAGGGTATTGGCACTTTAATAGATAAAAGTAAAATTCCCCACTCAGACAACTTCAAGGATATCTTATCAACAGAGCCTCTGTGAGGGAGAACTTTAAGCAAACAACTTGTACAATCCACAGCAACACAGCTGTCTAATGAACCACTAGAAGAAAGTCTGAGTCACTCTTTTAGTGCTTTGTCAGATATACACCAGGCTGACATCATTAAAAGGCTAGATGACCTGAGATAATCTGTAATGACAACTTGTAAAATGGCCAAGCTGCTAATAAATTTAGCTTCACTAACTAACCTGGGACAATAACTCTCACCTTGAAAAAAAAGTGATTGCGCTGCTGAGGAGGAGCAACCTATTTGCATCTTCACAACTGCCATGAAGAATTCAGATCTGCAAAACCTGAATGCTGAGCTTGATGTGGAAGACTTCCCCATTTCTAATTCACGTTCCAATAGTCCTCTGAAATGACCAGAATCCCCCAAATCTAAAATTTCTACAGTTGCTCAGCTTTATGAGCATGCTTCTGATAATTTCAAGTCTGAATCTCCACAAGCTATGTTTACTGGTGGAACCCACCAGAACCATAAAGTGGGTATTGACAGGACAAGGCTCACAGAAGGCATGACAGCATGGAGGCCAGTACAAGGCAAATATTTTAAAAATCCTAACATGAAATCTAGCTGGCTGGTATCGCAATAGAGGCTCCAATTTTTCCAACCCCCTGCACAGCAAGGATATAATTCTGGTGCAAGAAACATGGACAGTTGATGATCTCCTGATTAATGGGTACCACTCATACAAAGTGGAAGCAACTCCAGGCAGAGGGCCAGGGCAGCTGAAAGGTGGTTTGGGCATCCTCATCTCTACCTCTTTGAGAGTAGCATCTACACCCATCCATCCATTAAAACAAATGGCTATGGCCCTACTTCTCAGTCTAGGTACTGGCTCATTGTTTATTAACCTACACCTTCTACCACTACAAGGAAAAGCTGAAATCAATGTAGTATGGATAGTTAGAACAACATGTTGGCAACCTTCTTTTGGAATACCCAAATGCTATGTTGCTACTGGGGGGTGACTTTAATGCTAAGTTGGGCCCCGATGCTTATATATTTTATACTAAATTTCGTCAGTACCCACCAACTCAGGACCAACTCAACTTATACCCCCTTCTTGTGTCTCTCCAAAGATAAGAGATCAAACCAGGCTGTATTCTGCCTCACAAAAATGGCAAATAGGCTCAATCTCCTTATATTAAATGGTTCTCTTGCAGGAGATTATCCAGGTGAACTCACATTTATGGCAGAGATCAGAACAAGTACCACTGATTATATGTTAATTACTATGAGCCTGCTACCCTACATGGAGGATTTCAAAATGCTACCCCATCTGGATAGTGATCATTTCCCACTCTGCCTATATTTGAAGCCTTCCACTCAGCAGATGCACCTGGAAGCTTGCTTCATTCCTTCAATTTCTCCTGTAGGTCAAGCAAGATGTACCAAATGAACCTTGCAGCTTAACCAAAAGATGAAGAGAGCACTGGAAGAGGACAGTCTACAAAAGTGTCGATCAGCCCTCATGTCGGACAACCCTACTCAGGATCCTTTGGATCTATACAAAACTCTAGTGCAGACTTTCCAAAACTGGAAACTTTATTGGCTTGCAACCCCAATTTCTCAGTGAAGCAGCCTTCAATTTCATCAAAGCCATGGTTTGATAAGGACTGTGTTGAAGCTAAGAAAGCCCTTACCTCAGCTTATCATCTTTAAAAATCTAATGCGGGGAACAATAACACAACAACCCTTGAATACCTTCTCTCCCTCAAAAAACAATATAAGCAACTAGTGGCCTTTAAGAAGAAGAAAGATATAAGGACCACCTGGGAACAACTTATTCAAACAGCGAAGAAACAGAACTCCACTTTTTTCTGGTGCCTAATATCTTACCAAGTTTCCAGACTTTCTATCCCATTGGATTCTTATATATCACCTGAAGCCTGGGAAGCACATTTTCAGAGGATGTATGAAGATCCCTCTAGTGAGTCCCCATTGCAAAAGACAGAGAACTTACCTGAGTGTCTCCCAGTATCTGTGTATGAAATTAAGTCCTTTATTAGTCAACTCAGAAGGGGGAAGGGCCCTAGAGCTGACCTTATTCCCCCAGAACTATTGAAAAATAACATAGAGTTCTGGTTTCGCTCTTCACCTATATTGATACCACTGGATGTGTCCCCAAGGACTGGAACCTGGAAATTATAGTTCCAATCTTTAAGAAGGGAAAGAGATGACCCTGCTAACTACAGGCCAATTAGCCTGCTTAACATAATCAGCAAACTTTATGCTAAGCACTTCCACAATAAACTTAAAGACTGGCTAGATCAGGAAAATCTGATAGCAGAAAAGCAGGCTGGCTTTAGAGAAGGTAGAGGCACCATTGATCAATGTTTGGTCCTATAGCACTTGATTGAAAAGTATTCAACCAACAATGTGGTATCATTTATATGTTGCCTTTATAGATCTTAAAGCAGCCTTTGATTAAGTATCCAGGACCAAATTGTGGGAGAAGTTGGAAGCCTCATCAATTGACCATAGGCTTTTCTATTTAATTCGAGCCCTATACACTAACACAACTCTTAAGGTCAGGTGCAATATGCAAAGGTTTCTCTCAAAGCTGGTTAAAACTCAAAAGGGGGTAAAGCAGGGATGCATTTTTGCTCCCCTGTTTTTCAGTTTTTATATCGATGGTATGATGAGATGTCTAAACAATCCAAATTTCCATCCTCCTAAACTAGGAGGTTGTAGCATTGCCCTGCTGCCTTATGCAGATGATGCTGTAGCTCTTTCCAGAACACCAATAGGCCTTAAAAGAGCTCTGAGAACTCTGGTCCAATATTGCAACAATGATCACCTAGAAATAAACTACCAGAAAACCAAGATTATAGCATTTGCCAAAAGGCCGAAGCTCTGTTCATGTAGTATTAATGGCCATAGAATAGAACAAGTGACCTGCTTTAATTATTTAGGAGTAGTCATGCTTGCCACTGGCTCAAGGAAAGCCCACTGTGAAGCTGCTGCTGCTGCTGGACAAAGATCTGCCAATCCCATCCTCAGATTTTTCTTCTCCAAGAGAGGATATTATGTTCCAGCCTGCACTTAAGCTCTTTCAGTCTAAGCCACTAGCCCAGCTCCTTTATGGGACTTTGGTTGGCCCCCAGCTTCTTGTGTCACCTCCTTGGAAAGAGTACAATCTAAATTCATCAGAGCAGCCCACCAGATGCCTCGTCTCCAATGCACATTTACATCTGGAGACAGGTATGATAAAAGTTGAGTCAAGAGTGTGTTTAGCTTCTATAAACCTTTGGTTAAAACTTAACTTTTCTCCCCAAGGCCTAGCGCCATTAATTCTCCAGGGCAATTTCCAATCCACATGGATCAAGGCTGTTGCATCTAAACTTTTATATCTCGGTTACTCTCCCTCCTTGGTTCTTAAGATGAAATATGATCAGGCAAAACAAACCTTGAAGCAAAGGATAAAGGATATGGAGCAGCAAGCGGATCTAGGGAAGGCCTCAGCCTTCCTGTCACCAGTATACCACAGATATATTGTCATTGCTGCCAGCTACCTTACAAAGCTAGAAACTCCCAGCCATCGGAAATCTTTCTCTCTTGCCTGATATCATGCTCTCCCCTCTGCACTATTAAATATTAAAATGTATCATTGGCTGAAAGGCTCTGCCCTTGTGATTCTAGAGAGGTGGAAACTACAGGACATGTTCTTCTTTGTTGCTCCTTTTACAGAGACATCCGAGCCAGATTCTTCCTACCTATGATTAGTAGATATTCTGGTTGCCCAGACTCAGCCTATGCCCAGATGCTCCTCATAGATGAATTGCCTTCTGTTACAGCACAGTGGCTAGGTTTTGTGCAGCAGCACGGAAGATCCGCTGGACCCTGATGGACCAATTTTCCACTAGCTAAATGCATTCTATGTAACTGAAATTCATTTAAATTTTAGATATTATATTTTTTTGTAATTTTAGATGTTACTATACTTTATATAATTTTAGTGTCTATTTTATAATTAAAATGCAGACTGCACCGTCACTCACAGATGCTAGTTAGGTTGTTTTATAAATGTATTTTAACTTTGTCTTAAATTTTATTTTGTTATCTATTATGATAGATTTATATACTGTATATATACTCACAGAGCACTCTGCATGTACTGGTTTTTTGACTGCAATAAACTGAAATTGAAATTGATCACTGTACCAATAAGCCCCCTGAAAATAGAAGAATGCCAGGGGGAAGCGATGGAGAAAGAGAGGAATATGATACAAAGGACCAAGTCTGTCAAGAAGAGCTCATTTTCTTTGGAGCTTCAGAATAAGTTCCAAGGCCTTACCATTAATGATATTGTTGGAATCCTGAATGAAGAGCAGCTGCCACAAGCCTCAAGGACTAAGGAAGACGGTGGTGGTGATCTGGCTCTCCTCACTGAGAGGAACCGAAGCAGCAATGTTGGCCTGATTCTCTGCCAAAAGAAGTGTGTTGCCTTCCTTTGGGCTTACATTTGAGATGTGTCAGAAAAGCTCCCAAGAGTTTAAACTGACAAATAGCACTTTCTTCTGATTTACATCGGAACAAATGAAGCAGCCAAATACAGGCTTGAATACATTATAGGGGACTATGAAATGCTGGTCAGAGGGCAGAAGAAGCTGGGTGACAAGTAGCATTTTCTTCATCCTTCACATTGAAGGATGTGGTTCAGGAACTTGCCTTGCAAACCTGATCTGGAGGTCTTAAATTTTACAGAAGGGAGAAGAGAGCCAGAATAGTGTGTTGCCAAGTCCTGAGAACAGGACTTGGAGTGAAACACAAAGTGTACAGAAACCCAGTAATGAGGAACCCAATAATACAAGAAGGAAAAGGTCAACTAATATGACTTAAGGTTTCCAGTATCTTTATGCAAGTTTGCAGACTATAGGGAACAAACAGGAAGAACAAGAAATTTTAATGCAGGAAGACAAAATTAATAGGCATTTCCGAAACTTGATCAGATGAAACTCATGAGTGGAATGCAAAGTTTGAAGAGTATATTCAGGGTATATTTCAAGGTATATTCAAAAGGAATAGATCAATCAAAAGGGAAGGAGGAGAGGTATCAGTAGAAATCCAGGAATCTGAGACAAAATTCCAGTGAAAAACATTTGGAAAAAGAAACAACAAAGATATTATCACAGAAGTGTTGTAGATTACAAAGCCAGGCAGAAGATCTAGATATTAACCTCCTGGACTAGATTTCAGAGAGGAGAAACAAAATAATAACGGGAAACTTCAGCTGCCTGGCATCTGTTGGAAGATCAACTCAGCCAAGATTGCAAGATCCCTCAAAATTCTTTAGCAGTCTTGCTCACTGCTTTATTTTCTAGAGGGTTGAAGAACAGACAAGGAGATAAGCTCTTCTAGACTGATCCTAACCAAGAGGGAAATGCTGGTTGAAGAAATAAAAGCGGTGAGAATCCTGGGAGAAAGTGAGCACATCATATATCGGGAAGTAGCTAATGTCTGCAGAAAGCCTAAGGCACAAACTGAACAAAGGGTGTTTCTTGAGACTTGCTACCCACAGACACAACCATATTTAGAAGATCTAAACAGATGACATTACCTTCAGTTTGCCCTTGACCTACTGTGGAAACAGTGTATACCTGTTCTAAAGTGGTGTTTTCCAGCTTCTTCCACCATAAGCCATGTGGTGAGATCTTTTTATAGTGGTGACTATTTAGAGACAGAGACCTACCCTGCTCCTACTGGCTAACTGAAGCAGCTATGAGGATGATCCTCCTTCTGGTCCTTGGCCACTATTCTTCAGCAGCCCCTGGTTATTGTTACAGGGCAATATATTTGAACAGTTCGTTGTGTTTCATCTATGTCATTCACTAGATGCTATTATATTAATGAGTTTGAATATATTGGCATATTGTGGCATAGATATAAAATTTTGCATAGCACCATGATAGTACTGGATTATACTAAATGGGAGAGGTAACAATTGGTATCTGTATTGTTACAACCACAAATTGAATTTAATAATTGCTGGTGTCTGTAGAAACATGGTTGTTGCAAATTTTCTTCAGCCATCAAATATGTTTGTATTATGTTCCTATGCCAGCAACGAAAGCAGGAGTCTTCTTAAAAAAAAAAAAAGTCTTGCCCAAGTGAGAACAAAAAGGAACTGAAACTTTGAAAAAGGAAACAAAAAGTAAAACGGAAATGAAAAAGGATAGAAACTAATCTGAAAAGCATACAAATATAGCTCCATGTATGCCTTAAAATCTGCACCAGTAATTTGGGGGAGTGTCTGGAATAGATTAGATGCGTGTGTGAAGGAGGAGAGAAATGTGAAGCCCAAGTGAAATTCTTTGCGTCTGTCTGTCTGTCTATCTTCAGGAAGGGTTTTCTAAAAAAGTTATATTCCTTGCTGTGTAAAGCAATGTATAAATTGATTAAATACTGATGATGTTCAGTGCCTTCTGGGCAAATAAAGATTTGCTTGAAAGAACTCAGAGTAAAATGACTGCTGTAACAAAAATATTTAACTTAGTCCTGAGTTGGCCTTTCAGACTGGAAAAAGGCCACTGTAACACCAATGTATAAACAAGAATGTGAAGTGTTGAAGCCAAAAAATTAGAGGTAGTTAGGCCACAATCTGTTCTAAGTCAACCAATGGGAAGTGTGCAGAAGAAAAAAAAAATGCTGAAAAAGGATTAGCGGGACTTCCTATTAAAGCTTATTAAGAGTGACAGTTGCATATAAAGATGTTTGGTTCAAAAGACAGTATGGGCTTGCACTATCAAAACTTTGACAAAGTTCCTTACCACAGACTCATAACAAGAGTAAGAGGATAAGAAAACCTATCAAGGGAGCTTTTGCTCCAAGAATAAAATTCTTGAGAGATTTTATATATGATGGATTTTCTGCTATAAGATACGATGATAGTTGGCAACTCAAAAGGCTTTAAAGGGGGAGTAGAACATTAAACAAAAATCTGTGCTTTTTTAAATAGAAAATATTTTACTGGACAGACTGTTGTAGTTAACAGAATGTTTCACAGAATAAGACATAAAATTTAAAGTTTACATCTATGAGATACATTGTCCTTAAAAACTACACATGCAACATTTTGTAGCAGAACAGAGAGAGAACATCATTATCATATCAGTACAGGCATACCTTGTTTTATTGCACTTTGCTTTATTGCGTTTCGCAGATATTGAGTTTATCAAACAGCATTGCATGCTAGAGAAATCTTTCGTGAAAGGAAGAGTCAATCGATGTGCAAATTTCATTGTCGTCTTATTTTAAGAAATTGCCACAGCCACCCGCATTCAGCAACCACCACCATGATCAGTCAGCCGCGATCAACATCAAGGCAAGACTCTCCACCAGCAAAAAGATTTGACTTGCTGAAGGCTCAGGTGATTAGCATTTTTTAGCAATGTACTTTTTAATTCAGGTATGTACATTGTTTTTTTTTTATATAATACTATTGCACACTTAATAGACTACAGTATAGTGTAAACATGCACTGGGAAACCAAAACATTAGCGTGATTCGCTTTATTGTGAAATTTGCTTTACTGCAGTAGTCTGGAACCGAACCAGCAATATCTCCGAGGTATGCCTGTATCTGATTGCCTTTGTGGTTTGGAGTTTCAAGTTAAAACTAAAAGCTCAAGGGATTGCTGAGTACTGCTGTTCAGTGCAGCAAAAACAACAGAATGATTAATAATAAAACTGCAAGAAACCCAGACAACGAGCAAAGTCTGACAGAAGCTCTTCCAGGTGGGGTTTGAGCAAAATTGTATTTGCTCTCATACAAATCCCATTCATTTTAATGGATTGCACATGTACGTACCTCGGCAAAACCTCTCTGTTCAGTTACAAATTCTGTCATTCAGTCTCAAACTGAATACAAAAGAAAAGCATCAACACGCAGCTTTCGTGGTCCACCTGGCGTGCACATCCCAGCTCACTTCATCTACTCTTCGTAAAACAGAGAGAGCATTGAGCCAAGGGAAGGAAATGGAAGAAAGAAAAAGTTAGGTACTACAGATGGGCACATTTTAATTCCTTGGGAGAGGAGACATTTAATACAATGTACGGAGTTTAGTAGCATGCTTGTTTTGCAGTTTTGACTGCCAAACACACCTAATGTTTAACATCAATAATCTAAACAGGAAACTGGGATCTCTGAACTAGGAGTGACGTCAGTACGCAGAAAAAAAATCAGAGGAAAGTACAATTCATAACCGTGTTGGTCACTAACATAAACCAGGACACAGAAAACAGATACAAAGGGGCGTGCTGTTCTGTTCTTTTAGGAATGTATTAGATATGTCACTTATAAAAACAGTAGTCAGGTCAATATTAAGTACCCCTCTTCGTTTTACAGAAAGAAAAGGAATATAACAACATCACACAAATCATTAGGAAGTCCTGCAGTTTTCATGTGGTGCAAAGTTTTCCAGTTGGAAGATTAGATCAACAGCAGCTTCAACATCTGACACTATGTGGTTTGGTTCTACTAAAGCAGGATCAAATCTGAAATCTCTGTGCCCATGAAAGACAGTCTCAGTAATGTTCTCCCTTGTATCAGAAGGCACCTCTGTATGAGGGTTATAAACTCCAGTGCAAACAAGGACAGATCTACAGCTTGTGGCAGTAGCTGATGCAAGTTCATTTTCCCAAGAATTCTCAAGCTCCTCTTCCTGAGAAACTGCGGCGGATCTTGCACCACCCAGCGCTTTGGCCTGGACACGTGCCTTGGAACCTCTTCTGGAGGTCCTCTCTTCAAGGTAGCGGTTGTAAAGATTAGCACCATAAATGTCTGTCATCAGGTTATCCCTAGAAAGCCAGGAAAGTTACATCAGAACTAACATATATGAGGTATATATTTATAATTGTAATATAATTGTTATAATATATAACTGTTCTGGTAACAGAGTTCATTTTTTTTTAGTATGCAATTTCAATCATTTATCTATCACCAGTTAGAATTTGGAGAGCTGCTTAGAATGAGGCACAGACTATTCTTTGTATAATGTGCCATCCACACTTCATGGGAACCTGTATGTGTCTAAGCTCCCTTTGTAGGCATTTTACTCCTGATGCAGTAGCTTTGTAAATGCAAATCCTATTGCATGGCATTGCACTGGGCTTCTTGTTCTTTTGAAGAAATAAACTTTAACCTAATTGGGACCTGAATTTCTGTCGCTAAGCGATGCAGTCATAAAGCACGATGTCATGTGACCGCATTGCTTAGCAACAGCAATCCTGGCAGTCCCTGTTGCCGTTCTTAAGTGAGGATTGTGGGTCGTTAAGCGAGGACCTCTTGTGATTGTGTCTTGCAGCTTCCTGCAGCTTCCAATAAGCAAAGTCAAGGGGGAAACCAGCAGGAAGCTGGCAAGTCCTGGGCAGTTTGCAAGCAGGCCAGTGGGTGGATGAGTGCTTTGCAATGCGGCTGGATGGGTCTGCAGTGCGGCGCAAGTGTGTCTGGGTGGGGGAAGGCAGCCAGGCAGGGGAGGAGGTACTACAATGCCACGTGAGCGCAGGTGGATATGCAATGAAGGAGTGTGAGCAGGGTGGTATTGTGGGAGGGCACACACTACAGAGCACAAGATCCTTAGGATAACTCTGTAGCATGCTCCTTGGGAGAAAAGCAGCAGGAGTGACTTGCAACCTTCCCTGTCAGCTTCTTCATTGATTTTGCTTGTGGGAAGCTAACAGGCAAGGTCACAAATGGCGATTACATGACCGTGGGGTTGCTGCAACAGCCAGAACTTTGAGGACCAATTATAAATATTCCTCATTCAGCATTGTCACAACTTTGAATGGTTGCTGAATGAGTGGTCGTTAATAGAGGACTACCTGTATTATTTTAATTATTTTAATTGGAATCAAGTTTCTTTTTTTAAAGGTTACAAGTGTGAATACATTGCAGCAGTCTTTTCTAATCCATTGCCAGTGCAATGTCTTTGAGTACAATTCCAATTTCCTCAATGGGGGATGACAGGAACTATAGTTCAATGCAAGTGGAAAACATCATTTTGAAAATGGGTATATCACAGGCTCACAAGTGTTCTCATGTTTCAACCATTTCATGCATATCCCAATACCAAATTGGTATATCCAAGACGTCAAAAACTTACAGATGACAACCAAATTCAAAAATCTGACATCTCAGGATTTCAACTTTCAATTGAAGAGGGTTTTTTTTAAAGCTTCTCATTAACATGAATAAAATCTAAAATGCACAAGCAGGGTAAGGCATAGGACAACCTTATTTAACTTATCATGCTGAGATTATTACAGCTCTTCAGATTCCCAGGGGGCTGGGATACAGAATGGGAGAGATGAAAGGAGGCTGCTGGAACAGTTTATCACTCCTTGCATACTCAACAGATGGCCCTTTTAGCTGCTACCCTGCCATGGCATTTCATGCCAAAACAGTCTCATTTTAAAACAGGCAGGGTTTTATTGCAATGGAATTATTGCCAAAATCAATTTGACGAATAGCTGAAATTATACAGCCACTTGAATAACCAATTATTCAAAAGTTCTCACACATAGCTTTTCCAAATTGAAATCTGTAGCATTTGGACTGAAATCTCTGAAGCATGACACATGACATGAACTACAAGACAAGCTTAGGTGGTGCTGGGGACTATTAATTCCCATTAAGAAAATATGCACAAGACTGGACTGTAACACTTAAGCAGATAAGAACAAGTAATTTCCTTGCTAGAGACAACTTCTTAAGATCCTAAAAGGAGGTTTCAAATTAATTGGCAGATTGTATAGTGATATGTAGAAGTACGACACAGGTTCTGTTACTAATTGGCTGTCTAGCCTGTCTCCAAGTTACAAAGAGCAAGAGTGAACTGGTAGCCTGCAGAACAATTAGAGCTCAACATATTTTCAGGGGGCTATCAAAATATTCCTTTCAGTTGTCTATCCCTATTCAACTCTGGAACAATAGCTTGCCTGAAATTTAGCTTTTTTCTGTATAGCAAGTGAGAGGGAAGGAAAAAAACCTCTCACCCAATGGCATACAAAGTTTGAATAGGGCTTTTCCATTGCTTTGCAGATGCTTGAGTCCTAATGAGGTACTCTGCATAGTGATAAGTCAGTTCACTAGGCTTTCCCATCAAAGCTTCATATTTCAATTCTTTGCCAGTGATCTTCTTATAAATATTTTCCAAACAAACCATAAATGTTCCATGCCCAAATCTGAAACACAGAAATAACGTTTGGTCAATAGAAATAAAGTTATATGGCTGGCTAGAATAAAAATAAAGTATTACATCAAAAGGAAGAATCTATAAATGCAATTTGTCCAAATTCTTAGCGTCTCTTTCTATGAATTATAAGGCAAGATTGCTCTGATTAAGTTTTTCTTCTGTCTATATAATTCCTGGCAGTCACTTAAAAGTTGAAGAAATGTGCTAAAACATTCTCAATGGTGTAGGGAAAAAAGTCTGGGCAAGATAGCCTCCACAATACTTTTACAAAGCTGAATTAATTCAGTTTACCATGAGAATATTATCTTGATGCTTTTGGCAGGACCAAATACACACACACACCCACACACACACACAACGGGTCAAAACTAGACAAAAAGAAAAATTTAAATCCAAGAGAGAAAGACATTAACCCAGAAGCACAAGTTACATATATGTATATATGTTGTAGCAGTAGATGACTACTACAGTTATAACAGTAGTCTAAACGACAATTAAATTTCAATTAAGTTTGACAAACTGAGCTATTCCTTTTTCTGTAAATAAAAAATAATTAAGTTTGTTCTGTATATACTTGCACATGAAAACTAGAATTGATGTGTTGCCAATGATATTTCTAGTGCATCCTGAAGTAACATTTCCAGCCAAACTCCTTCCCATAGAATGACTGTTCTTATGAGAGGTCTCCCTTTTGCCTCTTTTTCCAGAAATCACCAGGGCAGTGCCCCAAGCATCAGCTAACAGTGGAAATGCAAAGAAGCTCTAATTTACACATAAATGGGCTTCCACATCCCTCCAAGTGGTTGACAAAGCAATAAGTATGTCTTAAATGAGAGGGAAGGTGTCATCACTGGCCCAGGTATTAATTCAAGCTTTGTATATATTCATTGAACATTCAACAGGTCACCATGGTTCTATTTCAAGCCAAACAATTATGACACCACACATCTTTGACTATAGTACTTGCTGAGAATCTAAGTAAAGTTAGAACCTAAAGAAAAATATCCCCAGAACAATTCTTGTGCAACTCTTACCTTGGAGATTGGGCTTCAGCTGCCCACATCAAGTCCATATTACAAGCCAATACAGGAATATGTGGATAAGTTCCCTGATAAGGATTTCCAGGATAGCCACTTGTCAAAAGAACATCTATTATTAATTGTAGGTTGGTTTCCCACCTCACTGGCTCACCAAACAAAATAACTGCTGTAAGATAAGCACAATACCAATGTGTTACATGTGCATGATTGTAAGCTGTTTCCCAATGCAAAAAAACACAACTTTCTACCTTTCGTGTATACTATAACAAGAGCAGGCAAGCCATGGGCCCAGGCTGCATTAGTCATTGAACCTACAAAGGCTGCCATGGTCATACCATCAAAATCTGGCAGCAAATAAACCAAACGTTAGCCAATAAGCTTGGCACATCTTAAAATGCAGAAATTAAAAAAAAAAATCAACAGTATAAAAACCACTTGTGATAGCATTACACTGCTATGTCCACTGCTGTTTAAAAGAAATATAATTACTTTGTATTTATAGTATTTCAGTCCTTTTTCATTTTTAGAAACAGGTGGGAAAAACTGCAGGAAGAACAAAGAATCATATCAAATTGTACAAAAATCAATTTTATGTTAGCTTGGATGATTCACTGACAGTGGAGTAGAACTTTTGTACCATGAATTAGCATGGAGTAATAATGAAGTAACTACTTTAGAATTCCCATTGCTAGTTTTTTTCATTAGTTTTTAATCCTCATATGAAATTGAAACTGCAAAATTGAGGTTTTGGCAAAGAAGTAGAAACATAACAGCTTAACTTTAATGGTAGATTTATAAAGAAAGGAGATAGTATAAAAATCAAAGGAAACAAATAAATATAAAGGTGCCCATTACTGTCATTGTAAAAGGACATGTATACTGTATATGATGACTGTCACATTCCTATTCAGATATGTAACAGCAGCTACTAAGTTAACAAAATACTTTAAGAACTACCACAAAGCAGTCCATTTTACTTGGAATAAATTACAGAATTAAACATAAACACCTAGACATACTGACCTTCAATTTTGGGGAATTCCACTGTGGGTGAATGCTACAAAGAAAAAACAAGTTACATTTACTAAGAAAAGTATCCTTTATTAGCATGAAGTAGTAATGAAATAAATAAGCCTCTAAACATGATGGGCATATCCCACGTTCTGATGAAATTCCCAACATCTCTAAGAAATGAAAAACCATAAGGAGATATTTCATTTCCCATTTACATAACCTACACATCTGCCTCTTAGATCTTGAACGCTTTATCCCATAAGCTTGCCCATGTAATTGCTAATATCTCTTCGCTTACAGATGACACTCCTAGGTACTGTATTTTTCTGTCTGTAAGATGATACTTTTTTCTAAAATCGTTACACTAAAAATTGAAGGGCATCTTATGCAAGGATGTAAGCCGATGACAGAACCGCACAGTTGTGAAACTGCCCATACTTTGTCTCTGCAAACAGACTTCCTCCGATCACGAGCCTTATGTAACTGACGTCAACTGATGCTGAACAAACCAATTGGAGGAAGTCTGTTTGCAGAGACAAGCTATCAGCAGTTTCACTCATGATTGAATGTAATTAGTTATGCAAAACAGCATGGAAATAGAGCTGCAGAGAGACAGTTTGGACCTCTTCCCACTGAGTGTATCATATAAATGTTACCTAATTACTAAATAAAAATGTGTTCTGCTTTATCTTTAAAATATTGATTTCTTAATTTTGGGTTGGAAAAGTGGGGGTCCTCTTATACATGGGGGCGTCTTATAGATGGAAAAATACGGTATATAACACAGAATCCCCTCTAACACCTCACTCATATCTTTAGGCCTAATTCAACGTGCCACCAGATTTTTTTCTCCACTCTTCCAATTGCACCTGAGTTCATCTGAAAGTTCTTACTATTAGCCTAATGTCATTTCCACATATTCAACTGCAGTCCACTTTGGTTTGTAAAATTCACTTTATGCTCAACAGCACAATATCATAGGTCTGAGGATGAAAACCATCTTCATGCATTCTTCTTCAATACTCTATTGTTAATGTTTTTATAACATACACATTCATTGACGTAACAAATGTGTGTTGAATTTCAGCTTCACAGTTAAAATTTACAATGTAAAAGGACGAGGAGACTAAAACTTGGTCAGGCTGATTTGGGTTTATGGAACCTGTAATCTAACATCACAGTTTATACCTGGCATAAACTTAACCAATCTTCTCCAAGACAATGATTTTAAGTTGGATTTAAATACTCATGGAAAAAGATTGGGGACACCAGAACTAGACTATACCCTAAAATTGGCTGAACAGATCAATTACTACTGAATTAAATAATTTTTCTCTGATTCTCAGCTTTTCTTTAGCTGTATGTGTTTGCTGCAAGATGGTGTTTCAGCAACATCTAACATTATAGCATGCTTACGAGCATATAGTAAGAGAAAAGAGCAAAGAAAAGGAACAAAACTGCATTACAAAATAAAAACCACACCTACTCCTTTCTGCAAAACAAGCAAGCCTACGTACATCATTAGAGGGTTAACCGTACATTGACCTGAACTCCAGTAGAGAGGAGAGTTTTAGCTGAACAAAGCTGGTTCAGTCCAATGCTGCTGCCCTCTTTACCCTCTTCCCTACTATAATACTTGAGCCTTTGTGTTATTAATCACTGGAAACATTTCCTCAGCTGCTCTCTCGGCAGCTACCAAATCTGTTCTAAGATCAGTCAATACTGAGTAACTCTAAGAACAAAAAGTGCAATCTTTTAAATGCTATGAATAACATAAGGAAAGATACTTGCATACTTTGTTTACACAGCACATAATTTTTTGGCAATTAAATTAACAGTACATTTTACATCAAAGAAACAATAAGACTTGCGCAATCAGACAGACTTTCACCATTAAGTTACTGTTTTTAATGTGTGTACATGGGGAAATTTTTATCCTGCTCTATGCTATAATCCAAGCTAAAACCCACTTTCACCATGTTGCTATTTGTATTGAGAAGGAAGTTCCTACTGGCACAAAAGCGAACTGGCAACAATATGTCAAAGAGTTAATATAAACTCATATATATAGCTTAAAATAAAAACTCCTAGCCTAACAGAGCAGAACATCTTTTAGGTACCTGTTGAAAATTCACATTGACACCCATGTCTACCTGGTATGAATGTTGGAAATATGTCCCCCAGCACCTTTTTAATGAATGTTTTATTGTTTCATATTAACTTGTACTTATTTTACTATACTTCATGCCACTGTGTGAAACATCATCAGACAAGATAGAGTGAACTAATCCCTTCACATAAATGTGGTAAAAATAAAGTAAAAAAATATTACAGTAAGTAAAACTAGAAGTCTCCTTTTAGTCAAGCTTCATGTAGTTTTCTTAATATGGAAACAGTTTTGTTGCTAAATCTTCCTGGTCTGGCCTATATTACTGGTATTTCCTGGAGATCTCTCAGCTAAGTACTAACCTGGATTGACTCTACTTAATTTCTGAGTCTAGACAAGGTAAGTGAGATACTGCCACCTTCTAAGACCTGTTCAGGAAGGTATTTAGCATTTGGAAGGACAGTGTTTTTCTGCCACACTCAAGCCCACCTTCAGAACTGGTTAGTTTTCAAGCAGCTCTGGTTTTCCTAGGAACAGATAGAGAAGTCTGAATCACAGCAACGTGGTCTTGTCCATTTTGTGTTCCTCTCTCTCCTATCAGCCAGCCCACCTATTGCTCTCTTTACTGCTCTGCAGTAAGAGCAGTTGACACTATCTAGTTCAGAGCGGAAGCAGCAGACATGGGGCCATGGGATGGAGTGTTGGGTCAGAGGGCCGAAGGGGTTTATGTGAAGAGATGGGCTGAAATAGCTTTTTCAGGTAGTATTTTTCTTTCAATTTGTGTACGTGTTTATAGGATAGTCAGGCCCAAAGTTAGTGGAAGTGGCACTCCCAATGCTGTGTGCTTGGCCATCACGGTTGCCCAGGTGACATTAATTTTGGAGTCCTCTAGTTTTGAATCTAGTTGCTTGATATCATTAATGTCATTGCTAAACCTGGTGGCAAAGGAACCAATGTAAGCCTTACTCATCCTTGGAAAGCAGAAGAGCATTTACATGACAAGCAGCCCAATAGGCTGCTCTGCTATAATTACAGGCAATGTAAAAAATGTCAAAGAAATTATTAAAGAAAAAGAGCAATAAAGCACAGTACACTTACCAAAACGTTAGGTCTTCTGTCATGATCCACCATGTCCAATAAGGGATAGGTTTCTCGCAACATGTCAATTGTAATAGGCTGACAAAATCCAAGACTAACGGCATATTTGTTATGGATAGCAATGCATCTATGTTTTAACAAAAGGCACATTTGTTTTGCTTTCCCCAAACAAGTAATACATTTGAAATGGCAGTGACAGACTTATTCTAAGTACAGAAAATGTTTCCATATCCTCTGGGAGAATACATACAGTACAGGGAGAGTGATAAACACAGTCTTTGTTCATTGGCTCACTTTACATTTAAGACTCTTATGAAAGGTAATTTTTATTCAGAAGTACAACAATGTCCAAGAACAAGTTTCTTATTAACTCATTATAATTTACGGTACATTCCGATCTGAAACATTTGTGAGAGTTCCTAATAAATGGCTTCAAACTGATTTCTAGGAACTTTGCTTTGAAAATCATTAGCTCTGCTTTGCTCAAAAAAAGAGGAGTTTGAGGCAGGGGGTAACTATCCCAAGGAGTCAAGAGGCAAAAGAGTACTACTCCCCCTTCTTAGTTTGGCTATCTTTTCACATCCTTTACAATCCCATTTGAGATCTCCTAAGTTCATTGGAGTTCATGGGAGACATTTTATGCTTTTTCTCTACAAAATGTATCTTTGGATCTTGAGAAAAGCCAACGCACACAACGTGCTTCACCCTAGCACATCCCCTTATCATGCTTCTTCAGCCCAATGCAGAATAAACCAAGTATTTCCAAGGATACTGCTTAGCAATGTCAAGGAGTGGGCCTTGTCCTGATACAAGAACACATTTGTCATGGTAATGTTTGAACATTCGCAAAGGACTGTGGGACATCATAACTTGGTCTTGGGAAATCTAGGAGAGAGAAAGAATTGATAATCAGTTTTCATTCTTGTATTCTTCAAGAATGAGAAATGAGAAAATAGGTTGCTTACTTTTAACAGCACTAATATATGGAACTGCATATAATCAACCAATCCCTAAAGAGTAGCTGTTAATGACTGATTACTGTCCTCTAACAGAATTTGTCAAAAAGGACTTGGAAATGCTTGGCAATTTTATTAAGGAATGGCAAGATTTGTAATGAAGCTTAAGAGGCTACCTCTATCAGTTGAAGGCAAAATCCTAAGCTAAATAAAAGACAATTTTTTATTCATGTACTATAGTGAAGAAAACAGGCCCACATTCAATAGACTAAAGTTACTCACTGGAACTTCAAGAAGATGGGACAGCTGGTCTGCTTTCTTCTGACAAAGACAGTTTCCTGCATTGGTAACAAATACTACAGGCACCAAAAGTTGTCCCTGCAAATTAAGTAGTTTTTGAAAGGCTTTTCGGGCAGCAGGAATGGGTGTCCTTCCTCGTACCAATACTCCATCAATATCAAACAGAATGCCAAAGGTAGGTTGTACACCTAGCTGAAAGGGAGGAGGGAGACAAGAGAAAGAAAACTGTTGTCAACCAGACTTCATGTAGCTTAAATTCATAATATGCTTATGCAGAGTGTTATTCTTCTTTGTTCCAAGCAACTTCATATAAATATATGGTTCTCCCTCCATTTCACTGTATACAGTATTTACAACAGTCGTGTGAAATTCCTAGAAGTGGCTAATATTATCTTAATAATCCTGCAAGGGTGCTTTCACTGAGGAGTATGCTTGGCTCAAGGCTATATAGTGAGTTTTATAACTGAATTGGGATTTTAATTCTATTATTCCAGGAGCACTCATTTTGGCACTTATACATCCTATACTCAATCACAACATGACCAAAGTGTTGCCACATTACAGATTAAGTGTGGCACTCACATTAAAAAAAAATTAAAACTCACTTCATGAGCTGTATGTCAAGATAGATATCTGGGAAATTTCTTCATAAGAGCATTACTGCTGAAATGTTCATACTTGGTTGTTATGAATATTATAGTGCAACTGTGTAACCTTTGCTTAATCTCAGCATGTATTCAACACTTTGCCTTGTCTAAACGATTATAGTTGACATTAATTATCAAGAAAGTATATTTAGATTACCCAGCAGACCTTAATTAATGACTTGAACACTAAGAAAGCACCCAGTACTGTACTAAGACTTACCAAAAGCTACCTACCGCTGGTTTGCTATCTTTTATAGAGTCTCATGATAATGAACTGGACCATCCCAATGTGGGACTTGTCACAACACAATAAAAACCATTTGCAAACTCCCCAAAATATAAGAAGCCATTTCAGAGGTGGCTATGGAACTGCTCTGAGAAGCAAACAGCCACTTTGTGCTATCTGTATACTAATGGGTGTTTAAAGGAAATCACAGGGTAAGCGACACTTTGTCATTCCTTGCAAAAATATAATTCTGCTTTCCTAGAATGGTGGTGGTGATAATAATAGATCCTTTTCAGCTTAAAGTATTTTAAATTAATCTACTTCCAACATTCATTGGGTAATTTTTCATAGCCAAAGAAGCATTTCTTAAAGCCAATGCCTGAACCCTATAGAACTACAGACATGATTTTATAAAGAATGAAGAAAGTGGCAAAGTAGAACATATATCATGCATACAAATACTTTGGTGTAGAATAGAGCGGGAAGAAGATGCACCCAGAGATTGTTAAACTGCTGCCTAGCCAGTCTGTCCCACACCATGTTTACTTATTTAATCCATTTATATACCACTCATGTCAATCCCATTTCAAAGCAGTGAGAAACCTTCTCTCTCCATACACCAATACTCTCCTCCTAACTCCCAATACTGTTGCTCTTCCACTTTTAGCTCCCCAAAGCAGAAAGTGTCCCAGTGTTGATCAGCCTCACCACTGATATGGGATGTCAGGGAGTCTTTTAAAAGAACCTTTTATTTAAAAAACATGAATGGAAACCTACCACCTTGCAAAGCAAACCATCCACTTCAAAGATAACCAGTACGTCCAACCGTTTCCCTGGGCCCCCCAAGGCACCCTTAGAAAATAAAACACTTTGGCTGCAGCCCAGCACTTTCTTTGCCTTCAGGCGTATGTGTGTTTAGGGACTGACCACACCCAGCATTCTGTAAGCAGGTTGATCACTTATTCTCAAATCCCAAATGTGCCCACTAGCTAAAGGTTGGGGGTCACCTGAAGAATAACTCTTGCTCAGAAGCATATTTCCAGCATTTGGAAACACAACCTACAAAAAATTATTGCCCGATATGTAGCTTCTTGTTCTTGAGTACGAAGAACTCTAATGGCTGGCTTCACATATTGCTCAGTCATAATGTGGGTTGTCTGGTTTAATGTGGAATGTGAACCCAGCCAACTGTGGTCTATTTGGCAAACCAAGAGTGAAAGAGGAAGAGCCATCTCATTTGGAAAGATTATTGATGAATCAAATACATGCAATCTGCAAAGAAATAGCATTTTGTAATATAGCCAGATGACGTGAAGAAAATGCTTGTGGAAAGAGAGGGACAATGCATTTGACAGAAAAGATCCCACGTTCCTTTGCCAGGCATCTAGTAATACCATGTCAATGAAGTCAAGGCTATAAATTGTAAGGTGTCAAAGTCATTAACTTGCCATGAGTCCCAGATAGCAGACTTGTAGAAAACAATAGGAAACAACCCACAGACACTTCATATTTAAAAAGCACAATTTTATCTGTGTTAACCTACTTAATAAATATACACCTTGATAAAAAAATATCTAAGCAATATTTTTTTTTATTTGGGAAAGAAGATGATGTTATCTCAGGTTATCCATCCAAACTATTTGTCCATCATGAGACATAAATTATTAACTAAATAACGGGATTAGAAAAAGGGATCAGATGGAGAGGAATTTCAACTATTAGAAAAAGCAAGCTCACGCCTTATGTTTTTGATTCAGATATATTTGTTAAACAGTTATTTCTATTCAGTAAGTCTTGTCAGGGATTGGATTATATTAATGCTATTTTGATCTGCAAAACTCTTATTTTATTAAAAAGAAATACACTCTCTCAGAGAAGCATAAAAATAAATACATTTAAAACCTCTGGCGATACATGTTCCAGAAAAGCATGAACGTGCAATTCAAATATTCCAACTGGGAAGCTTATGGCTTACTTGAAACAAGAGTCATATTAGGTTTTTCAGTGTATAACAATAATTCACACACTGCATCAATTTGAGCACATACTAAGTTTTAATATAACCAAAGCTAACCCTTATTCAGGGAAGAAAATAAGCACATTGAACAAATAAAAGTACACAATACTTTTCTGGTTTTTCAATGTTTGAATTAGTTGAAATAAAAATGTAGTAAAAAGATTCTAGTAGCTTTGTGTAAGTACCTTTTTTCTGGTTGAGAAACTGGAGCAAATAATGCACATATTTCAAATTTTTTAATTGAGGATTCCATTATCAGCCTGCAAACTTTGCTTCCTATATTGCTTTTCAAACTGTTTAGACCATAACTATCTCCTCAAATACTAGCATCTGAAAGACATACTAATCTGACTGGTATGTCAACTAGCAAAGATGCTAAGAGAGTATCAGTGGGAATTAGTCATGGCAAGAGAATATGCATTGTCATTAGCATTAAATATGTCATGAATCCCTTCACTCAAAGGAGTGTAGTTTTCCTATTGCAAGTGCCCTTGACACCTGTAGGAAGTACCGCACTTATTCATTTTGCTATTTTTACTGGGAGATGTTCCTGCAATCCAATTTATGAATAGCGTACTTGTACAATGGCCAAAATTGATCAAACATAAATAACTGGAAACTTCTACTGGGCAAGTTTCTCCATGCATATAGGCACATGGTCAAGAGGAGAGAATTTCTGGGATCATTAAGATCATTGGTAGTTTATAGTATACAATGTTTATATGTACAGTAGTACCTCGGTTCACGAACTTAATTCGTTCCGCGACTCTGGTCGTGAACCGAATTGGTCGTGAACCGAATCAAATTTTCCCATAAGGCTCAATGTAAATACTGTTAATCCGTTCTGACCCCGAATTTGGTCGCCAACCGATTTTTGGTCACGACCCGAGTCAAATTTCCCCATAAGGTTCAAAGTAAATACGGTTAATCCGTTCTGAACCATATGTTGTTGTTTTTTAAACCGCAAAAATATGACACAAAGTATAGTACGAAGAGAGAGAAAGCTAACCTTGCTCGATGCAACTTCTGGCGTGGAGGACACGAAGGTGGGTGGGGAGGCAGTTACTGCTTGGAGGGAAAGTCCCCCTCCCTACAGGAAGCCGCGACCACGTGTCATGGGAGGGAAAATGGCCATGGATCCTGTTCGTAACCCGATCCGGCGTTCGCGAATGGAGACAAATTTTTGCAAGCGGAGCTGTTCGTGAACCGAATTGTTCGTGAACAGAAGCGTTCGTGAACCGAGGCACCACTGTACTTATAAAGGCTATGAATCCTCCCACTGTATTCTGAGATCCCACAGTAATATTTTTATATGATTAGATGTTTAAGTAGTTAGTTTAGAGATAATTATACATTGCATTTATTCATGCCAAGTTAGATACTAGCATTTATATATCCAATTACTGCATAATTTCAGTACACATTTGCCCACTAAGTATATGGGGATAGTAATAACATATGATTAGTCATTTTAGTTTAACTTTGCCCAGAAATCAATAAGAAATTATTGGCATAATATCTGCATTCCATTTGCCACAGCACTGCTGGAAAAAAAAATCAAGAGCAGCTTGAAAGGTAGAACTCATTATGTGCCATCAAGATGGTGTCAATTCTTAGCAAAACTATAGATTATCTCCAGGAGAATCTGTCCCCATCCTGGTTCTTCAGGGCTTTCAATGGAACACCTATTACTGCTATAAGTGTATCCATCATCTTCTGCTCTTTCCTTCCACCTTCCCCAGCATTATAGACTTCTCCAGAGAGTTAGGTCTCTGCATGTGTCCAAAGTATGATAATTTGAGCCTGGTCATTTGTGCCTCTAGTAAGAACTCTGGGTTGATTTGTTTGATATTCTATTTATTTTCTTGGCTGTCCATGGTATTCTCAGGAGTCTCATCCAACACCAGATTTCAAAAGCGTCAGTATACTTCCTATCCTGCTTCTTCAAAGTCTAACTTCTACTTCCATACAGTGTCACAGGGAAAAACCATTGCCTGCATGATTTTGATCTTTTGAAAGTTAAAAAACTATTGCTAAAATAGGTAAAAGTGAAACAGGAACATAGAAGGATAAACATATAGAAAAATTCCAGCAATCTAAGTTTTAAATGTTCAGTTTGAATGCATTTGACGGCTAGTAGTGATGGCTCGGTTTTGTAAATGGCTGCAAGTATAACACAATCCCAAATTTACTTTATCTTTGGGATTACTTTTTGTACACGTAAACAAAGCCAAATGAGCAAATGGCTATTACAAAATAAACCCACTGCAAAACCAAATCCTAAAGCCTTCTCAAATAGCTCATTATGACTTACAATTCATACAATGAAGAATTTCTGAAAATCTGAAAGACCTCACGCCTTTTACAATATTGCAAACCATCATCCTCATTAATGGCAAAGTTGCAGCCCAAGTTGATTTGCTCTTATTTGTGTCTGCTTTTCAACAGGAGAGTAGTGTCTAATTTCAAATATTACTGTATTTTTCATGTACAGTGACCTTCCTTATAGAAACATAAACCTCCCTGGGATCAAAATAAGCTAGGGCAAATGATGTGAAGGGACCAGGACCCTCTCTGCTCATCAACAGGACAACTCTGCAAAGACAGAACAGAATGGTACCAAATTTGGTGTGGTGGAGAAGCTGGCAAAAAAAACAAAAATCAAATTTGAAAATGGGGAGGATCAGTGATGTAGAAAAAAAATTCAGTTCTTCCCTATGAAAGGCGCAGTAGGGTAGCAGCTTCTAATGTTGTTGGCTGTTCCATTCTCACGTTCCCTTCCATTCTCAATCCTGTGACTCAAGTGCAGCATAGGCAAACCGCACTGTTTCTATACATGAAGGGAGAGCAGATACACAGAGATGCAATATGTTATTTTGTTACACAGATGTTAAAACAGATTTCTACAATGGCCACTGCCACTAAAGAGGCTCAAAAGATTTCCAGAAGCCACATTCTGCATGCTGATTTTGTTCTTCTTTATCTTTTTTTTTTTTTGCAGCAAATATTTATCAATTGATCATTCTCATCTTACCCCTTCTCATACATGGCTACTGATAATGAGCACAAAGATTAATGCTGGTTTGTGAATCTTAATAACTGAATATGACCCTCCTGTAAACATAAAGGTAATACCAATGTACTCTTTCCCCCACATATGTGGCACCCAGTATACTAGTTCCTTGTTTAAGGAACTACAGCAATAGTGATGATGATTACAAAAGGAGTGCTACTAGTTTAGACAGGTTACTTGAGCCCAAATCATGTGAAACGTTGAGAGGATTTATATAGAACTTTTAACCTAAATACCTTCTCCAGCTAGCAAACATCACAGAATTCCTGTTTGGTTAACTCAGTGATGATAAAAAAGGCAGCACGTGCTTAAAAGCCAGAGTGGATTAGAAAGCAAACATTAGCATTCTTTATTATTTAAAACAAACACTTTTCTGCATGAATTGTTTAAAACAAGATAACTGGGCTTAAAATGAACTGAGAAAGTTAAGCAAACATTTTAGAATACAAATTCTTGATCCCCCAAATCTGAGTGTGCATGTTAACAGCTTGGTATAATAACTTCTAAATAACTCATTAAATATAAGTTTTACACTGCCCAGGAGTACAGGAATGGTCAGGAATTCAGTCTTCTTCTGCAGAAAAGTCAAGCAAAAGCAAAAGTTGGATGTTGAAAGAACAGAAAAGAAAACCCACCGACAGAAGCAGCAACTAATGGTAATCTGTGGAGTCCTTGGTGCTCTCTGAGCTTGGTTATTTGCTTGCAGATGTTTCATTATCCAACTAGGTCACATCATCAGTGCTTGTGAGCATGGAGTTTGCTTCCTGCTTATATACAGTGGCTTGCACCCCCTGCCAGGGTTGGCGGGGATGTGGTTTTCTCCTTGACAGTTCCTTGACACCCCCACCAACACTGGCAGGGCAAGCCACTATACGTATATAAACAAGGAGCAACCCCACACTCACTAGTACGGAGGATGTTACCTAGTTGGGCAATGAAATGCCCGCAAGCAAACCACCAAGCTCCAAGGACTCCACAGTTCAACCCTGAGCTACAGATATCCTCTTCTACTGGTAATCAATCTGGCAGGAACAGAATGGCAGCTCCTGCGCAAAAAGTAAAAACCACATTGCTGACTGCCTGAAGAGAGTGTGGCGCCCTGGCTTAACTCCTTTCCTGGCAAAGCCACAGCTGCAGCCAGGAGGCACGAGCTCTGCCTTCCTCACTGACCTGTTTCCTCCACATCCTCAGCTGCTCCCAGCGTCTGCCTCCATCCAGGGGTTTAGCTCTCCCCCTCCCACACAGGTCGCGAGGCGAGGGGAGGGGAGGCGAGGCGAGGCGAGGCGAGGCGAGCAGAGCGGGCAGGCAGGCGAGAAGGCCAGAGCACGTGGTCTAACAGAAGGAAGGAAAACAGCCGAGGTGAAGCAAGACGCGGAGAACAGGAAAATGAATGGACAGGAACAGCGCAGCGCAGAGCAGAGCAGCGAACGGAAAGAAGGAAAAGTTACAGGGGAAGGAAGAGTAGAAAAGAAGAAAAAATTAAGTGGGGAAACAGCGGGAATAAAAGATGGAGAGGGTCGAAAAGAAAGGGGCCAAAACTGATACTCCGCCTTCCCCCGGCATCCAGGCAAATGAAACCGCGGAGCCCACGCTCAAAGCGGTTCTCCCCGCGTACGGCAGGGTCTTCGGAAAGCAGATGGCGCCAGGGCGTCCCTCCCTCCCGCTCTGTCCTGGTTTGAAAGAAACGCCGCCCGGCACGGAGCGCAAGAGCTCCCGCTACACGTCACACCCTCGGGGCTTCCTCTGGTTGGGGATGGGGGGCTCCCAAAAGCCCCCTCCCCCCGGGCGAGAAAAGCGGGCAGCCCCTCTTACCTGAGCGCTGCCTCTGCTCTCCCCGGAAGCTGCCGGAGCCGGACTCGGAGCCTTGTGGCAAAGCCCGACCGGCCCCCGAGGTCCCGCAACCAGGGCTCTCTGGAGACGCCGGCAGAGGAGGGGCAGCGGGCCTCGCATAGCGCCCCTTCCTCGCGCGGGCTCGCCGGGGCCGAGGCAGCCCTCCCGCCGCGGGCTCGGAACGGCCACCAGCGCCCTGCCGCCCCCGCGGCGAGAGCGCCGACGCCGGCTTCTCCTAATGCCTCCCCGGGCCCGCCCCGCTGCCACGTCACCGGGAGGTGGAGCCTGCCAGGCACCGACCTGCCCTTTCGCGTAGGTACCCTCGCCGCTTCCGCTTCTGCGAGGACCCTGCGGGGGGACTCGCCGGGGCGTCTCTCGAGCTCCCCGCCCGCTTCGCTTTGCCGATGGTTACGCAACTAAGTTTCTTACCCGCCTTTCTTCTTCGGCGGTGGCTGGGCAATTTGCCTAGGGGCTTGTCACTTTCTCCTTTCTGCAACTTGCCCCCGTTGGTTAGAAAAGCAAAGAAAGGAATCCTGGATTTTGGTTAAAAAGGCAGGGAACCTGTCGACACTATGCAAAGCTCCTTTACTGAAATTAAATACAATTATTAATAGGATAAACATATGGAAATTTCACTCATTACCTCAAAGTCGAAATTTCGGTAAAGTTTGTATCAGTAAGAATGATGCTCCTAACTTAAATTCCACTGCAGAACAATTGTTATACCAGAGAAGCAAATCTGAGGGATTTTCACAAAAATAAACAAACAAACATGCATTGAATCCATTTTCAAAATCTGAAATAATTAACAGCAACTGATTTTTATTACACCACCACTGGCATTTGGGGGAAATTGGCCCGTAATCTTGAATGCCTGGCTTTTTTATACAAACATACCCACCCACGCTATTCCTTTTGATAAACTGCAGAAAAGGGAAGAAATGCTAAGCCAAAGAAACTAAATATGAAAAAGAAATTCAGCTAAATCTAGATTGCATCCATACAATTTACTATAGCTCTCCATAACATTCTGCCCTTGCAAAGCATTCTTAGTTCCACCACTTTTTATTCTTTACACTTCTCTTTCTGAGGTTCTGATCAATTTCATCCAACCCCAGCCTTCTCAGTCTTTTCCTCCTCTCAGTCCATCCATTCTTCCTTCATACATTTGTTTTGCGACTCAATCTTCATTCATTCTATGTATGTAACCAACTCAGCATACTTCTTTAGTACAGAGGTCACTCACTTTTGTAGTCAATCCACATTCCTTCAGCACTCATACATCCTTGACCATATCTCTTCTTGCTTTACCACACACACTTCTGAAGGACCCCAATGCTACAGAATTCAACTTAGTTTTGTTTTTCCTAGTAATATTGAACTCGTGCTTCCATATAACAATACCGGCAGAAACATTCTTACATGTAACTATTTTCGCTTCTTTCAATAAACATGAAGTCCTGACAACACACCATACAATACTCACTGACATTCTATCAGCATTTGTGCATCTGAAAATGTCTGTTTCCCATCTTTAGTAAACATTCTACCAAGGTATACAATCTAATTCACTACTATGATTTTTTTAATCATTTATATACAACTGGTAATCAATGAGTCCATTTTCCCTGTCAAACCTAACTATCTTGAATTAATTAATTAATTCTGAGATCCATGCTCTTCATTGTATCATACAATACATCTAATATGTACTGCAAATCATTCAGGTTTTCAATCAACAACCTGGCATTGTCTGCACACAAAGACACTTATGGACCCAATCAATGCATATCTACTGTCACTATAAGTGTCTCTGATACATTTATCTATTAATATATTCAGCAAGCATGGGAACATCACACATCCTTGTCTTACTTCCTGCCCAATGTTGAACCATTCATTAGGCATTTCATTTAATCATTTACATATACTTTACTTCCACTATGTACTGCTTTTATCATATGTAGCAAACAACCACAAACTCCACTCATTTCATCATATACCTTGGCAAAATCAATATATGTACATTTTCTTTCATTCTTAGGTCTCCAAATGGCCCATTTTTTCTGTACTTTTTTGTCTTATCTTCACCCATCCATTCATGTCAACTAGCAGAATAATTTTTCTCCCGAAATGCATTTATTCAGAATATTGCACAATTTTCCCCAAAACTCATATCTGGTTCTCTCATTATTACCATTCACTGGAAAGTAATATCCTATCACCATCTTATAGATTCCTACTTTTATACCCATCTCCACAAGAACCTAAATGACACAAATTCACTGAGATCTTAGATCTTTCATTCATAATTCAATGTCTGTTCACTGCCCTGCACGTATCTATCAATGGCACAGTTCGAGCCCCTTCACTCAAATCTATTACATCCTTACCCTTTCCTCTTAGTTTCGCAGACACACAACATACTTATTGTTCTTTCATTAATTTATATTCTTTACCATTTACTTCTTTTACATACCAAATCACAATCTTCTATATGCCTTTGTTAAAATCACATGGGCTATATATGCTGACTTTGGTTGCCCATCATAGCTTTGGTCAATCCAGGCTTTCACACAACACTTTTTAGTAAGATAGAGAAGGTATGGATTAGATTACCAGCCTTAGTTACACCTGTGTGGCATGCAGCATTCCCAGCTAAGGACTGTATGATCAGTTTGGGTGCATTGTTGCTACAATGCCACAAGTGCAACTCAAGCCCAGTTCTACCCCAAGCATGCTATTCTATGCAAACTAGGACCTCTAATTTAGAGGCTACTTTGCAAGCCAATATACTGTTGCCTATACTCCAACAACCTGGAGGTATGTGCAGTGTTCTGGCATGTACTCTGGAAGCCTTTTTTATGATCAGGAGTGAAAAATCTGTGGCAGCCCTCCAGCTGAACCAGGTAAGCTAGCTAGTGGTGAGAGATATACATCCATTAAAGCCATATAAGTGCTAGCCTGAAGGAGATAACAAGAACATGCTAGGGCCAGGTTTGGTTTCTGTAAGAATAACATTTGTTGTTGTTTTCAAAAAAGATTTTGGCAGTGATTGTCTCCCAGGCATACCGAAAAAAATGCAGGTTCAGATACACTCCCCAAATTACAAATCACATGTTCAGAGAAATGCAACAGGTTGAACAATAATGTTTGAAGGTTCTGGTGATTTTGCAGTGTCCAACTTCTTCCTCAAGCCCTCTAGTGATCCAATTCTCTGGAGCCAATCTCTCTTACCATGGCTGGGAGGATTTAAAGAATTGGCTTTGCCTATTGTATCTGCTCTTCCAATAATGGGTGCATTTGGATACAACCTATAATCTTATATGATTTTTCCCTTAACTCCAAGTATTGACATTTTGCTTCAAGTTATATCTAGCTAGTATACTATGCTATGATTTTATAAAATGTATTTAAAGATTCCATTTTTAATTGTCAGTACAATACTATATACAGTACAGTATATGAAGACTGATTTGACTGATATTTAAAAAATATTTTCTTTTTATGATTTTTGTTCTGTCTTACAGTTGCTAAATATTACTAACCACAAGTTGGTTTGATAATAGTAAAATGGGTCACATTATATAAACTACATACATGTTTAATGTATGACTTGGACAAATTATATGGTAATGTATTTGGATATCATTGTAAAAAGCCTGTAATAAAAATACCATAAACCCACCCAACTTTTCCTGCAAAATTAATTTTTTGAATACCACACACACACACAATTTTATATGGAATGTGTGATTTTTTTTTGTTTCAGTTAATCATCTTGTTGATACTCATATATTCCTAGAATTTATATTAATTATAAATTACTACACTCACAGTTGAGGAACTTTTAGTATTTTTAACAAAAGCCATGAACAATTAAATCTCTATGAAGTTTTACTGAAAAAAATGAGATCTTATAAACAGTATTTACAATGTTATTTGCTGAAATATTCAGCATTTCAAAAACCCAGCCAAGTGAGTATTTACTCCAGTAGCATAATACTTAGTTCCATATTAACTATATAGAACATTTCAGTTCACTTACAAATTCAAAATTCAATACTGTTCAGCAGATACAGAAATGTCTTCCAATTCCATTACAAATTTACACATGATAGGCTAAATTAAATAAAACAAATCTTCTAAGAGCAACTTAATATTCTACTGAAAGTGAAGACTCATACATTTGTTACTTTCCAATTTAACAGCTGTTACTATGGTAAACAAAAAAAAAACCAAAGAGGAAAATAGGTAGACAAAGACAAATCCAAGGCAGGATAGCTATTTAGAGCTTGAAGATGGAAGCTGAAAATGAATAAACTTTCATGAAGTATGAGAGAGTGACAAATATGTAATAAAATGTATTTTAGAAAAGATAACCTCTTTCATTTTAGAATTTGCAAAGACTTATTTCTGTAGAATCAAGAAGATACTCCCAGGGTCTTATCTGTGGCTTTAAGATAATTATAAAAATAGAAGTGGCAATTATAGTCCTAGAAGTCTTTTAGCCTCTTCACTTTGAGCCATAAGAGCTTCACTGGCATACTTTTGGAGAAGTTCCATCTTCTTTCTTCGAACAAGAGCTTCCTCAATCTGTAAGT
Organism: Liasis olivaceus; assembly: GCA_030867105.1. Classification (NCBI taxonomy): domain Eukaryota; kingdom Metazoa; phylum Chordata; class Lepidosauria; order Squamata; family Pythonidae; genus Liasis; species Liasis olivaceus. Next base: position 51,771,213 of record CM061348.1, read on the forward strand.
GAGCAAAATTCACTTTGAAAGTTTGCAAATTGGAAATTCTTTAGTAAAACTAGCTTAAGAAAATGACAGCACCATAAGGGAATTAACCAGATCATAAATTACCATGGCCATTACCTGGTATCTTATTTAGTAAAAATACTGCAAATTACATCACAAATTTTCAGAAATCAGTATGAAAATTGATAAATTGTTCAACTGCAGAACCTTGCAAACACATTTACAAAAATGTTTGAATATGTTTGTCAGTCTAATTAGTTACATTTTAATGTTTGCATTGTATGAATACATTTAAAAGTTTCTAATTTTCTCCTCGCTACTACAGTGGTGAGCTCAAAGATCACTGATAACTATCCTTATAATGCCAAATCAGCTTTTCATATCAAATGCCCATCATCTGTGGTTCATCATCTCAACTTAGAATGGCCTAAAACTATTTTTTTCCCTAGTGTTTTTCCTGCAGATGCAGGGTCTGCTCCCCCCCTCCCCCGATCAACCAAATGTTGATCCATTGGTTGCAACAGGAATTGACTGACTGGCTTGTCGCCTGAGCCTGACATTGTGGGCTGAGAGAGAGTGACTGGCCCAAAGTCACCCAGTCAGCTTTCATGCCTAAGGTGGGACTAGAACTCATAGCCTCCTGGTTTCTAGCCTGGAGCCTTAACCACTAAACCAAGCTGGCTCAAACTATGGCCTAAAACTATGGTTTAACATTATAAGTGAATTTTCTCATTGTATGAATGGCTCTTAAAGCAGAAGAATATGCAGTAGCTTTGATATTTATCCTATGGTTTTCAAGTTTTTAAATTCTAGGTACTTATTTTTTCCATTCTAAATATCTAAGATAAAAAAAAAATGTTAATGCTACCATTCTCATTTAGAGGTTAGGAGCAGAGGCAGCTACACAGTCCTTCCACTTTACTAGAAGGGCACAATATATCCCAGCAGCACTAAAGCTAAGAAGTACATACAGCATGCAATTATTGTTTGGTGCTCAGCTGAGATCTTGAAATTCTTTCCATGCTGGAAAGGGTCCAGACTAGATTTCTAAGGGTTATATTCTGAGTGTCCCTATGTGTTCCTCATGTAGTATGCAAGGATTGGTCACAAAGTTATTTTTTTAGCACCATCGTGACTCTGAACAGTCGCTGCATGAGGCAGTCACTAAGTGAGGACTACTTGTACAGTTCCATTCAGAAGATCTGGGCTCTTTCCTCATGGCAGACAATTATGAATCAACACAGGGCAGGACACTTCTATAAAAACTGCAATATTATGCTTTTCTAGGGAGGTCTTTTTAATGATGGGCTATGACTGTACACTCATTTCACTTAAGCAATGTGCCCAAAATCTGGACAAACTGCCCCACCCAGAAATGTTTCCTTCAGCAGCCAAGCCCCTTTCTTTAGGCCAGTGAAATATCTACACTATATAGCTATCCCTAAACTGCAGAGAACACTAACTTTAATGTCCTCCTGAGGTTAGTTCCTGAGGGCAGAATGCAAAACAAAACAAAACCCATATAAACTAGGATTGTCCCCTTGTGGGAAAGGGTTTATTGAATCCACAGTCCTTGATCCTCTATATTGCATTTTTTATATGGATGCAATGGGCTGCTTTATCACTCCTTATTTAACAAAGTACCCAGGCAATTCTGATTTATTCTATATACAACTCTTTTTTGTTTTGGCTTTTTTGTACCTTCAAGTCAGTCTTGACTTTTGGTGACTGCCTGGACTAGTCCCTGCAATTTCTTGGCAAGATTTTCAGAAGTGGCTTGCCAGTTCCTTTTTCCTACAGCTAAGAGAGAATGAGTGGCCCAAAGTCACCTAGCTGGCTTCATGCCTAAGGCAGGACTAGCACTCACGGCCTCCTGGTTTCTAGCCTGGTACCTAGGATGATTCCATTTCGATGAGCATGGCCAAATTTTGCTGTAATATTTGTAAAACCAGACACACTTTCATTGCATCAATGATCTAGGTGTAAACTATACTGTTTTATTCTGTTTTGTCTGCTGTTAATTTGTTGAATTCTGGTCAATGACTATAATAAAGTATCTTTACTAAGATAAATAATGTTAGTGACACCATTCTTGTTTAGAGGTTTAGGAGCAAGCATGTCTCTCTAGCTGTTTTTTAGCCTTTTACTGTATTTAAGAATGTTCACACTTATAAAATAAGCAAAACACACAAAAGCAAAAATATTTTTACTCTCAAATTCAATTATACTTGAAACTGTGAAAAAAACGATAGTATGGTACAAACTAGGTGTACACATTAAGACTTTCATAAATATATGTAATTCTGTAAAGGTTATTCAACTGTAGCCATATTGATTATGAATAAACCATTCTACAGTTCAGCTCAGCTTTCAGAGTATAGGTAGTCCTCATTTAGCGACCACAATTGGGACTGGCAATTCATTAAGTGAAGTGGTTGCTAAGTGAAACATCATGATTTTACAGTCTTACTTCAGCTTTCCTTTGCTTTACAGACCTCAAGGGTCGTAAATGCAAGGACTGGTTGCAAAGTTACTTTTTCATCACCACTGTAACTGCAAATGGTCGCTAAACAAGGCAGTCGCTAAACAAGGACTAACTGTATATAGAATAACTAAGGCATATTGGAAGAATCTTTCTGAGATGGTCAGAAAGGTTTTGAAAGAGTCCCTAATAAGATCTGTCTTAAGTTATATCAATTACTCCATAGGAGGGGGAGGACAAAGCATATCATCTCATGGCTTATTCCTGAAATGCTACACTATGATTTGATGCACAACTAAGTATAAACAGATTCTCTACTGAGATACAAGCATTCTACAGAAACAAAGTCTTAGTTTAGTTCTTTAGTTCTTTAACAACATGAACTCACGGATAAAATAGAGCATAGCAGCTTATCAGTTATTTCTTATCCCTGAATCTTTTCTCAATGCTACCAGCACTTTACCTATAATTAAATAAGTTCCTAATGAAGTGGCATTTTTACCATTTCTCCCTTTATTTCCAAGCATACATGAACTCCCAACTATCAACAGTAATAGCCCATGAAAGTATATTGCACAGCAAATCTGTTCATTTTGAAACATACTAATTATTTTTGCTGCAACTAGTGTACAAATCTACTTTTATCAAAGTTAAGCTTGCTCTATATCCTGCATGTGCAAGTTCTTACCTCCTGTTGTGATGGTACTGGGACATGAGCAATAAACTTCTGCTGACTATCTTCACCATCTTTTTTTGTTCCACTTTCTTCATCAGACTGCAAAGCATTGAGAAAATGTTGAATTCCAAGTTTGCTTAGCACATCATTAAAACTTAGCCTTGCAAAAAAATGATTATTTGTTTTTTAATCCAATGGGCCAGAGAGAATGGAAGCTATTCATAGAAGAAAAACTATGGCAAACTAGTTTTGGGGGAAAACCAAAATAAAAATTCAACTTGCTCTCCTGATTGCGCTTCAGTCAGGGTCCAGCCAGAAATCAGAATTATATTCACGATGTATAAGACAACACTGAAATATGCAAGCCTATCAAATTTATGAATATGTAACTGTGCATTTTACCATTAATATTTTTATCACTCATGATATAGTATACTATATAGTATATCCTACATATACTATATAGCATATAGTATCAGGCTGGAAACAGATATAATACCTCATCGTCATTTACTGCATAGATGTTCTCCTCCTCCTCCTCCTCTTCCTTGTCACCTCTTGCAAGACGTGCTTCTCTTTCCACTTTCCACCTTTCCACCACTTCTGCAATAACTGGGAAAGCAAAATAGCCACATTTGAAAGTTGTATCAAAAACAGCAAACTACCAAGATTGGATACGGCAACAGAGTAATATTTTCGTTATCTTTAAAACAGTAAGAACTAGCTCTCCAAGTAATGGAATCCACATTCTTCAGATGCAAAGAATTACAATCAGAATTTCAGATTCACAACCAGAATATCCACAACTAGATTCATACGTTTTTACTTGCACAATTATGATTGCTGCTCTTTGAAAAGGACATGTAGAAAAATATTCTTAGAAGTACATTTGGGGAAATATTACAATTGTTGAAAGAACTGAGGGCAGCATTCACTTCAATAACACAGATTTCCTTTAAAAATCTATACTAGGTAAAACCCAAAATGGATTTCATCCATTTTAAGCAAATAATCTCAATTATACACAAGTACACTTAAATTAATTCATTCCTTCTATCTCCGCAGCAGATTCAAGGGTAGGCATGAGTGTTGAAGGATGTTAAGAATCTTTTCTGCTAATGGAATAGCAGCTTAATAGCTAGCTGATACCAAATGGCAGCTCAGTAAACATTTGAATCCAGATTTGTCTGATCAAAGATAAATATTCAAAATATATTACATGTAATTGCCTGATTTTGAACTGCATGAGAAAAAAGAATTTTTTTTGAATTATCGGATCTTCATTTTATATATTTATCTCTAAAATATAAGCAAGTAAGTTATGCAACGATGACAGTATTCCAGCTGAGTTATTTAAAATACTAAAAGATGATGCTGTTAAAGTGCTGCACTCAATATGCCAGCAAGTTTGGAAATCCAGTGGCCACAGGATTGGAAAAGGTCAGTTTATGTTCCAATTCCAAAGAAGGGCAATGCCAAAGAATGCTCAAACTATCGCACAATTGCACTCATTTCACGTGCTAGCAAGGTTATGCTCAAAATCCTACAAGCTAGGCTTCAGCAGTACGTGAAACGAGAACTACCAGATGTACAAGCTGGGTTTCGAAGAGGCAGAGGAACTAGAGATCAAATTGCCAACATTCGCTGGATCATGGAGAAAGCACGAGAGTTCCAGAAAAACATCTACTCCTGCTTCGTTGACTATGCAAAAGCCTTTGATTGTGTGGATCACAACAAACTCTGGCAAATTCCTAAAGAGATGGGGGTACCGGACCATCTTATCTCTCTCCTGAGAAATCTGTATGCAGGCCAAGAAGCTACAGTTGGTCATGGAACAACCGATTGGTTCAAAATAGGGAAAGGAATACGACAAGGCTGTATACTGTCACCTTGCTTATTTAATTTATATGCAGAGTACATCATGAGAAATGCCAGGCTGGAAGAATCACAAGCCGGAATTAGGATTGCAGGGAGAAACATCAACAACTTCAGATATGCAGATGATACTACCCTAATGGCAGAAAGTGAAGAAGAACTAAAGAGCCTCTTGATGAGGGTGAAAGAGGAGAGTGTGAAAGCTGGCTTGAAACTCAACATTAAAAAAACTAAGATCATGGCATCTGGACCCATCAATTCCTGGCAAATAGAAGGGGTAGAAATGGAAGCAGTAACAGACTTCATTTATTTGGGCTCCAAAATCACCGCAGACAGACTGCAGCCATGAAATTAAAAGACGCTTGCTCCTTGGGAGGAAAGCTATGGCAAACCTAGATAGTATATTAAAAAGCAGAGACATCACCTTGCTGACAAAGATCCGCATAGTCAAAGCTATGGTTTTTCCAGTAGTAATGTATGGCTGTGAGAGCTGGACCGTAAAGAAGGCTGAGCACTGAAGAATTGATGCCTTTGAACTGTGGTGCTGGAGAAGACTCTTAAGAGTCCCCTGGACTGCTAGGAGGTCAAACCAGTCAATCTTAAAGGAAATCAACCCTGATTGCTCATTGGAAGGATTGATAATGAAGCTCAAGCTCAGATACTTTGGTCACCTAATGCAAAGAGAGGACTCCTTGGAAAAGACCCTGATGCTGGGAAAGTTTGAAGGCAAAATGAGAAGAGGACGGCAGAGGATGAGATGGTTAGATAGCATCACTGAAGCAATGAGCATGAAAGTGAGCAAACTCAGGGAGGCAGTGAAGGACAGGAAGGCCTGGCGCGATATGGTTCATGGGGTCACGAAGAGTTGAACACGACTTAACGACTGAACAACAACAACAACAAAAGTTATGCAGCTTAGAACTTAGAAAAGCCAAACACTGTGGTGGTTGGAGAAAAAGACATTTGTATGCTATAAAAGGAAGGGGAGATGTTTATTTACAATCCCATTTGTAATTTAGACTTATATGGCCACTTAGCTCAACATAGACTCTGGGTGGCATACACATTAAAAACAAATGCCTATAATGAACAAAAAGTAAATGTGATAATAAACCTAACCATAAATACCGTAGACAAAACATGCACCAGATGGGCACACCATTGCCCTATGCCAGAATTTGGCGGGGTGGGGTGGGGAACAAGTTTTCAGAGTTCATTTAAAGGCTTGCAGAGTCAGGGCAGTTGCTATAATGGGGCCTATTAAACCACTCAATGAAAAATCAGAAAGAACATAATATACAAGATGAACAAGAACTCTTAATAAAAGAAGGCAAATATGATTTATTTAAATTTCCTAGGTATAGTAGAGACCCAGTAAAGTAACAGTTGAAGGATACAATCATAGGCATTATGTACCAATTTTTTCAAAAGGAAGAGAAACAACAGAAATGGAGGAGTTGCACTGAATATTAAAAATATCTATGTCTGCTTAGAAATCCAAATTAACTAACTTGATGATACAGTACAATGCATCTTAGTTAAAATTAGTGGAGGAATGTCTACGTAGGCTTAAGCATTTTAGATTTAAAGGCAAAAAGATCATTTGAAGCATGTGGGGACATGAATGTAGCATCATTTTCCAATTCCTTAAGCCAAATGCGTCATTGCCTAAGATCATGTAGCAGATAAAGAGGGCAGCCATGAGGTCCCAAGAAAAGATGGTGCTGCTTTAAAGAATGGCAGATAGGTGCTAGCACCCTTATGCTCTTGATTCTAGCAAAAGGTGCTAGATTCAACGACACTGAAGCATAATGTCAGGTTGAATCTTTTAAATAATACTGCTGATGTCTGGCTATCAGGCATCTAGAAGACAGCAAATACCCCTATTTCTAAAAAGCAAAAAAAGTGTAGCGGGGGGGAAATCCAGGGAATTATAGATCAATCAGTCTGACACCAATACCTATGAAGACTCTTGTGTAAATCATAAAGAGACTGACCCACATGCATCTTGAAAAGAAGTAAGCTTGGATTTGTTACAAACAAGTCTTGCCAGATTAGCCTTATCTCATGTTCTGATCAGGTAACTACGTTAGTAAACTCTGTGAATGCTGTAGATGTAGTTTCTTGATTTCAGCAAAACATTTGACAAAGTATCCTATGACATCCTAATTAGTAAGCCATACATGGGCTGGATGGCATGAAATACTATACATAGCTGGAGTGAAAGCTGTACTTAGGGCCTTCCAATGTTTCTTCATCAAACTATAGTGAGGCATTAAGTGGAGTGTCACAAAGTTCAGTCCTTGGCCTTCTACTTCAAAACAATCTTGACAGGTTTAAATAAATGAAAATTTAATTTTCTTAAAGAAGAAAATTAAATGGAATTTAACAAAGACAAATGCCAATTTCTTTGTGAAGAATATGCATACCAAGGTATTTGTGTAGGTGTGAAAAGAATCTTGGAATAACGCAAACTGAATTTATTGGATCTACACTATGAAGGAGTAGACTGAAAGAAAGAAGCATGATCAAGGAACCAGAAACTATATTCTACGAAAGGAACTGGTAATGTTTAACCTTGACAAGAGAAGACTGGGTATGAGCAAGACCTGCTCTCTATCATTCCAAAGGTCAGAATAAAGTATTATGGATTTAAGATAAAGGAATACAGTTTTTGGCTAAATGTTACAGAAATAATCCTAACAGTAAAAGCTGTTGAAAGTTGAAAATGGAATTACTACCAAGAGAGAAGTAAGCTCCTTTTCACTTGATGTGTTCAACTGGTCTATGTAGGTACTGTACCTATTGGAGATGCTTTAATCTGGATTTCTACACTGAGCAGGGGGTTGGACTCTATTATCTAGCTCAGGGTTCCTCAAACGTGGTGACCTGAAGATGTGTGGACTTCAACTCCCAGAATTCCCCAGCCCAGCCATGCTGGCTGGGGAATTCTGGGAGTTGAAGTCCACACATCTTCAAGTTGCCAAGGTTGAGGAACCCTGATCTAGATGGTCCTTTCCAACTCCACAATTCTTTAAATCTAGTTCATCTTCCTATTATTTGTGTATATCTTTTAAAAATGCAATAGTATTCTGAATTCAAAAGCAACACAGCAAAGCACTGTGTTGACAAGAAGTAAATTCTACTGGGAGATCAGTCACATTCACTTACAGAACTTTAACAAAATTAACAGAGGCAATTTAGTTATTTCCTTCCTTATTCAGGTCATCTAGTTTTATTTAGGCCCATTCATTTCCAAACACATGAATTAACTTCCTCTGTATCCATGTGATAAATGAAGATCCATGTTCTGGAGTTAATTACCATGAAAGAAGGTTTAGCTAAGCTCACCAATAAGTGGCAGCAGCATTTACTGAACTGCATTAAGTAGCAAGAACAAAAACAATTAATACTCACATCTGACTGCTTCACAGAAAAAGACTGTACAATATAGACATTAGACTGGGAAATAAAAGTCATTAAGCTGTTCCACTCTTGCATATTAGCCATGGTACTGAAAATGTTTGATACAAGAGGTTATTTTTCAAAAATAGATTTAAATGTTGCCTTTCATTGGTCCTATTTTTCCCCACAACAAAAAGCCTGTGAAGTAGGTTGGGCTAAGAGAGAGTGATAGACCCAAAGTCACCCAGTGAATTCCATGGCTGAGGGTGGACGTCAATCTGAGTTTCCCCACTCCTATCTAACACCTTAATCACTACACTGCGAGTTGTATTAGTGGGGGAGTAGCACCTTCAGGTATGAGGATGACTTAATGTTAGATCCTTGGAACAGTATTTATGAAATGAAGAAACAATTTATTTGTTTGGTATCCCAATGACAAAGAAAAGAGCAGTGAATACAGGGCTGGACCTGCAGGGAGAAATCAGCAGTTTTGGCCTAGGACTATTTGCTTGCTTTAAGCCTTAATCAGTTTTCTGTGGGTTAGTAACCTGGCTGCTTGCAAGTGCTTCAGGAAGACCAAGAGCCTCCTACTTATTTAAGACAGGTCCATTTGGTTATAAAATGCTACTGCTCAATCCAGTACAGAATTTAATAAGAACCTCTCAACTCACAAATTAATCCTGAATGAATAAATTGATCTGGCTATTTTTAGTTTACTTAAAAACAGTTCTTTTCAAAATGCATCAGCATGCATGATCCGATGAATGAAAAGATGAAGTAATAGCGATTTTTTAGGAATTTATACCTCTACTGAAAAATCCTCTTTGAAAATTTGAACATATGTACCTGTAATAAACCATCAAGGCATTAAGATTCTGCTGGGGTACCACTAGCTACTACCCAACACTTTCTTGAATGTCTAAAGTGACCTTTAAATCGATTGTGGTTATAGTGACTCTATCTAAATTTATTGTGTTGGGGAACTTCTATGTTGGTATCTTATCAAGAGGAGCAGCTCAGGATCTAATGGTTTTCAGAGTGTTTTGGAGGGTGTACTCTCAATCTAATTTTTGGTGACCAAGATAATTTTTTGTTTAGGAATTGACAGAATGTTCTCATAGATAAATCATTACCATGAAAAACCAAAAGTAGAAGGTTCCATTAAGAAATCTCACTTGTTGGAAACTAATGAATTCCTGAATGTCCTGGGGATTTTTCAGCTATTAGAGTTGGGAGCCCTGTTTATTTGTGGAATGGGGTATTCTGTTCATAGAAGGGAGTTAGGAACTAACCTGTGCTTTGCTATCTTGCTAAAGATACTTAGAAACTGCAGATTCCACCTCTGGCTTCAGGCTAATCCAAGTCTTACCTCAAGATGCCAGTACAAGCTAATGAAAGTGGGTAGCATGATTATACAAAATATGTGAACAGCCCTGATTTCTAAATTATCAAAGAGCTTCAACAGATTCCAGTAATACCTTACTTTTTGGAATGGGACATAGTGGTAAAGTACATACTTTACATGCAGAAGTTTTGCGGTTAAATTCTTAGTGTTTATAATTTTTTTAGAAAGTGATTTGGCAGTTGGCAATAGAAAAGATAACTATTTGGAAGGCAATTCTGTTGTGAATCTGATCAGTGTCTGGAACAGGGAAACAGCCAATGCTCTTGATATGATTACTCCCAAGTGATCTCTCACTTTTAGTTGATACTAGGGTCCTCCAGGTGTGAGGTGACAGAAGAGATGCTTGGAGCCCCAGTGGAGCAAGGTGAAGAGTGAATCTCACAGAACACAGCTACGAGCTCATATTCAGGAACAACTGGGATATTTAATATAAACAATATAACAAAGACAAGCCATTTCTGGCTACTAAAATCCAGAAGAAATGCTACTGTTAAAGTAAATAAGATTGAATTGAACTACAGGTAGTATTCATGGTGCTTCCTGTAAAATGGCACTTCAGAAAGCCAAGAGTTATTTCCTGTAATACCTTTTTTTTCATGCTCCTGTTCCAGTGGTTCCAGGACACCATCATCCTCATCCCTGTAGCCATAATATTCTGCATCAATAGCTTTCATGAGTTCAGCTCGTGTTTTCCTTGGAGGAGGAAGGGCTGATGGAATAAATTAAATCATTCTTGAAAAATAAATGGAAGCATAAAGGCACAGATTCTAGGTCACAGGTTCAATTAAATGGTCACCAGGACTTGTAATCAAGCTATTAAATAAGGAATTCTTGGACAGAATACTTCTTATGAGTATTCATTTTTACTTCAGCCTCTTCTCAAGATATAATCAAACTGTCTCTTCTTTTGGATGATTTGAAAGCAGCAGCTGCTTTGTCCTATCATTACATAGATTCCAAATGTTCCTACCATTTTATTAGAAACTGAAATTACCTAAATAAATTAAGATGTTGCAACACTCATGCTATTTCATAGATACATTCCAATTTTTAAATACACAGTGAAGATAACATTCAATTTGACAAATATGGTTGGGATCACTTTGAAATGGTCCAGAAACATACCAATTAATTCTTTATGATGGAATCCATATATTTATGGAGAAAAGAATAAGAATAAAATATAACATTACTGATTCTCTGTATTGGGGTAGATAAGCTATTGGATCGCACTTAACATTATTTGGTGGGCCAAGGAATGCAAAGACAGGTTATTTTACTATTTATTTATCAAATTTCTAAGCCATCCAACTCCAAAAGAATTCTGTATGGCTTCACAAGATTAAAAAAAAAAGAATGAAAATAACATTTTATAATTAAAATATTTAATTTAAATACACACAGACATTTACATTCAATCTATTAGCATTACAATAATAGTCTAATCAATGTACAAGTACTTACGCTCTTTTTCAAAAAGCTCTCTAACGCCTGGTAGGTCTTTAGCTGCTCCAAAGTATTTATAACCCCTGTTTCCTGGAACTTCTTTTCCTTCATGGTCAAGCATTTTAGGGCCAATTCTCTATAAAACGTTTTTTTAAAAAGGAAGATAAGCCATAAATACAAGGTATTTTTTTTCTATCTACCTCTGTAGACAAAGTTTCACATGATTTCAGATGATTTTAACCTACTGGTGTGACCAGGACCTGCCCAAATTATCCAGGGAAATATTCAAAGAAATTGTTTACTACATGGAGACTACCCATATATTTCAACTTACTTATCTGAGTGGTTATTTATCAAATCTTTTATTAGCAACTTAGGACTAATATACTGCTTGCACTTTCTTGCACATCAGTCTAAATATTATTGCATACTCACTGCATAATCAGGTCCTCCCAGCTCCTTTATACGGACCTCCCAGTGTCCCTTCTCTCTTAGGAGTTTGTTAATTTCATCATTCAAATCACGAATTCTGAATTCACCTAAACCAGCTATTTTTAAAGAAGAAAATAAAATATAGTTTATCATGTGGCCTTTTAAAATTGAGACAATTTTTTTCTATCCTGAAAATTGTGGGAATTATAAAAGATCTCACACATTGCTTTACTCCTTTCAACCACTTCTCTTTGCTTCTGGATAACTTTAATGACCCTCAAATTATTATTAAAATTGTTTTAATATGTTTTAAAAGAAATCAAACCCACTCAGGTTGGATTTTAAATTAAATACTTAAATAGGCTTGCTGAACACAAGAACTGCATTAGTCCATGGAGGGTGGAGGGAGAAAAGGGGTAAAAGAGCAAATTTTACAGAAGTTTTGGAATAATAGCATCAATTTGCCATCATAAATTTGGCACCATACTTCTTAATTATCAGCAAAAAAAATGTGTAAATTTAAATGATGTTAATGAAAACTAGATTCTACAGTTGCAGAAGAATATTAAGGTTACCCCATCATTAGGAACTTACCATTTTGAATTTGGGCCACTTTCTTGGAAATTTCACCAATAATCTTTTTGAAAAGAGACAATATACAATGGTTAGATCTTTTCCTCAGAAAATTAGCAAATACTGTTTTACACTGTATCATGTCATGCATTTAGAAATGGAAGATTCTTGGTTAACATCTGGAGCTTGATAGCGTCTTTTCCAACTAGCACATTTTATTAAAAGGGATAAGCTTCCGTGAGCTGCAGCTGATTTCATCAGATGTAACATAATCAGACTCCACAGACTAACATAGTTCTCCTCTTACATTGGCTAACATCTACACAGTTAGTCTGCTTTGTTAAAGCCTGTAACATTTTGGTTGATAGAAGGGAGGCCAATTATTTGGGTAACCATTTACAGAACACACAAATTGGGTGATTGCAAATGTTACATTAATAGGAAGTATTTCCTCAACCCATTAATACTGCCTAGTTTAGAGCACCAGCTGTAACTACAGAAATTATGTTTTTATACTGTAATTTGTTGCTCCGCTTGAATCTCTGAAAAAGAATTGACTGAAAGAATAAATGTAAGAAATACCTTTAATATCACATTAGTCTTATTTTTAGCCATGTGCTTTGAACAACAGCTAGGTGAAGCTTGTATATAATAATATATAATATATACATTCCAAAAATGCAATCCAATTCATGTTAATTGAACCCAGCTTTCACACAGCTCTCCTGCCCCAGCCCAAAATTCTAATTCTGGAAGAGGAAGATCATTAGCAAGTGCTTAAGATAGAATACAGAAAGCAGTAGATAGAAAATAGAATTCTCAAAAAAAAAAAAAATTCAGTAAATACAAAACAGTTCTGGATCAAAGCCACTGTCTTTTGATTATTATTTTGGTTTTCTTTGAGAAAGAAAATACCTGCAATTTTAACTAATTCATCAAGCAAAACAGCATTTGTTCAAAAAAACTTATGCCATCTGTCAGACTTGAATATTGTTTTGTTGTTACTATAACTGAATACTATATTTGTTATCTCACTGTACTTTGGTTACAAGACTACTCTCTCCCATAAATTAAGTTTTTCTAATTCATAGGAGGATCTGTTCAGCTTCCCTGTGTATAAAATAATATTGCTTCCTGAGATCACTTGCCTTTATGCCATGTCTGAAATATCTGTTCTGTAAAATCTTGCAATGGGTGATCTGAAGGCAATGGCAATATGGAGCTATATGTAATATTACATAAGAGGGTTTCAACTTCTGCAATTGCAAAATTCCCTCTTGCTCTTCTCATTCTGAGCCCCAACAAATCTGTGTATACAGAATAGAAACCCTAGGATCTAATGATATTTTAAATATTTATTTATACCTATTTTACATCTGAATAGCGTGTTGCAGTATGACTGTTTCATACATCAAAGTAGGCCACAAACAGTATTTCATTAAGTCTCTAAAGAAAAGGAAGTAGAAATATCAATTCAAACTTAATTTACAGATCTAGACCTTAATACATCATCTCAAAAGAAAAATACCTGTCGTCTCCATTTCTCAGCTTTGGGCAACTCATTACATTCTGATGCAAGGAAAGGTCTTCGCTCCTATTGAGACAAGCAGATGTATTACCATTATCCTAGCTTCAAGCTATGTACTTTCCAACAACTTACATTTGTTTAGTTATATAGCCAATATATACTTTTCTTATATCCATGATAATATAGCTATTATGTTTGTATCTGAATTTACACACTAATTGAAAGGAAACATTGTTGCATAAAAGTTAAAATTAAGGATCACATGGCTGTCCAGTGATATAGCATGATATTGAGTTCCACCCATGATACCATACTCTGTCAGTGGACAGCCATGTGATCCTTAATTTTAACTTTTATGCATAGATCAAAATGTTCGATAGCTGATTTTCTGCTAAGAAAATTATTTATTGAGTTGGAGGATTAGAGATTCTATTCCAATTGTCCCTTATTGGCAACAAGTAGGAACATATGAATATCTCAAATTGTTTTCTAAAATAAATTTGTCAGAATGTTTAGAAGCTTGATTTCTATGAAGCACATGACTTTGGCTTACTGAAACAAAGACTACTCTACTAGAAACTACTCTACATTATCAGAAACTGTTCTAATTTTCTTTCTCAGTAGATAAAATATTTCCTATGCATCATTCTCATTTTACTGTTCATATTTTATGTTATGGGGGTCTATGTTACTTATTTTGGAACTGCCCTATGATTTATATAGGATATCATTTATTTGTTTTCATTTCTATTCAGCTGCAATCAATTCAACTATCAGTTCATACGATATAAAAGATGTTTAACACATCCACCAATGTAGAGATAAAATAAAAATGATAAAAACACAAGCAAACCTGCATATCCTGTTCGTTCTGAAGAACTTTATAGAAGGGACTGTGATGGAATGGAATTATGGAGGCCAAACTCAGGGAGGAAAACATGTTCTTTCATCTCCTGAGCCTGGCCTCCATAATTCCATTCCATCACAGGTACTTTATATTTGTCATAAATCCTAAAGTTGCCTATTCTGTGACAAAATTTTGCTACATACTTAGCAAAATGAATATGCCTTGAGCAGGTCACCATCACAGAACAGAATGACTATCTGCAGAAGCAACCTTGCTTAGATATGAAAATTGTTGAATGCTTTATTTTGTATCAGGTTTTATTTATTACACTGAATTTCAATCAATGACTACAATAAAGTTTTCATTTAAATCACATATGCAAAATACACATAACATCAAAAAGCTTGGAAGCTTAGGACATTATATAGTGATTAACTTTAGAGCCCAGTTTGACGATCAGACATCACATTATTAAGCCAGGATACATACAGATCTTCTCCCTATGCATACAAATTCAGCAAGAAGTGTCTAAATAACCAGTTTCAAAAATAATGTCAGCACAAACCACATTATTTCACTAACAATCCTGATGGAAAAAAGGCACCATGAGCCCTTAAGAGATATGGCTAACTTGATAATCTGAGCAAGTTTGGAGGAGTGCTTTGTGAAGTGCCCCTTCAGATGGTTTGCACTGCCCCAACAGCCAGAATATTAACCATACTTATCATTACCATACAGGTAGTCCTTGACTTACCACCACAATTGGGACTGTAACTTCTGTCGCTAAGTGATGAGGTTGTTAAGTAAGTCACACCCAATTTTACGATCATTTTTGCTGTGGTCATTAAGCGAATCACTGTGGTTGTTAAGCAAATCACATGGTCATTAAGTGAATCCAGCTTCTTCCATTGACTTTGCTTGTTGGAAGCCCCCTGGAAAGGTTGCAAATAGCAATCAAATGACCCTGGGACACTGCAACCATTGTAAATACATGTTGATTGCCAAGTGCCCGAATTTTGATCATGTGACCGCGGGGATGCTGCAACAATCATAAGTGTGAGGACTGATCATAAGTAACTTTTTTCAGTGCCGTTGTAACTTCGAACATTCATTAAATGAATGGTCATAAGTTGAGGACTACCTGTAGTTTAATCAGAGACTTCCTGGTTTGCTATATACTGTGAAGAAGCAGAAGGGCTATTTACACAGAGAACTAACTTGCTAGTCCCAGCTTTTTGGGGTGAAATGAGATAAAATTATTTAAATTCAACCAAAATTAATGTCTGTATTTCTAGACTGAATTGCTAATGTTATTCTCAAGAGCACCATCCCATTTGTATGTTTGCCTTCTCAGTGGTGAATAGTCCTCTGTGTTTAAATATATAGTTTTTTATATATGTTGTTACCTTAACTTTTCCTTCTTCTAGCTGAGCTTGGCGAAACCTTGCCAAGGCAGTCCTAAAAGGAAGAAAGTTTAGTTCAACTTCTATTTTTTTAAAATTACTTACAAACATCAGTTTAGAAAATTAGTATTGGGTAAATAAAAAGCATATCAACATATTTCTATAAAGCAGTTTGCATGTCATTCTTAGAAAAATTGTACAGGTTTGGTTACTAAACATAGAAAAAATTACTAAGATTATACTCTGAAAACTTTTAAAGTAAAACTTCATTCTTTTAAGTTTTAAAAAATATGTCCTTGTTTCTTAAAAAAAAGTATTTTAAATATAGAATTCTAAATAAACACACCAGACAAATATCAAATAAATTCTTCCATTATATGAGGGGAGAAAAATAGAACTTGCATGGTGATTAAGCCTTATAAATATAGAAAATGAAAGAATGCCAGGATCTCATTGGATTAGTCCTTTCACACTTATCTTCTGCACTAGATTCTCTGACACACAGCTAACATCCATTTAAGTCTGAAGCAAAAGTATTCAATTCACCTTTTAAAATGTATTTTTTATTCTGCAGAGTTTTTCTCTTTAAAAATGGAGATTAAAAGCAATCCCCCACAAAGAGATTCATTGGCCTATGAACCACTAAAACCCACAGTTAAATTTTCTTAATCACAGACATTGAAACTACAATGATAGTGAATGATGTCCTGTTTTTCTACACTAGTATTTAGAGGGAAGGGCAATTTAGATTAAGACATGTAGTGGTTATTTCTCTCAATACTTAAAATGCTTTTATGCATAGAACAAATATAGCAGATAGTTCAACTGTTAAAAAAACAGGCTGACAATTTCTCAGTGAAAAAAACAAATAAGATTCAAATTGTACTTACATGGCTTTTTCTGCATTTCGAGCCTTAAAGAAGGGAGAGAATTGTTATTTGTTTTAAATGAATACTAAAAAAATGAAGTTTGGAGAAATCATGCAAGAAATATAAAATCCTATTAAATCAATACAGTATGAACACCCAACATATCCAATGCTAAGGGATGCCATTATAATCTCACATCTATGGCTCTTGAGAAATAGATTTGGTCATCACCAAGGATTAATTTGAGTTGTGAAAGTTGGCGTTCCAGCCATTCATCATGTCACTTATTTGGTGTGAAATTGAGGAGTAAAAAAATAAAGACGCTCCCTATAGGCCTAATGGGACAATTGGATTGATACAATTCTAGCAGTCAACCACAATCATGGTCAGCCATCCAACAGAATAGAAATAATAGTCCACAGAACCAGAAATCATCAAGTAGGAATATGGAACACAAATCAGAACGTTTTTAAAAACCAACAAAAAAACTAAGCAAGTAACTGTGACTGTGAGAGTCATGACAGAACTGATTTTTTTTTTTAATCTAGAAACAAGGAAGTTAATAGGTCATAAACTGCAGGATTCAAAATGAGTTTTCTTCCTGCAATTTTAAAACAACAACAGGCTGGCTCCAAAAGGAAAGCAGCATAATGAGCAGGCGTGGTCCACAGAATAGTGAAGTAAAAATGCCATGCAAAATCCAGTTACATACAAGTTTTTAAGAGTTCTAGGGTTATTATCAAAAATGGTGCTGGACACTAGTAACTACGCACTCATAACAAGACTGGAGTTTTTAAAAAATATGTATTTATTTTACTGCACTCCTCTATGTTGGCAGTTCAAATGTTACACTGGGCTGCTAACTCTGCACAAGACTGCGGATTTTAATACGCGGTCTTCAGTTGCAAGTCTTGCGTTTTCCTTCATACCCTACGACTCATTCTTATGCACATCAGTCTCCACCAAATCTAATCCCATTGCAGGACAGCGACTTCTGCACGGCCCTCTCCCATGCACTTTCAGAGGAGTATTCCTTCACAGGGGCAACCCTGTCCCCGGCCATATACACACCAGGCGGAAAAGCAGAAGAGCCATGAAGAATAAGCACATGGGAAGCTATGCTGAATCCAGGGATCCAGCACGAACCTCGCCTCTCACCCACTTACCATGGTGGCAGCCTCTGCAGAACACGATGCTACCTAAGCTCAATCCGGCAGCCCGACCGGAAACGTATCTTGAAAGCAAGATAACCCGGAAGAGATTGGCCTGAAATTGACAAAAGCGAGTGGGTCTACCGTTTGTATTCCTTTATGGCGATTTCCGGTTGTAGTGTGCGTACCCTTCCGCGGACGGGCAAGAGCGCTAGGAGTGTATAGACTGTCATGTAAGAGCTCTGATAGGCTTAGAGGCTTCACCAGTGATGTATTTTCCAAGCAGGATACTTATTTGTTTCTCGGCCAGTTTCTTAAATGCCATCTCACGCCTAACAGCGAAGCCTGCCGGTGATTGCCAGGCGTACCGGAGCTAAAACTAAAACTTGGGGGAATTGGCGGGCTCGGGGGAACTCCAAGCCTACAGCAGTACCCGCCCCCTGAAAAAGCATTTAGAAGAAAAATTAAGTAAAGGAAAGAGTGGGGAAAACCTTTGCTTGTTGAAAACCTGTTGCTGGATTATCTTTGTCCCTGCTTCTCCTATACCCTCTTTTTAAAATAAATTTAAATTTACTGTATTTTACAGGCTTATTTTTTATTTGTATTACTTTTGTATTTATTTGAATTGTGTGAATCAGAGATACTTTCATGTGAAAAACAGTAAAAATGCACTATTATTGCTTTTACTATTTCTATTGGTTAACTGAAGTTGTACAAACAAGTGGAAGTTTTGAGTTTCCAAGAATCCTTTATCAGTCATTCTGATTAAAAACCCAGCTTCTGATCTAGTAGAAAGTACTTTAGACATACTTCAGTGATAACAGGATCTATGTTTTTTAACTGACAGGCTATAAAGCCAGGGATCCTGCTCCCATAGGAGCTGCACTGCTGCCCAAAAGGTTCCTTTCCCAAGTTCCTGGTCCTTGTTGCCAAGCAAATTTTGGTGTTCTCCTCAGGTTTTAGAGCTGGTAGGCTGATGAAAGGATAGGATACCGTCTAACTTGAGGGGGTCACTTGTGGCCTAGATCCATGCCTCTCCTGGCTCCCTCAGTTGCCTGGGTATGTGTGTTCTGGATTTGAGAGGGTAATGCCAGCCACTAGGAGGGAAGCAGTGGCATGCCCCTAACTCAAGAGGCCTTCTGTGGACTCAGTCTTTTTTGGACAGTTTTTGTCCTATCTCCAACCTTCCCTTTTTGGGGAAGGTTGTTGAAAAAGTAGTAGGGCATCAGTTAGAGTGACCTAGAAGCAGCTTATTATCACAACCCCTTTCAGTCTAGATTCAGGCCCTGGCATGAGAGAGAAATACAGTGGTTCTGCTCTTTATTGATGTTTTCAGTAGGTGTGTTTTGGAGGGGGGCTGGGGGGGGAGATATCCATTTGGGGTAATGTAGCATTGATATTCTTATATACATAGCTTTACACCCCAGGCTGAGCTGGATATGGTATGGAAGTCTTGAATCAGTATCTTGAGACTTCAGGACTCTGAGTGGAACAAAACAGGACGTAGTTGAATCCTAACAAGATAGACATGCTTTGTTCAGAAAAGTTATGTTGGTTTTGGTTATAATTCTAGATGGGATGGCACTCCCTCTGAAAAATCAGATTTGTAACTTGGGGGTCCCCCTGGTCTCCTAACTGTGCAGCACAGGCAGGTAGAAATTGTAGTTCTATATGGACTCACTCCTAGTAACTGCAGGACTACTGTATCCAAGTAGAGTCAACTTGCTTTGCGCTAGAAATTGTTAGTGGCACCTTACTTTCAAGTGGTTAGGATGCCCATGAACAATGTTTTAAGTTGTACCCCCTAATTTATGGAACAGCAACCCCCAAGGCCCGATTAGCACCTATTCTGATGATTTCCCTAATCTAAAAGCTAATGAAAACTGAGTTCTTCCAGAGAGAATTTGGAGGCAGAGTTGGTGCTAATGGGTGTTGTGATATTATTGTACTTGTGTTTGCTACAATTGTAGTTGATTTTATATTGTATTTATTAATGTTAACCATCAGAAGTCTTTGATGATTATGGCAGCATTTTAAATAGATAAATAAATAAATAAATAAATAAATAAGAGCTTAATTTCATTGCAAGCTTGAAAGAATTCACATTCTGCTTTTCCCCTTCTCACACAATTCCACTGGATTACATTTACAAGCTCTTCTAAAGCACACCTTGTTCAGATCATTAATTCACCACTACTACTCTCTCCCTAATGTGGAAAGCCAACTCTGGACTAACCAGGTGTTCCATGCCTGGAATAATCCACAAACTGTTTTTCACAGTCCTTGTGCAAGTATATGTTGAAGCAGAAATCAGTATCTTAGGAAGATGAGGAAAATAGAAGGGGGTGGTAATCACTAAGTTGCATCAACAGGAACAAAGAGCTCACAAGAGTGTCCATGAAAGAGCTAAAAGTTAGAGACAGGGTAACATGGCAAGCCTTTGTCTATGCAGATACCAGAAACTGAGCTCAACTCAGTGGCACCTAACTAGACACCTTGCAAAGTCTTTAGCTGACCTGTAGATTTTTCAAGATACATGTTTCTAGGCATAAAATACAGTGATGTATTTATGATGCAAACTTATACATCAGTTTGCCAGGGTAAACAGATTTGGAGAGTAAAATATCCTTCAAATCAAGCTCAACATGTCATAAAAGCACTAACTGGGTAAAATGAGTAACCTAAGAAAATAATCATTTGCTAATAATAAAGTTCCATAACTGTAATACAGGTTAACAACTGCCCAGTTTAGCAACCATTTGAAGTTACAACAGTGCTGAAAAGATAACTTTGTGACCAGTCTTTGCACTTAGAACTGTCAGTGCCCCCATGGTCATGTGACCGAGATTTGGGTGCTTTGCAACTGGTGAGCATTTACAACTGTCACAGCATCCCTTGGGTATGTGATTGCCATTTGTGCACTTCTGACAAGTAGTCAGTGGAGAAGCTGGCAGTAAAATCATGTCATGTTCACATGTCTCGCTTAACGACTACATTGCTTAGCGATGGAGTTGCCGGTCCCACTTGTGGGTGTTAAGTGAGGACTACCTGTATTGTGTAGTTCCTTACAACTTACTCCATTCAGGAACATTATAAGAATGTATTGAGCAAGATTTTCAATATAGCTTTTATGCATCTCCCTACAATTGTGCCACGTTCAATGACTACACTAGTGGCGAGATGTGGGAAATCTTTACAACTATCCATAATTATGCAGTACTGTGACATAACATGTAATCTGAATTTAAGCACTATTAATCAAGATACAGTGTACTGTATGATGTCTTTGCTAGAGAAATTACGCGAAAATTTAGATTTAGTAACTGGTGGCTATCTCCTTTAGCAGCAATTACTTTAGCCAAATATTCTCTGTATCTGTTGACCAATCCTGCACAGCATATTGGGGGTATTATTGATTCCTCTTTACAGAACTGCATCAATTTAAATGATATTTCTAGGCTGCTTTGCATCAGCTGCTTGTTTTAAATCATACCACAAACTGGATAAAGGTCAGGACTTTGACTTGGCCATTCCAAAAATTGAAAATTTCTTATGCTTCAGCCATTCATTTGTAAGATTTACTTGTATTTTGGATTATTTTTGTGTTGCAATCACCAAGTAATTTAAGCTTCAGATCACTGATTCTCTTTGTCCTGCAAAACCAAAAATGCAGAACCTATTGCTCCCTCAATTATTGCTAGTCCAAATCCACGATGCTCCCATTGCCATGCCTCAAAGTTGGGACGTGTTTCTTTTGTTAGAATAGTGTTTCATTTTTCTTAAACATACCATTTCTCATTAATGACAGGAAGTTTTATTTTTATCTGTCCTCAGAGGATGGTTCCAACAGCCTGCTTCATCACTCAGGTAGGTTGTCTTTGGCAAATTTGAGATATTTGACCATATGCTTTTGGAGAACAGTGGTTTCCTCTTTCATATTCTCCAAGTGAACTCTTGCTCACTATTTTTCTGGTTTCATTAACACTGACATGAGGCAGTATGAGCAGCCTGCAAAAATCCTTTGCTGTTATTCTGAAGTTCTTTGTGAACTTCCACAGTAGTGCATATCCTATTGGGGTGGTTTTTACTGGACATACCATTCTTTGAAAAAGTAACAACGCTGTTGCACTTTCATGTTTACTCTCTGTGACTGGATTGATGGAAGCCAAAATCTTTGATAATGACTTTGTAGCCTTTTCCATCCTTATCAGCATCAACAACCATTTTTCTGAGGTCATGATTCACTTTCACAAATTTGCATCCTGAGGAAAACAGACTCTGATGATGGCAACCAAGATGTTTTTATAGGGGAGAGCACATTGTATCATCGTCATTATCATCTGACTGAACTTAACCTTTAGGAGAACTGGTTATCCTAAGGCTCCACACCATTTTTCCCCCAACAAAGACAGTGTTAGCTCAAAGTGTTCAGTGTGTTGTTAACCAGAATTTCTATGTCTATTAATAGGACATAGATCAAGTTCTGATAATATAATTAGTAGGTCACAATACTGTTGGATTACTTAGCTCTAAAGGACTGATCAACTTTCAGTCACCTATGTAAAACTATATAAATCATAAAAATTATTTATATGGTCTATCTGTACCTTAAATTTTATGCAGTTTTTTTTGTGACTGTGATAGCTTCAATTTGATTTAAGCCAGTTAGATACTAAAAGGCAGGGGAAGAACAGAAAGCTACTTTCTATATGTCCTCCTCAACACAGTTTTATCCTTTCAATGGTCTCAGTATTCTTTTCTCCCCAATTCCACCACAGGTGAAACTGCAAGTTTTAATGTTCCCAACATACCTTATCTGTCTCAACATTCTGAACTGTAGCTTACTGGATAGTTAGTTGAGAAGGGGTAAATAAGCATTCCTACTTATATCACAATGGTCACCTAAGAGAAAAAAGAATGCAAATGCTGCTGCTGAAGTGATGTATTTAACAAATTCTGCAGTTTAAATGATACAGGAATTAACTTTGTATAATACATTTGTAGTACAATAGTCAATTGTTCAGCTTTTATTCTTCTACATTTACCGCTGTAATGTTATTATCATGTACCTGAAAAATAAACCCCAAACAAAAAACTTCAGCCAAACTCCCCTTCCTCCTCCAGCTTTATTGATAGTTTAAAATTACATTTCTATATTCTAGGACTTCAATTGCTTTTACCATCTGACTTTAAAAACTGATTACAAGCAAATGAAACTCAACAATTGTCTAAGTGATATAGTATACAAAAATAACATCTTGATTTCTGTGAAAATGCAGTTCTTTTCAAGTCCTGAATAGCTCCAAATTGTGTATACTCAAAGCACTGATGTTCTGGGTTTGATTTAGTTTGAAATATTTAATGTTTCCCATTCCCTTGTTACCTCGCATTAGACATTCATTTATTGTATTACAGTTACTTCAATTTCTCCCTCACTCTTGTGGCCATTAACAGGCATGTGCATTGTTTATCCCACTTAGCTATATGCTTTAGGTAAGGCCTGATATAAATACTTGGTGTTATAATTGTTACTGAGGTCAGACAATCCAAGGCCATTATTGTAATAGAATTAATTACTGTGGAAGTTCAGACACTTCCAGCTTATTTCCTCCTGCATACGATCACTTCCATGGAACCCAGGGAGGCTTTGCTGGTCTGACTTAACTCTTTCCACTCATCCATCCCTATTCACCAGTGGCACGGAAAGGGGGTTCTTTAACAAAGCATTATACATAACACCTCTACCAAACTAAACATAAACATTTTTGTAGTTAAATGCAGAAAGTCGATTTTTCCACCCCTTTCCTCCTTTAACACGGCAAGTAAAGCTCACTGGCCTGGGAGTAGCCTCTATCTGCCAACCTTTGGCCAGTGAAGAGGATTCAGAGAAAAATAATACAACCATCAATCAGAAAAAGGAGGGGCGACAAAGGAAAACAGTTAAGCTGTAGCCTCAATTGTGCATTCCCGTGCAAGGTGTCCTGACTCCCCACAACGATAGCAGTTGACTTCACTAGTCTTGCTGCAGTTGATGGCTACATGGCCAGTTTCACCACACCTGAAATCAGACAAAACCAACATTAGCCCCATAAAAAGTACATTTACAGAAACTTTATGCAGCATTTGCAACACTGCAGTTAAAGTTCTTCTGCTGTGGATTTAAATGTATTGCTGGTCAAGAGAATAAATGTACCATACACCTACAGTAGTAACACATATACTGAATTCTAAAGCACAACATAGCAACTTCAGCATTCATAAAATTCTGAGCAGAGGTTACAATAAAGGATCTATATTAAATTTGTGGGATGCTTACAGAAACAAGCAACTGGGGAAGCTCTCACACACCAGTGTGTTAATCCTTTCATTCTGGAACGTTAGTATAAGATTAATTGCCATCATTGTATTAGTACCAATTTTTACCTATAGCATTTGACTTTGGTGCAGTCCTTCTGGATGTGTCCAAATTCCCCACAAGAATAGCACTTTTGCTCATCTGCATGATCACAGTCACGAGCCAAGTGGCCAGGCTTGCCACAGTTGTAGCAGCATTGCTCTCGCTCTCTCTTGGGCTCCTTACAGTCCTTCGCAATATGGCCACCTCTACCGCAGTTATAGCAGGCTTCCACAATAAGAAAAAGAATATAAACAAGACTATAAAACCTTGATAGCATTGTAGGACATGTACTTAACACAAAGTTTAATCATACAGTTCATTAGAATGCATTTACTCTCCAATGTTTATTAATACTTACCATCCTCCTGAAGATCACAGTCCTTGGCAAGATGACCAGACTCACCACAGCGGTAGCAGATATCTGGAAGTGATGATGACATAAATTGGAAGCCTGTTTAGAAAGACAAACAGTATTAATATTCCAATGAATGTAGTTACATATATCAATTTAAATCCATATAATAAGGCTACAATTCTACTTTATTGCTATTTAGTTCTGCATACAGCAAATAGAAAGAGTATAATCAGGGTAAGATATATGTATTTTAAACTCATGAAAAAATTCTTAGAAGGGAAGATACCTCTGCCACCTCGGCTTCTCATTCCACGGCCACGACCGATTCCGGTAGGGCATTCTCGAGCCCAATGGCCAGTACGCCCACACTTGAAGCACTCGTTACTGCTCATTGCTCCAATTAGGTTCTCTAAGCATGAGAAAAACATTGATTAGAATAATTTACTTAAGCATTGGTGTAAAAATGCTTACCAATTATTTTTAGCACATGGACTATGAGATGAATTAACTCTACAATCATGACAATATGTAGATGTCAAACAATGCTTAAAGTTAAAATATTAGTTAAAAATAAGGGATTACAACAATTGCAATTTTTCAATTATCATTTAAAACTATTTTTAAACTGAGCTCTAAGTTTCAATTGATTCATTAAATTTTCATAATTTCCTGTCCCCACAATTAGTTATCCATCTCAAATTACCCTGCATTTTACTTCTTTTTTTCCCACAGCACAAAAAGGCACCAAAGCATGTTTGCCCTGGGAAGCATCCTGCAGGAGTTGAATCCACACCCAAGCATGGCCTTTTAGAGACAGGTGCTCTCCCCTTGGATGGGGAGACAAAGAAGATGGCGGCCCCTGCAGGAACAGAGCCCTGCATGGAAGGCTGCGTTTGCTGTGCTAGCAAGCTCTGGTCGTGCACTTGTTGGCTGCAAGGAACCATCATCTTTCTTGCAAATCTGAGGGTTGGATGCGGGGAAGGGAGGAAGAGTGGAGTTCAGACTCCCATTCAGGTTTGATCCTTGATCCTTCAGGTCTTCCTTTGGTAGCAGATATTTTTTAAGGAGGGAAGCCATTGCCTGCAGACTTAGACTAACAATAGGAACGAGGGAGGTGCTGTTGCCTTTATTCTGGAAAAACCCAACAGGCGAATGAGGGCTGGGAAGAGGGGCAAGGAAGTGCAGGGAGGAGCAGGGTGGCAAAGTCAAACCCCAGTTTGGTTCAGTTCTTCTGGATTCTTTCCTTGCAATTCCTGGGCAGTTCCAATCTCTGGGTACAGCTGCGATTACTTTTAGGCGTGCTGCGGCTCAGGGGCTGATTTTTATTTGCCTCACGGTTCTGGCCAAAAGGGGAGATAGGCGGGGGGAAGCTGGATGCAGTCCCTTACCTGAGGCTGGGAGGGACCAAGAAACCCGGAATGGCTTGGATTGGGGTGGGTACTTGCTTAACGACCCACAATTCTCAGTTAGCGATGGCAGTCCTAGTTGCCATCGTTAAGTGATGCAGTCACTTTACTACCACATCGCTTGGCAATGGAAATTTCGGTCTCAATTATGGTCGTAAGTTGAGGACTACCTGTATATCAATATGTACTTCCAAAGCTTCTACTTACACTGGGAAACAAAATTAGTCTTTTTGCTTAACACAGTCCAATACAAAATTGAGACATACACATTTACTATTGATGCTCAAATCAAATAATCATCTCTGTGAAGATGCAGTTGTTGCCAGAGGTAGAAAAAGAGACATATAAAAATAATTGTACTGAAAAAAGTAATACTTGGAAGCATGCAACTCAGTTCACTTTGATACTACATATTTTCTAGAGAAGAACCATCTGATGTATGGGCCATTTCTATTCTCAAAAGATCATGTCAATGAAAGACATATATGCATCAAGTTAAACCAAAAGGTTAAATTCTTACAATCATGCATTAAGAATGCTTAATAGTCTTTAAAAGTCCTGCCTATAGTTATGCTGACTAATAAGAACACTTGGGTTCTGGCTATTTACTTATTTCTGAAATGGACAGAGGTATCAGTTTAACACAGTGTTGTACTACTATGGTTTAAAGTAAAACAGGCAGCAAGGACATGGATAGATAAAAGAGAGTCCCACTTAAAAATACAATGAATGTTGGAGTCTAAATTCTTTCCTTGAATATGAATCACTGCAGTCTAAGCTTTGCCTGACTTGAGTCTGACTGGGAAAAAGCACATTAGAAGTTCAGGTACTGTCACCTAGGTATCCTTTTCATCTTGAAGGGCGACTACCAAATTTTATTTTTAAAATGTAATCTAAAGAGCAAGACAGTTTGCCAGTATAACTGAACTCTCACATCCAAAAACATTCAAGCTCCCTCTTTCATAGTTTCTAAACTACTAAACCTATAATAGCCATAGTAACAAATGTTAACTAATTAGAATTCTTCACTATACACATGAGCCTTTATGAATAAAAAAAAAATGTATGCTTTGTCTATTTCTATCATTACAAGACCTGAAATGTATTCAGTTTTAAAAGAATTACATTCTGGTTCAACTTGTTTGTCTCCTCTAAGCCCCACAAAATGGTTGATGAAACTAGCTATGTATCTTCTACAGTCAATTATTCAAAATACTAAACTGCAGGTCTCTATATATGACTAGGCATACATATTTTCAGACTTTCATACTGTTCAAAGGTCTTGATTTACTATTGCTGACGTTTTTATTTTACTTTGTTAAGAATCCTTTGTAAGTAACCCTCAGCCAACTCCCATTTTTAGACAAGTTCCAGTTACTAGTGATTATTCAGAATGAAGATAAGATAAAAATCTTCTTTACAGTAAAGTTCAATGAAAGCAATGGGTCAAAACCCTTGCTAGCAAATGATATGTCACTTTCTTATAGAATGTATATTATTCATTGGACAGCTATCTACAATACAGTACAACAATCAAGGCTATTAGCATAATTTAAAGCAGCCCCCCAATTAATTTCTCTTGTCCTTTATTAACTTCACCTTACTTTCCTCTTCTTTGGTTCCTACTACTGCCAATATACATTTCATCCCATTCTTTTCATTTGCTGCTTCATTTGGCTTTTGTCATGTATTTTTGGTTCCTATACTTCCTTATTTTTATTCTCTCATTCAATCTAATTTCTTCCTTCAGGCTCATCGTTATAACTATTTTCCTGTACAGATTCCCACTGGAGTTATCTGAAACAAATCCTAGCTAGGAAAATCCTTAAATAAGACATTTGTATTACTAAAATCAAACAAACAAAAAAAGTGGGGAATGTGCATCTCAAAGTTCTGTACTGTCATGCAAGAACTGCACAAAGCTCTTGACTGCACACATCAAGACCTATTACATAAATCTCCCCTCGTTTTGCTGCAAATCCTAAGTATGAAATTAGGAAAATTTAGATGCTAAGCAAAAATTTATGCTGTTTAGAAAACAAATAAGATACCAATATTATAAATTGTTGCTGATCTGTTAAAAAAACTGATTTATTAGCAGCTAATATCCGAGACACTCAGGCCTGCACAATTCAGCAGCTTTACTTTATCTCCCCACTTTTACACAGCATCATTCTTTCAAATATGCCCTATTATCTTTCTTATTCTCACTTTCCAAAACATATTACCTTACTAATGAGTTGATTTGAGAGAAATCAGAAATATATGTATTTTGCACTCACTTTCATTACTGATTGTGCTTATATTCATTTTTGGGTCTTTTCATGGTGCTATATGTTGCTAATCCAGAAAGAACAATTGCTGGCTTACCACTAAGGTCAGTGAAAAATGTGTGAATACATTTTCACTGGTCTCAGTGGTAAGCCAGCAATCCTGCCTCTCTGTAGCTGCGTTTATGGCAACTTACTCCCCCCACAATTCATAGAATCTACAGCAGATCTCCATGTACTGTATACCTATAAAAAGAATGTCCTAGCCACCGTTCTTTTGATGCATCAGAGATACCTTCCTTATAAAATGCATGTTGCCCTACAAAACAATTGTTTCTAACTCTTTTCACACAGATTGTAAGTGATACTACTAGTTAGCAACAGCTATTAAAAACATCAGCCCAGCTGAAGCCAAGCAGATATGACAAATCAGACAGGTTCTTCAACTGTTTCCCAAGCAGTTTTAACACTCAACAGTCATTCTTCCAAAATGTACACAAAACTTATGTTTGCTATCAGTATAAGGGCACACTATTTTACATCACTTTATTCTACAGCATCACTGCTGCTGATCAGGTGTGGTATGGACCTATTAGTCTCCCTTATAAAAGGACTTTGCTTGTTCTTCAGAAGGAAAAAGGAAGAACAGCTTATCACGGTTTTACTAGACAAGCCAAAAAGGAAGCATTATAACTGCCACTGGAAATAATCAATTCAATTTTTGTACAGTTTAACCTGCTAAGCCTGTTGGGCAACATTTTGTATTGACACTCAATTTACTCAAGTAACCACACTGTTAACTGCACACTAAGCAAAAATCGGAGGCGATCACTTTATAATTAAAGCAGCAGCAATTACCCTTGCTGTCCATCAACAGCAACTTTTACCTCTTTCCCAAACTGAAGTAGTAGCACATCACAAGGCAGTATTTTCTAGTTGATCCATTTTGGACATCATAAGAATTATTTTTAAAAAACAGTGTCACTTTTTGGGGATGCAATTCCTGTTACTCACTTCTATTATCTGCTTTATTAAAAAGTAAATCCCATATTGGTAAACTCATTGAATTCTCAAATGTTTAATTCTCTGTTGTATCCCTGTGTTATTTTCTAACATAAGGCTATAATTACAGCCAGCATACACAAACATGCCATCATCTTGTTATCAAAGGACCTACAGTCACTACTAAACAGATAAACACCACCTGTTTTTAGGCCAACATAAGCCTTTAGCCAATATTAAATTGCACATCTGACATTCTGATCTCCACTGCCCAGTTGTGGCTATTAAGCTCCCTAACTTCAAGTAGTAATACTCCATTGTCACTTCTGTTTCAGACTTTAATCATTATCTGGTAATATTTTTTTAAATGACCTCTTTAGGATGCATCCACCTTGACTGATCTCAAGTTGTCTCCAGTCTATTTCTTCGAAAGCCATAACCAACCCAGGCAATATAAAATGCTACAACAAAATTCTTACTTGTACCTGCCTATTTTTAAATGTTTACAATAGAGCCTGCCACCCAAACCACCCTAAAATCTCCCACAAACCGACTGCGGCCGGGACCTTAAAGGTGAGGTACGCGAACTTTCCACCAAATCGGGCTGGCTTCGGAGCAAAGACGTTTAGGATTGGGAGGGTTGTATTTCACTCTTCGTCAGTAATGTACCGATATCAATCGGCGATAGAGAGGCCGAAGTGAGCCACACACGCCAATCCCGAATCATAAAGCCCTTGCAAAATGCTGCTTCTTACGAATTAGGGAGCCGAACACGTGGAGGCCGCAGGAGGTCACATGGAGAAGGCTGCGACGCCACCAGCGAGAGCCAACTTCCCCGAGAGAAGCGAGGCCGAGAGCAGCTCTTCGCTTTAGGCGTTCGCCTCGGCCCCAGGTTCCCACGTTCTCCCACCTCGCTTCAGGTCACACGCACTATTACGGTCACTGGAGGCCTCTCCTCCAAGCACACGCGGCCCGCATAAAACTTCAGATCCCGTCGCCCTTGACTCGCACACAGGCCGGCGGGGGGGGGGGGGAGGAAGCGAGACCAATACACCGGCGAGCCTTGCCGCGAGTGGGACTTGCCTGCTCCGTTTTCCTCGGAACCCCAGGAGGTCCCACTGCGGCCACGAGGAGCGACTACCCAGCGCCTCAGTCCTCTCACAGGAGGCCGATCCGCGATGGGCCGCCGGTATCCCCCTTCCTTGGAAATAAATGCGGGTAAGGCTGGGCTTTTTTCCCGCGCAGTAGGCCGGAACGAGCCAGCGCCCTCCTTCCCTCAACTCACTCCGCCCACAGAGGCCCCACTACCAACGAACTCACAAGCCACTCCGTCAGTTCGGTTACCTTTCGCGGACTTTCGTTTCCGTCGAGGGCTCGATCCGGAATGGCCGCTCGGCGATGGACTTTCCTCCTTCTTAGCCGCGCGCAAGACCTAGCTAGCCTCCCTGCCACCCGCTACCGTTGAGTCCCTGCTGGCTGCGCCACACGCGGTTTGCACACGACCCCACTCACCCGCCCTGCCGATCTGCGCACGGCTCCTATCCCGACCGCGGGGCCAATGGCATCCCGCGAATGCTTTCGCGTAGCGCATCGACGACAGAAGTAGGACAGACCAATCGGCACCGTCGAAAAGGGGGAGGTGTCCGCCTACCGGAATATCCTCCAGTACTTTTCGGCCCGAGCCGAGGGGAGGGGTTGCTGGAATAACGAGGACGCGAAGGGAGGGGGGAGTGCAAATATCTTTCCCGCGCGCGGCTTGTCGCGATACTTAGCGAGCGGCCGCGCGTTGCTTGTGAAGCAGCGGTTGCCGCCTTGTTGGCGCACCCAAGTTGGCGAAGACGACGTTTGACCGTGGTAGTGACGTGTTCGGGGTAGGGTTGTCGACGCCGTATCAGTCGAGTTTCGTGACTGTTTTTCAGAATGTCCCCATGTCTAAAACTCAATCAGGCATCTGCTCTTTGGTTTATCGGGGTCCTTCTACACAGTAATTGTACACCTGAAGGTTGCAATCTTACGCACGGAATTTAAGCCTACCCAACTCTGTGGGGCTAACATCTGAATTAATCTGCATATGGCTGCCTGGTTGCCATAGGGAATTCTTGGTGTCCAGAAAACAAAAAGAATCCTGAGATGTGAAGCTACAGAAAAAAGCTGTGACTCGGGGTTTCCCAGTGCCCTTTAGCCCCTGACAAGCCTTTACTAGTATCTAAAGTTAAAAATATTCTTCCAAAGATAGATTTATTTTCAAAATAGCAACCTTCTCAAAAGCAATTATAATTACCTAGATAAAGTTGTGCAGTATTAGGAAATGAATCATCTGAGGAACATTTTGGGCAGTGTAGAATGGTATAAAAGTTTACTCAAATAGAGCATAGTTAAATTTTGCATTATAGAATTTCCCCAAATCTTTAAATAAAAACAATTCTAGTCCAGCTACACCAGCTCAACTGAAGACTGTTGTAATGCCTTGCATATTTTTATATACTATAAATAGAGATTGTCTCATTTGAGTAGTATGAGAAACTGCAAACAGGATTAGAAGCAGAATCATAAGGTATATAGTACTTTTCTTAAAAGTAGAGCTGTAAAATTAACAGATTTTAAAAGATATTTTGGTTAATGTAATTGTTTAATATTTTGATTTTTTGTTTATTATTTTAACATTTGCATGTCATTAAAAATGGGAGTCAATTAATACAGAGGAAAATGATCCCTTAGATCAGGAATGAGCAAAAAGGTCATCAAAATGTTGTTAGCCTGCAGATTCCATCATCTTTCACCTTTGGCCATCCTAGTTAGTGAATTTGTGTTCAGTATCTACAAGGTTGCTAAGATAATCCCTGTTTGAGATACACAGCTTGCAATTCCAAGGCCATATACATCCCTGCCCCTTAAGCTTGAATGGGGCCCACAGAAACCTTCCAAAAGGTGTAACCATACTAATGTTTAATGTGACGGAAGAGTAATCATATTAAGTAAATTAAATCAAATCAAATGTAGTTTATGGGTATGGCCCTACCACTTTTTGGAGTGCAGTTCATAGCATACCTTCAGGGGCCAATTATAGCTCCTAACCCAAAGAAAATTATGAATTCCTGATTTCTAGTTTTAAAGATCTAAACCATAACTTTGGACTGGGCTCAGAAACTAAGCAGCAGCCAGTACAGATATCTATTATAGCTGATAAATGAGAATGCCAATACAAGCATGTCAAAAAGCAAGCAGCTGTATTCTACATACACTGAAATTTTTCTACATCATGTTCAAGGGGAAGTCTATATACAAGAGATGGAGTGGAATTGTACCCATTAGCTCAATCAGTAAAATGGCACAAAAATAGGTCTACTTTAATAATCACTGCAGTAGTTCAGCTGTCACTGAAAAAACATTTCTGTGTGGTTAGAGTTCCCCATTGCAGAGGTAACATTGCGGATATCAGCCATGTAGAGATTACCCAGGTGTCAATGTTAGTTTTCCTGTATGGGTCATATTTATATGTAAAAAGGCCTTTGGCATAATAAATCCTGTAATCTCAGTTGCATATTTCAGGAATGACATGCAGTTGCAACCATGTGAAAGTGTTTTTGCAGTAAGCATGCTGCAATAGTAATATATGAATCAAGCTACAATCATAATTTAGAAAGTGTTTCCACTGAATGCTAAAAAAAAAGGTATAAATGTACAGTTCTGATTAATACTATGCTATATTATTGTTAAATTATATCTGGTGATTAAGCTATACTACTTTGTACTCACTCACAAGTAGTTCATGGGGGGGGGATAACATACATCTTCAGATCAGTGCCTTAGCTATGGCACTTAAACACTTCTTTAGTTCCTGTCCCTCAAATGCCTCTTTTCTATATGAGATACACTGACATCCTTATTATGAACAGGAGGCTTTGTCAAAATTTGATCAGTGTGTGAATAATTTTCACCCTACCATCATCCAAAACCTAGACCATTTCATGCAACAGTTAACCTTCTAGACATTTCAATATTCTATCTAGGATATTGGCATATTCTCAGTTATCTCCACTTTTGCAGGTCTGAGTGGTAGGCTTGGATTTATGTACAAATAACCAGTAAACTTTAAGCGATGACTAATTAGCAACAGCAGATCATGCCACATTAATACAGACACAGAAACCAAATTCTGTGACAAATTCCAAAGTGAACTGTGCCTCCATATTTGTTTTGACAATACTATTACAGAACTAATAAAATAATCTGTGACATTTGATGTTTATGTAGATATTCATCATCCAAGGTTGTATACATGCCATTAATTATCAATATACCATTTTGTTTTTTAGCTATATAATTTAGACAGATTATATAATGTTCTATATTATAGAATGTAATAATTACATTTAATTACTTTCAGTATAGAAAGAATAGCCATAACAATGTTACCTGATGCTGGAGTGAAAAAGGTTCACAGTGGTCTAGTGGATTAGTTGCTAGAATTTGAAAGTGATTTTTAAGTCATAAATGACAAAGTGAATAAAGCTTAGCAGAAGAGCATGACATCATAATGCCAGAAGACTGTGCATAGAACTTGGAAAGTTGCTTCTAGAATGTAACACTGGAATGCTGCTTAGATTGTAATTGGGGGCATAATTATAATCCATAGTGAGGAGAATGGAATAGCTGTACTATCACATCTCCATCCAACCACTTGTTACATTAAAAGCACTTTCACAATGAATGATCATGAAATATGATAACATGTCTTTTTTGTGATGACCTAATTATTACATATCATATACAAAGGTACATAACAAAATCTAATGTTATTACCATAAATGGCATCTGTGCATTTCTGGAGGCTCTGAGTTATAGTTACAATGTTTTTAATTATCTTGTCCCTTTTTTAAACTGTCAGGAAAATTATTTGAAATGTTTTCCCTTCAGGATCAGTCTTCCAGTGTGGAAAGGTGAGGCTGCCATCTCAGATCAGGATTATTATCCTGGCAATAGACAACTCCAGGGAGTCTGCTTACCCCAGTGCCCATTATCTTGGTCTGGGGAAGAATCCCTCAGAGGAGAGGCATTTGCCAGGGACACTTTCCCAAATCCCTGCTTGTCCCACGGCCTCACACAGGAGTCCTCAAATTGAGACAGTGGGGTGGAGAGAAATCTTGGAAACCTATGCAATTGAAAGATCTGCCCATCTATTTCAATTTATCATTCAGAGGAACTCTTTGTACCAAAGAGTCATATGGCTTCTAATAACTCTGAAGCAGACATATTACCTCATTCTGACTGTGGAGTCTGGAGAAAACTCTGGAAGACAGGGACTGGTCTTTGTAAATTTAGTATATACAGATAATGTATATTCACTATACTGTCACTAAAAAGTAGCTGGCCATTGACAACATGTCTGTGTTCATACATCATGTGAACCTAGGCTTTGCTTAGCTTTTGTTTGTTGACTAAAGAACTAATTGTTGGATTCATGCAACATGCTAAGCCGTTAGCAAGGTTTACAAACTGCAGCGACTAGCTTCATAAAGCTTGCTAATTCACAAGCAAACCACATCATGGTGTAATGTCTTTATCTATTTATTTCCATCCAGCCTTTTTTCTTGAGAGCTCAAGACAGTACATATGGGGGTCAACCTTCAGTTTATCCCTACAACAACACCCCTGTGAGATAGGCTAGAGAGAGAGTAAATGACCCAAACTCACTCAATAGGTTCCATGATCAAGAGGTGACTTGAATCTGGGTCTCCCTGCTCCAAATTCAGCACCATAGCCACTATACCTCACTGTGGACAAAGTGGATATCTTTTTTTCTTTCGTTAGCAGGTTCCTTTAGAGCAAGAATTGGGTGGATGCAGTAGAGAGGCCTCTTGGGCTGTTGTTGAGCCCTTGGGAAATCTTCCTCTGAAATAGACTGAAGTACACAGATGGTGTGTGCTTAGTATTCCATAAGGTGCTTGGTGGACGAGACTGTGTTGTATAATTATGTTATTGGCCAGGTAGCAGCATAAGTGGGAGAGCACTGAGCTTCCTTTCTATATTAACTTCCTTAACTTGTTTGAGAAGTAAAGTCAAAATATACATCTTTTAATAAGTGGATATGGGCATGATTCTGCTAGTTTACAGTACAAACCAGTAATGCTTAGGACTAGTGTAATTCAAATTTGTCAGATTTCAAATCCATTCTGTGAGTGATGTTGCAGCTCTTAAGAAAATTAAATAAATATTTAATGAATACATATTCATGGTGCTTTTTACAAAATAAATATACGAGAAATGCTGCTTAGTAATTTAAAGAGAAGATGGAAATCAGTATTTAATTGGCTGATAAATACATCTCTTTAATGTGTCTGAAAGCAGGTAAAGCTGGTTTGTTCCACAGGAAAAAAACAGAAGAACCTGTTTATTTGTGTTCAAAGGTACATCTTTATGTTCAGAAAAATTTTAAAGAGAAAATCAAATGACATTCACCAGAATATTGCACTTGACCACTTTTCTTCTATATAAAAAATAACATCTAGTCGACACCTGCTCTTTAGCAAGTTCCCCAAATATTAAAACATCAAAATAAAATGAACATTGTATCTATAGTTATATTTACATCAATCTATATAAAATGTTTAAGTAGAATATATAGAATTGATTACTGTGGGTTATTTAGTACATAGACCTACTGTAACTAAAATTCTTATTATGCTTTGTTTCTCATTCATTGTCCTAGCAATAATCTTTCTGTATACTTTCTATATCTACACTTCTTCAAACTGCAATATAGTCATAGTCAGGCATAATAATACAGGGAAAGAATAGTACAGATTCTATTGTATCTGTTCTCCTTCATTCTAGAGCCATTTCCTCATCAGTGGCCCAAGTTTTGCAACCTTACAGATTCTGAAGAAACTACGTCATATTATTCCTCCATGTCAAAAAGAGGAAAATGTCTTTCCCCTATCAACAGTTATCCCTCTCAGATCATTGCAATACAATGTAAGACAGGAGCAAGCAGCCTCTGGCCTGCAAGCTGCATGCAGCATTCCAGCTTCATTTTGTGTGCTCTGAGCTCTCCAAGACTGCAGTGTGAATATTTGGCAATATGATTTTTGTAGAATACTTTGGAAGGAAACAATGGGCTTAAAAGGATCTGGTATGACTAAGCAGAACATACTTACCTGGTTTTTTAAAGAAAACTTCCTTATAAGACGTCATAGGAGGAGAGCTCTGTTTCTCTGTGGTAGCAAAAAATCAGGAGTATTGTAGCACTTTTTCTGACTAATATTGTATTAGAAGGCATAAAATTCGCTAGCTGGAAAATGTCGTATTAGATTTTCTAAGATGTGGTGTATCAATATGTAAAATTATTTTAGGGCTAGAGTGTAGAGCAAATGATGGTAGAATATAGCAGGAGAGAGGTAGATATCTCCAGCCCTTTTTGGTCCACCCCCACTTTTCTAAATATGTTGCCCCTATTTGAGGTTCAAACTTCTGAAAATTGAAGCAGAATTGCATTCCTGTTGTTAGAAATTTCTTAAGAGGATTAGTAGGCACAAAAATGGGTTCAGAGCCCATATATAATTTGCAGCATTGGAAGAGTAATGTATTGGGAGCATGCAGAAGCATAGAAGCATCCAGTTGCATTTGCCAGGAGAGTATGTTCACGAACCTGAATTCCTAGCATTAATTTACTGAAATACACCTGGATTAAGTGTTACATGTCAGGCACTTATGCCAATCCAGTAATCTGGATTGTGGTATACATTTGTGTTGTCATATCTTTTCAAGTTGTTTTCTTAATGCTGTTATGAATTTAATTGGATTAGATTTGTTTCATCTACATCACATAAGCAAAGAAGGAATTGAGAAGGCTCAAAAGAAATAATTACAGGAGAAATGATGTGCAATAAACATTGGAATAAAGTCTCTGCCAGAAGATTTGTTTCATTGGAAATGGTAGTTCTAGTAAGAACGGGGGATTCACATACTCAGAACAATGGCATGCTATACTGAGAATATTAATTTCTTCAAAAGATGCCAACTTGTTCTGCCAAAAGGATCTCATATGCATTGAAAAAAATGGTTTTTATGATCACATAGGATATTTGGGATCAAAGAGAAATTTTATCTTGATACTAGTTTGTAATGGCTAAGAATGCAGAAAAGCTTTGTAAGATACATCTGTAGAAAGACCTTTCTATGGCCTTTCTTAAATAGCTTCATTGACTAGCTGCTCTTCAGTATAATTATGGAAACACATAGGCTTAGTTTACATTATTATTTTCAAAACTTTCCACAAAAATATCTGTAATATTCTTGTGTTTATCAACAATTTCACTGTCTGTCCCCAAACACATCCAATATATTTTGATCAAGAATGTTGAGAGAAATTTAATTTGGGGAATTGCCTCTAAAGCTAAAAGTATCATAAACAATGCTTCATATGGTCCGCAGCTTTGGCAGCAGATCATGCAGGCATGGGAATAGATTCTCCTTTATAGTATACTGTATCTGGAGAAACCAAGGTAGCCATCTGATAGATATTTGAACCATATCTGAGTACAAAGTTTGTGTAATGTTGATGTGGTCCTGTAAACTTACTCCCTTCATGGGAATAAGTTGCCATATATAGGTCACAATATTGGTTAGTCAGCTTCTGTCCAGGGCATGTAATTGTTCAAGAACTTGAGGACAGACACAAGAAATGGGAACACCACATCATATCAAGTAATTGACCTGTAGGTTTTTTAGTGAAGCTACAACTGTCATGTTCTGAAGAAGAAACTGATTCTGTTGAGGACAAACTAAGTTACCCACTTTCATCACCTTCATCACATAAGACTGTTGCTATGAAGAGAAAAACTCAGTTAAAACTGAATATATCTCAAGAAAGACTGTAGCAACATAATTACACCCCTTGCAACTTTATGACTGGGGCAAAGCATATACCACACAGTATTGATATATGTAAAGGCCAGGTTTAGGTTAGTTATTTAAGCTCTGATTCAAAGGAACTATCAAATTCATTCCATGTATAATAGCAAGGGGATAATAGCATAGCAATAGGGAAGGTTAGGTATGATGGTTTTTCATTTATTAAATGCCTACATGAAGCTAACCCCCCACCCCCATTGTTTTTTGTTCAGTCGTTAAGTTGTGTCCGACTCTTCGGTCCACCCCCATACCCACAGCAAAAAAAGTTCCAGTTAGAATTTTTTAAAAAAATCTTAAAAAAAAAAATATTAAAGATACTGTTGAGATTGGACAAGCCCAAATTTTTATCATGAGTGAAAAGGATTAACACTTTCCTGAATGGGTTTATACAGTCAGTTTTCACCTCAAGAAAGCAATACAAGTAAGAGGGAAAGGGTGAGGTGCATCTTCTTCAGTACTCTGACCCTCCCTCTGATCAAACTGCAGGCCTTTGTGCCTCTTAAATAAACATATTAAATTGGAAGCTATTCTACTATTCTACATCATTCTACTAGTTTGAATAGCCATGGCTCATCTTCCCAATGAGGACAGATACCTTTTTAAGGATTTCTACACTTTACTTTGAGCTTAATTGATGTCCAGATATCATATCTCCTCTGTGCAGTGAAGACTGTGGTTAAGGTCCAGTGTTATGGAGATGAAAACAAAAGGAGGCATTATTTAAAATGGGTGGTGTCAGACATTATGTAATAAACGCTCATGATATTTGCACAAATCTGTTCTGGGTGGTGCTCCAAATTATAAAGGCCCTGCCAGCTTGGAAAAAAGGTAACATTTTCTAAGAAACAACATACTGTATAGTACTTTGAATGTTTGGAAAATACATGCCATATCCTAGAAGCAGATGAATTTCCTTAAGAGACCTTTAAGAGATCTTACAGAGCAAATCTTATAGAGCAAATGGGCAAGTGAGCCTGAACATTTGACTGGCTGAATCATCTTTATACCTGAGGAAAGACTGAAGGAAGTGAGTATTTCAGATGAAAAGAGAAAACTGAAAATGAACATGGAAGCAGTCTGCAGATTTCTCAAGGGTGATTACATGTAAAAGACAAAAAATGTTCACTGCTATCCGGAGAACAGGTCTCAGTCCAGCTAATTTAAATAAGAGATTTACTGTGACTGAATATTACAGAAGCTTTTGTTCTTTTCAACCCAATGGAATGTTGAAAAAAAATGATGTAAAGGGGCCTGGGATCTAGGGAAGGGTTGGCTTTCTCATGATGGAAGTCTTAAGGGATAGCTCTCAATTGGATAAACTCTGGATTTCCTGCATTACGTAGGGGACTAGACTGAGGGTATAGTAGGTCCTCTGCCCTTCTATAATCTCCAAATATGCTGCTCCTTTTCTCATCTGTACAGTTAAGGTGAAAAGTCACAAAAATAGATTTTAGGAAGTTTTTCATCATGTAATTCATTCTCCAGTGATCCCCTTTATATAGTCCAAGACAGAGACCTAATAATGCTAAACTGCACAGGTAGGTATGTTCATTACATACAGTGCACAGCTGCTAATACAGCTGATCAAATTATACAGGCTTGGGAGAGTACCTTAAGCTTTTTCTCCACCCTACAATTAAAGCCATTCCTTATGACAATGATACCAGCTACAGAACTTTCTGTATCTTTCTTTATGACTTTCAGTTCTGTAAAATCATAGGAAGGTGCAAGTGCTGATCCATTCTATGTTCTTCATATAGTGGAAATGCTCCTTGGCTACAGCATTGTTAAGGGGAACTAAATAAATTAAATCTAACACAGACCTCTTAAATGCTGTTTCATATTTGACTTGAATATTTGCTAAAAATTGACTTCAGAAAATTTAAATGCCAAACAATCCTGTTATTTATCCCAACTCTTACTTTCCCTGGCAAGCTGCTAGCATGCATCTTTCCAATTTTAACTGTACAGACTACAGTGAGAATAGCTGGATATGCTGACCACATGTAGAACAAAACCTTAAGTAAAACAGATACAGTGGTACCTCAGTTCACGAACGCTTCTGTTCACGAACAATTCGGTTCACTAATGGCTCCGGTCGCAAAATTTTGCCTCCGTTCGCGAACGCCGGATCGGGTTACGAACAGGATCCGTGGCCATTTTCCCTCCCGTGACATGTGGTCGCGGCTTCCTGTAGGGAGGGGGACTCTCCCTCCAAGCAGTAACCGCCTCCCCACCCGCCTTCCTGTCCTCCACGCCAGAAGTCACGTCGAGCAAGGTTAGCTTTCTCTCTCTTCGTACTGTACTTTGTGCCATATTTTTGCAGTTTTTTTAAAAAAAAACATATGGTTCAGAACGGATTAACCGTAATTACATTGAACCTTATAGGGATGTTTGATTCGGGACGCGATCAAAAATCAGCGACTAAATTCGTAGGGGTCAGAACGGATTAACCGTATTTACATTGAACCTTATGGGAAAATTTGATTCGGTTCACGACCAATTCAGTTTGCGACCAGAGTCGCAGAACGAATTAAGTTCGTGAACCGAGGTACCACTGTACTTGTTAACAGAAGTTGTAGAGTAGTCAGCTTTAACTATAGAAAACAACTACTTTGCTTTCTCAAAAGCTGTTATCACTGTACCTCTGCCCTGTTCCTTTCTGGGTCCCAATATTCAATTTTCCAACTAACTCAGGTAAAAAATGTTTTTAAAAAAATGCATGAACTCATAAAGTAAGAAGCAGGAGGTGGAAAGTAATCAAGTTTTTGAAACTATAGCTCCAGCCAATTAAGCCCTTTTTAGTGACTAAAATTCTTTTCCATTCATTGGATGGTAGGAGCTAACACCTGGGTTTTAAAAAAAAGGGGGAGATTGTTAGGTTTCAGCAACAGTCACTCCAAAATGCTGCCAATAGTAGGTCAAAGATATGAATTTTGGGAGCAATTCTTAAGTAGGTTACTAGTCAAACAGCTAGGATTATAAGACTAGAGTTTACAACTTCAGAGAAAAATAATGTAAAGTCAGGGTCATTAGCTGTCAACCTTACTTGCAGACCAGATAGGAAATATGACCAGATGAGCTAATTCTACTTTATTGTAAAATTACATTAACGGAATCTTGCAAGTCTGAAAGTACTTCTCTCCCCTGTCCCCTTTACAGCCCAAAAAACTAGAGAGGGTCTCTTCTGAGCCTCTTGCCCCTCCCACATTCCTGATGCAGGCTAAGCTGCCTTTTATTTGACTGTTCCCTTGGCTGTGCCTCATTGCTCTGTCTCCCAAGATCATTCCACATACCATTACATCAGTTGAGTTGAATCATATTTGACAAATGGTTGAAATATAGAAAAGAGATTGACTGACCTGCATGACCAGCTTTCTCCAGCACAAGTACAGGCCACTGACAGTTTCTTAAGGAACACACAATGTTGTCCTCTACCTGTACTCAGCCCATCCAGAAGGCAACTTTCACCCATCTTTTTCTGCTATGCATCAGAGGTGGTGTGTTTAACCTGCACTGGCTCAAGCACCTATTAGGCTTCATTTCACTGGAGACAAATGCCTGCACTCCAACTGGCTACTGTGTGCTGGGGCAGGAACTCCTCCCCTCCAGGCACTGATTGCTGCCCTCCATAGCCATGTTTTTTACAAGTCCACTAGTGGAATTATGATAATTTTCTTTTTTTCTTTTCTTTTTACAAGTTATTGTCCTGTCCAACACAAAGGAGTACAGTTCAAAAGGCTTTACTCTGATTGATCAATCATAACAGTGGCAGGCAGAGTGTGCATGAAGATGCATGGACAGTCTCAAGCACGTTCCCGGTAAGCAAGTCCAAAGCAGTGGCTGAAGCATCGTCAGGTCATCAGCCAGTCCTGGTCCAAAAGGACAGTGTTTCCACAAGCAGGAATTCAGGGCGCAACAGACAGAATTTCCAGTGGACGGAGTGGTTGTTCCCAATCTGGGATTGCTTGGTAGTGGTGGCTCTAAAATAGAGTCCCCACTTGGCGCAAGCAATCACCGGTGAGAATCCCTTGCCTTGCAAGGAGCCATGTAGACATCCTCTGTGCTACCCTACACACAGCCCTACGTGCCTTAGGCATATTTTGAAGCTAAGGAGTGGCAGGAGAAGTGCTTAAATCTTTTCTCATCTCCCTTTTTTTCAATTCCAGTTTTCTTTCTACTAAGCTAAAACCTTCCAAAGAGTGGCAGATGAGTATGTTGTATATTCAGAAGCGCATACACAAAATCTTAATTAAAAGGGACTAGAAGCAAACTAAGTT
Organism: Liasis olivaceus; assembly: GCA_030867105.1. Taxonomy (NCBI): domain Eukaryota; kingdom Metazoa; phylum Chordata; class Lepidosauria; order Squamata; family Pythonidae; genus Liasis; species Liasis olivaceus. The sequence goes on from CM061348.1 coordinate 51,813,925, forward strand.
TAAGTTTAGAAGCAAACTAAGCATTTAGGACACTGATGGGTGATTTTTGTCTTATTTTTAAGTAAATATTTTAAATATTTAATACTTAAAAATATTAAAATAATTCTACTTTTACATCTGAATATTTTGTGGAAGACTGATGCATTAGAACTAATTATAGTAGTTCTGATTTTCATCTGTTCCCATTCTAAATTATGGTGAAATTAGTATATATTTTCTCACAATGCTTCCAAATAATGAGGAGAGAGGTAAGGGTGTGCATCCTACCTTGGAGCTAAGCTATACAACCATATGCGCAAGTGAATGCGCATATAAATGTGATGAACACATCATGACATTTTGGCCACCAAGAGCTATAGAAGAAAAACATCACATCTAGAATCTAAATTGTTCCCAACAACTTTTCAGAATCGCATGTTGTTGCATGCCATTATTAGCTTGCCATATTTTTTTTTATAGTTGCCTGAGGAAATGAAGGTGACAACTGATGATTTCAGAATTCTGGGTAGTAAAAGCCTGTTTTCCCACTGTCACTCAAGTATGCTTTAAATAAACTTCTTTTCAATGTAGTTTTAACATTTACACGGTTTTAGGCACAAGTAAATTGTTCACACTCTCATTTGCATGTTCAGTTCTACATACTTTCTGATATGGGTGCATCTTTTAACCTAGCCCCAAAGAGAGTATAATTTCCAGGCCAGTGGCCAGTGATGGAAGAGCACAACAGACATTGCCAAGAAATTCTCTTTTTCCATAATTCCTCTGCAAAGGGGGATGTGCTGGGATCACACATCATGCTGAGATACACTTTTTAAATATGTTTTGTTGAGTAAGACCAAACTGACATACTACCGCAATCCTTTGCATACTTAAGAAGAACTAAACCTCACATCTGTTAATGAAGGTCAAATGGCCTGTTGCTGCTTTTTTTAGAGTAAGCTCAGGACTGTCTGCCCTGATAATGATCTTGCTTGAATCAGGCTAGTCACATTTTCCATTTACATTACCAAAACATGATTCACTGAAACAAGTGGCTATATCATGCAGAAATGATACTAGTGTTCAATTCAAGCACTGAGTTTCCTCAAGCAAAATTCTTCTTACCCAGCCAGGCTTAATTAAAAGCTTCTTTGGAGTGGTCATCCATGCAATAAATAAGGGACCCATCATCCAAATGGCAGGCATTCATGAGGTACTCTACTCTTTCATCAACTGTGAGGACCACTACAACTGGATTACAATTACAACATGGCAGTAGCTGAATACTGGATGTGACTCATGTCTCTGGCAACAGATAATCATCCAGAATGGCACCAAAAGACAGCAAAAGAAAAGAGTGTATTTCAGATTTTCCCCATACACTCCCATTTACTGGACATCGACTTCAGTGGACAAAAAAAATGGAAAAAATTACATTGACATTGGAGAAGAAGTAAGAGGATGTTCAAATGCATATTTTGCCCCTTGGCCTCTCAGACTCTTAAAATGACTCTGAATCCACATCTTCTCTGACACCTCAACAAAAGTGAGAGCAGTTCTGGCTTATACTTGAAGGCTTTTGACAGAGAAGACAAAAATTACATCCTTGATGAGGTGAAACAGGCATTATAACCTCCATTCACTATTCCAAGATGTCAACTGTGTGAGACATTCTAGCAATGGAACGTGGGCAGATATTAAGTGAAACAGATATTCATCCTGAGATTCTAAATTGCTATAGTGTTATAATGTCACAATACTACATCCACAGTCAGTGCCAGCAACAAAACAGCCTTCCCAGGAGTGTCTGTGGAGCCCTGGTGGAGTCCTTTTTCTGAATGTTGGGAATGTTGATTAATTTGGGCAGTCATGTTGGTTTAGCTGTGTTTTTTTTAAACATGTATTGGATATATTGTAAGCCACCCAGAGTCTTTGGAGTTGGACAGCCTTAACAACAACATCAACTGAGTGCTTTCAATTTAACCACATCTCAGTGAGAACCACTCTTAATTATAGTGTCCATTCCATACTACAAGCTCTGCAGAATTCATCCAGCAGCAGAGTCACTTCTCAAATGGGTGACCTTATAAATTGAACAAATAATACTGTAAATCGTTATGAAGTTGGGCAGCCTTATTAATTTAATACATACATACATACATACATACATACATACATAAAATTATTGGCATCTGTGGATCAGGTTAAGTATAGCAGATTAACAATACCAAGTAGGGAAACCTGCCTCCTATAAAATTCAAATAAAAAAACCAAAGGAGCACTAAAACATGTATTAGATTCATTGCTGAGTTAATGCTATTCATGTTCTGTGAAGAGATTCAAGCAAAGGGTTGGTGTGAGAAAAAATAGGAAGAAGCTGTATATATACCATGTTGAGTTCCTGAATGAAAGGCTGAAAATAAATCCAATCAACTGACCAATCAATAATTAAATCAATACATGATTTCAGTAACTGATAATGCACATTGTAACATTATGTGTATAGTAGTACCTAAGTTAGATTCCAAGTAAGAAGAGTTCTGCCCCAGCTGAGTATTGTTTTATTTATACCCTCCTCCCATATATACGCACTGGTTTTGCATTTAGGATTATTTTTATTTTTATTTTCTATTCATTTGCCAGCAATTGAGCAAGTATTACTCTCTGTTAATTATGTATTTACCAGGTGATAAATGTATTTCAGCTCCTATTTAGGCCAGTTTTTCATCAGTAGAAGTAAAGTTTTCCTGTGATTGAGTTCTCTATTGCTCTTCAGAATTATGGCCTGGAAGTCTTTTCACCTCGTATCATTTTACATGTGTGTGGTCAGCTCGCATATAATGTTGCTAACTCTTGTAGGATACATTGCTTATATTTTCAGTAGAAGAGGGCCTTTTCATGTATCCCTAAATTATAACAAAAGAAAGTGCTCTGGAATCAAGGACAGTACAAGCTAAGGCTATTTCAAGAATCCTGAATGTGCGCAAAAGATACATATAAGCCAATTTATTGAAATAGGATTGAATAAAGGAAGTTGACATGTGAAGAATATGGTTACTTACGAATAGATCCTCAGCTTATTGCATATTAGAAAAGTTCCGTGTTTTGGCCTGAATACCTTTTGTACATTGCGTTTCTAGCAGAGGTGCTGCCTTTCTATATTTGAGCAGTTACAAGACTAAGCCAAATGGAAATGATGTGACTGCGGCTCAGAGTTAAGGTCCACTTCAGAAGTTTTCCCTGGCATGTTGCATAGGATGGGTGGCATTTCAGCAGATCTGATTACAAGTTGATCTATTTCTATTTTGTCTTCTGTTACATTGCAGTTGACCTCTGCTATGTCAGTTGTGAGAGACACTCTATCAGTAATTTAGAAGAGTGCCTTAAAAATTACCACAAATTTGATTGCTTATTAATATTTGTTATACTAGAATCTTTTTCCAGGGAGCCCAAGTTCCATGCATGGAATTACCAACAACAACCTGTAAGAGGCTGGTCTATGTCATAGACATAGAAAACTCTTCCTTCTTCCATGTTAACATGCATTCCTCTACTTGCTGAATTGGCAGAAAAGTACACTGGCATAATTTGCATTGCCCTGATGGGCAAACCCTATCCTTCCTAGGTGACAAGGCTGGTGACTGGTGCTGTCCTTACAATTTGAATGCTGGACGATTTAAAGGCAATGATTGTTGGATTCCTCTGGCTGTGGTCCTGTCCCATTCCAGAGTTACCTGCCAGCAGGAAGGGCAGACACCAATTGCTATCCTTCACATGCAGTTGGGGGCTTGAGAGGCAGTGGGTGGGTGTCTGGGATGGAGGCTTTAGCCACTTTTCAAGCTGCCCAAGCAACAGGTCACAACATGGAGGTTCTTTGCACTAAGGCTGTTTCTGAGGATGGGTCTAACACTCTTCAGAAAGAGCACTAGGCCTGTTTGTTTAAACACGTGTCTAGACTCATGTCCAAAACCAACCTGGCTGACAGATCACACATGCAATGTGGGAGCAGAAACTGGACATGGGAAAGCTCTCTCAGGAGCTCTCTCCTGTTTCCCCTTCACCTCTCCACTGCCCATGCTGACTGACTGTGCTGGGAGGGGGCAGTTGATAAATACTGCAAGAGAATGCCACTGTTGGCAGCAAGTGGCCATGGCTGGCAGCTCCTAATGTCAAGCTACACCTTGGTTTAAGGGGAAACAGGCAAACTCATTTAATTTCACATCATGACTGTATGTCCTCTTAAAAAAAAGGCTGGCAGGTCATCACCTTATAGTTAGCAAGATGTGAAGATAAACCTGAAACTTGCTTGAACTATCCAGTGAGATTCTTGGCCAAGCCAGAATTTGTATCTTATCTTTTCTGTATTCAGACCCAATCAACTAGCTACACAATACATTTAGATGTGTTCACGTTGACTGTATGCTTCATTCCCTCTCATTTCCTATATGCTTATAAAAGACTTTTGATGACTCATAACGTTGATGGAAAAAGATGTGCCATTTACACTGGACCCAAACTAGTGTCACAGGTTAGGCTTGGTGCAAATAAGATGCCAGATCTCCAATCACTGATAGGTAAATCAGAAAGCCAAACAGTGCAAATTTCCTCCTTCCCGCCCAAGTTGTCCTTTTTAATTTTAGAGCTAATTATGTTTCATAAATATCAGCAAGGTAGTCCCAAACTGGTTTGTAGTAATGAACAGAAGCATGTTTATGAAATACAATTTGGGTAAATGGGGTTAGTGCTGCCATCACTGCAAGAGTACACTCCAAATTTAAAACATGGAGAATATTTGGGGGGAGGGACAGATTCTTTGTTCAGACAGCAGGATATCTGCAACATATCAGAATATTCCACTTCTTTTTGAAAATAAAATTAGGGAGGAGGTTATTTTTCTGTAATATAATCTGAAGATTTTAATTTATTAACTATAGGCTCCCTACTAATGTCTCTGTTCAAAAGAAATCATAGGTAAAGAACACTCATATGTTGTACTATCATTCAGAAGTATCTTTGCTGGTCATAGAGTTCCTTTAAATCAAGCTTCTCCCACTCCCTCACAGGCAGTGGTTCAAGGGTGCAACTCTTGATAAGTATATTTTTTGCAAGAACTAGGAGCTTAAAGAAGAAATTCCACAACTGCCAAGTGTAAGACACAAGCCATATTTCCAGCAGAAGCAAGGTTCAATGTTTGCATCTCTCTCTCCCACAAGTGTGGTGGAAGGAACAGTTAACATCTGTATCTTGTTATTATAGCAAAATGCTCTGGTCTCAGGCTGTTTCCTCCTGACCTAGCCAGATCTAATCCTCACACAGATGTTTTTATGGGTAAAATAGGCCTTAGATATATGGCTGGCTTAAAGACCCTTTAATCTAGTAGTCAGGAATAATAGTCAGTGAAAAGACAGGATAAGAAGTTAAATGTTTTCTTTATCCATTTGACCTTCCAGGAAGCAAAAACTAGATGTCAAATTATTGTGAATGTACGCAGACCTCAGATATTCACATGAATGAGTGTGATGTATTATATTCATAACCCGTAATGGTGGGATAGGTATAAGATTTTACTTGGTTGGATACCTGGCCTTCTGTGTTGAAGTTAGTGCCACTGTAAGGGCTGATAAAGCACAGTAGATAACGGGAATCAAAATGACAGATTCTAATTTTGCCCTTAATATACTTAATAGTGCAATCTTACGGATTTCAGTTTAGAAGCAGTGTTGAGTTTAATGCAATGTATCCTAATGTGTGGGATTAAGTTTACGGGGCCTTGGGAAGGTCATTCTTTTTCAGCCTCACGGGTAGTGGTGACCCAAAAAGGATGTAGATTGCTGTTAAAGTCATAGCTCACGAAATAAAAGATGTTACAGAACTGTCTGCCTTTGCTGGGGTGGGGGTGGGGGCTCATTATTTCAATCCCAGAAATTGGCCCTTACTGGAAAATAAATGTCTGGACAAGTTTATGATTAGAAACAGGAAATGTGGTCTAGCCAGCAGAGGGAGCTAATGACTTGTATCTCTTAAATCCCTCTGCAAAGTTTAATGCCTGAATGAAGGAAAGGGAAAGCAAAAAATCTGAGAAAAAGCTGAAAAATAGAAGAGCATAATTTCCTTTCTAATTATGAGGATCACCAATATTTTCCATGTTAGTTTTTCATATTTTAGGCAAACACAGCTACAGGAATGAAGCTTGCAAGGGAATATAAGATAAACTTACATCCCTAACCACATAGCATTTGACAGAAGAAGTACGCATGGAAAAATTACAAATAAATCTTCAGTGAAACAAAGGGAAATCAAGAAACCAATTTAAATGATACCAGCCTGAATTGTGCTCTGCAGCACTACCCAGTTGCCCTTTGTGTTACATTTTTCAGGAATGTGCTCTAGGATTGCATCTGAAGATAGGCAGACTTAGGCTCATGCAGACCTTTTAGACAAGGGAGTTCTTGCATACTAGGGCATTACATTGTTTATTAGTCTTGTGATCCTCGTGTTCTCCAGATACATTGAAAGATGTTAATTATTATTCCTATTCATCATGACCAAGAATAAGGGCATGTTGTCTAAACAGTTGGAGGGCACCAAAGCTGGGGCAGATTGGCATGGAATGATGCACTGGATGACCCTGCCAAGAACTATCTTCAGGTGGCTGTAGAAAACAGGATCATACATTGTGCTATGCCATGATATGATTGATTTAGCCTAGAATGTTGTCTGAACCAAGCAACTGTGGCTTAGTCAGCAAGACATAATAAAAAGAAGGGAGGGTTTTAGTGCAGTGCGTGAACCAAACCATCAAAAACAATCTGATATGAAATTCCCAGTTTTAATAGGTTGATAAGAATAGCTTGAACTGTGTCTCAGATCCAACAGCAACTTTTGCAAATGAATGCATATGATCAGTCTTCAAGAATTATTCAACGGGTAGGCATTGTGGTAATGAAGTTTGAATATTATAGATTATAATATATTTGAATCTATAAAAACTGCACCAGATATAGTAGGGAAAGCTTGTTGCCAGTACTCCTATCCAGAATTTGAACAGATGTTCCGAGGCTTCATGCCTCAGTGATAGGGCAGAGCTCTACTAATTAAAGGGGAAGCAACTCTCTCTATATCACTTAGCCAATTAACTCCAATTTATCTAGAATGTGTGCACAAATCTGCATCTAGAACCAAACATGGCTGGGGATAAGGAGAAAGAAGACTTTAGAGTGATGGTCTGAAGGAACAACAGTGCCAGAGAATATCAAACAAGAGGACATCTTACATCATATCTTCACATGATCATACTCAGTAGTTTCTTGCATGCATTGAACAATGAAGGCTCAAGTTGCTTTGAACCTCCAAAAGGGAAGTTTAGAAAGCAGATGAAGAATCATCATTATTAATTATAGTAACAATCATCATGATGGCACAGAATAAAAAGTGTTAATATAGTAAAGAGTGACAGGTTCCCTGCCCCCAAGAGAAGGGGTATGTATAGGCTTCTAATGTATTGCTTTACACTCAGTGACTTCACTAGGTTTAATTTTTCTCTGAGTAGTGTCCAAAGTACATATGATTTATTGCAAAAAAATTATCCTGTCTGCTTTTGGTCTGCTCTCAGCAATTAACTATAATTAGCAGGGGTCCAAATAGCTTTTATTTATTTATTTTTACAGAAGAAGCATTACTGTATAAATAGGACCAAACAGAACATTCATATATAGAATCAGTAGACAGTGTATGTGCCAGTCTTTTTCTAGGCAGACATCAAAAGTAATAGGGAAAAAAGCCAAATTTGTACCCAGTATAAATTCCTTTCTATTTTCCAATAATACTGCTTTATTAACTAGATGCCTAGGACTATGTAGAGTATTCTAGCTCCCAGATTTGTTGAGCTGTACTTCAGCCAGGTTTAGAGGCTTAAATCTATTTGGGGCAGTTATAAAGTGCATCCTAGAAAAGCCATCTCCATCCTAGCAGCACCTAACTGTGTTGGGACTACAACTCCCCAAATCTCCAACCAACATGACCAACTACTCTAGAATATCTACTTCTTTCCAACTTGGAATATTTAGACAACACACCAAGCAGGAAAGTCAACATTTGTTGCCAAGCCCCTAGTTAAAGTTATATAATCTATACTAAATTACATGCTCCATTTAAAATAATATATGGAGAGCTCATTCCCTAGTAAGGAATCACATATGCTATAGGTCACTTCAAAATACAGGGAAAGTGTTATCTACATTTTGACAGGCATGCACAGGACTTGCTTGTTGGATGTAGGATGCATTTCCTTGGACACTCATCTTAGTGCTTCATTGTTAGTTACAACTAGAAAATAGGTCAGTTTCAAATCTCTCAATAGTCTAACACAGTAGAGCAAAGCCTGTACACTTTATTTTCAGTATGTTACAATTCCAGGGTCTTTCCCTTGCAAAGCCCACCCAGTATGAGAATTACATCCCATTAGAAATATGCTAACATGAAGTGGAATCACAATGGTAGCTTAAATGCTGCCGTATTGGTACCAAGGGCTCATCCTCACACCCTGCTAACACCAGCACAAGATGCCTTACTAGCACTTTTAAGAGGATATATTCTCATGCTGTCAGCTTTGTCTCATCTCCAGCCTCCACTGAGCTACCTTAAATTCATCCCTGTTTGTTTCAGTTTTAAAATTCTCCAGACATAGGCCTTGTCAATTTAAGATACCTTGTTGGTAACGGGACACGGGGCTGGGATCTGCCTAGCTCCCATGGCTATTTTAGGCTGCTGAGGGTGCATCTCCTCACCTCCAGTCACTTAGTACTTTTCTTGGTGGCCATTTTGACCTGGATGTTGGAGAGATGGGGCATTTGGAGCTATCTGCCCATGAGCGCTGGTCAGGGGTTATGCAGTCTTTTTGTGAACAAAAAGGAGACTTGCCTTTAAGTGCTAGTCCTTGGATGTGTGTGTGTACAGATGCGTCAATGCTGTTCAGCCCTTCTGCCCTTCCATCTGCAGGCCTGCAGTGAAGGGCTACAGATAACATTTCACCCTCTTTTTCAATTCAGCCATTACAACCTTCAAGAGCCCCCCTCTCTTATTCATTCAGAATCCTGGAAAGAGCCTACTGTGAAATTGACTAGGAAGAGGGTGAAACTAATGAGCTGTGTATTGAATCATCATCTCCTCCCCCTCTTCCTCCTCCTCTTCCTCTCAGTTCCAGTTTAATACACAGCCAGTTTCAGTGCAAGTTGAATCACAATGTGACTTTTTAAAAAAAAACTTAAACTTCCCAAACTTCTTCCCCTTCCCCCAAGATATTATCTGAAGCAGGAGGAGAATTAAATGCAATGACATTTGGGGTTGCCTCTGTTTTAAATGTGGAAGCAAGGCAGTTTTCACTGATGCGTGGGGAAAGAGGCAGGGAAACACACACAAACACACCCAAATGAGGCAGGACAAACATTATGGCTCGGACTGACATGTCAGCCTGTTCTATCCACACAGTTTACTTCTGAAACCACTCCTTTTTATAGCAAAAGAGCTCTCATTCTTATACCATTTTTATAGCTGACTAGTGCACAAGACATGTTGCTCAGAATGTGAGAGTTCTTTCCCTCCCCATGCCTGAGCGCTGTTTTCCAGGTTACTTGTAAACACAGTTTTATCACCATTGCAAAACAACATTGTTTCAGAATAGAACTAAGCATCAGTCTAAAAGGAACCTGCGTATCAGTTGATAGTTGGACTTCTCAAAGCACCCATAAAACCCTCAAACAAAACCAGAGTGACTCTGGTCAAAACTTTGTCAAAATCTACCTCCTTCCCAGCCCACCTAACATTAGGGTAAAACATCAGTGTTTTACTCACTGGCAGCTGATGTTCACTGGGAGGGAAAATGAATCCAGAGGAGTCCCCCAATCATTTTCTTTGACCTGGATTGAATCTGAAAGTCTAGAGGACGGTGCCTGAGGCACAATAAGGCTTGGCTGCCTGGGCAGTGCAATTCCTACCTAACATATTTTTCTGCTGACTCAAGGACTGGGAGAATGCATATTAACACAGCAGCCATAAGGGAGAGCCCTGAGTCAATTGTGCTATCTTGGCCTTGGAATAGGCACACTGAAGGAGCAGCAGATAATGGAATTTGGCTGGGATTGTTTTACTTTGAATACAGGTGTGTTGTTACATAAGGAGCAGGAGAGAGAGTTAAAAGAGAGAGAAGTTAATGAAGCTTTTAGATTTCTTCTGAAACTAGCCAAAAATATGAAGGTAATGTGACTGAATAATAGCAGTCTGTTGTGGGGAGATGGGGTTACCTCACCTCGTTCTTCTTTCTCCATGGAGCCTATTAAGAGCTGCCTTTTAAAAAACCTGAATGTGTCCTTAAAGAAAACTGACATTCACTTAACTTCTCTGGAATGCAATGTGGGACAAACTGAAGTTGTGCTGAGCAAGGGCAAAATGCATCAAGCACTTTTGATTGAATTTTTTTTTCCAAATTCCCCTTCCTTGATTTGTGAAGCTATATAAACTTTGATTAAATAAAACCACATGCAGCCCTACAGACTTGCTGCAGCAATCAGAGCCAGAATGGCAAGGGAAGCTGGGAGTCTGACATCAGCAGCATCTGAAAGGCTATTGTTTCTCCCCCATTCTAGAGACTTGTCTGCTTCCTGACTTCCGGGGAAGAAATGGCGAACTGAAGATGACTGCGATGGAATGAAGAGCTGGTGAGTAGACCAGCTCTTCATGATTCTTCTCCAGACATGGAGAGGGCTTGAGATCACTCACAAGTGCTCCAGACAGTTGCTCCTCGTGAGGAGACTGCAAGACAGCAGTCTGTGGTGGGTTTAGAGCTCTGGGAGATGAGGGAAAGCTATCTTTTCACTCAAACCGTGGTGGGCACCTTTTCAAAGGATGCAGGGTTCACATACTTCCTTTTCTAATCACTTTTGGAAATCGCTTGTTAATTGCTTTTCAGCTATTAGAAACCTTTGGATCAGCAAGTTTTACAGCACTGGTTGACTTTCCTTCAATCCTTAGCAAAAGAAGTTTTAAATTCAAGTTTAAGGACTTAATTTTTTTTTTCTTTTGGAATAAACAGCAAAAAGGTGATTAGAACTTTGATTTTGGAAAGTTACAAACAGACTAAGGGTTCAGATTAATTATAAGAATCCTTCCCATGGGAAAATGCTTTTGTTTTGAATTCTTAAAAACAAAACATGATAGGTTGGGACTTTGAAGGTTGGACTAGAGGGAACCAGAAGAAACTAAAAATTATAATTAAAGAAGAACACTTAAATTTGCTTTACTAATACAGAATGGAGCAAAATACCTTTACAGTGGACATATTGAAGGATATTTTTGAACAATGGACCCAGAAATTAATTTTAAGAATGTCTGCCTCTATAGATAGACTCTGTTTAAAAGATGTTATGGAAGAGGAACAAGTTTTAACAGACAAGATTGGGACTGACCTGAAAATGGATTTAAAGATGACAGACTACAAGAATGAAATGGAAAAAGATCTTACACTGGACATACATTTAACATCCCTTTGCCTATTATTTTCCTTTTCTGTTTAGTGCTGTTTTTATAGCTTTTAATGTTTTTAAAATAATTATTATATAAGGGTTTTATGTAACAATTGTTTATATATTTATTGTTTTATTGGACTTATTATGCCACCCAGAGTCACTTTTTGTGATGGCCATATAAATTTGATTAATAATAAATAAAATAAATAAATACAAATGAAACTGGCTGATGTCTTAATAATTAAAAGGTATATACATATAACAAACCAAAAGAGTGACCTGGATAACTTTCTTATACTGGATTTACAAAAGAGACTTGTTAAAGCTTTTAAGAATGTTGTGAGAAGGAACAAAGAAAAAATGAAAAGAAATCAAGTTCTAGGACATTGTTTGAAGGGACTAAAGATCAAGATTGTTAAAAGTAAAAGGAAGGAATATAAAGTTGTTTTATTTGATCAAGGTTGAAATAGATATGTTATTATCTCTGGTAACCCTTAATGGACTTTTGCTGATCAGGACTGAACGACGAGGCTTTAAGGATTTGTTTATAGATAAGAGATGGAATATGGGAAGAAGAGATCTCTTGTTGTATTTTAAGAGAAGGTGATAAGTTATTAAAATTGTTTATACTTGTGATGAAGGGGAAAGTAATTTCTTTATATATTTCTTTTCTTTTTCTTTATTATATTATTTTTTTCTTTTTCTATTTTTTTCTTTTCTGCACTTTCTATTCTTTTTCTTTTTTCTAATTTGTATTAGTTTTTATCTTTTTAATTATAATTTTTAATAAAATTACTATTAAAATACAGACTCGTCTGCTTCCTTGCAAAACTAGGACTTACTCTGTGTGCCATAATTATAGCTGGATGACCCTGTGCTTTGAGAACAATATCTCCATAGTCAATGGAAAATGGTAATGTTGGGATCATGGCATTAAATTCCCTTAGATCATGTTAGATTATTTTTCCACCTGGCTTGTTATTGTCTTTACAGTACTAGCTGTGGATGATGGCAGCTCTAGAATGTGGGGGGGGGGCATTGTATGGGAGAAATTCATCTGTATGGATGAACAGTGGTTTTTCAGAGTTTCAAGCTGTCCCAGCTCTGTCTTGACATGTTGACTATCACCAGGGGGAATGGGGCAGTAGAGTAGCATTATTGTGCACTGCTTAAACTAATAATCAAAGGAAGCATGCAATCCAGGTCCATAGGAGGGAAACTCACTAAGTGTAATTAAATAGGAATGAAGTCATGGAATTATATTTTATTGTGGCAAAGTTTGGAAAGAAAGTGGCCATTTAGGAAATTGTATAGCTCATCAACTCTTACCAATGTCTGGCTCAGAATTAAGATTTTTATAGTATCATTTTCCATAAATAAATTCAGAGTTGCAAAATGATCTCAGAGCATAAAAGAAAATGTTGAGCTAATAGTCTACAATTTAATTAAACAAATATAAACATTGAGTTGCCATGCTAAAGGAGTTATATTGCAAGCAATCCCTATCGAAATCAGCGTACCTCTGGATTTATATGAAAGGAGGCAAAAACAGAATGTTTGAGAAAAATGATTTTGTTAATTGGTTAGAATGAGAAGTTGTGAATAACAGTGTATTACATCACTAAATCTGTCAGTAAGCTTCTCTTTAAAGCATCAAACATACTTTGTCAGCATAGGCAGGAGGGAAGATAGGAACCCCCCCCCCACCCCAAATGAACAAAGCTTTGAAGAAAATAATATTCCAATACTGCATTTAACAACTATTCATCTTTCTCTCAGGAAAGAATGTCCACCATCCCCAGTCCTTATTTTGGAGGATTTTTGTGCAGTGGAATTTTGCTACTTTATTATCTGTTTGATGACCTCGCACAGTTATCCAATTCCACTGATACACCTACATGCCAAACAATCAAAGAGTGAAGACTGCCAGGCATGCTTTACCAACCTGGATGCAAGAGTCAAAGTAAATGAAGACAGCTAATGATGAGCATGAGAGAGCCAGTTTGGTGTAGTGGTTAAGGCACCAGGCTAGAAACTGGGAGACTCTGAGTTCTAGTCCCACCTAGGCACAATGCCAGCTGGGTGACTTTGGGCCAGTCACTTTCTCTCAGCCCTAGGAAGGAGGCAATGGCAAACCACTTCTGAAAAACCTTGCCAAGAAAACTGCAGGGACTTGTCCAGGCAGTCTCCGAGAATTGGACGTAATTGAATGTATTAAAAAAAAAAAAAGATGAGTACCAACCCATAATTCAGAAAAGAGACACAGAATGGCCTTGCTGAAAAACGAATAATATGGCTTCTGTAAAGGTTAAGCCTTGACTCCCCCCCTTTTTTTTTGTGAAACAAAACTTTTTTGTGAGTGTCAACAAGATATTGTGTCTGTGGAATTTCAAAAAGATGTTGACAAAGGTCCTCACCAAAGTTCCTAAGCAAACTCAGAAGGTATGAGATAAGAGGACAGCTGCTCTCCTGGATTGGCAAATACAGTAGTTGAAAAACAGGTAGAAAGAAAGAATAATTGGGTGCCAAGTGGGGTCTCATAGGAATTAGTGTTAGGACTCATGCTTTTTAGCATGTATATGAATGATCTGGAGTTAGGGCAAGGATGGGGCCATGCTGGCTGGCAGTACCAGACTGTTCAGGATGGTAAAATCCAGAAGGATCTCTTCATACCGGGTGAATGGGTACTCTTCGAAGTGGTGAATGCACATTTGTAAACAAGTTATGCAAGTTGGTACAAGTCAGAAATCCAAAGTCATTAATGGGATCTGAGCTCATAGCTGACTGATGAGGAAAGGAATCTTGAAGTCATGATAGACAAGCTGAAGAAAATGTAAATCCAGTGTAGAGCTGCTGTGAACAAGGCAAAGTCCATCCATTGAATCATTTGGAAGTAAACTCTTAATATAATGTTCTTCTCTATGGTGAGGCCACACTTGGAGTATTGTATACATTTCTGGTCTCCACATCTTAAAATGACTTTTTAGAGCTAAAAAAGGGGGGGAGGGCAACCAAAGTGATTAGAAAACTGAAGCATAGCTCCCATGAGGAAACACTCCAGCAGTTGGGATTCTTTAGCTTGGAGGGTATTGGGGGTAGAGTTGATAGACAGTACATAAAACAATGCATGACATAGATAACATGGAGAGGACAACATTTTCCTCCCTTTCTCCCAGCGTTAGAACCAGAGTCATTCACCAAAACCAAATGGAAAGAGATTCAGGACCAACAGAAAGTAGTATTTTTATACACCGTACATAGTTAAACTGTGTAATTTGCTGTCAGCAGTTGCGGTATTGGCAGCCCGTTTGGACTGTTTTCAGAGGAGACAGGTTTATGGAAGATTAGGTTATCCATGGCTGTTAAGACCTTGTGAATCATAGGCAGCATGCCTTCTACTGGTTTCTGGGAAGAACCAAGGGAAGGGGGCCTTGCAGCCCAGGCTTGCAAACTTCCCAGTGCAGCTACCGCTGTCCGACAGAAAGCCAGGTCCTTGGGGGATGTGGCCTGCAGGGCTCTTACGTTCTAAAAATTGCCTTTGCCACCATATGTTTGTATTCATAGGCAGTTACAGAAAACCATTAAGGCTAGCATATAACACACTGAAATCATCGTTAAAAATAACCTTTTAAACCTGTCTTAAATAATCCACAGGAGTTTCAAATGCAATACACAATAATTAACTTGTACCTTATGCCATTATCACACTTTGCAGGCTACATACCTCTAATTTTATAAATAATGAGAGAATGCAATATAAAAGCCTTGGAGCAGGGAAAAAAAGCATTCACACTCCAGCTGCTGTTTTTAACCTTCAAATTACTGGATAGATTTTTCTTGCCCATAAACACATCTACGATCAGGATCCCTGTGAAGTGACAGGGGCACAGAATGTTTATCAACCAATCTGGATGTTAATCAATTGAACTAATTTAAAAGGTATTCCACTAATAGTTAATATCTTGCAAATTACTTGTCTTTATTTTGAAAAGATTGATCATCATTGATTGCTTCATTTGCTGCAGTTAACCTGTCTATAAATGCAGCAGCTTTAAGGTAAGAAAATAATGTTCATAGCTGGATGCTTATTACAGAATTGAAAGGTACGCTGGAAGGATTCCAGGGATTAAACTAAAAGGAATATAAAAGCTCCAATAACCAGATATGAAACTAGTAGTGGAAAAAGATGTTAACCAATATTCAAGATTTAACTGAGACAAGCCAGCTTAGCTTTCCTGGTATACTACCATGAAAAGAAGAGTAGAGTTCCTTTAGCCTTGCTGGCTCCAGAAAAAAATTACATCTCACATTGGCCACAAAATGGACTGGCATTTCTGAGTCAACTTCACCAAATACCAGTCCTTGAGCAATATGACTAGATTCCATAACCCCTATTCCTGCATCCTGGTGTGTATGTCTTTCACTCCACTCAAGCCACACTCACCTCGCCACTCCCCAAATATTCTTTTTCTTTCATTCTTCCTCACTTCACCTCCTGCAAGGAAGTTGTTGTCACTTACATATTCATCCCCAGGGTATATACTAATCATGGGACAGAGATGCCAAATCCAATTGTCCCTTATAGATAATACTCCTAGGAAATTAATCAGGACTCTTTTTCTGCCCAGCAATAAGGCCATGATAGTTAATTTAATCACTTCATTGATTATGTATCTTCACATATATTTAAATACTGACCCCAAATAGTCACATATCAGGCTTTTTCACCCTGTGGCTTTTTAGACATGCTGAACTTTCCATTCAATATGACCCTTAAATATGCTGCCCTGGGATTTTGGAAGTGTCAGTCCCAAAATATTTTAAAAGTGCCCCACAGAGAAAAGAGCACACCATCTTGAAAGAAAAATCATGGTAAAATTCGTCTCCAAGTGAAGACACCAAACCAGTTGCTGGGGAGCGCATCATGTAAGGTTCTCTGGTATCTCCAATGTAGCAACTAAAAAAAGAACAGATTTTCCCACTTAATGTTTTTTCACTGATGCTCAAAACTGCATGTAATTTTTCTACCTTGTACTCCAGCGTATCCCAATTTCTTCTTCAAAGAGACAAACTGCTGTCTACTAGCTTTGTGTGGGAATGAAGCACCAGGATGATAACCAAGTGATCTTTTGGAAGTGATCTTTTGGAAGTTGGGAAAGGAGTGCTGAAGAGAGGGTGGGGGGCTGATGAGAAAGCTGCTGCACAGGCTGCTGGGTGGCTGGCATTGTTTACTGCAAACATCCCTTGTAAGTGCAGAGTCCTTGTTGGTCACTGAACCAGTTAGAATTGTTTTAACAAATGCTGGTAATTTTCTTTCACTCATGCAAGCACTTCCAAAGGAATAAAAAGTATACCTATGACATTTGAACAAGAAGCAGTCAACAGATGACAAGCAAAGATTGTGATAAATATTCAGGCAGATTAATACAGACTTGGTGAGGATAGATTAGCTAACAGAAAAACCACCCGCAGAAAATGATGTTTGTTCCTCAAAAGGCTTACAGCGACTCATACATGTCACAGTCTGCAGCACTTTGACTTGGGAGTAAATGCCCCTGAATTCAGGGGAGCTTGCTTTGAGGAAAGCATGCACTGTGTCAGGACGGTGCAATGTGCCTGCTGGCTCTGGCTCACTCCAGTCAAAAGCCGCACAGGCTATTCCACACAATTCTAGCTCCTGTTTCACCTGTATCTCCCACTGCTGGAAAACGTGTCTAAAGTGGGTGAGTGGAGGAGGCTTATTCTTTTTTTCTACTTGCCTCCATTAGCGAGAGCACACTGCTGTAGTCTTTGAAAGTTCATGTCTCTTTGAGGCTGAGACTAAGAAACTCAATTAAGTGGGCAAAGGGGAGGATGGATTTGAGAGGTAATCACTATATGCTATTCTCATTTCCCCTTCATGGGCTCTCTTGCTGCAAATTTTTCTATTGCAAACACTAATTTGGGGAGAAAGTCGAGATCACAAATAGCCATTAAAATATAGGGGACCCCGATGTGTGGAGGTGAGGATTAATCCTTACTCTCCATGGAAAAAAAACAGTATCTTTTCTGAAGATATTTTCTGTTTCAAAAAAGTACTAACCCAGTTATATAAAGAACCTTTGCAGGCAAGTGCAGGATCTGACCGCATCATCAACTGCTTCATTGATGGTGTGTTAGATTGTGTCCGTGGCACAATCTGGAACAGCTAAAGATGGTTTTAGGTTGCTTCAACTGGAGGCTGGGAATGAGAACGTAGCATATTAAAATGCTTCCTGGGATATGCTTGTCCTGCAATTGGGATGGGGGAGGATATGGGAGGATAAGCAGTTAGCGAGGCCTACTTCTGGCTACAGTGCTATGTCATAGTGTGGATTTGAATATAAGATACTTCATTCCTCCTGCTAACTAGGATTTTTTAAAGCATGCTACAAGCTGTGGCTTAGCATGTGTATTACTATTCACATAGCAAAACAGAAGAAAAATGAGGCAACTGAGACAGATCATCCAATTCAAAACCCTTTGATCAGGATATTACCAATATGCTGATGACATAGGGCTTTCTATATTTTCCTCTAAGCACCCACAGCTATTTGGATCCGGAAGGGAAGGGAAGGGAAGGGAAGGGAAGGGAAGGGAAGGGAAGGGAGGGAGGGAGGGAGGGAGGAAGGAAGGAAGGAAAAGAAAAGGAAAGAAAAAGTCATAAGTGAAACTAAACAGTGAGAAGTACCTTTTTATCATTGTTGTCGTGATCCTGATTTATAATTTCTGACTTCTGTAAATTTTGTCCGCTTTTAGTGTTACCTTGTATAATTTTAATTTTTGAATTTTGTCTAGTTTTATTGGTTGGGTTTATTGTACCCTGCCTTAGAATTAGCTTTAAACCTAATCATTTTTAATGAAAAGCAGGCTAAAATTGTTATCAATAAATAAAACAAGTAAGAAAATAGAACTGATGTAAAGAGTGCTTGTGCTTTGCTGGGACAGTTCACTGTCCTATTGCTTTTCTTTATATTATCCTGGAGGTCTGATCATCAACACCTAAGAATGTGCCCGTTGCTATAAAGCTCTAAGACTGGGAAACACGAAACTTCCTTCGAGGTCAAAGTAATTGTCTGTTTTACCCTGTCTTCTCTACTTTGATCGCCAACAGCTGTCCAGAATCTTAGCAGCAGGAATCTTTCCCATCACTTGTTATTGGATCTCTCTCACTCAGGGATAGACAATCTGTGGGCCATATGTTACCTTCAAGCTGCTTTGTTTCTTGCAGTCTCCAGAGCCCCTCAAAGATGTTCTTGCTTGAAATTCAGCGGCAAACCAATAATAATAATAATAATAATAATAATAACAACAACAACAGCATAATTTTCCACCAATTTTCAGCAAAAAGGCAACTAAATAACTCTGTTGGGCTTCTGATAGCCTTAACACATTAAATTTTTTAATTAAAAAAACCTCTAAATTTTCAAAAACTAGATGTTGGCCATACTTAGTTTTGCATCTTTTAGTTGCCAAAAAATAGAAGTGCAGCCTCTGGCCACAAACTTTATGCTCTCCCCACTTTAGCTGGATATCCCACAGGGTTAAACCTCAGACTTCCTACGCTCAGTGCTTGTGCTCAGTGAGCTATGATCCCGATCTGTGGAAACTTCTGTTGGCCCTTCCCTTATACTTATTTTGGAGAAGCTTCTGTAATGTTTTGTTTCTTCTGTGTTAGGCCAAGACGCCTGAGTGAGTCACCCACGGCAAGTAATAGATTGGGGACTAATGGTCTTTGTGTTTTCAGAGCTTGGAGTGGGATGTTGTCTCTAAACACTAAGCGTAACCTGATACTGACAACCCCTAATATTAGCTACACATTTGATTCACAACTTCATTTTGGGACTGAGTTTGAACTTCAGCCCTCCTGGTCTAAACATCTGATCTAATGTGTGGATTTACTCATTTGTTCTCCATCCTGTGTTTTTGTAACATCTTACTTAAGTAAACATTCTGGAGGGTTGCAAGCTCACACATTATTTTGTGACATTTTGATTGGTCTTAATAAAGGTATTACCCAACTATGGATTTTGGATTCTTTTCCCATAAGCCAGCTTGCCTGTGATTGCTTTTTCTGAATTACTGTGTTTCAGCTGCTAATTTGGAGTGATTTTGTTAATGTTTTATTGTTTATAGTTTAAGTATAGTGGATATGTTATTACATTTTTATGTAAACAGCCTTGGGTATAAACTCTGGGGTCTGGGAAAAACAACATGTAAATATTATAAATAAATAAGAATATAAATTCTCAACCACTTTCTCAAGCTGCGCCTTCCACTGTTGTGTGAAACTTTATCTGGATCTGAGCCATGAGTCTACTCATTAAACACAGAAGGGTTAATGTAACTTTGTAGTTACATTACAAGTAGATGGTAATTTTTAATACCAGAGAGCTATCCAGTCTAATAGCTTGCCTACACTATCCTCCTCTTCTACCAACACAGTCAAGGTAAGACCCAGTCAAAGGTACTAATTGGGTCACTTGTGTGTCTGTTTTCCACTGAGGCCAGTCCCTCAAACATTGTGGTTGCTATTACACTGCTCTTGCTTGTATGTATCAGTGTCTACATTCCCATCCCTTGCTTTCAGCACTGCCCATGCAGAAGGAAGATCTTTCTGCAAAAACCCCATGTCTGTTTACAATTGTAGAAGGATGAGTGTTTCTCAGAGATTAGTGGCAAGACCCTGTTTATTGGTGGGGGTAACACAGCACCTAGTAATGGAGGTCATAATTAACTGCTCTTGTATGTTGCTATAGAGCAGAGGAATTGCTGTTTATACTAGTATGCAAGTTTCTCCAGCATTCTAAATATTTACACATTCAATGTTTATGACCTTTCTGGGCTTCTATTGCTCACATAAATCAACTACACTCTGATATTTATGAACATAAATGCAATGAAAGGTTCTTTTTGAAAAGGCTTCATTTATCATTTTGATCCAGAAATGCACCCATTTTTTGCTGATTGCAAGGCCTTCACACATGTGATTTGGCTATTTTTACTAAAAACCAATGGAGAATATCTTCTAGGTGAGAGAATGCTGGGCACAGATCTCCAGACGAAGACAGAAGGAAAGTCAATCTCATGTGGAGAAGTACTCCACTCCTCGTGCAGCCTACCCGGCTGCTGCCTTCAGTCCAGTGATGGCTCCTTCCAAGGGGGCAAAATCTCTGGCTGCTTTGGAAGAAGTTTTTTCCTCTGGTTTTGAAGGCATGCAGGCTTAGATGCCATCTCTGCCCCTTTTTTCCTTTGGGCAGGCTGACTCCCTGCCATGCACTTGTGTTCCTAATGGGTATGGCAGGACTCAGTATAAAAGCAGAGGTGGAAACTTAAGCAGCAATCCCCATCTCCCTTCTCAATATGTCACCCTGAATGTCATGCGATTTGCTTTGAAATAAACATGTAACACTGCCCGGTCAGCTTTCTAAAATGGGATTGAATCTGGTAGAGAGGAGTAAATGTCAGCCAGAGCTATAAAGGAAGGGATAGGCTCAATTTTTTGTGTCAAAAATATACCATCTGCTTCTTTTCGTCTACTTGTGGCCATCAGAATCGTCCACCACATGCAGAATATGAAGCTTTGGTCTGCTGAAGGCTCTATTCCAACTTTCTCCAACATTGTTCCCTCCAAACGTGTTACACCACAATCTGCAACAACCGGAACCAGCAGTCCCATTTAAAACTAGGGTAAAAAAATAAAAAAAAGTTTTAACCAAAGTTAAAAGTATATGTAAAAAAACAACAGCAAGTACTGACAGGAAAGATAATATAAAAATATGATGAAGGGAAAAGGCGGGTAACAAACACAACCACTCAGAATATTATACTTGTTTTTTAAAAAATGCTTAGAAAGACATATATGGTTCCTGTGCTTGTGGAAGTTATTCTTTGTTATTCTTTCTCAAAGCTTAGATTTTGTACACTCTCAAGAAGATGGAAGAATCATGCTGCCAGTGATTAAATTGCCACAGTATTTGGAAGCCTCATCAAAACTGAGCAGAGAGTGGTATGTTCGTGATCTTGGAGATAGATCTGTTCTTGGTGCATGGCTACTGCTCTGCTGTAGACCTTTTCCAAAATCAAAGCATAAATAATTTTAAAGGTGATATATGTGGAAAATAGGTGAAAACCAACTAGATACCATAGAATAGAATGAGGTATTTACTTATCTCTCTTGAGAACAAACCCAGTTGAAAACAGTGAGATGTACTTTTGAATAGCAAGCGTAGGATTTCATTCTAATGTGAATGCAATTATCTTGTACACTGGGGCAATCTATTGCAACTATCAAACCAAATCTCATTCATCATCTTCAAGAACAAGTAATATATTTGCAATTTTTTGTATCTGTCAATTTTTGCTTATATCTTTGCTTCCAAAGATTAGAGCCTTTTCAAGGGCAATTTCCAGTTTGGAAGAAATCTTATCATAAATCACTGGAGTGTATTGCAGGAAGAACAGAATTTGAACTTGCCCCAATTTGGCATCACATGGCAACGTTGTTTTGTTCATGGCCTTTGGAAAGTCAGATCTGCAGCTGCATTTGACAAGCCAAAGGTTGAGAAATGAACTGATCTCACTTGAAGACTAGATACCCAATAAAAGCAAACTGGTCTTAGAGGAGTTAAATACATGGATACAATCTTCATCAAACTGGTGGGCAACTCTTAGTGCCTAGGAGTCAGCTTAATATTTGGAATGAATGAGGGATCTAGTAGCTGGGGCATGCAGTCCTGGGATCTTCTTTTTCTCTTGATTTTTTTTTCTTTTAGATGGGCTTTGAGATTTTTCTCCTTTATTATTTTAAATGTGAAGGCTACACTGCAGTTGTCATGTGTTTTTTGCCTCACAGTGAAAGGCATTTGCACTGTGGATTTTTGTCAGATGTAATCAGTGAGGGCATGAGGAGCTTAAAGAAGAATGCATGAAAGCAGAAGCTGTCCTGCTACTTTGGGTTCCTTCTCTTATAAAAGATGCTTTGAGGTTGGGATAGACAACCTGGTGCCCACAGATACTTGGATTATAATTGTTACATCCCTCGCCCTTGAACATGTGAACTCAAGCTAATGGGCGTTTCTCCAAAACAGGTAGAGGGCACCAGATTGTATTTCTTTCTTCCCAGATTTGTTTGCAGTATTACCTTTGCCTACATTGCAGGAGAGCTAGATGCACAACTGGCTCTGGCCAGATCTTAGTTCTGCTATTTCTTATTTCCTATGACTTGACCAGTCTGAACAACTAATAAGGAAAGCCCAGTCATGGCACCTATATTTTCCACTTTATTCTGCTGTCTTTCAGACCCTTGCTTTCTTCTACTAAACCTTTGGAACCTGCATGTCAGTCCTATCCACAGTCAATTTGAGAGATTTAGAGGGTCTTTTTGAACCCCTCTTCTAGTTTCCCATTCCAGGATGGCAGCGGTATGATGGGAAGGAAATACCCACTGCTTAGGCAACATCAACTGCTCTGCTGGAATTCTCCCCTCTGCATATACTGGCAAATCATCTCCAACATCTGAAGCTCTTTAGCTTTCATATTTTCCCTCCATGTTACTACCATAGCTGTTGATGTAAAATGGAGTTTTCAGATCCTTTTGTTTTGCCCAGGCCTTCCAGCCAGTGCCCTCAGCAAAATCCTGCTTCAGGCTGCAATTCCTGGCGCTCAAGAGCTGAGGCTCCAGTTACATTTGCTGCTGTCATGCAGCCTCTACAAGTGACTGCATTATACTGACAATCTAAAAATAAAAAAGTGAGAAAAAGCATCAAGCCAAAGCAAGAAAGCAAGCAATTAAAATTGGGTGGGGATGAAGAGAAGGCAGAAGAAAAATTGCAGGCAAGATTGAAAAGACGTTGAGAGGCTCCAAAGAAAATGTGAAAATACCTTGGGTGGTATTTAATTGGAGGTTGTGGGTTCACTGCCTTTTTTTAGTCTGTAGCAGCCATGTGTTCAGTTGGAGTGTTTGTCTAATCTGCATGGGAATCTGGGGAAGGCAAACTGAGCTGTCAGTCCTGGGCCCTTCCTCCCATCCTCCAGTTTAGTCAAGATCGGCTGCACCTTGTTTTCAATTCTGCCAAGATTCCTGCTCTAGTTTATTAGTCCTCCAAGCAAATAAGATGCCATTGTGTGAAACCTTCTTGATTGACCCTTAACTGGAGTAAAGAAGCTTTCAAGACTTCTACTGGTAAGTTTTCATGATCTTCCAAATTTTTTATAATCTTTCATTGGATCTAAAAATGGAGGATAATTTTGTCTAGAATAGGTCAACGAGTGATGTGAAAAATTACTGATTGGTGGATGAAGTTATGAATTACAGTAGCTGGAAAATGACAGTGAGACCAGTTCTGTGTGTAGCCATTTCTCTTCTCCTTGACTTGCTCCCTTGATCAAAGTTTCAATTCAGTAAAATCATCTCTTGAAAGGCTCAGTTGTTTCATCATTAATGCAGAGTTGTTCCTCTGGAGGAGTCATCATTTTTGCAAATGCTAATTAGATTGGCATTGCATTTCATGCATTGCTGATGGTCCAAGCATAAGCTGACACATGCAGGAATGAACCTTAAATCAACAAGGTAGGGAGAAAACATTTGTCTTCCCACCCTACCGTTTCAACAGGGAGGGCTTCACTATTACTTGTGATAGTTTCAAGTTTCAGTTCTCTTGAATACTGTTTCAGTAGGAAAAGCAGTTTAAATAAAATGGATGCCTACCAACAGCCCTTTATCCAAGTTGGATAGCCTTGGATATTTATAGCAGCCATTTATTTGTGTACAGGCTGTATTTCTTTCTGCAATATATGCTTTGATCTTTAAAATGGGGTGGAGAAACCATAGGCTGGCTCTTCCAGGGCAGAGGCAATGGCTTCAATCTCAGCAACTGTCTTAAATGCGTGCTTTTAAGAAAAACCAATCTAAAGGTGCTGGCAGAATGCATGCTTCCTGGGCAAGAACCCCAAGTATTTTTTCTGTATCTTGTAAGGAACTTGTTCAAGGTAGAACAAGGCAGGGAGACTCCTTGTAGCAGAAAAGCCACAGCTTGGCAGAATAGGCAGAAACTAGTGGTTTGACTCAGGGCCAAATGAGATTGGGGTGGGTGGGTGGCAGGGACAGTAGCTGTGTTCAGACACCAAGCATCTGATCTGGAAGACAAGAGAAGGACATAGATACAGTACAGACCATGGAATCCTCCCTGTCCAGACCTCAAAATGATGATGATTTTTCTTTTTTTTAATCAACTGCTCAGCACCAGATTCTGGTTGGGTGGGGACAATCTCATAAACTCTCTGCTAAGAGAGATATCACAAGCTACTTGTGCATAGGTCTTTTCTGCTGTTTAAATTGGACTTCTTTGGGCTTTCAAATACTGTATGGGGACAGATATGGGTTTAGTTCAGACTTTGATAAATAGGCTACTTTGTATGTTCACACTTAAGCTGGTTTTGATTACAGGAAATACATCTTAAGAGCCCATTGTATTGGTCATTGCTGTTGACTAGAGTTCATAATCCTGAAATGGTTGATTTCCCTATGATCATTATTATTGGAGTGATAAGTATTCTGGACTAAAATCAGTATTTTAACAGAGGAGTGGAATTAAATTAATTAGATACTTTAATTGTATTGATAGGTGTCCAATATAAATAGGTCTAAACTGCCATTAAATATTCTGGGACCTCTTGTGCTACAAATGGCCATCGATGGTTAGTACTAATTTTTATTTTTATTATGTCGCACAGTCAGCTAGTTGTTTAGACTGGATTTGGCATTTTTATCTACCTATCAAATCCTTCCCAAGGACCTGGGATAGGCAGATCTTGTTGTCTGATGGTGCTAAAGGTATTGTTGCAGGATGTAAGCTGTTCCAAGTAAAGCTGCCTTTTGCAATTGACTGATGGTGATTTTGACAATGCCAATGGTCTTTGAGTGGTGCTCCAGATGTTTTGGGATTGTACCCAAGGCGCCTATTACTATTGGTACTACCTTTGCTTTCTTTTGCCACAGTTGTTCTCCTTCTATTTGCAGGTCTTTATATTTTGTGATTTTCTCCAGATATTTCTCTTCTATTCTTCTGTCTCCAGATATTGCAATATCCATTATCCAGACTTTTTGTCTTTCTTATCAACAATTGTTAAGCCTTGGGTGTTATGTGGCAGGTGCTTGTCTGTTTGAATTCTAAAGTCCCAGAGCCCAGAGCTTCTTCGTTTTCTATTACTTTGTCTGTTTTGTGGTCCCACCAGTTCTTGGTTGCAGGCAAGTGGTATTTCTTGCACATATTTTAATGCACCATTGTTGCTACTTTGTCATGCTGTTGTTTGTAGTCAGCCTGTGTGATCTTCTTGCAGCAGCTGACTAGGTGGTCCACTGTTTCTTCAGCTTCTTTGCAGAGGCAGCATTTACTGTCTGTTGTTGCCTTATCGATTCTGGCTTTGTGTGCATTTGTTCCTAAAGCTTGGTCTTGTGCAGCCAAAATTAGCCCCTCTGTCTCTTTCTGCAACTTTTCTGCTCTTAGCCATTGTCAGGTCTTGTTATCTGCTTTGCCTGCTAGTTTTTTTGTGTACTGGCCATGTAATACTTTGCCTTGCCATGTCTCTTTTCTATTCTTCATTTGGCCTTTCTTGTAGGCCAGTTTGGTTTCTTCAGTATTCAGTAAGCCTTCATGGGGTACTAGCTTCAGTGCATCTTCTTCACTGTCCTTCAGCCTCACCCAGAACTGTACTGGTTCATTGCAGTCTCTCCATTGATGGATTGGTACAAATGCTTCTGATTCTACTGAAATTAGAGAGTCTGCCTATATTGTGCAATTCGAGCTTCGTATCTGCTGATCTTCTTGGCTATGGTTGTTATTTGCTGCTTTATTATTTCCAGTGCTTCTATGACCTTCCTTGTTTCTAGGTGAAATTTCTTGATCAGATATTCTTTGGTCTTCTTGTTCTTTAGCTTCTTTTCTTTCATCTGTTCTAGCTTGTTTGCATCTGATCTTAGCATGCTGATCTTATTTTCCAGCCTGATCTTCCATTTTGGTGATGCACCGTTTGGCTATTTTTCGTGTTTGTTGATTTTGCATCCAAGGTATTCAGTTATAACTGCAGCTGTGCTGTCCATTAGTTGGTTTGTTTCTTGCAGTAAGTTGGTGCTTATATTTAATATTACAATATTGGCATCTTTTAATATTTGTGCTAGCTGATTCTTTGTAACAAGCTTCAATGTGGGCAACTTTATTCTGTTGTTTTTGTGCTGTCCTAGATCCTCAGTTATTTTTTGTTTTAATTCCTCTTGTGTTTTAGTTAGTCTTGTTCTTTCTGAGGAGAAGGCAGAAGAGGGGGTGAAAACGATTCAATAGCTACGCTGGCTTCCTTTACTGCCGATTTCCCCCTGGTTTGCTTCTACAGTCTGAGCTACTTCTGGCAAGGCTTCAGTTTCTTTGCCTTGGGTAGACCTTTGTAGTTCTTCCAGTTCTACTTCTGTGAATACTTTATTACGCATTATAAATTGATGTTGATCTGCTAGCCTCTGTTCTGTTATTTCTGATTTTGGATGCTGTTCTTTCAGAACTGGTGCATTCTTTTCAGATATCCTCTTCTTGTTGGACTTGATTTGTAATAGCAGATCATTATTTCTTTGTTTTCAGTCTTCATATATTTGCAACAGGTAAACAACTTTACTTCTAGTACTCCTGCAGCTGCTGGTCCTGGTTGCTCAGCCAACAGTCCTGAGTCCTGTAGCCCACTTGTCACCAGATGTCCAGGAACTAGAACACCTAGTGCAGTCCTTGTTGACCTGGGCAACAAATGATCCAATACAGGTTTCTGTAAATTACATCTCAACATATTATCTATGGGAGAGACACTCTTCGTCTGGCTCCTCTGATGAGATCTGTCCAGTAAGGTTGAACCTCTAGCATAGTTCTCATCCTCCTCGGAGCACTCAAGCCCCACAACCATGTCAAGGTTGTGCCTCACTGGGAGTTGTTGTTGTTATAGGCAGCACACTTTAAATACTAGTGGTTCACAGTATAGGAGCACTGTTGCTCTCCTGTCCATGCTTTGAACTTCTTGAGTGCACCTGTTTACACACACTGTGATACAGACTGCCAGACTAGATGTCTCCTTGGCCCAATCCAATAGGATCATGAAAATATCTCTATATCTATCTATCACCTATCCAGTAACCTTGTGGAGAAGGAATTTGTAACCAATAGCTCATATGGTTTAAGGCAACCTTCCAGAACCAAATATAGGTAATCCTTGACTTATGACCACAATTGGGACCACAATTTCTGTCACTAAGCGATGTGATTATAAAGTGAGACATCACGTCTGGGTCGTAAAGTGAGACCCAGCTTCTCCAGTGAATGTTTCCTACATGTGGTTCCCTGAGCCTTCAGAAAGGAGCTTGCTTTTGCTGGATTTGTGCAAAGGGGCAATAATAATAAGAGGAGAAGCTGGGTCTGAAAAGGAGACAGCACAGGCAATGAGGTGCTTCTATTCGGCCGCAGGAGCTGGGTGCAAAAGGTGAAAGGTCAATGTGGGGAACTGGGAGAGAAGGCAGCTGGGAAAACAGATACTTCCTTGGGAAGCTTCACATGGCTGGGCTGGGGCGGCTGCAGCTTCATGCTATGCTGCGGCTCTGGGGCTGCTTGCTGCCCCACAAGACAGGATGCAGGGTGGCCAAAAGGACAGAGATGGAGGGTGGAGATAGGCGGCTGTGAGAGAGTTGAAGCACCCTTGCGGTCATAAGTGCAAGTAGAATACCAAATGCCTGAACTTTGATCAGGTGACTGTGGGGGCACTGCAACAGCTGTAACTTCGAGGACTGGTCATAAGTTACTTTTTTCAGTGCCTTTGTAATTTCAAACAGTCACTGAACAAATGGTCGTAAGTTGAAGACTACCTGTACAGTTGGGAGTTTTTTTCCTTTAGTATAATTCCCATCATAGAATCTTAGAATGCAAGGAGTGAAAGGTACTTTAGTAATTATCTAATCCAACCACTTTTCTAGTACAGGACTTCACTACAATGGTATCACTATCAGGTAGCCATCCAGCTTCTGCTTGAACAACTGTGGGAGTGTGGAGCAGGGGTGTGAAACATGGACTCTCATCCCCAGATGAGCGAAGAAGAGATAAGAGGATGAGACTGGCCCCTCCCTGAGGAATGCTAGTGATGTTTGTAGTTTGACCCTGGGAACTGCTCTCAGTCTGAGAAGATTCTGTAAATGGGGTGAAGCCAAATAAACCTTGCTGGATTGAATCTGTATTGTCTCCTGGAGTTTCCTGGGCTAAACCTGACAACAACTCCAGCAAAGGAGAGTCCAACCCTTCCCAAGGCAGTCTGTTCCATTGAACAGCTCTTACCGTTAGGGCATTTTTCCTAGTGTCCAACTAAAGTGTACTGTCTCGCAGTTTTATATCTTGTCCTGTCTTCTGGAACAACCCTGAGCATTCTTCCCATTTTCTACCTGTCAGCCCTTCAGATAGTCAAAGACAGCTATCTTGGATACTCTTGACCTCTCCAGCCCTACAGCTTTGCTACTGTATCTAGGCTGCAAACTTCCAGGTGGCCACCTGGTGGCAGTAAAGAGATATCAGCTTTTTTGAGGTTATATATTCTCAACACCTCTACCCACTTGTCCTACACTGTTCTGTACAGGCTTTTTATAACCCTGGTTGTCTCCTTGGGACATGACTTTCCTGGACATGATCCAGTTTGTCAATGTTCTTCCTAAAATGCAAAACCTAGAATTGGATTCAATATTTTGGATGTGTTCTGAGGAGGAACAAATATTTCTGTAATACTGTATTGGTACAGCCTAGGATTGCATTTACTTTTTTCAGCTGCATCATGCTTTAATGTTGAAGAAGATACTTACAGACAATTATTTCCCTATATATGTACCTATTATTCAAAACTTGTTAGGTTTTTTTGGTGGTGGTGGGGGCAATCAGGAAGAAAACAGTAGCAATAGCATTAGATCTAAATGGTAGTTATTGGCCGAGGCTGCTCCCTAGGACAGGGGGAAAATGCTCATGCGACTACTCAAGGATTGAATGGCTGGATTCACATGCTGTTATAAGCCATGGTTTGTTTGATCTGTGGTGGGTCGATTAAACCACAATGGCTGGATTTATATACAGTAACCTGCTAAACCAAAACCAAACAAACTACCTGATGGTTTAATGTGCTGAATGACCCTAAACATACTTTGAGAAATAAAGACACATGTGCTTTTCTTCACGAGGTGCTAGAATGTAATATTTCAAGACAACCTATCTGGCAGAACATGAGCATTGCACACCAGGAGTACAGCACAATCCCAACTGGTGATGTCATTTGGATTTCTGAGTAAACATGGACTGCTGAGTTCAGACAGGACGAAAGGGGGTCGCCTAGGCTTTAGGAGAAAATATATAGGAAGAGATTGGGCATCCTTGTTGTGGCCAGGGGCTGCAGAGACTTGTGTCTATATGTATGCATAGAAATGTGTGTAGTATATACACACCCTGTGTATGGATGTATGGATGTGTATATCAACTTTTTGAGCAGCCAAGGGATAGATGAGACAGGAGAGTGGCACGATGGTATCACTGCCCATTTTTTACCCTGTGTTTTAATGTTTTGAATATTTACAGATGTGTGAAGTTTATCAGAGGCTAATTATTTTATGTTGAATGTTCTGTTTTAAAAAAAATTGAATGAAAACCATGTAAGGTAGATCTAGACTTTCTGCTTGGCCCATTGCCAGCCTGGGCCACTCACCATTTCCTGAGTGCAGAAATGGCTGATGTTGCTTACCTCCTGCTCTCAGCCCATTGCAAATGCATCCCAAGTCCATGTTTCCCAGTTGTGATTGACAACTGCTCTTTTACCAGGGGAGCTGGTAAAGTGGGCAACCTTTTAGCTTCTGCCCAGGTTGGGTGAAGCATTCTCCCTTTGCTTTCCCACCCGCTGCTCACAGTACTAGAAAGCTTCCCTTCCCTTCCATTTCCTTTTAAAAATATATTGAAGGTGCAATGTAGGAATGTTGCTATTTTGCTTTTATGAAGCTAATCTATCAGTTCCTTTTGCTATAAAGTTTCCATAGACCTACAGGTGAATGTAGGACCTGTCCCCTATGGTTTTGATTATTGTAGCGTCAGAGCTATGATGATACCATAAGGGAAAAGAAAAAAAGGAAGGGTCTGTGTTAGTGTCACAGAAGATAGCATGGGAAGAGAGTATGAAGGCATCCATGTATAGAAACAGTATCTGGGGAAGCAAAGAAAAGGCATAGGGACTAATGAGAACAATCCTTAAAAGGTAGACCAGCCCTCACAGGAGTCAATCAGCAAGGTTTGTCTTTCCTGTGGAGGGGAAAGGGAAAAAACAGGGGAACAAGCAATCAGGTCTTGTAGTGGCCATTGTCCAGACTGAGCAGCAGCCTAGCCCTGTTGCCAACCCACTGCAATCCAAACTGGAAATTTCTCAAATTAGTTTAAGAAATAGCCAGGAGCAGCACTGGATACAAGCAGCTTCCATTGCAGTGCAAAGTTACCCAAAAACATGACACAGGGATAGGACAAGTCCTGAGTCGTGGGAAGAGCCTTGCAGCTTGCAAGCTGTGCAGACACTGCAATTACTGCATGAATAAAGGGTTAATTCTCTTTAATTCTCACAGAAAAGTGTACTTCTCTTATTGGGTGGCAGTTTCAGTGGTATTATCTTGGGAAAGACCAATCTTTGACCTATACCATTTTTGCCAGTGGTCTTAGACGTCATTAGTTTAACCACAGGAATTCTGAATCCAAGGACGATTGTTCCCCTTGTTTCCCCATTTACAGCCTCACTATGGATCTTTCCAATAAGATGGGCCAGTTAGGGTGTGACCACCATATTTGGGCTGCAACAATCTGGATGGCCACTAGGTGACAGCATTCAGCTTTTTCCTATTCCTTTACCACCATCTGGTAGCCACCTGGATTTTTGCAACCTAGACACAGGAGCCATACTTTTAGGATGGAGAGGCCAAAAGTAGAGTTCAAGTCCCACTTGCTCCTTGCATGTCCTCTTTATGAAAGCTTCAAGCAAGCTAATGTTGTTTTTTACCTGTGGCATTACTACTGTTACTTGCATTCCATTGTTTATAACACACATTTCAAGTATTCAAAACATTTCACACATATAGTGGCTGTTTTTCACACAACCTGTTAAGCCTTCATTTGCTTCTTGATAGTTTATTAAATTAATTACAAGTACCTGGATCCACACAACACAGCACACTGACCTCATTACAATTATGTTGGCATTCAGGAATTCATGCAACCACCGGGTAAGTTAGCCCATATGTCAAGCTGATGCAAGTAAGTTATTGCTGAAGGCTTCTAAGTAACCATATATAAGCTAATATTTGAATCAGGTGATGAGTCATTGTCTTACACTGCTTATGTATGCAATCCCTTTAAGCAGAAAAGGTATTCTTGATAGGAGCACATTGTGCCTACTAAAATAGGTGTGCAGGGGCAAAAAATTTAATGTGTTCAGAAAATCACATGGTGAACTTTCAGACGCCTTGAGAACCGCTTTCCTTATTCTCTGGATGCTGTATGAGCTGCTTAAATTGCTCATTTTTATCAATAAGCAATAATGGTGGGCTTCACTGGAGCCAGGAATCCACATCTTAAAGTTGACAATTTTTCCCACCGTAGATGGTTAAATTCTTCCTGCTATGGTCTTGGCAATTTTAACAGCCGCATAGCACAAAGACATTCAGCATGCAATGCTTTCCTGACATGCAGATATTGTGGTAGTGGAGTACCTGCCAATTTTTGCTATTATTTTGCTATTAAGGAAAGGCCCTTTTTAGAAAACAAAGCTGGCTAGCTAATGTCTGCAGTGCTCCAAAGTCCTTGGAATGCTGGATTACATCACCCTTTTAGACCATACTGAATAGAGCAGTTTGGTGATTGGCAAGAGCAGGAAGTGTGAAGATCAGACTAGTTTCCCTTTTAGTCATCTCATTTAAACTCCCAGGTCTGATGTTACTTTCTAAAGACATACTCGCTTTGCAAAGTGAGAATTACAGTCAATACCACAGACCCTTTGCAGAAATAATGCATTGCAGAACTTGCATTGCATTCCAAATTCTGGCTGCCAAAAACGCAAGCAACCCTTAAATTAAGTCGTGAAGATCAAAGGTTATGACAGGATATGCTTTGTTTGTAAGCAAAGCATATAAGTGGTGACTGCATTTGAGATCCCAAGCCAACACTCTAGCTGAATGGTGAAAAGGTTTTAGTCTGTAGTTCCGACAAATCCACTTTGGATGATGCACTAAGCAAATCGTCAAAGGGAGGTACCAGCAAGAGTGTCCAAGCAGCAGGCCCTGGTAAATTTGACTTAATCACACAGACATGGTTGTAGGCAATCTCATCTAAAGTACTGCTAATGATGTACATCAGCTTCTCCCAGAAGTACCAATAGAAGTCCCAGAAGTGTTATACTACAATTCCAGTGTTCTCCAGCACTTCAACCAAGATACTAAATAGTTGAAAATGATTGGAATTGTTGAGCAATACCTTTAGGAAAGCACAAATCTATGAAGGCTGCTTACAGAGATGTGCAACATGGGGTTTTCCAGCAGTTGGACCACAATCTGTCATTCCTCATTCTTGGCCCTAGATAAGTTGCAAGTTCAACATCTGGAGAGTGCTACATTGCCCAACTCTGGGTTGAATGGTGGGAGCTCAGTCCCATGATTGAGTTCACCCTGTGAAAGGAAGACCATAGCGCATGCTTTCTTAAGTTTTCTCTTTCTTGCATTAAAATCCATAAAGTACTTTTTAAACTTACATACTTAATGAGAGTCCTTCTTTCTGATGCTCCAGAAATTCACGTGTTAAAGAAATGTTGATTTAGAGCCCCACTGCAAGGGACAGACATGCATAGCCATTTGTTCATGCTTTCCTCTCATGTGAAAATATTGGTTTTACTTGAATGCAACAAGGCCTAGCGATGGCCCTCTGGCAGTCATTTTAGATGTTGTCAACTCCCAAATCTAGTCAGCAGTGGTAGGTTAAGAATTCTTTGGGTGTATCAGACACTTAATTTAGCTCTGAGCATGTGAGAGGAAAAAATACAGGTTGGTTTAGGAGTTCAAAAGGGAAAGAAATGCAACATAATTGGATCAGGTCATTATGATAAGTTGTCCTGAAACCCGCTGAACTGCATTCTGGGTCTTGGGCCACATTCCAAATTCCAGGAGAAGAAAGAGGAGGGGCGGTGAAAACTGTACAGGAGTTCCCTGCAGTGCCTCAGTTTGGAAACAACAGGAGCCATTTTTAGATCCAAACAGGGAGACGGAGGATTAGGTTACTGCTGCATTGGGGCAAGGCAAAAGACAGGATAGCATTTTCTTGCTTGAATCAGTGCTAAACGTGAGGCTGCACTGAAAAACAGCTGTTCACCTGAGAAATGATCCCTGCTTCAAATGTGGCGGGGGATTACTTGCAATGGTCATGCTTTGCAGCCACTGCAGGTTTGATGGAATGTGCCTGCGGTTTTCTTTTCAAGCTTCGGTATGTGCCAGTCTGTCTGGCTGGGAATGGAACTGAACGCTATCTCTTATACACAGACAATCTAGTTTGCACTTAATTAGTACAGCAGCCTAGCAAGAATATTATAATTAAAGGTTACCATATTCCAGGATTTTCCAGACATGGGCAATATTCGCTGCACAATTATTTTTAATGTTGTATGTATACTTGTGGTTTGGAACATTAAAACAACAGTCCAATAGTGCCAGAAAATACAACCTGACAGAGAGAGAGAAAAAACCTGTAAGGGTGTTTTGCTAGCTGAACTAAATGTATAGTCCAGCACTGGGGTCAAGCAAGAGGGAAATTATAATTTTTTGGACAAATGTATTAAGAAGGGCCAAGAGGTTTGCAACTTTGTTCAAAAAGTTTAAACAAGACAGTTGCCCATCATTTCTAAGAATTGTATGAGCGGGGTGACATAATTAGTATATCAGATTTTCAAACTGAATGTGATGCCCCAAGATTATTTTTCCCCAAAATAGTTGATAAATTTCAGTGGTAATAGCAAGGGTTTCCATTCCTCTCCTTTTCTCACTAAGTAAATTTCCACAATGTAGGGTTGCTGACTGATTAGTAATACTAGGCTACAGCCAGCTCCTTTGCCTTTAACAATAGACAATACAATCTGCATAAATCAGAAGGTGAAATAAACAACTTAACAGCAGAGAGATAAACATTATCATCTGCTAATGACTCGGGCTCATTTGCTATTAAAGGAACAATGACAGTTACATAACTGGCAACCTGAATCCAGATCTAGTTTCTGCATGTTCCCATGTTCCCAGTTCCACTGATTTATATACTGTGATTTCTGTGTTCAAACAAGGCGCTAAAACATGACCAAACAAACCTCATGATTCCTTAGCAAAATATAAGATATTCAACAAACCATAGTTAATGAAAATATGTACTGTGTGAATCCATGATTGCCATGCTAGAGAGGGTGGACATTGTAGTCTGCTACCTGAAAACACCAGGTTAAGGCTGCATTATTCAAAATCTTTACAAAGTGAATTGGATTCCCCTCAACTGAATAACAACTGTATGCTTATTTTTTTAATAATACCATTTTCTGAAGTTTTGGGAAAGAGTGAGCTATCTCCTCATATATATATTTTTTTCCCCTGCAGATGCAGGGTCCACGTTCCCCCCCACACCAGATCAACCAAATGTTGATCCATTGGTTGCAACAGGAATTGACTAACCGGCTTGTCTCCTGAATGACTGGCCCAAAGTCCCCCAGCCGGCTTTCATGCCTAAGGCGGGACTAGAACTCACTGTCTCCTGCTTTCTAGCCTGGAGCCTTAACCACTAGACCAAACTTGCTCATCTCCTCATATTATT
This sequence comes from Liasis olivaceus, assembly GCA_030867105.1. Lineage (NCBI taxonomy): Eukaryota > Metazoa > Chordata > Lepidosauria > Squamata > Pythonidae > Liasis > Liasis olivaceus. The sequence goes on from CM061348.1 coordinate 51,849,353, forward strand.
CCTAAACTATAAAACCTGCTGCTTTTGATATAAAGGAGGGATCACGTGGGGACAGTTTTCTGCAGCAACGGTGTTTTAGGTTACTACTCATTTGCTGCTTTTCAGTAGCAAGTCATCCTGTTCCTCCATAGCTCCAGAAGCAAAAATGATCTTTTGCCACGAGTTTTGAGTTTCACATACATTTCTTTCCACATGGTACTGCAGTGAAAAAGGAGTTGATGGAGGACAAAGTTTCTACCCACACTCACTGCTTCTCTACCTAGGCTATTTTCAAAACTGCCGTCTTCCTGAAAAAGAAAGACTGTATTCCCCCCCCCCCCCGTTTTTATAGCTCACCCAACTCAAAAGACTCAGGGGTGGTGGTATTTACAACAAATTAAAACTGTAAATGCAACAATAAAATAAATCACAGTTATTAAACCAACAGAAACAATAGATCATTAATAAGTCACTCCTCATCCAAGTTGGATGCCAATAAAACTTAGCTAGAGTTGAAAGCTTGGCGAAATAAAATTGCCTTCTAAAAACCATGAGGTAAGTAGCTTTACAGACCTCTGGGGGTAAGGGGTTCCAAAGCGTGGAGGGAGCTACAGAGAAGGCCAGTCATCTTGTTCACATCCCCCTTGCTTTGGGGCAGGGGGGAGAAAAAAAAAATAGAGGATTTCATGCGATATGGATAGATTCCATTCTGGATTTCAAAGGTTTTTCTCAGCGAAACTGCCTCTTTTGCCAGGATTGTGCATAGTCCTGTAGAGCAATCATGTTCTTAGGACAGTAATTGCTAAGAATGGTCCAGAATAGGAAAGTGAACAAGACAAGCATGCATATGATGCCCATATCTGCATAACTTTTACAGCAAAGGCAGGTAATCCTTGTTATTTGCAGGGATTATATAAGAATGAAACTGGATAATGAGACCTTAAAAAAGCATACTTTACACATGTACAAAAGCCTGTCCCACTATTTTGTACAAGCATAAAGTAACAAAAGAAACAAGCCAAAACACTGTGAATCCATGAAAACATTTACCATGTATAACAAGGTCTGGTCTAGTTTTACTAACTGGAGATCTGTGAAATGGTGGGTCACAGAACCACAGATTTGGGTTATCGGTATGTTAAAAGAATGGCCGGATTGGACATGATGACTGCTGGAATCAAAATTAGAGGATGACACACTATGTGAGCAACACAAGCCAAATCACTTTGTTTGCCAGAAAGTAAAGAAGACTTAGGGCTAATCTGTATTTCCTGTTTGCCTCAACACAAGAATGGGTCACCTTCTGTTTGGAGAGCATGCTGGGAAACCAACCCCCACCAAAGTTTTCTACTTCTGCATCAAAAGCAGTGTTTTTCCCTCTCTGCTCATATAAACAGGGTGTTCTGGTCCATCCACTGCACTTCATTCCATCCTACTCCAACGCTTCTCTTTCAGTGGACTGGTGCGTGCTTTGGTGGGCATGCCCCTTGGGCCACGTGCTCTGCCTTTGACAGCCAGTTTGGACCAGGCTACTTAGGTGCTTGGTGTGAAAGGCTGGACCTTTGTTGGTTTGCTTGCTTGCTTGATTCTTCCTTTTTATGGGTTGTACAGTTGGAAGGCTGGCCATTTCTTGGTTGAGAAAGTACTTCCAAGTGACAGAAAGAAGTGGAAAACTGTTTTTTCATCATTGTTCAAAAGTCATACCAACAGAAGAGAAAGCAGTTGGCATTTGCTTTCCCACCATGAGTAGGAGGGAGAAAGAGGCAGGGAAATCCACCAACTGGGGCCCAGACAGAACTTCTGGATTGAACACCTGGCCATCATTGTGGCTGCAGTGGAGGAAAGGCTTGTAATTCAGAAAGGGATTTCTTAAGACAACTTTATGTCCAGCTGGTTTATGCATGAAAGACAAGCAGCTGAAGGTTGCAGAGCAGAAAAACCCTTAGAGATCCTTATGAAAATCAAGTTGGAAAATGAAAAATCTCAGTTAACATTAAATATTAAAAAAAAAACCAGTTAATGTCTGTGTGCTTAGTGAACTTAGAGTTGACAGTGAAGATGTGAAGGTACTGTAGTTGATAGTTTTATTTTCTTTGGTTCAAGGTTAAAGATGGACAGTTGCTGGAGAAGCAAAGAAGATATAATTCTAGGGAGGAAGGCAGTGGCATACTTAGCCAAGAACATATAGGATAAGGATATTCTATGATTCAAAGTTCAGGATAGTCAGAACAATGGTCTTTCCAGTGGTATTATATGGTGGTGAAAGCTGGACGTTAAGAAAGAGTTGAATTACTGTTATTTATTTATGTAAAAGATCTGTATGGCCACCCATCTTAAAGCACAACTCTGGGAAGTATAGATTTGCAGTTGTTTACTAATAGGAAGATTTCATCAGTCAGTACTGATCCAAATAAAGACTTATTGCTCTCTTGAGGTAATGATCAGCAACTAGAAACTCACATAATTTACCCATGCAAGGTGTAAAGATGGAGAACTAGGGGAAAAAAAACAACAATTATGCTTGGTAAGGTTGAGAGAAGGATATTATACCATAATATTGCAAATTATATTATAAATTGAACAATTCAAAAATTTTGAGCATATTGCTCAAAAGACTTCATTCTTGCCTCTTTTTTTTTATTCAAATGTTGACAGATGACAATTCATTGCTGTAAATCAGGAATAGATTTCTCCTTTCAATGATGCATGATAATTTTTCTGACAAACCCCATGCCTGACAAATCCAGGTCTTGACACCTTGATATATTCCAAATACTGGGAATAAAGTCAGGAAGAGAGGAAATGACAAAACTATATGAATTAATGTCCTTGAGTTGCAACCTCTGTAGTATGGTATTTATAACCAATCCTTACAGCAGGTTTCACCCAGAGTGTTACGAAGAGGAAGGCTCACAAGCAGAGATTCAAGATAATAAAACAATTCCAATTACACACACTAGAGAAGTCATTAATACAAAGAAGGCCATCAACTGCAAACATTAAGACTCTAGCTATGTATATAAATGAGAAAGTTTCTAATCCTATGTCTCCTCTGCCATCCATTGTAACTGACTGGGACCATTTGTTTCTCAGCAGGAGGTATGACTGGCATCTGTGCATTGTTATTGTAGTAGACCAGTCTGGTTTCAGTTCCTTTGCTTCTGACCTTGCCCATTCCAGCCCTTACACCATTTTAAACATTCTTTGATGTGTCCAATGAACACAAAGCAACTATTTTATATTAACCTCATTTAAAGATCATAACAGATTAAATTTATGTTATTTGAAGCAATCATCCATAGGTTTACTAACCCCAGACGTTCAAACTCATTGTTCCACAGTTTGCATAAATAACTAATATCAATTTCATTGACCTTCAACTTCCTATACTGTATAAAAGAATTAATGGCTTCAGAACCACCTTTAATTCCTCCAAGCCCATTAACCATTGTGGAACTTCGAAGTAGCAATACCTTCTGCATCAAATACTGTAAACTAAACAATGATGTTATGTTGAACAGAAAGCACTTGGGTAATTCATTTCTTTCATTTTGCAAAAGTTTTAAAAATGGTTCCCTCAGAACTGAGTTGATCCAAAGTAATAATGTAGCATGAGGCCCTAGTTTACTGAAAACAGATTTAGATGCTATTTTCAAATTGAAATTATCCTATACTGTAAGCTTTTCATGGGGGCTATCATCTGTGTACTTTTAGGTGCCTGTATTACATCTCTGCTATACATGAAACAGTGCCAGAACCATGCTTAAAGTCATGGGATTCATTCGCCAATTATTTAGTGTCAAGATAATTATGGTACAGTTAATAAACTGCACTGAAAACAAAATGGGATCACTTGGAATTAACAGTTAAATGGAAGAAAAGAAACTCTTTTCTCTGCCCTCCTTGTTCATTTGTCATCCTTAGTAGCAGGGGTACAGTATTTAAGGAAAATATGGACTAGATTCATGGTGCTCAGTGCTATGATTTGGCTAGAAGTTAATGATTTAACGTGTTGTTGAACCCATCCATTCTGATTTATGATTTATGACTTAGCATAATATATAAACCCAAGCAATTGTGAGTTATTCATATCATGGTTAAACACACTATAGTTTAGCTTGCAAACCATATGTCATGTTCACTTCCTAGATGGGAAAATTACAGGTAAGGAAAGGTGATATTTAATCATCAACTTGGCAAATCTGGGGCTGATCTGATATGTGTGTGTGCACATTTTTTGTCAAATTATTACTGCCAATATTGTTAAGCTAGCAATGACAAAGTCTGTGTAAAGGTGTTTTTATTATCGGGATCAATCAAGAGTCAGAGAAGCACAGAAAAGGGAATTCATGGGATGATAATTCTATTTACTGAAGTCTTCTATTAAATATTTAAAGTAATCCAGCAGAACCATTGGCAACTACAAACAAAAAGTGATCTGAACTCCACCACACTGTTTCACGAACTGTATGAATCACAAATTGTGCGAATATATACATTTTATATATTGAGTTTGTAAACTCAAGAATTTTTTTTATTAGAACTCATGGTGATAACAGCAAATAACTACTTTAGGCACAACACAGGTTTATGGGTAAGTTGCAGTTGTTTTATGTAGAAGACCAACTGTCAGTTCATCTTCTGCAGTAATGGTGAGTCATTTGCAGATTGAAGTTAACAGAATTTGCTCAGATGGCAAGTTGATGACTCTGACGTTGCACTTTGCACAGTTATTTTGAAAAAAGTTATAGGAGATTTTGCAGCTAGCTTTAGATGAAATGGTGAGAATATATGTAAACTGTAGTCATTGCAAACTATCAGGATTGCTTATCAGTTGGTGTTGCTCTCAGATGCAATATCAAGATAGCGCTGAATCAGGTTTTACCTAAACTGTGAAAACTTTCTTGCACAGTACAGGGAATAGGTCTGCAGGCTTTCAGTTCAAGGACAGTGGGACATATAAAACTTTGGGGAAAAATTTAAGTATATTGGAATCCAATATCTGAACTTCCTCTTGAAAAAAAAATATTTTGTTAAAATGCAGTCGTTTCTGTTTTACCTAATTCTTGAAACAAATCCTTTATAAGAGTTAGAAGTGTCTTTCACAGCAATTCAGCTACATGATTTTAGGCAATTGGCTCTTTTTTCTGGTTTAAGAACAGCTTGTATTGTTTAAATGATGTCAACTCTATTTGGATTCTTATTATTTAATTGTTTAGGGCAATAAAAACCATTATTACATCATAAGAATTTGTTCCATGTGCAGTTTAAGATAGAGATTGGCTTGAACTATGAGTTATCTTTAAAAAGGGAATAATAGTGTGGGTTGTTGTGCAAATGAATTGTACAATGATCACACACATTTTGGAATTCTGAGAGTGCCAGAAGTTCAGGGTGGTGTTGGAAGATGATATTTTCAAATGTCTTTTAATTGTTTGCTTAGTAAAATTATGATCAATTTAGTTTATAGTGATTTTCAAATAAATTGACAGGATGCATGCAGTTAGTCCATGTTGCATGGACAAACAACTAAAGCAGGACTATGGTTGAGAGCTTGTCCCCACTTGCACTTTAGTATGGCAATTATGCTCTGACAACAATAGTTCTGTACCCTTTTTCTACAACAATATCTTCATTGTAATTTCAAATTTCCCCTTATTTTAACCCTATCCAAGGAGAGCTTCAACATATGTAAAATCTATTATGCTTTACCCTTGGGGATGAAGTTAAGTAACCTATTGTTGGTGTGAGTAAGATGTTTTGGGAGATGTGGGCCATCTCTTTGTCCTCCCCATTACCCCTTTTGTTTTTTGAGTACCCTTCATCTCCCTTGTCTTCCTGATCTTGATGTCATCTTTTCTCCAGGCTTTCAACAAGGTGGAGAAAAAGAAAGCAGACGTCCACTCTTTGGGGAGGAAGAAGGATTGTGTTGTTTGACAGTTTTCCTGTAATTGTCACTTTCAATCAGTTCCCTCCCCCTCTTGAAATAAGAGAGGTGGATGCCCACAGCTAGTTGGTTTCAGTTCTCCAGCTCTGTAGGAACTAATTGCACAACTATAGCAGGATCTGCTCCCGCCTATCTGGGGCTATTTCTACTCTAGCGTCTTCCCATCTCTATTTCCCATTCTTTTAATGTGGGGAATGTCCAAATGAGGTGTGGGAGGAGGACAGGCAAAGCAGCCTGGAGAAATTGTAGAGAGTCCTGAAATGAGCTGTGCTCTATTCCTGATGGAGCATTCAGATTGGTGGACATTTTCCCAATATCTGGTAACATGCTAAAGAGGGAAAGCAGCAAGGACAGTGGAGGAAACAACCTATAATAAGTGGCAACCTCACTAATCAGGACAACCCCATTCCACAGTGATTTCAGATAGACCCAATAGGGATAGGACAGAAATTGGCGATAGGGACAACTAATTTTATGTTAGCATTATTTTATGCCAGCTCAAGGATTGATGAATAGCACTTCAACTCAGTGGTAGGGGAAATCCCAAGCTGCCTAGATTTTGAAAGAAAAAGTACAGAAATGTAAGTTACGCTTAAGACACCCTCAGCATTTGATCTTCAGTACAGGTCAGTGGCTCTGCTTGGTTACAGTCTATGGCATCCTCAGCTCTTGGTAGAAAACTAGAGATGATGGGTGCTATTTCTCTATCAGGCCCTAAAGGACCTGTCCAGTCTAAACAGCCAATATGGAGAAGAGTGCCTCTTCTATTAATAATTATTACTAATTATTTATTAAAAGTAGTTATGCCACTTTTCATTATAAAATGGCCTGAATGGGTTTACCAAACTGTTATAAAATCATAATAAAATAAAACTAAAATATGATAGAGCAAAATGATCCATTAAAGTATCAGGAGTTAATGTCAAAGGAAGGCCAATGCAAGCAGGTGAGTTATAAAAGATGTCCCAACCTGTCAGTACTGGGGCCTGGTGTGCTACAGAAGAGAGGTCACCCTAATGGACAAGAATCCCCATGCTGAAGGCCTGTCTTCAGCTTACCAGTGAGTTGCAATTGGCAGGCCATTGAACAGTTGTAGTCAAATGAAAAGGGTGATGCAGAAAAAGCAAAAACTGTAGGAGATGTTGTCCATCTTTCTTATAAGAGCTGGGATTCCAAGAACATCATCTCATGTAACTTCTAGCACAACCGTGTTACGCTATTCACTTGATTTAACTATTTCCACAAGCCCAAAGTTGTCTTACTGAAACCAGGTTTTGAGTATCTCTGTACCCCATATGCTGAAACATAATTCATCCAGGCATTTGAAATACAATCTCTGATACTTCAATATTAATTCTACTAACATTGGTGGCTGGTTTGCTATGGGGTCTGGTCTGTGGCATAAGGAAGCCTACTGTTCACTCTGCATCGTTTTTTTTAAGTGAGTCCAGTAGTCCTGACTTACCTTACAAAGTGTAAATAGTACCTTCATTTTTATGGAAACTGGGAGACAGCAAAACAGCCACGTCAGAATGCAAGCCAAGCCAAAGGTACAATGAAAGTTGTGTTTAGTGAAGCTTGATTTCTTTTCTTTTCTTTTCTTTTCTTCTCCCCTTTACTCCCCCCAGGAGGGCAAGAGAAAACATATTCTGGAGAGCAAACCTTTTCACAAAGCTTTTTGGCAGGCAAAATATTTCTTTATATCTACAGTGCATATGAATTTGTTCAAATTGATTTGTTCAGATTGATCACTATCTTTTATGAAGACAGTGGGATACAGTACATTCTCTGCAGAAACCTCTAGGATGTGACCGTGTGTCAGCAATTGGAAGAAAATGTGCTCTGAGAGCAACCTTCCCCAAACAGTGCCACCAGATACACTGGATTACAAGTGTCATCATTCCCAGCCAAATTACTTTTCTGTTTATGTTACAATTCAGATCCCAAGCCCTAGTCAATACTTTATGCCAATATTTCTTAAAGTGTGGTCCTAAGATCCTTGGGAGTCCCCCAAGACCCTCTTGGGTCTGCAAAATCAAAATTATTTGCCAGTCTATGTTATAAAATAATACAATATTAAAATTCCATCAAACAATCATGAGAATTGTTTTAATATGGTAAATATCGATAAATATAACCCATATAAACTGAAACTCTTTTGGGGTCCTCCATAATTTTAAAAGTGAGAAGGGGGCCTGAGAGAAAAAAGTTTAAGAAACACTGCTTTATGCAATATATTCACATCCTGACTTTCCTCAAACAAGCCCAAGGTAGCATGGATTATGTTCTCTCTTTTTGTTTTCATTTTACAACATTCCTTTCTGAGGCAGGTTTGATTCTGAAACACCTGATTCACACAACCATTTAAGCCATAACCTAGTGGGTTTTATTTGCTTTTATGATTTTGCCTGTTGTGTTAATGAAGTTGTGCTTTATTCAATAAACATTGTTAATTACACCTTGAATGAAATGTATACGCTGTGTTCACTAGAATTTGTATTGTAAATAACACAGTTAAAAATTATAATAAATCCTTCACCCTTGGCCATGCTGGGCATTGCTGTTGGGAGTTGTACTTAAGTTAGGAGGCTATAAATTCTCCATCTCCCTGCTTTAAACAACACATAAAATTAAATTAAAACCATCTGCAAGCAACAGAGCCAGCTCACTTGCTTTTTGATTTGTGAGAATAATATTATTGGTATAGAATAATATGCTTTCTTTTTTCTATGCCCAGTTTGCTTTTTAAAATTTTTTAAAGAAAAGTTTACACACCGATGTCTCCTCACCATCCACCCATTCGCAACAGAACTGATAGAGCCTCCCCTCTCCAACCTTGCATATCAGTAGTGCGAGGTTTCCTGTCTCTATCTCATCCCCTGGCAACATTCTTCGATATGCTAAATAGCTGTGACAAAAACAAACATTAAAGGAAGTGATGTCTTCATCTTGTGGAGCAGCTGATTCTCTGTCAGCATTTGTGGTTTTTATCCTTTGCAGTGCTTTAAACAAACTGTGTTGGTCATGGGTCTATTATTCCAGTAAAAAAATGATGGCATGCACCAAATGTAGCATCCTAACTTTCCATGCTGTTAAAGGACACTTAGTAATCATGTTGACCTTCACATGTCCAGACCTCCAGATTTACATCAGCAGACTTTGTATTGCCAAAAAATATCCCAGGTTGCTCAATAATTAAAAAAAACAACAAAACAGTGGGTGGTAGCAAGCTGTCCAATCATTCTGTATGGTTGGTATGTAGGACTTGCACATGCCAAGAAGAAGTAGGGATCTGCAGTGGCTGGAAATCAGTTTGAAAATGTGCTTTGAGTGTGCAGGTATAGAAACCCAGCACCTATCTTTGTCTCTTTAAAGCAGCCACATCTTTTCCTGGGACTGTACAACTACCTTTTGCTATATAATCCCAGGAAAAGATGTGACTGTTTTAAAAAGTTGCAGATAGGCTCAATATTCATGCTCCCATATGTTCTGATTCAATTTTGAAATTGAAAGCATTGCACGGGCCCTTCAGAAAGCCAATCTATTCTTGAAAACTCTGTGGCTTTCAAGGATAACATTTACATGTCGGTGATAAAATCAAGAGTTCAGATCTAAAAAGTTGGTAGATTAATCCAGGCAATATGTTTGTGCAAATGGTATTTGGTATGAACCAGGCATGTTGATACAAAAGTGAATCACCATCTAAACCAGCAAAATCCAGTTTACATTACCTGGGTTCATGATTTGTTTGAGTTTGTGTGATGCATTGTGGAAACCTGGCCACTTTTGTTTGTAAACTATGTGTTAGAGCTATGTGTGAACCCAACTAATGTTAAATATGGCAAAATTCCAACAATACTTTAAAAGACTTGATTGCCCTCTCCTTACTTCCCTCATAATGGGAGGAGAGCTATCATAGCTCAAGAATCAGGACAATAGTTACTGATCCACAGGAAACTATGCTTACCATGGATCTGTTAGCCCACTTACTCTAGTATCAGAACCTGGTGACTGTTCAAATCATGACCCAATTTATCCAACCGCCTGGAGTATCCATCTCCACAACACATGGGCCCTATCACTGGGTGTCCTGGGAGGAAGAGTGGCAAATTATGATATAGTTGTGATGACATCATCATGCAAAAGCCACAAATTAAGTACTTGCATTAAACATTGGGACAGAAATAGTTAATGACATTTGACCTTAACTATTGACATCTTCTTGCTGCTCTTGTGATTTGCTGTGGATGCTACTAGCTGTCTCCTGCTTTTCTTGTTCAAAATTTCTCCTTGAGACCAGAGGATTTCCCCACCAATTCAGCCCATTAAGGTTCTGGATAAGCTTAATGACTGAGGAGACCTCAGAGAGAACCCATTTCCTTCTGAGTCATGCCAGCCCTGATTTTGACAACCATGCTAATTCTGTGGCATGTCTGAGCTGATTTCGAGGGTTTCCTCAAGTAAATGATAGCCAATCATGAGAGCTGCCATCTGCAGGAGGGCAACTATTCAATGTAGGAGTATGCTAGAGTCTCAGATGTTGGCACAGGTAATGGGCTGGACTGAGAGAGGCTTAATTGACCTGTTCAAGGAGGGCTTGTCCAATGGAATATGTGATGAGCTAGTTCATCAATTTATCCCAGATACAATGGCACAATCCCAATACAATTCACATAATTCAGGTTTGTTTGGACATTGATGGAAGAGTCAAAGAACAATGGGAGTATGCTGGCAGAAAGGGAAGAAACCACTATTCTGTTTCACTATTCTCCACCAGTACATTGGAAACTTCTGAAAGTTGAATCTATGCAGTTGGGAGCCAGCAGAGTTTCATTTACTGTCCAAGAAAATTGTGGTGTCCCACATAGACTTATGTTTGTACTGTGAAGAATCTGGCCACTATGCATAAGAATGTCCTGCTAATACCCCTATACTCAGACACAGACATACTGTTTCCAAAACATCAATGAAGTGACATGCGTGTAGGGAAGGAAGGCTTTTTGACAGTGGATACTTTATCTGCTCTTGATCTAGCTTATCAGGAAACCAGGCAGACCCAGCCCCCAAAGGCTCTGAGGCTGGAGAAACCAGAAATTAAGTAGACCTTAGAGTTGTGGAATTAAACATTGGCATTTAGCCATTCATGTAATGTTATAAAATATACTGGTACAAGAATACAACTATAGGGTTTAATAAATTCTGGCACAAGAAGCAATTCATGGAATCATCCTTTGCTAACAAATATGTTCTTACTATTCAGCTTATCCACCCTCCTGTTATGGTTGAAACTATTGACGTCTGACCTTAATGCTTGGGTCTTATCACATAGTGCATTGAATCTGTGAAACTCACCATTGGACACCAACAGGGAGTGCTACAGCTTTATTTGGCCTCTTCTAGACATTTTCCAGTAGACCTGGAATGGAGTGGCTATAGATTCAAAATTCTTATATTCATTAGAACCATGATGGTATCATCTCAACTGCAAGAATCATAGCCGACAAGTACCCAGGCCCTTATCAATCCCCACTTCATAGGAAGCAAACTCATCTTGCTCTCCATATATTCGGACAATGCAGATGCATTTGAAGAGACAGAGACACAGACCTTGTCCTCCCATCCATTCTGTGATTGTTCAATCAACCTTATATCTGGAGATTAAAATTATTTATTTTATTGTATTTATTTATTTATTTAATCAACCTATATGCTGCCTCAACCACAAAGGCAACTCTAAGCAGTTTATATATTAGGATAAAAAGCCACAAATAATAATAACAACAACAACAACCAACAGAACATCAGGGAAGAACAAAACAAAGCCCAATAAGACATGAACTTGATCTAACATCAAGGAGCAGATCATAGCTCACCCTGCCCCAGGGCCTGTTAGAAGAATCTAGTTTTTAGATTTGCTAAGGCACAGCAGGTTGGGACTTCTAGGGAGTGCAGATTATAGGGCAGGTGCAACCCTTACCTCATCTCAGACAAGGAGCTGACCTGTCTAAAGAAATTTAGGTGAATGAAGTTCCCAGGCTAGAGAGAACCATTATGTCAACACAGTTTAAGTGCCTTCCAAGGCCATCAGGAGAGCAGCCAAGTATCAGTTGACTTGGAAAGGCAGCTATTAACTAGATAGAAAAAGCTTAGGATTTAAACCCGGGAGCACAGTCTTATTTAAAGACTATGGGCAATTAGTATGTGTGTTTATGTCTTCATTCTTTTTATTGCAGATATGAATAATCAAGCTGGGTCATGGCTGAGGGCCTTGTGCTAATAAACCAATTCCTGAATAAGGAGTTAAGTTGGAGAAATGCATCTGGTGTAACAGCTGAAGCTGGTGAGGTGGGAACCAGTGATTTTCAGGCCAGATAGAAATATTATATACAGACTGAGCAGATGTGTTAGATCTCAAGGCTAATAAAGAATGGTGAAAAGTCTGTTGGCTTGAAATGGCAGGAGAAAAAAACTAGAATGTACACATTGTATATATCTACCTCTACCTCTACTTCTATCTCCAGTCTGTATCATCTCTCAATCAAGGTGGATTTCAGTTCTGAAGTAGGCAAAACTTCTGCCCATTGTAGTTTTCAGTACAGCATCTTACCCAGCTGGGTCATGTCTGTAAGCAAGATGCTAAATACAAGACTGAATGTTTGGGGAGTCAAGATTTATTGTTGTGCCTGGTATGAATTCTGACACTTGGACACATTTGTATTACGCTATTTGGGCTGTTGCATTTCCTCTGAAAGAATTGGTGTGAATCCAACTAAAGTATAATCTATTTTGTTTTAGAAGTGCTCCTGCACTTTGTTTTGGGGGGCAATTTTAACTTGTATTCCTAACTTTGCAACTCTGGCCATACCACCAGCTTTCTTTTCCAGGTTCAGAGAATTCTATCATACATTACTTTCCTTCACTCTTGAAACCTGTTCATTCAACAGGTTTTAAGGAACGACTGCTTGCCTTCTGACAACAGCTCATAATTCAACACTCATGGTATATTTATATAACGTAATCCATGCCTTTACTCAGTCATTATTCTATGAGGCCATCTCTGACTACCACCCTTGCTTTCTTCTGAATTATTCCTGGCTGTCACTCATCCTCGAAGTCTCCCCATTCCTTCAGGAGCTTCAGGTAGTCCAGACATTCCTTAAAGAACAGTTCAAGTGCTAAGGCCTTCTACAAGTGCTCTGCTGATTGTCATTATCAAGAAGCATCTCCCCCCTCCAATCACTGTTGGAGATCATGTCTGGTTTCCACTAAGTTTCTTACCTGCACACAACCATCAAAAAGCTGGATACCAAGTTTATTGAACCATTCCCTGTGATAGCACAATTGTACTTTCTGGCTACCTTGAAGATACACCTGGTTTTCCATCATTTTCTCCTAGTTTGAGAATACTCTCCCTATCTCAGCCTGTCAGCTCCTCCCAACTAGATAAATGGGGGAGAAGTTTTAAGATAGAGTGAATTCTGGACTCTTGGTGAAGCAGGGTCCATCTTCAGTATTTGATTAACTGGAATAGCCACCTGGGCACTGAACATTCCAGAGAAGTGTCAGATGTTATGTACGCATCTCTCCTCACCTCCTTTGCCATTTCCATTTGCAATACCTTCATAAACACAACCCATCTGAGTGATCACGCCAAAAGGCTTCTTCAGATGCCAGTGGTTCTTGTACTGGGGAGGAAGGGGACTTGGAGAAAAGGAGCAATTCAGAGGACTGAATGACTAAAGAGGTAATGCAGAGATACATCCCTCAATCTCTTAGGAGGTTTCCATTCAAAATTGGCTTTAGACCTGCCTGATCCAAATGGCACCAACTAGTTCTGAAAGCTGACTTGTCTTTTTCTGGCTCTGGATTAGCTTGTTTGGAAAACAGAGGAGGGATGCTTTTTTTCTTATGCAATGCCGGAGTTCTGGTTGGCCTTCTGTCTCACTGGTGGGAACTCCCATCTTTCCTAAGCTTCTGGATTCAAGCTACTTTTCTGTTTCTAGGCTGTCACGGGAGAAAAATAAATTCATAGACAAACCATACAGACACTCTGCATGTTGGCAGGTTGCTTGCTGAAGAGAAGGAAAAACACAGTCTTGTCAATTTCACCCTGGCTTCTTTTATCTGTGAACAGGGTACTGAAAGGGCAGGAAAAGCTGCAAGGATCTGCAATTGGTCCACACAGCTCTGACCATCAGCATTTCTGGGCCTGCTCTGCATTGTTTAGGATTTACCCTCCTTGCTCCCATTTCAGCTACAATAGTAACATTCACCCTAAGTAAGAGGTAATGGGGAAAACACCCAGGTGCAGAAGTTCCAGGATGGAATCATTCCGTTTTTAGATGCTTTTAGATGCAGCATAGTACGGTGGCAAGGCAGCCTGGATGTTTCCTTTTTTTAAAAAAAATATTGTTCTTTGCCTAGGTTCCAATCATAGGATTGTGGGTGTTAGGTGAAGCTGTAGCAAATTTAGTTTCTTTCCTTTTTTTACCTGGAGTGAGGGAGAAGAGATTTTACTTTCTCTAGGATCTGCAGCTGTTCAGTGGTGGAGCCCTGTCTGAATGCCCTTTATGTGCTCTCCTATTCTTTAGCCGGAGGGAGTATCAGTTGGTTTGGAATATCTCAGGCTGTTCCCTGGTTTCAAGGTCAGCTGTCAGCTGCAGCGGAGACATTTGCAGGTCATTTCTGGTTTGCTTTGGAGTAACTGGGAGTGAAAGTGGTGGCAGTGGTGTGGAAGTGTCCTGAGTCACATATTAGGCTTCATGTGGTTTACTGAGAGAATACTTCTGATGCATCTGGAAAATACTTGTGTATAAAATCTTTTAATTGACAGTAATGATAAATACCCTTAATCACCTTTATTTCCCTTATCTGTACGTATGTCTCTGTGTGTGTGTGTGTGTGTGTGCGCGTGCACGCGCATGTGTGTATAAAACTGATGAGAAGCACCGGTTTGACTGGGTGTCCTTTTTATAGGACATAGCCTCTCTAGCTACTTAATAAATATTTATCGTGTTTATTAATAATATGTGAGATTGCAGCAAAATATTGCAACTGGAGAGCTTCTGTTCAGTGCTGGTTGGCCATTCCTCTTATAGGATCTCTTCCTATCCAGTTTTCCATTCTCATCCTCCCCAGGAATCCATTAGCTTTCTTTACGCTTTGCCTAGAGCTTTCTTGGCTGTATCACAATCAGTACATCTTCCCTGACCTGATCCCTTTCAGGCAGTTTGGACTGCAACATCTATCATCCATAACCATTGGCCATACTGGTTCAGGCTGATGGGAATTATAATGCAAAACGGGATAGGAAAAGCATCCCCGAGGTCCAACTAAAGTGCCTGCTAAAATTTGTTTAACGATTAAAAGTTTGGTCCAGCAAGGTATCCTTTAAGCCGTCTTCCATATTTAGGATCCTTTCATGGAATTAAATTATAGCTCTACAACTGTGGGATCTTGAGTGTGAACTATGTCTTTATAAATGTAAGCACGTTGCTGTAGTATAGGGATCCCTGTTATGGAGAGGTAACTTGTGCAAGGCTGAAATTACAACACAGTATCCAATGCTAAACAACTCTGTTTTTTGTTTGTTTAATGATTCGGGAGGATCAATTTTCTGCACACTCTAGAAATGATTTTTATAAATTTAAACTGGAAGAGACTACCATAATGTCCACAGGCATTAACACATGCGCTCTTTTAATTAGTGGAAGTGAGTGAACTGGCTCAACAGAAAATCCCTGGATCACTCAAGCAAGGACTTAGCTGATGAAAAAAAATCTGCATTTGTTTTGTTACTATGGCATGTGATAGAACACCAGTTTAAAAAAGCTACATGTCATAATGAGACTAAAGTATCTTTGAAATAACTCAAAGGTAGAACAATTCAGAGGTGCAAATAGTCACGAAGATGATTGCTTATTAATATATTCACACCCTGCTGTTCAATGCTGGGTCTGCACATTCCCTTTTATGATCACTTTATGCTTGACCAGTCAATGCTACATTTTCAGAACAATATGGATTGTTCTCAGTTGCCTTGAGCAGTGGTATGAACAGCAGGTATAGATGCAAGAATAAATAAAACAATTAGTCTTTGCTGGGGAGAGACCATATTCCAGCGATCAGTGGTACATATTTATCCAAAAGAAAGACTTGAGTTTTTTTATTGAATAATTTATCTTCAAAATGGAGGATCATCTTAAGCCTTTATCCACTTGCACTTATCCTCTGCATATATTACTATAATACATAGTTACATAATATACCCCAGTGATTATTCGTTCTCTTGGCTCAGCTGATGGAATATTATATGGAATCACCCTGCCTTCATATTTGTTGTTTTGGGGAGTCAACCCTCTATTTTGATTTCTCTTCCAAAGGATGAGTTTAAGAGTTCATGATAACTTATTTTTTATTTTTATTTTATTATTAAATTTATGTGCCACCCATCTCCCCCAGAGGGTGACTGTGGGCGGCTTACAATTAAAAACCAAGACAATAAAAACAATAAAAATATAAATACCCCCTGGTTAAAACACAAATAACAAATCTAAAAAGCAATATACAAATCAAGAAGATGGGGGAAGCAGTATCAATCATCCCACGAGGCAGTTCCAGCAATGCAAGCCCCCATCAGGCCCTCAGGCCATCCGGCACAGTCATGTTTTTATACCTTTGTGGAAGGCCAGGAGAGTGGGGGCAGCTTGAAATCTGCAGGCTTGTAATACCCTATTCATAGAGCAGGCCATATTTTGCATTTGGAGTTAAAGCTGGCCTGGCTGGCTGACTCCCTTGTCATAGACAGAGGATGAGGTGGAACTTGTAACCTTTGTAGAGGATGTATGATGATCTGGTCTGCCTTATGTGCTTAAGACTCCAGTAGAATTTCTATCACCAGGCTTGACCATTCTGTGCAGAAATGGTAATTGTTTCAAAATACCCTCTTCTCTTGAGAGGAGCTTGATCTTGGGTCTTGGTTTTCCTTAGAGCTAAGTAGTATAGAAATGGTGATTCTCAGGTTTATTTGTTTCAAATAAATACACTATATTTAGTAGGATATTTCCTACTAAAGGTATACACAGGACTGCAGTCTTCAAGGCAAGATTTCTGTGGTGGCCTTCCATAACGGGATGCATGTATATGCACAAGGAATATCATAGCTTGGACCTCTACTAGTTCCCATGAACAGTCTCCAGAGCCTCCACCCACTTCCTTGCTGTACCCTCCCAGCAATACCTGGGGAAAAACCAACTATGTCTGCTGCCACAGCCAGTTCAGAGAAATCCCTTTTGTTCTTCTGCCATTGATCCACCAGGGAGAAGGCAAGTGGCCCTCCCGTTCCTTCAGTAGCATGACCTGGCAGGAAGGTGTATGCTAAAAGGTATATATCCCTGCCAGAAGGACCACCACTTTCATTTCATTAAGAATTCTAAATGTGTATGATCTATAACAAGGTCACAGACCTAAAAGAAAGTTGAAAAGAAAGGAAAGCAGAAATGAATCACTCCTATCCAACAAAGTTGATCTTGTTCATGATCAGCTCAGGGACCAGGTGCTCCCTCAGCCCAGAATCTCTCACAAATGAACACACACACAGCCTAGATCTCTGTCCATAAAATAAAGCAGCATCTTGTACACAACTAACTTTGCTGATCCTAGCTTTCTGTCTAAATTACTAGATTCAGCATTTTGCTGGGGGCTTTTCCCTTTCCTTATATTCCTTGGAAGAGATCACCTCAGAAAAGACACAAGCCAAATGGAGACTGCCCCCATCTTTTAAAAGCCCTCCCAATTGGCTTCTCATTTGATTTTCCCCAGCCTTCTATGGTCTCTGCCCATGAGCTGGAGAGACAGGTCACCTAACCTTTCCTTAAGCCAGTATTTCTCAGCCTTAGCAACTTTAAGATGTATGGATTTCAACACTCAGAATTTCCCAGTCAACACATGTGGACTTCAACTCCCAGAATTCTCCAGACCACACAAAAGTTGCTGAGGTTGAGAAATAAATTTTAGAAGGATCAGAATGCAGAGAACCCTCTTTTCTCATGCTACTTTAGCTTAGATGTTCTATATTTAACAGTTGTGTAGAACCAGAATCAATGTGGTTTTTATTGGAAGAGCAAAGCACTTCAGGGAATTGAGACCAGTCAGTAAAAATGACAGATTAAATGAAGGTGGGGGGGAGCGGGCGGGGGGGAGAATCCAGCTCAAATCAAATGATGAACTATTATAAAACTCACAGAATGCAGTTGCTCCACTTATTTGCACTATCTCTAATTAATGATAAAAGATCAACAGTTGTATATTTCAAGATAAATACATGATTAAATTCTGATAATGGTGGATATTGCCAGCTGGATTTGGATAAGTTTTAATTTTAGAGATGACAGAGCATAAGGCATATCGATGACAACACAAAAACTTAGAATAGAGGTCTTTTTAAAAAAAAAATGGATTCTTCATTCATGGGTTCTCTGGAGCCATCTGCAATCATGAGGATATTCTACTTGTGTTTGAGGGAGCAGGTATGGGGATGTAACCCCACAGCTTTTAATTGCCCCTCCAAAGAACAAAGAACATTGGGAATTTATCTATACCTGGAAGAGTTCCACGTGATAACAGTTCTGGGGGCTGGAGGAATAATACCCCCCCTTTTTTTATAGAATTGCATCAGGTTGCTTTCTTCATTGGCTGCTTTAATAGAGTTTGTTGCTATGGTCACTTGGTTCTCATCCCACTCAAACAGACAGGGGGGAAGTATTATGTTTATTGATTGTTTTGATTAATTCTGTGCTCTTATTTAGGAATTCATGGTTGCATATGGAGTTTCTGTTTTACTCTCAGAACTATACCCCTCTTTTCCAGATCATAAAGGCTGATTTACACCACATGCAAAGCCAAATCCAAACAATAAAATGATGGCTTAGGATAGAAGTGGGTCGCCTTTGCCTTGTTTCAGGTTTCTCACGCTGCTTGTGTATAAATCTGAGTGCAGGAGAGGAAGTGATGGTAGAGCTATTTTACATTGATTGTATATTTTAACTTGGTAAAGATTTTGCAGTTTTATCATGAATATTAACATTTCAAAATATTTTAAGGTTGTACATGGAAACCCACCCATTTAAATGTATAGGTCTAAAATATTTAGCACTTGTTAGTGGTTTTGATCCTGCTGCCAGATAAACCATTATCGGAGGAAATGGTTACAGTTATTTGCTGTGTAAGCCTCGACTTTTACCAGAGACCTGGCAAGAAAAATGAGGAACTCACCAAAATTAGGGGTGAGAAGACAGAGAATTAAATATGGCAGCCTTCAGCAACCAGGCGCTCTCCCAATCTGTGTGAACAGATCTGTTCCCAGTCAGCTAATGCATTAGTCAAGGCTAATGTATAATTTAAGTCTTGGTGTGTGTTTCCTGGGAACAGCACTCAATAAGTCACATTGGGCCTCTCAAATTAATTTTATGTTCGCTGCCATTTTCACCTGCTCTGACCTGAAAGATTTCTAAAGGATACCACTTCACACTACAAGTATGGATCTATTTTTTGAAATTATAGCATGTATTTTTACATGCAGTAAACTAGCCCGTGACAGTGAAAGGTTTAATGTAATTCTTTCTCCCATGTTGAATATATGTAAGACCTTCATTAAAAGGAGGGCACATTTGAAAGTGTGTCTGTCTCCTGCAGGTTGAATGCTACAGTCTAGAATTATACTACTTCAGTCTAGTTCCTCATTCTCAATAATATATGAATTCCTATAAAACAAATATGTAGGCACTGTATTAACTAATTCTGTCCCAAGGGCTTTCTGCGTCTACTGCCCTCCAGACATACTGAGATGGCACTCCCAAATTTCCCAACCGAAATAATGCTGACAAGACATACTGTAAACTTATTTATTAATCTTATCTACTATTTCAGTTATGATTGACTCTAAGCTGTGTACAAATGTAAAGAAACATTAAATAATATTATAAACAACATTAATACAATAACACAGTAAAACAGAAGACAATAAATACAAAAATATACTAGCTGATGGCACAACTGACTCAAACAACATACCTTTACTTTATTTCCTGAACCCTTTCTGGAACAACAAGGTTTGAATAATCTTACAGAAAATTGTGAGAGAAGGGGCCACTCTTGGCTCTGGGGGCAAGCTGTTCTAAAGGAGGTGCCTACAGAGAATAGTAGCTTCTGTGCCCCCCCAAAGATCTCAGTGGGAGATAACATTCAATAGGTGTGCTCTGCTTGCGTGCAATAGGCAGGCAGATTCTATCCAGAAGAGGCAGTCTTAAAGATATCCCAGCTGTAAGCCATATATGGCATTAGATACGATAAGCAACACTTTGAATTGTACTTGCAAACAGACTGGTAGCTAATTCAGCTCCCACAATATTGGTATGACAGTACAGGATCTGGTCTGTTAGCAGGTGGGCACCTGTATTCTGCACCAGCTGAAGCTTCTGGATGGTTTTCAAGGGCAGCCCCGTGTAGTATGAATTACAGTACAGTAGTCCATTGAGTGACATGGGCATGAGTGACAGTGCCCCACACCCCCTATTCCAAGAAAGGTTGCAACTGGAAGAACAGCTGAACAAAGTGGACAAAGTCCCTCCCAGCTGTGGTTCCCAACTGCTCTTCCAGCAGGAACCACGAGTCCAGGAAAAAAAAACAAACCCTTAGATTACACATTGCAGGCCTGGTCTTTCATGATTAGTGCAACTTTGTTATGAGTCAGAGATGGAACAGTTGTGGGATCAGGAGATCTCTGAATTAACTGCCACTTTGTCTTCTTGGGTTGAGTCTGAGTCTGTTTCTCCTCAGCCAGTCTCCGAAAGCATGCAAACATCAGATTAGGACCTCTACTACGTCACCCAATTTTGTTCAGAGTCAAGACATACAGCTGGGTATCATTAGCATATTATTAAATAAAATGCAGGAAAGGACTGAGCTCTGGAGCATCCCATATTGGAATGCCTGAGGGCTCAATCTTTTCTCCATCCAACCATTAACTGAAATTGCCTATTTAGGAAGGAGTGAAACTACTATAGAATGATGCCTCTATTCCTAAACTCACAAGTGACCCACAAGGACCCAAAATCTACAGTATTGGAAGCCACTGAGAGATCTAGCCA
The DNA here is from genome assembly GCA_030867105.1 of Liasis olivaceus. Lineage (NCBI taxonomy): Eukaryota > Metazoa > Chordata > Lepidosauria > Squamata > Pythonidae > Liasis > Liasis olivaceus. The sequence goes on from CM061348.1 coordinate 51,870,425, forward strand.
GACAAAAATGGCTCGGTTCCCAGCATCCAAATACAGTCACAGGTCATCTACCAAGGTGAACAGTGCAATTCCTTTCCCATAATTGGACTTAAATCCAGACTGCTAGGGGTACAGATTATTTACTTCTTTCAGGATTCTCCGGAAGTAACTGCTGCCCTACCAGCTTCTCCACCAGCTTACCCCCAGAAGGATGATTAGAGATAGCGTGATAGTGCTTCCAATTCACTGGGTCCATGGTAGACCTCTTGAGGAGGATCAAACCAGTGTCTTCTTCGAACTGGCACTCTCCCCTTTCACAATTAGATATTGATTATTCATCAGATCCAGCTCCTTGTTCCCTTCCCAGCACTTTTAATCATCTAAGAGAGGCAGGGAGTAGGCCTACAGGTAATAGAGTTGAAAGAACTGTGTCCACTTCTCTGAGACCCACAGACTCTTACCTGGACACCTACAAGACACTGCTTCTTGCATCTTCTAGAGCAGTGTTGTCCAAACTTGGCCACTTTAAGATGAGTGGACTTCAACTCCCAGAATTCACCAGCCAGCTGGCTGGTGAATTCTGGGAGTTGAAGTCCACTCATCTTAAAGTGGCCAAGTTTGGACAACACTGTTCTAGAGCCTCTCCATACAAGATTGACACCCCTCCTCTTCTGTTGAGGTTGATGCATCCCCCAAAACCCAGCCAGACAAATTCTGGAGAGAGAACCCCACTTGGCTGAGCCAGGTGTTGCTAGCATGCCCAGGTCAGTCCTCTTGTCCGTGATCATGTCCTTAATGACAGTAGATTTATTGCCGACAAAGGCCATTAGGTCGGGGTTAGGGCTAGAATGTAAAATGCCTTTGATTACTGTGGAACTTGAAGCAGATATCAGCTTTCACTTAATTGTTCTGCATCAATTTTCCTCTCACTGCTGTTAGTCAAATACGGTTCAGCTAACAGAATTCTGAAGATTTACACTGCCTATTACAATAGCATTTTGTCAGCTGACAAACACCAAGATTACTAATCTGCAGTTATTAGTGGCTTGTTGACTCTTCTTATTTACTGTTCCATGCCATTTCACAGCAATAGTATGATTTGACTTTGTTGTAAATAACTTCTTAATGCTTCACAGCATTTTTGTAAGATGGAATTCATCATGTTTAACAAAAAAGTAACCAATATTCTAAATAAAAAGCAAGATGTTTAAAAATGTAAATAATTTGCACCTACAATATTTATCATCACAAAGCAGATAAATGATTTGCTCCTTATCTTCAACTTTTGACTATGGGGAAAAAGTTATTACAGCAATTTTGCCATCCTTTATCGGCCTTTATTGTGCAGCTTGATCAAACATAAGGGAAGAATATTTTGGAACAAATTAACAAATGCTTTCTCCAGAAGAATCTATTGCATTCTGTGGTAGAAGGGTGAGGTTGATATTTGTAGCTCCAGATTTTTCTGAATGTCCATCTTCATAAAAATGGCATACTTTATCCCCTGCCACCACATAGGGTATACTGTGGAGTAGAACAGAAGTGAAGGCAACTAATTTTCTATATCAAGAGCCTTCTCTCTGGCCTTTTCCTTCCTCTCTCAATTTATACCTAATTTCCTCTATACAAATGAACTTCATATATGAAAAATTGTATAAACTCCACTCGAGAGCTTTTGCCTCCAAATACTAAGAAATCCTGGAGAACATGCAAAAACCAGATGTGCCCATCTTCCAAAGGGGGAGAAAGGAAGATTGACAAACTTAGGAAAACATGCAGTGAATATTAGGATTTGCTAGCAAATGTATCTCTGTTTTTTATATTCCCTACATATGCAAAGAGAGAGAGAGAGAGAGAGAGAGAGAGAGAGAGGGATTATGGGAATGCCAAAACATAATATATTTTTACAAAGCATTTAACAAGACATCCCATGTATCCTTAATAAGATGACCCAAGATAGTCAGAGTGATAATGCTGTTATAGTTCAGTGAATGCATAGGCTAAGAATGAGGTCTTGAGTCAAGTGGCATAAGATTCTGAGCTGATTCCTGTATTACACAGTTTATAAATTACCTGGATGTGGACGGAGAGGATGACACAGTGCATGGGCGGGCAGTCAGCCCCATAGAAGAGAGAATCAGCATTTAAAAAAAAAAAATCTTTGACATGACTGGGCCAAAAACAATAACCTGAAATCAATTAAGCTTGCATTTTTACAGCTTTGGGCTTGGGAGTCATATGTGTGAAAAGAATCTACTGTCTTAGCAGATCTGGACATGGGGCAGCAGCAGCAACAGGATGCTGCTACTAAAACAGAAGGCAGTGTTAGGCTGCACTAACAGAAGCCAAGTGTCCACGGTAATCATCATTTTGCTGTGTTTGGCATCAGTTGGGTCACATTTAGGGAACCATATCCTAAAATTTCTGCAACTCTTTTCCTCACAGTCCCTGGCTAGATCCAGCCCATGGTTGAACTTGATTTTTATTTTGTTGGCTTCTCTTGCCATTCTATATTTTCTAAATTCTATTCTGTTTTTCAAGTGTGATTCAACTGACACTCTCCAGATGAAAGCAATTAAGTATTTCAAACTGTTGAACTATACAAAATTTTAGTTAATTTTTAACTAGTTTTTCTATAAAACTATAAAAATAGATCACTTGCTGTATGTAATTAAAATTCATCTTTAATCTTAGCTAAATTCTCACCAATCTTTAGAAGTGAATGGATATATTGACTGAAAATTTAAAATATAATTGCAGTAGACTTTTTGCAGCTGCTCTTATAAAGTGAAAGTATGTTCAGTGATGGATACACTCTTGTAAATAATGTGTATGTCTCCATGAATGGATGACCATTTTACCATAAATGTGTCTATGGGAAAGTTCTTTCACTGGGTGTAGGTAGAGTTATCATGTTGAAAGGCATGAGAAACAGAAACACCCTCTATGTCCTACTTGTAATGTACACCTTTAATATAGGGAAACTTTGGTGTTAGAATATATTTCTATCCCCATTTCAAGACTGATAAACTACTCAGGCTGATCTTGTCAGTCTTGTGCCCTGACCAGCACAGTTGCTCTTATAATTATCCTTTATCCTTTACGTTAATTTGTTTTAGAAGGACGCGTCAGTCTCAGATAAAACACCAGATGAGATGGAGGGTGTTTTTGTTTTTTAAAAAACAAATTTGCATTGTTTATCTATATAGAATGGTCACTCTGGTCTTTGATACCTTCGCAAATGGCTAAACAGACATTTATGTGTTGTTTGGGAACATTATCAGGCTAAAGGATCTCTGAAAAAAAGACATGATTTCTTCATGATTAAGGGATTTCCCTCTGGTGCACTAGATCACAAAAACAGAAACACCAGTAAGAGAATATAAAGTATGACTGACTATTTCATGTTATTTATATTAGGGTGGTTACATCTGCTAGTGTACCAGAAGAAAAAATTATTCCAGAAATCAAGAGTAACATAAACTAGGTAACAGTGCTAAGATCTAGACTGTTGAGGGTGGCTTTGTAATGCAATCAGTCATCTTGTACTGATACCATTATTCTGGTCATCATATTCAGACAATATGCTTGTTTGTGTAACTAAGCACGTGAGGAATAGCAACCAACTCCTTTCCTCTCTCATTCGAAGTGTCACCAAAGAGGGGTCATTCCTTGCTACAGAACAGATGTGGGCAGTGGAGAAGCTTCCTGAGGAGCTGGGACGTTGGAGAGTTCCAGCTGTGCTGGAAGCAGAGAGACATCATCACGCTGCATCCAGTGATGTCACCAGAGCAATTGGGAAAGCAGAGGGTCTCCTCACAAGTTTAGTGAGATTGCCTGAACTGAGCTTCTGTTATGTTGGGTTCCACATCTTCCTTCAGTGGTTTCATTTGGACTGATCCTCTCTGACATCAGCTCGCTTTTACAGATCTTCTGGCCGTGCTGTATCTTGTTTTATTGATTATGCTGTAAAGTGTCTTTAAAGAAAAAGGTAGAGAATTAATGTTTTAATAATCATTGCAGTGTCTGGGTTCACACGTGGCTACAGTGTGGTTTCTTCTGTGTTGGCTTGTAGTTTATTTTTTCAATAAACTATGATTAAACAAGAAAGCCAGTTTGAGGTAGTGGTTAAGACACCAGGCTAGAAACTGGGAGGCCGTGAGTTCTAGTCCCATCTTAGGCATGAACCCAGCTGGGTGACCTTGGGCCAGTCCCTCTCTCTCAGCCCTAGGAAGGAGACAAGGGCAAACCACTTCTGAAAATGTTCAGGCAGTTGCCAGGAGTCAACATTGACCTGAAGGCACAGGGAAAAAAAATAGTATAACGCACGAACCCTATTTATAAATGCAGATACACTGCATTTATCTGCTTCTTACTACATTACTGGTGTGCACAGTCTACAATAGAAGTGTCTTTTTTTTGGAGATCCTTTAGCCTAATAAACTGAAACTCTGCAGTTGTGACAAGCAGTTTCCTTTGTGAATAGGAAATGTAGTGCTTATAGGCTGGAGAGCAGGCCTAACCATGCCACAAAATTTAGGAGATAGCAGAGAGATGAAAACAGGAACAAGATTTGCAGAATGCAACATAGTGGTTTAAAAGGGCAGGCAGATTTGATGTTTGATGTTTTAGGCTGAAAACTGATTGTTACCTGGAATTGCAAAAGCAAAATGTTTACCATATTGCATAAACATAGTCGATACTACCAGACATGTGCCAGCGCACACTTCTTAGTGCAGGAGCTGGCATGAGGAGGACTATTTTAGTTAATTCTATAGCAGATTGGGAGTGAAAGTCGACATGTACTTTCAAGCCAGACATCAAGTTTTAGCATGTCAGAATCAGGATTGAAGGACCAAACAGTAACTGAGTGGATCACAAACGAAGCCAAGCAATGTTTGAAGCCTATAGACAAGAGGAAGTAGGGAAGCGGTGGAAATCTGGGCTCAAGCTGAGGGCAGAGCAGGAAACAGCTGGTAGTAATTGAGAAAAACTGTGAAGATCCAAGCAAAATGGGTAAGAGGGTGATACATGAATAGGAAACAAGAGAAGATGGTCCCTGTAGAAGCAACTCACGGAAGTGACTGTCCTTTTCCAGAAATAAAAGCCTGCACATGCAATTGCAGTTTGGGTTTATACATTACGCTGAGCAATAGGTTTTTTAAAATTATAGTTCATCGATAAATCACAATTGACTGGGTTAAATCAAGGCATTAAAAAAATTGATTGGGTTTGCATTAACTCATAAAAAAGCAACAGAGGCTGGGTTCAAAAACATTACTGTATAAACCTTAACCAAACAACCCACAATAAGGCCATGTTCACACAACATGTATTTGTATGAACACGTTTTTAACCCCTGCGTGCCACATATAAGACAAGACTCACCATGTTGTTTGAATTCAAAATGGACACCCTCTGAATTTCCTTCAGCTCAGATGCTGTGTCTTAGTTTTGGGGTAGTTGGTTACAACATCTGGATTAAAGAGATTCAAGATGGCATGTGTTTTGAGTTTGAATAACAGGGTAAGTCCAAAACTTTGTGTAATAAGCAGTGGGTTTAATAATAATGCCACGTATGTTGTCGCTATTTAAGGTCTCTTGCTCGTGCACTGTGCAGGCACGGTAGCTGTCTCAGTGCAATGCATAAACTAAGTTGCAGTTATACAAGGGAGGACCAGTTGGTGACTGTGAGACAGCTCTACACTGGAGATCAGGTGCTCCAAGCAGTGGCTTAATACAGCAGCTGCTTTGTTTATTCTTCGTAAGGCAACAAGGTCAGATGCATTATATTGTATGTCAGCTAAAATGTTGTCATGCCTGGAATCAAGCCACCATGGCTCCTGATACATGCAGTACCTTGTTTTTCAAGTAGTCGACATAAATTATGGCTATTTAAAAATAGACTACCATCCTTGCAAAATTACTTTCTCACAGCTAATTAGAATACATTCTCAGTCAAGAATTAATATGCAGCTATTCTACTTTACATAAGTCTATGAAAGGTCAGACATATTAATGGGTTGCTGTGAATGTGCTGCCTGCTTTTGGGTGCTACCAAACAATATACCAGACCATGTTTTGGAGAATTTATGCTACTTCTTACCTGACAGCACTAAATGTTTAACCAAATGAACTTTCACCTGGGTAGATTTTCTCCCTGCATTTTCTGAAAAGTGGGTTTTCCAGACTGCCTTTTCAAGACTACTTACATCAATGTCTGTGTTGTAATAATATTCTAAGCTCCGAGGGGAATTGGACTGAGTGATCTCAAGGATTCCTTTCAACCTGGCAGTTCTTCCAAATATCTTTTTTAATTTGCTAGCAGAATGCCCAACCAATTTGCTGCCACCGAGGCTGTCCTATTTATAACCTAATGTTTATTCAATAGGCCTGTGCAAACCTTCAAAGAGTGCTTCATTGTGATAAAGGTTTGTGCGAAGCACTCCTTTTAGAACTACTCTCCCCACTTGCTCCCTGCTAAAATGCTCAGAAGTCTCTCCTGGCTAATGTCACTGTTGAGGAGCTTCAAGGTAACATGAAGTGCCTCAGGTGAGTCAAGCCACCTCTACACTGCGTTGAGTTAAAGCACAGCTTCTGTGTACACCAGGGTTATTCAGTTCCCCTTGCCATGTTGCTGATTGGTCAATTTTTCTTTTGAAATGTACAGTTTTACCACAGGGAACCTCTGCAGAGCGTCCCCTTTCCCTGGGGGAAGTTTCTTGCCACCCTGTCTCTACATTTCACCTCCTTGCTCATCTGAAACCAGGGCAGGTATAGCATTTATAATCTTTTATACACCTGTCTCATACAGATGTAGGCTCTTGTTCATGGAGCTGCCACATCCTGATGTTGTCTGCATTGTTATAGTTCATCTTCCTCCAATAACCCTTTCCCACTGCTCAACTTGGAAAGGTTTTTGAATGCTGGATTGTCATTGTGTTGTCATAGTTACAGCTACTCAGAAAAGCTTTCGAATCAGGTATATTATTCTATCACCATGATGCTCTCATATGCTAGGGTCTTCACTTACTTCTGTTGACAGTGCATTTTCTCTTGCCACCATCTCTCTGAAGAGATTCTTTTTTTCCAACTTTTTCTAAAGTGGGGAATGATGAGATTTTGGCTAAATCGCAACCCAGTACTCTGGGTGGGGGACCAGGAGATACTTTGAAGAAGACTCAGGTGCTGGCCTGCTGAGGCAGCAAAGATTAACACTGATTGCCAGGCATTATGAGGAAGTTCTAGATTCTCCCCAATCTAGACATGCTCATGAGTCCAAGCACAGCATGGCTCTACTCCAAGTTCATTTGAATATGTTCTAAAGCAGAAATTGGCAACCTTTTGTTGGCTGAGAGATTTGCACCTCACTCTCTCTCCCCATTCCTGGTTAGCTGGAAGGCATACAATGCCTTTGTGGTTGCAATATCACCAGAATGATGGAGCTAGCTTTTCATCCTCTTTTAAAACTTCGGGTGGGTTTGGGTGGGAATGAGAGCAACTTTAGTGAAGCATTTCTCATTTCATCTTTAATCTGCCCAATCCCACCAAAACGGCTAAAATTCTGCTGCCAAAATTTTGGTAGTGTAGTTTTGGTCTGTGTTTTTGGATGGAGGGGAGACTTAAGAAAATGGAGTGCTTTGCCTAGAAGTCTCCTATCCCCGTCCCTGTCACTCTTTAGGAGCAAGGAGAGTAAAAGTGTGCAGCCGAAAACCAGCCATTCTGTCACTGAAGTTCAGCAGCACAATCTCCAGGTACAAACCTTCTATCCCTGTTGGGAATGGATGGACTGGTAGTCTCAAATATTTTCATTCTAAAACACACATTGGAATAGGAGACTACTGTGGCCAGCTTTTTCTTCAGCATATTTTTTGTTCAGACAAGAAATGCATAATGATGGACAGAAGTGACTTGCTGTAGTCCATTTTCTGTCCCCTCTCAGCAGGCAAAGGCAAGCTAGCTAGCCGTCTGTACGTAAAAAGAAATACAGGACAGCCATATTACAGTCTGAGGGATTCAGGGAATGCTTCCATGCAAAGCTTTTAGTAAGCAGCCACCTATTATGCTAACTATTGGTTTGGTTTGTTTAACTATTGTTTGGCTTATTTACCATGCTAAGCCAAGACCAACGAAATCCCACTATGGACAGCAGGAAGCTTGAGCCCAATCCGGTGCACAATTTGTCTGAGTTTTACCACCAGTTCCTTTGCTTTGTTTGTTTGCCGTCATGGAATATTTTAAAGTAAGCCACTATTATGCTCAATCTACACACTTAAAAATAACCATAAATATTCCAAAATGACCAAATGCCATGTGAAATATGACTGGGTAAGTGTTGTACCCTTAGAATATCTTGGTGCTGTAGAATTTGAGTAGACATAATAATACCTTGGCATAGAGTAATGTACAAGTTGAACAGGTATTATATTATCAAATATATATTGTCAAATACTGCAGGCATTGTCAGAATGTAATACCATATCATCCCACCAAATCTTAATTAGTCTTGAATATAAGCTGCACAATTTCTCCTCCATCATCATATAAGAGAGCAAGAAAAAGAGGCAGTTTCTCCGAAAATAACAGAAGAATCCCATCACACTGCCAAGGTTTTAATAACTAGCTTGTCTGGAAGGTATCATAGGATAAACTTCCAAATGAAGGACACTTTTTGGACAAACTAGTTATTAAAGTGTGATGGGATTTTTGTTTTTGCTTTTGCATCTGGAGATCATCTAGACATCAGATCAACATCCCTTAGCCCAGCAGCATCCCATTCTAAATAAATAAAAGTTAAGTAGCAGACACCTGAGCCAGTCCCCTTTATGGGGACCTGGCCTAGTGGGGCATACTGGCTGTTGCCTCTAAAAAATTAAAGTAATGTTCTCATTAGAAACCGGGGTGAAAGGCAATTGACAGAAAAGATAATTAACAAGGATTGTGGCCAGTTGGAGATAGTTGATTATAGCGGATGAAGAAAAGCTGAAGAAAAGGTAGCAGAAACAGCATTGAAGAAGAGCTGGTATGTGTGTGAGCAGGGAACAATGGTTGAAGCAAATTGGTGACTGTGTGAGTGCATGGAGGAGAACCAGAGATGAATAGCTGGAGGGAGTTTCTCTCAAGGCATCTTGCCTCAGTCATCTCAACAGGGAACATATCTGTAAATACATTGGGAACCAATGGTCTGTTGGGACTTTCTAGAATGGGCATATATACAGTATAATGCAGTAGACAGATGGGCACTCCTCATAACAAATAAAGTCAGGCTTTTTCTTACCTCAGTTAGAACAAACAATATTTTCTGCCTCCATAGTTTTATGGGGGTGTACATATGTGTGTGTTTATTCTGTGGATATTCTACCCAAATTTGTGGAGAAAAGCTGAGATTCTGAATTTAATTATCAATTACTGCAATTCTTTGGGGAATAGCATTTCAACATACAATTTAAGTAAAGATCTAGATCTACAAGCACGTTCTACACTCTCTTTCTCTCCATATATATACACACACACACCCCCCATAGAATTTTTCAGGTGCTTTCTTAGCCTTCAGGAAGAAAATTATGTCAGCCTCCCTAAATAGAATGATGACAAAACAAAGCTTGGCAATTTGGATGATTTAGCCAGCACACAAACATACTTCTTTAAGTAGGGAAGAGTTGGACAACAAATTGGGATTCCCATAGACAATACAAGTGTCCGCAAGGAAGCTTGTTTCTTAGTATGAAAATTTTGCATGTCAAATATAAAAATATGTATTTTGTTGAAATGGATAAATGAAAACATCCGCTTTCTCCATGTTGGTTAGTACATATAGATAGTGGACATGAATTTAACATATACACCCTATTGATAAGAGGAAAAATAAATGCCAATCAATAAAACACCATGTATCACGTGCTTTTCAAAACAAGGAAAAACAGGATAATGCACCGCAGGCTATCAGTTAATAGGATTACAAATGGTCCAGCCTTCCTGGAAGAATCTGTTATACAAACATTTGCGAGACAAAGTGGTGAATATTTTTAACAAGCAAAATATTCTAAAAGTTAAACATTTCACCACCATATCTCTAGTATAATTCCAGTGAATCCCTCAGGAAGTGTGTTATGTATATAATGGATAACACAAAGTGAACTAGCTGTTAAAGCTGGGCATACAACTTATTCTAGACAGACATTCATAAAGTAAAAGAAAAACCATCGTGACTGCACTAGACTCTCTGGAGCAGACAAACCTCATATTTAAATAGCAAAGTCAATACTGTGGACTGAAGGCCTAAGAGAATTGCAGATGAAACACAAGGATGGCTGGAAGCCAGAAGGAGAGATGAAATGATGTGGCAGCAGGCTGGAACTGCCTTGGAAGTTGGCCCAGATCCATGGGAATTGTTATACAATTTGGGAGGCCTTCATCAAGCAAGAACTGAAAAAAAAAAAGAAGAAAAAACAGAATTCACATGATCTTTGCTAAGCACTGTTTGCCACAATTGCTTCAGATTTGTAATGATTTAGAATGCGGTGCCTTTATAAAAACAATTTCTTGTTAAGCCACTAGAGGATGTGAACATGAATGAAAGCATAATGTTAACAAAGGTACTATAGTCCTGCTCAGTAATTTATAATTTGCTGGTATAGCAGTGCAATTCTGGAACAATGTCATAGGTACAGACATTACACAAACTATATGCCAGTATAAAATGTTTTAATTGATGTACAGCTTGATCCTGTAAATGTATACTTAAGCATACATTCCAGTGAATTCGGTGAAACAATTTGCCATTTAAAGATTTTTAATATATGTTCAAATGCCTTATCAGTGGTTAGCTGATTTACATATGCCAAGCCATGATATGTTTAATCATGGTTTATTTAACAAAACACAAGGTGCTAGGGCAGCATAACCTACTACACTATAAACTATGTTTTTAATCCACAATAGCTGGATAGCTAAGAAATTATATTATGGCTTAAAACAATGTATGAACTCAGCATTTAAAAAACAACAAAACAAAATAGGTTGGGGGAAGCAAAATAGGTACACTAAAACCCAAGTCTTTGCTTTAAGAAAGTTAAAAATATTAAATATTAAAAAATAGCTAATAAATTGTTTTAAGAAAGTACCAAAAAAATGAAAAATAACACTACTGAATGAATGAAGCACAAACTGGTGGTTGCATAAATGGAGCCGATGAATGAATGACATGCAGCCTGCAGGTAGTCTGCCCACCTGTGGTTGTGTGTTGCATGAATAGAGCAAATTGCAGTTTAATAAACTAACAGTGTTAAGCATTAACACTGGATTAGTATGGTATGTTAACTAGGGCTATAGATGGGTTTGCACATCATACTTAAACTAGTTTATAAATAGATTTATAGTGTCATCTCAAATTGTAGTTAGGTAAATGTATCTTACTCTGGCTATTTTGTGTTATATTTATTTATTGGATTTGTCCATAAAAGGCCACCCAATTGTCAAAGGACCGATTAGCGGAGCCAGAAAGTAAGATTCATTTAAATTTCACCTTCTGTGCTCACACACTAAAGTGGTTAGCTAGACTGGCTGAAAAATTTAGCATAAGGATCCTTCTGCTCCCCCCCTCAAAAGTTTATAGAAAATTGTGTAATTAATCTGTGTCCTTCCTTGAATCTGTCTCCAATTCACAAGGCCTTTTCCCACTTGAACCTAATCACAGCCTGGACATATCTTCATGACACTGCCTCTACCTTATCCCTTTCTATGCCAGAAACAGCTTATAGGCATCCATTGCTGTTACAGGATTAAAGTAATGTTTTATTTATTTATATTTATTTATTTATATTTCGAATTTAGATACAGCCCATCTCATAATTTTACCCCTTAAGCAGGCAATAAGCTGCAGCATTTTTGCTACGAGTATAGTCTGATGCAGTTCACCAACCCTTCTGTTGCAATCAGCTAATCTCCTAGGGATGGGATCAATCTGGTTTCTACTGGCCACTTGAGGTTGGTGGATCAGCATGGACAGGAGTTCCTATTTCATGGTGCAACTCTCCCTTCCAGAAAAGTGCTAAATTCATGTCCCAAAAGAAAATGAATAAAGCCCCTGGTTTGGTGCAGATGTTTTGTGCAGTCATTTTCTACAAGGGTTTGTTCCAGCTCCTTATTTATCATCTATTACAATTTTAAAATTTCATAAAGCTTTCACCTTAGCCAGACTGGACGCAATGCCCTCAGCAGTCCTTTTTGGACGTTTTAAGGGCATTCCTATGCACCTTTGATTATGTCCATGTGGAGATGGCTCAATAGAAACACTAAGCCATATGCTATTATATTGTTCCCTATATAAGGACGACAGACAGACAGACAGACAGACAGACATACCCGATACTGAAGAGATTTCCTGGCAGGGAGTGTGATTTCTATCTAATGTTACTCCTTTCAGACAAGGACCCGAAAATATCCTCCCAAGTTGCCCAGTTTTGTGCTACCATCTGCACAATATGCTCCACCATTATTTAGATTTAAAACTTCATAACATAGTATTTTACTTTGATATATTTTAGCACTTTTATTTTAATTTTTAGATTAAATAATATTAACTGTTTTGTTTTATATATATACATAAATGTAAGATGGTTACTATTGTATATTTTGATTGTACCTGGCCTTAGGGCTGTAATAAATGTGTGCGCGCGCGCAGATGTATTCAAAGGGAGCCTGACTATCAGCTGATCATCGGCCTTCTTTTGGATATGGGTTTACTGCTATTCCAGGTTATGGTTCTTCCAGTGTAAAACTAAATCCCTGTCTAAAGGTTTGGCTCCCTTTGAATGCACCCATGGAAAACACTTGTGCGAAACCAGAATGAGTTTTTACAGATGGTTAAATCCATTAATCTAGCTGTCTGTCGAAACTTGCCACCTCCTACAAATCCAGATCCATCCCACATTAATGAAGGTGATAATTGAAGGTTATCCCACTGGCTGATGATGTTTGGTGGAAGGGGAGGAAAACAAAGCCACAGGAATCCATTGATTCCTGTCCTTAACATGTTTTATGCCAGCTGAACCAAGACAGCACCATTTACTGGCATCATGACTGTGGCAGGATAGGGATTGCCAACGGAGGCAGCAAAATTTAGAAAATATAGTTTTCCGCAGGTTCAAGGACCGGTGGATAGCACTAATTGGACCATAAGGAAGAGCCCACCATTGATTTACACAGTAAGTTGTCAGTTAAAAATGATAAAACCTTTTGGGCATTGAGAAAAAGAATGAATGGAGGGGCACGGAGTTCAGTCTTCTGTTCTCCACTTTGAATCTCACCATGACTCTGAGGAATGCCTAAGAAAATATCTAATTCAGCATTTCTCAACCTTGGCAACTTTAAGATGAGTGGCTGGCTTGGGAATTCTGGGAGTTGAAGTCCACTCATCTTAAAGTTGCTAAGATTGAGAAACACTGGTCTAATTGCATTTGATTGAATGGAGTTGCCATCCTTTGCACAATTAAAAATCGTTAGTGTCTTAATGATTTGGTAAATTTAAACAAATTTAACCAAATACAGTTAAAGCTTCACTTTATAGCTTCCCCATACAAAGACTTAAATAAAAGCAAGGACAAAACCTGTTAAGAGAAGAATAAGATTTTTTTTTTAAAATTCTACAAGGCATCAGACCATTGAAAACTGTCAGCATGCACAGATCATTCTGAGGCCCAAATATTAGCTTTTGACATTATTTTGCTGAATTGTGTTTGATGGATTCAGTTTTTTAAATTATGAACATCCATGACAGCACTGAAAGGTCTCACTAGTAAAAAGTTGAAGAATATTAAGAATGCTTATACAATTCAAATAAGAGTTACCCCTTCACCTATAAAGATGCATTTAAAAAGAGAATGCCCCATACTTTTATCACATTTTTAAAACATTTGTTTTTCACTTATTCAAGATCAAATGTGTATTGCCTCCAAACATTTAATTATTCTAGTAACAATTAGCTAGATTAAACACTAGAAAAAGAAAGTGGAATTCTCATTTGATATTTGACTGTGAACACAAGAGTATTTGTATGTACTGCATGTAATCCAAGTTTGGCAATAATTATTTACTAATGCCAGATGGCATGGCAAATTATAGCAAGCCATGATTTGTTAGGTATATATTTAGGCCACTATTTCAGCCACTTTTCTGGTGTTTGATCAACATTTCTTGGGCTTTTAGGGTTTTTAAAAAAATTATTATTTTAACATATGATGACAATCTCTCTATAAGTTTGAGGTTGGAAAATCAGCCTCATCTACTGTGAAAGTCTCTTGGATGCTACTGCTTCATGAACTTTCTCAAATAGCCCTGAGTCCAGAAGAATTTCCAAATTGCACATTTGATTCTTGAGCTAATATCAATGTAAGCTTCACCCCACATCTCTCTCACATCATCTTTATCTGGATTAAGCATCAACATTTTCTTCCTCATCCTGTCAAAACTGTCTCTAGAATTGCTCACCCTCCATAGGATAAGCAATATAAAACATTTGCATGTTTTTTAAAATAATTTTTATAGAAATTTTAGTTTCAGTAGTAAAAGCATATACAAATTAAACTCATAGAGAAAAAATGAGATACAAAGAAAGAATAAAATGTCCAAGGAAAGAAAAAGAAAAAAAAAGAGGAAAAAAAGATACATTTAAAGAAGTGACTTCTGATCCTCATCACAACAAATAAAAACAAACTTAATCACTCTTCACCCCTATAAGGTTACAAATATCTCTTCTTCCTATAACCTATCCCTTATCCATATGCAAATCCTGGTGCCAGGAAAAAGTCCATTAAGGGTTACCAGAGCTTTATAGAAACATGTCTTATTTTAACCTTGGTCAAACAAACCAACTTTATATTCCTTCCCTTTACTTTTAATAATATTGATCTTCAATTCATTCAGATATTGCTGTAGGATTTAATCTCTCTTCAATTTTTCTTTTTCCCATGCCAAAGGCTTCTTCAAGACTTTAGCAAACCTCTTTTGTAAATCTAATAAAAAGTAATTGCCAGGCCATTGTATTTCCACTTTAATTTTCAACGCTTTAACCAACTTCTTTTGTGTATCCATTAGAAAGCCCTTATCCAGGTCATTCTCTTGGCTTGTCATTTGTGTTTCCACTTTAGTTGTCTTTTCTGTCTTATAATCCACACTTTTTTAAAACTTACCAATATTTCTGGTTCTAATATTTCTACATCAGACAAAATTTGTTTCACCTCTTTATTCTGTAAATCTCTCAAAATATACTCTTTCACATCTGTCATTCCTTTGTTAACATCTTTTAAACATAGTCTATCCATAGAAGGAGACATTATTGCTGACATTGTGCTGCTAGTTTCTGACCCCATTCTTCAAATCTCCTGGAGTATTTCAAATGTCATAACATTTTGTGTCAGTTTGTAAATTCCAGTACTAACCAAAAACAAAAGGCAAACTTTCACTTTTTTTCCTTTTCCTGCCTAAAATCTTTAGTCCCCACTAGTGTCAAAATTCTGAAATCATAAAGTCTCAAATTTCTGTTATAACTTAGGATAGACAAATCAATTTAGTTCCCCACGAAAGACTATTTATATAATTATTTCCAAAATCTTATAGTAAAAGTCCTAATATTCCAAGCTTGTCTGGTCCCTTAATTCATTTATAATTTTCTTGGATCAGAGTCTAATTTAGCATTTTGCTGTTTATTTCTAATTCTTTAAATTCTTAAGCTTATAGTTAATTTTTATTTTATTCAAGAATGTAGGTAAACTCACCAGGTGGCTGTTCAAACTTCTTGTTCTGAAGATCTCTATTAGCCTTAAGATAGTTAAATAGGTAATTTCTGAAAGTGCTTAGAAAGAGAGGTTAGCGAACACAGTGTCCTTGAAAAGCTTTGTGATGGAAAACTGGTGTCTTGCAATCTCCTCACAAGGAGCAGCTGTCCAGAGCACATGTGGGTAATTTCCTGTCCTCTCCTTATCCAGAGAGGTTCCAAGGAACTGCTCCACTTGCCCGTTCCTCAGTCTTTGCCATGGTTGTCATCTCTGCTCTTTCAGAGACATGCTAGTTTGCCATTTCTTCCTCGGAAGTCATAAAATATTTGCATGTTGATGACAATTTAGCACAATCCTCTTGACTTCCTTTAGTGGTTTCACATTAAGAAATACAGAGGATAGGATAAAACATTATGGCACTGATGCCACCCAGAGTTCCTCTCACAGTAACCCTGTAGCTCTTAAGCCAAATCTAGGCAAATGACCCCTCCCCCCCTCCACAAATAGTATGGCCCATGGTATAAGATGTTGCCATGAGATCCCTGAGAACAATAGGATTTAATGTCCTAAATCCATGTCTGGACTTAGTCATCCACCAAGATGACCAAGAGAGCTTCATGACAGAATCTAAAAGAGTCCTGTTTTTGCTAATTATCTTATTTTCACATGCATGCATGCATTTGTATATGTACAGTTCCTGCAGAGAGATGTAGAAACAAAGATTAGTTGCAGGAAGTGTGACATGCACATACACTGACTTATGTCCTGTGCTTCAGCAATTGGGGAACAGCTATTTCTAAAGATAATTAGCAAAAAATAGTGAATAATTTATTCAAAGAATATAAATTCATATTATCCAATTTTATTGATGACATACACTCATGCGTATGAATTAACATGCCAGCTGTCTAGTACATGGATTGATAAAGTGTTTCCAAGAATCCAAGTGCAGAAATAGCAAGACAGATTGGCGAAGTCAATATTTATGAAATTGGGAGTTGAAGGAAGCACCATGAAATAGCAGAACATAGATTTCAGAATATCAGGGAAAAATGTGAATGCTGCGGAAAAGATAAACTGCAGGACTGAAATGAATAAGAGAGGAAAAAAGAAGAGAGAGTACTTAGTGGCATAGAGAGAATAGGAATGGGTAGCAGCCACTTTGAGGCCTGCAGGCATTTAGTCTTTCTTTCTTCCTTCTGTGGGGTTAGCACACACCCATTGGGAAGCCCAGACATTTGCTTAGGGAGGCATAGAGTGACAGGTGGAAGTGGGCTGGCAGCAAGTGCAGTGGCTAACCTCAGTTTGTACTGACTAGGGCGACCACTAGATGGCAGCATACAGATGCATAAAAGGTTACTTCATTGCTGCCCTCTGTGGTTGCACAGATTCTTGCAGCCTAGATCTGGAAGCATGTACTGATGAACTGTGCCAGTTCTGCTCTCCCTGTGAAAAAATGCCCCAAGCTGCCACAGTGGCTATTCTTTTATGAGAACAGCTTCTGCGTGCAGGCCCCAGGCAGCAATACAGGTCTGATTCCTTGAATGTAGCCTTTGACTAATGACTAAGTTTGGTTTGGGACCCAGACACCTCTACTTATGCTCCTGGTTGAGCTCACATAATACACTAAGCTTAGATTGTTTAACCATGCCTTACTGAATTAAAAAGTGGGTTCCCAACATGTGTTAAAACTGTAAACTATGGTTTAATCAATTCCAGGGGTTAGGTTCACACAGCATGGTCAACACCAAACCAACCACTGCATTGTGGCATAGCAAGTTATTTGAAGGCAGCCAGAATATCAATTGCCAGAAAATTTAATCTCTGATATTCAGCAGGCAGTCAAAACTCTGTGTGCACAAGCTCCTTCTGGACCAGTTGAAGCTTCTGGGTGGTCTTCAAGAGCAACCCCACAGAGAGAGTATTGCAGTAGTTAAGCTGCAAGGTGTCTAGGGCACAAGTAACTTTTGGAAAGGGTGCATCTGGTGCACCAGATGAAGGTGTGCAAATGCCTTCCTGGCTACAGCTGTCATCTGCTCTTCAAGCAGGAGCTGTGAGTCCAGGAAGACTGTCAGATTGCACACCAACCTTGAAGGGGAAGTGCTACCCCATCCAAGGTCAAAGATGGAATATCCCCAGATCTGGGTGGCCCAAGCACCCACAGCCACTCAATCTTGATAGGGTTGAGTTAGCGACTTCAAATCCACAGGGCCATCTTTTCAGGCTATCACTAATAGGAATTGGAAAACAGGATGACTTATACATCCTGTTTTCTTAAACTTAAATTCTGGGTAGTTTTAACCAGAAATGAACCAGGTTCAGACAACATGCTTAGCCAAAGAATACCATTGACTATAGTTAGGGGGTATGGAGCTATATAGGAGAGGATTAAGATGGCAGACTGTGTGTCCCCATTAAACAACCAGAATGGTTTTTCGTATTGTACAAATATGCATGGTATTTATAATATTTATATGAGGACAAAATATAGATAAATTGTGTAACTGATGAAGTGAGTACAGACCAAGTAACAAAGTAGTTTCAAGGTGCTGTACTAAAACATTTAATTCTGCACAAGGATTTTGCCCCAGTTCAAAACTGGACTGGTCCAATCAGATGATGTTAGCTCTTTGACAATGAGTCAGCTTTTTCTGGCACCAAGCCACTTTATTTTAAACTCTGAGGAAAGTTACCCTACACAACGCTGGAGATTGTGGGAGGTCCATTCTCCCACTGGCCTCCCCTTGGCTCAAGTGATCTATTCCTTTTCAAGGCAGTCATTGGAAAAAAATGCAAGCAGTCTAGCATTTTGCAAGTTGGCTGGTCTCCTGCCAAAGAGAAGGGGGAAGAACTTGTGTCAATTTCACCCTGCAAGGAGTGCAAGGAATTGCAAGTACTGGGAAAGCACCAATTACAGAACTGCCAGTACTATATGAAATCATTACATTTTTAGATACTTTTGTATGCAGCATAGTGAATGCAAGGCAGCTTGGATTTTTTCCATCACAGCAAGCTGGATGGGCTTGCAGGGAGAGGGAGGTGTATTTGTGGAGCACTGATCTTCCTTCCTTCCTTCCCTCCCTCCCCCCCACCCCCAGGACTTTGGGGCTAATAGGACACTGATTTTTTTGCACTTCTTTGTGGACAGGTGGAGGGAGCATGATTGACTTTGGTGATTGCAACATATTCCCTGTGCTCAAAGAGCAGCAGCAGTGAAGACAAATGTGTTTCAAATCTGTTTTAGAAGGAAACAGACAGAAAAATGATGGTAGTGTAGAAGGGCCCTTAGTTTTTGAAGTGTTGAAATACTTTTTCTTTTTGCTCCCAGTGGTGCTATTAGGGATGAATAGGCATTGGATCAGAATTTCTCTGACAGATCCCACGCAATCTTGGGTATCCCTCTTATTTCTACTTCCCACTCCATTTGGATATGTTTCCCCCTTGTACGCTTCCCCTCCTTTCCCTTCCCACTCTGAACAGCAGCAGGCAGCTTTTGTTCTTTTTAAATTTGGATATGCTGCAGGTTCAGCTGGAATTGCCCTCTGCATCATTTCTTCAGGGATGCTGTTCCATTCTTTTTTAAAAGGTGCGTAAAGCTGATTTGGGAATGTTTTGAGGTGAAAGGCTTGATTCTCTGCCTAGTCTTGCCCTATTCGTAAACTAAGAAGCATGGTCATCTCTTCGGAAATTATTACAAAATGACAGGATTCAACCATCACGCTATACTATGGCTTGCTTAAAATTGTATTGAATAAGCACATTGACACATGCTAAATCGAATCAGGGCTGCGTTCACATAACCCATCAAGCCAAAGCCCTTATTGCTCACTATGATTTATGAGCACAGCTTAAAAATGGCTAATTGCTTGATCTTGCTGATTAAAATTGTCTACCTCATTTCTATGCGGCAGGCCGGGTTTGTCCAATATACTAAACTGAAGTGGGCAAACCTAGTCAGTAGGTTATTTTGTGGTTCAGTGAGTTGTGAGACCCCAAGCAACTGGATTAATTCAGCATACCACGCGCTGGCATCTTATGTTAACGCAGCCCCTGAGACATCAATTGCTTCTAGTCTAGTTGTAATAACTCTCCAGTCTCAGAAATGCAGCGGTGCAATGCACGGACGGAGCGACAGTACGCGTTTCTTGGTGTATCAACTGGAAATACAAGGGGAACGGGAAGACATCCATGAAAACGAGGCATATCTGCGAAACTTAATCCCAGTCTAGACAAAACTAGGCAGCAAAGGCACGTCGCATCTCCCGCGCCGCTCTCCTTCTGAGGACTATTCTGCCTCACGAGGAGAATTGCGACGCTCCTGGCCACGCCCCCTTGCTCCCCGCGGGCAGGAGTCGCAAATGGCGGCGAGACAGGCGGGGCAGAGAGCCGCTCGAGACGCTGAAGTCTCGGCTCTCCAGACGCCAGGAATCGAGCGCCGAGAACTTCGATGGGTTCGCAATAAATGTCTCGCTGTTACCCAAGCCGCCATTTTAGATGGCGAGAGGAGAGGGAGGCTTCGAGTGAGGGAAGAGTCTTCGCGGCGGAGAAGCGGCAGCACCCGAGAGGCGGGCAGGTAAGGTGCCAGTTCTGCGTGCGGGGGGCGACTTTCGCGGCCGGAGCCCTGGGCGGAATTGGGTGGAGTATGGGACGCTTGCTGCTGGCTCGAGAGTATGCGGGTACGTGTGTACTGTACGTAGTAGCGGGGCTCGGACGGGCTGCGGGAGAAGGAGCCCCCCCCCCCCCGCCTGCAGTTCGGGTTCTGAGTTTCTGCCTCGGGCGTCCGCGAGGACGGCTCGTGCTGCCGAGGAGCGCCGAGAGGGAAAGGTGGATGCGTCGGGGTCGCCTCGGGTTGAGCGGTGGGCTTCATCCCCGCTCTCAGCTTTCTTCGCCCTCTTGCACGGGATGCCTGGTTCGCAGCTTCTCCGCGAAGGAAGGCGCTCCAGTGGAGGAGGCTGGTTTGTTCCCCGTTTGCCTTTGCCATTTTGGGCTCGCTCGCTCGCTCGCTCGGGTTCCTTCCTCATTTTCTTTTCCTCGGGAGGGGGAAAGAGCCAGAGCACCCGCCTGTCCTGCGGGGAACTCGAGTCCGTGCGTTGCTGGCGGGCGTCGGAGGCACCTTGTCTGCTGGTGTCCGGCGCTGCGATGCGGAGGGACCTCCGTTTATTGACAAGAGCAGGAATGGATGCTGCCGCCGCCTCCAGCCAGCTGTCATCGGGCAGCAGGTTGGCGCTCGCTGGCTCTGCGGGGCTGTGCGGAGCATCAGAAGCGTCGGCTCGGCGGGCGTCCAGCGGGACTTGCGAGCGCCGCAGGATCCCCCTGAGCGAAACCTCCGGGAGAGGCTTTTGAATTAAACCTGCAGAAGGGATGAAAACTCATAGCTGTTGCTCCGTTGGGAGAATGAAAAAAGAGGCAGCTGCGGTTTGCCGCAAGGAGACCGAATAGAGAGGGAGTTGAGAAGCTGCTCTGCAATTTCTTGGTGTAAGGCTGATGGGGGAGTTGTGAAAACTGTTTCGGCTGTGTGGAAGTGAAACGTTTTGGAGAGAATTTATTCTTAATTTTATGGCTGTGATAACTCTGGGGATCCTAAGCGACGTGCCTGATTGCCTTTGTTTAGCCTGCTCAGATTTTCTTGGTCATTAAGTGGCCCTGATTTATGAAAGATCAAAGAAAGTTAAGTAATACAAACCAAGCCAGTGATGGTAACATCAGTAGGTTTGCCTTGAATAGTCTTGAGTCTTTTTTTTTTTGTAGTGGTTGGGAATCCGACTTGTATAAGTAGGAATATTACTTTCTGCTAATAGCTCAGACTTACCAAGATTAAACTAAATTAAATTAAAGTCCTGATTTGCATGAGATTTACTTTCAAGTAAATCTGTGTATGATTGTAGCATGAAAAACAAAATGGACTACCTAAATAACAGTGCTTCCAGTTGAGGCTTTTTAAGGAGGAAAAAAGAATAAACTGCCTGATGTCTTTTCATTTGAAGCTCTAGAAGTACTGTATTCACATATTTGATGAAATTGTATTTTAACTCATGAAAGGTGTGCTTTTCATTTAGGTGGGTTTACACATTGTTCTAAGCCATGATTTGCTTAACTGGTTTGTTAAACTGTACATTGCAGGGGATGCAAAATAAAACCTTTAATTGTGGCCTAATGGCTGGATTCATGTTGAAGGCTAACTCAAAATGGAACAAATCACATTAAAACTTAGTGAAGTATAGTTAACCAACTTGAGGAGATAACTTAATAAGTACAGCTGTTGATTATTGGTTTACCTCTAATCAAGGCTACTTGCTGTAACATGGGTACTTGTGTGGCAATTTAATTCTAATGAAAATTTTTACTTTCAGACAAGATTCTAATTTCCAGTTGTTTTGGTTGAATGTTTTTGGTACGTTTTTGTTTGAAAAGCTGGGCTTTTTGGTAACTAGCGTATGTTGCTTTTAAATAGAAAAATTAGTGCAGTTGATGCAGTTATTCATCGTAAGACCCAACGCTCCTTAAACATTAAAAGTTATGTATTGTAGTTTTGTTTTGTTTTGCTACTATATTTTTTTTCTTGGCAGTAATATAAGTAGCTGACTGGAGAGTACAATTATTGTCAAACTAATTAATGGAATATATTGCAAAAATGGCCATAATAGGAACATGTCTAACTGCTCCTCTGAGCAGTGTTGAACAAAGCTATCAAGTTTATTTTCAGTAGTACATGGTTCTGTACTGTGCTATTGTTCTTTTTTCAACAAGCCCTTTGCAAGAAGCTTGACTGTTGTATGAATAGAAAGTATACACAGGATCAAAATAAAAAATTGGAAAGTTAACTGTCAACCTTTTTTTGCAAGTTAAATCAGTTGTATCTTCTGAACAAACACTTTGTTGGGTGATGGCTAAGTCTATGTATTAGGCTTTTCAGTGCCACCTGAGTGTGTGTGATGACATGGCTGTTTATGTTCCAACTTGGTGTTCCAGTACAGCTGTGGTGTAACCAAAATTGCTTGAGTACTGGCAAATTCTCATAAAACTCTATCAATTAGCAATGTATTCCATTCACTGCACATAGTATCATTTAAGAACATTTGGGATGTCTAGTATATTTTTAGATTGTGAACTGATTGAGGTTGGTTCACTGACTTGCTGGATGGGTGTGGTGTTAACAGTAATTAAATTTGTTACAGGATTTTAGACCCAAGGGATTTTTAATGTTGCATTAAATGTTGTAATTTTTATCTTATCATTGGTTTTATGGAATATATGGATGAAGAAAACATTTTTGCTAGCTATAGAGTAGGTACAAATCTAAGGATGCAGCAACTTAATAGAGGAAGAATTATATCTTTTTGCTTAATATTTGTTTAGTATGGATTGGCTTAGAAAGTATACAGTACTTTTACACGTGTATGCTGTATTTATGAAATAAGATTTGCACTCATTTTTTAAATAAAGCGTAGAGATGGTATCATCGTTTCATAAGGTTTCCTCCTTAAATAAGCATAGAATAAATCAAAGCTCTCCCCCCCCCCCAATAAAGCTTTTTTGCTTGCATTAAGATGTGTATCTCTTTTATCCAATGTCAGCAGCAATTCCAAATATCTCAAATTATTGTATTGTGGTAGAAAAAAGACAATTTTTTGTTGTTTCCCTACCTTGTTTTGTTGTTCCCCCACCTTTTTTTTTCTTTTTGCACCATTCAACACTGTGGGCTATTTCTCAGTCACTTCTTTTCTTTGGTGGTCATTTCCAAAGTAATCTATTTTAATACTTGGCTTGGCTTTTTCTTCTTTCGCAGTGTGATTCTCTGAATGCAGGCTTGTACTGGAGTATCTTCCTGACTCAGTATATCTTCTTTCAGTTTGGATATTTGTAGTTTTCCTCTCTTTTGCAGATCACCAAAGTGAGAAACCAAGAATATCTCTCAGAGTTCAAAACAGTTGCTTGGAGTTTCAAAAATGGTGTTCCTAGAAGGACACTTCCACCATGTTATTGCACCCAAATAAAACTTTGCCTTGATCCTAATTGTATTGTAATATCCTTGCATGGATTATTTAGTTTGAAAAATCTCCCTCTCTCCAGTGAATTTGGCAATGAAATATTAATAGGGCAATGGGTATTTATGGGCAGATAATTTGGGATCTTTGAGTTAAATGGTTCAACGTATATTGCATTTTTAAAAGTTCATCTCACTTCCCCTCTCAAGTTTTTCATTGTAAATAAGGAATTGAGACATCTCTAAATACAGTGTACATGATAAATCTTCCAGAATGTCATGTTCTGTTTGATTTTGTATTGTTATGATCTTTACTATATTGTATTTAGGAGGGAATAACAATCTTTCAAAGCCAGTTTCATAGAAAATATTGCCGGGGAAATTGTTGCAGATGAGGAAGCATATTTGACTGGTGAATTGAAGACTATTTGAATCTGTTGAACTTCAGTTCTTTATCTTGGTTCATAGTAGGATGTGATGAACTGCAGATAAACAGACTTGTATCTATTTCAGGTATCCATAGCATATAAACACAAACTAAAAGTCAAACCTGTAGTTATATGTTGCAACTTGCCATGTGATGCACTGCATTTACTTCTAAGGATCACACCTATACAGTGCTGACCTGTGTTTGAAAAAAAGTTGTTGAAAATTATGTTTCAGTATGGTCCGTTTGCTGAGATAACAAAATCAAGTAATTTTAGAAGTGAGTTGTAATCTAAAGGAAAAACCAAAGGGAGAGTTAAATGCAAGAGAGGGATTGAGTCTTTTTTCTCAACCTTTTAAAAATTTGCTGGGTTAGCTGTAGTTCAGTATCACAGCCAAAGAATTATAAAAAGAAAGCCAGTTAATGTTGCGGACCAAGCAGTAGCCATATAGCAGAAAGATTCTCCTTTGGCATCTTTCATAGTGCTATTTTTGATTATTCCAGCAGATATGCCCTTGTCATTTTAAGCCAAAGGACAGTAATTGAAATTTGTTTTATAGCCAGGAAAAAAAAAATCTAATGGCGGAAAAATGTGAGTATTGGCCACCTTAATGTCTCAGTGTTTTGCTCAGACAGTAATAAAATGAAAACTGATTCTTATTCTGATATATTTGTGGCTCATTTTCTCTGTTGAGTTTGATTATTAGCTTGTTTCTCTTCATTTTGTAGGAAAAATTTATTGAAACCTTAATAGTGAGATTTTATTAAAATGTATAATTGTGCTAAAGACTTGTACAGTACTTTCCCTGACCTATGCATTCTCTAGATCATGGTTTCTCAACCTTGGCAACGTTAAGATGAGTAGACTTCATGCTGGCTGGGGAATTCTGGGAGTTAAAGTCCATATATCTTAAAGATACTAAGGTTGAGAAACACTGCTCTAGATGCATGGATATCAACTCTTGGCAATTATGTCAGGGATTTTTGGGAGCTGAAATCCACACACATGGCGAATTTTCCAAAACGGAGAAGGTTGATGTACAGAGTCTCGGCCTTAGATATAGAGAATTATATTGGTAGAATCCAACATGTGAATAGAAGACTATGCCATCCTCTTTCCCTAGGTGGCCTCCTATGCAATCCCTGATTCATAGAAAGTTTCCCACTCAGTGAGTTATATTTGAGAGGATATTGAGGACTGGTGGGGAAATTTCTCACTTCCCTTTGCACTGATGAAAGTTTTTTCTGTCAGCAAAATGAATTAACTGGGTCTAATGTTGTGTATACTGTACGCTATTTTAAGTGTTCAAAGTATTTTCCATATATTAGTACATAAGTAACAGCCCTCTGAAGAACTTCATTTATCAATGACAAGTGTGTATTTGGGGGCATGGGTGTAATCTAAGGAAGAATACCCAAAGTCATATCAGGGATATAGTAGTTATATTTTTTATTTGGTATGTACTTAGTACAAGCAGACCTAGCAATAAAATTACAACATAGTATAAACGTGTACCGTATTTTTCCGACTATAAGACGATACTTTTTTCTAAAATCCTTACCCTAAAAATTGAAGGGCGTCTTATTCAAGGAAGTCAGCCAAGGAGAGAACCTCGCTGTTGCAAAACTGCCCATACTTTGTTTCTGGAGACAGGCTTCCTCCTATTGCTAGCTTCCAATCACGAGTGAAATAGCTTGTCTCCCAAACAGACTTCCTCCAACCACGAGCCTTATGTAACTGGCGTCAGCTGATGCTGAACAAACCAATTAGAGAAGGCTGTTTGCAGAGACAAGCTATCGGCAGTTTCACTCGTGCTTGAATATAATCAGTTATGCAAAAGAGCATGGAAATAGAGCTGCAGAGAGATGGTTTGGACCTCCTCCCACCGAGTGTATTAGGTAAATGTTAACTAATTACTAAATAAAAATGTGTTCTGCACTATCTTTAAAATACTGATTTCTTAATTTGGGGTTGGAAAAATGGGGATCGTCTTGTACATGGGGGCATCTTATTGTCGGAAAAATACGGTGTGTGTGTGTATATCTATCTATCTATCTATCTATCTATCTATCTATCTATCTATCTATCTATATCAGGCATCATCAGGGGAAATCCTATCAGTGGCTGGAAAGGGCCGGACTAAAAGACAGCACTGAAGCACTGATCATAGCAGCACAAGAACAGGCACTAAGCACCAGATCCATAGAAACAGGGGTCTACCACACTAGACAGGATCCAAGGTGCAGTTTGTGCAAAGAGGCCTCAGAGACAGTCCAACACATAGTGGCAGGGTGTAAGATGCAGGCAGGAACAGCATACACTGAACGGCACAACCAAGTAGCTGGCATTGTCTACAGGAACATCTGCACAGCGTATGGGCTAGACCCCCCCAAGTCCAGATGGGAGATTCCACAGAAGGTCGTGGAGAATAACAGGGCTAAGATCCTGTGGGACTTCCAGATCCAGACGGACAGGCAGGTACTGGCTAATCAACCAGACATCGTGGTAGTAGACAAAGACCAGAAGACAGCGGTAGTGATAGATGTAGCAGTGCCAAGTGACAGCAACATCAGGAAGAAGGAGCATGAGAAGCTGGAGAAGTACCAGGGCCTAAAGGAGGAAATCGAGAGGATGTGGAAAGTCAAGGCCAAAGTGGTCCCAGTGGTGGTAGGAGCACTCGGGGCCGTGACTCCTAAGCTGGGAGAGTGGCTCCAACAGATCCCAGGAACAACATCAGAGCTCTCTGTGCAGAAGAGCGCAGTGCTAGGAACAGCTAAGATACTGTGCAGAGCCCTCAAACTCCCAGGCCTCTGGTAGAGGACCTGAGATTGAGGAAGACACATACCACCCATAGGAGTGAGAGGGGAATTCCCCTATGGGTGGTATGTGTCTTCCTCAATCTCAGGTCCTCTACCAGAGGCCTGGGAGTTTGAGGGCTCTGCACAGTATCTTAGCTGTTCCTAGCACTGCGCTCTTCTGGATAGAGAGCTCTGATGTTGTTCCTGGGATCTGTTGGAGCCACTCTCCCAGCTTAGGAGTCACTACATACACACATACACAATTTTACAAACATGATCGAACTCCATCACTGCCGTAAGTTAAACTGTTCTTGAGTATTGTAATCAGAACAAATTATTTTTCCAATTTCATAAAAGATCTGAAAAAAAAAAGTGTTTCAAGGGCATTTTTGATCCCCACAAAATCAGACCCAAAATGTTGTTTAGTGTATACTCTGTGATTCCGGAGAGTAGAAACGATAGGAAAAGACTATAAAATATGTGGTGGCCATTGTGACATATAAAAAAGTTAAGTGACCTTTATTGCACAATTGAGCTGGCTGCAGAGGAATGTGGATTTCAGTTAGGGTTGAAGTGAAATTTGAATTCAGGGCTTCCTTATTGATGCTCCTCACCACTATATTTCAGCAACTCAGTGGCATAATTGGTAGAGAAGCCTTCAGGGAAGTTTTACATTGGCACTCAGTTGCATGAAAAGATAGAATTAATTAGAGACTCTGGAAGCATGACTTTACTTGGGAATGTGTTTGTATGTGCATTTATTTCTGGACTGACTAGTCTTAAATCAGGTCTTCAACACTAGCTGCTGCTTTTCTGTGCCAGTGGTTAGGCTATTGCTTTTCTTTTCATGGGAGATAATCATGTTGTTTTTTTATGAGGAAGTCTTCGTTCAAGGGGTTTCCTTATAGATGCACGCTGAACATCTTTTGGTACAGAAAAGATAGACTGCGTTCTGCTTTGGGGCCCTTCGATGCAGTCAGTAGCAGCCTGCCTAGTATTTGCCTAGAATTTATGCATTGCACATTAAAGGTCCTATGACTGGGTGTATGAGAGATTCCTCGTTGTTCCAGTTGTAGATATGAATAACAACTTACAAACCAGGCAATTGCATTTATGGCTGGCAGCAATTCCTCTGGTTGCAGCTGTTTGAAAAAGTGCCTCAACAATCAGGGGAATTTCAATAGTCTGACTTTGTTTCACACGTTATTGTTATCCATGGGAATTTATTTATTTACTTGGGCTTCTGTGCTGCTTCAATCCACAGACTCAGTCTCACAATTCCCATTTCCAGTAATTAAGTTTAAAACATAATAGATCCTAAAACAATGACCAGTAACAGTCAGGAACGTAACATAATAAGATCAGTAACAAGAAAATACATCATAAATTGTGTGGGGAGAAAAATGTGTTGTTTGAATTTGTCAGGTAAAAAAAGGTAGATTAAATCTTACAGAACTAGAACTCCTTTTAGATGCTCGCATTATTATGCCAGGCTACTACTAGCCTATGGTAGTATTATTAGTTCATCGCTTATTCTTACCCATATTAGAACATTTGCACATTCTCTTCTAACAGGCATAAAAATGAATAAGCAGTTGAGAAGTTGTTAGCTGGTCTGCTAAGCTGACACCATTTTGGGGAAAAAATATTATTAGTTTATTGTAGAAATTCTTTCTATTTAGCATATACTGCAGGATTGCCAAGTACCGTGGGGTTCTTTTAGCTACATGCTAACTTAATAGGATTTTACTGGGACGTGATTTTTTGTGTGTGTTTAAACAGAACAGTTGTATGATGTTTTTATTCAGAAGTTGTAGTGTGATAACATGTTCATAGAGTATATAGATTATATACAGTTTTCAGTGTTTATAATATTGCTTCAGGAATGAGAGATTTAAATCAGCTAATTGCTATAGAATATATTTAAAATTAATCAGTTTTTGAATTTAGTATAATCCAAATGCTTTGGTGTTCTCTACAAAAGATTCAGTAAGTTACTTGTTTTGATATTAAGCACAGAAGAAAATCTCTTGCTCATTTTGTGCATGGTCTTCAATTATTTTCTTTCTTTAAAAAGATCAGGTGATAAACATGCAGGTATTAAACATTCCTTGAATCATCAACACCTGTTTTCCATCCTCTTATTGAAGAGCTAATAACACAAAACTACTCTTAGTGAAATCCTTTTTGACTTCAAAGACAAATAAACAGTTTGTATATGCTCCCTAGGAGGTTGCCATATGACTAAAACAACCAGAAATTTATAAGCTATAAACTTAGGTTGAATATTCTTGCTATAAGAAAGACTTAGATGAACTTGATTATTCATATTGCCATGGCCTGTCTGAACATCTTGAGAGGGCCTGCTGGTTTCTTCCCTCCAGAAGAAGTACATGTGACTTGGATTAGATGGTGGGCACTTTCTGTATAGGTAGTCCTCAAGTTACGACCATTCGAAGTTACGGTGGTGCTGAATGAATAGTATTTGCACCTACTCCCTGAAGTTATGGCCCTGTGGTCTTGTGATCAAAATTCGGGCACTTGGCAGTCTGTCCACCCTTAATACAGTGGTACCTCGGTTCACGAACTTAATTCATTCCGCGACTCTGGTCGCGAACCGAATTGGTCGTGAACTGAATCAGATTTTCCCATAAGGTTCAATGTAAATACGGTTAATCCGTTCTGACCCCTACGAATTTGGTCGCCAACCGATTTCTGATCGCGTCCCGAATCAAATTTCCCTATAAGGTTCAATGTAATTACGGTTAATCCGTTCTGAACCATATGTTTTTTTTTTAAAACCGCAAAAATATGGCACAAAGTACAGTACGAAGAGAGAGAAAGCTAACCTTGCTCGACGCGACTTCTGGTGTGGAGGACAGGAAGGCGGGTGGGGAGGCGGTTACTGCTTGGAGGGAGAGTCCCCCTCCCTACAGGAAGCTGCGACCACGTGTCACGGGAGGGAAAATGGCCGCGGATCCTGTTCGTAACCCGATGCAGAGTTCGCGAATGGAGGTAAAATTTTGAGACCGGAGCTGTTCGTGAACCGAACTGTTCGTGAACAGAAGTGTTCGTGAACTGAGGTACCACTGTACCTCAAGGGCACTTGAACTCCCCCCACCCACCTATCTCTCCCCCAGCTCTGCCCTTTTGACTGCCCTGCATAACGGCACTCCTTGGTGGTGGTGGGGCTGGGGCTGAAGTAGAGGCCTGGGGGTGGTAGCGGCCAGCTGAGACTGCTGAAGGAGGGAAGAAACCAGCAGGCCCTCTCAAGAGATTCAGACAGGCCATGACAATACGAATACAATAACTGTTTTAAAAAGTCATTTATAAGAAGTAGTATAGGTATTTATTTTTTTAGGGATTAAAGCTATATTGGCTTATAATCAAGAACTTTCTTTTTAAAGAATGTTACTAATAGCAGTTTCTAATAATAAATGTAATATTTTAAAGTTTTTTGCCTGCCATTAATCTTTAATCTTTAGAGTTTTTTATATTTTTGTAACTCTTTTACAGTAACTACTTTATCAGCTGCCCAATCTAAAGTAGTTCACTTTAGAAGTTGAAATAAAGGCTTTAGTTCTTGTATTTCAAGGTTGTTAATGTTATTTATTTTTATTTTGTTTTGCTAAGCTTATATGCTACTCCAGTCATTGAACAGTTTACAGACCTTCAGAAAAGTTCTAAGATTAGAAATGAAACATAACATAAACATAACAATATAGCCAATATAATGAATAATATCTCAGGCACTGAGGAATAACCATAACAGTTGTCATCTAGGAGAGACTAATATGACCTCTCAGCCACCCGAATGTTCACTGAAACAGTGAGGTCTTAATGACTGTGTGAAGGACTTGGGGCTTGTCTGATATAAGGGGGAATCACTACCAGTGATGTTCTGTAAGGAACCAAGAAGGGGCCTTCTCTTCTGGATCTCAAAGGATGTGCAGGGACCAGTGGGAAAATGTAATCCTGCAGATATCCAGGACCTGAACCATGAAGGGCTTTAAAGAGGACAGTCAGCAGCTTGAATTACACCCAGAACAATCTGGCAGCCAGTGCAGTTCTTGGAGCAGGTTAGGCAAATTGACTAACACCTGTAACTGCTCAAGCCACTGCATTCTGGACCAATTGCAGTTTCTGGGTGGTCTTTAAGGCACATATAGAACATATTGCAGTAATCCAAATGGAAGGTGACTAAAGCATGAATGGCAGTGAGCAAAGCCTCCCGGTTTGAGGAAGGTCATAATTGGAGCACAAGATGGAACTTTGTAAAGGGCCTCTTAGCCACAGCTGCCATCTGCTCTTTGAGCAGGAGCTGTGAGTCCAGGAGGAACCCCAGATTATAAATGCAGACCTATCCAGAAACGAATATGGAATATTTCTGGAATTCCATAGTTTCCACACGCAACACCATTCCATCTTGATGGATTGAGTAAGCCTGTTCATCCCCATCCATACTCTCACAGCATCTAGAAATTAGGACAGAACCTCAACCATATCCCTGTTCATCCCACAGTCAAGATACACAACTGAATATTATCTGCATATTGGCAATACCTGACTTCATGTTGACAGATGACCTGGTAGCTTGTAAATATTAAGTAAGAGAAGGGGACGTGTCAACCTCTATGACACCACACAACAGTCCACCATGGCACCAGTCCACCACAATCAGTTATCTTACTGTTACACAGATATTAATATCCCCCGCCTTTAGATCATGTTGCATCTGCTCTGAAATAAAAATAAATTCGACTGTGTGGCTTCTTACATGAGTTTGAGATTGTCCTTAGAGCCCTACTTCACAAACAAGGCCTCATATCCAGCTACTGCTGGAGCTGTGCCTTTGGTTACCTGCAGAGTTTTCTGTATGTCAGCCATCAGATTTGATATCAGCCCCACTAAGTAGATCAGACCAATAAATCAATTCCACAGGAAGGCTAAAACTACTTTTACTGAGATTGGCTATAACAACAGAATCTTGAAAGTCTGATTGTGCTATATCTCCTCCTTATACTTAGTGAATTAGGGAGTGTCTGTGCTGCTTCTGAATATTATCTGTCTGTTGTAGATTTAAGAGATGTTTCATTCCCTGTTGCCCTGGTGATGGATCTTGCATATCTCTGTCAGGGCCATCTTTCTTACTCTCCACATACATTAAAAAAAACAACACATTTAATTCATTTCAGTTTCCTTCATACATATTTTTCCTAGCTTTTCTGCTTTTTAATTAAATATTGTGACAATAATTTTCTTGTCATATCACAATACCAATAGTGGCACATCAGAAATACTCTAACAATCTCAAAGGATAAATCTAACAATGTACACTGGGCTTCCACTCAAGGTGCAGGACTTTACTACTGTAACTGCCTATGTACCTTGACAATTGACTTCAGAATGTTGGGGACCCTTAGAACTAGAACAGTTCACAGTCATTCTGGGCAGTGTTCAGGCAAGTTAGAAATAATAATTAAAAAAAAAAACATAGCAAAACAGCAGAGCAAATAGTCAACTGAAGATGCTAACCAATATGCTACCGTACTTTCTAGAGATAGACTAACTCATGAGATATATTCAGAGTATATTGTGATTCCAGAACCACTATATTCTCTACCGCCAAATCTTCTTCCAATTTTTGATTAATGTGTTATGTAAAAATTATTTGCATTAGGTCATTTGAATTTACTGGAAGTACAAGCATAGTATATTTCCTACCTACAAATTATTTCTCCTCTATGTTTTATATACAAATCTCTAGTAAACATAATTTAAGTTTAATTTAATTTTTATTTTAAAAAATAATTCCTTTTTCAGTTACAGTGAGATGTATCAAATGGTGTTTACCAGAAGAGTAGACACGGCTGAAGAGGTAGATGTTTCTTTCATGCTTTACATTCCCATTTCTACTTAACTCTGCTTCACAGGACTAGCAGACTCTCCAGAGTAGGGCATGCAGAGTCTGCACTGGAGAGAATAAGAGGGAATTCTGTTTTGTTAATTCATTTGCAGTTCAAGCATACCAGTTTTCCTTCTCTTTTCTATCAGATTAATCCTTAATTGTGTTTATCCTCTGTTTTTAGCCTTTTGCCCTTCCTAGCAATGTTTAAATAATGTGCATTTTTTCTTTAAAGGAATAGAAACCATTAACTGTGCAAATGCAAAAAGATACCTGCAATATTTATACACATTAAGCATAGAAAAGAGAGCTTATTCTGATTCCCAAGCTCATGAAATATGCAACATTCCATTCTTCAGCCCACATATAAGCTACCACTGACTGAAGCAGTACAGCTTTTCCAAGTTGACTGCAGTGAGGTGTAAACTTGCCTTGATTGAAGCAAAGTTTTTTGTAGCAGATAGCTTAACTGGTAGGGTGGAAGACTGGAGGTCTCAAACCTCCTCTCTCAGAAGACCTCTGGAATTTCACATCCTGGCCCTGCCTCATGCCTTGGGGTTAGCAGCTTGGTAATTCCCACTGCCAGCACCTATTTTCCAGGGGTGCTTCACCTGGTATCCACCCTGTAATTTATTTTCAGTGTTAATATTCATTGATTGCTATGGTAAAAGGAAAAGTCCCTAAATTTACAAGAGTGGTGTTATTAAGGATAAAATATAAATTTCTGTTCATTAATAAGTTCCACTTAGTATAGTGGAATTGATGAATAATTGTTGTATTACAGAAATAAGAAATTATTGCAGGAAGTATTATTGATGTCATTTAATAAAAATCCTGATTTTATACAGTGTTGAGTAAGTAGCTGGGTTAAAAGCCTCTGGTGTAATGTATCTCAGAATTACATTTAAATATTCTGCTGAGATAAAAATTATGGAAAATACATTTAAAATACAGCATATATTTTGCATAGTTAGTTTGAATCAAATAACAAGGATTTAAAGGATTCGCTTCTCTCCCCATCTTTCAAATACCTTCTGGTGTTGCTGATTCATGTCATTGTCATTATTTTGATAGAGTAAGTATTTTTCTGTAATTAAAAGGCTAAGCTGGAATGATTTATCATTAATGCTGACAAATAATATATTGGC
This sequence comes from Liasis olivaceus, assembly GCA_030867105.1. Classification (NCBI taxonomy): domain Eukaryota; kingdom Metazoa; phylum Chordata; class Lepidosauria; order Squamata; family Pythonidae; genus Liasis; species Liasis olivaceus. Next base: position 51,904,440 of record CM061348.1, read on the forward strand.
AGCTGCTATTACGGTAACCTATGAACCACTAGTTTGAATTTTTCCACTTCAGGTTATTCAGAGAGGCTTGAACTGAGTTGTCCTACAAATCAAGGGGCTCCTATTTATTAAGAGGACTCCAGTCTAGGGAAGGCTGGCAGAAGTTAGGGAGAAGATGATCTTTGTTAATGTAGCATTTAATCTACATCTCTAAGGATTAATAGTGGTACCCATTGGTGCAGATTTTCAGCATTTTTTTTACTATGGTGGTGGTGATTAAAACCTTGTGCTTTGTAGCAAAATTGCATTTCTGAAGAGGAAAGTTTCTCTAAGTTACATTATTAAATGTTATAATGCTGCAATCATAGATTCCTGCACTGGGTAGGGAGTTATGTTAGATCAATTTCCAGATCCCTTCCAAACTTTATATATTATGAAATGCCACTGGGTGATGGAAAGAATGGGCTGGGCTGGGCTAATAGATGCATGGGCAGAGAGATGAAGTAGTGCAGATATTGAAAACAATTTTGTAACAGTTTAATAGAGTAATTTTTCCTTTGCAAAATTTATCTTGTTTTTTCCCATGATAACATGCGGAAAATTAGGTTGGAGAATGGCCAAAGGTCACCCAGTAAACTTCATAGCTAAATCATGATTTGAGTACATCCTTCAGTAATCAGTCTATCTTCTACACTGGCCTTGGATCTAATGTATGTCTGGTCAGAAATCTAGGTAAATTTTAAGAGTTTTAAGAGTTCAAACAAGCATCCTATATAGTTGTAAAAAGTGATTCTGGTTACTAAAGAGCTTCTTGATAAATCTTACTGATACCTAAAAGTTCAACATTAAACTGAACTGGCTAAAACCCTGAAAATATTCTTTAAAAAACATGCATAAATGGGAGGATTCCTCTGTTTGCTTCTAAAAAGCTTTTGGTAGACATATCCAGAAAAAAACTTATTTCATTAGATACAGTAGTGATTAGTACCATGATAGAAGCTCGGTGCTGTAGTGGAACTTGAGACCAAGCAGAAACGTTGAAGGCTTGGTATGTACCAAGATGGGAAAATGGAAATTTATTTACTGAGGAGTGTAGTTAAATTATGTAGTTTAAGGAGATAATATATATGGTATATTATTTTAATGTACCTGATATGGCCTAGTTATGATGACAGACATATTGCATTTGGTATTCTTAGGGCTGGAGCACATAACCACATTTGCCATGGTGGAGATGTTGCTGAAAACGGGAGCATGGGATTTCAGTGCATGATCACGGAGCTCCACGCAGTAAGTACTTCTGCATATTCTAACCAGGATGGTGATGGCAGCATCCCCGTGGCAAAATATGTGTACTCCAGCCCTTAGTCTTTAATTGTTGTGCCATCTCTGAAACATATGGGTCAGCCCTTGAAAATAAAGACATTTGAAAAGAAGAAATTCATGCTTTATAAATGAGAAATGATAATGATTATCATGCCGTCTTGATAGATATAAAAGTTTAGAACTTCGAAGGGTTAGAATATGAAGTGCAGATGTTACAAAGTAAAAGCAAAAGCAACACATTAAAAATCAGATGCAAATAATTAAAAAAAAATCAGTAAAGGCTATGTCTCTGCCATGCTGTATATGGATGAATTCTAAAAGGAAACTTTCCAAATTCCTGAATATATTTTCAGAGCTATTTATACTCCTTTTCATTTTACTAGTTTTAGTTGTTTAATAGGTAAGACATTTAACTTTCAACAAAAATGTTAAATATTCACTTTTCCCCAATAGTTGTCTGTCTATTTATTTATTTTTGGGGAAACATGTTTGTGCAATTTTTTAAAAATCAGTTCACACTGATCTTCCTCAAAACTTTTCAATTTGTGGTTGCTGCAATGATAATGTAAAATTTGCTTGCTGCCCAAACTGCACACAATCCTTTTACAGGAAATGGCATCTCATTTTTAAAGGATCATTAGGGCATAGAACTTTCCCATTGTGAAATTTCTGGTAGGTGACTGTTTATATCGCCCGTCAAAGGACCATTGGGCCGCCATTATATAAATGGTGTATTTTGTGCCCAGCATAATTTGAGATTATACTGATGGTTTGGTGGTGATTTCGTGTATATAATCATGTTTTTATTTCAAGTTTGGCATAATATCTTAAGTTCTTACCACCAATACAACCTTCAGTTCCTAAAGCAGTTTGATAAATGCATTATTTTTAATTTGCCTATTCCAGAGCTAGGTAAATCTTAAAAAAAAACTTTATGGTAAATGAAAAAAATAAGGATTGAGGAGTAAGATGATCAGATATGATAATATCACATGTATACCCTGTAGGGAGGTGTTACCTAGCACCTTAAATCATAGATTGTCCTTAGTTATTTCTATCTTTTCTTATTGTATTTCTAATTTTAATTTTCTAATGTTTAGAATCTAAAACATAAACTATTAATCCTTTTGTCAGACTTATTCCCTTGCTATCTTTATACTTGGACCAAAGTGTCCCTATGTTTGTTTGAAGACAGAAGTGATGCCAATTTTCTGCCAGTTTGTTTTCAGGTAAATACAAGGTGGCGCTCCTCACCTTTAAACCCCTGCATGGATTAGGTCCAAGCTATATGATAGAACACCTATATGAACTTTCATGCTTATTGAAATCATCTGAAGATGCTAATCTGCAGTTGCTGCAAGCTTTCTGGTGGTGACTTGGATTGAGCTTTTTCACATGTTGCCCCAGCTCTTTGGAATGCATTCCCTCCAGAGTTAAGAAGACTGACTTCTTTATTAGCTTTTAAAAGGACCATTAAAACATTTTTATACAAGTTTTTAACTCTTGGTTTTAATAATTTGAGTTATCAGTCTTTTTTACTGTTTTTAATGGCCCAATTTTAAATTTGCTTTGCAAGAGACTTTGGTAGTTGGTGGTGTATCACGTAAAATAAATAATAATATGAATTATAAAAAAGGAAATACAGAAGAACATGACACATGTGTTTGACTTCATCTTGATCAGAATGGCAAATTCTTTAGGAGTAGTGGATTTTTATTTATTTATTTTTACCTGATAGCACTAATGGCAGCGCATTAAATTGGGCTATTGTGAAGCCCCGCTGGTGTTGAAATGTGTCATATTTAGTAAGGTGAGATGTTGGCATAAAATTATTTTTCATAGACACCACAAAGCAGGATCTAGGGATTAAATTTACATTTCTCTGAAACTCTGTGTCTCATATTTGTTTGGTAACTGTTTCTGCATTCTTATATCCTAATGAAGCTATGAATTCAGTAGTAAAACCAAAACACTTAAAGCTATCTTTAGAATTCTTATCTAACTAGATTTATAGCTACTATCAGAAGAGCCATGGCCCATAGATATAGATATAGATATAGATATAGATGCCACTCAGAGTCGTTTAGAGTTGGTTGGCATACAAGTTTAATAAATTATTATTATTATTATTACATATATTGATATTTGGAGTCTTTTTTACTCCCAAGTTCAAAATCAGGTGGTATTTTCTGTTAGCTGTTTATCTTTGAATTAGTTATTTAATTCCTATTCAAATTGTGGAGGAATAAAGAAATGAATTTTCCTCTAATCGAAATAGTGTCAGTATTTCTTACGAGAGTCTCGTGTATTTCGCATCTGACATGTAAAAAATATCTTGGCAATAACTGAACTCTTTTATTGGAAATAAAATATTGGTGATGTATCAATTTCTGCTTAGTAATGGGTCTGTGCACTGATTATCTCACAGACTTCTTCATGTAGTATGTCTCCTTCGGGAACAAGAAAACCTAAACACCCTAAAGTGGCAAATATACATCAGACTACTTGTCAGATGTCTTCCGTAAAATGAAGATTTACAGTGTTTTCCAAAAATCACAGATTTATTAAATTTGTGGAAATAAATTTCAGACTTTTCCTTATTGACCTTCTGAAGGAAGGCTAGTGATACCCTGTATATACTTGGAACACCTGTTTTTGAAGACTATAAGGTTAGTATGAAAAATGGCACAGGAGACTGTAGGTGAGTTGGCAATAATAATTCCTTTCAGCAAACCACAGGCAATAAACAAACATCAGGTCAATGACAGTGAGTACTTTTGAACCTCAGATTCCCATATTGAAGTAGGCAGTGACCACCATAACTATAAAGCCCAATGATTAGTCTCCAGTAAGTTAAAATTTCTCAATTAAAATGCTGAGCTAAGACTAGAAAGCTTTGTGTCAGATATCTACACAGCCATGAAAATAATTGGTGACCTTGAGTCACTTGCTATCTCTCAGTCTAAACTACTTCATAGGTTTCTTGTGAAGAAGAAATCTGGACAGAGCTTGCTTGAATTTTCTAGATAAAAGGTGAGTTATCAGTGTTTTAAATAAATAGCATAGACAAGGAATATCAAGTGCAAGTTGCCGGTTATTTGATTATGTTCACATGCTGTGGTGAACAACAAATGTCAACATTTGAGTGCTGATAATGTTCCACCTCTTTTGCTACTCATGATCAGAGTACCCATCTGAACTGGCAGTTCAATGAACTGTTGTTGATGTCACCATTATTGACCTATAGAAACGTTGATATTGGTGCCAAGAGCTACAAATGTACTAATTAGAGTACTTATTTAATGTAATATGTGAACAAAATCTGCAAACCTTTCAGAAACACTTTATCAGAGATAATTAGTTAAAATGCCTATTGATGGCATGAATTCTGTAGGCTTCTGGGATCTATTTTTCCTCAAATCTTATAGTCTGTTAAATTTTTTTAAAAATGCAGAACAGTGTTTCAGAAAAGAGCTGTTAGTATACTGAAACCCATGAGGAATATCCTGAAATGAAATTCAAATTATATGTGAATTTACAATAGATCATGGCTCCTAACAATCAGTAACATAAACCTAAAAATGCTTCTATGAAATAATTTCTATTCAATATTTAACCCTTCCCTGGTTTGAGGGCTTCCTGTAAGCAAGAATGTGATTTTCCTGGTTGGTAAAGGAGCCTTTAAATCATACTTGATTGTTTTGACTCACAGAAAGAATAAGTAACTGTTGTTTCAAATACATATGAAATAGTCAATCTGAAATATTCTATATGATTTTACATATTTACCAGTAGCCTTGTGATGCACTTTTGATCATCAATTTATATAAGAAAACTTCAGGTGATTAGGGAGACTGCTTCTGTTCTTCCAATTGCAGCCTTCACCCATTTTCTTCTGCTGCTTTTTCTTATTATTTTACCAGGATCTCTTCTCTTATTGTCATTTCAAGTAGTACTGGGGATTTGCACTTAAATTTCTGAAACTGAAGAATGCTATCTTAGAATCTAATTGAATTGTATTGAATATTTTCTGAAAAATAGAAATTCAAAATATTCCAGAAAAATCCCACTATTGTTTAATAATGCAACATTGTTGAATAAGTGGTTGGCTGGATTCATTCATTGTGCTAGCTGTAAGTTATGATTACCACAGTTACCACAGTAGTTGCAGTTATTCAGTACATTGTCATATTGTGATTTCTAAAGGGATGGCTTTCTACAGCAAAAAAAACAAAAACAGGATCAAGAGAGTCTTGTGGCACCTGAAGGATTAACTATTTTATTATAATTTATAGGACTGTAACCTAAAGTATCCCATACTATTTTACATGCTATATAATTACTTCCATTTTCCTTTAATAGCCACATCCATTCTAATATGGTTTTAAATGTTACTCAAAATATTTACTTTTTCTACCAGAATAATGTAAGGCATAGTAAGTGTATGCTGCTGAGATTCTTAGGTTGTTTGAAAAATACACAAAAGCACTGGAAGCTGTTACCCTTCCACCAGAAACCCAAAGCCACATGCCTGTGTGCATTGCCTATACAAGATATATATATATGAAAAATGTTTGTTTAATTATAATATCAATATTGTGAAATAGCGTGCCTTTTAATATGAAAATATTTCAACAGAGAAATATAGCTATGGAAAATTTCCTGCCTCAAATGCTTATTCTATACCATTTTTCCCATGCTGCCATCACAATTCCAGGTAGACTTTTCCCTTTCCTGCCTGTTCAGTACTCAGCCAGAGGCCACAGGGGAACCCCAAAGGCTGGTGTTTCCAGTTTTTCTCACCTGGTCTGCAGAGGTTGTCAAATCATGGTTCCTTTTCCCCTCCTAGTGGCAAAAAAGGATGTGATAGAAAGTCAGACTGGGTGAGTTCATCTGTTCTTATAGGAATTTAAGTGAGTCATAGATTCAGCCTAGGAGTGCCAGTGTGTATCTGTCTTATGGATAGTATTCTCTGAAAATGATGAACACTTCTGACCTTAACAAGGTAAATTCTAAGTTCTCGGTGTATATTGCAAAAGCAGTACAAAATAGGACATGGAAGTAGAAGGAAGACGCCACTAAACCTAGATTTGAGTGGGTGGAATAGGTTGCGCATAGAGAGAAGAGGTACATTCTTTTCTCACCATTCAGTGTACTTGTTCTCTCCAGTTTATGTGCAGAATTCTAATTGTTGGAGATTCTCTAGCAAATTAATTTGGTCAGATTTTGTTAATGAAGACCACACTACACTTTTAGAAACTGGAGTAATATTCGCTACCTGAATAGATAACTTTAAACTGCATATGCTTGTACTAATCTAGTATAAAAGAATAGAGTTTCAATTCAGTGTTCAGTCCCTAGATCAAACAGGGAATGTTAAATTCCAAGATCAGTTTTGATTGGGACTGATAATTAAAGATACCCTTGTTCTCCAGTCTGTTATGGTAATAATGCAATCTTGTCTGTGTCTGTTAACATTATATTAGTATATAAAATTCTGTACTGATGAGTGAACAGGCTGATGGAAAAAGAATGAATCCCTCCAACGTGGAAACAGGACTACTATCTTTTTAAGAAGCTATTAGCAAGCTAATATGTCTGTTATAAGGACGGAAATATAGTTGTCTGTAAAATTGATTAGGCACAGCTATCTGTATGGTATAAAAAATGTCTGCATTTAATGCTTGAGAAATTGTAGTGGGGAAGGAGAATACAGCCAGTGGTGGCCAAGTTGCCACATCATACAAAGCCAGAAACATTATTGAATAAGTAATAATAGCCTGGTCTATGCAATACTGAACTGCAGTGGGTAGATTAAGTTGTTATGTTAGGACACATCATGGTTTAGCACAATATTTAAACGAGGCCCTTGATCAGCCATTATGATAAAGAAAGATTCTTATACAGTATATAAGTTCTTTAACAGTGTAACTGGGAATTAATTTCTTTCCTGAATACTGCTAAATTAAGGCCCTTAGACTCTCCTACCAAAACCATACTATTGAAAATTGACAACAAAATACAGGGATTCAGGAATATAACTTTTCAGAGTTTTTGGCTTAGCATACTTACTTTACCTTTAAAACCAAAAACCAAGACCTCACCTCATCAAAAAAAAAAAAAAAAAAGGAAAAAATGGCTGAAAATGTCAGTCCCTGTTGCGTTACTGTCATACTCCCTGCAGCCACAGGTGACCATTTTTTAAAAAAATGCCCTTCATGGACTGAAATAAATTCCTATGACTTACAAAGTAGCATATATAACCTAAATACCTGGATTTTCTCTCAGAAAAATTAGGAAAACAAGTTATTAATTACTTCGTATGTCTTTTGCCATTGTGAATGCTTCTGGCCTGTTGATTCAAGGAAGTAATAATGTAGAAAACTTAGCAACGTAGACAGTTTGTCTTACCAGTGGTCACAGTATGCTTCTGCAGAAATATGTGTATATATCTCTGTATACTCTCTAAGGCAAAATAAGCACAGTTGTTAATGAAGTTTTCTTATATTTAATAATTGAATTATAAATCCCCATACTATACTTTGGTGTCACAAATAGTTTCTTTATAGCAGAATAATAAGAAACTGGTTTCAGCATGCTCCTAAGTAGACTTGTCTTTCTTTTAAAGGTTTTGTCGCTTAAAGCTGCTTCAATGGACCACATTCATGGAGCTTGGAAGGCTCTTACGGATGGAATTGGATTAAAAGACTCTGTCTTCAATGGATCCAGCTGTATTTCACCTACCATTGTTGAACAGTTTGGTTATCAGCGCAGAGCATCTGATGATGGGAAACTTTTAGATTCCTCCAAGACAAGTAACACTATTCGTGTTTTTTTGCCTAACAAGCAACGCACAGTGGTGAGTCTGTTTCTTGTTTGGGGCAAAATAAAAGATTCACTGTTTTTTCCCTACTAGTTCATAAACATTCCAGTTCCCCAGTAGTCTAAAAATGTTTAAATGTAGAGACTCCAGGATGGATACACTGACATTTTGTTCAACATGTTTACTCAATATACAGACACGTAACTTTGGAAAGAGTAGTGAGACTAGTATCATTTCACTAAATATGTGGATACCCTCTCTTATGAGTGGGTCCTGCTAATGCACCCTTTCTGGATATTAGATGCTTTCCTGTGTTTTGCTCTTGGCTTGAAAATGACTACTGAGTTGAACCTTAAAGAATTTTAGACTTGTATCCACATCATAAATATAGATAATTAAACATCAGCAGCAAAAATTATATAAGCTCAGGCAAATTAGAAAGAGTCTGAAATGGATTCTTTTGTTAAATGGTTGACAAGCTTCTGTACTCACAGTAATGGTTTAGACAGAATTTTAATTTAACCCATAGAAGTTATCTATCTTTAAAAATGTTTCTTGTCTGTGAAGAACACTCTTGCTTTGTCATGCTTTCTTCTCTGGCATCCTACTCAATTTTTTTGCCAAGTATGGAACAGTGACGGTGTTCTCCAACCCTTCTCTGCTTGTATGGAGTTTAACCTTTTGTTTCCTATGACTACTATAAAGTGCTTAAATATGAGGGTAGACTGTATACTGTAGAGAAGTCCAGTTTAGGTGTAATGCTGCTGAGCTGTCTACTGTGAATTTTAAAGGCAGAGATGGGAAACCATCATGTCTGTTTCCATTCATCCAGGCAATTTTTTCTTTTTCCTTGGTTGCTTTAATATAATACATCTGCACAATTGCTTGCCATGATTAACAATTACCAGGTTTCCTGTCAATCAGAATCTAAAATGGTGAATCTGATAAGAATCCATGTTAACAATATTCATATAATTTGTATTTTGTCTATTCTATATACAGTTTTAGGCAGTTCACAACAATATAAATAGTTTTAAAGCATTGGTTTAAAGCAGAACAACTTTGGTGGGGGGTGGGGGACAACTCACCCATCTGGGTGGCTTTAGGAAGCCATGGTGATATCACCAAAAGAGAAAGGCCAGCGTGTTTCACCCTGTTTTTCAGTGGTTTGGGAGATTTAAGATGGTTTTAATGTGTGGATATGTGTGTTTCACTGACAGAGGCCTTTTGCTCATATTCTCACCTGTGGTTTATCATTTTTACATAAAATTGGACTTCCAGAATTTGGACATACTGTTGTCACATAATGGTGGTGTGATTTTGATCCATTTTCTTTAGCTCTGGAGCTTTTTAGGTGGGAATGTGAGTGTTTTACTTTATAGAGGTCTTGTGTTCCTGTTCCCACCATTACTGCCCTGGTTCTCAACACAAAAGTCAAACCACTGAAATTCAGTTATTTTGCCACTAAAAGTCCATAAAACAATCTCATAGTGCTTTAGGCTGTCTAAATGGGGTGCTGGAGGCCCCAAAATAGCAGAATGAATTCCAATGCAACAACAGCTGTAATAAGCAATAAAAGAGTAACTTGTTAAATCAGTATATCAGTATATGTCAGTATATCAGGAAGTTCAGCTTCCTAGAACTGAAGATTTTCTTATCTTCTAGAAGGATTTTAGTGAGGAAATGAGATTGTTTCTCTGAGAAGGGAATTCCAGAATTAAGATGCATTCTCTTAGAAAAGCCACCAAACAGTTCGTCAAACTGAACGAAAGGCCTCCAAATACAGTTTCAGTAGGCATTAAGCTCAGACTGAAAAAGAGGATCCTTTAAATGTATTGGTGCTAAACCATTCAAGATTTTGGAGATTGTCTGCAGCAGTTTGAATTGTAGCCTGGAATCAAATTGAAAAGCCAAAGTAACTATTTCAGAAGATCAGTCCTGTGCTCTCAGTGCAGTCTCTGTTAACAATTGGGCTGCTACATTTTGGGCCGGTTGTAGTTTCCAAGTATTCTTTGAAGACAGTGTTGGTAGAGTACACTATAATAATCCAGATACAGTTGAACTGAGTGAGATGTCACCCAGATCTGTGTCTTTGGGACTAGGTGAGGTTGATAAACCAGCCTTCCAGTGATATCATCAGTTTGTGTGACAGGAATCTCCCCAAGAGATTAAAAAAAACCCTACTTAGACTCATCAATATCCAGGTGCAAGTAATCCCGGTAGCTACTATAGCTTTGCAAAGGTCTAGGTACATTGACCCTATCTCCTGGCCAAATAATGTTTTATCTCTGAAGTTCTATCTCTTCAGTTTCCCTCTTCCAGTTCATCCTTGCTCCATCCTGCAAAAATAATCAGATCCAAAAACAATAAATGCAGATATAGTACCAGTGTAACCATAACCCTAACAAACATAATGGACAGTGTGTGTGTCTCTCTTGAGAAGTAAATCTCTTCCAAAGTTGCTGCCATATTGTAACTAATGCATTTTAAAATAAATAAGCTACCTGAATTTAGTCAGGGTTTCTCCCAGGCAAATGTGTACTGTGTAGAGTTACAGGGTTAGATGCAAAAGAAGAAAAGAGAAGTGGCAACGGCAAGGAAGGGAATCTTCAGTTACATTCACTGCAGTGCACTTAAGAGTTTCCCAGCATTTAAGCCATCAGGCTGTTGTCTAATGATTTGAGTCTTCCAGAGTTTAAAAACAATTACTCTATAAGTGAAATATGAAGATTAACAAGCTAAATAGTTTCAGAATTAGAAAAAAACCCTGTATTTTTGTATTTAATAGGTAAATGTACGTAATGGAATGACTCTTCATGACTGTCTCATGAAAGCACTCAAAGTTAGAGGCCTGCAGCCAGAATGCTGTGCGGTTTTTCGATTACTTAGTGAACATAAAGGGTAAGAATTGGAATTCAGTTGAATTAAACTGTTTAAATAATTTCTTTCCATGTATTTATTGAAGATAATATTCAGGGTATTTCATTTCATATAGCAGCTGCAGATTCTTATCTTTAGGTATGATTTTTTAAAAAAACTGGTTATGATCCTTGCTTTAGATATTCCTCTGCTTTTTCTGGGACCAGGTCAAATGATTATTTACCAAAATCTCGGAGAGAATAACTTCAGTCCTTTTAAGGCTTGTACGGAAGGCCACATTAAGCCAAAATCATGGATCATGTCAGCTTTCTTTCTGCACTTGAATGCGTGTTAATTCCAGATAACTTAAGTGTTGAAGTGTGTTATATAGCATCTGCAGCAACATCTTGAACAAAGTTGGTGATGATGCCAAAATAATGACACGTACAATGACATCAGCATGGAAATGCTACAATTATGTGCTTGTGTCCTGATGGCTGACACGATTACAGAAGTCATGGCAGTCATGTGATGTTTCATACATTTTATCTTGTGTCACTCTTGCCCTTCCTGCAGATGTCCATGAACAATGTAATATTAAGTCTTATTGCTTGCAATTTTTGAATCCTGCAGCCTAGTAAAGTAAAATGTATTATGTGTATCTTAAGGTAGTTCTGCTTCTAACTAATGAATATCTGAAATATATGAAGTTTCCAAATATTTTGGTTTTATCATAGTTCTAATATCTTTGGAAAGTGAATGCTTACAGTATATTTAAGAGCTTTTCTTTCCTTTTGTAGTAAAAAAGCACGATTGGATTGGAGTACAGATGCTGCATCCTTGATTGGAGAAGAATTACAAGTTGACTTTCTTGATCATGTTCCACTCACAACACATAACTTCGTACGTTGATCTTTTGTATGTATAGAAGAACTGGAAATGCTTTATGGAAAGCGATGCTGGCAGTTTTCTGTTATGAATGAAAAACCTAAACAGACGTTATCATATAGCCTTCTCACAAAATCATTGTGTAAATCAGAAAGCTATAATACAGTTGAGTTTTCTGACCTTTCCAATACTGATGGAAAATGAACAGTTTTGTTCACTAGTCTTACAGTACAGTGTCTTTTTCTTTTGTTTTTTTCCTGTTTGCATCGGACGTTTTTCCTTGCGAGATTAAGAATTTTCTACTGCAGTTTAAAATTTCTCCCTCCTTAATGTCCATTAAGATGGTCACAAGTGTAGTTGTAGTTGGATTTTATACCTAAAGTAGCCACAGATGAACCACAGTGTTCTTCCTTTGATCTTTGGATCAATGCCTACATTGTTAGAAAGTTATTTTTTAACTAATATAAATAACACAAACTCATTTTCTTAACCAATTACTTATTTTTCCTTTCTTCATACTCCTTTATAGTACCTAGCAACTCACAGTGAATGTGTGAATGGATTCTCCTGCAATACATCATGTATACAGAATAATAGGAAAGGAACTACCATAGAGATTGGTGATGGTTCATGCTGAAGTAGAAGTCATCACTTGATGTCCATATCAAAACTTACTGCCTGCTAGTTTGGTGTTGTGTGGTTAAAACATTCAACACCTGGACAACTCAGTAGTCAAAGATATTTTGGGCTTCCTTTTCTTGCATGAAGAAAGAGGCAGAAAATACACTAATTTGTCCTCTAGTTAGTTATGATCCTCTAGGCGCCTAGATCATCACAGTTGCTATGCTTAGTGCTTCTTCCAGTCTTGGCCTAATGACTGTAATAGAACACTCTCACTGATCAAGTACAGGTATTACAAAATGAAAGTATGGAGGGAGCATGGGGCACACGTGCCAGCTTCCAGTCCTTTTTCCGAAACTTCTGAAAATTGGTGAGAAAGCTGTGAAGACAGACTCTAAGCTTTGCTAAATGTGCAGTCTTCTGTATGATGTAAAAGCCATCATCAGTTCACAAAGATTGGAACACGCATTTTCATGATCCTTTTGTCCTTTCATTTAGTAACACATACATTGGGCTAGGATAATAGAGATACTCCAAGTAATTTTTTAAAAAATCCATCTGTAAATTTAGCATGGTCTAGCCTTCCTCCAACTTATGTCCCCTTGGATATATTGAACTTCAGAGAATCTTTGAAGTTGATATGGTGCATAGTGAGAAGAAAAGGTAACTGGGCAAATGCAGTATGTACTGGTTGGGGGCGGAGAATTAAGGGGAAATTTGACAATTTCCTCTCCAAATGATACATGCTATAAATGTGGATATCTGATCAGCAAGAAGGCTGTTTGAGAATGTATTTGTTTCTATATATCTATTAAAATTAGATCAAGAAGTTAGAGTTTGCTGATTGTAATGGATGTTCAATGCCCATGAAAATATACCATTTGAAAATATAAATAAACTGAAGTTAGCTTTTAAAAACACATTTATTGAAAGTTGTTTGCTCTTCATAATTAGCAACATAAGTGACAAACAATTACAATTGTTTTCTAGGCACGGAAAACATTTCTGAAGCTTGCATACTGTGACATCTGTCAGAAGTTTTTATTAAATGGATTCCGATGTCAAACCTGTGGTTACAAATTCCATGAACACTGCAGCACAAAAGTTCCAACTATGTGTGTGGACTGGAGCAATATCCGGCAACTCTTGTAAGGACTTTTTAGGATCTGGTATAGAAGCAATTCTACCTGTTGAAATAATGCAGAACCTTGAATACTTAAAAAAAAAAAAAAAGGCCAGTCACCATATTGTTGATTAGTTACCTGACTGATAATTCTTTCCTAAACATTCTGTGTAAAAGTTGCAAGGACTTTTTCTGAAAGTTTGAACTATTTTGTTTGCTATTGGCATTTCATTTGCCTACTTCCTGTGTTCACCATGTTGGAATGACACTGCTGCTTCTACTGCAGCAATGATCTCCATCTGTGACTTGATATGCAGCAACTATGTGCATTATTTTAACCATTGCACTGTAACTACACCTTTTGTACTTTTTATTTGTTCTTAGTGCACCTGGCAGGAGCTAGGCTTTGGTCTGTGTTTGTTGCCAGCGCAGGTTCCCTAAATTGCTCAGTTGTTTATTTTTCCTTTGTTTTTAATGCTGGTGCTTGTTTCAGCAGGTAATATCAGGAATGGGGAAAAGTATTTGTAAAATTAGCTGCCCCTCCTGTTTGTTTAGAATCTTTGTCATTCTGCTCACTGCTGTAGCTTTATAGCTAAATTTATAGTGGGTCTTTGCTCAAAGATGCAAACTGAAGTACTTACATAGAATCCGAAAACACATTTTAATTGCAACTACTTTTATTTTATTGTCTGGTTCACACATTGTGGAAAACCAGTATGTGGTTTATTTGATTTTGGTGTGGTGAATCCAACCATGGTTGTTTAGAAATCATGATTTATGGCTTTGTGTGTTTTAGCTAAGCCATATGTAATCTATTCAGTAAACCATGATTAAGGAAGCAGTGTGTCAGCAGGTCTACTAGTCTTTTGTCCTTGGTAATTTTTTACTGTTTTCTTTTGCCATTTTTTTTCTGTCCTGTTTCTGATATTGTACTAAAGGTCTCAGCTAAAGCTAATATGATCCTTGTGATGGAATGACAACTTGCACATTCTGCAAGGAATTTGCAAAAGGGTTTAAAATCAAAATGTCTTGCTTTGAGTTCAGAATGGCTGTTCTGCATTCATTATGTATTGTTTCAATCATTTTGATAATATTTGGAACTTGAAGTTCCCCCTTTTGAACTTGAAATAGCATGTTTCAAACTCAAAGCAATTGTTTAAGACTCGAAATGGGAGAGCCACAGATTCAAAGTTGTTTGAATCCAAAACGTTTTGCATACCCCTTTTGTTATTTTTCAGTTGTTCAGTCACTTCTAACTCAGTGGTATCATTTCACCATGATTATCTGTCAGTAACTGTTTCTTTGAGTTCTTAAAAGCTCATGTTTGTGTTATCAGTGATAGTATCTAGCCACCTGTCACCTCCCCCCCCATTGCCTTTTTTTCCAGGCCTCAGAGTCTTCTCCAGTGACTTTCCTTCTCATTTTGTGTTCAAAATATTTAAGCTTTAGCTTCATTAGTAGTGCTCTCAGTGAACAATCTGGTTTTAATCCATCTAGCACTGAATGATTTGTTCGTCTTGCAATCCGAGGTATTCTAAACAATTTTCTCCAGCAACCACAGTTCAGAGGCATCAATTTTTCTTTGTTCTGTCTTTCTGATGGTCCAGCTTTCACGCAGTATTTTACAACTGGGAAAATCAAGGCCTTGATTTTAACATTTGATCTAGGTCTGTCATAATCTTTCTCCCAAGTAGCAAACAACCCTCTGTTTTGCTCCATATTCTGCAGTTACTGTTGCTTCTTGGTCATCATAAAAATAATAGGTAAATGAGGTAGCCTGGTACATGCATGTTTTTAAGGGCTATTCATAATTAGTTGTGGTCTTCATAGTCAAAAGCATTTGTATAATCAATAAAGCAAATATAAGCATCCTTTTGAAATTGTTTTGCCCTTTTTCATTATCCATCAGATGTTAGCAATATGATCTTAGGTGCCCCTGCTTTTTCTGAATTCAGCATGTACATCTAGCAGTTCATGTTCCATCTATTGTTGAAATCTGGATTGTAAAATCTTGAGCCTTGTCTTACTGGCATGTGAGATATATTCAATTATTCAGTAGCTTGAAATTCTTTAGATTGTTCTTTTTTAGAATTGGAAGATAAACAGATCTTTCTCATTCTTTGGCTGTTGCTGTGTTTTTGATACCCACTTACAAATCACATATAGTTCTTTAATGGCATCATTTTTACAGATTTTAAGTAATTCTATTGATATTTTATCAATTCCTGCAGCTTAATTGTTAGTATTTTCTAAAACCCATTTAACTTGACTTTCCAGAATATCTGGCTCCAATTTGGTAATCAAACCTTTGTATCATCGATTTTGGGATCTTTTTTCTATAGTACTTCCATATATTTGGACCATTTTTTCTTTATATCTTCTTTCTTCAATAGATCTTTGCTTTTTTGTTTTTTATTGTGCCCATCTTTGCATAAAAGTTTCCCTTCATTTCTGTAATTTTGTTATATAAATCTCTTGTCTTTCCCATTCTTTATCCTTATTTTTGTGGTATTGCTTATTTAAATGTAATTCCTTGTCTCTTCTTGGTCTTCTCTATAACTTCACTTTTAGTTGGGTAAAATTTCCTTTTGCTTTCTGCCTTTCTTCAGCTGTTTTCAATGTGTCAAACAACTATTTTGCCTTCTTTTGCCTTTGCATTTTGAGATATTTTTGTCTGTTTCGTCTGTAATTATGTCACACATTTCAGCTCAGCATTCTTGAAGCACTCTTTTTATTAATCTAATCCCTTAAACCTAATTTACCTTCACTCCATAATCATAATAGGATATTGCTGTCTTATAGTTGGTCTATTTTATTTCTTTTCTTTCATTTAAGTTGTAATTTAGCAAGAATGAATTTGTGATCTGAGCCACAGTTAGCACCAAGTCTTGTTTTTGCTGACTAAATAGTTTTTTCATTTTTGTTTGTAGAGTACATGGTCAGTTTAATTTAGCTGATGTTCTTTTGGTGATGTCCATGTATAAAGTTGTATTTTGGGTTGTTGTAATGAAAATATTTGCTATAAACATTTACTTTTCTTGGCCTAACTCTATCGGTCTGTCTCTTATTTTGTTTGAAGCTAAATTTTCCCATTATTCTAGATGCTGTTTTACTGAGTATGGCATCTCTTTTTGGTTTTGTGTTGACAAGGTGCTGCAAGTTGTCATAGAACTTCTGCTTCTTCTGCAACTGTGGTTGGAGCATAGATTTGGATCATGCATTAGAAGATCTGATAATTCCCTTATATGAAATATCATTCCGGTGACTTTCAGTGTGCTGATTCCCAGAATGCAATGCTCAGGCTTGTTGCTGTTGCTCTGATAACATCAAGTTTGCCTTGGTTCATGTTGTGACATTCCACATACCAGTGGCATACATATTTTGCAGCACTGAACTTTTTTTTTGCTTTTGGCCACATCCTTTTGGCTTTAATCTAGCCATGCCATAAACACCAATGCTACTTGCATTTGCTGTATGCTCTTCTCCAGGAGTTTATTGGGGATCTTCCCATTTAGGTGGCTTATCTTTTCAGTATCATACTGATATTTTCTTGTTGAGAATATCCATTTGGTTTTCTTGTCAGAACACTGGAATAGGTTGCCATTTCTTTCTCCAATAGATTATATTTAATCTGACTCCTTTTCAAAGACTTGCCTATTATGGATGACCCTTCTGGGAGTGTATATTCCAATATCATAGCTGAAAGCAATACTCTGATGCGCAAGCCCCTTCACTAGTATATGGTAACAATCCATGAAGGTGCACACCTACATTCTACTAAAGTAAATAAAGGGTTAACTGGGCATTTCCTCATAAAGGTTGTCCTCGACTTAAAACCATTCATTCAGTGACTGTTTGAAGTTACGATGGTGCTGAAAAAATGGACTTACAACTGGTCCTTGAAGTTACAGCCATTGCGGTGCCCCTGCAGTAACGTGATCATTGGCAGCCCGCCCGCACTTATGACCACAGGGGTACTTCAACTCCCACTAGCCACCTATCTTGCGCTCCATCTCTGCCCTTTTGGCCGCCCTGCACCCTGCCTTGTGGGGATGGCAAGCAGCCCCAGAACCACGTGGCTCTGGGGCTGCTTGGCAGGCTGCGGCTCAAGGCCTTCTTGGCGTCCGCGGCTCTGGGGTTGCAAGAAGCCCCTGAGCCACAGTGCAGCACAAAGCCACAGCTGCCCCTGGAAGTCTCAGCCACCCCTGCCTGCCCCAGCAAGCACCAGCATGCCGGAGCACCCAGGAAACCCCAGCAAGCATTTGTTTCCCAAGGTGCCTTCTCTCCCAGTTCCCTACACTAGTCTTTTGCCCTTTGTGCCCAGACATCGTAGCTGAAGCAGAAGCGCCTCACTGCCTTTGTTGTCTCCTTTCTGGACCCAGCTTCTTCGGCAAACATTTCCTACACGTGGCTCCCCAAGCCTTTGGAAAGCTGCGCCATCTTCAGAAAGCCTTTGGAAAGACAAGGCAGCTTTCTGAAGGCTGCACTGTCTTTGGAAAGTCTTTGGAAAGACAGCACAGCTTTCTGAAGGCTTTCTAATTGGACAAAACCACTTCTGACCTTCCCTGTTGGCTGGCATTCTTATTTGTGCTGTGCTGCTGGGCTGGACTGGGGAGCAGTTGTAGAAAACCTTTGCCAGAAAGGCTGGGTCCGAAAAGGAGGCAGGGAGGTGCTTCTGCTTTGCCTGTGGTGGCTGGGCACAAAGGGTGAAAGGTTGGTGCAGGAAACTGGGAGAGAAAGCAGCTTGGCAAATGAATGCTTGCTGGCTCTTGCTGAGGTTTCCCAGGCACTGCAGCATGCTGGCGCTTGCTGGGTGGGCTGGGGCAGCTGAGGCTTCCAGGGTCAGCTGCAGCTTTGCACTGTGCTGCGGCTCAGCGGCTTCTTGCATACCCAGAGCCACGGTGCCCCAAGAAGCCCCTGAGCCACAGCCTGGCAAGCAGCCCCAGAGCTTCACAGTTCTGGGGATGCTTGCCGCCCTGTAATGAAGAGTGCAGGGTGGCCAAAAGGGCAGAGATGGGGGGGGGAGATAGGTGAGTGGGAGGAGTTGAAGACAGCCCTTACCTTGCTGAGGCTCAGGGCTGGGAGGGACCAAGCCCAGAATGTCTTGAATTGGGATGAGTCTTCAGCTAATGACTGGTGAAATTCGCTAAACGATGGCAAAGGGGATTGCTGGGATTGCAGTTGTTAAGTGATGTGGTCATGTGACATCTCACCTTATGACTGCCTAGCTTAGTGACAGAAATTCCAGTCCCAATTGTGGTCGTAAGTCGAGGACTACCTGTAAACAAGGCTGAGCAGAAAGTTAAAGAAAGAGTGAGAAAGAGGTGTGAGGAGAGACGCAGCTGACAGAATAAACAAAGGGGGCGGGATTGAGGCAATCAGTATATATAAAGAAAAGAGAGAGACTGGTGCAGGTGAGAAAACATAGCAGCGTTCTGTTAAAACAGTGCATACTTCTCTACCTCTAAACAGAAGCAGTTTATGTCCGTATTACCTGTTCATTCTTAAATAAAGTTTTAGTTGTCCTGAGCTGGTCCTCAGACTAAAGGAGAGACAGAATATAATACTTCTTATCCCCTTACCTAAGATACTATGCTATCAAGAAAATAAAATAGAAAATATCATTTCAGTATAAGAATTCTAAGTTTATCATTTTTGGGTAGGGGCAGTGACATTTTAACTATTTATCCCCAAAATAAACTTGGAATGGTTTATCTCACCAAATCCAGTTTTGCCACACTCCTCTGAAAGTACAGATTCATTTTTAGAAATATGTAGACCATTCATCATGCTAAGTCATACTTTGCTTAACCATGGTTTACTTAATACATTCTAGTTATGGTGTAACGTACTGTGTGAATGCATTTTTAAAGTTATGTACTGTTCAACCTATGTTAATTGATTATGATTTTTCTGTTGAAGAAAAAAACACAGTTGCCCTGGTTCAAACCTTAAAATCTCTTGAATTTGGTAATTTTTTTCTTTGCATGTTTTGATTTCAGATTGTTTCCACATTCAAATGTTGGTGATAGTGGTATCTCAGCACCTCCTTTGATGACTCGGCGAATACGTGAATCTGTGTCTCGGATGCCTGTTAAGTAAGTGGCCTTTAAGTTGTATTTTTTATTGTTACTGTTTTTGACAGCATTCATAGCAGAAATGACATAAGCCTGAACAACCATGCATGAAAAAAGCACTATGAATTTCTGGGCAAAACTCTTATGTGTGTAAAATGGTAAGGTTTTTAAAGGAACACTTCACCTCCAATTGATTCACTTCTTCAGTACCACCTAAGGTAACTCAGCAAAGTAGTGTAGCTTTGCACAGTCACAATAATTTAACAAGTAATTCCTTTGCCTCCGGATCTAAAGCAATAAGGTCCAGACCAATAAAGGTTACCATTCTAGAGGTTAATGTTCCCTGTTGAATTTTTTTTAAAAAACTTTTGATTAACTGTTTTTAAAGGGGCGTGCTTATCTGCATGTCCAAACCAGGGTTTGATTACTTTCTGGAATGTGCCTTAACTTCAAAGTTTGGTAAGCTATAATTAGTCAACAATAGTTGTTTGCTTGCCCTCCACACCAGAATTGCAAGACCATCTTAAGCCTTGGTTTTAAATTTAGAGTTCAGGGACAAAGGCAACCCAAATAATGCCTTTGATCCCTTCCCTTGGAGAGGAGGGAGCCCAATGACTTTAAGATGTAGACCCAAGGCAGTGGATAAAAACACTGCATTTGCCAGTTGCTGTATTATTTAATATGCCTTGTGTAAAGGTAATTGTAGGAAAGATTTCAGCTGCTTTTGCACTTAAGTTAATTCTGGTTATATAGAAATTTTAAAATCATTTGACTATATCATTCCTACATTGTGGCTATATTGAGCTTTTCTGCCATGGCGCTCACCCTTTGGAATATCATCCTCCCAGAGGTTAGATTGGCTCTGATTGTACCTGCCTCCTAGAAAGCTCTGAAGACATGGTTTTGCCATCATACCTGAGGATCTGGTTGTGGTATGGAGCCTGCTAGATGGATGTACTACTCATGATGTATGGATTGTAAATGCTGCTGATTATGTTTTTATGGTTTTAAGCTTGTTTTAAAATGGTTTTTATGGTTTATTTGTATTTTGTTTATTATATTTTGCTGTGGTTTTTAATTCTCTGAGTCTCCCAGAATCAAGCTACATAAACTGAATAAATAAATAAAATTCTTAGTACAGGTAGTCCTCACTTAATTACCCTAATTGAGACCAGCAACTCCGTCTTTAAGCAACATGGTAGTCAAATGAAACATCATGTGACTGCTCTGCTTAGTGATCGCATTTCTGGCAATCCCAGTTGCTGTCATTGAGTGAATCCCACGCGATTGTTAGGCGAGGACCCACCCGAATCCAAGCCATTTTTGGAAGAAGATAAGGGACTGCCTCCTCTTCAACTCCCCCCCACCTATCTCCCCCCATCTCTTCCCTTTTGACCGCCCGCCTATCTGCCGCCCAGCCTTGCCCACTGCCAGGCCCACCGCACTGCGTACCAGCCAGGTCCTTCTTTTGCACTGGCACAGCACACCTCCCAGGTCCTTCTTCTGTGAAAGAAGGCCCCAACTGGTGGTGGCGTGTGGTATGGCATGCACCTGCCTGCACTCACCTGCCAGTCTGCAGGACGTTTCCGCGGTGCCTCGTGTATGGCCAGGATGGTGAACGCACAGGAGGGGAGGCAGGCGAAGATGATGATGAAGGTTAGCTGAGGGTGGGAGGAGCAGCAGGGGGTCAATCGTAAAAGTAGGTGGACCCTAATTTTGTTCATATGACTGCAGGGACACTGCGACGGCTGAAACTTTGAGGGCCAGTTGTAAGCCCATTTTTTCATCGCTGTCGTAACTTTGAACAGTTGCTGAACGAATGGATGTTAAGCGAGGACTACCTGTAATGATTTTGTAAAGCGCTCCATGGTTCAGAATAAGTCTGCAATTTAGGGATGTGGTCCTAATTTGAAGTCATCTTTTAAAATCAATTTCTCCAATCTGAATGTTTTGGGAAACTGTGATGTAAGAAACCGAGACGGGTTGGGGGAAGGGCATAATTAAGAAGCTATGATCATTTCCAACATAACTTGTTATTTCTAGAGAGCTGGCTTATAAACCTAGCTATTTGATAGACTCTGGAATAGGTTCTTTAGATTCTCCCAAGTCAATGCTAATTTCTTAATATAATAGCATAAATCTATACCTTTTGTTTTCTCTCCTTTAGTTCTCAGCATAGATATTCTACACCTCATGTCTTCACATTCAGTGGAACAAATCCTTCTCCTGAATGTTCTCTTTCTCAAAGACAAAGATCTACATCTACCCCAAATGTCCACATGGTCAGTACTACTATGCCTGTGGATAACCGGATAATTGAGGTAATCTTACTCCCTGTTACTTAGTTGGTATTTTAAAATATCTGACTTTATATCTATTTAATAATTCTTGAAGTGGTTTCATTAGATGTATTTGTTTCTGATTCTCTAAACCATAGTTTGGAGGAGTAGGAATTAAGCTGCTTTAGTTGTATGCTCTTTTTCCCTTGTGTGCCTGGCTTAAGAAAAACACTTTTACAGGTAGTCCTCAACTTATGATAACAATTGGGACCGGAATTTCTGTTGCGAAGTGATGCAGTCATAAAGCCCAATTGCATTGCTTAGCAACAGCAATCCCTGCAGTCCCGCTTGCCGTCATTAACTGAATCCCACGGTTATTAGGCAAGGCAACTTCCAGCCAGCTTCCCACAACCAAAGTCAGTGGGGAAGTCAGCAGGAAGTTGCAAGTCCCAGGCCTGCAGACAGATAAGTGGCTGCTGCCAGTTGTGGGAGGGAGTGAGGGTGTGCAAGGGAGGGTTGGGGAGTGTGTGCAAGGGAGTGTGTGGGTCAGGGAAGTTGCATGGTGGTGCGCCTGAGGTGCCACACAGGTCAGGGAGGACATGTGAGAGGTGCTGCTCGGGTTCAGAGAGGGTGTGCAGGGGTGTATGAGTGGCCAGTATGGTGCAAGCGCAGAGGGGTTGGGGAAGGTGTGTGGGTGGGAGAGACTTACCCCAGCAACTTGCGGTATTCCCTGCCGGCTTCCCTATTGACTTTTTGGGGAGGCCAGTAGGGAAGGTTGCAAATGGCAATCACATGATCGCAGGGTGTTTGGTTAACTGGTTGTAAGGGCAAATGGGTTGCCAAGTGCCTGGATTGTGATCACATGACCACAGGGTTGCTGGGATGGCCATAACTCCAAGGACCATTCGTTCAGCACCGTCATAATTTTGAATGGTCGCCGAACGAATGGATGTAAATCGAGGACTACCTGTATCAAACATTTCTCAGACAACATCCTCATATAGGTTGTTATCAATTTTCTATGCTATGATTTAGAGGATTGAAGATCAAGTTATTTGCGACCATATATGATAAACCTAGTAACATCTCATTCTTTCAGTGCTATTTGTGCTAATTGATGAACAATGGAACCAATTTTGATCTTTTTTAACTATGACTTACTGTGCTACAGCTTCTTACAAAGCTGACTGAGTAGAATGAAAGAACCATCCTTGTATCACAGGGCACAAAAAGATATGCTGTTTATGCTATCTAAGATGAAAGGGCAAATGTACTGCTACATTATCCCCTCCAAACTGAAGATAGCGTTCAAACAAATAATCTTAGAATAAAAGACCAGTAGTAATAAATAGATAATATCTTACTGTATTTTAATGTTTTGGAATCAGTTCATTTCGTCTAAAGCAGTTAGATCATTGAAATCCAAATGATTCAGTTGTAAAATCTAATTTTTATTTAGATTTTTCACACTGCTTTTTTTCTCCCATTGCAGACATCAAATGACAGGGTAGTAGATAGCCAATGTAGATTTGGGGAGCTATTCTTAATACTGGTGAAGTTTCAAGTATCTGAATGTTAAAGCTTACAGAAGAGATTATAGAAAAATATCTCAAGATATCCAGAGATCTGTTATGATCTTGGAAATAGTAATTGGTAGATTTTCAAATTCTTGTTAGAACAGATTGATCTCAATGTGTATAATTTGTATAATAAAATAGTTTTGCAGAATATTGATGTTCATATTTTCATTCTGGGAAAAACACTGCCTTCTCTATAAAAATTGTCCCCCAGCTAGTGGCTACAGAATTTACAGTTCTTACAGACAAGGCAATGTTAGAATGTTGAGTTCCTGGTTATTCTGATTGCATGAACATGGTGGGTTTTATTTTGTATTTATGTGTTTTGCATTGATCTGCCTTCTCTGTAGAACAGATAAATAGGTCATATTGTCACACCTACAAATGCTTAAACCAGGAATGAAGTGTTGAGATAAACAGTTTTGAGATAAACAGAGGAAAAATATGATTTTTCCTTGGGCTCCATAATATTTTTGGTTTTTTTCCTTGGGTTTTCATTGCATGTAATTAGGGTGTTTTTTTTTGTGGAAAAATGAAATGTAGTTATTAAATTAATTCTACTTGAATTTGCACCATCAGTTTTTTTTCATTTGTTAAGTGTTCTATTTACTCACAACATACCTTGAATCCTTTCTTTTTCATAGGTCTGTTTTGTATGCAAGTTTGGTTTATGGTAGAATCTTACTGCTCTCCAATTTTGGGGAGGGGGAAGAAGATAATTTAGAGAACTTCCCTTTCAGGAACTTTCATGGTCTGTGGAAGGTCTGCTTGGCTAACTTTGTGAGGCTATTGCATCAAGTTTTAAAATTCCTGCAGTTCTTAGATAATATAACTTGCACATAGCTACTATATTAACTCTTTTTCCACCCAATTTCTGTTCTATACTTCTTTCATCTTTAGCAGCTGGAAACTGTTTTTTTACTACTCCTTCTGTTCTTTTCTTATTTCTCATTGCTTTGAACTAGAATAACAGCCTGAATGCTTCTCCCAGGTCCTGGTGCAGACGATTCTGTTTAAGGGGAAGAGTAGGTATTGTCTGGATGCCTTTGTTTTGTTCATTTAACAGAAGTGCTGAAACAGTTGGCCAGATTAGAGTGAATTAACTGAAACTTCATTTTGAAGTACTAGTGGCATGTTTGCTTGACCCTAATACTAAAATCAGGGTTGTTAATATTTAGTAGAATTTCAGTTGTAGCATAGTCTGAGTTAGCACTACAGAATAAGATCCGTAGCCACTTAGCTTGAACTTTTTCATTTCAATGCCATCCTCTTATATCTTCAAATTATAAAAGTAAATATGCTAGTTAAATATGTATACAGAAATGGAGTCAGAAATAACTCATCCCGTTATTGATGAGTTAGTATAGATTCTCACTAAATAGCTGAATGGGATTCTGTATTCACCGTTCAGTTTATATAAAGTAAGCTTTCAGTATACAATTTTTTGTAACAGAACTGATTCTTTTAAACATTGGGAAACCACCTGTCTTCTACATACGTCCACAAGAACATGCAACAGTTGCTTTCAGTCTGACAGGGATCTAAGGCATCATTTGGTGAACCTTGTGCACACGTGCCCTTTTCCCTTTGCATATGTGTTTCCAAGAACAGTTTCAGAAACTCAGATGATCATCTGGAACACAGTTTTTATGTTGTGCAAAGGTACAATGAAAACAATAAATAGGCTGGTACTCCTGTGCTCTTACACATACTTCTTGGGACCTGAAGCTGTTCCCAGTTGTCTTTTTTATAACTGAATCTCTTCATCTGTCATGTAATTCTCACACAGGATTCCATTCAACTTTTCCATACCTTTATTATAAAATTATTTGAACCCTCATTACTTCTGTTTTGTGCATTGTATTCTTAAACCTACCTACCTTTCCAAAAGCTCTGAGTGGTTTCTAGCCAATTTACAGGGGCGGACAAGTTTATCATCAGCAGAAGTGCATCATGTGGCCCACATTTTGACCTTGGGTTTTGTTTTGTAGAGTATTTGGGCATGTGTGTCTGTCTGTCAATTATCCAGATATTGATTTGGATGGTATTGGACAGACGGGGAACAGTACCAATGTGTCTTTGATCACAGCTGTGCACGTTTACATAGGCTAGCATGCATAGCATGGAGAAAGAAAGAGAAAGAGAAGCCAGCTCAGCTGCAGCAGTGCTCTACTGGAGGGCATCTGAATTTTTCACAGATTCAGTTTGTGGCTATGTTTTAAACAAAGTATCTGCTTTAGACACTAGGATAAGAAGCATTTTATGCAAAAATGAATTTGAAATATTAAAACCATCATATGCATTTGTTCTTCCTTTCTCGGCTTATTTGTTCTGGATTGCTTGTATACCACTTATTTAAATAATTTCTAAGCAGTGTACAAAAAATATGGATTATAATTTCGACATTCCTGAACAAACTGTAAATAAATCACTTGGGCCTCATGTTGAGTCTTGAATGCTAAGCATGTGTAATTTCTGAAAGTGCAATTAGGATTCCTTGTGTTTCAAATTGCCAGTATCCCCTCCTCACCAAATGTCTTGGCTGATGTTTTGATGTCTAAAATCAAAGCTGCTGAGTCAGGTTCTCTTTACAGAGAAATTTGCTACTCTGTTCTGTTTCTCACAGAAATTACATTAAAATAGTGATAATATTTTTTTCTTTGTTTCAGGATGCTATACGTAGTCACAGTGAATCTGGTGAGTGTGTTCGCTAAAATATGGTAACTAGGTACTCCATAAAAGTGCAAAATGAAGCAGTTCATCTTTACAACTGCCAGAATGGGCCACTTAAAAAATTCTAGATTCATACCTATCCAAAAGTATATCTTGGGAAACAGAAAATGTTTAAAAAGACACTTTTGGAAATGCACAAACTATCCCCGGAATACAGAATATTCTGAATATTCTGAAGAGAAACTGCTCTATTTTAGATAACTAATAGTGCATACAGGTAGTCCTTGCTTAACAATCACAATTGGGACCAGCAACTCTGACACTAACGATGTAGTTGTTAAGTGAGATAACACGTGACCACGATGGACTTACATCACTTTTCCTTGCAGTTGTTAAGTGAATCACCATGGTCGTTAAGAGTGACTTGTGATTTCACTGCTGGTTTCTCCATTGATTCTGCTTGTCAGAAGCAGGCTGTGAAGTGTGCAAATGGCAATTACATGACTGTGGGATGCTGCAATGGTCATAAGTGTGAGGACCAGTCATAAAGTTACTTTTTCAGCACTGTTGAACAGTTGCTAAACAGGGCAGTCATTAAGTGAGGACCACCTATATACATAGGAAGTACTAGAATGTCTAGTATAAACTAGCATTGATATTGTCAAACGCTATTTAGTCTTTATACAGTATGGCATATATGCAAGTTTCATGCCAATTCCTGTCTGTAAGCCTTGCTTGTGAAGGAGTTCTGTATTATTAGAATCTGTTATTTTTTTCTTTGAATATGTGAAGCATCACCACCAGCTATGTCAGGAAGCCCCAACAGTACAAGTCCAACAGGGTGGTCACAGCCTAAAACACCAGTTCCGGCTCAAAGAGAGCGAGCTGCAGGAGCTAATCCACAAGAAAAAAAAATAGTAAGTGTCAAAATGTAGTTGGATAAAATGAATATAATACAGATATCAAATATTTGCACATGAGAGTCTGATTTGTGTGTGTGTATATATCTCTGTATGTGCTTGTAGTTAAATGTTTCTGACCTAAGCTGAATATTGTGTGAGTTTCTAAAAAAAGCTATGAACTTGTAAAAATTGGTCCTTTCACTTTACCATATCTGATTGACACTCTAATTGTAAGTGTGCAGATGAAGTCCTAAAGCTTTCGGTAGATCTTCCCCCTGCATAATTGTACAAAGAAAGAAGAGGGTGGGCACTAGCATCCTTTAATCAAATTGTTTTAGCTGGAAGGACAGTGCCCTTGACAAAGGAATTTTAACAAAACACACAGGACTTTTATAAAATAAATTATTTTCTTACTGGTACTTGAGACATTCTCCCACGTCTTCTGTGTTAGAAGTGTAATTGTGGTCTATGCTTCAGCCTCTTGAGCTGGTGGAACTCATGCTAATTGACAATAATGCAGGGAGTATTAGAAAAGGAGTAAAGGAAGAGAAATGAAATTGCATTCAGGGTGGATATTTTTAAAAGAAGGCAAGATAAATTTTGTAACTTGGAATATTTTATTGGGAACAAAATTATGGTGCATATTATTTTTCACATGATCCACAGATTTCTGAACAGAAAGCTAACAATTTAATCCTAATTTTTCTTACACGTATTTCCTGTTCAGAATTTAAATTTGCATCACAACTTTACATGTTGTATGGCCAATCCAGGTTGTGTATTTGAGTATCATGGAACATACTTCATGTGTGCTTTTAATGAAATCCTAAAACTTAGATTCCATGTCATGCTGTCTGTAGTAGAAATACTTGCTTGTTTTGCAGAGACCACGTGGACAGAGGGATTCAAGTTATTACTGGGAAATAGAAGCAAGTGAAGTTATGCTCTCAACCAGAGTTGGATCAGGCTCGTTTGGAACAGTTTATAAGGGAAAGTGGCATGGTAGCTATTCAGCATTTTTTCCTTAACTTCTAAACTATTATTAATGTATATAAGGTAGTAAAAAATACATTTTTGGCTCTGTATACCTTTTATATATTTTCGATTCATAGGTAAGTACTAAGAACTGTAATAATGTTTTTGATGAGTGGAATGGTATACCAGACAGCACATAAGTTATTTCTTCTAAAAGTATATAATATGAATAACAGTACCATCTTTTTAAAAGTCAGGAATAGAAGCAGTAGTTATGTAGTGGGGTCCATGTGACATAATTTGAGCTGTTTTAAGATTCAATAGTATCTTCATGTTACTATGTCCTCCAGCTATGTTGAAAGATAAAGATAAAAAGGGCAGGGAAAAGTGACTGGATATATGCATCATCATAGCTAGACACTTGACTCTCCTGATGCTCTGAAAAGGAGTGACAGTAAATAAATAAATGTATATGTATATTTCTCTCCTGCCTTTGTGCTCATAGGGCAGAGTGATTACATATAAAGGTACTTATTGAAGAAATTGCCAGTTTGCTACAGGAAAAGCTGGCTTGACAAAGGCCAGATGTTTCTATAGGATGCAGACTGTTCAGGTTTTCATTGCCTCAGTTCTACTTAAGTGTGTCCATATCTAATAGTCTGAGTGATACTGCTCATAACATTAATTTATAATGATTAGGAAATCTAACACCTCTTACGTAGAAAAATTCTACTTAAGAATTCATCTAGGATTCAACACATAACCAGGACAACATCAGATCTAGTAGTTAAGGCTCCAGGCTAGAAACCAGGAGATGGTGAGTTTTAGTCCCACCTTAGGCATGAAAGCCAGCTGGGAGACTTTGGGCCAGTCACTCTCTCTCAGCCCAACTCACCTCACAGGGTTGTTCTGGGGAAAATAGGAGGAGGAAGGAGTATTAGGTATGTTTGCCACCTTGAGTTATTTATAAAAATAATAAAGGTGAGATAAAAAAATATATAAAAAGAAAAAAAGCTAAAAAGAAAAGATGAATACAGCAGACCAAAATAGGCTAAAGGGAGCTCACAATTCATGGGTCTTTGGGAGGGGAAGATATGATCTATATTGGTTTCTCAAGCTCTTAACTAAGGTTAAAAACAAACCTTAATTAAGGTTAAAAACAAAGCTAACATGATATGGTTTTACATTTGTTTGGGTTTTTTTGCTTAAAAATTGATGGATAGAAAAACAAGCAAAGCTGGTTAGTTTTTGTTTTTCCTAGAATTAAATTATAATTTGTGTTTTAGGGCAGTACTGGAGGCTATCTAGGTCAGTTGCACAATTCTCTTTGTTATCTCAGCTTTCTTCCCTAAATTCATTGTAGATATACTACTCTAAGTGCAATGATTAAGCCCAAAAGGAAAGATTATTTCTTATTTTGCCAAAATAAAAATAGGCTAGACTTCATGACTGAGAAATACTTTGCTAACTCAAGAGCATAGCAAAATGTTCTCTAAGCATATAACTTTATATGCCATAGGCTTTTCAGATGTAGGTTATTTTTAATGAGTTATACAGAGATCTGAGTTGTTTTATCATTGCTTTTTTTTTTCTTTCTTTTTTTTTTTTTACATTTTAAGAAAATCTGACGTAAAAAGCAACAGGAGAAACAAAACAATGAAAGAAAAAATGGGGGAAAGGAATAGAAAAGATACTTATAAATACATACATAGCAGTGTAATCCCTAACTCATCTATGTTGTCATTGAACTTTATTTAAATTAATATTATTATTATTGCTCTTGCATAAGATTTATACTGAGGTGAGAGTTGAAGTGAGAATTCAAAAGATGAGATTTAATATAACAATTAAGAACAATTAAGAAAAATAAAATTTTAAAAAATCAGAAAAAAGTATCTGTAAGAAGAAGCATTCAAGCAGCTCCTCTTTTGTTCTTTTTCCTCCCCAGCCACTAACTGCTACTTAAGTATTTTTATTCTATGCTTTAAACTTTGATGATTATTACTAATTTCTGTTCAGATCATTTTAATTATTTTTAAGCAGTTTCTCTTTTCCTTCGGAAACCATATTTTAAGTGTCTTAACTTGCCTTGCTGTGTGATGTGTTGTATATAAAGGAGCCATTCCTGCTTGAATTCAGTTAGCCTTCTGCTACGAATGTTCAGCCAGTTTTTCCATTGCTGCATATTCTTCAGTTTTGGTCTTCCAGCCTTGTATTGTCGGTGAGGTGTCACTGCAGTTTTTCTGAATCAGTAGTTTGAATATTCAGTACTGATTTGTTTTATGGGAGTCGTGAGTTTTGCCTGGCTGAAAACGGCAGGTGAGACATTCTCCCTCTTTTCTGGGCAGGCTTTCAAAAAGAGCTGTTAGATGCACGCTAGCCAGGTTTCATGCTTGCTGTCTTTAAACAAGAGCATTCAACCTTTGCCCAGTCCAGAGCAGAAAAGACCAGGAGGAAGTGGAGTTGCTGGTTTGGCCTAGCTTCATATTGAGAGGAAGCCTAGCTATGCCTTACACTTGCTAGAGGATACTTCCCTGCTCAAAGTGGCTAAAACAATTATTGACATTTTCCTTCATAAAAATTGTACTTCAACACATCCTTTCCATTATTCTGATGAGGGGAAAGTATATGTGCTGTTGTTTTAACCTTTTAAGACTGGGAGTATTTCCAGGAATGCAGCATTTGAAAGAATGGCTAGGATCCAAAGAGCTACTTAACAGCACCCATGTGCTTGGGTATTCTGAGTGGGACCTCCTACTGCTTTTTTTAATTGAACAGTCTCCTAGGCCATTATGCAACTTGTTCTGAGAATTTTCTATATTTCAACAGTGTTGGCTGGCAGCATTCAGAGTGAGGGAGGGAAGGGGAGAAGATTGCTGTTTCACCAACTGAAAGAACCTTCAGGTTATAAAACCGATCGAGATCTTTAGATTCTGATCTGTATATCATTTGAAGTACAACTGATATTTGTTTCTGTTCGGATTCTTTAGAATACTAAGCATACCATCTGCAAAGAGATGAATTTGTGTTTTTACATAATCATTTATTGTATATAGCTATGTTCTTTTAACTTTTGATTGATTATGTGCCATCAGGTCGGTGTTGACTTTTAGCAGCCACATAGATGATCTGATCTCCATGATGATCTGTCCCTAACCTGGTCTTTCAGGTTTTCCATTGGTGCATCCATCACTAGTGTAACTGAGTGCACCCACTTTGCTGCCGGTCATCTTCTTTTCTTCCACCTTTCCCAACATTAAAGCCATCCCCAGAGAGCTAGGTCTTCGCATTATATGTCCAAAGTAGGATAATTTGAGCCTAGTCATTTGTGCCTTGAGTAAGAACCTTGGGTTGATTTGTTCAGTGATCCATTTGTTTTTGTGGCTGACCACTGTATTCTCAGTAGTCTTCTCTGATGCCAAAGTTCAAATGTGTCAATATTCTTCCTATCCTGCTTCTTCAAATTCCAGTTTTTACTTCCATAGAGTGTCAGAGGGTATACTGTTGCTTGCACTATTCTGATTTTTGTAGGTATAGACACATCACAGCATCTAAATATCTTTTCCAAGGTCCTCATGCCTTTTCTACAAGTGCTAGTCTGCAGCATATTCCTTTACTGTTGATAGCTTCTGCCTTTTAGGATCAACTAACTACAACTTCAATAGCTTCATTAACAATTCTAAGGCTGGTTTATTTATTTATTTACTTTCTATAGCCACCCATCTCAACCAAGTGACTCTGGGCAGCAAATAATTCTAGAACAATAAAAACAATTAAAAACAGGTTACCTATTGTCATTAGTTTGTTGTTCTTTATATTAATTTTAATCCCAGCTTTTCACTCTACTTCTTGACTTTTATCACTAAAGCTTACAGATTCTTTGTGTTTTTGGCAGTGTCAGAGTAGTGTCATTGTCATAGTTCAGGCTATTGATGTTTCTTCTTCCAATTTTAGAACTATGCTTATCTTCCAGTCCAGATCCCCTTAATATATAGTCAACATATAAGCTGAATAAATAAGGGGAGACTATACAGCCTTGTCTCACTCCTTTGCCAACCTGGAGCCAGTCTGTTTCGTTATGTTCTGTCCGTACTGCGGCTTCCTGATCTCTGTATATGTTTCTCATGAGGACAATGAGATGTTCTGGGATTCCCATTTTTCTAAGCATATTCACTTGATGTGATCACCATAATCAAAGGCCTGTCTTTAATCAATGAGTTCTTTAATGTAATAGTTTTAAAATACCAGTTAACAGAATAATGTGTTTAGTAGTATGCAAATGTTTTGCATTTGAAATATTTAGAATTTGAAGTGACTTGTTTTGAGGGCAAAATAGCTGTTTATAATGTGAAATGCACATCCCAATCATTTAGGATGTTTAGAGCTCAAAACCATGTCTTGAAGTCAAAACAGGGATGATTCAGACAGCTTGAATACATTTTAAGAAAGAATCAGAACAGCTTATTCCACACTTGAAATGGGTTGTTTCAAAATAAAAACAGAGCATTTTGCATTCAAACAATTTTGCTTTTATCTGAACTGGTGCGGTCTCTGAGGAAAAAGAATGCATACGTAGATTTCGGTCTGAAAGTCCATTTTATAGATTTCTGCCAAGAAGCATAAATGTTCATGAAGTAGCCTCATGCAGACTAGTGAAACTTCTAGCTTTACTGTCCACTGTAACTGGCACGTTCTTTTCAAGTTCTCCCTTACTATACAGCAGTTGTGTAAGTACATAAATGTTCTGCACTTGAGACTTTTCCATGAATTATTTTGATGTTATGCTTATTGCTAATTATTTTTGCAGGAGATGTAGCAGTAAAGATACTAAAGGTTGTAGATCCAACCCCAGAACAATTTCAGGCCTTTCGAAATGAAGTAGCTGTATTGAGGTAAATCATTACTAGGCTTTTAAATACAGTACAAAGTGCTGGTGGGGAGAATAAAAAAGAAAATTGATTGATTGATTGTTTATGTATTATCAAGTCAATGTTGACTCTTTATGACCCACATGGATAGATCTCCAGGATGAAAAAAATAAAATTGTTAATGTAATAATTTCAATATATATTTCAAGGGAAGATATCTAAATAATAGATAGCAGATAGGAGGAAAAATAAAGGCGTTGAAATCAGCATGATTTGTTCACATACCTGCACTGTGCTTTATGTGTGCAGTGACAATTTTGAGTTTAGATATAATATCATATTCCAGGTATCTGGAATTTTATGTTGAAAAATAAAATTGAGAAACTTCCAAAATTTCATTACTAGAAAACATTCTGTTTCTGAAAATTATCCTCTCAATATTGTTGCTTAAGCTGTAGTGAATTTTAAATTAGTTTATTACCTTTATAGACCTAAGCAACCAACAATAATAAAATAAATACATCAAAATGTAAACATAATATAACTAAGGTAATATACCAAAATACATATAAAATTATATTAACATAAAGCAATACTTGGACTTCTCCCACTTGAAGCAAAGTTTACTACCAAAGATCTCCACCTCCTCCTCAGTTAATGCAAGATTGTCGTCATCATCCCCAGTCCTGCCTAATTTCGTTTGGTGACTGAGGAAATATATATAGTCTGATTAACTCTACAAAGAAGCAGCACAGCAATAACCGCCCCACAGTTTTGATTCCCCCCTCACTATGTGCATAGAGACGCTATTCTTTAGGAATATTTCGTCTCTGGAAGAACAGATATAAGGGTGTTATAATGGGCTAACGTGAAGACTCTTCTGGTATTTGTGGATGTAATATTAAATGATGGGCAGGTGCAATGCTATTTTTTAGTTTCACTGGGGTAAAGTAAGGATAAACCTGGCTGAAATAATTTTGTAAATCAATGTCCCTGGCACATTCCTTGGAGAATGATTTGGTCTGTTCAAAACCTATTGAGATAAGTGTATTAAATGAAAGTCTATGATACCTTAGAGTTCAGCTAAGTAATTTCCAGCAAGAGGACAGAAATTTATCCTAAAGAGTCAGAACAGCCAAATTGCTTAGATTGAAAAGTAATTAATTTAACCCAATGGTAATGTTTGCTATCTGAACTCAAATTTTAATTGATGCCATTCCAGCCTCAACCCAAAGGACTGAGTTTGGGACACATTACTGAATTTGAAATATATGCCTTAAAATATTCAAAAATAAGCATGCTTTTAATCCACCCAGTATGTAATAACCTTCTTTCATACAGGAAAACTTAAGATGGCAGCTTTCTCCTTGTCTTTCAGATACTGAACTCTCCAAGTACTCATAGCGTGGAAAACAATTCTGAGATATTTCAAGCTCTTAAAATGTTTCATAACTTTCCCGTTAATTTGCCATATTGGGAGGGTCTCTTTGAAAGGCCGTTTTTTTTTTTTTTATAGTTAATAACCAGACGGTTAATCTTAATGCTCTTCTCAGTTGAGATAATGGCTGTATCATCTGCATATGCAACCAGACTTGGCAAGTGACTGTATTAAAGCCTGCGCCCAAACTGTATTTGTCCTGGGTACTTATGCAGTTGCACATAATGAGCTGTGTGTTCAAAGCTCAGCTTCTAAAATGAGTCTGAATTTTGGTGCAGGAGTACTGATATCATTAGTATAAAATGTTCTGTGTTCTTATCTGTGATTTTTATCAAGATATTAAGAGATAGGAGACAAAATGAAATTCTGTGAGATCTCATCAACCAAAAGCCATGAGATAAACTGATAAATACCCCTATATTAATTAAGGGGTACCACCTAGCATGTGGGTGAACAGAGTCCTACCATAAACTAATGCATGCAGTCCAGGTAACTTAAAAGGATATTGTGCTGGACTTACGGCAAAACTAAAACTAAATGTCAACATTGAGGATTTAGTTTAGAAGTTCATCCGGATCTCGTTTGTTTTATATTATGTTGTATAACCATGTGAAGCTGAACTTCTAGCATTTTTTATAGATTTTAAGGTGTTTAAATTTCAGCTGAACATGTTTTCTTATTTGTCTCTGGTAGGAAAACTCGGCATGTTAATATTCTACTATTTATGGGCTACATGACTAAAGATAATCTGGCCATTGTCACACAGTGGTGTGAAGGAAGTAGCCTGTATAAACACCTGCATGTTCAGGAGACCAAGTTTCCAATGTTACAGCGAATTGATATTGCAAGACAGACAGCACAAGGAATGGAGTGAGTAGGCTTAATGATGACAGAACTTGTTGCATTAAGAAGCTGTTAAAGTGAGGTTGACTGCTCAGTAGAACAAAAATGATTATAGAGGGAATGTTATCTTAAGTCTTTGGCAAAGCCTTTTGTGGTCCCTGATAGATCTGAAACTCTGGGCAGTACTCCAGAGCAAGTGGGGTTTAGTTACAGATAGCCCTCAGTTGACGATGGTAATTGGGACTGGGATTTCTGTTGCTAAGCAATGCGGTTATAAAACGCAACATCATGTGACCACATCACTTAGCAACAGCAATCCTGGCAGTCCTCGGTTGCCGTTGTTAAGCAAGGATTGTGGGTCATTAAGCAAGGACCTCCTTGTGACTTCCTGCCAGCTTCCCCACTGACTTTGCAAGCAAAATCAGTGGGGAAGCTGGCAGGAAATAGCGAGTCCTGAGCGGCTTGCAGGTGGCTGCTATGGCATGGCAGGAGTGCAGCTGGGTGGGGGTCGCTACTGCAGGGGGCAGGAGGGTGCACAAGCTCCTCAGGAGAAAAAGCAGTGGGAGTGGGAGCGACTTATGAACACTCACTGAAGGAGTGGTCGTTAACCAAGGGCTACCTGTATTTCTCTTTGTAGAGAAAGAAATAGCATTATCTGATTCTACACAGATAGAATTGTTCATCTAAAACATTTTGGGGAAATTACTTCCGTTGCTTATTGCTTTTGAAATAGCTCAAATTTATCTAATTCTATTTACAGCTACTTGCATGCAAAGAATATAATACACAGAGACATGAAATCAAATAGTATCCTTTCTACTTGAGAGATTTCTGATAGTTACTTGATTAAGACAGTAAAGAAGCTTGGTACTGCTAACTAATGGCAGTGATTTCGTAAGATCAAGATTACTGCTGTTGACAAAACAAATGAATCCTTCTGTATTCATTAGTTATTTTGATACCACTTACGGCTGTAAATTGCTATTGTAGTTGAACTGTTACTCAAAACTCACACAGAATAAGCAGTACTACATATAGTCCCTAACTGGAAAGCACTCATATCTAATTGTTCCTAAGTCTTCCTGCTTATGGACAAATTTTTATGCAGTATTTTTTTGGAAATACAATGCCCTTAAAACAGTACTTCTTTGCAAAAATAGACAATTTAAATACTCTAGAAGTCAAAATAATAAAAGTGATCAATAAAACTTGTTATATAACATTGGTAAATCCTATGGTAAATCAGTTAAGAATAGTGAGTGCCAGTCCCATCTATGTAAAGCAGTAATGTAAACATTAAAGAATTTATTCCTTGGTCTTTCTCCCAAATCAAAA
Organism: Liasis olivaceus; assembly: GCA_030867105.1. Taxonomy (NCBI): domain Eukaryota; kingdom Metazoa; phylum Chordata; class Lepidosauria; order Squamata; family Pythonidae; genus Liasis; species Liasis olivaceus. The sequence continues at coordinate 51,941,026 of CM061348.1, forward strand.
TGACAGTAATAAGAGGAAAAGTGTTGCTGGCCTACTTGGAGATGTGGCCTTGGGTTTTGTAGGTGGGAAGAAGGGCAAACAATGATATTTTGATCGGGCAAAACACAAGCAAAAATCGTTGGAAGCTGATAAAGAAGCATTTTATATATACATTAAACTGGGGGTCCCCCTGGACTCACAACTCCTGCTCGAGGAGCAGGTGGTAGTCGTGGGCAGGAGGGCCTTTGCCCACCTTTGTGTGGTGTGCCAGTTACGCCCTTTCTTGGATCAGGAGGCTCTCCAGTCAGTCACTGGTCATCTCTCTGTTAGACTATTGCAATGCGCTCTACTTGGGGCTACCCTTAAAGAGTATCCGGAAGCTACAGCTGGTTCAAAATGCAGCTGCACGGACAATTTTGGGTGCCCCAAGGATGGCTCATATAACACCTTCACTGCAGGAGCTGCATTGGGTGCCAGTTTGCTTCCGGGTCCAATCCAAGGTGTTGGTCACATCAACCTGTCTCACCCGGTCAGACAGAGGGGCATGTTGCGGATCCCGTCAGCGAGAGAATGTTGGCTGGCGGACCCCAGGAAGAGAGCCTTCTCTGCCGTTGCCCCCACCCTTTGGAATATTCTTCCCCCAGAAATGTGGTGGGCCCCTACCCTCCTGGCTTTCTGGAAAGGTTTAAAGACCTGGCTCTGCCAGCTTGCATGGGGTGATAAGAGCACTAATCAATCTTGGGGGTGGCTGATGCCCTGATGATGCTCCCTGAGCTATTCACCAATTCCCATCATTCTTTGAATTTATTTATTATTTATTATTTATTATTTAAGATTGTTTTTATATTGTATTTTAACTGATTTAATCTTTTCTGTAAACAGCCCAGAGTCGCTTTTTAACAAGATGGGTGGTGACAAATTTGATATATAAATTTAAAAAATATATAAATAATTGTTGTAAATATTGCAATTAACAGTATGGACAGCGTAAAAACATTGGCTGACCTACTTGCAAGCAGACAGTGCTTGGTAGTTCAAATTATGGTCCAGATGTGTTCCTTAACAATTGTGTAGATATATTTCTTCATGAAGATCGAACAGTGAAGATAGGAGACTTTGGTTTGGCAACAGTCAAATCCAGATGGAGTGGTTCTCAACAGGTGGAACAGCCTACAGGATCTGTTCTCTGGATGGTAAGGTGTCTCAAGGATAAAGGAAAAAAACTACTGATTAAATTATACATCATTCATCTAACATTAATGACTGTTTATGTACAACAAATTTGAAAAAAAAATCTTAACCTTTAATCCCCAAGATACAGTGTTTTCTATTCCATTATAGCTGCTCTCCTTGTTATGAAAGAATCTGTGAGAGTGTGGAGCAGGGGGGTGAAGAATGTACTCTCATCACCCGAGGAGCAGGGGAGAGATAAGACTGGCACCTCCCTGAGGAATGCTAGTGGTGTTTATGATTGACCCTGGGAACTGTGCTCAGTCTGGGAAGATTCTGTGAATGGTGTGAAGCCAAATAAACCTTGCTGGATTGAATCTGTACTGTCTCCTGGAGTTTCCTGGGCTAAACCTGACATCAATCTTCCCAGACTGAGCACAGTTCCCAGGGTCAATCATAAACACCACTAGCATTCCTCAGGGAGGTGCCAGTCTCATCCTCTTATCTCTCCCCTGCTCCTCGGGTGATGAGAGTACATTCTTCACCCCCCTGCTCCACACTCTCACAGAATCATGTGTTTTCTGATGCTGCAGTGTTAATAGTAAGTTTGTGTTTATAGGATACACGGCTTCTAAAACAAAGTAATAATTTTGCTTCAATGACTGGTTTAAGTACAGTTCCAAACTATATAGCTTGCACTTATGCATACATTGATATCTCCCACCCCTGCCTTCAGAATGTGAGGCACCTTTCACTATAGCTAGTGTCTTGTTCGACCTTCCATTACATCCGTGCATAAGACTGTTGCTGGGGAGAGATCTGGTCCCGGCCTTCTGTATTCATCCAATGCTACAGGCGTAATTTTTGAGCAACGCTAGATCCTTCCTTTGAAAAGCCTGTGTAGAAGTCCATAGTCTTAATGTGATTTGCTGCTCAACCATCGTTCACTGACAGATATCATAAAGAGAGAAAAAAATGTAAGACAAGGTGAATGGTTTTGGCATACACTAGCTTAAGTTATGCTTCATGATCTTTTTCTTACCTAATACCTTTAATTTTTTTGACCTGCTACTTCTCATTCCTTTTCCACACTGCGTAACATTGCTTACTTACCTTGAAAGGGAATAGTGGATGGGCATGTGCATATGGTCTTGGACCCAATTTAAATGCATTAGAAAGTTATTTTCAAAGTTAAACTCTTGTAGACTGTGAAGTTATGGTTGTCAGGTATGGTTTTTGGGATTGGGTTGGTATGATTTTTTTTTTTTAATTCATTTTATGTTTTATAAAGGCACCAGAAGTAATTCGAATGCAAGATAGCAATCCATTCAGCTTTCAATCAGATGTCTATTCTTATGGAATAGTACTATATGAACTGATGACAGGAGAGTTACCGTATTCACATATTAACAATAGAGATCAGGTGAGAAATTATTATTTTTTGATGGAATGCTTTATATTTTTGGATCAAGTTTTGTTTTCAAGTTATATAGATTTTCCATGAAAAGTAACAGAGCAAAGAAATATATAGTTAGGAGTTGTATTTAGATCATATCTCTCTGATATAGTGTGTGCCTTCTCAATAATTTTGCAATGGTTTCCATTGACAGTACTTCAGTTAGGTCAGTGTAATGTCATCACCTTTGTCCTGTGCTCTCTCTTTGTGAGCCCAGTACATGATTACATGATACAAATGGAGAATTAGAGTTCTCCTACCCTGAACTAACTGTGCCCATTGGTGTTTTCACACTGTATGTTCTAAGAATTCCCTTTATTTCTCTTTGGTCTTCCAGAATTGGTTTAGTAATTCCTCTTGTTAATGGGAGACTAGAAGCAGGATACCAAAGTGCTTGTTACTCTTCTTTTTTTGTTTGCATTCTGCTTTACCCAGAGATAATGAATAATTATGCTAGATGGGAAACTACTTCAGAGCAGTGAGATATGATGGAATTAAAATAGTAAAAAATCTAACTAATCCAATGTCTGAAGAGAGTGATTAGAGCATGCTAGGCTTCAGCATTTTCACTTGCCATGGCAAATATGACACTTTCCTCTAGTGAGCATAATAAATGAGTATCCTTCTTCCCAAATGGAAGCTGCAGAGTTAGGGATTGTCCTGAAAGCTTTCCCACTCATTTCAAGTTCCCAAGGGAGAAAAACTGTGGGTAAATTTGACAACCAAACCAGCAAGTCTTCTTGGGGCACCAAATGGAGGATGTGAAGGCCTGTTCTCAGCTACTAATTAATAAATAGACTGAAAATGTTGCTGCTAAGCAGAAGTAAAGTTGGTATGTTCCTGCCTTTTTCCTTCAGGGATGAAAAGCAATGTATGTGTGGAGGTGCCTCATGCCTTGCTTGGCAGAGATGCTGAGTCCCTCTGCCAATCATGAGCTGAGTCTAGAATATCTGTCCCATGGGGAAGTTTTAGGGAGCACAGCTTCCTTGGTTGCTGAACGGAGGTATCTATCTCCCTTGAGAAGGACTTGGAAGGCTAGTCAAGACTTGAAACTCCTAATCTTTGAACTTGTTGAATACAGCAATTCCTATTTATTTATGCTCTGATTGGTAGGGATTTCCTATTCCTTGGTTAGCTTCTGCATTCTTTCTAAGGAGAAAGTGAATGCTTTAGCAGCTCTATTTTTCAGGATGGTTATACCTCCATTCTGTACTAGCAGGGTTGAATTGGTGCAATATAGGCTAGCTCTGCATTAGAACATCCTTCTATATTATTTTCTCCCTGCCTTGAATGGTTTAGAATGTTTTTCACTTTTGCTCAAGATGGTAATAGCTATAGTTTGTGTTTCTATCAACTTTCACCCACTTTTTTGTGCCATAATGCATCTGAAAGAATTGGGTTTCCAGGCAGTGTCCTGCTGGAGTCAGGTTGTTTCAGTGAATGCATTTTTCTTTTCTGAACCTAGCAGTGACCCTGGTGGAACTTAATTTAGTGCAGTAGTAATGGCAGTCCCAAGGCCTTTCCAAGCCCTACTGGCAAATGCAAAGGATTGGATGGGCATCTTCTTGTATGAAAGGGCACTGTAAACTCTGACCCGGAGCTGAATAGCTGCTAATTTGCTCTTCATTTTTTCCCCATGAGAATGATGAGTAGTTTATTATGAAGTTGACACACTCTGTTTACAAAAATGTATTTATTTGTGATTCGTAGATCATTTTCATGGTTGGTCGTGGTTATGCATCACCTGATCTCAGTAAACTTTACAAAAACTGTCCAAAAGCTATGAAGAGGCTTGTAGCAGATTGTGTGAAAAAAGTGAGGGAAGAAAGACCTCTTTTTCCACAGGTGAGTATAGTTTTATAATATATTTGAATAAAACAAGATAAGAAAAAAATTAGTGGCACACACATTCTGTGAATTGCAAGTCGAAAAATAAAAATTCTGCTCTGTCACTGAACTCTTTGATTTGGAAGATGGCTATGTTATATTCTAATGAATGATGATCTATGTTTCAATTTTCAGAGTACAAGAAATTGCCAGCTCATAAAGTATCACCTTTATCATCAACTGAAACTAAGCTTATATCTACCCATGTTTTCTTCTTCTTTTGTCTATCTATTACATTAATATTTATAATGTTCATATTCTGAATATAATATTCAAAGTATAGTCTATATGGATGTGGAATTTCTGAAAACCAAAACCTTTATCCCTTTCTTTCCCTTTCCTCTTCTAGATATTGTCTTCCATTGAACTGCTGCAACATTCTTTACCTAAAATTAACCGGAGTGCTTCAGAACCTTCTCTGCATCGTGCAACTCATACCCAGGACATAAATTCATGCACGCTGACTTCAACAAAGTTACCTGTCTTCTAGGAGATCCATGTGCCTTGTTCACAGTTCTCCCCAGTAACAGTTATTTATAGCAGTTGTGTTTTGAAAGCTTCAATTTACAGAATGGAATAGCCAACGTGGGATTCACCTGGGTGCCAATTTTAAGAATGAGCTGCTATGAATTTCTACTGTTCTAAGCCTACAGGGACAAAACTCCACGTTGCCTTTTTCTACAGTTTATCATATGGAAATAGTGCACAGACTCTATACAAGAAGTTCTATTGCTATTTTTTTATAGATGCACTTGAGCCTTATTTTTTCCCCATATGCAAAAAAAAAAAAAAAAGTACAAAGGAAAAAAAGTATTACTTTTCTGGTTTCCACTCTTGCATTCTGCTGAACAAACTGTTATTTTTGTATAGCAACAGCATTTGAGAAAAGGCAATGCAGATGGTGCTGTTTTTCGTATACCTTAAGAACATTCTGGCTTGGAGAAATTGTAACTAAAACGCCAATTTGTAAAGATGACTTAAGGGAAAAGGGAAATGCAAGTTCATGGAAGTGTCCCCTACTGAGCATTTGTCATAATCACTTAATATTGGTGGTTATAAAGTTTCATCACTACAAATAATTTTGCACATAGGAGAAAAAAATCATTTTAAGATGAGATGTTTATTCTAACTAGTACTACTCGTCAGAAGCTGGCACAATCTTGTTACAATCTTCATAAGGTAACATATGAAAAATTTTTGGGTACTTCGGACTTGTTTCTTGCAGCGCCTGGAGGGTCCAGTGAGAAATGATAGTTTTGTGGGAGGAGAAAAAACTAAATAAGTAACGTCAATATATTTCTGCAAAACAAGCAGCCTTTAGACTGTTTGAAAAAACTTTTTTTTTTTTTTGAGATGCACTATAAGGAAATTTGGCATATACAGGATTTTCCCTTGCTGATTTGGGTTTTAATTTGTTTTTATTGCTCCTGAGAGAAAAACATTTATTGTAAACCCAGGTTCTGATTATCTTATTTTAATAAATAAATTAAATTTAAATTTGTCATTAATTTGTTTTTCCACTATTTCAAACATGACAGGTTTGTCTCCAAATATGTGTATGTATGTGTTTAAGTATCCATAATTCCTATCCATAAATTCCACTTTATCAGGTACTTTTAAAGGAAGGGAATACAGTAATACTGAAGCAATTCCTTTCTAAAATGCTATTTTTTAAAAACACTGTATTCAGAATTTTTGACTGTGTATTGTCCTGCATATACCTGACATATTTTGCTGGTTCAGACTTGCACTCAACAGAATTCCATGAATGTTGGTGGGCGGAGGGTGATTTTGTCTTCAATTCTTCTGCAGTCTTCTGTGCCTCTTCAGAAGCTGCATGGGTGATTGCAATGGAGGCCGCGGGGAGAAGGATTGTGTGGCCAAAAGTATTGTCCTCTTCCTCCAGCTGGAAGCCAGTGCTGGATTTTGATTCTCCAAGCTGTATAAGAAGAAAGTGCCTTTCTTCTGATAGACGGATATAACTGGATCTGCCCATTACATACTCTGAAAATTGCATATTATACTTCCAATGTCTTTTTCTTTTTTTGAGATTGTTAAATTGTTGGATTACTGAAACAGAATGTTGAGTCATCCAATATATATGTTAATACTATATGCATTTTATATTCACTCCCTTTGAACTGTGCTGTACATTTCCAATTAATTTATCTCACACAGATAACATTTTATGCAGCTTGCCAGTTCATTGTTTCCCAATCTTGATGCTCTCCAGATGTATGGATGTCAGCTCTCAGAATTTTCAGCCATTGTTGAGAATTCTAGGAGTTAAAACCTACACACCTCTGCGATACTGAGCTTGGGGAGTAATGCACTACAGGTTTTCTTTCCCATTGAATTCATTGTGAATTACTTTTAAGTAGATATGGATAGGACTGATTGGTTACTTTTGGAATGTTGTGGTTGCGTTTCATAGATGTGTGGTATTTGTTCTTTCTTGCTGGGTAAAAGTGTTAAACTGCTCAAGATTTCTTACCATAACATAAATATTCCTATATAACCTCTTTATTTCAAATCTGCTAACTTTGGATAGGTTGTAGTAAATTGTTGTAGAAATTGTTAAACAGAGTTGCTGTTAAAGCATTTAAGTTCACATTAATATTATGGAATTTTTTATATCTAATAAGTCACACACAACCCTTGATTATTGAAGTGCTGTTACTATAATTAAGACCTTATATGGAATCAGTCTCCTTTTGCTGTTCTTTATCTCAGTGTTTCTTAAACTTTTCAAGGTCACAGAACATCTATCTATCTGCCCGAATGCCTGTTTCTTCTTTAAAAGGAAAGGAAAGAATATTGAAACAATACATGTTTTAATGATACTTTATTTTCTCTTACATTTAACAGATCAGTTATAAGTCTTCATGGGATATATGAGCTTGAATATGATGGCATATTTCACTAATGTCTGGAGTGAGATTTGTAAAAAGTCCGTTTTGATATTTGATCTTGGTTGTAGTGTGTGGTAAGAATCCACTTTCAAAAAGATACATAGCAGAAGATGATAGAGTCATAAATGCCTTTTCACTTAAAAGTTAATATCCTCCTATAGTTTTCAGCCAAAGTTTTTCAGGTTTTTTTCCAATTAATTCAGTGTAATAGGTGAGGAGAGACTTGCCAACTCTTATTATCTTTGAATAGGCTAGTATTTTGCCTCAAGAAATTGAACAGATCCCAAAACTGGAAGAGTTTGTGGATTACCTTCAAGTTGTTTGGAGAATACTGATATCCTATGGAACATAGTTTAAAAATACAGGCTTCCCTCCCGTTATGCTAGGGCTAGATTTTCCAAAAACTTCACATAAAGTGAATTTGCATAAAGCAAGACTGAACCAGTGGAAAGATGGGCCTTTGGGGTATGGTGTCAAATTTTGTAATTGACAGATGTACTCAAAATATTTTAGAACCTTATTCTTAAGCACTATATTACTCAAACATGTTTTCTTCCTTGCCTTGTGTTCAGTGTACAGTGAAAGCATTTGCTCCACCTCTCGTACAGCTGGCTTTCTAATGTGTGCGGTTACCATGACAAAGTCGAATGCATCACAGCACTATTCATTTTATTAGCATTCTTTGTTCTGTTGTGCATAGTAGTTTCGCCCAGATTAAAAACTTGTTTTAGGATTCTTCACCAGCTTCAGCACGATGAATATGTCCAGCTTTGTTTCTAGTGTTAGAGAGATCCTTTTCCTTTTCATTTGGAATAATGAGGATAAACAAGGTGTTGATGGCTGTTTTGACCCTATAATAATAGTAGTAGCCATTGTGGGTGTAGAAGTAGGTGGGAGGCAGGATACACAATTAGAACAACCTTTCAACCTGACGGTAAATATGTGAGTGAAAGCAGAGAGGGTTTTGGCGGGAAAAGGTTAAGAGGTTTTGGTGGGAAGAAGTTATGTTTCCAGTCCTTTGGTACCAATTGACTATCCTGACACAAATTGCCTAATAGCTATTTTTTTCACATAAAGCAAATTCTTGGACAAAAATGAGCAATAGCAAATTCACATAAAGCAAATGAACATAAAGGATGGGAAACCTGTACTACTCTGATATAGTCTATTCACAAAAAATTGTTCAGATTAATTGCCCTAAAGTACATTTCCTTGCACTATTATATATTCTTGCAGCTGATTTGCACGCAGTGTTATGATAATCCTTTGGGACTATAAAGCCTAGTTTCATGCAAAATAACGACTCCTAATCCAGAGGTTCAACTATTGCAACAAGAATAGGAATAGCTTTATTTATTTAACAGCTACTCATAATGCAGTTATCTCTACTTCTAATGTGTGTATTTATTTAGAATGTTTTAATGGCCACCCAACTCACTCTGGGCAGTGTACAAAATCATTCAATAAAAATAGAGAACAAAAACAGCACATGCCATTAAAAATAAAACAAATGGTGATCAGAACTAAAACTTGCTGCATTCTTCCAAATGGGAACTTTGCTGATCCTGATCCAAGTGCCTGGCAAAAGAGCCAAGTCTTAACTGCTTCTTAAAGGCCTGCCAGGTTGGGACCAAATGTTCTCCCAACCATCAGTGTATTTATGCTTCTCTCTCAGGTTACAACTTCATGTAGCTATGAAATGGAGGTAGTTTCACAAATACGTTTCTTTATTAGCCAACTATGGACATAATTTTATCAAGTGGATTTTACAATAAAAGCTGCAGAATTTTTAAATCAAACACTTCAAAGCTTTCACTAGAAGATTAAGATATACAGCTTTGCAAACATCAAGAAGAGCTCTGGTGAGAAAAGTGTCAAGATAAAACAGTGAAGTGCACATGCAACTTAAGTATGTGTGCAAGGAAAAGGTAAGCGATACTCCTTTATCTCATTCAAGTTATAACAGCTATCAACTGAATTCAAACCAATAGCATGACAAAGAGTTTGAAACGAACCATTCAGAACTCCTTCTAAACTAAGGCTAAAAGTGCCAAGGGCCACACTGTAGCCTTAGCCAGCAGAAATGATGTTATAAATAAAGGATCAGTTGAACTTTTAAATTTCATGTAGGTTCAGAGTTGCATTCAATGCTGTCTCCCAATGGAACAAAAATGGCTGGCAGAATGGGTTCCCGCTCTGCTCCTGCAGTTCCTCACTTCTCCCCAGATGCATTCTAGATAGATGAGGAATCTCTGGCATCAACTTGGGGAGTGGAGAGGAAGGAGGGAACAGAGGAGCAACACTTGATGGATCCCTCAGTTTAAGTCTTTAAAAATGCAACTCATAAGCTAAAGTTTAGGTATAGTCCAATTCAGTTTTTAGCAACTGAAAAAAGGCAAAAATGTCAGAAAGACTGATGGATTAAACCAAAGAACTATGTAACTCAGTATTTTATTCCTCAGTGGCTAAGCAGATGTTTGTGAGAAATCCACATTCCATACAGCTATGTTTAGTAGTCCTTCCTAGATTTGCCCAATCCCCTCTTAAAATCTTTGACATTGATGATCATTGCTAAGTGATGCACCTTATGAAGAAGTATTTCTCTTAGTCCTGAATTTCCTACTTTTCAACTTCAGGATGACAGATCCAGTATTTTGGGAATAGGAGAAAAGCAGTCTCCCGTATACTTTCTCCACACCATGCATGATCTGCATACTTCCACTCTGACCTCTTTATTGTAATCTAAAAATATATATACAGTTGTTTTCAACCATTCCTTTGGGGGGAGTTACCCCAGGTTGGTTGGTTGCAGGATTATTTCAAGTGCAGAGTTGTTTGGGAGTCAGCCAATGCCCAAATCGAATTAAAAAACAAAAACTCAGCCCTGCAATTTGGTTATGGTTTGGGTTGCTCTTTTCCACCCTGGCCAGGTTAGTAGTCAGGATTACTCAATTCTTGCTGCTGCTATTTTAAATAGAGCAGGCTGATGTATGCTTTTGAGTATTGAGAGGAAAGTAATGGTTTAGCAATGGCCTGAAAGAAGCTTGCCTGTAAGTTATTGCTGTTTTTTTTTAATTGCTGGAAAGAAATTAGCATTAAAGTTGGTATGTTAGTGTGTTTTATTTTGCAGGCAGAGAATGCAAATGTGTTTATGTTCATTACTGTGCCCACAAATTATAATGCTGCTGACATTGTGTAAGTGAAAAGATTATTGTGTTAGCTTTGTTGGGTGGGTAGCTGAACTCTGATGTGCTCTTTACATTCTGTGCATGTTCTCATGGCCTATTAATGTTGAGCTTTAGCATACATTTAAAAATGCAAACTTCTGTTAACTTGGGCTGGTTTGCTGGGCTTCAATGCATGTGGACATTCCTTGCATGCGCTCATGTCTTCGTGTTGCCATTTTATATTATTAATTCAGTTCAGAAGCACCAACAATCTTTGTTTTTGTAACCAGCAGCACATTTATACAAGTGAAACATTAGCAAAGAACAGTGTGGCTGGTTTTGTTGGACTAGTGCCAAGAGGCAGATCAATACTTACGTAAAAAATTGGCCCAGGAGATCATTTAAAAAACATACACAACTTCAAACCATTAAGATGATTTCATAGGGGAAATATGCTGTTTGAAAGAAATGTTTAAAAGATGAGTGCACTTTATGTCCTGTAATCTATTGAATGATGTAGAGTCAGAGGTTCTCAAAGTGTGGTCTGAGGACCCCTGGGGTTCCCCAAGACCCTTTCAGGGGGTACGTGGAGTCAGTAGTTTAACATTTCTCAGTTTTAATTTCTAATACAGTACATATTGCTAGATATAAGCCACATAAACAAAAGCTCTTTGGGGTCCTCAGTCATTTTTAAGAAGGTAAAGGAATCCTAAGTCCAAAATGGTTGAGAACCAGTACTGTAAATGAAGGCCTCTGCATATTCCCTTTTGAGAAGGGGTGCTTTTTTGATAAGATTCTAATCTGAACAATATTTTAGCAAATGTCAGAGTTGTGTTCTGGCTGGAACTACATCAGATTTTATTTGACTACTGGAGTCTCTCAGCAATTTACTATAAGATTTTGAGCTCTAAACTGTTGGAACAGTACCAACTTGAAAAATCCTGAGATTGACATGCATCTGCCTTGATGTTTTCCATAACTTTTTAAAATAAATCTGACAGTAATCCTATACGAAGATACACTAGATCTAAAAATACCCTATAAAGTAGGAGAGAAAAGCTGTTGAAAGAACTGGTATGTTCTTTGCTTTAAGTATTTGTGTCTGGTTACAAAATCTTAGTGTAGAGTTATAGCCATATAGAAGTCAAAACTAAAAATGTCCACTTCCAAGACTGGATGTGAAGGGTAGTAATCATGCTATCAGTTGGAGTTTGGAAGCTGAAGATGTAATTTAAGAACTTGAAGAGGTAGCAGAAGGAGACTGAGAGAAGCTTGTTTTATCTTCCCTGAAATCTTATTGGCTCAAGTTTAAGCTAAAATTATTGCCCGCTTAAACTCTCAAGTAGAAGTCAAAGACACGTCAGTCAAGAGCAACAGTGTAGGATATTCCAGTGTTAGGAAAGTAATCTGAACTCAAAGCTATGTTCTATTTAAATATAAGTGGAAGGGCAATTTGTTCTTCAAATGAATTGAATCTTAAATTTGCAGCATGGTCTTGCATTTTGCCTCATTTGTCAATAAAGTAAAATTATCTCTAAAGTGATTAGCAGTCAATGTGTACACAGGACAACGTATATTTTTCATACTAATAACCTAGATTATTCCTTCTGATCAACTGTGGAGGTTGGGAGTTCTCGAAAAGCAGTGTAACTTTGGATAGCCACAATCAAGTTTCTCTATCTTGCAGATATCCTGAAGAAAACTATGATATACTAATTCAGGAATATATAATAACCTTCGGCTCAGGTTTTAGATGGCATATAGGCATGACGTGGACCCAGTTTTCCTAGGTTCGGATGATTTCAAAGGGTGAAACAGACGCCTTAAGTCCCCACAAGGTTTAAATCATGCCGTTTACTCCTTAATCTTGCTAAAACAAAACCAAAAAAAGAGGCTGAAAACATTGGCTCTGCTTATTCTGCAAAAGGGATGCTGGCAAATCACATTCCACACCTGGGCTGTATTTTTTTTTGCATCCTTTTTGCATTTCTTCAATAACATCTTTTAAAATCTTCAATTAAAATTTCAATAACATTTGAAGTTCTAAATCAGTGGTAAGGAAGCTGCACATGTTCAGCAGCATTTGAAGGACCACAAACGTGGAATGATATTTAATAAATTCTCTTAATAAATTACAGCAACAGCGGTTATAGTCTTCAAATAAGTGTCATGCTTGGGATGGGGCAAAAAGTGACACCAGTATCCATTGGTAAAGAAGCAATTATTGAATCTGCTTGGATATTTATCTACAATTCATCTACCAGTAGCTAATTTCTGAATAATGAGTTTGTGGCTAATTATCAAAGGTACCACCAAGGACTATTTTATGAGACTGAGTATCTGGCATTTAAAGATTCTTGTAAATATAAACACACAGCCATTGTCTGAGAGAATGAGCCCACAACATACCCATAAAACTCCAAACATGCTCCTGGTAGAACGGGCTGCCTGCTCCTGTATTAGACAAGCAAGCTAGACAGAGATACTAGGCTTCTTCATGGTACTTATCCTATAGGATTCATCTATTTCCCACATGCTTTCCCAGTATCTACACAATTCCATTTGTGATAGCACTTTACATGGTGAGGTGTTGAATCAATGTCTGTTGCTAGTAATAGACAGTAATGGCCTAAAAGGCTAATAGTTGCCTCAGCAAATGGTAGCTGACTTTGGCTCATCTCAGAACGTAAGCAGGGTTGACCACGATTACTGATGGGGGACTACCTGGGAATTTTAGGGCTTTATGCTAAAGTGAGGGGGAAAAAAGATTCCAGAAAGCAATAGCAAATCACTTCTGTAATGCTGCCAAGAAAAGGAGAAGTTTCTGTAGTTACCAGGAATACAGGACAATGTTTTTAAGGGCTATTAAAGTTCAGTTAAGGCTGCTTCAATTCTGACACGGGCTACACTTTCCGTACAAGAGCAGATTCAAGACCCAGAGAGTTCTCTGTGTGCAAATTAGTACATGCAGTTCAAGTAGTCTTGAACTTGTTCTGCTTAACTTCTACCACTTACTTCCACCCACTAGCTGGACAGAGCTGAGTCACAGTTCTCCATGACCTGCTAACCTCCTATATAGTACGGTATCTTTGAATGCTCTGTTTTTGAAGGCTGGACAGTGCTATTAATTGCTCCTACTAACAGGATTAGGATAAGAGAACATCTTAAACGACTGAACAGCTTCTTGATTTCCAGGAGAGTTTTGTAGTGCTTTGGATGTGAAGGCAAAAATGTATAGCATCCAGGAAAAGATGCAGCTGCTTGAAGGAGCTGCAAAACAGTGCTACGTGAGCAAACCTGCCTGCTCTCAAACTCCTTTTTGCCTCTGAATTTGAAATGCCGCATGGTCCTAATTTTCAGGCATTGTTCAGACAGTGCTAACTTCTAAAAGTCCTACATTAAATTAAATCGTGTGACAAAGCATCAGTATTTTAGCAATGCCTATAATGCCCATGTATAGATTTAACAGGTTTCTTAGTTCAATATTTGAACTTAGGCATATCGGAACCAAATTATTTCTGAAAGTCCACCCCTCACCTACTTGGAGCTAATTAACAAAGGAATTCTCTACTTATATACAAAATGAATATTGGTTATTGCCTCCAAGAAAATCAAGTAACTAGCACGAATTATTTTGACTGAATTTTCATTCTTAGATATCTCATTATTACAATTAATCTTAAATGGTGGCTACTTCGTTGGATTAAAATGGGTACAATTTACAGGAGCCAGGAGAACTGCAGCACAGGTAGTGAAGCCAATGTTTAAATAACCATGCTGCTTATGAAATACATTAACACTGCTCATGCCCAAATTTTAAAGAAAAGATCATTTTTATTTTAAAAATTGGTCATGTGCACTGTTACAAAGCTTTAGAAGATGGAATAATAGAGCTCATTATTTTTTGTTAACCACCCTGCAAACAGAGTCTGATAATATTAAGCCACACTGATATATCTGACATGGGTAATTAGATGTAGTTTTCTTTTCTTTTATTAAGATGTTATGATGATCTTAAAAGACAACCTCCAATTACTTGGATCTATTTGAAATCTTAGAATAGCAAGCTTTTTTCAATAAAATGGGAGTAAATATTCTCTTAAACTAAAGAACATATTGCTCCCTTCTAATAGAAAAGTTCTTCTCTTCATGATTACATCTACCATTTTTATTCCAAGCACTCATTTTATGATGTCTCAACACTTGCTCTACAGTGACACTCATACTAGAATTTCACCAGGACCTCAGTCTCCATGGCACAATAATTCTAATATTGTGGTACAAAGTTACTGAAGAAACAAAGATCAGAATATGGAAGAGACACAGGAGAGATCTTGTGGTATTCTAGGGAGGAGGAGCAGCAGATTCAGCATCTGTGCCAGAAAGATGCATAAAAAGCTCTCCAATCTCGGATACATCGTCACTGGCAACTGGTAGCGTCCTGTTTTCTCGGTCTTCAATAAAATCCCACAGACGAACAGAATTGAGGAACTAAAACAGAAGGCATGAGTTACTCTTACTAATATCTCTTATAGTTAAGGCACTGTTTGGACCTATGACTACAGCTTTTTTTACCCCCCGAGGCAGCATCCCAACAGCATCCTCCCCCACAGGAGCTGGATTTTTCACCCACAGCATGGCAGAATCAACTTCTTCAAGCAGGATGGAGGGAGCTGAGGACGTTTCTATCCCTATCTGTTGTAGATAAAACAGCATCCTCACTGCTATGTGAGCTGCACTGGCTTCCAGTTGCTTTCCAGGTGCAATTCAAGGTGCTGGTTATCACCTTTAAAGCCTATGTGGCATGGAGTCAGATTACTGTGGGACCACCTCTCCCTGAGGGTATCTGCCCATCCTACTAGGTTAGATAAGGTGGGCATGCTCTAGGTCCCCTCCCTTAAATATCGCCACCTGATGGGACCTCAGAAGTGTGACTTCTTGGTGGCTGTCCCAGCACTTTGCAACAGCCCTGAGATCAGAGGGATCCCTACCCTTATAGCCTTCCAGAGGGCTATGAAGACCTGGCCCTCCCTGCAAGCATTGGGCTAGGATGATGTTTGAGCTGCAAGGCTGCTTGGTCTGGCGCCTGGGGGGGGGAAGGGTATTTTTGTTTCTAATCATGTTTTTAGGGATTGGTATGAGCTGCCTAGAGTCATTATAAGGTAGTCCTTGACTTATGACCATTTGTTCAGCAACCGTTCGAAGTTACAATGGTGCTGAAAAAAGAGACTTACGACCAGTCCTTGAAGTTGCGTCCCAGCACTCCTGCAGTCACGTGATTACGATCTGGGTGCCTGGCAACGCACTTATGACCAATTGCCAAGTGCCCTGTGACCACATGAGGGCCATCTGCAACCTTCCATGCTGGCTTCCCCAGAAAGTCAAAGAGGAAGTTGGCAGAGAAGATCACAAGTCACTGGGGTAAGCCTCCCCCAGCTGTGCACCCTCCCCCAGCCCCTCTGTGCTCGTGCCAGCCACCTGCGCACTCTCCCTGTCCCACGCCGCATCCTTGCACACTCTCCCTAACCCACACCCCCGCACAGCCTTCCCAAGCTGTACACTACCTCTCACACACCCCTGCGCATCTCTCGCACATCCCCAGAGACCCTGACCCATGCTGCACCCCCACGCACCCTCCCCTACCCATCCCACCCATCCCCTTGCGTCCTCCCCCACTCAGCAGCAGTCACCTGCCTGCCTGTGGGCCTGGGACTTGTAACTTCCTGCTGGCTTCCCCACTGACTTTGGTTGTGCAAAGCCGGCAAGAAGTTGCCTCACCTAATGACCATGGGATTCAGTCAACGACAGCAACTGGGACTGCAGGGATTGCTGTCACTAAGCAAGGCAGTTGTACTTAGAACTGCATCGCTCAGCGACAGAAATTTTGGTCCCAACTGCTGTTGTAAGTCGAGGACTACCTGTATGAGATAGGCAGCCATGTAAATCCTATACATACATACATACATACATACATACATAAAATCCTTAATTTAGATTTTTTTTCCTTCCTAAATTACCTCATTGCTCAGAGTAATTGGGTAATGTTAGCTCCGACTCTATGAATCACTATACAATTTTGATAGACATGTAGAAGAAAGCTTGAACCACTTCACAGATCATTCCACTTCATTTTCACTACCTGAATCTGGACCCTCCTATATGTCAAGTGTGTCCTTTATAACTAAACTATGTCCTGTTTCTTGACAGTGGACAATAACCCAATATAAGCTTATGTTTATTGTATGTCCCTTGCTGTATATAGGTAGTCCCCAGTTTAAGAATGAGTTCCATTCCCAAGGTCTGTCCTTTAGTCGAATTTGTATGTAAGTCATAACAGTATTATTGTATAATACTGCATAAGTAGTATTGTGTAATTAACTCGAATCATTGTGTATTTAACTCAAATCATTGTGTATTTAACTCGAATTTTACTATAATAGGCTCCATTCTTAACTATGGGTTGTCTTTAAACCAGGCATTCTTAACCCGGGGACAAGCTGTATTTATCTGCAAAGTGCCTTTATCTACTTTTTCTATTTTTACAGAGGGCATTTATTCTTCTTTGGATTCTACAGAATTTTTTTAGAGACCTTTGTTCTCTAAAATGACTCTCTGCTGTATGTTCCATTGTAAATCTCTCTGCCACACAAGCTGTTTCTAAACCACTAGATCACTGGCTCTCATCTCAAGTAGCAGAGCAGATTGATCTGATAAATTCCAAAACTGGAATCAACCTGGCCATACCATTCTCTCTCCCAAATTAGTCACTTATTAACTAAAAGGGACAGGTCCATAAGATATGCTGTCTCCTGGGGTGAGAGAGAGAGTTTAGCACACCATATAGAATTTACCTAAAGATTTGGTTCTACCTATGTCACTGTTTAGTGGAAAAACTGTGCTGAATTCTCATCGTAATTATTTTCCCATGTATACTAACTGATGTTATCAACTATGCAAATCATCCAAAACATGGGATGAAACAGACAGCACTTATGTAGGAACTTAAGACTCCACAACTGCATAATAAAAATCA
This sequence comes from Liasis olivaceus, assembly GCA_030867105.1. Lineage (NCBI taxonomy): Eukaryota > Metazoa > Chordata > Lepidosauria > Squamata > Pythonidae > Liasis > Liasis olivaceus. The sequence goes on from CM061348.1 coordinate 51,958,630, forward strand.
GTGATCACCAGGCGCAAAGTACAAATCCATGAACACGGAAGCCAACAGCAGTATTACATGACTGATGGCAGCAAGTACTGCCACAATGCCAGCTGTGGATACATACAGTTTTGACAAGTAATTTGAGATTATAGCTAGGGACATAGGCAACAGCTATATTAATGCTAACATTAACAAATGTAGCAGTCCTCACTGAAAGAAAGTAAAACACAAAACTTCCTACATCCATGCCCAAAACTAATACATGTAGTCCTCCGTACGATGGCAATTGGGACCTGGATTGCTGTTGCTAAGTGATGTGGTCATAAAGCACGACATCACGTGACCACATTGCTTAACGATGGCAACCCAGGCAGTCCTGGTTGCCATTGTAACCCCAAGATGCACATGTTGTTAAGCAGAAGCAGTAGGAGTCCCAGGTAAAGAGTGTGGGGGTGTCACAGGGGGTTGGGGGAGGCCCTGGGATATCCAGTGCAGGCCACGAGTTGGGGGAGGTGGTGCTGCAAGTTGGTGCGAGCACAGGGAGGCCAAGGGAAGGACTCAGGGCAGTGCACAGGAAAGCTGGGGGGAAGGGGACACTTCTGAGCTGCCCAGAGTCACCCTCCGGGGAAGATGGGTGGCATACAAATTTAATGAATAAATAAAATAAATACCAGAGCAACTTGCAACCTTTCCTGCTGGCTTCCCCATTGACTTGTGGGAAGCTGGCAGGGGAGGATGCAACTGGCGATTATGTGACCGTGAGATGCTGAAACGGTTGTGTGAGCTGGTTGCCAAGTGCCCAAATCACAATCACGTGGCCATGGGGGTGCTGTGACAGCCAGAACCTTGAAGACAGGTTGTAAGTACCAATCGTTCAGCACCGTTGCAACTTCAAACGGTTGCTGAACGAGTGGTTGCTAAGCGAGGACTACCCATATATAATTTTCAAAATTGTTTGGCACCACAACTGCTTGGCAAACAGTTCCACATATTCTTAAATTCAAGAGTTTTAAAATTATCGAGGCCAGTTGGTTCTAAAATAGAAACAACTAGATTGTCAAATGTAGGAACTGGGTTTATTGTGTGGGGATCACAGACAAAGTGTTCCTCCTATGCAAACTATTTAGTTCTGTTCAAAATGGTATCTGCTGCCTCAAACATATGTATAAATAAATAAATAAATAAATAAATAAACACACACACACACACACACACACACACACACACAGAGTTTTGTATCTTCTTACCCGGACTGTCCCCTCAGAGCTGAGCTGCTTTCGTGGCTTTTCTGGCTCAGCCCGTCTTCCGTCTGGATAAGCATGGAGGTAGAGACACTTCCCCCCAAATGGGCAAGTCCCCTTTCCTTGCTCGAAATACTTGCAGGCTTTTCTCCTAGAATATGAGGGAGAAGAATGCATATCAGGATTACTCATATGGAGGCTGACAATTTAGTTTATTATTAGAAACTTAAGGAGTTTAGTGGCTCTAAAAAGAAAGAAGCAAACCAAATACATAGAGAAAAGATTAATCTTAAAAGCAGCTGGGAGGCACATTTTTAGGATGATTTCAGAAATGTGAATTGAGATGACAAAAGTATAAAGAAAGCAAATCAGTATTTAAGACTTTGGGCTGTATTTGTGTGCCGGAATAAACATTAGCACCTTTTCTTCTCTCTCTCAAATATTGGCATAACCCATGTCAAACAATCCGTAGATGTACAAACCAAACCAAACCACTTCTTCTCTGATCACCACTGTCAAGTGAAATGTATCCAGATCTTTGTACCTGCTTGTTCCCTCTCTCTTCACTTTTATTCTATTGTTTTCAGCCCATTTCTCCAATATATCAAGATAATTCTGAATGTTATTTATGCCTTCTTGTGTATTAACCATCTCACCCAATTTTATGTAATCTGAAGTATGACAGACATTCCCTCCAGCTAGTCAACCACGGAGTTAATAAAGGCATTGAAAGGCCCATTTGTGGCACTTCCCTTGATTCCTCGATCCAGCACTTCTTGAGTATGATTTTCAAGCCAGCATTTAACTGTCATTGCTACCTGGCCCTCCTATGATTAGCCTGCTAGTCAAAACATCATGGGGTACTTTGTCAAACTCTTTGCTGAAACTGAGATATATTAACTAGAGCATTCCTATGTTCTACTAAGGAAACAGACCAATAAAAAAAATAGTGAGAATAGCTTGGTAAGGCGAGTTCTTAGTTAGTTCTTAACTAACTACTAACCCTCATTGTTTTTAGGTATACTGAAAGCCAGTTTGGTGTAGTGGTTAAGGCAGCAGGCTAGAAACTGGGAGACTGTGAGTTCTAGTCCTGCCTTAGCACAAAGCCAGCTGGGTGACCTTGGGCCAGTCATTCTCTCTCAGCCCTAGGAAGTAGGCAATGGGAAACCACTTCTGAAATCTTGCCAAGAAAACTGCAGGAACTTGTCCAGGCAGTTGCCAGAAGTTAACACTGAGTCGAAGGCACCAAAAACAGAACAAAACAATAAATAAACCCACCACAACAACAGATTAATATTTTGACAGTCTGCTCCAGAATCTTCTCAAGTATAGATGCCTGAATGACTGATTCTGCTCTCTCCCATTTTTGAAGATAGGGATAATATTTATTCTCCGGTCATCTAGTACTCCATCCATTCTCAAAGATTTCTCAAAGATAGCATTAGTATACATTCATTTATAGCAAATTAAGAAGGTTAACTGTACTTCCCATTAATCAGGTGCTAAGGAGTACCATTCCAACAGAGAACTAATGATTGAGAGTCAACAAAATAAATTGTATGTAGCATGAGAGATCTGACAAGTATCAGAGTCAAAGATGTTAAGCATTTCATTTGACATAGTGCCAAGAAAAACAGAGGTGAAGGAAATTACATTCCCAATTAGAGTAGACACACAATTTGAATATTTTTCAGTTATTTCTTTGTAAGATAGAAATTCACAGGGTCTTTTTGTGTCTCTGTGCGTGTGGATTTATTCCACAGGTTACCTGGAGACGATAAAGAGATTAGTCCTGAATACTTTTTCCTCTCTAATAATCAGTTTTAATATAGTCACACTTTAATTTCCATGGGAATGTATAAATGTAGCTTTCAAACACAGACCACAGTAACCAAAGTCCAATTTGTGTGTTCTGATCAGCAGCTGCAGATTTCAGCTCTAGATTAATAGCACAGCTCCTGATGTGACTGATAAGCAAAACACTGCATAAATAGAGAGCAATTTAATGTAAACAACAAAAGCTCAGCTTTCTCAGAAACACATGTGCAACTTTTTAGAGACCAGCAGTGAAGGTCACAGAACTACAAATATGTCATTTTCTTGAACATAACACACTTTTAACCAAATGTTAGGTGGATTAGTATGGTATATACTGATGACTGGTTTTTCAAATAAAACCAAGCACAGTTGGGTGCAGTTTTTCATCGGCCCCACTTACAATTGCCTTGACCTACAAGAAAAAGCACTGATTAAAATATTGTTAGTTTCTTAAACCTACTGACGTTCTCATTCTGGATTTCCTACTTGTAGAACGTATTTGATAACTTAAATAAAGCAATTAAAGATGACCTAGCAAAAGAGTATGATTAGAAAACACAGTTCTACATATATGCAAAAGAATATAGATTTGGCTTTAGGAAAGAAAAAGGGGGCAATGAACCATTAACGGACAAGAACAGACAAAGAAACTAATCCCTGCCTTGATTTTGTTTGGTATGAGATGGGGCACCGAGAAACTCTGGCAGGCTTTCAAGATACTCGTATTCCCCCCTATAACAATAAAGAACACTCCTGGAATCCCTGATGCTTGTTTCTTGACCTGGCTTGACAACAATCTTGGAAGCCTCCCTACTGTCTCATCAGAGAGGCACTGGATCTCGCCTTCCAGATCTAGAATATGGTGACAGACCCTTGAGGCACCCTGCTTTCTGCAGAACAAGCGGTTGAGGCATTATTACAGCATCAACAGCAGCAATGTACATAGATAATGACCTGCCAAACACTGTGATACAGCTAGCACAGCATTTGGGTCAAGGCTTACCTTAGCTGGAAGCAGCCCCACAAGTTGCTGCATAGCCAATGTTGTTCTGTTCTTCTGGAAGTCTACCAGAGAAGTCTGCATAGGCTCAAGATCGGTCCCTGACTTTCAGAACTCAGTGTGAATTGTTCATGGCAGACTGACCAATAGGATTTCCTACAGGTCGGACCAAGGTTACCTTTGTTCTTAGTCTGCTGAAAGAAGTGGCAGCCAGATGGGGCAGTCCTACTCACTGAGAGCAATGATGCATGATCAGACTACGGAACTTCATGCAAAGATTTAGAGATGCTTTTGATGACCACTAATCACTAACTGGGAGATCTGCAAGCCAAAACAAGAAAATTGCGAGTTTCGGAGCATGTGGCTAATTTTTAGTTACATGCAGATGTGCATTGAATGATCTTGCCCTAATTCAACAGTTTCAGAAAGAGCTTTCTGATAAACTGAGGGATGAATTAGTAAGACAGGGTACACCAGAGAATTTGGAAGAACTGTGTTAACTGATGGGTGATTGGAGGAGTTGAGGCACAAAGGGAATAATAGAGGGAGATTTTATGGCATTTTGTTATCCCCATCCCTATTGCCACCTTGGACTCCAGCACTGTAAAACCCATGCAAATAGGAGTGGTGAAGAGATTCTTGTCTGCAGTGAAGAAACAAAGAAGGACAGACCTTGGTTTATGTTTTTGCTGTGGAGCTCTAGGACACCTAGCCATGGCTTGTCGTGCTAAAGTTCCTTCCTCTGAGTTGGCTGGAAAGTGCCACAGCAGTTGAGCCGTGAGTCATCTCATGAGAAAATGCCCAAATCACTCCAAAGCCTTATCTTTAGGAAACTTCACAGATTCTTGTCCCAAGAGCTCAGCAAGGAGGCAATTAAAAATGGCTCAGATAACCAACAACAGGCAAGTGCATTTTATTATCCCTGTTACTCTACACACCCCCATCAGCACAGAAATACAACTCTCTGCTTTTTTAGACTCTGGTTCAGCAGCCAATTTCATAGATAAGACTAGGGTGTGTAGCATGGATTACCCACACAGTTATTAGAGATGCACTTGCTGATTGAAATGATTGACTCTCTGGTGGTCAATAAGCTGGTCCTATTTTGCTGCATACAGCTCTGCTTCAGTTGAAGATAAATAGTCATACAGAATTCTTGCCACTCTGTACAAGTAGTGCTTGCTTATTGACCACTTGTTCAGTGACTGTTTGAAGTGCGACAGCACTGAACGAGTGGTACTTACAACCGGTCCTCAAAGTTCCAGCCGTCACAGTGCTCCCATGTCACGTGATCGCGATTTGGGCGCTTGGCAACCAGCTCACAATTATAACGATTGTGGCATCCCATGGTCACCATTTGCAACCTTCCCTGACAGCTTCTCACAAGCAAAGTCAATGTGGAAGCTGGCAGGGAAGGTGGCAAGTCGCTCTGGTAAGTCTCCTGGCCTTCCTGCTCTTGCGCCCCGCCATCCACCCTACTCCTGTGTTCGCGCCCTGCCACACCATCCACCATCTGGCCTTCCTATGCTTGTGTGTGGCCTGCACCTGGCCTCCCAAGCCCTCCCCCAACTCATGTGTGACCTGAGCCAGCCCTCTAAGGTACCCCCATGCTCCTTACCTGGGGTTCCTGCCACTTCCCACTTAACAACCTGCACGTCTTGGGGTTACAACGGCAACTGGACTGCCAGGATTGTCATTGCTAAGTGATGCCCATGACCATGTGACATCATGCTTTATGACTGCATCACTTTGTGACAGCAATCTCAGTCCCAACTGTCACTGTAAGCCGAGAACTCCCTGTACCACAGCTCCTTTACATATCCCTATAGTACTGGGCTTGGACTGGCTTCAAACTCATAATCCGAATACCCACTGGGAGCAAGGGACAATTTCTTTTTCCTCGCAAAGTTGTCAACAGCACTATTTCCAGATGTCCAATTCTTTTCTTTTTCTTCCTCCTGCAGTGCTCCCTGAACCTCCTTTCTTGCCTAAAAGGTATGCAGATTTTTGCTAAAGTAGAGGCATGACAAAAAGATAAACTTGCTTTCCCAGCTGCCAACATTTATTTGAGGACTGACCCACAGCTGCACTATAATGGCCAACTGGAGAAATGCTGATCTTAAAAACATTAAAGTTAGGTTAGTTTCGTATGGTGCAAAACTATGGTTTGTTAAACTAGTCATCCTGCTGCTTCATACATAGTGTTAGGCTACACATTATGGTTAACAAACCGCAAAAACCCAATGCCTTAGCATAATGCAGCAAAGAAATCTCTGTGTGTGTGTGCATGTAGTAGGGGGAGAATTCTGCCAGAATTTGGGAGGAAAAACAGAACTTTCCACACAAAGACACTAGGATCAGTTTGGAATTCTGCCAGAAATGTGTAGGATTTTTGATCTACTGGAAAACACTGGTTACCTACCAAATTAAATTACTATTTGCACAAAACGAGAGCCATTGTGGAGTAGTGGTTGAAATGTTGGGAGTATCACTGGGAAGACACGGGTTCAAGTCCACCTTCAGGCATAGGAGTTCACTGGATGACTCTGGGCCAGGAATACTGTCTAAGCCAAACATACCTCACAGGGTTGTTGTTGAGGAAAAAGGGAAAGAGGGAGTGCAATGTAGGCTGCTTACGGTCCTGAACAAAAAGCGGGCTACAATACTAATTAATGAAACTAGGGTTTACCTCCAGACCAGAATTGAAGGGGGAAAAAACCAAGGAGAGGAGCAACATTTTTGCTCAAGACTTCTCCATGTAATACTAAACTGGCTTATTGTTATATTTCAGCTAAATCACTGATATGCTTTAAAAAACCACCATTGGAAGCCAGTGGAGACATAACACTGGCCTGAACTCATAATCTACTCATTCTCCACTGATCTCATAAACAAAGTATTTCGTTGTAATAAGTACTCCATATGCATGTGCAGAGCTGAGAAAACTCATTGACTATAGCTAAACTATACATAAAAGAAATCTTGATCAAGGCCAGGCCATTAAAAAATGTTTTACAACTGGTCTTAAATGCTTGTAAGTATACTTACCCAACTCCCTGCTTAAATGCTTCAATTAGTTCATTCTTTTTTGTCTGATCTTCTACCCAGTACACACTGGGAATTACAAACTCTGATATCACACGGCATTCTGGACAGGACCTTGAGTAGCAAAAAGAAAAGCTGGTATTTTTCTTGTTGAAGAAGCTATTTTACGTAACTCAAAAGCAGAACGAAGAGCAAAAAACCCCAAAGGTTCTCTGAATACATTACCCTTGCACTTGTCATAATTTTTAAGACATCTACCATTTAATTTTATCGACCCTAAGCCTTCTCTTTATTAAGAAAAGTCCGTCATATTTGTGCTTTTCAGATCTAATTTTTCATTCCTGCAGCTTAACTTTTTATAATAAAAGTAAACTTTACAGTATTTGAAGAGAACTTACTTCATTTTCCTAGAATCTTCAATGACTTACCCCTTTGTTGGTCTCCTTTGAATCTTTTTAGAAAAGTGGCAGGACTTGAACTTAAGAAATATAAACTTGTGCAAGTCCAAAATTAAAAACTCAGCTCAAACAACTGTCCATACTATATATGATAATGTATATTTTTAAATAGTTTCAATCTATCCCACTGTTGAAACAAGTACTTCAATAAAAGTATAGTAAGCATGTAGACTTATTAGAAAAAGATGGCCAAAACATGAATCTGGTCTTGCAAATATGCTACCAAGTGTAAAATTAATATGATACTCCCCAAGTCAGCAAAGCCATTTTTTCACACACCTTTAGAGCTATGAGCACCTTGTATGCTTCCATTAAAACATCCTGAAACTATTCAGTGGAGTTACACCTTGAAAAGGGAATGTCAAAGGCTTAAGACCTCCAAGCAAGAAAGCAATCAAGTACTGCTAAATGGGAATAGACTGAAGGTCAAAAGTTCCTTCTCACAGAATGTCATTTCATATCCACACGGTATTTTAACATTTATCAAGCACGATACTGAGGCAAGAGGCATAAACTTTGCATCTGCTTTAAGTACAGCAAGCCAAAAGAGTTGTATGCAGGACGGATAGGAAGTGGCATCCAACATTTCTCCCCCTGTGCCAAGTGGTGATGTACAAACCTCTTTCCCACTATTTCATAATGGTATTTCAATTGCATCTAGCTTGTAACAAGGGGACAAGAATTTTCATGAAAACTCGTAACTGCACAGCTCTTAAAACAATGAAGTAGGATAATATCATCTACTGTATGTTGTAAGGAAAGCCAATTCTCTAAAATGGATTAGGCTGGGGTGCATAAGGGATGACCTCTTGTAGTGGACTTCAACCTGGGCAATTCTTTTCATACTGATTTGATCTTCAGACCAAGTTTTCCAGATGAGACCTAAAAGCCTTCTTTGTTAATGGTGTCGTCAGCCAAGATTGTGATAAGCTTGTGTTCTAAAGCAACCTTTATATTTTTTATTCTATACGCTCCATCTTGCAGAAGTTATAGTTTTGTTTCATGTATTTTGTTTGTTAAATCCTAAATCCATATATCTTTAGGCTTTGCTGCAAATGGCAACTTTCAAATTTTCTTTATTATTTTTTTCAGCAAGAGAAGACCCACCCCCACGGGTGGAGAGGGAGCTCATTTCAACCACTACTTTGCAGTTAACCACAAAACAAATTAGAAGCCACTATAACGTGATCTCTCTGAGTTCTTTCCACAGACTAAATTGCCTACTGAATTGGATGATAAGTGATATCTCTGGATTAGACATAAAGGCGGTTCTACTTAGCACATGTGGCCTAGTCAAGCCTGGTGGTTACCAATGGGCACCACCATTTAACACTATTGTTTTCCAGGAAGAAACATAATTGACTATTAAGCTAAAGCTGAGAACAAATGTTTCTTGCCAATATTTCAATCTGCGAAACCAGAAAGATCTGAAATCTAGGAGCACCCCAAACTGCCTGTTTCTTTTCAAGGAGTGTATCCCATTCAGAGCAGATCTACCTCATTTCTGGAACTGGGAGCCTCTCACAATGGGGACATCTTTCTTGCTGAATTCAACTCTAATCTGTTATCTCTTATCCAGTCTATTACTGACTACAAGCAAGCTTTTGAGTGAGACATGCTACTACTTGAGGATGTTCTAGAGAAAGAGATTTGGGTGACATCAGTACAATAACTAGCAGCATCTAGCTCAAAATCTGCTGGGGAACTCTGTCAGTTTCACATAAATACTGAAATAAAATGAAGATAAACCAGAACTCTGAGGGACATCATAGTTGCTCCTAACTAAAATCTGTCCAAAAAAATGAACAGAATTACTGCAAACAGCATCAGGTGATTCAGAAAGATACTGTGCTTAATAACATTAACAACGACCCAGAAATCAACCAGCACCAAACATCACAGTCTGTAAGTTGATGCCCAAAGGAAGATCATCCATCAGAAATCACAATCCCAAAGCCCTCTCTAAAGCCAGTTTGAAATGAGTCAAAATAATCTACTTCCTCTTTGACTGTCTGCAACTGAGAAATCCACCCTGTTATTTTTTTATTGAATTCATGTGTCTTTCAGTGAAAGCCGTACAGAACTGTAAGCTAAAATATTTTCCCTAGTCAACTATCAGCTATTCTGTAATTTATTTAAGGCTTCAGGGACTGAAATATTTGAAAGGAAACATGTAATAAACTAAGTTATGAAAGAGCAGGCTGTTGAAACTTACTTTATGATGGGATTCTCAAACTGCTTGACGCCCCTCCACTGACGGATACAGGACAAACAATATGTGTGATTGCAGTTAGAAAGGATTCCGAATCTTCTTTCGGAGGCTGACGGCTTGTCATACACCACTTCCATGCAGATACTGCACACCTTGTCCTGGCTTGCCTGAAAGGCAAAAGCTTTCTCCATCTCATGTTCAAAGCTAGCCATGCACATCTATACAGGAAAAGAAAAGGCCAAAACAGAGGAAAGGAGTTGTTACTCTAGATTTATAAAATGATATGCTTACACTAAAACATAACTAGTTCATTAAGGGTAATAAAGCTTAGTCTGAAGTAAGTAGACATGGGGTTGCTAAATAAGAGGGAAATGTTTCCTCTATAACTGAGAAAGAGCTGTGTCTCTGCATACTATTGAAGGCATTAAGCTCTAGCATCTCAGTTTTATTAAAAAGAACCTTCGCTAATAAAAAATGAATTACATAATACCAAATGACTTCATTAAAAACTAGTAGCCACTTTGTTCTTACAGAACGTTGGGACATAACCCACCACCATAAACAATGTTGGCATTTAAAGCCTTAGACAGAAAGAAACATGAAGACACGGATCCAAGAAGACAATCTGGATTTTAAAAGCAACTGAATGGAATTATGGGATAACAGACTGTACCTTTGTAAATTAGCAAGCTTAATGAGCACAGATTTTTACACAATATACTAAGCCATAAATCACAGCATGACACATGAACCCAGGTCAGTGTGCGTAGGGAGCTATGCATGTGTGAAGCTCCACAATGTGCAGCCAATACAACAGAGTAACAAAGTTTGCCACAATAGGTCATAAACTGAACAGGAATGAATAATTTTTAACATTTGTAGCTGTTAACTTTAACTTAATATTGGTTAATACAGGGCCTGAAATGGGAAATTAAAAAGGAAGTAGGTTGATTGAAAAGCTGATACAAAGGGGAAAGCAGAAAAGTTTGGGAAGATTTAATTATATACATTTTTAAAAAAGGGAGATGGTAGTTCACTGCTTTGTTTATAATTTTAGCATCAGAGAAGAACTATCATATTGGTTCATGCAATTATTGTATTTAGAACAGAATGATTCAACTAAGTAATTCCTCCTCTCCTGCTTTCATGTTATTCTGGAATAAAAAAATTCTGTTTAAACTAATCACAGTTTACCATGATTTTCTATCTAATAAATTCAAGTCATACTAGTGAGGCAAACGAGAAAGGATCTAGCCATATTTTATACACGTGGCTTCTGTAATTTGTAGTTCAATTAAGCACAGTTTTGCTTATCTGGGGTTAGTAAATATAAATCAGATCTTCTTATCCATGGTAAAGGGTTTGGTGTATACGTAGACCCCAGGTTAAGAACGCCCAGTTTAAGAACAACCCATAGTTAAGAATGAAGCCTACTGTAGCAACATTTGAGTTAAATACACAACGATTCCAGTTAAACACACAATGGTTCAAGTAAATAACACAATACTACTTCCAGCTTACATGTAAATTCAACTTAAGGACAGACCTTGGGAATGGAACTCATTCTTAAACTGGGGAGTACCTGTGTCTGGGGGTTTTGGCATATGGGTCTGTCAAAAAGGTCATGAGGAAGATTTTTGAGATACCTTCTGTGTATTTTATGCATGTGCAAATAGGAAGGTGGGCTTTGGGGCATGTGTAAAGTATGCTTTACCAACATCTTATTAACTGCAGACTTGTATCTGCAGTTCTTAGGCTAAAGTAGAGCCCAAACACATAATGAGGGCCACCTATATTTGATTCTATTTGCCACATTCCCTTGGGATTAATGTTGAATATTAATTTATTTAAAACAAGACTACATAGATTCTTCCAATTATCCAAAGAGTTTTGTACAACACACAATTAAAAACAAATTCATTCTTCTAAAATATAAAATTAGAAGTTAAGGCAAAATATAATTGGGGCCATATTTCTTTCTGTCACTCCCTTGCTTCTAACAGGCTATTATGATTTTATCAGAGACCTAAACTGCTTTTTCACTGGGGGAAGCATAACATTAGGCTAGAGAGATCTTAGCTTGTTCACACCACCTTTTCACACCACCATTCCCCAAATTCAGATGTCATGGTGTGCTGCAATCTCCTTGCAGGTCTGAAAGAGGAGGAGAGAAGCTATACAAACCTAAGGTTCATACAGTGATTTCTTATAATGGAAAATAATAACGTATTCTATTAGATTTGCAGTAAGCCTTTGACATTTAAGTAAAAAAGATCACCAAGTCCTTTGACATTTTGGCATGTTGTCTGTTCAGCTGCTTTTGCTGGAAGATGTAGAAGATCCCACACTAGGAATGATTACGCCCTTGTGGGCAAGTTGAGTCTCCTGAGCCTGCTTTTCTTCAGTGTTAATTTCTTAAAGATATTTGAAGTGCTCTCCCCAATACTCACACAGATTTCAGATCAAGCCTATAACCTGTGCTAAAAACCCTCCATAACATATAAAGTCATCATGTTTTGTGCAGCAGTACATAAAATCCATCAGGAATTGTAAAGAGCTAGTAAATCAGACGAGGACCAGTTCTGTATTTTTACATACACATAATTGTTCAGTCTCTGTCATTGTTATATTTTACATCCTGTATTGTATGTTGACCTGATATTTTTGTCAGTTAAATAATGATCTGATCTGAAAATAACAGAACCGAGCTAGTTTTATTTCTGGTCACGTTTACCTTCTCATGTGTCTTCCTCTGTTCTGGATCAAAGGGATGAAGTACTTGCAACCCACAGATTTCACACACTTGCCCATGGAGGTAGAGGCACCGGTCTCCAAACTGGCATATGCCAGCTGCTGCATAGGGACACAACTGTTCGTCGTACGCACATGAACTCCCAGGTTCAGCATCACCTTCAAGCCCGCTGCGGATAGCATCTAAATACGAATGGGGTTTTGTTTCCGGTGTGTCAGCTGGAATACTGCAACATGCCAAGTCGCTTATTGTACTGGGCCTTGTCCTTTCTTCATTGGATCCACACAAATCTTGGAAGAGGAGGGAATAAATATTAGATCACATTAAAAAATAGATCATGATTCAAACAATGAAAGAGTGAGGAATCCCTTACTTTAAAGCAGGGGGAACTAGCAAACATTTCTAAGCCTGTATGTTAACAGCAGCTGACGTGCTTCCATCAAACATGGAAAATCTGCTTTCAACTTCAAATCACAGAAATCACTATAATCTCCAGCTACATTCTACAATACCACGAAGATCTGGGTATTAGTCACCTAAAAAACAATGCAGCAGCAATATAGTATCTCAGTTTACAACAGTGCAGGAAAATCACTGCAGATTAACAAAATGCCAATAACAACAAACAGTGGAATGCACGTGAAAAAAGAGCTTGTTTCAAGGACCTTAGAAGTGAGGCTTGAGCAAGTTTTGGCCTCAAGACAACAATCTCCAACTGTAGTATTTACTAATCTCCCTACATGAGTAGCAGTCACCCAATCACAGAGAAAACATTGAGGAATGCAATGGGGTGGGGACCAGGGCTAAATCTATTTTCTGACTTCAGCCATTATGAATCAAGTCTGCTCTTAATTACACAATCTAATGCAGGATCTATTTCTTGGTCACTCCAGCAAGTGACAGAATATTGGACCTGATGTTTTTATTTATATTTATCCCATAAAATTTTCTGGATGTTATGCATACACTTTAAAAAAAGATTGCAATACAAACCACAGAAAGCAAGTCTTAAAACATTCAAAAACAAAAGTCAGCACCTATAAAATCCTACCAGGCTATTTAAAAGACTAGAAAAATAGCAATTCTTCAACAGACATCAGGAAAGCTTCTAAGACAAGGCCACTTTATGTCCATGAGGCCTGCACTGGAAAGGGCTCCCCTTAATTGCCACCTGTCAGATCTCATTTGCCAGGAATAGTAAGAAAAGGGCCTCTTCTCAAACTTTAGGCAGGTATGTATGGTATTAGACATCCCTCAGGTAATTTGATTCCAAGTTACCTAGTGTTTTAAAGACTGCACACACTTCCGGACTTAGAAATAGCACTGAAGCCCATATATCCAACAAAGCATCAATGTACTAGCTTTGAAACATCAAAGACACAGTTAACAACCATACAGCCATTTTTGGATTAAGTTTATGGACTGTTTTCAGAACAGTCCTATGTATGTACAACACATTAGAATAATCCAGGCAGGAGGTTACAAGGACATGGATAACTGAAGCTCGGTTATTTTTGACCAAATAATCTGTTGGGTTACTACCTGAACATGGCATAAAGCTTTCTTAACCAATATGGTGAACTATGCCTCTAATGGATGGAATGCTGAGAACTGCCATATGTTTCCAAGGACTTGGTTCTACAGAGAGCTGGCGAAGAACGGTAATAAAGCATTTAGATGTGTCTCATATTTTCAAATGTCTGGTGAAGCAAATACTTTGGATGTATCCACCCTTGGCTTGAATACTGCACTTTTTCATTTGTATGACATATTTACCATTAGTGGCAAATGAAATATAAAGAGCATGAATATTGACACACAACAGAAGAAATCAGTCTACCATCATCTGCATCTGTCAATTTTCATAGTAGAACAGTTTATTTGGAAAACATAGGTCTATTTGTTTTGAAACATCTGGAAAATAGGACATTAAGTATTTGTCAAGTCTAGCTAGATGGCTGACCTTGGCTGACTTCAAAAAGCTAAGGAGGATTACGCTTGGTTAGTATTTTGATGAGAGGCCACCAGGAAATACCAGTGTTGCAGGTTAGACTGAAAAGTAAAAAAAAAAAAAAAAAATCTCAGAAGGCAACAATAAACAATTTCTGTATTGCTGCCAAGAAAACTATATGGACATGTCTGTAATGTAAGCAGGAGTAGAACCTGATTCAAAGACTTTATCTTTTTAAGAACCAGTACAAGAAAGAAGATTCATTTTAAAAATGACCCATTCTTACTCACCTCTGTCCCTGAGCACTAAGGTTTTCTTTTCACGTTTTCCAGATTCATGTACTTTACTTTTGATAACAGTTGTATTTTGCTCTGATGGGGAGTTAAGTCTTTGGAATGGTGGTGCAGAAATGTAAAGTGGCCTAGAACCCACTGTGCCACCGGATGCAGAGGATCCCGGAGGTTTAATGTGATCATATCTTAAAAACAAATGAAAACAACAATAAAGTATAAATGCTACAGGCATTGGTGTCAGCATGCTTGCTGAACACAAAGATAATACTCTGCTATTGTAAAATTTCTAATGATTCCAAAGATAGCAATACTTGCAATATGGATTTGTTTCACAGAATTGACCATTTGAAAACAGAAACTTAAATTATTCTAATCCTAAAAGAAAGATATTGAAGATAAAAGGAGTAAGAATTCATAGGCTTTTAGTTATTTAAATGCCTTAGTTATTATCTTTACATATGGCTTTAGTTATAATGTAAAAACCTTATCCTATGTCAACGTTATATCAAAGGTCAGTATAACATAACTGTAAAGCAATGTAATGATATATAATTAGAACTCCAAATGATTAAAAAAAACTTCACCTATATAAGACCATGTTTAGTAGGTCCTCTATAGACACTCATTAAATTCAATAGGGATTATTGTCATGTATTCCAGTTTAACAATCTTAATTCAATCTGCTGAATTTAATAAAATAAACTTCCATGCATGTACAGGGTTAAGACTTTAGGATGTGGATATATAGAAACTAAATCTGAACCTACTGATAGATCTCTGGGTATTTTACAACAGATCAGGATTTCTGACTTCCAAGTAGTTTAATGTATAATTTATACCTGACCTGGATTTTGGAGTTCAAGTAAAAAAAATTAAAATTAAACTACAAAGTCAAGAGTGTCTTTCCTCCTTTTAAAGCAACCACTTGGGGTCTGAACACTGCATTATATTAGCACACTTTTTGCCACTTATCTTTTGCCACTTATTTGGGAGCAAGCCCTGATGAATTTAACTTATTTTGGAGTAGATATGTATATGATTGGAGTTCTAAACTTGCAAACTTCTAGAAAGCCATCTCACCAAAGACAAAACCTATTTATGGACCATATCTCTCCATGGTTTCTTTTAAAACAGCTATTAAAAAGTCTAAAGCTGCTCTTCTAAAAGAGGCCTTCCCAGATTTCTTCAGCTCACAATCATCCCACAGCAAACACTGCTAGCAAGAAATTATGAGAATTGCACTGGCACTGGGTTGAGGAGTACACAAACAATAAACAGCTTCTTAAGTGTCTTTAGCATGATAAAATAACTGCAGGTTTTATCTTGAAAACCAACAACTCATACTTGCAGCGAGTTCCATAGGCACACTGTCCTTTCTGATAGAATTTGCAGATAGTAGATCGTTTGCTTGTAGACAAATCATGGGAAAACAGACACCTATTTCCTTCACGACATACTCCTTGTATAAAATACCTACAATATAAATGCAGAATCACATACAGCAACAGATGTCAAATACATACTTTTTCTCTCAACATTTGTCAAGTCTGTGAGATAAATTTGCCAAGATTTCCTCCAGAAAGTTTAGAAAAGCAGAATGTGAAATATTTGTATATTTGAAATATACAAAAATCCTAAAATGAGAGGTGGATTCTGAACTCTTGGCTCAACCCTGGTTAGACTGATTTCTCTAGGAATGTTATTTTATTGGTACTTTTAAAAGAACTTACAAAATATATTTTAAGATTTTGAATGCATGTTGGTAAATGTACATTCTACTGTACAGTTTATATCCTAAAAAGCTTACCCTGATTATCAATAACGAGGGACTTCGGGGCAAATCAGCAATCAACAAGATTACTATCATACTTCCATCCTGTCTCAAATTTCAATCTGTTATGCTAGGTAACTAAGAGAACCACCCGATATTGACTTGCAGAGATGCTTAGGTGTTTTCTGAGCCAGTTGCATGAAGGCCCCGGCCCTAAGAAACACTGTCCTTTAATAATCATTTAGGGAAAATCGGGTCTGGATCTTTAAAGCAAGGGGAAACCAGACTCTCAATAACATTCCCGGTTAAGGAGAAAGCTCTCCTACGTGTAATGGGCATTTTCAGGGGCTGGGGGAAGAAGGAGGTTGGGGGGAGGGAGCGTGAAAGGTCTGGGCTGGAGAGTAAGCGGAATAAGAACAGGAAGCCATCGGCGGTCCAGCTCTCCGGCTTTTTCCTTCCTCTCGCGGCTTGGTCGAAGGTGGAGGAGATCGGCAAGGAGGGCGGGGAAGGAGCGGGGAGGCACCTCGGTCCCGTTCCGTCCCCCCATTCCCCGTGGGCGGAGCGTCTCCAAACGCCCGTCCGTTTTTCGGGGTGGGGAGGAAGGCAGAGCGCTCATCCCGGACGGTACAGTAACTGCTCCCTCTGACCTGCAGGTCACGTCCTTCGTGGTGCTCATGTCTCCTTTGGCGCCGCTCCTGCTTCGGCGTCCCCTCCCTGCGCGGCTCCTCGCATTTTGGTTCCGCTGTAGCGCTGGGGAGGGGAGAGGAAGGGAAAGCTGTTTGGCAGCCCAACAAAGAGAGCCGGGCCTTTGCTACAGGAACTGGTTTCCGGCCGGAAGTTATGAGGTGAAGCACTCTACCATAGAGAAGGAGAGAGGTGCTTTCCTTCTCACCTGGGAGGGCGGGCAGTTGCCGATCCTTCAACAGAAAAGCCGTTTACGATAAATTAAAGGCCAGAAGGAGGCCAGCCGCCCCTTTCCCGACTGATAAATTTCAAGAAAGCTCGCGCCTTTTAATAAAACCTGTCAGTCGGGAAAGAGGCGGTTGGCCTCCTTCTGCTTTTTGGCTACCATAGACTAACGCGGCTCTCCGGGTATATTGTACATTCAAGGGCAGGGCGTGGAGATCCTGAAGGCGGGACGGCGGCCGCGTGGCGGAAGCGAGATTGCGGGGTAGAGCGCCTCCCCAGTTTAAAATTCTGGAGTTGAGGGATCTGCGACTTTTGGGAGGTCCAGATGGTTCAAGTTGCCCATCTGGGACGGAGTAGGGGGAAAAAACACAAGCAGCAGGAGAGGATCTGGTTTTGGTTCTCTCATCTTTGAGGCGCGAAATAGACCTGCAATCTGCAAGGCCCACCTAGATATGTTTAGTTACAGTAGTGTGTTTAGGCTGCAGCAAAAAGAAAAATATCAGATGGTGTGAAATTGGAACATTAACGGATTTATCTTGACATACCTTGAAGTGTTGAGCTATATGTATATGCATCAGAGCTCAGCTTATGAGATGCATCTTAATTAGCAAGTCCCTCTTGTGTGTACCCTGTGCACGCACAGGAAAACATAGAAGGAAAAAGGAAATGCAGGAAATATGATTATGCCAAAGCTTCAGTGTATGTGGAATAACCTTGAGAATCATTCTGGCACTGATACAATAATTACCACGTTTTTAAGTTCCCCTTTAAATCAACCTACATTCTATATAACCCAAACTCTTCATGCTGGATTCTCCTTTTGTTGTTGCCTTGTAATATGTATAAATTAAAAGGCAGGGCATAGAGATCAGGAAAGTGTTAGTCTAATGGCTGTAAAGGTCAGGACAGATGGTAGTTTATATTGCTTTGGAAGAGAAGCAGTTGAATGAACCCTCTGGTCTCATAAGTATCTCAGTATGTCAGGCAATAATTGGAAAATCGATATCTCCTCTAACTGGGATCTGAATATTCTTGATCTTATGCCATTTGTATCCATTTATAATAAATACATTTGTATTTGTGTATTATTTTGTGGACATGCTGTTTAACCAACGCAGTATGCAGATGGTAGTTTATATTGGTCTCATAACAGTACCAGCTAACTAGAAATAGGGGCAGCTTTTTGGAAATTTTGCGGTATTGGGTCGTTTTCTCTGCTATCTGGCAGCTTATCACCAGTATGCAGTTGTTTCAGATCTGGAAATCTTAATAACTTTTATTTGGTCTTTTCTGCCTTTCTGTCTATGTTCCTACTGGACAACATTGTGAGTTGTCTGCAATGTCTTTTTTCCATTCATCCATTTGTCAAAATAGCCCTGTATTGTTCAAATTGCTAATAAAATAGCAGTAAAAGGAGATAGAGCCCCCATGCTTTAATAACAGCACGAAAGGCAGACATTAAATTTAGGATGCTGATCTTTCCTGCCAAAGACAAAACCAATATTTTCCAATTTGATCCCCTCCTGGTATTTTGGGGCTGCAGTTCCTGGAATTCTCAGCCAGCATAGCCAACAGGAATAGTAGGGTCACATTTGGAGAGTTTTGGTTTTACGACCAAGTGAACTAGAAAAATAGAAAAAGTTTTACACTTTTGCCTGTGATGCAAAAGTCAGAAGAGCTGTGCTAGAAAGAGATGGTGGCAATTCTAAACTTGTTTATTCCTCACTTTAATCAAGGGAGAGATCTACAAAGATATATCTGCTTAACGTTAATTAATGGAGGTTATTCTACAGACTAACATCAGACAAATGTGATGGTTTCTATTTATCAAACTAACTCAGTGCACAAGTACCAGATACAATTAATACAAGAAGTACAATATCTCTTTAAAAGAATGTCCAGGGAAAAGCTGTCCCTCCCAGTAGCTTGTATCTCATTTGCTAATTTGATCCACAATGCAGGAAGGATTGGTACTGGGAGCTGTCATTCTCAACTAATCTCTTTCCTCTTTCCATGTCCAATTCTAGTGGCTTCTATTGATTAAATATAGGTTGGAAGGCAGGTTCATTTACTCAAGGCGGGAGTGAAATGCAGCCTTTGGACTCAGAGAGAGCCTTAATTAAGGTCACCCACTGCGACAAAGACATTTTTGGCTCCTTTGTTCCTGAGAACTGCCCATTGTGTGGGCAGAGGCTGATTTACAAAAGTCTGGAAGAAGCACCTGTCAGTATCCCTAGCCCATTTGTTAATGGACACCGAGAAAGATGTTCTTTTTTACTGAAGCCCACTGCAGGAACATTTCTAAGGTATGGCTCTTGTTATTCTGTGGTTGGAAACAAGGCACATAGAAACTGCCTTCTATCATTACTGAATATAAGGTAAGCACCAATATATAAGAGGTGGAGTCTATACATGTGATTACTGGGAAAACTTTTTATTTAATTAGTAGCTTTTTAGAAATAATTACTCTTGCCAATCAAATAACATTTGTATCTCTAATTGTATTTGAACAGTGATTTAATGGCATTATATTGTATCCAGCTTATTTTTTTTAACAACCCTTCAAATAAATGAAAAAAAAATTCTAACATTTAATGTCTTTTTCCAAAATGAAACATATTAAATGTCTTTTCAGAGATTATGATGGTGATTCTGACCTTCATGTTGGAATAACCAATACTAATGGTAAGAAAAATGTATATTTAACCTTTTAAATATGAAGTCTCTGTGTATTGTAAGTATATACTGTAAAGGACAGACAATTTGTATTTTCTATCCTGCAGAATAGCTTGGTTACATGCAATGCTGATAGCAGTATGAAATGGCCATTTTGAGGCAGTGTCACCTAGTGGGACCTAGGAAATGTGCCATCTCTGTCATTCTGCCTGCCTTATGGAACACCCCCCCCCCCCAGGAAATTTGATGACCCCAACCCTGCTGGCCTTCCAGAAGGCCATAAAGGCCTGGCTTTCCCCCCAGGCACTGTAGCCAGGATGTTTAGTGAAGCTTGGCATATGTGTGCTTGTTATGTAGGTAAGGAATTTTTACAGGGGCCTCATGTAATCTTTGTTTTTGATTGCGTATTGTGGAGAAAACCTATCTACGTGGTTGCTGAGTCAACATCAACTTGATGGTACATAATCATTGTGTTTTTCTGTTTGCTGGCCAAAATTCCATTGATTAGATGGGTGGCCATACAAATTTCCCCTTCATGGATCACTGCCTTGTCGTGGCGAAGGGGCTTGTGTAACTCAGTGAAGCCATGAGCTATACCGTGCAGGGCCACCCAAGACGGACAGGTCATGACAGAGAGTTCTGACAAAATGTGGTCCACTGGAGAAGGAAATGGCAACCCACTCCAGTATCCTTGCCAAGAAAACCCCATGGACAATGTTAAAAGGCTAAAAGATATGACGCCGGAAGATGAGCCCCTCAGGTCGGAAGGTGTCCAATATGCTACTGGGGAAGAGCGGAGGGCAATTCCAAGTAGCTCCAGAAAGAGTGAAGCGGCTGGGCCAAAGCCGAAAGGACGTTCAGCTGTGGATGTATCTGGAAGCGAAAAGAAGGTCCGATGCTGTAAAGAACAATATTGTATAGGTACGTGGAATGTAAGATCCATGAACCAAGGCAAGCTGGATGTGGTCAAACATGAGATGACAAGATTGAACGTCGACATCTTGGGAATCAGCGAATTGAAATGGACGGGAATGGGTGAATTTAATTCAAGTGACCATTATATCTACTACTGTGGGCAAGAAACCCTTAGAAGAAATGGAGTTGCACTCATAGTCAATAAGAGAGTGGGAAAGGCAGTAATGGGGTACAACCTCAAAAACGACAGAATGATCTCAGTGCGTATCCAAGGAAAACCATTCAACATCACGGTAATCCAAGTCTATGCCCCAACCACTGATGCCGAAGAAGCTGAAGTTGACCGGTTCTATGAAGACCTACAAGACCTTCTAGAACTAGCACCAAAAAAAGATGTCCTTTTCATCATAGGGGATTGGAATGCTAAAGTAGGAAGTCAAGGAGTAATCGGAATAACAGGCAAGTTTGGCCTTGGAGTACAAAATGAAGCAGGGCAAAGGCTAATAGAGTTCTGTCAAGAGAACAAGCTAGTCATAGCAAACACCCTTTTCCAACAACACAAGAGACGACTCTACACATGGACATCACCAAATGGTCAATACCGAAACCAGATTGATTACATACTTTGCAGCCAAAGATGGAGAAGCTCTATACAGACGGCAAAAACAAGACCAGGAGCTGACTGTGGCTCAGATCATGAGCTTCTTACTGCAAAATTTAGGCTTAAATTGAAGAATGTAGGGAAAACCACTAGACCACTCAGGTATGACTTAGATCATATTCCATGTGAGTACACAGTGAAGGTGATGAATAGATTTAGAGGATTAGATTTGGTAGACAGAGTGCCTGAAGAACTATGGACGGAGGTCTGTAACATTGTACAAGAGGCAGCAACTAAAACCATCCCAAAGAAAAAGAAATGCAAGAAAGCAAAATGGCTGTCTGATGAGGCTTTACAAATAGCTGTGGAAAGAAGGAATGCGAAAAGCAAGGGTGAAAGGGAAAGATATAAGCAACTGAATGCAGATTTCCAGAGAATAGCAAGGAGAGATAAGAAGGCCTTCTTAAATGAACAATGCAAAGAAATTGAAGAAAACAATAGAATGGGGAAGACTAGAGATCTCTTCAAGAAAATTGGAGATATCAAAGGAACGTTTAGGGCAAAGATGGGCATGATAAAGGACAAAAAAGGCAGGGACCTAACAGAAGCAGAAGAGATTAAGAAGAGGTGGCAAGAATACACAGAAGAACTATACAAGAAAGATCTTAATGTCCCTGATGTCCATGCTGGTGTGGTCACTGACCCTGAGCCAGACATCCTAGAGAGTGAAGTCAAGTGGGCCTTAGGAAGCATTGCTAACAACAAAGCTAGTGGAGATGACAGTATTCCAGCTGAGTTATTTAAAATACTAAAAGACGATGCTGTTCAAGTGCTGCACTCAATATGCCAGCAAGTTTGGAAAACGCAACAGTGGCCACGGGATTGGAAAAGGTCAGTTTACGTTCCAATTCCAAAGAAGGGCAATGCCAAAGAATGCTCAAACTATCGCACAATTGCACTCATTTCACATGCTAGCAAGGTTATGCTCAAAATCCTACAAGCTAGGCTTCAGCAGTACGTGAACCGAGAACTACCGGATGTACAAGCTGGGTTTCAAAGAGGCAGAGGAACTAGAGATCAAATTGCCAACATTCGCTGGATCATGGAGAAAGCACGAGAGTTCCAGAAAAGCATCTACTTCTGCTTCATTGACTATGCAAAAGCCTTTGATTGTGTGGATCACAACAAACTGTGGCAAATTCTTAAAGAGATGGGGATACCAGACCACCTTACCTGTCTCCTGAGAAATCTGTATGCGGGCCAAGAAGCAACAGTTAGAACCGGTCATGGAACAACCGATTGGTTCAAAATAGGGAAAGGAGTACGACAAGGCTGTATACTGTCACCCTGCTTATTTAACCTATATGCAGAGTACATCATGAGAAATGCCAGGCTGGAAGAATCACAAGCCGGAATTAAGATTGCAGGGAGAAACATCAATAACCTCAGATATGCAGACGATACCACCCTAATGGCAGAAAGTGAAGAAGAACTAAAGAGCCTCTTGATGAGGGTGAAAGAGGAGAGTGCGAAAGCTGGCTTGAAACTCAACATTAAAAAAACTAAGATCATGGCATCTGGACCCATCAATCCCTGGCAAATAGAAGGGGTAGAAATGGAAGCAGTAACAGACTTCATTTATTTGGGCTCCAGGATCACCGCAGACGGAGACTGCAGCCATGAAATTAAAAGACGCTTGCTCCTTGGGAGGAAAGCTATGGCAAACCTAGATAGCATATTAAAAAGCAGAGACGTCACCTTGCCGACAAAGATCCGCATAGTCAAAGCTATGGTTTTTCCAGTAGTAATGTATGGCTGTGAGAGCTGGACCATAAAGAAGGCTGAACGCCGAAGAATTGATGCCTTTGAACTGTGGTGCTGGAGAAGACTCTTAAGAGTCCCCTGGACTGCTAGGAGGTCAAACCAGTCAATCTTAAAGGAAATCAACTCTGATTGCTCATTGGAAGGATTGATAATGAAGCTCAAGCTCAGATACTTTGGTCACTTAATGCGAAGAGAGGACTCTTTGGAAAAGACCCTGATGCTGGGAAAGATGGAAGGCCAAAGGAGAAGAGGACGGCAGAGGATTAGATGGCTGGATAGCATCACTGAAGCAATGAGCATGAAATTGAGCAAACTCAGGGAGGCAGTGAAAGATAGGAAGGCCTGGCGCAATATGGTTCATGGGGTCACGAAGAGTCGGACACGACTTAACGACTAAACAACAACATACAAATTTGTTAAATAAATACGTGCCCTATATACAGTTAGGGAGAGTATTTTCAAAGTTGCAACACAGGAAGAGAAAAGTTGTTTCCTTACTAATAAACTATGAATATCTGGAGCTCCTATTTCTTCCTAACTCTGATAGTACTCCCTTCCATTGGAAGCAGCATTGCAACTCAAAACTCCTTCCCTTCAACTGAAACAGTTCATTGTTGGCCAGGAGATCTCCAGGCAAGTACAGTTTTGCGGATTTTTCCCTGAAGAATTTTCCAGTTAGGAGGACCCATGTAGCTCACTACTTATCAGCAAGCAATTAAATAATAATTTTTAAAAGGTAGTTTGATTCTAGGGATGGTATGGGTTGTGGGCATGCAAACAGGGATACTGGTAGCGATGAAAATCAGAACAGAAGTGAGTCTGGCTGCATACGCCCAGCCCTCTTTTCAAAGTGTCCAGTAACCTACCCCACTGAGAAAGAAGTGGGGAGACAGCGTGCCTTGGGGCTGGATATATTCAGCGGGAACTGGGAAACCCCTGGGAGGATCACCCTTCTGTGCCTTGTGCCAAGTAAATTAATGAGCCCTTGGGGAAGATGAAGATTGGGGTAAATTTGGAAGGACAATATTTTTGAAACTATTAAATTCAAATGTTTGCTGAATCTCAAACCTTTGCAAAAGTTCAGTTTTGAGTGTTTTTAAGGGCTAGGATGCTTTTTGATCAAGAAACAGCTGAATGTTTACACACCTGTACTGACAACATGGCAATTAAGATGGTTCTCTGCGCCTCCATTCTTCAGGCCACTGGCCTCTTTTTACACATAGGATGCAGAGGCATTGGCTTCTTTCTGGAGTGTTAATGCTACTCTTTTGCCTTTCTTTCTCTCATTGTTTTTTGACAGCATCAGTATCTGTTTTGTAGCAACCATTTCTGGACCTCTTTCTCACTTTTCAAACTATTTTGGTTTCCTTCTATCATCTTTTCTCTTTACCTCAAGTCTATACAACAATTCCACTAGGTTTCCTACTGAACATAGGCTTTATATACATGTCGATTTAGCCTACTCACTAAAACTGCACCAATCTTTTTGTTTGCTGATAGTTATGTTGAATAATGTGACTAAATCTTTCAGGTTTGCCTTGCAAATTTGGCATGTTTACTATAAGCTATTGCCTGCAAGCCTGCCCTCATCCTGCAACATGTAGGATAAGAGTAGATGTTGTGCACATAAGGGTCCATCTTGTAGAAGAAGGGCAGGCTTTCAGGACAAGCCTGAGAGATTTAGTTATGTCATTCAAAATAGGAAGATGGATAAAAGATGGCAAACTCTGAAAGGTTATTTCATGTTTAAAAAGCAAATTTAGCATTCAGTTGTTCTGTTTCTATTATCTGAATAATCCTTCCATTGTTCAAAATGATATATTTTAGTGCTTTTGAGACACCAACAGTTTAGACAATTGGATGGCCAAAAAGTCACATTTGTTTATTTGTTCCACTATTCCACACTAGATTCTTACAACCAGGATTTTCAGACCACAACTTTAGTACATGTCTGTAAAGGAAATGAAAATGTTACAAGAGCTAGTCACTTATGTATGATAATCAGGCCTTCCATATTACCATTACGTACACAGCAATTTTGCCTTTCTGATTGCATCTGTTGCTTTATCTATAGGTTTGGTGTACAATTACAATGCAACTGGTATTACCATAGCTGAATATGGATGGGAACAATGTGTGAGCATTCCACTAGTGCAGCCTGATACGTATGGCCTCCTTAAACAATGGGATACTTACCTAGAACAATTTTCAGCAGCAGAAATTTGGCTTCCACACAGGTACGCAATTCAAACTAGTATTTGTGACTACTTGCAAAGATAGCAAAACTGCCATGTTAAATTTTTGGACTTTGCTTAGGTTGTGAGTAACAGATGAATCTGATGCAATCATTTGGAGAGAATAAACCTTTTCAGAACCTTTGTGTACATTACCTTATTTCAAGAAATAGAGGTAGTCCTCGGTTAGTGACTGCCTCGTTCAGCAGCCATTTGAACTTATGATGGCACCACAAAAGGTGTGCATTTACAATGGTTGCAGCGTCCTGTGGTCACGTGATCACCATTTGCAACCTTCCCGGCTGGCTTCCGACAAGCAAAGTCAATGGGGAAGCTGGCAGTAAGTTGCAAGTCACAGTCAGGTGACGTCATGCTTAACGATCATGGGTGATTCACTTAATGACCACAGCGGAACTGACTTAAGTCAGGAACAGTCACGTGATGTTTCACTCAATGACCACATTGCTTAGTAATGGAGTTCCTGGTCCCAATTGTGGTTATTAAGTGAGGACTACCTGTATTTAATTTGGTTAACCAAAGAGTTCTAAATTAATAGATTGTAATTAAGCCAGCTATGATAAAGCTTGGATAAACTGTTATTAGTTCTACAGCAAAAAGCAATTCCAGTGTTCCACAATTTTTCTATATTTTAGAAATACAGGCTTCAGTTATCATTAGGTCAAATAAGGTAACTACCTCAGGCAGTGATGTTACCTGTTTGTTTGCTGAGATTTCTTCATTCTTCCAGAAGCACGGCCAATCACTTAAATTCTGCTCTGGACATGAAGTGAGTGGGACGCAAAGGGGTGTAGGGTCTCATTCTACTCAAGTCTTTTCTCCCATATGGTTTAGGACAGGAAAAGAAAACTAGTTTGGGAAGCAAATTGGAAGGATCTTTTCAAAATATATTTTTTAAAAATTGGAATCTGGTCCATTTTCTGAATAAATTTGACCTCCTTGACAATGCAGAATTTTGTATAAAAGTTTAATTCCATAAAAATAGCCTGTGTAGAAAAAAAAAGGGATGATATTTTGTTATAATCTGAGGAAGAGGAACTACATGACCTTCAAATGAGAAGAACCTTGGTGGCCACCATGGGTATTGAAAAATGTCAGTCTGTGGAGTCCTTGAGGTTCTCTGAACTTGGTTCTTTTCTTGCAAACGTTTCATTACCTGGCTAGGTAACATCTTCAGTGCTAGAATGGGATGGAGTTTGCTCTCTATATACTGTGGCATGCCTTGCCAGTGCTGGTGGGGGTGGGGGTTTTGTTTTGCTCTTCTGGTAGTCCCTTGATTAGCATATGTTTACTGCTTTATTGTGTGCATGGTGGTAACCTTTGCTTATCTGGGTGATGATTGCAAGTTTATCAGAAGACAACCCACACCAATCAAATACTCCATTACCAAAGTAACAACCCAACCTCCCACAAGAGGAGCTGTGTAAGAACATTATTCAAGCGAGCAAATGCATTGCAGCAACCCAGAACAGCAGAAAAAGGAAAAAGACTCCCTATACAACATTTTCTAACAAAATGGGTATCTACACAACTTTATCAAAAAGTGCCTGACCACTTAACCTACTACAACACAAGCTACACAAGCTATGAAAAGGATCACACTGCCCTACATCAGAAACGTCTCAGAAACTACCAACAGACTATTACAACCACATGGCATCTCCGTAGCACACAAACCAACAAAATCACTCCAAAATATCTTAAGTAAACCAAAAGATCCAGTAGCACAAGAAGAAAAACAGGAGTCATCTACAACATACAGTGTAAGGACTGTAACAAACACTCTGTAGGATAGACAGGCAGAAGACTTGCAGAGTGCCTCCACAAGCACCAACCAGCAGTCAGAAGACATGATGAAAACTCCTTAATCTCACAACACATGGACAGACTGAACCATAGTTTTAACTGGGAAACTGTCAGCATTTTAGACCAAGCTAAATCCAAATATGCAAGAGAATTCTTGGAAGCCTGGTATTCAGACAAGGCAGCAATTAACAGACACAGAGATTAACAGCATCTACATACTATTCAAAAGAGACAAAAGATCAGAAGATCGCCTCACCAGCAATCATCATGCAAATAAGCAAAGGTTATATAAAGTATATAAATAGAGAGCAACCCCCATCCCATTTTAGCACCGAAGATGTTACCTAGCCAGATAATGAAATGTTTGCAAGAAAAGAACCAAGCTCAGAAGCCAGATAATGAAATGTCTGCAAGAAAAGAACCAAGCTCAGAGAACCCCAAGGACTCCACAGTTCAACCCTGAGCTACACATATTCGCCTCTATTGGTAAATGTCAGTCTTTTGATTTGAAGAAAATTGTAAACAGATTTGCTTTTTATCACAACAGGGGCACTGAGCTTTTAATGATAATATAACCTAAGAACATAAACACACTTCAAAAACGATTTGGACTTTGCCTAAGTGCAGTGCTTTCCTACTTCCAGTTAAGCAATCTGAATTTTTTCAGCCTTCCGTGCAAGAAGCTACTAAGCTCACACTTCTTTGAATAATGTTCAAAGGATGCACAGCACTAGTAAATAATGTATTGCAAAATTCTTGTATGACAATGTTATTTGCCACACTTTTTCTTATTTCTATATCTGTTCTATTTATAAGGCTGCCTACTTGCTACGCAACTCTGCTTCTGCACACTAATTACTCCCCTTTAATTTATTTCAATTCTAGCTGAGCATGATAAAAATGTGCAACTAAAAACCAGTGCCTGGGTTGCTTTTTTCCTCTCCCTTATTTAGACTGAATAACAGGGTTTTGGGATGTCTTCTTTGGTTAAAGAGCAGCATAGATATGTTAAATAAGTAAAGATTTGTTTGCAATTCTACTCCCATTGAGGCAATGTAATGTAAATGTACCAGAAGTTTATAAAATATTTGGTAGTTACACAGGACCTTTGTTTTTGTTACTTTGAGGCTCATTTCTCATTATTTATTTAATAGGTATGAAGAATGTTTCCATAATTGTTACACTTATGCACTAACATTTATTAATTGTGTGCTGAGTGCCCAAAAGCAACAGCAAATGAATAAAAATGAATTTACAGAGAAGTTTGTAATTCCGCGAACAAGAAAAGCTTCCAAATATATCACCATCTACAAGGAAATATGCAAGACCGGATTTTACGTTGTTGACCATCCTGCTCAAAAAGGCAGTACTTCCACAAATGCCATTTCGCTTTAGAATGAAGCATTTATTGACAGTAAATGAAACTAAAATAATCAGGTTAAGACATAAGGCATTGTTCCTATCCTGTTGCAAGGAAAGTGGAAAACATAACTAACAAATTTAATTGGATGGAAATTGAAGAGAATAGTGAGAACTATTTCCTATTATTAATAAAACTGAAACACAATGTAATCTTTCTAATAACCTTTCTACTTGTCTAAATGGTAATATTTAGCATTACCTTAATAAAGACATTGATATGAATCCCAAGAATCTATGAACACAAAAAAATATTCATGCTCATCATGAAGAAACAAAGGTGGATCCTTCTTTCTGTTGGAAGTGGAAGGCAATTTTTAGTAATTCCCCTTTCCCTACTCTAGATAGCATTATCTAGGAAAAACACTGAAATCTCTCCTCTTTCTGTGGGAATGTCCATGAATGGAGAAAATTGGGGGAGGGGGGGGAGTTCCTACCAACAGAATTAAATTCAACATTCATGGCATTATCTACACTCACCAACCACATCAAGAAAAATGTACTTTTATTTGTGCCTAAAGTTTAATACATTGTGGCAAAAATCTCGGTTGACAGAAGTAAAAAAATATTGTATTTGTTTGGTTTAATTTTAATTGAACTAAGCCAGCTCCTACATAGATATATAAAAGAATAAATCATTGTAGCAGGAAAAACCCATTTTATCTGTGGTGAAAACACAATTTCGGTAAGCAGTGGCATAACTGGAACAAGGTTCTGGAGCTAAGACTGTAATAGAAGTTAATTATCTCTACAAGTATTAGGCTAATAGTCACAAAACATGCTCAGCTGAGAAAAGACCTGTAATGTTTTTTTTGCTTATGCAAGACATTGTCAAATAATAACTCTGTCACCATCCAGCTATTTGAGTTTTTTTTAAATCAAACTTATAGTGCTGCGTATTATATACACTTAATATACACATGCTAGAAGGAGGAATAGTTACAATTTAGTTTACTGCAACTCTATTACTCAATATTACTCAATTTTCTGATTCCAATTTTCACAGCTCTTCTTGTTCACTGCGTTCACAGGATGAAACCCAGCGATTTAGAATTAATTCCTTTAAAAAGAGAGAGACTGATTATAAAATACGTAAAGTATATAAATATGTTTACCAAATAATATTGTCAGCTAATGTATATTTTCCTATTAAAGAGATAGCTAAAAGGAGAAACTCTGCACTTGGATTGCTTCTACATAAGCATTTAGTCCACACCAAGCTATAGCAAACCAGAGGCCTAAGACTATTAGTGGAAATGGAAGAGTTATTCTTTCCTAATATTGTTTCCCTGTAGTCAATATGTAATTATTGTTTCGTCTTTAAATAAGGCAATAGTTCATCAATGTAAATACAGGCAATCCTCGTTATTCATGGGGTCCATTTTTGTGAATTTGTTTATTTGAGAAAATATTTTTGTCACCTCGAAATCAGTACTAACGGCACTGTCACACCTATTTGCGGACAGGCAGAGCGGCAAAATGTTGGAATTGCCTGATGTGCGCATTCCCATCTGAGGTTTCAGCATTTGCTAATTCAGTATTTGTTGCATTTTCACAGAATGTAACTATCGCAAATAATGAGAATTGCCTGTACTAGTTGCAATAGCACTTCCAGTATCATATGGCTGACCTAGATTTTTTAGGATCAACTTATTATCTGATGAATGTTTTACATAGCTGAGATCTAAAGTGTTATTTTTAGCATTGCACATATTATGAGATGAATTTTTTTTAACCTTTTCTCTTTGAACATATCATTCCAGTATTGTGAATGCTTCACAGGGTTCCTGTGATTTGATGAGGCTGCTTCATTTCAAGATAAGATAAGCTCAAATTCCCTTAGGATGAAAAATAGGATATTTTCCACCCAAACCACTATTTTCAAAGGGTTTTTTTTTTTTTTTTTTACTATACTAAAGCATCATTTCTGGCAATGCTCTTTCAAAGGCAATTACAGGCAGTTCTTGTTTAGTGACCACAACTGGGACTGACAACTCTATCATTAAGTGAAGCAGTTGCTAAGTGAAACTGTGATTGTGCTTATAATCTTACTTCAGCTTTCCTTTGCTTTATAGACCTGCAAAGGTGGTAAATGTGAGGACTGGTCGCAAAGTTACTTTTTCATCACCAGCATAACTCTGAACGGTTGCTAAACAAGGCAGTCACTAAACAAGGATTGTGGTTCAGTCGTTAAGTCGTGTCCGACTCTTCGTGACCCCATGAACCATATTGCGCCAGGCCTTCCTATCTTTCACTGACTCCCTGAGTTTGCTCAATTGCATGCTCATTGCTTCAGTGATGCTATCTAGCCATCTCATCCTCTGCCGTCCTCTTCTCCTTTTGCCTTCCATCTTTCCCAGCATCAGGGTCTTTTCCAAAGAGTCCTCTCTTTGCATTAGGTGACCAAAGTATCTGAGCTTGAGCTTCATTATCAAAAACAAGGATTACCTGTAACTTATTGCTGGACAAATTAGTTTAATGTACTTGGATCCTCCATCATTCCTATTTCTTAGGAAGAAATGAAACTGTTGTGCAAACAAATGTGTGGTTGCATTTCAATCTCTTCTAACATATGTCTTTGGCTTTAGAGAATTGACAGACTATAAATGACTCAGATAATTCCGATATACTAAGATAAATTTAATTGTATTGCAAATCCAGATATTATGCATTTGTTCTAAATTCCAAAAGCCAGGTATTATACTCCTAGGTCTATAGCAGTAAATAAATAAATAATAGTTCAATGTTCATACCTGACAAAACATTAAATTGGGAAGAGATATACATACCTGAACTTTCATTCTTTTGAGACATTCAGGTGAAAGCATTTCTTTTTCATTCATATCAGATGGCTTAATCAAATAGCAGAACATGAGTTCCTGGTGACAAATAAATTATGTTATCAAAATGTCAAGTAAATGCAAATATGCTAGATTTTTTCTTCAAATTAAGATTAATTCGCTCTTTATAATAGTAATGGGACAGACAGCATCTATTATTCTGATTAAAAACAAGGGTAAAAGAGTCCTTATATAAGAGTGTGCTGAATACAAAGTCTTCTGGTTTTCAGAAAAGCACTGGAAGCTCTTTTGTTCATTTTACTGCTTCTGGGGAAGCTCCAAACCATTCAGTGATTTTCTAGAGCTAATTTTCAAAGGAAATTGAGGTGAGAAAAATGCTTGTGTGCAAACAGGTAACCTATAGGGATGTGCAGCACTTTGGATTCAAAGGCAAAATATACTTTGAAGTGTGTGAGGATACAAATGTAGACCTGCCTGCAACTCCTGAAAGCAGCTGTGGCTTTCCATTGTAGCCCAATCCCAAGAAAACATGCATTTGGTGGAAGGAGTTGTAGGCATGTATTACGTTTGTACTCCTGGGTCTTCCAGAGCACCATTTTCCCTTTGAATCTGAAGTGGTGCAAAGCCCTAAAAATTAGGATTCGGGGCCTTCAGAGATGACGTTCATCTATCGTTACTATAATTCAGTTGCTTCTTTCCAGCCATTTAGCCTTCCTAGAATGTACAGTGGGGCTTATCAACATTTATTCTAAAAAGTGTTTTTTTTTTTTTAATCTGCGCTCAGCCGTTACCGACTCTGCAGTGACTGCTTGGATGAGTCCTTGCAGTTTTCAAGGCAAGGTGTTTCGGAAGTGGTTTGCCAGTGCCTCCTTCCTAGAGCAGAGCCCAGCTGGCGAGTGCAGGAGGCGGGGTTTCCGTTGCTTTGCGCCCTTTTCGGGCGAGCGCGGTTTCGCGCTTACCGGCAACTGGTCCTGTCTCTGTGCAAGGCGCTGCCAGCATTTTTCCTCCCACCAGAGTGAGAGTACCCATTTATCTACTCACGTGAGTTTTCGAACTGTTGGGTTGACAGGAACTGGGGAGGAAACAGGAGCTCACCCTGTTAACGCGAAGGCTGGACTCGAACTGCTGAAGCGTCGACCATTTCTGGCCGGCAGCTTTCAGCATCATTAAGCCGCTGCGCCACCGCGTCCCCCTCTAAAAAGTGTATTAGGACAAACTAAATAAAAATGTACTTGAAGTGTTCTGTAAAAGCACTTGGTAAGAAAGTATTCAAGGAAATTTCAATTACTAGAGAAACAGAATATGAATCACTCAAGACCCCACAAAAGCTGGAAAGTTGAAATTTTGTATTCCAGTAGACCATTACTGTGAAAGTTTAGCCTTTTTTCACTCTTTATTGAAATATGGGATCTAAAATCTGCTTATATTAGTGATGGAAAATTAAAGATGGAAAAGAACAGAATCTTTTCTCTATGAAAGCAGCCTTAGAGTCAACCAGATCACATTTGTGGTTGTCTTCCAATTCACACAATGCAACATTTGTGGAAAGATGATTTTCCAGTGATAACCAGAAATATACATATATATATTCTCATTTATCGCAACATTTTTCGACTATATGCTTTACATAATCTCTCCCTCTGTCATTAAAGTTATGCGTTTCCCTTCATAGCATTTTTGGTGTGCTTTAAAATGATTCTTCTTATTGGCTACCTTAGAAACATTTGCTGTAGTTCTGTTCAGTCCAGACAAAGATTTCCAGCTGAATGGTCTATGCAGTGGTCCATCAAAATCTTCATTAACTAATTCGGCAATCACAGAATAGCTGTAAAATAACCCCCAAGATCTTTTTTTTAGGGTGATCAGTTAAAACATGTATTCAAAAACTACAACCAAATAATAATTTAAGTACTGATGGCTCCTTCAGCATAGGTGAAAGAACCAATTTAGCAAGCAACTGGGTATTAAATGCTTTTTTCATGAAGTTGGTAAGTTAGGGATATTTTTCCACGGTATTCATTTAAATAGGCAAGCAGACCATGTAGTTTAAGGGAAGGGTAAAATCCAATGTAATATTACAATGATGAAACTGCTTCTATCAGAGGCGTGAGCAATTCATCCCCCCGCCCACTGCAGCCATATCCCCCTCTCCAAATCACCTCTGGTCAGCAGGGAGGATCCCCCAGAACAGGTATTTGTGAGGAGAGGGACCCATCACCACCCACTTTCATGATTTAAGTAGAAAGCTTCCATTAGAAGAAACAATGGAATAGAATAGAATAGAAATCTTTATTGTCATTGTACTACTTGTACAACGAAATTAAATGCCACCCCAGTGCAGCTTTAAAAATATAAAAACCATAGAACACATAAAACACACAACACACATAAAACACATATAATACAACCTTCACATTCCATATTGCACAACCCCTGATGCTGCATTAATACTGCACTATACTCATCAAAGCAGTGTTTAAAGACCACATGGATAGCTTTTAATAAAATGCACACTGATAATGTAGTAAGTATGCCAAAATCAACATTAATATGCCCAGAACCACTTGGATTGAGATGGGCAGCTATAGAAATTGCATACATGTATGCATAAATAAATATTTTTCTTTATGTCTGAAATTCCAACTATTTGTTACTTGAATCTCTTATTTGAATCTCAGGGCATCTCCATTCTGTGGATAGCAGAACGTTCTAGTGTTGGATCAGTTATCTCAATGTCCTTATTGAAGATGGCCACTTATGGGCTTTCCTAATTTGAGGTTTCTCTTGGCCTTAGTTTTGGAAAAATGTTATTCTGAATTATATCAAAGCAAATTAGAAACAAACATATGATCATGTTTTAAAATAGTATCAAAGTTAAACATAATACATAGTAAAATGAAAATTAAATCCAAACCTTTATGCTATACCTGGCATGGTAAAAAGGAGGGCCTTTTCGATATAGCACTACAACAGGAATAAAATGAACATTCATTTACTAGAAATGTCATGCTTTTGGTTTTCAGTTATAGTGTAAGATTGTGGTAACCCACTATACAACTTTGAGAATCTAAACCATATAGTAAGATGAGCTTGTATTCTAATCACTGTTATAAGATGAATATACTCAAAATAAGTAGAAATCATACTTATTGAAAGTAAACTGATTTTTACTTACTTTTATACTGTTTTATTGATGTGCAGTAAGAAAATACTACACATCAGCTGAACTGGCCACTTAATACATAAACATTCACAATCATATTCAAAAAACAATAAAGCCCAACCTTATTCTTCCCCAATACTTGCCAACATTTTTCCCCAGACAGCACCAGACCTAAAATGGGATTTTCCGTCTAAACACACACTTACAGGGAAGACTACAGCTGCCTTCACATAATATATTCCAGGAATATAACAGGCAGAATTAACTATACTCAAGACAATATGCCCATATTCCTAGGAGCAGAACATCAACCCCACTAAAGAATGACTGAATGTAAACAAAGAGGAACACTCACATAACACAGCCAACTAATGCACTGTAGCATATGCTGCCAAATGATTGATTAGCAGTGTGTTAACAGAATGTTTAATAGCAGATAGGTATTAATGCATAAATAACATGCTTTAAAGTTCACATGTTTTGGAAAAAGTGGTCTACATTATCTGACTTAACTTGAAGATAAAACTCTATTATGTTGGGTATGAGAAAGGAAGTGATGAGAACAGACTGTTCTCAATACATCCCAATTAGGACTTAGGAATTAGGAAATTCCTGGGCTCATTCACCATGCTCACAAGCTTTGCAAAGAATTGGGAAGAACAAAACTAGAGCTCTATATTTAAAAATGAATTCAGTAATATTAATAATAAACATCAGCAGTAGATTTTAAAATTTGTTTTGCTTATAATAAAAAGCATTTCATGCATGCTGGATAGTAGAGTACCAATTAAACATTTAAGATTACAGCAGTACACACATATATTATTTAAATGAATCAATGGGAGGAGGACTGAAAAAGGGGAAGTACTTAGTAAGCAAAATACCCTCTTTCTTTTGTGAAAGAGATACATTATTATATAAAGACCCAAAATTATTTAAGTTTGGATTTAACCTGATAAAACTATGTAAATAATTTAATCATGCATTTGCTACGCTGATACTTGCATTAAAATTCTTATTAAAACCCCACATGTGATTTTCTCTAACTTACTGCTACTTGAATCAACATATCGCTGCAAGGAAATGAGGATTATCTCATCAAAATGATTATGAGCTGACCTGGATGGCTCCATTTGGCCATCATAAAGAGGAGAATGCAGCAGCACCTACTAGCATATTGTTCCAATGCTGTCATTTCCTCATTCATATGGAACATAGAATTATGTTCTAGATGTACAAAATACCATGCATTCATTCATTCCAGACAGGATCTGGGAATTCACTACTTAACACTAATTCAGGACAATGTC
The DNA here is from genome assembly GCA_030867105.1 of Liasis olivaceus. Classification (NCBI taxonomy): domain Eukaryota; kingdom Metazoa; phylum Chordata; class Lepidosauria; order Squamata; family Pythonidae; genus Liasis; species Liasis olivaceus. Next base: position 51,994,829 of record CM061348.1, read on the forward strand.
TGAATTGGGGGTGGCAACAAAACCAGACAAGAACAGACAACATGCTGTGCATATACAGGTAGTCCTCCTTTAGCGACCACATCTGGGACCGGCAACTAGGTTGTTAAGTGAAGGGGTCGCTAAGTGAAACCGTGACTGTGCTTACAATCTTACTTCAGCTTTCCTGTGCTTTACAGACCTGCGAAGGTCATAAAGTTACATCTTCATCACTGTCATAACTGCAAACAGTCGCTATCCAAGGCAGTCACTAAATGAGGACTACCTATAATGGGCTAATTATCATCATTCTCTCAGCCCAACCCAACCCAACCCAACCCAACCCATAGGGTTGCTTTTGTGGAGAAAATACAAGGCGGAAGCATTATGTATGTTGCCTTGAGTAGTATAAAATAAAAGTGGGATATAAATATCATCACCATCAAGTGAATAGATGTTTTCTTGTACAGGTACTTCATTAGATGCTAATAATGAAAGAATACTACTTACACAAATCAGTTCCATATTTCAAGCCAACTTTAGGGACCCATCCTTTACTGCGGAAGTAATGATAAGCCATGTATGTAGCCTTAAAATTGGGTTGTGCTTTGCTAAAAAGGTCCCATAGCTTCAGGATAGATAAAGGTATCTGAAAAATACCACCGTATGATTATTGTAAATGAATATATTCTACTATTATAGAAATGTCATAAACAGTGCTTTATTTTGCAAAATTATGAAAATACACAAACAAGATAGAAGCCAAGTGTGAAATTTGTTATCAAAGGCACACAATAGTAGCTTGATAGGACTATTAACATTCCAGAATTATAGAAGATCAACAATAATTTCTGAAAAAACTGTCCTGTACACTTTCTTTAAAAGAAATAATTGCTCCATACTTGTATAGAAGTAGACTGGCCAGTTCTAAACAGAAATATTACTTCAGGAATGTGGCCAAAAATTATTTACATGCACAAATAAGTAAGATTTTTCCTTTATACTAAAGGAAAAATTAGCATCCCTTTTTAAAGTTGATACAAAGTGCCTTAAAAACAGTGTGCTTTATTATTTGCTAATAAGCAATACTCCAATTAACAGAAGTCTCACTCAGGAGTTACTACTGACAACAGGCATCAACTTACCTCATTGCAATAAATATTTAAACATCCCAGAGCATAGACCAAGAAAAAAGCCTAAAAATGACATCAAATAAAATTAGTTCGTGCATGTTTAAAGTATTAGAGTTCTGAGAAAGCATTCTTATATACAGTAGAGAGCAGAAAATGAAATAATATTTAACATTTCTACAATTATAGCATAATATTGACAACTTCATAAACAGAAAATGGTTTAGATATTATTTATATCTGAACAGGCAAGTATTGGATTATACAAAAGTATTTCTGCACAGTAATTACAATGCTGCAGACATTTTTCCTGAGCAAGTTAAACTGGGGAAAAAAAGGATATTCCTTCCTTTACTTATGTACTACCACAAAATGGAAGGAGTCCAGGGAGCAGTAGGCTTCCATAATGTATATTAGTGCTAAGCAACAGAAATACATTGCTAAAGGAGGAAATCAAGGTGAAATCTCAGGGAACAAATTCTGTGAAAAAGTATGAGGTGGTTAGAGACTTGGTGAGTCAACTTTGCTATCATGCAGCAGTTTGTGGCAAATGACATAGAAGATCTGTAACTCCAGCTAGTTGCTGCTTAAAAAGCCATCTTCCTACAACGGAAGGGCTTGCTAGACAATGACACTTTGCTGCTCCAGTTATGCATGCTTCCATTTAATCTCCCCAATCTAAAAATGTGCCTGGAAGTTTTCAGCTTAGTCTTTGGAAAAAGAGACTTCCTTATAAGGCTTTTTCTCAATATATGCAGATACAAACCAAGAGAGAATGCAAAACTTACCTCTTCTAGACTGAGTTGCAGATATTCAAAAATCCTGAAAGGATTTCTTCTGCATACTAATTTTGCTTTTTTAATTAACTACAAGAAAGTAATAAAAGTTATAAAGAAGCAATCAAAACATCTCTGTAATTTACACAGTATCAGCTAAAGGTCAGCCATCATAAAGAACTATATCTTCTTTGTGCCATAAGACGTCCTTTTGATCTTTTCACCTCTTCATTCCTAAATCCTCCAGCTCTTGCTGGTCGTGACATTATAGCAGGTCTGCCGGCAAAGACATGATTTTCTGGCTGTCCCTATTCAGTCTCATTGGTGTTGCAACATGCTTCGGACAGGGCAAAGCAATTGCAACAGGACTCTAAGAAATTAGAACTGCACTTCCCAGATTAAGCTATTATTACAAAATAAATGGCACAAGTTTTTAAATGCATCTTGCTGGTATCTATCAACTGACTAGTTTCAGAGTCTCTTAATAAAACAGGATAAATGACATCTGTACAGCAAAATACCCAATTTAATAATTTTTAAATTGACTTTACCGTTCCCCAGTCAAGTTATACTTACATGCAGTTCCTCACTTGTTTCCTCTTCCAAACTCAGATTTGATTCTTCTTCTTGTATTAATACAAGCTCATGTTTATACTCATTATTAACGAAACAATAAGATTCTGGTTCAATATAATTGTCTTCTCTGCAGCTATCATATATTTTGATAGGATGCTGTTGTGCTGAATGAGTCTTAGTTACAATTTTAGAGTCTGTTATGTCTGATTCACTAGAGTCATATTTGACTAATGGGTCACAAACTGAATCATCTTTAAAACACATTATGTTATTCCCATTAACTTCAGATGAAGCCATTAAAAGCTTTGGTTCTTCTTGATTGGCTTCCATTTTAAGCGTTCCTTCACCTTGAAATCCATTACTTTCTCCAGTTTCTATTCTCAGATTAATTTGTTTAGTGTAATTTTGAATGATTGTGTTAATTGTGGAGTCATCCATTCCCTGTTCTGACAGAAGATTTTTAGCCCATTCAATACAACGTTGATACCTGGAATAGAAGAAAACAGAAAGTATGAGTTTGTAGTATGCAGAAGTTTTATGTACGAACAATATAAAAGTATCTGCAAAACAAATGATCACTTCCCAAGTTTCACAAAAGTCTTAGGTATATTTAGTTTATGTAATCATATATTCTATATCTGTGGCTACTCACAAAATAAACATATTTGATTATTTTTATATTGCAGAACACATGAAGACTACAGGTATGACCCACCTGTCCTGACAGATTTAGTGAGGACTGTCCCATGTAAGAGACCCACAGCCACTGGGATTCTCAGTGGTACATAAAGAATGTACTATCATCCATTCAAGCTTTTATCTTTTGATCAAGACAAAGCGTCTAGAGCTAAATGGCACTAGTTGAGGCAAAGTAGATTAAAAATTCACAAGTGTAATGTGTACATTATTGAATGGCGAGATCAAAAATTTCACATTTTACTCATTCCTTTTATGATGATTGTTGTATTATTATTTATTTTATCTGCAAGCTACTCTTGCAACTTGAGCACCTGGAGGAAGAGCAACTTGCAAATAAAAGAAAATAAATAATAATACAACAATATCAGACTAGAATTGTAGAGCTGAATCTGAATTCCAGCTTGAGTTCTAGGGTCTTAATTACATTTAGGATACAATTTTTTAGGAATATTTGAACATTCTTTTCTTTGAAAAATTTATTTATTTATTTATTAAACAAATTTATATAGCCGCCCAACTCATACACGGTGACTCTGGGCGGCTTACAGAAATCAGACCCCAAATACAAAACCCATTACATCCCAAATGCAACAGACTAAAGGAAAATGCAATAGACTAAAGGAAATATTTAATTTCACCACTTATTTGTATTAGTCGTTCAGAAACTCTTACATTGTCATTTAAGAAATTAAGATTTGGTAGTGTTAGATTGAGAAAATGGCTATATATTGTGCATTATTCTTTCAGAGAGGTTGTATTTCCTTGACCGACTGCATACTTCTCCGCTTGTTCAAGTAAGCTTTTGCTGAAATACTGTTTTTTAACTAAAATGTGTCAGTCCTTCATGCTGAGACTGAATCTTACTATTTTAAATTCTAGCCAACCAATATTGAAAAAGTTATTTTACTGTGTAGTGTTATTATTATCATTCCTTTTTCTGCTGCTATCCAAACGCACTGTTGATTTTGCCGTTCGTCACTAAAAACAAATTCCTTGTATATATTTTATACTTTGCCATTAAAGTATTCTGTATTCTATATTTTGCTGTTGCCCTCTTGAGGTCAAAGTGCCTTTAGTAACTTGATTGGACAAGTTGCTTCCCATCCAAGAAGAGCAGCACTGTGGTTATGCTTATTTTGTCTGCTTCTTCCACAATCATTCCCACTGTACGTTTAGAGATTCAGCCACAATCCTAGTTTATTATGGATTCAAGCTGGGATGGACACAGAGACTCATGAAAGACTAAATGGCCAATACAATCTTCTGAATGTAGTTTCTTTTCAAACTGTATCTGTCATTTATCTTGTAACAGAGAATAGTACTGAGACCAGAGGCAAGGTTCTGGCAAGGCATGGTCAGTGCCAATGCCATTAGATTCATAATGTCAAAAAAACTTTGGAGTGTATAATGCTGCAGTTTCTTCTTGACTGGGATATGAAGTATGCTTCGAAAAGACCTATTGATTGAACAAATTGTTTGTTGATGGCTGCCACAGTAAACTCCAACACTTCCATTTTTAAATGCTTCTCTGAGTTGTTTGCTCAGCCCTTTAAGATCCAAAATTGCTCTGATGCCTGTGTTCATCTTCTGAAAACTAAAAAGATGGAATAAACTCCATATCTGAGCCAGTGCATGGACGCTATTTTTACAATTCTGCTAACACAGGCCTAAATTTGAAGTTGTGATGTTTCAGCATATTTCTTGAACTTTTTTTACATTACTAAGAAACAACAGCAATGTGAGATGTGACTTTTATAAATAGCACATAAACTTGTTTTGAACAGACAAGCAAACTCTGAGAAATAATTCTTTGAAGCAGTATCCCTCACCTACTGACCCACAGTAAACTTTGATCTGATCAAGAATTATAAAAAGTGTTCTCCCTTAGCTTTCTGGATTGCTTTGACATCACACAAAAATGTATCTTTTTTAACCCTTCTTAAACTTGGATAAGGAAGCATAATTTCAAGAAGGGAGGTTCTTTTGTGGCTCCTTTATAACTATCTGAGGATCTCTAACTGTGTGAGCAACTTGTTCTTGCTATCAGAGGTCAAACTGAAAGGGCCTGGAAGGTTTAAATATGTTCTTTTTTGCAACAGGCAAGGCTTTTCCTGCATACCTAAATATAGCAAGCAAGGATTACTCTAAATTTCAGGCTCCTATGAAGAGGGAACTCACCATTACTGCTTAAGAACCTGAATATATGTCCCATTCTCAGCCAAATGTTTTATCTCTAGATAAAAAGTCAGTGAGGAATGAAGCATAGACAAAATTTCTTAAGATCATCCTTCTTAAGAATAAAATGTGTGTGTACACGCGCTCTACTGAGTTATAAACACTGGGGTCTGAAAAGCTGTAGCTGGTTCAATCTCCACTGCTGACCATTTATGGCAAGACCAGGAAATTGTCATCCATTCAAAAAGGCAAGTTTAAATGTGCAGCCAGCTTAATTGCTTCAGAAGGAACTGTAATCCCAAGGTGGAAAATCACCATTTAACTCTGGAAAGACATGGTTTGCTGAAATTATGGTTGAGAACCAGCCAGAATCATACTGTGACCACACTTGACATACTTTCCTGTTAATTCTGAAGCAAGATTCAATATAAACTATTGGAACAGATGACTGCTAGTCTAATACTCAAAAGCCAAGTCAAATAAATAATTGCTTGATAATCCTTGGTTCAGAAAAACCTGCACATATTTAGATTTTCCCACTTTAATCACTCAATACTTGGAAAAATAATGGTAAAAGGAAGATTTAAGTAAGGAATCAAAGAAAGAGTACTTTGTTTCTTTAAAGTATCTAACAATGAGGCAACACTTGTTGATTAAACTGTTATTTTATAGTTAATAAGCAAGCTAAGCCTCAAACTCTAGACTAGACAAAGCAAAGAGAAGAACTTACTTTTTTGATGAAACTATTGGCATGTTTAACTTAGCATCTGCAATAAAACATATAATTATTGTTTTTGCATTCAAAGCATCAGAACATTAATAAAATAGTTTGGATACAGTTTCAGGAAAGATATTTGTAATAAGATATTTACTGTATAATATTCAAAAAGCTTTATTATGAAAACCACATGGAATGCTGGGAGAGGGGTGGTATATAAATGTGGTAAATAAACAGAGAACTATTCTAATCTTAAAAATAAATTTGAAAAGTATAGCTGTCTCCCAATCTGCACAATCAGAGGATGCCAAGCAGCACTGTTGTGATACTGTGTAACTAAATGGCTACCACGTGCCTTTTTAATTTATCTGGGAAGAATCTGGTTGATTACTCCTGAGGAAGTGGGCAGAGGTCCTCGGGGGTGTCAGTTCTGCTACTTCTATGCTGGACTGGTGCCCCTCTTGGTTGGTTAAGGTCTTCTGGGAGATGACACGCAGTTAGTGCCTCACTGCAGGATGGGGTGGGGCTGCCTCCCTTGAAGAAGGCATTGGTATGTCTCTTTCTCAAGAGGCCTTCCTTGGACCAACCATGTTGGGCAACCTTCGTCCATTCACCAACCTTCCTGTTTTAGGGAAGATTGTTATGAAGGTGGTAGGCCAGGTTATTTGTGATCCCAGAGAGTATCTACCGTTTCCACTAGGTCTGATAGGGTGGGCACGTCCAGATCCCTTTGCTTAAATGCTGTCATCTCATGGGACCTAGAAAGCGTACCTTCTCTCTGGCAGCCCCTGCTCTGTGAAACACCCTTTCCCCTGAGATCTGGCAGCCCCCCCTCCCCGCCCAGCCTTTTGGAAGGCCTTGAAGAGCTGGCTCTTCCTGCAAGCATTGGGGTAAGGTGAAGCTGGAGCCCAGTACAGTTGAATGTGGATGTGCAGGGGAGTGTTGCCTTTGGGGTGCCAGGAGTTTTTGTTAGTTTTTGAGGGGTTTTTTTTTTTTGGTTGTTGTTTTGTGATCCTGCCCAGGGTTATGGTACATAAGGCGAGCAACTGTATAGGTCTAATACATACATACATACATACATATTCCAAATTACCTTTCCACTTAGCAGCCAATATAGGATCTGAAATACTATATTCTGGCCGACTTCTTGAAAGAATACCTTTTCCAAAAAATCCCTAGAAAACAAACAAAACCATGGTATCAACCATTTGATTTAGCAGAACATTCTTTGTTCAAACAGCAACATAGGATCAGTATCCAAGATTGATTAGTTTAATGGATTATACAAATAAAGTGAGCCAAAAATACCTTGCTATATAGCTGTTCTATATCTTCAGGATTCTTCACAATTACATTGTTATTTATAAATTCAGCCTGGCACATTTTATAAACTCTTCCATGACTGCCTTCTACAGAGGGTGAAATAGGGAATGGAGAATCATATGATTCATACACTTTTCTTTTCCTTCTTGGAGGGTGAAAAATTGCTTCTGCCATTTTGTTTTATCTTCCTCTTTCAGTGAAAGTACCTAAAGATAAATAGCATAAAGAAATATTTGATATATTTTGTTATACTCTAAATTATTAAATGTACTCTATGTACCACTAATGCCAAAACTCCTTCTCTTGAATTGACTAGATATACTGAAATCAATAGAACAAAAGCAAAAGATTGCCTACTCAAACTTTAGTGACAAAGTATTCTTCTATTTTGGTAATTAATTTAGTAATGATAATCCTAAATACCATCCTCTGACATACTTGTACAATCAAATCATCTTTTCTCCCTGCTGTATTTGCACTCAAGCTTTTCATTAGGCACTTGCAGGACTGACAAGAAAATCCAGTAAAATCTGTGGGCATGTAGAAGGATCTTGATAAAAGCAAGCAAGTACCACATCTCAGAAATCAAAGTCAAACTGAATTTGCAAATCCTGAAAAGTTTTGGTCCCTTGGATACCTTTTTCTTTCCCCTCATACACTCATGAACAAAATAAGAAACCTTCTGCTTATCACATATTCAAAGAAAAAGGCTGTAGGGAAAGGGGCTGTACATGCAACTGTCTCACCTCAGGTCAGACTATTTGTTCTCTTTCCAGGGTGCACTTTTGGAACCAAGGGTTGTACCTGGGGCTTTAGCACTACAGTGGGGACTGTTTTCAAAAGGAGGCAAATTCAGGACAAAAAAAAAAGATGAATGAAGCAAATACTGAATTGGGTTTTAATTTAATATATGATTACTCACTTTGTATTTAATAACTTTTCTCTTGGCACATTAAAAATTACAATTTGGTAGCAACTTTTACAGGAACTGTCAAGGTTGCAACCACAGCTTTCAGAAGCTATATTCACATTGTCCAAAGCTATGTACAGATAATCCTCACTTAATGTCTGCCCTGTTTAGTGACTGCTCAAAGTTACAATGGCACTGAAAACGTAACTTTATGACCAGTCCTTGCAGTCATGCGATTGAGATTCAGGCACTTCACAACTGGCAGGTGTTTATGACTATTGCAACATCCCACATCACCATTTGTGTGGTTCACAGCAGGATTCTGACAAGCAGAGTCAATGGAGAAGCCGGCAGTAAAATCGCAAACTCCAGTCATGTGATATTGTGCTTAACGACCGTGGGTGATTCGCTTAACAACCATAGCGGAAGTGAGGTCGTAAGCCCGTTGCAGTCACATATCTCACTTAATGACTGCATTGCTTAGTGATGGAATTGCCAGTCCCAATTGTGGTTGTTAAGCGAGGACTATCTGTACTCTTTAACAGCTTGCAATGTGTTTCCTAGGACCAAGGCTTAAAAAAGTGGATATACCAGTGACTGAGCATGGACTTTTATGCATAATAATGGTATGGCTCTCTACTGAGTTATAGGCCCTTCCCAAAATACAAAAGAAAGTCTCTTTTGAATCAAATGTGGCTTCAAGGGACTTTATAACCCATCCACACTGGAACCTTTGCTAGTAATAAGCATTGCCTTCTTTTAGAAGTTTTCCCACTTCCCACTCTAATCTCCAGCTTAGCCATTTGTAATGCTCTCTCCCATCCAAGTACTAACCAGGTTTGATCATGCTCAGCATTTCTGGAGGTGGGTGGGGAATGGCCAGTGTCTGCTAGATGCTGCTATCTGCTCTGGCACTTTTTATAACCTTTCACTCAAAAGCAAAATGGGAAAGGAAAAAAAAAAAAACACTCGCACAAGTTTTTTACACAGACCACAAGCCAACTGAGGCGAAAGTAATACCACCACACACACACAAGCATGCATTTTTTCATTCTCTTGTTCAGAACAGTTAAGAAAGAACCTTTATGGTTTCCAGCAGAGAACTTAATTCAAACAGTGATTATAAATGGGCTCCTGCAGGTACCTCCTACTCTTGGTAAATAAGGAAAGGAACTCCACACAGATTTCTCTGCAACAATGAAAGAAGGAAGAGCCTGTTATTTGTATTGTCGAAGACTTTCACGGCCGGCATACGAAGGCTGGTGTGGGTCTTCCGGGCTGTGTGGCCGTCTTCTGGAAGTTTTGTTTCCTAACGTTTCGCCAGCATCTGTGACCGGCATCTTCAGAGGGCAGGAGCACAGACAGGGGCAGTTCTCTCTGTGCCCAGTCTGCCCCTGTCTGTGCTCCTGCCCTCTGAAGATGCCGGTCACAGATGCTGGCGGAACGTTAGGAAACAGAACTTCCAGAAGACGGCCACACAGCCCGGAAGACCCACACCAGCCTGTTATTTCTTAAAAGTTTAAAAAAATAACAGTTCCATGCATACTTCTAGGTCTGACACTCAGCCTTTATATGCCTTCTAAGAAGGGAAATCAGGCATGCAGTATATGAATTTGTTATTAGTTAATAATTTTAGAATCTCAAAGTACCTAATTGTTCTCACATTACTAATAATGTTAAAAACATTGCATAGCATAGGTTGCTATGAGCATTTTAAAAGAATACATCTGTACACTGTGTAGAAATTCAACTGTGCAAACACGGGAGTTCTTGTTTCTCTGATTTGGCCCCTATGTTCTTCACTTTAAAACAGGATTAAATATTTTTGAAGTAATTCAAGAAGAGGGGCTCCTTATCGATGATTTTCTGCAACCCATTTTTCAAAGGACTGCATTTACAACCTGACCAGAGAGAGGAGTCTCCGCTCCGCACATGGATGACTAGGTACTAAAACGCGGAACCGAAGGCTTTACGATTAGATGACTTTGACTGCAGCCCTTGCTCCCAGTTTGTGCTTTATGGGCTCCTGCAGCTGACAGCGATTATAGCCCACCCGCAACCAGATTTCAAAGCGGTTTCTCAAGCAAGGGAACCCCGTTCCCTGCGCCGGACTCTTAGTCTTAAAGCGGAGCCGCTCCTCGTCCGTTCACCGCCCAGATACCAAAGCGGCGCTTCTCTCGAAAGAGGCTGACGGGTTTGAAGCTCTGCGGGAACAGCCCGCCGAGTAGCGCGAGGCTGACCGAGGCGGGTTCCGCTTCGTTTGTCCCCTTCGCGGAGGGAGGATCCCACTCAGTCGCTCCACTTCCCACAGACGGCTCTCTTGACCGATCTAGTGAGCCCGCCCGGCCCCCGAGCTCGCGTTCACAAGACACCCGTGCCCAAGATTAAAGGAACGGTTTGTTCCGAAAGCCCCGTTTTCTGGGTTCGCGAGCTACGACCGAAGGCGGGGCTGGGCTCTGGAGTAAAACGTGGCTCAGTGCACCCTGCAAACGCTGCCAAGGGTGCGTCAGGAGGAGTCTAGCGCAGGGTTAACCTTCAAAGGCGGCGTTTCTTCTGGCCACTTCCTTGGTAGCGCCCGGCTGACCTTGCTGGGCTCTGAAGCTATACAGGTCGGGCCTAGTTAGTGCGTGGACAGAAGACCACTAGGGAATCCCAGGGCTGCAGTCGCGAATGGGAAATCGGAAAACATCCCGGGGGAAGAGAGTGGCAAACCACTCTCACGCGATGGCCCAGAAAACAACAAGGAGACTTCTATGAAGTCGGCAGGACCCCGACCGGAAAGAGACCACCTGGCTCACTAAACTCCTGACGTACTGTTAGAGCCGCAGGTCTTGATTTGACGACTGCTCTCATTTACGGTCCGGCATGGTTGCTGTGGCAACGGAGATGCACAGCAGAGGGCCGTTCGAATGATGGCATGGATTTACGGCTCGGTTGTGGAGGCAACAGGGAGGCGGCGGGCGAAAGAGAAAGCGCGTGACTGTGAAGGAACGTCAAGTCTTCGTCATCGCTGCTTGGGCGGTCACGTGCCTTTCATGCGACTGACTCTGGGGAAGTGACGTCTGCCCTGCTCTGAGTCTACGGTAGTCGAGTTTAAGGTGTTGGAAGCCTGTTCGTTACAGCGGTGCGCGGGGAGGTTATTTCTGCGTATTTCTTCGTAGCTCTTTACGAGATATTTCTTCCGCTGCAACACTTACAGTTTTCCAGCCAACTTTTTCCAAGACTTCGTTAAGAATGCCAATAATACATTCAACCATTTATATTACATTGTTGTTACTTCCTAGAATCTTAATGTTATATCCTGTCTTTATCAGGAATAAATACAAATACGTGTAAAAGAATTTTAAAATGTCGGAAAACGTAATAATGCATAATAAATTCGATGACTTTTTATAAGTCTGAGGTGCATATCTGTAAATATTATTTCATATATATTACATATCGTGCCTTCGAGTCAGTGTTGACTCCTGGCTACTGCCTGCACTACTCCCTGCAGTTTTCTTGGCAACGTTTTCTGAAGTGATTGTCCTTGCCTTTGGAGTCACTCTCTTTCCTGAGAGAGGGTGACTGGCCCAAGGTCACCCAGCTGGCTTTCCTATCTAAGGCAGGACTAGAACTCACAGTCTCCCTGTTTCTAGTCTGGTGCCTTAACCGCTATACCAAAGTGGCTTTCAGACCAAATATTTGGAATATAATGAATATTTGAAATACAATGAATATAATGAAATACAGGTAGTCCTTGCTATATAATCACAACTGGGACTGGAACTTTGGTTGCTAAGTGATGCGGTCATTAAGGTGAAACATCACATGACTGCATTGCTCAGCGACTGCAATCCCAGCAGTCCTGGGTGCCATTGTTAAGTGAATGCCCAGGTCGTTAGGTGAGGCAACTTCCTGCTGTTTTCCCACAATCAAGTCAGTGGGGAAGCCGGCAGGAATTTGCAAGCCCCAGGCTCCCCCCAGGTGGGGGAGGGAGCAAAGGGGTGCATGGGTGTGTGTGGGAGGGGAGGGTCTGTGTGTGGGGGTGCAGTGTGGGTCAGGTGTGCGAGGGAGCCCGAACCACATTACACCCCTATGCACCAGACCTGCACCGCACCCCCCGTGCATCCGAACATCCCACGTACCCCTATGCACCCCTTGCTCCCTTCCCCACCTGCTCTATCCCCCATCCTCCATGGCTGAAAATCCTGCTTGGATTTTTGGCACAAAGCTTTTTCAGGCAGCCCCCAAAGCTCCGTTTGCTAAATACCCCCTGGGGGCTGCCTGAAAAATCTTCATGCTAAAATCCAAGCAGGATTGTGGCACAGGGAGTTTAGCACATGGAGCTGCTCAGGAATGGTGTAGTAGGAAGAATATGAAGTTGTCTGAAAACTAACAATGTCATTGGATGTCAACATATTTCAGTCTAATTGAGTCCCACAAAGAGAACCCCAAGGACTCTACAGTTCATCCCTGAGCTACACATACTCACCTCTATGAGTCCCACAAAGTTGTTGTTATTTCCGTATTAAAAAGCTACATATCATTAGCATTGGTATAGAAAGGCTGACTTTTCATATAAATCATGCTATCGCTTATATAATATTGGTTTATTGCAATGATACTTTAATGGCATTTGTTACTTTGCCAAAAAAAGGCTCATAAAGCAGAGATTATCTTAGGTGCTTTACATGCCATTAGGATTTAGCTTTGTTTCAAATTCCTGCCAGTTCCTCTAAAGACACCATTTTTTTTATATCTCTGTTCACCCACAAATTGGCTTGCTACAATAAGGATTTGCATCATTTAATTCCTCCTGAGCTGTTTTAACATAGAGTTAATAACATACTTGCATCTTATTGTAGCAATCAATACCATTCCACTGTTATAAGTAGTGCATGTGATTTATACTCTGAAAGTGTGTGAATCTCTAAGAAGAAAAGAAGTAAAATGCCATATTCTTGAAAATCAAATAGAAGTGAGAATGTAAACTATAAGTACTATAAAAAGAGCATTTGAATGTTAGGACATACCTTAAAAAAGATTTGTTTTATTAAAATATAATATCTTCCTCACATGTGGTGCAAGAAACTTTCCCCAATCAAATGAAGTAAAACAGAAAATTTTACTTCCTAAGGTAGCCTTCCTCAACCTGGCCCCCTCCAAACCTTTGAAACACAACTTCCATCATCCCAGCCTGTAGGGGCACATATCAAGTTGGGAGAAAGAGCAGTATCAGCCTGTCCTCATGGCTGGGAATTGCTGGGGCTCATCTGCTTTAGCCTAATTTCAAGTGAGGAAGAAAGTTGGTGCAGAGGACCTGACAGCATAGAACCGATACTGGGTCAAAACTACTGCATTGGATGACCTGGTCAAAATCTATGTAGGAATTTTAATATTAAAACAACCATTTTAAATGGTAACTGGAAGCTAATTAGTAGCCTATGCTGTATTTTAGCATGACTGCTACATACTTGCGGATTAATTCCTGATAATAAATGGGCTGCTGCATTCTGAACGAAATACAACTTTGGAAAACTCTGAACATGTGCATTAAACAATGAATTCCAAAACTTTTGTATAGTGCTATTTTTTTAAGGCTCAACTCATTCTGTTTTGTACCTTTTATCTTTTGAGCCAGCAAGGAAAAAGCAACCAATCAAATCCTACTACTCAGTGAAAGAACAAGTCCAATTTGTTTTGCCATTGTATTGTCAAGGTCTCACTCTTTTGAAGAGCAGGAATAGATGGAGCCACTAGATGTCCCCATTTCAGTAATTTTCACTGTTTACCCCTGATTTAAAATTAATCTTCCTGCGGAATAGTTCTACAGGAATGTTTTTATAGCCTGCTGAAAATGTCAACAGAAGGTGAGGCATGCCAAGTTAGTTATTAATGAATGGCATTAAATCTCCCACAAAACTCCAAGATCAACCTCAATCTGATTTCACTTGTAAAACCAGCAATATCACATAAATGTTTTATTCTTCATTATATACTTTAACTGCTGCTCGTTTCAGTGCCAGGATAACCCACTGTTCTGATTCTGCAAATTGCAGGACATTTCTGAGAGAATCAAACCTCCTCACCACAACCTCCCACTATAAGTGAAGATGAGAAGATGACTCTTCTTCTTATTATTTTTCTTTCAGAACAGCAGTCATCCAGAATATAATTACTAGACCCTAATCCCGAGAACTTTAACTATGGCTATTTCATGTGGGATTTGAGTTTCACATTTCACCTGTTCCGTAAAGAAGCTGGAGCAAGGATAATGCTTAATAGGGGACAGGAGGATAATATAGGTTGCAGTACATCCGTTGTATTTCTCAATGTCTTTGGACCATTGTTGTCGTTAGCTGTTTGGCCTGAGCACTGCACATTTTGAGATGGATACACTTTAATAGTTGTGATCCCCAGAGACCATTGTTCTCATGATCATGGAGGGATGTAGCCTTTTCACAGGAAAGATAAAGTTTCACTAGAGTTCAATAGACTGATGACTTATTGTTCTTTTCAGAAGTTTGGACTGCGTATGTTTGAGCTTTATGCCTGACTATTCACAGAACAGCCTAATTAAAACAGACTAAAGTAGATATTTTTGATACGGCATGCATTTGTGAAAGAAGAACATAACATTCCACTTCTATTTCTCTTTTCTCCAGACTTTACAGTGTTTACATGCACAGAATTTAAAATATCGAATAAGAATATTATTTTTAAAAATTGTGGTCTCAAGAGGGATGTTATGACCCCTTAGGGTGTCAAGGGCAATTTACACCAGAGATAGCAATTTTTATCAGGCTTGTTCAGGAAAAGCAGGGGCACTTTCAGAACTCACACTTTGCTTGGGCGACCTCATAGCAGGCTTGTACAAGCCAAGCGGAAAGCAAAGATGAGTAGTTTTGAGAAAGGGCCGGATCTGGAGATCCAGATATCTGTGAAAACTATCCACCAGTAACAACAGTTTTATGATTGATGGATTAGTTGGTTGATTGTATGAATGAATGAAAATGAATGAATGAACGATTCCATTTTATTAACAAGGGGCAGACAAATTCATTTTTCATTTTAGGGGAGCTCTTAGTATTGCAGAGTTTGATAAACCCTGAATTAAGGTCTGGGATTAGAACCAGGGAGACCCAGGTTCAGTTTCACCCTCAGCCACCAAA
Source organism: Liasis olivaceus (assembly GCA_030867105.1). Taxonomy (NCBI): domain Eukaryota; kingdom Metazoa; phylum Chordata; class Lepidosauria; order Squamata; family Pythonidae; genus Liasis; species Liasis olivaceus. The sequence continues at coordinate 52,010,266 of CM061348.1, forward strand.
ACTCACTGGGCCCTCTTCTCTCAGCCCAGCCTACCTCACAGAGCTGTTGCTGACATTAACCTTAAACTGCTGTGGACCATGTTGTTGGTAGGATGGCGTTTATCCTATTAGCCTGGAACAGAGACTGATACCCTCTTGAAAGAGCTTTTAAGAGAGAAGTTTTCCATGGTGGCATCTTAACAGGTGGAGCAAGTGATCTCTTGCTCTGTCAGGCTCTATCACTACCAGTTTCTTAAAGAACCGTAAAGACCTATCAATCCCCCCCCCCCACAAGTCTTTCTCATAATGAGGTTTTAGTGCTCTCTTCTGGATATTAGCTGTAACCAAGCCTAATTCTGAGAGCCAGTTTGGTATCATGGTTAAAGCACCAGCCTAGAAACCACGAGATTGTGAGTTCTAGTCCCACCTCAGACACAAAGCCAGCTGCGTGACCTTGGGCTAGTCACGCTCAGTCCTAGAAAGCAGGCAAGGACAAGCCACTTCTGAAAATGCTGCCAAGAAAACTGCAGGGACTTTTCTAGGCAGTTGCCAGGAGTCAACACTGACTGGAAGGTACCCCAAAAAAAAAAAAAAGCCTCATTTTAGTAGTCTGATATAGTGATAATGTTTTAACTAGTGGTGATTGTAAACGTTATTCATACTTTATGTGTTGTAGGCTTTACTGTTGTTTAATAAATGCATTTTTATTGTCATCCACTAGGGAAGTTTTTGCCCTAAAAAAAAAATCTTAGGATTATTTTAAATAAGAAAATAGTAGAAGTTGAATTCCTACTGTTCTTAAAACAGTTGGAGATATATAGAAAGACAGTAGAAACCGGTGATACTTACCAGTCAGAGATGAAAATTGCTTCAGAACAGTCTAGCTCAGTGTTTTTCAAACATGGCAACTCTGGGAGTTGAAGTCTGCACAATTAACGTTGCCAAGTTTGAAAAACACTGAGCTAGCTGAATGGAAATGCAGGATTCGGGAGGGGGAGAGGGGGGAGTTTCCCAGCTATCCTAGAGTTTCAACCAGGAAGGTTCAAGGTCACTGTTAGCCTACCACACAGGATTGTTGTGGGGAAAAATTGGAGGAAAGACTGCTGTGTATGCTGCCTTGAGCTCCTAAAGGAAAGGTGGGGTATAAATCAGCAAACAAACAAATATTTATGATATGCATATTCTGCCCCTCCCTGCCACCCCAGCTCCATAACAAGTCCTATTACCTTATCTCTGAACCAAACACAATGAGTGATTTGGAACAGAACATAAATATTTAATTCCGGTATTATCACTTGGGACAAAAAGGCTACTGTTTCTTTTGGGGGGGGGGGGGGTCCTTTCTTTGCACAGAGAAGGCACCAGATGCTGGGAGACAGGAATGTTAGCAGAGGCCAGATTTTGCACAGCATAGAGTTGCCTTACGGTAGGCGGCTGCCTTTAGGCATCTTGAGGGAGGCTGCCCTTTCATTAGCAGTGAACCCAGGTTCAATTGCCGATCCGGTCAGCTTTCGTACAGGGGATGGGGGCATGTCTGCTATCTTGCCGTTCATCTCAAGCAGAAAAATGCCTTGGCTGGATTGTGGATTTGTCATTAAGGTTGGAACTATGCTTCAGAATGGACCCGATTAGATGGCAAGAATGATTTATTCTGAATTATTTAATTCCAGGCACCAGTTCAGCCCTAGCAGAAAATCTCAAGTTGCATTCACTCTAATCAGACTAAAATTGGCCCTTGGTCTTCCCTCTTTTGCAGGAATGTTAGAAACAATGCATGGACCTGATTCAGCAAAGTACAGCAATCAAGCACATGTTTTAATGGGCCTTTCTATTAATAGTCCCATTGTATATAGTGTTTTAAATCTGGCACATGCTTCAGAACTTTTTTGACCTGGTGCCTGTTTATTGTCTAAAATGTCCTAAAAATTAAGAAACTTCCCAAATAATTCAGAAAATGAGTTTTCATTATCCAAAAGACAGGATAATGCCCTAAATCATCACCTTCTTAAATAGTATGAAAGCAAAAAACCCCTAATTTTCTGCCAGAAAAGACATGTTGTCTTTACTTAAACAAAAATAAACTAAAAAACATCCTCTTGAGAAATGTCCCACTTTTTAATATTTTCTTTCCGTTCTTTTTTCATAACAGGAAAAGGATTGCTGTTCCTTTGTTGAATTTGAAATACCACCAGCTCTATCCCCTTTTTTATAATTTTAACAGCAAAATACTACATGCCGAGGCATATGTTAGGAAGTTTCTGTTTATTTAAAACACATTTATAAGCAAGTAAACACAAACAATTGTTTCTCATACCCAAATAAGCCCCTCTTATGGTAAAAGATTTGTTAAGCATTCTGTCATAGCTTCATATCATCATTTCAAAGATTTCCCTTGCTTGAGCCATCCACCTCTAACTTCTGAGTAATCTTCATTTTCATAATTATAAACGATTTAACATTCCTCTTTATTTATAAGACATTTTTAGGTGATGAAAATACTTCCATTGCCTACTGGGAAAAACACACTCAAGTGCACCCAGTTGTTTTGAAGAAAGTTCAGCACCTATTTCAACTGGGAGCTGGCACACTTTATAATGCCTGTGGAACTGAGTATGTGTCAAGGCCTTTCCTGCAGCTAAGATGCAGGTTTCATATACTTCCATTATTAATTAGTGAAATTTCATTGATCTAGAATCAAACCAACACAATTTTGATTGCTATGAACATTTGGCTATCTCTGATGATACTATTTAACCTGAGTTTGGGATGAGGCTCCATCAGTTCCCAGAACTGCTTTGCTGAGCAAGACTAAAAATGAATCCGTATTCTAATAGATAATGAAAATTAAGGGTGAATCTCCTAACGTGCCAGTTCACTCAAGGTGCTTTTCAGGGGAGGGAGTGGGTTGCAAATTTCTGTTCCCCAAAATACTGATATAAGAATATTAGATTAAAATAGTTTGATAAATGAGTATTGAATACTCCTCAACTAGATTTTCAAGTGTCCTTTAATATCAGTTTCTTTCCCATTCTTTAGGAAAGAAACCTCTGGTTTTAAAGTTAGGAAAACTCCTAAAACATATAACTTGATTTCCACATGAGGCATCTGCTTCACTATTGTGGGAAACAGAATGCTGGAATGAATAATGAATTCTGGACTTTTCTTATGCTTCTTATCCCAGAAAGGTCTATTACTTGGCTTCACAGCCAAGTCCATGTTGGGTGTTTTTGCTTCCTTCTATATCTAAGAGCAGAATAATACAATTGTGATCAAGATCTAAACTTTTTTTCTGTGCTCACAGCAGCCTTCCTTAATCTGATGTGCTCCAGATGTGCTGGACTATTAACTTTCAGAATGTCCACTTAAAACTCTTATTAGCTGAAAATTTGGGGAACCATAGTCCTATGCACTTGGAAGGCACCAAGTTGGACAAGGAGGGTGAGGGCTGTGCATCAAATCTTATATCCAGCATATTGTAGGTAAACAAATAAAGTGGTGTTAAACATCCTCTGAATATTTGAAGGTCATGCTTTAGATTAATGACATTTTACTGAATGGGGTGGTCTTATTTCCTACCATTTTGAAACAGGGAGAGTAAGGCAAAAGAAAATTCAATATCCTGGTTAACAACCAGCCTTCAGTTGCTACAAAAAGAATCTCAGAATACAGAAAGGCTTTAAGTTTTTAAAATATTTTATATGTCACCTATCATAGCAGTGGGAGAGGTAGAGTAGGAGAAAGCATGATTCTTATGTCTTGTATCATAATCTGCTTTGTCTCAAATGCTAAACACATCCCTGTGTTCCCAAGTTTGTTTGTCACCTATCTCTGCTTATTTTTATTGAAGGAAATGACTGGGACAGTAAATGTTAGGATATGACATTTTAAATCTATTTGTACCTCACTTTTCAGAAAGCAGAGTCCCTAAAAACATATATTGGAGAATGCTGAAGTACTGAAAAGAGTTGATTTTATTTAAAGTATAGTTATCCAGAATCTGTCAAGGTCCCAGACATGTCATCTATATGTAAAAATTGCTAAGTGGTTAATACAGAAATATCTCCTTATTTACTTTTTGCTTTTCTCAATAAAAGTCATTTGGAGTCTGGAAAGATGGAATAATGCTTGTGTGCCTCAATAAGCTCCTCTTCTATTTTTTAAAAGATAATGAAGTATCTTTCTCACTGGAGGTTTAAGTCATGTTGGTCAAGACAAACTTAGGAAATCTGCTCATTGCTACTTGACACTTCTTCAGTGCATACTGTTTGGAACTTTCCTTGACACTTGTTTGGAAGCCCTATCTGATACTAAATGGGATGGAGAAAAATATTGTTCTTGCTGCAGCTAAAGTGGCACCATACATTCAATATGCTTCTTCTTGGCTCCTCCTTGCCTGTATTTCAAATTTCCTTAAATACTTCATAGATGGGAATATAGAATTGCATCGTGGACATTATCCAGTTTCCTTCCAGCCCACGAAATAATGAAGTAATCCAGAATGTTGGTTCAGAATGTCTGGTGCAGATTTATCCTTGAAGGCAGCCATCCTCTTCCACCATTTCTTCTCCTTGCTGTCACTTCAAGGGCTGTGAAGTTGACTAACTCAAGAAAGAGTGCCTTTTCCATAGTAGCCCCATATCAAGCTTTAAAGACCTAGTCTCTGAAGCCTTGCCCTGCATGGTGTTGTCAAGTTAGATTGTATTATATGGGGGAGAAGTAACTGCATGTATTCATTTGTTTTATTAATATTTTGTGTGTTCATTGCATCATGATCAGTATGCCACCTTGGGAGTTTTATTTCTTAAAGGTGATCTAGTAGTATTGAAAATAAATATATAAAATGTGAATACAAGGCCCCATGTCTTCTTCAGCCTCCCTTCTCCAGCATTAATGATTTCTTATCATTCTATTTACTGTATCCCCATTTGCCTTGGCAAACAAAGGCACACATACTAGCACAAGAATGTAGACATTTCAAAACAAGTAGGTCCTCTTTCCTTAGCTTGTTGACTCTCTATGGTCACTAAAACACACTGAGGTTAACAGAACAGTTCCTTTATTGCACAGTGAATTGTATGGTACCTTTGTGACTGTGTACAGGTATCTTACAGAACACCACATTGTACAGATGTGTGTGTTAGAGACAGAGAAGCCAGCTGCAGCTTTCTTACATCAAGTCCAAATGGTGAGATCAGTGGGTCCATACTTGTCACATGTGACAGAGTACATATGGCCTTCAGAAGTGGCAGTCGTGAAGGAAAATCGCCGTATGCATTATGGGTCAAATTTCCACCCACATCTCCATTTGAAAAGAAAATGCTATGAATGACTCCTCTTTTACCAAAAGTACTTTTTGAATGAGTCAGTTCGCAAACTGTGAATTAGTAAAGCTGTTTGTAATAGAATCACACCTTGAAATGGATTTTAAAAGACCATTTAAAAGAACATTTTAAAGGCCAGGGTTCTAAGATTTGAAAAAGTGAGAAATAATTTAATTATTTAATATAATTCGGCATATCTGAGCAGACATATTCTTCACTGAATCAGCCCCAGACTTCAGAGAAGGTGAGAATGCACATATCTACAACTACATGGAGAAGCAAGGTGAAACTTACAGGCTTTTCTTTGGTGCCAAAGTTATTTTTCAGCTTCTTTGCCACCTCCAGTGCAGTAAAAATAATCTGTTATTTGCCAGATTGGGGGAGGGGAGCCAGAAGAAGACGAAGTTCACTTCTATTAATGTTTGGTTTGGTTGGCTAACCTTCAATACTCTCTCTTACTCTCTCAGACAGGTTTTTGTGAAATGCCCTGTTGCACTTTGCATGAATGGCATTTGCTGGCACCTGATAACCTGATATCAACAATGCATATTAATAAAGCAAAAAGGGGCAGTTCATTAAGAAGATTGAATACATTTTTGTAATGTACATGATTCCCCTGTCAATATCACATAGTTAATCAGTTACTGCACGGCATCGTGGTCATTTTTTTCCCTCAGTACCAAGGAAAAGTCAAATAGCTTTTGGGGTTATGCAAGGTCAGCAGCCCATTCCCAGATATATTTTTATAAAAACGGTACAAGTCTGACACGCACTTGGTTGGCTATTTATAGGGAGACAGAGAACTGGGCCAAGTTTAACAACACCTGGAGTACAGGCCAATCCCACATTCTCGTATTTCAGCATGGTTGCTGATAACAGAGCAGCTTCAAAGGAAGCCTTTGCCACATTCTTCATAAGCTCCATGACCTAGGATCAAGCTATACCATCTTAAGAAGATCCCTACTTTCCTGAGGCTCAAAGCCAGTGCTCAGTTCCTCTAGCCTATAAGATCCAATCAGATGCCACTGGGAAACCCAGAAAGCAACATCTTTTTCCTTCTACATCTGCTTCAAGTTATTTCTACTATGTGCTTTCCCTACTCTAACTTGCCTTTCAACAGCTCCCTCCCCTCATCTAGCAGTCTATATTTGCTCATAGTGAATTTGGGCCCTCCACTTGTTTGGAAGAGGGAAAGACGGCAAGAACTGCAAGATGTGTGTGCGTGCGCTACTTTGTAGTAGTCCCAAGGCCAACTGTATAATATGTGATATTCTCTTCTCCTTACACATTCAGAGATTGTAAGTGGGGATCTTATGCATGAAGTGCTTCAAACCAGAAGCAAAGTTAAAAAAAAAAAAAAAAAGCAATAGCCTGGAAGGAGGAATGAGCAGGACAGAACATGTAACTCTCACAGAGGATGTTGAGTGGTGTTTACATATTACTGTGTTTTTAAAAGGTTTCTTGCCCATGCTGCCTAGTTGCCCCAATGACAGCAACCATTTTTTGAACAAAGAAACAGATAATGACTGTTTTTATTCACCTCCTTCCCATCACTGAGGGCTTTTTTGGGGGGCAGGGAGGGATTTTGTTGTTATTCCAGTCACTTGAGATAAAAGACCACCTCTTACCTACTAGGTAAAGTTCTTAGCCACTCTGCTATTTTAGCACTGATTATAAAGGGAAAGAAAAGTGATTCGTGTAAAATGACTGGCAAGAAATGAATGATTTTTTTTCCTTTTAAAGCTGGTTGTTGTGCCTGCATATATATGCATTTTGATACTTTAAGCAACAATATATAAATTTAACTTTATTTTGTGTGTGGTTCTGCATACATACAACATGTGTATATATACACCCACAAAATAAGTAACGTTAAATGACCCACCCACAAGCAATTGTGGGAGGTGCATAGCAATGGGGGAATCGTGTAATAGGAGGATGTGGTAGCTTGCATTTCAGACTGAATACCTTATACCTATTACTGCAGTATCTCAGTCTGGATGTGTTTTTCTTAACTTTAGACTTAAACTGCCAGGAATGGCTTAAACAATAAGTGCAGATATACCCTTTGCTTGCAGCAAATATAATTTCATATCAAATTCTGTCCAAAAGATATTAACACCTTCATATTTTAAAAAAGAAATCAATTCCTTACCAAATGCCACATCTACAGCGTTTACAGTTTTCATACAAATTGTTCATCAAATAATAAGTGGCTCTGCGTGTGTGTGCATGTGTGAGTGTTTAATCATCTCAAATCTGTAAATTCTCCCTTTGCACAACATCCATTGAACTTTTGGGCAGTGTCTATTATCCCAGACTGCAAATGTAATCTGATTTCTTCTAAGAAGAGTAAAGTGCCCTATCTCCTTTCCTTTTTTAAAATGGAATTCAAAGGAGCACCATTTTACTTAAATTAGGCTTCAACCACTTGGCAAATTTCACCCCATTTTGCTGAAGTATCAGAAAGTAGAACAATTTGCGGGTTTCCTGTGCTAGTTAGTGGGAGGCATCACTCTCCTGTTGGAGTCATTCCATGTCTATTTTGACTACTTTCTGAGGTGATGTATTGAGTCTGATCAAATTTTATGATCAGTGGGCACATCTCTCTTCCATTTACACCCACATAAGTAAAGGGTGAATGCAACGTATTTACTTACAGGCGTAGATTCATTTATCTTAAAGGTGTCCTCCTCATGGAGCCAGGATTGACTGTAGAAAATATATGCAGATCAAGGCAAGCCCAGGTTTACCTCTACAAAATAAGTGTTCCTTAAGAGCTCCCAGGATGTTTCTTTCCTGTATTATGTATGGTGTCCCTAAGGTAGTTTGCCATCAGAGGTCATCTACCCAAATATTTTGACTGCACAGAAGGTTAATGTTCTTGAAAATGCATATTTTACAGCTTCTAGCAGTTCTCTTTGCCCCAGTCTTTCCATTGCATTGGCATTTGGAAAAATTTCATAATCATGTGGTCTCTTGGAAAAATAATCTGACTAAATTTCTTGATAAATGACAAGTACTATAGGAATTGTTCTTGGAAAATTGCCCCCAGTTGACTTTCTGCTTTAGACACCCACCCATAGAGAAACAAAAAGATCATTAGTCCCGACACTGGAATGTACAGGATGCAATAAATGAAAAAAAAAAAATCCTCACAAAATGACAAAGAGGGAACCAATGTATCACTCTTCATAAATCCTAAGCTATACTTTATGTGGAGACCTTGAGGAGGCTGTCCTGGGACCTGATAGGGATCATGTTTGTTTAATGAAAATAAGTATATCTGCAAATAAAAGCCAAAAATCGCTATTTGTTTACGTATGTGAAAAAACAAAATAGAAAGAAAATCAGAATCCATTCAAAAATGACATCCATTCAGATGTTGCTTAATCAGCAAAGGTTTGCATATTTGATAGCAGATGCATAGAATAATGATAGAACCACCCAGAAAAAAAAAAAAAACCCACAGAATTTATACAAATCCAAATGCTGGTCAGTGACCATAAAGATATTTCTCACCAAATTTGTCGCGTAATAAGAAAATGCTGTGGTGGCATCTGTGCTATGGATCAAATCCATAATCAAATAAATAGATCCTTAGATTGATTCTTAAAAACAATCACTATATCAAAAAGCAGCAAACAAAGTTTGAAACTCTCAGGTGCACTTCATCAGGCTGATGGTTAAATTATTAAATAAAGTGTCATGGGGTAGGTGGGTAAGGAGCTGAGAGGCAACAAAATTGGTCCAAGAGTTCATTTAGTTGCAACCTTAAAATACAATAGTGTACCATAGAACAACCTGGATGGCACCAGATTGGAAAGGCTGCATTAGGCTCTTCTAGAAGCCATGCTGGTTTCATTTTGCACCTAAGATTATAGGTGCACCCAAGGCTGATCTCTAGTTTTTTTGAAAATATAAATGGTACTAGTTAAAATTTCATTTAACTATGGAATTTTCAGAAATTGTACATGACATTGTACCATCAGCTGAGTAAGATAACTCCTTCACTGATCCCACAGAGCCATCACTGTGCATATGCAGCCACAGCATGATTTTTCACAAATGCTGGCTTTTCCTACAAAAGGGAAAACCCATTTTGCAACAGCAAAAATCTTGGTGGAGGAGAAGCAATCCATACTGTTGCATCCCTGGGGAATTATTGGAGGGGATGTCAGGTACCCGCTGCTTCGCAACTGTAATTCCACATGGATGTCCTGCGTCCTGTCCATGCAAGAAATGAAACACGTGATGGCCGCTGTGATGATCTCAGAAACAGAGAATAGTACCCCTTTAATTTTTTTGGTTCTACATGGGGAAAGCTGTTTGCCTTTTGGCAAGGAGTTGAGAGTTGAAGCCAAGGCACCATGTTGCTTCCAGGTGATCAAGTATAGAGAATTTAGCTACAATCCAATGCGGATTTTAATTCCTTTTAGGCCAACTAAAATTCATAGAAGAAAATTTGGCCATTTATAAGCATACGAATGAAGTTTTAATGATTTAGACAACCTGTGTTGACTCCCAGAATTATTCTCCCACAATAAGCTAAGTTGGCTAGCAGAACTCAATAGGTTGACCTAGATGCTGTAACTAATAATTGACAAATTGATTTGGATCACTGATTGAAAAATTTCCCACATTCCATGGGTAGATTTCTGTCACAAAGTGACGATAGAAATATGGTGCAATATAGCAATGCAATACATAATGCAATAATTACTCCTCCGATTAGTTGACAAGCTACCAAAAATCTCTAGAACAGCCATCACATTTCTTGCAGTTGCGCTGCTGTCTCATATCTAGCTGTTGAGTAATCTTGGTAGCTTCAATACTTTTTGTGTAAGTTTCTGGCTTTACTGCTTTGTTCTCTACAGTTTTTTCCTTTCTTTGATATGCCTTTTTTGGTCTTTGACAAACAAAAAACAAATAAATAAGCAATAATACAGGTTAAGCCAGATGCCTGTAATGAGCATGAGAATAACCTTGAGGAACAGGAGAAGACCCACAACCAAGGCAATGGTCAGATAAAAGAAATCTGAGTCTGGAGCAGAAATGTAATTTGAGAAAGCATCTTAGACTTGATCCTCCCTAGTTCTCATGAAGATGGAGGGAGGGGAGAAGTGCATTCAGACTTGCGTGATTCTGTTATTGTAACCTTACAATAAAAGTAGTATTAGCATTCATAACTTTGCTTTCCTAGTCTGGTCTACCTCGAAGGGCTGACAATGCCTGGAATTAGCTGCATATTTAAAATAAAGTTAAATGAATTTTATAAATATATAAAATGATATATCCAGTAGTTAAGGTACTACAGGTAGAGTATGACAAAATGCATGAAAACTCAGAAATCACCTAAATATTAGGAATATCTATCAGTTCAGGGAGCAGATATTTACTTAAATTGTGTTTGGAGTCTGATTCAGAATCTATCATTGGCAATCTGCAAAATTAAACAACAGCCTTCGCTCTGCATTCCCTTTAATCTGTTATGCTACAATTGTTGAGCAGTTGCAAAGAATAGTACAGTTTCGCAAATCTAATAAAAAGTTTACTGTTTGCATTGCTTATAATTATGTCCTTTTTTTTCCAGGGAAATGTCAGGTCCACTGAAACATAGGACTAGTCAATGTAATTTAGACTCCAGCCCCAAATACCCATGCAGATAATCTCAAGAGTGTTTACTCTGCATAGCAGAAATTCAAGGAAAGATGCATTGTTGAGTCTTTGCCATCTTGTGCTATTGTTAAATAAGGTAGTGCTCTTACAATCAAGGATAGAAAATAACTGGACAACCGACTACACTGCTAGGTAATTAATGCTTTATTATTTGTACAACAGGCATGCATAAAATAGAGTTTGGAAAAGAGAAAATGGTTGAAGAAGGCATAACAAAGTTGTCTGCTGTGTCTTATAACTCCATAGCCAAAGCAAAGAGAAGATGCTTACATATGACCAACTTAGTTGTTCTTTATCCTCTGATACTAAAAAAACCCCAAGAACAGCTTCCCAACTCTATGCATTACTTTTACTTGCTGCTAAAAAATGAGTTTGCTATTCTGTGGGGTTTCTGTTACAACTCCCCAGCAAATTCTGCCCCTCCCACAGACCGATACCTTGACTATTTGATGATAGACCCTTCCCCAAATTTCAAACTCTGCCAAGTGAACCAAGGTGGCAAGATCTCTGTGGCCAAACTCCCTGCCCTCAGCTTTATTGGGGCAGGAAGACCTTGCTCATGACTGAACTGCTGCTCAGAGTACTATCACACTAATGAAATACTGCTTTCCTTGACAACCATTAATTTAACATGTCACCAAATTCACAATATTCCTGTCCTAGAATAGGAATAAACAAGAGAAGGGCATATACCTATAGCAACTTGTACCATACCAGTTTTGAAATTTGGAAGAACGGTATTGTTCATTTGGTAATGTTTCGAGGAGTGTTAACTTCTCGGTTAACCTCAGTTAAGGTTCGTAGAGGACAAAGAGACTTAAAATTGGTGTTAGCGGGATTCTTGTACAGTATTTCTTTGTTTTTTGTTGCTAGATTAATGGCGTTGGTACAGAGTATTCTACAGAGTATTCTGTGGATTGAATTCAAAATTAAAAATATTTTTGGTATAACACATCCTTAGCATTCACACACAATCCCCCCCCCCCCCCAGAAGGTATGTTCTTCCCAGCACACAGCTAGCCATATGCATATGGTTATTTTGGGATGCTGCCACATCACAGTTTGTCCCATACACAGAGCATGCCTATCTCTTTCCCTCCCTGCTTGTGTGCTGCCTCAATCACCAAAATAACTCTAGGCAGCTTACATATTAGGGTTAAAAACTGTGAATAAAAACAATCAGAACAGCAAAAACCAAGAACAAAAATACCTGCAACACATCAGGGAAGGACAGCTAGCTCAAGCATATTCTCCACAAACTAAATACATCATCGGGGCACTACACCTTACCCAGGCCCTGCTGAAATGTCCAGGTTTTGCAGCTTTATGAAAGCCCAGCAGAACTGGGGCCATATGGGCTTCACATGCAACTCATACTCCAGCTGCATGTCTGAAACCCGTTTACGGTAGCGTCTTTTTGTTGAGTCTGGAGCTAGCTGAGGGTGCTTTCAGCCAATCATAGTCTATCTAGAGCCAGCCAGGAGGTGAGTGCACAGACCAGCAAAACAACCTATCAGAGATTACCAGCAACAAACACTCCCTCTCCACTCTCTGGGTATACAATTCCCTCTGTTTCCAGCAGACCATGAGTTCATAAGCAGCAAAAAGAGGGGTGGGGGGAAGGTTAAGGTACGTCCTCACGGCAGTGTTAATGTGCCTTCCTCCTGTCCTTGAATTGGCAATTGGCAATGAATTATATTGACATGATCTGTGCCATCCTCATGGCAAATGTTACTAGGCCTCAGGAACCAGGCTGGAGAGTAGTGGTGTCCTTACAAACATAATGCAGGACGATTTCAGAGCAGCGATTAGTAGATGCCTGACCTTCCTTTCTCTTCCCATCCAGCATCACTGGCCATCAAGAAAAGCAACCACTGCTTGCATCTCCATAAGGTATGGTGGGGTAGGGTTGAGGGACATATTGGAGCTCCCTCTTTCGTCATCCTGTGTCCATCCTATGTCTTCCAAGCATTCCAGCAAAGTTTTTTTTTACAACTCTGTTCATCTTCTGAGAGATTGATATTCCCATCTCAAATCATTCTCCCGCCCCCCCCCAAAAAAAGAAAAATTCCCAGCCAACACATCAGTTGATCAAAGTACAGTAATCAAGCATGAAAACAAAGCTTAAGGGTAATCTTATTTAAAAAGTGTGAGTCTTGGGGGGATTCTTTTTCTATGGGAATATTGGTAAACTCTTCCTTAACCTGCTTTAATCTCACTGCCTTCTGGATTAGGAAGAGGCCTGAAAGAGTTTGCTCTCTCACATACCTACATGCTCACAGAAAGCCACAGCACAGTGGTGGCACATTTTGAAGTATTTGAAGCTTTTCAAAAAAGAATGATTCTTCTTCTACTCTCCCCGCAATGCCTCTGTGCTATTTTTTAATGTATTTCTAAGATTTCTATAGCACTTCAATCCAATAGGGCTCTAAGCAATCTATAAAATAAACGAACAGTAATAATACAATAAACAATAGTCAGTTAAGGACATCACCACATCTTATACCCCCCTTACAAAGCGATTTAATCTTGAAAGCCCTTCCAGAAGAGCCAAGTATTGACCGATCTCTAAGAGGCCATGAAAACAGGAGTCCCTCTCATCTCGGAGAGCAAGCTCTTTCAGAGAACGGGGGTTCCATTGAGAATGCCCATCTCCACTCCCTCTCCTGCCCCACCTCTTAGCAGACAGGTTGCCCAGATTGGTCCAGTTCTCAGATTCCCAGCCTCTGAGCCATGTAGGGCTTTAGAGGTGATCACCAGCATGTTGAATGGAAGTCCCAACGTGTAACTGCTCTGTAGCAGGTGATGTTATATGAAAAGATTGGGATTGTCTAACAAGCACATGGGCAGCTACATTTTGCACCAGCTGAAGGACAGAACAGTGTAGAGCAAATTACAGCCATCCACAGAGGAGGTGACAATCTGCACTGCTTCCTGTTTTAAATAAGGTGAGTGTGGCCATTACCTGTGGGAGGGCTTATCTTCTGCAATTTCTGCCCATCCAGTAAATTCTGGCAGAATGGGTGTGCTTCAGGTCCCTTCCATTAACCAATATCATCTAATGGGACCTCAGAAGTGTTCCTTTTGTGTCTGGTGGCTGCCTTCTAAAATGGCACCCCTTGCCCTGCCCCAGGGATCTGTATGGCTCCCACCCTGATGACATTCCGGAAGGCACCAAAAATCTGGTTATTTTCCCAGGCCTTGGGGCAGAGTGGTGATGAATCCCTGTAAGATTCAGTTTTGTTTTGTACGGCTTTTCTTTTTTCTGCAAGCATATCTCTTTCCTCTTTCGTCTTATTCTAGCCTTTTTGTAGTATAAGGCACCCAGGGCCGTTTAACAATAAATGAATAAACCCACATGTGGATCCATTCCATTCTACTCCTTTGCATTTCATTTTCTTCTTTATAGCCCCTGAGAACTGCACACACCCTTTTTGTCAATTCGAAAGACTGCCACTTTTCTCTTTATGCACCTTTTAATAGCCAACACTTGTTTCACAGTAACACTTCCTTCCTGCCTGTCACATTTTTCAAAGTAGAGATAGGATTCAGACAGGTTCTTTCTAAAGTTTATTTCTGTGGCAAATCATTTTTGGTTAGCCAAAGAGCCTCTTTTCTCTCCCACCACCCCATTTCCATGTGTGTGTGTGTGTGTGCATGTGCATATGTGTCACATGCTTCCCCCCCATATGCACACAGAACAGCACACAGTGTCACAGCACATAAAAGCAGTTAGTCGACTCATATTCTGGTGTAAAAAAAAAAAAAGAATAAACCAGATAGCTGGTCTTGCTGGTGGCCCGAGGCAAAATGACCCCAACTGAAGGGGGAAGGGGTGAACCCACAGCAGGTTTATGTGGCCAATTGGAGCTGAGGTAATCCCAGCCCCTCACTGTACCACTGCAAGCACAGCCACCAAGGCAGACATCCCCATTTGGAGTAGATGAAGGGAGCCTTTATTTAACTTCTTTTTGCTCTGGCAGGTGGGATGTGAGTTCTTAGGCCGAATATTTCAAGCGTCCGTTTCCCCTTGCTCTTAGTCCATGAATTTGCCCTCACATATTTGTGTGTATTTGCCTTTGGTTTGCAAAACACAACTCAAGGCTTCTCTCTAGGCTTGGCTGGGAGAAACACAAGCTGGATTTGGCAGGAGGGATGGGCAGTCTGTCTGGTCAGAAAACAGAGGGCTCCTGAAAGGACATCGTTTCAGCTGTGGAAGAACTGAAAGGGGGATGCCAAAGACTTTATTTTACAAGGGCAGCGATGAGGCATTGTGCTTAAGATTTTACCATGTGATGTTGGTAACATCTTTGCAGCCAAAGATGTTGAGTCAATCAAGGCAAGGTAGAGTATTAAGCTGTTGTCAATGGTGGGAAATTCTTCATGTCAGGAAGAGCTCATAATCTTTGGATTTGTTTGTTCGTTTAAAAACAACAACACAGTGATGTAATAAATTATGTGAAATGTGATGTTGCTTCTGTATGATGTTTCAAAGCACAGGAATGTTAGCTTAGACCTCAGAGTGAACACTGCTGTTGATTACTCAGTGTTTAAGACGACAAAGGCATTATTAGCAACAGAATAATTTGAAACATCTGTCCCAAGAAGGCTATTTGTAACTTTGTTTAATTGTCACAGGAGATTTTGGGCTGCAAAAGGTGTGTGTATGTATGTGTATACAGATCAGATGATTTCTGGAATGAATGTGTGAAGTTTCTCTGAGAAAGCAGAGATCATTATACTCCAGATGAATTTAACTCAAATATTCAGGAGTATTTACTCAAGGGTTAAGATTATGATATGCCTGCACACATAGAGAGATGCAATGGCTACCATGTTTTTAATTTTCCTGCAAGAAGAGATGACTCTGTTTCATTTGAAATGTAGGATTTTAGCCTTACAATACAATCAAGAGATTGTAGAGCTTACTCTCAAGTAAACATAAATAGCATTTCAGCCTTCATTCAGTCAGCTTTCCAGTATTGCTTCACATTGTTCCTTATTACTTTACAATATAATTATTGCTCCAGTATCTCATAACCATTACCTACATGTCTTCAAAATAGTATCATTTTGCCATTTAGTGTATGGTATCAAATCAAATCAAATAAAAGTTTACTGATTAGCCCTAAGGCCTTATCAGACTAACAGTTAAACACTAAATATTAATAAAACTCTTTACAAAAGTAATATAACAAACAGATTAAATAAAACGTGAATAAAAATAGAATAAATAAGTATAAGTAGGTATACATATAAGTGAAAATACAAATCATATTTCCATGTCACCCCAGCAGTTCACTCCGATCAACCCCACATATGTAGATCTCAAGCATAGTATATGGTATCATTTGTCTATTAAAAATTATGTAGCAGATTCAGCCTGGGCAACCTTTCTGATGTTGAATTTATAATATTTATAAATATTTTATAGAGCCTGGAACAATTTGTAACCATTGTGCGAATTAGTTTCTGCTCTAGCTTCAACACTGGATAGGTTTATAGTTCTGTTTTTTTCTGCTGAATGTAGAGCTGAGAACTATATGTGGAAGATTTGGGTCCAAACTTCTCAGCAACTTTCCCTTGTTGAATACATAGACATCCCTGAACTGAGGTTTAGCTAAACCAAGTTATACTGAGAGCAGATGGGACAACCAATGAAGGGTAAAAATGATTATTTTCTGGGACTTGTCTTTATATTGGGACTTGTAGTTAGAATTGATTGTTGGATTGGCTAGATTGGGTTATCTGCTTCTGATGATGCAATCTAAGACCACCCTCACAACTGTTCTAGCAATTTGTTTGTTCAAAGTGTTGTCCACTGTTTTTTATTTAAAAAATCCCAAACTACTGTATAAGAATTATAAAATCATAAAAGCACAAGATGGAAACTAATAGAAACAACCTATATAGTATAAAGACAAATATTAAGGGCTGCTAAGTTGCTTCACCATATCTCATGATGGTTTCTGAGAGCTTGGCATTGAGACCTTGTCAAACTGAATGCATTTGGAATGCTCATTTGACCAAGTCGCTCCACTAGATGGAGGAGATGATGAGTCAGTGCTGGGGGCAAAAAGCAATATGGAGCAAAATGGCCATATGCATTTTGCACCACTGCAGGATTGGATCTGGATCTGATTGTTCTCATATCATCTGAGTTGACTTATTTCTGATTCCACTTGGGTTTATTGGAAACTACAGCAAAGACAGTATTTGATTTGATTGTTTGATTATTTGATTATTTGATTATTTTATTTTATTTTATTTTATTTTAAACTGTTGTAGCTCTGCAGCTCTTGTGGGTGCTCCTTGATGGGAATTCTTGTCTCACTCTGTATGTGGATGCTGGGCTAATGCTGTCTTGTTCCACTTACACAGAGAGCTAGACTCCTGTTATTAGAACTTATTTATTTGCATATACATTGTTTAGAACTTATCTTCTGGCCCCCCAATCCAACCACTAAACAAAACCTGTAACCGTAGTCATACCAACTGGGAAAAGCACTCTGCTCCAAAACTGCTGACTTCTATCTTCACAAGTCACAAGGTTTTTTAATGAAAAGTGGAATGGTGCCTTGATGACTGGGAAGCCTTTGGGGGATTTCAGTGTTTTGGTTACAATTTTTTTGTTTTACAATAAAATTTCCTTGTTGCAGCTTTTTTTTATGGCAGCCTCCCAGATGTTCTGGCAAAGAACCAGACAAATGCACACAAATAGATGTACCAAAAATGTGAAGAAGGGACCAGCAGTTAATTTTATTTCCTTTTGCATGGAGTGCAGGTGGGGAGGTTTTTGTTATGCAATAACGGGTGGTAACTTAGGGGTCAGGACATTAATCAGAGGTTATTCTCTGCACTGTCCTCTTAGTCGGCTGGGAGAAAAGAGTCTCAGCACTGATTGGCTCGTGGCGCTCTCCATATTTCAAGATCAGTGTAGATCTGCAAATAGTGAAGCGGGTTATGGATCAGGCTGAAAATGCTGTGAAAGGATTGGGATGGAAGAATAGAAACTTTGATGGTGTGGAAGTACACTCTATTTAATTGGAGCACTCTGTTCATGTGCCATTTGTTTTTACCTTGAGGCTGCTAAATACAGACAGTAGTATTTTCTTATTTGTTTGATATGAATTTCTTTTTCTGCCATCTGTGCATCTTGCCACATAGCTAGAATTGGATTTACAGTGATGAACTTGGCTAAAACATAAATTAGTTGATTTCAAATGGGTACTCTTTGCTCAAATAACAGATTATTCATTTTCCCCTATTATGAAAGTTCTTCAAGATGCCAAAAATATCATGCTACAATAAATCAAGCACAACATGACTGCAAATTGTTGCTTCTGTGTAAGTCTCCTTTATATAACCACAGGAGAAATAACTTGGCAATCTTATAAATAAGCCCAGATTCCAAAGACTTCATCATAATAATCTACCCTTATGCCAGTACAAATTTTGGCCTAAAATAGATTCAGCTCCTGCCAGCCTGTATACTTGTGTGACTCATGTCATATTTACATGTTTGTTCCATGTATTAATGGCAAAATTGATTCTTGGCTCCTCTTTTCAGAATTTATTGTGATTATGTATCTTTCCTATATGATTATCCCTGTATAGCAAAAATGTTGTGTAGAGGAAAGCCAGACTCCTCACGATAATTTTAGTTTCCTCTTTGTGCCTTCAGTATGATATTATTGCCATGTTGATGTCAGTGCCACTGCGGACATCAACAGATTTGCTGAGACCTGACTTCAGAACTGATGTATTTATTGAATTCTGATGATCTTTTTCCTTGGACAGGGGAATAATAACTAGGCATTAAGGAAGATGTAAGTTGTGAGTACTGTTTTATTATCATTTATAGTGATGTAGTGTTATCTCTGTAATAGTCATTTGTGCTCTTATTCTGCATTTGCCACTCCAATATTTTGGTTAGATGACTAATCACACACAGGGAAGTCAAACAGTAGCACCAGCCCAGTAACCGCTCTTATGTTTTGGTATGCTTCCCAGGATTTTAGAGAGTTGCAATCTTTTGTAAATACTAATACAAAAGGATGCTTTGGAGGATGTACGGTGTGTGAAATCAAACGTGTCTTTTCCCAGGTATCCACAGGAACTGCAGAGGACAGCTGTGTGAACCTAAAAGAAGATGCAGTTGCTTTAATGAGCTACAGAGATGTTCCTGCCAGCTCTTATTGTTTTTGAGGCCATCATCAGGACTAATGTATAGCAGTCCTGCACAAGCCAGCCTGAAGAGAGTCATGAAATATTACTTATACATCCATTGTACATTAAATGTAAGTTTCATGAGTTTCTCTCAATCTGCCATCCTCCTGATGTGCTTCCATGGGTGTCCACGGGGCGGGGGGGGGGGGGAGAGAACAAATGACAAAAAGTGCATTGTGACATCACAAAGTGAGCCCTGTGATTTAAGTACTAGGGTTATTTACATCAGGATACAGTAATGAAAGGCTGGGGATTTGCAGTATAGTGTTGCAACACATTTCTTTGTTTTTTCAACTTCACAGTTTGTAGTGGATGCCTATGTCTGTACTTTACTGTAATTTCAATCCTTTACAGCTGTGGCCATCTAAACAATATCAAGTTGGGGAGGGATACTATACATAAACAAGACAAGTATCGGTATTTTACCACTTTTGTTGCTCCAAGCATACAGAAGAATTTTTGCTACTAGTCACTTGAATCTTACATTCCCTTCTCTTTCAAAAAGGACAATGTCTGACAGAAGGAAGACTTGTCTGACGGTCATTGTTGCCAGAGTCTAAGTGACTTTAGGGACCAACTGCAGAGAGACTTTTGCCTCAGGCTAGAGGCATGAGGACAACTCTGGCTTCTGCCATGTTGACACAGGTTTCTCCAACCTGGTGGCCTCCAGATGCTATGGACCTCAATTTCTATCATTCATGTCAGTCTGTCAAGAGATTATGGTGACTGTAGAAAGTTTTGATTAATTTTGCTATTGTTTTAATGTGTTATAGGCTACCTCAGAAATCAATAGGCGAGACAAAGAACAAGATCTTAAAGTCAAGGGGCTTCCAGAAAGCATTTTTAGAGAAATAGCACACAGGAGAGAGGATCTTTCAGCCAAAGTTTTTAGACTGCAATAAATTTGCCTCACAGATGGAACTTTTTTTGGTGTGTCTTGATCTTGTCTTCCATTTGAACCATTCTGTATTTCTTCCTACTTCTTCTATCCTTGCTGTGACTACAAAGAAGAAAAAAATATTTAAAGAGAAAAAATAAACTGACTTTGAGGTTCACAATGCTTCATTGCGTCAGGCGGCATACATATTTGATAAATGAATAAATAAAGATTGTTAGAGTTGTTGTTTAAATGCAGCTGATTCTGAGTGTTACATTTTGCACCAGTACAAATTTTCTCATTTGAATGTAAGTAATACAATTTTATATATGTTTTATATATGTTTGTTCAAAAGTAAGTCTCACTGAGTTCAAAAGTTCAATGAGTTGTTTTCATAGTTAAATGAATATAGAACTGCAGGCCTAGGAAATGAAAGGCAGAAGAACAAAATGATCAACACATTTCATTGCTTTGAGATGTTCTACACTATTTTCCTACAAATTGTCTCACAGAAAGATAAAAAGATTAGAATTCTTCAATTGCATTTCTTATAAATTTGGTACACTGTTTAGCTCATTAGATCAGTAGCTGTTGAATTTCATTCTCCAGACAAGGTCCATTTTTTCCTGTAAGATTCTAGTCATCCCTAGCTTGTGTTACAGCATATTAACAGTATATGTTGTTGTTTCACCACAAGGAGCACAAGTCAATACTAAAATGAGAACTCTTTTGATTAGGTTTGGATTTTTGAAGATTATTCAGAATATTGGGAATGGATAATCCATGCCTGAGGATCCTCCTCAACTGATGTTTGGGGCAGAAGTGTTCTATTCACTGAAGTCATGAATGCATGACAGTTTTGGGCCAAGGACAGCGTTTGGCCTTTGGATAATGTACCAGGGAGGCTAAAAAAAGTCAAGATAATGGCTTGGATCATCATGGTCATGGCTACGATCCTGACGTTTTTACCCCCCACCCCCACCCCCAATAATCCCAAAGCCAAGGTTAAAAGAATTACCAGGATGAAATGGAAATAAAATGATTATTCATTACACATTTCATAGTATTCCCTTTCAGTCAAATTTAGAAGGAATGCTTAAGGCCATATCCTTCTGGGGACTCTGTGCCACCTGAAGGCATCAGCTTGCACTTCTCTGATCTGAGGTGCAGCTAGAAAAGAATGAGAAGCAAAATAGCCTGTCCCCAGGCAAAAGCAACAGTGAAAAGTAACCCCATTGCCCACTCTGTTTTGTTTTCTGCCTCACTGGCATCTCTTAATGGAAAGTCTGTCAAACTATCCAATCAAAGCAGAAATTAGACCCATAATAATGCTGGTTATAGTTCATTCTAACTAATCCCAAAATTAGTTTAGGTTCAAATTCCTTTCCAGACTCTGATACCAACAGAAGGTATGCTTCTTTTCCTTTCTGCTCTCTGTTCATTCTTGGTTTCATCCTGACCTTAATTCCTGAAATACTCAAGGGATATATTAAAATGATATAAAAACCATGTATGGTAAATAATGTTATTAAAACATACTGTTCTTTACAGCTTTTTGTAATGTTCTCCTCCTTTTATTACAACAGGAGGTCATAATGTCCCCAGGATTTCTTAGGAATGAAGGAC
This sequence comes from Liasis olivaceus, assembly GCA_030867105.1. Classification (NCBI taxonomy): domain Eukaryota; kingdom Metazoa; phylum Chordata; class Lepidosauria; order Squamata; family Pythonidae; genus Liasis; species Liasis olivaceus. The sequence goes on from CM061348.1 coordinate 52,031,977, forward strand.
TCTGTGCACTGGAGAGACATTGTTGAGTTTCAGCCTACCAGGGAGATTGACTAGACTAGACTAGACAGTTGTCTGGTTTCAAAATGCTTTTGAAACATGTCAAATATCTCGGAGGTATTCACTGGACTTGATAGAGATGGTCCACTGCTGACCTATTCTACCCTTTTCAATTGTCCTTTAAGGGGAAAGGACGTGGGTGCGTCATAAGATCCAATTAGCGATGCATCTCAGATAGCTCCAAATAGCTTGTTTCCAAAAGTAAACATGAGTGTGGAAGTGGAAAACACTTGAGCTTATGCAAGGTACCCTCTTATTTTTATTAATCTTTGTAATCCCTTCTCTGCCTTCACAGTACTCCCTGTAATATTCTAGAGATCCTACCTTACAGGCAGGCAGGTGGGCAGGAAGAATATAAGTCCATATAAAAATATAAAAACATGGAAAATAGGGCTACAAACATTTGGATAGCCAATTCTGATACAGATTACTCTTGATAAAGTTGAATTACAATCCTGTGATCTTTGTTATTTCAGAAGCCACACCAGAAAACATTTTTACATGTCCTTTAAAACATAAAGGAATGTTAATACATTTTGAGGTTTGGTGCCTCAAATTACAGCATTCCATCTGGTTAGTGTGGGGAAAAAAGGGAGATTCCAGTCCACAAAAACATTTTTCTTTTTCTTTATTTTGGGTGGATATAAACAGTATTTGAAGATGAGGCAGTGTTACTTGAATGGTGATAGGAACAATATTAATAATCAAGGCTATTTAAGATTTAAGTCTTGATAGCTGAACATCCTAACAGCCAAAAATTCATTACAAGTAAGCTTTAGTAGTGAGGGTTGCATCTGTATAGCAAAAAAATATTGCCGTTTTGACTGATTTGTACCTTGGGATTCGTTCCTTTCCTTGGTGTGTTACTGAAATGGGAAACAAATCATTTGGGCATTATGCAAAACAAAGCAAACCCCCCCCCCCCCCATTTGAGATGTTGTCAAAGTTCAAAATTACCTGCCTCTGAGAACAAATTTGCAAAGTTAGGAATCTTTGACACTATTCCAAATGGACTATCGTTTCCCTAAATTGTTCCCACTGTGCATGGAAATAAAACATTCTTTTGGTTTAACCCTTTTTTTTCTTTCTGAAAATAAAGTCAGCAGATACCAAGCACTGTTTGGACAAAGCTAAACAACCCCCCTCAAATTGGTGGCTTTTATGCTCTAGGGAATTATGGGCAAACTCTGAAAAGCTGTGTGGCCTTGGCAAATTCTGATGAAATAGAGGAAAGCTTGCAAAAGCCAATACTGTCTATAGCAGCAGTCCCCAATATTTCCCTATTCCATGTCATTAAGGTCTAGCTACTGAGAATTATATAAGATAAGGATTAGCAATATGGTGCCTGTGGGCATTGTTGCACATATGACAAAGTCCTAAATGGAATTGGCAAAATGCCCAGCTGAACAGGGTTTAGGGATCTGAACTGGAAGAATCTACCTGAATTCCTTTGTAGCACAGAATTCCTTATAAATCTATTTCAGCAATTGAACTTGAAGGTTACACTCCAGTCCACTAATTGTAACCTTTCTAAACTGCGTTTGCCAGATTGAAAGCAAATTGGTACATAATGCTATCTTTGTTAGCGGTCCCAGATAATTCAACAAACTTTCACATGAAGCCTGCTGTGGGTTCCATCCATATCTAGAAGACAAACATACATCACGTAAGATGCAATACATTTTTAACTGGATCAGTGGTACTGAAATGTATGGGAAACTGCTGTAATTAAAAATTAAGATGACAAAAAATAGCTGTTAAAAAAACCCTACAATAAAACATTAACTCATTCTAAGTTATATTAATGTATCTTATATTAATATTTCTCAGCTATATTAATCTATACTAATAGATTACCTTCATCTGTATAAATGTTGTTGTAAATAGAAATATTGAATATGGAAATTTAAATGTTTGTATTTCTCCTTAAGCTTATATGTCTGTGAATGGGTATGTGTATTTGTATTACACCTTCTATTTTCTACTCTTTTAAAAATTTTGCTTTTCTCCCTGATTTATTTTTATTGATGATGATGATGATATTTTTATCCCACCTTTTTTATATATAACTCAAGGTGGTGAGCATACCTAATTCTCTTGCTTCCTATTTTCCCCACAACAACAACCCTGTGTGGTGGGTTGGGCTGAGCGAGAGCAATTAGTTCAAAGCCACTTATCAGCTTTCATGCCTGAGGGAGGCCTAGAACTCACCATCTCCTGGTTTCTAGGCTGGCATCTTAACCACTACACCAAACTCTTTTAAGTTTTATAGTGATATTTTGTTTCTTCCATAAGAACATAAATAAGAACAACCAATTAAAAAACAAAAGAAACAAGAAAAACCCTGATGAAATAGATATACCAATATTTATTTTTTTAATGTTGAAAACTTGCGAAGTTATGAATTCTACTGAGATTTAAAATACAGTGGTACCTCGGGTTACGAACGCCCCTCCTTACGAATTTTTCAAGGTACGACCAGCTCCGGCCCCAAAAATTTACCTCGACATGCGAACTCCGCCTCAAGCTATGAACCGGATCCGCGGCCATTTGCCCTGCTGCCATGTGGTTGCGGCTTCCTGTGGGCGAGATCGCAGTAGCAAGGAGACGTTCGGTGAGGCTTGTGGTGTGTTTTGTGGCGTTTGGAAGGTTTTTGGTGTGCTTGTCAGCATGGCTCCAAAGAAGATGCAGAGCAGGCTTGGCAAGAATAAGGCTTTGAAGAAAAAAGTGACGATCGAACTGAAGAAGGACATTATAGAAAAGCACGATCGTGGTATTCGTGTGACTGATCTGGCCTCGGAGTACAAGATGGCGAAGTCGACCATCTCGACTATTCTGAAGAATAAAGACGCCATCAGAGAAGCTGATGTGGCAAAAGGAGTAACGATCTTAACAAGGAAGAGGACACAAGTGCTGGAAGAGGTGGAAAAGCTGTTGTTAGTGTGGCTGAATGAGAAACAGCTGGCAGCGTGAGTGAAGCTATCATCTGTGAAAAAGCCAGGAAACTGCACAGTGATTTACTGCGGACAAACCCCTCTACCAGCGCAGCAAGTAAGGAATTTAAAGCCAGCAGAGGCTGGTTTGAGAAATTCCGCAAGAGAAGTGGCATCCACAGTGTGGCAAGACATGGAGAGGCTTCCAGTTCTGACAAGGCTGCTGCAGAAGCCTACAAGGAAGAATTTGAGGACTTCATGAAGGCGGAAGGATACATCGCTCAGCAAGTGTTCAACTGTGACGAGACAGGGCTCTTCTGGAAGAAGATGCCAAACAGAACCTACATCACGCAGGAGGAAAAGGCACTGCCAGGGCACAAGCCCATGAAGGACAGATTGACCCTTTTGCTGTGTGCGAACGCAAGCGGCGACCTGAAGATTAAGCCGCTACTGGTGTACCATTCCCAGACCCCTTGTGCATTCAGGAAACACAATGTGAACAAGGCCAGACTACCTGTCATGTGGAGGGCCAATGCGAGAGCGTGGGTCACAAGGCAGTTGTTCATGGAATGGCTGCATGAGGTGTTCGCACCCAGCGTTAAAAAATATCTTTCTGACAACCAGCTGCCTGAAAGGTGCCTTCTTCTGATGGACAATGCCCCGGCACACCCTCCAGCCTTGGTGGATGATATGGACGCCGAATACGACTTCATAAAGGTCATGTTCCTCCCCCCCAACATGACACCTCTTCTGCAGCCCATGGACCAGCAAGTGATCTGCAACTTTAAGAAGCTCTACACAAAGGCGCTCTTCACCAGGTGTTTCAATGTCACTGAGGAAACATCCTTGACTCTGACAGAGTTTTGGAAGAAACATTTCAATGTCCTCCACTGCATCAGCCTCATTGACAAAGCCTGGCAAGATGTCACCTGCCGGACCTTAAACTCAGCCTGGAGGAAACTGTGGCCAGAATGTGTCGCTGAACGTGACTTTGAAGGGTCTGATGCAGAGGTAGTGGAGGAGATTGTGTCCATGGGCAAGAGCATGGGTCTGGTTGTCGATGATGCAGACATAGAGGAGCTTGTTGAGGACCATGAGGAGGAGCTGACCACGGAAGAACTTGCTGAGCTCCAGAGTGAGCAACAGAAAGCGCTTGGCCAGGAGCATTCCACTGAGGAAGAGGAGGACGGGGAGGAGGTGAGCAGTGAAGTGATACAATCCATCATGGCGAAATGGAATGAGTGCCAGGATTTCCTTGAGAAGCACCACCCCAACAGAACTGTGACAACCAGAGCGTTGAACATGATGAACGACAATGTGTTCTCTCATTTCCGGAGGGTTATGCAGTGCAGGAAAAAACAACTGACTTTAGACAGGTTTTTCCCCAGAACTGAGCCTGCAGCTAAGAGGCAAAGAAGAGAGGAAACCCCTGAAGGAGATCTCCCCGATGTCCCTTTGGAGGGGGACTCTCCCTCCAAACAATAACTGCCTCCCCACCCCATTCTCCCTCTTCATACTGTGCTGTACTGTACTTTTTTTCATGTTTTTGTGGTTTAAAAATAAAATGCATATGTTTCAGAACTGTTTAACCGTATGTATTTACATTGAACCTTATGGGGAAATTTGCCTCGTGGTGCGACCAAATTCGGAGGGCGGATTAGCCGTATTTACATTGAACCTTATGGGGAAATTTGCCTCATGGTGCGACCAAATTCGGAGGGCGGAACGGATTAACTGTATTTACATTGAACCTTATGGGAAAATTTACCTCGAGTTGCGACCAACTCGAGTTGCGATCAGAGTCACGGAACGGATTAAGTTCATAACTCGAGGTACCACTGTATTCATTCCTGAAATCTTGCAACATTTTGAATGAGAATATGAACATCTTGCATGTTTTGGTGATCTCATGAGATTTTAGCCTTTATTTATTTATTTGGGAGCCCGTGCTAAGGAATATCTGTAGTATCCTGGAGGATCATGAGTGTTTTCCACAACAAACATTAGGAACTCTTGTGCAAAGCCAGGCTGGTGCCGCCATGGGAAGGACTACAACTTCTGTCATACCAAGGAATTTCTAGGTTGCGTATTGGGAATTTGAGATATAGTGAAGACACTCTCACAAAACAGAAAGGCAAAATGGAAAAAGGCCATTTAACACAACCAAGGAAGTGCTTCCAGAAAAAGGCCTCTGTGTGTGCAGAGTTACAGAGATGATCTTGAAGAAACTAGATAGAGGCAATGCTTGGAAAAACATACATTAAGCCTGGGAAAAGGAGCTGAGAAAGAGCTCAGACTAACCCCTTCCTAATTCACTAGAGCAGTTTTTCTCAACCTTGGCAGCTTGAAGATGTGTGGACTTCAACTTCCAGAATTCCTCAGCCAGCCATGCTGAGCCCACACATCTTCAAGTTGCCAAGATTGAGAAGCACTCCACTAGAGTGTAAATGGGAGGGAAAACTCAATCAGGCTTTTAAGATTCTGTTATTCTAGCCCATATCAATAAAGTAGAGTTCCCTCCATGTTTCCTGACCTGGCTTACCTCCAAGGGCCAACCCCATCAAATGCATTGGGCCATGGGACCATCTTTCCTCTTTAATGGAAGAAATAAAATATGGTGGCAAAACATGGAATCACCATCTGTAATAGTTTGTGTTTGCCAAAAACAGAGGCTGGAAGCATCCTGGAAGATCAAGACTACATTCTAGGGCAGAGATACCCAGCTGAAGGCCCAGGGCTATGGGTGGCCCCTGAGAACTCAAAAAGTTGATACTGAATGTGACAGGAGGAGGACATTATTTACTGCATGACGGGGAAGAATTCGGGCTGAGCATGCTTCAGAAGTGATTGGAAGGAATGCTTGGGATCTCACAAGCACAGCGTCCCTCTGTTACTCATCAAGAAGCCCCTCTTTCTCCAAGCTTCTGCAAGGAAGGTGCAGCTGCTTTAAGTCATCAGTTTGCTACAGTTAAAGCAACTCTTCAAGCAGCCACAGCCTTTTTCTTCCAGGTTCCAGCAGGGGAGCAGAGCCAAGGCTTAGGGTTTAGAGCAGAGAGGTGCTGGGCTTGGGGGAGCTCTGTGGCACTTCTACCAAATCGTTTTGAAATATATGCAGTCCTATGCACTAGATTAATTGCACTAGATGCATTAGATGCACTGGATCAATCAAGTAAAGACAAACAAAATTGCATCAGTCCTAGAGTTTACTCTGCCCCTACCCATTACTTGGAGTTTGGCGTAATGGTGAAGGTGCTGGCCTAGGAACCAGAAGAGGGTGAGTCCTAGACCTCCCTCAGGCATGAGGGAGGCCTAGGACTTGCTCTCAGCCCAAGTCCCCTCACAGGGTTGTTATTGTGGGGAAAATAGGAGGAAGAAGGTGTATGAGGTATGCCCCCCACCTTAAGTTAGCTGGGAGGCCTTCAGAATAATTAGAGCCCCATATTATCTAAACAGGCTTTTAGATGAATGGAGTCTCATTTGATTTCCCCTCAGCAGCTCCTGCTTCCTTTCCCTTAAGTACATGGCTGTTTGGCTTGTACACATCTTTTTTTTTAAATGTTTCAGGAAATATTTCCACAGCAAAATGCAACCTCATTTGTTATATTTAAGGCTGCATTTTTGTTAAGCCTGTTTGGCAGGCTTCCTTCGCTCTTTCTGGCAGGCAATGGCCAGCTGAGATTTAGCACTAACAAACTGAGGATACGCTGACACAACAGAACGGGTTTAATCATTTTTGCTGCACGAAGGACAAGATACTCCAGAACATTGCCAGCTCTTCCCATTGCAAGAGCCAATGGGGCTGCTGCTTCACCTTCCCTCCCCTGTCTCTGGAGAATGCCCTTTTTTTTCCTTGAAATTTCCACTGAGCTCAAGAGATCTCTTGGGTAACCATGTTCTATGAAACGAGCCATAGATGTTCAGCATTGCCACACAGGGGTATGAAAAATGGTCCATTGACATGAAAGCAAGATCTTTAAATCCTCAAAGCACACCCCAATTCCACATGTATTTGTATACCTCCTCATTCTTTCAGATGTCTGTAATCTATCTAACTCTCCATTAAAAGAAGGCAACTTTACATTATCCCAGATGAACATAAGTGCAATGCAACAAATAAATAATACAGTGTTAAATTTGGGGGCACCAATATTTATCTAACTATCTCATCTTTCCTCTGAGGAGACCAAGGTTGCGTGCATGATTGTCACTTCTCCCTGTCCTTGTATCTATGCTGGGAGGAGGCTGAGTTGAGAGAGAGTACCTGATCCTAGGTTTTCCAGTGGCTAGTGATAGATGGAGGATTGGAAAGTAAGATTTTTCTGGGCTAATCTGACATCTTCTGTATTTGGGATGGAGATGGAGTTTAGCCTTTCCAATGCTTTACTGATATAGATTACTTAGAAAGCATTATCACAGCACTGCCCATAAGAGAGAAAGTACATGTTCGCATGGCCAGGACTACTGTACATATCTGGGCTGCAGAAATCAATGCAACCACTAGATGGCAACAATGAGCTACAGTTTTCTGTATTTCTTTGTTTCCAGCTAGTGGTCATCTCAAAGTTTGCAGTCCAGGTATTGTAAATTGTAGTCTTTAATAAAATTACTATAAAAAAACGAAAGTCTGCAGCCCAGGTCTGGTAATCCTAATATACTCAGTGATTTCTGGTTTGTCATGTTCACACCCATTGCCTCCCTCCTGCTGGCAACTGTAGTTGTCATGTTTTGATGCTGTCAGCCAGCAACTTCTGCCCAATACTGAGAAATTAAGCCAACTCAAGCTATATCTTCCTTTCAGTTTCTTCTCCTCTTAGCAAGGGAGGAAGTTGCCAGCAAACAATACACAAAACCTCAGACAAGCCAGTAGTCACCATTTGTGAGTGACTACTGGCTTGTGGGCTAGGGTGGAGGCAGTGGTATCTACTTGGGGAGATGTCAAAACAGCAAGTAGATGATTGTGGCATTGCAATCCACACACAAATGAAGAGATGGGGCATTAATTGTAATGCTGCAACCAAAATGTTGCTTCTTGACCTCCTCCCCTCATGTGGACACTGCTGTATGGAGGAGCTAGCTAGACCTTTGGGGAAAAGCCAGGTTAGGAAGAATTACCCAGGGGCAGAGAGGATCTTATATTCTCATGCAGAGCTATCATATCTTGAATGCAAAACTCCAGACACCCACTAGATGGCAGCTGAGGGATGCAGATAAGTCAAGTTCTCTGGTGGTTAACTGGAGTTTTGCAGCCCTGATATGGTGTTAAATTCTGACATTACAGTCCTATGGAACCCTTTCCTGGAATAAATTGTTAAGCTTGATACCATCACACTATATCTTACACATGTTGTCCCAAATTCCATGTTAGTTGGGCTCAGAACGTCACATCAACCCGTCCCACTTAGGCAGAGAGGGCATGTTGCGGACCCTGTCAGTGAGAGAATGTTGGCTGGTGGGGCCCAGGAGGACAGCCTTCTCTGCTGTTGCTCCCACCTTTTTGAATATTCTCCCCCCAGGGATGTGGCAGGCCCCTACTCTCCTGGACTTCTGGAAAGGATTAAAGACCTGGCTCTGCCAGCTTGCGTGGGGTGACAACAATCTTACCCAATCCTGGGGGTGGCTGGTGCCTTGATGACGCTGCTTGAGTGACTGCCAATTTTAACATCTATCCTTGGATCTATTTATTTTCTATTTATTTAAGATTATTGTATATTGTAATTTTAATTGATTTTAACTGCTTTGTAAACTGCCCAGAGTTGTTTCAATGAGAAGGGTGGCAACAAATTTGATAGATAGATAGATAGATATTACACTACTAAAATTAGCAGCAAAACACTGGCTTTTGATGGCTTTTTTTCCTTTTTCCTTCTTAGATATATGAACAAAACAAGGTCTCTCGGGCTTCTGCTAGACCTGCCTAGTGCTCCTGTCACAAAATGGACAGGCTGCTATTTCTGGAGGGCAGCAATGGATGAGCTCATCTTCTATTAATCACCTACTTACCATCAAAGCAACTTCAAGGCACATTTTTCTGCTCCACTTCTGAAGTACAGTTTCCTATATAATGTTGCCTCAAGCACTCCTGTGCATTTCAGTTAGTTGTAGGCTAATCTCAAAAATTAATTGGTTATTTTGCGGAGGAAGGAATGCCTCTTCAACTAAATCAGTGCTTACTATGCTCTCTAATACTGTTTAAACCTGTATTTACCATAAGTGCTGTAATAGCACAGTGGCTACAATTCTTGGCTTGTAAACAGAAGGATGGTGGTTTGAAACCCAAGAGAAATTTGTTTTTATTCTTAAATTACTATGTTTTTTTTAAAAAAATATTAAATTACTATTCCTCCTTTCTTGACCTTCCTATTTTTCCCTGTGATTGATTGATTGATTGATTGATTTATAAAAAACACTCACAATTGTGGTTCACGATTGTACCATTTCTCCAGGCACCTCGGGTAGAAGGGCTTTAGCCTCCATGACTAAATAGCAATGAACTATTGGCATGGCCACTGTGCTATTACAGCACTCATGGGAAGGATAGGTCTAAAAGATATTAGAAAAAAACAGGGCAGTAAGAAAGGATCTTTTCAAAAAGCTGTTTGTTGTACCTGTGTGTATGCCAATTCGATACTCTCATTTTGTATATATAATTTCAATTTCACTTTTTGTCTCTCTCTCTCTCTCTCCCCTTCCCTCCCTCCCTCTCCATCTTGTTCCAAACCTATGATTTAAAGTCTTACATTACTATTCTGTACCTGGAATAAAATCCCCCCCCCCCATTTGTTACTGAATTGCCAGTGTGTAAAATCTGTAAAACTTTGGCATCTAATATCTGGGTGAGCTCTGTTGCAGTTGTGACAAATTCTAATTTGGACAGCATCATTTGAAACATACAAGTAGACATTAAGGCAGAACATGTCCCAGAGAAGAGGGGAATAAACCTCAACCTAATTGTGTAAAGAAATAGACCCACCATGATTGTATGGAAAGTCTGCCTTGATTCTGGAGCACCTAATACTTTTTTACATATTAAGATATACCTAGTACTTTAGCAGGATCAGCTGATGTCATAATTAAATGGAGGTGAAATGACCACGGACAGGTGATCCCGGGCTAGGTGGCATTCCTGTATTACCTCCAGCTCTCAGCTTATCCAGGCAGCATTACAGCTTGGACTGGCAGCAATCTGTGCAGACCCAACAGTAAAACAGGAGTATGATCTGACTGGCACCAGCTTTACAGTGTGTGCACAACCCATCTGGTTTATTCAGGCACTTGGCTTGCCAAGCAGAGTGGAGACCTGTCTGATAACAGAACCCCTGACAGAGTGTTCATGGAGGCGGGTGGTGTTCATACAAATGCATTTATTATTTTAAGGGGTCACCACACTAGACCCTGGAAGAATCCATTGTTAAATATATCATGGCTTAGCACAATGCATGAACTCAGCGTTTATATTTGCATGTGCTGTGGATTTTTAGGTATTTGAATAGCTTTATCAGTTGTCAATTATTGGTAAAATATACTATGGTAGCAATGTATATCTTTTTCCTGGTGATAGTTCCCTTTCTTCCTCTAGGAGGAAGGGCTATATATAGTCAACTGTCTTATCTTGGCTGGTGTGGATCTTCCGGGCTGTGTGGCCGTCTTCTGGAAGTTCTGTTTCCTAACGTTTCACCAGCATCTGTGACCGGCATCTTCAGAGTGCAGGAGCACAGACAGGAGCAGTTCTCTCTGTGCCCAGGATGGTGTGACCCTTTTGTGGGTATTTATAGAGATCTGAAGGGGGGGGGCTGGGGGGCTGGGGGGGGTTAATGAGTGGTTGCTTGTTTTGGTATCAGAATATCTGTGTATCTTTCTGTGGGTTAGGCAGGGTTTTTTCTTCTATTGAGTTGTTAACGAGTGGCTGCTGAGGGTGATTAGCATGTTCATTGTGTGAGCTGTTCGCTTGTCCTGGTGGTTGAGCTGAGTTTGCTGACCTTTTGCAGGCTGTATTTTTCAGGATTGGTAGCCAGGTTTTGTTGATTTTTAGACTCTCCTCTTTTTTTCTTTTTTATTGAAACTGTGCTGGTGTTTGTGAATCTCAATGGCTTCCTGGTATAGCCTGGTATAGTGGCTGTTGGTGTTGTCCAGTATCTCTGTGTTTTCAAATAGGATTTTGTGTCCAGTGTGCCTGAGAGCATGTTCAGCTACTGCAGATTTTTCTGGTTGCTGTAGTCTGCAGTGTCTTTGACAATACATTGTCTTATCTTGCATTAGCTTTTTATAGTTTTGGGAGGATTTCACAACTTGTGGTTTAATCAACAAATCAGAGTTGGCATAGAATCCCGAATGGTCAGGCAACAAATCCTTTGTATAGTTATCCAGTCTTTCCTCTTGATAAGAGGCATAGACCAGTAAGTCTCTGTACATGAAGTTTGACAGGGCTTCCACTGAAGATTCAAGTGATGTACAGTTTTTATGGAAGGTGAAACAGACCTTATGAGTCGTCAAATAAAGGTCCATTCAGCTGCCAAACTTTATTGGGTTTGAAAAAATGCTGGTGCATAAGTGTAAAATGAAGCATTCTGTGTCTCCAGTTTTAACTCACTGAGACAAAGGAGAGGAAATCAAGATGTAAGGTGAGCAAGTCCAGTAGTGGTAGGCAAATGGCTTTACAATTTGGACTATTTCAATACTGTGTTAATAATCAATGGACAATCATCAACCATTCTCTGCTCAGGCAGAAGTTTCCAGCACCAGATGGACAGAGGTTTTATTAAAAGACTTCATTTAAGTCTCCACCCATAATTAAATGGTTCAAAGTAAGTGAAATTAAATGTTGTAGACAATCATGAATGTCACTGAGGATTCTAACTCTGGACACAGAGCCTCACAAATCTACTGCACTGTGATTTGTGCAGGTATGTTCTTTCATTCTGAGAAAACCCAAATGCAAATAAAGCCTTTTCCAAAATAAATTGGGTTTGAAACACATTACAGCCTCCTGAAAAGTCTCTTCTGAGAGTCGAGGGTCCCTCATGATTATGATGCAATGTGATGTGAGAGTGGAGGCTAACACTGAAAGGCAAAAGCATATTCCATGCTTCTATCTCAACCTATATAGCTGGTGCAACCTAATGTAAAGGATTACCTTGTTCACATGAAACCTTTGGAAATACCTCAAGATTGGTGAATTTGGTGAATCCTGTTTTAGACAGGATTTTGAAGAAAGACAGTCCTCCTGTTTGGCCCAAAAGGTTTATGGCTTGTTCATACTGAAACATGTGTCATATTTTATGTAGAGGATGGGAAGAGCTGTAGCAGAATTCAAAGGCTTGCACATCAATTAGATTGGATTGGATACTAGCTAGACTTGCTTAGAGGAGACTTTATTTACTGAGTTCATAGGTGTCGAGTTCATCCAAAGAACCATGGTATGTCAAAACCTTTATTAGGACCTTCAAGCTAGAAATTTCAAACTACAATGGGTAAGTTCCCAGAGATGTAAAGTCAAAACTATGCAAACCTCATTCTGGCTTATGATGTCTTTGAAATCAGTGGGACAATCAATGATGAAGTTAATCTTACTGATTTGTATATCTCTAATCCGTGGAAGACTAGCTGCTAAAGAGCAACGGATATCAATAGCAGTTGTTTTAATCCTTTTTAACAGATACTTTGCAGGATTAACTACCTTTGACCTGAAACAAAAGGAGGATCAAAAATACCCTTTTTTATTTTTATGTTTGACTTTGCTCTGCATCTTATGTTTGAACATCCACCTGGCGACTCCCTTGCGGTGCTTTCCTTTTTCCTTAAAGCAAAAAGGCCACATCTGCACGTATCTCCTGAACTGTTTTCCAGTCTGACTCAACTTCAGACCTTGTCGCTAAACCCTGGGAATCTTGATAGGCATAAAACAGTATTGGATGCTTTGCGTTGCTTCCTTGTGCAAAACTCAGTTGTGGTGGAAGAGAATTCCCAGTTCGTTATGTTGGCTTTGCACATATTCAGGGGTGTCCATGGGGTACAGTCAAAAAAAGATCAAGATGGCAGCCACAATGGTGTGATCGAAGCAGAGCTGCCATCTTGACTCTTTTCACCACGTCCTACAGACAACCCTGCATATATTTATCTGCTTTGATAGTCCTGCTTCCATGAAAAGCAACAACAAATTTTGAAAAAAAATAAAATGATAGAGCTTCATTTAGGAGTAGGGGATGTAGAGGGGAATGAAAACCATAACCAGAAAAAGGAGGCTGTGCATCAGAGGGTTAATTTGAATACCACAAAAAAGCAGTAAAACCTTAGTTATTCAGCACTGGGGAGAGAATGTCATTTCCCATTCCACTTCAGGTAGCAAAATAAATTCATATGTTTGGCAATTAGTTCATCTGTCAAATGATTGTTCAGCTTTTCCTGCTATCCAAAACATATGCAAGTGGGACTTTTTAAGCAAATCAGTTCAGAATGTGCTTATATTTTTCCTTTCCCCTTTTTCTCCTCCCACCATCTTTTTATTGCCTCCATTCCTGCTTTTGTTTGAATGTCTGATGTTAGCTGTGCTGGAATGGGCACAGATGTCTTAAAGCTTTAATACCACAGGAGTTGTATGATTCCCCAGACAGTTAAGTCCAAAATGTTGGAAATTCTTAATCCTGAGGGAAAGTCTCACTTCTTTTCATAGCACGTTCAGCCCATTTTCAGAAAAAACTGAAGATAACAACAGAAACTTCTGTTCTATCTTGTGTACTGCCACCCACCTCATTTGTTTAGAGTACTCTAAACACTGCTCTAGTGCTGTCTGGGGAATTCTGGGAGATGAAGTCCACACATCTTAAAGTTGCCAAGGTTGAGAAACATTGGTTTAGAATATTGCTCGAGGATTATATCATGTAGATCAAGATTGGAAAACTTGCAGCCTTCCAGATATTGCTGAATTACAACACCCATCATCTTTCACCATTGGCTATGCTCCTGAGTGTTGTCAGCTGTAGTTTAGCAACTTCTGAAAGGCCCCATATTTCACTGTTTTTACTGTAGGGGAGTTATGAAGAGAACAATTTCTGAGTGAAATGGTTATGTCATGCTTTTGTAAATAAATAAGGTACATTATATTCATATATATGAAATTCTGGAAAGTAACTAATACTCACCTGAGTAGTCTGAGAGCAAGACTATTCTCAGCAACCTTTGTTATTTTAGCTGTTGTGCATTTGCATAGTTTAATATAACAATGTAAAAGATTTATACATATGCCCTTCACAAAGGACCATAAAAAGTATATACTTACATTTGTGATGACACCTGCATCACATACATTGACTTTATGCTTTTATGGCATTTGGTTTTCAAAAAATAATTCAAGTTGTCAAATTCTATAGTAATAGTCCAACAGGGGCTTCTCATCAAATGTTACGGAATAGGAAGTGTGGACCAGGGGTGGGAATGTGTAATCCAATCATTGCTGTTTGACTACCAAATTCCCCTCAACAATTTCTATTTTATAATGCCTGAAGAGAGATTTCTCAACCCTCTCCAATAGGCATTTTCCAGATGTGTTGAACTTAAGCTCCTACAACATGTAGCCAGCATGGTCTTCAATACATTTGGAGAGTACAAAGGCGGTGAAGGGTGGTTCCTATTATCACAAGTGTGCTCTCTACAGGAAAGGTTCAGTCACAATTTATCACCTTTTTTTAGTGTCCTAGAAGTGAATAGTTAAGTGAATGGAACTTTTACAGAAAAGCAATTTACTGTTCTCTAAAAACAACCAAAAAGGTTATATATTATACATGAGACAACCTTTGAGAACAAATTGTTAAAAGAATTTCATAGTTGTGAAGTGAGAGATACTCTGGGCTATGTTCAGCCCTTTTCAGTTTTGATTAACTTCCTTAGCTTTTTTATGTTAACAAATTTAGTTCATTACCATTAACAGATTCAATTTGTTATCAGCAGTGATTAACAGATCCAGTAATATGAATTGTATTTACTACAAATCATAGATTTGGGAAATTCTAGAATGTTTTGGATGTGCTATATTTGTGAAATTAAAGATTGCCTTCCTTTCTGAAACATGCTACTGTATTTTTAGGAATCTGACAACTAGAAATTTATTTTAAACAAACTATACCCCATTAATAGTCAACAAATACAACTGGTATCTTCAGTGGTTTGTGACATCCCTAGAAACAAGCAAGGGAGCATAGAAACAGTTTTTATGCCAGAAGTTAAAGGCAGGTTTAAGGCAGTATATGAAATATTATATTATTATTAATATATTACATTAATTTTCAAATGAGGGGGGAAGATGCTACCCATTCAGAATCCCACCACCTTTACATAATAGTTATTCTAGAAAAACAAGGCTAATACAAATTGGAAAAATAACTCCCCTTACTGTTTTACAATATATACCTGCTAAGATTCATAGAAAAGGGAAGGGAAGGGAAGGGAAGGGAAGGGAAGGGAAGGGAAGGGAAGGGAAGGGAAGGGAAAACACACACACACACACACACATGTTTAGTTAATTTCAAGTTACCAAATGTTTTGGGTTATAGTCATCTTTTCAAAAGCAGTCAGTGATTTATGATTTGGAACATTTTCACCAAAGCCCTCGAGGTTCTGAAAATAACACAGCCTACATAAATTGACATGAGCAAGCTTTTTTTAATAAATAAAATCCCATAGAAACAGAATATATTTAAACTCAAACCAAAATTATGATTATAATTCACATGAGAAAATACTAGGAGTTTAGAAAAAGGTTTTGTTTCCTGAAGTGGCTGAATGGTCTAATTAAGTACAGAGCCCATGGTGAAAATCTTTTTTCCTATTTCAAACTCTGATACATGCTGAAAATGTTATATATTCTTGTAACTCATTCATAATTCTGCTTAATACTTTTAAACAGATAAATGACTGGTTTCTTAAAGACCATATTTTGCAAGAAAGTTAAAAGCAATTGTAAGAAAGAAAAATGTAGTATGATGTCTAAGCTAGAACATAAATTTTATTTACCATTTTATATTTTCAATTTTCCTCAAGCTGTTAGCACCAGTTGAAATCAAAATCTAAAATATGTAAATTTCCTTATTTTCAATAAGGAAATTAAAAATGGCATTTTATTTGAGGCACATTGGATTGCTACCCTATCTTGATCTAGAATCCCTCTTCAAATTCTTAAATATTGTGTTTCCCACTTGCAAATCAATCACAGAAAGCAGAGGCAAGGAATAGCTAGAAATCAATGTCATCAAATCTGCTTTGCAGATATTCTAGAATCCCAGTTATTTGACTACTGTTTGCCAAGTACTGAACACACATTTCCATACTAGAATAAACATCCTGCCAGACCCAACTCATCAGAATGCAATCAGCATTCAGCCAATTCTAGTCAGCAATATGTCACAAAGTTGCAAGATTCAAAAACCTGCTTTATGTTCAAGCTTTGTATCTTGATTAAATATACTATGTATAAACCATGGGGAATCCGGGTGTAATGAATAACTCCGCTCTTCAGTTTTGATAATGAATGCAGTTCACATTTGAGTTGCTTTAAATATGCAACCATATTAGTTTGATTCACCCAATGCACACTTGCCCATTGTTCTGAGTTTATTCCATATCCCCTGGTGTGCTTTTGTATTGTGCAGGGAGCAAACCGTAAGTTTACATTTATAAAACTAAGTCTGATCCCTGGCAGTACCAATGCAAGAGCAGCCAATGGAGAGGGAACCACAACTGTGTTCAAGGCAGAGAATAGCAAGTTCAATCCTCTTTAGAAACGTGGCTGCTGATAGGCTAACTGTGCTCCCCGTGGCCTGTAATGATACTTCCTTGTTGTTTCCAGTTGCTCACCTTAGAGGGTTTTTGAGAGCAGATTTGGAGATCCACTGTGGATCAAAGACCTGATTAAGACTTCTTGTCTATTCTCAGTTTATGGCAAGGACAGGCAACTTCCATCATGTCAGGAGTTGCTCAGCTACAGCTCCTAGCATCCCTCACCATTGGCCAGATGGGCTTTGGAGACTGGAAGCTGTAGTTCAGCAATATCTGGACTACCACCTGTTATCTACCTCTGATTTAATTCACTCCCACTACGGACAATTTCCCTGAGCCACAGTATTCATTTCACAGTGATCAGTGCTTTGTCTGCATTGGTGTTATGTTGAGGCCATTCACACCATTCTAAAACTTCATCATTAGCAGCATGTTTACTCAGGGGGAGGGAGGGGGAAATGGTGCTTCCTACACTTCAATTTTAGCTCGGCTCCCAAACTCCCAGGATAGTGCTTTTTACCAAAAGCAGGATGGACGCTCGATCTGTCTGAACAGTGATACCGGTAGGCTTTTCAAAGTCACCAAACACTTCCAGTGAAGAACAATTTCCTTTCTCTCCCAGTCAGAAGTTGATAAATGCTATCTTGTTCCAACTTGCTACCCTGTAAATACTAATCCAAACAGCAGTCTCATAAAAATCTGCCCTGTTGCTTTGCAACGTTCGGCTTGCTTGAGGGCAATCACATGAGGGATCTTGCTGCCAGCTTTGCCAACATCAAAAGAGCCTGCTGCTGCTGCTGCTGCCGCCGCTGCCACCACCACCACCACACACGGGGAGTGTGTCGCATCTCAGGGGCACATTGGATTTTCCGGTCCTGTGCCAAGCTACCACTAGAGGCAGCAGAGAGAAAACAAGAGGGCTGTGCAGCTCACACTTGAAATAAGCATACGATATAAATGAACTATAAAATAGCATAAAACTTATTTTGCATTACGTATCCTGAGCACCCTGAAATGTACATGTATTATTTAATATAAATGTAAATCATAAATAATCATTCTTCTGGCAGTCTCTTTCAAGGCCAGCTAAATGTCAGGAATGTTTTGAAAAACCTGCAAATTGGACCCTTTCTTTTTAAATTGGACCCTTTTGCACCTTTCTGAAAAAAATTATTTAAAAGTTAGACATAGATAATTTGAGCACTGTAGAGTAATGCAGTGACCTGTATAATTGTTGTTGATTCATCACTACATCAAGTATTCAGAAAACTTCCCTTGAGGGGGGAATTACTCTTGTTTGCTGTGAAGCTGAACTGTACTCTTACTCCAATGTCAATGTTATTTTTAAATCAGGTTGAAAAAGCAGTGCTATTTTATCAAATAAGTCAGGAAAAAAGAATCTGGAAAATACTGCTAACATTTTGATGATACAGACATTTTAATATTAAAAGCAAATTGTAAATGTGTCTTTATAAACAATATGCATAAAATAGATCTATAATAGTAAAGCTCTGTCTCTTTTTAAATGTTTTTCTTTCACAGTAATTTCTTAGGTATGTAATATTTTCCCTCTTAAAGAAATAGTGCAATTTGATGAACGTACTTATGTTAATGAATTAGAAATCTGATGACCCTTAATACAAATCCTTGTAAATTTCTTGTAGGAGTGGATGAAGGCTCATATCTGTCTCCGTCTTCTTTATAATTTGCAACAGCTGCACATGTTCTGTTACAATCTGTCTGAGGTCTGTCATTTTCTGCAACAATTTGGCAAACAGCTGTGATGATTCTGGGTGATTCAGCTTTAACTGGAGTTCTAATGATTGCAGCAAACTGTCTTGAATATCTTCAATAGGCTTCACATTCAATAGTCCAGGGCGATCTAGAAGTGAATAAAACCATTTGTTTTAAAATCTGTACAGCTACAACCTCTCCACAGGTTTATCTGAGTCATAGAGGCATCTGCAGCAGTTCCAGCGCAACATCGTGGAAACTAGCCTGTAAGCGCCATCTGACCTGGAATGATCCTAAGGGTTGACCTCCACAAAAAGTCTGCTTTTTAGGGTCAGAGATGTTTTCTGGTCCGAGTTCGGAGAAATGATTTTCCCTTCACACACAATTTTCACTGCACCTCTGTTTCATTATATTTTTTTTCTTGCCATTTGTTTATGATTTTTGTTTAGTATGAAGCGGTTGGCAACATTCAATCAGCTACCTCTCTACCAAAACCACCACAATAGTTTGATGATATTTCTTGGGTCAGTTCCTTCACTTCTCCCTGCTTTACAGCCTTACATCCTGGAAAAAAAAAATACTGAAACCCAACTACAGCTTAATTGAACTCCCGTCTTCATGTTGAACTTTCGGACACACGGAGAAACACTAGAATTCCCTCAGCAAAAGGGCTGAAAATACAGCCAAATGTTGCTAATGATTGTGCACAATGTTCCTATTTTGACAACATCGGCAAGTGACTGTTGCTGCCTCTCTTGCTAATATATAATCTCTTAAACTCACTTGGCAATGTGAAACTGCATCTTAATAACCAGAATCCACTGGATTCATGCTGCAAGGCAAAAGTTAATAAGTAAAACAATTGCTAAGTCATTCAAGTAGGTGGACAAGCTGGGTGTCATCTTGCCGGGGATGAGGGCGATGGGTTCAGGCTCAGATGTCTGGATAAGCTGTACCGTACAGCTTTCACTAATCTAGCACCCTCCAGACATGCTGTAGGAAAGCTTCCATGGACCCCACTCCGAATGCTCATGGGGACAACGATAATGATGATGCAAGTCACACAGCACCAGCAGGAGGAGGCTGATCTATTGTTGTCTAGGATTCACAGCCTCAGGACAGGAGGGAACTGAGGGAAAAAAGCAAATGACACCCCCACATGACTTGAAAACATACCACAAAGTTCCTGCATCATCAAAGAATAAAGGGAAGAAGACTGAAATCAGCAAATGATGACTTTTGGAGTAATGTAAACCTTGTGATACCTAACAACCCAATGTCATTTCCCAGGTTTGGATTATTGACACCAGATTTCTCATGGTGGCCATTCCTGCAGCCTTTACAGAACAATTCTTAAACCTGGGAGTGTAACTCCCTTGATCAATTAAGCCTGCAGCTCAAACTCCAAATTGACTGCTGTTAAGTTATTTAAGCAAAGCTGTTTAATTACATTGCCCGGTTTAAGTTCGCTGTTTTGTCACTGGAATATGATTTTATTCAAGGTCACAGGAATCATATGGCTTAAATGAAGGAAGTTAAAGCAAAAACAGACAAAAGCAAGAAATCAACACTGTGTCTGTTTAAATGAGTTCATGTAGGCTGAACTAGTTCTTGTAAGGATTTACAATCTGATTGTATAAATCACAAAATGACTTATTTACCCTAGGTGGCAAAAAAGAGGCAGCATTCCACATAAACTGGAACTGATATACTTGATAGTTCCTTCATAACTTGGGTTTTTACATTATAATTAACACTGACTAACCAGACTTAATATATAGGAAATTTTATAGCCTCCCCCGCCATATGCAACCATTTTTCTTGAATGTTTTATTTTTCTCAGAAATCACAAAGTTATTGTTACCAATGCAGAATTCTAAACCCAATCAATATGTTACTTACCAGAAAAAAGTAAGGAATAATAATATTCTACTTTAAATAAAATGAGGAAGGAATAACACTGGAGTATGAAAAAAGGTGCACAGAAAAGCTGTGTCAAAAGGAACAGACGTACTGTATACAAAGCTGGACTTGTATTATTTTAAGAGTTATATCCTATGATGTCTTTCTGCCAGCAAAACAGATTCTGCAGTCAGAATAGACTTCCCCCTCTTTTCTCCTTCCAGTTCCAAATTTGCTCAAGAAGGTTGGAAGAGGACCGATTTTTTCTTTTTTTTTTCAGGAAAAGAAGGGGAAGAGAAAGGGAAGACAAAATCTGCTCATGTGATATTGCACAAACAGAAGTCTACTCATGTGACACGCAAGGTCATTTATTCAAAGTATTTCCAGATCTGTCTGTTATGTATGGAGGATACATGTCTGTAAACATTTTAGTGATATGGCAGTTGTTAATATTTTTAAAAAATGTTACTGGTCCAGCTTTGGGGAGATTACACAGATTTTAATAGCATTTTGCTGCATATCCTAAAATATCTGGATATGACTCACTGTGCAGAAACATTTTTATTTCCTGGATTTATCAAGAGGTCCAAATGTCCCCTTTGATTTGAGGCCCTTACCTATTTTCTCACTGCTTTGTTTGTTTATTGTTGAGATAAACCTGATAAGGAGGGAAAGCCAGAAAACCTACATAATGCTTTCTGACTAGCATCTCCAGGAGTCCTCCCTCTTGAAGTACCCCCAGATTAAGGCCAAGATTATGATGTTCAAGCATTATTTTTCTGAAATCATGAAACATAGTTGGAATTTGAAGAGTTATAGTAGGACACTGCAATGCATTTAAACAGTGTTCCTCAACCTCAACAGCTTTAAGATGTGTGGACTTCAACTTGCAGAATTCCCCAGCCAGCATGGCTGGCTGGGGAATTCTAGGAGTTGAAGTCCACACATCTTAAAGTTCTCAAGGATGAGGAACACTGCATTTAAAGATAAATTCCAGATAGACTTTAGGACTAAGTCCTAACATGGGGTGGCAACATGTGCCCCTGTCCCCAAATAGTTGGGGATTCTCATTTTAGGAAATGTTAAACAGAAGTGAGAAAAGATGAACTTCCATAGTTCCTTTGGTTTAAATAGTTAACTACAGGTGAATATTATGAATACTGGCATTGCAGTATCAATAATATCAAAGTTATTTCTGAAAGGTTGACAATTATGTAAAATATAAAGCTGAAACAATGTTCCCAAACATGACCATGTTTAGAGATAGGCTTTTACCCAGTGTGGAAGTCTCTTTCATTCTTCAATATTCTCAAAAAGAACCATACTTTCTGTTAATCATTCACTTATGAAATGTTCATAACAATGATTTTATGTTCTATGTACACTTGCAAAATTCCTATGTGTTCCTTATCTCTTAAGAGCAATTGCTACTGAAACTCATTTAGAACAAGAATAGGCATTTGGCTGGGAACTCTTATCATAATGTCAGTGTGACTCAGCAGTTGCGTGCCTGATTTTAAGGAGTAAAGCACAAATCAGGTTTTAAATCCAAAGAAACTAGCATTGGCTGCACATATCGTAAAGTTACCAAAAAAACAAAACAAAACTAAAATTTAAATGTCTCAAAATCCTTGGCTGGTTTGTCTTTTTTAATGAGAGTTTGTCTTTTTCAATTTGTAAGCAGCAATTCATACACTGATAAAATAAAACAGTTCAAGCCCAGAAAAAAATTGTATTTTTAACTAGACTGGATCCAATAGAAGTCTTTAGCAGATAGCATTTTTCTAGAGGAGACTGTTGATATAGTGTGGGAATCCTCCAGTGGACAGGGGGAAGCAGTCATTTCTGATCCCCATTCTCCTACCCTAAATTATTTCATCCCCACTTTACCTCAAAATTCCCACAGCAGCAGGAAAGATTGTGATGAAGCTTCAGTGAAATGAAATTGGCAAGGATTATCTCATACCTCTTGCCTCACATGGAGGAACATTTGGGAAAGAATTCTGGTAGGAGAATAAAAGCTGGATCAAACACATGGTAGTGAAGAAAACTATGACTTAAAACTATAGTCTTCAAAACCACTTATTCTCAGATTGTACGTTTGTCAATGTTTTACATTATTCAAGGCACAGTGCACTTATTACTTGAAAACTTTAATACGTACAACTTCAGGCACAATTATTGGGGATATGTAATACACTGAATATGCTTTATATAGGACTGCTCCTGAAGATGATTTAGAAGACCAGTAAGACAGCAGAATGCATTGTCCATCTTGTGGAGGCTTTGTTTTGGGGCATTCTGTAGGTAAATACATATTAAATCTCTTTGAAAATTCTATTTACAATTGGTCTGATTATAAATTTGTTTCCAAGTTCATTGAAGATGCTGTTTTAAGCATTAAATATTTATACAAAAAGTGGACATTGAAGAAGCAAGATAGGAAGAGTACCGATGTTTTTGAACTTTGGTGTTGGAGAAGACCCCTGAGAATACCATGGACATCCAAGAAAACAAACCGATGGATCATCGAACAAATCAACCCAGAGTTCTCACTCAAGGCACAAATGACCAGGCTCAAATTACTCTACTTTGGACATGTTATGTGAAGACCTAACTCTCTGGTGAAGGCTCTAATACTGGAAAAGGTGGAAGGAAAGAAAAGAGGATGACCAGCAACAAGGTGGATGGACTCAGTTACAATGGTGATGGGGGCGTCACTGGAAGAGCTGAAGAACCAGGTTAGGGACAGATCATCATGGAGAAATTCTGTCTATGTGATTGCTAACAGTTGACAATTACTTGAGGGCATGTAATCAATCAATCAATCAATCAATCAATCAATCAATCCAAAAAGACTCCAAATATTTCAGGGAAAATCTCTCATGTGATCCTGCAAGAATCTTACAGGCAATAAATGACGCCTTGAGAAAAATGTCAACTAGCAGGTTCAGTCCAGTTTGCAAAAACCAGTTGGTAAATTGTCCCACAAGTTACAGCTACACCAAAACCTCACAGGGATCAAGAAAAGCTTGGAACATCTCTGACAAGGATTGGACTTTGCATGCCCAGGCAGAGCTAGACTCCTGGTAGAGCTCTAGGCTTTCTAGGCAGACAGAAGAATGGGGAAGAATGTGAATTTATACCTTAGCTCTAATTGCATTGAACATATGGAGATTTAAGCACCTAATGAAGAACTTCTATTTATTCCTTTTTAGCAGAACTCAATGTTTACAATTGTAGTTTATGGAGGAGAATTTTCCCTTGTTTTTTTAACTGTACACATACGCACATATATATTAAGTCAGTCTCTGGACACAAAAATGTGTTATATTTAATCCAGTTTGAAGCTGAAGTGTGTGACCATCAGGTTTAGAAATGCAGCTGATGCCTCTTAACTAGTGCAGCTTTTAAAACTGTTGTAATTAACTGTATACCACATTAGCAATATTAAACGGAGGGTGGGTTGCAGTTAGATAAGAATAAAAATTCTCTTCCTTTGTTATAACGAGGATAGACTTTCTTAATTTAGAAACTCCTAACATTCTGATTTTTATACTGATTTCATTTGCTAATTATTTGTTATTGATTTGTTTTTAATAATAGTTAAAATTGATATAATATTATCTTTAAATGTACAGGTAGTCCTTGACTTATAACCATTCATTTAATGACCATTCAAAGTTACAATGGCACTGAAAAAAATGACTTACAACTGGTCCTCACACTTACAACCATCACAGCGTCCCCACAGTCACGTGATCAAAATTCAGGTGCTTGGCAACCAGCATACATTTATCATGGTTGCAGCATCCCTGGGTCATGTGATCGCCATTTGCAACCCTCCCAGTGGGTTTCTGACAAGTAAAGTCAATGGGGGAAGCTGGATTTGCTTAACGACTGCGTGATTTGCTTAACAACTGCAGTGATTGGCTTAAAGATGTGGCAAAAAAGGTTGTAAAATTAGGTGTGTCTCATTTAATGACTGCATCATTTAGTGACATACGTTCCAATACCAATTGTGGTCATAAGTCAAGGACTACCTATAGTACTAATGTAATGTTACTTTGAAAATTCTTATTCAATTTTATATAACCCATAAATCTTTTTTTAATCCTTCCTTCCTTCCTTCCTTCCTTCCTTCCTTCCTTCCTTCCTTCCTTCCTTCCTTCCTTCCTTCCTTCCTTCCTTCCTTCCTTCCTTCCTTCCTTCCTTCCGCATTTCTAAGTATCTGTTAAAATAAAATAAAAATGTAAAAAAAGAAGTATTCATATTTGAACCATCCATCCTTGAGAGGTATACCATGTTTCTTTTCCCCCTATGTCTTCAGTGTTCTGAGTAAAGCAACCAGGAGTACATTTTCTAACCTTTTATTATCAAGAAGTGCCATCTGACTCAAAGGAAATTCTTGAGATTTTTTTTCCTGACAATCTTGCATTCCAAGACACTGTACTTCTCAAGGCTTTCAATTTAACTTTAGTTAAATTATATTATTTAGAGTAGATTCTTGAATTTGTGATGTCAAGGTGAAGAGAAGGAGAAAGAGTTTTAGTGGTTCATGCCACTGCAAATTCTGAGCACTCCTGTCTTACTGGAGCTGTGATTCATTATGTTTTTTTAAAAATCTTTCTTGAAATAACACAGCTTTTTATTCTTTCCAATCTAATGGAAAGTTGGAAAGAAAATATGTAAAAGGGCTCAGTGCTTTGTCTGCCCCTCAGCACCATAACGCTCTGAAAACTGAACAGAATGGGACCAAAGTTGGTGTGCTGGAAGAAGCTCTCAAAAGAAAAAGAAAAATCAAGTTTGAAAATGAGCAGGATCAGGCAAAGAAGAAAAATTCCCAATGCATCTCTGGCAGAGAGGCAGGTAAGTAGTGCTCGGTGTTCCATTCTAAGCACTCTGCCCTGCTGGTCACACACAGCCCGCTCTGTGCTTCCCACTGCATGTATTTCAAAAAAACTCAGAGTGAATCTAGTTACAAAGATAAGATAATTAGGCTTTTTCAATATAACTTCCATTCTCTTTCCTGATTTATCATTTTATTCTTAACATTTTGCAATAAACATTTGACATTTCGTTGCAATGGTTATCAATCTAAGGGGGAGAAATTTTGTCATCTGCTGACGCAGTATCTTTAATTATTAGAATGAAATTAAAATTATTAAATAAAAGAAAAAGGAAGGTAATCCCTAGAATCTTAGGTGCTTTGAAATAACAGGTTCTCCCCCAAAGTATTAACTCTGATATTCAAATATAATTTTGAAGGGAAGAATTACCCAAATTTTAAAGATTTAATAACCCAATTGCTAACTATTATTGCCAGATTAACAAGCATACTGGTAGATAAATCAGGCTCAGAATATTCAGAAGGAATTTGGGTTGAACATTATATACCTGGGAGCCAGTGTTTCAAATTATTGACATTGTGTCATTTGATAGAATAGAAAACAAAACAATCCTGAAGTTGTACAGTTTGCAGTCAAATGTTTCAGATTTTCAGTTAGAAATGGTGGAGCTTAGTAGTTAGTGTCTCATCTGTAAACTTAGGAGAACTGTAAACCTGGGAAAATTTCCTAAATCTTTCAACTGATACTCTAAAAGGTAATTTTGGACTTGACAAAATCTGCAAAAACTATACTAGGTATCTCACTTGCCTTTACTCACTTATCCCAAAATATTTCCTAAGTAAAGGCATTCTCACAGTGTGTACTCTTGCTAAATGAAATTTTAGTTAACTAACAACATGTCTTAATGCTGCAGTTCCAAGTGAAAAGTGCCAAATAATAATTAAACTCCTTTAATCCTGACACTTGTTGAATCATGCAAAATGCCAAATATGGTTGAGAGAAAGAGGCAGCCAGAGAGGTGGAATTATGCAGTGTGGGTGGTGGTGGGGGTTCTGGTTCTGAATAAGGAGAACATAGCAGTGCATATGGTGACAAGCAGCAGCAACTCAGCTCAGTAGGGCCACACTGGGTATGCAAAGAATAGCAAATAAACACATCAATCCACTTGGCACTTGCTTGCATACAGGTGATCCCAGGTTCAGTCCCAAAACTACTGCTGCAGACTCTGACAAACAGCTATTGATCAGAACCAACAATACTGGGTTCCACAGTTCGTTCTGGTACAAGGTAGCTTTCCTGGCTTTCCTTAGGTTTGTGATTGAATTGTCAGGGCTGCCCAGAGGCAGCTGTCTGAGGGGAATCAGGAGAGAAGTGACAAAACCAGTTTGCCAGGACCAAAGAACAAGACCTGAAGGACAAACCAGAACTGAGATGCAAGCAGAAGTTCAGATTAAAGGTCAATCAAAGGGTACAGAAACAAACCAGGGCTCCAGAAGATCTGGTTGGTAAAGCAAGAATTAACTCAAGAAGCCCTCTTGTATCTTCTCCGAGGGGATCCAAGGACCAGCATGAGTGGAGTCAGTCCAGAGCCTAAAGTGACTCAACTGGCTAATCAGATGCTGTAATGTGCAGGCACCATATGTGGAGCAGCTGCACACAGATCCAAAATTTGAGACTTTGAGAACTCCTAGGACTCCTGACAGCAAATCTACCACATACTTTCTGGAGGATATTTAAAATCTTTCATGAAGGGCAATTTTGCATTTCATTTGTATTTCTCTTCCAAACCATATGCATTTAGTAGGATGAGAAAGATTGTCTCAAGAATATTTGTCCTATCAGGATCATCACACACTCATATGTAAATTGGGCTTTAGGAGACAAGACCCTACCCATAATACAGTATTATAGTTTTCAAATCAGAACCGCCCAATTTATGATTCAGCTGAGAGCAGCTCAGGAACCATTTATAACTGTATACCGAGGATTCAGTCAAACTTCCTATTTTAATGTTCTGACTGGGAAGGAATGGTATCTTGAAGACCAAACTACGTGGCTGGTGTGCTAAGCTTGGGTTATTTTGGGGCTCACAAGTCATGCACCCCTGGCTTAAAGTCCTTTGCAAATCAAGGAGAACTACGTAACTTTCTCACACTTACCTCCACTGAGAATAATGACAGCTATAAATATTGCCAGGTCACTGTCGTCTAATTCCAGTGCGTTGAATTTGACAGCAAACTCAAACTTTGGCTCCATAAAGTCACAGAAAGGTTTCCGTAGACTCTTTAGGAACTCCCGAGTCATGAATCCTTGTCCGTTGGATATGAGAACACCATCTTTATTCATCATGGAGGCTAGGAGCGTATAGATGATCTCATGCACTCCATATTTCAGGAGAGTTACTTGGTCATTCAGATCTAAACTCACAAAACCTGGAATGCTTTTGGCAAATTCAGTGATTTCCTGAACAGCTTCCACCGAGCGAAACTGGCAGCGCTGGAAGATGCGTATGGCCACCTCTTTGTTTTGCTCTTGCATGGGGGTCAAATGTTTACACTTGATCTGGTCTTCTCCCATCGTTAAGGAATTCATGTCATAAATGACAAATGGCTAAAAAAGAAAGATACAGTTGATTATCAGGATTCTTGCTACACAAAACACAGTGAGCATTACAGTCCCAAACTATCTGAAAAACAGGTTGGAGAAGGCTGACTGAAGTGTATGAATGTGAAGAACTCTGGCTTACAATAGCTCTCCCTGCCTTCAAGGACATATTTTGAAGAAAACCATTTTGTTTTGGTAAATAAAGACCTATTTTTTTCCTCAAGGTGGACTGCTAAGAAGCAGCAATCATTTAAAAACCAGTAACATATCTACTTTATCATTTTGGAAACTTATTATACCAACCAAATACTGCACATTAAAATTAGGCTCCTACATTATACCACTAAGCCTAGCTGTACTTTTACAGCTTTCTGAATTTCCCCACCATAGATTTGAAACGGGCAATAAAACTCATGGAAAATGTATAGCATGGGATTGGGAATTTTTTCAGCTGATCCCCCCCCCCCCCCATTTACTGAATGTTCTTAATGCCAGCGCTGCAACTAACACTGTCATCCTCAACAACAGAGAAGAGAAGCTGACAGAGAAAAGCTTACTCGTACCATACTTCTAAAAGTCATCAAGCAACAAGGAAGATAAGCCATTACTTCCATATAAAGTGCAGAAGGTAATAGCATTAGGCAGCAAGTCCATTTATTTCATTGAATTTATTCCTAAATCAATAATTTTATGATTAGCCATTAATCCTTTATTAAAAAAAACAGGTAAACAATTGTGCTTGATGAAGTGCCATGAGATATATATTTTGTTCTAGAAGGCTGTTTCACAAGACCATTGTGATCACTTCATAAAGAGCTGTTTACTCAGAATATATTTTAAAGTCATCACAATGAACAATGTGGCTACATGGTTGAAAAGTGGAAGGTACTGGGGCATTATTAGCATCAACTGGACTTTGAAGTAACTGTTTTTAAAATCAAGGAAATGTCAGAAGTGGAATGTATTATATAGTGTGGAAGGCAGAGGGTCTGATTTCTACTTTTCTTCCTTACTCACTGCAACCCCCTTAAAAATGGCAAGGTTGAGGAGCAACCCAAAAGAGTATGGATGGGTTGCTACAGAGGATTGGAAGATTGTCAGAATTAAATCAGCCATCCTGCACAAACATTAGAATAAAGGCACCATGTGATACAATTCAAGGAGTTCACTTCGTATTTGTTTATGCCAATTATTCTTGATTATAAATGGCAATTAGTGTTGTTCTTCCAGCAGATAACATATCATTTCTATTCACTGTTCTCTTTGTATTATATTAATACAAATGTTAGAGGTCTACTTGAATACAAGAGGCTCAGTCTACTTATGGTATAGCTACAGAATAAATGTTGGACAAATATATTTCACAAGACTCAAGAAAAGAGCCAGTTTGGTCTAGTGGTTAAGGTGCTGGACTAGAAACCAGGACACCTTGAATTCTAGTACTCCCTTAGGCATAAAAGCCAGCTGGTGACGATGGGCCAGTCTGTCAGCCCAACTTACCTCACAGAGTTGTTGTGGGGGAAAATAGGAGGAGATTATGTATTCCACACTGAGTTATGCAAAATAAGAAAGGGACATTATAATTACTATTATTACTATTACTATTATTATTCCATTAATGATTTGATTCAAGGCTACTCTGGCTTCACAATGAAATGCTTGGGCTAGGGAGAGCCATCATTGTGATATTATAATCCTAGTATTGCAGAAGATACCAACTGGTGGAAGCTGGAGAGGCCAAAATGGATTCCCGGTCACTTAACAGAGTATTTTGCAATGGCCAGTGAGTGCTGTATGTTTCAGAAAAACTGTTACATAATTATTTTAAACCGTACAAACTATTCAAGCATTACCAA
The DNA here is from genome assembly GCA_030867105.1 of Liasis olivaceus. Taxonomy (NCBI): domain Eukaryota; kingdom Metazoa; phylum Chordata; class Lepidosauria; order Squamata; family Pythonidae; genus Liasis; species Liasis olivaceus. The sequence goes on from CM061348.1 coordinate 52,061,677, forward strand.
TCATTTACACGATGAAGATGTGCCTACCCACAATTCTGAGAAGGAACATAGTTGAAAACTGTGTCCATAGTAAACATATTGATGTTTGGGAGCCCAAAGTCCATCACAGTACACGTAATAAAATTGTTTTACACATTATTTACTGAATGAGCACATTTATTCTGATTCTGGTACTCTTTAAATGTAAGGCCAAGATAGTAGAAGAATTTTACATGGGGTTTTCATTTCTAGTTTTATCCTGGTAACTCTATCCTGACAGTAGGAATTTAAATGTGGAGAGGTGAACAACATCACAAGAGTGAACACAAAAGTACCAGTTTAGATGTAATTCTCAGCACATCAGACTAATGGTGGGAAAGCCCTGTTTCGAAGAGTTTCCAGTCTCAAATTTTCTTTTTTTAGGGAATAAGTAGAGAATTGCTGCCTATTATAATGCATACCTTGAGCTCACATATTTTAAAATGTTATTTAATGTACATCAAAATATGACATTTTGTATGCAACCATAAAAAATATCTGATGATTGTTTATGCAGGATTACAAATGGAAAGGCAATCAGTAAACTGTGTTCTACTTTTGAAGGGCCCTCTTACATCCTTGTTCCTCCCATTTCATACATTCTTCATATCAGCAGTTCCATAAGCCATAGTTTCACAAAGCCACCATGGGTAATTGCAGACCAGATCTCAGTAAAGGGCACTGCATATCAGCAGATTTGGGTAAGTGGTTCTGTTTGAAGGAGGGCTTTTGGAGTGTGTGCGTGTGTGTTATTGTATGTGTATACTGTACTTATGTGCAAAATGGCAGATGGTTTTTGCCCATGTGTAAAGTCTATTTTAAAAAAAAAACACTCTAGCTCCCATCCCTTAAGTATTGCCATTTAGTGGTACCAAGGAAGTGTGACTTTTCCATGGCAGTCTCTGCCCTGTGGAATACCCTTCCCCCTGGGCTCTGGCAGGCCCCCACCCTTTTAGCCTTCCAGAAAGCTGTAAAGGGCTGGCTTTCCCCCCATGTGCTGTGATAGAGTAAGGTTGGAGCCCAAGGACTGTAAGGAGTGAAGGACTGGAGATGGTGGGTCAGGTGCCTGGTTTTCTTGGTTTCATGGTTTGTTTTTCTTATTTTTGTGAGCTACCCAGAGTTGTGTTTTACAAGATGGGTGGCCATGTAAGGCTAACGAACAAACAAATAACCCTGGTTTCATTATCCACAGTTGTTAGACTGGAATGGGACCTCTGCAAATAACAGGGGCAACCTCTACACGTATAGTCCACCAAGTATGACGACAGCATATCTATAAATCACACAGAGATCCAGTAAAACTATTTGGAAGTAGCAGTCCAATCCTTTTCTCATCACCTGTTGTGGGCAGTGTGAACATTTTCATGTCTTACAGGGTAGTACAGTATATATTTGGTTATGTACACCCAAATGCTGAACATCTTGTGAGGAGTGCCCCATTTTTTATTTCAGAGGCGCATTTTGCAGAGTAGCACACAAGAAGAGACCAATTTATGTATTTTGTGGATATGTTAATTGCATCTTCTCCTTCTTCAGAAAAACAGACTAAGATTTCTTTCAATGCAGAGGCTGGGCTGATGGGAGATCAGCACCAACTCCATAAGTTTTATGGAGCTTCTTGGGATCTTGAGAAGCCAAGCCAATTAAATATCAATTCAACTCCGGTTCCAGAGGAAATGCTCCAAAGACAATTTGGCAGTGCTTCCTTGGGAGCTGCACAGCAGGCAGTGCCTTACTGGCAAGAACTCCTGCCTTGTTCTGCTTTCTGGAACTTCCCCCTTCACTTAGGTGTTAAGGCATCCTTGCCACTTCCTGCTAACCCCTATCCTCCACCATTGGCCAGCTCAGGGAGGAGAGGGAAGGACACCTGTGGGATGCTGTGAAAATGCAGCCTATGGTTGACAGGAAGATGCGGAGCTGGTGGCCATCTGAACAGTGAGGCTGAAGGATGAACTAGTATCTATATCACAAGTCAGAGAAGATACCATTAAGTACAAGAGGCACCTGCAAGGTCATCACATAGCATCAAAGAAGTACAAGGGTTCTTTCTGATCAAGGGAATTTTCCTCAAATGAGAAAAAAAAGAAAAAAAAATTTGCTCAGATCTAATGCAAGCAGGCAATAAAGGATGTAAACAAGGATTTTCATGAGCATATAACTAATAAAATTAAGACTAATAGTTAAACAGGTAAAGTCTAAAGAAGTAAAGTAAATACTGGAAACAAGTACTGAATTCTAGACATTTGTTGACAATTGAAAATAAACAGATCACTGGGACTAGATGGGTTAGTTTTTAAACAACAAGGATGTGAATTTGCTGTTCTTCTAACACAGGGCTTCTCAGCCTTGACAACTTTAAGATCTGTGGATTTCAACTCCCAGAATTCCCCAACCAGCATGCTGGTTGGGGAATTCTGGGAGTTGAAATCCACACATTTGTTGTCAAGTTGAGAAATCCTAGCAAAAGGATGTGACAAGTCCTTGAATTACCCTTTATAGCAGGGAACTGAAAATGTCCAATCTAATGCCAAGAAAGGGATCGAACTGTAGCCCAACGTGGCTGAGAAAGGCTGCTTTCAGAGATAGCTCCATTGGATAATGTAGGAGATAACCTATGGAAAAAGGGGTGACTGTAAAGGAAGACAAGTCCAGAAAAGTTGTGCTGACCTTCACATACTTGTACAGGATTCAAATATTTTATTAGATTTTTTTTCAAATAATGTTTACTTATTCTATCTAAACCATTTCCTGTGTTTCGGCTTTGGTTTGAAATATGTTATGTACCAAATACATTTTTTAAAAAATACAGCTCCATTAGAAGGGTAAACCGTTTGCCCAAAGAAGAAAACAGCAACTAGATGGAACTTACTGATTGGTCCGTTGTCTTTCCTGTCAAGATTGCCCTTGCCTTGGCTTTGGTCAGCGGGAAAGACTTTATGTATGAATCATACAGCAGCTTGGCCAGGGCTCGCAGATCAGCAGACTCTGGGTTCAGCTGGTCGATGTCACTTGAAATCTCTGCCAAGAGTTTCTCCTTCTCAGCTTGTGGCATTCGCCCAAACCTAATAGCTGAAAGGAAAAGGGCAATAGTAATAAACTGCACCCAACTGATCTCCATTCTACTGTAATTGCATTTTTTTTCCTCCACCATCTTTTACAACTTTACAGGATGGATTTCTTTTATGGGGAAAGGGCACTGAAAAGAATGGAAAAAGAACAACAACAACAATCAGCTCATAAAATGTACCAACAGTGAAGAGGCAGTGAGGGCATCCTAGTTTGGTGGCTCTAGACTGCTTGTTTGGTTGGCTTATTTGCGAACATTAGGCTAGTTCAAGAGAACTTGGTGACATTTTGATGGAAATCAGATCACCAATGTCCAGCATATTATAGTGGCATGGCCTATGTGACCCAAACTGTAATATAAATATGATGAATAAATAGATAAATACAATAAAAAATATTGTTACATCAGAAGCATCATTTTCTGTCACTCCAACATAGCTTTATGCTATGAGACAGAACCCCGCCCTCCATTATAGTCTCCAATATATCCTGCTATACAGCAGAATTAAAATAACCTATCTCATTTCAGATTTCTTCACCTATTATCAGAGGAGAAAGAAAACTAGCATACTGATAGAGAGCAGAAGTATAAAGTATAAATTTAGTTACTTTCCTAGAAACATCCCTGTCTACTACTTCTTTCAATAGAAATCATGAACAATTGCTTACTTATGTTTGTTTTGGATTCTAACTGCAATATAATATTTCCTCTCTGTGGAAAAGCAGTACATGTGTTTGGTCAGCTGTGTGTTACCATCACTAGTGAAAAATCATTATTAAATCACCTCCTTTTTTTCTTTGAGAAAAATGATTTTCCACAAATCCTAGTACTTCCCATGTTGTATAAAGACTCTGCATATGAATAAAGTGAGTACCTACATAAGCTAATCTTCTATTGGAGGAATTGCTTTAGGTATTGTGTGTGTTCAGAGCTTTGGATAATATGGGGTAAAAAACCCAAAACCTATCTTTTACATATAGGGTTATTTTTGTTTTCTATGCTGAAGGCATAAATACTTTGAAGGGACAAATAATTTACTCTGGTAGAATTTCACTGATTTCAAAGGAACTTTTCTAGATTATATCCAGAAATAAATGTATTGACATATAATCATTATGACTCAATTAAAAATTATCTATGTCTTTGTGTTCATATGTCTGTCTGTCTGTCTCTATGTAATACCCTGTAATCAATTTTTCTGTAAAGAACTGAAATTCTATCATGAAAAAGATAAAAGTGATTCAGTTTCATGAATGATTCATTCATTCATTCATTAGCTGAACCATTATAGACCCAAAAGATACCAAAATCAGTGGAAAAATATTTTCAATGTATAGATAATGGATTAAAAATGTTTGTTTTAATAATATTAATATTAAAATATAATTTTAGGAGGAATGACAAGAGAGTCTCGTCATTGATAATGCCAATACTGAAAGATTTTACAGGACACTTAGAATTGGAACATGGAATGTGAGAAGCATGAACAAAGGAAAGCTTGAAATTGTCAAAGCACAAATAAGTATATACTAAACTGGATGTTTTAGGATAACTGATCTTAAGTGGAGTGGAATCAACTACTTTAAATCAGATGATTACATGATATACTATTTGAGGCATGAGTCCATACGAAAGAATGAAGTAGTAATGGCATTCAAAATGGACACTGGTAAGTATATGCTTAGTTCTAACCCAATAAATTATACCATCCTATTTATCAGAATAGTTCAGTAAACACAAATGTTATACAAGTGTATGCATCTATATGTATGCAATGGGGAAAACAATGAAGATGACGAAGAAGAGAAAATGGTAGATAGGCTCAAGAATAAAGATAGAAAGTGTGCTGGAAGAGCAAAGAGGATATTTATCCTAAAGAGGAAGGCAACAACAAATTTAGTACACATTATTGCATACTAACATGAAAGCCAGTTTGGTGTAGTGGTTATGGTGCTAGCCTAGAAACCAGGAGACAGTAAGTTCTAGGCCTCCCTTGGGCATGAAAGCCGGCTGGGTGACTTTGGGCCAGTCACTCTCTCTCAGCCCACTTCATCTCACAGGGTGGTTGTTGTGGGGAAAATAGGAGGCAGGAGGATTAGGTATTTTTGCTGCCTTGAGTTATATATAAAAAAGCAGGATAAAAATCTAACAACGACAGGTTCTTCAAAGAATGCATAAATCAGGGCTTCCACGGTGATCCTTTGTGCAGAGAATCCACAAATGCATACATTTTGTAAATGAAATCATTCTTACAACATCTGATCCGTGTATTTAGGGGCTGGGGCAACAGATCCAAACTGTCCACTTTTAAAAATGCATGTAGTAGAGGGGAAGTGATTCATCCAATTGAGAGATACTGGTAATGTATGAATTAGGATGAAATGGATTATTCTTTGCAAGATTGAAGAGTTCTCTGCTTCCTATGGAGGGAGACAGTATTATTTATAATCTTCATTTGTACAGCATGTTTCCATGGATGCCAAGCTTTATAGCCCTTAATATGTTATACTGCCATATTTACCTACAATAAACTCACAGCAAAGCACACAGTACCTTTAACAATCTGAGAATTTCCTAGTTTAGTGCTATAAGCCATAAATTCTGGAGGTCAACAAAAGCTGAACCTACAAAACATGTGATTTTCTTCCACATTTGTAGACAGCAAGTATATAAATTGGAAAAGGAATTGCCTAAAATAGCTGATGGAACTTTGCAATAATCCAAACTCTAGATTTTTCCTTTTAATGTGTAAAACAAGGTGGTTGTGTAGGGCCAGTTTAAGGAGTTTAGTGGTCTAATGCAATACTAGGTTTGGAACTCACCCACAGTCCTAGATTAATATTACAGGTAGATTCTTGCTAAATGAGATTTGAAAAAATTATGTATCTAAAATAAAATACCAACAGCACCTGAACTAAATATATATCTGGAAGAAACATACCATTCGCTAATGGGTAGAACATCTTCCTCAAACCTCCTGTCAGCCCAATCTATTCAGTGGCTAATACAGAGGTATGTACACCTATGGGTGTCCTTGTCTCTTCCAAAACTCCAACAATCTGAGGAGAACACAAGGGTGGAGCAATGGAGGAAGGTAGCCATAGGTTATTTGTTTTTCCACCCCTGCACACCCATACTGTAGTCTATTTCAGCCTGTCACTTTGCTTAAGGGGACTCCATTTTGTTAAAGCCCAAAACAGGTACAATCCCCTTAAGCAGATGCTGTTGTGTGTGTATGTGTATGCATGCATGCATGCATAAATAAGAGCAGATTGGCCATGACGTCATTGAAAATGGTCTACACTTTCTCTAAAACTAGTGTAAAAATATTTTTGTCAGTAAACAGTAGTCTCAATCTTATGAAATTTCAGAAGGGCCTTGAGCTGTTTTAGTGGGAGGTAGTCTGATCTTTAAGCTTTAATAACTATCATTTGCTAAATATATGTGTTTGTGAGAACTACTTCTCCCATTGATAAAAGGGTTGAGAGTTATCAACACAGGAAATGCCAACTGTCCCATCCTCACAAAAGAGACAGCCTTTCTTTCCTACATCAACAAAGCAGGAGAAAACAGACAAGAGTTTTGCTGCTTAACTGCCTATATATACTGTAGGTGTCTTATCTAAAGTAGAGTACTTGCTTGAATTCCTGCGTTATAGCTGTAACTTTCTTTCTAATAAATTCTAATACAGCTAGTCCCCAGTTTAAGAATGAGTTTTGTTCCCAAGGTCTGTCCTTAAGTCGAATTTGTATGTAAGCCGGACAAGTTGTACTCTGTAATGAACTTGAACTATTGTGTATTTTACTCGAATTTTGCTACAATAGGCTCCATTCTTAACTATGGGTCATCCTTAAACTGGGTGTTCTTAACCCAGGGATTACCTGTACTATTAATTAGAGCTCTTAGATTCTTGTTCCTTAAATTAACTGTTTCCAGTCAAGACTGTGAGGAGGGAAGTTTGACAGTGTTTGATATTAGTCTTCTCCAATTTCACTTCAGCTGCCTTTAGCCACCTTGGTTGGAGATTAATTGGAAATGAAATCCAATCCATCTGAGGGAAACAAGGTTAAGCAAGGCTACGCTAACTTAATTCACAAAATTACTGAGGATGGAACCTTTATCTTTCATGGTGTGGAATCTGATACCTCAAAAAGCTCAAGTCACTGGATAAAGTTGTATTTTAGAGCCCCATGTCTTTTAGCTCTGCCCTGAGAAATCCCATACAGTTTATCACTATTCTACCATAATAGATAATATATACTGTTCAGGATGGGCTTGACTAATGAAGTGTGTGTGTCCATATGAGGTTCTACAAAAACATTTTCACAGCAATATTTCTGCCTTTAAAATAACATCAGATTTGAGAAAATACTTCTCATAACAATTTATTTGTTGGTAATAAAAAACAAGTTAACATTTTCTTCTGGCGTCAGGAAACTAAATTTTATACTGAGAAAATAAAAACCACAGAGAAGATATTTTCCCAGTAATGTTTGTAATTCTTTAGTTTTTGAATTACATAAGACTCTGTTATGACATTCTATTCCTGTTTTTGCTTGGCTTTGCCAGGAGAGAGAACAGAATCTTCACTAGAATTCATTCTCTCAAGAATTATAACGTTAAGTACTTTCTCATAAATTTATAGCATGAACTTAAATGGTCTTTTAAATTGTCCTGTACAATACATTCGTCTCCTAAATCTATCAAGCTCAGCCTTTCAAACCATGTCAGGGCCAAACTATGCGTTATACTCAGATACATTCTTTTAAAAGTCAATGGGTTCTCCTCTAAGGAAATGTAAGGGGAGATATGCAGCCCAGAAGAACTAGGCAAGATTTTATATCGGAGGAAGAATTTTTTTCTGGCAAACAGACCACTGAATATGTCATAAATATGAGCAAGAAGAAAGGAGAAGCAGTTCTTTGCTGAATTTTTGCTCATTAAGAATTGCAAGTATGAAAGCTGACTTTGGGGAACATAAAATGTTATCTGGAAAAAAAAAAGGGTTTGCTTTTCTGGCAATTTGCAGCGATGCTCTTCCTCCATGTTTTTTTTTTTTTTTAACATCACTTTCTCTTCTCTCCCTACTGACTGGAATCATTTAATGAGTGTACTAATATCACAATGCTTTATAGTCAATCAAATCTGGCTTTGTTGCACTGCCAATGAGGATACATGACACAACATTAACCTCACTTGGCAGGAGAAATACCTCTCTACATTGTCAAGGCTTCCACCACAAAAGATAGCAACAGCAATAGCAATAGCAGACTACAGAATGTTTTCTGATCTGTAATACTTACTATGAGGACAGGCAATGTACTATCCTATTACACTGTCAGAAGACAACAGGTGTTCTAGTTGCAGCAAATAAAAGCCTTTGTGAAAGTACTCTCCATGATTCACAACAAGGCCAAATGCATGAGATGGTTCAAATGTGGACCCCATAATTTTGGGACTACTTGCCAAAGAATGTTATAACAAGTAGTTTCAGCTTAGAGCCATGTAAGCAATCCCATAATTCTTCTATCCTGGAAAATCAGGGGACACCAGAGGGCTTTTCTGATGCTACCAATTAGTATAAAGCTATCAGATGTTCTGACTTTCCTCAGACTGGGTAAAATGTAACTTTCTTCCACTGAGAATGGGACCAACCATAAGCCCCATGAAACTGTAGATCTTAAGTGGGCATTGGGAAGCTGAGCCAAATAGCTGTTAGCTCAGCTCCAGTTCAAGCAGAAATGCTGTGAAGATAATTTAGCTGCATGTCCTCTGGAGGTGTATGATGAGTGGTTTCCCAATGGCAAGAATTCTGGTCTTGACCTGTCTTCTGACATTATGGATTTCACTGTTCCCTCCTGCAACCAAGGCACCCAGGCAGGGCTGCCATCTCCCCTGCACAATAGTAGTCATTTCTATTGTTTTCTGCACTCTTTCACTGGCCAGGTAAAAGCCAGGCACTTCACTAATAATCATGCATATGAAAGACAGAAGGACAAACCTTTTCATGTCACCTTAGTTAAAATGGATGTAGTACATTGCCCCAGGCTTAACATGGAAGTGAAATAAGTTCCATCAAGTAAAGAAAGAAAGACAAGTCTGATGCTGGAAGTGATAATGTCATTACACTGAATACTTAGCATATGATGGAAAACAACAGATGAGTCAGAAACAAAAAGGGCCTTGAGACATGTAGGCAGAAAAGCCAGTGATTATATAGTCTCAATTAATAAAATGGTATGCAAATAACCAAATAAGCCAAGGCTAACGCATATAATGAGATGTAGCAATGGAAGAGGAAGTAAAAGGGGCAGGGAAGTAGAATAAGCAACCTGAAGCTTTTCAAGCCACACATTTACCAAGAAGATGTTTGGAATAACCTAGATAAAGCCTATGCTTCAACAGGATATTTACATTTATTGTGGACCTTATTTTTCCAAAAGAATAGGAAGAAATACACGCTCAGGGCTGACCTAGGAGAAAATAAGCTCCTAACAATCAAGAAATATATTACAGTATTGGGCAATATTGTCAAGGAGTTTTATTTTGTACCAAATGGGTTATATGATCTCTTCATATGTTTTTGATAATGTTATATTCCACATATTACACTGATACCAGAAGGAGGTGGTTTATTTCTAAAGTATGGCTAGGATACTAAGATGCATAGTGTGATACAGGAGAATGGAAAGATAATTTAGGGAAAACTAACAGCAGTAGTTAATGGGAGTACAAAGATAGATAACTAATGTGTACAACAGACACAGCAAACAAAATACCAGCTAACATCTTGCTGATAATTGCAGATCTCTTCCAGCTGTTCTGCTGGGTGAACATGCTTCTTCATTCCCGCAAGATCATTCTGCTTGAGCTATTATGTAAACCAGCACTCCAAGGATATACTCCTCTGTCAGGACTAGAGGAGCCTTTGCTCACACACTGGAGCCCTATGCTTGAGGTTTTAACAGAATATTTATGCATGACTGGGAAGGATTACCATGGTTTCTAGCCTTATCAGTTGCCTCTGACCCTATTAAACATCTTTCTATGTGCATTTAATTGGTACTGTGCCTACTTGCCAAACTCCATGGCATGTAAGCCTGGACCTTGCAATGCATTCCCAGTATTTTCAGGGGGCTATTCAACTGATGTTTTTGAACACCATATTGGATTTGGGGTTGGCAAGATGGGATATGCAGGCACTAGGATCCATGGATCCTCCAAATTATATTTAAAAAATATTTTTTAAAACAGTCTAACTCTTTTAGCATTTCATGGGATAATGGGAGTGAGATAATGGGAATGAGGTTACTAAAACTTTTGAGGTTTATTTCATAAATTTTCAGGCAACTGTTAAAGAACAGTTATGCGTGCAGGTTGCCTAGGGTGTCATAGGACATTCTATATAAAAAGTTGCTGATCCGTGTTATAAACTCTATGCATTCAAAATGCACAGAGCCTCATGACTGCGGAACTGGAGAAAGCCTTCACAGTCAATGGATGCAATCCACTTCCCTGATACTCCACCACCAGTAAATTAACCAGAAATTAAGATGCTCACCATTATGCGACATTCCAACGGCAAGACACTTCTGGAATCGGCAATATTGACATTTATTTCTACTTTTTTTATGAATGCGACAGTTGAGATCACATCGATCATAGATTAATTTTAAACGGATTGTTCTGCGAAAGAAACCCTTCAATAAAAATAATACAAAAAAATAAAAAATATATTAGCTATAAGTAATTGCCCACTATATCAGATTTAATTTGAAAGATAACCATGTATCTATTTTTGGCCAGAAATATTTTCATTTAATGTGAATTTGACCACAATCTGTAAGATTTTATGAAATCTGTTTGCTCAGTGTTCATTCAGAACAGAGCAATATGGTGTGTGTTTTTTTTAAAAAAATACTGCATTAACTTAAAAGGAACTCTTCTTAATTCCAGTGGAATTTACTTTATGGTAAGTTCATTGTAGCTTGGTTAAAACATCTACAAGAGTTAAGTATACTAAATAGAGAATTTGTGCGTGCACATGTATGGAATAATTTTCTATCTTCTTATTTATAATTCTGCAAAAACATTATTTTAAGTACTACCTTAATAAATTATTGTATTAAATTCTAGCTAGTGGGAAAGTGATTTGTTTGTTTAATAAAAGAGGCTTTTTTATAAATTGAAAGGAAGTTGACATGACAAAATGTTAAGGCCGAACATGCTTTGGGGGCATATAGTGGCATATCCCAAAGAGTTGTATTTATCTCACAGGCTTGGAGTACATGAGAAACATTCTCTTATTTTGGCTTACTTCCTGTATGAAATATATTTGTCTTGTTAGAACATTACACTTCAGCTTTCATCTGCCCCTTCATTTAGTCTGAGATAGCAAGCAAATAAAAAGTGAACATTTACCAATATAGCTGCTTTCTTCCAACAATTCTAAAGATTTGATTTAAAAACAGAGTTAGCTCATAAAGTAGGCTTTTAGAAATCTATGTTCCTTACTGTCATTTGCCAGTTAGTTAAAAGAGATAAGGAAATTTCTAGTTGAAACTAACTCAGAACAGATGATGTTTTATGCTCTATTAATACAAAATAATGAGAAGTAGCACATCTATTAGAAAAGAAATAAACTAGAAGTGTGTGGCCCTCCTGAAGCTGCTGAATTGGAATTGTTATCTTTGACTATTGATATGATGGTGAGGGCTGACAGGATTTTAAATGATAAACAAATATTTTTAAAAAGAATCATGCATTGATATAACTACCTACCTTGCAGCCTTCACATGCATGCACTCCGTAATGAAACCCAGAAGCTTTGTCCCCACACACTCTGCATTCAATAGCCATGAGCGAACTAGACGCTTCTTCATGAGGTTTACTGTACATCTGAAGTTTTTCTGAGAAATATGGTGGAGATGGAGGTTCCACTTTGATTGCATCTGAATAAGAGGAAGATTTCAAAAGAAGAATTGACTAGCCCCCTGATTATTGCCAATTATCTTTAATTAGCATTATCAATCTGAATGGATTCAAAATTCAGAATTTTAAAAAATATGTAAGAGCTAGATATACTTAATTACTGGAGACAAAGATTGGGAGTCTGAATTATTAACTAGCATTGCTTGATAGATATCTCAGGTATAAACTCCCAAAAGACCTTAAACAATTCATTGACCAGATTGTGGTCTGATTCTCATGAATGAGCTTTAGGCCTGCCCACCCACCTATATCCCCCAACACAAACAGCCTTCCTTTTCTCTCTTCCTCAAATGCATTCTGAGTCCATTTTCCATTTTATACTTCTTGATTTATCGTATGCCATTCTAGTGGAAAAAACCAAAGTAAAACATTGGTTGCCACTAATTATGTTATGTTTCTAAAATGTAATTTGAAATCCAATTCAAAATACAGTTTCAGCTATAGCAAACATAGTACAATATGTCGAGTTTGCAATCTGGGGCAGATGGGTGGCATATTAAATAAATAAATAAACAAACAAACAAACAAACAAACAAACTATAATTTCTGTGAAGCAACTACTGAGAAAGCCGGTGTCCAGGGGAAGGATGCGCAAGTTAAGATTTGCCCACATATCTTGCTGGTACTTCTCAGGCTAGCCCCCTTTACTGCAACATGGGAACTGTATCTTTCAGAATTTCTATACACTTAACATATGTATAGGGTCTTTCAAAATGAATCATTACATCTGTACAATTGGTACAGATTGCTACAAAAATTGCTATGAAATAAAGGTCCAGCATGATAAACATATTGGTGTCAAGTTAAGCATCTCATACATGCCACAGTTCATAAAACCAAGTGTGGCGTTGGCTGAACCTGGGCTTCCAAAAGGAGGATGCCATTAAGCTACTGGTTTGGGATGCTATTTAAAAATCCCATGGTAAATTCCAAGCCATTATGCCTCCAAATTCCGGACTTCATATTAGAGATTAAGATGCATGTAATACTTTAGAATAGGAAGACTGTGTTGCAGCAGATTTTAGCATGCTCCAATAAAATATCCTTCTCTAAAGGCTGTGCTCTGAGAGAGAAAAAATCCTACAGTTCTACAACTGTGAAGCAGAAACCAGATTGCTTGGTTCCCCCAATACTGCCTCATATATTACACAGATTTGTTACACAATCTTTGCTTTGGTGCACATTAATTCCAAGAACAAAAAGTATTTGTTGTATTCTTTATTGCATTTTTATTGCCCTAACGATTTTGAAACTCAATTGGTAAACCATAAAAGGTAAAAAAAGAATTATAAATCTAATGCTGCTTCTTAGAGTATCTTTCAACAGGCAGTACTAAATTATTCTCCTGTGAATTCTAAGCAGATAACATCAGATCTTCTAGATTTCATCTTCTGACTTGCCAGAACTGAATCTGTCCACCCAGTGCAGGCGTTTAGAGAAGGGTTATTTAAGGTACATTAGAGGTATGTGGGTGACAGGCTTTGCGGCAGCTCCATGAACATTCGCCCATGGCCCCCACCTTGTTAGCTTTTCCCAAAACAACTAAATGAGTTGCTGTTTCAGGAGGCTTCAGCCCCAATTGATTAAGGAACAGTGGCTACCATAGGTATTGACTTAAAAGACTTGTACTCTTGATTCTCTAACTTTGATTTTCACTTCCCACTCCAATCCCAAAGGAGTGTGGATGGGGTGCAAATACAAAAATCAAAGTTAGAGAATCAAGAGTACAAGTCTTTTAAGTCAATACCTTTGATTTTTCATTTAGAAGACATAACTTAGGATATGTATTGATTGCTAAAATGTCTTTTTGGCAGGTCCTACAGGCCTCAAATTCAGTTTGCTGATATGCCATGGCAAACAACAACACAACACGAATTTACAACATGGTGTAAATTATCAACCCCCCATCAATCAATCAATCAATCAATCAATGGTCTTCTATCATGGAAGAATACATACTCCTCTGTATCCCAGATTGTATAAAGCAAGGTTTTTCAAACTGTGTTCACTTGATGGGATTTTGTGACAGACTTAAGGAAAAAAAAAAGTTGACTTGAATGCAGCCAATTTTCTATCATTTGAGCTTTGCCTCCTGATCAGGGGTCCTGGGAATTTTTTTTTTAACTAACAGGTTTCACAACCTGAAAAAGTCTGAAAACCCCTGGTCTAAAGCTGTTCACTAGTTAATTTATAAGCGATGGTGTTTGATTTCAACTAAAGCTGAAAATAAAAAATCTGGGAATGCTCCTCCAAGGACTAAAACAATCAAGCCATAAAAACTTACATACTTTGACAATCTTGGAATTTCACATCATATTTGTAGTCAAGGGCTATCTGGTCAGTTCTTGCAAGAGGAAGGTCCTCATAATGTGGAGAAGAAAGGCTGGAAAAATCAACGGTGGTGAAGGGCTTTATGTCAAATGCATGGGAGTGTTCATCCATTGTAGAAAGATCGACTGGGCTAATACCAAAGCTTATGGGCCAAAACGGCATTTCGGTATCAACCATTGTAAAGCCTGAAATTAAAAAGAAAGAGGAAAAAGAGTGAGACTCAGTATTTACAAAATAAAGTTACATCACTACAATTAAATTTATATCCTGGAAAATGATGAACAGAGCCACAAACCTTCAAAAACTTTGGATTGACACAGTTCTTTAAAGATTTTTTAAAGCAACGGATACCTATATCAATGTTTGCAAATCTTTTGATTTTTAGTGAAGTTCTTTTTTATTTATACCAGGAGTGGTATGTTATATTTTTCACTGGGGGAAGGGGATTAAATAAATCTAGGGAGGGAATAAATAATCAGCAAAACAAAAGGCATAATGTACCAAGAAGTTTACCACCACTAGTATGGTAAAATTAATTTTAGTGGGAATTGTGTGGGAGAACTTCCTTGTAGGTTACATTCAATGTGGCTATTACTTAGTTGCCTTTTGAAAGTCACACTTCCTGAGCTAGAAAACCATCCCCTAAAATGAGGTACAAGTATGGCTGATTGCTGATTGAGGGTGTATACTTTACGTATGTTCAGAAACCTTTTTGAATGTCACTTAAATTCATTCTCCTACAAAAGCATTATTGCTGCTGTCACTCTACAAAACATGGTCCCCTTGATCTTTGCCTGAGATCCCCAATAAAAGATCAAGTAGAAAAAGGTGTGATAAGATGGTGATAGGTAGTTGTGCCAAGACAGCCATGGGGAACTGGATCCAGTTATTAGTTGGACAGACCACAAAGAAATCCCAGGGCTGTAGAGTAGACTAGAAAGGAGAAAATCCAATGTTTGGTCCCCAAGTCTGGAATTGTAAAATACTCATATCTGAAGTAGGATCAGACTAGATCTTATTAATAATCCTGAAAAATAAGAATACACACACCATATACCAATTTGAAAACAGGAGAGACAGAAGCAGGAAAGCAATGCTTTTCCAAGGCCACAAGTAAACACATACTTTTTGGCCATATATAATACCAGCTTTAAAGTAGGCAACTGCTTAATTAGAACACCAAAGATATGATATGATATATGATCATCATATCATATATCATATCATATCATTATATCAAGATTAGAACTACACACACACACACACACACATGCCTACATACAAACATAGAAAGCCGACTGTGTTTGCCTTGATATTTCATTTGAACTTGGAATACTAGCATGCATGGACTTTACACCTTTATGTAATAAAAACTTGTTTGGCTCTGTTTACTTTGAACCAGCTAGTACTACCCTGCCTTCCTGCCCAAAAATGGTTTTTAAAATAGCAGCAATGCTCTATCAACTGTAATATCATTAGACTCAGGAGAGGCGTGTGTCAACGTTTAACTTCCTCGGTGACATATGCAAACATCTCATTGGCCTGGGTGTCCCAACTCTGGCAGCAGATGTACCCTGTGACCTGGGTGAGTCTGGACATGCCTTCAAACTTGCAATCCTTAGCATGCTTCTTTGGAAATCCTCCCTCCCCCCAGCTCCATCAGTACTTTCTTCTGAGCAAACAACTTTCTCAGCAGGGTAGAAAAATCCTTTTCTAAAAAGTGATTTCAATACTTTCAGTTGAAGAAAAATATTAAAACTACTGTTGATACATATATCATAAAAAAAGTCTGAAAAGCTGAGGGACATCTCAGCTCTCTCTCAGTCACTCTCCCTAGCCCAACCTATTTTTACTCACAGGGTTGTGGTGGGGAAAAATGGGAAGAGGGAGTATTAAGTATGCTTCCTGGAGCTCCTGAGGAAAGGGGGGATATAAATATGCCACCTACAGTACATACATCATACTTCACCAAAATGGTACCTCAGATCCAGTGATTTAACCAAGGATCCCTAGAAACTCTGTGACTCGGAAATTGTGCTATTGTGTCTTTGGGCTGTCAGTGTTCTGCAGTGCAATTTCCCAGGGCTCCGCAAAAAAGGGATTTGAGGGCTCCAGGTGGTCAATGGACCATGGATTGCCAACTCCCAGTTTAAGCAAAAGCCTCAGTATGGTGTCAGCTTTAATTTGTGAATAGAAGAAGGCAGGGGAAGAGGGTTAGGGTCACCCTGTCATTTTTGCCACACACCAAATCTACATTCATTTTTACTGCTCCTGGGAAGCCACGCATCAAAGGTAAAGACTCCTAATGATCACAGAGCCATCTCTGTCAGGAGCCACCATACATGACCAATAATCTATGGTTTTGAGTCTGATATTCCTTCACTCTCAAGATGCATGAAAATAGCAAGTTTTGCAGAAAGTCATTACAAACGACTGAATTTATATAAAAGCCAGGGGTGCTAAAAGTAACTGGTATGGTCTTTTCAGTTTGCAGGGAATGCTGCATGTGGCATGGCTGTGGCCAAAAATGGCAGCCTAGTCTACACTTCCTTTATCTTACTGAAAAGTGTTATAAGAAAGCTCAGATGACCAAAGACATGACAGGCAAAAGTTAATGTTAATGTCAAAGCTCATCTGGTGGCAGTTATGGTATATGGAGGATTGTGACTTTGAATGTAAGATCCATAAATGGCAAAGAGCATGAATTAATGAATTATCTGAATGAAGGTATTCAGTGCTTGTGGTGTGGAGCTAACTCTCCAGGAAACTCAGGAAATTGAGGGGGGTAGGCTTAATTATGAATGGAACAGCTAAAATGTATGTCAGAAAGTATGTACTGGTGTCATCTAGGCTGCTATGTATGCAAATAAATGTAGAAATCCATAGTTTGGCGATAACTGTATGTGACACTCACTGAATGGTGATAATGAAAGAACCAGAGATGAATTCTAAGGAAAAAAATGCATTATTTTGAATGAAGGGAACCCAGGTGGAAAACTGCTAGGTGGATATGTGAGAATAAGGAAAGATCATTCAGAAAAAGTGACTGGGTGATTCAGAGATCCAAGAATGAATAAGAATGGTGATTGTTGGTAAGTATCTGTTTAGAAAAAGGCCTGTTTCAAATATATAGTTTAAGGATAAGTCTATTCATATGTACACGTGGCAGCGGAATGAATATATTTTTAAAAGTATGATTCATTTGACTGATTATGATGAAAGAAAAAAATGGACATATGAGAAGAGGAAAGAAGTGAAAGGAACAAGAATAAAAGTAGAAGAGTAGGAAGAGAATGTACATATCCTGTATTAGTGGTTAAGGCACCAGGTTAGCAACCGGGAGATTGCGAGTTCTAGTCCCACCTTAGGCACGAAGCCAGCTGGATGACCTTGGGCCAGCCACTCTCTCTCAGCCCTAGGAAGGAGGCAATGGAAAACCACTTCCGAAAATCTTGCCAAGAAAATGGCAGGGACTTGTCCAAGCAGTTGCCAGGAGTCAACACTGACTTGAAGGCGCAAAAAAACCTCCCAACATAATATGGACATAAGGAAAGAAGATGTAGAAACTGTAACAGAGTGAGCAGAGTGAAAAGAATGATTTTACACTGTGGTACAGAAGTGTGTGGAGCTATATGAAAGATCAGTACAAATAAGGATGCTCAATGGAACTGTTGCAGTGAAAGAGGCTCTGGATAAGAAAGGACTGCATATTAGAGCATAACTATTGCAAAAAATGAGGTTAAGACAGAGAAGACGACAGTTGCAAGCAACGTAGCCTAAAGAGAAAAAGAAACTGCTGAAAATAGATGAAAAGGAAGTCATAAATGCTGTGAGAATGTTGAAAAATGGTAAGCCTACAAACTGATATAAACCAGTTTTAGGTATGTTTCTTTTTCTCATCTCATGCCTACAATTCCTTTGGCTTATGATTTCTTACTCCTTATCTGTGGTCTATATAATGTTGCTTATCCCAGAAAGGAAGAACACAACCAATAAATATGCATGAATTTATATATGAATTTACCAGCTGCTGCAATTGTATTGAGACTATAAACCTTGCTATTATGTTAATAAAGCTAAGCCAAATATTAATGAGATTTGCTCTTGTGCCACGAATGTATTTAATATACAGTGGGCTTTGCCATCCATTAAAAAAAACCTATTTATTTATTTAATATTTATTTATTTATTTCGTATTCCTTCAGTTATCATATATTAGAGACAGGCAACTGGAGAGCCCATTACCCAGCTGATCCCAGGAGCAATCATTTACTCAGGCACTTTTTAAACTATCCCCCCAGCCACTATCTCCCAAGCTGCATCACAGTGGCTGGATTCAGGCATGGTGCTAAGCTACAACTTGTCTTGCTTGGGTTTGGTTTGACAGGATCGATGAGGTCATCTGTTGTGATTTATTAACCATGTTTTATGGCTTAGGATTGGGTGAACCAGCCCACTCTGTCTGATTCAAAAACAAACCACGGCTTTGCACAAGGTCTGAATCCGGAACCCTTTACCTGCGATCCCCCTCTCTTCCAATCTATGGCAGCTGCATCAGAACTGGTCTTGGTACAACCCAAGAGGCAGGCAGATGATTGTAGAAGGACATGCCAAAGTCTCTGCTGCTCTTTTTCACACAGAGGGAGATAGGGTTAAATAGTTACTTGGCTGTAGTTTTGCATCACAGGGAGAACTGACTGTATGGAGTCAACCTTGCAGGTCCTCTAATGCTTGATCAGTTCAAAAAGGACTACTGTTTAAAGTAAGTGCACCTAGAATTTTAGGTTTAATGTTTTCTCAGATCACAATGTGAAAACTAAGAATGATCTATGATGGAAGTAAGCATTATTGGAACACCATGCCCTCTTTGGCACGTTTTGGGGAAATTGGTAAGAGAATTTTCCCTGATATCTTCTGAATAAGCTGTTTCAGTTTACATTTCCAAAGTATTTCAGATTGAAGAAATAATCTTTCTTTAAAAACAACACTGTACTGAAGAAACTGTATTCCTATCTTTTCAGTTCGTCTGGTTTATTTTGTCTGTAATACTCTCTGTATGAAAGGCGTTATGGAGACATTTATCAATTTTTTTCAGAAATAAAATCTACTAACTGTGACTAAAAGAGGAAAATGTTGTTGGAGTTTATGTTACAGAAGTGTTCATGTTATGTAGGAGAATCCCACACAAGAATAAGAAACATCTTTTTGTATCTGTGATATGTGCAGCTTTTAAAAAAAACTCATGTGTAGTATTATGAGATGATAGTGCTCTCTAAGACTGGCATAATGCAAAGGTGATCCTGTACGCTATTGGAAAGAGAAAGGAAAAAAAAATAAAGCAAAACACCAGTCATTCCACTGCCGTTTAAAAATTTTGATATTTGCACTAGTAATGATCCCACCTCCCCAAAATTAGCCATGCACAGAAAGTATGGGTATGCAAACCATTTCAAATGAAAATTGTTCCATTTTGAGTTTGAAACAATTTTTCTAATTTGAAACAAATGCTTTGAATTGAGCTGTTTCAATCACTTTGGAAGTGTTTGGATTCTGAAAGAAGCTTTTTTGAGCTTAAAACACTTTCAAAACAATTGAAGTAGCTTGTTTCAAGCACAAAACAACTGTTTCACACTGGAAAAAACCCCTGTTTCTAACCTGAAATGAGGCATTTCAAATTCAGAACTTATTTCCCACCACTCAAGAGAAGCATCAGCAATTTACAGTGATAGCTGGGAATATGCAAATGACAGCCTCCTAACCAGCAGATTCACATCTCAGTTGGGTTCCTAAGCCTTCAGCTTATTCTTTCCCGTTCCCCCCTCAACTTCAGTGAAAAGGAAATGGGCATGCAGATCCCAAAGTTTCCACAAGAGATTTTAACTCAGTTGCAGTTCCACACACTCACTGTTAATTAAACTATGCTCAGCACTTATGAATTGGTACCCATGGGAGGGAACAAGTTTCATTTCTTTATTCTTTCTACTTCCAAGAAATAGAGAAAGGGCAATGAAAAGGGCAGCACTGTGCATTGCTAGCAGCATAGGGGGAACAGAATATAGGAGATGGGTCTCCAGTGCCCTCCTGAGAAAGTGCACATGGGACTGGGCAAGGGTTGGCCACAAATATGGACACTTCCACACTGTCCTGTTTTCAGTTCTGCAGCCCTCAGAAACAATCTGTAGATTATTATTTGCTTCACCTTGAAATGCTGAGGACAAGGAGTAAAAATCCCTGTCTCTACTGCCTCAAGATGATGCAGATCCACAGGGCTACCACAACAAAAGACTTCATCTTCACTCCACACTAAAGAGAAGAAGGCAAAGAGGAACTCAACCAACAACTGGAGGCTGGTGCTTTGCACAGCTGCTCCTTGTCAATTTCATCCATGCTCCTTTTAGCTAGAGGGAGAAGCGAGCATTTCCCTTACAAGAACTGAAGCTGAGGAGGAGAGAGGAAGGTGGAGACAATAGTTCCCTCCAATGGGGAAATGGAGCCATGGGGTCTCAGAAGAAACAACCAACCACTTCACTTTGCAATGGCTTCAACTGCTCCTTAGCTGAGCTGGAAATAAATTAGTTTGTGGGATCACAGAGCTCTGGAACATCTTTCAAACCAATTTAAAATGCTTGCGCCAAAGTGCCCGGTGTTTAGGACACAGGAACAAAGCTCCCCAGGTAAGTTCATAGAAAGGCCCAGCCTCAGCAGATACATGATTGCAGGCCAGAACTTTGCTTATAATCTCCCAAGCATGGTATCAAGAAAAATATGATAAACAATCCCCTGGGATTTTTCTATATTCTGTCTATGGCAAACTTCTTGAAACTTGTGTTCTCCAGATGTGTGGTCCTACCACTCCTTAATTCTCTGGCAGGGTGGCCAAATTAAAAAAACCAGCTGGGAATTAAGGGAACTGTATTGTATATCTGGTGGGCATTAGTCTGAGAGATGTTATGCTATGGCAATAAATAATAAATAGGCTAATGACATTTTTGTTCAGAGTTTACCCCATACAACGAAGATGCTTCCTTCTGTTAACCTGATTGGCCTGTTGCCCTGCATTCTAGTCATAGTTTCTTTTCTCCAAACAAAACACTGTCCCTAGACCTAGGAACATGGGGCAGCTACATCCCTAATTTCACACTGGTTACACAAAACCAAGAAAGGAAAAATACACAAAAAGAAATTCTGAGACAATTAAGCAAAAATAAACACTAGAATTCTTGGGAATATAATTCTACAGAGATATATTCTGATTTAAATTATGACACGAGAACACCACATACATATCTAACACTTCCTACAAGTCTTCCCCAACCAGATGCAACTAAGGGAGTTACAGAACTCTGGAGAGTGCTAGGCTGGGGAAGATGCCACAGATCTAAGAGTGGTGGAATAAGGAAGATTCTATCAGAGGGGATGGGGGATTGATCAATTATTTGGCCTTTCAAAAGACCACATACGGATTCAAGTGATGTGCCATGGACCACACTCCACACAACAGTTAGTGGTGCTAGGCCAAACCCTAGTATTAATTACATTTTAAAAATGCAATTTACATTAGGTTTGATTAATTGGGCTGTGTGGTGCTTTCAATTCAAAGAGAAAAAGGTGTCCTGGATTATGCATAGGTTCTCACATAGCACCTGTCAGCAGTTTCTTGAAACAAATGCATCTTTAGCTGTGGAAGGTAGCCAAGAGATCCCAGGAAAAGATATGTTTAGTTTAAGGAGTTTCTGGCAGTTACTACATGTATAACTGCTCCAAAGCACCTTTTCCTCTTCAAATCCAAACTGCTACACAGCCATGATAGTTAATGCAGTAACACTTCAGGGTAGGCATCTGCAGCAAACAAAGATTGTGTCAAGATGACAACAGTGCCCAGTGATATCATGACACAAGCCCGCCCACAGGTGCTTTCATTCAGACATCTGATACAAAGAGGTTACAGTTGTTCAACCATGATGTATACTTTGCCACTTGTCCCCCTGTATGGATGCCTACACTTTTCAGTCAAGTATGCCACCATTTTCATCTTTTATCTTATTAGAAATTACAATTTGGCAACAATTTTTGGAAGTCTTTGGGAGCCAAACCCAAGGGCTGCATGTAGTCCTAGGGCCTTAGGTTGTACACCTTCTCCTAACACACTGCATGCTCTGAGTACTTCTGGGTATTCATTTTTTTCCCCTTAATACTATTTCAGCAGATTGCAAGACAATTCCCTTTCACAGCTATTCTGTAGTGGTACGGTAAAATCAGCAGAGGGAGCACAACGTTACTCAAAACTTACCTGACCCATTCAATTACACAGGAAAAGGAGTTTTTTTGGTAAAAATTTATTGAAGTTCAAAGAGCAGGTAAAATCAAACAGTAGCATTTTGCAGTAGTTTCTGGAGTAGTTTTTCCCCTAAGTATAATAAGATTTAGGAAACATCACTCATTTGAGTATGGCTTTGCAGACTCCCATTAGGTGAAAACATTGATTGACACTGCTTGCATTAGTAAGCAGTTACAGAATTCCACTACACTGTGTAACCCTAGATTCACAGACTTCCCATTACCAAAATATAATCTGGTATCACTTCTTGACCAATTTCCCTAGCAATTTTGCATTACCATTAGCTCATAACTGTAATAAGATATCTTGGACTGTAAGCAATTGTTTCCAATTTGTACAAAAAACCTGAAGTCTGCAAGGGCAGTGGAAGGCCTTGTATAGAGCTTGGGAGGCGTTTAGCTTGATTGATCACCACCAGTCAGTACCAAGAAGACCTCTGCTCAGTGATTAGAAAAGGAGCATATCTCAAGGACGAGGCATTCGTTTTGCATCGAAAAAAGACATTTACGCTAAAAGTAGGTCTGGAACAACACTGAAATACCCCAAACTAAGTGCATGCCATTCAGATGACAGCATTTTGTTTTCCTGTTTTTAAAAAAGCTCACAGTCCCCTTAAAAAAAAGTGGAAAACTTGGCCAAAATTTACAAAATACAATGACAGACAAAATTTGCCAGTCAGGCCATTCAAGTTCTAACAGGTACTCCCCACATTTCTTTACTTTTGAAATACTTCATTTTTTCCCTGTTCTTTACAGTCAATGTAGAAAGCTGCTTCCAGCCAAGGTTGTTACATATGTAAATGCTTTAATAGGAAACAGATGTAAGAAAAATATAATTTTGACCCTCTGAGTTAAATTACCATGTAAATGCAATCTTCTGAATCAAAAATAATGTAGTATAGAAATTAAGAAAGTACAAGATAGAATTAAATGAAAGCCCTTTTTTTGGCTAGGGGAATACACTTAAATACAGATCTGAAAATAAACTCTTTTTTATTTCTTAACCTCACATTTATATTCTTGTTAAACACACACACACACACACACACATTTCCACCTTCTTCCAGGAAACTGAGAGTAGTAGTATCCATGGAGATATTTTACCACTTTATGTATGTAAACATTTTTAAGATAAATTAGGCTGATTTGTAAAGTTTACTCAGTAAGTTTCACTGGTATAAATCATCATTTGCCAGCTTCGATTCCTTTCTGATATGTGGACTTCAGAATTCTCTGAAAGCATTCTAAATTAATCAGCTTTCAGCATGTTTGGATACATACTGGATGATAGTCAGATATCTTGCTATCACTCACCTAAATATAGTGAATTCTCAAGACACAAAACTCTAATACTTATAATTTAGCAGGTGGAATCATAATCTGATTTTAAAAAACAATAATCCTGCTGCCAAAGGCTACTTACAGTCATCCTCTTTTCAGAAATAGAGCTGGGAAAATTTGTGATTTAATCATATGTACTTGAAAGTGAACTAGTATCTAGAGATGAATAAGCTTGTGAAACAACTTTTCCAAATTTGTTCTAAATAGTTTAACAGAAATTTCAGCATGTTAATTTGAGAGTAAGTTTCAGTGAATTCTTACAGTGGCATTGCTAGTCTTAGATTCCTACCTCATCCACCCAAAAATACAACACGGGACAGCTTTGAAACATAGCACTGGCTTTTGAACAAGTAACGTTCAAGTTTTTCCAAGTCAGTGTTATTTATTTCACCATGAAGATAACCCATATCAGCTATTTTTATGTGAAACAGCTCTAATATACTATCATTTCAAAGTTCCTTTCCACCAGATTTCTTTTCTATTTTTCTTCCTTTCTATGATTTCTTCTTGTATTGTTCCTACTTTTTAAACTAAAAGTTGCCTAGCATCATCAGGAGGTGGGCAGCTTCTAAATTGTTTAAATAAACAACGAATAAAACAGTGTAAGAGCTATGGTAAAGTAATTTCAAGTATGTTCATGTAGTACTGCTACTATAAATCTCTATTCTCTTTAAATATTTAAACCTCTCTTCTATTTAAATATTCTATTTCAATACTGATACTACAGCAAATATTAAAAATGGCCTATCCAATGTTTAAGCCTGTAAATTGAAAACATATGCTGCTACATAATTATTTCTATAATCAGAGATTATATTCTGTTCTCTTATATTGTACTTTGTTCTTTTTTCATCATCACATTTTTTAAAAACGCATCATGGTTCAAAATGGCTAGAAAAGGATAAGTATCCTTTGGGGGTGGGTCAGATTCTGACTCCCCTTTAAGTGACTGCCTTCCAAACCTCTTGCCTTCCAACATGGGAAATTTGAGATCTACAAGTGATTCAACTGAGAGGGGAAACCTTTTGTGATCCTGTGTATGGGAGAGAATGTGTGACAGAATATGAGTGTTATTCTGAACTTATTTAACCAGAATGTGTTAAATAACACACACACACACACATGCACAGACATTGATGTAATTCACATTTTTTTCCTTGGCCCCACACATTTTTTAATCCCAGCATGTCTTTAAACCTAATTGTAGCAGTTGGCTGAAATAGTCACCCACACCTTCTGTAATTAGTACAGCACAGACATAAGCTTTAGGTCATAGTAAGTTATTTGTAAAAGAAAAAAAAAATCCCTTGTTAACTCCTAGTCAGTCCTTACTGGAAAAGACTTAAAGGGTTTAAATTACACTGTAAATTATTTCATTATCCCAAATTGTATTAGGAAATGTGACTTGTTCATGGTCAAATTAAATGGACTTCCACATAAAGAAGTAATGGTGGAAAGGAAACCCAACTATTAACCCCTTTAATTGAATAATGTGGCAGATTTTATTTATTTTTCTACAAGGACAGAGCAGTAGCCCATAGGACTTTATTTTGGGATGAATTTGGTGTATTGGTAGTCCGATGGATCATCAGGTATAGTATACGTTTATATAGGGCTTTTCTAGTTTTCAGCAGATATTGGTTTGGAATCCGAAAATAGATTCCAGTGGAAGGGCAGATTGATCCTCCCCAAATATTAGCCCAATGAAGATAATCTTATCCTCTCATTTGCTGGATTAAGGAAACAATGTACACGTAAATTTTCTTAAAGAAATGAAGAATCTGAAAACAGATCTTCCATAGCCCTTGAATTCTCCTCCCTCTTAATGCACTGGCTTGAAGTGGATATCCACTTGTGTCTTTAGCTCTTAAGGATGGGACTATTGGTTGCCATTTGTTACTAAAGTCACCGCATTGATCAGACTATTGTATCCAGCCCTAGGCACAATGTTCTAGGAAGGACGTAAGCAAAATGGAATATGTTCAGAGAAGAGCAATCAAGAGGGGGCTATGAAGAATATTGGGAGGCAATGGCTATGTTTAGTCTGGAGAAGAGAAAAATGCGATGAGACAGGGTAGCTATCTTTAAAGTATAGGACACGGTTGTTCCAGAACAGAGGACACGGCTGTTCCAGAACAGAGGACAAGAAACATGGGTTTAAATCATAAGGAAGTAGACACTGGGTGGACATCAGAATAATGCTGTAACAGTAAGAGCTCTTAGAAGTGGACATGCTTTTGCTGGAGGTGTTTAAAAGAGGCTGGGCGGCCATCTTTCAGAGATGCTGCGGTGGTGGATTCTTGTATTGGGCAGAGGGTTGGTTACTAGATGATCTCCAGCTTTTATGTTCCATAAAACGTAAAATAATATTCATTTATGGAACTGTAAACATGACATTTTTCATGTTTACAGTTTCTTCCTGTTAATATCTATTATCTCACAAAATGGAAATACTTTTTTCTCTACTGAATTAAGAATAATACGTAACTATTCATTATATAATGATGTAATATATTGGATAATAATCATGCCTATGCTTCAGTGGTAACAAAAAACTTATTATAGTTCTTATATCATTAGGAATATCTCAGGATATTTGGAAATGTTTCCATTTATGACCAAATGGCTTTTCTAGAACTAAGTAAAACATATCTGCCACTAGATAGGAACCAGCCAATATCAGATCTCTGATTATTATGAAAATAGAAGTTCATGTATTCAAATATGTTTGTTACATACACAGTTTAGATAGTATGTTACGCAAAATCAAAATGTGACATGTGAATAGGCTAGGGACAAGTTGGCATACGGGGATGTCCGACCCCTACAACAGGCAATACTAAACCTTCAAAGCAACAATAAAATAATTAAAAATGATAGAAATTTGATAAGAATTTCAGGATTTGTGAGAGCTCTAGTGAGAATTTTACAGTTTTCCAATGTCTATATGTACATCCTGGCCATCCATATGTGAAACTGAATAATGGCATCCATGTCCAAACAAAGTATCCAGTTTATAAATCTCCAGAAGGTATTGGCTGAAGTATCTATACCGCCTGCAGATAAAACAAGTGACTTTGACAAACATTGATCTTGCTTGTCAGAAGCCAGCAGTGAAGGTCGCAAATGGTGATCCCATGACTGCAGATGCTGTGGCCGTTTTAATTGTTAGCTGGTTGCCAAATGCTTGAATTGCGAACACATAACCATGAGGATGCTGTGACGGTCACAACTACAAGGACTGGTCGTAAGTCTCCTCATTCAGTGCCATCATAACTTTGAACAGTCACTGAACAAGTGGTTAAACAAGGACTATCTGTACATGCATGGTTAACAGGCTTCTAATAGCACTTGCAATCATAGCCCATATACCACAAACATATGGCACTAAAGCAGTTTGCAGAACAGATATTATAAATACAATAACCAGAATTATAATACATTCTGGTATAACACCAGTAATTCATCTACAACCCTTATTTAAAACATCTAAAAAGTTTACATGAGATAAAACACACTTAACAATATCCAGCACCAACAATATTAATACTAAGCAACTCATTCTAGAGCTTGCATTACAACACTGTCTGATACAAAGCAGCAAAAAAGGAACAGATAAGACTAAATAACTACAACAGAAACAACTCCTTTCTTCACTCACACTCTCATTTTCATAGCAATTCCTTTCTTCACTTTTTAAAGAGGCACCCAGCAGGAATAAAAAGCAAGAGGGAGTAAATCACTCTCTTCTTGGGCAGATGATATGCTAAGGTTGAGAAATGTATGGATGATATACTGGTGTATGCCTGCTGTCTAGACCACAGTCACCAAACCCTGAAGCTCAACACTGCCCAACAATCTATGGATGCTCCAGTGCTGCTAAACTAGAACCCTTGTCTCCTAACGTTTTTCACCATTGTTACCTGGAGCTGCTGATATCTTCAGTAATATTGGAAAGCCTCAAGTTTTCCACCCTTAAAAGTTGGCCCCAATATATTTCTACATGTCCAAAGTAATCCCCAGGCTGATAGCAGTAGACCCAATAACTCTCCACAAAGCTAGCTTTCTAGGCCCTGCTAGAGGTGAAACAAGGCACATGGAAATGTTTGTATCACTTTATGTGCAACACTTCCCATGTGACTTTCTCTTACTGCCTGGACGGGAAACACCATCCCTGATTGATGTGTCATCTTTCTATCACCAGACTTGTTTTTGTACAGATATATGTAGGGAATGTGAACAATTTGTCTGCGTAATACTTACAGTAGCAATACATATGTGGGAGTCTACTTAACAAATCTTTATTCTCCTACTTGTGTTATTTCAAAAAAATATAATCTATCAACTTTTTGTTGACAAGCCTAGCTTTCTTCAGCCAACCACACTTTTGAATTGAAGAAATCACATCTAAAGAATGCCAACTTGTATTAACATGCATCTGTCTATAACTCTGCATTTATTGTTTCAAGAAGCATAATGTGTGTACACTTGTGTGTGTAATTCAACTACGTCCACTCAGATTTTTTTCTTCAGTACAGTGAATCTGAACTGCAACAATCTTTCTCTTGTGCTACTGAATGGAAACAAAAAAGAGACATAAGGTATGTTGGTATAGGTAAGATTAATAAGGTTATTATGGAATGTGTGTATGGACTACAGTTCATTTCATCAGAAGCATGACACACTATAATTAATGGACAAATCTAAATACACACAAGTGTAAAGATTAAAAACAAACACAAAGAATACTCAGCTGGAAACTGTGCATTTCATATGATTAAAACAAGAGCAAACCAACAGCTGACAAATGGTGCTTGCTGAGGATTTATCTGAGGCAAAGCTCATTTTGCTTGCAAATTATTTGTTTTAATCTGTCATTCTGATATTATTTATTACATTTTTATCCTGCCCCTTGTCAAAAAGAGGGTAATTTGTAATTTGTACCTAAGGATGGAGCTGGGGAGTTGACTGTCCGTGACAGATTGTACCTTCTTCATGTAAAAAATGTAAGACATGTGAACCTCATTCTATCAGAAATTATTTAAATCTGTATGCCAGACACTCAAAATTAAATATTTCATATAGACAGACAGAATATTGATTATTCAGTAATTAATTTTTGTGAGGATTATATAATAAAGCAATTTGAAGATTTCAGCATATGAATCAAGCAGGATGTAAATGCGTAAGCAAAAGTTAAAATTTCTACTGTCAAGATCCTGAGTCATCTCTTTGATCAGATTTCTCAAACAAGGCAGAAGTCAATGTGTCTTCTTTAAAAAGCCAAAAGGAGGAAGTCTATGATGCTGTTTTTATTTAGCATGCTGACATACAAGATATGTTTTATAAGACTAGGATCAGTAATTTAAATGGAATAAGATTTTAGCATAAGTAGTAGCACTTTGTGTACTTTATAGTCATACAATGCCCCAGGTATTTGAAAAACATTTGAATGTGCACCCTGTAAGCTATATCATGGTTTGTTCATAATTACATTTTACAAGCCTAAATTTAGAGCTGGCTGACCAGAATTGTAAAGGGTCTGACAATCCAATTTTATAATAATAGGTTGTGTGTAACTACTCTGGAGAAGAAAAGATTAATGAGAGACATAACAACAATCTTAAATATATGGAGCTGCTATGCAGGAGTAGATGCATCTTATATTATGGTTATGCATTGAGACGGAATTGGATCAGATGCATCTAGAGTTTCTCCCAACTCTATGATTTTATGTTGTGTGTTTGCGGATCTCAGAAATGTCTGTCTCCGCCCAGTTTGTGAACTGATAAGCTGCACAACGAGTGTAGTTCCAGTGAACAACTGAGGTACTTGTTATCAGGCACTACAGGTCATCCTAGTGTCACATATCACTGCTGCAAACAACTCAGGTTAACTGCTTCTGTATTACACATTAGATCTCTTTTTCACTACGTAAATTTAATTTGTATTGCTATTCTAAACTTGAACTGAAAAGCTTCTAAAGCCTCAACTCCTGTAGTTAAACGTTTCATAGTATTTGTTAACGTTCTGAAATATTTCAACATTATTTTGCACGTAAACCACTATAGAATTACATTCATTTCAATGTACAGGTATGGAATTTTTGAGCTAGATCTTTGTGATCTCTATAAACTAGGGGCAATGAAAAATAAAAGGCTGATGCATCTTTTAAGGAAGGCGTGTGTAAGGAATTGGGACACTCTCACTGTGACTTTTTGATACTTCTGCAACATGCCAGTTGCTGCTACCAGAAAAGATCATGTGGTTTTAGTGGGTTGTATTACATAACTGGAGAGTGACTATACATTTTATTATTTGAAAGTATTAGATTCTAAAATTACATCTCTTTGATCACCATGTGGCACTTCAGTGAAAAAAACCTTACTGGAGGACTGAAAACACAGAAGCAAACTCACTTTTAAAAGGACAGAGTAATGAGCCCCAATGCATGTAGACAGTAAAAGAAGATCAGGGCTAATAGTCTTCCTGCATTCTTTCCATATACAAATTTCCAACTGGAACCATTTTTATATCCAAGATGGGTCCTTAGAGGCAACATCATTCCACATCCTGCCCTTCCTGTCCTGTGAAGTAAGGCAAATGCAAGCATTCTTACATTATTTCCAAGAAGCAAACTGTTTTCAACCATGGTCATCCTTTTTTGGAATGTCAGTTTGGGATATAAACAGGAAGTTTGGATGGATGGATGGATGGATGGATGGATGGATGGATGGATCTTTTAAAACCTAACTTGGAATCTGTTATGTAGACAATGAAACTTATGCCCAGAGAAACTGACATGGAATTGCAGCCTTAAATGACATCTTATGAACATTATAAATTCTCAGGAAAGAAACTGAATCTTAACATTCTGAATAAATTACTATTTATGCACAAACATAGAACACTTATGTATTATTTAGTATAATTTATTTCAGTTTTAATAATAATATTGGTATTAAATAAAAATGTGGAGGAAATGAGAGCCAGATGTGGGGACATGAGGGATTAGATGCTTAAGGAATAATTAACAGAGCATACAATCACAGATAAGGAAAACAGTATGCTTCAGTCTAGTTATTGAAAACACAATTCAGATATTTTAAAAAGCTTCCTTGCTTTTTGGCACATCTAGACGACTGGCTCATCACTTTATAATCTGCAATGAAGGTACAGCAGCAATTAACCTCTGGCATGACCTACAACTTCAAGTGATAAAAATAGTGTACTTTCAGATTTGATTATTGAGATTATACCAGAAAGAAAGTCATATGAATTTATAGACTAATAAATTGCATGCTATATTGTGAAGACAATACCTAATCTTTGTTGAAACTGGAAATTAAATAGAATGACAATGGCACTACTCCCAAAGAATACACATTGCATAAAATGATGTATTACGTAAAAATGTATGTCCAGTTTTATTTTATTCATCCTCTTGTGTGACTGTTGTTCGAGGAAAAAAAACCCCCAATTCCCATGGGTATGAGGTTCCCTTCAGAATTCACTCTGTGTTTCTTATGTATCAATTCATAACAATTAACTAATTACATTTTAATTTAATCTGTATCTCTGAAATCTGAAAGTAACAAATACCTAACAAAATACCCACTTAAAAGTAATAATAATTTCTATAATCATAAGTTTGATCCCTTGTGAACGTTTATAATATTGAAATAGAACTTTCATTCAGCTGATTTGTGATCAATAAATCAATGAAAAAATTAATGTACTACTTTACTAGATATAAGTAGCTATGTTTCTTAACCATGATCAAACAATTTACAGAGGAATGCAAGTGGAAAAAGTCATTTCCACATCAGGGGAAAAAAGCAAGTGGGAAGGGATGAGTTTGCTTATTTCATGAGCACATGAAGACAGCATGATATGTATTGGAAAGAAATTGCAAAATTGTATGTGGTGGGCATAGAGAGACACCACAAAGCATGAACAGAAACCTTGACAATGAGCTCACTACAACTAATTTTAGCAGGCTTGAGCTTACGGTTTAACAAATTTCTTCAAGCATGGCTGATTATGGTTTAATAAGTAGCACAGAGAACTAGTGTAGCATAGTGTAGCATAGTACTTAAGGGACCATGGGACAGGAAATAAATTAGGCAACCTTCTCTTTCCATCTGCGATATGGCGATAATACCATTGATCAACTTTACAGAGTTGCTTTAAGAATATAGTCCTTATGTGATGCATGTGCGCACATACATTAATTACACTGAATTATTAAACTTACTATTTTATTGTATTGTCGAAGGCTTTCACGGCCGGCATACGAAGGCTGGTGTGGATCTTCCGGGCTGTGTGGCCGTCTTCTGGAAGTTTTGTTTCCTAACGTTTCGCCAGCATCTGTGACCGGCATCTTCAGAGTGCAGGAGCACAGACAGGAGCAGTTCTCTCTGTGTCCAGGATGATGTGACCCTTTTGTGGGTATTTATAGAGATCTGAAGGGGGGGGCTGGGGGGGGATTGGGGGGCTGGGGGGTGGGTTAATGAGTGGCTGCTTGTTTTGGTATCAGAATATCTGTGTATCTTCCTGTGGGTTAGGCAGGAAGATACAATGAACATGCTAATGTTCACACAATGAACATGCTAATCATCCTCAGCAGCCACTCGTTAACAACTCAATAGAAGAAAAAACCCTGCCTAACCCACAGGAAGATACACAGATATTCTGATACCAAAACAAGCAGCCACTCATTAACCCCCCCAGCCCCCCCAACCCCCCCCCCCCCAGATCTCTATAAATACCCACAAAAAGGTCACACCATCCTGGGCACAGAGAGAACTGCTCCTGTCTGTGCTCCTGCACTCTGAAGATGCCGGTCACAGATGCTGGCGAAACGTTAGGAAACAGAACTCCCAGAACACGGCCACACAGCCCGGAAGATCCACACCAGCCTTACTATTTTATTACTTCCAAGACTAAGTTATAAGTATATAGTAAGAATACAACATGGAGACAGATGTCATTCTAGCTGACGGTCAGCAAACAAAAACTAGAGAAGAATACTGCTGGTAATACCTTTCTGTTCCTCCTAGGAGCTTACCATATTATTTAAGCTGAACATAGTCCTACGATGTAGATTAGGCTAAGCCAGCTTCTTTATCAAACAGTTTCACATCTGATGGACAAACTAGGTTCTAATGAAATGAGTAAACACAGCTTTTTTAATTATTAAAATATGAGGTGGAAGGGGAAGTGATTTTTATCTGCAGGGTGTCTATGTTTAAATTTTCCTTTTCCAGACACAATGAAAATGTCCCCACAGATAAGAGGAACAAGTGCCACTGATTTTAGCAGGAATGTTCAATCTGAGAACAGCCCATATAAATTATTCTTCCGTATCTGTAGCCTCTCTGAATGTGTGATACACTGACAGTTCTAGGACTGATTGATTAACTAATTAATAACTTCCTTATTTTTCCACAAAGGAAAAACAAGAAAATGTCCACTCCATTCCTATCAATGCTAGAATCCTCTTGCCATGAACACCTTTGGTTCCTGTTCCCACAAATAAAACATGTTTCTCCTTGACTTTACACCAAATCTTGACGCAAGTCACCAGGAGCTTTGGCCAACAGCACTATCACAAGAGGAAAGATACTTTAAAGGCAAATGGGAAATGCAAATGTCAATCCAAGAACAAAATTGACCCATTATGTACTGTTTGCTTGTATTCTAGCCTACTACTATAATTCTGCTTCAACGCAGATAAACTTTCCCTGGCAGCATCCCAGTAACCTATAACTGGAAAGCTGTCAGTGCAGTAGTCCTGCAGCATCATTCTCAAACTCCCTGGGAATTTAGATTGTCCTAGTTATTAGGATATGACCTTTCCCTCAGATTTTTTAAGAACTTTATTTTAAGACCAAGCTAGCATAAAATTTCTCCATTGGGAGTAGCTGAGCTTCCTTCACAGATAAGGAAAACAGCAGTGACAAAATTCTGGAAAAAGTAGTTCCATATATTTCTGCAATACATCAACACTGAAGTCTTGATAGGTATCTAAAGAATGGATCCCAAGGGATCAAGAGGAAAGTCATATGATGCACTGAAAAAAGAAAGCAGAAATGTACTAAGGCATTTTTTGAACTCTTCTTCTCTAGTCATAAGATGGTGACACAAGTTTTAGTTTTTATACAAACCATATAAATTTGTCATTATTTTGTTAATAAAATCAAGAGCCTCAATTTCAATAAAGTAAATTCTATTTAGGTTCCATGGAAGTAAATGGAACAATGTTAGCTGTAACTCATTTCAACGGGATGTGACTATGACTTTCTTTGAAAACAGCCTAAATCCAAAACCCCATTCACAGAATTAGAGTTCTAATTATTTTTCTTTCCTCACAGCACTAATAGTACTATTATAATTTTATTTGTGCTGTCCTATCCTAATTTTATTACAGAATCATCTCTCATAAGAGTTTCTCTCTTAACTAAGACTTAAAAATAACATTTTTCTAAGTAAAACTTTCCTCATAATTGCAGATAAGCAGCAATAAATTAATAGTATTTCTGATGAAGATGATCCAGAACATTCTCTCTTTCGACCTATTGGAAGCTGCTCATTGCAGAAAACAGGGATCAGCCGCAAAAGATATACTTGCGTGGTTATAAGATGCTTTTGCTCTTCACTTATTCTGATTATGTGTGTTTTGTGGACAAAAACTGCCATTTGCTTTTAAGCACATACACAGTTGCAGAGAGGGAGCAGTAAAGAACTGCAGGACATGCAAATCAATAATTTCTCTTCAGAGTAGGTGCACCTGGGAGATGGGTTCATTCAAAGCAGTGAGCTTCTCCTACCCTACAGCCATCTTCCAGTTGATCATATTTATTTATCCCAGGCAAGAAAAGTATTTTCTTTCATGGCATCATATAGATAAATAAAACGACTTAGTCCAGTGAACTGTGAGCTTCTTCTGCTGTGACTGTCAGTATCTGTAGCATGAGTGTAAGACCAACACTGGCTTGAGTGGGCTCATAGTGGTTCCTCATAGACTAATGCAAACATTGCAACAGTCCATTCCTTAATTACAGGGCTCAGCCTCACTGAATTGTATGATAGTCTAGTTTCCTGCATGGCTGCCACCTTACATACAGCTGGGAATATGTTCCTGAATCCAGCTGGCCTTTTTCTCAGTAGGCACAAAGTATAGGATTACACTACAAATGAATGGAAATGTTGCTGATTTATTATTGTGAGATAACAGGCTAAACATTTTAGGAGATAACTTCTGTTACCAAACTTTAGGTTAATTCATAGGAAATGTTAACCTGTTTTAAATAAATAAGGCTACATCCATATTAAATAATGCCACCTGAGAAGAACAAAGGACCTAGGCAATACATGCATATAATTGGATGCAATTTATCTGCAATGTTCTTTGTATCCTCTGCCTCATTAGCACTAATTACTTCAGAGGCCTACAGAAGCAAAACACTACTAATGCACAATCAAATGCTTCTCTAAAGGAAAAATCAATTGATTTCGTTTACTATAGTTAAAGCTAGGTTTCATATCAGCAGGTAGGTTTGAAAAACGATTGAGGCCTAGCTGTATCTGCATTTCCACTGCAGTGGCATTCAGTTTCGGCAGAGGTGCCCAGTGTAGCTGCTAAGAGTTTATTCACGGAAGGCAGGATTGAACTTTGCAGCATATGAATACATACAGAATTTGATAAAGGCATTTGTGTCCCATTAATTTACAGATCTGTGATTTGCTGCTCTCAACACACCTATAATTGAATTCCTTGGTCATAAAATCACGGGGATCAAACAGGTTCAGATAGGCCTTATCTAGCCTTCTTTTCTCTTGACTTACTTCTTATGTAACTGTTCTTCTTTTTACAGATTCATTTGTTTTAGTTATAAATTAACTCTAGTACTGACTCTCCCATAGACTAAATACTACAGCATTTTTAAAAGAGAATCCTGTGTAAAAGAATTCAGAACTTTTTGTGCCTAATTTAGAGATGATTTTAAATTATTTCTAGTACATGAAATACTGACATTAAAAACCACCACTAGTAACTACATCTAGTCTCAGACGCATTTAGGTGTTTCCCAAGATATATAGTTCAAATTAATAAACAAAAATAATGCATTTTTATTAATGGAATAACATTGCAAAAGATGAAGCACACACTTTAGTTGGATTCAGTGCAAAATATTCATTGACCTTAGAAATGTACTAGTTTTACCTAGGATTGCAGAATCCTGTTCTAGCTAATAGGGCACATCCAAAGCAGCTCTTTTTCAATCATATCCTTCTACATGTCCATGGGAGTGGTTAGAAACCTGCTTCTGCCTCTACACATGTACACATACATCACCACTTCACTTCAGTGCTGCTCCTGGCCTGTCCCCACACACACGAGGACAGCTAGCAGAAGCTCCTGAAGCAGCTACACAAACCTGGAAAAAGATACATTGCTTTAACTATTAAGGAAGAGGTGCTTCATACACTCTCTCACACATTTTGAAGCATTTCTCTCAAAGGAGTAGCACAACCTTGTCTTGTCTGTTATTCCTATAAGCCAGACATTCCCAAAAGACTTCTATGATACTGGACACATGGCATTCAAGAGGGAATCTTTCCCTTTCACTTGATGCTCTTCAAAATGTCAGATATAAGCAGAAGCATGTCAGCACAAAAAATCCAAACCTGATCTATTCATTAATGAAATCTGACTGTGACTGACTTGGAAAGGAAACTTGAAGTTGTTGTGGACAGCTTGATTAAAATGTTAACCCAATGTGCAATTGCTATGAACAAAACGTTTTAGGAAGGGAACTAAAATAGAAGTGCTGATAAAATAAAACAAATCTGTTATAAGACCGCAATTGAATTATTTATTGTCATGTTAAAAAAGATATTACAGAGTTTTAAAAGTGGTAAAAGGGGTCAATTAAAATCATTAGAATTATGAGGAAAGATTATAGCAACTGGGGATCTTTAGTTTGAGTCGAGAGAGATAATCAGGGAGACAAGATAGAGATACAAACTCATGCATGGCACAGATGACACGGAGAAATAGAGGTTTCCTCCCTCTCACAATCAAGCAGTTAACAGCAGCTGATTTGGATGGTTTGAAAAAGGGACCTGGACAGGTTCATATGATCAGGTCATTAATATCTATTAATATCAGTGGATGTTTACTACCTTCTGCAGACCTTCTATATGGATTGCTGGGAAGTGACTCTGCAAGAGGACTATCATTCTCCAGTTTGGGCTTCCCAAATGCATCCAGTTGGCCATGGAATGCTAAACTAGAATGCCCCTGATTGATTCAGCACAGTTCCCAAGTCACCGTGGCCTTCTTGAGAGCAATGCAGCAGCCTGTGTGTAGGGCACATTTCCACAAGAGCTGAAGGCTAAATTTTGGCACAGCAATGCTGTTTAGTAACATTGTGAAGATTTAAGAAATATTCAGACATAAGACAGAAGGAGCAGAATGGGACTTGCAGGTTGATGTCATTTTTTAATTTGTTTATGAGTAAAAGCAGTAGCATTTTACTTCTTTACTGATTGCATTTGGAATGGTCACAGTCCAGAGAAGCATGTCTAGAAGCATACCTTTCTTCACATTTTAGCTCCTATCATGGACATTTGCATGATTTTTCCAGGAGGGGTGTGTACGTGTGGGAAACTGAAATATAGGATGCGATTGTTATAATATGGAAAGCTAAAATACTGCTCTTTGCTTTTCTCTTGGATATTTTTTGGCCATGCCTCCTTTAACAACAATTTCACATGACCTTTAACTTGTTTGATCCTGAGTCAGTCAAGTCTGTTTATCTCGTAACGTCTACACTAACTGGCAGCAGCTTTTTGAGGTTTCAAATGAGAATCTTTCTCATTCTTCCTAGAAAGATCAAGGATTAAACCTAAGACTTTTTGCATAGAAACAAGAGGTTCTGCCCCAGAAACCTGGTCTTGGAAACACAATAAGCATATTGTAAAGAGAAACTAAGAGAAAAAAGAGTTTATCCAAAGGCAGCCAGGAGCATCCACAGCAAGTTTTCTAAGGAAAAGCAACCACATTCCAGTAATTAAGCATTGATTTGTTTGGTTAAAACAAACCTTCCAAATAACTGTGGAAATTTAAGGTTTAATTTTAGTACACTGAAAATATTATTTTTGCATTTACAATTTACAATTTATTTTTATACTTAAAATAAATGGAGGAACTCTTTGGGACAGTAATTGGACATCTATTTTTGTGAAATGCAAATAATTTTAATATATCAATTTGCATACATATATTACAATAAATACAATAAATACAAGTTTTATTTTATTGCAAATTTCTACTATTAGAGTTTTGCCTCTTGATCAGGGGTTCCAGAAATTATTATTATTTAACTAACATGTTCCATAGACTGAAAAAGTTTGAAAACCTGTGCTGTGGAGAGTAGCAGTAGAATTGATGGGAAATGTTTTCTTCAGTGGAGATGTGGAGAAATACTTGCCCAAAGCTTTGGAACTTATTTTACTTCCATAAAATTGCCCAGTTAGCTTAGGGTTTATAGTTTGAATTTATACTATAAAATTGTTCTTGGAATTCCATAGCATAAAGGTGAGGAAGCTGGTTGCACACTGGATAAAATACAGCCTGATAGCTAGATACGAGGTCTACCATTTTTAATAGTACTGATGACTGAAGAGACTATGCAGCAGGTCTATCAAGATATACTGACCCAACCTTATAATGCTGGTAGTTCTCCCATTTCTTTTTCAATAGATAACTCTGGGATCTAAACATCTTTCTACCTGTAGCTAAAATCATCCAGGGAAGATAACCCAAGAGACTGTTCAAGTTCTAAAGACTAGTTTGGTATCTGTCATGGTTCAGATAAGGAAAACAAATGGATATTTAAAGTATATTTTATAGAAGTACCCCATATCAATTAAAAAGTACATCAAGAAACTGCTGGTTGCTTTGTCTGCTATTTTGGAGGAAAAGGTAAACAAAAGGTAAATCTAACAAACAAACAAACCTTCCTTGGCTTCCTTCAACCATGTAATGCTACTTGGTCTAGTTTGCAACCAATCCCCTAGGCTAGAGATTAGAACTTCTTTAAAAATGAAAGCTAGCGATTTGGGCACTATTGCTCACTGATAGATGATGAAACTGCCCCCTCCCCAATCCACTATGGCCACTCTCCAGCCCTATCCAGTTCATCACCTCATCTCAAAGTTGCTATTAATATAAATTGGTGAGTGTATATTTGCAAATCTGAATTGGATTATATCCACCTCCCTCTCCGCACATAGACTGATCCAAGCTGGAAAGCAGAAGCTGCAACTTTTACCAATAGAAAATGGTTGTTATGTGAACAAATGGTTATTATGAACTTAGGCAGAAGCAGCAGGTTATTCGTCATTAAGAAAGATAAAATGATAAATAAAACTTTAAGTTTGTTTTTTACTTATATCCTGTATCCTTGTTACCCATAATGCCTAATTATGTGATTAGTTTGAAATCTAAACAGGACCATCCATAAAGAATAAAGAGATTATAAACCCTCAGGAAAATTCTGTTGATATTCAAAATATCACCATTTGCATGTTCAAAAAGTGCAGAAAATAGATGGAAAAAGAGACCTGTACTCATGAACAGAACTAACAGAAAAGTGACTGAGGATGACATCTGCATAGCAGCACAATAATCAAAGTAACCAAATACATCCCCTTGATCATTAACCATACTAGATAGTTAATGGGAGCTATCATTCAACAGCTCCAGTCACAGCTTCTCCACTCCTGTGTTAAGAATCAGGAATAAGCCCCAGTCATTATGCAGATGTTTTCAGATAAGTAGTCATTTTAGTTAGTTGCAGCAAAAACAACAGAGTCTTGTAGTGACCAATTTATTATGGCATAAACTGTTATTCTTTAAGGTCCTATGAGACTTTCTGTTGTTTTTATTCTGTCGTAGTTCAGATGATTTCAGCATAACTTCACTAGTGTATGTGGTCTAGGGATTATATTGCAAATTATCTCATACTGCAAGTCCGTACACAGCTTAACATTTCCCTTATTTAATCTGAGTCCTCTGAAATGTTTTGTCTGCCCTTGTAACAGATTGTATCAGGGCCAGTGAATGTTTGGGTTTATGTAGTACACAGCATAAATTAGCAAAAGAAAGAAAGGAAAAAAAGAATAGGTACAAACATCTACAGATTTCTCCAACTTGTAAACCTTGCTTGAGAACTGTTACAAATAAGCACTGGTAGATTCACAATACAATCCAGTGCTGAAAATCCTAATTTTGTCTTCTTCAGCTAAACCTTGGTTGGAGAATGTTGACTGAGAATTAAAAATTAAGAGCTAATACTACTGTGATGCCACTTTTTAATGAAAAGTCTCCGAACTGATACTGATAGTCACATATCAGTTCAATAGAAGTATGTGTAGTTTTTTTGCCCAGACACATAGTATGTTCCCATCTCTTTTACTGTACTGTGAGTAAACGAGGAAAACTTCAGCTAATCATAGTTCTACATTGTGTTCAGACTAGAAATCTATGACAAATTCCTAGCTTTCATTTTTAAAAAAAGATCTGATCTCTAGCCTAGGGGATTGGTTGCAAACTAGACTGAATAGTATTACAAGGCTGAAGGAAGCCAACGAAGGTTTGTTTGTTAGATTTACATTTTATCTTTTCTTCCAAAATAACAGACAATAGCAGACAATTTTAACAGATTTTGAACAAGGATATTGAACCACTTTCAAAACATTGTTTAGATGTCCTAGCTTGTTCTAAATATGGTAACCAAAGTTTTCCATGTAACAGAGAATTATGGAAGACTTCTTAATTTGATGTTGCTTTCACAAGTGAGGAAACTGCAAAAAATGCAATGCCAAAACATTTTTCTACCATATCAATCTGTATCCTTACAGATTGATATGGTAGAAAAATGTTTTGGCATTGCATTTTTTGCAGTTTCCTCACAGTAATGATACTGTTAAATTAATTTTCTTTGCTCTCCTGTGAACCCTTCTTCTAGCAATTTTCAGTTTCTGCTTCTACTGTACATTTTATCAGAAAATTAGCCCCAGATCCCAGAAACTCTAACTTATCCTTAATTTGTTTTGCAAAAACAATTTATATTAAATGTCTTGAACCCCACCCTATCACAATGTTCCAGAACAAAATACTGTAAATATTCCAAAATACAGTGAATATAGGACATTATTGGTAAAGTCCTCAAAGCCACCCTGTGCATTCTTTTCTATATAAAGAACACTTTCTTTTTTGAAAAGCTACATTTCATTTTATTTTTTTATTTATCAATCAAACAAAGATAATGCATTTGAAATGACTTCTTAAGCTTTTATTTGAACTTTGGCCTAGCCAAAGTGAGCATCTTGTCAGTCAAAAGTGAATGGAAAGATGTGCACATGACTTTCACAACCACATTACATCATACCAAGGTTGAAATAGGGCATGATGCATAGGGTGAGCTGTTTGATGTGACTTTGGTGACATTAGAGAAACTGCCTCCATAGACAAAATAAGAAAACAGAAATAAATCGTCAGAAATAACATTTCCATTAAGGCTCATTCCAGTAATATAAATTTAAACTATGTCACATAAGACAGTTTACTACTTTAACACAACAACCTCAGAAGCTGGATTCCATCATTCTTGGTAACCAAGCCATTTGCTTTGTTGGCTGGAGATGATACAGCCCATCCCATCATATCTGGAGGGCACCAGAGCTGCTTTAAAGTATGCCATATAGAAAACTAGTAGCCAAAAGATCACATGATTTAGTTCAGAGATGAATTAATTCTAACACATCTTAAAAAGTATAAAAGGATTCAAGTGTGTTGATTATAACCTTTCAGATATTCTACATGAGGCTGCCCTTGAAGAGTACCTGGAAGCTTCAGCTGGTGCAGAATCCAATGGGGTGGGCACTTATGTGTGCCCCTAGAGGGACACACGCTACACCTGTGCTCCGTGAACTGCATTGGTGACCAGTTTGCTTCCAGGTTCAATTCAAGGTGCTGGTTTTAACTTTAAAGCCCTACACGGCATGGGGCTGGGTTATCTGAGAGACAGCCTTTTCCTGATTACATCTACCTGTCCCATCAGGTCTAGCAGTTTCATCTGATGGGACCTAGGAGGTGAGCCTTTTCTGCCATGGCACCCACCCTCTGGAACATCATCCCTCTCGAGTTGAGGTTAGCCTCAACTCTTATTGCCTTCCAGAAAGTGCTCAAAACATGGTTTTTTTGTCAGCAAGCCTGGGATCTCCTGGTAATAGGGATCCTACACATTGGCTATATTTTATGTAATATTTTCCCCCTCACGGTCTTGTTTTATTGATGTTTATTGTTTTAATTGTTTTTAACAGTTTTTAGTTTTTGGTTTTATTGTACGCTGCCCAGAGTCACTTTGTATGAGACAGGCGGCCATATAATTTGGCAAATAAATAAAATTCTTCATTTTTGTAACATTTTTTTTCAGGCTCAGCCATTCAAGTCTAAAATTTAACATACGCAGCCCAGATTCAGAGAAAGCTAGTTGTCCTTAAATGTCACTGAAAAAACTGGGGAATTAGCCCCAATTAACTGAAATGTTATTCATTGTAATAAGACTTCAACTCCACTAGTTCTCTCAGTTCCCAAGTATAAGTAATTAGAATAATAAATATTAACAAATCAATGTTGTCCTTCCTTAAAACTCCTGGTGGGGGTAATCAAAGTCCCTGCCCTTTGAGTAGTAAAACCTGTTTTTCTGACCATTACTGCTTAATGATCAGCAAATTCCCAAACCCTATAATTAACATTTTTCTTTGCATATTAGCTTGTTTGAAGTAACAAATAACACATCGACATTTGTTTGAAGTAACAAATAACACATCGACTGGGCCATCTTTTCCTTAATGTAGTTACAGCAAATACCCACAAAAAGTGTTTGAGGTGATAATTTAAATAAAACTCGTATGGAATACTAAGAAACGATAAAATACAAATTATGTCCAAAAAGAAAAGAATAACGTTCCTGTCAAGATTCTAAAGGAGGCTTTTGCCTACTGAATTCTCCTTCCTAAGGGGATTATTTTTACTGCTGTTTCAATTGAAAAAACTCTGAAGTTTGCAGCCCCCCCCCCTTGCAGCTTCGTTATCTTGAAAAAGCCTAGTATTTGTAAGCAAAGCAGCTCACCATCATGTTCAATTTCAGTTAAAAGCATCAGAGGTAAGAACATCACTAGAACATTGGAGATCTGTGTCAGATGAAAGAACTAATTAACTGACTCTATTAACTTTTTCCTGATGTTCTTCTTCCACTATTTCTATTTAGTACATCTTAAAGATTAATCTAAAACATTTATATTAAAGTACTTTTACTCAAAAATAAATCCCATTTACATACATTTTATATGCTTTTCTCCTGATTGGAATTCCAGCCTTCAAGGCAGTTTATATTTTCAGCAGAATCAAAAGATACAATCTAAGAAAAGTGTTATCGTTACAAATAGAGAGATGTGCATTTGGAATTACACGTCTGTACGCTTTCCTATTATTAAAAAATAATACAAATCCAACCGCCTACTACATGCCTACAATACTAAAGCATGTTGACATTTTTTTAATGATTAAATGATTTTAAAGATTAAAGAAAAGGAAAAATGTCCAACTTGTACATGATTCTGTTTACAAGATGAAATGAAATAGCTGAAAAAAAAGTTTTATCATGTTTAAACCTGGCCTTGCTTCCTGGAAAAAGAGTTGCTCAAGTAGTAATAACTAAAACATGTAAGAGTAACTGAATATTTTCTTGTTTAACAGGAATAAAGATCAAGAGGAATCTATAGCTGTTCCAGGCATGGGAAAAGAAAAAAGAATCCTGATTCCTCAGGCTATTTGTTATCATAA
This sequence comes from Liasis olivaceus, assembly GCA_030867105.1. Taxonomy (NCBI): domain Eukaryota; kingdom Metazoa; phylum Chordata; class Lepidosauria; order Squamata; family Pythonidae; genus Liasis; species Liasis olivaceus. The sequence continues at coordinate 52,105,686 of CM061348.1, forward strand.
TTGCTTAGTTGTAAAATGGCATGAGGAAATATATTTTTACTATCTTCAGCAGCTAAGAGTATATTCAACAGCTCTGAGGTTGCAGGCTGCATCTGGATGACCAACATACAACAGATGCCGCAAATGCATTATTATATGTTAATTATGCTGCAAATGTATTATTATATGTTAATTATGCTCTTTTAAACTTAAGCTAGGAATACCGTAAGCCACAAGATGCTCCTGGCCACCAGTTCCATCGTAGTCTTGACCCATTGGGCATCAATCCATCAGTCTATTTCACTTTAATGTTTTTAGAGCCTTTTAATTAAAAGCAAGTAAATGAGATGTTGGCATGTTTTCAAGAAAAGCATTATTGTGGTTGTGGTAGGTGAGGGTGAATAAAAGGGAACAATCTTGTCAGTCCTGCCTTCCGGAAAACAGGGGTTTCATGATTGGCCATATCCACCGCTGGCAGCCATTTTGTGCAGAAGGAAGCCTTCTCATGCCTACTCTTATGTGAGGGTGCCCACAGCACTCTTAAAATCCCAAGTGTGTCCACTAGTCAAAAAGTTTCCTTGTCATAAACTGTGTTCATGCCTCAAATTCCATATTCAAAGAACTTTCAAATGATGGATAGCGACATTCCTCACTAAACACTTTCATATTAAATAAATATGGAAATAACTTCTTAATGTAACCTTACCTCTAACTTTCGTTCTGTACATTGACTTGTGAAGATATCATCTTAAAAAGTAGCCTGAAGTTTTAGTTTAAAAATATATGTTGTGAAGCTTGATATGTATAAGATATTGGGGGAAAGCAATGGACTGTATCTACAGTGACCATATTTTCTTGGAAAAAATATTTATAAAAATAAATAAATCTGAAAAAGGGGCAAATCTGAAAGAGGTTCATAAGGATAAAAAAAAATTGTTTATGTTTATAACTTTGCTTTACAAAGGAAAATTCAAGAACAAAACCAAGAAAAACTTTACAAAAACATATATTCTAATAAAAGTATCTAAAATCAAACAGTATATGTACATTTCTTTTAAAAAGACAATTCAATTTCCATATTTTTCACATGAATGTGAAAGATTGTGCATTAAGTGGTACCATTTATATGATAAAAATTAAATAACCAAAGTAAAGGACAAAAGTGAGTTTTTGAAAACTAAATAAATCTAAAGGCCAGCTTTCTGAAAGAGAGGACTGTCCTTTATAATAAAGGACGTATGATCACTGTAGTTATATCAGTGTTTTTCAAACTTGGCAACTCTAAGATGTGTGGACTTCAACTCCCAGAATTCTGGCTGGGGAATTCTGGGAGTTGAAAGTCCACATATCTTAAAGTTGCCAAGTTTGAAAAACACTGGATTGTATGAAGTGGGTAAAACCACAGGCCACAAGAAGTATTTGTTATCTACAAAAATATTTTAAAATGTAGATTATACTGGAAAACTATGTGGCCTCTGGTGATTTCTAGGAAAATCCAATCACACTTCTTTAGAATTCTATCACTACAAAACAAATTAAAAAAGACAAAAAGTTGCAAGATTCTTTCTCTCAATACTGTTTTAAGCGAAGCACAATCATAGCAGGTTGAAATTTGGACAGGCGGAGGAAGAAACACTTTTCTCCTCCTTTTAAGTATGTCCACTCAAATCCTCACATCCCAAGCTGCTTTGAATCCTCTTATGAAGAATGTTCTCATTTTTTTTCCCCTTTGGGGAAATACTTCAGGCAGACCAAAGGCAAGGAAAGTACCTTTTCTACCTCTCCATCCATACCTCTTGGAAGTTCTAGATTGCACTGTAATTAAAAATTGAGAACCCTGGTTGCATCCTGAAGCTTGATGTTATGAAACCAGAGTATCCAACATTTGTTATGTGCACACATGGAAAGATGTGGCAGGGTGGGGAAAGGCTCCACCCAATCCTGTACTAGAAAACAACATTACAACAGACACATAAGTCATCTCTGAGGGCTAGATCAGAAAGTCATATAAGCTGCAGGCTACAGCTAATTTGAATTCCTATTATGGTATTGTACCCTGAAATTAACACAACTCTCATATCATTGTTGCCATGATTGTAGATGCCAAAGTAAGTTTGATGGGAATGTCTGATTTGAAATATTAAAAAGAAGCGGATGGCTTTTTCAAAACTTTGATGCACTGCATTAATGAGAGTCATTCTTTTTCCTATTGAAGCTGAATTCACACCTTCAAGTCACTGACTTGGTAACTGCAGTATCGAGTGATCTGAAACAGCCACCACAGATCAATAATTGCAAACAGATAAATCTGAGACACAATAAGTGAAAGCAGAACAGTGCAAATCATTCCTTCTTTTTTTACTTAGAATTATCTTTTCAATGTTTAAAGAAAGGAAGAAATTCCTTTCCCATTCCTTCCTTCCTTTAAACCCTGATAATGATCAACCAGTAAAGCTGCAGATAGTTGTTGTTGTTTAGTAAGGCGGGATTTTGGGATTCACAGTATTGAATTCATAGACTTTGTTCTGGCTATGCAAATAATATGCTTAGTCATAGGGGAAATGAGGTGGCCTTTCTATTTCTGGGGAGCATCACCAGCTACTTTATTCCAACAGTTCAGGAGGAAGATTTTTAATGTAGCTGCCCTGCCCTTTTGTGAACAGTATAACCAATTTGACCTGTGAGCTAAGCAGTTTTTCAAGGTAACTAGCCTGCTAATATCAGCTACACACTCATACATTGTCATGTACAGCCTGCAGTTTGATATAATGTAAGCTTGCTGGCAAAAATGAGCGGTTACCTATATTGCTATATCTTTATTAGTCAATCTCATCCACACATTCTATAATGGCATAATCACACAGCTATACCTGCCAACTTTTGACACATGGACATTTTTAAGGAACCCCCCTCCCTCCCCGCACTTTCTCAGTAGCGCAAGTGGTTCAAACTGGTGCAAGCCAAGAAGTGTTAGAAATTTGGCTTAATTAGGAGTCATTAGCATTAACAAAGAGGTAATTACAGTACACCATTTCATTTAGCTTGAGAAGCCCAGCTAATCTAGCATTCTGGTCCCATATAGCCCAACCAGTTGTTTGTGAGAAGGCATTAAGCAGCATATGAATGCAACTGCTCCCTTCTGCTTATATTCCCTAGCCAATAGTACAGAGAAGCACGCTGACAGTAATTTACAGCCATCTTGACTAGTAGCTACTGATAGGTTTACAGAATCTCCTATGACTTTGCCTAGACCTCTTTTCAAGCCGTCCGAGTTCATGGCTCTCGCACTTTGTGTCAGTGAATTATATAATTTAACAGTAGACTGTATGAAGAAGCACTTCTTTTGACTGATTGTGAATTTTCCACTTTCAGGCTAATTCTAACATTTATGACTCTTTCACCGTACCACGCATAATTGTATGTGTCTTTATGAGATCCCCCTTATTCTTTTCCTCATCCAAAAATGTCTTGAGTGTTCTGACTTCACTCATTCCAAGTGTGGTTGTAGATTTTTATAAAGGCATTACGATATTGCAGATTTTGAATTTGTCATGATTTCCAGTATCAAAGCAGAGCAAGCACACAGCGCTTAAGCTTTTATCAAATTATCCATCACAACCCTTGTGCTGAATGTACATTATTACTCCTGATGCATACTTTCACATTTGTGGACTCATACAGCTAGCCATCAACTGTTTTTTGGTGGCATACTGTTATCTCTAGAAGATCATTAAATTATAGTAGTGCATAATCATCTGTAAGTCTGACAAGCAAAACCATTAAAACCTAGGCCACAATCTTAAACAAACTTGCCTGGGAGTAACCTAAGTGGGATGTTATGAATTTATTTCTGGTCATATTTATTCTATCGTTCTTCTAGGCGCTCAAGGCAGTGCCTTTAACAGACTGCTCATTTTATTTTCACAACAAACCAGTGAAACCGATTGAGCTGATATGTATAGGACTGAACTATATATAACTGTACTGTTAAAGATTTTGAATTGGGACTTTATGGTATTATTTATAACCACTAATGTCAAAATGCTTTTTTTATATACAGTATATGAAAAAGATATTGAGAAGAGGTATGGAATCTGACAGATACATTGACAAATCCTATCATTTATATAAGGCATTTCTTGTATTGAAAAGTGCTATGTAAAGAGTAATGAAATTAGTAGGTTCTCTATCCCTGTTTAATCTATGGCATCATATTATTGTTTCCATTGATTTTTGAAATAATCAAGCTGCAAATGTATTCATCCAAAGAACTATATGCAAAGAACTAAAGTAACATTTTAGGGATTATGACAAGGCACATCCATGCATCAGCTAGACTTTTACTCCAATTTAAAACGTGTAGCTTTAGATTTCAGCTTCTGAAAACCATAGAATGAATGTCCTATATTCCCTACTTCTACAAAGTGTTGCAGTCATTTAACAGTGTTCCCCCACATACCAGGAAATAAGCTTTCACAAAAAAATTAATTTGTTCTAAAAACCAAAAATCAACATAAATGGTGTACAATGTCATGGAATGGCTATCTATACTGAGACCCAATTAAGGTAAGCTGATAAGCAAGATGTTAACTAAACCCTGGAAAATATACTGAAAATCAACCAACTTCTTTAGCCTAGACCTGAAATCCTGCGCATGTTCCTTTGAGACTCACTTCTAAAAAAATATATAGGACTGAATTGTAAAAAAGTCTGGGATTAGGATGCGGGGAACATAAAAAAATAAAATTTAATTCAAGGTACCTATTTTTGCTGCCCAAACTGCATTTTTGCATTTTTTCTGTGCAAAGCTAACCTAGATATAGAGAGAAAAAATCTAAAACAATGTACGCTCATGTACAAAAGAATTCACAAATGTTTATTTTGCCATTAATAACTGTACTTGCCTTAATTACTTTGTACTTACTTTTTTTTTTATTGCGGACATGTACTTCAAGTTTTTTTAGAATTAAATCTTAAGTTTTGTCAATATGCTAGTTTACATACAAAGCAATAATCATCTCTGGAAATCAAAATATCTTTAAGCAATACATGAAAACGATTACTCCACAGTACTTACTTAATAGAAATGATTTGAAAAGAAGCACCTTAACTAATGGGATGAGAGTCAGAACAAGGGTCACAATAAACTTTTTCACAGGCAACTTTAATACCTACAATTTAAATTGGTTTTTACTTAAAAAGGTCACTGTGTAATAACACCCCCCCCCCCATTTTAGTGCCCTCCAGAAACATTGGGATTTCAACTTCCTGGAAGTCCCAATTCAACTGGAGCACACCAGATTGAGGAACTTTAAAGATCTTTAAGATCAAGATAAAAACCTACACAACCTGTAATCGCTGTCTGATGTCCCATTCCCTTTTTCCCTCTTATAGATAGCATTCACGCATAGTACAACACACAGGAAAATGGCCAAGCATAATCTTTTTAGTTTCACAACTAAAAACTGTCTCTGTGGGTGTTATCAACATTTGACACTTATACTAAAGAGGTGGTTCAAAGTTCATTATGCAAAGAACGCAGCTCTACCTGGTATCATCACCTTCTAGTCCAATCCCATCTCAGAACATTACACTGTACATATTTTAAAAGGAGTTGGGGTTGAATTCCGAAATATTAATAATTAATTAGCATGCTCATTACTAAATCTGCTCTTATGATGTCCAGGTATATTTGGTAAATTATTGTAATTTATCAAATATACCTGTGTGTGATTTGGGTAGTGGCAGAAATATTTATTTATTTATTTGATTTCAAGCTACCACTGAGAACAATTGTTTTTTTTCCTGTGGATGTCCACATTCCATAAAACAGCTTCCTCAACTTATCACCAAAATGCTACCTGAAGAAGCCAGTCTCCACTGCAGCAGTATTAAATTATGACCTTGTTACCACATTAGATCATAACTCACACACGTTGCCTCAAAGTTACAACACTAACAGGAACTTGCAGTCTCTAGTGTTTAATACCCTAGGGAGAAATGACAGTGGGAAACTTACAAAACACTCCTGCAGACTTGGGATATGACACCAAGGCATCATATGTATTTCACAATCTATAATCTGTTGTGGAATGATTATACTTGAAAGCCTATTTACACTCCCTGTTATGATTAGGAAGCCAAAGAGAAAAAGTATGATTTATTTAAATTATCAGCCACTTTGGATTAGCAAGTAAGTGTAACTCCCTGCCCATCACCTTGTCTTCATTCATCAGGTCCCATCTTGACTACAGGTGCTTTGAGTTTTCCTACTATCAGAACACCCACAGTGGGCAATTTACCTAGGAAAAGCTAGGGGGGGTCTATGAGTGCAACAAGCCCTATGAAATTACTTCAGCAAACCCAGAAGGCACCTACTAATGCCCATTCCTACCCACTGTGTTTTATCAGGAACTCAGATATAACCCCAGTGACTATCAACTTCTCCTTCCTCAAGATATATTACTCAGGCCTGATGCAAAGCAGACTGCACAACCATGCCTAAAGGGGCCAGGAAGAGTTTATCCCCTTTTTCCTAAAGACTTGCAAGCCAATATACATTAAAACATCTGTATATCACAAAAACCCTTTGCAACCCGTGTCTGCATTCAGGCCTACTGGATTCCTTTCACCTGGGCAGAATTTTCCTCTTCTAGGATCCAACTCCCCTGACTGACATATCCATTAACTATGAGTTAATAAGTTGTTGCGCGTGTGCTCACGCGGGCATGTATTTCGCACAGATGTCTTTCCTTCTCCCCCCCCCCCCACCGGCCCCGGAGTGTACGTCTTGTCTTTCCACAGATTTCGCGTAGGGTGACCCCATCCGGCAAGATTTCAGCTTCTTCTCCCGATCACTCAGTATCACAGCCCCACTCCGGAGAGGAACCTTAGGAGGAGACCCAGCGCCCTCGACTCCGCTAGGGAAGGAGACCTGCTCCTGCCTAGCGTGGCCCCCAGCGGTCCACCCCCCGAAACAAAGTTTCTTCTGCCCTTTTGCGGCTCCGCTCCCCTGCCCGATCTCTCTCCGCTCCCGACGCACCCCCCGCAGCCTCCCGCTCCCGCTGGACCCAGACACGTGCCTCCGCGGACCGAGTTCCCTGAACGCCTCCTAGAGTTGCAGCGAATGGCAGCCGCTACTCGGGCGGGCGAGCGGGCAGGCACTCTGGCCACGCAGCCCGTGACTCTCCCCGTCCCGACGCGCCGCAAGAAGCTTCCGCTGCCTCTTTTGCTCACGCACTGACCTGACGCTGTCAACGCAGCAGCAGCAGCAGCGCTCCGTGTCTAGTGGCACGGGCTCCCCCGCCCGGCCCGTCCTATGGGCAGGCCCCGCCCCGCGGCTCCGCGGCCCCGCCCTCCAGCCAGCCCCCGCGCCCCACCCACCCGGGAGCCCCTCGAGCGCAGTGGCGGAGCCAAGTCCGAGCCCGGGCGCAGGAGAGGGGCCGGAGCAGCCGAGCCGGGCGCTGGGAGGGTGCGCGGGCTGGGGCTTCTGTTCTCCAGCCCGCTGGGTGCGCCAGGCGATTAACGACCGGAGGGAGTCTCTTTCTTTTTCCAGAAAAGTGGATCCACGCGCCGGCCAGGAACCCGGGAGGAAATGCGCGCAGTTTGAATACAGTCCCGCTAAAGGATATAAAGCGCGTGGGGTGGCGCCACGGCTGGCCTCAGGTTTTGCGGGGGCTCAACATGGAGCCTTCAGGGACCCAGCCCGCGTCTCGCTTTCCCACGCGCAGGTTTCCCCACGGACCAGTTTTCCAATGGACAATCTTGCTCTCTGCCCCCATAAGCGTCAGGGTCACTTTTAGGGTAGTCCCAGGTAACCTGCCCCCCTTTTTTCCTACGGTGGGCTTTGGACATCAGTTTCGTCGTTGTTTTCCTCTCAATAGGAAATGAAAAAAGAACGTAGGAAATGCAGCATGTATTTACTTTTCCTTCCTCTGTACTGTACTATTTTTATTTCCTTGCCCTTTTGCTGTTTTCCAATCCATGCTGCTGGTCACTCTCACTCTCTCAAAACTTGCAACTTTCCCACATTGAGGGTTTGGACACAGAAATGAGAGATTTGGCAACCTTGGAGCAGTCAGCTGTTTGGGGTTTTGTTACTAGTGGTGTTTTGCTTTTGGTTTTGCAACTTTATATGCAGGTTTGAAGCATTTAGAAATGACGCTTGCTTGCAGCTTTTGCTGTCCAGGTCTCTGCTGCCCTGTAATGGATTTCTGTAGCCCAGACAGGGTAGCCTCTTCATGGTTTTAAGGCCCTTCCAATGTCGGTAGGTGAGACTGACCCAGGTGGACTCCCAGGAGGCAACTAGGATTTCAGTGCTGCTGCGAGGGTCAACATCTAATTGCAGCTGTGGCTTGATCAAGGATATTGCTGATTACGAGGGATTGCTGCAACTATTGCGGTACAGTTACTGTATTAGATCTGGTTAGTACTTTGTAGTTCATCTGAAAACACCAGGGTTGTAGGAGGCTTAACTTGGAAGTAATATATGTATATACAGCTATACGCATGCATACACCTACTTGCCTCCAGGGATGGAGTGGGGATATCTATCTCCTGGAAAAAGTCAGTAGCAAATCACAGTAGTACTGTTGCCACACAAACTATAGACTGATAAAGCCAGCAGGACTTGAATTTCACTTGAAGGAAACTTTAACTGCTAAGGAAATAAAAATGGGATTCTTAAACCTGTCTGAAACGGCAAGGGTAATATAACTTATCTCTGGTTGTGAAGGTATACTTAGAGTATCCTTAAACGAGACACAATAATTGTCTGGTAGTCAGATATATTTCTTCGGAAAGTATTTCTAATACCATGATAGATTAGTTTCTTTGTTTAAAATGTAATGGCTTTGCTCCAGCTCAAATTAACCGGGTCTGGCAGCCCAGTTGTTTGCAAGCCGCTCAATCCTACTGGCTTTGTGGACTTGTTCATCAGCAATTACATTACAATTTTGGCCAGAGGAGTTCTAAGTAAATATGGAGAGGATTGTTGTTTAAATCCATTTAAAATCAGTTGAATTAAATTAATCAGCCATATCAGTCATTTTGTTCTGTTGGTTCCAATGGGTGATTAACAGCAAAAGCCTGCTTTTACTGGGAAGTAACTTCCAATGAGGGTTACTCCCAGATAAGGGTACCTTGAATTACAGCCTTAGTCAAAATCGTCTTTCCCTATTTTGTTATGAAGAAAAGTTGCAGTGTTCTCAGTTGGCTAGTGAGTAATGAATAAAATATAGGACTGCATTGTTTAGATTAATTGGTTGAAAAACTTATAAAAATATGCTCCCAGTGAATTTATGCAAGGGCTTTTTTTGTGGACTGCCTCTCTGAAAATCTCTCCTTTTACATTCATGTAGGATGAATGGAATTTTCTAAGGCAATATTTTCTGTGGCATGTCTAAACTGGTTAAAAACAAAATGCATCTTTTTTTTTTTGCTTCCTAACGATGATTGGTTTTATAGAAATGTATGTAAATGAGAGCCAGCGTAGCATAATGGTTGAAGGGAGTGATGACATGGGGGTTCTCGTCCACGCACAACCACAGAAACTCCCTTGGTGACTCATACTCTCTCAGTCCGACCTACCTCATAAGCTACCTGTTGGGAAAAATAGGAGGAGGGAGCATTAGGCATGCTGCCTTGAGCTGTTGAATGAAAGGTGGAATATAAAAATTTTTATATTCCATCCATCCATTTTGTATTATTTTTATATTCCACCTTTCATTCAACAGTTCAAGGCAGCATGGATGGAATATAATAGTTAAGGAATTGCTTCAAAATCATGATGAGTTGACTAAGATTTCATTAGCTGGCAGGAATGCAAGTAAAATAATTGTACAACGTTTGGAAATGTGTAGAAAATGTGCCCTGACATGGACCAAAAAGGTCCATTATTTGAAGATCTTTTTCTAAACCTCAAGCTTGTTAAAATCCAAATGTTCCTGTAATGCAATTTCATGAATCATTTATTTATGTATATATAATTTAAAGTATTATTTTCTTTTCTGGAGAGAGTGAAAAAATGGATGGATTGAGATTAGCACTCGTCCTGTCAAACCCTAAGATTAGCACATCAAATCTGGGTAAAATTGTAATTGCTATATACAGTAATAGTGATCACTGATTCCATTGTTTTTATTTGCGTTTACCTACTTTAATGGGACTTGCTGCCAAGTAAGTTACAGATTTACAGTGCAATCTTATAGATGCAAATGTGGAAGTAAGCCCCTTTGTGTCAAATGGCTGATTGATTGATTGATTGAAATCTCTTTATCATAAAGACTGTCATTAACAAGGGAACCAGGAAGAAAATTGATTTTCTTTCTTAACTAGGTAAAGGCTTTTAAAAATCAGTTTCGGTGTTCTGTATCTTACATCTTAGCTAAACAAACATGAATTTATAAACATACTAATATTTTTAAGAAAAATAAATTTGATCTATATAAAAACAGCCTTATGCCAATAGAAAATAAATTTAATTTCACATTTACTCCCATAATTCTTGAGAGTGAATAGATATTCTGAAAATTGATTATTGTATTAAAATATACTACCAATAAATTATGATGGGCAGTGAATTAATAACACATAATTTAAAGACCACAAAAGTAATACATTGAATTAAATGGAACATACACCGAGGTAAATACCTTTGCAACCTTTCTTGCATTTAGTAAAGATTTTCACTTGATGTAATAATAAAATACCCTTGATGTTTATATTTGATGGCATTGTAACTAGCTTAAGTGAAATCCTATGCAGACTGGTCTTTTAAAAGACCCATTAAGTTCAGTGGGATTTTCTTCCAGTGCTCTAGCCACATATCTTGGAATGCATAGGATTGGACAGGAAACCATTTTATCTTAGTGAGTGGATAAATGGGTCCTCTCACCCCGGTGGGAGGAAAATGCTGGCGGCGCTTGCATGGGAGACGGGAGCAGTTGCCGGTAGCGCAGAAGCCGCGCACGCCCGAAAAGGAGCAAAGCAACGGAAACGCCGCCTCCTGCGCTCGCCAGCTGGGCTCTGCTCTAGGAAGGAGGCCCTGGCAAACCACTTCCGAAACACCTCGCCGTGAAAACCGCAGGGACTTGTCCAGACAGTCGCCGCAGAATCGGTAACGAGTGCGGATAAAAAAAAAAAATGGCCACCCAACTCACAAACTGTGACTCTGTGACATAGGATTAAGAACACAGAATAAAATAAGCAGTACAGGTAGTCCCTGCTTACCGACTGCCTTGTTCAAGGAACTGTTTGAAGTTATGACCGTGCTGAAAAAATAACTTTACAACCAATGCCTGCGTTTGTGACCTTCGCAGCATCTCTCCGTCATATGATCACCATTACAGCCGTTACGTGTTGTCCTGTGCCTAACCTGTTGTTCTTCTCCTCCCTGCCCCCCCCCCGGCAGAGTGAAGAAATTAGAGAGGAAGGGATTACAAGAGAGTAAGCAGGCACACAATGGGAAAATCACATTGAAAGCAATGTGCTGGCGTCAGTAGCCGCAAGCATGCTATGCAAATGGCCTGGTGTATTCCCCTTTGTGTACCTGCTTATTCTCTCGTAATCTGTTCCTATCCAATCTCTGCGGTCTAGGAGGGGGCGGGATGGAAAACGGGTCAGGCACAGGAGAGATTGCCTACAGAAATCACTTTTTTTTTCTTCCTTTCCCCCCTCTTGCGAAGTAGAGAGATTGGAGAGGAAGGGATTACAAGAGTAAGTAGGCACACAATGGGGAATACACATTAAAAGCAATGTGCTGGCACCAGCAGCTGCATGCATACTATGCAAACAGTGCAGTGTATTAGCAATTGCTTCGTTTAGCAACAGTTGCCAGCCCCAGTTGTTGCTAAACAAGGACTACCTGTAACATGAAAAACACAATATAATAAACCAAGGCTGAACCACAATCACATTCAAATTCTCAACATGATTTCAAGACAGGCTCCAATGTCCTGGCCCAATGCCCAGGGGAAGAAACACCAGGTTTTCAAGGCCTTACAGAAGGTCAACTGGGTCAGGGTCATCCAAATCTTGGAGGGCATGCTGTTCTAAAAGGTAGGCGCCACAACAGAGAAGGTATGCCTCCTAGCTGAAATTGTATCGTAGAAAGGACCCCAAGCACACCTACTCTGTCAGACCTTGTGAGTTGGGCAATTGGAGGTAGGCAGTCTGGCCCTATGCCATGATGGGCTTTACAGGTGATAACCAGCACCTTGAATTGCACCTCTAGGAAGCCACTGCAGCTTGCAGATGGCACGGGTAGTTACAGGCACACCACAGTACACCCAGGTAATACCACTACTTTGCAAGCTGTACTTGCTTCCTAGAGGTGCCTGGTGCAATTCACAGTGCTGGTCATCACCTGTAAAGTTTTTGACCTTCCAGTACAGTGTTTTCCCCCATTTCTGTACTTTTGGAAATTTACCGCATACAACTTTTTTTTTTTTTAGTTAGAGATGATTGATGTCCAACTGCAATCACATAAACTTAGCCAAAGTGGAAATCGTCAACATGGCTTTTCATCAGCACACTACCTAATAGGTTACTAGAGAATTATAAGCAGGCAAATCAGGGAGTGGTAACCAGTGAGATAACAGTGAAGACAACCGATCCCGCAGGTTCAGGCTTTACGGCTCTAGCCCTAAGAAAGTCTATAGCCACAGGGCTGGGGGCCCCTCCTTTCTTTGCACAAACCTCTTATCAAGAAAGTTAACTGTGTGCCTTGCAACTGGTAATGCACTGTCCAAAATGGGAGTGCACAGCAGGCACGGACTGGTTAACCAACATAGTATGTTAAGTTATAAATACTGTTTCTTTGTAAAGGAATAAGTAAATAAGAAAAAGAAAAGGCCAGATTCAGTTTAGACATGCTTCAAAGAAACCATCTCACCCGAGTCCAGTGGACTCTGTTTTACACATACGACATCCTTGGAATAAGGTCAACGTGTCATTCAACCTATACTTTGAAAAGCTAAACTCCCCTCACACTCACAGCTAATGGGAATGGCCTTTTAAAAGAAATCCATACATTGTTTCATTGTCAAAACAAAAGAAAAGCCCTAGATATTTTGAATGGAAATAGAGCGGCTGCTGCTTGTGCAGATGTGTTAAAATAAACAGACAAGGGATTTTCTTCCCCTTGCAGCAACATTAATTAGCTAATGAAAGATTTCTACTTTGAAATAGGTAAGGAACGGTTATGACTGAAAGTCATAATGGAATGACTGCCCTGCGCTTGGCTGGGCAAAAGGCAGAGGGTCGGTTACTTTACTCCTGTGCTTCCGTGGGAGCTCACTGAATTCACTGGGAACTGTTCAGAAGCTCCTCTGGCCACAATCGCGATGCAAGGGACTTTGGAAAATCACGTCGTCGTGTGGCTGCCCAGAGTCCACTTTTAACAACATACCATGTTTTCACAACAATGAGCTTTGTGTATACTTATTTCTAGTAGCATAGCCATGGTTAGTTCATCCTAGGAAGAAGAACAGAGACTTCCTGGAGTTTTGGAAGAATCCACTTTCAGAGCAATTGGGAAAAAAGGTAGAATGATGGAATTATTATGCCCTGGACAAAAATAAGTCTGATAGTGGCTATTTATCTAATTATTTATGTTATATAATATGTTATATAATGTTAATTATGTGCTGCCCATTCATCTATAAACCCTCACTTGGATAGTGTGGAAGCTGCAGTCAGCACTGGAAAGGGTATTTTTGGCCCCCTCACTTATTGCCATGGAAGCCAAGCAATTTAGCCCCAATGTTGAGTTGCCTTAAGCTCTTTGCTTTGGAGCCCAGCCTAGAGGGCAGGAGGAGGGTCAGAGGGGTTGTGATCTGCAAACAGGAGCTCATAGAGTTCCTGTTTCTGTCCTGAGGAGGAGGAAGTAATGGGTGAAACTCCATACTGAAAAAGACTGAAACAGCAACTTGTCGGCTAGGCCTACTCTCAAGAGAAGTGCACTGCATACTTGGATTTGATATAAAGACACCCAAGTCTCCTAATAGCCCCTGAGAAACATCTCTTTCTACTAATCCACATGGGAACAAGTTATATAGCTAGATACAGCCTTGAAGACACTGCTGCAAGAGATTAAGAAGGAGGGGGAAAGCTGGGTGCACAAGTGAGTTCTGCACTCCTTGTTGAAGGACGTGCCCCGGGAAGAGAGAACAGAATATTGGAAGCTAACAATTAGCTATGCAGAAGGTGTCAGTGGGAATGGCTCAGATTCTTCATTAATGGGACCTGATTTTGAGATGAGGGATTTCTAGCAAGAGATGGGATGCACCTCACAAGAATGGAAAACAATGTGTTTGGAAGGTGGCTTGCAAATCTGATTTAGAGGGCCTTAAATCGAAACTTGTGGGTGAGGAAATAGTGGAAAGCCAAGTACTAGGAATGGGAGGGGGAGGGGTATGCGTGATGCTGAAGCACCCAGTAATAAGCACATATCGCAAAGGAGGAGTTATGTTACATGTCCCAAGGATTCTAGTATCTAAATGCACAGAATATGGGGAACAAATGGCAAGAACTAGGTGATGTAATGGAGAAGAAGTAATTTCATAGGCATTACTAAACTAATCCAAATACTAAAGGATACTATAGTTACAGTATAACTTATTCCATAGGAACGGACCAGACAAAAGGCAAGAAGGAATCATATTATATATGAGGGAAGTATATACATGTTTTGAGATTCAAGAATTTTAGCACAGGAGTCCAACTAAGATATTCTTTTGAAGGTGTCCTATATAGCCACATATAATATTATAATAATATATTCTATTAATAATATAGCCACATAATGCCCTTTGACACCAAACTGGTATCTTTCAAGGAGGAGAAACATAATAATTGGAGTCTTCAACCACCTGGACATCTGTTGGAAAAACAACTTGATCCCGGCTGCAAGATTTCAAAAATTCATTCAACAAATATTGTTGACTGTTTCATTTTCCAGAAAACTGAAAAAAAGACCTGATCCCAAGCAATAGGGAAGAGCTGGTTGAAGAGGTAAAAGTGGTGGAAACTTTGGAAGGAAGTATCCATGTCATCTTCATGTTCTGGGTACGATGGAAGGAGAAATTAGAGTATAGTCACACATGTTCAGCAGAGCCAATTTCAATAAGTATAGTTATATGTGTTCAGCAGAGCCAATTGCAATAAACTTAGAAAAACATCAGATAGGATCTTATGGATGGAATCCATTGGACAAAGAAATGCAAGTGAGTTGGAACATTTCAGAATAACTGCAATTGCACACCATTCCAAAAAATGGGGAGTGGGTTAGGAGACTATTGTGGAAGCATAGGGAACTCATGAATGAGTTAAAAATGTAAGCACGACAATCAACAAAAGGAGGGAGTGGCAACCCAAGATAAGAGATGGTTAAGGAGTACCTGGCTCCTGGACCAGGAGTGCAGGTCTGAATTACATCTGAATGTTTTAAATAAATTTGTAGATGTTTCAGAATCCCTTTCCTGAATCTTTCATAAAATCATGGAGGCTGGATAAAGTACCAGAGGATTGGAGAACAGCAAATGTTGTTCTTATCTTCCAAAAGGGAGAAAAGGAGGACCTGGGTAACTAGAGACCACTCTGAATGACACTTGCAACGGTTTATTAAGCAATCTGAGTATTAAGAAAATAATGCATTGTTTGACATGTATCAACACAAGTTTATCAGCAATAAATCATGCCAAATCAATCTGATCACCTTTTTTTGATAGAGTGACCAATTTAATTGATCTTAGGAATATGGCAAACCTTTACTTCAGGAAAGCTTTTGACAAAATCTCCCATGAAATTCTAGGAGAGAAGATGGTAAAATATGGGCTACACTATGCTACCATTTGGTGTTGGTGAAAACTCCTGAGAATACCATAGTCAAGAAAACAAACAAATGGACCATCAAATAAATCAACTCAGAGTTTTAATTTGAGGAACAAATGACCAGACTCAAATTATCATATTTCAGACATATTATGCAAAGACTTAACTCTTTGGAGAAGGCTCTAATGCTGGGAAAGATAGAAGGAAAGAGAAGAAAAGGATGACCAGCAGCAAGGTGGATGGACTGTGTTATAGTGGCAATGAGAGCACTGTTGGAAAACCTGAAATTTAGGGGCAGATTGTCATGAAGAAAATCTATCTATGTGGTTGTTAAGAGTTAAACCAACTTGATGGCACATAATCAATCAATGCTACCATTCGATGGAAACAAAGCTAGTTGAACCATTGTACCCAATGAGTATATGTCAATTGGTACATAACAAGCAGGGAAAACGTTATTTTCTGGGCCCATTTGAAAAATAAATGTGTAACACTTTTGAAATCTTGGCAGATGCTAGGATCTAGATATATTAAACCAGGATTCTCATTTCCTGTATTGAAAACTGCTAAGCATATTTGCTTATTAATAGGTAAGCAGTTATGATTTGATCCCAGATCACATGAGAACTTGATTTTGTGGTATCACTCAAATCTGAAAATAGTGGGGAAGATGTTCTTTTGGAATGTTTGGGCTAAACAAGGGATTAATACTTTACATCAGTTTATTTTTAGTGGTTCTTTTAAAGACTTTGAGAGATTGTTGTCAGAGTTTGACTTGCTTTCAAAATATGCTTGGCAATATATACAATTGAAACGTATTAATCAAAGAGTACAGCCTGGATGATTTAACAGTCTCCAAGGTACCTGCAAGTTTAGCTTCTATAAAAGAGACTGCACTTGAACAAAAACTGAAAATGGGACAAATTCATCAAAAATGTTATTTCAGGTCTATTGGACCCCTCAAAGAATGTTTAAAAAGGTATGGACATTAGATTTTTTTTTTAAAGTTGGTGATATATGAAGTTTGATTTGATAGCTCATATGATTTGGTCTTGTTCTGTTATGGCTTTGTTTTGGTTTCAAATTAATATTATGTTGATATAATTTTGAGAAGAATATTATATTTAAAGATCTCAATGTGATGTTGAATTATATTCCTAAAATATGGAATTTGTCATCTTATGAAAAGCTTTGGCTTTATCAGACTTGGGGTACAGTTGTTCTCCTGATTTTAAGGAATGGATCCAGGATATGTTATATTGTTATCTATTTTTGAAAAGTCTTTGTGCTGTAAAAATGAGAAGATGGCCCATTATGTTATTATATGTCCACATTTAATTATAAACTCAGTGACTGAATTAATTTCATATGGATATCTATACTTATTTATATGAATCTTTTATTTTTGTTTGGGGGGATTGGGTAGGTTTAGTTCAGTTAACCACTATAATATATTTAAAGATTTTACTGTGTTATCACTAGTCAATATAGGCTTTTTTCTTTTGTATTTTACTAATTAACAATACAACATTTTTAAAAAAATATCAGGCCGGAAGAAGCCTTTAAATAGCATACCTCAAGGCTCTCTTCTAGGTCCTGGGCCATTCAACATATTTATAAATAACGTGGATGAGGGGTTAGGAAACAGGATTATCAGTTTTACAGATGACAGAAAGCTAGGGATGGTAGCAAACACTTTAGAAGACAGTGTCAAGAAACTGGAGGACCTTGACAAGTTGGAATTATAGGCGGAAAGCAGCAAGACAAATTTCAGCAGGGATAAATGCAAAGTTAAATAGGAAAAATCAAATGAATGAATAAAGGAGTCGGGGGGGACCTCATAGGTGAAAAAGAACTAGGTGTCTTGGGGGATCATAAGCTGAACAGTGTACAGGTAGTCCTTGCTTACTGACTGCCTCATTCAGTGACCATTCAAAGTTACGACAGTGCTGAAAAAATAACTTTGTGACCAATGCCTGCATTTACGATCTTTGCAGTGTCCCTGTCTGGCTCAGCCCAAGAACGACAATGAAACAGTCCAGCCCAGTACAGTTCCTTCATTTGCTTACACCCATTAGACAGAATCTTGCCAGACTAACTCTACACTACAGCAACTAGTGGGTATACCCCGTGATACTCTAGGGCGGGGCTAGTCTAAACCTCTTTTCTTCTCACGGTCTTGCTGCGGACTGAGAAAGCGCTTGCCTTGTCCCCCTTTCTGGAGTGCACTACCTGCCTCCTGATAGCCCTGATCTCCTATACCAGTCTCCCCGCAGATACCTTCCCTTACAGTCCCTCAGTCACATAATCATCATTACAGTCAGTGCGTGTTGTCCTGTGCCTGACCTATTGTTTTTCTCTTTTTTCCCCCTTGCAGAGCTCAAGAAAATTTTGAGCTCCAACCATGGATGGAAGAGGGAGCAGCTGAACTCTCCTTCACTGGAGGTGTTGAAACAAAGGATGGACAGCAAACTGTAGCAATAGATATCTGGACTTGGCAGTGGGTTGGACTAGATGACCTGGATATAATTTAAATAGATATAATTTTAATCATTACAATCGATAATTACAATTATAATTTAAAAATTAATATAATTAATTTTAAGTAATATAATTAAAACAGGTATAATTTTATTATTCTAAATGGGGGTAAATCTGAATAGGATTGCTGAAATCAGTTGCTGTGGGAAGATCAAATTTAATGTACAACAGCAAAGTTTGTACATTATATTATGCCATATTCATCTTAGTTGCACAAGCAGCATCTTTTATAACTAGATAAAGAGATACTTTACAGATTTTGGGCAAAAGCTCACGACAATTCTGGATGTCTAATGATAATTTTGGATTAGTTACATATAGAAAATGGACGTAAAAGGTAATATTGTCCTCTCCTTCTTAAATATCCCACTTCCATTTTCTAATTAATCATTCTGATATTTCCCACTGTGTCTTCCTATAAATTTTTTTCTGTACAGCATATACAGTTTTGGAAAGAATAGGAAATTATCTAGCCAAAATCCTAGCACCTAGAGGACAATCTTACATTCTAGTAGGCGAACAGTAAATCAAATAAAATCATTCTGGCTGTGGAATACGTGCTGTTCTTAAAGTGAGATAGTTTACTTTAAACATTGAACAAATGGCTGTTGCTTTTACTCTCTGTATTGACACTGTTAGGGTATCTTCACAATTTCTTTCTGTTCTTGGGAGTAGATTTGTTAGTGTACTTTTCACACATCAAAAATTGGCATAAGATAAGGGCTCACAGAGTCTATTTTGTTACATATAAAAGGACATAAATGAGGAAATGGTAGTATTTCCTGATAAAGCAAGACTTCAGAAAAGGCAATAAGTCACTCTGACATCTCATGCAACAGGTCTCCTTTTGCCAAGCAGGTGATTCTGGCAATCTGCTTCTTTTCTCTCTCTCCCTTTTTTCCTTTAACAAGATAAAGGTGTTACACAGGCTGCAGTTCACAGCTGAACTGATGGCATGTGAAGCAACATTATTAGCAAACTGTGAGCTATTTTTCCAGAGAAAATATTGCAGTAATTTGCAGGAAGTAACCTATTTGTTCCAAAACAGCTGTTGTCACTGAACACCATTATACCTACAACAATTCTAATTATCTTGGGTAACTTTCATGCATTTGGCATCGCTCCATTATTGTTCCTTTAACTGCTTTTAAAATGCATTAGGATGTTGGCCATGATGTATTTGCAGCCCCTGCCTTTGACCTTGGTATTCAGATTAGCGATATTATACAAATTCTGTATTCATGGAGCTGTGGTTTGTGACTGTTATTCATAACAAGATAATTTCATCAGTTCTGCTTTAATCTGTGGCTTTGAAAATCAAAAAGGAGCCTTTGAAAGAAACACTGTTACCTGCTTTGGGTATAAACCTGATGCCTTTTAATAATCAGGCAAGGGGAATGAAAGAATAATGCAAGTTAAAATAAAACACACCCTTAAAATATTTTTTACTTATGGACACACCTGTGAAAATTCCAGTTTTGTTATCAGAAACAATTGCTCACCTTTTTACAAAACCATATTATGGTATTTTGTCCAAGAGTAGGTTTGACATAACCAACCAACATACCTAAGAGATATCATGCCACCAGATGGATTTTTCGAAGATATCTCTAACAATTCTGAATGCATCAAGAATGCTACATGGTGGAAGTAAAACATGCATGAGAACAAATGTTTAGTAAGTAGTTCAACCTAGAGCAAGGAGTAAGACAAGGATATGAAATGTTTCCTTGGTTGTTTAATGTATTTATGGATAGATGCATAAAGAATGATTTTGGGGTGACACTACAGGTGTTTTGATTGAGGATGGCAACTTGTATTTTTGTATGCAGATGATACTGTGTTGTGTGATTTTCAGCAAATGCTAGATAGAATGTATAATGCAACAAAAAGTATTATCTGAAAATTAATGTAACAAGATACTTGTTTTTCACAATGAAAATGGAGTGAATGATTATGAAGGGGCAAAACTAGAGCAAGTATCTTGTTTGTGTATCTTGATAGGATGTTTACTAGATACCGGAAAATGGATGGAGGAATGCTGATACATAGATAGTGGGTAGTACTGTATGTGATCTATATTTTGGAATGGACTTTTGTTGAAAGAAACAAATACAGCTGTATATAAGAGCATGTTCCTACTCACTTTACTATATAGAGAGTTGGATATTATAGGAAAAACTAAACATTAAATGAATGCAGTGGGAATGGTGTGGTAGAAAGTGTGTGCTGTAAAATAAGAGGAAATAAGAATTGATGGGCAATGAATTAATGTGAACTGAATACAAAAATGAGTGATCAATACAGAAGAAATACATTAGGTGGTTTATTTTTAAAAACATTTTATATATGTTTATTATCTTTTATTTACAAAAATATGGTCCAAGGGTCACAAGGAGCATAGGAGTGACATCCAATGGTTTCTGCCCATTCCACCATCTAAGGGGACCCAGGAATCCTCCCTTCTCTGTCATGGCACCTGCACTTTGGATCAGCCTCCCCCTGAAATCCAGATGGCCCTGACCCTGTTGCCTTCTGGAAGGCCAGTGGAGCCCAGTATGTGGGCTTGCTTTGTGCTGGGAGACAGTTTGTGAGGAGCCTTAGTCATTTTTAATTATGTGTTGCCTTATGGCTTTTACCTTGTATTATTTTATGCACTGGTCTTGTTAGCCACCCAGAATTATTTGGCTGAGATGGGCAGCCATATAAATTCTTTAAATAGATCAATACATACATAAGTACATAAATAAAGTCACTGGAGGGGACAAAGCTGGAATTCTGAGTCTTTCTTTGTACTTGAGTGGGAGTTGGATTTTCTTAACAAAATAAATACCATAAGGCTTCCTGAGACTTAATGCATATTATTAAAGTGCTTAAAAATTGTATTCTCAGAATCAGTGAACTGCCACTGAATGTTAATGCTGCAATCAGCAGGTGGAGGATCCAGAGGCCATCCAAATAAATCTGGGGCGCATGCAGCCTATGGGGCAAATGTTGCCTCCTGTTGGATAAGAGCTGCTTATTTCAATGCAGAAAGTTCCATTATGAGTAGCGAGCCGGGAATTTGCGTCATAGTGCTAGTCAGAAGAACCTCAGTTTGCCTAAAGTGGAGCAAGATGCTTCAGTCCCTGTTCCCAAGCTTTTAACAGTCAACATGAAAAGAAGGATATGATTCCTAACTATTGAACTGGTTTGGGGACAATACTGTTGTTTCTTGTCATATTTTTATGTTTACGATCAAGCTGTGATGCAAAGGTTGCTCTTGTCTTTTTGTGAATGGGTTGCATCCAGAGCTAGGTTTGGTAGAATTAAGCTGTTAGCTGAATTTTTATCTATCTTAATTTAGAAATCAAAATACAACGATCTAAATATAAGTAATGTAAGTAAAGCAGAATATGAAAAAAAGAACAACCAATAGTCTTTAGAAAGTTCCTTTAAAACAATATACACACACACACACACACACACACACACGTATGTACCTGTATGTATGTATGTATGTATAATGAGCTGTATTGGACATGTGAAGGAGTTGAGGATAGATGTATTGCACATTTCTTATTTTCCGGTAATTAGTGATTTTGGGGAAAGATTGGAAATATCAGTAAAAGTATAGAGTATAATCTGATTTGTCATCCGTTCAATTTTTATTTGTTTGATAATCAAACAATGAGTCATCTCAAGAAGATAAAGAAATAATTATTAATTTATTAATTGGTTAACTGCTAAAACATTCAATAGTATATCCCATTGCATCTCTGTCCATCAATCCTTCTCCTCTATAGCTTTCCTCATGCAGAATCTACATTATTGGTAATCTAATATTATATTTTGTAATCCACCCTCATCAGTAGCCTGTTTTTCAGCTACATTAGTTTTCTCTTATGAATTTCACTGAACCACAAACAGCAAAGTAGGACATGTCCTACAGACTTTAGTTGACCTCACCACAGCACAGAGGCACTTTAAAACTAGAATACTGCAAAATCAGCCCTCCAGTAACCAGAGGTGGAGGGACAAAACATAAATGTTCTTCTGTAGTGCTTAGATATTTTTCTACATAAACAGTGGGCTGCCAATGCTTCAGGCCCATTAGTATTGAAAATAAGGGAACCAAGCTCAATTCTTTTTGGGGCTCCATGCCTCCCACTATTTTCCTTTAAGAATACTTTAGATCTTAAAGAATCATCCTTCATTCCCAGAATGGACATAAAGGGCCTGAGATTTCACCAACACTGTTAGCATTTCAGATATCTGACAGGTAAATGCATGCTTTAATGAAAATTGACAGTGTGCATAATAGTTTAGAACTCTATACTCTGTATTATAATATTAATTTTAAAAACTGCAGAAATAAAAGAAAAATGATAAACACTTGAATGTTTAAGTATATGCTGGTTATCTTGGCCCTGTACACAGATGTGGTCTTCCAAATGTGCATTATAGACAAAATAACATTTGGTTTCTCCTCCTGGAGGCAAGGCCTCTCTGATTAGATAACCACAGACATAGTCTTGCTAAAAATGTATAAACAATGAAGATTGAACATGAATAATGTGGATCACTATATCACTATCACTGAGAAACAGGAATTCCAAACCCATTTAAGCATTTCCTATGAGAACAGGCCCAGTCTTCCCCACCATAAGAATGGTTTGAAGGTTTTTTCTGCTTAAAGGAGGCCTGGGCTGGTATTGTTTCACGACTCCTGGGGCAGAAATCTATAGAATCTCATCTCTGAAAAGTGCTTAGCACAGGGTGATTATTTCCCTCAAAGGCAAATCACTTCAAAATTTGAAATCCTGATAATCTGAAAAATCTATAAAAATGGAAATAATTTTTGGTAATGTTATTGTACTAAAGCTAACCTCATCCATACTTGGTGCACATGCAGTAAGATTGTAAGTACTGGCAGAATTCCATCCTCAAGAGAAATTATAGCTAACACTTAATTTACTTAGTGAAAATGTAGTCTCATTTTGGTCAAGCTGAGCTCTGGAATATTTCATGGATGTGTTCATGTAATTTCCTTAGCAGCAACAGAGAAATGGCTTTCCATTGTCTTCACTCAGGACTATTTTCTTCAACATCCCAGTCCAGTTTACAGCCCTAGAATTTCCTGATAGTCTCCCATCTAAGAATTAGCCAAATCTGACCCTACTCAACTTTTGGAGAACAGCTGGATGATGTACTTAACTGGGCAATATGCTTAATAATAAATACAGGTACCTAGCTAAATGAACAATGTTTTGGTACCTTTTTTAAAAACTTGGACTTTATTCTATTAATGGCTAGTAGTTTTGGCTTTGATATTCTTTTCACCATTATAAATTATTGTCATAATTTATTTATTAATTCTTTGATTTTTAATTTCCTATCTTGTCCTTCAGGAAAGGTTTTCCTAGGGCATCTTACAATATCATAATGCATAGTGATTAATTTATTCATTTAGTCTAGCTCTGAACTCAACTGAATTTCATGAAGTTATAGAAAGTCTTCTTGGCTCTCACCTAACACAGATCTGCTGAGCTTCAGTTTGCTGACTACAACATGCACATTTACATGTGTGTGTTTTCCTAAAATAAATGAATCCTTTATTCTCATTTCTAGATAACGTACACCAGTTTTCTGACCATAATATGCATGTTGGAGGTTTTTAAGTAGAATTGAAAGAATCCATTTCATTATATAAAACTAAGCGTCATTAGTGTAATGATACTTTTTTGCTTGACGACTGTCAAAAGACAACCTATTTTATTTTAAGGAGGCATATCTCCCAGTAATCTAAATCTCAAAAACTGCAACAAGTAGATGAAGCGTCTCTGCCATTTCAGATAAAAGATGGTGTTCATGTTTCAAGAGGAAAATGCTTTGACAAAGTGTTTCCAGATGGTACATTTGCTTGTTACCCAATCTGGGTGGAACAAGTCACTCATTTCACAATATGGAAGAATGGAATTATCTACTTTAAACAAACACCCCAATCACATGCTGAAACTTCTAAGAGAAATGTATTAGGTAGAGAAATATGGTCTTCTTTTCATGGACTTAAGAGAAAGTTTGTCAGTCACTGAATTAAAAAGTGTTATAATGCTAAGTGGCTTCATTTCATGAAAGTTTTACTTTCATGGCCAATTTTATTTAAAGGTTTCAAAGCATACTAATTCATTTATGGAATAGCCAAAAGTTACAGATATTCTCTCCTTTCCTGTTTTAAATGCATATAAGAACTCAGATATGGTCACTAACCAACATAGTTGCTAAAACAGCCACTGCCCTTCTTGTTTCTCTGTGGGTCTACAAGAGTTATCTGGATGGTCATTGTTGAATACCAAATTAGATGGACTTTTGGTCTAGTCAAGCATAACTCTTAGGTTTTTATCTCAAATGAATTATATGTGCACAAGTAGAGTGCTGACATTTTCTTGCATCATTCTTAATCTTAGCAATAGTGATGAAACAGCAACACCCTGCCATTCATTTCTTCATACAGTATATCAGCTTTGTGACATATGTCTCTTGTATGTTTTATGGTTTAAGATTCCTTTTATGATCACCTGGCAGAAAAAAAGTAAAGGATTTTACAGATTTGTTAAACAGTATAGTGCTGTGAATTTATTTTCTTAATTTTTATTTGCTTGGTCACTGGGGTGCATATTCTCATTATGTGATGCAATAGAGATTTGACACCACAAGTATTTATGTAGTAAAAGTAGTAGTAGTCTTAACTGAGTTCAGTGAGCTTTCTTTATAGAATAGTGAAAAGGCAGACACAGTTGCAAAGCATTGCGTATTCTCAGTGGAGATAAGATGCTAGAATCCTTGGATTCCTTCCTTCCTTCCTTTCTCCTAGGTGTTATGGGATCATTCTAATAGAGGCATAGTGGACTGATCATAGGAGAGAGGAGGGAAGGTTGTCTAACAGTGAAAATACTGCTTTTTGAAATGGTAGGAAGCTAAGAGTGCAGTCCTGGGCAATGTCATTTGATACATTAGATGTTGCCTTCTGAGTTCAGAGGCAGATTTGGAGCATTCTAACAATTCAACCACATGCTGAACCTCATGAAAAATTTAGACTAGTTATGTTAAAGTGATTCACTCCCACTGCTTTCAAAAAGAGATAACTTTATTTTTAAGAAAATAGTAAGAAGAAGGATTGCAAAACCAACTCCTCTTTGATTTCCATCCTCTTGATCTGCTGCTGGTAGGGCACTTGGAGTACTCCAAGAAATGTAACAGGATTGCCCTACTAAAAATTTAAATTTGTAAGATGAGAGCAATTATGGGATTATTGCTCCAAATGCTGGAATGGAAATAAGACATTTGAATCAAATTTTTGTCTCAAACAATCTTATGTTTCAAGAACATCTGATATTTGCAAAGAATACCACAAACTAATTAGAATGAACTGGCTTTTCTCAAAACTACCATGGGGTACATAAGCACAAAGTACTGGAACAGAATTAGCCAACAAAACTTCAAAACTGTAGGCAAAGAGTCCAAATTCTTTAAAGCAGGCAGAAGAGAATAACAAAAGCAATATGGATGAATAAAATATATACACAAACTCATGATTCTTCCTTCTTGTCTGATCAGCAAACCCGTAAGTCACCAGGCCAAGCCATGCCCACCAGTAAGCTTTTCTTTCCTGCTCGTAGCATTTAACACCCTAGACTTGAGGAAATACATATGGACTGCATGGGAGACCACCATATTGGCTGATGAGCTTTGTTCAAATTGAATGATCACATGGAGCAAAATCACAGGCCCAGTTCAAACTGCAAAGAGTGTCATAGGAGTCATAATGAAAAAGGCAGCATATGCATTACATAAATAAACTAACACAACAACTCATAATCATATTAGGCAAGCTAGTCCTCTCTCTCCTATCATCCTCCAGATAGTTGAAATTGCAATTCCCAATTTCCCAGTTCCTTCGGTTCGGAATTGTGGGAGTTGCAGTCCTAAAACCCTTGGAGAGCATCTGGCTGGGGAAGGCTTGGATAAGCTTTTGTGGACTGCATTTCTTTAGTTCAGATGCTTAGTTGTTCTAAGATAAATTTTCCTACATCCCATATTTTTTATTGTTTACCAGGTGCCATTCCTTGCACCTTTATAGATTCTTTAAAAATACTAGGCTCTTGTTCCTTTTTTGCCCATAACTAGTGTTAAAATCTCAGGTCCAAAATTTTTTTGTCCATCATGAAAGTAATTGATTATGTGATGTCCTTGTGTTCACAGGGTGGTGGTGGTTGTGCCTAAATTGGCAGAGGTAATTGTCAACCATCAATTGATAACTGTAACCCTAACCCATTTGGTAGGAAAAAAGCACAAGACAGCTGAAATACGGGGGTGCAATTGATTGGTGCGCAAAACTCACCAATGGGCAAAAAGTTTTGGTGGGTAAAAAAGGACCAAGAGCCAAATATTATATTTAACAAACAAATCCACAACAGGAAAACATGATATCAGAACATGTTACCATCTTATGCTACTAGCTGAGGCACAAAGGCAGTCTATAGCTTTCCATTGACAGAATATTCGTTTGAACTTACTGTTTTATGTTCTATTTTTTGATTGTATGTTTGTTGTCTTGTTTTTATGCTGTGAGTTGCCCAGAGTCAATTTTAGCTGGGTGACATCTAAGTTGAATAAAACAAACAAACAAACAAATAGATTTTGGGACAGAGAGAAAACTTAGCTGCATAAAGCAGCAACACTGCAAAATGATCCACACTACTATTAACTGATTGCAAACTCACAAACATCCTACAATTGTCTTAGGAGTTACATTTTT
The DNA here is from genome assembly GCA_030867105.1 of Liasis olivaceus. Taxonomy (NCBI): domain Eukaryota; kingdom Metazoa; phylum Chordata; class Lepidosauria; order Squamata; family Pythonidae; genus Liasis; species Liasis olivaceus. Next base: position 52,132,834 of record CM061348.1, read on the forward strand.
TAAAAAGAGCAGCTTCCATATGACATTTCCCCTCTCATCTTGTGATTCCTTAACCTTAGTGCAGTAACTATTAAACTAGCCTGGGAGTTGAACCACGTGTCCCTTGACAAAGTCAAGAAAAGAACAAAAAAATACAGAATGCTTTCCCCATAATTAATTTCCCAAAGAAATATGTCCCTTGGCCCATATTTAAAGCAGAGTCACGCTGGATAAATTCCAGCCCTCAAGAATCTATTACCATTAAACCCAAACTCATTACTGTGTTAGTTTTCTCTCAATCATGCTATTTGGGGGTGTGATATATGTCCCTCTTCCCTTCCCTTCCCTTCCCTTCCCTTCCCTTCCCTTCCCTTCCCTTCCCCTTCCCCTTCCCCTTCCCCTTCCCTCCCCCACCCTTCGTTCCCTCCAAGAGCTAGGGTTCTTCTTCTAGCTATTCATCAGTGAACATGACTTTATATTTGCGTCATAAAGTATTAATTACATTTTCATTCTGCCCTTCCAAGGATTTCAGGGTTCCTCTTTTATTTCCTCAAACTGGGAGGCAGATTAAGCTGATAGAAAGTACAGTATGACCAAAGATCAGGCAGACAGGAATTTGGGTCGAAGGGTCTCCATCTGCTCAGGCCAAGTGCAATATGCTATAGCAGTCTTTCTGGAAGGGTGGTCCGAGGACCCCTGGGGGTCCCCCAAGACCCTCTCAGGGGTCAGCAAAATCAAAATGATTTGCCAAATATAAAAAATGTCTCTCTCCTCATTAGTAGTTTTTATTTGTTAATTTTTTTTCATGGAAAATATTCTATTTATGTTAATATCTAATGGGTTTAATATTGTTATTTTTACATGATTCAATAAATAAATAAATATTCTACAAATGCATCAGCTTTAATTTTTAATATAGTAAACATCAATAAATATAACCCAAAGCTCTTTTGAGGTCCTCCATAATTTTTAAAATGAGAAGGGGTCCTGAGAGCAAAAAGTGTAAGAAACACTGTACTATAGCAAACTGGCCATCAGACTGTGGGCAGGTTTATGATTAGCTATTCAAGATTTGATGCTATCACAGCAAAGATCAGTTTTCTCCTTTTTTTCTCTTAGAATACTTTGCACTAATCCTGTTCTGCTATGCTATTTGAGGATTGTGAGAGTTAAAGCTGAGCATGCCCAAAGTGCACCAGGTTGGTGGGGAAAGCTAGTTGAGAAAAGTGCCCGAGTATTGGTAAGATGAACACTAGGGCTATGAGGAACAAAACAGCGCTCACAGGAGAAAATTTCCTGAGGAGAACACGCTTAGCTTCCAAACTGCCTTGCTTGCTCTTGGAAAGACAAATTTGAAGGCCAGCAAATATGAAGAAGGAGGAACAGATACTAGTTTGAGCAGAAAAGCAACTGTAGGCAGAATGGTGAAAACACCTGTCCATCTCTCCATGTGCAGATTGAAATTGTAGATACTTCAGACTGATTTTAATATAACAAGTCCACTGCTGGGACTTCATTAAGATGCATTTTGTTTTCTAATTGTGGGTTGCTTCTCCAAAGGGATATTCCCAGAATATAAAGTGTGTGTGTGTGTAAAATCTCTAGCACTGCTGGCTGGGGAATTCTGGGAGTTGAAGTCCACACATCTTAAAGGTGCCAAGGAGAGAAACAATGATTAACAGCACAGCAGTGTATATTCCACGCCAAGCAGGTGGAGAGAGCAACCAACTGCAGAGGGGTTTGCTGTACAAGTCCAGTTTGCCTAGAGTCTCTGCCTCTGGTTGCCTGGATTTGGCTGCCTTGAAAGGTAGATTTTTCCCCCCAAAACGGACTTCTAAATAAATAAGTCTACATTCCTCTGCAACACGTGGCATTTAGTGTGCATGGTTTTAAACTGAGTTGATTGGCAATATTTCTAAAATGGTTTTTCTGGTGCTCCAGAAAAGTCACTAAATCAGATTTAGTAGAATACACTAAATCATATTTAGTAACAGGATAGAATCCACATTACTTTTTTTCATTTGAGGCAAGATATTGTGAAATATATGAAATATGTTTCCTCAACAGTGGACTATGCAGGTGAGTAAAATCAGGAACTTGAGACTTTTCCTTTCAGCTTTATTGCCACAAAGATTTTACACACAACTCCCTGAGAGGAAATAAAAAAAAAAACCCCTAGCAACGACATTTTAAAAAAAAACTTGGCTTCTTGGAGAAATACTTCCTGGAACATTTGGTGTCCTTGCTTCTTGAAGGAGGGACAGGAAGAAGGGAAACCCATTAAAAATACAGGGCAATTTACAAATTTAGTACAAGTATTCTTAGCTTCTTAGGTAGGTGGCTGTCTTAATTTGCTAAATGCTGGCATCCATGTCACCCACCTGACCTTGCTAGAGCCATTCTTTCCTCTTCTGTTTTGTGGAGACAAAGGACACTTCCAGCCCAGCCTCTGAATTGCTCCTGTTGTGACCTTGGACTCCTGGATTCCCACACCAGTGTCCCTCATGGGTAGGACAACCAAGCCAATTTTCTTCCAGCCAAATATGAATAGAAAACCTTCCCCGTTTGCAATTTGAGCCCCTGGAATTTCAGGTGGCAGAAATTCTCACCAGCCCGCTTCCTCCAGAACTTCCCTGTTCCTTAAGTATGAAGGCAACTCAGCATCTTTGTGCAGCTTTTTCTAACCAAATAGGCTGGTTTTCTTCTCCCGCTGCCATTAGCAAGCATGGTGGGTCAAAGGCAGGGATTAGTGCTGGTGAAGATGCTGGCGAAGGACCAATTTTTGGGATTGATTGGAAGGACAGAGCCCAGGGCAGCTTTGACAGTTCCTGTAGTGGCTGCAGTCAGGACTAGCCCAAGCAGCTGCAAAAATATCTCTGAGGGTTTGGGGAGTGTTGATTCTGCCCTTGCTTTCCCACCACTCTTGGAGTATTAATTCCCCCCCCCCCCCCCCACTTTACACATATAAAGAAGGCTTACTGATGTGTGCAATGACAGTTCCTCTGCATAGAGAGTCATATAACATTGGGGCATTTTTTATTGTTTTAAGAAAAGGGAGTGATGACTGATGTGGGCCTTCTAAAAATTGCCGTGCTGCATATTCTATCCTCCTGACTCAAGAGTCCTCAGATGTTAGGTTTTATTATCGTATTTGATAGTGTTTAAACTTTCCTTTAAAAAAATTCTGGCCAGTGGCTCTCATGTGGGATTATTATTAAATGGAGGTCAATTAAGAAAATCATGGTAAGAGAGCCAGTTTGGTGTAGTGGTTAAGGCACCAGGCTAGCAACCAGGAGACTGTAAGTTCTAGTCCCACCTTGGGCACAAAGCCAGCTGGGTGACCTTGGGCCAGTCACTCTCTCTCAACCCTAGGAAGCAGGTAATGGCAAGCCACTTTTGAAAACCTTCCCAAGAAAACTGCAGGGACTAGTCCAGGCAGTCACCAGGAGTCAAAGACTGATTTGGAAGCATATACATATATATACATAAACAAACATATATAATTGCAAGTAAAACTTTTCTAGATATAGAAATAATTATTTTTGCTCAGTTGCTATACTTTTAATGGTTGATATTCTGAGGCTCTATCCTGCGTGCAGAAAGAGTAGGCAAACTTTTGGTTTCTCTACGTTTCTCACCTGTGCAAATATATCAAGGTTGTCAAACTTGAGAACTATTTTCTTCATGTATATTTGAATGTAGAATTTAAAAAAAAAAGGCTAATGTATACAGTTTTTATCAATATTTTCCTTAAAGTACATTTTTGCAATTATTTCATAAATATATGTATTTTTGCACATATGTTTCCCTGTTGCTCTTTTGAAAACTGTTGACAATCTGCTTTACAAATGTTGGAGAATCTTAAATATAACTAGGTTTGATTTGTGTTTTGATTCGTACATAAGAAATTAGATAAGTTTGTGTTCAAAGATGACCTATGGTAAATAAATTTATCCCCCATGCCTAATATACATTTGCTTAGAACCAAATTTCATTGAAAGTAGTGTACACGGTTGCATAGTTAGACTTTTAAATACATATGACATCTGTACATTCTGCCCTACTGATGGGCTAGATTTCGAAGACAGACATTTTCTGTGCAGGTGCTGGAGTTGCAAGCATCACAAAGCCCCCTGGCTGGGAAGATGGTCAGGAAGACTTGGATTTGAAAGACAGCTTATTAAGAAGTTACTGTATTTGAAGCCTCATATGGAACAGTAGAAACTATATCTGGTGAGGAGAGGAATTATGCTGTGAACTGGGGAAGACTCCAATTATTAGTTTTATTTCAAACCAGCCAGGGGATATGTGCTTCATTTCATTTTCTTTTCTTCCTAGCATTTTCACGCAGGTGTAGGATCTGCTTTTTTGCATCAACTGAGTTTGATCCGTTGGTTGCGACAAGAATTGACCGACCGGCTTTTCACCTGAGCCTGACGTCGTGGGCTGAGAGAGAGCGACTGGCTCAAAGTCACCCAGCCGGCTTTCCTGCCTAAGGTGGGACTAGAACTCACCATCTCCTGGTTTCTAGCCTGGAGCCTGAACCACTTGACCAAACTGGCTCTCCAATGTGCTTCATTTCATTGAATGTTTAGAAACAGAGGGACAGCAAGGGGCATTGCAAATTCTTATTGACATAATATCATTAAAGATGCAAACTCACATAGCTTACTATGGAGGTGTATGGACATAATTTTAAATTTAATATGTGTGAACACAGGAAACATGACTTTCTTGTACTTCCTACTACATGACGTCTGAAGCCTCTCTTCTTACTCCCCCTTATGCTGGGAATAATTTCTGCAAGGTCATCAGCTATTAGTATCTGGAATTGCCTCCCTGAGATTGAATGAGCTTGACTCACTTGTATAAATAGAATGGAAATGTAATACAGAAACTTAATTGTCCTGGTTTTTTCCCCCAGCAATAAATATCCTTGGTATTATCAAAGTCTCTTTCTTTCTTCCTTCCTTCCTTCCTTCCTTCCTTCCTTCCTTCCTTCCTTCCTTCCTTCCCTCCTTCCTTCCTTCCTTCCTTCCTTCCTTCCTTCCTTCCTTCTTTCTCTTTCCAGAATCTGCTTTATCTAGGCGCTGAAAATCACAGGGCTGTAACATCCAGGCATGAGTGGGGTCAATGGTCACATCCAGGGGTGTCCAATGGGGGGGGAGGGTAAAAAAAGTAAAAATGGGGGCCCTGACAGATATAAAAAGGGGTGGGACCTCAATTGCTTGGGCGTGGCCACCATCTTGATTTCTTTCATCCCCGGATCAGATCCAGACTTGGGATACGGTCTGAAACTTGGAGCCCATTTCTTGTATCCAGGCGCTAAACATTCTATTTGCCGCTGCTCTCACAAGAGCTTTTGGAGAATGTGCATTCTGAGACCACAACTGTGTACCCCTAGAAACGTTGCCAACTGTGCAGAACTTGGCCTCCTTTCTTGGCAGCAATCAGCTATAGGTAAGCCTGAACAAAGGTCATTTATCTCATAACAGAACAGCAGAATACTTTAGATCAGACTTTGTTCCTAGTGTAGACAATAGAAAACAGTTCTTTTTTATTTTTGGCTGATTGGACATGCTGCGTGTGGAAAAAAATGAAGTCAGGTATTTCTTTGTTATGCGGAGAAATTACACAATAGTCGTTTCTTAAGCTTCAATTGATTACAACATAATTGGGATAAACTTGTTATGAGTTATAGCCAAATAAATTTACGTACTTAGATTGTGAAGATGCAGTGCCAAATTATACAAATAAATAATCCGCCCAATCTATGGAAATCTAGATTACTATCCCATATTCAGTAACATCATTATACCTAGATAAATTGGGATTTAAATATGAAATAGAATGTTGATATCACCGATACTTGGCAATACAGTTCTAGGCATAGTAAGGGAGAAGTGGAGAAGTTTGCTGCACTCATGTCTTCCCTACTATTTTTAAAATATATTTTGAGTGTATGCCTGTACTTGTTGATTATATTTTTGCTTTCCCAAATAGACTGGCTTATACTGAATCAGGCCAATCTAGCTCCTTATCATCAACAGTCACAGCAACATTTCAGACACAGGTTCTGTCCAGCCCTGACTGGGACATTGGGATTCTTAGATACTGAAGATACTACTACTATTAGCACCAAAAATAATATGGAGGTTTCTGGCTCTTATCTTCTAGATGTGACTGGGAAAATAAATCCATAGTGACTTTCACATCTGCACTTTTGAGAGCAGAGTGGGAGAATGATTTCTCTGAAAATCCATAGTTATATCCACAGTGGAATGGATTCTTCCTTCCCCTGCAACTTCCTGATCTCTTCTGAAGGACCAGGAGACTGGCAATTTAAGGTTTATGGAGGCTGAGCTTGAGGAAGAAGAGGAGGGCAAGGCAGTAAAAAAAAAATGGATGTCATTTCTGATTGCAGCAGATGACTGGTGACACAGAAGATGGCAATGGGAAAAGATGAATGTTGGTTGTAGCCTGGAGATCTCAATGTGAGATCCCAGTCTCGCACATAAAAAGGGCAGGGCTGCCATCTTGAGTTTTTTTACCCCCTCTGTCAACATGCCTGCCTGTCTGCAACTTCTTAAACCAAACCTGTCTTTTCTTGAGACTAGCATAGCAGCAGCAGCAGCGGCAGCTGTTTTAAGAGTTGTAGTCAGGAACACTGACTGTTCCTGACTGTGAGCTTGTGGGCCACTCAAAGGCCAGATGTGTTCCTCTGCCCAGAAAAATGTCTGTCCATACCTGTTCTAGCTGACCATCAGACTCTCACACACTTAAGAATGGCAACTGAGCAGAATAATAATGTAAATATCAGCAGTTACATGAAATTGAAGGAACTAACTACTGGAAATAATATGTAATTAAACAGAGCTCTACTCAAATAATTTTAACTGGACGTTAAATAGGTTCTTTTTATTTTAACTCAAAGGGATAATCTAACAAACACACAAAGATTTCAGATTCCATTTACAAACAGCAACATTTGGGGGCCTTTTTAATTATATTTTTATGGACCTGTTGCTGTTTAGTCTGAGCCACCCTACATTTTTGCATTGTTGATGCTGTCTCTATTGGCACTATTTTGATGAAAACAGTTGGAGACATGTTGCATTTTGCAATTCTGTTGCTGATTTAGTTTTCATGAATGCATGCCTCAAACAGAAATTGCTCAGAGCTTTTTAACTTAAGTTATAAAATTATGTTTCTCATATTACATTTTGCTCGGAGTAAAATAAACGATTAAGGGTTGTTTCCAACTGAACCTCTGCTCTTCAGAAGCTCATTACTTCCAGAGGCATTTCTGAATGGAGGGACAAGGGAGGCATTATTTGGCAACCTCTTCTTCCTCCTATAAGCCCCTTTGTACCAGTTCCCCCTCCCCTTTTTCGAAGAGTCGGTGGTAGATAGGAGGGTGCAGAACACTGTGATTCTCCACCCTTCCATTTGTAGGTGTGTCCTCTGCATCAAAGAGTATTCCAGGAGTAGAAGATCACGATTGGACTCAGTCCTTAATTATACAGGTCCACCTTACATACTACAATGTTTGATATAATCTTAAACTGGAGAAAAAGAAAACCCACATATTTGCTTTGGACAATCCCTAAACAAGTATTTTCCTTATATTCATAAAAATGGTAAAACTGGGAGCAAAGCCCAATGTGGTTTCTATCAAAGGTGGAAAGCCCTGTGACCGTTTTTCCTCCATCCCTGATAATACTTAAGGTAGACTCCTATACAGCATGAAGGAAATCACCCTAATGAGCATTCTGTCTTAAATTAATCCATGTGACAATTAATGCCTGGGAAAACAATAGGGGGAATATGACCCCGCTGACTTGTCTTGGACCTCTTTGAGTACAATTGACTGTGCTACCCATAGCCATATAGAAATGATGTTTGTTTGTTTTTCTTGAAAATGGTCCAGAATTCTGCATGCTCTGCTTTTCCTTTTCAACATATATTGAAATTAGAGACTCTATCCAAAATTTCAGACTGAATGATCATCCTTCTGCTGATACTGTTTGGCCCTCTTCCTTTCTTTATAAATGATCAGGTCGTGGTTTTATTCTTGAATTGTGGTCGAAGGCAATGGAATGTCTTACGATGATTAAACTGCTTCCCACTGTAAATCCAAACACATATAGTTTCATTATTACTAGAGAAGAAGTAAAGTATTGCCATTTGAAAAGAGGAATTCTACCTCTTCAGGTGACTCCAGTTTAAAGTAACGCAAATGTAAGCTGCAAATGGTGCCTTTGAAAACAGGAGTGAACTTTAGATGGCACAAAAGGTAGCTGCCAAATTTGGTATTAGTGCCATTCCATCCATCTACTAGTTTAACTACGAGTTATGAGTTGCATTGCTTGGCAGTGGGTTTCCAGGCCACCTTTGCTTTCCTGGTATTTATTCTTTTATGTCTTTTAGATCTGAGGTTAGAATATTTGAAAATGTGCCCATCCCTGCGTGTATCTTTCGGTGCTCTGCTTTTTTGTGTAACTACGGGCATTCCGCATAGCACCATTTCAAGCTCCCTTATCCCTCCAGAGGTCAGGCCATTGTATTCACTCCTGCTGACCGCGGAATGACGAAACCTTGCAGGGAGCATCATGAGCTAATCAGGCGCTCCCTCCAGCCAACAAAAAGAAGACTGCAACAATTGTCAACCAGTCAGGGAATGGCAGCTCCTCCAATGACAAAAATCCCATGACAAAAAGTCCCCTCCAACTCTACACAGAAAGGGAAGGATGCATTGCTACTCCCCACCCCGTGAGTCTTTTGTGTGAATCTGTTTAGGAAAAACATCTGCACTTTTGGTATAGGAAGGCTGCCAAGCTGAAAGATGCTATTTTCCAGGTATATAAATCCCTACTAAATACTGTGATGATGGCAGGAGTTCATAGATTTGCAGGCAGGCACTTTCCAAACTGCAACCATGGTGGTATGTTGCAATATAGAGTCTCTGTGCCTGCAGAGGTGGGGGAGGCAAGAGTTCCCACAACCCCCCTGGAACTGCAAAGTCACATATGGCAAAGCAGAAGTTTTGTAGTTTAGGATGTATCATGAGTGAGCTGAAAGAAAGTCAGCTCAGCTGTGTTGCCCCAAGATCTATTTAGTTAATAAATTTATAGGCCACTTGACTCGTGACTGTGGATGTCATACAAAAGAGTAGAATACAAAAAATACAAAAAGCAGATTCCTGGAAAAATAATGGAATTCTTACAGGCCAATTGTTGCCACAGGAGGTCTACCACTCACTCAAGCCCAAGGAGGAGTTGCAAGTCTAAGAAGACCCCTAATTGCATGAAGTACAACTCATTCAGGACTAAAGATGGAGCCTCTCCAAATCTGGATGGTCCAAATACCCTCAGCCACTTGGTCTTGTCAGCGTTGAGTTTGGTCTTGTTCCTCCCCATCCGGACTCATGCAGCCTCCAGACACTGGGATAAGACCCTGAGAATGTCATTTGGTCGGCCTGGGGTTGAAATATACTACTGGGTATTGTCAGCACCCTGATAGTACCTGACCCTCTGTCAATGGATGACCTTACCCAGCAGCTTCGTACAGATGTTAAGCAGGAGGGGCAAGAGCATTTCAGGGGTCTCTGGTTCTCTTTTCCCCCTGCCCACACTGACTGGATCTGACCAGAGAGAACGGAGCAAAACCACTGGGACAGCATGCCTCCCATTCCTACTCCCCATAGAAGGATACAAGGTCGGTGTGAGAGTAGCATCAAACTCCTGTGTCTGATGGCCTCTTTTTTGCAAGCAACTTACTGTAAAATGAGCAGCGATGCTAAGTCCAACAGACTTGATTGATTATATTATATTATATTATATTATATTATATTATATTATAATATAATATAATATAATATAATATAATATAATATAATATAATATAATATACTTATAATATAATTATACTTGTAATTATAACTGCTGAATATGTCAGTAAGATGTGAATTTACTGTTGCTTTTCAAAATGGTTCTTTGGGTGGTTATAATTGATCATGTTTGTTTAAGTTGTTTGCATTAAATATAATTAGTCAATATTTAATTAATAAAACCTTATAAAACTTGGATCTAGTTAAGTTGATATTTGGATGGGAGACCACCAGGAAGTCCTAGGGTTCTAGGCTAAACCGGGAAGCTGGAAAACATCCCAGAAGGCAGTGACAAACCACCATATTGTTGCTAACATGGATGTATCCATGTGGTTATCAGGAGTTAAGATCAACTCAATGGAATCTTTACTTAATGATAGACTACACTCTGAATTACACCATCTTGCAAATATAGTATTGGTATATAATTACCAATCTAGTTAGGGCAGTGATTTCCCAGTGAGAGTCTGTATAGGTCGTGGTAAAAGCTCTAGGATTGAACTGGGTGGCTCAAGGTCAAATCCCCATTGATAAAAGACACCGAGTTTAAAACAGTCAGTCTCTCTCATAGGATAGACTTGATGGAAACAATGCTGTGTATATGGAGAGCAAAATATCCCACCTTCAGGTCCTTGAAGAAAAGTCAGGATATACTGAACAAACAAATATTCTGCAGTACCAATGCAAATTCTAACCAAAATGACTTTTAGTTACTTTTCTTGACAAATGCTGGAAAGCCTTAGTTTTTACTCCATTTATAACTGCATGCGTTTTCTGATCATGGCTTCAGGTTTTAAACATTTTATGCTTGTTTAGCCTGCATTTTGCAGAGGTGCGGTAAGAGTCAAGGGGACATAAATGTCAAGCTGAAATGAGAGCAGATAGGGGTGCCATGGGCAGTTCATCTGAAGGGCAGGTATGCCCCAGATTGCTAGGCTGGGTAGGCTTTTTTGCCTGCCGGGTTAGCCAGAAGCAGTGGTTTCTCTGGGGAAGGGGAGGATGAGAGAAGGCGTGTGGGCGGTGCAGTGGAATTCACTTTGGTTGGCTGACAGCTGAGCTCTCAGGAAAAATATGCTGACTTGTTTCTTGATTGCTGCATTTTAAGAACAACAGCGATTTCTTAATCCAGTTCGTTTTGCTAGCACAAACAGTGACAATGACTTATAGACTTAACTATTGCAGAGATCCCAGGTTTTGTGGTCCCCCTGAAATCAACAGCCCAGCTTTCAAATATGTTCTGCCAGGAGGGGTCATCTCATTGCTGAAGCACTGAACCAAGCCCTCCTCTGTTGCCTGCCCACCGGATAGGCTGAAGCAAAGCTCCCCAGTTAGTAGCTATCTGGGAATTATGGGAGCTATAATGTTACATATCAAAGGGACACCACGTTCTGGAAGAATCATTTGGCTAACAGATGTTGAAGCTGTTGCATGAAGACCAAATACTTTAATGGACACCAATTTTCCTTAACCTAGCACTCACCATGTGTCCCCAGTCCAGGTGGGCCATGCTGGTTGGAAATTCTGGGAACTGAAACCCCAGCACATTGGAATGGCATCAGGTCAAAGTAAAAGAAGCACAATGTTTGGATCCTGTCAGCCTTTTGCTGAACCTTCAAAATGTAAGATAAGGCAATTCTGTATTAAACTTTTAAAAAGCTAAATCAAAGTTCCTTTTGGTGGACTAGTATCTGCGGAGGCTGGAATTATTGTGTGTATAACATACATATGTTCATGAAAAACAATCACATTTCTTTTCAATCCAACTAAAATTAAGTGCATGCATGACACCATACATGGAACAGATTACCTAATTTTGAATGGGCCTGGTGCCTCTAAGAAGTTCCACGTGAGGATTCTGCAGTTGTAAAAAAAGCAGTTCTGGACTTCTGTGTCCCCATGAAGTCTGCATTATTGGAGAGTGGGACTGATTTATTTGAGGTTTAGCTGTGGGTTTAGTTGAAGCAGCTGCCAAGCTAAGTTGGTTCATTTTTAGATGATGTAGCTTCATTTCTCCTTTCTTGTTCCTTGTCCTGGCTCCAGACCTTTGGGTCCCATAATGGCAAGATCTTATACAGTAGCTTGTTGGCTTTCCAGCTCTTTTTAGTAGCAAGCAGGAATAAAAGCAACTTTGTCAATTTTCCCCTTCTCTAGATTGGTGGATCAGCTGATATGGAAAGCACTGAGTACTGTGTTTTTCTTGTATTTCTTTCCAGAGTGGGGATGATCAGATTTTTATTGCTTCAAGATCTGCAGTAGCTCAGGGTGGGGCAATGATTTTTGCTCTTTGCTCTCAGCTTTTCTGAGCTGGCACAAATGAATACAATCACAGTTGCCTTCAAACTGCCCCTAAGGGTTTGGTGAATCAAAACAGGGGCAGTGTAGAAACGCATGATTTTTTACTACTTCCAGGTGTGTGTATATATGTGTGCATGTACATCAGATTTTCTTTCTTTAAGATATATATTTTAAAAAAAACGGGAGTTCATTGACCCATATGATATGTTCCTGTGAACATTTGATACTTTTTTAGAATGGTATTTTATGTTAAAGATGCTAACATGATGTTGATTTATATACCAAACTTTGAAATTTAACTGTCTATCAGGAATGAAAACTGGGGGTGGGGGGCTAAAAGAATGATAGTGAGAAATTAAAAAGTGATATTATTCCAGAAGTTAAGAAATGGCTTTTGGAAATGTATAACTTACCCATCCTGGAAAAGGCAATATTTTCCACTAATCAAAGGATGAAGCAATGTATTCTTCTCTGGCAGATATTTTATGATATTTTAACAATAATATTTTGTATCTGATTATACTACAGTATTATACGGTATTTATCAGTAAACCAGTGACAATCTACGCATTTAACATATAAGGTAGATTTTGATTCATTTGTTGTTTTCCCTTCTCATTTCTTTCTTTTTCTTTTTCTGTTTTTATCATTTTTTAAGATTAAGGATTGCTTCGTTTAAATTTCTTATTTTAGTGTATCTTGGTATTTTGCTTGTATTTTGTATTCTTCTAAATAAAGATCAATAAAAAAAGGATCCCCCACAAAAAAGCCCACAAATGCTTTTGTAAACAATATTTTTGTTAAATGCTTATAGCAAACAATACAATTTGATAGTAGGAGACCACTGACAACTGACAGCACAGCATAAACTGTGGTCTCATTTCCTTTTTCCCCAGATACGTACTGGACCTTGCATGCTCATTATGAATTACTGTCGATATACAGTTCTTTCACTGTTCCAGATAACACAGCAGTACTTGGACTTTATCACCATCCCTTTGACTTTTTCCATTTTTAAAAATTGTTTTTTAAAACACACACATACATTTCCCAGAAATAAGCTTATTGCCAGGTAGATGGATATTGGGTTGCAGCCTAAAAGTAGTATAAAATATCATTTTAATGGGAGGAACTGAAGCCTTAGAGACTAAGAGAACTATTTTAAAATTATTAGTTCAGAAACAAGTGCTCCTGAATCCAGTGGGATTTATATCTTACTTATGTAAGATCCTGGGAGGATAATGACACCACAAATCCTCCTCTTGTGTTGTGTTTTCTCTGCTTTGTCCTGATCGATCCCTTCTGGTTTGTGTGGTTTGTAATACTGCTACCAGTTTCTTTCTTTTAATGTAGCCAAACCACCGGGCTCTCCTTAAGCTATGGCCTTCTTTGTAACCCACTTTGGGTTTTCCCTTCCTAGTTCTTCACATGCACCATCTTTTCCTCTCAAACTTGCCCAAGTGAAGAACAAAGAATCTGCTGGTACTTAAAAGCTAACAGGGAGAAGCTGCAGGGAAAGTCATGAAATGTTCGCCAAAACTGGTGCGCAGGTGTGGGGGGGGGGGGGGAATTTTATCCGTGAAGTCAGAGGTTAAAGAAAGGTCATAGAAGTAGATTTTGATGATTATCTTCAGTTATATACTTTAACATTAAGTTAAATTTGCTATTTTAAGAATCTAGGTGAATGTAAAAGTTATGCATTTTTTTGGATGTCTTGATCCTAATACAGGTACTATTGTCAGGATTAGCCCAAGAAACTCCAGGAGACAATACAGATTCAATCCAGCAAGGTTTATTGGCTTCAGTCCTGTTACAGAATCTTCTCAGAGTGAGAGCAAATTCCAGGGTCACCCTCCCAACCTCCCTTGCATTCTTTAGGGAGGGGCCAGTCTCATCCTCTTATCTCTTCCTTGTTGCTCTGGTGATGAGAGTACGTTCTTAACCCCTCTCGCTCTGACTCTCACATCTGTCTAGCTTTGAGTGCTGGATTTTTTGTCACATGGACTAACAAAGCTACGATTTAAAAAAAAAATTAAATCTCAAAGCATGTAAAATATTTGCAGTGCCATTTCTACTTAATTTTCTCTCTTCTCCATTTAATTGTTGGGGGGGGGGTCCAGATTAGTCTAACAAGTGGGTCCACAGGGGGTTCAAAAAAAGTCAAGATGGTGGCTATAATCATGTGATCAAAGATACATGAACGGGTCAATCAGGAGATGAACGGTATATAGATTGGTTTTATTTTAGGATCATATTATTCCATTTTAGCCCACATTGGCAAAGATTTGTTCAGAGTGGAACACTTCTAGAATTCAAATCATTTCATTGTCATATCAGAGGGAAAGTTACTTTCTGGGGATGCGTAGTGCAAGTTCATTCAGGTAAGTGTCCACATGACTGCTGCTAAAATACTTAGCTTCATTGCTAGCCATTATAATGCAAACGTTTCCAGATCATAAGACTGAATCAAATGGAAAGCCAGTGGAGGTCTACTGAGCAGTTGGGCCTTTCAAGTCTCTCTTCCTCACTATAGTCCTGCATCTCCCGCAAGCCCCACTGATGCTCTGGGGCGGGGATGCAGCACTGGGGCTTCAGCTGGTTGAAGGTTTTGCTTGGATTCAGGGCGGCTGCCTTCTGACTAGCCACTGGAGGAAGTAAACTCCCAACAGCTGTCTTGGAAGCCAATTAGCAACAAGAAAACTAACCAAGGATAACGGCCCATCTCTGGAAGCATAAAGCCACATTACATTTCTTTCTCCAGAGTGGAAGAAGTTAGGTACAGAGAATTTTAATTTTCTAAGCAGCAACCATAGAAGACCAGGCAAATGCAGCATTCACCACAAAGTGTGCCTTGGAGAAAAAAAAAATGAATCCCTCCCTCAGTTCTAACCCACCAAACTGAACACAACTCACTGCTAGTGTAATATCACCAGACAGGCATTTGGCAATTCCAGGCAAGTAACACACATAGGAAATTCATAGATGCTCTGCCCCTTTTATGGCTAGTCAGTAGTACTCAGTCTGGTAGGTCAACAGTTGGGCAGGCTGGACTATCAGAAGCTATACCTGAGCAATGATTATACACTAATGTGTTTATTTAACCAATGCGATCTGATCAAGCCTGCCATGGCTCAGGTAGAAAGAAGCAAGGATTTAATGCCAATGTGCCCCGATATATTCTAGGACTTGTGTCCTAAAACTTTGCCCAGCACTCAGCTTTCTCAGTTAACCTTTTTAGTAAGTGAATTTCGTTATCTGGTATGTATCTACGGATATCCGGTTTGCTGTTCTTGCAAAGCAGCATTATTGGTAATAGCTAACCGTACCTGCCTTGCAGGATTTTTCAGTCAAGTAGCTAACATTTACTGGCACTAGCAGGTTGAAAGATGTCCCAATAGCTCCGGCAATAGAGGTGCTGGTGACAATGCTTGTTTTTCAGATTCTATTTATATGCTGAAAGACTTCTGCAGTGTCTCATGTGGCCAACGGCATTGATAACAATCTCTTGGGTATGAAGATGAGAAAACTTGCTCAGCAGATAGAAAACTTGAAAAGTCCAACTTTACAAGATATCATAAAGTCAAGCCCAATCATATCTATAGGCCTTTTCGGGTTGATTAAGGGGGCTTACTTCTGCTCTTGAGACTCCAGCCCTGCTGTCAGTCTTGTACAAATGTATACAGAAGTACATGCTGGCTGGGAAACTTGGCAGTTGTAATGCCACCCCTCTAAAGGCTCCAGATTGGGGAAGCTACATCTTATAAGGTAAGATTATGCTGCATAAGGAACTTTGTCTCTGCAATGGAAAATGTACAAATGGGTATAACCTGTTTGTGTGTGTGAGGACCCTCTAGCCCCATATTTGGCTAAATACATGGAGGCTATGTGAACAGAGGTTTTATTTACATTCAAGATCTTGTTGCAACTGAGCCTTCATTTTTCTGCTGAAGCTGGCCCTGCATTCCAGATCTCAAACCTATTTTTCAAGGAAAATGTTTCCTATGGCAGGAAGTTATCATGATTTTCAGAGATCCTGATAGCTTTCCCTGATTGGGCTCTAGCTCTTTGGACAATGTAGCCAAAGTCAGACATTATCCTTGTTTCACTGGGAATGGAGCCGCCCTTTTCATCTGGAGGCCACGCTCACTTTGTATAGGGTCTGACAGCTTGGGAAGCAACATCTACTATTTTTATTTTGCTTAAAGAGTCCATTGGAGTTGGGCAGCTAATAAATTTAAACAAACAAACAAACATGGATGGAAATCCTTGCACTATCATAAATATATTCTGGAGCATCTGGTTGATCTGGTTAACTGGCCATACTGGAAATAGGGTGCCCTGCTTCTGATTGTGTGCTCGTAACCATTTAGTCAGAGGGACACAACTTGAAATTTTAGGCCTACATGTCATCACAGAAGGACTTGGAAGGACTCTGGGTGGCATACAATTAAAAACAGATCCCATACAATATCAAAACATGAAGAAGACAATAGATGGGGACTATTAACTGGCACCTTAATAAGATTCCCATCATGGCAGATACTCCTAACTCAGCACCAGTGGGAAGAACCTGCTCTTTAAGGTCCTTTTGAAGGATGGCAGCTCAAAGCTCAGAAGGAACATTATTTTGGTGTCTCAGCAGAGAAGGACACTTTCAAAGCAAGCTTGAGTCTAGATCTCTCTTCCCAGGAACTCTGCACTGTGATATGGGGAAACCATAAAGGGTGGAAATCTCTTTTTTTCTCCACCTCCTCCTTCTTTCATCTACCTCATGGGTGCTAAGAACAGGTGATGTGGTTAAACCACAAATGAAAATCAGTAGCAGGCAAAGGATTTTCCTGGGAGTATTGCTGATCATCTACATGCATGTTGCATTGTGTGTATATCACCAGCTTATTAAGGAAAAGACTGTTGTGCTGTTAAGGAGGCTGTCTTGCCGCCATCAGTGGCTATATCCGGTTTCTAGTGAGGGAAACCTGTCCTTTTGGAATCTGGCCTGACGTGTCGATATGGAAAACACAGAACTTGTATAAGGGACTGCCCTTTAGTTCAGGGAAACAGCTGTAGTGCCTTGATAAAAGTGTTTTATTACTGGCCTGAGACAACAGTTTCATTTAATAACAAAGCCACAGGCTTTTCAAATGATCTCTCTGCATTTAAAGGAAAGGGAGAAAAGAAACCAAAAGGAATTCCATGAAACAAGAAGGAGTACAATATAAAGCCTGGATTCATTTTGATTTTGGTTTGGGGTGATGTCATGTTTCAAGGATGCTTGAATTTGATGGAAGCCATTTATAAATTAAATGTGAATCTCTCCATGTTCTGAAGTAGGCTGTACTGAATTCACTCATGTTGTTCCAATAAACATGTATTTCCTGGTTCACTTATGTATGTGCTTTATATTTTTTCCTGTAATGTACAATTGAACCTTCCTTCCTTCCTTCCTTCCTTCCTTCCTTCCTTCCTTCCTTCCTTCCTTCCTTCCTTCCTTCCTTCCTAAAAAATGACATTACACATACCCACAAGGAGGGTGTGCAAATCATTCAATGAGGTTTCTTTACTTCTATTTCAGTTAAACTGACTTCTGGGCATCATGACTTCAGATCAAAGGAAATAGGCCTTCAAAAGCTGTGGTTATTGAGAATGGATCCAGAGAAGTATTTTGCTCATAAGCAAAGCTCTTCTAATAGTTTGCACAGCTCTAATTAGAGCTGCAAAATACATATATTTTTTCCTCCTGATACTAACCTACAGGGTCACCTAAAAAAATTGACCAATCTTCATTTGAGTACAGATGAACAGACTTTTTCTTACACAGTGCCAAATTAAATTATAGAATGTATCAGATGTGATAACAATTTAATTAGATGTCTTTAAACAAATAGGCAATTAATAGTGGATGCTCTGTTAACATTTAGTTAGGACAGCTACATGGATTCACCTTGTTTCAAGGCATCTATGAACCTTTGGAGACTCTTAGCTGGACTTTCAGCATATAGCCTTCAAAAAGTGGTCTTGTTGCCTTAGGATTTACTTTTGATTGCTTTGTATCACTGGTAAGCTGTGTGAGATCTCTCTTCAAACACTCTCTAGAGTTTTTCTATTGACATAAGGAAAGAAATGAGGGTGGGAGAAGTTGCAGTTCAAAGGCTGAGCTGGCATGGCTTGACTGCACATTTCCTCCATCTGAGCTACTGGGGGGGGGGCGGGATGGGGGGGAGGCAGGAGAACCACCGATGGAGATTTCACATCCTGATTGGCCAACAGAATGATGCTTGCCAGGTGGAGTTCAATGGATTAAAGAAAGATTTCCCTAAGTAATTAAAATATGCAAAGCAGAGAAGTTGCTGAACTTATGCAAGTACATCTAAATGTTTGTATAAATATGATGCACTGTGTGAAGTATTATGCTATCCATTAACCTACCTGTTGCCAGCTTTATTTATTCTTTTATACTTATCTATTCACAGAGCTGCACTGCATACAAGTTGGACTAAAAAGATCTCATTTCAGAGAAAAAAAGGAATGGTATATTTCCTTCTTGTTTGTTTGATATAATCATCAGCTTTTCCCAGGCTGTACCATTTTAGGCTGCAGGTAGAAGGATGCTATATTTAAATGTTGCCTCTCAATTTCCCAGCATTTCAGGTGTTATGAAGCAAACCACTGGGGCTGAGTTCAACTTCACCTGGTCCTGAGCATAATCATTTTGTATATACCGTCTAAGAACCAGAGTTGTAAACACAGATTTGGCTTTACCAAAGCTTGATCTGGATATTGTCAAGAGCCAGACATTTGCCCAGCTGAGGACAGCAAAATTCCACATAGACCTAAATAAGACATCTATGCGGAGGGAAACAAATGGAGCAGAAGGCATGTAAGAAGAGGGCAACTGCAAGCTTTAGCAACCCTCTATAATTTGTAATTGTACTGAATGTAGACATCTACCAAGAAGAGTATGTACAAATCTGTCATTTGCCCTACATCAATTTCGTAACTCAGAATTTATTTTTTTAGCAAAACATTTTGAACACAATATTAAATAGCTCCTAGCAACAGAAAGAGATAACATTTTAAGGCTGTCTTCTCAAATCTGGGAAATAGGAACTTGGTGGTTGATGGCAGTTTTAAAGCAGGTTTCCTTAACCTTTATGAGTATTGGGACTACAGTTCCCAGACAGACAGATATCGCTTCATGACCAGATCATTTTGAATATTCAAACGACTTACTGCATGACAAGTTATAACGGTTGCAAATGCAGTGGGATTTGCACATCGTTATGGGGAATATAGTTGAGTTCCAGTAATATACATTCCATAGAAAAAGCATAAATCTTAATAATCACTACTCGCTTGTGCATGGAAATGTGTGAAACAACCCCCAAGGAATTTCAGTATTCAAGGTTTATGTATAAATGAAAATTTATGTGTTAGACTCTTTGTGATTTTAGCACAGGGTAATGTCTGGTTTGGTGGAGATTTAGTTCTATTTATTTTTTAATTGTGCATGCCCTTGCAAAATGGCTTCTGGGAATTGTCTATTCACAAAATAGCTGCTATGGGGCTACAATTACTCACAGAGTACTGTCTTACCAGACTGCCAACCCCCTTGCCCACCCATCCCCCCAGCATTATACTCCCTATTAACCCACTTCAACTTTGCCTTCTTTCTGGATGGAGAGCAGAGGCATTCTTGGAAGTAGAGATGTCAGCACATTTGTGGTAGGCTAAGTTCCATATTTTTACCAAGTAAATTATGTTAAAATACAAATATATAAAATGCCAATGGTCAGATGGGACAGGGACCCTGGTGAGCACCAAGGAAAGTGTGTGTGGGCAGACTGGCACCTTTAGTTGCCTCTTAGCTATAGGCTGCTCAGGACCCTGCCACTATGATTCCTCTTCATGTGCTTTTGAAGGTCTGTATCTTACCTTTTCTTGGAGGTGTGCAAAGGTTCTTCCAAAGCAGAAAGCCGCAATAAAATCCTTAATATATTGTATTTTAATAATCTGCTATTTGTCGACCTGGGAGCAAATTTTTAAATAGCCACAGCCTTGGTGAATGAGTGTGAATGTTACCTTTAAAGCAGATGCCATCTTGGTGATGCCTCTGAAATGAAAAGGGGCATTTTATTTTGCAACGCCAACGGAAAGCAAACTAACGGAATGATGGAGGTTTTCTCAGGTTCAGTGCAGTTATTTCAGAGCTGACAAACACTGACTCCAATGGAATTAATTGTGAGATAAATTCCCTCAGATTTAAGGTACTGAGGCCCAGCACAGAATCACCACCTGTAATTTACCATACCACTTCATGCAAATAGAATAAAACTTAGTAAAGTTACATTTTAATTCTACACATAGTACTATATGTACTAATATGAAAAAGAATCATTCAGTATTCCAAAACCTGACCTGCTAAAAATAGCTACTCTTTCATAGTATGTGAAAATTATCTTTAATCATTCTGTACCTGTAAAGTAAACGAAGTGAATTGATTTCAGAAGTGCTGAATCATGCTGATGCCGTCAGCAAAGAGATTATGCAATTCCTTCACTATCGCAGGAAGAGTTCGTGGCAATAGTACAGTAGACACACCTTTAGTTTCAATAATGCACTATTGACATCTCCTGCTGGTATGAGAACATCACTATTAGAACAGCTTTAGAAATGAGATGTTTGAAAAAGTAAATAATGAGAAGGAAACAAATGAAACCAGCTTGTTAGTGGTTTTATCTTTGTTAAATCATTGGGAGTGAAACTAATTTGTAGAAAGCAGTTTTCTCTACCCTGACATCTTACCTGAGTATCAAAAAACTCCCACATAGCTGGAGGCAAAAGATATATCAGAAGAATAGGATCTAATCTAATAAAAATAGATACTGTTGTCAGAGAACTTACATTTGATTCTAGCCCGGATCCAGAATCCCATGAGGAGCATTCCACTTGTGAGTTCTTCCTGACAGAGAATCCACTTTTTCATTTATTCTTCTTTCTATCTGCTGTACTTTGCTTTTTCCACAGATTTGTTCCTAAGGGTTAAGGGGATGCTCTGGAACAATATTATTTATTTATTTATTTATTTATTTATTTATTATTTATTTATTTAAAACATTTATGCTCCATAGTTTAGCCTAAACGTTTTATAAATGTTGTTGTTGTTGTTTCTTCCTCCTCCTCCTCCTCTTCCAACAAGAATAAATCAAATAATCCCTGGCCTCAGGCATACAGTAAAAAAAGAGACACAAGATAAAAAGAAAACGATTCAAGAAAGAAACGAAGAGCAGTGCACATGATTGAGGGTGTGTAAACTCCTAAGCAAAGACACAGAGAAAAGAAAGTATCTTTAGCTTTCAGAAAAGATGACTGAAAAGGGATATGATAAATGAAAGTCAAGACCAGTTATGCTTCATTCCAGATTTCAGGACATGGAATAATGGATGTAGGTTCCAGGCAGGCATATTTTGATGGAATGTAAGTAAGAGTGGTTGGATGGTGGGACCAATTACTCAGGGAGGTAGTAAACTGCCATTCACTGGATATGTTCAAGCAAAGGAAGGGCCATCTCTTGGGATTCTTGCCCTGAGTGTGGTGTTGGACTCTATGCTTCTATGATCCTGTTTAAAATATTTTGATTCTGCTTTTCTACTTCAAAACCTCTCAAGCACTAGATTTTAATTTTCTACCATTTCTATAAGAAGTAGTGTGTAGGATCAAATCAATTGCCCATCAACACCAGAGCTGGTTGTACTGCTGTTCTTCCACATCAGAGCAACTTGTTCCTAATGAGATCCATGAGAAAAGAGGGTCAAGGGTGATAAGTCATCTCTGAGAATTAGTGGATGAAGGGCTGCAGAAGCAAGGAGATTCAACAGCCAAGAACAAGGACACCCATAGCAGTGAAGTCCCTTCTATTTGAGGAACAGCAACCTATCTTCCTCCCCCTCCTATTTAATTCTTTCCTTCAGAATGCACTCATCCCCACTGATACCTGGTTAATCACTGGGGGAAGAAAGGGATGGATGAAGTGGGCCTTTTGGAGTCTTCATTGTTTGCTGTGGAAAAAAGAAAACCTTGTGCCCATTTTCTAAAACACTTCAAATGGGAGTTTCTCTCGGTCTAACTCTGCTGCGTCACCCTGCATTTTAGCTTAACTAATTTAATAAAAACCACCATGTTTATTTGTCGCATTTTTTTAAAATCCCTCTTCCTTAAGGCAGTCTCCTTTTACCCATGTCTACCGCCACCATTGTTTGTTTTACTTCATGGTGGCTCTTTCTTTGTTCAGTTGTGAATGGATGTGGCAAACTTCCAGAGAAGAGGTTTATCATTTGCATAAGAGTTGGAAGCTACTTCAATACTTCTTTTCCTTGAGATCTGTAAACAAGGGCACAATTCAGCTCCATTAATATATGGTTGGATGTCCTAAACATGTATCTTCATGGTATAGCCTTTATTGGGAGCCAGTTTGGTGTAGTGGTTAAGGCACCAGGTTAGAAACTGGGAGACTGTGAATTCTAGTCCCACCTCAGACACAAAGCCAGCTTGGTGACCTTGGCCAAGCCACTCCCTCTCAGCCCTAGGAAGGAGGCAAGGGCAAACCACTTCCAAAGTCTTGCCAAGAAAATGGCAGGGACTTGTCCAGGTAGTTGCCAGGAGTCAAGACTGATTTGAAGGCACACATACACGCACACACACAAAAGCCTTTATCACTTCTTTCAGATGGTCTCTCTCTACTGTTCTGGCTAGCATAGGAACAGTGCTTGTGAATCACATTTACACAAATGTGGTGTTAGTAGATGAAAGCCAGGAAATATAATTAAAACACTTTGAAAAATCCTTGTTTAAGTATTTATCTAATAATCAGTTTGGAGAAATCTGAGCAGTGTAGATCTCCAGCCAACAACTAGACTGCAATTTGGCAAATGATTTGTCAGCTCAGGAATAAGAGTGTCATCACTCCATTAATCAGCTCCGTTGGTTAATGGGTTGTTTTTTTAGTGAGTTGGATTGTGTTTGTGACCTCAGTGTTACAGTAGTTGTTACACTGTTTTTAACCCTTGTATGCTGCCCAGAGTCACTTTAGTGAGATTGGCAGCCATGTAAATTGTTTAAATAAATAAATAAATAAATAAATAAATAAATAAATAAATAAATATTTTTCTCTTGTTCCTGCTTTAGTTCAGGACATAGGAAAAATCCATAATTATGGCACAGAAGGATTAAGGACAATAGGTAGGGCCACAAGCTGGAAAGCATAATCTTGAATCAAACCCAGTTACTTATTTTTCCATTACTATCCAATTTCATGAACTGGCTAAATGTAGCCTTCTCCAGCCTGGTGCCCTCCTAACAACTAGGCTGGCTGGGGATACTGGGATCTCAGGAGCACACATCTGAAGGACTTTGGGTAAGGAAAGGCTGCTCAATGCAGCCTCCAAAGCATTTCTGTATGTTGATTGATTATGTGCCATCAAGTTGTTTTCAACTCCTAGCGACCACACAGATAGATTTTCTCTGTGATGATCTTTCCCTAACTTGGTTTTTCAAGTCTTCCAACAGTGCTCCCATTGCCACTGCAACTGAGTCCATCCACTTTGCTGATGGTCTTGCTCAAAATCTCCAGCCCAGGAGGGGCAAATGGAAAGTATAATTATGTAGGGTTGAAGAAGTTTACCTTCCCAGCATTTGGGAGGAGGTATAAGGATGGATAATGTGATAGAATGGACAGCTTGCAAAAGCTTCCTGCATGTTCTTCTCTCAGATTTTCACAATCCTGGATGGAGGAACCATTACAGATATATTTTCCCCCCAGGTTCCCTGATTTATGAAAGGGAGAGCATGTGGTGTAGGAACATCCCTGAAGAAATGTCCAGCTAGGCTCTGCACTCCTTTGCAATACCTTGTTTTTTGCATTCTCTGTCTTTCTTTCACTCAGCCTTCAGCATTGCAGTTCTGTTTTTTAAAAGAGAGAGAGAGAGATGCTCCTAAGCAAAAACAAAAATGGTGCAGCATACAACTGGCATGAACAACTTTAGACAGGATAGCAACTCATTTATGGGCTTGAACAGGTTTCCTCAACCCTATGGTGGACTTCAACTCCCAGAATGTTCCTCGCCTGTTGCTGAAAATTCTGGGAGTTGAATTCCATCCATCTGGAGGGCACCAAGCTTGGGAAAAGGCTGGGCTAGAAGATACTTCCTGGACACAGAAGCAGGAAGTATTTGCAGTTCTGAAAATAGAGGTAATACTTTCTGGTATTTAATCAATTACTTAACACTTCAAGCCTGCAGATCCTAGTTAATGAAGACATGATAAAAGGATGGAAGGACTGCACAACCCCTTACTTTAGAATAGTGTTTCTTTTATACAGATATAAAAAGTTTTAACAATAATAAGAACTAATACAAACTAAAATAGAACGAAAAAGAAGAAAGAGAAAGGGAAAAAGCTAAAAGTGCAAAAAGAAAAAAGTAGAAGAAAAGTAAAAAGAAAAAAAAATATAAAGAAAGTTATAAAGAAGTGGCCTCCAATCTTCTTTACAGCAGTTATAAGTACAATTATAGTTTAACCTCTCTCTGTAAAGTTACATCATATTCTCTTCTTTCTATAATCTATCCTGTCTTATCATCAGAACCATAAATCATAAGTTCATTTTTTTTCTTTTTTACACAAAAGGTCCATAAGGGATTTCCAGTCACCAATGAATGTAGATATTGTCTTTTCTCTAATCAAATCGATGTAGCCATTTCAGCAAGTTCTGTCATCTTCACCAACCATTCCTCCATTATAGGTATTGCCAGATTTTTCCATCTTTATGCATACAATAATCTTGCTGCAGTTATCATATATAAAAGCAGTGTCTCATGACTCTTTTCTGTTTATCCATCAGTCCCAGGAGGAAAAGTTCTGGTTTCAACTGAATATTAATCTTTCAAATGCTCTGAAGCACTCTATGTATTTGAACCCAAATTTTTCTAGGTTTTTGCATGTCTACCAAGCATGATAAAATGACCCTTCTTGTTGCTCACATTTCCAACATAGATTTGAAGTACCTTTATACATTCTAGATAATTTTTATGGTGTTATATACAAACAGTACATCATTTTATAAAAATTCTCTTTAAGATTATAACATAATGTACATTTCAATCCTTTCAACCTTATATTTCCCCATTGTTCCATTTGTATATTATAACCAAAGTTTTTAGCCCACTTTATCATACATCCTTTAACCTGTTCTTCTTCTGTTTCAAATTTCAATAAAAGTTTATACATTTTAGCAATTACATGTTCATCATTTGTACACAATTCCATTTCAAATTCTGACTTACGTTGTTCAGTACCATGAATTCTTTTGTCTACTTTAAATCTTTCTGATAACTGTAGGTAAGTAAGAAAACCATTGACAACTATGTCCCTCTGTCATCAGTCATTCTCTTGATTTGATTTTATATTCCCCTTGATAAAATTCTAGTATCTCACAACACATTTACCTCTGCCTATTATTTCCCATCTGTAAAACGTTTCTTGTTTTTGGGCACAGCCTGAGCTTGTATCTATTCCATATTCTCAATACTGCACATCTAACATAGTGATTTTTGAAATCTACATTAACCTTGACTTTATCGTACCACAAGTATCCATGCCACCCGCATCTCAGGTCATGTGCTTCTAACACTAGAAGTCTTTTATTTCTCAGCAACACCCATTCTTTCATCCAGCCAAACAACAATTAGAACAGTGTTTCTCAGAATGCTGGATGGGGAATTATGGGAGCTGAAGTCTACATATCTTAAAGTCACTGAGGTTGAGAAACACTGCTTTATACCATAGTGCCTAGGGCTGATTTTGAAGGAAAGCAACAGGTTGCCTACCCTTGCCAGTAAGTTAGCAGTGTGCTGTACTTTATATTGGACAGTTCTCAAATTGAAGATCAGGCTGATTCAAACTTGTTTGGATCCTCACTAGCTGGGTATTCTCAAAGTTGTAAACCTAAGGTAACTGGAAGGTGCCACCAAGAGAGTGCTACAATGTTGATTAGGTGGCATCAACTGTGGAATGAGTGCAAATAGGCTACCCAGCAATGGGCACTAATAAAAGCATGGTAATTAAATAATAGCAACATGAAGAATTCCTCATTGTTAATGCTGTATAAACTTTATGAGTCAATTTCTAAGGCACAAGCAGATGGCTAATAGCCTGCTCATTTAAAACTTCCCAGCTGTATTTCAGCTGGAGTCAGTAATAAGGGTGTTTCTCTCTCTCTCTCTCTCTTTCTCTTTCCTCTTCCACTGATATGCTGCACACAAAGCTGAATTTGATTCAGGAGTTACATGTTTTTCTTGATCTTCCCAGGTTTTTTGGAGAGCAAACTACCATGCCTGCATTTTCACTGTAAAAGTCACATGAGAAGCTGGCTGCGAAACAGCGGGTAAACAGCTGAAGGACCCTCTTCTCTGATGGGCACCTGCATCATCAGAAAGGAGTGTAGAATGCCACCTGTTTGGTGCAAGCATCATCTCTCTGTTGGGGGGGCCCTTAATGTATTTGTCTAGCATTTTCCTGAGGATCTATATTCCAAGCAGCAAGAAATAAAACCCTTCTTGTCATCACACAGCAAAAGAACAGAAGTTATATAAGTCATAACTTCTGTGTCAGCCAAATGTCACAGGAAAGCCAGTCAGGCACAGGAGCAATTGAAAATGTGGCCAGGTGCCTTCTGTGAACCCTCACGTGCCCATTTGCCAGTCTCAAAGCATGCTAACATGCTGGTATCTGGAGAGAGGCTGGAAGCCTCTGATGAGCAAATGTCATGCCTGAACCTTCTCTTTTGAAACAGACGTGCATCGGCTTGTGTACACCATATATGAGCATCCAGCCAAGGTTTATAGATTTCTGGCACTCCCCCTTTGGCGTGGGAGGCTTTGTCACGCAGGATGGGTTGCAACACTTTTTTTCCCCATAAACACAAGACAAAGAGAGCAGTGAAGGCTTTCTCATCCCTCACCCCCAAGGAAGGGGTGGTAGGAGGGAATTTAATATTAATCAAGTGTGAAATTTTTGCCCCAGGTCATGAGGTGTGTCTTGAACTTATCAGCTACATCTAATATAGGACTGCATTGCTTCTTGCTGAAATCAGCTAGGTACCATTATGTATGCTGCCAAAATACAAAATACAACTGTTCCATTTTCTTGGTAACAATAATTAATTTATTCCTTGAGTATTTTTTTGTTATTAGCATAATCAGTCTTGGAAAAGTGTGGCTCGGAGAGAGAGATCACAAAAGGCAGATGGAAAATAATGGCAACAAGAGGAAATTAAAAACTACATTGTGCTAAATGATTGTACCATGGTGTGTGATTGACTGAACAAACAGACCTTAGAGTCCTTATGTTTCTAGAACAGGATAATGCCCAGTTTGATGGAGTTCCTGTTTCTACTTAGGCCCAGTTTTCTGCTGTTTATAGATAGGAATCACACTTAAAGAACAAGAATATGAGTTTGGCTTCATGAATTTCAAGCCTTCAGCATTGCAGGCAGAGTAAAGTCAGTAAGAAACTTAATCTCAAAGGTAGTTTAAGAAATTAACAAGAGTCTTGAGACTACAACAAGCTAAGGGGCATCTGCCCAGTCTTTTCTGTCTAACAGTGGTCAATCAGATAACCTCAGAAAGCTCAAAGCTTGGACAGAAGGGTGATATCCTTCTTCTACTGAGGCTTCCTAGCAGCTGATATTCAAGTTATATTGGCTTGGATTCAGGAGGTAGCATACAGTATGACCTCGCAATGCCTGAGATTCAGTTTTCAAATTTCTGAACCTTGCAGGAGTGTGAATATTGCATCTTTTGCAAATTGAATCTGAAGTACTGGGCAACCCTAATATATAGTACTTCAGTACTATTGAGACTGCTAACAATTGATAGCTTTATCTTCCAAGCCCAGTTCTTTTTAAACCATCAACATTGCTTTTGATGACAGTGAGTTCTATAGTTTAACTATGCATTATGTAAAGAGTTTTGTATTCTCATGGCTGGCTATTTATGTACAGTGACTGGCCACACAGAAGGGCTGGCAGCCTCCATCCAGTTTCTACGTGTCACTTACAAAATGTTCCTCTTAGAGAACATTTCAGGACAATGATTAACACCTGGGGTCAGATGAAATTCAGCAGAGGTGGGAAATCTTCTTTTTCTGACTTTGTCTATATTAAATGGTGAATGGGACTGAAGTCAATAGAGGGGAGGACCAGAATCAAAAGTGTATGGACTACCTGTTTTCATTCTTAATTTATGCCAGTTCCATTTCTTTTTATATGTCTATCTCTTTCCATCTTATCTAGTGTCAGAAAAGACATAGATTGTTCTTGTAGTTAAATGTGGGAATTTTCTGTCCTCCAGATGTTTTTGATCTACAACTCCCAGAAGAACTCACCATCACGGTTAATGGTAAGGTATGCTAAGAACTATAGCAACATCTGGAGGGCCAGAGGTTCCCCACCAGAATATCTCATTATGAAGAAATCTTCCAATCAGTTACTGTGAGATGTGTGCTTCAAAAAAGGGTTGGACCAATTCATGGAATCATGGGATCAGAATCATGGGATCAGAATCATGGGAGGAGGAAGTACCTGGAATTTCCTTTCTGTACAG
Source organism: Liasis olivaceus (assembly GCA_030867105.1). Taxonomy (NCBI): domain Eukaryota; kingdom Metazoa; phylum Chordata; class Lepidosauria; order Squamata; family Pythonidae; genus Liasis; species Liasis olivaceus. The sequence goes on from CM061348.1 coordinate 52,161,649, forward strand.
AATGAAGATGATAGGATTATTTTTAAGGGAAGAGCTGCCGTAGCTTAGTGCAGTGTTTCTCAGTGCCAACAACTTTACGATGTATAGACTTCAGCTCCCAGAATTCCTCAGCCAGCATGGGTTTGGGGAATTGGAAATGAAGGGCGAACCTAAGTTAGTTGTTAATTGTTGGAAGGCCTCCACAGTGTCACTTCCTGGAGCCACCAACTCAAAAGAAGTCCTGGCTGTTTGCCCTATCGTGTCCTCACATGCTACTTCTCCTGGCAGCATACTCTTTGCCACACCAGTAGATTGTCCTCCACTTGTCCAACATCATCCTTTCTCTTGCTGACAAACTTTTTCCATCACTACCACCACCACAAGCACCATATGCCCTTCTAACTGTGGAGGCCTTCCTCTACCTCCTTCCTCACTGAAAATAATGCAGCCTCCATAAACATTCAGCTGCATCCAAGAGTTCACCTTTGTGTAATCTAACTGTCCATTCTAGTTTCACCAAATCCTTATCATGCTTTTTTCATCTCTCTAGTCTTCTCTTCCATATTCCAAATCCACCAACCATCATCCAACCATAAATATCATTCCAAATCTTCCATTCTCCTACCATGATTACAACTCAACTGCAGGCCCCTCTCCCAATGTCCTCTATTCCACTGGTCTTGAGAAGTGTGCAATGGTCCTATTACTCCCCCTATGCCCTATCTTCTAGAAAACATCCCCTCAGTTGCAATCACCAGCCCCAAGCTCCCAAATTTCAGATTAAAAACTCTTGGGAACAGATAAAGTGCCTTTAGGAAAACAAACAAATATACAGAACCTTTGATCCTGCTACCACAGAAGGCATGTTCCTCCATTCTTTTGCTCTTGCAGCCAGAGGTTTCCTTTTTTTTTTAAATAATTGTTATTGAAAATTTTTATTACAATAGTGCAGCCAGAGGTTTCCTAATAATCAAGATGATTACTTATACTATTTGACTACTGATGTAGTATGATACTATGTTTCGAGTATTGGTTCTATGTTTATACTAGTAATTAATATACATAATGAGAGAGATTTTGATCTATAGTAGCTGTGGGTTGAGGGTGAATAATAGAAACCTTTTCTTTCTTTCTTTCTTTCTTTCTTTCTTTCTTTCTTTCTTTCTTTCTTTCTTTCTTTCTTTCTTTCTCTCTCTCTCTCTCTCTCTCTCTCTCTCTCTCTCTCTCTCTCTCTCTCTTTATTTATTTATTTATTTATATTTTGAATTTGGTCACTGCCCATCTCACAATTATGACTTATCCCAAACACATGGTGGAGCACATGTTTCTTGAAGAGGGAGTAGTACTTTGCACAAGTTGGGTACCCTTGGGAAATGTATCATTTTGTTCCTGGTTTTGAATGATTTCAAGTTTAGCAGCCACTAATTATATCATTGGGGGACGCGGTGGCACAGCGGCTTAATGATGCTGAAAGTTGCCAGCCAGAAATGGCTGACGCTTCGGCGGTTCGAGTCCAGCCTTCGCGTTAACAGGGTGAGCTCCTGTTTCCTCCCCAGCTCCTGTCAACCCAACAGGTCAAAAACTCACATGAGTAGATAAATGCTGGCAGCGCCTTGCACAGAGAGATGGGACCAGTTGCCGGTAAGCGCGAAACCGCGCTCGCCCGAAAAGGGCGCAAAGCAACGGAAACCCCGCCTCCTGCGCTCGCCAGCTGGGCTCTGCTCTAGGAAGGAGGCTCTGGCAAACGACTTCCGAAAAACAATTGCCTTGAAAACTGCAAGGATTCATCCAGGCAGTCACTGCAAGGTCAGTAATGACTGAGCGCAGACAAAAAAAAAATAAAAAAAATAATATCATTATCCTGTGAATCCTGTTTAAGAGCAACTGTAGTTTAACTGTGGTTAAAGGACTCATCTGTGGAATGGGAAGTCACTGATTTTAACCTTTACTGTGGCCATGATTTCATCAGGTAATGACCTTAGGAAAGTCCTTATTTTGTTACCTCTGCAATACTGCTGCTGGAAGGCTTACAGAGATAATATATGTGAAGCATTCTGTGAAAGTGCAGTATAATTGTATATAGGTCTGTAATAAGGCCTCCCTCATTTGTGATCTGATCACAGATAAGAGAGCTGACCTGGCTGGGCTTGGAGGGTGGTCTTCCCCTCTTGGAGAACAGCCCTGCCGGGTTCTAGTCATGGTATCAGTGAAGTCCCCAGGACAGGGGTGGGAGAATGGCAATTGTAATCTGAGAGTCTCTGGTGGCATTCAGAGGCACTGTTCCACAGACTACTGGATGCGAGAGTCCACTTATTAGGTTGGCCTCTAGGGATCAGCTGGGATTGCTGCCACTGTACCAGCCACTCTGCTGTGTAGTAGTATCTTCCCTGCTTGAGCTCCTTGACTCCATAACTAGGCTGGCAGTGGAGTTCCGCAGGCTTATGTTCCTGGGGGACTTCAATTTGCCTGAGGGTAGGGGTGGAGTCAGAGGTGCAGATCAGGTCAGAGATAGCTCAGGTAGCTCAGGGGTCAGAGACAGCTCAGTTCATGGCCACCCTGACAGCCATGGGCCTGTTCCAAGTCATCCAGGGCCCAATGCATAACAGCGGTCATGGCCTGATCTGGCTTTTGGGTCAGAGCAGTGGCAATGTGTTTTGTAGTCAGGGGACACTTCTGTTGCTCCCTATCACAGTCAGAGCTCTCTCTGGTAGCTCTGGAATTCTCTGGTGTTGCAGGGAGGCTGGATCTATTTGACCAGTCTGACCCAGGAGATTAATGGACCTGCTTGGATTCCGGAGAGAGCCTGGGGTCATTCCTGATAGCCTGTTGCACAGTCCAACTGAAGCCCTTGTTGTTGCCTGGAATGAGAGGGTGGAGGAGGCTTTGGATCAGATCACGCCCATGTGGCCTCTCTCCTCCTGTGGATCCAGAACTCCTGTCAGTTTATAGGTTGAGGGGGATAAGTTGAAGAGATGCCTAGACCCCTGCTAGAGGGTGATGAAGACCAAGCATGAGTTAGAGTCACTGTTAAGGCCCACCTTGTGGTGGTAAGCGTGGCAAAACATCAGTATTTCTCTGCCCTTATTGTGACTGTCAATAGCTATTCAGTGGCCTTCTTTAAGGTGATCTGGGCCCTTCTGGGAAGGGTGGGCTCTGAAGTCTACCTGCAGGGTCACTGAAGAATATGCTGGGCATCCGTAGGATAAAGTCACTTGGATTCACTCTAAGTTGGACTCTAGCTTTGCAGAAGGTACTGTGGAGGTGACTGGGGCTCAGTTTTCCTTGTTTTTTTGGGAGGAGTGTGATCCTGTTGGTCCTGATGAAGTGAACAGGATTCTCATGACAATTAGCTCAGCCATCTGTGTATTAGAACTATGTCCCTCCTGACTAGCCTAGGCCTCTGGGAAGGTGATGTTTAGTAGGGTCCTGGTGGTGGTGAATTCCTGCTTGAGACAGTGGGTTGTTCCACCATTTCTTAAAGGGGCAATAGTTTGCTCTCTCCTCAAGAAGCCATCACTGGATCTTACAGTGCTGGATAATTTTTGTCCAGTTTCCAACTTTCATTTTTGGGGAAGGTTGTGGAAAAGTGGTCATGCAGCAGCTCCAGAGAACCCTGGAGGATTCAGACCTGGGTATGGGACTGATACACCACTGATTGCTTGTAGATGGCCTCTGGTGAGATTCAGCCATATTTGATGTCTTTGACCTCTTGGTGGGTTTCAGTACCATCAATCATGGTATCCTTCTGGATCAGCTCTAGGAATCGGGAGTGGATGGTACTGTATTGTGCTGTTTTTCTTCCTTTCTCCAGAGCCAGTTCCTGTCAGTATTCATAGGAGAAGAGATTGTCCAGCCAACAGCCCCCACTTTGCAGGATTCCACATGGCTCAGTTCTCTCTCCTCTCCTGTTTAACATCTACATGAAGCTGCTGGTGAGGTAATTTGATGGCATGGGGTGATGTATCATCAGTATTCTGTGGCTGCCCAAATGATACCATGGAGTTTCTGTCTTGGTGTCTGGAGACTTTGGGGGGTTTGGATGGTGAACAACAGGCTTCACCTGAACTCTAGCAAGACTGAGTAGCTTTGTGTATTAGGTCCTCTAGTTCTGGGGACTTTCCATCTTTAGTTCTTGGTAGGGCTGCACTACCCCAGACAGAACCTGTGCACAATCTGGGGGTCCTCCTGGACTCATGACTCCTGTTTGAGGAGCATGTGGCAACCATGGCCAGGAGGGCCTTTGTATAACTTTGTGTTGTGTACCAGTTGCACCCTTTCCTGAATCATAAGGCCCTTCTCCAGAAAAAAGTACCACTCACCTGAAAATGTATAAAATTCATGTGGTCACATGGTCAATTCAAGAAGTGCTGCAAAAGTTGCTGAGGAGAGTTTTGTCCTGCTGTATGTGCATGGGGAGTCTTTGCTATCAAGGCACACGCAAAAGCCCAGACCCCTTTGTACATGTCAAAAGTAGATAAGAATCCCTGCCTTCAAAATGCACCAATAGATATATACCTAGATCTTTTATTAAAGTTAGGACATAAATCTGATGAAAGAGAAATCTGTCCTACAAATTGAGAAGCAACACAGGTCAGATTTACACCAGTCTGTTCCTCCCTAACCTCTGGTCATTAGTTCCTAACTGTCCCTGTGTCTTATCTATCTAGATTTTTGTGAAGAGTAACACTGCTTTCATCCAGTGAGAGATGTGGAAAATAGATTTAATAACTAATCTACGTTAAGTAACTTTGTACTTTTTTGTATTATGTGTGATACGGATATTTGTTCAAAGGGAGGTGTATATGATGTAATATCACCCTAAAGCCACACCTTCTGATAGCCTTTCTTCTTCTAACCTAAGATATGAGATTATTAGCGATAACTATTTGGTTGCCTTTTTTTCTTACTGGCCCTGTTCCTGTTTTCTAAATACCAGTTGAAATGCAGATACATAGCAAATGTTTTTCTAGTATTGAGGAAGAAAACTAAGGCTGCTCAGTGGCTTCAGACTAGAGGATATTAAAAGGCTTAGGAATATGTCTAAGAAAAATTAGAAGAAAGCCCTTTTACTCAGGGCCATTTCATACATGAAACATTTCCTTCAGAGATATTTCCAGATCACTTATAACCTTCAGATCAAGAAGAACAATAACAATGTTTGAAATAATTTTACAGAAAGTTTACAGGAGACTTTTAAAGTCCACTGGATAACTGGAAGAATTCCATAAATGAAAGGCCATTATCAAAAAGATCCTGATATTTACAACTCAAGGTACATCTGGAAGATACTATCTAGATTCATTTCAATCCAGCTTTAGATCAGGATAGGAAGCCAAGATGATTTAGTCACCTTTAATGAATGTGAATCAGACAGGAGTAAGGTGGCCTGACTAGCTTTCATGGGCCTCTCTACTCTGTGGATTGAAGTTAGCAAGTTTGGAACAATGAGCTTGGACTGGACTGGAATAGTTGGTAAGTAAAAGCCAGGTGAAACCAATCAACCAGAACAACAGCCAGCATGAGAAGCAGAATGCAAGCAGTCTCCTACAAGAGCGCAAAAACTTTGGGCCATGCATGCACACACACACACACACACACACACACACTGTACTAGATTCTTAGCCTGTTAGAAGTTGCTATTAAAATTAGGTTGTCAGTAACAGCAAGTATCTTATCAATTCTTTCTGAGATCTTGAATTCCAATGAAAATGCCAAATTCCAGGAAAGGAATACTGCACAGCCCTAAGGATAACCGTAGATATCTACGGTGTTGACACTATTAACTATGATGCTTTCCACAGCAATTACAGCTTTGGGGTTGTATCCAGAAAAATGTGCTGCAGAACTATCATTCAATTCTCAGGACATTGTCCTGTGATGTCCTGCAGGGTTCCACATTATCTTCCATGCTGTTTAATATCTGCATGGAAGTGCTGTTGAGTCTTCAATATGCTGATGACATCCAAGTCTATTACTTCTTGTCATGCCGTGTCAAAACAGCAGTTAATCTCTTGATTGGTGTTTAAGATCAATATTGTGCTGAACAAGCTGTAGATGTTATCAATCAGTAGAAAACTGTGCTTGGGAATTAACATTTAGTCTAGTATCAGTGAGGTCACACTCCCATGAAAAAGTGGTCTTTTGATCCTTTGCCTGAATTTAGAGGTAGTGGCAGGGAACGAGTTTGCATACACTGTCCAATGCACTAATTGCAAATGTTTCTGAGATTGTGAAATCTGACTTTGGTTGGCTATTTCCTGGCTTCATCATGAACAAACTGCACTAAACTCTGGACACTTGAAGAGTATTCAGAAGCTTTGACTGGTGAAAATGTAACAGCAAAGCTGTTAACCAGTGCACAGTTTCTAGGTATTATGTTTGGTTTATTTTTTATTTATTATTTATTATCAAACTTGTATGCCGCCCATCTCCCCCAACGGGTGACTCTGGGCAGCTCACAATAATAAAAAAGGAAAAAACACAAGTCCCTCCAACCATGGATAAAATCTATAAATAATTAAAAAACATATATTAAAAATGCCCTAAAAACCTCCTATAATTTTTAGCCCTAAAAACCTGCAAGATGCTGGGGTGGGGGGGCAAACCCATCACCCCACCAGCCATCTCCACAGGTGCGGGCCCCCCTCCAGTCCCCAGGCCTTCTGGCAGAGCCAGGATTTAATCCCTTTCCTGAAGGCCATGAGGGAGGGGGCACACTGGACCTCAGGAGGCAGGATGTTCCATAGGGCGGGAGCTGCAGCAGAAAAGGCTCTCTGCCTAGACCCCACCAATCGAAATTCCTTGACTGGTGGGGTCTGCAACCTGCCCTTTCTGCTGGACCGAGTGGGGCGGACTGAAATGACCGGGGCAAGGAGGTTTAAAAAATCTGCAATGAATTCCAAATATTTTCTGTGTGCAGTTAAAAATATTAATTGTAACTTTTAAACTTTGAATAGCTTAAGGTCTAATTAAACTATAAATGGGTTAAGATATGATAGGTACACCTATCTCAATATGGGTTGGTCTCTCTGCCAGAAGATGTCCTCCTAAAAATGTTCCCTGTTTCAGCAGCCCAGTCATTGAACATGTGGGAGAGAATCTTCTGCTTCATGCCCAAGCTGGGAAGTACATTATCTTGGGAGTTGTACTTAGCCCCCATTCTCTCCTTTAGAAAAGGATTCTAGGGACACTTCCACATTTTCTTTCTACACCACCAGCTTCACCATCCAAATGAATAGCATGTTCTCATGCTGCCATCCCAGCTTCTGTAAGCCTACTTGAGCTAATCGATGCTCCCTCCAGTCAATGCTACCTCCAGCCAGCCAATGGGTGAATTTTCAAATCGTTCTTCATGGCTTTTCATGGTGTTCACAATGGCAGTGTGTGTGTGTGTGTGTGTGTGTGTGTGTGTGTGTGTGTGAAGGAAGCCAGCTACTATCTGGGGGGAGCAGTAAAACCACCCTTTAGTTTGGTTGGGAAGAACACAGGAAGAAACCAACATGTTATGACGCCTTGTTTCTTACAGGGCAGGTAGGAGTCAAAGAGATAGGATGAGGTAGGATTTCCTAACAACAGGAAATCATTCCACCCTGCAGTTCCAGAGTAAGTGTTGTGAAACACTGTTTGCTCTGGAGCAGGCACCAAGCAGATTAACTTGCAGAATTAATCTGGCTTTTCTGCATGGCATTTTGGAGACATATAAGGGCAGTGTCAGTTTCAGATTGGAGATCTCTTGTGTGTGGAAGGGGTCTAGATCTAACTTTTCATTCAGGCTTATTATGATTTTATGTCTTCATTATGAATGTTTAAATTGAATTTTAACAGTTTTATATTATTTTGCATGTTTATGCTAGTTGCCTTGAGTGCCATGGAGATTGTTATATATAAACAGGGAGCAACCCCACACTCACTAGCACTGATGATGTTACCTACTTGGGTAATGAAATCCCTGCAAGCAAACAACCAAGCTCAGAGAGCCCCAAGGACTCCATAGATCAACCGTGAGCTACACATATTCTCTTCTATTGTTATATGCTTACACGAATAAACAAACGCTATCAGAACAGGCCACGCACTGGAATGGTAATCTCCAATTTAAATTACTGTAACACACTGTATGTGTGGCTGCCCTTGAAAATGATAGGGAGGCTGGCCTAATGCAGAAATGGAACGCCTCGATCGATGTCAAGAAGCCATTTCATTTATTTTAAAAGAAACTGCATAGGGTGTCAATAAGGCTCTGGTGCAGCTTGAAGGTCAGTGATAATGTTCGAAGCCCGAATCGTGGGGCCCTTCAGTATCTGCCAAGCATTCAGGTCTGCTGCCTGCTGTGCAGTCTACCATTGCGACCAATTCAAGAACGGGAGGAAAGCACAGGGCGCCAGTGCTGATGTCATTTTGCTGCCAGGTGAAGTTCCAGCTACACCCTCAAAGTTTTTGCGGACAGCAACTCATTATGCATTTCATTCTGTGCTTCTACGTTGGCTGTATTGTATCTTAAGATCCAGGTCAGTTTGTAAATGTTTTAATGAATGAGTGAGTAATCATGAGCAATTCCTTTCTCCCTTTGCCTAGAGAAAAGAACATGCTGAAGAAGGAAGCCGTCATTCCCCATCTTCTTCAACACAGACAGTCCTTTGGCATTAAAGTTTTGAGACCATTCTTTGTGCTGATTACAGACCACATGGCACTGAAGGAAGACAAGTGTATCCTAACTCTCAGGATAAGTGTGCTAGAGGAAGGGTGCTCACCCAAGTTCAAATCCCTGTTGTAGTTTGATCAAGCTTCTGTGTAAAACGCTTTACACTGTGCATTCTGTTACATACACTAGACTTCTTACTTACAGACATTGAAGGAGAGTTCACCCAATACTTTTCATGGACTATTATTCTGCCATGAAAGTACAAGTCTACCTTTGTTTTAAAACTGCTGCAAATCCTTTATGGGCCACTATACAGTAAACAGTGAATGGGTTGCATTTGGCTTAATGAGACACATACATTGCACAAACTACCCATGTCTGTCTGTCTGTCTGTCTGTCTGTCTAGCTAGCTAGCTATCATATGAACACACATACACACATATGTAATATTGATGTTTTCAACATCAGGCAAAATGAAAATATTTTGGTCCTGCAGAGCAGAGTATAAAGGCCAGACATGCTAATATTCAGGATGAGTTTAACAGGAAAGGAAAAGAGATTCTGTCTCCCAACATGAGCAAAGGCAAAATTAGGAAATGTGAATACAGCTCTTCAAAATATAACTTGGACCTGGGTGGAACTGGTATTCTATAAATCATTCTATAAGATATCTCTCTCTGTAGGCAAGACAGGATTTATAGACTGATTTGATCAGAATAAATGTATCAATGAAGTGCTTGGTCTCTTTAAAAAATGTGTTTTTGAGATAGATTCTTCCTAGTTTGTTGGTAATGCAGTCTGACTAGAAGTTAGATAAATTAGAAAAATAAAGCTTCGGATCTCACTCTGCTATCATCACAGTGCAGAGAAGTCAGTAGGAGCATACTTCCTGTTGGGTGTACAGCTTTGCATTTATTAGAATGTAATATGGAACTATGGTGACATGAAGGCATGCATGACACTTCACAAAGCAAAAGTCACTATTAACAGGCTGCAAATAATTTCACAACAAATATATGAGGATAGAATAATATAGACACACATGGGGCTCTAACATTGGTTCATTCTAGAGTTTGCCCATAAAGCATATTGGAAAACCGCATTTAGCTGATGGAAAGCTTCCTAACGTTTCTAACAAGGCGAAAGACGATTAACAAGAATACAATTATGAAACTGCATCCTAAAGATTGGAGGGCAAGAAAGTAAGTCTCAAAGAAGAAACAGACATGCAGCTGAGTACTAGAGAAAACTGTGGCAAAGGGAAGACTTGCAACTTAATGGTGTGTTGCTCTGATGACTTCACAATGGAGCGTCCAATGGGGTGATCAAGTGCATTTGACGGTAAGGCCACAATATCACAGTTAATGAGGACTGCAAGCATTCGGCTATATAGCTTTTCCTCTTGGCTTTTTTTAAAGTGGCGTTTTTTAGATACCTGAAGTGTTAACGCATTATAGTCCCTTTTTAAAAAGAGCATAACATATTGCTTAATATATTCAACAACAGTTGAGACAGCAAAGGAGGGTCATTCCTAAAGAAATTGTGTTTGTGAAATGATATTCACAAGAGACTTTCACACATTTGATGGATATACAAAACCAAGTTATGCCATGGCTAATCTGAAAAGAGGCTGGCAAAAGATTTTCTTAAGTTTCGGATGGTTTCAGCTTTTGCTTCATCCTCATTCACAGATGATCGGAAGAATGATGACTCCGTGAAGTTGAAGGCATTTGTCAGAGATTGTGATTTGCTGCAAGACAAAGACAAAAACTCACACATATGAATGTTACGCACACCTGAAGCTTACATACAGATATTTTTTGTTGTTCATTATGCAGCCCCCCCCTTCAAAATTCAATTAGGATTACATATAATAGGAGCAGGACATACAACTGGCAATACCCAGACGTCACTGTTTGAACAGATGTGCACAATTGTTAGTTTTGACTTGAGAAACAAAACAAATGTCCGAGGCAAAGCATATCTAAACTCAGAAGTCTCTCCACTTCTGGAGGACAGCCTTTTCTGTCATGGGGCCAGCCGGCGATTAGACATGCCTCAGTGCTGTAAGGCACTAAAGACCTGGTTCTGTTGCTGAGCCTGGGGGGTGTGGTTGAGCTCATATTGTGGTTGTGCTGATTGTGTTGTTTGGCTTTATCTTGGCTCCTATCATTGTTATTTATTGTTTTGTTATGATATTTTGATCTTGGTTTTATTCCCTGTTAGCTGCCCAGAGTCATATGATTGAGATGGGTGGCATATAACATTGAATTAAAAATAAATAAATAAATAAATAAATGGAAAGTAGGAGTGGGCTGAATGGAAGGAAGCAAATAGTTGAATGGTAGTAAATTCTATTCATTTTTAAAAATCTTATAAATTCTAAATATGTTTCTCTTAAAAAAAGGAAAATTGTATCATTTTGTGCTTTTTATGGTATGCTTTATCACAAACCAATCACTTTCAGTGTATACCTTTTCCAGAAAATCAGAGCAAGCAGTATTATATGTGTGTACAGTCTTTCATTTTCACTGTACCTGGGTTGGTCACTGAAGGGAGAAGGTGGAAAGATAAAACAGTTCTTTACTTGATTAGAAAATAAAACATAAATGGCTTAATTAAATATTTATGCACAGGCTAGTAACCTGCATGCACATGTTAAGCCAGAGCATGTGGGTGAGAATGCAAGGCATGTTTATACCTCAATCACTGAGTACAGTTAATCCCATTGGCAATTTGGTTATGCTTTTTTTTTTCTTTGTAAGATTTGGAGGCGGGGGAATCGAAATGTGAATTAGAATAAATCTGTAACTTGAGATCTGAGCCATCCAGGATGCTTTAAAGTTATGTGCATATAGCTTTCAAATGTTAAGGAATAGCCCTAAGAATAGTGCTAGGAAAAATTGGTTTGGACAGGCCACGCTAATGTCACTTAAAAGGGCAGCATCACAGATCATGGTGATCAACTAACATTTATATAAACATTAATCTGGCCCAATTGTTTAGGACTGGAATAAGCAGCAAACTGGAAACAAAAGTTAGATTTGAATAAAAGGGAAGGCAAAGTCTCCCTAAGTTGAGCTCAGTTCCAAGTGACTACATACATGTTTCCATGTTGTTTTCTTACCAATAGTATGGAAGTGGTTCATCACTGACTTCTTCCAGAATATGTTTTTCAACTTTCTGTTCCGGTCCATAATCCTGAGAGTTTTTTCTGGTCTCCTAAGTACTAACTAGGTCCAACCTTGCTAAGCTTTTTTGAGATCAGCCAAGTCTGCTTCTTATACTTCTTAATAAAAGTGCCAAGAAAGAGGGCAACAAAATATTAGGGCTGTCCAAAAAACACTGCATGAGCAAAGTGCCTCTCATTAATTCAAAACATTAATACAGCCAGGCCCTCCAGAAGACTGCTCCAAATATCTTCCCTGCACGCACACACAACACACTTCAATGGCTGAGCTGTGGGACTCCCAGTGAAATGAAGTGTCTTTGTGGGCACAAAGGAGTGCAGACAGCTGGGGAAGCTCCCAGCACAGCTTTCTGAAGGATATGACCTCTTTAATGCTTTGAGGAAGTCAACTCTGCTCATGCAATGAGCAAGTATTTTATATAGCTCTACAAAAAAGTCACTATTAGCATTCAGAAGTATTTAGTCTGTTTAATTATTATACTTTCATTTTCCCATGATTATACAGCCGTACATTTGGAGCTAATGAAAGCCTTACCTTGCATATATTGAACTGAAGTTTTCATTGCATATGTTCATATAGTTTTGATGTGTGCAGCAAGGCATACAGCAGGTGAGTCTTTTAGTACAGTAGGCATCTATAGCAAAGTTCTCAAAGTGGTGCAATGAACTGAAGTTCAATATATCTTGAAGCACCATGTTGGGGAAGACAGAGTTATACCTCTGCATATAGTATAGTATGGAAACACACCTAAGCATATATTTCTGGTCAGTGTTATTTTTCAGTGCACCTCCAAACTGTGTGGGGTGAGATGTGGTATAGTCTACAAACTCCTGAGGGATGAGAGCACGGGAAATGTTCTTTTCATAAACTTCTAAAAGTTAACTTTAGGCACCGAAGCCATTTTGTCTACAGTCATTAACAGGGAGAGAAATATGGGAGATCCCTGAACACGTGTTACATTTTAAAAAAATGACTGGAGATGGAGACCTGCACGAGAGCAGCAGGAGGCAGTATTTCTTCCCTTGCTATTTTCTAGTTTATTTATTTACTAGATTTATATCCCACCTTTTGTACATGAGCTTAAGGTGCCATACATCATGCTCCCACTTCCTAACTGCCCCTCAACAACAACCGTGTGAGGTAGGTTGGGCTGACTGAGAATGATTGGCCCGAAGTCACCTGTTGAGCTTCTGTGGCTGAGGGTGGATTTCTTCTAATCCAAAACCTTCACCAGTATCCCAAACTGACTCATTTAGTTTATTTTAAATTAAATGAGTTTTACATTTCTACCTCTTCCGGGAAAAGTATACGGTCGAAATAATACAAATGAATAGTAATCTGAATCTTTCTTTTAGACGCGGAACTAAATGGTACATAGTTACAGCCATTTAGGATTTATTGTTTTATCACATCTGTCTGTGCCGTATTTTTTTTAAAAAATATTCTTTTTTGTGATCTACCTTCTGTCACCTTCACAAAAAAAAATGAATTATGTAGCATTATTATAAAGTTTAAGTCTGTAAACTATCAGACAAAACTTTTGCAAATATTCTGGCATATTACCATTCCTTGCTACTGACATGCATTTTGATAATGAAGGCAGCAGGAACTCTTTCTACCTCTAAATAGTTAAGCAATCTACTCTTGGGTAGAGATACTATGTTAAAAGGAATTTGAATATTTGAAACAGAAATGGAACGTGGTATATTAACCTTCAAAGCAGACAAAAGACTCAGATTATATATAAATAAGCAAATAGCCATCTTCAGCCATGCTTTGAAATGGTGAGTTCAACAAAAATTAAAACCAAAGGCTACAGTTAGAATAGATTGCACCTAACAAACCAAGTATAGAATATGAAAATGAGCTCTACCACTAACGGACTTGGATTCACTGTCTGAACTCTGATTCACAGAACGCAATAGATGCTTAATGAATGAATGTCTATCTACCTATAGCCTTAGTGGAAAACATCTTTTGACAGGAAAACATTCCATGGTTTTTCCGATCTTTCTTGTCTGAGTGGCTGCAAGGTTAAAAGTTGAAGCAGATGAGGCTTTCTCTCTCTCTTATAGACAGCACAACCAAAGGTGATCAATGCCTTTTGAAGTGCTGGAAAGAAGGAGAGGACGACACAAACTCAAACCTACACTTATTCCATGAAATTTGCTTTTTTGGCAGATTTGGAAATGTCTTTGTTGGAAAAATGTCTGTTCCAGGTGAAACGGATACAAAACTGTCACAAAGAGAAAGGAGTTTTCTACCCCTTTATCTGCCTACGTTGCACTGAAACCTCTCTTGGCAAGAGAAGCATTACAAAACAAGAGGAGAAAACGACAAGAAGGCCTTACTTCAGCTGAGGATGTGACTGAGGCTTCTGGGCCGAGGCTGGCGAGGGCTCAGTCTTCGTGTCTGCTGGAGGCCCGGCACTTGAAGGGCCTGAGGCCTGGGCACGTGGTGGCTGAGTTGCAGGGCCAGGTGGACGTGGAGGCAGAGAACCGGAGGGCTTTGCTGAATGCCCCGGAGGGAACCCTTGTGGTGGTTGCAATGGCTCCTGGCTTTGGGATTGCATTCCTTGGGGTTGCACTGGGCCCCCTAGGTTCAGCACAAGAAAAACTTCATAATGCATCAGTAATTTTGTAGTAGCTCTTACAACCAACACTTAATATCAACCTGGCACCAGAAAAGTTTAGTGGGGTTAGAATGTTTGGTTATCATGATCGTGAATTACAATTCTACATAAATATAAATTGCAAACCTTCACATCCACACTAAAACAGCCTTTGAAAATTCACTGCTTTAGTAATTGCATCTGTTCTTTTTAGGGAATCGACAAAATATAGCTAGTCCTCATTTAGCGACCACAATTGAGACTGGCAACTCAGTCGTTAAACAAAGCGGTTGCTAAGTAAAACCACAACTGTGCTTATGATCTTACTCCAGCTTTCCGTTGCTTTACAGACCTGTCAAGGTCATAAACGCAAGGATTGGTTGCAAAGTTACTTTTTCATCACTATTGTAACTGCAAATGGTCACTAAACAAGACAGTTGCTAAATGAGGACTACCTGTAATAATTATTTAATTCAGAGATGGGTAGCCTAAGGGTCCTTAATAGTGCTGGATGTCAGCTTGTGACAGCAGAAATTTTTATGGCTGATGGCAAGAGAGGCTGGGAGGTAATTTACACACCCTTAAACTGATGCCAGACAGATGTACTGAACTATAATTCCTATCACCCCCCCCCCCGGTAACATTGTCACACTGAGAGGAATGATGGGAGTTGATGTCCACTGCATCTGGAAGGTATCAGGTTGGATAAGGCTGAGCCGGACTAAGCTGCATTAATTATAGCATTTCTCCATTTCGGTTCTCAGGTTCCTGATAAGTAAGACATTTCCCAGATTGCTCCATTACAGAGTGAACACAGTGGAAGTTAACAGCTAGAAGGAATCTGATTGTTTTGGATATCTATATATCACAGCACTGTGGTTTATTAACAACATTAGTTCAAGTTAGTTGCCTTTTTTATTTTGCCTTAAATGGGGGGGGGGGGGGGCTGTTATGTTTTAAAAATGCCCTACTGTGAAAAACATAAAACAGGCACCTACTTGAGCCAACTACTAAACAATTAACATACTCGGCCCTTGCAACATCATCCCTGAAGCACTCCATATTTTGTAAGCAACAGCTAATCAAGACTGAGTTGTAGATTCAGCTGCAGTTGGTGGTTTTTTTCCCAGTGCAAAATCCCCATCTTCCTTAGTTGTATGGCTGTTCTACTTCTATAAACTATGAACACAATGGATTTCACTACCATCAAATCTGTATCCACGCTAAGGCAGTCAACCTGGACTGGGACCTATGGAGTCTTAGCGGAGATTGAAGGGTCTGACAATTGGATCCAAAGTAGCTGCATTTAAATCTCTGATGCTGGATCTTAAAATGTATCATTCCAACAAATGCTGGCTTAGGATAACTTGCCTTCAGAATTGTATCAGAACACAGCACTATACCAGCACTGCTATCACAGAGTTCTTTAACCCAAATTCAGTCTCTTGAAATTAATTATGTGAGTCCGAAGGGTTTTAGAATTGTTTTTCTTGAGGACTTCCCCCACCACATAAGAATTTTAATCTGTGATATGACATGAAAACATCCTAGGCCTCTGTAAGAGCGTCATGCAAACCTTCTTAGAGATCTTGATCCCAGCCTTTGCTTCTCCATTTAGTTCAGAGGGTGGAGAGAGGTCTGGGCATACAGAGAGATGCAAGCTAAGGACTGACATCTTTAATGAAGTGATGGCTAAGCCCATTCATGGAAAAAAATCCATGCATGCTAGAGTGTATGCAATACTTTGGATAGGGAAAGGCTACTATTTTTGCACATTAAAGACATTCATATATAACGTATTTTCCCACTTGGTATAACGTGGGCAAATGTCACACACTTTAATTTGTGAAATCAACTCAGCTGATTATCAGTCTGTTAGCATGATGCTGCATCACCACTCAAGGCTGATAGTTTCAAGATGAAAAATACATTCCCAAAACATTCCTTCAGCACCCTGTGCCTTTGTTAATAACAGGGATACTGTACATGTGTACTCTCAACTAGAAGGTCTATGAAGAATTTGGAGGTCTTGCAAAATCTTTTTCTCTTTCATGCCAAAATGTCTAAAACCTCCATGCCTCTGAATAAAGGCCAAATACACATTAGGTCTATTTAGCTAATTAAGAGAATCAATGAGGCAGGATTATGCAGATGAAGCAAACTTGATACCATGCTTTCAACAGTGACCATTTAAAAATATGAGGCAAGTAAATTGCTGTGTGAGAATTTGTATTTTCTCTTCTAAACTGGATGCATAAATGCACTTATTTCAGAAAAGTTCTAATGATATTTACATTCTTCATAATAACAAAATGGGTTTTTACCTAACTTTCCACATGTTAGAAACTTGGCAACAATTTGTTCTTGGTGCATTTCTTAAAACACCACAGCTAGTTATATAACCTTGTTCATGCAATAGCAAAATGTGTGGAAGAGAAAGGATTACATCCATTCCTGTTCTAATTTACATTTCTTCAATAGAGCCTGTGAACAACGCTACATGTGGAGTCCTTGGGGTTCTCTGAGCTTGGTTGTTTTCTTGCAGATGTTTTGTTACTCGGCTAGACCCTGAAGAAGTTACCTAGCGGGGTAACAAAACATCTGCAAGAAAACAACCAAACTCTACATGTGTTCACACTGTATGTGTGACCTGGGACCCTGCCAAAGGTTATATGCATAAATGTCTGTTCATAACCATCACTGAATTTATGCTAGTCACAGGTAGATGCAGAAGTGATCCCAGCCCATCACGTTATTAACTACATGCCACGTGAACAGGGTTGATGTGTTTAACTAAATATGGTCAAGAGCTTGAGATTCAATTTATAGCAGATTGAGAGATTCTGAATTTGAGCTGCATTTTTTAGGCTAAAAAGTCCATACTTTACTTACTTAAATATTCTTTGCTGAGTATAAAATATTTTTTCCCTTGGGGAAATTGTGTGCTAGAAACTACACTGAAGACAGATGTAACTTTTTTATTGCACATTAAGCTGTACAAAGTATTTCACAAAATATATACTGCAGTCACACTTTAGCGTTTGCTCGCTTTCTTGCATTGGTTTGGTACAAAAAGGCAGCAGCAATAATAATAATAATAATAATAATAATAATAATAGAAGAATAGTAGCAGCTTTGACAGAAATAAAAAAAAGGAAAAACAAACAAACAAATCACCCCCCCCCCCCCAGACATTAACCCTACACTGTAAAATACCATTTCCCAATTTCCCACAATATTGCACTTAAGCATGCTAGCATGCAGGTAAACATAGTGGCTTGCTTCTTTGCTGATGAGCCAGCAACTAGTGCGTGTCCTTCTGAGACCATCTGCATAAAATGCACGGATATTTTGCTAAGATGCAAATCTTTTATCTGTGGTCTGCACACATACACACTTCATACACACGGAGAGAGCCCATAAACAATGCACAAAAGCATCTTTAATTACTCAAACTACTTCATGCAAAAGAACGTTCATGGCTTGATATTAATGGCATTCAGTTGGCAGGTTCATTTTTTCACTCCAGAATGGAAAGCTGTTTTTGTTCTCTTGGATTAAGATCTGGAGGTGAGGAAGACAATGAACCTGATGTGAAGGGAACGCACTCCTCCTATATAGCCAATCCCCTCAGTGTGGTCATCAAAAGATCATTACCAGAAACAATGGCCACACAAACAGAACAGACTTGTTCATAGACTAAAAATGAGCAGGGAGAAACAGCATGCGCAGTAAACATCAAAACTGCCATTAAAAACAATGTGTAATTCTCACGTCTTGAATTAAAAAAAAAAAAGTCAACTTAGCTATATTTTTGTTACTAGCATTTGCAAGGGGAAAAAAATCAGACCGTTGCATTGTCTCAAAAGAAAATGTACTTGTTTGTATTAACCTAGGGACTACTATTTACCTTATTACTAGTCTTAATTGACAAAATAATCCCTTCCCTCACTTCTACAGAATGCTTAAGAGGTGCATTTGAATGACTACGGGATATTTTTTCTGTAACAGCTTAACTGCCTGCCTGGATATTGCTTGTAAGGTTATGCACACAGCCACTGGTGTTGTGACAGTCGTAAGCTATTATGGCTATAAGAAAGTTTGGCAAAAGTACACCCTCCCCCCCCACCCCCCCAGTCAGGTGCCCTTGTTTTATTATTTACATACCCTTGAGTCCCCCGTACGACATCCTATGGCGAAGCCTTTTGACTCTTAATGGGGAACCCATGGATCCACTAACATTCTTTTGCCTACTCAGCTGCTTAAGCTTAAAATGCTAGATTGGATCATAGCTGCATTTTACTGTATCCTAATTGCTTGGCCACAATCGTGATAAATACAGAATGACATAGCAACACACTGAGTCCATGAATTACATTTAAAAAAACCCTGAAAAAGGGAGGATAGCATAATATTTAGAAAGAAAGGTGCTGATTAATCACAGAAGGCTTCTTCTTCTTCTTCTTTTTTTTGCTGACTTCCTTAGTTAAAGAACTGTAGCTTACCTGAATTATGCAGATAAGGTAATTCTGGTAAACGCTTGCTTTAGTTTGGTAAAAAACCGGATGGCTACTTCATAACCACCAAAGAAACTCTCCTATTGAACTTAAATACATTCAATATCAAATTTGAATCAATATTGCACATACATGGCCTGATTTTGTAGCACTGAAGCTAATAGATACAGATTTCTCCCTAAAAAGTCTACACTGAAAATAGAAGTTATTTATGCATTCCTGGAAATAATTCTATCATATTTTGTATGTAAAAATTAAAATAAAAATACTAGTTTTTCATCTTATGTATATGTATTAACTCAAAATTAAACAATCTTTATAAAATTATAAAAAGAAAATGCCTCATTTAACATATTACTAAATGAGACTTTTCAACTATTAGAATCACTTTTCATTAATCATGCACTAAAAAAAAAACCAAAATCAAATGTAGCACACATACTCGCAGAGTTAAGCAAAAGTATTATATCTCAGCCAGGGTTGGTTAGTCTTTTTTTACCCACAATATAGAATACTTCAAAAATACTGTCTAACCATCCATAATATACAGTCTCACTGACTTAGTAGAGGCACAATTCTTGTACACTGTTGACAACAGCCCTGAATCACAAGTTATACAGAGAAACATAAGTAAGCGTTACAACACAAACAGATAAACAACCAGACACTATATTTGACACTGCATAGAAAAAACACAGTCCAGGTCAGCAGTGAAACAATGGAAAAATTGCACAAACAACTGGTATTGTTGATTTCTTTCTTTTTTACTTTTGGCTTTAACCCCTGTTTTA
This sequence comes from Liasis olivaceus, assembly GCA_030867105.1. NCBI lineage: Eukaryota > Metazoa > Chordata > Lepidosauria > Squamata > Pythonidae > Liasis > Liasis olivaceus. Next base: position 52,181,379 of record CM061348.1, read on the forward strand.
AATTTCAAAAATTTAAGTCGCCTGGACTTGTTTTGGTCCTACTGCAATGCCATTACAGTCGAGAATGTATTGTAAACAACCTTGAGGAGGTGGTCGCTGGGATGGGACTTTATTTGATTCTGGCTCCTTCACCGACCCACTCTGCAAAAGAGAAAAAGAAAAAGGACACAGATGAGAGCGTAAGAGGGCTAGAAGCGGGGGTGCATGTGGGGGTAGACTGGGAAATATTCCTTTGGCTGTTAGAACTGGCCTCTTCTTACCAGGAAAAACCTTCCCTGAGGGCCAGGGTAGAAATGACTCTTGGTGTATCATTAGGAAGCACAGTGATAGGAGAGGCAAAAAAGCAGAGATTTCACTGGAACTGCAGCACACAGAAAGGGGGGGACTATCCTTTCCTCCCCTGTAGCGGTCATGAAGGAAAGAGCTACACTGCTGCTACCCTGCGACCCCCCAGCCCCCCAGCTCTTATTGTCCCAAAGGGGACCTTTTTCCTCCTAGGGCAAATGGGAGTTCTGTCATCTGCTCCTTTCTCAACTAATGGATACCAGGCATCATTACAAGTGAGAGAAGAGGGAGACAACAAGGGCAGAAGTGGACAAGCTGTTGCACTGAGAAATTTAAATATCTGTTTCTGGGTAAGAACATCCAGCAAACAATATTTTTAATGTATTTTGTAAATGTCCCATTAAAAAGGCACAGTAACTTCAATACATTTATATCCTATAAAATATGAAATGTAGAAAGGAGACAGATTATTCTTACTTCTGGAAGCATCTCTACAGAAACTGAGTGTTTTGTAATTGGTTGGGTACAGAAGGTTGATGATGTAGCCCTCAGACCAATACAAATCAGTAAGGGCCCGCCATATTTGCAAACAGTACTCTAGCATGGAACAACAGGAACAGTAAGCAGCAGTGTGGAAAATCTACTACTTTTGCCTGGTGAATGTTACCACTGTGACATTTGTTGCTGCATCTCCATTCATGGCTAATGTTTGGGCTCGACGTTATCACTTAGTTTAAGCGAACAGAAGTTTTTTTCCAATTTAAAAAAAACTTGTAATTTGTCGGATATGGAGATTCTGAATTTGCCAGAAAGATGATAACTGAAAGTCTAATTATATTCCACAAAGTATCCTGGACTGTGATTAAAAGGCAATGTTTAAAATCCATACCAAACCAACAGATCTATGGTCTATGCTTAATATAGTCCATTACAAAGGAAATGCCTTTGCCTTAAATTAGGCTTCCCAGTGTGACTGCTCATGTTTCCTGTTCACTTCATTTCCTCAAATATATCTTTGTTTAAGCATTTTGAAATAAGCCTTGCATACTTTCCTATGGATGCACTTGTTGCTCACTAAACAGTACCTGCATTTCTCTGCTTGTATCAGTATTGTTTTATCACATCTCCATCAAAATATGCACATGTTTCAGGCTCATCACATGGCCATGTCCCCTCCTTGCTGTCAAGACATATGGTGACTCAAAAGAGATGAATTAGAGTGACATGTTCTAATGACAGTAGCTCTTATTCAAGGAGAGAAAACATTTTTCTTACGTGAATGGGTCTTTAAAACCAAGTCACCAAGCCTTAAATACTAAAGGCATTTTAAAAGCAATATTTCACTAATTTGAAATGTGTGCTATAACTCATCTGAGACTTCTAAGGAAATTTAATGCTCTCATTAAGACCACAAATTTATCATATGTTACAATGACATACAAGTCGGCTGTGAAGTGCGCAAATGGTGATGATGCGCCCATGGGACACTGAAATGGTCATAAATGCCCACCGGTTGTGAAGCACCCAAATTTCGATTACATGAATGCAGGGATGCTGTGACAAAAGTGCAAGGACTGGTTGTAAAGTTACTTTTTCAGCACTGTTGTAACTTCAAGCAGTGCTAAACAGGGCAGTCGTTAAGCGAGGACTACCTGTACTTGGATCCTATGAATATACAGAGTTCTAAGGGTTCAAAAAGGAGCACCTTTGGAATACAGAATTTATAAAATAGGACAAAACCTTTCTACTTTCTTGCTGATTAGTTACAAATCGCATAATAGAAGGTTCTGCCATCTATTAGGAAGATGGGATGGCCAAAATACCTCTGGGTAAAAGTTCTTGTAGTGAAGCTTTTATTCAGCTTCCAGGATAGGTGGTATTGTGGTTCTGAACTATGGCTCTGAGCCAAAGATCTTCAAAGCACATCTTGACATAAAAAATAAAGATGGACTCAAAAGTTTTCAAGAGTATCTAGTCAGGGATTAAAGACAATAATCCACATCCCTGCTAGAACTGAATGCCCCAAACATTCTTGAGATTTTTTTTTTTTGCGTTACATGGAAGATCCAGCAGTTGCCCCAAATACCCCCAGGAACTTGCATGAAAAGGTTAGCATATTTTATCCTTAAACAATGTTATACCTGCTCAGCATGTTTTGAGATCTTCTGAATGCTGTGCCTGCATGCCCAGACTGACATGAGCAAGATTATCCTTCAATGTGGCTCTAGAGAATAACTCATAAAATTGAACTAAATCAGTCTGAGAGGGCAAATGATTATTTATTACATTTAAATGCAGCCAATCTGTTGATAATTATTCATTTGGTATCCACTCTTGACATCTGCAGAACATATGATAATTCTGCTCATCCTACCCCTTAAGTACCAATAGCTGTAATCTTGTGCTCAAAATCAACCATACCAGGATAATTACAGCAACTGGAACTGCCCATATACTGTGCTGGAGAATTGCCTAATAGCCTGAAGCTAAGCCAACACTCATAGGATTTTGCTGAAGGCCTCTCCACCAGGCCAATGGTGAGGCTACTGAGCATATAGAGTTTGCTACTACGCTGCAGAACATTCCATAGGACTGAAGGAGACCAATACAAAACATGCTTCCCAAACACTATAAATTATCTGTAAAAGGAAGGGACAGCTTGCAATCAAGATAGAGCCAGCCAGCACTGCTCCACTGGATGACACTAGGATTGAGTTTCAGTGAGAATAGTACCCAACATGCTCCTTATACTGATTCACTATAGAATGTTAGTACCTTGGAAAGAATGGAGAGAATTCTTTGGGTGGAGCTTAATAGGATTGTAACTGCACAAGTGTGAATTCTTAGGCAAAAAGAATTTTCTATACTTTCTTCAGCTTTCTACAGCCAGGTTTGGGTATTTTAGGAACTTGAAATTACAAATAAAACTATTTAATTGCCTCTCTTCCATTTGGAAGAGTACAGCATCTTAAAGAAACTAACTTGTCTACTGGCTACTGGCATCCCTAGCTACCATGAATTTGTCAAGGTCCTTTTCTTTCTTAATTGTCGACCTATCATGGGTAAACTTCCACTTCCAAACTTCCTATGCAACTTTTCTTGACTTGTTACTTTGCATCTTTGAATACAGGTACTACTACTACGGCTATGTATCTGTCTTCTAGTTTTCTGTATTCCTCAGATAGTTCTCCTTAGAAGACTTGCTTTGTTTTTGAGATAGAGGAAATTCAAAGGGAGCTTCTGGTACTGAGCATGCAGGTTATGTTACAGTAGGAGGGGGCAAATCTGAAGTTACACAATCACACGAGGCTCTCAAACTTCCTTTTAGTATTCCCCAATGCCTCTCTGAACATAAATGCTGAAAATCTGCAGCATGGCTTACTACAATTTTGAGGCAGAAAACATGAGAAAAAAAATGCTCCTAAAGGTATAGGTCTTAAAGTAGGTTTAACATAGTTAAAAAACTAAGACATCCCCTGCAAAGTTTATCCAAACAAACTCAGAGAAAAAACAAATAGTTCCAGCCTTGCCTACATATGTCACATGGGCCTATGCATTTTTCACTATTCATTACTTCATTAATGCAGTTTAATTACTACATTACAGCAGCCCTCACTCTCTCCACAAAGATGTTCAGTGTAGCCCCAGCAATCTTAACCATCCCTGGTAAGAGAAGCTTTTTGCCTTTAAACATTTCTCAGGTCTGCAGAGATCATACATAAATAATTATGTATCAGTTGAAATGCATATCTTTGAGATGATCATTGTTCTATAATCTCATATATAAACTGAGAGACGCTAAACATCTTGAAAAGGTGCTTTTATATAATGTAAAATTCAGCAGTAACCAACATTGAGGTACTGCTAAATAACAATATCTCCATCTGCTGGTACAGAAACCAACAGACATTGACTTGGAAAATGCCACATGTTAGTGTTCAACAAGTTTCTCCCTGTATTCTCTGACGGTGTAATTTTTCCAAAGTATTTTGGCTTCTACTGATAAATTTTTATCAAATACAAATATCTCCAGCTTTAAGTATAAAGCTGGGATCCACAATATGAAGCCTAAGGGCACTAGTGTGCCCACAGAAGTTTTTCTTGGTGCTCTCATAGTTCACTGCTCAACTGACATTTTTTGGAACTGATCACACTATCTTAGCAGCCGTTTTTTAGTAGACAGACTCTCCTAGAGCAGCTAATAGTGTTCAAGACTTGCTGCCAAATTCCAAATTGGCACACATTTCTATTTTATTTATATGATGCCCGTTTCTGAAGGTTCCTTTCATTTTGGCTGCAAGTTTGGGGGACTCCTGATATAAACTCTCTGAATTTTCCACCCAGCAAGAGATCTGTGTATCTTCCCCATGCAAATTCCTTCTTTCTTCTGCCCAGCAAGCTTTGGGAGAATACTTGTTCAACCTAATACCAGTTCTATACCTGATAGGATCCTATCAGACGTCTGCAAACTATTCCCACATTCCATCTAAGACGATATATATACAGATATGACTTAAATACCATACTGTCTCTTTCTGTATATTCTATGAGAAGAGTTCTTAGAAACTCAAAAGCTTACAAACATTTGATAAACCTTCAGCTCACCTAACACAAGTATTGATTTAATGTGGATTTTTATTATTATTATTTTCTCATAGTCAGTACAGCTTTTGCTTTTGAGAGGAAGAAGGATAATTGTGTCTGCATATTCTGCTGCATCTGTGATCTTCACTTATACTTTAGTGATGTCTCCCTGTGTTTGGGAACTAACTGTTTTAATGCTGTTATCATCTCCAACCAAGCAGTTCTCTGTAAGGATGAGACCCTCACAAAGAAGAAGTCATCCAGAAGGATTCTGCCCCTCCACATCATTTCCCAACAAAAATGCAAAGGGCCCTGGGCCTCTAAAAAGTGGCCTGCACATTCCCAATGATGTAGGGAGGTAACCAAGAAAAAATAATGTGAGTAATCCCCATAGCCCCTAATCTGCACAATTTCTTTTTTAGTTCCAGCTGGATCTGTTTTTATGCTTTTCAGTGTTTTTAGTGCTACTTCTCTTCATCTTTTTCAAAACAGAGATGGCAGGACCTTTGGGCTAGTCTCTGTGCCTTCTATGATCAGAAATCAATAAGGATTCAATAGTCCTTGAATCACACAGCTCTACCATACAAATGCTGAAGCAGCAAGGATGGAGAAACAGCAGCTAAGCTTGCAGCAGCACTACCGACGATGATGCTGTGGTGACAGAGCAGTAGATCTTGAGGTCCTGTGGCAGGGGCTCACATAGTTTGCCTGTTAGACACTTCCAAAGGTTGACATTGTGTTGTAACATGACTTACTCTTTGCTTATAACAAACAAGTTCTCCAAACAACTGTCTAAATTCTTCATATAGCAATTTTACATTGCAAACGTATTGCTGTAATGTATATGTTTAATATCATGTACTTCTAACTGCATTTTGGCTGTATTATTAAAATTTACCTTACAGCCCTTGTCCAATGTACCAAGCTGTCATTAAAAACAGGAATGAACTTTTATTATAGGGGAGCATTTTCCACAAGATGGTGCTATAATCTTCGTGGAGGATGGGGGTAAATTATACTGACCTGATAAATTTTGGACAGAAAAACAGGCTGAATAAAACAAAAGTCATAACGCCTTTTTGCTCTTATATTTTGTACTGTGAAATCTCCTAATGGGTGTTTGTGTGTGGACATTCGCGTGCACACACACACACACGTATGTATGTGTGTGTGTGCGTGTATAGACAGAAATAGACCAAAAGCTATAAATTTGAGCATGATCTTAAAAATGGAAAATTCAGCAATTTTGCAAAAATTTTGGAATTTTGCAATTCCCCATATATTTTAAAGACATACTTTAAAATATACTTTCTGCATACTTCGACATTTCAGAATGATCTAAAAAGCAGAGGGTTTATTTTTTGCTTCCACAGATTGCATTTTTCCTAACGTGCACCATTAAGGCTACTGTATAGTAAACCATCTGTGAATTACAGCCTTCAGCTCCAACTCTGAGCTGCTTCCTTGCAAAACAATACTGCGCACAACTCTAGGAAAAAATACGTGCATGTGGCAGTGCACCTGATACGAATCGTTCACTATTTGTCTGTATTATAAATGAACAGAAAGCCCCAGTTCTAATTTATAACAGATATGCTTCTCCTGCCTCCGCTGCCTACAGATGGAACAACTATAGTACTGTATTTTAAGGATTCACTAAAAATGCAATACTATTCATTGCAACTTGGCAGAGGCCTTCACAGGATCCAGTGCTTTCATCACACTGTAAGCTCCACCTCTTTCATACATGCATGCAACAACACAAAACACAAAATAAAAGGGCAGAGTTTGTATCACCATAGTGCAATGCTTATTTTATTGCTTAAATTGGGTTCTTCCATTACCTGTACCATCTATTTTTATATTCTTTTAAATCTGTCTTCATACTAGCATTATTGATTTGTCCTTTTGCTTTGAAAATGAGGATAACTAGCTTGCAAAAATAGATAGATAGATAGATAGATAGATAGATAGATAGATAGATAGAAAGAAAGAAAGAAAGAAAGAAAGAAAGAAAGAAAGAAAGAAAGAAAGAAAGAAAGAAAGGGGGGAACAGTGCAATGCTTGTTTTGTCATTTGCCGCCTCTTCCTGTGTGTATGCAATGCCCAATTTCCCTATATTGCCAACCTGAGTTTGCCAGTAATCCTGGAGATTCCCTCTCCCACCACTGAAGGTGTGAACACGACACGTTTGCTTATGCTTATGCATGTGCATATATGTCTCTATCTATAAATCTGCTAGAAGCCACATACTAAAAAAAAAAAAAGAACAAAAAAGCAGGACCAAGGCAATATATTTGATTAATAACTATTAAATTTAAGTGCCTGTGCGATATGCGTTACAATTTACTCAGTTTGCTCTTAAACGTTCATTAATCCCTGTCTCCATATACCAACCATTCTCTCTCTCAAGCAGCAGGAGGAAACAGGATAGAAATGGGTTAAAAAGAAGTAACTGCACCAGGAAGGGAGAGAAAAAGGGAACGGAGGAACAAAAGTAGACAGTGATGAGGGAAGGGAAAGAATGAGAAAAACCAAAGAAACACTGTTTAGGCATTATGAAGATTAACTTCACCAAGTAAACAGCTCCTCCCGAGTAATAGCTAATCTTCAAAGGCATATTGTACATGCTTTGCAGCAGGAATGCCTGAAGCTATTTGCACCTCATGTTAATTCCTTCATTTTCAGCAATTTCTTTTATTCTGATTAGTGAAGGTAAAATGACACCCACCTGCAAATTCACAAGTAATTGCTTTAAGAAAAAGCTCTGGCTTCTCCACAGGTAAATGCAGTATATTATTTTTATTGTTGATTAAGCATATCTGTATGACTTTAATTTTTAGCAAACCCAACATACATTGATTTATTTACAGGGTGATTGATAAAATTACAGGGTTGTTGCCACTGACTAATTATACACTTAATTCTTTCACTGTGCTTGTTAATTAAAAGTGGTTAATAATGGCTATTTTTCAAGCATTACATATATTTTAGATTTCTAAACACTTAAAAGCCCACTTATCTTTTCTAAAATGTTAATATCTTCTTGCATGTATGTTTTCGGTGATTAAATAGTCTTCACCCTAGGTAGTTTGTGAGGAAAACTGATTAAAAATACAATTTCTGTAATTTGGGTGAATTTTCACTTCAGTTTTAAGGGAAATTCAAAATATGCTTCTTAGTCTTCATTCTTCCCCTCTTTTTCTGCAGTGAAAACTCTATTAAAAATGCACAAAATATGTACAGTGTTGGCAAACTGAACAGGGATTTACCTCTTTATGAATAAAATAATAAATATAATAAAATAAATGAATAAAATAAAATATGCATTCAATTTTTTTCTCAGTATAATCTGCAAAGGCAATATAAATGTACAAACCATTGATTATGAAGAACAGCCGTTGACAAAGATAGCCTATTTTGGTCTAGATGTGAAAACATTTTAACAAAACAAATACAGTCTGCATTTTGGTTCATGTCGCTATTCTTTTTACCTCCTTTTATGAAGTAATTTAGTTATAACAGATTTTCCACTGTATGTGGCTGTAAGACTGAATGCCTTTTATACTTTCTTTCAAGTGGTAGACCAATAAACTGGAGGGACATCAATCCAGTCATTCTTTCTGAAGAACGGGCCAATTTGTGGTGCATTATGAACCTGTTTTCAGATCACTTATCTGCTATGGATTCTTTCCACCACCCAAAATGTAGACTTTTTGTTTATCTTAGAATCTTGTGTCTCATCACATATGTCCCTTTCCATGGCTTGGCAGTCACTGTGAATGCACTCTACTTTTCAGTTGCTTGTTTGAGCTCATCCTTAGAAAACTGGATCACATATCCACAGAACTAGCTGAGTTGCATGATTTAGAATCCAATCACTTTGAACTACAGCAGAATTCTCAAGTGTTAAATCTTCAAAGGTGTCTATGTCTTCAAGAACTTTAGAATGCATTAAGAAAATACAGCAAGACATCTTTATTACAGTTATGGACCAGCATATACAGAGTAAAATAATATTAAAAAGAAAAAAAAAAGGAAATAGCACCTGTGTCAATGATCGTTATTAGACATTTGTGGGTAGAGTTTAAACATAATGTAAGAAGATTTTGCTACTTTTAAAGAGACAGAATTATCTCAATCCCCTAAATGATAATGTAAATGTAAATAGAAATTATCGGAATGCCCTGGAAACTTAATTAAGAGAGAAATAATCAGCTGGTGACAAGTTCCTTATAAAGCTGACAGTGAAGAAGAACATGGGCCATGGTTTCTATCGGACCATGCCATAGGGACAATATCATGCTTAAAAAGTAATTCTCTTACATTTTCCCTTCCAAAACAGCTGTGGGGAGGGCATTAAAGCAGGCTAAAGCTCTCCTAATTTAGGAGTAGAAATTTGGTATAGATATGAAGCTGGGTTGGGAGCTGAAATTTGCCTATTTATAAGTATATATCCCTTGGAAGGGCAGCAGTTTCTATTTGATCTTCTAGAATTAAAATCCTTTGTCTTAAAGCTAATTTAGTTTGATCTGGACCTAATGGTAAAATAGCATTACTGGAAAAACCATAATGACTCAATTTCCTTTGGATCACTTTTTCCATTTGAAATTATCTGCTGTATTAGGTGGACCAGTCCTACAAGGTTATGGAGAGTTTTAGCTGGTAAATAAAGATATTCAAGTCTACTGACTGGATTAAAGTTTACTGACTTCTCTTCCCGCAGTACCACATTTGGGATACAACGAGTAACCTGGAAGACATTTCTTAAAAATTTAGTTTGGACTCTATCTAGAGTTGCCATGTTGTGCCCTGAGTAATAATTGTGCTTGAGCTTTAGCTGCCAGCAACGTAACTGCAGCAGTTATAAGCTGTGCTTCTTGGATGAAATAATAAGCTTCAATGGCTTCAAATGATCTTTGTGCATTTTGTGATACTTAATCTAAATGAGCATTTCAGCTTCCAGAAGCTTGAAAAACTATTCCATAATATTTAAAGGTCTTTACCTGCTCAATGATGCGTCCACCTAACTTCCAGATTCATTGTTTTGGCCATTTGGAGAAAGTAAGGGTTTTGGTCTTGGTAAAGTTTATTGTTAATGTCTCCTCATTGCTGTAATCGATGAGTGATCCCAATGCTCTTCTAAGACCCACAGGAGTCAAGGGCAGAATTACTGCATCATTGGCATTCAGTAATATACTAATATTATTTGAGGGACTGCCTCTCCCTGATTGTATCTGCCCACCCCATCAGACCCGGCAGAAGAGGCATGCCACCGGTCCCATCTGCTACGGAGGTATACTTGGCAGGGCCCAGGAGGTGGGCCTTTTCTGCCATGGTGCCCGCCTTATAGAACATCCTCCCCCCTGAAGTGAGGCTGGCTCCATCCCTGCTGATTTTCCAGAAGTCCTTAAAAACTTGGTTATGCCATCAGGCCTGGGGGCCCCAGGGGACTGGCGAGGTACTGAGAAATGTACTGACATTTGCTGCCCTCTCTTAGCCTTTAATTGTGATTTTTCATTTTTTTCTAAATAATAATTGTTTTTTATATATTAACTGATTTATAGTTTTATCGTATGCTGTCCAGTCACTTTTTCATGAGATGGGTGGCCATATAAATTTGATGAATAAATAAATAAATATGCCTATTGGTTAGCTTGGGAGAATGCAAGGCAGAATTACTCCAGTAAGGTACAGTGAATTTATATTATTTAAAACGTACTAAGTATTTCTCCCTAAAGAAAATAATGTTGCCGACCCACAAACTGAATTCAGGTTCATGACCTGAGGGCATGTCAGACATGTATATGACTTATGGATAAACAGCTCTTTCTTCTGTTGAACTTCAGAATAAATGACAACTCAACATGAACCCCCTTGCCAATTATGATCTTCTGGTCAGGTTTTATGTCATGAACTGAAATCATCAACAGCTAGGAATGTTTAACTTTGAAGATATGAATTTTTAACTTTAACTTGAAGATATGAATGTACTGAGATGTTACTATATGCTTAATTCTAATTTTATAATGTATATTGTCGATTAAAATTGTTTTGGGCCTGGGGAAGACAAAAAGCATAGCCAGTAAATATTTATTTCCAAAAAATAGAAAACTACATAGACATAAACATATATACTACTACAGCTACATAAAATAGGATGTACAGAGCTGTTTATACCATCGAGCTTTGAGAAGAAAATGAGCAGAAAACAAATAAGAGATGACTATAGGGTTAAACTGTCCATTAACGAACAACAGATACGTACTGTATCCTGAAAATTTACTTTTAATGTTACTGCTTTACTTTCTATTGATCTCTATTTGGATATTCTAAACACACAATATTTGAAATGTTATCTAAGGAATTATCCACATCTTATCCCAATTCAAAATGTTCTGAATATTCCTGATATTTTCTACTAAAATTCTTTTTGTGTGGCTAGACATGAGTCAGCATTCCTTACCTGAGGCTGCTGAGTAGCAGTTGGTTTCTGAGGAGATGGTATAGGTGTTTTAGACAAAAGTTGGTTCATTCTGCTTATCACAAGCTCAGTTATAAGCTGTTTGTCTTCAACCTGATGCTCACCAATCAAAGGCATTGCAGAATCCATAACCTAGGAGATATAAAAGCTGGTTAGGTAGAGAAAGATGGTAACTTTTAGTGCTGTGTCACACACGACTATGATTATCATTTATTTTGAACTGAATGGAGGATACAGTTAAAAATAAAGGACTGTGCGAAATATTTCTTTAGAATTTTAAAAATTCTCCTTATTCAAACCTTGGGCATTTATGGTTATTCGAAAAGTTGAAAAGGAATGCTTTGGTTTATTTTTTACGAGCAGAAACTTGAACTGTAATATATTAAAACTTGATAGTTCTAGCTTGGTAAATGTACTTGTCAGACTGGAGTGTGCATATTCCAGTGGCTTGATGGCTGCATCAAGACACGCAGAAAGTTGAGGTTTGCAGAACTAATACTACTAATGCTCCTGCAACAACTCCTCTTTGAAATGCAAATCGTATGCATTAGCTGTGCACCCAATATATACAATCCATGGATTTGCACTAACGTGGCTTCAGACATTGTCCACAGGTTACCATGTTTCCACTATGTGCTTGAGGAGTTCTGAGGAATGGAAGCCCATAATTCCAGGCACAGTCAAATCAAATGTTTACATTCCTGCAAAACACTTGATAAAAAGCAGCCTGGGAAATGGATATATAAAAATTTAAGTACAGTTTTTAGAAAACATTTGTAGCAATACTTTAGAAACTATTCTAAAGTTAAACGTACCTTGGCTTTATTCTAGGAGTCTGTCTGAACTATATTGGCACAAATAGCTTTGTCTGCACAGTGAACTGTATTAAGAAACATGAAGACTCCTTATTCATGCAGATTCTGAAAACTGAGATTTATTCAATGGCCATGAGAAGCAGCTTTTTTCTTTCCAATTCACAGGGAACATTATTTGCTTTAGCTCTTTGGCTTCCTAAAAATATTCTCCTTAAAATCAACTTTTGTCAATACTAAATTTGCATTTTCAATAATGTAAGATATTTCCTTGCAACATTAAATCTAGTTATTTCTATTTAGAACCAGTTTCATGCTGGATGAGTTATGGGAAAGATTACTAATTTCTATGAACTACTGTTTGTCTTGCCAACAAAAATATCTCACTTTGCTCTGTAATATATATCCCTTCTGCACAATTTGTAAAACCTAAAAACATATTGGATAAATGATCTTGACTGATGAAATCATCCTTTTGGAATGGAGCTTTAATGTGGCAAAGAAGCCTCATAGGAACTAGTACAAGATACATCATTTCAGTGGTTGAATCATAGTTGAATGATAGAGTTGAAATTAGAAAGTAGTGAGCTACCAGGCTAACCAGCAGACCAGGAATCTACTATATCCTTTATTGCCTCTACCACAAATGAAAAACAGATAAAAGATAAAACAGCTGCATTTTCTCAAGGTTGATGAAAACCACATTACATAATATTGCAGTGTATATGTATTATTGTAGTAAGCTATACATTTACTACATGGTTTTAATCAAGAATTTTGAGTAGGATATAATTATTTCTTATCTTTCTTTTCTTTAATGTTTTTCCCCTAATCAGAGCTGACAAAAACCAATGGAGCTTTTGAAGAATATTTTTTTAAGTTTAGAAACCCAAATATAAAATAACAATGATAACCTCTATCCATATCCTTGATGACTGTGATTTTTTTTTTTTTCAAATCTAGAGAAGCAGGACTGAACGTTGTAGCAAAATCATAATGTTAATACTTGAAACATTAGGATTGCTATCAATTTGCCTGTGACAACTTTAGGCCAACAGATTTGTCATCTTCCTCTCATCTAAAATCTTTTTTAACAAGTAGTGGTAAACAGTTACCTTCTAAGTTTTACTAAGAAGTTTTTATTAAAAATCAGTCATTTCACAAAATTACATATGCTGAGCGGCATGGATTTGATTAGCATTAAGATTAGGAAAGCATTCAATATTTCCTTCTGCAATTTTCAGAAAATTATACATATGTCTATATTTTAAAACTATAAAACAGTTATAAAATACATTTGGCAAGAATGTTTTCACATTTGCAATTTATTTTATACATATTAGGCATATATTTAATAAGCATATTAAACAATGTATCTTACACATGTTAAAGCACACTTTAAAATCTTTTTTTGAGAGGACTTTCCATTTTAGTCCCCTCAATACAAAAAAAAAAGTAGTGAGAGAAGAAATAGGAAATATTTTCACTTTTTTTATCTCTATGTATTTTCTCAGGAGATGTCTATGGTTTGGGTGCTAATGTCTGCCTAGAAAGGACAAAGTTTAAAGCGGGAAAAAGTAATATTTTTCTCATTTTATCAGAGTCGAGTCTGATCAAGTTAAGCCAGATTCTGTTTTTGCTAAACAGGTGTCAGTCTTTTGAGGTAGGCCAGCCCCGGAAACAGACGTCACAAAGACTACTGGAACTTAATTTTATTGTTGCAGGGTATAATAACAGAAATGTGAAGGTCTGCAAGAGTTTACTTCTGCCCCCTTTTATACCATATAGAATCTAAGGGAGTTATTTTGAGTCTTTCCCATGCTCCTCCTCTTCCTAGGGCTGAAATGTCATTTACTGTCTCTTTTATCTGCTAACAGCTTTTGTATACCTTTGCCAACTTCATTTCTATTTTCCTCAATACATAGATTTACCAAGCTCAAATGCATCCCAATTTATTGGTTAAATAACCTCTAAAGTTTTGTGTTTTCTATGAATTAAAGAATATTTGTTGCATAAACCTCTTGATACAGACATTTAACTGACCAGTAGCATACACTAATATTTAGCATGGGAAGATGTATTTTATGTCTTAAAGGATATATGACTGTATTCTTAATTTCCCTTTTCATGTAAAGTGTAATTTTCTTGGGTTTCTTTTAGGAAAGGACAACCTATAAATCTTGTGCCCAAAGCAATAATGGAGAGTTCACTTAGAAAGAAAAGCTTAGGAAAATCTGATGCATATATTTTGATATTTGGCCTGAGACTATATGCTCAGAACCACCTCATGGTCTGATTATGCTTTCACACAAACAATGTTACTTACTATGATATGTAGCTTTCTTTAACTATCTAAAGTTTAGCACTCTTAATCGCCTATCTCTGCCAAAGAGATGGAAAGTTAATTTACTCCTATCTTAACAATAACAACAGAGAGAGAGAGATGTATGGCTTCTACCATTCAAATGTTCTAAAAGTCCCTTAAGTCTAGGATCTGTTCCCAAGCCTGGGTTTAGGGTCTTTGTGGAGCCTCTGGTGATTTTTTTCTTGAACATTATTTATGTGATTTTTGTCCAGGTGGTCATGTTTGCTTTTTTAAAAAAATGATATATTATTTTAAAAACTAAGCTGCCCAGAGCCTTTTTGGAGTCAGAAGGCCTCAACATCCAAGAAATAAATACATAATAAAAAATAACAGCAGTGACAGAGAAAAAGCACTCATCATACCTCAAAAATATAATCCTTCCCATCCTTCCCATGAACTGCTTTGACAGCGCATATATCCAAGCCACCAAACATCTCAGAGCAGCTATCAATCCAGAGCTTGTATCTGGAATTTGAAAAGAAGTTCCCATTAGCTTAAAAACACAATTTTGTCACAACAGAGATTCAGCTAAATGGTTTGGGTTTAGACTGCATTCAGAGTATGTTTCTTTACACCACATTCTGAAAGCTTGTATAGGGCAGTAGTTGGAATACGTCTAAGCTGTCATGTTTTTGTAATATACAAATGGTCCGATGAGGCAGCTACAGTCTATCTATTTTAGGCATCAACACGCATTACATTAAAAACTCGAGAAAGCTTTGAGATTTGGTCAAAAGTCTTCCAAGTAGCGGTGGCCATAGAATATACAAGAGAGTTTAGTATGAATGAATCAAATCTGGGGGAACATGTATAATATACTATGTTTCTTAGTTCAAAGCATTTTTCATTTTATATTACACTTCTCTTAATATCATCAATACATCAGTGTTCTCTTAGCTGTACATACAAAATATTGTATGTCTACTAATCAAAAATAACATATAGAAGTCAATTATCAGGAGCAGTGTTGGCTAAAGGTCACTTATATATGTTTATATAGTCAAATAGACATCTGCTAAAGATGCATAACAATACATCTCTTACATTAATCTTGCTTAAAGTCCCAAATATATGATTAACTCTGAATTAAAAATACATAAGGTGGTGTTGTATACGTTCTGTATGCTGCAATATGACATTATAGTAGAAAGTTTCTGAGGAACCCCCCCCCCCCAAATATACATAGAAAAAGTGTTATGGAAAAGCACTGAGGAAATCTCATGGTACATAAAAAACAGCTTCTCATGTTTTGCCAGCTTCATTTCTAAGAGGCTTTTTTGATATATGTCAAATTCAACATCTGTAGAAGTGCTGACTGAAGTGATTAAGTTTGTTTAAAAATCACTTTTGTTCTAAAGTACTTCAGCAATTGAATCTAAACATTTCTTCTTTTCATTGTGAACCTGGAGAAAAATCAAAGTAAAATAAAAGAAAGGTGATTTTGAAAAACCCTTATTATAAAAACAAATAAGCACTAAGAATATTTTATGGGTCATATGTGCAGAACATAAGCAAAAGGATATTGAACAGACTAGGCTTTCCTTGAACTATTTGCTAAGGAAAAGCATATCGACACCATAGGCTTTATGTATCTGATTCAATACAATACACATCCCTAATGTGAATTTCCCAAGATTGATCACCTGGATAATCTCAAAAAAGCCAAAAGGATTTGGTCCTGGTTAGCACTTCGATGGGGGCACAGGAATACAGACTAAACTTGGAATTCCAGAAAACATCCCAGAAAAAGGCAATGGTCAACAACTTCTGCATTCCTGCCAATAAGTCAACATGGACATGTCTGTAAACCCCAGGAGCTGAGCTGAACTGAAGACCGACTTTTCTCCTTCACACACAAAGGACATTTACAAGCTTCACTACTGTGCAAAAGGACACTTGGTAGTCTTCTTCTCTCATATTCTAAAGCTGAACTAAACATGTAAAGCAATCTCATATTTCAGTAGTTCTCAAATTAAAAAGCAGAATTGCAGGGGTACTTAATATTTTACACTGTAGCCTAAAAAACAAAACAAAAACAAAAAACAGAAACAAAACCAACCCAAGGGTAGAGATAGTTGAATGGATGGACTGCAACAAGTGGAGGGATAGTATGCTTTCAAACCTTTTCCATGAAATATCTTTGATTTTATCAAGAGTTCCTTATGTCGGCAGTATGGATATTCTGAGTTTTCCACGTAGCCCTGCATATACCTCCCCAATAAACTCTGAAGGATTCCTGATTCCTGATAAAAGTGTGAATGGATTGGACATGACATTTCAGATTTTTTAATCCTTTTTCATGCAAGCCTAGGTTGAGGAGGTAGTCCCCCATGGCTCCGTGCTTTGCTGTATTTTTTTCTATGATATGGAAAGTGAGCAATGGATGAGGACTGGATGGAGTGTACCCCAGAAATGTGTTCTGAGATAACTAGGCAAAAGTAGTGAACTATGTAATGAGGTGTTGCTTTTTTCATTCTCTTCTTCTTGGAGGATTGATTAGGTGAGGCTTGGTTAACTGGGTCTAGACATCTGCCCGGAACGGCTAGCTGGAGGAGAACTATTTGGCTCATAATTGCCTGAATGCTGTTTTGGATTAGAACTGCCACTATTCCTCCACAGAACTTATTGAATTTTCATGTTCACATCATGCTCTGGCCCCGCCAGGCTAAGATCGTCATGCAAATCCAAGCATAATTTATGGCTTCAGTGAAAAAAACAGCGAGTGATTTGAAGACATGCATGCTGAGAATTTTTTTTTAAATAAAAACAAGGTATCATTAAAAAACAGTCTATTCTAGTGCCATGAAACTTCTTCAGAAGAGGTGCTTTGGCCACAGAACACCTCTTCTTGAACTGCTAAAGCTGCCACAACTATTTCACATTCAAGCAGTTGTTTCACAAGTTGCTCCTGGCAATCTCTGCATTACATGCTTCCGAAGTGGCCCTAACGTCTCCAGGGGTCCTGATTCTTGTAGAAATTAAAAATTATTGAAAGGAAAAGCTAAAACCACACACACACACACACACACAATAAATAAAAGCTCTTGAGTGAACAACTTACAGAAATACTTATTTACCTATCTGTCATGGCAATTTGTTCTAACATTGCAGATCCAGTGTTTGTCTTCCAGTTTCCAGATATAGAAGTCCTCCTGTGGAGAAAAAGAGATGCTAAAGCAGCACACAGATCTTTTCAATTTAAGCTTGTTATTAGCTGTTCACTTATTAGAAAAAAATAGTTTCCTAATAACAAGTGTGAAAATAAACTTACAGAAATATAAAATTAAGAAAAAATAATGAAAAAAAAACCCTGAATAAACAGAAGTATGTAATTTGATTTGATCAAGAAAGAAGACACTGAAAAAAATAAATGTTTTCTGCATTGAATCAACTTGCAGTCCTTTAAACAAAGGATAAACTTAAGAATTTAAGTTCAATGAAGCCAAGTTAAAAAAGAAAACATTCCTGCTCAACTTAAATAGAAATCTGAATATGATTGATAATTGGTATTGTGTTAATAATTATATAATTTTATAAAGAATGATATGATTAATCATTACACTGTGAGATCTGAATCTTTAACAAGTATTATAAGTAAAACCTATGTGCTTCTGCATAGTATTTTAAGAGAAAAATTATATGAGACAAAGCAAATAGTTTCCCATATGTACAATTTTTTGCTTTTGTGGTGTTCGTTTTTTTACACTGTGTCACTTCCTTGAAACATACTACTAATGTATTGCTATTAATGCCCACATATATGAATCTGTAAACATCTGCAAGAGCTCTGATACTGGAAATATCCAGTTACCTATAGTTTAGTTAACTGACCATTAATTAATAATCACATAGGCAATAGAAGATTACACTACCAGAGATTTTGAAAATAGGATTGAAGCTGTCAAGGCAGCTGATATTTCCCATGCCAGCTCTTAAACTAATTATTCTATGTTTGTGCTAAAATCACAAGTACACACACACACACACAAAAATAATAATCAAAATCAACTATGGAACATCAAGCTACTGACTAAACATATCAGAATAATATTTTATGTTGATTCTGAGTATAGCTATGCATCAAGTGTTTTCATATTTAATATGATTTAACTGTAAAAGCCAAAGGACATTGTCTCCAAGGTTCTAATATTCTATTCTTTGAGAAGGCATACTAAGAAATAAAAATGAAAATTAAATTAAATCTATTCACATCTCTGTTTGAAAAATGCACCAATTATCGAATGCCAGCACTAGGGTCAATTCTATGTACATATATGAAATAGAGAAACTAGAGAAACAGATTAATCACACAGTGCTATCTTACAAAAACACTTTAAAACAACTACATCTCTAACCAAATTTGGGTGAATCTGTGGCATTTACAGGGACATTAGTCCTGCAAAATTAGAAATGTTGGGTTTTTAAAAAAAATATTATATCTGTAAATAGAAATAGGGCTACCTGATTTGGGCTGCAAGACTCCACATGTGGCAGCCCCAGTAGAAATAAGAAACTTATCTGCTACATGAGATTCTCCCCAACTCTGCTTTTTTAAGTCCTTAAACTTTCTTCCAAGCATGTATACTGTATATTAAGGAAAGATGTGTTCAAAATATGTATCTTTGAAAAATTACATGCAATAAGAGATGTGAAAATTGGTTTGCTCCTTCTTCACATCAGAGAAAATGTAATGGAATGTACCACTGCCATGTTATGCTGATTATATTAATACTGACCCTTATATACTTGCATCCTTAGTAATATCTCCTTATCTTTCTTTCTCACTCCTAAGGAGTTGGTGTACCGTTAATTCCTCTGATTTTTTTTTTTTTTGAAGTGTGGTAAATATCAGGGCAGTGTACGCATAAAAAATGATTCAGAAAAATTAATTGAGACCTGCAAGGATAGCACTGCTCTGCTATTAATTAAAGCAGCCTGTATTGTTTTAGGCTTCTGTACAAGCCCTCTCCCCTTACCCCATAGCTTAAAGGAATTGATTCTAATGCAAGTCTTAAAACTGCCACATCTTTTTTGGTTTTTTTTGGGGGGGGGGTATTCTTTTTTTGGGTATTTCAACAAAGGTTGAAATACTTCTGGATCATTCTGAACGTGCTTACAGCCCTGGGGAATAGAATTCACCAAGAATGAGGACAGATAACATAGTCTGAAAAATTTGGTACCAATTATTTTACTTATGTTCCTGAACTGAGGGTTTTTTCAGTTACTTGAATGTATCTGAGAGTCTTTTAAAAGTCTCTTGGTTTATGACTCAACATAAAT
This sequence comes from Liasis olivaceus, assembly GCA_030867105.1. Taxonomy (NCBI): domain Eukaryota; kingdom Metazoa; phylum Chordata; class Lepidosauria; order Squamata; family Pythonidae; genus Liasis; species Liasis olivaceus. The sequence continues at coordinate 52,201,189 of CM061348.1, forward strand.
ATTATAAATAAATAATACACAGGAACCACCTAAAATTAATAAAACAATGTTAACTACTAACAGTTGCATGTAGATAATGTTTAATATAAATTAATAAATCTTCATTGAAAGCTAAACACTAGGCCACAATCTGCATTGGATCCTGAGGGTGGGGATTGTATATAGACATTTTTAATACTGCGAAACCTGTGCTACCATGATCTGGATTTTGAGTGGGAGATTCTTTTGAATTCAGAAAAAAAGGAACAGTAACTAGCTACATATTTAACTGAATGAACATGGTGAATTTCTTTTCAGTCATTTAAACAGCTCTAAAAGGAGGTGGGCTTCATAGTATATCTGTGATGGAATGGACTTATGAAGGCCAGGCTCAGGGAGATAAGCGTGTTCTTAGCCCCCAGCGGGAGCGTGGGAAGTTCAAGATGAGGCTGGCACCTCCCTAAGGAATTCACGGTGTTGTGGCTGGCTAGCTTGGGAATTAGGGTTCAGTCTGGGGAGATTTTCTGTCTGGGGGTTGTAGCTAATAAACGCAACAGAACTATATTTGCATTGTCTCTTGGAGTTCTTTGGGCTGAACCTGACAATATCTTGCAATTTAACAATTATCTGAGTGCCATACAGAATGCTTAGTTTAGGAGAAAAAAAAATTGTATATAACTTTTTAATATAACTGCTGTATGTTTGAGATTATTCAATATACATAAATGTTATTCAGTAGATATATGCATGAAATATCTTCAAACACATCTTTAGAAATGTTTATATTGTAGTAACTAAATATAAAATATTGTTGCATTGAACAAAACAGGGAAGAAGCTGGGCTGCAGCTGTGGTTGTTTGAGTGGTCATTTGTGTTGATTCTGCCCCTATACCTCTGATTCACATGTAGATTCTGCCCCTACACCTCTGATGGAAACTTCTACAGCTGAGGAATATTTTTCAGTGGAAAGACATATTACAGGAAGAACACCAGCCTCCTTGGGAGTAAGCCTAATAATTGGGGATTGATTATTTTTGGACTCAGAGTCTGAAAGCTTAAAATCAGTGAGTGGGAGGAAAGAGGCAAAGGATTTCTACAAGATGAAGGTGGGAAACTGTGCACCTGTGAATATCTTCAGAGAAGTAGAAGTGCTCAGAATTAGAGTCATATGTGTGATGCACAGAGATCATAATGAAAAACTTTACTGAATCATTTTGTAATATATTTATTATTAAGAAATCTCACTCTGCATAAAGCAGTTTATAGACACATTTCTTTTCACTTAGGAATGCATATTCTTGCAGAATTTTATATCTGGGTCTGGTGAACATTGATATAACAATCTATATAAGGCATATTTCTTTCAAGGCCCTAGGCCAAGCAGTTTCAAGATTTTACATTTTAATTTCAAATCAGATTATTTTGAAAAAGCCAAATGGATACACATCTATTGATCATTTCTTTGAAAGAAAACAAATCTGTTCTTTTGTTACTCTTTCCTTTCTGTTTCTCATTTTGCAGTTCATGTACTTCATGCCAGTGTTCAATTACAAAGGTGGGTAGAAATTCTTGGCCTCCTTAAAAATTGTAATAAGCCTCTTAACTAGTTAATAGAAGGCTAAAGATCTTAATCTGCTAAAATTGAAGGGAGCCAAGAAATGTGGGGTTAAGGACTTCCCTAATCTTTTCTTTTACTTTCTTTAACTCAACTATAACTCACACTGTGATAATAAGTATGAACAACCTACCCATGAATCATATAAGCACCACACTCATTAAAACATTAGGAGTGGAAGAGTGCAATATGGTATGCTTTAAAATCAACACATGACAGCCTGCAGGAGTCCATATCTTCTTAGGAGTAGCCACACAAGCACTTAAATATTTTGTTTTAATTTGACTGATAAGTGGAAATCTGAGATTAGAGAGAGAATAGTTTTTCATAGGATTTTTTTCTTATACAGGTAGTCCTTGGGTTACGACCATTTGTTCAATGACCAAAGTTACAACAGCACTGAACAAGGGGGACTTACGATGGCTCCTTGGAGTTTTGGCCGTCACAGCATTCTGCAGTCATGTGATCATGATTTCTGATGTTCCCTGCCAGTTTCCCACAAGCAAAGCCAATGAAGAAGCGAGCAGGAAGTCAGAAGTTGCGATCATATGAAATCCTCGCTGAACGACCTGCACAGTCCAGCAACTGGGTCTGCCAGAATTGCCATCACTAAATGATGCAGTCATGTGACATAGTGCTTTATGACTCTGTTGCCTAGTGCTAGAGTTCCTGGTCCCAACTGAAGTCATAACCCACGGACTACCTGCAGGAGAAAGGGTGGTTGCTTAGCTGGCAGACAGAGACTTAAAAAATAAAGAGTCTGTTGGAAAGGAGTACTTTTGGGAGAGAACTGAGGTGGTGTGATGGCTGGCAACCCATGAGGGAACTAGACAGCAACACTGAACATTATTAGTTTTAATAAAGAGTAATGATGGTTGATCCTAAGAGGGACTAGGCAGTGTTGCATTGCTGAAGGGATGCTTGGCTCAGAAGGAGTCTGAAGTCTCCTGAACTGGTGCTGGGCAAAATCTGGAGAAGAGTGCTGAAGCAGAGGAGATGCTGCCAAAAGGGACTGATCTACCCTCTGGAGTAGATGGAAGGCCAAGATGGAAAACACCAAATTCTACCAGCCAGACACCCAATGACAGCCAAAGAGAGAGAGAATGCATGCCATTAAACCTCTCCTTAATTCTAAGAAGAAAGTAGGAAGGGAACATGGAAACAGCACTACAGTATTTCAAACTAGCTACCGTACCAGGCTTCACACATAAGCAAGGCAGACTTGGCCTGAAGTAGGAGGCTCCACATATTTAACAAATAATCCTTTATTTTAGAGTGCTTTATCCATTGAAAATAACTCAAGCTTTCAATCATAACTCCTGTCTTAACTCTCCTTCTTATCAGTCAGATGGGTGGAAGGAGCAGAGAGAAAACTTTGGGCTTCTCTAGTTGTAAGTAACTCTTGCAAAGGAATAGAAACCTATTTTGCTTTTAAGCTGTTTGCTTAAAAAGTTCGCAAGTGCTATCTGAGATTTGTATGTCCTGTATCAAATCTTGTGGTCCAGAAACACCTATGACACAATACATATGAATCTACTTGCCTATTTATCCAAAGTAGTACTAAATATTTTGCAAGCAACTGGGTAAGGAAACCTTTGAACATTTTTACTAAGAATTGGTTCTTTTCCCCTTTAAGATGATAATAATAATGAGACAGACCAGATGGAATGAAGTGAGGGGTCTCACTCTCCCTCACTAAAGAGCTGGTGAGGGAGGTTAACCCTAGGGTTAACCCTAACCCTAACCTGCTGCATACTTTGTCTCAGAAGGAGGCCTGCATAAAATTCACTAGGACAAGGGTGTCCTTGGTGGTTCCAATGTTTGGGAATTCCCTGCCACTCACAGTTCTATCTGACTCTTCGGCCTGTTTTAAGAAAAAATTAACATATTTTGACAGCTTAAACTTTCTTCATAATATCATAAAATATAAGGCTTGGAAGGGACCTTAGAGATCATCAAGTACAGCCCTCTGCTCAATGTAGATATCCATTACTATAGCTTTGCTCACAGGTGGTCATCTAGCCTTTGTTTAAACACCTCCATTGGTGAGTCTGCCATCTCTCATGGGAGTCTGTCCTACTGCTGCAGGTAACATTGTGATTTTTTTCCTGATATCCAACGGAAATCTACTTCCTTGGAATGTATACTTATTGTTTCTTATCTTGCCCTCTGCAGCAACACTGAACAATTCTGCTCCATTCTCCACATGGCACATTCCAGATAGTCAATGACAGCTATCATGCCCACAGTCTACTCTTTTGGAGAATAAACCTACTTAGTGTCTCCAACTGTAGTTTTTATTTCTTATTTCCATATTTTTATGATGACACCTATGCATTTATATCATATCTATACTGTATTTATTTGATTGTTTTATAATTGCTTCATGGCCACATTATTTTCTCAGCTGAATGTTACTGAAGTTCATTTGGATTTTTTAAATTAACTACAACATAAATTTGATAAATACAGAATACATAAATAAAATATTGGAAATTATTTTATAACATTTCCCAGGGGAATAACTCTTTCATATTTGTAGAGAATGCCTATTTTCTCACTCTGTTCTAAATACCTATGGTTGAAAAAGGAAAGATTCAATTCATATTTCTGAATAATTTAGATCCATATTAGAATTGATGATTGACAGTACTGCTAAAGAGAACACGTTACCTACCTTTCCCAAAACAGAGGAAATAATGTTCATTCAATCTCAGTATGGAAGAACAACAATACCACACAACCCCAGAATCTATTTGCTCACATGTAAGCTTTATAGTTGTTTCCAATCTTTTGGATCCTGATGTCATATTTGGAGTCTATGTAGGGCTCAGTGGTAGCATAGGTCTGGGTAAGTGCTACCACACTGGCTATATCCTGAAAATCATAATGGTTGTCTACCTTGACCTGTTTTCAACATCCACAAGTATTCATCGCATGGAAACAAAAAAGAAAAAGAAAAAAGAATAAACAAGGATTAAATTTCTGGAAAAAATGGACACTGAATTTCTAAGCATAATAGATTTCTCAGACAAAGATATTACCAGTCATTCTTAACTATTAGTAATATCTCTCTGTATCAGTCTCCTCCAATTTTCACATTTGTTGTGCTACAAACCGCATAATCTATAGTCAGAAACTGATTGTTTTGAGGGAGTGATGAGGGCTATAATACAATGCAATCCAGTGTATCTGGGGACCAACAGGTTGGAAAAGTCTGTTACATATAATTTTTCAGACAGATTAAACATTCTACCAAAAACTAAGACTTTCCTACATATCCTGAGGTATGTAGGAAAGTTCATGATATTCCATAAATACAATAATCCTGAAAAACAGTTGTGAGAAATTTGCCCAAAAGTAAATTCAATAGGCTGGGACTATTATATAACTAACATAAACTATATGAAATCTTTCTATTTCTGAAACAAGCAATTTTTCTATTTTAGTCATATGAATATTTTTACTCTCTGAAGTGTCTTTCAACAAAATGATTTGATTTAAAAGAGAGTTTTACAAACCTATGCTCAAGAGACTCACCTAAAATTAAGTAAATATAAAGTGACAGACACCATGAAACATGCTTCAAAATATTCCATAATTATTGTTCTGAAATTTTAATCTCTTTTGTTAGAGTTTGAAATGAACAATATTTACAGAACAAACTTCTAAAAAGTAATCTGTTATCTTTCCCCAAGGTACATAATTAAAGCATGATCACCTTTCCCATGCCTGAATGAGCATGTCCAATCTTCACAACAACAGGAAATGTTGGCAATGTCAGCTGAGGAAAAGGGGGGGGGGGGAAGGAGGGAGGGAGAGAGAAAGAGAGAGATTTAAAATAGTTACATAACCAATGGACAATTCATTAAGATAATTTCTAAATAATCTTTTTTCCTTTAACTTTTTGACAAGAAGTTCAGAGGTTACCAAAAGCTTTATCTCAAGCTGTAATCGATTGGAGAGGAGTTTTTAACTAGATGTCCCACTGCAGAATCTGGCTAGGTTTCAGCATTGCTTCATGACTGTTTCCTGAAATTGTTCCCCCAGCACTTCTTCTCTAACAGAATAGGTAAGAATGACCAAGGCTACTGCATGAAAAATTAAGAATGAGATAGCACTTGGCAGTTTGGGCACATTTTCACTATGCCCCAAGTATACCCAAAGCCCAGTTTTACTTCAAGCATGCACGCGCTATTTTATACAAGCAAGGATTCCTAATGTAGAACTTCCTTACAAGCCACATATTGTTGCCTGCATCTCGCCAACTGAGAAACATACTGAGACACACTCATTAAGAGGCATTTGTAAATGTAACTGATGTTTCAGTCTGAAAATCAGTTCCCAAAGTAGCAGTAAACAAACCAAGAACTAATATCAAGAAAATAAAAATCACAGTACCACAGGATACAAATTTAAGAACCACCATTGTAGTAGTTAGGTGCTACCATAAAGCCCTGTGTTTCATGATATTTTAACCAATCATCCCTCTTGTCCTTTGGAGTGCTTGTCCTCTACTGGCCTCCCACATTCCCCAATTTCTCCTACTTGCAGTGTTGGAGCCTTGATTGATGATCAGCTGTTTCTGTATCTGTCTACTGATCTTAAAGTGACAGCTGCAACTTTGATAAGCGTTCAGAGGATGCAGAGGCTTATGATAGAAGAGACTGCAGCTTTATTGGTGTATGCTTTGGTTGTTTCCCACTTTGTATTGTTGCAATAGTCTCCTGATTTTAATCCAGAACAGTGCTGTATGGGCTGTTCTGGAATTTTTAGGCTATTCCCATTCTCTTCCATTACAGGGCTTTCTTCACTGGCTCTCTATTTGAGCTAGAGTGCAGATTAAACAAATGGTGCTTGTATTTAGAGCTGTCTGGTCATAATTATCCCAGTATCTGCCTGCCCTTATGTCTTCTGTTTTATATAAATTATGGATGTGTCCACATTGGCTATAGTGTAGGGTATATTTTTGCAATTACTGTTTCTCTAATTTGTGTCATGCCTTAATAAAAGTATGTAATAAATCAGTAATAATGATGCCTGGTGGGCAAAAAATGTTACAGAACAAAGATACCATATCTCCTTGTGGAGGCTTTCCATTGTCCCAGTTTCTATTCAGATTACTTTGGAAGGCAGAGGCATGCAGGGAAGAGTTTCTAATACTGCTAGAGGCCATCAGAGAGGTTCATATGGAAGAAGGTGGCTCCTGAGGTGCCCAGTAACAAGCCATGTAAGGATTCAGAAATCAGTTAGAAACAGTGAACAAGCCCAGAAACAATTCTGAAGCCAATGGAACCACTTTAGCACTGACAAAATATGTCTGTGCTGGCAGTCCTAGTAAATAAAGTTCTGCATTTATTAACATTTCTACATAGCTGTCAAAACCAACCCCATATATACCATACACATTTGGTATACATTGTATATCGCATTACCCATAAGACAAAGGTTCCCACTGTTATGAGTTTCCAGTTATACTACATGGATTGCTGTTCTATCCTTTTTCTTTTTTGCAAATAAAAGACTTAGAATGAGGGTCTAAAATGTAGAATATTGGTGTTTGTGGTATTGTTGATCATGAGCCGTAATTTATTTAATTCCAAATATAGAAATATTTGCTTGATTCATTACTTCCATATTATACTGCACACTGCAAATTATAAGCTAAACGATTTATGCATTTAAAATTCTTTAAAACTAATTTAACAACATACTGAATGAAGAACATAAAATATTTTAAAGTATAAATCTAAGCAACATTAATATATCTATTAAGTATATGCATTTGCTGTGGTCAAAGCCCATTATCAAACCATAGCCAATTCACCTAGAGTTCTTGTGAAGCAATTCTTGTCTAGAGAGAACAGAAACTAAGCTGTTACCAAAACTTTGAATCCATCTTGGACTGGGGGAAGGTGGGGGAATAATACATTTTTGGGACCACCAGCAGCTTTCCAGTGAGGGAAGGACTTTCCAATGACAGTACTTGGAAAAGAAAATAACAGCAGAAATTACTTCATGTTTTCAGCGCTGTGTTTGGAAACTCATTCTCATAAGAAAACTGAATACATCCTGAATGGAGTTTGTGAAAATTGCTATTTTTTTTTTTAACACTGCCTATTGCGAGTAATGGTCTTTTTTCAGCGCTCACTCTTATAACTGTTGCATTTTATTTGAATTCAGTTTTTACAATACTCACAGAACTCTGTCTTTGAATTACAGTATAATATATTTGATATATTATATCTGATTCTTTGCTATTGTTTGTCAAAGTGTGTGACTGTTATAATTCTGTAGAATCTACTAGCTCTACAATAGTGTATATTTTATTTATAATCCACTCCAAGTGTGGAGCATAAATATGGGTAAGTTTGCCAAAGTAGTTTCTGGGATACGAGAAAGTTGTTAAGGTGATGGACTAGGACTGAAGAAATCCAGGTTCGAGTCCACACTCAGTCACTAACAAACTCCCTGCATTATTCTAGGTAGGTGACTCTCTCAGTCCAGTCTGCTTCAGAGCAAAAATATCCAAAAGAGGCTACAATTACTTCAAAATGACATTGCATGTGTGATGATGTCATCCTGTAAATTATGTGAATTATATAACTGCATCATGCAAAGTGAAGAAGAAACAATGAGAGAAAAGCAGTTCTCTGAGATAGCCAGGGTGTGCAATAAAAAAAGTAGCAACCAGCACCTTGAATTTATTTATTCAAATTTGTTATAGCCTTACTGACTAAGGTGTCAGTGACTGTGAGAAGGGACTCCTGGTCCAGGAAAGGGTGCAACTGGCACACTAGACAGATTTGTACAAAAGCCCTTTTGGCCAGAGCTGCCACTTACTATTTGAGCAGGAGTTGTGAGTTCAGGAAGTTCTCCAAATTATGCATTAGTTTGGTTTGGGGAAGTATTTTTACAGGCCCCTGTATCTCTCCTATGACATCTCATGATCTGGTTGGCCCAGGAATTTCTGATGTCACTCCCAAATTTCATTGGTTGCTAATGGAACTCCTCAGCAGACAGGACCTGCAACATGCCGGATCTGATGGGATGGGTAGATGTAATTGGGGAGAGGTGGTCCCTCAAATAACCTGGCCCCATGCCACATAGGGCTTTAAAGGTTAAAAAACCAGCACCCTGAACTGGACCTGGAAGCGAACTGACCACCAATGCAGCTCACAGAGCAGAGGTATGACATGTGTCCTCCTAGGGGACACATAACTGCCCGTGCCACTGCATTTCGCACCAGATGAAGCTTCTGGATACTCTTAAAGGGCAGCCCCATGTAGAGAGTGTTACAATAATCCATTCAGGAGATGACCAGGGCGTAACTGTAACTGTTATGGCTTAAAGCCCTGGGATTTCCTAGTGGTCTTTCATCTAAATTCTGCCCAGGTCTGACTCTGCTTAGCTTTGCAAGATCTGCCAAAATTGGAAGATATGCCACCTAGAAGGCTGGCTATGCCTTAGACCAACTAGTTAAAACTGAAATATTGTGTTTTTGCCAGGATAAAATCTTACTAATTTCTTTGATTACATGCCACTTAAATGGATTTCTTGTATCTAGATTCTCCTGTCAATATTCAAGTCATAAATTCGCTCACTTTTCTTCCTGCCATATATTAAACTTTATCTTCTTCTCTAGATTGGATTGCACTTTTCAGTCCAATCAAAATCCTTTGATATAAACAAAAACTAGAAATGAAAATGACAACAAATCTGCAATATATCAGGAAAGGGAAATATAAGACTGCTATCAGTTACTATATATTGATTTTCACTGATACATAGCAATGCTTATCAAAAATAATCCCAATTTTCAAAGCTTGTTTAAATAGTTAAGCCATAATTCTTTATCATCATCCGAAACTGGGCTATTCTATCGAAGAATAATGTTATTTGATGTAAGGCTAGCTAGTTGGATATATAAAAATATATTCTGCTACTAACTAAAAAAAACATTTTTTTAAATCAATTGAGCAGTGAAATAAGTTTTCATTCATTGGAAAACTTTCCAATTGCCCTCTTTTCCTTGTTCTTTCCATTCCTCCCTCATTGGTTTTAGTTCTGCTTTCAGAATTTTTCTATTTCTTGGCACACAAATCCAAATCATGTCAATCACATCCTGAAGTTAGAGTGCTTTTGCCCCAAACAGTAGCTGCCCAATTGAAAAGATGGTCAGAGTCCAAAGGATCTGCTCTTTCTAATCTTGTAGAAATACTTTCTGTAATAGTTTTTGTATTCAGAATTCACCTGAATGATTACTCCTCATTTTGTGTCTGACTTCTTCTTACTATATGTGTTTTAATAGCAGTAGAGTAAGTGGTAACTATTGGTGGTTGTATCTCATCACATGTTACATGCTTTCCCAAAACTCAGTGTGACATCTTCATAAATTTGTTCATAAATCCTGTAAAGAGTGGTAAAGCAAGCTGTAATAGTTTGTTCGCCTTCTCAATAAGTATCTTTACTGTGGTCGAAGACCAATACAGAACAAAACTCAATAGCAAAAAAAAAAAAAAAAGTTGTATTAAAAAAAAGAATAAATTGTAAAATCACTGGGCTCATTAATCAGTCAACTGCACATTTTGCATTCGATGTAGCAGAATTTAGTTACATTTAGGATAACAGAGTTTTTACTCTTAGATATCTATAAGTTCAGTTGATTGGAATAACCAGGAAATGTGCTTAAATGTGGTTATCAATGCTGAACATATGCCAGCATAAAACAGGCAATATAATAACCCCTTTGCCACATAGGCAAAACCAAATGGGATACCTTTGAATCTCCCTTCTAAGACTGCAGTAGCATGGGCATCAAATTAAGGCGAGGAGAATCACTCCTATATTAAGGGATTGTAATTTGATTTAGGGATCTAGTAGGTCTAAGGAGGGTGAACAAGTTGGTCAGGAGTATATCCTTGGAAAGAGATGCCAGATCTTACTGGATATCAATATCTTTAATCTGCTGCAATTACTATTGCACAATTGTTCCTAAATGTGCAGAGTTGGGTCAATGAAAATCCAAGGAGCTTCCATTTTTAACCTACTGCTTTGGGCAAGGGTAACACAAAACTGCCAGTAAGAATCCAAGATGTCAGACCTACAGGGGCAAAGTATATTATGGCTGAAGATGTATAACTAGGCATTGTTCTTCTTTGGAGCTTCCAATTCTTTACAATATTGCTATTCTACCACATTAGAATCTAAAGGGGAACAGTCCTACAACTGAATAAATTGACTTTCTGGTTTTTAAGATATCTTCCAGGCTTTTGATTAGAACCACATACATAGAATAAACCTCACTGGAGAACATGCTTGTGTTTCAATGGCCATACTATCACTCCACCAGCCTCTTCCAAATCTGAGGCCCATGTTTTTCCTTTAGCAATTGAGTTTTTATATTCCCATGCTTTTCCTACACCGCTTCTAACATTCTTCTAATCCTTTCCTCCTTTAGCCAAATTAACTTTTTGAATTATATATTGGTAAAGTTCTCTCTGTAATCTTTGGTTCTCATTTTGCAACTTCCCTTTATTTTTCTCAATTTCTCCCAATTCTTGTTTTGTCATGTTCCATTTTCCCCATAATTGCATGAGATTCAGATCTAAAAGCCACAGGGAAGTACTTACATTTAACTGTTGGCCACTGCTATAGTCTTCTAAAATACTACTTGGACATCCTTTCTCAAGAGTAGGAAGAGACCGAGACCTGCATTTTTACAAATTTGTTGTAATTTAGGTTTAACCTCTACAGGAAGAACCTCTGCCAGAGACTTCTGGAGCTTTTGACTTCTACGAATTTCCTTCACTCTTTTAAAAAGATATCTGCACATTTTGCCAAGTTTCTATTACCTGCCTTGTCTTAAAAAACTGCAGTTGTAATTCATTTACAGGAACTACATCCAATTTGCAACAAAGATTTATCTTTTTTCTCTTTGCCTCAAGGGAACAGAAACGAACATGAAAAATAAATGGAATAAACAAATTTATTTTGCAGGAACCAGTTCAGCTACTTCAAAAAGCCTTGAAAATTACTAAACCCAGGATTCTTTTTCGGTCCTCTTCCTACCAGTTTTCCAGTTCTGTTGTTCCCAAAGAGAAAATTAGTATTTAGTCTTAATAGTTTTTCTCTGATTCCCACCAGATTCCAGCAATGTTGAATTTAAACCAATTCCAGATAAGATCTTAGTGCCACAAGTGATTGTGATTCTAAAATGCATCTTGAAGTTTATTGAAAGCCTTAGCTTTACAACTGAAGGTACATGCTGTTCACTAGCTAAGATCTGCTGCCCCGCCCCACGTAATTAGATTGGCCCCATCCCTATTGGCCTTCTGAAAGGCCTTGAAAACTTGGTTTTGTGCCTGAGCCTGGGTCCTGGGTATGGGTTAAAGCCCATCTCCTGGCTGTATGGATGATTGGTTGGATAATGCTTAGCTGCTATATATTTTATTCTTAGTTTTTATATTGTGTATTTTATGTATTTTATTTATTTAATGTAAGCCACCAAGAGTCACATAAAAGTGATATGGGCAGCTATATAAATTGAATCAATCGAATGAATGAATGAATGAATGAATGAATGAATGAATGAATGAATAAGTCCTTGTAGCCTCTGGGCATGAAAATATGTACCTATTTATCATCATCTACTGATTGCTGATTGAATGGCTGCCTTTGCTGGTCAAATCCAGCATGAGATGGCAAATCATCTTGGTGGAGAAGTTGAGGGAAACCCAGACTGATACAGTCTGAGAAACAATTTACCTTTTTTATTATAGTATATTGCTTATGTAAGTTATATAAACAAACATCTCCAAATAAGAACCAACTAGCTGTTGCCATTTCTAACTTTATCTTTTATGCTTCTATTTATTTTCAGTTAATTTTGAATTTCTGTTTTATTCTGCATTAATTCAGGACAGACTTCCTCAGCTCTCACTGTAAAAGTCACAACCAACTCAGTTTATCAACTCAACTCTGAACCTCCAGTATTCCATAGTTTCCTTTCTCAATTCAGAGTTTTGTGCCAGAGTTTTTATTTTTTTTCTCCACTGATGAAAAGCCTAGTGCCAGTTTACATGCTTGCCTTCTCTACCACCAATAGCCAGTCAACTATTTCTCTGTCTAGTTCCACCTAGACTACATAACCCATTTACCCCCAATAGCCTGCTAGCCTGTGAAAAGTATCTGCTGCTCAACGGAAATCCCAATATGGCTTGACTATGTGTCATAAGGTAGTGTTAATTCTTAGCGACCACATAAATAGAACTTCTCCAGGATGATCTGTCCCCAGTCTAGTCCTTCAGATCTTCAAACAATGCACCCATCACTGCTGTAATTAAGTCTATACAACTTGCTGATGGTCATCCTATTCTTCTCTTTCCACTTTTCCCAGCATTATAGACTTCTTAAAAGAGTTAAGTCTTTGCATAATGTGTCTAATATACCATAATTTGAGTCTGGTCATTTGTGCCTTGAGTGATAACTCTGGGTTGATTTATTCTATTATCCATTTGTTTGTTTTCTTGGCTATCTATGGTATTCTCAGGAGTGTTCTCCAACACCAAAGCTCAAGTGTAAATTATCTTTCTATCCTGCTTCTTCAAAGTCCTACTTTCACTTCCAGAGAATATTACAAGGAAAACTACTGCTAGAATTATTTTGACCGTTAAAGGCATGGACACAACACAGTGTCTGAATATCTTTTCCAAAGCCTTCACTGCTACCCTGCTAACTGGCTATGACATATTTCTTTTTAAATTATTTCTAATCCTTGTGAACAGAGGAGAATGTTAAAGAGAAGGCACATATTTTTGTGAAAAATCCACTTATTTCTTTTTTAAATTCATAAATAACTCCTGGACAATATTAAGATAAGGGGCTTTATTTATTGTTAGTTTATCAGTTTGCCTTAGAGCTTCATCTCATTACCTTTATTTGCATCAGGCTCCCACAGAGAAAAGGATATACATGGTTAAGATGTTTATCTTTACTGTATTTTAGGAAATGATAGCCATATAAAATAGTTGACAGTTTCTGAACAAGCAGGAATGGTAGTTCAGAATTTTTATTCATTTAGAGCTCAAACCCTTCATATATTCTTGCAGGGTAGCCTTCTCAGAAGAGGAGACTTAGACTTCCTCTTATATTTAAGGCTTCGTGGTGTCTTGTTTAAATTTTCTACATTCCTGCTCCCTGGTTCAAATATCCACCAAATGGATAATTCATTTCAAAAAATTGCTGAAAATGTAAGGAGCAGATTGGATCATTCTTACATATTTGGTGGCAGTGTTTAAGGCCCAACAATTCTGGAAAAATGATTCACATTTGAATCAAACAAATCTTAAAAGCTGATTTCCTACTTTAACCTATTTATACTTATTAAACTGTATCAAACCATATATCCCTTCAAAGTAAATGGAATTAGACTTATATATGATAAGTCATGCAGGAATACTCAGGGCTGGCTCTAGGCTACATCCCAATAAGCACCGGCCTAGCGTGCCAAATTTTAGGGGGTACCAAAATTGAAAAGACTTCTGAAAAACACAATAAAAAAGTGAAAAGCAGTAACGGCGCACTCTGTGAGTCAATGCACCTGCTCAGGGGTTAAATATAATTTCACAGAATTGTTGCCATATGACAACAATGGGTGTCGATGTCATTAAAATTCCTTACTGTGTAAATAGGGTGAAAATGTCCAAGAAAAGAAAAAAAAAATGTCCAGGGCTGAAAATCCTAGGTATAAAGCTCAAAAACCCAAAGGAAAAAGTGCCTTTTAAAAATTCCTAATAAAATCAGAAGATGGGCCAAACCATAGGGGATGCCAGAACATGGCTTTGTAGAGCACCAAAATGTCTAGAGCCAGCCCTCGGGATACTATAGGCTTCTTACTGGAAAGGTTGTCTGATCCCTTCAATGGAAGAATGGCCAACCAAATTGTGGGCATATGCTTCAATGTCCAGAAAAACTTCATGTCTTAAAAGTAAATCTGAGCCAGATTTCAACTCAAACCAGAAACCATTCTTAGGCTACATTGTAATACCTGGATTGGTACCATATAAAAATGTGGATTTATCTAATGCACAGAATATATATTTCAATTTTATGAGATATTTACCTCAGAACAGATTCTTAGTAATATGGACTGAACTTATTATAACATATAATTTTGAGATTTATATTGTGTTAACCATGGTTCTTAATATTCATTTCTAGCTCAAGTTTAATAGTTAGTCTTTTAACATGATACAACATACTTCACTATTTACAAGTAATTAATGGTATATTAGAAAGTTATAACCTCCATGACAGTTTTAAATCCCTTGTTTATTCGTTTGTATTGTTAACTTTTATTCTTTTTTGTACTTATTTATATATTTTATTTATAAACATATAAATCCACCAAGGTATTTGGGCTTGCAGATTAATGTTCCAGGCTAACATACTCTACAACAACCGTATCCACAGGAACTCTCCCTTCTTTTTTCTTAGCCTTAGCCTATCAAAAATCCCTTCAATTCCTTGACTGCCTATACTGCCACTCTGGAAAACTACTGTAATTACAAAGAGGAATCAACGTTGGGTCCCATTTACCTCTGTGCTTTCCTGTTTAACATGGATTTTCTTCTTTATTTATGTGCATATCATTGCTTGGAAAGGGTTTGGATTTCTAAAGCAAGCTTTTGAGCTTTCCGCCTTTCCTCTCCTCCAGCTGCTAGTTAGCTGGTTTCTCATCTTCTGATGCAAAAGAGTGTTGTCTCTTTCTTTTATAAATGTTTTGCTAACTCCAAGGTCAGCAACCTGTGGCAGGGAGAGTTTTGCTGGTACCATCTGACATAAACCTTTGCTAGCTGATAGGCAGGAAGTAGATTTGGAAGGCTGCCTGACTCCCAAATGACTCTTGATGGCTTAAATAGTTAAAAGGAATTTTAAAAAATGAGAGAGAGAGAGAAAAGGACATGTATGCCTGGACAAAAACCACTCAATACATTACTAAAACTCTGCCAGGGGCCCAACAAGCAACCTAACCCCAGGCCTGGGAGAAAAGCCAGGTTTTAAAGAGTTACAGAAACCTTGTAGGGAGGAAGCCAAGTGAATCTCCGGGGTGATGCTGTTCCAGAGGGCAGGCACCACAATCAAGAAGTGTGTTTCATTAGAACATGAATAATTTTTGAGAACCTAAGGAGAAGTTTCAGTGTAGACCTGATATCCAGGAAAGGGGGTGCACAATAACTGGTATAATCTGGGGGATGTCTTCTGTTGCTTCTCACAAGGACAAAGCATGCAGGTGCTGGAAAAACATAAGAATCTGTTCTGCATTTACATTCCTCTATGGCACATGGCCAGGTTTTGCTTTGTTGCCTTGTCTGTGGGTACAATATAATTTGCATTTAATATTATTCTTTTGCTTTGCTTTGGAAATATTTCAGTTCTACTTCATTTGTGTGTTCCTTGCTTTTAAATCCACAAACTCACTGTTCATAATTCACTGTGGCAAAACACTACCAGAGTGGCTATTGGGAAGTAGGAAACAGGATAGACCACCTATAGGAGAGTAAAGCAGTGGTTCACATGATGCACAATGACCACTTGAATAATCACAGTTTCAATAACTAATTGTTGTTATTCTTCCTGGTTTCTGTGAGTCACATTGAAGGTGACAGACAAGTGTTTGAAGGCAAGACTCTGGCAAAATAAAACCTCTAACCTGGATCTGACTATCCAGATGATAATGTCTGCAAAAGTTGATGGTCTGGATCAACCCCCTCCTCTGCAGACATTCTGAAGGAAAGCAGTAGAAATGAAACGAGTTTTTTTGGAGTGCCTCCAAATCTCAGATGGCATTTGCAGTTCTCCCAACTGACAGAAGGAAATGATGGGGCTTACTATTCATCAAGATAATGCTAGGAAGAAAGTGGAAAGTCACATTTGAGATAAACAAATAATCCCTGGGATTTAAAAAGTGACTTAGTCCTGAATGTTAAAGACTGGATTCTGCCTCATTTCCAAGTAGCACAAGATGATGGCAACCATCCAGCAAGATGAGGGAGGAAAGCTAGTGGTACAATATCAAGAGAAGTGAAATTCAGATACTACTTTATACATTAAGGTGATATCAGAATGCTAAGTGATCATCTTGTTATGCTAATTCAGATAAAGCATGATGACCCTCAGGGCACAGAGGAAATGTACTAGGACACTGATGTCATTGCTCAAAAGAAAATTATTTCCTCAGATAAAAGGGAACAACTGGTCATAGGCTCAAAAAGCTTGAAAGATAAATTAAAACAAACAAGAGGCTTCATTGAGAAATTAGTTTTAGAACTAGGGAGTAACAAATTCTATAAAACAGACCTAAGCTTCTTGGTTAACGGGTTAGAAAAATTAGACATATTAAGAAAAGGATCAAAAGAAGCAGAAATGGCAACCATTTATATATTCAGAGAAAAAACAGACAAGTCTCTGGCTTTCAGATGCAGCAAAAATTGAAATACATTTTAAATAGAGCAGGAAAGGGAGTAAAATGCTAAAAGGCAGTCCAATTAGTCTTATACGATCAGATAGTAGAGGGGTTCTAGATATTGCTAGATCACAAGACCTCAAGACTTACTAAGGATCGATTTATTGTGCTACCAGTTGAAGGGTGAAAACATCAGCAGTTGAATGCACCCTTGAGACAAAAGGTTATTCCAAGACAGAATGCTGTCACTGAGGAAGGGAAAAGATAATTGTTCTTGCCAGGGATACATATGTAAGGCTTACCTTTATTTCTGGGAAATGAGGAAATAATCAAAAACAAAACAAAAGAAATTATAAACATCAAGTATACAGGAAACAGTTAAGACAGGGTACCTTTATTACAAAGGTAAATATTTCATTAAAATCTGTGACTGCAATATGTTATAACATCTATATTTTTCATTATATGATTTCCTTGATTCAGTGTCATTTTTTCTTTAAGTGTTATAGTTACAAATAGTTTTATAAAACAGTATCATTGCTTTTCTTGTAGGTCTTAAACTTAATATAATATACCAATACTGCGAATTACTACCTCTACAGTCGGTTTAGGACAAGCAGATGCTTTCTTTCATTTTGAAAATGAAATACAACCTTCTCTAAGGCAGTTGTGGCTAGAAAGAAAAGATTTCAAAGTTGAGATACTTTTGATATAATCAGAGAAGCTAAGGATGATTTTTTAAAATCATTACTGTAATCTGGATATAACATCTGTGTACTATTCTGCTGTAATTTACTGATTTATTAGACATATTTGTTTTTTCAATTTAAAGAACTTCAAACAATACTGAGAAAAGCCATTAAAATAATTAGGAAACATTTTCACAAGTTTTAAGTATCATATATATGGATTAGTTTTACACTGATACTATGTATCTGTCAAAATAATAAAAATTATAGCTGGCAATTTTTGTTTTTTTTATTCATTAATTAAAGCATTTTGCTGTAAATGAAGACTCCAGATTATATTGAACATATGCATATTCTGCCCAAAGTAGTGGAATATCCTCTGATAAAAAGACTTATATCAATGAAATGGGAAGGGTGTGTGTGAAATATTTCAGCCATTTGTATATCTGATTTTAAAGTATGTCTATAGTACCGCTAAATAAGATGCTGAGCATGCTGTATCTCCATATGTGTCTCCATGGATATTGTAATTTAATTATTTTACAGAAACTGTATGTCAATCCAAAAGAGTAACAAAAAAAAAAACCCCCCGTGATAATGTAAGAAAACGCATCCCAAGTCAAATCATATCTGAAATAATACGAGAAACATGTATTCAGTAATGAAGAAGTTAGGAACTGCCCCAGTACTAAGTATTTATTGCAGTTTCCTTTTGAAAAGAACCAGTTCTTATCAGAACAGATGAAAAAGAATGACCAGTGCAGGGTCAAGAGTCTAATCATGTTAAGTCAGATTCTGCTTTTGCTAAACAGGTCTCAGCCTTTTGAGGAAGGCCAGGTCAGGAACAAACTCCACAAAGACTATTGTAATTCTATTTTATTGTTGCAGGGTATAGCAACAGAATATTGAATTCCTGTCACAGACTGTCTCTCCCTGTTATACCAAAGAGAATCAAGGGGAGCAATCTTGAGTTTATTCCTTGCCTCCTCCTCCCTTTCAGAGCTAAGGTGGAGTTTACCTAACAGCTGCTGAATATCTTCTTCAAGCCCATCTCCATACTCTACACTAGAAAAGAAGAAAGGCAGACTAGCAAAGATGTGATCAGAAGCAAATACAGTTTCTTGCAAAGAACACATGGTATGGCATCCTACTGATGTTCAGACCAATGGAAAAAATCTGATATGGAAGTATATAGGATGAACATCAGGTCCCAGTTTCAGTTAGTTCTGCCAGAGCCTGTAGTTTGAACAGAACACATTAGGATTGAAGGTCTTGTTTGGTCTTCTCAAAATAAATGCAAGACCTAAATGAGTCCTAATGTTAATTTTCATTATGGATGCCTATCTTCTACATCAGGGGTTTCAAAATGCAGATCCTCCAAGCAATATGCTGCAGCCTGCAATAATACTTAATTAGTTGGCATTAGCACTGAAAAACAATAAAGGAATAAGAGAGCTATGCTGCTGTATAATTCTATGCAGCAGGGGTTCTCAAGCAAACTTGAGGGGAGAGGTCCATTCATGTCACTCCGCCTCCAGCAGCTGGTATGCACTTGCTCACTTGCTGCCAGTACCTAGTTTGAAAGCTTTCTGTGGGTGTTGGTGAGAGAAGTGCTGCCTGCTTCTTCTTCCTGAGTCCATGTGATGATTGGATAGTCAGGTTATCTTCCAAAAGGAGGAGGGAGCTGGGAGACAGGTGTTTCAGAGAGATAGGTAGAAGACAGGTCTGAGGAAGACTCAGAGGCCAAGCCTGGGAATACCTCCCCGTCAAGGAGATACAGTGGTACCTCGGGTTACGAATGCCCCTCCTTACGAATTTTTCGAGATACGACCAGCTCCGGCCCCAAAAGTTTACCTCGACATGCGAACTCCGCCTCAAGCTACGAACCGGATCCGCGGCCATTTGCCCTGCTGCCATGTGGTCGTGGCTTCCTGTGGGCGAGATCGCAGTAGCAAGGAGACGTTTGGTGAGGCTTGTGGTGTGTTTTGTGGCGTTTGGAAGGTTTTTGGTATGCTTGTCAGCATGGCTCCAAAGAAGATGCAGAGCAGGCTTGGCAACTGTTTAACCATATGTATCTACATTGAACCTTATGGGGAAATTTGCCTCGTGGTGCGACCAAATTCGGAGGGCGGATTAGCCGTATTTACATTGAACCTTATGGGGAAATTTGCCTCGTGGTGCAACCAAATTCGGAGGGCGGAATGGATTAACCGTATTTACATTGAACCTTATGGGAAAATTTGCCTCGTGGTGCGACCAACTCGAGTTGCAATCAGAGTCACGGAACGGATTAAGTTCGTAACTTGAGGTACCACTGTAGAGTTAGGAATACATTTATGGCTAGGATAGGCTAGCATTGACATGGTATAGATAATTTGTAGAAAGAAGTGAACTGGCTTGAAAAATGTTTTTTAAAGTTATTTCATTTCTTCTTTGCTCCTATGTTAACCAAGTGTCCACGCTACCCTATATCTTCTCCACGTTTCATTAAATTAGAGACTTAAATAATTACTAGACCCTCAAAGGTTTAGTTTGGTACCAGAACAAAATGCTAATCAAGAAAAAGGCCCCCATAACAAGGAGGGTTTCTGGCAGTCATAGTCACCAAGGCAAGTCAGGAAGGCATCTGGAGGATAAGCGAGGCCGCCTGATCTTGATGGCCAAGAGCTCTGCTGGTCTGTCCAGCCACTGGACTGAAGAAAGTCTAGCCAGGAGGAGAAAAAGAGAAGGTGGCTGCTACCACCTTAGCATTCTGTTCCTTCTATTTGGGGAAGCTGTGGGTTTTGCCAGCAGCTCAACTGTTGCAAAAAGCAGAAGCAACAGTAGCAACTTCTTCTCTTGCCACAAGGGGAGAAGAGAAGTGAAGGCACGATACCACCAGGGCTACAGCATTACCCCAGAACCAGGTTGGCAGTGGCATATTCCTATGAAAAAGTCCTGATTATTTGAGGGACCACCTATCTCCCATAGTATCTGCCCACCTGATTTGATCCAATAGAGTTGGTGTGCTCCAGGTTCCTTTGAGTAAGCAATGCCATCTATTGGGAACTTGGAAGTGTGCCTTCTCTGTTGCAATGCCTGCTCTCTGGAATGATGTTCCCCCCAAGATCTGAGTGGCTCCCACCCTACTGGCATTTCAGAGGGCCTTGAAGACCTGGCTAGGGTAGTTGAAGGCCCTTCTGAGTGGCATCTGGATGTTTTTTGATGGTGCCCGGTTTTGCCATCTTTTTGCGCCTTTGTCTTTATTGTTATATTGTTTTATTGTGAATTTTTCTGTGTTTTTACTTTGTGAACCACCCAGAGGTGCTGGGAGTTGGGCGGTGTACAAATTTAATAAATAGTAAATAATAGCAACAATGTATAGCAGACATGAGTTGTCTGGCCTGCATGCCTCTGAGTCTCCTCCATGTTCTCCGTGGCACGGAGAGCTCCTTTCACAAGTTTCACACAGGGGCCTCAAGGGAACAAAGGCATCATGTGAGGAGCCCTCTCCTCCCCTAATTGCAGCACCATCCCAAGCAACCTTCCTCCAGCCTGGGTCCAGGCAAGGGGTGAGCAAGGGGCCTGTCTTTATGAAAGGGACCCTGGGGTAGCCTGAAGGCTTTCTGTGGGAGGAGCCAGTGAGGCGGGCAGGTTGTTCCTGCAAGGTGAGAGCTGAAAAGAGCCTCCTTGGAGCCACCACTGGGTTAAAGAGGCAGAAAGTGTGAACTGCAACAACTGCAACTGCTGTGAGGAAGGGAAAAATCTGCTGCTTGTATGCTTCCCTCTTATAATAAAATATTTCAAAATTTGACCATAGACAGTTGGTAGGGAGTGGGAATAAATATATCTTCCTTTATAACTGAAGCTCCCCTTTGAGAACAAGAGGAAGGCCAAAATTAATTCCCTAAAACAGCATGAAACTGACCATGAGTTTCAATTTCAGGAATATAGCTCCAAAGTTAAAGGGCTGGCTTACTGAAAAAGGACCATGAATTTGGGCTTCAAATAGTACTGTTTAATTTTTTTTTTTTTTACCGCAACATGACAAAGTAACTCGAGTTTATTCATTGCAATTGAATAAACTGGAGAAGCAAATCTCTATCTGCTATAGAACTTCTTTACCCTTTGAATTATATACCAACAGCTGGTAATCTAATGGGAGGACTATGGAAATGGACTTTGCATGGTTTTCTGATCACAAATCAGTATTACAAGATTAGAAAGATACCTATTTTCCAGCTGTGTCTGAATAACTCACCTTTCTTTTGAACTTCCACAAGTATTTTACTGGCTATAGTCCAATTTGGAAGACTTAGATATTAGGGCTACTAATCTATATGTTTAATTTTCCAATTTTATCTATTGTTAAATAAAATGAATGAAATGTTAACAATTTGTAGAATATGACATGGTGTGTGTGTGTGTGTGTGTGTGTGATGTTTAGGAAATGTGAATTTCTGTGAATTTTGCTTTTTCTTTCTTTTGGCCCATAATAAATACACACCCGCACACACACAACTGGGACTTAAACTATTACTGTTGAATTATCTTACTGTATTGTTATATGCACCAATTATGTAGGCATGACAAATATGGCAGAAATCTTGCCCCTTCATAAACGATGGTCTGTATAACCAGCATAGCGATGTCATGAAAAAGATACAGACAGCAAAAGATTATGAGCTAGAACTAAAAGTGAGCCTTACAGTTAAACACTGGGTTTTAAGAAACGGCTTACTCAGATAATGTGTGAAATGGAAAATTCCTATATACTGTAATACACCACACACGTGCAAACACAGTTTTGCTAAATATTCCAAAATTGAAGAGAATCTATGTTCTGAAAGGTCTTCCCAACCAATTCTGACAATGACTTATAATGAATAAAGTAGCCTTTCTTCTGATATAAGGAATCTCTCATATTTTCACCAATGTTATGCTTTTGGCTTAAAGGAAGGCGGGGTTTGCTTAAAGGAAGGAAAAACAGTTCCCATGTCAGGGACCTCAGAAGTCAGTTAACGTAAGTATACCTTCAGGCTGGGCTGTGACAGCTCTTCTCCCCCCACCAAGAAGGTTTAGTCTGCTGAAATTAAACGACTGCTTGCACAAAGAAGAAACCAGGTCGTCATTAGCAAATTCAGATAAGAATTGAACAGCGAAAGAACCTTTTCTTCAAGCTGGCCAGCCAGTTGTGTTTCAAGCAGCATGACTCCTCTGTTCAGTGCCTTGCTATTTTCACTGCCGCTCCTTCTAACCCTCAGCATTCAGGGACTGACCGAAGCTTGCAGCTGTGCCCCTGCTCATCCACAGCAGCAAGTCTGTCATTCTGCTTTAGGTGAGTCACGAATCCTCTACACTCTTTACTGGGCAACTAGGAGAGCAGTTTAGAAACAAGATTAGCTGTACGTTCACATTTCTGCAATGCTCTAGGATTCGTATCTAAGAATGGAAATTAGCACTCTAAAAGAGAAGGGTTAAACACCACCACACTGGATTCCAAGGATAAACTGAATTTCAAAAGCATGTAAGAGCACTTGCTTTCGAATTCTCCGTTTTTCAGCTTTATCTATAATAATGTATTGGACTTGTTATATTAAAATTATTTTTGGAATTCTGTACAATGACAAGCCCCTGAGCTAACTCTGAATATTACTAACATTTAATATACAAATTAATACATATAGGGATTATATAATATGTGTGCTATGCAGATGATAACAATTTTTTGTTACATTGCCATGTAATTAGAACAAAGTACACATTTAATTTATAATCTGCTTCTAAACCACTTTAAGTCAAGGATTTATCAAGCTCCTTTCAGCTGATTTAAACTTCACTGTTGAATATTTTTGCAACATATCCTAGGCTTTCTCTGTCTCTTTTTTTCTCTCTCTCTGTTTGGATATGGGAGTTTGGTGGTTTATATATCTGTATGTATGTATGTACGTATGTATATGTGTGTATGTGTGTGTGTGTATATATATATATATATAGAGAGAGAGAGAGAGAGAGAGAGAGAGAGAGAGAGAGAGGAGAGAGGGAGGAGAGAGAGAGATGTCCTTTTTTCTGCCAAGTATACAATCTACATATTAATAAAGACTTACCATTATGAATATATTAAAGATTTATAATATGAGAATGCTAAAAATATATGACATTTTGTCATTTATCATTTCAAGATGTAGCTTCTATTCAGAGTTGAAGAGTAAATGCAGAACATGGGTTTCTAAAATGTCACAAGATTAGCATTTCTGTGGAACAGGCAATACCTTCTGCATACTGATTAATTGCTTTCATGTGTTGACAAAATCTCTGTAGCCATGACAAACTCTAAACTCTCTAAATTCATCGAGAAAGTGTTTTCTAATCTGACAGTGTTAAACAATGCTTTTAGGAAATTACCTACATTAGACAAACAATATAAAAATAAAAGAGAAAAAAATAACTTAGTCTAATAAGAAAACTTGTAAATAATTCAAAAAACAATTCACAAAATGCATGTGGTGTAATTCTATGCATTCTTCAGATATATAACACTTTTTTGAATATGAAATATATTGACACAGCTTGTAATTGCGATCAATCTGAGATGAAATAATTACAGAAAGTTAATTTCTGATTGAAGCTAAGTTTATATTAACATTTCTTTACCTTAAAATCCATAGCTTCATTGTTGTGATGGCTTAAGATGAAA
Organism: Liasis olivaceus; assembly: GCA_030867105.1. NCBI lineage: Eukaryota > Metazoa > Chordata > Lepidosauria > Squamata > Pythonidae > Liasis > Liasis olivaceus. The sequence goes on from CM061348.1 coordinate 52,225,615, forward strand.
TGACTAGTTCTTAGGTAGAATAACTACAAATTACTATATACTGCTCTAGATGAAAAATTAAAACTAAAAACACATTATCTAAACTACAGAATTTTTTTATTCAGGGCTCTTGGCTTTTAATCTGTTAGGTACTTATGGGAAGCAAAAACTTATCAGTATTCATCTATACTATATACATAGAACATCATATTACACAGTACAAATGTTTTATACTTGTAATCATACACAACAAATCTATAGCAAGTGCTAATAGTGAACTCAGTGGTTGATGCTAACGTTTGGGATACTAAGAAATGAAAGGGAGGCAAGTCTGTAGAAAGGTAAATAATATTTAGGGGAGAATATTTAAGGGAACAACACTCCAAAAATTGATCCATAGCACACTGGCAGGAATACTGAATATTTAGAATCTTTAATACATTGAGCCAGCTCCCATCCTTATATACTTCTTGATTGTTTTGTAGTGAACTACATAGTTACTGTCACTTAAATAGAAGCTCAGGGTATTATTCACAAATGTCAATTCCATTAAGTGCTTGAATATTTAGTCATGGAATTGTGATTATTTCCTGTAACTCATCTTTAATCTTTATTTATTTATTTACATTTATTGGCTGCCCAACCCCAATGGACTCTTTAAAAAAAGGAATGAGAAAGGATTGGAAAAGAAGAAAGCTGCAGATTTCTATTACATACTATCTACTGAAGCGATTTACACATCGGTATTCTGTGAAGGTCATATGATAGGGTTGTTCTTATGTAGATCTTGGTTGAAGTAAAACAAGAAAAAACAGAATAATGTTTATTCCAATGCTTCAATTCTGCCCATTTCACAATCAGAAGGCTATGACAATCAATATAAAATAGAGAGCACAAATCCTTGGTGACTTTATGGACATGTCTATATAGTTTCCTTGACAAAGGGACGGGCCAGTCGGTTTTTTCCCCCTGACCTCCCACTCTAGCCTCTAGCCTATTCTTTTGTGGTGGGGGGAGGGGTACTCATCTCAATACCAACAAGGTTTGACCCTGCTTAACTTTTTGAAGTGAACCAAGTTCAGCCAGGTGTTTAGCATGATTTTCATGCTATGTCTATTTTCTATCTCATGAAATGGGAATTATGACACTCTGAATATGCAGTATATCCTAAGCCTTCTACCATCTTTCAGCTGAACCCTGACTCCACTGGAACCAATTATACTTTAGATTATAACTAAAGATAAAAATTTTATCTTTAACAAATAAAAATATAAAAATGTATTTTTATATTTATATATCATATAAAAATAAAAATCACTTCTATGTATTCAGAACAAAAACACATAACTTGAATCTATGACAAGGCATCCTATCACTCAGAATCTTCTATTGATACTGGGCTTGCAGAATTTCAGATAAACTCATAACAGAAGTTAGCAACGCCCGTACAGACAAGAGCTGTGTTTACCAAACCACGTAATATATATGGATTAGGTTAAGTATATGTGATTATATAACACCATGTTTGTAACACCAGCACAAGACACACCAGAAGCCAGTTCTGCATTTTTTTAGTTTTTAGAGTATTGGACTCAATTTTTAAATGGCTCTGGCTCCTGTGCTTTAGTGTAGTTTTACTGCCGTAAAAAATGTTAATTTCTGCAATAAGCTTATGTTAAAGGAAGAAAAATATGTTAGGCAACTGTTTCTCGTTAGCTGGCAACTATAGGTGTAGAAGCTGACAATATGTGGGATATAAACAGTGAAGCCAGTTTGCCAATACTGGGTCATCTCCTTACATTTATACCTACAGGGAAATATACTATAATGTGCAGAAAACCAAAGTCAATATTATCAGGCACACAATGGTATATGCTGCTGAGTTTTCAGAAAGAATTTAATTGAAGCACAAACCATTAATCCATTAATAATTCCTAATCAATTCATGATTCCTCTCCCTGTATCATAAAATATCTGATCTGAGTTTGTTGCATGGCAGTTAACATTTTTATCATAGCTTTAGCTATTTTTGTACATTTATTAAGAGACGGGAGTTAGTGCCTGCTCCTCCAAAGTTGTAGAATCTATGTCCAGGATTGATTTTGGTCTTTCTTCCATGGTTCTTTCTCTAAAAATTAATGATAGTTCTCCCCTAAACATAATCAGCACTGTTCTAACACGTAATCCTGTCACTGATTTGTTTAACAGTTTAATTTTGGAGGAAATGTTTTTGTTTGCTTGCTTTTGTTTTCTTCCCTCTAATCTATGGTTAGCCACCAGACTAGACAAAGGCTTGAAGATAATGGCCAGGTGGAAATTCTCTTGGCTGCTCTTCCATCAAGAAATGAATTGCTAACATTATTTATCAATAGATTTAATTTTGTAATCCCTTGCATGGTAGTTTGCATATCTTTAGATTGTGATGTAAAGTGGCAGTAATGGCAATAAATTAACACTATTGTCAGCAGCCCCTGGAGGTCAACATATTGGGCCATATTAGAGAAGCCAGTTCTTTCTTTTGCAGCAGTAAGAAAAAACAAAAACAAAACACTTTTGTAAGACTAGATAATTTGCCTCCTTACTGAATCTAAAACTATATAGCCCTCTCTGAATGCCAAAGTAACTCTCTGTATGTAGCACATGACTGCCAAATAGCTAGGAGTAAATTGATATGCTTAGTTCTCCAGCTTACAATGAAGCATATCTCCTATGGTTATGCCAAAATCTCAAATTCAAATTCAAAATGCTCTGTTAAATGAGCTGTTTCACCCAGGTGGGAATTACTAAGACTTCAAAATTCTTCCAACAACAACCAAAAGAGCCTGTTTCATACTGAGGTCAACTTTTTCAAACAGAAAACTGAGTATTAAAAAAAAAAAAAAGGAAACAGTCCAAATTTCAAATGCCTCACCTATGTGCTTTCAGCATAAACATTTTGTTGGCGTAATAACTGCTGAGATGTGTCCAGCCATCAGTGGGCTTAGGCAAGGTAAGAAAGATTGGCAGGAACAACTTGGACAGGCTCTTACAGGAAATCATATATTAGAAAAGTGGTTACTTTTCCCAAAAGATACTTCAACATTTACACATCTCAGTTAATAAAGAATTGCATCCATCATTGCAACAGAAACAACAGAAAGAACATTGGAAATCAACTGACTAGTAAACCGCAGATATGATAAAAGACCACAGGCAAGCACAGAATGAAGCAACAGGAGACTTTTATCAAAGGGCTTTAGCAAAAGATTATTGAGAGAAAAAGAAAGATCTGACAATCGGTAAAGAATTCTGCAATTTAGGCCATCAGTACTGACTAAGACAAGTAATAAATAAATAGCTTTGGTTTTTAATCTGTTTTTGCTTGATGCTTTTATACATTTTGATGCTTTAATAATACTTTTGTGCTCTTTTATAATTAATTTATTTAATTCATTATAGTCTGATAGGAATTATTAGACTTCTGCTCGGGAAATATCTATAACAGAGCACAATTCAAGGCTTAGTCCAAACAAAGCTCTGAGGACTCTTCTCTCCTTCCCTCTTTTAGAGGGCCATTACTACCAATTGTCCTGCGGGAAGGGAAGAAGTTCTTTTCAGTTTTTTTAAAACTGTTACTTCTGTTTGTTTATCATCATAGCAGTTACATGTAAGCTAATTTGGTAGGATTTGTACCCTGGAAGGAGGGATGTAAATAATTTTAATAAAATAAATAATTACTTTCACATTACTATTACTTTTAAAAAAACAGGTAATTTTTCAGTCAATTTTTCAATAAAGTTCATGTTTTATTTTATTTCATATTTCATTTCCTTTCATTTCCTTACAGTGATTCGTGCAAAAATTTGTAGTGAAAAAGTGATTGAAGATTCACTTCATACTCATAAAATGATCCAGTATGAAATCAAACAAATAAAGGTATTTAAACAAACCTTGTCTGTTTTGAGGCTCAAATGGTAGGGAACGATATACATTTAAGAGACTAAAACATGCTCTGTGTCATTCTACTGACATTATATCCAGCGCTTGAATAGGAGTAAGAATAGGAGTAAGAACATGTCCAAATGGACAGCCCTCATGCAAACCTTCCATTTCAGAACTGAAACAAAGCAGGAATTGAACAGGTTCTTCTCACGATTTTAGCTATCGAGGCAATACTGGCATTCTTGTAATGCAAGCCTACAGCACTTGACAACAACCAGTAGCCAGTCAAAAGATGCCCTTCATGACCAGTGAGCAGAGCTGTCTCACTTACCAACCAATAATGGGTGCCTCTTCCCACTCTCTTTAGTTTTGCCTCAAAAAATAAATCTCTTCCCAAAAAAGCTTTTTAAAAAACAAACTGAAAGCATCTTATCTACTCACTGTAGCGGCATGTCCTCTGATGTGATTTGTATTTTGGTCCCTTCATCCTGACCTGCAGCTCTGCAACTATGCTGGCAGGCCAGGAGTTGGGAGTTAGATGCCCTGTGCAAACTACTGGACCAAAATGCAGTTGCTCTGTGGAGCTGACAGCTGCTGCAAACAGATGTCATCCATATGCAAAAAAAATGTTTAACTGTGGCAAGAGGAAAATAAGCCAAGAGAGATCCAGCAAGACTGTCAACTAATCAGTGGAAGGTTCAATTTGCTCTTCAACTAGATTGGAAACCCTGTCTTGTCCCTTAGGCCCTTAAAGGACTCATTTCTGAGTCAACATATATAGGCTACAAAAGAATTTAGTAGCTAAGGGAGAAAAATAATATATCTCATCCACAGTCAGGAGAAATAATTCTGAATTTGAAATTCAAATAGAAAACCACTGTAAATTTAATTACAAATGTTTGTGCCAGAAACAAACCTTGAATAATTCCAGATATTAGTTTTGCAGAAAAGCTGCCATTCCACTATCAAGAGAATTTACTGTATGTTGCAAGCAAAATACTACAACATTGCAGAAATGTGAAGAATCATTAAGTTTTGGATTTTTCATATATGAATGATGCTGTCTTCAAGAGAGCCAAAAGCAGTCTATTTTAAGACATCTAATATCCAGCTATAAAGTTAAGAGACAAAGAAGGAATAATTCTTATCTGTAACCAATATCAAGTTTATTTTATGCCTCATTGGCATTGGCAGATTTCCTACTAGGATGTTCTGTGATGTAATGAGAAAACATTGACCAATAACCTTAAAACATGTTGGTTACATCAGGCTGTATGGCATCCTGTATACTTCTGCTAGAGAAAGGATACCGTTTTTCCCCATTTTAACTACTGTTGATCCTCCTAGTCTTGACTGTAGCTTTGACTGTTATTGGCTGTTACATTTTTTGCACTGCCTTTTAGGATGGGAACTTGGGTGCAGTATACTGAGTGGTTTTGCTCCTTTTATGGAGTTGAGGTTATATAAGGTAACACTTGGGAGCACAACCTTTCTCAACAGCCTAGAAATGTTGAAACAAATTAAATAATTCTCAATATTATTTCAGGTAGGATATAAGATATTGTTATACCATCAAATAGACGAAATTTTTACACTACAATGCCCATCTACTCCTGGTGGGATTAATGCAGAAAAAACAGGGGCAATATTTCACGTTTTCCCCTCTGTTTATATCACTTTCTGTTGACTGCAACCCTTGGTAACTACTTTTTTTTTTTTTACCCCAAGTGCCACTCCCATTTGCAAAAAACAAACAAACAAAAACCAAACAAACTGGTTATTCCTGCTTGTATAGTTTTCCTTACTGTAAGAAGGATTGCTTTCCCAACAAGGCTATTCAAGTTAGATTCCTAGGTGAGAGTGGCTGGAATTCATACTTTCTAAGTTTGGCAGTATGAGGTCTATGTTTGCTGCTGACACATAGCCACCACTGTTCATGCATTGTCATTTCCAAATTAAATAACTATAATGAGGATAGTTTGGAAATTTAATTTACTACAGAAAGCAGCAGTTTACCTGAAATGGATTTGTATACACAATACTATCTGTTTTGGAATACCTGCCCTGTCGTTTCATTCCTGATCCCAGTTCAAAGTGCTGACTTTAGTCTGCTTCAGAAGGGATTTTGTCCCTATGTTTTTAAAAATATTTTTGTTTGATGTTTTTCCTTTTTTTCCCTACAGTTTGCAAATCACTTTATTTATATGTTTATTTGTAACATTTGTATATCTGCCCATCTTAAACCCAACTCTAAGTGGCTTACAACCAATAAAACAATATCTACAATCATAAAACCAACTGCAATAAAACTGAAAAGCAGAAAAACCTGATGCCACAATGGTACTTCCCTGATGCCCGTTCTCATCTCAGCCTGACCTTAACTTATCCCATAACTTGGGGGAAGAGCCAAGTCCTGAGTGCTCTCCGGAAGGATAAAAGGGCATGGGCCTGTCGGATCTCCAGGGGGAGGGTGTTCCATAGGGCAGGGGCTACAATGGAAAAGGTATGCTTCAGAGGACTCACAAGATGGCAATGTTTAAGGGACCTGGAACATGCCTGCCCTATCCACTCTGGTTTTAACTTTGGAAATTAATAGGAAAATCATATATCAGTATTTTAAAAGAAATAAATATTTATGGTTAGATACCGGTGAGAAAATCTTCAGTATTAAGGTTTACCACGCCTGGTTAAAAATTACTATTTTGAATAATCAAATTAACTTAAATCAAGCTACTGACTACAAGGCTTCCTTACAATAACAACTTCCCCCTTTGAGGAGTTCTGTCTCATAGACAGTTATTATGTACCACCAAGTCACTGTCAGCTCTTAGCGACCACATAGATAGGTTTTCTCCATGATGATCTGTCCCTAACCTGGTCCTTCAGCTCTTCCAATGACACTCCCATCACCCCTGTAACTGAGTCTATCAACCTTCCTGCTGGTCATTCTCTTCTCTTCTCTTTCCTGCCACCTTTCCCAGCATTAGAGCCTTCTCCAAAGAACTAGGTCTTCACATCATGTGTCCAAAGTAGGATAACTTGAGCCACATCATTTGTGCCTTGATCGAGAACTCTGGGTTGATTTGTTCAATGATCCATTTTTTTGTTTTCTTGGCTGTCCATTGTATTCTCAGGAGTTCAAAAGCGCCAATACTCTTCCTATCTTGCTTCTTCAAAGTCCAACTTTCACTTCCATAAAGTGTCACATGGAATACCCATGGCTTGCACAATTCTGATCTTTGTAATATAGACACGTCACGAATCTCAGTCAAGAAACCATTGTGTAATTTAGTTGTTGTTTCTCTCTTTTTACATTAGATGTTATATAACTATCTATTTAAGACAATAGGACAAAAAAACTGGGTTTTGGAAAATATTTTTGAAACCTAAGGAATAGGTACTTATTAATCAGAGTGCTAATTTAATTCATTCATGGGTGTCCACAATATTTGTTGTGTTACATTTGTATGACAGAAGAGGGAAAAGATTTCCCACAATAAAGGAACCAGCTTGGGAGAAGAAATAGAGTTTATGAAAATCTCCATAGAGATTAGAGGTCATCAAAGGAGGGATGGAGTAATAAATCAGCAGTGAAGGCTCCTGACATGAAGACAGAGCAAGTTTCAGATGTCTCAATGCATCTTAAAAGTATGTATGCATATAATAGAGAGAGAGTAACTGTACTATCTCTCTATTATAAGGCAGCAGACTGTCTTCCATATTTTTGGAGAAGCTTCACATTTCTGACCACCCTAAACTCTGTTGAACAGAAATTTAGCAGGCACAATACAAAAAGTGGGAAGCCAAGCAGTGCAAACTTTAATATTACAGTAACACAGCATTATGTTAAACTGTTTTATACAGGCTTATACAGAATCTTTCTTTTTTCTAATAGATGTTTAAAGGTTTTGAAAAGCTGAAAGATGTTCGGTATGTTTTTACACCTTTTGATTCATCTGTTTGTGGGATAAAATTAGAAGCCAACAAGAAGAAAGAGTATCTCCTTACAGGTATAGTATATTGAAGTCAAATACTAAAGTCCATACAAGATCAACATTTTTGCTATATAGCTATCAGTGACATTTCTGTTAAAAGTGAAAACTTTCCTAGAAAATTATTAGTGTGTGTGTGTGTCTGTGTGTGCATATACAGTATATAGTATATAGATGGAAACTATAATAGCAAATGCAAATCACTGCTGCCCATTACTTTACAAGATGTATGGACCCACCTCCTTGGATAAATTAAAATAAAACAATAAATAAAACTTTCTCTCCCTCCTCTCCCAATAATTTAAGAACCACAGGGGAAAAAAAGGAAAAAAGAAAATTAGATAAAGTTTGTAGATGTTGGTGGTGTACAGATTTAAACCATTATCTTCTTTCCCAGGCCTATAACAGATTATATATTCTACTGGAGAGTTTGACTGATTTAGTGCCTGTGGATTATGTCTCTGGCACTAAGAATGTTTGAGTCCCTTGTTTCAACATTTTCTCTACTTCAGGTCAAATTTCAGATGATGGAAGAGTTCGTATTTATTTATGCAATTTTATTAAACCATGGGATGACCTTACCTTATCTCAAAAGATAAATCTAAATCACAAATATGAAATGGGCTGTGACTGTAAAGTAAGTATATCAATTAGATTGAAATGAATTTGGAGTACTATTACTATATTGGTTGTGCATCAACACAAGGAAGATAAGTAGAACAAGGCAGGTTGTTAGAATGCATAAGCTTTAACCTACCATGTCTAAATGATACATCCAAATGCTATAGCAATCTAGCCATGTCATAATACCTAATACTGTTTTCTATACATATCCCACTGACCTTTTGCACAATTTTCTCAGCTGTGTCATATATCCCTTTAGTAGTTAATTACTATTAAAAAATCAATCTATTTACATGATATGCCTGCAAACTTCACTAATTGCAGTGGTCTGTATAAATATCTGTGTAAATTATTTATAATCTATATTTATAAATGCTTCAGGTGTAGCAAAAGTGATGCAACAGGCTACTCTTCCTTAAAATTAAGGTTGAAACAGCCTATTTTGAGTATTTTCGAAGATACCACATCCAAAAATGCTGATGAAGTCAGAACTTTTCAACCTCTAGACGTTTTGCATACCACTATTTATAGCTGTACAAAGCTTATTAATACCTTTTGATCCTCATGTTGAGAACTTATTGTTACTATTAATGTCACCATTTAGTTTCTCAAATCGATATACTGGATCATGTGGTCATTAATGCCTATTTTACGATCCTGCCCATAATGTCTTCCATGACCACCAACCTTATTTAAAGATTCAGATATACCCGCACTGAGAGTTAATGAAGTAGGTCCCCAATTGTACAGAGAGGTATACTTGAATTCAATTTCCCTTGAAACTTCCCTAATCAATGCAGAAAACAAATGAGATGGGCATAGATGAAGGACACAAAGGAGGTCACCTTATGCCATCTTGTCTGCCTATATACTTTTTGACCTTATGTATTTTATGGTGGAATGGATGAATAAACCTCTAACCTGTAAAATTACCTGTACATATTTAACTGATTACAGAAAGTATAATTCAATCCAAATAATATCTAGTTGTTTTATGCTGGAAATGACACAATTTGTTTATGCTACTCATACAGGAATTAATCTTACCCTTGTTCTGCTGCAGCCTATATACTACCAAGTAGTTTCAGTTGCTGTTTTTTTTAAAAAAAATTTTTTTTATCAGACAACTGTATTTATACATTATCACTTCCCTTAATATTAAATAAGAAGGACTAGCACCAAAAGATGGATGGTGCATGCCTCCAAGATGGTTTTCTGTACTTAAGGTGCACACTGTAGATATCAAGATGATGCATAACAGTCTTTTAGATGCACGAAAGTCATTTTGGTATAGAGCTATAGTCCCTATGGAAAAAGACCTTGAAATAATATATTGTACTGATATATATTTCTGTGTTGAAATAATTCATCATGCACTTATGGAATACGTGTATTTATAATTCTCCAAAGCTCTATCCTTGCCTCATTTCAAAGTATATGTGGATTGTCCAAACAATTTACAAATTGTCAGTACCTTTACACTGATAAATGATAAATAAGTGTCTACACATTGTCAAATATGATTTAAAAGAAGAAAAATGGGGAAATCATGTAATTTTCTGCACTTAGATTTCTGCCTGCTATTCAGTGCCCTGTTCCACCACTGCACCCAATGAATGCCTATGGACAGATTGGCTGATAGAGAAGAAGGTCTATGGATATCAAGCAAAGCATTACGCCTGTATCAAGCGCAGTGATGGAACTTGCAGTTGGTATCGTGGTGGTCCTCCTGTAGAGAAAGAGTTTGCTGATATCACTGAACCATAAATAATTTGGGGGGGGGGGGAAGTGAGAGGTTAAGTCTATCCCACGTTGCCTGCTTAATGCTCCTTTGAACTTCCAACAATTGTCTCTTGCTTAGAAACAAAAGCAAACTGTGCAGTGCAAATAAAGCACAGAATATGCAGAACGGGCATCCAGACAAACATAAAAATAATGTTCCTGGCAGTAGCTGCTTTCTACAGTTATTTCTACAAATGTTTTCTAAGAAATAATGTTTGTTTTAAAAAAGTGAAGTTTATTACAATTGTAATTTCTACTTCTGTTAATAAACTGAAAAATTTGAAATGATTAAAATAATATTGTTTTAATCCAAAACAGTACTTCTGAATTAAAAAAGATTCTCTTTTATAGTCATTTTCTTTTAAAAAGTATTCTAAGACAAAAGAATTTTAAAAAATAAGATATGATAGGCAGCTGTAAAAAAATGTGAAAGATAATTTTTTGTATGATCTTCCAAGATCATACATGGTAATTTTTCTTTTAGTATATGTCATCTGAAATGTTTGCTTTCATTTCTCTTTATGCTACTTTTTATGCCTTGACTTGTCTCAACGTGGCATTGAAAGATTTGTTCATAACTATAACATCTATCATAATCAAAAACAGGTGTTATCATCCAATGAATTGGGATATATTGTAAAACAAAAATTAAGACTGGTCATTCTGTTACATAATAATTATGATGTTGCAGTACTAGCAGGGAGATATGGCTACAATATACAAATCATAGAAATACATACTTTTTGTGGGAAAAAAGAAAAATAGTTTCTTAGTTTGAGATGGACTTGGTTACCAAATCTTGCTGTTTGCATGAATAAACAAAGGAATGTGACGGGAAGAAAACATGGGCCAAAAATGGAGAAGTGATAATCTAAAGAAGAATAGGTTAGTTTCTTTCTTTTTCTTTTTTTTTCAGGAGAACTACAAAAGTTCAAGTTGAGAACCTGATTGATTCCTGGATAGCATATTTTGGAAATTTTGAAACATTAGCACAAGAAATGGTTTTGTGATTAATTAATTACATTCATAATGCAAAACTTCCATGCAGATTAATATATATTAGGGATAGTTTAGATGCAGTATTAATACATTAGGAATGATTTTCCTGTTCATACTCATTGGGTTCCTTGTGAAAAGTTGAAAAAGCTTGAAGACTTGTTGAATACATAGGAATGATCTTGAAAGCAGAATTATTATTCCATTATAAATCAATTAAAACCTTTAATTCATAAGCATCAGACAAGAACTGGCAGTAGTAAGTTGAGTTTTTTTCATTATTTCCTTTATTAATCTTCAAAACCTTCATAAATACTTAATTTCTTACAATGAAGAAGGGTGTTTTAAAACTAGCTTGTAAAGTGGGAAATGGATGTTTCTATTTAAAATATTTTTGTAAGAATCAACTCCAGCATATCTAGATCATTTCAAAATTAACTGCAAGTATTTAATTTTTTTTTAAAGTAAGGACTGGCATTTTTTAGCCTCTTTATTTATGATAAATTTCCTCCAAGTTATTATACCATATAGTTAATGCTAGCTAATTACATATTGAAAGAATGCATACAGTAGTCTATAGATGAAGACAAGATGCACAAAAGTCCACTCTATATAAGATAGCAATTAAAACCGCCCAGTTGCTTTTTAACGAGATGCGTGGTGATGAATTTGATAGATAGCTAGATAGATAGATAGATAGATACAAAGTATAGTACTGACCATATCAAAGTCAGTGGCAGAACATTCGTTCATTTTGAGATATAAGAAATTTAAATAGTGTTAATACTGTAGTTTAATAATTCTATAAAAATGATTAAAATTGAAACTTCACTGGAATCTAAGAACTGTTTCAAAAAGACAGTGTATTGTGAAATTAATCTTAAAATAAATCTGGAGTTTGAACTTTCTATCTCTGAACTGGCTTTTTCGTTTATTTTATTACTATAGGAACAAAGTTTGCACTATATAGTTAATACAGCAAAATTATTTTTCTCTTGCTCTGTACACACATAGAAAATAATAATGAACATCCTAAATAAAAATGGGAAGTCACCAAGAGCCACCTTTCTAACAGCACTATTATATTAAAGCACTAAAGTTTGATTTAAAACTTTGCTTTCAAAGCATAGTTTAATGAGATCAGACACTAATTTTTTGATGAACATCAGAAAAAGACAATATATGCTGCTTCCAGACATAGTATATACCAGTTCATTTTCAAAGTATTATATATTTTAAAATATCTTGAAGAAATGGCATGGTCTGAATCTCACTTCATGTACTATTAGTGATGGTTTCCAGTTAGGATTTCATGTCCTTATTTTTAATGCTGAAAAACTACTCACAAAAGAATGCTAATCTTATGATATAATTTGTCTGCGATATATTTTTTTGGTTGTAATCTTTAATTACTCATTACTGCTAGCAGAAATTATTGCTGAATGCCCAGTATTTAAGCCTGAGTAAACATATATCTCTTTGTCATGGATATACAAAACCTAGGAACTTCTAATCTGAAATTTAGAAGTTTAGAACTTCTAAACCTTTCAGTGCAGGGGGAAAAAAGGTTGAGAGATTATTGTTATTATTACTGCACTTGGCCTGACAGGAGGAGAATAAGAAGAGGAGAATAAGGGAAGAAAAAGAATGAGATAAGTATTCATCATAATCACCAACTGATTATTCTTCTACCTGATGTTCCAAGACTTCCCAACTACAGTTGTACTGCATGATTCCAGTATTTACTCAAACTGGAAGGGTTTGAGTATCCTTTCCAATCATGAAGCTGAGTGGTAATATAACAGATGCATATATGCAAATGTGTACGTGCCTGGGATGTGGTGGGTTGGCCCTTCTGCTCCCTTGAGTAGGGTTCACTAACGCCTTCCTCCCACAATCTCCTTTCAATCAGGTTTTACGCCTGGGTATAGTCAGCATACTGTTATCTATCTCTACCCTGGAATAACCACGTTTGTTTTTTTTTCTTAGCATTTGGAGGCTGTGGAGGTCCGGACAGTGAGGAACAGACTTAGGGTCTACAAAGATTATAGCAAGATCAAGTAGCCATAGGTTTTAGGACCACCTGTATCTGAGGACTTTCCATCATTAGTTCTGGATGGGGTAGCGCTACGTGGTGCAAAGCACAGGAGTCCTCTGGACTCTTAGCTATGCCTCGAAGAGCAGGTGGCAGCTGTGACTAGGAGGGCCTTTTCATCAACTACATCCATTTTTAGATTGGGAGGCCCTGTTCATGAACATTAATGCTGTGGTCACCTACCAGTTGGACTACTGCAATGCTCTTTACATACAGTAGGGCTGCATTTGAAGACCACCTGGTAGCTACGGCTGGTCCAGAATGCAGCAGCACAAGTAGTGATACTGTACCTTGATACGCTTATGTAACACCCCTATTTTGTGAGCTGCCCTGGCTTCTGTGGGCTTCTGGGTACAATTCAAGTACTAATTGTCTTCTACAAAGTCCTTCACAGCACAGGGCCAGGCTATTTGTGGGCATGCTCCCATTAAACAATGTCATCTAGTGGTATCCAGGAGGCATGCTTTTCTGTCATGGTATGTGATGTATTTTTAATCTTTGTTGAACTGTTTTGATGCTAATTTTAATTTGTGCAAAGTTGCATGCTGAGTGGGCAGACATACATACATACACACATACTGAATGAATGAATGCATGAATGCATGAATGAATACATAAATTCACTACTGTGTCCTCCTATACTCCAGGGGAGAGCCTATTCAGTAACTACAGCTATCAGATACTCTTCTCCAGAGAAATAATCTCTGCTACTGAATTATTAAGGAGCAGGTTAGTGGTGTCCCTTTGCCTGCTTTCAAGAATGGAAAAACATGTGCTTTGCTAAAGTTAAAATTCTTTCAAAATGAGAGTGCTGATTTCAGTATCAGTTGAGCCTTAGACAAGAAAGTTGGGGGTCTCCAACCTTCACTTCTAGAAGGCTTCTGGGTTGTTACACTCTGGTCTTGCTACAGGTAACTGCTGACTGCTTTGGGTAGCCGTACAGTAGTTTCCCCTGCTACCACTTATCTTCTAGAGGCATCTTATCTGGTGTACTCCCTCTAACCCTGGTGTGTGAGACATAGAGTTCTCACAACTTGTGTTGTTTTTCTAGCAATTAAAAGGTAAAAAAGTGTAAAAATTGAAATGATTCCAATAATGCTATTTCCTGGCCATGTATTCTAGAATGTGTGATAAGAGGTTTTAATTCTACCATGCCTCTGATGAGATAAACAGAATCCAATTTGTTTTTTAAAAGCAGAGAGAAATTATACCATACTTTTTAACTTTAAATCTTAAAATGCACACAGTCAATATTGCTGAAATAGAATTACAAAATTCCTTGATCAGGGTCATCAACTAAACAGAAAATGCATGAGAAAATGCATGAGAAAATGCAAAATAAATGTTCCAAACTGGTCTGCTACAAATGAATGCTATCTCCCTCTGAGATGGGAGATGATTCCATGTAATACACAATCTATGAAAAAATTATAAATAATATCTTCCTGCCCAACCTGAAGGATAGAATAAAAGGCTAAAGATTCGCACTCACTTTTCTAATTTGCATAGAGGAATGAGAACATTAGATGTTACTTAGCAGTACACAGAAAAAGAAAGAAAAAACCTAATTCAAATCCTCACTAGAACATACTTACATACTTCTACAGAAATGACAATTTTTCTCAGGCTTTGACTATCTCTACCTACTACCTAGTTTGTCAGGTTAGATTTAACTAACAGATCAGATTTTGGTTTTCCTTTCCTTTTTTCATTTTCAAGCTTTGAGATTAGATTTGTCCCCATTCATTATAGATGATTATTTCTGACACTGCACAGAATTTCTGTAAATGGCAGTTTTGATTAGTTATTAAAACAAGCTGAATTATTAACTCAAATTTCATAACAGTACTTTGCTTTCATTGGATTCCCTTTTCTCACAATCAATAAAAGTAGGACATGTTTATTTTTCAAAATAAAATGGATACATTTACTTTCATCATCACATAGTTTTCGAGGAACAATACATTCGAACACTATTTTGGCTCTGGTTTGAAGAAATAGAAAGCCAATCGACTAATACTTACCTTTCAATATTAAATTAGTATATTAAACAGTATATGGCATACTTGAAAGTGAAAGAGAAATGGTGGTAAGAGAAAGACAAGTATGTCAGGATTATTTATAAGCATAGAAACCTTTTGTTAATAATATCTAAATCAAATGCATTTTTAAAGTCAAAGTTTCACACAGATTATGCATTCCACCAAAAAGACAGCACAATTTGAGACTTAATCAGAGTGCCTAATCTGAATGTACATCCAAAAAGAATATCTCTCATTTCAATATCTGTGGCCTTAAAAATATTAGAAATGTTTTCCCCATTTTCAGGGTTGCAAATGTTTCATATGAGTAGACATATGGCACTCCAGATAAAACAAGAGGATGATATACAGATAAAATGAACTCATGGATTATTATAGCTGTCCCCCTCACATGTAGAAGGAATGGATATTTATGTTTATTGTTGACTCTTACCATTTCCTTGTGATTTGGATAAAAGGTTTGTTCAATCAGAGGAAACTTCTCTGGTCCCAGGGTTCTATAGATGGACACCAATTGGGCAAACTACAGAAAAACAAAACATTAAATTCCAAAGATAGTTAACACAGAAATTACCTCAGCACTCCTTTGCAACCCCATAATAATCATTATTTATCAAAACCTCAAGATCCAATTTCCAGAATCCCTTAGAGCCAATTTGCCAATTTATTATTGTCTAAAGAATAAGGAAGTATAAAATGTGCACAAAAGCCTTACATTAATAAACTTATTTATAAATATAATTTGGATTTCATCCATGGCAATACTTGAATATAGCTCACCCACAGCATATTGCTAAGCAGACATATTCAGAACCAGATAGAGGGACTTCAGTGCCTCTCTGCTTGGCAATTAGTTTACACAAATAGCCTTTTTATAGAGCTATCACCAAGGTTTAGGGCAACTCTCATGCCACATTCATGATGAGGACCTTTATTCTATATTTCCTTCTTTTTCTTCAGTCTTATAACTACAACAGACTTCTTGGTTACTACTACAAATTGAGTGAGGTATCTATAATCACTGTGTTCCCCTCCCAGTTTATATAGCTATAGCAAACGTATAGATTGGAGGATGTACTATGTTCTAATTATACATTTATGGTCATATGAGACAAAGGCATCATTCATACAAAAGCTGAAAGGCTTTTAAAAAGTAGATTGCAAACATGAGGTGGCATGTGGGGGGTAGCAATAGACCTCTCATGAGAAAAGAGGCAAATGTTAGAAGGACAACATGAAGTTAATTCTCTTTCTTTCTAAAAGCTCACCTGAAAGAACAATTTTCCTACTTATAATTGGTTCCTGAGTATTTGATTTTCTTGGCCTTTGACTGTCTCTGACCTAGTCTGTCAGGTTAATGTAGGACTGGGGAGATCTAACTCTTTGCCAGCATCTGCTATTTGCATTTGGAAAAAGCTAATTACTTCCAGTGTCTTTGTTCCATTGTGAACCATCAGATTATTGAAGCAAATTTGTGAATTATTTTTGCAATGTTAATGAAAATAAGTTGATTTCTTTATTGACAATCTTATGTTCTCTGTTCTTTAAAAGGAAAACATTAGTTTACAAACAGATAAATGCTTCAAAATCCATGGCAAAAGCAGAATAGCAGAAAAATAAAACAGCAGGCTTACATAAAACTTTCAAACAGAATACACACGCACACACTATGGCTACTATTTTGGTTTAGCCTTCTCCAATAAGAAAATATGTATTCTGCCAGGATATTGTGAGATGCAGGATAAAGAGGCAAGATTGAAGCTTGAGACTGATAGATTGTCAGGGAATACCATCTGACTTTAAATCTCCAGAATAAAATGAATTGCATTCTAGTGTAATGAAAAAACTGACAGTCTGGCCACACCTTTACTAGCTTTGACAAATCCTGCTTAACTGGTGAAGAACTAGTTGACTGTAAAAGAGCAAATTAAAGGTTCGGGGAACTACCATTCAGTCTTCACATAGAAACAAAGATAAAGAACATGAATAATGGATTTATACAATTACACAGTCCCTAACTGTATTGTATTTTTAGTGCTCATTAAATTGGGAGCCACCCAGAGTTGGTATGGAAATGGGCAGTGCCTAAATTGAACTAAATAACAACAACAACAAGCTTACATCCTGCAATAATATCTTATTTATTTATTTATTTATTTATTTATTTATTTAATTTATTTATTTAGTGGGCTTGTTCCCGCCCATCTCCCCCCAATGGGGGACTCTGGGCAATTTACATCAAATTAAAATCATAAATAATTATTAAACAACATCTATCCATCCCAGGTCCTGGGGAAGGACAAAAATACCAAATCCAGTCTAAACATCTGGCTGACTGTGCAACCAACCACCACCACCACCACCACCATCATCATCAACATCATCATCATCTGCCCTCTCAATACAGATTTCCACTGAGTATTTCCACTGAGTATTTTAGTGGAGTGGAAGTGAAATATTTCCACTCAGTATTTCCACTGAGTATTTCCACTGAGTATTTCCACTGAGTATTCCTCAGTATTCCACTGAGTATTTGACAAAAATTCCTAAAAGCATTTAAGCAGTAGAATAACTACCCAGAACCTGGGTGGACTTTTCATCCATGGATATATAGGCGGAGGCTAGAAAGCCACATCTCATGTATGCTTTAATTTGGATTCCTGCATTTAGCGAGGGGATGGAATCACCTTGTCTGAATCTACTTTTTTTTTTTTTTAGTTAACGGGAAAAAAACCTAGTAATTCCATAAATCAAATTAAAACAAGTGCAGGAAATTCTACAAAATGTTAGGAAAAACAAAAACTAGAAAGTCAAGCTACTGACTAATATGTCAATCCCCTTTAATGTTTCCTTATCAAGTATATGTATCTTAACAGCTGAATCAGCAGAATTTAAAGGAACTAGAATTTTATACAGCATATACCCTATCCTACCCACCCTTTGGAACATCATCCCCCATGAGATTAGATTGGCCCTATCCCTGTTGGCCTTTCATAAAGCCTTAAAAACCTGGCTTTGTGCTCGAGCCTGGGGCCCTGGGCATAGGTTACAGCCTCTCTCCTGGTTGTATGGATGATAGGTTAGATCATGCCCAGCTGCTATGCATTTTTGTTTTTTATTATGTATTTTGTGTTTTATTTGCTTTATTGTAAGCTCCCTAGAGTCCTGCAAAAGTGAGATGGGCGGCTTCATATTTATTTAATGAATAAATAAATATAAATTTAATAAATTATTGTTTTTATCTAGTTATTCTAAATAATTTGGTTTTCAACACAACAATAAATACTGTGCATTAATGTTGGATGGTAATTCAGAAAATTTCTATCAGAAATGACAACATTTTTTTTTTTTTGCTCAAACAAGAAAATGAATTTGATCCATATGAGTAACACTTTTTGTACACTTGACATATTCTGAATGTGTCAAGTGTGCAGAAAGCAGGCAAGATTCCTTTTCAGTTCAGTGCAATAAAAATATTGTCAGATTACAGTAAGAAAAGGAGAAAATGGAAGAATGACAGATTTAAATATCAATGATTCCATGTTTACATTCCTTTTGGGAAATGTACATTTATGGGACTGCTATATATCACATATAAAGTTTCTGAAAGCTTATGAAAGCTTATGAAAGTTCATAAACTTGGTGAAAACTTCACAAACTTACTATAAACTGCCCTCTCAATACAGTTTTTAATATTTCTAGGGCGAGGAAAGAGAAGCCAGCTGAAACCTTGAAACAATGTCTTGAATTCAGCGTTGAACACAGCTATCCTGAGAGTATTCACTTGAAAAATAAAAGTATTTCAATGATGGCTTTTGTTAGTGTGAAAGTAAAGCTTTGTATTTCCATGCTACCATAGGCAGAGAATCTCCCCAAAGCATTCAAAAGGGTTGCTGGGCAAGCATGATGCCATGAGAAAAGTACCTATCCTTAAAGCCTTAGTGCAACCCTGATAGCCAAAGACTTTCCCCACTTGATGCTACATGCATAAATTGTAAAGGTGCTTGTTTTTGCTGGTGCTTCCAGTGAAAGTATTGTTTGTACATTGCACACACAACACCCAGCACAAGGTTGTGAGCAGACATGCTCAGACATTCAGAGAATGCAACTGCTTTAAAGCATCAAGGAGAGATGCTTTGCTTGTGCCAATGTGCTTTCCACAGTATACCTGCTTAATACTTTATGTGGCCTTAAGAGATAGGTGTTTAAAGTCACTTCTACAACAGTTAAATAAGGGATGGACTTATACCTATTTCCAGTTAATATTTCATGAGATTCATCCTTTGTACAAGCAAATTTGCTTACCGATAAGAGTGCTTGGTCCAGACACTGAGAAAGCTATTATATTTTTAAGCCTCACCGAATCATGTGCAAATGAAATGTATATGACCAGGTTGCATAAATGAAATCCTATGTATACTTGCTTGAAAATAAATATCTAGAATGGAATTGGAGTTATTGAATACACTGAAATTTTCTAGGTTGTAGAAGTACGAGTGCTTTGAATAGCTGAGTCAGTTGGAACTGGGCCATTTGACCTCTAGAGCCCCTTTCCAACTATTATTTTAATTTACTGCAGAAGAAGAGGTAAAATAAATAACAGCACTGCATTTCTACCTGCACTTCGAATGAAAGCAGCAGAAACTAGAACATTTGCCCTTTTTATACTTGGTAAGGCTATAGTGAGAATACTGGCTGAATTGTGATGTAAGATGCTGCCTAATGTACTTTGGCTTTGGCTTCTAGTACACAGCAAGAAGGGCATATTAGAACATAGGAATATAAAGACTGTGCTGGATCAGATCAAACGCCTTTAGCTAGTCTAGCATTCTGTTACGGGCAAGAGATACTAGATACCTATGGGAACATCATAAAGGAGTACAACAGCTCAGGTTCCAAGGCTATTATAGCAAAAAATCTACATATTAATATTGATAACCATTTATATACTTTAACTCCATAGGTATCAAGTGTTTCAAAGCAGGCAACTTCAGGACACAAGAACCACTGGGATTTCTGGAAAGATAGTAATTGCTAGTAGGGTATTTAACAGAATCTTGAAAGCCAGAGAAAATAATTCTCCAGTTCAACATATCTAGTATAATTAAGGCAGAGTTACTGTTTCTCATGTTTCTTCCCTCCCCTGGATTCAGGAATCTTTTCTGTAATAGTTAAGAGTCCCTCTTTCATGTTCTCAGGGACTGTTAGACATTCCATCACAATAGGATAATTCCATTTTTAAATAGTTGGTGGCTATCACTTAAACATTTCCAATCTAGAATTCTGCATGAAGTGGACCACCACAAGCACAGGCATACAGTGAGTGTTGCAGCATGGCCAGACAGGAATCAGAATTGGCATGGAATTAGTCCAACTTGAAACTGAACATAATAGCAGTGTTCTAATGTAATGGATATATGAAACTAGGCAATGGTCAAATTGAGAAATATAAATCATTATGTTAGGAATGCCATATTAAGAATATGGAACAAATATAAATCCAGGCTGTGCCCAAAAATACCTTTATCAGCCTCAGCACAAGACACATTTTATAGAAAAGAAACAGTGGGCAAAGAAAAATGGCTAATATACAGGTAATCCCCAGGTAAGAACGCCTGGTTTAAGGATGACCCATAGTTAAGAATGGAGCCCACTGTAGCAAAATTTGAGTTAAATACACAGTGGTTTGAGTTAAATACACAAAGTTTCAAGTTAATTACACAATACTTCTTATATAGTACTATACAATAATACTGTTCCGGCTTATGTACAAATTCGACTTAAGGACAGACCTTGGGAATGGAACCCATTCTTAACCTGGGGACTACCTATATCAAGATTTGCTAGTACAGGAAAATGGAGAACTTAAGATGAAATCTGGAGAACAAGTGACTGCAGAGGGATTTACTTTTCAATGGTTTTCATATGCATAATTAAAGGAGAGGTTTAATATGGATAAAAAGCTACCAGGTATAGAACAACATGCAATGGAATTTGAAATGGAATTATATACAAATGATGAACATGTAACTGCTAAAATGTACAAACTTCTGTTAAGATTTGGAATGGAAGAACAAGAAGTTAAAGAGTGCATGATAAGAATTTTGGTTATAATATACAGATGGATCAATGGAACAGAATGTGGTTAAAAGGACTGAAATTCACATCATCTTATAACTTAAGAGAGAATTTTTATAAAGCGATGTACTGTTGCTATATGTCACCAGATAAATTATCTAAGAGGTATGAAAGTACTTCTACTTGTTGTTGGAAATGTGAAAAGCATAAAGGGACATCTTACCACGCACGGTGGACTTGTGAAAAAGTAAAGAAATATTGGATTCAAATGCACGTGATGATGCAGAGAATTTTAAAAATTAATATTCAGATGAAACCAGAATTTTTATTATTAGGGCTTATGGATAGTCAGTCACAAAAGACTCATGGACAGTTGGTTTTATGTATGGTAACTGCAGCAAGGTTATTATACATATGAAGATGGCAAAATATAGAAATACCTACAACAGAGGAGTGGACCGTGAAGGTGGTAGAATTCCAGAAATGGCTAAACTGACTTGTTTCATTAAGGAAGAAACAACTACTTTTATAAAAGACTGGAAATCCTTTATGGACTTTTTGCTGAAAATGGATAAAAATGAACTGGTGATTTCTATATTTATCGATTAAAAAGGGCTTTATATGGGAAGAAGGGAACTACGTTACGTAATTTTGAAGGAGGGAAATGGTATCAAGTATGTCTGTAACTGCTGTAAAGATCAGAAGTTGCTTCTTTATCTTTTTCTTTGCTCTCTATTGTTTTCAATACTTTTTTCTTTATCCTTCTTCCTTTCCTACTTTTATTCTCTATTTTTTTGTGTTTATCTTTTAACTTTGTAAAAAAATTCTTTAATAAAAATTACACATATAATTTTTCTTGGGATCAGAAAGTAAAGAAACATAAGCCATAGAAGCCACATCATTGCACAATGACATTATGATGCAAATAATGTCACATAACCCGCATTACCACACTCTGCTGATGATCACATAAATAAAGAAGAGGTTTTGTCCCAAAGGAAGTGTTGATCTGTAACCAGACAAACCAAGAATATATTTTTCATGATGAGGGGAATAATGTTTGTTTCCACTGGCCTACTGGTACTGACTAGTAACTGTGCTTTCAGCTAAGTATGGGGGGCTCAGTAATAATGTAATGTGTAGTGGACATGGTGAAACAGGAAGGAGCTTCTTTCTGCACCAGATAAAAGTTTTTGAAATGTTTGGGGCAGCACAGAGGAATATTCAGAGAAGAACCCATTCTAAGCCAAGCTGAGAGCATGACGATTTGCACCTTTCCCCACCTTGGCTCTTGCCGCAACTAATGCCTCCTTGCTGACAGAGCAGTTGGAGAAAATCAGTCCCTAAGTCTGGTATCAATAATGATCTCCCTTAATGGGCTTTTTTGGTAAGTACCAATAGACAACTTCCCAGAAGCAAAAGAAAAATGGGGATAGAGGGAACTTTTGGATATAACTGACATTCAGGTTTAACAAACATCTCTTTGTCCTGAACAAACTGTTAAACTGAAGATCTACTACATTTACACTTTCACTTAGTCTGTTATGTTAGAGCACTTTAGTACTTTAGTTTTTTTACTCTAATAATCTGTAAAGCCAGTTTCTTATGCAAAGGATTGGTGAAAGATAAAAGCATTTTGTTTTTAAAAGATAAGCTGTGCAAAATTATTGCAAATGCCTGCAGCCTTTTTAACAATAGTAAGAATAACAAACTGAATACCTTAAGGTAAAGAACAACTAAATACAAGCCTGGCTGGTTTTGTCCTGAATGCCAGCAGGCAAAAGATTATAAAGTCACATTAACTTTCTACATACAGAAGCAATTTTATCTGCACTGCAACATACAAATAGAGACTGCAAGGAAAAGCAATGAGAGATGAGTCATAATTACCATACATTAAGGTTTGTCATATAAAACAGTGTTTCTCAACTTAGCAACTTGAAGATATGTGGACTTCAACTCCCAGAATTCCCCAGCATGAAAACTGAAGTCCACGTATCTTCAAGGTTGAGAAACACTGATATAGAAGCTCATATTTGTATTTACGCTATTATCGTCCTGAATGATAAAAATATTGAAATGTGGAATGCTCCAGTTCAAGATTCTAGCTAGGGAGTGGTACCATTTTCTAGGATTTCTGTTCAGCTTCCCTTACCCATGGTTATTTCACCCTGTCCTCTAAACAGACAATCTTTATTATGTTGTTTAACTTCATTTTATGCTTTGATGATGCTCTTTTCACAGAAACGGAAACTACAGCATTACAATAATAAATACTTCAAAGTCCTCAATCATAATAATATGGCTAAAAGAAAAAAAGAGGTGTTGTAGAAGTCTTTTCTTATTATTCCATAGAAATAGCACTAACCTTTACTAATAATAGCAACTTACTAACTTTGTACAAGACTAATTACAGTTCTTTTATCTGCAAAGTTATAAGAACCTGAGCAATAATAAAAGCCACAAGAAGATGAGGTGAAAACTATGAGCATTAAATGTTAAGATATTAAGCACTAAATATTCATAGTGATTAAAAAGCATGAAGGAATATTTTTATATAATTCAAGGTTTTGAGACAGAATTCAAATGTAAATGTTTTAATAAAGTTGTGCACGTGTACAGGGGCAGACATAGGGCTAAATGTTACACATTTTCCTTTCCCTTCCCCAATTCAACCTTCAAATATGTTATCATTCAATTATACATTGAAACATATTATTATTATTATTATTATTATTGAATTAGGATTTGTTACTTACTACCCAGGGCTTGTCACAGAAGTTGTAGATTGACTCTAGAGAGTTAACACTTGGGATACTCGCATAATGCATTCCAATAATTAAATTACGAAAATCTTCATTTTCGGCCATGCTGAATGAGTGTTGCCGGACAAGAACAAAGTCAGGCTTGAATGACCTAAAGAGAATTGAGGTTAACAGCAAGCAAACAAATACATTAGAAACTTACTAGAGAAACATGAGCTACTGAATTAGAAGAGGTAGATTAAAATCACATCTGCAGGAAAAACATTAAACTGAAACTTTTTTTTTTTTTTGTTCCTTTGATTCAGTGTTGACTCCTGCAACTGCCTAGAGAAGTTTGTGCAGTTTTCTTGGCAATGTTTTGGAAGTAGTTTGCCCTTGTCTAGTCCCAAGAGTTCCAAGTCCTCATAATTATGCCAAAAATACAACCGTCCCTGTCTGGATCCAGCAGACTCTGACTTAGACAGCAGCCTCCTCCATACAGTCCTCAAGAATGCCATTGTCTTAAGGCAGAAAGTCAAAAGACAGAAAGACACAGGGGTGATTGGTTATGTCAAAAAATAGCTAAATCAGACAGGAATACTGTCAATACTCAGAAGTACTCAGGAATAACCTACTGAAGGAAACCAGACTTGATCAAAGCCAGTGAGTTTGGGCAGGATCATTTACAGATCAACCTAGACATGACAAAGCTGTTGAAACAATGATATCCACAGTATCTGGAGATATTTTCAACATAATGGAACATGTATCATGATGTCATGCTGCAAGCTCCCCTCTTACGCAGTTATACGAGATTTGTGAGATGCATACAAAAGGCATGGAGCTTATATTGGGCCATCACAATCACATTTTGCCATCTGCCCCTCTTGAGCCCACTCTCTGGACATCCACAATTGAAACATGATTGATCTGTAATTTATGATTCCAAGCTTCACAGACTTCACAGAGTTACAAAAACATCTGTCACATTTGACTTTGGCTCATTTCCTGAATCTCCAATTCCTTTACACCTTTCAATGCTATTTCCTTGGTGAGCTTGCTTAAGTACAGAATAGAGTATATCATTGCACAGGACCCAAGAATGGTTATTTTGAATAGCTATATGGAAGTATGCATCTTTGAGTTCCAGGGATGTATACCAGTCACCAGACTGGAAAAGAGATGAGATATTTGCTACAATTAGTGTATTGAAATTTGAGGAAGTGATATAGTCATTCATGTCTCTCAAGTTTCGCAATCATGCTAAGTTTCGGTACTGTGAAATACTGTGAGTTGACACCCATAGGGCAGTGGGTCTCTGTACTTGTTCAACAATTCTCTTGAGTACCAGATCACTGATTTATGTGATAGACAATGGGGATGGAGAAATTACACCCCAAAACTTCTAAGTGGGACAGACCTATATGTGGAAGACATATACCAGTATTGTGCAAATACCAGACATGGGTGCTAACAGCAGTAGCAGTCATAACAGCGTGATCACTATGGAAGCTGTTGTACTAGGTATGACTCTGGTCTGGAAGGGAATAGGAATCTTAGTACCAAAAAGGATTCTTAACATGCTTAAGATAAGTTGTAAAGATAGAACTCTTATTCCAGGAACAAATTAAAAATGTATTGGCAGGTTTGAAAGTACTTCAAGGATCTCTCCACCTAAAGTTTTAGCCAGGGTCAGAGAGAAAAAAATTGACAGAGCTAGAACTAAGGGTAGAGTTGTCATGAGTGACCAGAACTATATTCCAAAGAGGATGTAGAAGTGTATGGTTCTGGAATAAGGCCCATATAGGGAACTCCTAGAATTTCTCCTGTGGTGAATAGTGTCTCCCTATATGCTTTCATTTTGTTGAGGCCATAGGCTTCAGTACAATGAAAAAATTCCTCCCAAAGAAAGGGAAAAAAGGCTAGAAGAAAGCAAACAATTATTCTACTTTGTTGGTGGTGGTGGTGGTGGTGGTGGTGGTGGTAGAGACTGGTAAAGAAAAGAATTTTACTAACTAGCAGTCATGAAGAAATCTCATGATGTTGGAATTCAGGCAATTTTTTGCAGGCTATCATTTTATAGATGGTTAGAGGGTGAGTTTCCTGTTATCCAAGTCAGAATGTTTCGATACACTGGTCTGTGCAGACACATACCCATCCTTCTGATGCAACAAAACCAAAACCAGCAACTGATAAATTTTACCCTGAGCTGAGAGTCAAATGGAAATGAATATGCCAGGGTAAAGAGTGATGTTGAAGTCGTAATTTAAAGACCTGATTGTTGTAGAACTCATTCTCTTCCCTAATTTTCTTTCCTAGGACCAGAAAATATAACAATGAATTTGTTGCTATCTGTGAAATTTGGAAGGGCTTTTACACTGGGTACTTATTTAGAATTGCTTCATATTTCAATCCTTCTGCTTTTGTCACTCTTTGTTTCACATTTAACATCTACTTTTGTTCAAATAGGCTTTCAATGACTTTAGTGCTGTCCAAAGAGAAAGTCAGTAACCCTTTAACTGTTTCATTCACTGAAACTCCATAGCTCTTATACAAATTCTAAGGTTTTGCAAGTTTGTTGCCAGGAATATTGTAAGATGATTGCTCTATTATTTAAATTATACTTGCATATCTGAAAATAAGGAAGAGAAATTTAGGAGCACAAAATAGCATTGTTTTCTGAAATAAGGCACGCACAAGAAAACCCTGCTAACCAGACTGATTGATTGATTGATTGGTTTTGTGCCATCAAGTCAGTGCCAATACTTGGTGACCATATAGGTAGACCTGTTAGCCTGAATTTCACATTAATTAGAACAAAATGGGATCCCATTTGGATATTTTATCTTAGATAAATAAATAAATGAGCCAGCCAGTTCTATTCTGTTAAGGGTTGCTACTTATGAAATTATCTGGAAGATGATGAAACAACTTAAATACATAGTCCATGTACCCTGGCTGTGAAAAATTACCTGAACAGTTTCTAACTGTAGTAAAGGATGTTATTCGTGATCATGTTTTGTATTGATTTATGTTAATCTTAATTCTGAAAGGTGAACAGTAAAACAACTTACCTGGCAACTTTAGTGCCATTTCGAAAAGCTTGTACATTTACAGAGTAATTCCCATCAGCATGAGCTATCAAATTGACCTCTGAAAATTGTGCCTGTATGATAAAAAAAAAAAAAATAGCATAAATAAACTGATTAGTTTTAAGCTGCTAGTCCCTATAAGGCTAATGCTCCTGGAAACATGTATAACCTCTGTGGGCATATGAAATTTGAACAAACAAGAAATAGCTAGCAAAGCGTGGTGGAAAATATTATTTCATGGACTGTTTTCTTACAGAAGAAGTTAAGTATCTTATTAAGAGCATAAAACAATGTTAGAACTGTTTTTTCACATGAAAAGTAGAAGTAATATATAAGTGGAAATATCTTAAATAAGTGATAAACATCCTCTGAGATGCTGCCAGGCACCAAGGAGAATTTTACACTTGTTCATATCATGAACAAAAGCCTGATAAAATGTATTGTAAAGTTATTATCATCACTAACTTTAAAAAATCCAAATCTCTTGGTAATACAAGCTAGATCTGCCTGCACATTCATGATCAGGTTGTGGATCAGGACAGATTTGTTACAGGCAGATCTGACATTCAAAAAAGAGCAACTAGAGCCCACAGCTGGCAAAAGCAGTCAGCCCCATGCCTCCACCAACTCTCTGTAATAATCAAGATTCTTCCCCTTTGGCCTCACTTGTCCCTTGCTGGCAAAGGTACACACTGAAGCTATCCTTTCTCTTGCCTGTTTTTCACACCCTCGCACCCTCCCTGCAACTTCCACATTTCAGCTCTCTCACTCTGCAGGGAACCATTCTGCAGCCAAACTCCATATCTCGCCCAGAGAATGAATGAATGAGTGAATGAATGAATGAATGAATATATTCATTCATTCATTTTGGATGTTGCCTGACTCTAACCAGTCAGCCCTTCCAGTCCATACTCCCCAACTTCCATAGACCCAAACAATCTTCAGCCAACAACATCTACAGTTCTGTCCTCTAAAACTACCTTCCAGTGTTCACACACGCTTCTTATAATTTCTGTCCCTCTTAAAGGGGCACTCTCTAAGAAAAGTGGCACTCTTAAAGAAACATTCCTATATTCATCTATCCTCACTAGAATATTTCCACCTGGTAAATCCTGGTAAAAGATTCCTTGCATGACACCACTCACTACACGACAGCGAATTCCAGCCTTGAGGCTGTTTACATGGAGGGAGGACCAGTAATGGAAACTACCTTCTTGCTGCCACTGTCTGTGACTGCCAGCCTGGCAACAATTTCCACAGATATGCCACAGATATGCAGCTACAGATGTCAGGAACTCGAAGGCTTTATCCTAGGGGCCCTGTCAGTGTTCACTGGTGGATTCATATCTTGCTTTTTCAGCTGTTCCTTTTGTCGCCTCACCTTTGGAGGCTTCCATGTTCACCTTCCCCAGCAATCTGCTGGTTTTCTGAGCCTTCAGCCAGCATGACAATCCCAAACTCTTTTAGCTGCAGCTCTTCTCCCCATGCATGTCCTGTTCTTCCTATCTTCCATTTCTCCTTCACACCTCTTAACCCATCTGTTCCATTCACTTTCTCTTGCAAATCCAACATTCTTCACTTCATTAAATCAACAAAAACTCCTCAAGGCAATGATCCATTGCACTATAATTATCTTCATTTCTTTCCTAAGTGAATATGATTATATTATACTCCTAAGTAAATATAATATAAATTTTAATCATTAGACATATGCTTTTAATTAAAATTCATCTGTGCAACAAAAGTATTCAAATGAAAGAGTAGTTATAGGCACAATAAGAAAGTTATTATGTGGCTCCTCTGATATTTAGGGGGTGGTACGCTTTCAGCAACTGTTCTACTGTATCTCCTGCATTAAAGGCTGCTAGATGTTGGGACAGGAATATAATTTTGACCCTATTTACATGAAAAACATACTGTGGGATTGAAGAAAGAGCAAGCCTGATTTAAAAAAAAAATAACAGCAAAATTTCTTTCTCTTTCTCCTTCAAGCAAAACTACCTGAACAAATTATATCAAAACAATGAGGGAACATTCTTCCATTTGTTCCCCCAGGAAGAGTTTGTAGAAGTGGTAAAAACACTCTGGCCAACTACTCATGCTAATTTCTGAGATCCATCCAATCGCTCAACTTCCTATCAGTTTTGTTCATATATGGGCTATAATGCAACAATGTTTGAGAGTAACAATGTTTCTTGCAAAGTTAAAAAAAAAAAAAATCCCATCAAGTCTTTAAATATCCTTTGAATCATTTAGAAGGGATGGGAAGGCACATGAACTAATCTTCCATTTTAAAGCTTCACTGCCTTAATAAATACCAGCATCTTTAAAAGAAGAATGTGTATTTAGAAATGAACACCAAGCAGGCTTAAAGCCCTTATTTAAAACATCTATGTTCAGGAAAATCCATGTCAAGCATTCTTACTTTAAAAAAAATAATATTTTATTCACTGTATTATGTAATTTCATTATTACCATTGGGTCAAAAATAGTTTTATATAATGTCAATTTATTCCATTCTCAGCACTCCGAAATAATACTTAACCCTAGAAAAAAATTATGTGAGTAATATGACAGTAAATTTTTTGAATACCTGTTCAACTCTGATGTCATATTCTCCATGGACTTTTTTCCCGCGAAAACATTTGGTCCTGAAACATAAAAATTCTCATTAAGACAAAAATAAGTTGTAAGTAAATAAAATCACATCAATAAATTAAGCTTTTTCTTTTATATTTTTAATATAGTGAATTTATTGGATGAGTTTAACATATTTCCATCCGTCTGTCTGTCTATCATGAAAATTTGATTCTTAGTATTATTAAGAATCTATTAGACTTTGGATTATGGACTTATAGTGAAACAACTGAGCCCATAGGGTAGTATGCTGGAGTTCTCAAATTTCCTCTTCCAGAAGCCTTTTACCTCCTGGTTCTGCCTCCTGCCTGGGCATAGCATCTTGCTTCCTGCTGCTACCTGTACAGGAATAGGGAAATATCCTTGATGAAAATATGATGCAGCTGTTACAAAAACATCAGCTGAGCCTGGGAAGACAGGAAGAGATGAGGAAGAAAGTCAAGATTGGCCTGCCTTGACTTTCCTGGATTTAAGAGGGATGGAAGGAGAAACTCTGTCAGGCTTTCAAAATTCTGTTCTTATAGCCTATATCATTAAAGTAGAGGTTCTAGTGTTTCTGGTGGTTGTTTCCTGGCCTGGCCTACCTCAAAGAGCTGACACTACTATCTATCTTCTAGAGGAAGTCTAACTTGATGTCCTCCCCAACCATAGTGTGCGCAAAAGACAGGGCTCTTACAACCCACGTTGCCTTTCTGGTGAGTCAAAGTTTAAATGCAAAAAAGTGAAATAATTTCAAAAGTGCAACCTTCTATCTATGTAACACATATGCATGGGACTAGAGGATTCAGCCCTTCCTCTCCTCACTGGGAAATGGATCTCATCAGAGATAACAAAACTGAACTTCATTTTGAAAAGAGATAAAATGTAAGCCCACTATTTAACTTTACTTTTTAAAATGAGATACCTATACTAAATACCACACAGAAAAATGAAAGAAAAAAAAACTAATCCACATTCTTCTTTAGATAGTTTATTTGTAC
This sequence comes from Liasis olivaceus, assembly GCA_030867105.1. Classification (NCBI taxonomy): domain Eukaryota; kingdom Metazoa; phylum Chordata; class Lepidosauria; order Squamata; family Pythonidae; genus Liasis; species Liasis olivaceus. The sequence goes on from CM061348.1 coordinate 52,256,577, forward strand.
AGAAAATAACAGTCTTCTGAGGCAAAGGTTCCTGTATTTTATTTCACTGGTCTTCATTCAGCTTGGAGGCAGATTGCACTTTAATCAGATGTAGCTAAGGAGATGTCTAGCCTCAGTCCACTTCTGGTGGGAACATGGCGGCTTAAACAACTCTCCAAGATAGGGAGAGATGACACCGCAGCTGGATTGGTAGCTGGCAGCAAGCACTGGCCACCCAACATGTGTCAGATTAAGGAGGAAGTGAGGAAATCGACCCATACAGTCTCCATATAGCCGTTCCTGAAAGCTAATCACGGACTCTGAAACCTCTGTGAATGGCTTTAAAGTCGAGTGACTGGGAGGCGGGGGAACCACCTCCATTCACCGCTGTGGTGCAGCCTTTAATGGACACTAGAGCCGAACGATTCTCATTTCTTAAACACTTTGGTTTAAACTGTTTTTCAGCATAAGAGAGACCTTCTTTCACAACAGATATGTAAATCTCTTGGGGGGTTATCCTTATTTCTGGGGCTATATTTTTAAATGAAGAAATAGAGCTTTAAATTAAGCTGATTAATTCGCAAAAAGCTGGAAGAAAAGTGGTATTTAAAAGAGACTTAAAATTAACTTACAGTGAAAAAGGAAGATTTATTTGTTAAAAGTTAATTTTTTTACAAAACTCCATCTGCAGCAATGAGCTTTGTCTTTTCTATGGGAAAGTTTCTTGTTTTGTTCAATTCTGTCTGCTGATTGTTGGGGCTTTAAAGACAGAACTAGACTGTAACTTGATTCCTGTGTGGTCCCTTTGAAGTGGACATATGCACCTGCAATTCTGACTTGGATAATTTGTAGCTATATTAAAATATGTTCATTTAATGTCTAAATCACTTTTGTACATGAAGAAGTTGGAATATTAAACATATGGAAGCTTTGGGAAAAAATTATTTACAGCTACTATGCAAGGTAAATCAACAATGGTTAAAGCATGTACTGTATCTATCCTACCCTCTGCTTATCTACTTACTTCATATTCAGAATTAAATATCAAATAGCAATGTTTCTTTTCAATGAAATATTCAGAAGTATATAACCACATTATTTTAAAAGTTGCCAGATTAGAGGCTAGGAATTCTTTTCACCCTTCAATATTGAAAATACTGAACATATTAAGAGCTATAGCTTCAAAGTCTAGCATATAAACAGAAATGGCATGGCATCAGGGATTATAAATCATCCCAGGTTTTTGCAGTTCTTCAAACCAGTTATTTTAAATGTCTGGCTATAGAACTATAAGGTATAATATGTGGAAATATAAAAGGTACTTTTTTCTGACTGTGAACCTCTACATTTTGCTATATGGGACACTGTAAGACACAATTATTTTTCTGAAAGGTATTTTTGTTAATTGAAACAAATACTGTTTTTACAACCTAACATATAGAACATTTTATCCATAGTTAAGCACTTCCAAATCTTATTTCAGTGGAAGATATTTAAGATTTATTTAAGAGTATTATATTACAAATCTCAAATATGTTTTAAGAATTACATTAATTTTAATTCAGTTCAATATTTTATTACAGTCACAGACCAGAATTCATTAATTTTAATGAATGGATTCCTTGGAGCAGTGGGAATTTGAAAAAAAAAGTTGGGCTGCTTTAATGAATAACAACATGAGCTGTGTTCTAAGTCTCAAGCACTCTTCTGAACAATTTTCAAAGCATGCAAAACATAACCTACTAAAAACATGAAATATATCAGAACTTTTCTATGACAGATTTCTGCTATATTATTTGTATTTCAGAAACAGACAGATATAGATAAGGATACATACATATACACTGTATATGTGTATGCAAATACCTATTTTAATATATATTTTAGATCCTCATGACCAATAATCAAATAATAAACCTTTGTCATTCTTCTAAGTGGAATTTGTAGAGAAGAAGCTGTACAAAGCTAATTAGTAGTGTTTTCTTCAAGCTTGCAGAAACAGGACAGGTAACCACAGTGAATTATGACCGTTTTTCAACAGTATATTTTACTAGAATGCACTTATTTCCTATAAATAACTGGACTCCCTTGTTATTACTTTTATTACTTTTATCTGGCAGCAATATATATAATTTCTTGTGTGTTGGTCTAAAGACAATGTTATGGCCATAACATAAAATGTAAAATGTGACACTGGTCTTATAAGGAATAGAATTATCTGCTACCTGCCCTTGATTTTTGGTAATTTGCCAGTACCACATTATTTTATTAATGAACTACAACACAGGACTTGTTAAACTTATTTTTGAAAGTAAGCCTCTTGTGTAAAAAGACCAAGTTAAAAAAATGATTATAATGAGAACTAATCATGTTACATTTAACAAGTGGAATTGCAACACTAAACAACAAAGGTATTATGATCCCCTGCTGCTACCCCAAATTTTTTCTGAATTGCTCCCTTAAGAGAAAGTATAAACCCTACAAGGAGATGGAGATACACATACACACACACACACACACATATTTAAATATGTTCAGTTCATCAAGCATTGCTGATCAAATTATCAGTGATCATTCTTCCATTCTTAGAATATCACACTATTCTTCTGTTCCCATTGTATAACTTCCAAGTTTCCTAGATACCATAATTTCTTGTTGCCTTTTGCTATTTTTCAGAACAGAGATTCAAAGTTGAAGGTTAACTTGTCATTATTGTCTCTTTTCAATGAATGTGCAATGTTCTAAAACAAAGAATATATAAAACTGGTGATGGTTTAAATAAGATAGAAACATATCCCTTCTCTATTAGAATTCCACAAAAATAGAGCTCATACTTTGTTAAGAATTAAAATAAATGTTTCTGTAATTAGTCAATATTATAAAGCTTTTTTTCTTGTTTGGGATAAGCCATTTTCTACTGCAAATTCAGAAGAAAGTGATTATTTTTTGTTACTGTCATAATTGTTCTTATGGCATATGTAAAACTATACAACTTGAAATGCTCAGATATGGTTTCTGCTGCCCTCTTGTGTAAAAAGAAGTGGACACCAAGCCATGTTTTGCTATTAATTGTAATAAATGACTGGCAGTTGCGCTCTGGGAATTCAGACACACGATTTTACTAGCTGCATCTGGATATACCACACACTGAGCCTTTTACATCCAAAATCTGTGCTTTATTATTGTGATAACCAGCCTTTTTCTCTTTTATTTCTTGCCCCCAGGAATAAATTTAATTTCAATGATCATATTATTTAAACATAAAATCAAGACATAACATGCAGAGAGCAAATTCACATCACATTAGTATTCATTCACTCTGGGAAAGAGCAAGAATAGACTTTGACTTCCAGTACTACATTCCTTGAGTTTTCCTAGAACACTAGGGTTGTGGAACCGTGAATGATAATTATGATTATAATTGTAATTATGATAACTGGAAAGGGTGGCTTTGTGCTGGCTTCCCAAGAACTAGATTAGATTAGTATAGTTTATTTTATTAAAGTACTTTATTCATTTCTTTTAAATATCCTTCCCTGCTTTCTTTTGTAAACACATTCAAATCAACTTACAGCTACCAAAATATAACTAAACAACAAATATAAAACAATGAAAAAAGGGTATTTAAAATCAGGGAGATTAAATATATTTGTAAGTTAGATGCCACCGTATGGATAAATGTTTGGATATTGACCAGTCTTCTGCAATAACTCATAGCTGTTCCAAGGACATTCCAGTAATTGCTTTGATTCCATTCAGCCAACTTATTCATTATCTATTTTCTAAGTAAGAATCTCAGAATTTCTTGAGATTTAGCAGTTTTGTATGATCTGGACCATTTTAAAAAAAGGTTTGTTTTTTTTTTAAGTTTTTGAAATGTAATTTTGGTGTTTAGAAATGCTGCAAATATTCCAATGCATGTGGATGCAATACTGCCAACTAAAATTACTCCTAGCTAGTACTCCATTTCTATGACAATAGATTCTTAGGTTATTGTACCACATACAGAATTATTTAGTAGTTTTAAGTAATGCACTGTAGAAGCGTTAAAATATAAATAGAAGTATGCATAGATAGCAAGCATTCTTGTCATTCCTACTTCTATTTGTTCTCATTCCTATATATATGTATGCCAAAAATTATTTGGAAAGTAAGCCATCTCCTGCTTAGTAAGCAACATACAAAAATCAAACAGCTAACTGCAAGGTAGCAGTATCTATTCCAAATTTATTTAAAGGATCCATTGTCCCAATATAACATTTAAAAGCAAAACTTGTTATTTAATATGCAAAAATACTAAAGAATGTTTTAATGCAGAAACCAAGTAACTACAATGGACTACAACCAGCCATTGCCACTTCATGTTAAACATTTTGAAATCAGTCTCCTTTGCAGACTTCATTTCTATATTGTTTCTTTTCTTTTTATTATCACAAAATGCATCTCAGAGAAACCATTTCATATATCTCAGATAACATGTATTAAAGTGGAATTGATTAGTATCCTACCTCAGAAACTTTCTCCAGTCCTATTCTAAACAGGAAAATAAATTATAAGTCAGAGAATGGATGAAGTTGTTCGGTCTTTAGTTGAACCTGGCTTCTAAAGACAAGTAATTACATGGGAATTGAATACAGTTTTGCATATTCTGCCCTCAAACTTTAAAAGTGTAGGTTTTTAAGTTTAAACTTTTAAATAAATTTTACTTCAAAATAAATGTTTAGAATTGCATTTTAAAAGCTGAAAATCAATTAAAGAATAAAGAGCAATATATAGAAATCAAATGTCTAGTTATGCAGCTTACTACTGCAACTGTGTTGTATTTTGACTCAGGCAAATTCCCAGAAGTAGCTGCTGAGAGAACTATATACACTATACAATCATTCTTTTTCTGGAGCAGATTTAGAAGGTGTGGAGGGAAACTCATGTACAATTGGATTTAATCCCCTGCCCTAGTACTTAGGAGTTCAAGCTCAGTTCTTGAATTCTGAACATTATATATTCAGAATTACATAATACTTATCCTCCAGATAGCATGTGAAAAAGTACAGTTTATAAGGCCATGCTTCAAAATAACTGATAATTAAAGCGAGACTGGAATAAAAGCTAAAAATGAATAATGAATTGAGAACTGATCATTTTAGGAATCAAAGAGGAACAGGGAATCCTTATATAATAAGAATATTAAAAAAGAGAAGATTAGAAATTGGGAAAGTACACATATAACTGAAAATAATTTAAAAAGAACTTTTGATATCCTTGGCTGCAATAAAATGTTTATTATGTTACATCAGGCAGCAATAGGTTAGTTTTGAAACATAAAGTTTATATATACCGTATTTTTCCGTCAATAAGATGCCCCCATGTACAAGACGACCCCCACTTTTGCAACCCAAAATTAAGAAATCAATATTTTAAAGATAGTGCAGAACACATTTTTATTTAGTAATTAGTTAACATTTACCTGATACACTCGGTGGGAGGAGGTCCAAACCATCTCTCTGCAGCTCTATTTCCATGCTCTTTTGCATAACTGATTACATTCAAGCACGAGTGAAACTGCCGATAACTTGTCTCTGCAAACAGCCTTCCTCTCATTGGTTTGTTCAGCATCAGCTGACGTCAGTTACATAAGGCTCGTGATTGGAGGAAGTCTGTTTGGGAGACAAGCTATTTCACTCATGATTGGAGGCTAGCAATAGGAGGAAGCCTGCCTGCTATGGGCAGTTTTGCAACCAGGCGGTTCTCTCTTCGGCTGACTTCCTTGAATAAGACGCCCTTCAATTTTTAGGGTAAGGATTTTAGAAAAAAGTATCGTCTTATAGTCAGAAAAATACGGTAATTAAAAAATATTAGAGCATGTATTTTTTTTTTCTTGAATTCATGAAAGCTTACACCACAATCAATACTTATGGTTAACTAAGCTCTGTTGATTTTGCTTTCCTCTCTGGAAATTAAAAAGGATATCAGTGTACAGACAAGTGCTATAATACCCAGTACAATTTAGACGTGGGGAGAATAAGAGAAACTTAAATGCCCAGAGGCACGTGCTGGCAAATTCCCTGGAGTCCTTAGTTAGAGCCACTTCCATCCACCTCTGCAGAGCAACAAGACCTAAGAGCCACAGCAGTCCCTTCCATCTACTTCTGATCCACAGCAAGAAGACTTACACTGAGACAGTTATGGTGCTATTGCAAAAATATATATGCTTTCGTTAAGATTTTAAACTGAAGATGAATGAGTTAAGGACTGCATGATAAAATGGGCTATAAATGTTGGTTATAACATACAAATGGACAAATGGGAAAGAATGTAGCTAAATGGACTGAAATTCACATTTAAGAGAGAAGCTCTCAGGGAAGATGCTCCCAGTGTTTGTTACCAGTGGCCTATTCCGGCCCTCTGGACTCAGACCCAGGTCCCGGACAGCAGACCTATGGAGGCCCTGGCTTTCAGCTGCTGTTTCTTAATGCCAGGTCAGTTAACAAGGCCCCCTTATGTGTGATCTAATCACTGAGGAACAAGCAGACCTGGCATGTATCACCAAGACCTGGCTGGGCCCTGAAGGGGGGGGGGGTTGCCCCTTTTGGAAATGTGCCCAGGTTCATGGTCTGGCACCAGCTGAGACCCCAGGGGAGGGGAGGAGGGGTAGCAGTTATCATCCAGGAATCACTGTTGGCCTTCAGGGGCGCTGCTCCACAAGTGGCCGGTTGTGAGATCTGTTCCCAAAGTTGGGTTCGCGAGAGCAGTTGGGACTGCTGTTACTGTACCAGCCTCCCTGCTGTGTAGCAACTTCCCTGCCTGAGCTGCTGGGCTGTTGTGGGGCTGGCAGTGGAATTCCCCAGACTTATGGTCTTGGGGGACTTCAATTTGCCATCCCTAGGGCGTGCCTCAGAGGCAGCTCGGGAGTTCATGCCCCTCATGGCAGCCATGGGCCTGTCCCAGATTATTCGTGACCTGACTTGGGACAGTGGCCTCACACCAGACTTGATTTTCCTATCAGAGCAGTGGCAATATGATCTGAAAGAGGAATTCCATCTGTCCCCCTTGTCATGGTCAGATCACGCACTGGTGGCCCTGAGATTCTCCTACACTACTTCCCTCCCCAGGGAGGTGGGACCTATTCAACTGGTCTGCCCAGTTGCACAGTGACTGATGGACCCAATTGGGTTCCAAAGGGAGCTGGGGGTTATACCCGAGGGTCTGCTGCACGGTCCAACGAAGGCCTTGGCCGCTACCTGGAATGAAAAGGTGGCCGAGATCTTGGACAAGATTGCGCCTGTGCAACCTCTCTTAACCCATCGAGCCCGACACTCCCAGTGTTTTATATTGTATTTTAATGGATTTTATCTCTTATGTAAACCGCCCAGAGTTGCTTTTTAACTAGATGGACAGTGACAAATTTAATAAATAAATTAATTTAAAAAAAATATGTTCCAAGATTATCCTTTGTCATGTCTGCTGAAATGTCTGGTTTGGTGGTGTCAAAATATTGATATTTGGTGATAACAAAGTATTGTTGTTTACTAGGTTAAAGGCTTTTCGATATTTTAGAAGCCACTGAAAATTCACATCTTTCGTTAATTAATTCCACAAAGGTGCTGTCACTTTTACTTCTTTTGAAATATATTAGGGAAAACATTACACCATAATTAATTGATGTAGAATTTGACCATATTCTTCTGGAATCTGCAATGAACATCTCATCTGCTATCTCTTTTGCATGTCCAAACACTTTCTAAATTTTCTGTGAGAATAGTTCATTGGAGGATTTATATCAAAACAGCAAATGATAAAGCCAATACTGTCCACAATGCATATCAAATATATATAGATTTGACAAACATCCAATTTCACCAATCATTTTTATCAAGAATAATCAAATATTCATGCTTGGTAAATGGTCTAAAAACCCTTCTTTTATCCAGTTAATATAAGACTATCAATATACAGACTTATTTTAATCATATGTATCCACATGAATTTAGATTTTCCATTTCCCTTTTTGATCACTACTACTTCATTGCATTCTCTAACTCTAGATGTCAGTTCTACACTTCCCATTTGACACTATTGAGCAAAAGCACTGCAAAAAATGCTTTTCGGTGGTGATAAATTACAGGAACTGCTATTGGATCAATATGTATACAGGCCATTTAAACTCAACAAGATCATCAAACACACATAAATATTGATTAAAGATTCAAATGTATTTTTTTAAAGTCAACCTGAAAAACCAAATCTACCCAGCATTAAGAGAGAGAGAGAATTTTCTGTTATATAAGACAATGAATTTGTTGTTTTCTTAAGATATGATATTAATTGCAATTGTATAACTGCAATTGTACCCTACAGGATATATATAAATTCTACCATAAACTATACAGGTCATATTGCTGTTGACCAATGTATTTTTGCTAGGCAATTTACATAACGTTTTTGATAGCATAACATTTGCCTCATGCTCCTGTTTTCTCATAAAAATGGAATCAAGGCTTTTGTGACAGAAATTGATTTATAGCTAAAAATGCAAAAGAAAAATAGAATCTGCCACTCAATACCTGTAATGGTATGTGGGAATGACCTTGGGAGAGAGGAGGGAGAGCCACAGATGGGACAACTGGCACATAAAAGATGTCTCAGCCCACAGAAGAGGAGATGGCATGGGAAATATTTCAGAAGGGACCCTCCCTAGTTTTCTGGAGAGTAAAAGCCCTTTATACTGCTAAATTATGGGCAGATTTGGAATTTTCAGCAAAAGGAATTAATTCTATTTTTTTCTGGAATTCCGTTTTGGGTCTATTGAAGGGATGCAAATTCCAACTTGATATTCCTATACCTGCTTTAGTTTGGGAGGATTTTTATACAAGCATGTTTACTGACTCAAATCAAAGCCTCCCACAAAAGAGACTAACTGATCCCACATATTTTGAAAACCTCCCTCCTTGGCCCCCTGTGTCCGTAGCTGAAGTTAAATCTATTATCCAATCCTTGAAACCTAATAAGGTGCCAGGAGAGGATTTTTTTGCCTCCAGAACTCTCTAAAACTCATATTGACTGGTGGGCCCCATTACTTGCAGGTCTGTTTTTCCTACATAAATAATACAGGATTTATTCCAGTAGGGTGGGAAGTTGCAACTGTTGTCCCTATACACAAAAAGGGAGACAGGTCTGACCCTCAAAATTATAGACCATTTAGTCTCATCGGAATTGTAGCGAAAATGTATGCTAAACACCTCTTGGGTAAAATAGAGGATTGGGTAATTAGGACAAACCTCCTTGCAGAGGAACAAACTGGTTTTAGACCAGATCGCTCCACATTAGATAATTGTTTTATCTTACATCACCTTATTACAAAACAAGTGGCTAGAGGCAATAAACTGTTCACTGCTTTTATAGATCTAACCACAGCTTTTGACTCCATAAATAGAAATATCTTATGGAAGAAATTGATTAACTTAAATATGGAGCCCAGACTTTTATTTCTGGTAAAGGCCCTTTATTTAAATACCCACCTAAAAGTACGAACTGGTGTAAATGGCTTCTTAACTAAGAGCATCCCCACTCATAGAGGTGTTAGACAGGGTTGTATCTTAGCTCCAATGCTTTTTAATCTTTACATTAATGATATGCCAGGGTCCCTGCATACCCCAGACACACATATGTTAAAAATTCATGGTACATTTGTAAACGTTCTTTTATATGCGGATGACATGGTTTTAATGGCATACTCTCAAATAGGTCTGAGAAGACTCTTGAAAAAGCTAAATACTTACTGTGTTTCTAACTAACTATAAATAAATTTAAATCCAAAGTGATGGTTTTTAGCAAAAAGAGAGTGAAATATAATTGGCAGATAAAGGGGGAGCCAACAGAACAGGTGAATTCTTTTACCTATTTAGGAGTGGTTTTTACTGATACTGGAGCCTGGGAAAATCACTTTCGAAGGACAGCAGGAAGGGCTGAGGTCTGTGCCAAAAGTTTACTTAAACCGTATAATTATAAATATCCTGGCACGTTGACCTCTATACTGAAAGTATTTAGAGCAAAAATTGTCCCAATGTTGACCTATGGCATGGAAGTGTGGGGCCTTGCAAAATCTGCCGCACTTGAACATGTCCAGACCCATTTTTTAAGAAATATATTGGGAGTTGATAAAAACACATCAGCCCCTGTGATCAGAGAGGAAAGAGGTACCCATTCTATACAGAGCCAGTCAGTAATTAAGGTCTTTTCTTATTGGCAGAGAGTCCATTTAATGGATTATGATAGGCTTCCCAAATTATGCCTGTTGGAACAAATAAGTATGGACCTCTCCATATCCTGGCTAAAACATCTTACTAAAGTTATCTCACAATATGGGCTTTCTACTCAACAGGTACTCATAAATACCTCGCAGGCAAAGGATATTTTTAAACAGCGAGCCCTGGATATCAGTGCCCAAATGGACATGGAGGAACTGGCTAAAAATGGGTCATTAAAATGGTTAGCTAAGAATAAAATTACCTTTAATTCTGAAAAATATCTGTCGATGAGTCTAACTCAGAACCTAAGAAGGGCCTACACTAGAGCTAGGTTTGAATTACTGGACTCCATGGTCAAATATGGTCATTTCCATCACCTGCCTTACGATGAGAGGCTATGTGTATGTGGGGACCCAGCCATAGAAGACATTGCCCATGTTTTGTTCGACTGTAAACTTTATGACTCACTCAGGCTTAATTATTTGTCCTCTCTGTTGGAAAGAACAGTCCATTGGGACTCCAAACACAGATTATCCTATTTTCTTTTGGGCACAAATATTTTTATTGTGAGTAGGACTGCCAAGTTTGTGGACAAGGCAGCTCAGTTCAGAGCCCGACATATAGAACAGATTGGAGTATCATGTAGGGGTGAGGGTCTTATATGAATCTGGATTTATGATATTAGTGACATATTACCATATTATTTTATAGTAGTATTATATTTAGTACTATCCCATTTTATTATTATAATATTTTATTGTATCATGGATTTTGTGTATTAGTTATTTGTTTTACCTTTGCTGATGTTTCTTATTCTTGTTGATATGGTTGTAAGACTAATCAATAAAGTTGAAAGTTGAAAGTTGGAGAGTAAAAGGAAAGGGAGAAATACTTTCAGTCCAGTAAGATTTGGTTAATGTAACCTTACAATAAAGATAGCGCTAGTACTCCCCGCTGTGTTTCTTGTCTGGACTACCTTGCAGGGCCAACAATACTATGGTATATCTTCATGTCTAAGAGAGTGCTCTTAATCACAATTCCAGGTAGCCCAGCACAAGAACATTATGTTACTCAGGCCCAGGAGAGTGGTGGGTTAAGGTTTCATTCGTGTCCTGTTGATGGAGACCACAGCCGCCTCACCCACACAACTAAGAATTATAATGTCTGTGATTACAAAAGAAGATGACATTTCTGCCTTTTGGATCGATCACTCTAATCATGAATATGGGCCAAATATACTACACTGGTTTCAGAGCAGAGTTTTGCTCTGGCTGCAATTAGATAAATGTCATGTACAGTGCTGCGGATTTGGTGTTTTTGATGTTTTCAGCTAAATGATTCTGACTATAGATTGAATAATATACAAAATTGCATAGAAATGCACAAGGCAAGCAGTGCTTCTGCATGTAGTATATTGTTTAGAGTTGAAGCTAGGCTAAGAAATAATTATGAACTAGGAAAACATACAGTTGTTATGTAATTTACCCACCTAGTGTTGGCAAGAACACACGCCCTATAATTTGCAGATCTGCACATATAAAAGGTCTCAAGTTGAATCCCTAGCATTTCTTTTTGACCTGCACTGTGCTTCAGTTTTGTTGCCTAAGGCTTTGAAAATGTCTTGTTCATCCACTAATACCAGACCAATGATCTACAAATACTTATGTTTATTAATAATTATTTTTAAGATTGGCAACCAGGCTTCTGATTATTATCATGAAGGTATAAAGACTGGAGCAATATTTTATTTTATTGATGGCTGTCTATTTATCAAACAATGCTTCTTAATATGTTGTACTGATTTTCTAACTGATTGGTTTTCAGGAGATTTTCAGACTTAAGTTGCCACAACTAAGACAGCATCCTACAAACTGTTATTAACTTTCTGTTTTAAGTAAAAGAAAATATTTACTAAGCAAACTATAAAATGGAACTATAGATATTTTACCCCTTCTTTGCCAGGCTTACAGGTAGAAAATCAGTACATTCTATTATTTTAAAAGAGCTGTGCTCTGCAGTGAATTGAACTTAAGAACAATCCCAATAATCAACATTATAATCTCTTGCAAAATGTACAAAACTACTTTACTGTCAGATTATTTCATCAAAGCAATTTATTCAAAATTAAAGAAGATTCTCATCACTTTACAAAGTGACAGCTGTGTGCAGGAAATGGCATGTAAGATATTCAACCTTGAGAGGAATTTAAATGTTCATACACTAAATATTGAAAGATACTTGCTGAAACTGACAGCAAAAATAATGAACAAAATTCTATTGATTACACGGTTGCTTTGTTTATGGCTAATAGATAAATTGGTTGTGTTTTTCAAAGTGGTGAGCGAGGCCTTTGGCATGACACAACCTTTTTACTGATGCCTTTTTTAAAGGCCATCATTTTTCTAGTTATAGCCACAGTCTTCAATATTTACTCCTGTTATAAAGCCCTCTTATGAATCACACATTTACTAAGCATTTCTCAATACAATTACTGTAAGTTTCAGAGAGCTAGAGGATTCAAAACTGCTTCAAGTTGGGCTGAACTTGTCAGGAAAAGGAAATGTTTGGAATAAGCAACACATCCTGGGTGTAGAATTCTATCCATGACCTTCTGTAATATGTGTGGGTGATTTATCTCTACTATATGCCATATTCTTTGCCCACATTAATCATTATGTATAAACAAAACACAGGCTGGTTGTTTCCAATCTTCAACAACTTGCTAGCAATTAGAGCACAATCCCTAGTGGGTTATAGTTATATCACACAAATTAAGTTTGTGTTAACATTCAAGCCCTTACAATCTTTTGATTAAAAAAAAAAAGAAATTTTAGCTTGTGTTTTCACTCTTTATCTGTATTCTGAATCTAAGTATTTCAACACCAGGGGAAAAGGTGCAATAAAACTGAAGAAAAACAAAGTGCAATAGAACATCAACAATAACAAAAAGAACTGAGGAACTGACACTGAATATTTCTTTGTGTTAAAGCAGTGATTAAAATACTAAAAGCAATTTGTTTCCATTTGTTTCTGAGGAGGCTGGTGCTGTAACACAATTATTTCTAGATTTCTCAGATTTCTTTATGCTTGTAGATAACTTGTAATTGACATCTAAGTCCAAATACATTTATGGTGCAAAAAGGTTTCTTCCTGTAAATCTCTATTTGCAGCCTGAAAGGGGAGGGAAAGCTTTGAAACAACACTATACATGACTGGTATTCTCAGACTTAGTGGACAAATTTGTCTTTATATACTAAACAATCATAAGCTAATTTTCTTCTTACTTTTAGTGTACTTCTGCTTTTTTTATTTGGCTGACAGTAATTACAAAGCTTTGAGCCTTAAATCCAGGGTTGGTTGGACAACAAAACAAAGCAGTTTCCCTTGCTTTTTCTTTTCTTTATTTTTGGAAAGTTGCTAGAAAAGAATTATAGGGAAAGGATTTGCTTAAGGAGTCAGCTGAGCAGATCACATCAGAGGTGGAAGTCCAAGGCCTCACAGCCTGAAGGCATCCAAAGAAAGAGTAGCAGATGGAGGAAGTGTAAGAAGAGTATATGTGAAGAGCCCACTGAGCATCCTTCACAGGGTTCTTTCTATGGTGATGAGCCCAAATATATAATTTTTAAATATTGAAAATGAATGTGTTTAGTTTTTGTAACACATGATAAAAAGGTGGGCCATGGACTAATGAATAGGCATGCAAAAATGTGCTATTAATTACTGTATGCCTCATGTCGTACAAAAAGTAAACTTATTAATATTTTATTATTAATATTAATATTCTATTTATTTGATTAATGTTAATATTAATCAAAAGTAGAAATAAAACACTAAAATTACAAATTGTAGCAAATTAGCAAGCTGACATTATAAAATCAGACTGAAATTTAAAAAAATATTTAAATAGACACTCAACATTAAGAAGTTCAACCAATTTCCACAGGAATGGTATTCTACAACCTTAGCATTACTACTAAAGAGACCATTCTACATATTACTGCGTATCTAATTTCACGGCAGCCACAGCAAGATTACTGAGGCTGTGATGGTACGTGGGAAAGACCTTGGGAGACTGGGCCAAGAGAAGCTGCCAAGGGAATCGTCAGATAAGAGACAGCATAGCCCGCAACTGGTTAGTGGGTAGAGCAAGAGGCTCAGAAGAGACCCTCCCTAGTTTCTCACACTGTAAATGCGGCAGTGGGGAAGGATTGCACTTTCAGACTTGCAAGATTCTGTCAATGTAGTTTCTAGTTCTCTTCCAGAATCATGCATACAAATATACTGTACCATGCCTGTTTCCCTGCTTTCGCCTCTCATGCCTACTGTAACATTTTATTATCTTTGCTTCACCCTTCACTCCCTCCCCACCTGCCTATCCCAAATTTCCTGCTTTTCTTTTCCTTTTCATTTAAATAGATACTTGTTGCATCCTTTTTTTTTTACTAAAATACAATAACTCCAATTCTTTCTTTGATGCCACAAGGTGTGTTTCATCTTCCATCTGCCATTTCTACATCTTGATAAACTCTGTAGCTCCGTGTGGACCTACAGGCATTAACCAAGGTGGCTCCATTATTATTCACATCCGCTCTTCACCTAATATTTGTTCTTTTTTTAGTCTTGTGTTTTCATACTTTTAAAAGAGTTTTTAAATAATAATAATAATTCTGTATATTTTAATGGATTTTTTTAGCCTTGCTGTTCACCGCCTGGTCACTTGTTTGTGAGATGGGCAGCCATATAAATTTGACGAATAAATGAATGAATGAATGAATGAATGAATGAATGAATAAAAGGTAGCTTTACAATAAAGTAGAATTGGCTCATCTAGTTGTGATTCCTATCTAGTTTACCCCTCGAGGCTGACAGAGGCTGATCTTATTATTTGCTATATGGAAGTATATTATTCCGGAAATATATTAATCCTAAACCAAGAGGATCTTAAACTTTAAAAAGCAGAAATGTACTTTACCCATAAATTAACTGTATTGATGGAAACAATGTAATTTCAGAGTAACATTATTTTGTATTTTTAGAGAATAGTTTGGCCAGTACTGTACATTTTGAAACAATTAAATTTTTGGTTGAATATTAGAAACAGGCACATAGCATTGCAGAAGTTTGGTACGGAAATGACAAGAAAATATACAACTGAGACCATAAACTGGGATCAAGTCTGTTAACCAAAGGAAAAGCTACAAATGTACAATGTAGATGCCAATATTTCAATGGGGATTTCTAAAGGGCTTTTGTAATTGGAAAAGATGTAAACATTTTCAAGAAATATATATTATGTACAGAACTTTCTAGATCATAACCTTATACAAAGGAAGTAAATCCTATTGATCAAATATACAAAGATCCCACTAGAAAGATGATCTACCCTTAATACATGTAATGTTTTAAAACCAAGATCATCTGGGACAGAACTTACTGGAAGATTGAAAGAAAACCACTTATTTTACAAATGAAGCACCGATTAGTGTTATTAGTCTTTTACTCAAACAACAAAACAATCAAAAGCATCTGTAGTTCTTATATAGTAAAATATTTCCACTATACACATATTTAAACAATCATGACTAGTTAATCGGTATTTAACATTCAGTTACCTGATGGTTCAAGTAGAATTTTTAATATAAGTGCCTTATTAAAACCTCATATTTTAAATAAATGTGAAACAATTCTGGAATACTGGTAAAACTATTATTTTTATTTCTGCTGAAATTTTAAACAGTACTATTCTATGTATAGATAATTAGCAATATATATTACTAAAAGGAGATATAAACTGTGGGGTTGAATTTCATGATTTTTCAAGTGCTTAAAAAGAGACTGATAAAATACCATGGCATTTCATCAAAAAGCTTTCTAGGTCATGTTGGAATGTGTCCTAACTCATGTTATTTTTATAACAAGGTGACCTTTAAAATGTTTTAGGATTTTTTTAAAAAAAGCATTTTCTTGATTGTGTAACCTCAGAGGTAGTGAGATTTACAGTAAAATCCAAGAATCCAATTATTGTCTGCACAGTAATCCAGCAAGAGGGAGCACCAGACTCCTAAGTGATTCTACTCCTAGGTGGAATAGTAGGCATTTACTCAATTTTCCTACGCAGAGACTGTCCTGCACAAATATTTCTTGAAAAACAAGCTGTGACTCAGGCCCAGTGTTGGAGTTCTGTGTCTAGATCAGATTCTTCAGTAATTTTTAGTGCTGGTCCTTTTAATCTGGCTAGTACTCCTCATCTAATTCAGAGTGGTTGTTCAAAGTAGCGGTTATGACCTGACTTTTCTAGGGACCATGACTGAAGATATTCCATACCAGTGATGCCGGGCTAGGAATATATCAATTGTGCAGCACTGAGGGAGAAAAAAACTAGGGCAGATTTGTTATAAATTTCAGAAGTTTAATGGGAAAGTACATAAAAATATATGGCCCATCCTTTTAATGTACGTGCATTAGGTAGGGTGGCTTATAGTAGGTAAGATCACAGTATCAAACTTAAAACAACCAATATAAATAAAATACAACCAAGGTGGGGACACCAGATATAAACATAATCTTCAGATAAATATTATTTATCTTATGATATGATTTTTTTTATTAGGGTTCTAATTTTTTTTATTAGGGTTTTTTTATTAGGGTTATAAGATAAATATTAGGTTATAAATAAGGTTATAAGATAAATGTTATTTATCTTATGATATGATATTTTGTAGCAAAACAAGACTCATGTGGCACTGTAAAGGTAGTAATTTTTAATAACGCAAGCTTCTGTGGGTGACCACTTCATAACAAAATAGCCAAACTAGAATTCATCTTAAAATGTACACCACTTTGCATGGATTAAAAAAGACGAGAATTTCTTATCACACTATACATACATACATACATACATACATACATACGCTTTTCAATCAGATAATGTCTATATCAATATCTAACTGCTGCTTCATGTTTGATTAAAAGCAATTCTCTTACCTTTCCTTTCACTATTCACCTCTTTCTCTTCTCCATCCCAAATACTGTACAGCTATGTAGCTATTACACTCTTCTCGCAGGATTATATCCATGCCTCTGGTGAGGTGGAGTGTAATCCACAAATATGTGTACACTGTAATAAATTTGTTAAGTGTTAAGGTGCATCAAGACTTTCTGTTATTATTTATGAAAATATTATTTATGTGAAAAAAGGATAGATTAAGTAGCAGAAGAGAACCAGATGGGGACCCTGTCAAATTTCACTGGGCGAATCCATATAATGTACTCTTGAGAAGGTTTTATTGCAGGCCTGTACAACTCATAGAGGGGAAAGGAGCAAATTAATAACTTAAAAATAATTGCAAGCCACAAAGGGATAGTTGGCATGCTGATCAGCTGTTCAGTGGGTAACAGCATGGCAGCAGTGACGGAGTTGGCAGTGACTGGGAAGCCCGGAGGCACTGGAAGCTCTCCACAGCACGTCCTTCAGGGTAGAAGTGGCTGCAGAACCCTAGGCAGCTGCAGTGGTGGATCCTTCCTGGAAGTGGCAACATTTGGAAGGAGTGGACTGATGATTTTTCAACTAACGCCAGCGGCTGCCCAAGGCTGCTTGGGCATGTGGCCCATGAGCTGCACACTGTGCAGGCCTGCTCTACTGTGTGCCCACATTTGACCATGCCTTCATCATATCTAAGACCCAGAAAATGGCTCCTCTGTTTGCTATTCATGTTTCTCTTCATTATAGAAATAAGCAGCTCTTCAAGTTAATATAACTGAAATCAAACTAAAGTTTATTATGTGGCTTCACTGATGCATATCAACTGATGAAGCAATGCATACTATAGTCTAAACAGACACTTTTATGTTTCACTTGCATCTTCAAGAAGCAGGTGAAAGTGTTCATTCAAATTTGAAAAACAAAATGGAGAAGTTGCTATGACAGGTACAGTTAGAGGTAGGGTTAATTAGATGAAAGTCCAGAACATATTCTCTCCCGTTTTTTAACTTTCATTCACAAAAAGTGAACTCTTCATTAGCAATGTATTCTTTATAATACAATATTTAAAATTGTTCTGTTTGATTTCTCTTTATAACAAATGACAGTTTCTGAAGCAATCTGAATGCCTCTCCAACTACTCAGCCACTAACTCAATAAACTAATATTTCTATCATGGTTAAAACAATTACATTATGGTTTAACTTAAAAAAAAGCATTATTTTAAATGTGTCAGGTTAAGTCCAAGAAACTCCAAGAGACAGTACTGGAAACAGCTCAGTTACTTTATTAGCTCGCACCTGCTAGACAGAATCTCGCCAGACCAACTCTAAACTCCCCAAACCAGCAACTAAACACTACGAATTCCTTAGGGTGGTGCCAGTCTCATCCTCTTTGCTTTCCCATGCTCAAGCTGTGGGCTGAGGAGATGCTTCTGTCCTTGAACCTTCTCATCGCAATCCATCACAAAATGTTACCTTGATATCTGCCCAGATGGTAAATCATTTCAAGAATAATTTTGGTAGGTACTCAACGCACATGCTATGCTCAGACAAACAAGAAAGTGGGGAGAGAACTTGCTTTTTCCCTAATCTATCTATGTTTCCTAAGCCCCCTTCCCACTAAACAAACCATAATGTACATATGCAGGGAAGGTTTAGCAAAGAATGGGGGGAGGGGGGCTAGAGGACAGATGCTGTCATCCGATCAGAAATGCCCTACAGCAATATTCCATCTGCAGAGCAAGACTTCCTCAGCAAGTCTTTAATCTCAGATCTCCTGGACCATTAATTTTTAAGGGATCATCTAACAAAATCCCCAAAAGGTATGAATTTGTAAACTGATATTTTCAAATATGGACGCACTTAAAATAACTTCACAATAATGTATGGCTCTCTGTTGAACATTTAACTGTTAACAACAAATTAATTGTGCTGTTCTGAGTGAATCAGGCTTCAGACTCTCAAGGTATACAGGTAGTCCTTGGGTCATGACCCTAACTGGGACTGGAATTTCTGTCACTAAGTGAAGTGGTCATTAAGCGAAACATCACATGGCCATGCTGCTTAGTGACAGCAGTCCCGGCAGTCCAAATTGCGGTCGTTAGGCCAGAACCACATGGTTGTTAGACCAGGACTTCACGCTTCTCCTGCCCTGTGTGAACTGCCTCCATTTCAACTCCCCCCACCAGCCTATCTCCCCCCCATCTCTGACCTTTTGGCCAACCTGCACAACATGGCCAAGATGAAGAAGCTGCTGTATTCCACTGTCGCTGCCCCCACCACTACCACCTCCTACTGCCTTCCAATCAGCTGACTGTCATTGTCTTTATCTCTTCCTTTTCCCTCCCCATCTAGCCCAACCCCAACCCAGTCTGGAAGACGCAGCCTCTTCTACAGCCAAGGTCCTGCAAACCCTCTCCATCCCATACTTGTATTCTTCATTTACAGAATAAATAATAATACATTGGTTTGGGCAACATTACATCAGTATTGAGAGACAATATTCCTGCTCTCCTATGCCCTTCCAGTGTAAAGGTTGTAGTATGTTCTGCTACTCCATAGATTAAAAAGAGCTACAGCTGCCACAGTATCTCTTTGGGGATAAGAAAACCATACGCCTGATATATTTTGTGTTAATACCATAGCTAACATTCATTCACAGCACCTGGATAGAATACACATTAACATAACTTATCTTTGTTAGCAGCATCTTACTAAAGACATGTATTTAGCTGACTCACAAACTATATTTAGACCCAATCCCATATCACAGCCTCGTGTATCACAGTATGCAATTAAAAAAAAAAAATCTTTACTGGAAATTTGTTAAATGTCACAATCCTAGTGACTCATGACTTTTTGGAAAAAGAAAAAAAAAACAAGCTTAGCTATATTTCTACAAATGTTATTGTAGGAATTAAGTAACTAAATGTAGAATTAAATCTGAACACTATAAAATCTTCAAGTGTTTTATCAAATGCTATAAATATTTTATCCAAAAAGTTATATTGAGAATTCACATTTAGAAACAGAATTTTTTGTTCAGAGCTAAGACGGAATATGCTATAAATTAATTTAGTCAGAATTAGTTCCTATTACAAGATTGAAACACTGATTGATTTCCACAAATACCTTGTCATGGAAAAACTTTCTTTCTAAATCATAGGTAAATTAATCTCAGGTTTCAAAAATAATAGGTGGTGGTTTATTGTTTACAATACAAAGGTAGTGTTTTTAGAACCTGAACAACAGTAACCCTGAAAAGGTGAGACAATTGGATAGTTCTTGCTTTGATGCCTATAGGAGAAAGTCATGCTCGGGTCCAATCTACTAAGGAGTGGCACCTGATGGGGCCTAGGAAGAGAGCCTTTTCTGTCATGGCACTTGTCCTTTGGAACATCACCCCCCCCACACACACACACACCCCGTTACTGAAAGCAAAGGTTCACATACGTTTGCCACACACAAATAAGTAGCTTTGGATCATTTTCCTCAATAAATAAATGAATAAGTATGTTTTTGACTCATTTGTTTAACTGGGTTTTCTTTATCTAGTTTTAGGACTTGTATGGAGAACAGATGATGTTTTAGGTCATATTTATGCAGAAATATGGAAAATTCAAAAGTGTTCACAAACCTTTAAGCATTACTGTAAATTAACTTCAGTTTTTCTAATTTGTAATCCAGTACATATTTTCAGCAATATCAACTGCCTTTCTTTCATTGTTAAGTAACATTCTATAATCTTTTAAGCATCTGCCACAAGTAAGGTGATAGAAGGATATTAACTTTCAAGTTGATATGGGGTAATTTGAGATACAAATTAAGAAGTTAACAAAAGCAAACAGAAAAGTTTTCCTTCAACAGGGGTATCTGACAAAAAAATTCTATGCACGTTACTCTTTCTATGCAATTAGATATAATGTCTCTAGGTACACTGGGATTGTAGATAGGATCAGACTGGAAATATTACCTTTCATAATCATCTGTTGATGTCACATTTTTAAAATTTGTATTGCCAGAAGCAGATCAGTTGACCTTTGGTGCTTCTCTAAAACATAGAACACTATGAGACTCTGAGATCCAATTGTTTCAAATTAAGAAAGGATATGGCATAGATATTGCTCCAAATTTCAAACTAATCATGAATGTGTCTAATGGAAAATAGGTTCAACCAAAATACAGAAAAAAATTACCAGTGTTTATCTTGTCTTTAAGACAAGATAAACACTGGTATCTTTTTTCTGTATTTTAAGTCTAATAGGAAAAGATTACAGAGTTAAGTATTAGTGACAAGTAGTTTAGGAAGAAATTACTCAACATGATTCGGGTTTAGCAAATATTTGGGGTTCTGTTTTGTTTTTTGTCCTTGAAAGCCAAGCCATACACCGATGGTTTAACAAATAGCTGGAGGAAAACCATGCTGGGGCAGCTGCATCTCAGTCGGTGACCACAGTCCAAATAATACATTTTTCTTAATAGATTTCTTGCTGATAGCTGTGATCAGAAAAACTGTTTGAACATTCCCTGGAAGAACAAACCACACAGAAACTAGAGATAAAGCAATTAAATGTTATATAACCTGATGGAAAGAAATAGTGTTTTAAAGGTGGTGTTTTGTTTTGTGTTTGTTTTTGGTGCCTCTGAGTCAGTTTTTGGATTCCTGGCGACTGCCTGGACTAGTCCCTGCAGTTTTCTTGGCAAGACTTCAGAAGTGGTTTGCCATTGCCTTCTTCCTGGGGCTGAGAGAGAATGACTGGCCCAAGGTCACCCAGCTGGCTTTGTGCCTAAAGCGGGACTAGGACTCACAGTCTCTTGGTTTCTAGCCTGGTGCCTTAACCACAACACCAAACTGGCTCCTGTTTTAAAGGATTAGTGTATATTAACTGAATAAACATGCCTTCAAACCACTGAAAATATTAAAGAAAACAACTGAAGCATGTCTTACGCACTACAGCAAAAAAAATGCTGTTTACCTCTCCACCTCAAAAAAAAAGACAATTTTTTTATTTCCATCAAAGTAGATGTGCATTTTCTGTACATCTTTTAATCTTACCTGTTCCTTACTCTCTTTGACTATATTCTTTTCAGCTATTTTTCACTATAATCGTAATTATGTTTTTCATCTATTCTTCTTTTTGCTCTAATCATTATCTTATGAACATTTCCTCATCCATAGCTTCTTTCACTTTATCATTTATCATTTTCTACCAAGCATCCTTTTCATGATTCCTATTAGTGTAACTCCATGTACATCTTTGTCACTCTGCAATGTAATTCTTTTCATTCTGTTTCAAGCAGCTTCCACATCATATTTCCTTACATCCACTCATACTGCTAGGAGATTAATCTGTCTTCTTTTTCATACAAGCTACTATCACAGGTTCCCATCCTGTTGGCCTGGAAACTTGTAAAACCTGGCATTTCCCTCATTTGTTAGGGCTGGGTTGGTGTTTGTTTATTTAAATTTTTTATTACCAAAAACAAAAAACGGGGGGGGGGGGGAATACATAAAGGTGCCCAATACAGTGAGTCTGTGAGGATATGATGTGAGGTGCTTCAGTTTTTGTATTTTGCATTTTGTATTTATTACGCCTGTTACACAATATACCAATAAATAAATAGAAACTTTAGTTTCTTTCACTTCTTTCCTTTTCTTCTGTACCATTTTTCCCCAAGACTCTCTCTTGACAGTACCAAATAATGTAATGTTCCATATTCAGATCTTCTCATAACCATTGTATTCTTCAATAATTCTCTCAATCTTTCATCATAAATAATCAAATCAATTGTGCTTTTAGGTTTATATTAATTCCTTTGCCATATTAATAGACAGATGCTTAAACCAGGTAGTCAAAACAAACATAACTTTTTAAAGTGGATATTCACCAATATTCTCATTCATTCTTGAGTCTCCCATGACCCAATTACTTTTTCTGTATTCTTTTATCTTGTTGATTCTCATCCATTTATGTTAGCTAGCAGGGTAACTTTTTCCCCCTGGGCTTCATTCATGTAGAATATTGTACAACTTTTCCCCAAACTCATTTCTGGATCATCTTTTATCACCATTCATGAAATACAATAGTTGTCTGGAGGGAGCAGGGGAGTGCAGGCAAATGATGAATTATGGGTGACACCATTATGCTAATACAGATAGTTTTTGTTTAGTGACTGCCTTGTTTAGCAACTGTTCGCAGTTACAATGGTGATGAAAAAGTAACTTTGTGATTAATTCTCACATTTAGGACCTTCACAGGTCTGTAAAGCAAAGGAAAGCTGAAGCAAGATCATAAGCACAGGCAGTTTCACTTAGTGACTGCTTCACTTAACAACCAAGTTGCTGGTTCCAATTCTGGTTGCTAAACGAGGATTACCTATACTGACACATATGTATTTGCATCAGAAATTGGGATGCCAATATATAAGGATGGTATCTGGATGATGATGTCACTGCATGCGTCATTATCATGAGCCTATTGATTTCTACTTTTATACTTACCCACAACTTAAATGACACTAACTCATAATTTGTATAGATCCTTTAGCCCTTCCATTCAAAATTAATATAAACCTTCAATTCCCTGCATGTATTCATCCACTCTACCAGATATACCACCTTCATTCAGAATTCCTACAGTAATTTCAATTTCTTCTAGTTTTACAGACATTTATCAATTTTTTTCTTTCCTGACATTAATTCATACTTTTTACCATTTACTCTTCTTATATTCCAAATTATAATCTTCCATAAACTATGGTTGTCACCAAATATTCCCAGAGTTATTGACCTCTGCCTCCCATCATGGCTGTGGTCAATTGAGGCTTTCTCATAATGCTTTTTAGTAAGATTCATTATTTTATTTCAGATAATAAGAGACATGATGTAGTGCTGGTAGTTCCACTGGAGGACTGGTGGGAAGGAATTAGATTGTGGTGTGTGCGTGGCACGTAGAACTTAGGTGCATGGTACGTAGAACTCTATATGAGGTGCATGGTACACAGAACTCTGTATTTTATATTTTAAGTGCATGGTACCTAGAACTCTATATGATTTTATATTTTCATGTAATGGTTCAGTATGTAGTGCAGAATTAAGCAAGCATTTATTTTACTCACTGAAGGGTCATAGGTGGGTCATACTTTGTTTTGTCCATTCCTTGGTGAAACACCTGTGTAAAGTTGGATGATCTTTCTCATCTTCAATCCAATTAACCTGAGAAACAGATACTCCTTAACTGCTACCTGCTATAAAAAAGATTCTTTAGCCTTAATGGTGTTGTATTTGGCAGGACTCCTCAACCTTGAACCTGCATGGTTTCACTCTTGGCAGAACGGCAAAACATTCCAAGATAAAATAGACTTGTCCTCCTTGTCCTTGATAAAATCCAGTGAGATGAGACCATTGAAAAACAAGTGTGCTTAACTGGGATTCAGAGCCTATTTAAGCTAATCATGGCATGGAACTTTGATGCAGACCTAATTGGGAGGGTGCTGTGCGTTGGCTGTCTTTGAAGAGGTCTGCTTGTCATCATCTCTCTGGGGATCCCTGACTGGTAGAAGGGATATAAGGTCAGTTGGTCTGTCTGTCTGTCTGTCTGTCTGTCTATCTCTGAATATTTTTAATTGCTGTTTTGTGTTAGTATTCTTTAATATTATATTCTTCAGTTTCCCATATATTCTTTGACTGCTGTCTCATGTTATGTGATTATGTTATTTTCTAATGCTGCCTTGGAATAAAGCTTTAAGTATTCACATTGGTATGGTCATTGCTCCCAAATCCAGAAGAACCTGTGACCCAACCCTGCTCATCTGGGAACAGAGCAATATATACCATAACATAGCAGAATGCATTACTGTTCTTACTCCAATGCATATACATATTGAAAATGACATTGAAAATGATGAATGTGGATTTCTATTGTTCAAGGAGTGCATTCAGTAGTAAATGCAAAACTGATCCATAATGCTAAACTTTTTCCAGTTAAGAGAATGAGACATTTGGCAGACATTTTGCAATCTACAGATGGTTAATCCTATCTTTACATCTAAGGAATGGTTTAAGACTTCTCTCAGCTCACACTAGACTCAGCTGATATTAGCAGACTGTGATTCAAGGATGCAGTTCTTCTGATAAGGTTTATTGTAAGCATCAGGAAAGCTGTTAACAAAGAAATACAGCAATTACCAAGAATTAAATACAAGCCCTCTTTATAATAGAAGCAAGATTCTCTTTCTCCCACTGGCATAGTATAATGGGTTGAGAGCCTGATGCTTTCCTGCAGGAGGAATAGTTGCCTCCTGTGCCTTTTTATGGCTCAGTCTGATCTGCTGTTTGCCTCTGATCTTGACAGATAAAGCCCTCACAAATGGTTAGAACTTTTCAGTTTGATGAATAACTGCAGTGGAAGGAAACAATCAATGTTACACTATTTTTACAGTAAGTAAAAGTACTAAGTATAGGATATTGATGCTTTTGAATTAACATTGGAGAAGACTCCTGGGAATACCATGGACAGCCAGAAAAACAAACAAATGGATCAATGAACAAATCAACCCAGGGTTCTCACTCAAGGCACAAATGACCAGGCTCAAATTATCCTACTTCAGACACATTTTGTGACAACTAACTCTCTGGAAAAGGCTCTGATGCTGGGAAAGGTAGAAGGAAAGAAAACAAGAGGATAACTAGCAGCAAGGTGGATGGTCTCAGTTACAGAGGTAATGAGTGCACTGTTGGAAGACCCATCATGGAGAAAATGTATCTATGTGGTTGCTAAGAGTTGATAACCAGTCGATGGCATATAATCAAAATAAGTACCATGCAGTTAATTATGCAATTAATGAAAGAATGTAGTTTATATACCCACTCTCAGTTTTACTAATCATGAACACAAATAAATGAAAAGCAGCCTTTTTATCTTTTACTTTTTATACAAAGTTGACAATGTTATTCTTAAGGGGGAAAAAATTAAGTCTCTCCAAAGTAGTACTGGTATTTTAAACACTTAAGGCAAAGACACATTTCATGCCATATCTACTCATGCCCTAAATATTACATTATGCTGCTGTCTTGTGCCAAGCAGAAAAATGTGATGTACAAACAACAAGAGAAATACCAACAGAAGAGAAGATATGTATCTCAGGGTTGAACACCAGGATTAACACCAGACATTGACACCCAGATAAACAGGGATTAACACCAGGATTAACATCAGACAAACGATCAAGCAGTAAAAAAAATACCCTAATCAAAGAACTACCAACTGAGACAATCAAGTAGTAAACAACAGCCTAATCAAGGAACTACCAAGGAGAAAACAACACCCCCACCAACACTGACAGGGCAAGCTACTGTATATAAACAGAGAGCAAACCCCATTCTCTTCTAGCACTGAAGATGTTACCTAGCTGGGTAATGAAATGTCTGCAAAAAAACAACCAAGCTCAGAGAACCCCACCCAAGGACTGCACAACAAGAAAAATCAAACATTTATATTTGGAAGCAATCACAGATTCTAACCACCTGCTTCTAAGATGAATCCAGATTAAAAACTTGGGCTACTTTCTCAAATGCTTTGTGAGAACAAGATATAATATGTCCACAAGCATTCCTACAATTTACTAAGGAAGTAACCTAATATTCTTTTAGGATATTCACAAAGCATTCCCATAAGACCATAATCAGAAGAAGCACCCCTGAGTTTATTCTCAGGTAAATTATTGGATTGTAACAAATTAGAACTATAGGTTAAAGAGAACAATAAAATTGTCAATGTAAGCATGCAACTGAAAAATATCAAAATGTAAGCTAGTTTTTGAAAGATTCTGACATGCTTTCTGAAATAATTTATTACTTATGAATGAAAGGCAATTAACAGTGAAGTACATTGTACTTCTACTTTGAAAAATACTGTACAGTGTCAGCAGTGAAGAAGTCCTATTTTGGGTAACTTCATGCCATTTATCAAATGGCATGGAAAACTAAAACAAAACCTTGGTGAAAAACTGGTTTATATTAGGAAATGCAACAGGAAATTCAAAAGTAATCTTATTCACTTTGTCTCATTCAACAGAAGTCATAACCAATTCTGCATCCACTCTTCAAAAGCAGCCCCACAGAAATCCAAATAAGAATTAAGTTTAACTTATTTTTCCAGAAAGATAAGAGAAGTTTACATTCACCAAAGCTCAAGTTTTTTATATTTGACCATACAGTGAAGGCTTTATAAAGGAAGATGAATGGAATTTCAACAGTATTGTATGGGAATGAATTTAGATGTTCAGAAACAGAATGTAAAAATGTGGTGGCCAAATATTTTTGCTCTAGGATATATGCCTCCAAACTGTGCTGTTATCCTGGACTATAGCATTTGATCTTCTGAGACAGAAATTCTTTTATTCTGAGATATTCTTTTTATGTCTTATTATGAGACAGAAATTATCTTATTTAGGATAGTGTTTTGGTTACATAATTTGCAGACCTAAGATAGGTTCAGATAGTGATAAGGTTTTCAGTAAATCTTAAAGCAATGTGAATGGACCTTTTATTATTGTTGTTGGTTGCATAGTCAGCCAGATGTTTAGACTGCATTTGGCATTTTTATCCACCTATCAAGTCTTCCCAAGGACATGGGATAGGCAGATGTGGTTGTTTGATGGTGTTAAAGGTATTGTCGCAGGATATAAGCTGTTCCAAGTAAAACTGCCTTTTGCAATTGACTGATGCTGATTTTGTCAATGCCGATGGTTTTCAAGTGGTGCTCCAGATGTTTTAGGATTGCACCCTAGGTGCCTATTACTGTTGGTACTATCTTTGCTTTCTTTTGCCATAGTCATTCTACTTCTATTTGCAGGTCTTTATATTTTGTGATTTTCTCCAATTCTTTCTCTACTCTTCTGCTGTCTCCAGGTATTGTAATGTCTGCTATCCAGACTTTCTTGTCTTTCTTATCAACAATTGTTAAGTCTGGGGTGTTGTGTGGCAGGTGCTTGTCTGTCTGAATTCTAAAGTCCCAGAGCATTTTAGCTTCTTCATTTTCAATTACTCTGTCTGTTTTGTGGTCTCACCAGTTCCTGCTTGAAGGCAAATGGTATTTTTTGCAGATATTCCAATGTACCATTGTTATTACTTGGTCATGCTGTTGTTTGTAGTCAGTCTATGTGATCTTCTTGCAGCAGCTGACTAGGTAGTCCACTGTTTCTTCAGCTTCTTTACAGAGGCAGCATTTGCTGTCTGTTGCTGTCTTCTCAATTCTGGCTTATATGCATTTGTTCTTAAGGCTTGGTCTTGTGCCACGAATTAGCCTCTCTGTCTCTTTCTTCAACTTTCCTGCTCTTAGCCATTGACAGGTCTTGTTGTTATCTGCTTTGCCTGCTAGTTTTTTGTGTACTGGCCATGCAATACTTTGGCTTGCCATGGCTCTTTTCTATTTTTCATTTGGTCTTTCTTATAGGCCAGTTTGGTTTCTTTGGTATTCAGTAAGCCTTCATGGTGTCCTAGCTTCAGTGCATCTATTTCACTGTCCTTCAGATATTCTTCCAATGATCTTTTTTCTTCTTCAACTGTCTGGTGTACTTGCAACATTCCACACCCACCTATGCTCCTTGGTAAGTAGAGTCTATCAATGTTACTGTGTGGATGAAGGGCATGATTCATTGTCATTATTTTTCTGCTCTTCCTATCTAGGGCTTTTAGTTCTGTTTGAGTCCAGTCCACTATTACAGCTGTATATCTAATGACTAGAATTGCCCAGGTGTTAATCCCCTTGATGGTATTTCTGTCACAGAGTTTGGACTTTAAGATCTTCTTCACTCTTCTGATGTATTTGCTACTAACCTTCTTCTTGACTTCCATGTGCTTGATGTTGTCAGCCTAAAGGATGCGTAGGTATTTGTAGTGATCTTCATCCAGACTCTTGATGTTATTTCCATTGGGCATCTTGATTCCTTCAGTTTTCACTATTTTTCCCCTGTTGATGGTAAGGGTGGCATATTTGTCCAGTCCAAACTCCACTGCAATATCCTGGCTGTATATTTGGACAGTGTTCAGCAGCGATTCCATTTCAGATGGTCTTTTTCCATACAGCTTCAGACTGTCCATGTAAAGGAGGTGGGATAACCTGGCAGATGTTTTTGATGTTTGATAGCTATGGCCTGACTTGTTCAATATTGTTGACAGAGGAATCAAGGCAATGACAAACAGTAGTGGTGATAGCGAGTCTCCTTGAAAGATTCCTCTCTTGATGTTAGCCTCTCCCAGTCTATTGCTATTGACCAGCAACTGTGTCTTCCATTGCACCACTGATTTTTGAACAAAGCTTCTGATGTTTCTACTGACTCCTGTTACTTCTAGGCACTTGATTATCCAGTTATGTGGCAGGGAGTCAAATGTCTTCTTGTAATCAGTCCAAGCTACATTCAAGTTCATCTTCCTTCTCTTACAGTTTTCCAAAATCATCTTGTCAGTTAGGAGCTGATCTTTTGTCCCTCTGCTGTTTGGGCAGTTTCCTTTCTGCTCAGATGGAAAGAGCTTGTTTTCAACTAGATGCTGTTGGACTGCATCAGCTACCACACCAGTTAGCAATCTGAAAGTTGTTGGCAAGCAGATCATTGGCTTGTAGTTGCCTGGTGTTGCCCCTTTTGCTGGATCTTTCATTATTAGGTAGGTTTGCCAGATGTTAACCAATCTTCAATATCATCTCCTTGCAGTATGTTGTTAAACTGCTTGGCAATGAGTGGGTGCAGAATTGATGATGATGATGATAATAATATGATTAATTTGATTTATATAGCTGCCCATCTTGCATACATGATTCTGGGCAGCTTACAATAAAATAGATAAAATACAGAATATAAAAATAAAACACATAGGAGATGGGCACCATCCAAACAGCTTTCAACACAGGAGACAGTCTCTGACACAATAGTATTGCCAGTTTACACAGAAACTACAACTGCATCATTTATTTTTCTTACTGAAACATCTTTTTCATAACTATTTGCGAGCAAAAATAAATGTTGCAATTATGTACTATTAAATTATCTTGATAATTAACTTTGCCACTTTGGAAACCCAAGAAAGTCACACACGCACTCTCTTTCTCAACATTAGTTGCAATTATTGGCCATAATATCAAGCCACATAACAACCTAATTAGGCAACTGGATAGAAAGTAGAATAGATTTCTGGCAGCAGCACTAACTTTAGCTGTCACACAACAGGTTTTCTAAATATAATGATTAAAGTTATTTAAACCTTACAACTGGAAAATCTACTGCCTAGAAGGGAAAAATGATATCTCAGTAGATATTTTTATGATACTTTCCATGCTTCTTCTCATACTTGCATAACAATTCATTATGATTCCATGTCTTAGAATAAAAAAGAAGTAGACAGAAACTATGACAATGATAGCTGGTAATTCTTGTAATCTTAGCACATATGGAGAGCATAATCATTGGGAAATAATTATTTAAATCCAAGAATGGCAGCTGAATAGTCTCCAAGAATAACAAAATACAGGTGAAACTCGAAAAATTAGGATATCGTGCAAATGTTCATTTATGTCAGTATGGCAACTCAAAAGGTGAAACCAATATATGAGATAGACGCATTACATGCAAAGTGAGATATGTCAAGCCTTACTTTGGTATAATTGTGATGATTATGGCGTACAGCTTATGAAAACCCCAAATTCACAATCTCAGAAAATTAGAATGTTACATGACATCAATAACACAAGGATTGGAAATAGAACAATATCGGACCTCTGCAAAGTATAAGCATACATATGTACTCAGTACTTGGTTTGGGCCCCTTTTGCAGCAATGACTGCCGCAATGCGGCGTGGCATGGATGCTATCAGCCTGTGGCACTGCTGAGGTGTTATGGAAGACCAGGATGCTTCAATAGTGGCCTTCAGCTCCGCTGCATTGTTCGGTCTCATGTCCCTCACCTTTCTCTTGGCAATGCCCCATAGATTCTCTATGGGGTTCAGCTCAGGCAAGTTTGCTGGCCAACTAAGCACAGTAATCCCATGGTCATTGAACCAGGTTTTGGTACTTTTGGCAGTGTGGGCAGGTGCCAGGTCCTGCTGGAAAATGAAGTCAGCATCCCCATAAAGCTCGTCTGCGGAAGGAAGCATGAAGTGCTCCAAAACCTCCTGGTAGACGGCTGCATTGACCCTGGACTTAATGAAGCACAGTGGACCAACACCAGCAGATGACATGGCTCCCCAAATCAACACAGACTGTGGAAACTTCACACTGGACTTCAAGCATCGTGCATTGTGTGCCTCTCCATTCTTCCTCCAGACTCTGGGTCCTTGGTTCCCAAATGAGATGCAAAAGTTGCTCTCATCAGAAAAGAGGACTTTGGACCACTGGGCAACAGACCGGTTCTTTTTTTCTGTAGCCCAGGTAAGACGCTTCTGACGTTGTTTGTTGTTCAGGAGAGGCTTGACAAGAGGAATACGACATTTGAAGCCCATGTCCAGGATCCGTCTGTGTGTGGTGGCTCTTGATGCACTAACTCCAGCCTCAGTCCACTCCTTGTGAAAGTCCCCAACACTTTTGAATGGCCTTTTCCTGACAATCCTCTCCAGGCTGCGGTCATCCCTCCTGCTTGTGTACCTTTTTCTACCACACTTTTCCCTTCCACATAACCTTCTATTGATGTGCTTTGATACAGCACTTTGGGAATATCCAACTTCTTTTGCAATTACCTTTTGGGGCTTTCCCTCCTTATGGAGGGTGTCAATGATGGTTTTCTGCGCAACTGTCAGGTCCGCAGTCTTTCCCATGCTTGTGATTCCTACTGAACCAGCCTGAGAGACCATTTAAAGGCTCAGGAACCCTTTGCAGGTGTTATGGATTCATTAGCTGCTTAGAGTGGGACACTTTGAGCCTAGAATATTGAACCTTTTCACACTATTCTAATTTTCTGAGATTGTGAATTTGGGGTTTTCATAAGCTGTACGCCATAATCATCACAATTATACCAAAGTAAGGCTTGACATATCTCGCTTTGCATGTAATGCGTCTATCTCATATATTGGTTTCACCTTTTGAGTTGCCATACTGACATAAATGAACATTTGCACGATATTCTAATTTTTCGAGTTTCACCTGTAGTTCAAATTATATTTTTCTTAACTAAAATAGCAAGCTTTTATGTTGTGGTGAACTTTTATTTTGAATTCAAATTGGAAAGCCAGGATGAGTGCAGTTTATCTGAGAAATGCTACTATCTAAATAGTTTCATATTCATATCCCTCACAGACATCCATGATTAATTACACTATTGTGAGTACACCAAAGTGTGAATAAAGAGGTTCAACCCAATCAGGAGTATGGTG
The DNA here is from genome assembly GCA_030867105.1 of Liasis olivaceus. NCBI lineage: Eukaryota > Metazoa > Chordata > Lepidosauria > Squamata > Pythonidae > Liasis > Liasis olivaceus. The sequence continues at coordinate 52,289,140 of CM061348.1, forward strand.
GGGTGCCAGATCAAAATTTCAGTTAATGTTGGTACCTATCATATTAGCTGCCAGCAAGTTTGGAAAACGCAACAGTGGCCACGGGATTGGAAAAGGTCAGTTTACGTTCCAATTCCAAAGAAGGGCAATGCCAAAGAATGCTCAAACTATTGCACAATTGCACTCATTTCACATGCTAGCAAGGTTGTGCTCAAAATCCTACAAGCTAGGCTTCAGCAGTACGTGAACCAAGAACTACCGGATGTACAAGCTGGGTTTCGAAGAGGCAGAGGAACTAGAGATCAAATTGCCAACATTCGCTGGATCATGGAGAAAGCACGAGAGTTCCAGAAAAGCATCTACTTCTGCTTCATTGACTATGCAAAAGCCTTTGATTGTGTGGATCACAACAAACTGTGGCAAATTCTTAAAGAGATGGGGATACCAGACCACCTTACCTGTCTCCTGAGAAATCTGTATGCGGGCCAAGAAGCAACAGTTAGAACCGGTCATGGAACAACCGATTGGTTCAAAATAGGGAAAGGAGTACGACAAGGCTGTATACTGTCACCCTGCTTATTTAACCTATATGCAGAGTACATCATGAGAAATGCCAGGCTGGAAGAATCACAAGCCGGAATTAAGATTGCAGGGAGAAACATCAATAACCTCAGATATGCAGACGATACCACCCTAATGGCAGAAAGTGAAGAAGAACTAAAGAGCCTCTTGATGAGGGTGAAAGAGGAGAGTGTGAAAGCTGGCTTGAAACTCAACATTAAAAAAACTAAGATCATGGCATCCGGACCCATCAATCCCTGGCAAATAGAAGGGGTAGAAATGGAAGCAGTAACAGACTTCATTTATTTGGGCTCCAAGATCACTGCAGACGGAGACTGCAGCCATGAAATTAAAAGACGCTTGCTCCTTGGGAGGAAAGCTATGGCAAACCTAGACAGCATATTAAAAAGCAGAGACGTCACCTTGCCGACAAAGATCCGCATAGTCAAAGCTATGGTTTTTCCAGTAGTAATGTATGGCTGTGAGAGCTGGACCATAAAGAAGGCTGAACGCCGAAGAATTGATGCCTTTGAACTGTGGTGCTGGAGAAGACTCTTAAGAGTCCCCTGGACTGCTAGGAGGTCAAACCAGTCAATCTTAAAGGAAATCAACTCTGATTGCTCATTGGAAGGAATGATAATGAAGCTCAAGCTCAGATACTTTGGTCACCTAACGCGAAGAGAGGACTCTTTGGAAAAGACCCTGATGCTGGTAAAGATGGAAGGCAAAAGGAGAAGAGGACGGCAGAGGATGAGATGGCTAGATAGCAACACTGAAGCAATGAGCATGAAATTGAGCAAACTCAGGGAGTCAGTGAAAGATAGGAAGGCCTGGCGCAATATGGTTCATGGGGTCACAAAGAGTCGGACACGACTTAACGACTTAACAACAAAATCATATTAGCTAATATTTTTTCACTTGGAGATAAACCACATGAGAAGCTTAGCATCTAGTTTGTCCCTTAGATCCTTAGGATGATTTTTATATCAGGAATTTTTCAAAACAAAGCACTATATTACAGTGAATGAAACACAGAAAGCTTTCTAGATCTCTAAGTATAGCATGCATGTTTTCTTTATTCATGACTAAATAATTTCCTATAGTAGTCTTTCCCAATATAGTAGTAATTAGCTAGTTAAAAAAATATGATCAACACTTTGATTACTACTTAAGTAGATTCAGGATTTTATATGTATTACTGTGAGAGGGCAGTCTCACCAATGTCATTAGCGTGCCTCTCACCAATGCCATTAGCCACCTGTGGACATCTCTCACTAAGAGTACATGTTCTAGAGCATGTAGACAAGCACCTTTTGGAAAGTGGGAGGTGGAGCTAGGAAATACCCAAATAGGGACTGTTCAGAGCTAGCTGGTTAGAGAAGAGGCTGCTGGTCTTGAAACCCATCACAGTGGTGATTTGGAGATGGTTGGAGAAAAAAAGAAAAGGAGATGATGATCTGAAGATAGAAAGCCAATAGAAAGTAGATGTAGACATCAGAAGATGTTCCAAAGAGAAAAAGACAAAAGGGTGGAGAGGAAAGAGAATGCTCTTGAGTGTATGTGGTCACAGGTACAGAGGATTTATAATTATCAGTCCAGCAGACTGAAATCCTCAGAAGTTCCAGGCAAAATCTGACCTAGGAAAGAAGACTGGAGTGAGGATGCAGTCTTATTGTTTCTCCTTCTCCTTTGTTACATACAGTCTATTAAGTAATGGCTGCTGGGACCAGAAAAGAAAGGAGCCAGAAAGCAGCTGTGTGGAATCCTAAGGCCTGGATCCTCCCAGAGAAGAGCCTATAGAGGCTGTTAGGACATGGTTGAAGGCTAAGGGACAGGAGAAGAATGACTGGTGTATTCTATTGTGAGAACCAACTAGAGACCCAAACACTTGGAGGAAGAAGCTAGAAGAATCAAAACAGGTGACTCAGGAGAAAGGGGGTAGGGAAAGAGAAGAGATAGAAAAATAATAAACATGGGAGAGTTATGTTGTAAAGTAATAAAAGATTCAAGAAAATATTAACAGAGATAAGTAAAAAGGATACATGAGAACAGGAGAGCTGAATTGAGCTGAACTAAGAAGTTATGAATGTTGCCTTCCAAAAGCAACCTGCAGATCTTTCAGAGTCACATAAATTAATATGTTGGGAGGCAAATTCTTTTAATCACAGCGGGAAGGCAGAAGGTGATTAGCTATACTGTACTTGCACTAATAGGGAATCATGTAATCAATAAGTAATCATGTAGCACTGGAATTACATATTTTGAAAGGAAATAAAGCTGAGTGCATTCAAATGCCTACCTTGATTTTCAAAAATATTAATTTTAATAAACATAGAGCAATAACTAGGATTCCATGGCAGGAGAAGTTAATAGGAATAGGAGCTCAAGTTGGTGGGACTTGATACTAAATGCAAACAGTTCCAACAAGGGAAAAAGCATGAAAACCATCTCTCACAACTAGTCAGTTATCATGAGCAGATTGTGACAACTGACATGAAGGCTTTCCAGTAGGATCCTTAATGCATCTGTTATTCAGTTAAGCTGATTAACAATTATTAGCCAAGTCTGCATGACAGACTGAGAAATAAAATTTAGATAACAAGAACATATACTGTATCTTTTTAAAATACCCCAGTACACCATGTTTGATCTGAGGATTTGGACTGATGATGACATTCAAAACTTAAAGTAGGTGCCATCTTGAGTCTCTTTGATCTACATGCATAGGTTTATTGTTGCTTCCAATATCAAAATTAAAGCATCTATTCTGAGTTTGAATGACACACTGAGTCTGAACTCTTGGTTAACACACAGTATGCAGGAGGTTAATAATGATCCATGCACACTCTCACTACCTCAGTGCATTCTACAAGCATAGCCAAAGTGTTTCACTGTGGAAAATAAAGTTACATTTTTAGGAAGGCATAAATTTAATAGACTAGCGATCTGACAAAAAAGGCTTTTTTGATCTAATATGTCTTTTCTATAACAGAAAATAACTGGCAAATGGATATATGTAGTATACATTCAGTAAAGTCATTATGTAAATTAACAGAACAGAAATTTGTATTACTATATGGACAAATACCCCATATTTAAGCAAGCATAAGGTGGTCAGCTATGACAAATACAAAAAGTCTATGAATAACCACTGATAGCATATTATTATTTTTTACATAACATTGGTCATCACTAAATGTTACTAATTTAAATATAAAAAATAACAGAAATGCAGATGTTCCATCTAGAGAACATGTCAAAGCTAAAAATGGCAAACTTTATGACAAGTAATACATACTGTATATGTTTCCCAAGGAGCCCTCTTTTGGATGAATCTAGCAGAATAAATCAGATACTGCTCATGCCAGAAAAATGTGTGTGGGTGGTTACAATTCAGCAATACTGAAACCTCCTTTCTGATCAATGCCTCCAATCATATTTCTTACACCCACCTTTGCGTTATAGTTTCTTGCACAGAAAATTACAGACACCTTTTTGACACTTGAGGTGCAGCAGAATGGTTCCTTTTGTGTTTACGTATGCACAATTCATATGTCTCTAAGTATTTAAAATTCTAAGCAAGAGAGAAATAGTATTTCCTTTTAAAAACATCTCCTACATGCAAATCCAGTTGTTCTCTGTCTGTACAGCTCAAGGATTCATAATAGTCTACACAAGGCTGAATTAACCCATCAGTAAACAATAAAACTCTGGATTTAAAAAATTGTCTTTGAGCAGACAGTGGTTAGTTTTCTTAGAATAACCTGTCTGGTATTCTTTAAAGGTATTCAAGCATTATGTGATGTGCTTAAATGAAGTTTCTAATAGAAATAACATTTCAAATAGTATATCTAGGCATAAATGACAGAGCTGTGAACGTAGCAGTGCCATCAATGTTCCTATTACTAGTATACTTTTATTATGTCTTTTCTCTAAGAAATTCAGAGCATCATACATGGTTCTCATCCTATACCGATTGGATTCACATATCACACTAAGCCAAAAAAAAAAAAAAATCCAAATTATTTTCTATAGAGTAATATGTGACTGGCCCAACATCACTTATGAAATTTCATGACTGGATAGACCTTGACCCAAGCCTCCTTAGTCCACCCCTAAATACAGGTGGGGAGGAACATTCTAGAATCTCATTAGTCTGATGATAGATAAAATTGTGCATGTTTCAGAATAATGGTGAACAGAAGTTTTTCAGAATCAGTCAAATTAAGGATTTAATCTAGAAGAGATTAAGCAGTTAGTTTGTGAGCTTCTAGAAAAAACACATTATGGACTGATCAATAATACATCATTCCTAACCAATCCAATGTTCTTTTCTGATAAAGTGTCTGATGTAGTTTAATTGACATAAAGTTCTTTGATTTCAACAAAGCAATTCAGAAACCTCTCCCAGAAGGTTCTAGCAGAGAAGATGGCAAAATATGGGCTGGACGATGCTATCATTAGATTGAGAGAGAGCTAGTTGAACAACTGCATCCATCTTAGCTGACAGTGAGATGAAGTCCCCCCACCCCACAAAAAAAGCAAATGCAATTATAGGCTGAATCACGTATCATGTGAAGATCACAAGAAGTCATAGTATCTCTCTATTTTGCATTGGTCAGATTGAACCTAGAATATTATATTCAGTTCTGGGCACCACATTTTAGGAAGGAAAAGCTGTAGAATGTCCAGGATAGTGTAACCAAAATAATTTAAGGCCGGCAAAGAAAAAAATCTTATGAGGAATGGTTGTATATTTAATATACATGGTAGAAGTTACACTATATCCCTCTTATTACTTAGACAAAAATCTGTTTTAACTGAATAAATATTTTATAAAATAAACTGCAGATGCCACAAAATATGTATGTAAAATATGTAGTTGAAAACAGCTTGTTTTCTTGCAAGTAGGTACAGGTTGAATTGAGCAAACTGATTACAAGCAAAACCTGTTGCCTTTACCTTCCTTTGATTTGAACACAGTTGTTATATGAAGGGCAACTACACGGGATGTTAAATGAAAATACTGCAATTTTCAAATGGAAACAATAATTCCAGTTTGTAACACTTTTTATCTGAACCTAATAATAATAATAGTATTAATAATAATAACCTGAAAAATAATAAAATAAATAAATAAATGAAAATAATAAATATATGAAAAGAATGCACCAGTTCTGAAAAGAACAATATCCAGAATCAGAAATAACAGAACAGAGGCTAGCAGATCAATGTTGATTTATAATACGAAATAAAGTATTCACAGAAGTAGAATTGGAAGAACTGCAAAGGTCTACCAGGGCAAAGAAATCGAAGCCTTGCCAGAAGTAGCTCAGACTGTAGAGGTAAACTGGGGGAGTTGGCAGCAGAGGAAGCCAGGATAGTTACTGAATCATTTTCATTCCCAAAACAGGCACCCTCTCCTCTGCCTTCTCCTCAGAAAGAACAAAGCCCTCTAACTAAAAAACATGAGGAATTGAAACAAAGAATAACTGAGCATCTAGAACAGCAGAAAAAGAACAGAATAAGGTTGCCTGCATTGAAGCTTGTTGCAAAGAAATAGCTAGCACAAGTATTAAAAGATGCCAATGCTGTAATATCAAATATAAGCACCAGCTCCCTGCAAGAAATCACCAAGTAATGTAGAGCATGGCTGCAGTTACAACTGAATACCCTGGATGCAAAATCAACAACAACAACAACAAAAAGCCAAACAATGCCCCACCAAAATGGAAGATCAGGTTGGAAAATAAGATCAGAATGCTAAGATCAGATGCAAGCAAGGTAGAACAGATGAAAGAAAAGAATCTGAAGAACAAAAAGACCAAAGAATTCCTGATTAAGAAATATCACCTAGAAACATGGAAGATCAAAGAAGCATTGGAAATAATAAAGTAGTAAATAACATAGTTTGTCTGTACTCTTCTGACCATCTATCAAGTCATCAATGCCTTGCTCCATTACCTGAGATAAGTGGTGTCCCAGATGGATCAGTTAACTTGATAATGAACCAGCTAGACCTTGCCAAGGGACAGAATCTACCTCAACCAGTGGTTCCCATACCATTACTGGTGCAAGGGCTTGCAGCCGTTACTGGAGCAGCTGCAATATGGAGTACCCACCTTCTTGCCCAACAAATAGAATGGGAATCAAAGCAAATTTGCTGCCTTCCTTGCTCAATACGCACTATAAACAGTATCTTTCTAAGACCCGATGATTTTCCCACTGATAAAACTAATGTAAAATGTATAACTAGCTTAATAATTGAGGGAGCTATAAAATTAGCAACTTCCCCTCCCCCTCCTAATTCAGAACAGTGTGGACTTGGAAAACTGTACAGATTTTATGGCACACCAGCAAGCTAACTTTGAGGTCAGGCAAAGGATTGCCAACTATGGATTGTGTCCTATGCAAACCTTAAGAAAGTAAGACAATTTCAAGAGCTTTTATTTGCATATTGTAAATCTTCCACCAGAAGGCAAGACAAACTAAGAGCCAGTAATTTAGACAAAAATTTAGAGAACTGAAACAGAGTTTGCTTGCCTCATAAATTATGCCAGTGCAACAAACTGGTAACTTGAAGAGTTCAGATACGGAATTGGTGAGAAAAATCCAAGACAGCAGGTTGAGCACTGAAGAATTCCACCAAAGCCAAAAGAATTGCTTCCAACAAGGGGAGGTGGTCTGGAGCACTTTGTGATATAGCCAGAGTTTCTGTCTATGCTTAATTCAAGGAGTTATTGGTCCTTCCTCTCAACCTCTGCTGCTCTGGTTTCTTTATCTGCGGCATGATTTAGAGTTAGGCACTCTCCCAAGGACAGGATCTGGCTCCTTATCAGAATCAGTGACCAGCTGCACTGAGTCAGACACATTACTCCTGACTGACTGACAGTCTGTTGCCTCTTGAACTGCAGGTGACAGTCTTGTAGGTGCTCGGAGTCAGAGCAGTCCATAACAGGTTGGAAAAGAGAGAACTTCAGGACAAGGAAGACAATGGGAAGAGAAAGCGCAGACTGTGTGCCTCCATTGGTTCCATGATTGCACAATCAATCTTATCCTATCACTACCCAACGTCAGAATTAGCCTGCCTAAAGGAATTTATTGATCAGAATTTAAAGAAAAGCTTCATATGTTCCTCCTTGTCCCCTGGCCAATACTCCCATCTTATTTGTCAAAAAGGATGGTTCTGTCTATGCGTAGTCCATGATTACTTAGTCCTGAACTCCCTAGCAGTTAGGGATCACTATCTTTGATTCTTGCTGTGAAAAGTTTGAATATACAGTAATGCCCTCAGATTGGTCTTTTAGAGCCTTATGAATAATATTTTCCATGATTTTCTGGTCAAGTTCTTAATTGCTCACTTGAATGATTTGCTGATTTACTCTGAAGATCCTACCCTCCACACTGTAAGTTCAAGTTCAGACAGTTCTTTAATACCTTCATTACTTCAGTCTCTACAATAAACTAGAGAAATACATCTTTAATTCTCCTGTGTTGAACTATCTGGCCTACCACATTTCCATCAAAGATATTCAGATAGAATCAACTAAGACAGATTTCATTCTGTCCTGGGACCTCCTCCCACACATATCAAGTATATTCTGCATTTGGAAACTTTGCCAGTTTTTACCATAAATTTATTCCTGATTTTGCTGTTCTCATCTTACTCAGAATGGGGTTCCTTTAAATGAGATGCTGAAGGCAACTCAGTCGGGCATTTACTTCTCAGCCCATTTTCTATCACCCAGATCCCACCTATCCTTTTCTGATGCTTCTGATTTTGCCTTGGGAATTGTGTTTCGACAATCTGCTTCAAAGTCTAAGAATAATTTTATTCCCTTTGCATTCCTTTCCTGGCAAGTCCTACCAGTCAAAAGAAACTATGATGTTTTTAATAAAACCAAGAAAACTTTGCAGGCTTAGCTATTTCCTTGAAGCATTGAATATCTTCTAGAGATTCAAACAGGACATAAGAATTTAGAACATTTGTAAATTTCTCACAAGCTCACACAGTGCCATGTCACGAGGTTATGATTTTCTCCTTGCTTTACTTACACGTCTATCTTGCAGAACAAGAAGCTTGGTGCTTTATCATGTAAGTGTAAATATTTTTACATTGTAACCTTCTTCCAACCTTCATTTTGTGTCTGGAAAATGTTAGCTTCCCTCTTCTAAAACCTGGCCAGCCTATCCTGTGAAAATTTTGGAGCTAGATGGGAGATTCCTTCCTTAATTGACTGAATCCATATTCAGTAAAAGCAGGATCCATATGTGTAGGCAGGAGTCCCTTTACCTTCTCCCTTCCCCTTTTCCTGGGAACAGGCAACACTGCACCACAGTGATTGGTTACATATCTCTCATTCCCTGAGGGAAGAAGCATATTGGTCTGTCACGATTTCCAGCCAGCTAGACTTTTGAACTATTTAAAAGTAACCATCTCCTCCTCTGTGACCTTTGGTGACTGTGCATTGGAGCTGATGTCTAGAATTTTGTTTTTTCATGCTATATTTGTCACTGTGCCAAGACACAGAGACCAACCCACTTTCCTTTGACTTTATCATCACCACATGTCAAAGGCCTAGATGCCATTCTATTGATAGCTGATCTCTTTTTTGAAACAGCCTAGTAGTTCACTCTGAGTTATAACTTTCTCTCCAACCCCAAGATGGATTGACTATTCAGTAAGCTTTATGGAACCACAGGTTGCCTAAACACTTCATTTCTAAGCGGCCCACAATTCAACACCATTCACAGCAGTGTCAAGGAAGGTGGAATGATGAATTCAGTGTTGCCCATTCATGATGCAAGTTCCACTTCTCATGTAACGTCACACATATGTCCCAAAGGGGCAGAACTTAGGAACAACACTGCAAGACTTCTGAAGGAGTAAGTGCCACCCTCCTCAAAGGTTTTCCAAAAATATACCTCAGTGCAGAAGGATAAAGGAACATGATCTTTTGCATCTACTTATTCAGAATATAAAAGGAAGGAAGAAATTATGGGGGAAGATGCAAATTTTGTAAAACTTATTAAGGTTACTTCACATAACACATTGATTGACTGATTGATTATGTGCCATCAAGTCGGTGTCAAGTCTTAGTGATCACATAAATAGATTTTCTCCAGGATAATTTGTCCTCAACCTGGTCCTTCAGATCTTTCAATGGTGTACCCATTGTTGCTGTAATTGAATCCATCACCTTGCTATTGGCTGTCCTATTCTTCTCTTTTCTTCTACTTTCTCCAGCTTTGTAGACTTCTTTAAATAGCTAGATCTTATGATAATTTGAGCCTGCTTATTTGTGCCTCAAGTGAGAACTCTGTATTGATTGGTTCTATGATTCACTGGTATGTTTTCTTGGCTTTCCATTATATTCTCAGGAGTCTTCTTCAATCCCAAAGTTCAAAAGTCCAACGTCTGCATCCATAGTATCACAGGCAAAACCACTGTCTACACAATTCTGATCTTTGTAGGTTTAGAGACATCCCAGCATCTAAATATCTTTTTCAAGACCCTCATGACTATTCTATCAAGTGCTATGCTGTGGTGTATTTCTTCACCCCTGGTTTCTTTACTGTTGACAGTCAGTCCTAAAAAGCAGAAGCTATCCACCACTGCAATATCTTCATTATCAGTTCTAAGACTGATTGCTGTACCAGTTTTCATGAATTTGGTCTTCTTTGTATTTAATCTTAGTACCATTTTTTCACTGTGCTCAACTTTCATTACTAAAGCTTGTAGAGTATTTGCATTTTCAGCTATCTGAATAGAATAAACAACATAGTGTAGCAATTGATGTTTCTTCCTCCAGTTTTAAAACCATGCTCATCTTTTTCTAATCCAGCTTCCCTCAGTATATATTCAGCATATAGGATAAATAAAGAGAGAGCATATAGCCATGTCTCACTCCTTTGCTGATCTAGAGACAGTATGTTTCACCATGTTATGTCCGGAGTATGGCTTTCTGACCTGTGTATAGGTTTCACGTAACAATAATGAAATATTCTAGGGTTCCCATTTTTCTAAGCATATGTCACGATTTTACATGGTTGACAAAATCAAAATTCTTCCTTCCATGAATATAAGAAGGTATATACTGTATTTTTCTTTGCAGTCACCTTTTTCATTTTTTCAGGTAAGTCATCGTAATGTTACCAGATTTGAGGATATTATTAGAGATGGGAATTGCAGAAGTCTTGCACAAATTTTCAATAATACAAAATGAAATAAACCTCTTTAGAGTCATTACTTTCACTTAGAAAATTTAAGAATCTACAATTTCAGGAAAGTAAAAGTGATATCTCATTGGGACATAAATTTATCATAGGAATGAAATGCAGAGTGCTTTGTCTCAAATTCTGTCCAAACAGAATGTTGCATGTGTAAGTATAATTTGTCTGCTCCTTTTGCAGCTTTGCATAATTTAAAACACTAATGCTGATTAAGAAGGGCTAACTGAGAATTATACAGGATGTGAGCCCAGTGCTGAATCATGGAAATACTAGTTTAAGGTACCCCAGCCAAATTTCCCCCAAGTCCTCCTTTTCAATGAAGCCCTTTGTCACATTCCACATTATTCAAGAGAGCCTCTGTAAAGGGAGGCAGAGATAGCAAAGGAATGCAAAAGCCATTACAGAAAAAAGAGCAGTAAATGAAATTTTTGTCCAGGGAAAAAAGTAAACTGTATAAAGATGCTCAAAATAAATAATGTTTAATGATTCTGCATGGTGTAAGAGAGGACAGAAGGAAACTGGCAGGTTTTCAAGATTCTGTTGTTATACCCTACAATAACAAAGTAGAGTTCCAATAGTGCTTGCAATGTTTGCTTCTTGACCTAGCCTAAATTGAAGGGCTGACATCCCCCAATCTTTCAGAGCAACTTTTTGGAACCCAGAATATTTTCAGCCTCAACAGGCAGCTGATCTCAAAGGGCAAGCAACTGTGGCTCCTAGTTAGTATTTGGCTGGGGACCTCCCAGGAATTCCAGGGATTGTAATATAGATTGGGAAGTCAAATTAACAGATCCAAAAGGGAATACCAAGAACTGCATGGATGCAATCACCAGAAGTCAATGATAACCAGCCAGTGACTTTAGCTTTTCATTACTTGCCAAGGTAGTGACTGAGATGCTATTTATTTTAGTTAATTCTCTAAATAATTGAAGTGCTTTGTACAAAATAAATACTCTTTATGCTGATATAATATTGTTCCTTTTAACTGAATATGTACAAATTGTAGATTGCAGTTGGGTGTCCAGCTAAGTAAAACTATTTCTTGAAGTTGCAATAAATTGTAGCAATTGTTCTTATAAAGAAGATATAAGAGAAAGAGAGCCTTTTCTGTCATGGCACTCACACTCTGGAACATCATTCTCCCTCGAAGTGAAATTGGCTCCAACCCTGCTGGCCTTCTGGAAGACCCTCAAAACTTGGATGTACCATCTGGCTTGGGGATTCCAAGGAACTGTGGAGCCTGTTAAATGGTTATATTGTATATAGTTTGATTGTACTCTCATCTGTCATTTTATTATTAAATTTTAAATGCAGTTTTTAATTGTTTTTAATTGTTTTAATGGTAGAAGACTATGATTTTACTTGTGTTTTAACTATGTACACCACCCAGAGTCACATGTAAGTGTGATGGGTGGCCATATATACTTAATAAATAAATAAAGTTTCTTGCAATGTAACCATATTTTTCTTGTAAGTAAAGTGGGAATCTGTGCATGTGTGTGTGTGCGTGGGGGTCATTTGCAAGTGAAAAGCAAAGGTGGACAGAGAACAAAAACTAGGAATGTTAATGAAATGTACTACATATTTCTATGGCAGAAAATTTAAAATTCATTAAAAGAACTCTACTTGCCACATGGATTTTGATATAATTTAACCAAGTAAAATAGCAACTTTAAATTTATGATAAGGAATCCACATTTTTTCATCACAGTTTCCATTCACTGTTAACATTATGCTATCTTGTTCCTCATGTTTCTCTTCCCAAAGCTCTGTATGTATGTATCACCTTTTATTGAACATAAGTCCTACTACTACAGACACTACAGTGCAGCATATTTCTGATTTGCACATCTCTATACTAAGCCTCCAACAACCTGGCAGAATAAAAATGACAGCAGAAACACTTTTGTTTCTCTCTATCCTTTCCTGGACATGTGTGTGTGTGTGTGTGTGTGTGTGTGTGAACATCTCACTCCCATTGCAATGAATGAGAGAGAACAAATTTAGACATGCAAAATGACTGGTAAAAACTAAGACCACCATCACACACAATCACCTCCAATTTGTAGATATAACAGAAGGCTTTAAATAAAAAGTTCTTCCCATCATGCTCCTGCCCAAGGCCCATCATGTCTCCTCTGGGGGCTTTACAATATTGCATTTTTTCTTGGTGCTGGAAAGGTGCTGGCAAGAAGGCAGGAAATGAATCTAATGTTTGACTCCATCTTCCTTGGATAATCCCTCTCTCCAGCACAGAAAGAGCCATCAAAGGTATCATATTATATCTAGGACAGTGTCCAAGGGACCACAGGATTGCAGTTTAATTGTTAAGAGACTTTGGAATCCCAAAATGTATAAACTCAAAATAAACTCTCAATCAATGACTAAAAGCTTTTCTACTGAATCTACTTTCTAAATAATTTTCTAAATAATATACCTTCACATTCAATCAATTATAGGTGCAGTGTGTACTTTTAAAAAATGAATTTTAGAATTTTTAATAAACATATTTAGGATACCAATCCTTACGTTTGACAAACTAACCTCCTTTTGATTATTGATATTAATAATCCATATTATTATTAATATTTGATAGACTAGTAAAAAGAACTTTGTATAATCTGGCATTAAAAAATTAGTTACCAGAATCATCTGTATCAATATTAAAATGCATTGATGAAAATGAATTCAATAATGTATTAATGGAGGTGACCTGATTCCATCAGTTTCCAGACCTCCCCCCATGATACTATAAGAGCAAATTTCAACAGATGGTTGTCTGAGCATGATAGGTTATTTCTCACCTCCCCCCAATATCCAGGCCATCTCCTTCTTGAACAGAGGCCATCTCCCTCTGAACTGAGAAGCAAATTGTCAAGAGGGTTCCCCCTTTTGTACAAGTCCTGTAATAGACAGACTAGTGGTGTCATGGGAGCAATGAAATTCCAAGCTGACCCTCCTAAGGCAACCTCAGAATGTATGTTTAAGCTGCCAGGAGCACCATTTCAGTGTTTCCCGATATATTATATGCTGCTGGGTGTCAGGCAGCACATATCTTTAGCTGCTGCTGCTGCTGCTGCTGCTGCTGCTGCTGCTGCTGCTGCTCCTCTTCAAGACATTCCCCAGATCAGTCAAGGGGTATTGGGTAGCAAACTGTACAGTACACCAATATTTTCCCAATCTGTCTCCCTGTCCCAACACCTGGTAAAGGGCCTCATAGCCTTCCTTTGTTTGCAGAGTTTTTCTGGTGGTGAGCAAGATGAAATTCTAAGAATACAGTGATTCTCCTTGCCCTAACCCCTCAACCTGGTTTGATGTTCCCAAATAATAGGTATGTTCTATAACCTACATTACATATTGGGACCTTTTGAACATATTCTAGAACAATCATAAAGTACTAGTAAAATTTCTGGTAAATTGCAAAATATCATACTCTGAATTAAAAACATCATGCACAGATTTCTTATCCAAATACCTGTACAGTACTATCTTTTGTTTCTTTTTCTGTTTCTTTTATATATTGATATAATTCCAGTAGAAAGTAAGAACTCCAGCCTCTTTGGATGTATCTATTTAATATTAAAAACAAGATGTGTAGCCTTTGTGATATATTTTTAAAAGAACACAACAAAAGAAGTTTTGAGTTATTGAACAATAGTAATAATGGTACACAATTATACATGACCCAGATGTTACTCTCCTTGATAGTCCATGTTAAAAAAACTGTTCTATTTATCTTGAATATTGTCATTAACAGACAAGTTTATTTTAAACTGTAAGGTGATCCTGCATATGCTGCTTCTGTGTATACTTAAAATAATTGTCTCATCTTGCCTCACCCTTAAATCCCTCCTTGCTAAACATTCAAGGTGATGCTTAACTCAGGGGGAAGCTGAATTCATCAGAGGAGGTAGCAACAAACCAAACCAGCTGCATATTAATTCTGTGGTTTTATGGGCCAGTTAGAGTTAAAAGTTTCCAAATATTTTTGCACAACTATGGAACACTAAGTATATTTTTTTCCAAAAACAAAAATAAAAAAAAAACAGTAAAAAGTTAAAATGTTACAAACCATTTTCCTGGCTTTTGTTGTTATTGTTTTCCAGAGAAATGGTTTTAGCAGTTTAAGTTATATGGGTAATATTTTGACTGATTTTTTTTTTAAAAAAAATATTAGACTTCTGCAGCCTGAATCCCAAAATCAAATCAACTGACTGGTGATCTATGGATGATTCCCTGTCTATTAAGTCCTAGGTTCCCTTAATATTGCTATAGTTCCTTGCTACCTGCTGTTTCTTAACTCACATATTATTAAGAATTTGGTCTTTCTAATGACTACTATTATTCCAATGCTTACTACTACGAATGTAAACAAAAACACCCTAAGCCTTTATTTCAGTTGGTTTCATAAAGAAACCCACTGAAGCAGGGAATTAAATGCTCAAAGGATGTAACTTAGTACAGTGGTACCTCAAGATACGAACGCCCCACCTTACGAAAATTTCAAGATACGACCAGCTCCAGCCGCAAAAATTTACCTCGACATGCGAACTCCACCTCAAGCTACGAACTGGATCCGCGGCCATTTGCCCTGCTGCCACGTGGTCGCAGCTTCCTGTGGGCGAGATCGCAGTAGCAAGGAGACGTTCGGTGAGGCTTGTGGTGTGTTTTGTGGCGTTTGGAAGGTTTTTGGTGTGCTTGTCAGCACGGCTCCAAAGAAAATGCAGAGCCGTATGTATTTACATTGTGTAAGATCTTGCCCCGTTTGTCAAGAGAAACTCCCGTGACACGTGTAGTTCACAAAAGAGGTTTACTCAAGCGTAACGCAACAGTTACAAGCAAAGCCAGGACTGGCTTGGTACAATACATTGGTTCCTTTATACCTCCCCTCCTTACAGGCTGCGGATTATCAGCGCCCCAATGATCCCCCTTAATTGTCCAGATGGCAGGTTCAGCCTGAGTCCCATTGTTCTTTAATTGTTGTTAGCCCTTGGCGTGGTCATTGCTTTCCTTGGGCTTTTGTCGCGCACACAGCCGGGAGCGGCAGCTTTTCCTCGCTGATTGCTCTTCCTCAATTCCGCGGCTCTTTCCTTTGTCCATAGCCCTTGGCATGGTCATTGCTTTCCTTGGGCTTTTGTCGCGCACACAGCCAGGAGCGGGAGCTTTTCCTCGTGCGCTGATTGCTCTTCCTCAATTCCGTGGCTCTTTCCTTTGTCCATAGCGCCTGCGGCCCTCTGGCATTAACAGATTAGTGAAGAGGAGCCAGGTGGCCCTTTCATTAGCACTTCCTCTTTCTGCGCTAGCGCTCGAGCAGTGAAACTGACTAAAGCGCGCCTGGGGAATTTCCTAGCCCTGCAATGCCAGCTGACACACTGAACCTTATGGGGAAATTTGCCTCGTGGTGCGACCAAATTTGGAGGGCGGATTAGCCGTATTTACAATGAACCTTATGGGGAAATTTGCCTCGTGGTGCGACCAAATTCGGACGGCGGAACAGATTAACCGTATTTACATTGAACCCTATGGGAAAATTTGCTTCAGGATGCAACCAATTCGAGTTGCGATCAGAGTCACGGAACGGATTAAATTCGTATCTTGAGGTACCACTGTACTTATGTCCTGATGTCTGATGCAAGTATGTAAATTGTGCCATGACATTATGATGAATTTATCACCCCCACCACTTCTGCAGACACCCGAGGAGTAAGAAGTCTCACACAACAATACAAGAGGCATGGTCTGACAATTCCTTATCAGAATCGAGCAGCAAACCATTACTGTGAATAGGCCAAATCACTATCAAAGCACAGTCCAGCACTCAAGTCAAAGTGTTCAGTTTGTGAAGAAAGATTCAAAACATTAGGCATGAAGAACTGTCAGAATTCTGGTAGAGGTTATCCTGGTGGTCATGCAAAGGTTGATTTCAAGGAATAAAGTTGTCTGGGCCAGGCTGTCACAGATGCTGTTTCAGTGTTTGAATGAGCCACAGCAAAAGCTTTTGTCCCTTGCAGCTCAATATCTGAGCACAACTAGCACTGCTCAAATTGAATGGCAGTTGCTGGGTTGCCTGGAAGGAACAACTCACTCCTAATACACAGGGTATCCCAAAGGTCTTAGAGCAGCTTTAAGCTTTTAAAACATAAATTGCACTAAGACTTTTGGGACACCCTGTATTTTTTCAGCAATCTGACACCTCTCAGTTTCTGAATTTAGAGGTGCTCTCACAGACTTGATGGGAGTGATGTACATGCAACAGAATCTGAGTCCAGAGGTTGGAGACAGTGGAAAGTATTCTGTGAAGACCTAGGTGCTGCACCTTTAGGATTAGTTTCACCAGGTATTTATTGTCATATAGCCCATGACAGGATCCTCTTGTTATGAAACAGGACACTCAAGGAGCAGAACATTCTCAAGATCTCATAGGTTGAATGGTGTTGGCTTCTGAACTGGATTCCCATGCCTGAGATAGGCCAAGGAATCTCCTCTGAAGAATGGGTTAACAAGTTATATTTCAAGTTATAGTTCAGATTTAGCTAATAAACAAAAAGGTTCTCTTATGGAAGATATGCAGCCAAATATTATCTATAGCATCACTAACATATGCAATTTGATGTCTAGTCCTAATAGCTGTAAATGCAGCACTTCTCCCAACTCAGATTATTTGATCCCTCAGATAAGAATACTATATGACATTTTTCCATTCCAAAAATGTTTTAAGACCTGCATATGTAGAATACTCTATAATAATGATGAACAATCACCTAAGTCTCACTCACAAGGTAGTCACATTTTGCCCAATGCAGTCACAGTGGCAACAGATGAAGGCAACATATACTTACTCCACCTTTCACATGCTGGAAAATGAGGTAGGGAGTGGGGTAGAGGCTGGGCAACACCAAATCTGGTAGGCTTTGCCCACTTTCAGTTTAAGGATGGTTGAACCTAGTTTGACCTATTTTGCTGATTCAGTGTGGTTCTTCTTCATTCATTTTTTTAAATTAACACATGAAATTTTGAATATTTTTCATCACAACTTTGACATTAGAGTTGGTGTTTGGGGTTTGGACTGGATCCATAGTAAGAGAAGGTTGGCAGAAAATACTATGATATTGGAACAGGGGCCCCTGGTAAGGGGCCAAGGTCAGGGATGACCTCATGGAACAGTCCACCTTGGATTAATAGCCAGGCTTCTATCACATGCTGGAAGGTAAACTTGCAATTTGTTCACACAGAACCATGCTCACAACCTGCTATTCCCAGTGGTTATCAGCTGCCAGCTGGGATTGGGCTTTTCAGCCAAAAGTGTAGGAGGCAAAGCACAGAATTTGAGTCTAAGCCCAATTCTGCACCAAAACATGTTTGCTGGAACCAATAAAATTGTGGTCAGTTTCTGAAATATATTTCATGTATCTTATTGACACTCATTTCTATTCATTTAGCACTGCCAGGTAGACAATAAGCTCTTAGATCACTATTGTTTTACCACATACCACATGTACTAGTATGAACATTTGTCCAATAAACAGGCAGGGGTCAAAGGCAATCACTGAAATATTCAGAATTACTTATGATATCCAAAAACAGATAACTCTCTACAGAAAGCAGGTAGAGTACTTGCATGCATGTATTCCTAAGAAATAAATATTACATAAAATAAATAATAATGGTGCTATGCCAACATCATGAATACTATTCTAAATAATTTTAATACTAAGGAAGGTTGCTTATATTCACTAGTGTCCATTTAAGATAAAATACTGGAATTTAGATTTCTTCAAATCTTTAGTCTATTACAGCATCCTTGTTGATGGCTATTATATCATCAACCTAGAACAGTTCAATCAGCTTTCATTCCATAGCAGTAGTGGAGTAGTGACTAGTTACCCATGTTTTTTCTACAGCTATTCAGATTGTCAGTTAAGCAGATACTTTTATAGCAGTCATTCCCAACTATTTCTCAATATAGACTGTATGAGTATATAGGCAGTTACTTTATACATTATAAAATACAAAATATAAAGAAGGAAAAAAGATCACTATTCCCAAAGTACTATTTCCAGACATAAAGCAAATAAGCACATTCATCTGTCAAATGTCATGTGTAAGCTATAATAATGCAAGTAGCCATGGGAACAGACATAGAATTTGTTTTTATGTGATGCTTTCATAAATACACTCAACATGAATGAACACTGAATCTTCTTATTGCTCTCTGTAGTTCGTTAGGCAACAGAGTTGGGAACGGAGGTGTTCTCTCTGAAGAACTGGTCTTAGCTATTGTTCAGACCCCTTGACTTTCTAATTCTATTTTTCCTCTACAGACAAATAAAGCATTTTCAAGAAGAAAAGAGCCCTACTTGCACACAAAGACATCTGATTATCCAAGGACCATTACATAGATACAAGTTGGCAAGCTTTCCATCATGCAAGGTGTGGTATTGAAGCCATTCCTGTAGAAATGCTGCCACAATTGCAGAAGTTAATTGAGTTTTCCCTTTCTATAAAATGGTTGTTAGAACAGGAACAATGCAGCACATATCTATAGAAAAAGAATGCCAGATTCATGGACGTCAAAATACTACACATGTAATTTCTTAAAGCAACACATTCAGTTAATGAATTCATTACAAGATTTTTTTTTTTTTTTATCCACATTCAATTCTGCGGCGACTGCCTGGACGAGTCCCTGCAGTTTTCATGGCAAGGTGTTTCGGAAGTGGTTTGCCATTGCCTCCTTCCTAGAGCAGAGCCCAGCTGGCGAGCGCAGGAGGCGGGGTTTCCGTTGCTTCGCGCCTTTATCGGGCATGCGCACCTTCCATGTTACCGGCAACTGCTCCCGTCTCCTTTGCAAGGCACCACCAGCATTTTTCCTCCCACCGGGGTGAGAGGACCCATTAATCTACTCACATAAGTTTT
Source organism: Liasis olivaceus (assembly GCA_030867105.1). Classification (NCBI taxonomy): domain Eukaryota; kingdom Metazoa; phylum Chordata; class Lepidosauria; order Squamata; family Pythonidae; genus Liasis; species Liasis olivaceus. Next base: position 52,308,829 of record CM061348.1, read on the forward strand.
CGAGCTGCTGGGTTGACAGGAGCTGGGGAAGAAGCAGGAGCTCTCTCTGCTGCACGGAGCTGGGCTCGAACCGCTGAAGTGTCGACCATTTCTGGCCAGCAACTTTCAGCGTCATTAAGCCACTGCGCCACCGCGTCCCCATTATAAGATTGCTTTGGCTTCATAATAGTATGTATATCTCTTTACCTGAGCATACTCTTTAAAGATAAACAAATTCAGAAGGGATTAATGCTATTACTCAAGCCATTGTGGAAGGAAGGTCCCTAAACTAATGAAAGGTTATGTGCAATAACAGTGGTTTAATTATAAGAAAGCAAGAGGAAGAGACTAAAATATTAAGTTTTTACTATTTCAGGCTACAATGCATCAAACTAAAATATCTGTTTTTGTTTTTGTTTTTGTTTTTTTAAATACAAATAAACGTGTCTGGGATCCAGAAACTTGCAGCCTGGATATATGTATTATTGAAGTGAAACCCACAATAATCTATGAGGCTTAGTCCCAGATGAGGGCATATAGCATTATATTGTATCTCGAGGTATAATCTTAAACACATTTACTAGACATAAATTGCCACTGAAAGCAATAGCAATAAAGTCCTATTAACATACATTGGATTTTGCTGTCCCTGGCCTTAAACCAAAAACTGGACTGGCCCATTGCTATACAAAACATTCTTCCTTTTCAAGAAATAATACTTTATCTAGAAATGTATACAGTAGATGCTTGATTCCTCCCTCCCTTGTATGAAAGTTCTTTTCATGAAGGAAGTAGCAAAGAAGTATATGATTTACAAAAGGAGAAGCTGGATTTTCCAAACTCTTAACATAATCTGCTAATTATGAGACCAACATTTTGGGGAATTATATTAAGCTTAATTTATTTCTGAATTCTCTTATTTGGAAACTGAGTATAGCACTGCATTAAACTGATTGTTTTAATGCCTTATAATTGCCCCTTATATTTGTTGAATTTTTCTTTCATTTTTTTAAAATTGCCTAAGTGCAGTTAAACAAAACACAGTAACCACAGGCAACAAGAAATTAAAGGCAGGTAAGTACATGGAATCTGATTCAAGTAAGTTAAGTGGCTGGCAACTAGGGTGCAATCAAGATACTAAAGAAGGGAAGCATTTTCTTACACTCCCACCATAGAAATGCTGCAGAAGATGAATGGAGCAATCTATCCCTCTGTCAAAGCCTAGTAGGTTTGTCAAATGTGTTGCAGGCTAAGGTTTGTATGTTGATTTATAAACAAGGAAATCTGAATTCACAGATATATAAGAGAAAATATTGCACATAGTAAGGTTATAGTATTTCTTAATGCACCATGTTTACATGGAAAAATAGTTGGAAATTTGGCTAAACACAGAAAGTTGTAATTGCAGTGCTAAGAAACATTGTAAAAATCATAGTTTTATGTTGGAACTGCTACTAAAAGAACATTAAAATATTTTGCAAATCTAATTCACTTAATATATTATTTGTTATTAATATTCTATATCATAAAATCTAAATACTCTGCAAACAACTATAATCACCTTCTTACAGGCAAACCATGTTAATAGACATCTACTAAATTAATTCACATGGTCATACAAATTAATATGCCGCCCAGAGTCTCTTTTTGTGAGATGGGCGTCCATATAAATGTGATTGATAAATAAATAAATAAATAAATACCATAATAATTATACTAAACATAAATATGTATTTCCTAGAGAAGTATATATCCCATAATATGTAACTTCAATTTTCAATTATATGATACAATTTAGCAAATCTTCTGCAGACCTATTTTGTCTTCTGGCTTTACACAGGAGAGCCTTCAGAGAAAAAAAATAACAGCTGTTTTCCACATAAGCTTTGTTATTATATCTGTTGATAAACAGAGAAGTTTCACAAATTTCACCACACCTGCAATTTCTGAAACCAAATTTATTCTAGATTTGGAAAACCAAAAAATGATACATTAACTACATGTTACATAAATAGATGGATCTGTCAAAACAAATAGAAGACAATACCCAAAGGTTCATAGGTATAATTAGACCCATAGAAAAAAACTTTATATTATGCAGCTCTAAAAAGCCAAATGAATATGGCACCTGGGGAAATGTTTGACAGTTGCATTTTTTGGTTTAGATTTAAGTGCATTTTACTGGATCAGATAAAGCCCTTCTAAGCTACCATTCTGTTTTCACATCGGGTACCAAATGTCTTTGGAAATTCTTAAGCAAATCATGAATGTGATTATCATCTCATATTATTTGTCCCTGGAATGTGTTATCCAACATATAAATCCTCTGAACATGGAGGTACTCATAGCTAATTGTCATAAACCTGGCACCTTACAGATAGGTTATGACTGCAACATGCGAATTCCCAGCTATGGGGCCACATTACATCTGAAAGACTCTAGGTTTGAAAAGCTATCACAAAGTGATCTGGACTTGAATTTAAATCATGCTTTATCATAAGTTATCAAACATTACAACTTATAGTTCTTTATCTTTTTATTGCTATTTTGAGTTAGTTATTAAAAAGTTAAATTACCTTTTACTGTATTTGTTTCCTATCCTTACCTGTCCTTTCCACATAATACTAAGAAAACAAAAACCAGGGTAATCAAATGAGACAGTGAATCATTAACTGTTTTTCATCAACATTCAACAATAAGTATATATATACACACACAGTACGTGTATATAAAAAGATTATTAAAAATGGAAAATGATAATATGTAATAATTACCAGTATTGCATCTGTTAAAACCTAATTAATTTTCATGCACTGACACACAAACATCTAGATAGATACCTCTGCTAACTTGTTGCAGCAAACACAATATGGCCACTTTGTTCTTGTCTAATGACATACTGTATGGGATTGAATTTATTTACTCCCAGTAAATACTCCTATGTAAGCATATACCAAACATAGCAGCCGTTATGCCTGAGAACCATGTACAGGGCTACATTGTTAGAATCTTATCATGACACCTTTAAAATTAATAAACCCATTGTAAAACAAGCTATTAATGGCCCTAAAAGAAATACATAAATATGGTTTTGTTAAACAGTAAAACCATGAGATTTAAAGTATTGTACAAAATATGCCTTTTCAATAATAAATCAAAATAATTCTGTATAGCATCTTCTTTCTTATTAAAATACATGCAAATATATCTTGTCTTCCATAGATGAACTTAACCAGTTTAGCTTCAAGTAATACTGAATGTAGCTCCAGACCAGTCAATTGTGTAAATATTTTCAAGAGCTTCAAATAAGATCTAGCCCAAGATGTAGATAACCCAGAAATTATTATCTTTAGGCACAGTTTTCATATTTGATATTTATCAATTCATTTTACAAATTTCACTTTTGTGAGCACAGATTAAATATATTGTTAAAACAATTTCAAGCTAATTCAGAATTTACTTCCCTAGTCCAATATGTAAAATTGTCTGGTTCTTAATATGACAGATAACCCCAAATAAAATTAAACAGCTTGCTGCTATTCAAGTGAAAAATGATCATGTTAAACATTCAAGATATGTAGGCAAAGTTCATGATATACCCAGATTGTTTTTACATATGTGCAAGAGAACACACACATACTTAAATTGTGGTTTCACGCACTTCGTCTCATAGGCTTCACCTTTGATGTGGTCAAAACTATTGCCTCATTCCACCATTTCCAGAATATTCCTTTTACTGGTTGAGAAAAGCCTGAGATCTGCACCTCGAGTTCTCTGATGCTCTGACACATTCCTCAAGTGTACCAAACCTGGAAACGGCAACTTCCTAGCGCACATACTCCGGGCCAAACATGCACATGTGTAACAATGCCATGTGATCATCTACAGGCAGGTTGGATACCTCTTTCTGCTCCCTCCTGTGGCAGTCCTTTGCAGGAAGGAGATAAGTTGGAAGTGGCCCCGAGCCCGCTCAGGCCAGAAGCAACCCACCTTACCCTACATTACTGCTGCCCTTCCACCATGGCAAGCCAGCCTCGGGGCCATGCCCTTTGGCCTCACTGCAGCCCAATGGGGGCACTGCCACGGGCAGGGGCTCTTTCCGGCCCCGGGGTGGGCACATTCCCGGTCCCTGCGCGCTGCCGCGGCCACGTACCTCCCGAGCAGCCAGGGCTGGCGCTCCTCGCCCCGTAGCGCTCCTAGCTGAAAGAGGGATGGGGCGCCTTACCAGTCCATGTGCGGCTCGTCGATGACCAGGAGCAGCTTGAACTTTCTGGCTGCCGCTGAGGAAGCCGAGGCGGCGTCCACCAAGCCCGCCGAGGCTGCCGTCTGCTTCACGGCGTTGGAGAGGGAGCTGAAGAAGCTGCTGCCCACCGACTGCTGCTGCTGCGGCGGCGGCGGCGCCGGCGGCGGCGGCTGAGACGGCTGAGGAGAAGGCGCTGCTGGCTGCGGCTGCCTGCGCTCCGAGGCCGGGGAAGAGGAGGACGAAGCTGCCGAAGAGGCAGGCGGGACCGCCGGAGGGGGAGGCTGTTGGGGCTCCGGCCGCTGCAGGTCGGTCATGTACCCATTGGGCAGGTTGGCGATAAAGCTGCTGTCCGAGAGCCTGCGTCGCAGAAAGTTCATCATCTGGCCGCCGCGCGGAGGGAGGACTGGCCGACGACGAGGGTGCCTGCCGGGGCAGAACGGAGGGCTGGCTGGCTGGCTGGCGGATTTTCCGCGCTGCCCGCCGCCTTGCTGGGTGGCGGAGGAAGGGAGGGAGCAGGAGCGCTGCCGCTGCTGCTACGTGCGGAAGCCGCCGCGGCTGCTGCTAATGCCGCCGCTTCCCCGCTTGTCCCGCCCTCCCGTCTCTAGGTGGCAGCCGCCCAAGCGGTAGCTGCCCAGCGTTGGTTTGCCTCGCTCTGTTCTGAGGATGCACGGGCGGAGGGAAGCGGCGCGGACCGCGCCCTTATCGCCCGCCCCGAAATCGGCGGGGGCCCTCCTGGAAGCCCGCGTTCAGCCGCGGAGCCCCGTGTCGGCGGAAAAGCCTCCGCGCTTCCGGCATCCTCCCCGCGCGCAGAGCTCCTCGCGAAAACAGCCCTGCTCCTGTTTTGCCGCTCTGCGTGTTTACCTCAGAGATGCCTGGGGCGGCGAGGTCTCCACGGGCCAGGGTCAGCCCTGCCCCGCAAAACTGCTGGCATTTTGAAGGAGAGGTTCTGCTTCATCTGTGCAAAACAGCGTAGGTAGCTGTTGTGGGAACTCGAGGTCGACCGTCATGGCACTTTTGGGCCGGCACTGTCACGCGAGGGGCTGCCTGGCGCAGGTCCTCGGAGGTCCAGGCGTTCCCTTCATGTCTGAAAGGCAGCACCTACGGGGAAGATACAAATGATCGCCCTTATTTATTTTAATCCTATCATGTGGAAATGGCACCAACGCTATAAAAACAACAGCCACAAAATATTTAACATTTAATAGCCAAATCAGTGTTGGGGAATCTCAACATGAATGGCTCTTTTAACAGATGACAAAACACTTGCACCATATCCCTAAGGGCAAGTCACATTACCAAGCTGTCAAGGAGAAGGTCCTTTTAACCCTGTCAGAAGGAGCTGTTCCTCTTTCAAAGTTTTAATTTATTTATGATATGATTTCTTAGGCTATACCCTAAAGATTGAAACTGAACATTTGCTATGGAGATTAAAACATTTCCGAATAACAAGAGGGAAAATCTTAAATATATGATTAAGGTATGAGGGGACGTTCTCACTTCCATCAGCCCATTAAAGCTTCTAGCAAGTATATCAGAGAAGCTGCAAATAAAAATGAAAAGGGTGGAAAGAGTTACATAAAGTGCTTACTCACTGAATTTCTTGTCTCCTACACCTGCACAGCACAGTATCTGTGATACTAATCCATGTCTATTGTTTATTTCCAGCACCTGCAATTGCCCATGAAAGATCATTGAAGGTGTCAGAAATAATAAACCCCCATCTTGAGCTGTTGAAGACCATCAGTAACAACAACAACAACAACAACAAAACCTTTCTAGGGTAGAAAGGGTAGATAAAATGTCATTTTCACATGATACATGGATTCTTAAAGTAGGCATAAATGAGATAAGAATGTAGGGGGTATGGTGAGCACAGTTAAAAGCAACTTTTCCTCAGGAAAAGAGCCATTTACTCTGGCATCCCCCAGTTCCACTTGTGCAGATGAGCCAAATGATGCTTACATGAAAATAATCATATATTTTTCAGCCTTTTGAACAAACCCACCCAGAGGCAAACCTTTATTTGCTAGAAATCTGCAACACAAATGCACAGGAAAACATTCAGATAACTGATCCTCCATAAAAAGAACATAATCGTCTTGTTTATTATAAGATATTCTCCAGCACTGACACAATATATTATATTTTGCAATATATTTATGTCGTTTTTGGGGGGGTGGGAAATTAATGCAAATGTATTAGCCTTTTGCATAAGAAATTTAGCTCTGCTAGATTCAGATTCAGTCATCTGTTAAAAATGCCAAAACATTTTATAACATTTCTGTAAAAAAGAATATAAAGGACAGTACAATGCACTGTACCTCTTGTCGATATTTTTCTATTTCCTATTACTAAATTCCTGGCTTAGAGTTCCAAAATTCCATTATCACCTGAATACATTTCTGGTCGGAATTGAACTTGGCAAAGGAAGAACTTGATGGGTCAAGGGTAAAGGAATATATAATTTGCAGCCAAGCATTGGGGAAAAAGAGGCATGTTTATGTATGGCAAAGTTACCTGTCACTTTGACACAGCCAGCCAAGATGACCAAGCACTTTGCTGCCACCACAGGATGATGATGATGATGATGATGATGATGATGATGATGATGATAAACAAATCTGTTTTAAAAAGAGCACTTGGAGTTTTTAAGGGCTATTTTATACAATATTTTCAAATGTTCTTATCCCTATTATCTTATTCCTCTTTCTGTGAAGACTTGCTTAATGAATTCATAAGGACAGCTGCAGGAAAACTGATTTCTATCTGGAATTTCTTTGGGATAATGAATACAGTATTACCAAATATTACCCAAGTTTATTTTTCTTATTTACTGTATCAGTGTTTATTGTATACATATTAATTTTTGCATGTTATGGTTAAAAGCTTATTTATACTCATATTATTATAAATCACCTTTACATCCATAAGGTTGAAGTGAAGTTTATAAATACTGTTAATTAAGAAAACATAAATATAAATAGCAGTACTATTTTAAATACTATTTTATAATGTTCACAGCTTAAACATTCTTCACAAGCCCCATGCAGTTTACTGGCCTTTTGCTGTGAATGCTAAACAGTGTCAGTATGCTTCTCCTAGAGCGATATGTTACTCATCAAATCAGTTGCTAGTTTGGTCATGATGCAGTAGCTGCCAACTCTATAAACAACTAGCTCTGCATGTGATTAAAACAACTAAAGGAGGAATTTTTAAGCAGGCACCATATGGTAAATGTGTTTGTGAATCCATCAAGAGAGCCAGCCATGATCAAGCAATCACAGATTCTGTACGATGATATATATTCTCTGCAATTTAGCCCAGGTTGATCACTTATTACCACCAGATCCACTGAATAAATCTGAATCTCTGGATGGAAAATGTATTCCAAGTTGACTTCATTGCTGCAGACTTTTACAGTACAAGCCTTCTTTATACATTCCCATGGCTAAACTATCCTGAGCTAAATGCTATCACCCTAGGATAATTTGGTTAACGGAATCATCCAGCCAAGTGACATGGAGAGTTTTACCATGCATCACAGCCATTATTGTTGTACAGCACAAAGCTATGATCTAAAATTGTCATCCATAGTCTCATGCTTGATTCTTTTAATAAATCTTGGTGCATCAGTTCTTCTGAAGCATTCTCCTGTTTTCTTCAATAGTAGAGTTCAGTGAAGAAAAAAACAGTGGAATCAAAGACTGACAATGACTAAGGGAATCCATTTCCTCAGTCCTGACAGTCTATTCAAGTCTCATAGTTTGCAAAGAAGATTTTCAGTGAGGACTTTGTGCTATATAACTGCAAAGAAAAAAAAGTCTGACATCTGGGGGAAAGGGTTGTTCTGTTGTTTTGTTTTATTTTTATTGGTTATTATGAGCCACTTAGGATCACTATGTGAGATAGGTGGCCATATAAATTCTTTAAATAAATAAATGCTGACAGGGAAAAGTTTTTCTTCATCTCTTAAAAGACTGGGGCCAGGCCTTTCAGTTAATGTAACTGGAAAAAGATTTATAATAGACTGAAGGAACTACTTCTTCACATAGCACACAATTAACCTATGCAGTCCATTAGCACAAGACATGGTGATGGCCACTAACTTGGATGGCTTTAAAAGGGAATAGGATAAAATCACAGTGGACTGTTCTATCACACACTATTGATTTTGAAGGCTCATATTACTTCTAGAGTAGGGACAGCATGCCTTCAAAGATCAGTTGAAATGGAACAACAGGAGAGGCATATATCTCCGTCTCCTTGTGAGAATCTCAGATGCATCTGGCTGAGCCCTACAAAAGACAGTGGGCTAGGCCTTGGCCTTATCTAGCAGGGTGTTCTTATATTTTTATGTAATTCCAAATCCATGTGATATTTACTGATACAACATATAATCAGACATGAACAAAGAACCAAAATCTGCACTCCTCTATAAATTACAAAAGGTTGTTTATTGCTGATCAAATATTGCATAATACCTTAAATGTACCAAATGTGAGGTAATCATGGGGGGAATTTATTTTGGTTTGTTCTGTGAAGTAATTGCCCTTTGAATTATGACTGCAAGTAAACAAAGAATTTGAGAAGACAGCAATAGATGAAGCATAACACTTAATTATGGATACTGATTTAATTTATATTTTCCAAAATATTCAAATAAAGAAAAAAGATATAATCTGTAACATAAGTAAGATTAAAGCAAACTAATAAACTAACTACATAACAATGTAAGTGTTAATATTTACAGGTTGAGAAAAATGTCAACTAAAATTGAATGTCCTAGTTGCATGATTTAAAGTTCATAGAAGTGGGATTACAAGTTCTGATCTTCAGCACAAGGCTTTAATGACATCAGGATAACTGTACCCTAAGGCATATGTAGGGGGGGATCAGAAAAGTCAAGATGCTCGCACTATCATGTATCACAACCCGGCCCTTTTTTACATGTGTGTGATGTGTATGATACATGTTTAAAACAGGTGAGCTTTGTGCACATGCCTACCCTCTTGACTTTTTTGATCTTCCACAAACTTCCCTGATTGTACCCTAGCACAGACAATGGTCTCTGTTACAGCTTTTTGAGCCTGACCTAAACTATAAGATATTAAGGGAAGAAAAACATAAACCTCTATGGAAAATTATAACACAAATTAAACAACACAAAATTATGAATCTGGGTTACAGTTTCAGGTAAGTCATAGTTACGCCAATTGAAGTTCCCAGTTTGGATCATATGATAAGCTGCAATACATGAAAAACCGAGCTATATATCCTTGTTGTCTTGCTGTAGTAAGAAAACTGCTGTAATCTAATGTTTGGACTTGGACATGGGAGACCTAAGTTAAAGTTCCTACAGAACTTTGGCCACCCATGAATTTAGGTCCTTTCTTAAATTACTCCTTTGAAAAAATGTTGGTTTCAAATGGTGTGTACTATTTTGAATACATGAAATGTTCTTTTTGCCAGTGTGCATGATGGTGGTAGCCATCCCATTTATCATTAGTATTTAATATTCCACATTGTTATCATCACTGTTGACAAACAGATGATCCATCCCTTGACCTAGTCCTTGAGCCATCATTATCAGCCCCTCCTTGGTTTGAGGCAGAGAGAACTACCTTGCCTGGGCACACACGAGACACTTCACCACTGCACTGCCTGCCTTCCAGTTTACTTGTACTTGGAGGGATATTCCTTTCATCCCAAAAAATCATATCTTCTTCATTTGGTCTGGGTTTTTTAAACCTTGCGTTCCTGAAAAAGCCTTATGGCCAGGGTCACATCACCTTTCAACAGCCTTTGGGGGATGTTATTTAAAAAGAGAGTACCTTGAGACAGTGAGCCTCTCACAACCCAAGGAATAACATCACTGGAGGCTTTCTTTCTGGAAACCTCTTAGGAAATCCTGAGATCTATAGATCCCGCAATCTGTTTTGCTGGATTATATTTATACAAGTATCAAGAGGGAAGGGGTATTTAATGGGAAAGAAACCCGTACTGATTTCATTAAAGCCAAGTATTAAGCTATGCTGTAGTTGAATGGGGGAAAACGGGAACAATTCTGGGAGCAAACAGTGAAATAATCATTTATGAACACAATTGCTGATTAATAGCCTTAATACAACATTCTATCTCTAAAGAGAGAATAATTCTAGCTAGCTTTAGAGTATTCTGAGTGAGAATTATTGAAAAATAGATATGAGTACTATCTAAATATTAAATGAAGCATTATTGTTTCTGAAAATAAGAAACATATTATTTCTTCACTCATCCAGTCTAATGAAATAATATGTGCACAATTTAAGTGTGTGAATCATATCTGGGCAAATTCTCCTTCAGGTACTGTATTTATAACAATAAGACGGGAACCTCAAAGGCAAAACACTTGCATATCTTTATGGCTGCATTTGAAATAATATCCCAGTCTCTTGTTATTGACATGCATGGAATTGTTCTATAGCCCTTCCTGGAAGAAATTAAGAATTATTTTAGTGGGTTAGATCAAGGTTTCAGTCCATCTTCAGCTCCAAAATATATCTCCCTCTATTGCCAGACAACTTTTAGAAAAGGTTTTTTTTTTTTTTGAGACACTACAATATTTCCAGTAGAAATAAAAACAAAAATCAATTTTCTCTTTTTATGTTGAACTTAGATATCTCCTCCCTAAGCACTACATGAAAGTATTTAGGGAGGAGGTATCTTGTGCCTCAAATTTATGCTAGATTTTACTCCATTCCTTTAGGTATCCTTTGAAATGATTACAGAAACTCTATTAATGTGTCTCTGTGTGTGTATGCACATTCTGACGCAATGAATTTATGATCTTCCTTTTTTAAATCCTTTGCCTTTTCTAAGTATGGTAACATGAAAGTCAAGAGTTAATATCTGCAGTTACAGTAATCATTCAAGCAAGTGTACCATGAATAAAAATCTATTTTTATGATTACAGATATATTCTTGGCCATCTGTTAATCAGCTTGTCATTATGCCTTTTAAACATTATTTTTCATTTCATTTCTTTCTTTCTTTCTTTGCTTACATTGACATAACTAAGCATCCCAGAACTTAATTATCTGCAATTCTTTTTGGCTATTTAGTTACGACTGATAAACTCTTTCATGTAATCACTTGTTTTGGTAATCAATGAAAGTTGGACAGCAGATTCAGTTTTATATTTTCTTCTTTCAAGAGGAGATTATTGCTAAAACCAAAGCTGTTTGACTAAGGCAAGTAACTGAGCAAAATTCTAGAAGTATTATTGGCAAAATTTGGAGTGCAGCCACATGAAGTTCAAAGGAAGGTGGACATCTATGACAAATATAATAGATCTTTGTGCTTGTATCCTGGCTGGAGATGGCATCTTATGTGTTACACGCACTTCTTTCCTCCCAAGTATTCCAGCTCCCAGAGTGATACATCAATGCTTCTTTCAATTTGCTCTCCTTCCAAAGAGAATCATTTTGCAAAAAAAAAAAAAATCACCATCAATGAACTGATCAGTGACTTTTTAGATCAAAACTTCTACTTGTAGGATGAAACCTATATGCTTTTTCACAGAAGTAAGACCCATTGAACTCAGTGATTCATACCTCGACTAAGATATGTATATGATCCCACTGTTGGCTGAAATCCAGTGGACATTTACTGTTTTGAATTCAACAGAGGTAACTATGGCAGCACTTAAGTTATTCCGTAATAGCATTGCTCATACTTATCTATGCCATTTCTTTTATATCTATTTTAACAAAAGTAATATTCAGTAATGCTGCAAAATATGTGTGCATATCTGAAGCAATATAAACTCTTTAATCACTTATTGTGAACAGTTACTTGACTTAGTTAATTAACTTTTAATTTGAGTTTTAAAATAAAATAAGCAATAGGCAGATTTTAATAAAAGAGTTACAGCCTTGTTAATTATGTTGTACTTAAAGCATTAACTTATAATCAAAACACCTTCAGACTGAAAGAAGATTGGAGGGTTTATACTCCAGAGCAACACAACTAGGGTACTGTAAAATATTTTATACTACCTTATTCTGTAATTCTTTAATTATATGCTACTACAAATATATAGTACATGAACACCATTTTCATTTATTCCAGTCCATCTTCCCTCAATGTATATTCTGCATATAGGCTGAATAAATAAGAGAAGAGTATACAGCCTTGTTTCACTCCTATGACAAATTAGAGCCAGCCTGTTTCTGTCAACACTTCATGCTAGACCAGATCAAGAAACAGACTCCACAGGAAGACTAGAGCTATACTGTATTGAAATAGACTACAATAAAAGAATCCTGCAAGTCTTCTCTTCCCTCCCGCTTATACCCCAGGGAGTCAGGTGGGGACTAGTCTGAGATAGCCACTTTCCTGCCTCTCTGGACTTAAGACATGTTGCTTCTGCACCTGGTGTTTCCCTAACAGCTTCTGGATTCCTTCTCCAAGATCATGTCCCTGCTTCCCTATACCTGCTCCTCCAGTAGACTCAGTTCCCCAGAATGGAGCCATGGAAATACCCCCTCCACCTGTCTCGGCAGCTCCCTGAGGTCACCTGAAAACTCCCAAAACACTGGGGTGGAAGGAGAGGGTGCTTGCCCCTCTCTTCTTGCTTTTGTGTGAGCCTACTCTCACTGTACTCTCCTGGCGGCTCTCCCAACCATCCCCTTGAGACTTGCATCCCAGAAGGGCTGCCCCTTTCCTCCATCTGCACACTCCTTTGGTCTTTGCGCCTTGGCGACCCTGTGGGGGTTCTGTGCTCTTGGCATACACTCTGGACATTCTTGGCTCATCCCTCCCAGGAATTCGCCCATGCCATGCCTGCCTCAATGAGACAGCCCAGTAGGACTTGAGGGGGTTAAAATATTATGGTACTGCTTATTTTTAGTAATTAGATACTTTTGAATACATGTTTGACTTCCAAATGAATTCTGGTCATTGCTATAATAAAGAGCTGACTGACTGATTTCAATATGCATAAAAGTCCACTAAATATATTCTTTTTAAGAAAAAATATGTTTCATTCCTAATTTTGAAGGAGCAAATTGAATTTATTGACCTACCATGCCCAGTTTATCCTGTCATGATTATGTTTTACCTTAACGTGTTCCTGTCTAAAGTCTCCTTAAAGCTGCTTTTTGCTCCAAGAGCTGAGAGCAGACCACTTCACCAGTTGACCGAAGACTGGAGTAGAAACAATGCTCTCAGTGGCACCCAGGTCCAGCGGAGACTATTTCTAATTTTAGAAGCTGTAAATATAGATATAAAATAAAAATATTTTCTATAAACTATTTTCTCAACCCCCATTTGAATTGCACAAGGAATGCATACATGAGTGTTGCTGAGCTTTTAAATGTCAGTTTTACTACACAGAAAATAAATTGCAATGTAACCTGCATTATTTATTAACATGATTTCTGTACATCCCCAGTCCCATGACTCATTTATAATATGGTATATTTGAAAGTTACTTTTTTTTACAGTACAGACAAGATACATTCACTACGGCTCATCCTTAACAGATGGTTCAGTATTTTCATAGTTTCAGACAGTTTAAATCCTGTAAATAAGAGCATGGTTACAAGGAGGAGTATGTCAGTGTTCTGAATTATGTAATATGATAAAACCTGTCATTTCTTTCACAAGCGTGTACTCATAATGCACACTGTATTTTCCTAGTTGCCAGTGTGAAGTTACTTTGCAAACCAATAATAATAAAAAATGTAAGGTGTCCATGTGAATGATTGTAAGGATAGTAGTTTAACCTCTGGATACATCAACTTTAGGATATTATTTCTAATATCCTAAATATAAAAAATATTAACAGTTATTTGGCACTGTACAGCTCAGTCTATTATGACTTAGTGTTTATTCTCCAATGACTGCATTTGACTTAGAAATGTCATGGAGGGCTTTCAATTTACATGTCTAAGGTGCATATATACCAAGTCAGGAGAGGCTAAAGTAATCATGTTCATATTATGGTTAATGAACTTGACACTCTATGCATCAGCCTTTAAAATGCACCTTAACTGCATTGCAGTCTATTCCAGTGTGATATCCTTCAGTATTGCTGAAACCACGACTCCAATTTTCAGAATTTGGTGTGATAGGCTCTGGCAACACCATGCCCTCACTGTTTCCCTATTAGACTACTGCAATGTGCTATATCTGGAGCTGCCCCTGAAGACTACCTGGAAGTTCCAGTTAGTGCTGAATGCAGCAGCCAGTATGCTGACTGGTGGACGCTACGTTGGCTGACACTACATTTCCAAGTACAATTAAAGATGCTGGTTTGACTGAACAAAGGTATAAAGGCATGGATATTTATGAATATCTATACAAACGTTTCCTCCAAGGTAACTCTGGTTGGCCTGTTCACTTTGCTCGTAAGGGTGCAGGGACCCTGTAGAAGCATTTCTCCATCGCAATCCAACTCTCTGGAATGAGCTCCTCACCTGGCCTGCCAAGATCTGGTTGACTCCTGCTTAAATCTTCTTTTGGAAAGCAGTTACAATATGGCTCTTCCGAAAAACCTCTGGAGATTAATACTGATATTTTGTCCGCCATCAGATTGCCGGTGTGCTATTTTAATTCTGTGTCACATCCGTGAAGTACATGTATTCAAGTGGTATGTCCTTGGAATGAGATATATTTTACTGATTATATATATTTGGCACCTTTAGAAAAGTCACTTTTTGCCCTGAATTTCCAGAGAATCTAAACAGCAGGGTTTAGACTAGATGGGAGGGTGGAAAAAAAAAAGAGAGAGAGAGAAAAAGGCAGTGGTAAGCCAGTAAAACTACATGGACAGGTTTGTGAAGTCAGTATGAGTAAAGCTTGATTCAAAGGTAAATTTCCTTGAAAGTAATCTTGACTTAATTTTTACTGTACTGTAGTATACCTGATCTGGGTAAAAGTGAAACAAAATACCTGTTAGATCTTTAAAATGAAACATTATTATTGGTGTATAGGTGTGTGGGGCGGGTGGGAATTGTGTGTGTGTGTGTATCAGTGTTTCTCAAGTCCATACATCTTCAAGTCTCCAAGGTTGAGAAACACTGAGACAGAGACAGAGAATTAGAGGAACAGACTGTGTTTTTCTATCCTACAACTAAATCTATGACTTCAGTAATGTTATAGTGATGTGGTATTGTAGCTTCCCCCCCTCTTTCACATTAACCTAATTCTGAAGGGTTACACTATTTAAAAGATTGACAATAGAATTAATCTTTTTGTTTCTTTAAGAATTCACTGTTTGGATTTTAACAGAAGGGTTTTTTAGATAAGCAGAGATAGTCCAAAATATATGTAGCTTTAGAGAAGTATTTAGATGTCAGTGTTAAGAATCTTGGTATGGTTATTTACATCATTGATTAATGTGTTCATTATTACAAATTGTTACTTTACTGTTACTTTATTTGTTTAGATGAATTTGAGCAACATGTTTTCAAGATCTGGTGAATTTTGCCTATCATCATCACCATCATCAAATATTCATAAATTATCAGAAAGGAAAAAAATAACCTGAATCTTTGCTCTATGCCACCTACTATTATGTCTTTAGGGAATTTTTAAAATGGCTTTCAGAGATCATTCTTAAGCATTCAATTGTAAGTATGACAGGTATTCTAAAATTCCATTGTAGTATGAAATAACAGTATTTATTTAGCTGCATTACCTGTTAGCTGAGATGGTATAATTTCATTACAAAAATATCTGAATAATTATGAATTATGAATAATTATTATCATTAAATAATTATGAATAATTTTTGTCATTCCCAAAAGAAGACAAACACTTAAATTTAAACTATTTCTTTTCATAATTTCTCTACCCCAATTCCATCTGTGCACAACCTAGCTGATTTTGTACAGTGAGGAACCTGCTGTTAGTAGATTTAGCTGATCAGGCAGAAAACCGTCAAAGCCTGATTATGACCAGTTTGCTACATTTATAGAAATCACATGACTTGATTATCAGGGTGACAGCAGAAGCAGAAATGGATGCACTATCTAATCATGATGTTGGGTGGGTTTCTCTATGTACAACTTTGTACAATATGACAAAGAAGAGAAGGATCTTGGAGGTTCAAGTACCATCAATGTGTTAAAAATGTAAGAGGGCAGCTGGATTAGATTAAGGGCCCATCTAGTTCAGCATTTAATGCCTCATGCTAACATTTCTGCTCTGTAGCAAGTAGTATGTAAGGCTGTTGCTTGAAGGCAATATAAAGGCAGTCCATTTTTAAAACCATTTGAATTGATGCCCATCAGTACATCTCAATTAATGCTCATTACTACATCTATTTTAACTATGCATGATGTGAAGAAGTATTCGTTTGTATCAATGCTGAAGCTGTCTGCATTTAACTTCAGTGGGTGAACCTGAATTTCAACATTATGAAACAAAGGCCATACTTCATTTTTCATGTTATGCATGGATTATGCACCTCTCCTGTCTCCCCACTTTATCTTGTTGTTAAGATCAAATTCATCAAAATATTTCTAGCTTCACAGCACAAAGTAATCTTGTATACTATCTTGATTATTTGGATGTATTCCAGTCTGGTTTCCTGTGGGATTTGTGTTCCATATTGCCTTCTTTGCCCTTTGGCATGTACATGATGAATCTGCTAGAAGGTATTAGGAGGTTTGGACTAAATCAGCACTTAATAACATGAAGTTCTACTTCTCATTAACGAAGGAGAGTGTGGAGGTTATAAACAAATGTCTGGAGGCAGTTTTGGGAACCATAAGAAACAAACAAGCTGAAGATTAAAGTAAAATAAATATGGTATAGTTTGTCTTTTGAATGGTACTACATTCCCCAGGAATGATCAAATATGTGATGTCATGAAGGAAAGGGAGAAAGAACAAAACAGAGGCAGAAACAGCATCCGAAGAGGATATCTAAGGAAGACAGCCATTGAGATGGGTTGGACACCTAGAAGGGTCTGTGGGCCATTATAAAATCTCCTGTTGACTTTATATGAGTACTGTGAAATACTATAAAATAACTTGGATGACTGGAGAAAAGTTGTGAGGGCTAGAAGGACCAAAGTCAAATGCAAAGAGCCTGAGACCATGCAGGTCCATTTCAGTAATAACATGCAAATGTCAGCTGCTTCCACTATGAAACTCTGGCTGGCTCTGTCTTTTAGGCACACAACTAGGGAAAAGAGATGTAAGATTTAAATCTTGGGATGGATATGAAACATATATATCTTGAGCTGTATGGTTGGCAGTTGCTGGTTTTCTACTCTAAGTATGGCATTTTTAGTATCTATAATAAAATTAGTTTATCAAAGAGTACGTCTTTGATTCTCTGCCTTCAAGTTTGAGTGCCATCCTCAGTTGTCATGCCTGAAAGTTCTGAACTAGTTTGAGTCTTCATAAAGTCTAGTTTGAGTCTTCATAAAGACTCAAGTTGAGTCTAGTTTGAGTCTTCATAAAGACAAACACGTTAACAGGGCTTCTTCTGTGTTATAATTCAGCTTTATTTTTTTCTTCCACATCTTGACTTTTACAGCCTGGAGATATGGAGAGGTTCTTGGGACCCCCAACCCTTAACTCACAGGAACAGAGAAGTAAGGCTGAATGTATTCAACATATTGGCTCTGTACCTATGCACGATCCTTTCCAGTGGCTTAATGTAAGTGTTAAATAATATGGAAAGGAAAATAGAATACTTGCCAAAACTTCATTCTGATAGTACTTCCTAAAATAGGAGCAAAGTCACTACCCTATAATGAATCCAACCTTCAGTTCCCATCATAGCCAAAATAATGCCATGATCAATAGTATTACAAGCTACTGAGAGATCCAGGAGTATCAACAGAGTCACATTTCTTCTATTTTAATCAAGGTATAGATCCTCCATCTTGGCAGCCAAGGGCAATTCTGCACCAAAATTGTCTAAACTCAGAATGAGACAGATCTAAATAACCTGTTTTCTTTAAACATTCCTGGAATTGCAGGATCACTGCCTTCTCTTTCAATTTGGGTAACAGATAAGCTAATAGTTGTTCAATGTGGTCAAGTCAAAAGATTTTTTTAAGCAAGGTTCTCACCACCATCTCCTTTAAGGGAACATCACCTGCCAAAGAGAGATGTTAATCTCAGAAATCATTGGCAGAGTGAAATCCTTGGAAGCCCGTATAAACTAAGACTGAAAAGAGTCTAGCAGGCCAAAAGAAGTACACAATATATTCAAGAACTACATCCACTTCCTTGAGATATAAGCACTGAACCACCTCATTTACCATGGAGTGTCACAACCTCAACTTAGGGCTGAGGGGGCTATGAGGAACCACCACATCAAACCCCAGTTTGATATTTGATATCTCCACTAAGTTGCAAATAGAAAGAACAGCCAGGTTAGAAAAGCAGATTTCAAAGCCTCCTGGAATCTAAACAAATTTATCAGCCTTTGGGGCTGACTATAGCCTAATCTGGTTCCCATCCATGAAGAACAGCATCTGCTGAAGCAGCCCAACCTTTACCAGGCAAAGATCTGTCCATGGTACCTGTGTAAGAATCTTCTTCAGAGCAAAAGCCATATTGAGGGCATGAGTTCCTTCACGGGTAATGTTTGAGATCTGGTTGAAATTTATGAAGGACATGAACTGCCCTTGCCATGGTAGCCTCAGTGTAAATACTGACATCTCCAAGAAATAGTGTTTGGGTCAGCTCAATCTGCATCAGCTCAATCTGGAATTCTGTTAAATGGTGGGATGGCTAATATGCCAACTGTTCAGATCAGACCCTAAAAAGCACCCAGGTCCCAGAGAAGCACCTGGAAAAGATGTTAGTAATTAAGTTTGCGCCATCCCTGCATAGAGTACTCAGCCAGCAGCAAGTGAAAAATTCCACAACACACACCAGATGTGAACTCTACATTTTGCATCCTCCACTCTTCCAATAATTACAATGCCAGGAGCATTCTGGGTAAATAAAATAACACCAGCTGGTGACAGCTATAGAGAGGGTTTCTGTTGCTGCCATGCCATAGTCAGACATCAGTTTAAACACTAAATGTGTTTATAGCAAATGAATAATAAAAGAAATGCTGTTATCATGAATAATGAAAAGCGTATTCTCTCTAAAAATGAAGATTGATTGAGTAATGGTATGTTTAAAATTATTTCACACTCCCATTATGGAGCTCTCTCATGACTATGCTCAGCAATTTCAACTTGTAGGAACTGGTGTGATTTTGAAATGTGGAGGTAAATTTATTGACTTGGATTTGTATTATCTCTCTAAAAATTGCTCATTTTATTTATTAAACATCACAGAGACTTTTTTTAACAACAAATGTTTTGTTTTTACTCTATTACAAAGAAAGAAGGTGGAATAAAAATGATGAGACCCAGTTCAGTGTAGTGATTAAGGTGCTGAACCAGAAGCCAGCACCTTCAGCATCTGAACTCTATTCTTCCCTAAGGCATAAAAACTGGCTAGATGACTTTGGGCCAGTTGCTTTCTCTTAACGGCATCACAGGGTTGTTGTGGGGAAAGTAGAAGGTGGAAGCATCATGTACACTGCCTTGAGTTGTACAAAATAAAGGTGGGATATAAATCTATTACTACAATGATATGTTGAACTTTGTCACTACTGAAATTTATAACTAATTTTAAGAACAAAACGGTTCTTAGTTCCAGTCTATAATTGATCTGTTCCAACACCACTTTAATTAGATCATGACAACTGGAGAATCATACCAAAGCAGTTAAAGTATTTTATGCAAAGCAAGTGGAACATACCTTAGAAATTGCCTTAGTATTCAGTTTGGTAGGATTGCATATACATTAGGCTGGCACTGCTAACAGTTGACTGCCAGACTAGCTATGGCAGATGTAAGCTTCTAAATGATTGATTGACATACTTTTTGAAAACAGAATAAAGGGTAGTTTAGAAGTTTTTTCATGATTATTTTTATTTTGCAAGGCTTTGTTAGAAGATATTATGAAATAATAGGGAATTTTTTGTTTATAACTTAATGAACTGGGAATTGTTTGTAAATTGAAAGAACTGTTTAAATATTGCACGGAAGGAAGGAAGGAAGGCAGGCAGGCAGGCAGGCAGGCATAAGGGAGGGAGGGAGGGAGGGAGAATCACCCGTGGTGTTAGTTCCAAAATGTCAGTGTGTTATATTAATAACTTTTGGATATAACAATGTAGTAACTGCTTCATTATTATTATTATTATTATTATTATTATTATTATTATTATTGGTTTGCTTTCTTGCTTTACTCTGAATACACAAATGCATTAACTGCTGGAAAGTAATTCACTGTGTTTGTAAATGGTCAGCTCCAATCCCATCTTCATTTATATCTTAATTCAAAATATTGATAAGCCATTTTTGGGATGAAGCACACAAGCCATTAACTATCTATCTATCTATCTATCTATCTATCTATCTATCTATCTATCTAGCTATCTAGCTATCTAGCTATCTAGCTATCTAGCTATCTAGCTATCTAGCTATCTAGCTATCTAGCTATCTATCTGCAACATTTAAAGCCTGCCCCAATTAAGAAGGAGTCTGGGAAAGGTACAACAATGTCATAAACAAAAAAGGAAAAAAGAAAAAAAAGATATACAGATATTTAAAACCCCAGTAAACAACAAAGAACCTCCTGGGTACCCCAAAGCTTAAACTATCCTAAGGGCCAAGCACCTGCTGAAACAACACTGCTTTGGCTAGTTTATAAAACACTCAGAGCGTAGGAGCATTTTTAACTCTGGGGAGGAGAGCTTTCTGTGGAATGGAAGCTGTCGCAAGAATGCATATTGCCTGCTTAGGCCACACATGCTGCTTGAGGAAGGGGGGCCTGCAACAGCCAGCCAGTTCTCACATTGCACAAAGCCATAATGTAGCCTGAGTTTTGGTAGTTCAGCACTAGAGAAATCCAATTCTTGTGGCAGAGCATGATTTGTGAACCAGGGTACTATGCGGCTCTTCTTCCTTAATGGGCATCTGTTGTACATACTTACATACATATTGTAGCTGTAACCTACAGAACCCCTACAAATACCAGAGCTCACAAGCTCAAGATGTATATTGACAAGAGTGAAATCTGGAGCTTTTAGCCTCAAGCCACAAACAACATCTCATCATTCTCTGGAACCAGATGCTGCCTGCATATGTAAGTCCATGAGGGGAACAAACACTTTTCAGTATTTCATTGGCATTGCTTTTATAGGTAGGAAGGCTTTTGCAAGAACAGTTCTTGGCTACAATACAATCAATGACCAAATAATATCTATTAGACTTCATGGACAACCCTTTAATATAATGATCATTCAGATCTATGCTCCAACCACAGATATAGAAGAAGAGAAAGTAGATGAGATTTATGATCAAGTTCAATTTGAAATTGACAGAACATGCAAGCAAGATGTGCTGCTTGTGACTGGAAATTGGAATGCCGAATTAGCAAACATTGAGAAAACTATAGTTGGATTGTATGGCTTAGGAAACCAGAATGAAGCAGGAAACTGACTTACCAATTTCTGCTACTCCAATGATTTCTTCATAGCTAACACTGCATTCAAACAATCAGAATGATGCCTGTATACATGGACATCACCAGTTGGAGTACATAGAAATCAAATTCACTATATTATTGCTAAAGGGGAGTGGAGGAGCTCATTTACAGCATCAAAGATATGGCCATGGGCTGACTATGGAACAGATCATGAACTGCTCATGTGCAAGTTCCAAGTTAAGCTGAAGAATAAGAAGAAAGCCAACCAGTTTCCACAACATGGACTTGAGCATATACCCACCATTTTCGAGGAGAAGATCAGGAACTGCTTTGAAGTCCTGAAACTCATTGCTAGAGAACCAGAGGAACTGTGGAATGAACTTAATGAAGTCATTAAAAATGAACGTAAAAAGATGAAAAAATAGAAGAAAGCAAACTGAATGACAGAACAAACCATGGAAATTGCCAAGAAAAGAGAAGCCAAAGCCAAGAAAGACAAAAAATCTCAAGAAGAAACATAACAAAGAGTTTCAGGTAGTTGTTAGAAGAAACAAGAAGCAGTATCACAACAACATTTGTAAAGACATTGAAGATGGAAAAAGACATGGAAAAACAAGGAAAGTCTTTCAAAAGGTCTCTGAACTCAGAAGGAGGTTCCAACCTCAAATTGGTATGCTAAAGGATGCCAATGGACAGATAGTAACTGATTCAAAGGAGATCAAAGGAAGATGGAAGGAGTATAGTGAAACATTATACAGTGGAGACATCAACACCCAAGATACCTTAGAAGATATTCCTTATTTACAAGAACCTCTAGTACTAGAAGATGAAGTTAGATCAACACTCTGGTCGTTACCAGGTTGGAAGGTAGCAGGAACTGATGGAATACCCACTGAAATATGGCAAACAACAGAAGAATAATCAAAGTTCTAACCAACCTATGCCAGAAAATCTGGAGAAGGACACAATGGCCAATCAATCTACATTCCAATACCAAAAAAAGGGGACTTAACAGACTGTGCAAACTATCATACAATATCCTTAATTTCACATGCTAGCAAAATAATGCTTAGGATCATCCTATGTAGATTAGAGCCCTGCATGGAAAGAGAGATATCTGATGTTCAAGCTGGCTTTAGAAAAGGCTGAGGAACACGAGACATTATTACTGGTAGATAATTGAGAAAGCCAAAGAATACCAAAAAGAAGTATGAACTTCATTGATTATAGAAAAGCCTTTGATTATGTTGATCACATCAAGCTGTAGAAAATGCTCAGAAAAATGGGAATCCTAGAACATCTCATTATCCTCATGAAAAACTAATATACAGGTCACAAAGCCACAGTATGAACAGAACATGGTGAAACAGACTGACTCCAGGTTGGCAAAGAAGTCCAACAAGACTGCATACTCTCCCCTTATTTATTCAACCTATACTGTATATGAAAAAAGGCAGGATAAAAATCTAAAAAAAAAATACCCCACAGACGAGTACTCAACAGAGCAGCCATGAAGGCCTTGGAAAAGACATTCAAATGCCGTGATGTGTCTATATCTACAAGGATCAGAATCACACAAGCTGTAGTATTCTCTGCAACACTCTGTGGAAGCGAAAGTTGGAATTCGAAGAAGCAGGATAGGAAGAGTGCTGAAGCCTTGAACTTTGGTGTTGGAGAAGACTTCTGAGAATACCATGAACAGCCTAGAAAACAAACGGATCATCAAACAAATCATCCCAAGGTCCTCACTTGAGGCACAAATGACCAGGCTCAAATTATCCTACTTCAGATACATTATGTGAAGACCTAGTTCTCTAGAAAAGGCTCTAACGCTGGGAAGGATGGAAGGGAAGAGAAGGGGATGACCAGCAGCAAGTTACAGGAGCAATAGATGCACCATTGGAAGGCCTGAAAGATCAGGTTAGGGATAGATCATCGTGGTGAAAATCTATGTGGTTGCTAAGACTAAACAATGACTTGATAACACATAATTAATCAATCAAATATAACAAAGTAAAAATGATAGGGAAATAAGAACACAGATGAATGCAGGTATATAATTTGAAAATTAGTTGCAAGTGGGAATTCCTGGTCTTCCACAAACTTACTTTTGTGATCTGTGTCTCTGATCATTTACAATAACATCTTAGCACAACTGCAACTACCCCTCTGCCTCCCAGATGTCTTATGCCAGCTGCAAACTAAATCTTGATCATTGACATTTTGAAATCCTTGGATTTGTATATATAAACATTGTTTTTTATTTGATTTTTGCTAGCCATTTAAGGATGTTTTCACCTGGATACTAGATGTGTGGAAATTAGAAATCTGACTGTTTGTTTTATATAAATTTTATTGCTTATATGTAGTATTAGAGATTTTTTGAAATGCAGTTAAATTAAGTTTAGACTAAATTTAGACTTAAGTTAAGACTAAATAAATTTTAGTCTTACTCTTCATAATATTGTGAATATTTTCTTTTATAATGTCTTTTCAAAGAGATTTGAAAAACAAATAGTTCTGTTGATAAACTGGCTGAGATAATTTAAGAGGTTTTCGTTGACGTTCACCTGATTCTTTAGAGCTATAATTCAATTAGTTATAGAAGTTTTATATTTGCTGCTATGGATTACCAATATTTAGGCAGGAAATCTTTCCAGATGCCATTAAAATTTAAATTAGTTTAGGTTCCCTCAATAAACTCCTCTTTATGTGAACAAACCTTTATGCAATCCATTTACCAGGGTCTAAGTCCCACTATTGTACATCTAGAGTTACTGTATGTAATGAGGAAGTTGCTGAAAGAATAAATAAATATTAAATTATGATCAGCAGAAAAACATAATGAACCCAGTGTAACTGAACTCTTCCACCTACTCTTTTTCTATAAAGAAGAGTGACTCCTGATGATTAGATGGACATTCCAAGTAGCACTCTTGGCAACAATACAAAAGTGGTTTACTGGAGTTTTTTTTAAAAAACTCCTAGTTTACAGGTCCTAAATTTCTTAGTGGTCCCCCATCTGCATACTAACCAGGATGGACCCTGATTAGCTCAGTCAGATGGTTAGGTGCTGCCAACCACTGTGACTTAATATTGTTACTGTCTGCATAATCAGACAGTACACCAATGGGGAGTAAGCAGCACTGAGAAAGAACAAGAGCAGCAGAGCCAGAAAACTTTGAAAGTCAGCCATCTGGAGCTCTTATCTGGAGCTTGGTAGGTGCCTAGTGGGGTGATTGCTGAAAAGCCAGGACATTTAAATAGATCCTGTTTGGTAAGGTAAATAAGGCCTTAGAAGGACAGCATTTACTTCTGTCCTGTTGCTCCCTCCTGTTTGTTCTAAACTGGTTCAGCTTTACTAGAATGCATGACTTGAAATTATTTAGTCCTTTCACCTTCTTCTGAATTGCACCATTTTTAGATTGTATGTCCCACCTTTGTTTACCATCTACAATTGTAGCCTTTTCTTTTTGACTGGCTATTTTTGCAGTAGATGTATGTGGAAACTATAGTTGTGCAGATTTTGGGAATAAGTAGCACATGGTTGTGGAACTTACTCATTTTCACCAGGTTTGTTTCTTCATGATTTTTCTCCTTTTTTTTCCTCCTTTATTTTTCCAAAATCAAACAGGTGCTGCTGGTAGAAAAAAAACATTAGTTCAAGACTCTGTTGCTCTGTGGGTTCTTCTTTGGACAGACTTGGCACTAGGGTCAAGTACTGTATAGCATGATGTTCATTTGGTCTTACTGAGGTGTACAGTAGAAAACCTCAGATGGTCTACAGAGCCAACCAAACTGTATCCTATGAGAAATAATAGTTCTTCTAAACAAAAAGTGAATTTGGGAAATACCAGTTTATGAATACTTTGGGAAGTCTCAGCAAACAGACTGTTAATGAAAGAGCAACTTAACAAATGCTTCCCAAAAGTTGATAGATAATGGTGAGAGGGTAGCAATAAAGTAGGAGGTACCTTGAAAGTTATCATAAAGCTTCCAATAATAAGTTGCAACAACATTACTTTAAAATTAATGCAATAGATAATTCCAGGTTTGGAGGTACAAGTAAATTTCAGTGTATCTCCAACTAACCCAGCATGGTGTGGCTTCTGCTGTACTATACCCTGGAGCACTCAAGAGTTGTGCTTCAGCTATGCTGGATTGGAATTTATGGAGGGATGAACTGCCTTGAAACGGGAAAATGTTACATGTGACTGTCAAGGTCAAAGTTTTTTCTCCTTAGTGGTCTGACTGTCAGCTGTCCAGCTCAGGCACCAAGGCACCTGCAGAGTAGGGTGGAGGGTTGGCTACTAGGCTTAAACTGGTTTGAAAATCAATATCCCAAATACATTGTTCAAGATGACTCTTGGCATTTTCAAACCTTTGGGCAGAGGTTTTCCAAAAAGAGTCCTAAGGACTGGAGTTTGCTATTAGCTTTGTTAACCAGGTTGATTTAAAATGGTCTCTGAGAACCAGTGGAGCCAGATCCACAGGAGAAAAAAAATCAGTTTCAACCAGAAATTAAGGAGATAGAACCAGGCTCTGGCATCCAGAGGAACCATACCTGTCTCTAACTGTAAAACAGCATTCTGGATGCACCTTGGAACTTGGAACAAGTTTTGCTTTTATAAATTTGGACTGGACAGCTTCCAAGATATTAAACTTTGTAAAAATGCAATCAGAATACCATAAAGGAGCTGAGATGACCTTAACAACAACCACAACAAAAACCTTGCAAGCTGCAGGAATAAAATGTGCCCCCTTTGAATAGAATAATCTTAAGGCAGCTGTGGAACTACATTGGGCCACACTTGCCCGATAAGAGAAATGTGTGCTCCAAGATAAGGAAGCCTGGGATTGCACCCCAAGATATTTATAAGTACATACCTGCTCTATTGGGGTCCCATTAATTTGCCATTTATGTAACCTACTGTTGTGTCATGCAAAAACTAGCACTTTAGTTTTTTGACAGTTTACTATAAGTTATTTTTTAGGCAAAAGGAAGCCAATGCCCTCAGTGCCCTTCTCATTCCCACCTGGGAGACCAACAAAATTACAACAGCATCTGCATATAGCAAGGCTGGAATTGCACAATCTGCTAACATTGGAGACTGATGATTAGAAGATGAGAGAACCTGAATTATTGAATTGATGTACAAATTAAAAAGTAAGGGGCCAAGAATATACTCTTGCCTTAGCCCTCTTTTGGTAGAAACAGCTCGAGATAGGTGCCCCCAAGGGCAACATCTGACTCTCAATGAGGAGTTAGAATAAAGAGCCTGGTTAAGAAGAAGCAATCTTTTATCCATTGAGGATTGCTGTAGTTTTTCCCATAGCCTCTCCCTTGGAATCAGATCAAAAGCTGATTTGAAATCCACAGAGGCTGCAAAAAGGGTGCCTTTGCAGTGAGGTGTATTTTTCGGCTAAATGGTGCAGGAACAGACAGTTGTCTAAGGTTGAATGATCCCCTCTAAATCCCACCTGTTCCTCAACAAGAATATTTTCACTTTGGACCCAATCAAACAGTTTAAATAAAGACATTTTGCATATAGTTTGCTTATTGTATTAAGCAAGCTAATTGGTCTATAGTTAGCAGGGTTAAGTCTATTTCCTGTATTCGTATAGAGATGGATAACTATGGTCTCATTCCACTCTGCTATTTATAAGTAAAAGAGCAGCCAGCACTGGGGCCCACCAATCTTTATTTCTTTTAACAACTCTGGAGGGATTAGATCACCTCCAGGAGCTTTCTCAGATTTCAATTGTACAATGAGATCCTTAGCCTCGGCTATAGGCCCAGGAGGCCATTCGGGAGAAGTCACCACTGGGTAGGGAACCACCGCTGGATTATTTAATAGTTCTGGATTTAAAATGTTCTGAAAGTAACTCTCCCAAATATCTGCAGGAATTTGGCAGGTGGGACCTAAGCAACTGCCCGTAGGAGAGCAGTTAACTAGGCACCAGAAGCAGGCGGGGTTCTTAAGCTTAGCTGCTGCAATTAGTCTCCCCCAATCGTCTCTCAGCGCTTGTTCTTTCTTAGATTTTAAAAATGATTTGTAAAACTCCCTAAGGTCTCTGAGTGATCGAAAGGAACTTAACGAGCTTTCATTTCTAAAAGGATATACTTCAGTAAGAAGGGCTTTTTTTGCTTTATAACATTCTGTGTCAAACCAAGGTTTGGATTTCACATGAAGGGGGCTAGAACTAATTGATGAAACTCTAGATCAGTGTTTCTCAACCTTGGCCACTGTGGATTTCATCTCCCAGAACTCCCCAGCCAGCTTGCTTAAATTGGCCAAGGTTGAGAAACACTGCTGTAGATAGTGGAGCCTGGAGAGTGTGGATAAGAGGAGAGATCAATTAAAATGAACTTGTAAAAAAGCATCTGACTTCCTAATACGAGCATTGAAAATCACCAGCGATAATTACTAGTGTGTCTGGGTACTAGCAAAGCAGACCAGAGATATAGTTGCCAAGAAGATCCCAAGTACTATTAACTTCATTATGTCTGTGTAATGGGGGAAGATAAATGTTTTCAAAAAAGAGAGACCTTAATTAGGAAAAGGAAAAAAAAGAAATAAAAAATTGAATGAGGAAGAGAAAGCTGACTTTAATGAAAGAAGTGGGATAGATAAGGACGCAATCTAATTCATTTTTTCTCTCCCTGGTTTAAATTCAGCTCAATCTTCCTAAAGTATTCATTTAATGTATTTTTTCATGTACCATTGAAAAAAGTGTGTGAAAACATTTCTGTCACAAAGTCTCTGGTTTTATTTTCAGTTTGCTTCCCACATTTGTCCAGTGCAGTGACATTGTATTTATCATCACTGCAGTGTAATAGCTTCAGTTTATGCAATTCCACAAGTTGTGAGAATATTTTAAAGGATATCAAAAAGTGTATAGCGGACCTCCAATGATCCATAATGCCATAATTTATAAGAGTGATTCTCAAGCTTATGACTGGAATAATTAGCACTTACAAGCAGGCCTAAAATATTTGAAGAAGGACATTATTGCACACAGAAAATGTTTTCCCTGAACATATTCAAAGTTTTTAAAAAGTGTTTAACTGAAAAATTGTGTCCAAAGAAATAGAGCACCCTGTCAGTTAAGAAAAGAAACAGAGACTGTTCTGCTATTAAATAATGTCCCTTTATTAATTAATAATATTCAATTAATGGTATTATTACATTCATTCTTGCTCTGGAAAATAGTTTTCCTTTTTGGGAAAATGCTACCAGAAGAAATAAGCAAACCACTGCAATTCGTTCAAAAACTGCAACGGCAGAGGTGAGGCAATCAGTTATTCAATTCTATTTATGTTCAGTAAACCACATAACAACTTTTTTGTTTGTCTACAAGCTTTGCCTTGAAGGTTAGTTGTTTAACTAACACTTCATTTAGGCCAAATCCCTATCTTGATTCCCAATTTGCTTGTTTTCTTCCACTTTGTTCACTGAACGCTGCTGCTATTATTCCCCTCACTCCCTTATTTTCAAGTCCAGATTTATTTCTTCCCATTAAGTCTAATATCTCTGCTCCTTTCAAACTTATATACAGATCATCAACCTCTATTTTTGCTGATCTGCAGAATCATCTCTGCCAAGGGAGCCCCAGGAATGAGATATAACCGAGAAGGCTACTTCCCATAAAACACGGCCCAAGGCAGCTGTTTAGATTAGCACTGATCTGGATTGTAAATTTCAAGGCTATAGCATATGCATATACTCTACAATGCTATTACGCTTGTTGTATAATGTTTACAAATGTCCTCAAATGTTTGTATAAATAGATATTAATAGCAGTGTAAAAAAATGAGTCTTCCATACAGGTAAATTCAATTCCTTTCTATTAATTCTGCAGTTCTGACTGTGTCACCCTTTGAGCTTTTGAACTGCATTTGCAATTACTGATAGCATTTCTTGCTTCTAGAGTAACAGCCTTTCAGAAATCCACATATTCTTCTTTAAGCTATTGATCTGACTCCATCTAACCTGTCTCTTCTGTGACGGCAAGACACAACCTCCTGGGGATATAAACTACCCCCCCCCCGACTCTTTCTCTGCTTGCTCTGATCATGTGATTCTCCAAGGATTCGGGCAGGGGTGTCCCATTCCTGTATCCTAGTAGTCCAGCCCAGCTCTCAGGCTCATTGAGCTGTTTATCTCAGGTGGCAGATTGGGAAGATGGCCCAAGTGTCACCCCTGCTCTTGTTTTCATAATTTCATGCGGGTTCTGTGTCAGAAGGATATGCTTTAAGGTTGGAGGTGAATCGCTTTTTATTGCCAATTGATAATAGAAAGGAAAAGAAAAAATTGCATGCATTTAAGTATCGTATTACTAATTGCCTACGTATTCTGTTTTATCACATTCATCCTACTCAGCCTGTAGATATATTTATTTATTTGCTGTTTCTGTAACCCACCCCAAACCACAGACTCTGGGCAACATACAATAGAGTCCAGAAGAGGGAATAGAAGAATGAAAAAAATAGACACTTAATAGAAAATCCAGCAAATGGCCTCCATACACATTCAATTCTGGTTAAAAGAATGGTGGAGTAGTGTTTTGACAGTTTTACAAAATGCCAACAGTGAGGAAGCTGTATGAACCTCCAGAAGCAAGACATTTCCAAATAGTGGGGGCTGCAACAGAGAAGGCCTGCCACTTAGTCTGTGTCCCCCTGACCTCATGAGGAGCAGGGACTAAGAGTGGACCTCCTTATTATGTTCCTATCAAATGGGCAGACTGAACCTTGGCAAGGCTGTGCCTGATATAGCCTGGCAGTATGTCATATAGATTTTGCTAGGTGATAACAACCACTCTGAATTTGGTCCAGATGTTTATTGGTAACTGGTGCAGCAGCTTTAGCAGTAGTATTATTCTATAATGATTGTCTATCAGTGATCTGGCAGAGACTTTGGAGGATCAATTTCAACCAGCACTCTGGCCATCTACATATTCCAGACTTTAATCAGGCATGGAATGTGCCCACCAAATATTGAGGAAATTACCTGAGTACCCTTTGGAATCAATCTGGATCCAGCATGCATCTGGAGTAGATCAATTAAATGGACCTACTGCCCACACATAGTCCAAAGTGTCTGCAAGATGCAATTTAACAAGGAAGTGATCTGACCATGTTAGCCACATACCATTGCAGACCATGACAAAGGTCAGATGTTAATGTCCTCCTCTCTAGATCATATCTCATCTGTACTGAAGTGAAGACTAAATCCAGTGAATGCCCTCTCATATATGTTGGACCCAAGATTACCTATAGGCCCATAGTCACTGTTGATTCCATGAATTCATGAGTTATATCAAAACTCTCATCCAGGTCAGGGAAACTGAAATGTCCCAGGACTAAATCTTGTGAGCTCCAATAGCAGCTCTGATATGGCATCCAGGAACTCATGGAGGGCCACTGTTAAACAGCTAAGCAGTCAGTACACCACCAATAGCCCTAGTTTATTGCTATAGCCCGATTCTGCATCTAGGCATCCCACATCTGTTCATATCCAGAGCAGTGTTGCTTATCACCCTGAAGATTTCCCATACTGTCACACCTCCCTCGTCCTCAGCCAAAGTGTCTCAGTTGCTGCAGAATTTGAAACCTGACTGCCATATTTCTGATAGAGCTACACTGCCCAGGCAGGTCTCAGCAATACACAACAGGTGAGTGTGTTAGCCACTAACATCTTGTAGATAAATGCTGCAATAAAGCCACCATAATCCTCTCATAGCCACTCTCCGGCCCACTTCCTGGCCCTGCTATCTTCCAAAAGTTGCCAGCCTTCTCCACTTCCTCTTTACTACTTATGGCCTGATTCCAGCTGCTGAACAGGGCTCCTGGCTCCCAATACTTTACTGCCGGATGGAAAAACACTGCTGTCCACACCACTGCTACTTATTGTTACCTCCTCACTGCCATGGCCCAACTCCAGCTTGAGTCTCATTTTATTCACTACCAGCCAAATTGCTGGCTGAACACTGCCTCTCCACTGGCCCAGCTGACCTCCTTGGCATTGCATCCTGGAATGCTGCTGATGCTCCTCACCACTAGGCCAAACTTCTCTGTTCCTGCTACTCTTTGCTGGCCAAACTGCCAGCCAATCTCTGCCTGGGGCCCCAGACAAGCTTGCTGCTCTCAGACTCAACATGCTGCCTTTAGGCACTGATGCTAGCATTTCTCCAGACCCTTCAGTCTCTTCCCTGGAACACTGGAGCTCTTCCATCTCTTCACCAATCACAACCTGGAATGCTCACAAACTAAGAAGCATTCAGCAATCTTCTCTCTGCTCACTCATATTCAGCCAGCACACCAGAAGTCCTTCCTGTAGCTGGAATGCACCCTCCAGGAAAAGCATACGGGACATACAAGAGAAAGAAGGGAGATGAGTATGTAGGACAGCACAGAACTTTCCAATCACCTGGCTGGTTAAACTTGATAGCTTAAGTCCCTGCTTCCAACTATGTAATTCTATGATTTGGGGATGTAAAGGGCTATTTGTTAACTCATGGCTTCAGTTCTGCATGTCAATTCCTTTTATCAGGATTGGCAATTCTTCTCTCAGCTTCATGTGTTTGGGTAAAACACACATTTTTTCCCCTAACCCTACAACAAGCATAACAGAAGAAGTGTATCATATGTCATTCACCGAAGTACTAAATAAATTTTGGTAGCACTTTTCAGCTGAAAGCACCACTGAAATGCATCCAAATAATCACTATAATTCAGATGTGACATCTTTGATCAGAGAAAAGGCATTAACTAAGTTTAACGCTGACTGGAAACCCTTTATAGACTTTTTGCATGAAACAGAAAAAGTGAACTTTTGATACATGGTTTTGATGATTAGAAAAAACAATAGATTATAGAAAAAATGAAAGTTATGCTGTAACCATAGAGTAAGAGGTTAATTTATATTTGTAACTGCTGTAAAAGAAAATTGGAAGTTAGTTTTTTTAATTTTCTTTCTTTTTTTTCTGTATCTTTAACTTTGTCTTTTCTTTCTTTCTTTACTTCTTTCTTTTCTTTACTCTAAATATTAGTTTCTGTTAGTCTTTGTCTTTCTTGTTTAAAATCCTAATAAAGTTATTTAAAAAAAGATGTGAATGGAAGTGCAGGACTACCACCTTCTTGATCACCTTTTTCAAAAACTGAATATTTGAGACTAACTCATAATTATATAGATTTTGTGGATTATGGGAATGTGTTTTCAGCTGAGATCTCCTTTAGGTTGGGGAACACCCAGCCACAAGAGGCATTTATTTACACTTCTTAATCATGGAACCAGTCCCATTCTGACTGATTTTACCACATAAAAGGGGCAAGGGTTGAGTAAGCGAGTGGTAGCTTTCATCTGCCCACAAACTCTGTTCATATCCTTGAGATTTACAACCTACGTTTGCAACTGTTGATATCTTATTCTTAGAAAAGTTACATTTTTTAAAAAAATGTCATTTCGAATATGCTTTTGTATGGCTGTAGTTAGGTTAATTGTTAACGCTTTTTGATGTTATAAGGTCCTTTGAATATGGTTACTGTGGAAAATAGAGTATTATTTAACAGAAGAAGAAACATTCTAGAGATCAGTAGTGCATCAAAATACTTAGTAGGCTTAATGATAATAGTGGAAAGGAACCTCTTTTGAACTACTGTAAGCACCCCTTAGAAATAAGTGTCAATTTCTCTATCCAATAGAGAGATAATTAAATTTAAAATCCTTGGCTAGATGCCCCTACATCAGCCCTTTACTCATCATTATGCCACCACTTACTAGAAAGGTTGCAGGGAGGTGAGGGAATGGGGAAAAGAATCCTGCATGTTTAACTGCTTTAACAAAATACTGCCTAAATTGCTTTACACCCCTGAAAATGAAACTATGAATTTGCCCTTCTAGCAAGAAGGCAGAAAAAATTTCACAGAATGTTTCAGTGTGCTGCATCTTGAACCCAGAAACTTTGTGATAAGCGTGATCCTCCCAGGGAGTCCACAAGAGAAAGGCTTCCCCCATCTGGTGCTCTTCAGTTACGTTGGACTCTGATTCCTATCATCTCCTAGCCCCCATAAACATTGATGGGAACTGTAATCTAACACCGGGTAAAAGGACTGCAATTAATATATTATCATGGTTACAATTAAAAACCACAGAAGCCAAAACACAAGAAAGTTAAGCAAAGGGACATAAAAGAAGCTAAAGGACATCAACTAAAGCAAGGGCCTTTCATGAAGCAGGGGAAACAGAAATGATGCTTTGTAGTGGATATTTTTACATTCCCAATTTGAAAATGACAGAAGTTTACAGTACATAATACATACATTAACATTCTGTCACCTCTAAATGCCTCTTTTATTTTATTTTACATTTATTTTAGTTAATTAGCATGCTTTAAATTGTCCTTACTGGGTACTTTTTCTGAATGCATAGGATAAAAACACATGCTTTTTTAACTATTTTGGAGGGGAGTAAATCCAGTTTCAGCATCTCAAAAGATAAATAACACATAAAGGATAGCTGGAGGTTTAGAAATGAGATATGGTAATGAACTGATCTGCTGCAAAACTCGTTAAAGCTGTATTCTAGAGCAAAACTTTCTTTAAAAGGTTATGGAAGTTGCTGCATGATTAATTACAGATCTTTTGAATAAGTCATGGAGTCTGCCATTTCTTTCAGCAGCCATTACAGGAATCAGCAGGACTTTCTCAAGAGTATTTGTACTTAGGATTCAGATTCCAACCAACTGCTAAGTATAAAATGGTCTCTCTCATTTCTCTAGGCACTAAATCTTTACTTACTACAGATCACAAGATGATAAACATATTTTTATTGATATCAATCATATCAATCAATTTGTTTCATTTCTGAGTCTGCATTTATATAGCACTGCAGCCAATTTCTCTCAGTTATTATTTCACTATATAAGTCCTTCACAGCTGGATTTATATTAATCGCCCTTATATGGATCATTATTTCATGAATGTCTGTTAGGTGATCATACCGTTGCAGTCTATGACAGTAATGGGATAGTGGAAATGCATAATAACGTATAAAATATTTTTATACAAGAAATATATGAAGTGTTTCTGGGGAAAAAGATGTTGAAATTATTCTCCTTATGTTTAGGAGTACAGTACTGCTGTGGGGGGGGGGGGTTGCTTATTGTTCACATAGCACATCTATAAACATTATTACAGCAAAAACTGTATAGATTTGCTCTGTGCCTTCTCCAAAAGAACCTGACCAGGAAATTCCCACAGCAGTTGCTGATAAATGGAACATCAAGCAATCACACACGTGCCCTTTCTAAGTTTTAATTGCAGTATATTTGTTTGAATGGGGAAGCTCTTGATCACTGTGCTGAGTTACATTTTTACTATGCATCCAGGGTCTATGTATCAGTCACAGTATGCTCCTAGTGGCTCCATAAAGTTCTGCTGAGGGATGATCAACCTTCAATGCATGCACCACATGTGTCAGATTTTACCCCCAGGGTTGGCAGTAAATCACTGGTTTCTAGACAATCCTTCACTGAGCTCTCGATGAAGCCTCAAACATAAAATGTATTGCCTGCAACAGTGCAAAGAGTGATATAGCTACGCTGTGGGTCTGAACTGCAGGGAAGTACAGGGCTGACATGTCTAAAGGGCAACAGGTAGGAAAAGGTGTTGTAAAACCATAGCAGAGCTGTTATCATGATCTTGATCTCTTCTGCAGGTGTAGCATGTGAGGTTAAAAAAATCTTTCATGTAATGACTACTGAATGATAGATGATGAACCCTAGCGCAGATGCTTTTACTTTTTAATGTAGAGAGGATTATTGGTGATGTGATGTAGCACTAGGCTTCATTTGCATTATAAATATGTTATTTTAATTTTATAATTAAGATTAAAATTATACAAATTCATTTTTGTACTTGCTTTGAATTACAATGGACAATATAGCCATGTTTTCCTTTGCTACCATATGAACACAATTTGAAGCTATTTTTTTTATCATGTTTTCTGTTCCTAAGTGGTGCTCCATTAAATAGTACTGATCTGTTCTTGAATTCCTATTGGGTAAATATCTGTTGAAAATAGATACATAAGTATTAAGGTTGTTATCTATTTATATTTCCCTGTTTGCTGTTTTTTAATTCACGGTCATTGACTGAGTTGATCTCCTATGCGGAGTTTGTGCTTGAATTTCAGAAGCCATCCCAAGCTTCTTGATCTCTCACCATAGAACTATAATTATTCTCTGCTACAGATGGAAATGGAAATAAAGCCAACTGACTTGGGGCATCTATGAAGTTGATTTGAAGCTTAGATTAGAAGCTTGTTTTGATTTCATTTTAAATTTAAGAACCATGGCCTAGAAAATGGACACTTTTCTTCCATATGCTGGTAGTTAAGGAATGGTCAAGATTGGCTTGTCAAGACCCAGATATGCACTGATATTAGAACCTGCGACAGAAATTTAATGAAAACCATCCAGTTTCCATACATTCTTGATGCTTTATGTGGCTAATCTCAGAAGAGCAGTAAGTATCAACTACAGTGAAGAACTGAGAAAAGTTGCACATTAGCTAATAATTCTGTGGTCTTCCTTTGAAAGCTACAAATAATCACATTGATCCAGAGATGTACCAAGGGGATAACTGATGAATTAGCTACAATAAAATCAGCAGTTTGGAGCTCCATGGGTCATCTGAAATACT
Source organism: Liasis olivaceus (assembly GCA_030867105.1). Classification (NCBI taxonomy): domain Eukaryota; kingdom Metazoa; phylum Chordata; class Lepidosauria; order Squamata; family Pythonidae; genus Liasis; species Liasis olivaceus. Next base: position 52,345,259 of record CM061348.1, read on the forward strand.
ATTACTCCAATATCAACCATGTTTGTTCCAGTGATTGGAATGATATTTTTATCTGTGTAAGAAAGGAAAATAAAAAGGTTGAGGAATTTATGTGACAAAGTACATTATGATAGACCAAATATATAACACCATTTTCACTGGACTTGGAGTAAGGAAGCCAAGGCCTAATCTTTGGACCATTTGTTCTTTCTTAGCCAATTTATTTCCAGGGTGGTTGTTGTACAGTTAAAATTAGTGAAGACCCACATGTATGGTCCCTTAAATTCTCAACGAAAAGCTCAGATATACAGTAAATGCAAAGGTAAATAAATGGTACACCATGATGTTCTCATGTGGTCAGATAATTATAGGAGAATCTTGCTACTGAATAAATATCGGGGCAGTGGCCTATTGACCCAGGCCTGCAGTTCTCTGGTGTTCATTTGGGTGTGCTTGGCTAGTGCCCCAGAATCAAAAAAAAGTCCCCCAATGAGTCCCACAGAGCAATAGGCTGGACATCACTGGATGCTTGTTTTACTATTTTTCCTTCAAAATATATTGTTCTTTTCTGCAGTGAAGTGACAATTATGGACAAGTTAAGCTTAGACACTCTAAAAACTAGAATCTTGTACCTCATTTTGATATGTTGATTTATAAAATTTTCCCTCTCACCCCTATGGGTGGTATGTGTCTTCCTCAGTCTCGGGTCCTCTACCAGAGGCCTGGGAGTTTGAGGGTTCTGCGCAGTATCTTAGCTGTTCCTAGCACTGCACTCTTCTGCACAGAGAGCTCTGATGTTGTTCCTGGGATCTGTTGGAGCCACTCTCCCAGCTTAGGAGTCACGGCCCCGAGTGCTCCTACCACCACTGGGACCACTTTGGCCTTGACTTTCCACATCCTCTCGATTTCCTCCTTCAGGCCCTGGTACTTCTCCAGCTTCTCATGCTCCTTCTTCCTGATGTTGCTGTCACTTGGCACTGCTACATCTATCACTACCACTGTCTTCTGGTCTTTGTCTACTACCACGATGTCTGGTTGATTAGCCAGTACCTGCCTGTCCGTCTGGATCTGGAAGTCCCACAGGATCTTAGCCCTGTTATTCTCCACGACCTTCTGTGGAATCTCCCATCTGGACTTGGGGGGGTCTAGCCCATACACTGTGCAGATGTTCCTGTACACAATGCCAGCTACTTGGTTGTGCCGTTCAGGGTATGTTGTTCCTGCCTGCATCTTACACCCTGCCACTATGTGTTGGACTGTCTCTGAGGCCTCTTTGCACAATCTGCACCTTGGGTCCTGTCTAGTGTGGTAGATACCGGCTGGATAGCGTAGTGGTTAGAACACTGCCTTTGATGCAGGAGACCGGGGTTCAAATCCCGGCTGGCACCTACCTTACCAGTAGGGGTCCTTGGGCAAAGACCCCCTAACGCTTCACCTGCCTACCTCAAATATGAGAGTGACATGAACTAAGCTTATATATATATGTGTGTGTGTGTGTGAGAGAGAGAGAGAGATATTTGAGTGTTTGATATTTTGATACAAGAGTTTCTGCATCCTACTGCCTGGTCCCTGCCAACTTGGTAACACTGGCCATTGGCAGTGGGGGTTGAACTACACTGATGCTTTCACTGAAAAGTTGGTCAGCTCTCTTCTTTCCTAACGTTTCTAATGGGCCAGAAGTAGTGATGGGAGAATACAGATTACATTTTTCTGCCTGTTTATGAACAAGTTCCACCTAATTCAGGGATTTCTAAATAAGTCTTTTTGGAAATATGCCTCTAATTTTTCTATAAGTCATTAGTAATAGCAAGCAGGGTTTTTTTTAGTTTGTGACAGAAAACAAGTGCAATACCATTATATAATGGAATGACTTCTCAGGGTAATTGTTGTGTTTATATTATTAGAGCCATATGAATACATTTCAAGGACTATTAATTAAAATCTATGATCCAGAATTATGGACTTTTTAAACACAGGCATAACCTATCAAAATATAAAGGCAGGCACCTTGGAGCTCTTAAGCCATCATGAATAATCATCTTTAATATTCCAGTCAATACATAATGAATTTCCAGAACAGTATAGTTTGCTACCAATGTTTATACATTTCTGGCAAACTAAGCATTGTTGCTGCAAATTCTTAGTCCAGGTTTAGGGGCTATATATAATAAAATTTCTTCATGAATTTTAGAATGATGAAATCTACGTTCATGATGCCATTAATGGCTGGATCCCCAACACAGGAGACCTTTTTGTTTAGCTCCTACCACACACCAGATCCCACCAATTTTTAAAATTAGTTTTAGATGGAAAGCTCACATGCTGCGGTACAGAATTACCATCTTTATTTCAAGAATGATTTGGGTCCCACATATATCTCAAGTAATCTTTTAGAAAATAAGAAAGTCCAGGGTTTTATCTAGAAGTATGCCCATCTGGCCAGAAAAAATGATAGAAGTAATCTATCATACTGTAACATAATGCATTTGCTCAGGGAACATATTACTGAAAAAGCATAGTCACTAGCTAAATCTAGTTCATGGCATTGAATGATACAGTCAAGGTATTTTTCTAACATGGTGACAAGGACACAGATCTGATTATTTCCTTAGCTTTTTACCTAATCTCAACGGCAGTGATGGAGACACAAGCCCATAAACCTGAGGGAGAGAAAGAAAGATGTCATTGGTACGCAGGAGGATATATAGCAGCTCTGTAGAGGGTGCACAAATGGCTCATTCTTAGTCCCAGGTTGGATCTGTGGTCAGGATCTAAGTCTCATCCTTCCTGGCTCCATGTGAGATCTTGTCGGTGAAGTTGTGAGACATCGCTTGAATCCTAGATACCTCCAAGTCCACTTCTTCAAGGTAGCATCCTGTGCCCATCCTGGGTGCTTATCATAGCCGAAGACACTTGACCTTCCCCACAGATAGAAATAAGAAGGTTAAAGCACTGAGGATAGTCCTTTTCTGGGAGGGGGGCTCTTCTGGTGAGCCTTTGGAGGCACATGTTGTTGTGATCAGACAGCAATGGCACAAATGGCTGTTTTAATTTTCCCTATGTTTACATCACTGGGTTTTTTGCTTTTATTGTTACTGTTATTATATTATGGCATTTTAATGGTTTATGCTGCTGGAGTTGCTCTGGATTTGACAGCATATAAACATAATATTACCCTGGTTCTATGTTCAATATATTCAAGTGAGGGGTAACTTTCTGCATAATTCAAGTGTGGGTGTTTGCTTATGTGTGTGTGCATATTGATCATACTGAGACAAAACAAGCAAAAGGGAGAGAAAGATCTCTAAAGCTCTTGTTGAAATCAAGCAATAGTGCTGGGAAATAGATTTGATGGACTCTGGATAATACGCCTCAGCCTCCCCAAATCTCTACTGCTTTCAAAACCTTCCTTGACACCTGCCCCCCCCCTCCCCCAAACACCATCCTACCTTTTCCCATGACTTGGCCACATAGGGAGAGGCAACTTGGGCTTTCTAAAAACATTTGACCCAAATTGTTGTATGCCCTGGAAAACATCTCTATAAAAATAGAAAAGAAAAATGGTACCTTCTGTCCTCTTTTTTCCAAAGAAGTTAGCAGTGACAGCAGTCAGGGTCAGTCCATTCCTCTGCTTTGTGGGATTCCTTGATGCTGCAGTCGTGGTATGATCAGATGCCACAAAGCTCCAATCACTGCTTCTTTGATTATCAATTCTCAAAGTGCCTGTAGTTCTCCTATGCCTTTGAGTCTCTTTGTAAAAAGGAAAAGTGGTAGTAACTCCTCCTGCTTCTGGGATCTGTGCCCATTTATCAGTGCCACCAAAATCCATTACACTTATGTGCCTAATCCACCCTTATGAGCTACAACTCTAACCAAATAGCAATGTGTTCATTCTGGCACAAGTCATTTTGCCTACAGGTGCAAAATTATGTCAGGCCAGAAGTAGTGCCTGTTCCATGTGGGTGAATAACAAGGAAACGAGGTGCAGCCGAAGTGGGAATTGTCCTAGGAGGACAGGGGATAAAGGAGACAATAAATTCTTTCTGGAGGAAAAGAGATTAAGAAAGTATAAGCCACTATAAGGAAGAATCCACTGAGGTTTGGTTAGTTTGTTTTGTGAAACACTTGAATGGAAAAGGGAGAAAATCTGAATCACTGCATTGGGCCCTAGAACTGAGTCATAACTGAAGGGCTGAAAGAGGAAAACAATCAATGCTGCTGCAGATGACTGCAGTCATTGTAATGCTAAACCTGGACTGCATTTTGTAACCAGCACCTTTATCAAGGGTTTTAAAACTCACCAAACAGTAGGCTGTATTACTTATCCTCTATGCACACCCACACATCCATATTAAACAGAGCATTCTACAATGAAGGAAACATTCTTATTGACTGATAAAAATAGTAACCAATCATAAACTTAAAGTATTATTAAAAATCACTCATCCCTTTTCTTCCTAAATGATAAGGATAGATTTGTTAAATATTTGTTATAACATCCTCTCTTTTCTTCAAAAAGTTTAGGATATTTATTTTAAACTCACCATAACCTTGTAAACCGGGCTAGGCAAGCTTTAATAGCATGCAAGCTATTAACCTTCTAGTCAAATGTGCTTGCTCCTTTCCAATACTGCCAAAATCCAGTGCAGGTGAACGAGCTGTACCACAAGCTAAGATCAGTCATTTTATCACATAGGCAAAGCTATTCATTGCAAATAGCCTGGTGCTGTATGCTTTGCACAGAAACAAATCATAATATATCCTACACCAGAGATATAAATTGTGAGAATGCAATAGCTTCCATGTCTCAGTACCAGACCCAAAAAGTTCTTCCATTCCAGCTGCATGACTTTGGCAAATGCTATGAGAGACTCTAAGGCTGCCTAGCCTGAAGCCCCACAGTGCACCCAAGGTCTTCCAGGCTGGATGGCATTGGCATTGGCTGAATCCAACAGTATGCACCAAAGCTGCCCAGCCTGGAAACCCTTGGCCTCATGCTGGGGGAAAAACCTCAAGAGGAGTTTTTTCCTGCAGCATCAGTCTAAATGGGTTTGAGGTTATGTGAATTGCTTCATCAAGGTGAATCACATTGACTCTTCACTTCAACAAAGAAAATCACATTGCCTCCAGAGTGAGAATCTCTTTGTGAAAGCAAATCAAAGTCATTCTGTGCAGGCTAGTATCCATTTACTGCCCATTGAATGATGGAAGTCTTTGAGGAGTTCTATGGCAATGTGCAAGAGGTGCTAAGAGCAACATCAAGAAGAGAACAAAGCATTATTAATGGGGTAATTGAAATGCAAACATTGGAGAAATGGAAAAATCTGAAATTGTAGAAAGATGTAGTTTCAGTAAAGGTAAGATCAATATAAGAATCAGATTCAGAATACTTAAGTTTATGTGAAAGGAAAACTGAGGAGCTACAGGAAGAGATCAAAAACATTGTGAAAAAGAAATTGGAAAAATGTATTTCCAAAATTTCAAAGAGGAAAACGTTCAAGTGGCTTTTAGAACAAGCTAAAGAAAGACAGAACAATAAGGACATTCAATAACAGAGTGCAGATATCCATAATCAGGCAGAAAAGGACAAAGAATGGTATCTCAAGAATGTCAACTAATAGAGAGAACAACAAAAAAGAAGAATGAGAGATATTTAAAGAAAATCTGAGAAATCGCAGGAATTTCACAGCCAATATAGGACTATGCAACAATAATAATGGAAGATTATTATCTTTGCATAGGCAAATGAGGTCTAATATTGAAATACAGAATGACTGAAACATTTGTAGAGATAGAGTATGTTCAGAAACTTAATGAACTAGAAGGTGAGGTATGAAAGACAATAGACCAGTGATCAAATAGGATAACACCAGCAGTCAAAATAGGCACAGACGAAATATCCATTCAATTCCTTAAAACTGCAGGAAAGGAGACCGCTAAAACTAGTACTAACACTTCTATGTTTTCCTTTTAATACACAGAAATAAAAAGAAAATTAAAACACAAAGAAACATGCAAAAAACAAGCAAAAACCCAAAAAAAACCCAAAAAACAGCAATGTAGAAAAATGCTCATTTTTTAAAAGAATAACATTAAACCTTAACCATATGTAGCAGTACTGGTCAAACTTCCATTACATCCATAGACAGCCAGTTCATAGGAAAGAGCAAGCGCATATAATTAATCCAAGACTGTAAGTCTGGGTGATGCTGTCTTTTCATCATAACAAAATAGTTTTCTCTGCTACATCTCATGTTCAGTAAATCCAAACTTCTTTATATATTGATCAATTCCAAATTATTGATATATAATTCAACATCACATTAACATTTTAAAATCCCATTTGTCTTTGCATATTAACAAGCTTATGAATATTAAACTGAAAGAGAACCGAAGTGGGATGAGCCCATTGCATAAGTATAAGATTAATTCTAGAGACAAATGCAGTGATAAACTTGTGAAGAATAAGGATATTTCAGTGACAGGAAATATAATAGTTAAAGCTATAGTCTTTCTAGTAGTAATATGTGTATGTGAAAGGACATTAAGAAAGAGTAGGAGGAAGATGGCCCCTTTGAGTTATGAACCTGGAGATAGTTGTTAAGAGAACCATGGACTACTAGAAGAACCAGTAAGTCAATTGTGGTCCAGATAAAGTTGGATGCTCCCTTGAGGCAATGATCAGGAAACTGAAACTCACAGAATTTAAATAAGTGATGTGAGTAGAGAGGGGTCTAGGAAAGACCTATCATGCTTGGCATGGTTGAGGGAAGTAAAAGGGGAAGTTAACAGATATGATGGAAGGATGATATCAAAGAAATTACAGGTCTGTTCTTCAAAGAACTGCATATTATTATTAAACACAGGCCACAGCATAGACTAGACTATAAAGTCAACAGATGTCAAGCCTGATTAGTTGGCACCTAACTGACTAGCAAACCTTTTTTCAAGTAAGTGCATATAGAACTTCACCCAAAACATTGTTACAATGCAGAAATTCAAATAATATAATTTCTTTGGGCTCCATGAGAGCAACACCAAACAAATAAGAGGCTAAATAAATACATTATGAAGTATTCCAGCAATTCAAACTGTGGCCTTAGCTCAGAGTTATGACCTGAGCCCATGAGACAAGAGTTGTCTGGCATGAACGCATCTTAGAGCCAATAAGAGCCAAAACTATACACTATGCTAAATTCCATTTGATTTCCCTTCATGCATTTTTAAATCAGAATCATCTTTGGTAGATCATTGATCCATCTTTAAACCAAATGCATTCGCCTCTGAATGAAAAAGTAACTAAAGCATATGAGTTTAAGCCAGAAAATGACTGGAGAACTTGGTACCCAAACACTCTGGAATACAGAATATAGGCAATATTTTTTAAAGAAGTATCCCCCAAAGTTGCTTCTTTCAACTTGAAATTAAGGAATATTCATTACAGCATTATTACAAATTTCTTCTGCACTTTTAAAAAAACATCTGCCTCAATAACTGCCTACATATTTTTCCAGTAGCTTTTGACCTGAAAGTTGTCACCTGTATTTGTAGCTCAAAAGTCTCTGATTCAATTTAGGCTATATTGTAGATACCTTGAAAGGATCTCCATAATGAAATATTGTTTAAAAAAATCACTCCGAATCCTTTGATTCTTCTACATGAATACATTTAATTCAGAAGGGAAAAGAAAATGTGAAATGCTTTCAAAAGCTTAGATCTTTTCAGAAAAAGCTGTTTTGAATGTTCATTGGTAGCTTTATACTAAAGAAGGCTTCTTTATATTGCTCTGCTTTTTATTGATGCAATACAATCTTTCAATAATCACAGGAGGAATAATTGAGCAACCTGTGAAAATGAAAATAAACCCAGTTTATTGAATAAATAAATTTATGGCAGATCTAAGATCTAAAAGGACTTTTTTAAAAAAGCATACCACTGTTCCATTCTAAATAAACACTCAAAACAACTTGCACTTTAAAATAAGACCCGTTCCCCAAATCAGAATATGAAAAAGTAAAAACAGGTAAAGGTGGCTGAAATGGATGTTCAGTTGTTCTTAAATCACAAAAAGCCAGAGCCAAAGAAACGCCTGGGACAGTATATTATATAGCAGGGGTGTCCGTAGGGCATGGTAAAAAAAAGTCAAGAAGATGGCTGTGATTGAGAGATCAAAGCTCCACCTGTTTTTAATGTGTGTTGCATGTGCTATGCATATAGAAAACAGGTGGAACTTTGATCACACGATCATGGCTACCATCTTGACTTCTTTGACCATATCACATGGACACCCTGTAACACAGCCTATGGGAGAGACACAGGAGATCCAGAGAAACTGGAACAGATTCAGGGGAGCAAAGAAGATCTAATTCCAATGGAGAGGGATTGAAGGAGGTAGACATGCTTTGACTTGGGAATGAAGATGGAAGGGGAATTTGGTACCACTTTTCAAACATCTGAAAGAATGTCACACCAGAGGCCAGGACTATGGAATAAAGGATATAAGCTGCAGATGGGAAAGCAGATTCTGAAAAAGTTTCCTAACAATAAGAGCAGTCTGTCATGAGACTAATAACCAGATAACCAGATAACCAGAGGAGTAATGGGTCCCCTTCATAAGCATAGTTAAGGCTGTTTTAAGATGGATTCTTGCACTGAGCAGGGGATAGGCTTGATGGCTTCAGTGTCTCTTCCAACTCTTCCCCAGCATACCCAATAAACAGGCCCATAAAAGCAGGGTCACTTACAGAATATCAACTATTCAGATCTGGCTTTTATTTGCACATTAAAATTGAGGAAGTACTATAAATAGTGAGCTTTACAAATAAACATGTCATATCTTAGAGAACTACTTCACCCTATCTGTCTTTGTATATATTTGTCCTATTAGTTCAGATCAAATAGATAGGTAATATATAAATTAAATACATACAATAAATCAAATAATAAATATTTACAGATATTGCAAGTATGAATGTTAAATGTAGACATGCTAACTACAAAACAGGGTGCATACCTACAGAACTTTTTGAATAAGAAGACATTAAGGAATATTTTGGTTTAGAATATGGAGGTACCAGGAATCACAAAATGAACAATTACATATTGCATGTAATCACTACAGTTAACTTAAGTCTGAGCTGTCCTGCTGGGCTTAGGAAGATTACTATGGAGTAAAAGGGTTGAATTAGGGATTTCAGACACAGTAGGAAAGATGTGTGTCCCGTTATCTCTAGAGTTCCCACTGGCATCACATCAGATTCGTGTAATCTGTCTAATGGTGAAAGCATTACTAACCTGCTGTAGGAATAAGATTGATATCTGAGAATAGTCTAACATGATGCATATGAGAAGTGGCATCTGGTGAATGTCTCTATTCAATCTTTTATAATACATGAGCTTGGTTTAAAAAGCCTCCGATTAAACACTCATCTGTCCTTGCAATAGTAATGGGATCTTGGAAATTTCCACGACAGCACTACAGCTTGCCTTGTTACACTAAATACAGTAGTCATCAACTTTAAATCCTCCTCCAAGATATCGTCTTCAAAGTAGCTGAAAATGCTAATTTAGGCATGAAAGGAACATTATAGCCAATAATAGCTCTCCATCAGAAGGAATGTCCTGCTAGAATGAGTGTGAAAGTCTGTGATGAAAAAAATAACATGCACTTTTCTTACTGAACATTATGCTACTTTTCTCTTAATGGTATGCTGGAAAAATGTTCCAATACCTTTTCTTTCTTCTAACAATGTCTTTATTTCTACAAAAATAGGTGGAGACTTCTGGTTTTGCTAGTCCAAGAGTCTGGTCTTGAGGGCTGCACTCACAAAGTGGGCAAGGCCAGGATCCATTTTGGGGGAGGGGCTCAGGGATTTGAGGTGGTCAAATGACTGCATGAAGCCTCTGCAAAGCTCAAGACACATTTCTTGCCTTTAAAACCCCCATCCAAATGGAAAAATAAGAAACCAAACCTTGGCTCCACCCATTCTGCTGGGCCACACCCTCCACAAACATCTTAAAAGGTCTATGTTTGAGACCTTCCAATCAACTCCTATGAAACTGCCCACATTGTAGCCTTCAGGATCCCCTCACCAGCCACAATCAGAAAAATGGTGGATGGCTTTCATGGAGAAAGGTTCCTATGAACAAGACAGATTAAACCAAAACAGAAAGAATCAGCTGCTGTTAAAAGTGTCTTGTGGAGTCAAATATTGCATCCCCCATGCCACTGCACCCAGCTGAGACTATTTTGGAAAGACTAAACTAGGCTGATAAAACGCATGACTGGTACAGAATTACATACAAAAAGAGGGCCAGGTTTTATAGATATCCTCCGCTGTGCCACCCCTAAAGAGACAAAGGTATTTTAGGGTCTCAGGAACCTGTTAATGTCTATAAGAACTAACCTTTTTGGTGATGAATTGTTGTGTTATGTAACAAAACTGTACATTATAAGAAAGCTGTTAAAAATCTCTCAGGTCTTGGTGGAATGTTTTATTATAAATGAATTCTTTTGAGAAAAGAGTTATTACTCTGTGTTTTATGGCATCTTAATGCTTTGAAATTGTATATTAAGCATCCTTGTGCAGAGGTATTTAATGCACCATGACAAGAGGGGAATTTCCATCTCAGTTTAAAGAGATCCAGGCATGGTGATAATGAAAAAAAGATCCTTGGGAGACATGTTCTTATAGTTATTAAGTTATATGTGTAACTAACCTCATTTTAAAAAATGAGATGGTCAACAAAGTTATCATGCTCGCTGGATCTCTGGTGGGTAGCAAAAATATTAGATTAGGTCTGGGAAAATATCATTTTTAGAAGAAAACACCAATTTTCTACAGATACAAATCTTAGCTTGTTCACCATTCTTTACGAACACAAGTACTGATCTTGACTACGGAAAAAAATATTAAGGTGAAAGAAGCAGCAAATCATGTGTGTGTGTGTGTGTGTGCGCGCGCGCATGTGCAATTTCAATGAAATATTGATGCATCCAGTTCAAACCATAAGAAAGCTTTCAGTGATGAAATTATAGAGACCAAATTCTATGAATGAAAAATCCCTATGAAAAAGCAAATGAACATTCAACTGTTAAAGCTATTCAGGATGAAATCCAAGCCACCTGCTTAAGCTTTGCTTTAGTTCAAGTATGAGAGACCACTGCAAGAGAACGAAGGAAGACACCATTTTTGCAAGGGTGGGAAAAACATTTTAACCTCATTCTGCTTATAAACAACAGCTGTCGGTATGCAAACATGTGGCAGTTTCCTGCTGCAGTTTGCTGTATTACTACAAAAGAGCTTAAAACAAAACTCTGCTTAGGATAAAGTGGCACGTAAGAGTTTGTGGTCGTATAATTTAGATGAGGCTGCCAAAATATTTGCAAAATAATGTAATATAATAATCCTTTTGGATTTTGGAGGGTTTCACTGAAAATGAAGAGTAACCCTAATTTTAAACATACATGCCTGGCTCCGCACGTATGAAAGGTTGCTTATGTAACAGCATGAGTGAAATTTGAAAAATGCACTTATTTTCTCCAGGATTCAGAAAATAGATAGGAAAACTTTGAGAACAAATTGATTACTTCCCATTATTAACTAAATTCAAAAAACAAAGAAAAAGAAAACACAACATTATAAAAGAAGAAAAAGACAATAAAGCTAAAAAAAAAAAGAAACCAAACATACAGGGCACATATTGAACTGATTTCTTCCTGACAGACATATCCCAGTGTGCAAACAATTTCCTGAACTTAGATGCATGAGACTGGGATGTGTGAGAACCATCGCAATGAACATCACACCATACAAAATCACAGCTACTCTTATTTTTATCTCTAGAAACAACCTCAGTTGTGACCGGTTAGCTAGAACCAATCCAGTGAGCCATGGGGGAATGCGCTGCCCCTCTCTGGATGTCCTCAAGCAAAGGCCCTCTGATGTGAAATGTCCTGCATTGCACAGCAGGGTCTCCTAGAAAGTCTCCTTCATTTCTGCAATTCATATTCTGATCCATCTTAGAGCTTCTTCCTAAGAGTTCTTCTTTCATAAAACAACTGATGCCTGTTTCAAGGATAGATGATTCCTGGCAATATATTCATATCCAGCGGTGGTTATATTCTACTGATTCCACCCATTCCAATAGGTTTTTGTTACTGCCTGCCACCCCTCGGCCTCCAATGTTCATGTTCTTTTTTACTAACAAAATAACAATCCAACTCTGTTATTTTGCAAAGCAGACTTCTAGTGTCTGAACAAAAACACAGACGTTTCTGAGATGTTCTACTGCAGGCAAGATTTGCTTACAGGTCTTTTCCATATCACTGTTTATCTATCAATTTATATCTAATATTTTAAAAGATAGTATAGCCTTCTTAAATGTACAAGGAACAATAACTTCACATGCATGTTTTCTATTATGTTGCAAAATGTGTTCTATAATATCCTAGTTGCAAACTGACAATGTTAAAACAAATGCTTATTTTGAATATGTTAATTGTTATTGGTCAAGAAAATGAACACCTTAATTACATGAAGCTTTAAACTTTTGCTGCAATATTGTTTTCCTTACATTAATTGCCCCACAATGGCACACAGTTGCAGCTTCAGGAAGAGGCAATTCCAGCTTCTTACAAGCCATAGTTCTTATAGTCTTAGCTAGAGAACAGCAGGGCAGAGAAAAGATTCGAGGTCTGTTGCCTAGTGCCACAGCTCTGATTCAAACCCCCCCTCCTTCTTTTCAATTCTCTTTACCATTTTTTAAAAAAATTATATATGTTATTTAGTGTTTCAACTGCACCTTAGTAGAAAATTTACTCCTGTCCCATGTGTTCCTCAGTTGCTCATGTTTCAATGATGAAAGCTCCATGCCTTTTGTAGGTTCATCATGATGTCACACACTTATACAAAAAGGAGTGGAGCTTGATTGATTGATTGATTATGTGCCATCAAGTCATTTTTGACTCCTAGTGACCACACAGATAGATTTTCTCCCTGACATTCTATCCCTAACCTGTTCTTTCAGGTCTCCCAATGGTGCACTCATTGCCAGTCAACTGAGTCACTGTAACTTGCTGCTGGTCATCCTCTTCTTCTCTTTCCTTCCACCTTGCCCAGTAGAGCCTTTTCCAGAAAGCTAGGTCTTTGCATAATGTATCCAAAGTAGGATAATTTGAGCCTGGTCATTTGTGCCTTGAGTGAGAACTCTGGGTCGATTTGTTCAATGATCCATTGGTTTGTTTTCTTGGCTGTCCTCAGTATTCTCAGGAGTCTTCTCCAACACCAAAGTTCAAAAGTGTCAATACTCTTCCTATCCTGCTTCTTTAAAGTCCAGCTTTGGCTTCCATAGAGTGTCACAGGGAATCACATGGCTTGCATGATTCTGATCTTTGTAGATATAGAAACATCATGGCATTTGAATATCTTTTTTCCAAGGCCTCCATGGCTGCTCTACCAAGTGCTAGTCTGTGCTGTATTTCTTGACTGTTTGTTCCTTTACTGTGGATGCTTGATCCTAAAAGGCAGAAGCTATCTCCTGCTTTTGTTACTTTGATGCAAACACTGCATTTTGCAGTTGCCTCTGATGCCAAGTATCATATCATAACTCTGTTCTAGAAATTTCACATGACATTCCAGTTCTGGAGTAACATTTTTTAAAATGATATATTTGTCCTTTCGTAGGAATCATTTCAACATCACTACCCTAAAGAAAAGTCTAACTAACTACTAACTAAAGAAAAGTCTAACTAACCCTAACTGGTCCTATTTTCCAATGGTATATGGTAGAAAGAGGATGACCGTCTACTTTGAATGGTATCATTTTGATTTATCCCATGTCTCTTTTTGTACCATACATAATTACATTTGTCTGCCAACAGACACTCTGACTGCTAATGGTTTTTGCTCCAATGCTTCATGCAGGAAATTAATCAAGTTAGTTGCTACCAGTCCTTCCTCATTTATTAAGAGTTGGAAGCAGAATACATTTGCAGTATTATAATCCAATTTAACAATCTTCCATGCAATCACAGCATCCTTGAAAAAAGTCATTAACTTGGTTTAATACATAAACAAAGAGAACAGCTTGTAAATTTAATAAAGCCCAGCTTCAAATTTCATTAGAATGTTATCACACTTTGTTTTTTTATTATTTATTTTGTATTGCTTTTGAAATAATAACAGAAAATAAAAACATGACAGCATTTTGTTGGAGATGTAATAAGGACAATGCTTCTTTAAAACACATGTTTTTGCAATGTCCTATACTTACTAAGTTTTGGGAGAAAGTACTGGACTATATAAATGTGACTGTGCGACAAAAGCTAAAATTTTCAAAGGATAAAATTCTCTTTAATTACATACCTAGTATTTGACAACTGGACAATGTAAATGGATTCTCTGTGCCCTTACTATGGTTAAAAGACTGATATTGCAGCATTGGAAACATAAATGTATGGCCCCATTCACTCAATAGATTGAAGACCTGATTGCACTTGCCAGCTATGAGTGGATTGCCTAGAGACGTAGACCCGTGGACAAGTATAATGAAATATGGGACTCATTTATACAAAATACAATAGCTTAAAAACATGATAATTATATCAGTGCATTAGAAATAAATATATATGTATTTGCATAATATTTGCATTAGATAAGTATATATAGAATTGAAACTGTTTACTGTTATAATGATACATTATACTTTGTTTCTTTGTTTCTGTTTTCTGGGTTTTGTTTCACCTTTTTAAAGGACATTTTTTTTTCTTTGAAATGTATGTATTTCTATTACAATTTGCTTTTTGAGTGACCTCCAATGGATTATTTTTAGAACTGCTTTCTCTTTATAATCAAATCCCCCAAAAAAACAATATATATTTTTTTTCCAATCCCCCCAAAACATCATGAGAAAAGCAGCTTATCCTTGAACTGAGACACTGAAGTTCCCTTTGACTGCATTCTTACATGGCACTGAATTGTATCAAAAGAGCCCAGGGATATGTCAGCCCTTTGGGGTAGACCAGATCAGGAAACAGACTCCACTGGAAGGCTAAAACTATACATTATTGAGATCCATTATAATAACAGAATCTTGCAAACCTGATTGTGCTTTTCTTCCCTCCTTCTTATATCCCAGTGAATTAGGGAGGGGCTGACCTGAGTTTCTTCTGAATACTGTCTTGCTTCCCAGGACTGAAGGAATGTTTCAGCCTCTTAGACTCCACACCATAACCACATCACATCACACACAACTACTTCACATCCACACCAGAACCAGATCCTTCAAGGCCATCCCCCTATTTTCTACAAGATGGCAGCAGAAAGAGGCAAGATACTTCTGCAGACTCTGCAGATGATCCATATCAGCTTCAGCCAGTAGTATAAGCTGCTTGTTCTGACACTAGCTAAAAAAGCCAGAGTGAGGGCAACTTGCTTTTTTCTGTTTTAGCAGACCTGGAAGCTGACATGACCAGAATGGGAGATTCCAAGTCAAGCAACCTACTTTGAACTATAATGCGCTTTTGAAAATGAGAAAGAGGAAAAGTAGAGGAGAGGATTGAGAGATGGACAACAATAAAGAAAGAGGAAGGAGGTGGTGGGCTGGTGAAGGGAATGAAGAGCTAAAATATTTGTTGGAGAAGGAAAACAAAAGATCACAATAACAATTTAGTGCATATGTACATGCATATATATTCATCGTGCTATTCTGTATATATACCTGAATCTAGTTTACCTTAGCATCATCCTCTCTAGTTCTCCACATGGTATGGTCACCATCCTTGCTTTCACTATGTCTATATACCACTTCATACATTGCCTTTTGTTCCTAAAACTTCTCTTTCTCTCTTTTCCAAGATCTCATCAACTTCTCTCAACCACAACTTTCTCTGTCTTCCCCTTCATCTCAACCCCTTCAGTCTTCCTTCATATATTTGTTTTTGCAATTCAATCCTCACTCATTCTCTTTATACGACTAAATCACTGTAATGTACTTCTTTCATACAGATCACTCACTTTTGCATTCAGTCTATATTCATTCAGCACCAATTAATTTTTTGTCCTATCTCTTACCACACACACTTTCAAAGGGCCCCATTCCCACAGATTCAACTTATTTTTGTTTTTCCTGATAATACCCAACCGTGGCTTCCATGAAACAAAGTCAGCAGAAATACACTCTTATGCATTGCCATTTTCCCTTCTTCTGACATTAGTTCTTTGCAGCAGACTATATAGGACTCACTACCTTCCTACTAGGATTTCAATAACTTAAAATTTCACCATCTGTTTCTTTATATTCAGTAAATGAGGCACTGAAATTTATCTATTTGCTCTATGGCTTTTTACCCCTCCATATATATTTATAACTCGAAATTCTTCATTCTGTTTTCCTGGTCAAAAACAACTGTCCTGGGCTTCAGTATATTAATTTTCAAATCTACAGTCCTTGATGCATACTAATGTGAAACTAATATGTGCTGCAAATCCCTTTAGTTCTCAGTAAATAATATGGCATAAAATGCACATGCATATTCACATCCCCAACTAGCACACCTCTAACATCATCACAAGCATTCCTTCTTACGTTATCCATTAATATATCAAAGAACTAAGGCAACATCACCCATCTTTGTCTTACTTCTTCTGAATGCTGAACTTCCACTGTCAACATTTATTCTCAAGCATGCTTTATTTCTAGTATAGGCTGCTCTTATGACATCCAGAAGATAACCTTCATGAAAAACATTCCATAAATAAAGCTTATTCACCATTCCATATCCCTATTCTAAACCAACAAGTATACAATACACTTTCTTCTTCATATTCATACATTTCTTGATGACATCCTGAAGAGCAAAAATCTGCTCATATCTCTGTAATGCATTCTCCCAATCATTAGGCAAAGATGTAATCTTCACACACATTAAACAAT
Organism: Liasis olivaceus; assembly: GCA_030867105.1. Lineage (NCBI taxonomy): Eukaryota > Metazoa > Chordata > Lepidosauria > Squamata > Pythonidae > Liasis > Liasis olivaceus. Next base: position 52,362,173 of record CM061348.1, read on the forward strand.
ATGTTGATGAAGATTCTCAGTCATCCAGGTGGAATTATTTGGAGGTTGAGTCATGGCAACTGGACTTCTTTTATTCATTCATTGAATAAATGATCTTCTTCATTCTCTTAATGACCCAATCACTTTTTCTATAATCTTGTTTTGTTCCACCTATCCATTCATGTCACATAGCAGAATAATGCCCTCCTTAATCACATTCCTTAATCCTAAACCTAGCCCTGCACAATTTTTCCAAAACTCTTCAACCCTAACCTTAACTCATGTTTCTATTCTCACTATTAACTAAAGCATAACATACGTACATCTACAGTATCATCACACTGTGGATTCCTACTTTCATATGTACCCACAACAATTCATGATTTTTGACATACAGCTTAGGCCTTTCATTCTTAATTAACTCTACATTTTCACTTCCCTGCATATATTTATCAATTCTACAAGATTAGATCATCTTCCTATTAGACCCTTCTCTTTCTTCTTCCTTTCACAAACAATAAGAGATCTACAACATGTGTATCTTGTTTAACAGATAACCAATCTGTAATGATGAAAACATTAAGCCTCTGCGCATAATAAACTTATCTTTTCCCATAGCTGCAAACAATAATGTAGATTAAAAAAGCCACATTGTGCTTTCATTAAAAAGTACTTCTCAACTTTCATTGTCAGGCAAACGTAAATGTATCTTTATTGTGGCTTCATTATGCTTTGTGTTTCCTTTCCATGGAAAGGAATATGGGTTTCTATTTCAAGGTTCAATTTGTAATTTTAAGCTCCTCCTTGATAGGGAAATTATTGAGTTACAATTAGATTCAAAGGATCTTGCTGGCTGTGAAGTTGTGACTATAGTGATTTGTACTTCAGAAAAGACACACAGAAATCCCACTGATATACAGGTAGTCCTCACTTACCAATCACTTGTTCTGCAACTCTTTGAACTTTCAATAGTGCTAAAAAAGGAGACTTATGGGCAGTCCTCAAAGTTGCAGCTGTCACAGCATCTCCACAGTCATGTGATCACAATTTGGGCACTTGGCAACTGGTGTGCATTTATGACAGTCGCAGTGTCCTGTGGTCACGTGATTGCCATTTGTGACCTTCCCTGCCAGCTTCCCCCAAGCAAAGTCAATGGGGAAGCCAGCAGGAAATTGTAAGTTGTGGTCACATGATGTCACACTTAATGACTGTGGGTGATTTGCTTAATGACTGCAGCTGGAACCAATATCATAAGTCGGTGTGTCAGTGATTTTTCACTTAACAACTGTACCACTTAGCAGTGGAATTACCAGTTTTAACTGTGGTTGGTAAGTGAGGACTCCCTGTAGGCTACACCCCAGCCACACATGCTGATTTACTCTCATGGCTTGAACAACAGAAAAGAATTCCCAGACAATATTTATTCAGGACAGGTCAAGGAGAATAAATCAACCCAGTTATAAGTATTGCTGCTTTAATAATAGTTGCCTTAACTTAATAATAGAGCACACAATTGGCATGCAGATAGTTTTAAGTTTCAGTCTCCTGCATCTCTACTTTAAAAGAACAGGCACTGGGCATTATCTCTTCCAGAGATTGTAGATATTAGAATTCGCTGCTAACAGAGAAGATAATGCTAGGAGGGACGGATATTTCGTCTTAGTATATAAAAGCTTTCTATATAATTTTTAGCTGATATACCAGAAGGAAAAATTGCAATACTGCTACTTAAGAATATGTAAGATTAGTACATTTTAATATGTAACCATGATTCCAATGTATAAATAATACATATCAAGGAAGGATAATTTCTAGATACTTACTTGGGAACAAGTCCAATGGTATTTAGAAGTACAGTAATTATGCCGAAATACTCATTATTTGTGACTAATTTGCTTGCTTTTAGTTTCAACTAACTTTAGCCAGATTTTAAACCAAAAGCTTTTGGGCACGATCTACATTCTAGTGAATTTAGTAAGGATCTGTAAATTGCAATGCTCATTTCCTGAGTGCTGTAGAGAATAAAAACTTGTCAAGTTTGCCTTTGATGGAGAACAATGATCATTGTTCTCCATCAAAGGTAAACTTGACAAGTTTTTATTCTCAAGCCAGGAAACCAGCATAGTTTGTAAGCTATGGATTTGTAATGCCAACTGTGGTTTATTCAATAAGCTATCGTTAAGCAAATCATCGTTAGTATGTTACATGAATATAATCAGTATGACAATATCAGAGAAATATGATGAAAATATGTCAACATTCTTTTTACTACTAAAGGCTGTGAATCTCTGGATCCCTCATTAAAAGAGAGGAAAGGACAAGTGAAAAGGTATGGTTGCACCCCTTCCAAGAGAAAGTAATTTTGAGGCCTTATTTGGTACAATAATTTGATTGTTGTATTTGGTACATTATATGAAAGGCTACGGAGCAAGTAAACATATACTGTATATCCTTGTGGATAAGCTGAGAATTTTAGGTCCCAAAATACACCCCAAAATCCAGTTCATTTTATCCACAGATGGGTTTATCTATAAGTATATACATTAATACTTTTTTAAAGTGCCCATATTTCCCATATATACTTGCATATAAGCCCATTTGCAGATAAGCCAACTCTCGAATTTTTAACCAAAATACCATGAAAAATGTGGGTCAGTTTATCCGTGGGTGGCACATTTTTCATGGTATTTGGGTTAAAAATTTGAGGATTAGATTATCTGCGGCTGGGCTTATACACGAGTGTATATGTCTCCATATAACTGGTGGATGTTTATTCATACAATCATAGTGGTATTTAATAGCTATAATAAATCAGGCTCAGGCTAGGAAACAACATATGGCTAATCCAGATTACCCAAAATGTTCAAAGGTTACATTCTGGGGATATGCAAAAAATTAAATTCATGGCAATCCATGCCTATCAGTGATGAATTGGTATAAATTGATGTGAGAACTTTGTCAGATCAGAACTATGACTGATTATGATAACCAGACCAGCATAAGCTACATCAGAAATACTTTATTTCTTGTTTTTGTAAGATTCTTTCAAACTGCTTTTCAAATTTGTAAGCAACTATTTTAGAATGACCTGTTTAAAAGATGAGTTCTTTGTAATTTTTTTTTTAAGTAAAAACATTATTCTATCAGGAAGAAAATTACATTGATTAAAGTCGTGCTTACTTAAATACTTTTTTTATTTGAAAGATGAAATCACTATATTTAATCATAACTACTACTATCCCATACATTTTCTGGGAGGGAAAAAAAAAAAAACTGGTGACATTGCAAATCCCAGTGAAATATACCAAAATACAATACATTTCTAGATTCTAGCAATGGAAAGTAATAAAACCTATATAGGGTATTAATCATTGTCAGCGAATGCTATTAAATGTCACTGTGCAAAGGAGTGAGGCTTGATAAAAGGGTATGTGAGGACCTGAACAAACTACCTCGGTGTTCCCTAAAAGGAAAATATTTCTCTCTACTGTTCCCCTCCATATCCCAAACTGCAGAAGAGATACCAGCTGGGTTGAAAAGGACCAGATTCATGTATCGTACTCACCAAGCTTTATTGAATAAAATAATAGGCTGGAACTGAAGATTACTTTATACCATAATTCTAATTAAACCACAACTGGGTTTAGTACATTGCATACCCTCAGACATAATTTCTTTGCAATCTGGCATGTGCTGATCTAGATTTGTCAGCTCCAGACCCCAAGAAAGCTCATATAACTCTTAAGATGGGACAACCAACCTGTGAGCTGGAATCATGGACAGGGATTTCTTTTTTGCATGGATTCTAGTTCCAGTTATATCCCTGAATTTTGTTGACACTGACCCCATTGATTTTAGATGGTGTGAGAAATGCACTCACGAGTCTCTCTCTGGGTTAGTCAGAAGTAAGTTTTATTGAAGTGTTTGCAAAGGCTGGTGGGCTTCGTTGCAAATAAGAACCCCCCCCCCCATTATAGATTTCAGCACATTTTATACAATCCTATGCCGATGCTCATTCCTCCTCATTTCCCCATTGGCTGAGGTACTTCGAGGTCACAATCTTCTCCGTCCGCCTATTTCTGTTACCCCCCCCCTTCTACAGACCACTACATACTATACATACTACATACATCACATGTTCATGGTAAATAGGTGATTAGTTTTGCGGGGTGTGGTTTTTATTAGGCTAATAAGGGTTGGGGGGGCAAGAGTTCGTGCATTCCTAAAAGATCTCTGCCAAGTATCACTTTGGACAGGTCAAACCTGGTTTTATCTTGTCTCACACCAGAGACATCTCCCCCCCTCCCCTTTTCTGGCTTCTTGTAGCCCCTTGTAGCTCCTTGGTAACCATGGCGATGCCTCCTTATCTCTCTCTAGTTTGAGGTAGTTTCAGAAACAAAAGCATAGAAGGTATGCTCAGGAGCTATGGTCAGAAAAGGGAAGTTATGCCCAAGAGCAGAGTGGGGCAACTTCAAATCATTTTTAACTGCCAACAATAACTTTTGGATTCCTCCTTCCCTCTCAATGGGGAGCCTAATAAAATGTTTATGTAAGTTCTGGAGTTAGGCTAACACATTTTTAAAATGCAGACTGCTTCTCCATACTTCCAAATCCCAAGAAAAACCCATCCTGTCCATCATTGCCCTTCTCATGGAAGACTTGACTCCCAGTGACCCAGAGATTGTCTAGGGCTCAACAGAGATCTGGATTCAAAGGCCAAAATGTGATTTATGGCTCATGTGAGTGCACATGGCATTTATTGGGAACCCCCTAAAGCAACCACATCTTTCCCTAGGATCCAGAAGCAGCCTTTTCTCTTTCCAATGTACAGTGGTACCTCAAGATACGAATTTAATCCATTCCGTGACTCTGATCGCAAGTCGAATTGGTCGCATCCTGAAGCACGTTTTCCCATAGGGTTCAATGTAAATACGGTTAATCCGTTCCACCCTCTGAATTTGGTCGCATCCTGAAGCACATGTCCCCATAAGGTTCAATGTGTCAGCCGGCGTTGCACGGCTAGGAAATTCCCCAGGCGCGCTTTAGTCAGCCCTAGCGCAGAAAAAGGAAGTGCTAATGAAATCTGAGAAAGGCTTCCGCGCGCACAGCCGGGAGCGGGAGCTTCCCCCCCACCCCCCGCGCTGATTCCTCTTAATTCCGCGCTCTTTCCTTTGTGCATAGCCCTTGGCGTGTGCGCGACAAAAGCACAGTGAAAGCAATGGGGGGGAAGGCTTATGTAGCGCGCACAGCGGAGCGGGAGCTTCCCCCCCCCACTGATTCCTCCACGCTGTTTCCTTTCTCCATAGCGACAAAAGCACAGTGAAAGCAATATCAGCGCGCTGGGGGGAAAGGCTTATGTCGCACGCGCGCACAGCCGGGAGCGGGAGCTTCCCCCCCCCCCGCACGCTCAGATTTCATTAGCACTTCCTCTTGGAAGCCGCGACCACATGGCAGCAGGGCAAATGGCCGCGGATCCGGTTCGTAGCTTGAGGCGGAGTTCGCATGTTGAGGTAAATTTTTGCGGCCGGAGGTGGTCGCATCTCGAAATTTTCATAAGGTGGGGCGTTCGTATCTTGAGGTACCACTGTATATTTAAAAGCAGAACAGCATTTTCAAGCCCTAGACTTGGCAATCCTACTGGGACACATCACAAATGAAACACTCAAATTCTGCAAAAATACATCCAGCCCCAATATGCCACTTGCGTATGTACAGTAAACACTGGGCTGGATTCTTGTCCTGTGATTTTTTTTCTCCCATAGAGCTTTATAGGGGTCCACTCCAGCTAGCATCAGCTTCTATTTGTAATCCTGTGGTACTTTCCTGACACTTCTTCTGAGCTTTTATTGAAAAGGCCCATTAAGAAGAAAGATGGAATAACTACGCATTGTCTTTGGGTTGGGAATTAAGAGAAGGTGCTTGCCTTGAAGCATCTACACACAGAGAAGGATTCATTCTCCATTTTCCTTGTATTGCTTCCTTTCATCTCTTCTGTGAGCCCTACCTGCTGTCGTAGACAGCACCACTCTCTAATGAGGCAGCCTGCAATCCCTTCTGACAATAACGATTAAGTCCATCAGGAATACACTTCGTTGAGGACAGAATGTGCAGTACCAACTTTTCCATCTCACCTGAACTTTAATACAAGCAAACAAAAAAAAAAATGATGCATGTTGCAACCACCAGCCCTGCCTGTTACATAATGGGAAACAGCATCAATACATTATCTTGCTTACTGGTCCCTCAGCGGTGGCTGACTGACAACACTAAAGAAATGTGGCAAGAGTTTGGCATTAAACACATGGCAAAAGGTTGATTATAGTTGTCCAACTCTTATTTCAAACCAGTGTCTTTGTAATAGCCTTCATCCCTGATTCCTTAATAAACAGGCCTGACAATGACAATGAAAATGGTTACATTTACATGACACATTCATCAGTGGTAGGCCCAAGGGCTGTGCTTTCACAGTATACTGAACCATCAATCAGCCAACTACATTTTACTTAGTGCAGTGTTGTCCAAATTTGGCTACTTTAAGATGAGTGGACTTCGACACCCAGAATTCCCCAGCCAGCATGGCTGGCTGGGGAATTCTGGGAGTTGAAGTCCACTCATCTTAAAGTGGCCAAGTTTGGACAACACTGACTTAGTGTGTTATGAAAACTTAGCCTGAGTGATCAGTGTATGGGTTCAGTATGTCATACAAACACTGGGCAAGCATGGTGTGCAAGCTCAGTCACTTCTGAGTTACTGAGGGTTTAGTTGTTGGCTTACTCTCCTTAATCTAATCATGCAGTGCCATCCAAACTCAAATTAACAGTTCCTCCCTTCTGACCTCCAGACAGAGGGCTGCTCTAGATCCTCCATCTCTTTGCATTTCTTTCATCTCCCCTATTCACAATTGGGCCAGTAATCTGCAGAAAGGATAAGGAAAGACTATCATTCAAGGAGATCCAACCCCAATTGAGTCATCACACTTTCTTCCCCCTCAGTTGTAAAAGAAAAGAGAACCACAAAGGTGGCTGAGGTATCATCCGAGATGGTAGCTCCCTGTTTAATCAGGGTAGCTGCAAGTCTCTTGTCATTTGTGACCGAATCACTACCACTCCACTACAAGTAGTGGCAAACTCACTTGCGCAAACACAGCCAGTGGTGTGCGAACCTAACAAGTGAACCACTACTTGAGTTCTCCTCCATCAGAATCCCCGAACACACTACTTCCCTAGCCCTAAAAGCAGACACTGAGTCACTTTACCCACAGCAAGTACTATAAGACTTTGACTTATAGTAAAAAGGCTGGCTAGGGAATTCTGAGAGTTGAAGTCCACACCTCTGAAAGCTGCCAAGGTTGAGAAACACTGTTGCAGACTCTTTAAGGTCTCTGAGTTCCACATTGAGTGTAGCTGTAAGGCTGCAATTTCTTAAGAGCAATTTGTAGGAAGGGTGTAGTCCTGTTTTTATTACTATAAATTTAGAACTTGCTAGGCATTACATATTCTTTTGTGGATGCTGACCTGATTGGTTATTCTTGACATAATGTGGGTGAATTTCTTCTGAAACTTTTTCCCATTGGAGAGGAATTTCCTTGTACAAATTTTAATTAAATTCTTTCTACTTTTGTGAGATCTACCTTGAATTGCGTGACTGTATTTCACAGGATCCAAAAACCTGCAGTATAGTTTCTTATACATGTTTAAGAAATTCATTTGGCTGAGGTGATTTTTTTTCTGTGAGATTCACAGAACTCCTGTATATGCAACAGGACCCTTAATCATGGTCAGCATGTGTTCCTATGTTTTAAGATAGAGTACAAAGGGGTTTTTCCCCCCTCCAAGACAATTATATGAAATTGGTAAACAAAAGTATGCTTCAGATTTGCTCTTTTTTTCAGATGTTCTTCTATAATTTAAACATCTAGCGACCAAAAAGATAAGCTTACAAAAGCCATTAATTTGTTCACTGGAAAGGCTCTATAAGAAATATGAAGCAAATATTTAATTGCAGAAATATATAAACATTTTTTATAGAAATGAAGTAAAGATAAAGGTACATGGAAAGCTAGACTGCTGAGATTCTGCTATCATTTCTCAAAAGTTTTCTTTAAAGATTAAGTTATGGGGGGCTTAGATTAAAAAGTAATCTTTTTAAAGTGTTTTTTCATTCAAATCCAAGAAATAATTCCCTCATTTGATATTTATTAGAGGAATGGTTATAAAAGAATCTGAGGTAGAAAGGGTTACTCATAATACAGTATACTGTATATGTTGTGAGTTAGAGCAGACTATGATAGCAGGAAAAAAAAATCTACTATGGCTTTGGTTGATAGACTTTTTTCTCAGTGTTAAAATTTTGGGGAGTGGAAAATATTCTATCACAGAATCTTCCAATCCATCAACTATTTCAGTCTTAGAATGGACCATTTCATGTGTTCTGGAAGTGGCCTGCCCAAGAAATGAGTTGTGTTGACATAGAATGGAACTGGAATGTTCTATGATGCAATTTTTTCCATACCCTATAAAATACAACCTCTAAAATACAATCAGAGATTGGTATTCCAACTCTAGGATTCACTTCATCCTCTGTATAGATCCCAAGTGAGACAAACCTTCACTTAAGGCCTATGCCTAGATAGGAGAAAGAATAAGTTCTCCCTAGTTCCTCCATAATGTAGATAATATCTAGTTGTAGGAAGCAGAGATTCCTTCTCTCGAGGCATGTGTTTTTTTTTTAGACCCCCCTGTCAATATCAAGTTTTGTTTTGTTGTTTGGAAGATAAGAATCATGGAAAAACTGACTTTAGCAAAATTGGACATTTGTGATTGATTTATTGAGTGATTATGTGCCATCAGGTCATTTTCGACTCCTAGAGACCACATCGATTTTTCTGGATATTTGTACAGAATACTAATTTAATCTCAAATATTATTCTGATGTTGGAGGAGAAAGGGGTTGAGTTCCTTCCTCCACAATGCAAGTGAAGCACTGTCCTCTGAACCTACACAAACTAGAGCTCAGGGTGAGCTGTAGGTTGACCTAGGTAACTTGTCATAAGTTAGGTCCCTTTCTCAATCAGTGGACCAGGTTCTGGGCTTGACAGCAGCAGTGATAGCCTGTTTCCATGTTGAGAATATTGTTAGATACGAAAAAAATAGATCCAAACAGCTCATGGTAAGGAAACACTATACATTTCTCTATGTTTGCATTTCCTCTCCTGTTGCTTTTCTCACTATCAAGTTTTAGCATAATTTAGATTTTTCTCTTATATTATATCTAAAGTACAATGATAGCTTTTATTGGTATAGATCAAGTAGTTAGCTAGCTAATTAGTTTATTTGCAAGGTCTGTCATCTTGAATACTTCAGTAAAAGCCAAAAACAAGCAAGCTTTTCTTAGCAAGCCTTACTGCTAGATAGAGAAATGCAATTGCTATCCCAAAGTGCAGGGCTAGATTCTATCACATCATCAGGTTTGAAGAAAGATTCAGTTACTAGCCTAATAAAATTTTGCCCATGGCATAGGAGAAGATACTATCCATTTCTATCTTGGGCAACAAAGTGACTTCAATTTGCTGTTAATACAATGATGGGAAGCTATTTGTTGCTATACTAAAGCCAAAGGACCTTCTTTCCAGAAAAATAAATTATGGCACTTCCATTTATAAGCAGTACATGCTCTGAGACATCAAAGTTCTGTTCATCTGTCTGCAAGACACCTATAGTCAGCCAGTTTTCACTTGTAATTTTTATTTGGGAAAGGAAAAAAAGTCAGGCAGACTTCATGTAAGATACGTTAGTGGGGGAAAAAACCCTATTAATCAGTGGTTGGCTTCAGAACTTGTTCTGCAGCATAAATGGACGGATACACAGTGCAGCTGCACAACTGATGTGATGCCATTACAGAAGAAAGAACTTCACCTCTTTGCCACTGGACCTGATCCGTCTTTCAGATCTATACAATTTCAGGGAGTATGATGCAACTGCTTCAGTTTAGGAAGAAAATGTGTAACTCACAAGCCAATATAGTAACAGCTTATCTTAACTGTGGAAATAAACTTCTTAAGATCCCAGTATATTCATTAATAAGGACCAAATGGAGAAACATTGTCTATTGGCACCTAGACAGAACCAAAATGAGCTTCAGTACATAAAGGGACAAAGAAGATGTCTCAACGTTGCTGAGAAGGGATCCTAGAAGAGCTGTCTGCATCATACCACTTTGTGCCTGCCAAGATAAAGGTCAGAATGGTTATCTAGTCTAATTTAGAATACTGAGTCATTTAAGTTCATTTTCTTTATACTTTTAATTGCATATGGAGTGGAGAGAATATTTATGTTCCCAGCAAAGTGCGCAAGCATATATTTTCTTGAAGCCTAATTTAATCATCCTGCAAGTGAAAAGCATTGTCATGCTGTAAACAGTTTAAAACTCAAGGGCATGGTTCCTTCTGACCACCTTCATTTATCATTCACACTATGGCCCTTTGCTATTATTTGCGAGATAGAAAACCACACAAGGGAAAACTTCCGTCAGCTTGTCCTCGCTACCTACAGCAAGAGAAACGTGTAACTCTCTTCAAAGGTCTGTGCACCGAGCATTACAGCCACTCCAAGTCTCCACATGCTGAGGAAAAAAGCAGTTCCAATCATAGCCCTGTCTGTAATTACATACAAGGCATCATTTGGCCTGTAGCCACCAATTTAGATTTATTTAGCAAAATAAGAGAAGGGTAGCAGATGTGGACAATATAGCAAAAGGACTCAGGTGCTGTGGCTTTCATTCCTATGCCCATACCCTCTGCTCAAAGTCATTTACTTTTTCCTAAGGATTCTAGATAGCATATTCTAGGAGCAGTTCTTCTCCAAGGAGTCAGTGTGGTGGGAAGGATGGAAAATTGCAGGTTGGAATTGACATAGGAAACCAAAAGCTTCTTGTTGGCATATACATATTTGCATATGCATATATGTGCTAATTCACTGAATTCTGTCTGTCTGTTCCACTTGTTCTTCCTCATACATTTCTGATTTAGAAGCAAAGTAAATACTACCACAATCACCCCACAACCCTCAAGTCTTTTAGTGTTACGTCATCCAAAGGAAACAAAAGCTTTAAGCACTGCTTCTAGAGCTTCTTGCGACAACCAAGGAGAGAGCACAGGTAGCTCCATAGATGCAATGAAATGGGCTACGGGACCACTTCCAATAGAACGGTGTAAGTATTTCTATTGTAATCTGGGATGTATGCAGACTGGTAAGCCTTTGGAAAAGAAAAGTCATTGGGAGACTCTTCTTCATTTCAGTCAAGGAATCACTATCTCTAAGATCCATTCCCCTCTAAACTGAAACCTACTTGCTCCTTTCAGGAAATATGGCAAGAAAGCAGTCCCCCCATCATTCTCTTCCACCACGAGTACGTTTCCATCCATCCTTCCCTGACAGGAGTGATGCTGCCACTCACATCTGCCCAGCAGCCACCAACTTGCCCTATAGGTATTCCTTTGGGGGAGTCCTTGAAGAGATGCATTGGGAGGTGATCTCCTCACAAATTGTTCTCAGGGGAGCAAGCCTTTTTTTTTGGAGAGCTACATGCCTTAGCCACAATGAAGTGGCTGGTCTAGGACAGTGTTTCTCAAGCAGCTGGGGTTGGGGAACTCCTTAGCTGGCTGGGGAATTCTGGGAGTTGAAATCCATGCATCTTAAAGTTGCTGAGGTTGAGTAACACTGATCTAGGGAGTGGGTATTTGGATGTAAAATCACCAGGAAGCCCCGGGCTATAGGCTAGACTGGGAAATCAAAACGAAAGCAGTGTGGAAGACAGTAGCAAACTGTGCTTATACTGTAGTTATAAAACTACATAGACATGCCCATGTAGTCACCAGGAGCTGAGCTTGACATGAATGAATCTTGACCTTTAAGTCAGGCATTACAGATAATTTTTTCTCCACTAGAAAAATTAGTGGGTTATGGAGTCGCAGATATTAGTGGGTTATGTCTATGTTTAAAATCCCACAGTCAGTTCTGAATGCTTCCTTGCACACGGAATCTGGGATAGTTGCTATCAAGGCTACTGATAAATCACATATGACTTTGTCTTTTAAACTCTTGGCTTAAATTAATATTTGTGTCTGTAACAGTTCAAAATGGGTTCTGATCAGTTCTGGAAAAAGGCTAATGAAGAAGACATGCAAGTGGGAGCTGGCTTTCTTCCTCTGGAATTTGAGAGGAATAAAATAGTCATCAGCAAGTTAATATTTCAGACTGACCTCTAGGAAGAGATGAGCATGTTTCCTACTTGTCCAACAGTACCCAGACTGACAGGGGACGCGGTGGCGCAGCAGCTTAATGACACTGGAAGTTGCCGGCCAGAAATGGTCGACACTTCAGCGGTTCGAGCCCAGCTCCACGCAGCAGAGCGAGCTCCTGCTTCCTCCCCAGCTCCTGCCAACCCAGCATCTCGAAAACTTACGTGAGTAGATAAATGGGTCCTCTCACTCCAGTGGGAGGAAAAATGCTGGCGGCGCCTTGCAAAAGGAGACAGGAGTAGTTGCCGGTAGTGTGGAAAACCGCGCACGCCCGAAAAAGGCGTGAAGCAACGGAAACCCCGCCTCCTGCGCTCGTCAGCTGGGCTCAGCTCTAGGAAGGAGGCACTGGCAAACCACTTCCGAAACATCTTGCCTTGAAAACTGCAGGGACTCGTCCAGGCAGTCACCGCAGAATCAGTCACAACTGAGTGCAGATAAAAAACAAACAAACAAACCCAGACTGACAGAGAGCTTTCCTTCTAACTTGGTTAACATCTTGGTCTTATGGCTGGGCTGCTCATTATTCCACAAGGACCATTTTTCTCTATATAATTCCTCTATTCTGCAATTATATAACATCTTTTTTTAAAGCAACAATGAAAGTGAGGGGAAGGTAAAAAAAGGATATAATACCCATCTCTTATCAGACCAGTACATTCAGATCCTCAATCATTTTTGTAAGTCCTGCTTAATGGTTATGACTATTTTGACATAAACTGCTTAAAGTGCTTTCAAAGCATCATTACTAAGGTTCAGTCATGCCGCTGTTCCGTGATGTTCTGCTGCTCTTCCCGTTACAAATCACGCTAAGGTTGAAACTGTTGCTTTCCAATCACCAAGCATCACAGATGAACTAAACAGGTCCTCGGCTGTAATTGTGCTGTCTCTTAATGACAGATATTTTATCAACGCCTAATTATTTACTAGGTTCTCAAATGTCTGGAATAAAAACATATTTTTATGACTCAGAATGAAATGGGATATTGTATTAGGATACTGTTAAAAATATCCACATGCTCTAGGCTATATTTTTGCAAATTAGAATTAAAGCATCAGGCAGTGATCTGCTGCTTATTCTAATTTTTGGATAGATAAAGAAAACCAACACCTCCCTAAGGTTTTCTATCATATACTTGCTTGATGATGTGAATTTCAGAACTGGTAGAAAGACTTGGGTGGGGAGCCTAATTTGCAATAAGGCCTGAGAGTTTTATCAACCACATTTTGCTTATTATTGTTTTATTCCTCTATCCGCTGGAATTACATTTTATTTTTAATTTGTATACAGGGCAGGAAGAGCCTTGCAAACTCCAGTGGATGGGTTCTTAGAACAGCTGTGCAATCCTTTATAAGACATGCTGTACAAAACATCTCTTTCCAGTTCAGTACAGCTGGGAGCAGCTTATAAAGCAGCCTGGAAAAAGATGACGGCTTTAATGATTCAAAGGGTTTCGTACCCTAATTGGCAGTACCTTCCTTTGTATGCTTAATCAGATGCAAGTTTCATTTGTCCAATAAGGTTTGCCCAAGCATAAGATTATGAGAAAGTGGGGGAACAAGGCATTTGAAAGTTCATTTCAGAAGAGGCAACTCAGTCCAGATGCAAGAGATGTGGGAAAGATGGATTTCAAAGAGCCTCTGCCATAATTTACTCACTAAACCAGTATTTCTTATGGCTGGCTGGGGAATTCTGGGAGCTGAAGTCCACACATCTTAAACTTGCCAAGGCTGAGAAACACTGCACTAAACTAAGGTTGGGAATTTACTTTTACCATTTTCAAGATTCTGTAGTTCCCCCAGACTAGTTTAAAGATACCATCCTGAAATCTGTGTCATCTTTGCATCCATGGTATTGCCAGCTACAAAGGCCTTGACTGTATCAGCTTGCATTGAAAACTCTTGTTAGGCTTTCAACTTTCACCTAGCAACTCCTCTAATCAGTAATTATAAACCTATCTTTTGATGCCCACTTTTCTTACATCCTGCCTTCTTCTGTTTGCTTTTGTTCCCTTTGGACCTACTAATCTCAGAGTGGTTCTTTAAATTCATTTTCTACAACGTTTCCCATTGAGGTTGACCTCATCCCCTTGCAGACAATGAAAACATAATGAAATGGCAACTTCTACAGAGATCTAAAGTGTGCTGGAGGCAGATGAAGCTCAAAAAGGAGGCCAATAGATATATTTTTTTTATCCTTCTGAGATTTCTCTGAAATGGAATTCATAAAGAACTGTGAACTGCACACATTAACTTCTTCCAGAATTTTTTCACCTGTAAAATAGTCATCACTCCTTAATTTCACTGTCTATGTTCACTACATTTTAGGATTTACATTCAAAGACAATGTTTGCTTGTGTATACATGTATGCGCTCTATCCAGGAGCAATTTGAAGTACCTTCTTCTGCATTTAGAACTCAGTCTTGGATTTCAAACACCAATCAGAAATTTAGTTGTGACTGTTTGGATGAATAAATGCCCAGTGGACTCAAATGCTTTGCCAGCCACCATAGAACATCATCAGGATGGTATTCGATCCTTATGGCCTTAAAGTAATGCTTTCCAAATTAGCACCTCACAACAGATGCATGTAGCCTTAATGTAGTTCAGCCCAGAAATATGTTGTAGAAAAGTCAGTTTATCCCATTCAAGAGATGAAAATGGTTGATAGGAACTACTAATTAACTATTTATTGATCCTCTATCTGTTACTGTCTATACTTTTTTTGTTATTATGATTGGTAGCTTTGGCATATGATGCAGGACTACAGGCTGAAGCTGCCTTGCTTTGAAGTCCTTCAGTGTGGCCCAAGGCAGGAGCACCAGCCTGGGTGACTTCAACAGCTGCCCCAAGATTGCCCACAGGTAATAATGTCAAATAGTACGACAAAAGGGCACTGACCAGGTGACTTTGGAGCTTCCTGCAATATTGTCCATAAAGTGTTCTAGAGCTGCTCAGCCTGAAAGATGAGCTGCTTTTGGCAAGTGGGCCTGGAGGAGATGAGCAGTCTGAGACGAAGTTTTGGTGAGGGATAAAGAAGAAGCAGATCCTTCAGGCTGCTAATCAAAACTTTATTCAGTGAAAAGGGCTTCTCTCAGTCTTCTCCCACAAGGCAAGGAGAAGGCTGAGAGGGACTACCAAGCAGAACAAGGTAAAGAAAGACTCTGAGACTATTTGGTTTCTCAAAGCAACTTTGAGGAAGTGCTGCTTTGGAAGTCTTGTTGAAGCAAAACATCCCTTTGGAGCTGTAGAATCAAAATGTTGTTCAGAATCATGTTATTTGTAGGGTGTTACAAAGTAATTTTCAGCAGGCAGTGTAAGGTTAACTGCAATGCTGAAAAGTAGCATCATGAAAACTTTAATGTATCTCCAGTTACCAAGGTATCACCATATATTATGGTGCTATATTCTTCAGAATAGCCTCACAAAATGGTCAAAATTGTTATATCTACTATTGTGATAAAGAGGACAAGTTAATCTAAGTCATCTCATGGAAGGAGTAAGTTTTGAACTGGGGGTTTATAGCTTACTCTTAGACATTAAATAGACTTGCTTAGTTTATTTAGTTGGAGAACCAACCTTCACTATATTCTTTAATCTCTTTGTTTGGTTCTATTGATTTCAATAAAATTTATTTCTAACTAAACATCATTGAGATTTGCAGTTTTGATGTGTCACTACCACAGCCTGAAACCCCATCCCCAGGACTTTGTATTCTTTAATGCAACCCCTCTGGTGATCCTAAGGCACAATGATCTTTCCTTGGTAGAAAAGTGAGGTACAAATTGAATTCATCGTCATCATCATCTCCCTGCTTTGCTGCCATTTGGGTCCAAAGTAGCTCTAGAGAAAACTGTTTTGGGTAGAGGCATCTGCTGCATTCTAAAATGTGTCATATGTTTCTGCCTCAGCATTCAGATTCAGAGGCTTCATAATTCATGAGTGAGAATGGCAACTGTAAGTCATAGAGAAAGTAGCTTTCCTCAGTGCTGTCAATTTTATTTTGTCCCTCTGAACTGACAGTAAACCCTCTGCATAAATCTATGATATCCTTAGCTCTGACAATAATTAAAGCAAAGCAATATATTTTAAAAAATTTATTGCACGTGCAAAAAGAAGGGAGAAAAACAAAGGAAAAAATCCAGAATCATAGTCTTCCCATCCACTAAGCAAACCAGTCTTACAAAGATATGCTCATCTTGTTATACAGTACAGTTAAATTATTAATATTTAAGCCATTTTACAGGAGGAAAGATATGGAAAATTAAATATATAAATGAGCATACACACTCCACGATTCCTCCACAATTTGGAGGCGTATTTAAAGCAACAGGTCTTGAGATTTATGACTCAACTTGTGTGGGTAGGACTAACCCAGCTGAAAATAAAATGTTCAACATGCTCCATCGTTGTACCATGCCTGAAAGATGTCTAGTAGCAGATGGAAAACAAAACAATGAAAACCCTGGCCTTTCCCACATTTCCCTAGAGGTAAAATTCTTGCCAGTTCAGTCATATGCTAGCACTATCATCGTCATCTTACCTCTCTTCCCGTTTTATGCTTCTTAACATTATCTATCTATCTATCTATCTATCTATCTATCTATCTATCTATCATCTATATATCTCCTGAAGTTTTCCACAATTAGTATCATTATTTTTGGGGCTTGCATTTTTCACAGCATCCAGCTACCTAATCTATGTCACTCTACTATTCCATTTTATAATTGCCATGAGGACATCTATATAAAAAGAATGTAGCTGAACTGATGCTGTGAAAATTGCAAGCCCCAAAAGTAATGACACTAATTGTGGAAGCCTTCAGGTATTATATTCTTCATTTGTTAAGAAGCAGACTAAAATGGGAAGAGAGCTAAGATGAAAAATTCACAAATATGTTAGAACTATAATATCTTTTATAATATGTTATAAAATAGATATACAGTGGTATCTCAAGATACGAACGCCCCACCTTACGAAAATTTCGAGATACGACCAGCTCCGGCCGCAAAAATTTACCTCGACATGCGAACTCCGCCTCAAGCTACGAACCGGATCCGCGGCCATTTGCCCTGCTGCCACGTGGTCGCGGCTTCCTGTGGGCGAGATCGCAGTAGCAAGGGGGCTTGCTCCACGAGGCAAATTTCCCCATAAGGTTTAATGTGTCAGCCGGCGTTGCACGGCTAGGAAATTCCCCAGGCGCGCTTTAGTCAGTTTCACCGCTCGAGCGCTAGCGCAGAAAGAGGAAGTGCTAATGAAAGGGCCACCTGGCTCCTCTTCACTAATCTGAGCATGTGGGGGAAAGGCTTTCCTCGCGTGCACCCCAAGGGCTATGGACAAAGGAAAGAGTGCGGAGTTGAGGAAGAGGAATCAGTGCGGGGGGGGGGGGAAGCTCCTGCTCCCGGCTGTGCGTGCGCGCCTTTCCCCCCAGTGCACTGATTGCTTTCACTGTGCTTTTGTCGCTATGGAGAAAGGAAAGAGCGCGGAGGAATCAGTGGGGGGGGGAAGCTCCTGCTCCCGGCTGTGCGTGCGCGCGACAAAAGCTCAGATTTCATTAGCACTTCCTCTTTCTGCGCTAGGGCTGACTAAAGCGCGCCTGGGGAATTTCCTAGCCGTGCAACGCCAGCTGACACATTGAACCTTATGGGGAAATGTGCCTCGCGGAGCAACCAAATTCGGAGGGCGGATTAGCCGTATTTACATTGAACCTTATGGGGAAATGTGCCTCGCGGCGCGACCAAATTCAGAGGGCGGAACGGATTAACCGTATTTACATTGAACCCTATGGGAAAACATGCTTCACATTGCGATCAATTCGAGTTGCGATCAGAGTCACGGAACGGATTAAATTCGTAACTAGAGGTTCTACTGTATTAGAATTTGCAGATCCAAACTCTGTATTTTCAGTAGACTGGCCTAGGAAGTAGCTTTCATTCCTCCAATAAACCAATCCCTTTCACTGAAATCACTTTACTGGTAATATAAACAGAGCTCATGCAAGTGACAGTCAGAACAACCAACTTGCCTTTAAGACAAGGAATGCATTTAGCAGACTGCAGCCAAATGGCTCAAGGATTTCTGCTATCTTTGGCCAACTAAAATGATGCCACTATGTTTCTTGGTATCAGTCACATGCTGTCACATTCCAATTGCATATTAAATGATTAAAAGTTGCCTACGTGACATTTACCCCTATGAGCCTTCTCCTAGAAAAGGAGTACACATGGATCATGCTATTATGCACTTAAGTAAAGTTTGATTTGTGAAAACAGTAAAATAGATGTGAGCAGTACACGGAATGCAAATGCAGAGAGTTGGCGGGATATTTTTGTTTGGTTGAAGAAAGTTCAGAACATGAACAGCCTGATCCATAGTTTAAAATAGGGTAGCATATCCAATCTGCAAAAATCAAAATGTTTAGCAAAATGGCAGCAAAAAGTTAGTTTTTGATGCTTCTTTCCTGTCATCTGGCAGTCTTCTGGATTTTAGTAGTTCAAATATAGTAGCCCTATGCTAAGTAAATCTCACAATTCCAGTTGATTTTTAATTGCTGGGGTTAACTCCTAATTCCTCTTTAATGTACTCAATGGCCATCTTATGCAGAGTGCCAGAATGTTTTGAGAACCATCAGTATGGCTTTTTATTTTGTAGTGTAACATCTTGCTATGAAGAGCACCTGCACCATTACTCTCTTTTGGAAATTTCATTTAGTAACAAAAAATGTGAAGATTCCAAGAAAATACAATAACTGGTAATTAATTAAATCTGAAAAGCTTTCATATGTATTTCTGATCATTAAGGTTATGTTCCCTACAATTTTGCCAACAAAAACATTTTGTCTTTATAATTTCTAGAAGAACAACTTTGATGTACTGTCTTTAATCTGACTATAAATTTGCATTAAAATCCTACATAATTGGTACAGTAATGTATTCATTGGCATCCATGCCATTTTCTCATGGAATCAGTGCAGACATCCATCCAAATGCTGAGTCATATTTATAGAAAATAGAATATTGATCTTTTACTGTAAGTGCTACTTGATCTGAGAAACTATATATATAAAATATATTGGGCAAAGGACTTTTTATCCTGTATCACTGTAAGTGAGATGAAAGATTATTGCTGAATAACTCTACACATAACAGAGATTAACAGATATAAGCATCTTAGTTCAGAACATGCAGAAATGTCAATTCCCTGTGATGCCCTGCCAATAGCCTCGCCACTCACAATAAATGTTGATGAGCTCTTAGAGATGCATTTAAATTCCTCTGAGAATAACTTGTGTTTGGAAATGCAGCAGATACACTCTCAGATAAAATATCAAAATGGGCTAGATTGGGGTTCCTCAACCTTGGCGACTTGAAGATGTGTGGACTTCAACTCCCAGAATTCCCCAGCCAGCCTGGCTGGGGAATTCTGGGAGTTGAAGTCCACAGATCTTCAAGTCACCATGGTTGAGGAACCCTGGGCTAGAAGGTTTCCCAGTGCCCTACCATCAGAAAGTGTCAGCTCACTTACATACAGTACATGTTTCAGAAGCATATATACTACTGAATTAGGAGAAAGTAAGGCAAGAAAGAACATGGATAGCCTACAGCTTTGCCACATTAACATGCACAGTTTGTACTTTCCTCTGCCTTTCATCAGGGCTTGGTGCATATGGTAAAGAAGGAAAGAGGAGGGCTGCAGAGGTATAAGTCTATATTTTTTAGTATCGTCCATCTGTTAACAAGTGTAAGCAAAAAGAAAAGCATCTGTGTTCTCAGATTTATCAACATCTAAATCTATCTTTCTGAGCTACAGATAAAATTAAACATGAAATATGCCACTGAAAGTGGCCAGTGTTCTTGTTCCTCTGGTCTAGCAAAGTTTTATCATGTGTTAATATAAGGGCAAATCAGTACTGAGACAATCACTTTTAAATTAAATAATAAATGTCTTTATTTATAATAAATAGGCTATTAGAAATAATGAGATATTGCAAAAAAACCCCTCTCCCTTCTCCCAGCCCCCAAAATCAGTTTAATTAGTGACTTGCCAGTTTGCAAGATCAGCTTAAGGGCTCCTGAGTCTTCCACAGTTGGGGCCCTTGAGAAGTGTTGGGGCCCCAGTGTCCATAATGCTTAGTGTACAGGAGCAAGATTTCTAGAAGTGGCAGGGCCAGCACAGCTAAAGAGCACTCAACTGAGAAAAGCCAGATCATTCTGAGGTGGGGGCTGCACACCTATAAGAAGTTTAAG
The DNA here is from genome assembly GCA_030867105.1 of Liasis olivaceus. Classification (NCBI taxonomy): domain Eukaryota; kingdom Metazoa; phylum Chordata; class Lepidosauria; order Squamata; family Pythonidae; genus Liasis; species Liasis olivaceus. The sequence goes on from CM061348.1 coordinate 52,382,694, forward strand.
AGTGGAGGCCCAAAGTTTACACACTGCAAGATATTAGGAGCAAGAGAAGCAACTTGATCATCTTGTGAAAGAACTTATAGTAGTAGCCCAGCACACAACTCAGTGAATAGGATTAAAAACTGAGGTTTGAGGCCAGGATGGCTACGGAAAGTTTTCAGAATGATGCAATGTGCACTTCTCAGCACAATCCAAGCCTCATCCCTTATGTATTTGTACAGGAAGGCCTCAGGTTACGATGGAAACTGAGACCAGAATTTCCATCACTAAGTGATATGGTTGTAAAGTGTGACATCACGTGACTGCATCGCTTAGCAATGGCAACCCTGGGAGTCCTGGTTGCTGTCGTAACCCCAGTTGTGGGTTGTTAAGCAGGAAGAGATGGGAGTACCAGCAAAGCAGGCCAGTGGGTGTGCGGGTACCGTCGGGGTGCCATGGGCAGGCTACAGGGGAACAGGGGCTTGCCATGGGCAGGCACTACAGAGCATGGGCAGGTACATGGGTGCTGTGGGAGGGTGCCATGGGTAGGTGCTCCAGGGCGTAGATGGGCAAAAAAGCAGTGGGAGCGACTTCCAACTTCCTGCTGGCTTCCCCATTGACTTTGATCCTAAAAGGCAGAAGCTATCCATCACTTTGATATCTTCATTGTCACTTCTAAGGCTGGTTGTTGTACCTGTTACCATTAGTTTGGTCTTCTTTATAATGAATTTTAGTCCATTTTTTCACTGTGCTCTTTGACTTTTAGTACTAGGGCTTACAGATCCTTTGCATTTTCGGCTATCAGGGTAGTGTCAGCAGCATTAGCACAGCTTATTGATGTTTCTTCCTCCAGTTTTAAAACCATGCTCATCTTCTTCCAATCCAGCTTTCCTTAATATATATTCAGCATATAAGTTGAATAAATAAGGGGAGAGTATACAGCCTTGTCTCACTCCGTTGCCAATCTGGACCTGTCCGTGCCACCGTGTTCTGTCTGTACTGTGGCTTCCTGACCTGCATAAAAGTTTCTGATGAGGACAATGAGATGTTCTGGGATTCCCATTTTTCTGAGCACTTTATACAGCTTGACCTGATGGACACAATTGAAGGCTTTTCTATAATTGATGAAGTACACACTGACTTATTTTTGGCATTCTTTGGATTTCTCAATTATCCAGCGTGCATCAACAATAAAGTCTCGTGTCCCTCGGCCTTTTCTAAAGCCAGCTTGAACATCTGGCATCTCTTATATAATAGTTTTCCAACACATAGAGATAGCTAGAGAATTAATAAGAACAGCCAGAAAGCCCAACTGCAATTCCACAGCATCCATGGACTAGTTCTCTCAAATGGTAAAAGTCAGCCCTGAAACCAAGTTCACTGAGTATCAGGCCATGGTAAATGCACAACTTTCTGAAAATCTCTAAATAACTGTTCTCCAAATATTCTCTTTCATGATGCTTGGTGCTTTTTTGTATAAGGTTTACTTTGCAATTCTCAGGTTGATTATTCAAAAGTAAATCCAAGTTAGTTTAGTGCTAAACATCCATAGCATTGCAACCCAATAGGGGCGCTTCCTTATATAGATTTATCATAGAAATGGCTCACATTTCTAATGCTCTTTCTTGCCTTGGCTTGCTCCATAATGAGCTGAGAGTGCAGCAAAACATGCAGTAGAGTAAGGAAGGAATTCTTAGAGCCAAGGTTGGAATGACTGGGTGATTTTCCTTCTTCATAAGTTTGTGGGAAGAATGAAGAGTGCAATTATTTCTGTGATAGGACAAGTCCAGATGATTATTCAGTTCCTTCCCTCATCTGCATTCAGATGTATAGCCAGGTAGGCAGAATTAAATACCTTGGTCCAATTTGCTGTGCTTGCCTTCCAATAGGCTCACAAAAAGTAAATCAGTTTTTAGATACAGTACATGGCCTGCCAAAGAAAACCCTAACTTTATTTCCAAAATGTACATGGGGCACATCATAAATGGACATGCAATCTTGCCAAACTGTAGCATTATTAAATTCCAGATGATTTAATGGGATAACCTGCATGTCCAGAGCTTTGCTAGTGAAATAGATAAGATTTTAATGAAAGAAAAAAACCTGAGCACATCTGCACAAAAAGAAACTCCACTGAATTCCGTGAGGTTTACTTTCCATAAAGTGTATTAATTGAAATGGTCATGTTAGGATACTAAATATAAATATTTAGGATATACATACCTCCTATATAAAAGTAACTGACCCTGAAGAAGTAACAGACACCCTGGACCAATGAATTTAAGTACTTTTTTCCTTCAAAAAATAAATTACAGATTTTGTAACTCGGCACTCACATAGATACCCAGCAATTTCCAGCACTTGTTTCTGCTCAATTAAATAATGTGACAGGGGAGTAGACAATTGCTACAGTAGAAACTGAAGGAAGACAGCTGCTCTTTGATGTTTGCAATCTCTTTGTTTTTTATCCATTGTCAAGGAAGTTCTAATAGGGAAACTTTAAATTCTGCAACATCCTTCCATGCCATTAAGCCCTCAAACTTGGTTGGCACTGAAAACTTACATCAAGGTCTTCTAATTCCCCAGCTCTTTTATTTCCCAAAGAATTTAGAATACATTCAAGATTTCTCCTTTTTTTTGCAGACCTATGCTAATATTCATAGAGTTACAATGGTTCGTATTTATTACCCCCCCCCCATATGTGTATTCTTTTTAAAATATTGCTAATAATAAAAATCTGACAGTCACCTTAAAGTACTTGTAAGTAGAATCAGTTAAATTCTTCTCTGAAATCCCATACTCTGTGTCTAAAAAACTTGTTTTTTATGTTTTTAAAGAAATGTAAAAGAAGTCTTCTCAGTTAATCTGCAATCTGTAGCTGTCTAATTTAATTCTTTTTGTACTGTTTGACGCTTTCATTGTATTCTTATGGATTAGGGTAAATGCACTGCAAAATACTTTGTATATCTATATTCATACATAGATAAATCTTTATTTTAGTTAAGGCTATGCTGCTAATAAGAAGTTATCTTAGATTTTAAAAGGTGTTTCTCCAAAATAATAATGACAGTAGATGTTTAATGCATCTGTTGATCCATTTTCAATGTCAACATTTGTTTAATGTCAGTTCTTGAATATTATGAAAATATGAGAAAAATGAAAAACTACAACATACTATATATAAAAATACCTGAAAAAGGAAAATAAAAAGGAACAACAAAACAAAATAAGCACATATTCATACATTAAAAACCCCACAGAGGTGACAGTTCTATTTTTTTTTCTTTTATAAATAACATATGATTAATTTGGTTCATCTTCATCTCCAGATCTTCAGGAATGAGTTCAGTCTGTGATAACCACAGGATATCCATCCACAGTTGCACCAGTCAAAGCCTGCATTGCCACATTAAAGAAAAAAAAATAACAAACTTCAGTAAGTAAATATTATATTTCTAAGTCACAGCTGTATTAACTCTTAGTACTTTTTAGCATTCTGGTTGTTACTGCTTTTATAACAACAAAACTTACCCTGAGCACAAACACCCTGAGGATGCACAGAACAGCAACAAAACAACCTAAAGGAAATGTATTGCAACACAAACCGCTTGTAAGACTTTGCAGGTGATGATGTTCAACTAGTTAAAAAAGGCACATAAATCAGCAAGCTCATCACAGCTCCTGACTCTTCCTAGGTAGGTAGTAGCCACATTTTGTATTGTAGAATCAGACAGCTGCATTTCCAAATTATCAACAATACCAAGTATGCCGATCGTATGTGTAACCATGAATACATATCCATATATGGGAGGGATGGGCTACCTGTCTACTATTCACATATACGCAGAGCATTCCCTTCAAAAATGATCCCACGTTAGGATTACCTTAGTCAAAAGTGGACCAAATTAATATAAACAATACATTAATATACAGACCCACAACAGTTTTTCACTTAACCACATTCCTTTTCTCCATTCAGACACACGCACTCCACATATTGTCAGACACGACATCACATTAGCATGTGATGAATTTTCTCATGTGCTGCTGAAGGAACAAGTAGGCAAGTAAATTACCCCCTCCCCAAATAAACTTTCCCAGAGACACTAAACTGTCAGCTCAGCCGTAAAACATTTGGAAGGCCAAGGAATGCTGATAGGCTGGATGAAGATACTAGGTGGCGACACAGACCCATGGAAATGGCAATATAAGATAAACTACAAGTGAAACTCGAAAAATTAGAATATTGTGCAAATGTTCATTTATGTCAGTATGGCAACTCAAAAGGTGAAACCAATATATGAGATAGACGCGTTACATGCAAAGCGAGATATGTCAAGCCTTACTTTGGTATGATTCTGATGATTATGGCGTACAGCTTATGAAAACCCCAAATTCACAATCTCAGAAAATTAGAATAGTGTGAAAAGGTTCAATATTCTAGGCTCAAAGTGTCCCACTCTAAGCAGCTAATGAATCCATAACACCTGCAAAGGGTTCCTGAGCCTTTCAATGGTCTCTCAGGCTGGTTCAGTAGGAATCACAAGCATGGGAAAGACTGCTGACCTGACAGTTGCGCAGAAAACCATCATTGACACCCTCCATAAGGAGGGAAAGCCCCAAAAGGTAATTGCAAAAGAAGTTAGATGTTCCCAAAGTGCTGTATCAAAGCACATCAATAGAAGGTTATGTGGAAGGGAAAAGTGTGGGAGAAAAAGGTGCACAAGCAGCAGGGATAACCGCAGCCTGGAGAGGATTGTCAGGAAAAGGCCATTCAAAAGTGTTGGGGACTTTCACAAGGAGTGGACTGAGGCTGGACTTAGTGCATCAAGAGCCACCACACACAGATGGATCCTGGACATGGGCTTCAAATTCCTCTTGTCAAGCCGCTCCTGAACAGCAAACAACGTCAGAAGCGTCTTACCTGGGCTACAGAAAAAAAGAACTGGTCTGTTGCCCAGTGGTCCAAAGTCCTCTTTTCTGATGAGAGCAACTTTTGCATCTCATTTGGGAACCAAGGACCCAGAGTCTGGAGGAAGAATGGAGAGGCACACAATGCACGATGCTTGAAGTCCAGTGTGAAGTTTCCACAGTCTGTGTTGATTTGGGGAGCCATGTCATCTGCTGGTGTTGGTCCATTGTGCTTCATTAAGTCCAGGGCCAACGCAGCCGTCTACCAGGAGATTTTGGAGCACTTCATGCTTCCTTCCACAGACGAGCTTTATGGGGATGCTGACTTCATTTTCCAGCAGGACATAGCACCTGCCCACACTGCCAAAAGTACCAAAACCTGGTTCAATGACCATGGGATTACTGTGCTTGATTGGCCAGCAAACTCGCCTGACCTGAACCCCATAGAGAAACTATGGGGCATTGCCAAGAGAAAGATGAGGGACATGAGACCGAACAATGCAGCAGAGCTGAAGGCCGCTATTGAAGCATCCTGGTCTTCCATAACACCTCAGCAGTGCCACAGGCTGATAGCATCCATGCCACGCCACATTGCGGCAGTCATTGCTGCAAAAGGGGCCCAAACCAAGGACTGAGTACATATGCATGCTTATACTTTGCAGAGGTCCGATATTGTTCTATTTCCAATCCTTGTGTTATTGATGTCATGTAATATTCTAATTTTCTGAGATTGTGAATTTGGGGTTTTCATAAGCTGTACGCCATAATCATCACAATTATACCAAAGTAAGGCTTGACATATCTCGCTTTGCATGTAATGCGTCTGTCTCATATATTGGTTTCACCTTTTGAGTTGCCATACTGACATAAATGAACATTTGCACGATATTCTAATTTTTCGAGTTTCACCTGTATGATCATGAAGTCCTACCTCTTCGTTATCTCAAAACTACCATTGTCTTTGTAGTACTACCCAATTACCGGGTAGTTCTACCCTAATTACTTCACTGACCTCACTAAAGAGAGAATGTGCTACAGCCGATCAAATACTTCACTGCTGTATCCAATCACGTGCATATCTGCATAACTCTATATAAGGGTGACATCCCCACTCACTTGAGGCAGGTCTGTCACTTCTGGTACTGAAATAGACCAATTTGTGCTTCAATGGAACTGTATGTCTATTTCCAGTCCAAACAAATTCCTAAAAATTTTCCTTCACTGCCCTTTTGGCTACAATTCCATTCCCTGAAGGCTGGCAAACTGCTATTGTGGAATGCGATTTGCCCCCAACTTGTACACAAATGGAGGGCATTTGGCCATGAGATTCATCAGTTACTTTTTGGGCTTTGCTTTTAAAACTTGAATAGCAGTATCTTATGATGCTGAGACAATGATATTGGAGCCAATAAAATGAGAAAAATAATTAAAGGAAGGAAAATACTTTTTGAATAGGACCCAAGCTCCACTAGAAAACCTAGAGGCCTGAGCTTCTTCTCCTAAGGAGTTAGGGTTTTGAAAGCTTGATTTCTTTTTGTATTAAAAATTAAAAAACATAGAATGGAGTACATGCTCTGAATATTAATTTCTCTGTTTTACTTTCAATTTGAACCTTATTATTTTTACAAACCAAGTCTTGCCGCTAGGAAACAACTGCTTAAATAATATGAAAAGTAAATAACTTGGCACTTTGCTTAAGGCAAGTCAGTACATGATGCTTTATTTAAACAGCATACACCATCCATGCTACCTTGGACTATAAATACCGGGGAACTATTTACCTTTCATACTGAAACCCTTCATTTCAACTGTTGAGATCATAGAAGTCAAGGTTCTTCCACTGGCCTTTAAAGCCCAAAACAGCCTTAAATCCAACTGGAATTGACTTTTCTCATGTGAACCTGCTTGAAATCTTTCACTTTAAACCTTCTTCCACTGCTGCTTTGAAAAAAGAGAATTCTGTAATCAACAGTCTGCTAAATAAAATCAATAAATGCAAAACTGCAATTGTATAGAAACTGTAGAATAACCACTCAGTTTATCCAGTTCTTTGTTCGCTGTTAAAGATCCCTTAAGACTGTACCAAGTTTAGGATTGTTTTATGTGTTATTTACTGACATTTTTAATATATTTTTTCACTGATGATCGTTAGGATTCATTTTTTAATTTTTAAAGTTTGTCATATTTTACTTTATAAGCCAACTTGAAAACTTTTGACATAGAAAGGCAAAGTAGAAATCAGTAAAAATGTGGATCCCCCCCCCCCCCAGTGTAGTGCAATTGCATGGTTTTGTGGTAGAAAAGAAAGTATCCTTAAGGTTTGTCAATGCTTTGCATATACCTCCTAGTTGGCAGGATGCAGGCAACAATGTTGGCTTACTAGTCTTTAGATTAGCTTGCATAGAATATCATGAGTATGCTTAGGATAAAACTGGACTTTGGTTATGATTGTGGCATTCTGCCCACAATGAGTCAAAAATGACTGGTACCATCTTTATTGTTAGCAAGGAATGTGACACAGGTATGATTAAGGCTGGTAATCTATCTTACACCTTTTCTATCTTACTAAAAAGCATCATGTGTAAGCCTTGATAGACCAAAATCATGATGGACAGCAGAGATCAATATCTAATACTTCACTGCCATTCAATTATTGTCAGGTAACTTTTTAAAGCTTCTTTCAGATAATTTAAGGAAAAGATCAAGCTTTCTCTGAGAGTTCTCTGAAACTTTCAGAAATTTGGTAGTACCAATCTCAGAATTTTCAGCCAAAACTTGCTTCAAAATGGTCAGCCATACCATATCAAAAGCTTTTACATATCAAATGAAACCAACACTGCTAGTTCCACTTTTTTTCTGAATATGTATCAAAAAGTTGATATTATTGTAAAAGGATAGATAATCAGAGATAATATTGTCTAGCTTTCCAAATATTGCCATTAACATTCAGCAAGAAGACTGGGCAAAAGCTTACACAGTTAGGAGAATTATATATCTATTATATCACCTGTATAAAATCAGCTAAAGAAGCCTTATTAAAAAGTTGGAAAATATTGGAGCAAAAAAATCAATATATTTCTACCACTTATTTGCACAGACATCGAGGATAGGAGCTTTCCTATTCTGATAGATTTAATTGTGTCTTTTATGTCCTGAAGAGAGGTGACCTCAAATAAGCAACTTTATCATGTCTAGCTTTCAGAATGGCTATAATGTATTTAAAATTATTAATGTCTTCTTCTGTAACTTTTGATTCAATACTATAAAGGTGAGGTTAAAACTTTTACTCTAAGCATCCTTAATAGCAGAAATAATACTGTTTTGTTATAGCAGTGTCATCTAAGAAGCCAATATATAATTTACCAGGCCTCTCGTCTTGCTTGCAGTATTTCTGCTTTATGCAGTTCAAAAATGCTCTGTATAAAGTACACAGAAAGAATGAAGTTCTTGCTTAGAAGACCTAAAAGCTTTATATAATGCCAGTGTAGAATGTCTTTCATATAGTCTCAGAAGTTTCTTAACTTTATTTTCCAATTTTGTGTTTGTTCGTTCATTTGTTTAATGTGTAAATCTTTGGAAAGTGTTTTTAAAGTGGTAAGCGACTCTGCATAACTTTCGCTGTTACTTTCCCACTTGGCTCTGGAGCATCTTCAGCCATTCAAGATGTTGGTCTCCTGCAAGGAAGTTGGAGGAATCCTGCTTTCTCTGTCTTCTTGATTATGAATACATAATTGATTAAGTGGTAATTACCACAAGGTAGCAACTTAAACAAAGAAAGACAAAATAAATTTTTTGCTTAACAGTTAAAGATAGCTCTTAATTTGGGAGAGAACTCTGTCTGCATACAATTAGAAATCATATACATGTGCTGTTTTAGAGAAAGCATATAATAAAGTGAATAGGCATGAATTATGGAATACTTTGCAGCAGTAAGAAGTTGAAGGCTGGTTACTGAATGAAATGAGTGGTTTATGATAGAAGGAAGCATGCAAGAGAATAAATAGAACGTTTAATGAAATGCTTCAACATTAAAAAGAGAATAAGATAAGGTTGTGTAGTGTACTCTTGATTCTTTAATGAATTTATAGACTTGATTCTTTAATGTATGTATAGGGAATGCTTGTGATGACATTAGAGGTACATAGATTGGGGATGTCAATATCTATGCATTTTTGTATGCAGACAATGCCTAAACCAAAATCTTTTGCAGTGAATGCTAAATAAACAGTATGATGCAACAAGGAATATAGATCTCAAAATTAATGTATCATTGAATGAGGTACTTCGGTCTGGCAGAAAAAAAATGGAGTGAATGATTGCAAGTTAGACAAAAATGGAGGAAAATAGATTTAGCTATATCCCCCCTTTTTTCCTTAGCTCACATCTTTTTTGTTTATTATTTCTTATTCTTTTGCATTCTGTATAACACTGCTTATCCCAAAGGAAATAGCATGATGAGTATGTATGTATGTATGTACATGTGTGTATGTACTGTACAATCTTCTATTAGCAGATTTCCAATACATAATCAGCCTATTTTATTTCCACATTTAAATGCTTTTAGGAAGCTACTGAATTTACTATCATTGGAGTTTTGTTGAAATTGATGTAAATGTCACATGATTATTCCTTTCTGTCTCTCTGGAGAATATGATAACCCAAAATAATATTTTGACTATGAAGTTCTATACATTCTCTGAAGATATACAAGGGAAATTTAACTGTTTGGTTTTTTTCTTGCCCTTTTTTATTTATGATGTACTGTATCTCAGATTAGGCATAATGTATCTTGAGAGAGGCAGGCTTGGAGTGATACAATAATGACTTTTCACAGAAAATCATTACAAGAAAAGAACCAGTGAAATAAGTGCTTAATGGAATGTATTTTCAGCTTTTTTTGAATTCCATTGAGACTGAGAAATGAAGAGCAACACCAAATAGACACTGATTTCAGTTAATTAAGCAGCATCAAGGAATATGCTACCATTTATGGCTTTCTTAATGTGCTACGTATAGTTTTAGATGGTTAGTTCAAATCCTTTTTCAGGACATTGCTAGGTAAATGTCCTTTGAACTATAACCTTGAGAGAGAGAGATGTAGTTTTGTTTTTAACATCCTAATGACTCATCTTGTTTATTTCTAAAATGTTACCCTTGGCTTCACTCAGTAATTGTCTGTATTGTCAGTACAGATCTAGTCAGCATTTACACAGATACATTAAATCAGTGTTTTTCAACCTTGGCAACTTCAAGATGTGTGGACTTCAACTCCTGGGGAATTCTGGCAGTTGAAGTCCACACATCTTGAAGTTGCCAAGGTTGAGAAACACTGCATTAAACTATGCACAATAGAACCTTTCATTTATTCAAGCTGTTTAACTAAGACATGCCACTATCCCTGGGAGAAGGACTGATATGGGGTGAAGCAGCAGTTGATAATCTGCAGAATCCAAAATTGCACAGATTAAATCAGGAGAGGCCCTTTTTGTATGAATCCAAACTTTATTTATTGAGCTGGCTTTTAAATATATTAAATAATTTTTAAAAAAATCCATCTTGCCCTTTGGGTCAAAATACATACAGCTGAGCTGTAGGGAAACATGTTCTTTCCTACCTCTTTCTGCCATATATAACCTCCTCCCTGCAGCACTCATGGTGATGAAAAAAGTAAAATAATTACATCAGTAACAACAGCAGGAACAACTGAGAAGGAATGCTAAAGGAACCCTATTTTTGCAGAATTGCTATAGGCTGCCACCTCTGTATCCAGGAGCCAAAAGAAAGGGTTAATGCTATATTAACCCTCTCTTCTTGTTTTCCATCATCTGATTGTTCAAGGAAATGATTGGGGGCACTTTGGGATAGGCCAGATACACCTTCTAAATCTATCCTTCAGCCAGTTAAGTATGCCATCTGAACCAGCCCATTCTCTTACCCTCTATTGAAGATGCCGTGAACATTCAAATAGCTAGAAAAACTAGGAAGAAGGACCATGGCGAGTACAGGCTTGCTCACTGAGGTCCTGTTCTAGACCTCATGAGCAACTGCACGGGTTTCCAGAAGAACTGTGTCACAGCACCACACTTTTGTATGTGTGTGTAAACTCACAACGTACATATAAAAGGGGCAGTTTGTGTCAGGATGCTGCTACCCTGCCTTTGCCATTCTGCCTCCCTTGCCTCCCACCATGGCTGCCACTGAACATCACCGCTGCTTCCCTTTCCTTTCTCCCAAAGGGCTATTAATGTACTGTTGAGCAGAAAAAATGGGCAGACAATAGTGAAGGAACACTGCTTACCGTTCATGCTGCAGGTTCTGAGACAGATATTACCAAATTTCAGAGTATTGCAGGGAAGTCTCAGAGATAGCCTGATCTTTTCCCATAATTATTTTTTTTAATATAATTTTATTGAAGAAATTTTCAACAAGAGAAAAACAATTCAAATATTAGAAAAGAAACAAAGAAGCTAAAAAAAATAGTGAATAAGTAAGAAAGAAAATAGAAAAAAGGAATGGAAATAGAAAAGAAAAAGAAAAAGAAAGGAAAAGATTATAAAAAAATGGCTTCCAACCTTTTTGACAGTGGTTATAAGTGCATTTATATTTTACCCTCTCTCTCTCTCTCTAAGGCTACATCATAATTTTCTTCTTTCCATAAGCTACCCTTCCTAATCAAACCCATAAATCACAAGTTCATTTTTCTCTTTTTTCAGCAAGAAGTCCATAAGGGGTTTCCAGTCACTGATAAATGTAGTTGTTGATCTTTCTCTAATAAAACAAGTTACTTTTGCCATCTCTGCTAATTCTGTCATTTTCACCAGTCATTCCTCCATTGTGGTATTTTAGAATCTTTCCATTTTTGCACAGCAGTAATCATATATAAAAATAGTCTTCCATGGCTCTTTTCTAACTGACTATCCATTAATCCCAGCAAGAAAAGTTCTGGTTTCAGTTGAATGTTGATCTTTAAAATTCTTTTGTATCATTATATCTATTTGAACCCAGAAATTTCTGGCTTTTTTACAAGTCCACCAGGCATGATAAAATGTTGTCCACATTTCCAACATAAATTTGAAGTGCCTTTATACATTCTAGACAATTTTTATGGAGTCATATAGCAACAGTACATCAGTTTATAAAAATTCTCTTTTAGGTTGTAATATAATGTAAATTTAAATCCTTTTAACCATATATTTTTCCCACAGTATATTGTGTCCAAATTTGTTAGCCCATTTTATCATGCAGTCTTTCACTTGTTCTTCCATTTCAAATTTCAGTAAAAGTTTATACATTTTAGCAATTACATGTTCCTCATTTCTACTACTTCTAACTCAACTTCAAATTCTGTCTTCTGCTGTTCAGCTCCAAATATCCTATTATCTACCTTAAATCTTTCTCTTAACTGTGCATATGAAAACCGTTGAAAACTAAATCCCTCTGCAGCCAATTGCTCTTTTGATTTCATTTTATATTCTCTAGTTGTCTGTTCTAACAACTTTCAATAAGTTAACCATTTTTCTTTACCTACTGTTTCTTTCCTGTAAAATGCTTCTTGTGCTGAGACTCCTAAAGGGATTTTTGGGCACACTGGGTTTATATCTGTTTCATATTCTCAATATGGCACTTCTAAGATAATGATTCTTAAAATCTACATTAACCTTAATTTTATTGTACCATAGAAAACCATGCCATCTGAACCTCAGATCGTGTTCTTCTAATTCTAAAATTCTCTTATTTCTCAGCAAAACCCACTCTTTCATCCAGACTAAGCAGCAGGCCGCAAAATACAATTTCAAATCAGGCAGTCCCAATCCTCCTCATTCCTTTGCAACTTGAAATATTTTATATTTAACTCTTGTTTCCCCCCCCTTCCCTTAGATATCAATAGAAGAGAATATATGTAGCTCAGGGTTGAACTGTGGAGTCCTTGGTGCTCTCTGAGCTTGGTTGTTTGATTGCAGACATTTCGTTACCTGACTGGGTAACATCATCAGTGCTAGTATGCACTGTGTACTAATGTGCTGTGTGCTAGTGTGTGCTAGTGTTTCATATTTCATGTGAATATTTGAAGGAGATGGGCAAGGGTTCACAGCAGTACATAAATTTTAAAATATAATTCTGTAACCATTTTAGTGGTGATTTTCTGCATCTGATACAGCCAGAATTCAAGGATTCTTAAACAAAGATTTCAAAAATTCCTAATTGGATTTCACTAATAACTTGTGCTGCTGTCATATTGGTTTATGCTAATGTACGCTTTTGCCAGAATCTCAAACGAATGAATCACTATTTTGAACACCCAAAGGGATGCCTCCATATTTTTTGCTGTTATATTTTATTATATTTCTCTTACCCCTGACACTAGTTACACACTTAATTCCATTATGAACTTGGTGACATCAGTAAATTAATCATTGGTTATTTCTTTAGTTTGAACTTTAGGTTCATACAGTATGTGCCTATTAAATGATATTTCCCCTATTCTACAAAGGTTTATGTTCATTATAATCTTCTCAAACATAAATAACAATGTCATTTTTTTTACTGAAAACCTAAACTTTATTTCTATTATCCAGAAAACCCTTTAATATTTACAAACTAAATAGTTGCGAGGCAAACCATTTAATTTGTCCTAATCCATTGTTTTCATGTACATGTCACATTCTTCATTTTCTTCTTCATTTTTAACTAATGTTTTCTTTCACATTTACTCAAAACCATTTGGATACCACTAAAAGGAAATGAACATCTTGGTCACCTTTACTTTCTTTCCTTTTTAGAAGTATATCTGTACCAGATATTCATACAACACAATTTACTCAACATATTATACAAAATATAGAACATGTTTGTAAAACTAGCACATTTTGAGGAAATAGACAGTGGAGCTAATTAATATGTTTAAAGTGATGCAATGGAGCAAATCCAGGGTTGATTTGTAAACATTAATAAACATCCAAGTGCTTGAAAGTATTTAGAACAGTGTTTCTCAACCTTGGCAGCTTGAAGATGTGTGGACTTCAACTCCCAGAATTCCCCAACCAGCAAGCTGGCTGGGGAATTCTGGGAGTTGAAGTTTACACATCTTCAAGTTGCCAAGGCTGAGAAACACTGATTTAGAAGGTCACTATAAATTCCAGCTGAATTGATATTGTCTCACAATTAGACATAGCAACTGTGCTGAATGACCTTCTTTATAACGATATAGTAATGGACAAAATTGCATATTCTAAATATCATGAAGTCTCAGCTAACGTTAGGTTTGTTCTAAGCAAGGAAAGGGGGAAACAATGTATTTGCCCTGGTTCTCCTTGCACTGAACAGGCCTCATGACAAGTGGAACAGTGAAACCAACGTCCCAAAGAGGAATATGGTGGCAGAGATCAAAATGAAATTGGTAACTCTTTATTTACATTACTGAGGTATCACCCAATAGATAAACCTGGGTGGTTTACCAATAACAGAACCATTAATTAGCAAAATGCAACCTGAAAGATACACATAAAAAATAAAATCTCAGCTGAATAAAGCCAACATGAAAGTAAAACCAGCAAAGAGAAAGGTATTTGAGTACCCAGGATCGCAGAGCCTCATAAAATGAAACTAAGAGACAATAGAGGCCCTAATGTAGGCAGCAAAGGAGGCTCTCTGAGGTTGCTGTTTCACGAATAGCTGCCTGCGAGACTTCCCTGAGAAGTGGGCATTTGAACGTCCTTAGAAACTGATGTTTGGGTATGTAGAAGAAATTGCTTCTAATAACCTGGCCCTACAGTACTAAATTCACAAATTAAGACCAGCACTCTGATTTCACCCTGCAGCTACAGTAAAAACCAATGCCGGTGATTTGCATAATATGGCTCTACTGATCATATGTATATATCCCAAAGCCAAAGCTGGAATTTATTGAATAATGTGGAAGTAAATGTATTAGTTTTCTTTCTTTGGAAAATCTAGGCCCTGATCATTTCTTCAATTCAAATCATTTTTTCTCTTATAATAGATATCTATTTTCCAAAGAATAAGCACCTCAGCTACATTGCTATTGTTTTTTAATTAATTAATTACCATGTGAATTGGCACAATTTTCATCCCATAAGGCACAGAAAAGGCCAAACAAAAGAAGTCGTTCTCACACATTCTTAAATGTTAAGTTTGCCAACAGAGTGCAGGAAATATGTGTTAATGAGCTCAGATTATGTTGAGTGATTTTTCCTGTCAAAGTAACTACATTTTTAAGATTTTTAATTTTTTTCTTAACTTCATGTTAGAATGTTTTGATGTAGCACAAGCACAACTTTCTTAGTCTCTTTTACCATAATTTTAACTGACTTTGTTTTCCCAGAATACAATTTTCTAGGGACTGTATGAATATAGTGCATGAGTAATTATTTCTTGCATAACTTGTCACATTATTTTTCCCTACAAGATTACCAAGCCATTTTCCCATGTGGCAATGTGCCTATCTCTAGATATATAGAAAAAATGTCTAGTTTTTTCTTTTTTCTTTTTTTTAATTCAGTGGTGCTTCTAGTAAAATTATAGAGGATCAAATGAGGGAGTTTTGTGCTGGCAGGACAGATATAGCAGAAGGAATGGTTTTGATCTTGGGGATTTTGTTTTCTTCTTTCTCCATTCAGTGGGAGGAAAAAGAAATATGCCAGGTATAGAATAGGGGGGTTGAGTGGCCTTACTGTTTTTATTGCTTTGGGAGTGAGGGTGAGGGCAGTGTGGCACCATTTTACCTACTCCATTCAGGATTACTTTCTGGGTGTCCATTGCCAACATTGTCATTCCGTTGTTCCACTATTTGAGGACTGAGTTTGGTCATTATTGATTGCTCCTTCCCACAGCTCTCCATGGCCCTCCTCCACTTTTGTGACCTTTCAGGTGGGCTCTTTCAGAAGAGTGCTAAACCCATGTGAAAAAAGGAGTGCTCTTTTATAAGAGTGCTGGAAATAGCCCCACAGACAAGTCAACGACATGGAGCATCGCTGCACCTATAACCTGTTTGTTGGGCAACTTGACAGGTGACTACACCCACTCTTCTAAGTTCTTACCCAACTCTACCCCAGCCACATTATAAAGTAAGATTGACTGCTTTCCCATCAATCACTCTCTTTAATGTGTCCTCCATTAAAATGATAAGGACAACACCATTTTATCTTAAAAATATTTTCTGCCATCATACTTTTCTGCCAGCTCAAGGACCAGTGGATAATATTTTTAATACAGCCAACTAGTTGTACCCTAATATTCAAAAGCATAGTTCAGTCATGGTGAACTCTGTATTTTAATTGTTATTGGGCCAAACCAGCCAGGAATCCATTAAATCATTTTTAAAGTGAATCAATGGGTGAAGGAAAGAAGGAAGGAAGAGAGGGGAGGAGGGCAAGAAAGAGGAGGGGGAAGAGGGAAGGGAAGGGAAGGGAAGGGAAGGGAAGGGAAGGGAAGGGAAGGGAAGGGAAGGGAAGGGAAGGGAAGGGAAGGAAAGGAAAGGAAAGGAAAGGAAAGGAAAGGAAAGGAAAGGAAAGGAAAGGAAAGGAAAGGAAAGGAAAGGAAAGGAAAGGAAAGGAAAGGAAAGGAAAGTCCTGCCAAGTGACAGGCTTTCTTCCAATGTAAAATGCTAGCAGGTAGGAGGGAAGGGGGTCCAGATTAAAACTGCACCAAGATGTAAAGTAATAAAGCTTTTTACCTGATTATCAGAATTTGGATTTATTTATTTTCTAAAACCCATTTGTGTATCTTCTCTAGTTTGTAATGCTTCAACCTGGACAATAAAAGACATCTTTTCCTGACTGGGTCCAATATGGGCACAATTATATTGTCTTTCCTCTGCACTTATCTACACATCTATCTGAGACTGTTGGAATTTTCATCTTGCTCAAGCATAGTAGTGTCTATCTGTCCATCTGTTTATTTACCCACACTGCAAAGTGTCAATGCAAAGATTAAAGGCTACTGTAAAGACAGGAAATGAATTTAGGGTCTCAGAAGGGCCATACCTTCAGAACTTAAGATGATTTGCAGGTTCCGTTGTTGGTTCAAAAATACAGTAGTTTGCTTTGGACTAATTAAGTTGTTACTCTATAAAAATGGTACCCAGAGACCTCCAAACTATTCATTTATTAGTAACAAAGTCATTTACCAGCTGGATAAGGCTTATTTCTTTGAGACTGCTTTGCAAACAGCAGTGAATTCCCAGATACAAAATACAGCCTCAGCAATTACAGCTAGAACTGCTTCAATTTTATATATACATTTCCATTCTTCAGATGTGAATATAAACATACTGCTCCACACTGTTGGAGACCTAGAATGTTGCAGCAATACCATTCAAGCAAGATGTAATAGTCAGGAAAGAGACAATGTAGCATGGAGTCATAGCAACCATCCTTTGCAGCAAGCACTGTTTTTTCCCTTCCTTATCTGGGAAGGGTGGTCTTTCTAGAATATCCTGTCCTTGGAATTAGTGTTCTAGAATCTCCTGTCCTTGGAATGCAGTTGGGTTTCTGAAGCTCCAAGAGGGCAGGCTTAACAATGCACTCAAGTCATCCTGTCCTGGAAGCTGTTTGGATGGCCCTGCTAATAGAGAATAAGGTGGCCATCAGGTAGTAGATTCTCCAAGGGCAGAATGGCAACAAGATGCTGGAGGACAGAACTCTCTGGGGCCTGGGGCCCATCTTGCAGTCCAAATCTTGTCCCTTTCTGAGTACCTATCTAAGATTCACATGCAAATATGATTTGTTTCCATACATGGAATAGAGGGTAGTTCTTCTTTTTCTCTGGCAAAAAAATGCATGGGTGAGCTTTTCATGCAAACTTCCTTTCTTGGTAGTTTCCACTCATGACTTCTAAATATAAGCCACTTTAAGCTAGAAATGCCCAATCATTTAACACTGCTGGAGTTGCATTGGGATTGGATGCTAAATTAACTCCATGTTTTGGGATGGCCAGTTATTAAGAGGACAGTTATCATTTTGATATATACTTTCCTATTATACTCATATATTATATGAGTATACTCATATTATACTTCCATCCTCAAAAGAGCATTGACCCTAATCTGAAAAACAGAGCTAGAAGTATGCTCCTTCCCTATACTGTCCCCATCCTGCCCACAGCTCTGCATGCTTTAGCTTCTCTGTCTATGCATTTTCCCTGGTGGTCCAGCTGTGCTGGTGAAGTGTTCCACCATTGCATCTGCAACCTGTGGTGTGGCTTATCTTGCATTCCACTAAGTGGATCATCTGCTGTGCCCTATGGACCCTGAGGAAGCAGACTATCCTGTTAAGCCATCTAGACAAAATCTATTGATTGTTCTGATTTCTGCTGTAAATTTAAGTCCTCCTAGAAAACCTTCATCAGCTACACTCTGCAAAGCAACTTTTTCATCCATGATGATTGCCGCAGAGCCATAAATAATTGCAGAACTTACCTAGGCACTGATTAAACCCATATATATGTGTATGTGTGTGTGTATTCTAATACTTATGTACAGGTTAATAATGCTATATTTGCTTTCACAAGCAAATGAATAATGGTTTCTAATAGTGGTGTTCTAGATGCAATTACTACATTTTTCTCCCATCAATTCAGTAGCTTTTCTGACAAGGTATTTCATAGGACAAATGAAGATATTTTTACACTAGGCTAAACTATATAAACTATATAAATTCCCTGACATAACTCAGTTGAAAAGTGTGTGTCCATGTCCGTGTCCGTGTGTGTGTGTAGTTTGAACCCTGGTATGCAAAGGTACATTTTCATTTCTTAAATTAACCGCTCTTCTGAGGGCTAGACAAGTTTGCTGCCAGACTCAGAAAAAATGACTTTCTAGAGGGGAAGGGAGGTAAAAGTAGCATTTGTTTTTCTGTTCCTATTACAATTCCTCCTCCACTTCCTCTCTCCCTTCCATTTGACCCACTATATCTAGGGAGGGCATTTATTTATTTATTTAATTCAATTTCTATAGCTGCCCATCTCAGACAAGTGACCTTGGGCGATGAACAATCTAAAAACAGTTAAAATCAATACAAACATAATAACAACAACAATAACACATAACACCCCAGTCTTACAACTGTTGGTAAGAAAGACAAAAAAGTCTGGATAGTGGACATTGCAATACCTGGAGACAGCAGAATAGAAGACAGAGAACTGGAGAAAATCACAAAATATAAAGACCTGCAAACAGAAGTAGAACGACTATGGCAAAGGGAAGCAAAGATAGTACCAACAGTAACAGGCACCTTGGGTGCAATCCCAAGACATCTGGAGCACCACTTGAAGACCATCGGCATTGACAAAATCACCCTCAGTCAACTGCAAAAGGCAGCTTTACTTGGAACAGCATACATCCTGCGATGATACCTTTAACATAATCAAACAACAACATCTGCCTATCCCAGGTCCTTGGAAAGGACTCGATAGGTGGATAAAAATGCCAAATCCAGTCTAAACATCTGGCTGACTGTGCAACTGTGCAACATAATAATATAACATAACATAATAGCCAGGAAACAGGGCCCTTAACAGGGCATACATTTTCCCCATGTCAGGAAGAGGTCTGTAGATCCCAAATGCTGTCCTAACTGTACAGGTTAGAGTCAGTTAACAAGCAGTTTAAGGGCCATAAACCCAGCAAGCAGTGGCATAATCTTACATACAGTCTGAGTGCAAAGGAAATGGCATTCCTATAAGTAGCCAAAGTTTATGTGGCAAGGCACTCTTTATCATCAGAGTCAAATAAAAGTCCAGAGGTCCAAAAAAGCTTCATGGTAAGGGGTAGACACAGCAAGAGCTATCTACAGCAAAGAACAATGTATACAAAGTTGTTCAATGCCAAGCTGTACTCAAATGGGATCTAAAGTACAGGAAGCTCTCAGTGTCTGCCAAGCACAGTGGGCATTGATGAATCCTGATTTCCAGCATCAGTCTGATCCTGAGTAGATCTCCTTGTGCCAGATGCTTCTCTGCCTCCTTCCTCCCTGACTCTTCACACAGAAGGGACAGGGATATTCTCATGGGTTCATAAGGCCCAAGGTCAGGAATGGTGGGTCCTAATGCTACCTCTTCAGTGTATAATGTATAATGCCACATGACTCCCAGCAACTTTGGGTGGTTAACTGACTCTTCAGCTACAGCAAAAGCTAAGGATTTTGTGTTTTCTAAATCTTTCCTAGTTTCCTGACAACACATTTTTTCTTCCTACTGATGTTGGAGAGGCACAGGTGGCAGGGTCTTCCGCAGTGGGCTTGGATCTGAAGTTTGACCTCCCTTTTGAAGGCAGGTTCTTTCTTTTTCAATAGGACAGAAGCCTAATTCCATGCCAATTAATATAGCCTATTCAAATGGCATGATTTAGTATATTTGCTCATTTTAGATGAATGATTCCCCTTCCAAAATGTGCAGTTCAGTCTCATGGACATAATGCTTTTAAATATTCCAATGACCCTGGCTCAATTCTCATAGGAACATAGATTTAGGTTTACAAAGGGAAGCAAGCAATGAAAAAAGACCCTTGGAGCCCAGGTTTTCTGACGTATAATTCTTTCCAACAGAAGTGTATTTCCTCAGTTCAAATGCCTCTCCAGCTTTTCTTAAACACACCTTGAAAATCACTCCTGACAAAAATAGGAAGTAATGTATAACAATCACTGCTCTCTCTATTTCAACATGGCAAGGAAAAAAAATCCCTTTTTTAATGGACATCCAAAGTTAAGCGTGTACTTTGTGTGGATGGGAAATTGGTTACTTTATCATTCTCTTCAGACTTCATCAAATCAGCTTCCTCTAAGGTGTGTTTTTCAAACTTGACAACTTTAAGATGTGTGGACTTCAACTCCCAGAATTCCCTTGCCAGTGGGAGTTGAAATCCACACATCTTAAAGTTGCCGAGTTTGAAAAACACTGTTGTAAGGGGAAACCTTGGAGATGGGGCAACACGGGATATATTGCCATCTCTCCCTAACAGATGTCCATTTTCTCTAGAATTTTCTTCAATCTTAACCCTATTTTATGGGGAAAATATCTATGTTCACATATTTTACTTAGAATTATGATAGCTACTGAATGGCCACTTTGTCATGAAGGTGATCAAATGGAATTTCCATGAGAAAATATTTGGTTTATGATTATGAAAGACTATCACTTCTCCTTTCTCCATCTGGCTTACTATCTTTCTACAGCAAGCAGTTCCAGTAAAAGCCTCAGTTGTGTCTTTCTGGTTGTAAAAAGCATAAAAAGTATATGGTTAATAATCTTTACTTTTATTCTATTTACTGTAGAAGTTCTTAAATGCTTTTAAATTTCTCTTCACTTCATGTACTTTGCCTTAGAACATTTTCCAGCCCAGGATGTTCTCAGGAGAATAACAACCAAAGAGAAATGGATTGTCTTGCAGCACATTTTAAAAACCGCTTTGTAGTGTGAAAGATTTAAATATACCTACTGAATTTCCAGAAAGCCCAAAAAGAGAAGTAAGCACATGAATCAGAAACGTATCTATTTTTGAGGAGGTTTTTTGCATTATTCAGGCACAAAATATACTATTATCTGAAAACCACCAAGCATCTCCTCAGTGCCGTTCTTCGTGTCAAAAGGAGCCAAATTTAAATAGAGGCATATTTTTCCTGTTGCAGAAGTAATTCTACCTTGCTGAATCCATTTTTATTGAAGAAATAGGCAATAATAAAATATGTAAGTATAGGTTAAAACTGAGTTCCCAAACGTTATTAAAGCCTATATCTTGGCTGAGCTTTTAGAAGAAATCAAAATTTTTGGCTGGTGGTGATGCAGTGATCTTGCTATTGAAACATTGGTAGGAACCTTTTGTTCTGCTAGCTATAAATGTTGAAGAGCCCTGTTAGAGCCATGGAAAAATAGGTATGAGGCCTACTCTTGTGCAATTTTAAAAACTGGGCAGGTAGAGTGGTAAACTTGTTCAATTTTTGCATTTACATTTTTCCTTTTTTCTTTAAATTGTTCATTTAAAAACAACAAAACTAAACCAACAAATACACACTCACATATCCAGAGCCATCTAATCCATCCTGGGAAGAAACAGAACATATCTGAGTAGTGGACCAGGATTATTATCAAGTTTGTTACAATGAGATTGGGGAATGTTCTGAGGAATGACTTTGCATTCAAGAAAATGGCTGACTGAAATACCTTTGCACACTTTTCAACATGTCCTTTGTCTTTGGAGTAAAAGCAGAGCTACCATATCTAAGCTGCAAAAAATCCAGACAACCATCTCTCTTTGTTGCCAACCAGAAGTTATCCAGAATTTACAGCCCAGGTATGTGAGCTTTCAATCCTCCCTGCCTCCCTGCCTCCCTGCCTCCCTGCCTCCCTGCCTCCCTGCCTCCCTCTTTCTTTCTTTCTTTCTTTCTTTCTTTCTTTCTTTCTTTCTTTCTTTCTTTCTTTCTTTCTTTCTTTCTTTCTTTCTTTCTTCACAGTCCAATTCACAGTTACAGTGTGGCTCATATTAGATTAAACTGAAAAGCACAGGACAAAAAGATAAAAGAGCATAGCACGACCAAGGCCACCTCACAATCATTCCATTTTCCATTACAGATGTTGTGCAGGGCTCATCCTGCACAACACCCATGGAAAAAGCGAGGTCTTCAAGACCCTACAGAAGGCCAACAAGATAAGGACCATCTGAGTCTCAGGGGCTATCCTGTTCCAAAGAGCAGGTGCTACAGCAGAGAAGGCACACTTCCTGGGTCCCACCAGATGACAGTTTTATAAAAGGGATCCAAAGCACCCAACTGCATCTCATGGAATGGGCAGAGATTATTGGAGACAAGTAGTCCCACAAATGTGCCATGCAGGACTTTATAGGTTGTAACTAAAAACTTGAATCGCATCTGGAAGCCAGTGAAGTTCACAGAGCTGTGATGTTACATGGGCATATTATGGTGCACCCATAATTGCCCACACTGCTGCATTCTGAACCACTTGCAGCTTCTGGATGGTCTTCAAAGGCAGCCCTATGGAGAGCACATTACAATAGCCCAACCAGCATTGAACAAGGCATGAGTGACTGTGAGTTAGATCCTCTTGATCCAGGAACAGAGGCAACTGAAGTACAAGATGGATTTGTGCAAAGGGCCTCCTGGCCACTTGTTCTTTGAGCAGGAGCCAATAGAACCCCCAAATTGTGCACTAGTTGTGTGCCAGTTCTGTCTAAAGGGGGTGCTACTCCATCTAGAACTAAAGATGAAAAATCCCCAAATCCAGAAGGCCCTAAAACCCAGAGTTACTTAAACTTGCTAGGATAAGCTGAAGCCTATTCTTCCCCATCCAGATTCACTACAGCCTCCAGTCTGGGGAACTCCACTGCTAACTCAACCACAGCATCAAGCAGCTCAGGTAGGGAAGTTGAAGTGCATGGGGAGGAAGGCATAGTAGCAGCCCTCCCATATGTTCTCTAGAGCCCAACCTAATAATCAGATCTGGTTATCTGCAGAGTAGTGCCTCTAAAAGCCATCAGAGATTCTCAGATGACTAGATCCAGTCTACTGCCCCTCTCTGGGGGTCAGGGCTGGTGATACACTCAAATCCCAGGTGGGCATATATCCAAGAGAAGAGCACCTCCCCCTGTGCCCAAGCAGGCATTGGTATTGGCTGACTTGGATGGCTATCTCATGCACTAGTAAGTCATGGATTATTACTTATTAGTTATCTTATGACTTATTATTATCTTACAGGCTGACCTGACATGAACTAATTTGGTAAGCTCCTTTGCTTCCTATTGCTTGATTCTTCTCTCCCTTCCCACAAGCCATGGAAATGTGCTAACAACTAATCTGTACACTCCAGTTGTTTCCATTTGCCAAGGATTCTCTTATTTTGCCTTTGGGCAGCATGCTAGGAGCACTTTTTCAAACCTGTTGTCACGGCAAGATTACATGTCCTTCAGACATCATTCAGCTTGCCAGAGCTTCATAAATTAAACCTTAGATTGGGTAGTGGTGCAGGATGCTTTGAGATTCCAGAGCATTAAAGCTCAGTTAAGGCTGAGAATGCTCAGTAGTCCCAGATTATTAAGTGTCAGGAAGGAAAAATGCAAAACACGGGATGAAGGAGGTAATGGAATGACTCACTGTGGGAGGCATGGCTGGTCAACTGGTTGCAATCCCCAGGAGGAGCAGATAAGAATATGCTTGGGGAAGAATACACACCGGCACACTGGTGTAGGCTCTATTTGTCTTGCATCATCAAAGGGGCTATGTAAAAAGTATGCCTGGCAAAAGGCTGAGGTAACATATATTATGATGTTTTTAAAAGATCCCTTGAAACAGAGGGGGTTTTAAACTCATCTTCCGTATGTCTAAGAAAATGCTTTTTAATCATGCTGAAAACATTGCCTCACATTCTACAGAATCCTGAAATGGCATTCCTGGCCATGGAAAGTAATTTTTTGAAAATTAAACTGAGTGCATATTTAAAAGTTTACATTTAAATACTGGACACACTCCACCACTTTGCAGTTATGCATGGGAAATGCCAAAAGAAATTTAGATCCTCAGGTCCAATAACTTAATCAATGTAGTACAACTACATGGGGTTGCAAGAAAGGCCATCATGCTTTGTATGCAAAAAGAGTCAATCCTCGGCATCTCTGAGTACAGCTAGGAAAAAGTCTATGTCTAAAATTCTGGAGAGTTATTATTACTTACTTTTGACCAACTGGTTGCTGTCCAGGTGCATTGGATTATAACTCCCATGCTCCTCAGCCAGCATGGCTATTGGCCTCCAGTCAGACCAGATGCTTCAAAAGATGTCCAATTTGGAGGTCAACCAGTTGGGGAGAGAGAGATGCAGGTGACATAGGTGGGTTTTTCCTTAATGCATTATGTGAATCCAGCCAATGTGGTTTGCAAATCATGGTTTACAGTGTAGAGTATTGTATGAACACAGCAATGGTGGTTTAATAATAAACCATTTTTAAATAAGTGACAGTGGTATGTGTCAACCTAGTGAGTAGAAGGGATGTTGTTTAACATGAGGTAAGAAAACGTCTAAATTCCCTGCTGAGAAAACATCATCGTTCCATCATTCCATCTTCACCCACCCTCATACAGACATGTGGAAAGTCTGATACTTCAAATATAAAAAAGTGCAGCTGATAATGACACCTGGTATAGGAATGCAGTTATGATAATATTGGGGTGAAATGGTCATTTTGGAGCAGTCCTTTACAATGGCTATATTTTGAAGTATGTGACGTGAAAACAAGATGTAGAAACTGAAAGTGCTGCACCAGTGAATCAGTATGTTTTAGTCCATAAATGAAGATTTTAAAAGGCAGCCTGAAGAGCAGAGACAACTGCTCTCCTCAGATGAGCCATGGCTGGGTACCAACATCCAGGCACCAATCTGTCCATGTTTGTGTTGAAAAATTACTTTGCTCCTTGCGTTTTAATTAGATCCCCAGTTAGAATGCAACCTGCCACTCTGAATGCCTGACAGGAAGCCGAATGCTCTAGCTGTTCACTTACGCTGGCGTAAGCTCAGCCCAGTTTAATCAAGTTCCTATTATTCCTCAGCTGGGAAAAAAAAAAAGCACAGGAGTAAATAGAAGGTTCTTGGCCATAGGACCACTGCAGATGAATAATCCAGGCCTGTGGAGTTCTGCGTTCTGCAAACAACCACCAACGTGATGGAAACACCAACAGCCATTCCCTAATAGCCACAGCAGTGCCCACAATGCAGCTCACCAAGCCATCTCCAGTGATAGCTTGAGCAACAAAACCACCGTAATGTCCTAATTATAACAATAAAAAATAGCGGCCCGGAATTAGCAGCTTTGATTTGCTTACGAGAAGATTTAAAAATGGATGTTTAAAAAGGCTGAGAAGATAAAAATCTTTCTACTTGGATGAAATGTTTTGTCTGACAGATGCTGGTTTGATTTCAAAGAGAATAATTTCTCAAGCTGGATTCCTTTGAGCACATGCCGAGGAGCGTTTCTTTCATTTTGCGAAAGAATTGCTTCTGTACCTCCACAGAGACTCATTGAGTATACAAGGGAACTGGGTTCCTCCCAGCCTCCCTAGACTGGCAATGTCCAGCTGTCTCTGAGACAGAGGCCAGGCCTGCAAGAGAACTTGAAGGCAAATGAAAGGATGAAGGTTGCACTAAAGCAGGGGCACTGGGGGTGGGGTGGGTGGAGTAGGTCAAAAAAGTCAGGATGGCAGCTATGACTATGTGATTGCAGCCCTGCCCCTTGTTCATGTGTGTTGCACGTGCTGGGCTTCAACTGCACAGCCTCAGCAACCATCGTGATCTTCCTGACCTCCCTTGCAGATGTACCTGCTCTAAAGTCTCTGAACTACTGTTTTGTACGGTGGTGCCTGGGAGAATAATATATGATAATTTTTTTTTATTTTTTTTTTTTGGTAATACCACTGATCTGTAGATTTGTTGAGTTTATTGTAATTGCTTGTAACTGTTCCTTTTTATTACTTACCGTTTCTGTCTTTTATGGGCAGCTTTATTGATAACTTTCCTGGGTTGTTCTGTAATAACTTTATTAGAATTTTAAACAAGAGAGGTAAAAATTAACAGAAACTAATATTTGAGATGAAGGAAAGAAAAAAGTAAAGAAAGAAAAAACAAAGCCAAAAGTGCAGGGAAAAAAAGAAAAGAAAAGAAGAAAAATATATATAAAGTGACTTTCTGTTTTCTTTTACAACAGTTATTGGTATAAATTTAAATTAAACTCTTGCTCTATGGTTACAACATGTCTTTCATTTTTTCTATCATCTACTATTTTTTCTAGTTATCAAAACCATATGTCATGATTTCATTTATTTCCGTTTCACACAAAAAGTCCAAAAGGGGTTTCCAATCGGCATTAAACTTAATTAGTGTCTTTTCTCTGATCAAGGCTGTCAGTTTAGCCAACTTTCCTGCTTTTTAATGTTGTTTAGTTTGAATTTATTGCTTCTTTATTTCATTGTATTATACTGATAGCTACTTTGAACACCATGTGGTGGAACTGCAAGACCCAAATTTAATTCATATAAACATCTTTGAAGAATGATGCTGTTCATTCATTGTGATGTGAGCAACTTACACAAAATGGACACCCACTACAGGCCTGTGTTACAGTTTTGTGTGCATTGATTTCTGTTACAGTGTGCACATGTGCGTCCAAGTGCTTGTGTACAAGGGCATGTATGTCTATGTATGTATGCATAGACTCCAACAACTCAGCTGCTTTGTTATGATTTACATTACCAGTACAGTTAGAGACTAGTAAAATATAACATTGGGGTCATAATACGTGGAAATTTTAGCCAGTTGGGAAGCTTATTGACTTATTCTTTATACCTCCATTTCTGACTGCTTTAAACTTTTTTATTCACCTACAAAAAAGTATAACTCAATTTGACTGTATGCGCAGCTTGCTGGATAGAGTTGTTCAGTTCTGAGCAAAGGGAGATCAAATTAGAGGACAAACCACTGAGGTCTGTTTATTCTCCAAAATTTAGCAGAGCAAGGTGTAACACTACAAACTAAGAAGCTTTTCCTTTAGCCTAACATCTCTCACTTTCAGGGCTATAATAAGAGACGAGGAGCTGTAGACTGGCTTTGCACTGGTTGTGCAAGGAGTCCTCCATAATCTCATGAAAGCTCTAGTCTCCTGAGAACTGGATGGATTCAAAAGTTGGATTATGTCATGGTTTGTTCAGTCTTCAAGTTCTACCTTTTAGAGGGAATATTAGAGGGAATATTTAGAGGGAATATTAACTTTTTTTCCCATTCTAATGTGATGAAAATTTTGGCCAACGGGTCATTGCCTTTGAAAGAATAGAAGCCAGGGAAATCTGCCATTTGAATCTCCATTGCCTAACTCAGGAGTCCCCAGCTAGTCTGGGAGAAAATGGCTGCCAGAGGTGTGTGATCAATCGCACACAACATTTTTTCTAGAAAACAAACAGGTGAGTTTGCTCCTCACCACGTTTTCTAGCCACCACGTTTTCTAGCCATCTTTTTGCCTTTTTTTCTTGGCAGATGGGTACATTCATTTTCTAAATATATGTATGGGCCCTTGGATATTTTTAGAAATAAAGATAATTCTGGAAAATGCTGCTTGGCTGTGCAGCATACCAGCATCCCTTTTAATTCTGTTGATAGTGGGGGAGGTGATCTGAGGGGTGCCAAAGGAGATGCCCGTAGGCACAGCGGGGTCCTCAGGCACACACTGGAGACCGTTGGATTAGGAATATGGAAGCAAAATTGATACCTAAGACTAGTATTTCATACCCCCACCATTTACAGCACACTTAAAATATTTTCATCCATGATGCTGTGGGCAGATAGCATAGCAGATTGTTATGAATGTCATTTGAACCAAGCTTTGCCATGTCACTTTGTGGGGGTGTTTCATTATATAGCAGAAAGTAAGGAATTTTATAACAGCTGCTGAAAAATTTATCTTAGATAATAATATAGAAGGAAGTAGGATTCATTACATGGAATTTAAAACCAAGACACCAATCCTATCCAAATAGCCTTTTAAGCAAGCTTGCTATTGCCTTAAATGGAAGCACAGTAAAGAAAGACCCAGCGTACTACCATTTCAAGAAGTATATTACTTTTAATCCTTATACAGTTTGGTGATCTTTGAGGTATAATGATTAAGTATTCTAAACATACCTATAAATTTGAAGTTAGATATACTATTCAGAGATCAGGATTTGACAGAATCCTTACCTATTTTGTTTTGGATTTTATCGTAAAGCAATAAAATTGCAATAGCCATTGCACCTTGTAAACCATGGAACACAGTACAGCACAAACCCAACCATTTGTTGTTTCTTCAATAAGCCAAACAGTTAAACAGTTAATGGGGGCTTAGTGCAATGTGTGAATGTAGCTATAGAATTTGAGCAAAAGTTCCCTTTCAGACCTGAAAAAATACAGTGGTACTTCAAGATACGAACGCCCCACCTTACGAAAATTTCGAGATACGACCAGCTCCGGCCGCAAAAATTTACCTCAACATGCGAACTCCGCCTCAAGCTACGAACCGGATCCATGGCCATTTGCCCTGCTGCCACGTGGTCGCGGCTTCCTGTGGGCGAGATCGCGGTAGCAAGGAGGCGTTCGGTGAGGCTTGTGGTGTGTTTTGTGGCGTTTGGAAGGTTTTTGGTATGCTTGTCAGCATGGCTCCAAAGAAAATGCAGAGCCGTATGTATTTACATTGTGTAAGATCTTGCCCCGTTCATCAAGAGAAACTCCCGTGACACATGTAGTTCACAAAAGAGGTTTACTCAAGCGTAACGCAACAGTTACAAGCAAAGCCAGGACTGGCTTGGTACAATACATTGGTTCCTTTATACCTCCCCTCCTTACAGGCTGCGGATTATCAGCGCCCCAATGATCCCCCTTAATTGTCCAGATGGCAGGTTCAGCCTGAGTCCCATTGTTCTTTAATTGTTGTTAGCCCTTGGCGTGGTCATTGCTTTCCTTGGGCTTTTGTCGCGCACACAGCCGGGAGCGGGAGCTTTCCCTCACGCGCGCGCGCTGATTGCTCTTCCTCAATTCTGCGGCTCTTTCCTTTGTCCATAGTGCCCGCGGCCCTCTGGTGTTAACAGATTAGTGAAAAGGCGCCAGGTGGCCCTTTCATTAGCACTTCCTCTTTCTGTGCTAGCGCTCAAGCGGTGAAACTGACTAAAGCGCGCCTGGGGAATTTCCTAGCTGTACAACGCCAGCTGACACATTGAACCTTATGGGGAAATTTGCCTCGTGGAGCGACCAAATTCGGAGGGCGGATTAGCCGTATTTACATTGAACCTTATGGGGAAATTTGCCTCATGGTGCGACCAAATTCGGAGGGCGGAACGGATTAACCGTATTTACATTGAACCCTATGGGGAAATTTGCTTCAGGATGCGACCAATTCGAGTTGCGATCAGAGTCACGGAACGGATTAAATTCATATCTTGAGGTACCACTGTATATGCTTGCTTTATACCAGATAAACGAGTGCAAATCTTCAGTTATACACTCTACTTTTATGTGTTACAAATTTCCCTTCCTTCAGTTTTTCTATTAAGTTTATTGATTGTTACATTCTCTTGGATAAACAATTTCAATTTAAATCTACTAAGTGTAAACATTTCCCAAAATTAGGGTGAGTTGCTATAGAAACAGAAGTATCACTTGAACAGTTGAGTACACCGTAAGAACTTCTGTCAGAATAGCATCATTGAACAGATGTCTAATATCTCACTCTGAAGTTCGTGGGCTTAGGACAAATGAACTCATACAGCAATCTTTCCAACCACGAGGACATCCAAGATGGGTCATGTTGGATGACAACTCAGTTCGTCTCCAGATAGCAAATGCTCAGATACCAGACTAGGAAAAGCCCCATGACCTGTTTTAGTTCTGGGTCTTAATAAGAAGAAGTGGGGGAGAATCCTCCACTGCCCAGAGGAAAAGAAATAGGGTCAACAGAGAAGAAGCACATGTATATATAAAATGGATGAAAGGGGACATTTTGAAATCAATATAAAGAGCATTGCAAATGCATCAGTGCTTATGTTTTAATGGATCAAAATTAAGGAGCATTAGCCCTTCTAGAAACTCAGTATTGATTAACATTTTTAAATGGATAAAGTTGTCTTTAAGATAGTCCTACACCGAAACAGCCATCTTGCTGTTCTCTTCTATGTACAAAATAACAGCTTCAAGATTTACCACGTGGGTTGTGCTTTAGCATGTGCATTGGCTCTAGTGTTCCGTGAGTTTAATATTGAGAGAACTTTTTAAAAGCAACAGCATAATGTTAAATTACCAGAACTATTTTGTATTCTTGTCTGCATTCATATTCTATCATTTTATTTTATCACCTCTATTTTGAACTACTTCTTCAAGCTTCTTTAAACACTCAATTTCAACATAATTACATGCAGGAAAGCTAGAATTTTCTGAAGCTATGTCTCACCCTTGATAAATCACCTGAAATCTGAATGTTACCCTTTAGCAATTAATAATCTTATCATAAAATTTCAATTTTTAACATTTACACTCCTCTTAAATTTTGCTTTCCAATATCTTGATTATGGATAGTCACAAAATAATGGGTACAGAGGAAAGGGCTTCCTCCTTCATTGCTCCCAGGCTATGGAACAAAGTCCCTAGGAAATGCATTTGATTCCCATTCTCCTACTGTTTAAAGGAGATGGTAAAAACACATCTCCTATGCCAGTCCTTTAATTGTTATTTTAATGAATTGATTTGAAGCTTGCTTTTGATTTTAAATGCATTAACTTTGTTATGTTTTACGCTTTGTATGTTTTTTATTGTTGTAAGCTGCCCTGAATGTTGGAATAAACTAAATAATAGAGGTAGAAACCCATTATATTCATTCATTTCATTCATTTAATCATTCATTGATTGATTCATTCAATTTATTTGACTGCCTAATCAAAATTATCAAAGTATGTATTTACATTTCATGGTGAGCCACAGTTTTTAAACCATTTTGGAGGTGTGTGGATAAATCATAATTTGCTAGATTCAGTGTAAGCTATACTTCATAATCAACCAGTTTTGCTATAGCTTTTATCTATCTTAGATTTTATCTTTCTTTTTGTGGTTGATTTTGCCTCTGATGATTTTGATCTATTATGTTTGTATCTTCTTTTTGTTTGAAGTTATACACTGCCTAGAGTCTTTTGAGATCTAGGCAAGTTGCTAGTACTGTAAATAAATAAAACAAATGAATTACAGCTGGGTTTACACAGCATGCTAACCAAGACCAGCTACATCATCATCAAAAAGCTACATCATCGCCTAGGACTGTTATTTGGATATGATAACTTTCTATAGGCAGAGATATGATTGAAAAACAATCCTGTGTACACTTAACTGGGAGCAAACACAATGAAATTTACTTTTGAATAAAACATATTTAGAATCAAAATGAAATAAACTTATTGAACAATTTCCATGTTCTCTATGCATCATGACCAGCAGCAATTCTACTACACCACTCCCATTCTTCTGAATTATCATGTTTCCATTCAATGAGATGCTGTGGGAATATTGAACCTATTACTTCGGGGGGGATGTATGTGAAAAGGATCTAAAATCTTCATCATAGGTATCATACGATTTAAGAAAAATGGCTTTCTTGTTTCACAGTGTCCTTTTTGTTTTATCACGAAGCTTCACTTTCTTGTCCCTCCAGCAAGGAAAGAATACATTTGACTTAAACGCTGACATTTTAAAACTATGACCATGTGTTTACAATATAAATGCATAGTTTCCCTGAAAATTATTTCATTCATTCATTCATTCATTCATTCATTCATTCATTCATTCATTTCACAGCACTTACAACCCTCCCCAGTCATGAAGGACTCTGGGGGTTGGACACCATCAAACAAAAAGAAAGTTTACCCCCCAGCAGAAAAACCCAGATAGGCACTACAGTCAGCTGGGACTGAACACATATCGAAATAAAACAGCCTTAACATGTCTATTGAATCCCAATATTCCACTTTTTGGAATATTTTTGGAGAAGAACTGCTCTCTTCTGATCCAGCAGTTTTTTGGCATTGCTTTATTAAAACACCTGCTAAACACCCCCCACTCACACAAACGAATGACCAGCATGTTGAATTAGGCCTGGAAATGGATTGCCAATGAATGCCACAACTTTCGTATAGCAATACAGTAATTCTGTATTGGGGTGGCGGGTGGGGTTTCCTGCCAATAATGCTGCTGTGTTCTTCAGGGTCATTTCCAAAGGCAGTCACATGTAGAACATGTGGCTGTAGGCCAATCAAGGGGTGATTATGACATGAGTTACTAAGGTCAGCACATCCTGGTCCAGACAGGGTATAACTGGCACACCAGCTGCAGCTGGACAAAGGCCCCACCTACCTACAGCTTCTACCTCCTTTTAAGCAAGAATGATGAAGCCAGGAAAATCTCCAAATCATGAACGACCTCCTTTGGGGGAGCACAAGCCCATCTACAATAACTACTGCAACTGATATTAAGTAAACATGGATAGGATCAGCTGTTAGACATTCATTCATTCATTCATTCATTCATTCATAACATTTCTATGGCCAACTATTTCACACTGTGATCCAGGGGGTTCACAATAATCAATAGAAACAAGAATAAAAACAGAACAACCCTCCCTACCAGGTACCAGACCAACCAAACTATTAACCTCCTGACTCAACACCCATCCCAGTCCAAGGCTTCCAGAAAGCTGAAAGGGTAGGGGCCCCCTTAATCTCAGATGGAGGCTATTCCAAGGAGCTGAGCGGCTACAGAGAAGGTGCGCCTCCGAGGTCCTATCAGATGACAGCATTTAAGAAAAGGGACCTGGAGCACACCACCCTACCTGACCCAGCAGAATGGGCAGATGCTCTCAGGGAGAGGCGGTCCCACAAATAACCTGGTCCTGTGCCATGTGGTGTTTTAAAGATGATAACCTTGTAAGGTGCGTATCTTAGAAATTGCATGACATTGAAACTGAATTGCATGACATATTACTCAGAAAAAACACCCTCTGAGCAAAAGTAAAATGAGTCATGAGACCTTTCAAGTGAACGTGCATCGGAAAGGGCTAGAAATTAGCAGCTGGTTAAGAAATAAAAGGGGAAGTCAGAAACTTAATAGTTCTTTTTTAAACAAAAAAATTTCTCTTTTCTTTTTTTACTTTTTGGTATTTTAATTTTTGATAAATTTGCTTTGTTCATCTATTTTTTTCTTTCACTAACATACATATGTATGTACAGTATGTTAGTGAAAGGATACACACACACACACACACACAAGAAGTAACAATACAATGGAGATTTTAATTTAGTATAAGACCAAAAATTTTATTATATAACAAATAACTTGATGCAGGTCACAGTGTGTTCTTTTTTTATTTTTTCCTTTCCAATGTTATACTTTGAATGAAAATCTAAATAATTTTAATGCTCGTAACATTGATATCCTAAATTGTAGCTAATATTGATAGTGTCAGATTCAGCCGACACGGCATGGCACGGCAAAGGCACCGCTCAGCTTCGCCTAGTCAATTTCACTGCC
Source organism: Liasis olivaceus (assembly GCA_030867105.1). NCBI lineage: Eukaryota > Metazoa > Chordata > Lepidosauria > Squamata > Pythonidae > Liasis > Liasis olivaceus. The sequence continues at coordinate 52,416,675 of CM061348.1, forward strand.
CAGGCGGGAGCAGAGAAAAAGGGGAAGTGAAACTGGGAGCTGATTACAGACAGGTTGCGGTGCTTAACTCAAAACCTCAAGTGGATACTTTGTATCAGCGTGGCTTCCCTTGGGCGCTGCAAACAAAGGAAAGCGCAGAGGCTCGGAAGCGAAGCAATTAACGAACTTTGCACACAAAGAGGCAAACCCAACAAAGGCAACAACAGCACAACCCATAGACTGCAATCAGAAAGACAAAAGCACCGGACTGAATCTGCCATTTGGGCGAGGGGGGATTACTGCGGGTAATCTGTAACTAAGCAACGGGTAAAACGCGGGAACGGGGAAGCTATAAAATATCATGTAAACTATGCCAAGCCAACCCTGGCTTTGTCTGTACTTACTTACGTTACGCTTGAGTAAACTGCTTTGCTGAACACACGTGTCACGAGAGTTTCTCTGAGACGAACGGGGTAAACCTTACAGATAGAACATTTACCTTTTTTCTTTTATTTCCAATACTCCAAGTTACCTAAATAATAGAATGTCAAGAATTTGTAATTATATCTTATAAATATCATTGTATTGAAATAACGTAATATATCAAGATTTATAACACACTAAAAAGGTGAAAAAAGAAAAAGAAATACAGCCATGGTCCAGGACTTGTAAAAGATGTTGTGGAGAGCACTATTGGAAAGTTAAGCAGGTAGACATGGTTGGCATCAGCAATGCAGGGTTTGCAAATATAAAATGAACAAAGAGCTTAAGAGAAATTCAAAAGTGTCATTAGCTTAGCAAACCACAGGTTGAATTTGGCACATGAACTATTATTATTTGGCACATGAACTATGCCTAGGCAGAATGAAAGATCTGACTTTTGACAAGCCAAAAGGTAAAGAATTTAAAAAGAGGATGTTCTGGTCTTTTCCCCTCCAAACAAGGTATCTACTATGGTTATACATTATTTAAATATCCATTTAAACATTCTGTGAGTTTACACACACACACACACAGAATAGATTATTAATTCAGCTCATTTTTTCAGCTGAAGTGGGCAAGAACTATAAATCCTCCTTATTTTGCTGTAGGTTACAGTTTATTATTTGTTTTTAATGGAGCTGTTTCTTTTCTTCAAGGCTAGGAAGAGACTTCCCAAAAGGTAGTTGCCTATCTGATTCTTTCACATAATGCTCAGCACAATAATCAGTATTCTTCATCTGTGCACTGAATATGTCACTCATTCATTTCATGCACCTTAGCATCCAGAGTCAACATGCAATTACTGTACTATATGCTCACTTGAAACTTGTATCATATAACATTAAAACCTAGCATAACTTTAATCAACAAAATGTGTGTGTGTGAGAGAGAGAAAGAGCGAGAGAGAGAATATATTGAGCCAAAATATTACTTTGCTCTACTTCAGATCTAGTAATAAGTTTAGGCAATTGTCAGGTCTCATGCCACTTTCACCTCAGTTTTCTTAGCAACCCCAGTTGTAATCAACCTGCTTAACTTCCTGAAATACAATGCACAAGTAGTTCTGGTTCTCATGCAGCATGCTGTTTTACTCGTCATGAACTGAAATTAAGATAGCAGATGCAACCACCTGGGATAGGAGGGTTATCTCTGCATGCAAATGAGGAAGTATGACATTGCTCTGTAGCATTGCTGGAAAACAATCATTAAAAGGTAGCGATTTTTCACCCATGGGATTTGCTCCCATATACCAGCCCACTTCATTTTGGCTTGTATGCACATACTCAGTTGACATGGGGAGGCCTTGGGTGTGGCTGTGTCAAAGCCTTGAGAGGATGTGGCACCATGATCATTTGGAGCAGGAAGTTGGAAGGGCTTTAATCTTTCACATTGTCTAGTGGGAAGCTTCCCACCTCCCAACTGATACCTGACACAGTCTAAAGCAGCATTTCCCACCTTCAGCAATGTTAAGATGCATGGACTTCAACTCCCAGAATTCCAGCAGTAGAAGCCCACATTATTCAAAGATACTGAAGGGATCAATAACTAAATTGGCAATATTAACTGCATGGCTTTAGAGCAGGCACAGAGTTTTTATATATATCCAAGCTTCAATACTAATAGCAATTAGTGAAATTGCAAGAGGAACAAAACTCAGATAATAGGGAAGACTCCTCCCGAAACTATGTCTGAGGCCTGATAAGGAAAGAGGACTCAGAACAAGGGTCTGCATGGACTGATAAGATATAAGAGTTAGGGGCAACTCCTTTAAATTTAATGTAAGCAAACAAGGGTGGGAAATAGAGTTAATGTAAGCAAACAAGGGTGGGAAATAATGTATTCTGTGTAAGTTTCTTTGGCTGTAAAACTCATCTTCATTATAATGGTAATAAGTTCTGCCCTTTTAAAAATACTATAAAAGGCTGTGTTTCTGTCTCCAAGGTGTGCCACCCTGCTCTCTCCTGATGCATGGTATGGACACCCAGACTTTTGTTTGGCCAAATAAAACGCTGCTTAGAGAAGTCCCTGCTTGAAGTCTTTTATTTTGTGCTGCTGATTGATTTCAAGTTTTCTGGGTAGCTGAGAACCTTACAGTACCAAGGTTGAGAAACACTGCTCTAAAGTAAAAGTAACAAACAAACATTTTTTCTCTAGCTCTGTATTTGTTCTCAAAAGCATTTTAAGGAAGCAAATCTTAATACAATAGGATGTGTGCCTAAAATATTCATGTTGCTAATGTATATGCACACACCCTTTGGTCCCTAATTCCTAGTCATACTCTTTTTTACTATTCTAGGCATAGGAAAAGGGCTTACATAAGTAACTGATATCACACCATTCACTCTGAAGCTGAAGATGATTAATGACTGGCTGCTTAATTCTCTAGCAGACAAATCTTTATTTTCCATATCTTCCACAATTTTTAAGCCCAGCTGAACCTAACGGCATCTAGTCAGGACTCTCATACTGACATTCCTCTTCAACACTCTTCTTCCCAGGATATGCTCTTGGATGCTTCAGTGAGTCTTCTCCAGTCTTTCTCAGTATCCCATAATTTCTGATCAAATAGAAGGCAGATGAAAATGAACTATATTTCTTGGTACAGAGCTTGTATCAAAATCAACACTTATGAACAGCATTAGGTTTCCAAATGTTTGCTAAGAAAACATTAATGAGTAAAATCCAAATTATATTAAGAAGATTCATCCATCACTATTCCACCTCTACTCTAACCCTAACGCTAACCTCTGAAATTGCCCAGAACTGCCCAGAAACTAACTAATCTTATGACATAATTTGTTTTTCAAACTAATTTTGGTCCTAGGTTGACAATAAAGTTATCTGGAAGTGTGTTTAGAGCTTGCGAGATAAATCACAAGCCACTCAATGTTCCCTTATGCTCTTCCTGTCAAAAAGTATGAAATGAATTTGGCCAAGCAGAAAGAAACATTGTGGGTGTCCAGATTCAGAATACAACAGTCATATCTCCTCAATTCAAAGAGTTTTATTATGAAGTAGGAATATTGACAGGAAGAGGCTTCTGCTGCCACAAAAATCTTTCCTTTTTCAAAACCAAGTTTCTTCAATTATCTTTGATCCAAACCAAACAACCCTCCACACTTCTGAAAAATCTGACCTGTTGCAAAAGACGGAGAAAATGGGGAGAGAGTGGTCCAATTTATAGAAGGAAAAATGGTGTGTGAGGAAGAAGCAGGATCCACCCACTTTCCTCTTCTTATCTCCATGCAGCCCATCCCAAACACATTTACCCCAAGTTGAACTCTCTACTGGATGTCAGTTAAGAGGTAAGTTATGTCAAAGGAGGAATTGTGAGAGAGGAAAACCTTACTTTTAACACTGGACCCACTCACCCACCCTCTGTCACTTGGTTTTTTAAGTGATTGTGCCCATCTCAGGTTTAAAGACACCTTCTGTTGACATCACCATCTAATGATGGTGAAGAACTAGGACTGAAAACTGAAACTACTGTAATTGACATTAACATTCCAAAGCAACATTCCAGAATGTAAACATTAAAATTTCAAACCCACGAGCACTGTTGCAAAAGTGTTGATGGTATTTTATAAAACCTACAGAATTCAGAAAATGAGGATCAAATGAATGTTTGCTTTACTATAGTGGCAACACTAGTAAACAGAGTACTCCATCATTTCTGAAAACTATGCCTTGAAATTTGCATGCATCCAATTAATAAACACAAATTTGGAGAAGTGGAAATATTGAAGGATAATTGACACTTGGGGTTGTTTCCTGTCAGAGGCAAGGTTCAATCTCTCCCCCTAATCATCTATTGTTCTTCAGACCAGGGGATTGATTTGCAAAGGGGACCAAACAGAGCCATATGACCTGTTTTCTTCTTCCTCTTGCCTGGATATTGTTAAATGTGTGTCCCTATTAAGCAGAAAAGGCTTATTTGCATTCTCGTTGAACTCATGCAGGCTAGGAATTAAGAGAATTATAGTCCAACCCATCCAGCGGGCACCAGATTGCAGAAGGCTGCAGTAAGCAATCATGCTAACAACAGGAAATGGATAATGTCCGTTTCTACTGTGCTATGGTTATTCTGGGGAGCAAATGGGTTAAGTTCTGCCAGTTTTGTAATGATGATTAAAGCCTTAATGCATGATTATAAACAACACTGAGATTGATATGCAACTCTACAGCTGCTATGAACTCTGGAAATGGCTGTAGGAATTTCTATATTTGCTTTCCTGCTTTTCTTCCATAATGTTTCAGCAGGTGGAAGCATCTGGCTGAAAACCAAACACAATCAGGCCTTATTAGCACTTGGATGGGAGACCACTGGGAAATCACAAGCTAAGGGCTAGACTGGGAAGCTGAGAAAGCATATTGGAAGAAGGCAGGGGAAAAACAACCTCCACAGAGTTGCAAAGGAAACAATATGGACATGTCTATGAAGTCACCAAAAGTCAGGCTTGATTCAAAGGAGAAGGTGCTTTTCCCTTTGACCATTATATATACAGCATGCCATTAGCATCACTTCTTGATGAGAGGAGATGCAACCATAATAATGTATTTCAGCTTAACATGGGTATGATTAGCGTGTGCTTTGTATACTGACATGATTGTTAACTTGAGGAAGACAAGCGAAAAAAAGCTTTACCTGCAGTTAGCTACGATTCCTTTTGTGAGACTTCTAACAGAGTAAATGTTGATAGAATAGCTCTGCAAATTATTTAAGATGTCATCTGGCAGTATGGAAAATCACTCATATTTGCATCCTGGAGCCTGGTTTATTGGTTTTTTTCCCTTCTTATGCTTTACAGAGAGATTGGTCGCCCTGTAAATTGAGCTGAATTCATATTTAATTAAATTGTAAAACGTGGGCAGAAGAGAGCAAAAGTGATCCGCAAAATAAGCAGCCAGATATACTGTGGACTCAAGTAATTGCCCACACAAATCTTTCACTGAGCAGCCCCTCTGTCCTCTAGTGAGTTCCTGTGTTGGTTGCAATTATAGCAAGATGAAAAGCGCTTTGACCTCTGCCACGCCACCATCTCCGCCGGGAAACGGAGTCCTTGTCTGGATGGAAGATTCACTGCAGTGAGGAGGGAAAGGCCTTGAAACCCAGAAATCTCAGAGCAACAATCTCTGGAAGGCAATACACTGAATGACTTCGAGTTCCTGAGCATCAGCAGCCGATTAATATGCTGCAAGTACTTAAGTTGGAGTACTCTTTAGAGGAGGAGAGGAGAGGGTGACCATTCAAATTCTATCCCAAGAATATGGAAAGTGGTAGAGAAAAAGAATTCAGTATAAACACCTGCTTCACCTGGCATCTTACAATCTCTTGACTGGGAAAGAGATTCTCAGAATCCCTTACATTTAACATTTGCTGTAAAATAACACTGAGCCCTGCTTCTCACAGAACAACCTATGCTTCAGAAGACAAACTGAAAGATTTTAGCTAATTAAAAAGGTTCCTGATACTTAACCTATTGCTGTACAAATCTGTATCATACTATTTTTCCAAAGTTCCTTTGAAGGATCAAGTTGTAATGAGTTTTCTTTGCTCCTTCTTTCACTTGCTTTTTGAAATCATTATTAGTTATACTATTGTAATTTGGGGAGGAGGGGAATGTAAATCAGAAGAATGTATCAAGAAAATGGTTAACATGGGATGTGTGTGTGTGTGTGTGTGTAATTGATGTAAGTTATATATTCTTCTTTTCTGTTGCAAATCATACTTGGCTGTCTGGTAGAGTTTGTAAAACTACCTTCAGTCTTTTTGTCTACAGCCTTTAGATTCATTCTCATGTCCTGCTTACCATGGCATGAACATGCTTTGCTATCCATTTTTAAAGGAGGTGTCCTCATCATATCACCTTCCTCTTATCCCCAGCCTGCTGTGAAGGCAGCTTGAAGTTGTCTTTAGTTGTTCTGCTGATCATGACAAAATATGGGCTGAATTATGTTACCATTAGGTGGGTTCAGAGCTTGTACCCAGCAAGTATATGTCAGTGTTGAGTGGTGAACTGTTCTAGCTGTTCAATATATTTATGAAAGACTTGTACTGAGGGGTTAGAAAATACAGTTACACAATTTGAAGGCAATACAAAGATGGGGAGATAGCAAACACCTGGGAGGACAGAATTCCAGAGACTCTTAAGAACCTGGAACAATAAATGGAAAGCCCTACATTAAGGTAGGAAAAATCAAATTGGGAAGCAGTATATGCAAAAAATAAAAAAGGTGTCCTGGTGGATCACAAGCTGAATATGATCAAAAATGTGGTTGTAGTGAAATTCTCTGAGTCTAGGAATAGGAGTGCTGGTTTGCAACATATTGCCAGTCCAAAACATCTCTTTATTCCTTCCTTCTCAGTCAAATGGGTAGCAACCTCTCTCCCAAATTAAGAGGCAGTTAGAAAGAGGATCAGAGGGATCAAAGAAGCCCTGCCTTAACATACTGATCTTCTGGAAGTCTGGACAGACTTGCTTTTAAGCACACGTCTAGTGTCTTTAAAAATAAAATAAAAAATAAAAAAAAGACTGCTGGTTTATTTAATCTGGGGAAGAGGTGTGTTGCTGGTTATGTATTGCATTAACGTGAGTTCACTGATCTTTCAGCAAAGAGGTGGTGCTCCATTTAAAAAGCAGGGTTGCCCCAGCATGCTGTCCTGCAATTTGAATCAAGAACAGGGTAATATCAATTCTGACAAATTAAGATTTGATAAATCACGTGGTTAGTGCACACCCCTACAAAAAAAGACTCAGATGTGATCCTGAAAAGCAGCATAGTTCACTTCTTTTAAAAATGGATGGGGGTTATAAGCCATTCTCATGGGGCCTGTAGAAAAAGAGAGGGGGACACTTAAAATTCACTGACAATGCAGTCAGAGATTTGCTAAAGTCTTTAGCTTCCAGACCTTTACTTTTCTTTAAGATTCTCATCTATTTTCTGTGGATAAATCATATAAAATTGCAAAGTCATTTCAACCATTCGTAGCCTAATTCCTAAGTTGTTATAGAAGCTAAGAATATCAGAGAATGTGATCATAATTCATGCAGAAATGAACTCTGAGGACACAGCAAATTGCCTAATGGAAGGAGGTCCAGCCATAATTCCTGTTCCTAAAATTCATCCGGTTTATTCACTGAATTATATACAAATCAAAGTTCCAAATGAGATTAAAGACTGCTTTCTATCTGAACAGTCCATGAGGAAGCCTGTAACTAGTTGAAAAACACTGCTACCTCAGCATGTGTTCAATACTATAATTAAAATAAAGTCTGATGAAAAATCCAATGCAGTTTAAGCTTACATGCAGTTGATTGCAGAACAAATCAAAATACTCAAACTTTTCTGCTACTCATGATATTTTCAGACTTTATTGTATAGACTGACTGATTACGTGCCATCAAGTAAGTGTCAACTCCTAGCAATCACATAGATGTGTACTGTATTGTACATTTATTGTATATTTCAGGCTAAATAGATGCAGGTCTTCTATTGCAGCCTGCTTTTCTATTTCCTGTTTCTTCTAATCTAGGAAATATGAATTGTAAGGTCTGTAGAACATGTGAATCATTATTACCAAGTGGTGATGATCACCAAACATTAATTCCCTCTGAGTCATGAGAGGGAAGTATCCTAACTCATGGCATATTTTCACTTACCATTTCAGCTACTCCTGTCATGTCAGTTTGACTCTAAACCAGCTTTACAAAAGCCTCTTCAGACTGAGATACTTTGGCAACAGCTTGTAAGGTATTCAGCCTCAGCTGCAGTCTATCACATCCTCTCATTGGCCAGTTCCTCTACTAGTGTGCCCTTCCATCTTTCCTTCTCAGGAAAGCAATTGCAAATAATGGAATAATTCCATTTTCCTGTAATCTTGGTTTATCAGGCTGTAGTACCGAGTCTGTAAGAAAAAGTCTTGCCATAATAGTGCAAAAAAGGTTGTTAGCTAATCTCTAGCTGTACTTTTTGTTTCACAAGACAGTTATTCTTAACACTACTGAAAGATGTTCATTCGGTTAATATATTTCCCAAACAATTCCTACTTTATGAAAACTATTCTCTCCTTTCTGGAAATTTTTATATAAATGCTCTCAAAATACAGCAATAATCCTAGGCTTATAATGACATCGACATTAAGCTGTTAAAATCTTAAATAGAAAGAACTAAAAGTCTATGAGATAACAACAAATAAGCTGCCTGTTGGGACAGATGGACAGTAGTGATGAATGGCAAACCCATGCAATTTGGGTAATTTGATAATTAATGTTACCTAATGTTGAATAAGCTATGGTTTCTCAGCTTTCTCCTAAAGTACTTTTCCAATGAATTGCATTCAGGATGGGAGATCCCAGAAAAAATAAATGAAATAATTTGTTTAATGGTAGGAAATCTCTGAGTGGGGAAAGTGTCAAAGTTCTCTGGTAGGGATTTATCATAAATGCATCAAAAGCTTAGGTAGGAACAAGACTTTAAAAATAAGACCAGGAGTTCCTGTTGGATCTGGAAGCCAGATAGGAACCATAAAATTGTAGTTGGCTCTTACTCTAACCTGACCACTTGGTCTTGGAGGAGAAAAAAATTCTGGGTTATAGTGGGGGAAGTAGGACTATTACCAGCTTATTATATACTGGTGGATTATTAATTTATTTGTTTATGACTCCAGTTTCTCAGGACACCCACTCACCAACTGCTCTGGGCAACTTACAAAACGTTAAAACAAGTAATGACAATCTATTAGAACAAGAGTAAAAAGTGGCTGTGCTACAAGGGGGAAGAAGCATAAAAATCAAACTGTGTTGACTCAAGTGGTTGATTCACATAACGTCCTGGTGCCTGTGAGAACAGCTGGTCTTCCAGGCTTCCTCACAGGACAGCAGAGTCAGGGCCAAGCAGACCTGGGAGCAAGGCTGCCCGAAAGGGATGGTGTGCAACAGAGATGCCATTACATATTTTATATTCTTCTTGGGTTTCATCAATTATTGTTCTTTTAATCTGTTTTAGTAGTTTTTAATTATTTTTGTTGTCATCACACTGTGCTGCTAATAATGTTTTGGTTGGTTTTTGTACTGGGTTCCTAATTAAAATCAGAAACATTGTAGCAACATCAGTTCTCAATAATTTAGCCCACCAGTTCAGAGCTATAAATTAGAATCAGAAACAAAACAGAAAGTTGTGTCTAGTTTGGTCACAGAGGACACAAACCATAATACAGAGCCATTACAGGGCAAGAGTAAGATGGCATAATTGCAGTCATAGGAAATATAGATGACTGAAATCTCTCTTTGGTACTCTGAAGTGTTTATCATTTTATAAATGAAATAACAGAGGGGTGCTTTTTCATCAGATCCCCATTACCTGACTCCTCCATTTATGCATTTATATTTACGTAAAATTTAAAAGGCCACCTCACTCAATGACGACTCAAGACAGCTTATCACAATAGTGCCCAACTCGCTTCAAAGCCTGGGAAACTTGGCAGGCTCCTCTCCCAAAAGCTCTGAAGGGGGCTCCCAGACAGCTAAGGAGAATTCAGACGGCTGACAACAAGCACAATCACTTTATTGTTCCTGTTTAGATTCAGGCCAGAAAACACAACTTTCTGCTTTCATAGACTTGGGAGTGACTGCTAATTTCATAGATGAAGCTACAGTGCTAAAATTACAGTTACCCACCCAGATTTTCAAAAAGCCAATGAGGGTGAGCTGAGAACCATTGCAACACTGTGCTTCCCACTCTGAGTCCAGAAGGATCCCATGACTGAAGGAGTTGAAAGCCACTGAATAGATCAAGGAAAACCAGGACAGTTGAACCACTCCTGTCCTAACTCAGCCAGAGGTAATCAACAAGCACAATCAATCCTGTCTCAGTATTATGTCCCAGGCATCTTCCATGAATCTTTGCAAGAAGGAAAATGAAGCTTAGTGCCCCTTAATGAGTTAAAACTTCCATTGCTCAGCGTTCTAAATTTCATATGGAACCAAGTTATAGAATGAGGCCTCATCTTCAGAATTTCTTAAAATGTGTGGATTTGGGGTTGGCAAGGAATGTGAGACTGGGACAACTCAGCTTTTCTCTTCGCTTAGTGCTACTAATTACAGTATATGAGGGGAAATGTAATATAACTAGACCAATATGAATTCTACAGCCTTGACAACTCATATTTATGATCTTATCTAACTCCTTATGGAATTAAGGTAGAGCAAGAACAGCACTTCTAAAACATGCTTCCCAGCAGAAAATGAAAGCTGTTCACAATTGCCTTCTGGGCAGAGCATCAGAACTTAATGCATTTCTCTGTTCCTGAGTTGTAAATTGGGTGGTTCAGTGTCATGAACTTTTGGATAAGGAAGGCACTGTTCTGAAATACAAAACTGCAAAAGACTTCCTAAAAGCATGTTTTCCTATCTCCCTCACCTCTTTACAATTGATTTTATTGTGCTCCTTCTTCTGAGCTAGCCATTTTATTTCTAATTTAACTGCACAGAACATTGATTTAAGAAGCCTGGGCACCACGCTTTTCAATAATTTATGCATAATATTTACTCATGATTTGGTAAATTGTCTTTTAAAAAAAATCTCCTAAAGTGTTTTCTTAGTAAAGCAATGAATTTCACATAACTCTGCTTCACAAACAATGGATAGGTAGGCAAAATTAATGGCTCAACAAGACAACCAATATTGCATTCAGACATCGATTAGAGACAAGAAGAAGGGAGGGAGAGTCAGTTTGATTGGCATTATATTAGGAAAGGAAATAATTAGAGCACTGTTACCTGCTTTTATATATTCAGATGTTGAGCAGCGGCCTTTGTAGGATAGACACAGTCCCCAAATTGTTTACTGCTGAGAACAAAAAAAAGATGGTGTGCAGACTTAAAGAAACTGGCTAGAATGCCTATGGCATCTTTCTTTAACACTAATGATCAGGCAACATCCTCCATGATAACTGAGGATAGAAGGTAAGGAAAGTCAAGGCATGCCAAGAAGCACTTACATCTCTGTCTTTCCAACATCTTGCTGTCATTTCCCACCTGCCAACATCTGACATCTGAGAAAAATGCCTCTCCCTGTGGTATAGTTTGGCTTTGTCGAATGGTTCAATTTAAAAAGCAGTGTGGATAATGGGTTGAATTATGGATTCATCCTTTGCATTAAAGTGAGCTGCTTGGTCGAGATTCAAAGAAATGAGATGCATGCAAAAGTACTATGCAGTCTTGACTAAAGGATCTTCTGAAAAGTCTGCAAACACCTCAGTGAATCTATCATCTGCCATGTGTTGGGGAGAACCCTCCCTGTATCATCAGTGTATCTAACTGTGGAAGAATAAGGTGGATATGGAATCCCAAAGGCCATCCAGGGGTCCTGGGAATTGTTTTTGTTGGGAGTCTGCTATTTAATTATTGTCATCACCCCTGGGTTCTCCTTACCTGTTAGCACAATGACATAGCACCGATGGAATCCTCAGTAGTATTTGCTGTTCCAGGAGAAAACCAGAATTGATAATTATGTTCTGGTCTTGGAAATGGATAAAGGAAATCTTTCTTTTTCAGGGATCTATCTGGAGCTTTGAAAAATGGATGTTGAGAGGAAATAAAACAGAGGTAAATGTCTACACACTTGCCAGTCATGTTTCCTTTTGAGAACTGCACAGGATTCTAGGTCTGCAGTCTGACTGAACAGAATTGGACTGACTTCTGAGCAAGCACGTCTAACAAATTACAGCAGTCTCATTCTGAAGCCAAAGACTCCATCAGCAGAAAACAATGACTAAAGGAAACATGTGGGAGAAAGAAATGGTTAGGAGAGAGCCAAGCAAAAGCAAAGCAGGAGGAGACTTAGTTGTCCTGTTGCTTAGGGCAAGGCAAAGGGTGGCCCAAGGCAGATAAATGGATATTAAAGCCGTCTATCTTATTGTTATGACCCTAATTCAGTTCCAGGGATGGAAATGCCTTTACACGTAGCCTGCTGCTTTGGCATTGCGGAAAGAACACAATCCTTATTCCTACTCTCCCAAATACAAGAAAGACTACTAGAAATGTCTGACTATGTTACTTGGGGGGGGGGGGTTCCCCCAAAATATTTTGGGTGCAGTTGCTCAGGACTTTGGCAAAACATCACAGTATTTAAAACATAACAATTGCTTAATCAACCCCCTACTAAAATAGGCATGCAATTTGAAATAGAGCCCTTTTTATATTATGCATTCGCGCCAGTGCTGAATTTTGATAGAGTTCCATTATTTGACTCTGAATCATAGCACACCGTTCTAAGAACAGTGAGTTATAAGCCAATGTTTGCATGGGTGAAAAGCCAAACGCATTGGCTGTTGTCACTCCATGTGAAGTGTCAGAACATATAAAAAAGACATGCCATTGTTATGGCCATTTTATGATACATCAACACTGGTTGAACTGTGCAGATGTTCTCCTTACAGTTATTGTACCCAAGCCAAACAAGTGTGTCATTCTAGATACTTGGCAAATACATTACAATCTGTGTTTTATAAAAATGCTGGCAATGTTTCTCAGAAACTTACAATTATAAAATGAAATATTATACAGTGGACTATTTGCAGGAAGAAGTGATTCAGTTTTAAGGACCTTGATTAAACTGAAGTTACAGGTAGCAGAACCATGCCTACTAACACCAGCATCCAGGGAGGGTCAAAACAGGAAAGATGGCAGGTGCAGCATCACAGTGCAAGCCCTGCCCCTCTGTAGATGTGTCTCACATGCATATTAAAAGGTGGGGGGCTTGATGTACAACACTGTGCCCACCATTTTGCCTGCCTTGACACCCTTCCCCCGCAGATGCCACAGCCTACTGCAAACAAAGGTTGTTGAACCTACCAGTAGGAAAAGGATGATCTCATATCCCTGGACAGCTCACATCTCATTCCTTTCACCTTTTTGTTCTCTAAAGGATTGCCTTTGTCATAGTTTTAGGTGGTGATTCTTTAACAGAAGACCTTTACTAATTGCATTTTAAAATTCCTACCTTCAGATTCTTACTCAAGGAGCATACAGAAAGTACATACTGTAAAAGTTATACATTTCTGCTTCAAGTCTGGGGCCTACCTAATCTAAGCATTTTGTTCCAATGGGAAGCCTAGCGGCAGGCAGGAACACCATAGCACCGTCTAAGCTGTGTTCCCCAGCAACTGAGATGGAGATATTCAGAGACTGTGATACTCTTCATCATCATCATATTTATTTCAGTCATTGACCAATAAAAATACATACAATAAAACAGACAACAATATTACCCCTTTCATCAATAACTATTAGCAACCATTTGCGGGCGAAGCTTACACATTATGTAGCAAAATTTTGCACCTTTTAAAGAAATAGATTTGTCTTGATTATTTAACAAATAATGCAAGTAAAAATTATTGGAATGTCCGGGGAATTTAAATAAAAGAGGGGTAATAATGAAAGGGGTAATGTTGTCTGTTTTATTGTATGTATTTTTATTGGTCAATGACTGAAATAAATATGATGATGATGAAGAGACTGTGATAGGGGAGGCATTACATAACCTTCATAAGAAATTACAAGTAAGACCTAAATACCTTTCCTCAAAGGGAAGGTGCCCCAACCCTTTGATCACATCCAGTTCTACCATATCATTTTTCCAGCATACCCTTTGTTGCTTACTTGTATATCTTTTTTTAGATTTTTTTTATCCCACCTTTCTTATTTTTATCAATAACTCAAGGTGGCAAACATACCCCATACTCCTTCCTCCTCCTATTTTCTCCACAACAACAACCCTGTGAGGTGAGTTGGGCTGAGAGAGAGGGACTGGCCCAAAGTCACCCAGATGGCTTTTTTGCTATTGTTGTTGTTGTTTAAGTACCTGTTTTGTTCCCCTGATCTAAACGCAGCTTTTACTTTTAGAAGAAGTCCTTCTTTTCTGTCTCAGCTTCTTTGGTGTCATTCTTCATGATGCTGTAATCCCTGCACTTGGCACCACCTCACTTCTCCTAACTTATGGCATTATATTCTCTGGTTGTATTTCACTAGCTGTATAAACCTATTATTTTGCTTACTGCATTTATTAAATGGAGTCATTTGCCTGTATGCACTTTACTCAATTGTGTTTTCTCTACCGTTGTTCACAAAACGCCATCTCTATTTTTATCAGACAAATGTCAGAGTGTATGTTACCAGCTGGCTGTGCTGATATCTGAGCTATTTATCATTATGACGGAAGGATCTGACTCAAAAGTGTTATGTATTCGTTCAAGAGCACAATATTAGTCTAATAACACTGTTCCTTTTCTTATCTTATTTTTGCTATTCCCCTTATAATTACATGACAATATAAATAGCCATGCTACTCCAGAAAACAAAAACAAAAACACTTAGCCTATTTTGGAAGTGCATGATGATTGTTTTAGGGAAAGAGGTCCTCTACTGGTAATTACCCATAGCTGCAGTTGCATAAATGCATCAAACTACAGCACATTACTGGAATAAACCATTGAAAATTTGGCCCAAGGATAAAGGCTCTTGGATTTCAGATCAGAAGCATCTGCACCTGTGCAGGTACATGAAGCACCCCACCTGGATCCTTTAGATGCATACTAAGGACTAGGAAAATGTTATGATCTGTATGATATGCATTTTGCTAATACAAAACCATCAATATTTTATATTGTGGGAGAAGATTATTACAGTCTTCTTCACTGAAGCAATTATCAAAGCAATTTCCACTTCAGATTTTAGAGGTACAAGTGAAGATCATAGCATAAAATACATCGATAAGGAATCTTCTAGTCATAATGCTATTCAGCACAGCCCCCGGATACATCAGGTACTGCTGTGCTGGAAGTCAATCTGCAAGTCAGGACATCAGGTGTGGGGGAGATGGCAGGCCTTCCTCCTTATAGCCCCATTTTATGGAATATTCTACCCCCTGAAGTATGTGCAACTCCCCCTTGCTGCAACCCCATAAACACATTAAAGCGGTTTTATTTCAATGTGCATTCAGTCCCAGCTGACTGACTGTGGGTACCTATCCTGAGTTTTATTGGGGGTTTAACTTTGCTTTTTGTGACTTTGTTTTGGTTCTGACATTGTTCTAATTTATTTATTTATTTATTTATTTATTATGCTTTTAGGGGGGGTTTTGGTTGATGTTGTATGCCACCAGTCCTTTAGGATTGGGGTGGGGGAGGGAGGGGGGGAGGGAGGGAGGGAAGGAAGGAAGGAAGGAAGGAAGGGCCCGTGTGATGAGTTATTTAACTTCAGCATGTATTATTATCTGATATAAGTGCTCATGCCTTCTTTTAAAATCCTAAGAGATTTTCTCATCTCTTTTCCAGATTCTTACCTTTGGAAAAAAGCTGGCAGGCAACCAGCACAATAATCTCCTCAGTTGTGATGTTCATTTAGCAGACACACTTGGCACTGTTCTAGTTTTTATTTCATCACTAGGCTGGGATTTTTCCTTTTCCAAGCCTTTTTGTTTTTTTAAAAAAAGCAACATAAGCCACTGTGTAGTAGAAAACATATTTGTTCTCCTAATTTTATTTATTATACTTGATTGATAATTCCATTTTCTTTTAGTGACTGCTTGACTGCCCAACACTTATTTGTTTGTTTATTTATTTGCTTATTCATTCGTTATTTATTTTCATCCTTTGCTACTCTGGGAGCACAGTATGTCAAAGGCTCCAGTATATTAGATCAGCAAATAACCAAAATTATATTTGCCAATTGTTCCTAAGCCTGTTTGTGAAGTCCTACTGTTTCACTGGTTCTCATTCTCTAGTAATTGTCCTTCTGATGCTGAGGTGTTATTATGCAGGTACTTCCAACATCCAAGTAACGAAAAGATTTGGGAATGCCAGCAGTTCAAGTTACTGAGAGGCCACTAAAAATTTATAGTATTTTCTGTAATGTGATATTCACGCTGAGCCTATATATTAAGATGAGCCTAACAAGAGAGTCCTCAGCACTGGCACATGCTAACAGGTCCTGTTTTTCATCAGTTTTTTTATGGAAAGCTTGAATGCAATAGAATTTTTCCCTGCCTCCCCAGCACAGATTGTTTTTCTGTTACACATCCAGATTTCATTCCCTCCTCCCTATTTACTATCTGGAGAGCCAGGAACCAAACTGGCTGGTTGGTGCTTAACATTATGTTATGTCACTTAACATGCTAATCTGAGGATTAAACTTGTTACTCACCACAAATCTCAGGTTTTCTTTGGGAAGGCTGGCTGAGCTTAAAGCTCCAGAGAATCTTGGGGAGATGGGCATGGCATCAATTCCAGATGTGTGGAAGGGACCAATAATTCAATTATTCTGCAAATTCAGAAAACAAGGGTTAATTTTAGTAATTTAACACATTTGATTAAACATGTTGTGCCAATGCAGCTAATGTGTGAACCCAGTGAATATTTCATGTTTAACCTATCTCACAGAGTTTTTGTTACAAAGATAAATTGAAGGGAGATTTAATCTGGCTCACCTTGATCTCCCAGAGGAAAGCCAGGATATAAATGTAATAATAAATATATAAATTAATTTGTGGCAGGGAAAATGAGAAATATGAATACCTTATTTGGGTTTTTCTAACTCAGAATGTTATTAGCAACCATCTGCCCATTGCCAACTCTTACCTTAGGATAAGATGCCCTTCTAATAGAGAAATTTTTGGGTCAATATTGCAGAATTGGTAGGATGATCCTCAAGAACCATCTTATCCAGCCTCTAACTCCATACCAGTACATTCTTAACAGTGGTATATTAATAATTCTAATTCTGTGCTGACTTTGGACTCACAGTATTTTTAAAAAATGAAATAAATGTATTGACTGATGATTGATAGATTATTCATAATAAATTAATATTGTTCATAAAATATAAATGTATTTTACATTATTTTTTATCATTTATTTTAATATTTTGAAGTATTTTGACATATATTCCATCTTCCAATAATTATTGTCCTAAGTGTTCATTAATTCATCAATAGCAAAGTTATAATTCATGAATTTTAGTTACTACTATTTCATGCTGGCTGGGGAATTCTGGGAGTTGAAGCCGATACATCGTAAAGTTGCCAAGGTTGAGAAACACTGGTGTAGTTGAATAGAAATCCCACTTATTTCCTCACTAGTAAATGAATAGGGGTTTAAGGAACTTTATAGCATACTCCTATCTATATCTACTCAGAACTAGGCTGTTGGGTCACTTAATCATAGTTCACTGAATTAATCCAGTTGGATAGTTTGTGCCACAAACTGAACCTCAGAGTATCTATATTTTAGCCTAGTGTGTCCTATTACCCCAGCTTGTGACTTAGTTCCCAGAAATTATCATAAGATTCTGCCCTCAATATATAGTGCAGATGTGGAGTGCAAGGGCTGAAAAACTACACATTTATTCCTTTAATTTACATAAGACGAATACAAGCCAGGAGTAACAAGCATGAGCTGATATGCTGGGGATTTAAATATCTGTCAAAAACAACTACTGAATAATCTAGGTTGGGAAACCAATGGCTCTTAATTGCTCCACTGTTTTTTCTCAGACAAATGTTCCAAAAAAAAAAAAGAGAGAGAGAGAGAGAAAAAAAAAAACCTAAATGAAACATATAATTATAACAGCAAGTACATAATGTGACAACAGCTGAAGTTGGAGATACCTGCAATTACAGGGTGATGAAAACAAACCAGATGGTCACAGAGACTACAATGAATGAGTTTCTATATTTAGAGAAGGCCCAGTGAATTAACTGGAGAGGTGTTATAACTGAATCAGCAGAGATATACCTGGGTCAACAGTTGAAATCACACTGCTAGCTGACTAGATGGATGAAAAGCCATGTTAGTTTAGAAACTACTGTGGTACGGCTGCAGCTGGATATATAAATCTAATTCTTCCTTGTAGCTATTATGGACAAATCCAGATCACCCAATGAGCAGACTCCTTGCTATTCACATTCCTTGGGTCAACAAGTTACCTCTGGCCAAGGCGTGAGGGTGGCTAGCCTGCTCCCAGGATTCTGGGTCCTTGAGTTCTTAATCTAGAGAGACAATAGTCAGACAAGAATTGGTATGGCAATTTGTTTATTTTCTTAATGCAAGAAAATGGCGCCTTCTCCCTTAGGAAAAGAGACACTGGAGAGACAAAAAGAGACAAAAGCTGCCTATTTATAAATTTTCCAAGTTGTTCCATAAAAGCATATATCAGTCTTTATAGTCCACACCATAATCCATCCATATAAGGCAACAACCTTGGTTCTTTCTGTACCATAATCCATATAAGATAGTGACCTTTTAGACATACGCACTCTGCCTATTTCCCCTCCTCATTTCCTCTGACCCTTGGTTATATTTCTAAACCCTGATAAATACTTACAAGTCATCCTTCTACTGTTCACCCCTTCCCTATATGGCATTTCCTTACATTCTTCTTTGTTCTGTTTATAGGTAGAGTTGATACTTTTCCACTTATATCTACGTGCAGTTTCATATACTAAATATGAAGGTTATTCGTCATGCCTGATATTATTTACAATTTTAAAAAAATGAACATTTATTAAAAAACTGAGATTTCCCACCTTTTGTTTGAAATAATTTAATCTACTTCACTATGCCAACTTTACACTTTATACCACAAGCCACCAACACCAGTGCTGGCACAGAGTTTGAATTTCAGAGCCTTTATTTCTATCTCAAGATGTAAAGAGATGAGTTAGAAATCCATTCATTTAATTAAAATATAGGATGGTTTTAACATGTAATATACAGATGCCACTTTTAAAAAGTCCAATTTTCTTTCCTTCTGACCCCTGATATTTTACCATTATATTAAATACAAAAAGGAGAAAAAGAAAGGAGGTTTATGAAGGACATATAGTATAAGCAAATCTCAATCAAGGTGAGAGAATTGGTTGCTGAGTGGGAAGAGAAAAGTAATGGTGAAAAGTGCAATATGGCTTTCAAACCTCCTGCTAAGCCATTACTGCATTTAATCTGGTTGTGACTTACTATGTTGGATGACTGTAGACTAATGGGGTTTACTTCATAAACCATGGCTAAGTAATCACGACTTAGAGCTGTGTGTGAACTGTGTATGTCTGTTTTCAAAACACTACTACTAAACTAAAGTTACAATATAAGAATAACCCTGCAGACCTGAACTGAAGAAAATTGCCCCGCATCCTGTTTTCCATGGTGTACAATCAGGTATCTCTGGGAAGAATGACAGCACTCCCATGACTTTCTGGATCTCTCTCTCTCTCTCTCTGACTCCTTGGGAAGGTGCTGCGTAACCTATAGGACATTTTTATCCTTTGACAATTTGGACTTTATAACTTGACCACCACTGCAGTATAGTTGAATCTAGTTAGGAAGCTTAGCAGTCATTCCCCTTTATGATTTCAATCATAAGATAAATGAAAAGACATAGAAAAGAACACCATAAGGCTTCATTGCAAAGTTTTGATAACTCCTTTATCAAGCTTTGTCTGCAGCAGCATTGAGAACCTGGCTGAACAATTCTTGGTTCCTAGTAACTGAACTGCCTTTCATCAGATCAAACAGGAGCAAATTTGACCTTCTGAATCGACCTACATTATCCCTGCTTGTCTGGTTACAGATGATTTCTGACAGCGTGAGCTTTAATTGGCTTTAGCAGAACTGTTCAGGGGACCTACTGGAGGGTGTAAGGGTGTTGATGACTGCAAGATGAGAAGTAAAAATTGGATACATTTAGACTGAAAGCAACATTATCCTGTTGCTGCAGTGGGAAGCAGAATAACATAATACTGTAGCACTTATGTACAAGATGTATTTAATTGTGCATATTGATTTTCATGTTTATACTCTGTTGTATGCCAGCCAAAGTCTGTGGGTTGGGACAGGCTACAAAAACTGCAGTTAAATAAATAAGAAATATTTGATCAGGCAGCTTAATTGTTTTGTATTATTTTATGTAAATACTTTTAAGCTCAAGTCATTACAACCATATTTGTTTAGATATTTTTAACTTATTTAGCCTTAAAGCAGAAATCTGAAGATAGGCAATACTGAATAGAATGATAGCGAGATTATGTTTCCACCATGCACTAAACTATGATTAATTGAATCATGATTTACCCAACACACTGAACTCAAACTAACCACATTGGCTGTGTTTGTCCAACACACACTAGCCAACCACGTTGTATTCCAGCATGTTGTGCAAACCAGCCCATGTAATTAATGTGTAGTTTAATGTGATCTGTGAATCCGGTAATTTAGATCCATCAAGTATCCTATAGTTAACTTAATTATATATGTAACCCAGGAAGTATAACAAAGTTGGGGAAATGAGTGAAGCTGGTGGAGATTGATAGAGGTTTGTCATGAGAGAAGTGAGAGAAAAATTACTCATGAGCAAGAAGTAAAGGGAGGATACCCAAAGCTTTCTCCTGCTGTCTGCCCTGTTGGGGTGCCTGCCTGTAGCTTGGGTTCAAGCTGGTGCAAGTACATAGCTAAGTAGAGCTGACTCAGTCTGTGCTTCTGAATGCAGGAAAGTAAACATTGATTGTCTTTCATAACTAGCGTCTTGGGTAGGACCTGTGGAGAAATAAGAGACACCACTTAGCATCCCTGCTGGGTGGAGACTTAGCAGTAGATTTGGTTGAAGGGGGTTTTAGATAGGGATTAGGGGGGAAAAAAACTCATGGAGACCTAATGGCTGGCAATTTCCTCTAGGGCAGTGTTTCTCAATCTTAACAGCTTAACACGATTGTGATTCAAGAAAGTTTTAAACAGATAAAAGGTACAGTAATTTTAAAAAATGGTGTGTGTGTGTGTATATATATATATATGCAAAAAGTGTTTCATCAGTATTATACTATTTTATATTACAGTATTATACTACTTTATACAAAGGACAAGAAATTTCCTTGAAAAAGTAGATGAATATTTATATAAACAGAATTTAGAGAATCAGAGACAAATTTTGAATGGACCTATAACAATAAGGGAACTATGAGAAGCTATCAAAAAGACTAAAACAGGAAAGGCACCTGGTCCAAATGAATTGCTGGCCTCTTAATATAAATGTTTTGAGGATGAGCTTTTACAACCTTTACAACAAATGATGAATATTATTTACAGAGTGGAAAGATTCCTGATAGCTGGTAAGAGGCTAACATAGCATTAATACCTAAAGAAGGACAAGATTTGACTTTAACAAGAAACTATCAACCAATATCAATAGGCTGAAGATAATTTTACAGGATTTTATTCATGAAGATCAATGCAGATTTTCACCTAAAAGACAATTATGAGATAATATTAGAAAGGTTTTCGATATTTTGAAATATTTGGAGCAACATAATTAAAAACAAGCTGTGTTGATATCCTTAGATGCAGAGAAGGCGCTTGACAATTTGAATTGGATTTTTTTGTTTAGAGTTCTGGAACATATGAACCTTGGAGATAATTTTATTAAATGAGTAAGTTTGATTTACACTTCTCAGAAATCCCAAATAATTGTTAATGGAGAACTAACAAAACCTGTGAGATTTAAAAAGGGACGAAACAAGGATATCTGCTGTTCCACTTTTGATCATTTTAGTTTTTGAAGTACTGAATAGAGACATAAGACAAGATGACGGAATTAGGGAAGTTAAGATTTAAAAAAGAAACTTATAAGTTAAGGGCATTTGTGGATGATTTGGTGTTAGTTTTGGAAGATCCACTACAAGGAATAGAAACATTAATGGGAACATTAAAGCATTTTGGTATGTTAGCAGGTTTAAGATTAATATCAGAAGACAAATATTTAACAAAAATATGAAATTAGAAGATCAAATAGAACTGATGGAAAAAACTGGTTTTAAGACTGAGAAAAAAGTAAAATACTTGGGTATTACTATGACAAATACGAATTGTATGCTATTTCAAAATAATTAAGACATGAAATTAAAAAGGGCATTTAAGATGGGAGAAATTAAAATTGTCACTGCTGGGGAAAATCTCTGTGATAAAAATGAATGTTTTGCCAAGAATGATGTTTTTGTTTTAAACAATACCTGTTTTGACAACTGATGTACCTTTAAACAATGGCAGAAAGAAATATCTAAATTTATATGGCAAGGGAAAAAAACATGAGTTAAATATAAAGTGTTATGAGATGCAAAGGAAAGAGGAGGATTGGATTTACCAGATTTGAAATTGTACTGAGGTTTGGACTGGATGAAAGAATGGATGTTGCTGAGAAACAAGAGACTTTTAGAGCTAGAAGGTCACAACCTGAGGTTTGGATAGCATGGATATTTATGGTACGATAAAATTAAAATTAATGTGGATTTCAAAAATCATTTTATTAGACATGCCATACTGAGGATATGGAATAGATGTAAACCCAGGTTGTGCCCCAAAACACCTTTATGGATCTCAGCTCAAGAAGCATATCATAGAAGAGAAACAGCAGACAAAGACAAATGGCTGACGTACTAGGAACTATTGGAAAACCATCAAGGAGAATTTAAAATTATATCCAAAAAGCAGTGATATAGTTGATATAATGATATAATGAGAAGGATATAGTTATCAATGATTTTCCCATTTACAGTTATCAGAAAGATTCAAAATGGACAAAAGGACTAATGGGATGGAGGAAAGTAAGACAGAATTTGAAGTACAGTTGTGTATTGATGATGAACACGTAATTGCTAAAATGTATAAACTTTTGTTGAAATTTGAAACAGGAAGAACAGGTTAAAGAATGTATGATAAAGTGGGCTAAGAATTTATAATAAGGGTTATAATATACAGATGGATTAATGGGAAAATACGCGGTTAAAGGGGTTACAATTTACATTGTGTTATGATCGCAAAGAGAATTTTTATAAAATGATGTATCATTGGTATATGATGCCAGAGAAACTATCTAGAATGTATAAAGGCACTTCAAATGTGTTGCAGTATTTTCGGTGCGTGCAGGTCCTGCTAGGATTGAAACACGTACCAGGAAGAAGCAGACATCACGCATTCTGGTGAGCCCCTAGAAGATTTCCATATAAGGCAAGTAACCTGAGGACCCTGCGGGGTCTCACCTAATTGGCCCAAAGCCAATCTTACCATGTGATGCTATTGTTTTGCATTGGTGCTTACTTCTCGTATGGGATGACCTGTAAAACTCAATAAAAGAAAGTTCCCGGCTCAGGCTGGGGGCTGCTCACCCGAGGAAGAACCTGCGTGGAGTCTCCTTTGTTATTTCGGCCTTCTCATGAGCGGCCCTCCATGTGCGGAGCAAAACCGCATATGGTGACCCCGACGTGATTCGCAAAAAGGAAGACGAATACGTTTTGGACCGCTCATCTCATTGGCTGGACGAGCCAGTTGCAACCCAGGGGACGTCGCGGATCAGCGCCTACCCTCCCCCCCAGGATCCTTCATTTTGAGGACCCTCCCTTCAGGTGAGTATGGGCGGAAAGTTCTCCAAAGCACAGGTAGCACACCTGGAAGAATTAGGGGAACTAACCAAGAGCTCTATTGTGATTTTGAAAAATCAGGGAAAAATTATCCCATTGCCCTCAAAAAAGGAATTGATCATTTTGCTAAATTATATTTATACCCAATGTCCGGCTTACCCGGAAAGAGGCTCGATTAAGGTTTCTACATGGATGCGATTGGGCACCTATTTCCATGAACAGCCTAGAGCCCCTGCCAAAGTATTGGCCATATGGCGTATTGTCACAGAATGTTTAAAAATTCATGAAAGTGCCTTTAAGGACGCTAGCCAAGTGGACTTGCCACCGCAGTATCAGCCCAAAGAACCTCAGTCCAAAGAACCTGTAGGGGAGCCACCACCAAATACGGTTTTTTCCCTCTCAGCTAGCTCACCAACACCGAGCGCACCCCCTGCGGGACAAAACAACCCCTCACCGATGGGGGCAGTTGCGCAAGCCATATCACAAGGTCATCGTGAAGGTATTCTGGATTCAGAGGAGCTTGAACATTTGTCTCTCTGTCCTGTGGAATATGTCTCTGACGGTGCCGGTAATACGGTTCCCCGATTAGAGGCACTTCCGTTAAAAATAATCAGAGACACAAAGCAAGCAACTTCAATGTATGGCATACAAGCTCCGTACGTTAAGGGTCTGTTACAGTCCATCGCAAGATCTTTTTTCATGTTATCCCAGGATTGGAAAGATCTTCTTAGGATGATATTGACAGGGCCCCAATTTGTGGTTTGGGAATCAGATTTCCGTAGAGAGGCGGAGGCAACTGCCCGCCGCCTGGGGGGGAATGTCACTCCCGATCACATTTTTGGCGCGGGCCCCTTTTCTGACATGACAGTTCAAGCTCTTTTGCCCCGACCGCTTTTTGCGCATATCAGCCTAGCAGCCTTAAAGGCACTAGAGAAGGTTGATGACACCATGGGGACCCCTACTGGCTCTTTCTCAAAAATACATCAGGGTCCCAATCAGCCTTTTGCGGACTTCGTTGAGGAACTTCAGAAGGCGGTTACTCGGCAAATCTCCAATGCAGAAGCCCGCAATGAGCTGATACTTAGGTTGGCCTATGAAAATGCAAATGAAGACTGCAAACGCATCCTCCAGCCCCTGCTCAGTAAATTAGATGTTTCATTGGCCGATTATTTGAAAGCCTGCCGTATTGTAGGTACTAACTCCTATAACATGGAGACCTTGGCCATGGCGCTGCAAACTGTCGTGCCAAAAAAGCCTCAAGGCAATTGCTTTAACTGCGGCAAGCCCGGTCATTTTAAAGCACAATGCCGCCTGAAAGGGGGAGGGCAACGACCCCCTGGAGAGAACAGACCAAAAACGGTCTGCCCTCGTTGTAAAAAAGGATTCCACTGGGCTAACCAGTGTAAATCCAACCTTTCACAGGCCCAGGGAAACTAGAGGCGGGGCGTACAGCCAGCCCCACCCCAAAGGCTGTTAATGAATCACACGTCCGCCTAGTTACCTCTGAGGCTGTAGAGCTTTCCATTCCTCGGACTGTTTACTTTTTGCCGACATGCCTCGTCACAGCCGCGCCCCTGCCTCCACACACTCCATTTCTAGTCTTTCCGATACGTGACCTCATGGCTCGCGGTGTCATGGCCTCCCCCTTTTTACGGGATTCAGAGGATCTCTCATCGATAGCCATGGTGGCCATCGGCAATACGCCAACTCGGTTTGAGGCAGGGGAGTTGGTCGCTACTGCCATTCCGATTCCCACTCCACACTCTTATACCCCTGATGCCCTAGTGGTAGAACAGCCAGTGGCACAAAATCGCCCGCTTCTCACTTTCCAAATCAACAAGACCACCTTTCTGGGTCTTTTGGATACAGGGGCGGACGTGAGTGTCATCCGAGCCGCTGAGTGGCCGGACGAGTGGCCGACTGAGAGCGCACCTGCGGTCCGAGGAGTGGGGGGCATTCAGAACGCAGTCTGCAGTAAGCACTGGCTGACAGTTACCTCCCCGGACGTGACTGGCACAGCCTATTTCCAACCGCTCATCCTTCCCCTTCACACTAATCTGTGGGGAAGAGATTTGATGTCACAATTTCACACCAAGCTCACCTTGCAATAACTCATGGCAGCAAACATCAAACCCCTTCGCCTCCGCTTAAAAACTGAAACTCCGGTTTGGATAGATCAGTGGCCTCTCACCCAAGAAAAACATTTAGCCCTATCACTTCTGGTTCAGGAACAATTAGCAAAGGGACATATTGAGCCCTCATTGAGTCCCTATAATACCCCTGTTTTTGTAATTAAGAAAAAATCAGGAAAGTGGCGCTTATTACATGACTTGAGGGCCGTCAACGCCATCTTGTGGCCCATGGGAACATTACAATGTGGGCTGCCAAACCCTAACATCATCCCACGAACCTTTGATCTTATGATCATCGATTTACAAGACTGTTTTTTTTCTATTCCCCTCCACGAACAAGATTGTGCTCTTTTTGCCTTTACTTTGCCTGCATTTAACAATGCTAGACCGGCAGAACGATATCAATGGAAGGTTTTGCCACAGGGGATGCTTAATAGCCCCACAATGTGCCAATATTATGTGCACAACATTCTACAGCCATATCGAGAATTTTATTCAAAGTTTTTAGTTTATCATTACATGGATGATATTTTGGTGGCAGCACCCGGACCACCGGGAACTGTTTTTGCCACCTTTCCTCATTTGCAGACCCTCTTATCCAGAGGAGGCCTTTATATAGCCCCGGAAAAGGTGCAATTGCTTTCCCCCTTTTCCTACCTGGGTCACAAAATGTTGTTGTCTACAGCCTCTCCTTCTTTGCCATCTTTATGCTTGCCTCCTCAGCCCACTTTAGTGCAACTTCAACAATATCTGGGCACCATTAATTGGGCCCGACCATACTTATCTCTGACTACCGCCACCCTTTCGCCGCTTTTTCATGCTCTTACTTTGGGAGCAAGCCCCGGTGACAAGGTCACGCTACAGGAACCCCAGTTAAAAGCTATTAGAGAGATAGAACATGCCATGTCAAAGGTTTGGGTAGATAGAATGCAAGAAAACATTCCACTCTCAGCAGTGATCCTAAACACCCCAAAACTTTTCACAGCAGCCCTCTTTCAAAAGGCTCAGAAGGTATATGTTCTGGAGTGGATTCATCTGCCTCACACTCCACGATGCTCCATTACCTCCAAACCATCCCAAATTGCCCAACTAATTGTCAAACTTCGACAGAGATCGAAAGCTTTACTTGGAATGGAAATTATAACTCTTTATATTCCATTCTCACTCCAAATCTGGGAGTCCTTATTCCAAGTCTCTCAGGACTTACAATTTTCTTTAGCAGATTGGCCCGGAGAGGTTTCTTGTCACCCTCCGGCCGACACCCGATTTCAATTAGTCCGAACCATCCCTCTCTCCTTTTGTTCCCCTTTGTCTTTGGGCCCCATTCCTTCAGCTATTACTGTTTTTGCTGACGGCAGTAAGAGCCGTGGAGCTTCTGCTTGGCAGGAGAACGGCCAGTGGCATTCACAGACCACCCCACCTCAAAAGTCAGCACAGCGCGCTGAACTGGCTGCTGCCATATTGGCCCTCCAGCTTTTTTCTGATGTGCCTTTTAATCTTATTTTAGACAGCTTATATGTCACTCACATTGTTTCCACCGTTTTTAATTCTTATCTGTCTCCAGCCATAGAGTCAGAACTTTTCTTTTTGTTTTCCTGCATTCAAAAACACATAGCCGCCAGACATCAGCCATTCTTTGTTGCACACATCCGAAGCCATCAACCCTTCCCTGGTTTTCTCCAAGAGGGAAATTCGGTTGCCGATCAGGCGGCCGTGGGGACGCCAAATGTGTGCTCCGTTGATGCCTGGGAGAGTCATTCTTATTTTCACCAAAACTCTAAGGCTCTCATAAAACAGTTTGGCCTCACTGCTGCAGAGGCGGCGGCCATCGGGCAACAATGTCCCACTTGCAGCTTGCAAGTGGCGGCCATTCCCCTGGGCGTTAACCCCCGAGGCCTCCAAGCCTGTCAAATTTGGCAAATGGATGTCACGCAATATCCTCCCTTTGCCCCTTGGAAATATTTACATGTTACGGTTGACACCTTCTCGGGGTTTATTATGGCTACCCCACAGAGAGGCGAAACTGTCAAACATGTCATCAATCATTGCATTCGGACCTTTGCTTCGGTGAGACGCCCAGTTGAGTTAAAAACGGACAATGGGCCTGCCTATACTAGCACCGCCATGGCTGCATTCTGTAAGCGGTGGAGTATTGTCCACAAATTTGGCATCCCCTACAACTGTCAAGGGCAGGCCCTTGTTGAGCGTGCTAATCAGACCTTAAAACATGCTCTTGACCGACATACAAAGCAGGGGAAACGCCCCCCCGGTCTCCCACCGATCCAAAACATTTTAAACCTCTGCCTATTTACTCTGAATTTTCTCAACCTTTCTGGACAACCCCTCATGACTGCCGCAGAGCGACATTTTTCTCCATCTCAGCCTACAGATAGTCCAAAGCCGAAGGTTTATTATCGGTGTTTGCCAGATCCTGTCTGGAAAGGCCCTGCAGACCTAATCACCTGGGGCCGGGGATACGCCGCAATACAACTACCTGATAAGGTACTGTGGGTCCCCGGACGCTGTGTTCGCCCCTTTCACCCGAAGCCATGACGATCTCCCGCCTTGTCAGCTCTGTCCAGGTCCTTTTCCTCCTGGTTTCTGCATTAACTTTGGCTCATCCACCCTTATTTCTCAATCAACATGTGACGACCGCCGCGGCCAAATCCTTCTGGATCTCTCTCAATCAATATCGTCAGATGGGTGACGATGTTTCCATTTTATGTGGGGATGACTCTCAAAACTATTGTCCCTTTGTTTGGACAAAACAAGGTGTTCCACTCCGCTCAGACCGCACATATGACATACAATACCATCACTTTCCTTGCTTAATCGTTATCAGCTTTAAGTTGACAAATCAAACAACGGGCCAATATGTATGTCAAGGTTTCAGTAACAATTCATTTGTGTGGCGTGCTTCAAATGTTTATTCTAAGACCAGTTGGCAAAAACCCCCCGTTCCTGCGTGGCCGCTAGCCTATGACCGCCCACAACAACGCCGCTTTCGTCTCAGGAGAGCGAACCAGGACAGATCATCGCCTACATGCCAAGGATGCCTGCAAACGACCAGAACAGGATACAAAAAATCTCAAACTCTTGTTTATTATAGCCTTAAACCTGATTGTTTTAACCATTCTCTCCCCCTATGCGTATATAACAATACCCTATATCGTCAATGCCATACTAACCAAGGGATTCAATGTTATTTGCCTCAAGCATTGGGGCCCATAACCGCTTCCATTTACGTTTATGGATACAAAGGAGGGGATGGTGCTGTTGCGTTCCAGACTAGCCAAAATAGGGGTGGGTACCTCGCCCACAATTCAACCAGGGGGGGTGGTTCCGTCTCAGTTTGTTTTGATGCTTGTAAGGCTATGGCCTCCGGCCAGGGGCACAATGGGCGCGCATGGACCACATGTGGCTCTCAGCATTGGGAGAGAGAATACATGCAGAACCAAAAGTATCTTTTTCAGAGGCGAAAAATTCAGAGCACCGGACAAGTTTCCTTCCAAGATGCCTATGACTATTGGTATTCTGGGACATTGGGCCAGACTTCTAGTTGGCCAGGACCCGAGGGCATTAATATCACCCTTGCGTCCACGACTACTGATTGTGTCACTGGACATTGTAACCCTATTTGTCTATCAGCCCATCCTGCCTCTAGCCCCACTGTCAAATATTATCTGATTGGTTTGGGGATAGACGGGCGCGGGAACGACCCCTATGGATATCTCATTATTCAGGTAAAAACAGAATCCGTTCAAAGAAATGCCATATCGGTCTATACTTCATTTTTTGAGGAAATGGAAAAAATCAATCAATTTCCCATCCCCCCAAAAGCTCACAATATGTTCATTGAATTAACAGGCACCATTGCCCAAGAATTTAATTTGACCAATTGCTTTGTGTGTGGGGGTACCAACATGGGAGATCAATGGCCATGGTTAGCACAGGAAGCAAATTATACCGAAGTTGCCCAACATCAAGCCAACTTTACCTACAAACATCCAGGAAAAGAGGTCTGGACCCTATCCAATATCATTATTGGAAATGAGTGCTTCCAACGCAACCAGACCCACAATCGAACTCATGTTGGCACCCTTACTTGTCTGGGTATCTGGAACAATAACTCTTGGTATGGTTCATTTAACCATACAGGGCAATCAGCCTTGGCCACCATTTCCGCTATGTCTTTTCTGTTAAAACCAGAAGAAGACAACGAGTGGACTACACCTGATGGACTCTATTGGATTTGTGGGAACACTGCCTACAACAAACTACCTGGGTCATGGTACGGTGCTTGTTTGCTGGGTACCATACACCCGGGATTTTTCCTCCTCCCTCTTCGCGCAAAACAACAGTTAGGGGTCCCAGTATATGATGACCTTGTGCCTGCTCGTAAAAGGCGATCTAATATTCAGATCGGCCAGTGGAAAGATAATGAGTGGCCCCCCGAACGAATTATTCACTATTACGACCCTGCCTCATGGGCCCAAGATGGATCCTGGGGCTACAGGACCCCAATCTATATGCTGAACCGCTTGATTCGACTACAGGCCGTCGTAGAAATCATCACCAATGAGACAGCCCAGGCATTACAACAATTGGCTAAAGAAAGCATTAAGTCCCGTACGTATATCATGCAGAATCGCCTGGCACTTGACTATCTTTTGGCCCAAGAGGGAGGAGTGTGTGGAAAATTTAACCTTACCAACTGTTGTATTGAGATTGACGATAGTGGAAAAGTTGTAAAAGAAATAACTGACAAAATGGTCAGGATTGCCCACGTCCCAGTCCAAACCTGGGACGGGTTTAGTTTTAAAGAAATGTTTGGTTCTTGGTTTCCAAAACTACCCGGTTTACAAGCCATTGTTGCCCTAATTGGCATGATTGCACTGGGATGTCTTATATTGCCATGTGTGTTACCCATTTTTGTTCGCACCATTTCCAACAGCTTGGCTTTGCTTGCAGAGAAAAGGGCGGTGGCACAGGTCAATGCCTTGTGGGAAAAGGAAATCTCATATAAGCTCATTCCTCAGGAAGTAGGCTTCATGAAGCCCGACTTCTGCATGAGCAGTGACGACGAAAAATAGCCCTCCAATAAAAAACAAAAGGAGGAGATGTTGCAGTATTTTCGGTGCGTGCAGGTCCTGCTAGGATTGAAACACGTACCAGGAAGAAGCAGACATCACGCATTCTGGTGAGCCCCTAGAAGATTTCCATATAAGGCAAGTAACCTGAGGACCCTGCGGGGTCTCACCTAATTGGCCCAAAGCCAATCTTACCATGTGATGCTATTGTTTTGCATTGGTGCTTACTTCTCGTATGGGATGACCTGTAAAACTCAATAAAAGAAAGTTCCCGGCTCAGGCTGGGGGCTGCTCACCCGAGGAAGAACCTGCGTGGAGTCTCCTTTGTTATTTCGGCCTTCTCATGAGCGGCCCTCCATGTGCGGAGCAAAACCGCACAAATGTATGATAGAAATGTGAACAACATGGAGAGACATTTTGTCATGTTTGGTGGAATGTAAAAAAGCTAAAAAAAATTGGATTCAAATACATACTTTGAAATATGGTCATTTCAGTGATTTGAAATTAAATACTTCATATGCACTCTTTACTCTTCAGCAGGTCACTGAGAAATATAAAAACATGAGAAAATGTCTTGTATATTTGCTGATTTAGACAGAGCATATGATAAAGAGAATAGGCTTGACTAATGGGATGTTTGGCACAAATACAGAGTTGAAAGTTAGTTGCTCAATGTGATAAGAGTAGTATATGGTGAAAGTAATGCAGGTGTGAAAATAAGTGGAATGCCTAGTACTGAACAGGAAATAAGACAGGTGGTTGTGTGAAGTCCCCTAGTTTTTTAAACGTATTTATGGATGTGCATGAAGAACTATTGTGGTGGCATTAGAGGCATATTGGTTGGGGACATGAATGTACATGTACTTTTGTAAACAAATGATGCCATTTTGTTGTTTGAGACCCCGAATGATTTGGAGTAAACGTTAGATAGCTTGCATGATGCAATGACAATTATGAACCTGAAAATGCATCTAGCAGCAAGCAGGGTAGTTATGTTTGACAGGGAAAATGGGATGAACAACTGGAAGTAATATATAAACAGCAAAAAAGTAGAGCAAACAGATTAACCTGTACACCTTGGTCGCATATTGAGATAGGGGAATGGAGACATTTTAAGACAGTGTTGTCCAAACTTAGCCACTTTAAGATGAGTGGACTTCAACTCCCAGAATTCCCCAGCCAGCATGGCTGGCTGGGGAATTCTAGGAGTTGAAGTCCACTCATCTTAAAGTGGCCAAGTTTGGACAACACTGTTTTAAGACATACAAATGCTGGTGGAAAGGCAGCAAAATATAATCTAGGGAAAGGAAGGAGTAACTGTCAAAAGAAGCCAGAAGGCCCGGGTGGGTGAAGGTGCTTCTATGTTCCACGGAACTGGAAAAAAGGAAAAGGAAGTTCAATGCGGGGGGGCGGGGGGGGGGGCAAAACAAGCAAGAAATGGGTAAAAAACCAGTACAAAAGAAGCCTGTTGAGGCAATTTGGTCCTACGGAGAAAAGGAACGAGGGTCGGGTTACAAAGCAGATCAGGGAAGCAATGCCTGCCCGGCTGGAGTTAATATCCTGCTCAAAAAGAGAAAAGTGAGAAGCGTAAAGAACAGGAGGCGTTATATGAAGGCGACCCTGAAAAGAACGCAACGGCTTATTCTGTACATAATTTATCGCAGGCACAGTCTGCTAAATACGTGTTTACATCCGCTAAAGCTGCGTCCCGGTGTGTTTAAACAGGGAGACCTCTGTTTTCATGGAGCGGCAGAGGTCGCTGTGATTCCAGGCAGCCTCTGCGGGCTGCTTGTTGGCTTCCTCTCGGTGGCAACAGCCTTTCCTCCGGAGCTGCTGGCAAGGCGAGGCGAGGCGAGGAGAGGCTTCCGCCCGGGCTCACCACGCGCAGCTTCTAGGGAGGAGCCGAGCGCGAGTTCCGGGCGCGCCTTCTCGCCGCTGCTTTGCCCGCATGTCTTTGCCCAGCTCGGCGGTGAAGTTCCGCAGGATCCTGGCTCACTTCCCTCAAGACCTCAGCTTAGCCTTCGCTTATGGGTCCGGGGTCTTCCAGCAAGCGGGGTCTTCCGCCGCCGCCGTGGAGGTAAGCGGGGCCGGGGGGAGGGGTGGCGGCGCTGCAGCCCTTGCGCCCATCCACCCGAGATCTCGTGGGCCAGGTCTGAGCAGAAGTCAGTCCTCTTACGGGCGTCACGAGCAGAGGGCTGCTTTGTGCCTTCTTATTCTGGAAACATAGTAAGGCGGTTCCCGGTCTCATGCTTGGCCTGTCCATGCCAACTAATCTAGTACTGCAAGTTACAAACATCACCGGTGCAACCGACTGCACGGGCTATCCCGGAGTGGGTCCTGCTCTTTTCTACACTTCACTCTGGAGTAAGTTTGAATCCGGTGAACTCGGTTAAAAGTAATCCCGGGAGCTGGCAGGAAACCTTTTCGTCCCCGGCATAAATTACATTCGTTTAGTGTCATTTCTGAGTAAGAAATTACACTTCTTGGCAGGTGGTTCTTAATGTGATTTAACTCACTGATTTAATCTACTCAGTTGCCAGCAGTGACCTGTGATATGGCTCCATGAAATTGGGGGCATTCTTTTAAGCAGCTGTTGATTTTTTGAAAAATGGGACTTTGTTATTTATTAGTTTTAAAATGTGTGTGCTGCCTTTTAAAATTCTGGAGTCTGAGTACATGTTTGAGAATTGAAGCCATTAAAGTTTCAGGATCAAAAGCAAAAAACCACTTGTATGTCCTCTGGGCATTGCCTGCCATCTTTAACGTGCAGTTTTCAGATCATGTTTTGCCTCTTCTGGCACAAGTCTTGTGGTGGACACAGTCTGTGACGCTTCATGGACATTGGTTGTGATGGTGCAGTTGGAGCTGGGACCTACCCTTCCCTCTGGTCACCTTCCGTAGCCATTTTGGCTTGAACTATGGGAAAGATGGGGTACCTAGCTTCCACTGAGGTATTTGCCCAGATAATATCTATTTGTATCACACAGGCTCCTTATGTACACTGAAAAGAGGAGTAGATCTGTTTCTTAAACATGGATTTAACATATTTGAAAGAGTGCTAGTGCTCCTGGGAGATGGCTACTCCTGTGTTACACGGGAGGTTGACTTAAATTGGGAAAGTGGGCTGGTTCTGCCAACTGAGTTCTGTCACCAGTGAGCATATTACAGATTTTCCAACATGGTGCTTCATGTGCCATCGTTTTTATTTTTACTGCTTTTGTCTACTCTTCAATTTTGCCCAGTCACAATCAGCTTCCTGTGTTGCCCGCCTGGAACGCTTGCCCACCACGTTTGTCAGTTTCTCCCTCATGTTTTATCCTGTGCACCCATTCTGTGCTGCTAGCCCCATTGCAGCTGAAGATGGCAACTGTTCAGGATTTTTTAGATATATGGAAAGAGTTACATGTATGACATATATCTAGGGAACGTTTTGCTCTCAGGTTATTTTGGTTCCTCAGGCAACTCTTTGAGCTTCCTAATTCTAGCAGATATATTGTGGATTTTGCCAGCTAGAGGGATCAGTGTATCCTGTTCTCTTTTCCTTTGCAGAACAATATGCTGGATTTTGTATTTGCCGTTGATGATTCTGCAATGTGGCATACAATGAACCTGTCAAAAAATCAGAGTCATTATTCCTTCCTAAAATATTTTGGACCCAAGTCAATATGCAACATCCAAAACTATGGAGCAGGGATTTACTACAATACGCTAGTGCCTTGTAATGGTAGGGTAAGTAATGTTTACCCCTTAAGAAAAATGCAAAACTATTTCTAATTTGTCTGATTTTTATCTACTTTCTGTAGGGTTGTAATGCTGTTACATTTACATTACAATGAAAATTAAATTTATTGTACTTTAAAATTGATCAAATTTTAGGGTTATTCTGTTTGTTCTGGTATTTTACTGGTGAAAATCTTCAATACAATTAAACTTGTAATGAATACATTCTTTTTTAGCTTGCTAAGGCTTTCAAAACCCAATCACAGGACCATAGGAACCTTCTTAGAAAGTCTTCTAGAACCATTTGGCAGTGGGTGACATATGCATTTGTAAAATACATAAATAAACTTTAAGTAACAAAAGCAGATGGAACATTATTTTCAACCCCCTTTCTACCTCATTTTGTCCAGTGGTGTTTGATCTTGAAATGGACACTATCTTGGTAATTTTTTTTTTTTTTTGGTACCGTAACTATAAATAATTCTAAAGCAGAGCATCCAGGTTAAAAGGGAAATCCGAGATAAGGTCCATTTTAGTAAAGGATATATTAAACAATTAATGAAGCAGTCCCAAAAGGATTAAATTGTGTCACACATTCTCTCGCTATATAAAGTTTCTTCCTCAGCATAACTTGCAAACCTGGCTATGAAGACTGCCCATTCATCCCTTTAACCCAGTACTGTCAGTTTTGATGACTCCCTAAGCTTGCAAGGGCAAAACATTTTCCAGTCCTACCTAGAGATGCAGAAATTGCAGCATCAAGGGCTTCTGTATTCAAAATACATACTCTACCATTGTAACCTCTTCCCCATCATCTTTCCTACCTCTACTGACATTCAGGTTCTCAGCTGGTTTAGAATAATGACTGGTTTTTATTTTGTTTTTTAAACCAAATCTTATAATGTCTGAAAAAGGAATCTGCCTGTCTTAGCAGGAATCCCAAATGTAAATTATGTTGATTGTTGCTTTTTACTGCCCAGCTACTTTAGTGGTAATGTCTGTTTGCCTATGTTTAATAAGTTACACAACATTATAAGACAGCATAAATAAGACCCAATCTAGATCACTGGCACAGGATTTTCAAACTTCAGGAATTCATAGTAGCTATGCTAGCTGTGTCTCAGAGCAGGTTGAGTTAAATTGAATCTTTCAGCTTATGCAGACTAAATTCCAAGCTACCTTTGAGCTTTCAAAACACAGTGTATGAGACCTAGTGAGAACAAAAAGTTAGTTTTAATCCAACCAATTGCTAATCTACTACAGTTGGGACAGACTGGGTCATATAAAGAGAGTCATCCTTGCTGATGATATTAGAAAATTATTTCTTGTCCCTTTCTCCTTTTAGAAGATTTGGGAACTCACCTCAATTTTAGCCCCATTGCTAATATTACATATTAAAATCTTTTTAAAATTCTTTGTCAAGTTTTCAAAATTTCTTGATTGGTTCTAGGAATCTTTCAAGTGAAGGAAAATCTAACATCAAGAGATCCTTGGAAGGGAAGAGAAAAGAATCTAAGTTCAGGAATATGTAGGAGGATAAGAAGAAATTGCCAGCTTGGTCAAAAGTTCCTGGGGACAAGAGATTCCCACTCTGTGCTGTATGTGCCTTTTCAGGAAAATGACCTGCAAAGTTAGATGAAAATCTTATTTTCTCATTTTTTGAGAGCCATTCCCCTTAAAAAGGTCAGAATAATAAGACTTTTGGCATGTTTAGCTTCTAATGTTTGCTTTAGGTAGAGCTAAACTTCTCTCAAAATTACATTTGTCTGATTTACTTTCCTTTTCTGCATGTTTCAGGTTATAAAATATGGTGTCATAAGTACTGATGCTTTAATTGAAGATTTGTTTCGCTGGAAGACACTCTACGTAGCTGGACGTCTGCAAAAGCCGGTACTACTTATGTTTATTTGATTAAAAATACAAATGAAAAAAATTGGTAGATAGCCCTGATTGTAGAGAGTAAGATCAGTAATATGGTGAAAGTAGGTGGTACCTATAAGTCATAATGGTATTATCTAGATTATTCCCATTTTAAAGAGTCTGATGTTTAAGTTGCTGCTACGTTTGATCTAAGGGCCGAGCTACACCTTACATGATTTGATTTTACAGGTAATCCCCAGGTTACAAGCTCCAGATTATGAACAACCCATAGTTACAAATGGGCTGCCAACAGTACTTAAAATGGAGGATGGTTGCCTAGCAACGAGATCCAACTCAAAATAGCGGACGGTGCTCTCCACCCCATGATCTGCCGAACCACGCAATGCCTCCATGAGCGTCACAAAATAGTGCGCGCATTTTTAAAAGATTGTTAAAAAGTACAGCCTATTTTCAGTGATTTTCAGCACTTCCTGAAAATATTGCGCAGCTTCAGCAGTTCCTTGCCCCAAGAAACAAGAACGCCACCCAGCATTTTTATTATTGTTGTTATTATGGTTGGTTGCACAGTCAGCCAGATGTTTAGACTGGGTTTGGCATTTTTATCCACCTATCGAGACCTTCCCAAGGACCTGGGATAGGCAGATGTTGTTTGATGGTGTTAAAGGTATTGTCACAGGATGTGAGCTGCTCCAAGTAAAGCTGCCTTTTGCAGTTGACTGATGGTAATTTTGTCAATGCCGATGGTGTTCAAGTGGTGCTCCAGATGTTTTGGGATTGCACCTCAGGCACCTATAACTATTGGTACTGTCTTTGCTTTCTTTTGCCACAGTCATTCTATTTCTACTTGCAGGTCTTTGTATTTTGTGATTTTCTCCAGTTTTTTCTCTTCTATTCTGCTTTCCCCAGGTATTGTAGTGTCCACTATCCAGACTTTTTTTCCTTTCTTATCAACAATTGTTAAGTCTGGGTGTTGTGTGGCAGGTGCTTGTCTGTTTGAATCCTTCTCCTCCTCCTCGTTATTATGTTTAAGACATTGTGTATTTGGAGGTGTTTCTTAAGTTTCTGAAGTGTTTCATATGCATACAAAGATAAAATAAATACTACATACTAAGACATTTGACTAAATAACCTGTTCTGGCTTACATACAAATTTGACTTAAGGACAGATCTTGGGAACGGAACTTGTTCTTAACCCTGGGACTGCCTGTATTTAAAATGTGATTAACTTGTGCCTCTGTTGTTTTATATAGTCTCTCTTGCCCCTCCACTCCCCAGTCTCCAATACTGCTTGTGAAATCACTGTTTTCATTAAACATTCCTTTAAGGAGTCTGAAAATGCTGCAGGCTTGCTTCCAGATCAAGATGGGGGGCCATAGTGGCACGGCGTCAAAATGAGAGTGATCAGTTCATGCCCGTAGTTTTTATTCCCTAGGTTCTTTGATATGCAACAAATTACCCAGTGTGCAGGGGAAGGTGGGGGGGCTAAGCGATGGATGCATTTTGGAACCAGAGGGAGCACAGTTTTTTTTTCATGGCCTGTTCCACTGCAATAGACGGGAGGCTGTTATTCTGTGCTCCTCCGTTCTTCATGTAACATGAGCCTACCCATGGCTTATTGAGGAAAAACCCATAATGGCTTAGCAGTATGAGACAGTGAAAACTATATATCGCTAACAATGCAATCTCTGATACTAGAAGAACCCTGAAACAGGGTCTTATGAGCTGTTGAAAGGAAAACTAATGATCTCTTCACACTTGCAATGGTTGTGGTAGAATATGTGATTATAGCTCACTATGTTAAAATAAATAGTCTCTGCTTAAACATTTTATGTATCACGTGTATTATGTTGATAATAGAGCGGGTACATGGGACTTGGCTGAAAGGGAAATACTTTCCAAGAGTATTTAATGAGGTCCATGGATGAGAGGTTATTTAAACTCATCCCTTTCCGCTGCTAGATTTTCGTATCGCCCACTGAACATGTACCTAGGTGCCCTTCAGAATAAAGGGTGCTGAGCTTTCAAAGGAATTTGAGACAAAATGTGTTACTTATTCTGACTGACCACCAGGTGGAAGCAGAGCTAAGCTGAAAAAGAAATAAAATAACATCAATTTGGTTTAAGATACAGTTAGTAATAATATGATAGCAATATTGATGTGAAGAGAGGGATCCATTTGGAGTTAATCTTAATGGTAAATTTTAGACATCTCTGAATTTCCAATTGATTTGTGTTTATATTGTAATTTGTCCTGCTGTGTAGCATTTTCCTTCTCTATTATACAAAACCTTTCAAGGGCACTAGGAAAGAAAGGTTTTAAAAGCATTGGAATATGTCTCTGAATACTCATTAAGATAGAGTCAACCAGAAACTATGTATTGGGATTAGAAGAGACTCTACACAGTCCGAAAGAGCAAGGCTTTACTCTTATTCTTAAAAAACCTGGATGTTCATCTTTTCATGTGGGAACTAGATTAAACTGCAGTCAGATATAAAGCCACATTCTCTGTTAAGTTCTTATAGGATTTTGCTTAAAATACACTCAAGAGTTACTCTCTTGAAAGCTTTCTTGGTCAAACATGTTAACTTTTAACATGCAAGGAGATTGGTGATAGGTGGTTCCATATAGCCATATCCCAGTGTGTGAAATGGCTTGATCCATGAGAAGGTTGCACTGTATTAGGCAAAATGTGTTTACATTGGTGTTTATTCAGCTTTTTTGTTAATATTTGCCAACTCTTTGAGCAGGCACTTGTTGACCCAGATTGAGATTGTAGAAAAGTAGGTCTCTGGCATTTGCAATGAAACCAGTGGTATTTTGTAGCAAGTTTTATATGGAACTACTTTATTTTAACTACTTGAAACTGAGGTGTACTAGATGTAATGGTTGCCACATGAATATTTAGGATTTCCTTGTTTCATTTTGAAAAAATAATGCAAATACTATGGTTGTTTTTTTTTGTTGTTGAGGTTTTATCAATTTTTTCATTTTTGAATGTTAAGGCCTCTCTATTTCTAAGGGCTTTTAAAAATTTTCTTTCTGATTAACAGCAGATACAGATTTATATGCTGAAAAAACAAGTCCTTTATGCATATCTGACACTGAATTTTAAGTGTGACTAACAAATAAGGCTTCTTGTTTCTGTCTGTTTTTAGTGGTCCTATTAATTGATTATGTAACGGTTGATGCATGACCAGGACACTGGGAGAAAATTATGTAATGATAAAATATAGTTATATTCAAGCAGCTCTTACTTTGTAAATAGTCCACATTTCTCATAAAATTTATCTATCTAAATAAAACGCATCTTTTTTCAAATATTACAATTCATTGGATAAAGTATGGACACTTTCAATGTTAATCAGTATTATAGTCTGATAGGAGGGAAATGTAAAATTTATCTGCCCTGCAGGGAAAACTGATTAAAAACAGGAGTAATAAAATGTGAACAAATATCTTTGTAAAACAGGCAGTACAACTACATACGGTCCTGTGAGCTGTCTTTTCAGCCATTCCCATTTGAGGGACAGAGGCATGTGATACATGCAGTCCTCATTCAGCGACCACTCATTCAGTGTCCATCTGAAGTTATGACAGTGCTGAGTAGGAATACTTATGACCGATTCTCATAGTTGTGGCTGTTGCAATGTCCCTGCAATCACGTGATAACAATTCAGGCACTTGGCAACTGCCTTGCAATTACGACAAATGCAGCATCCCGCAATCACATTATCGCCATTTGCAACCTTCACTGCCAGCTTCTGACAAGCAAAGTCATTGGGGAAATTGTAAGGAGGTTGCAAATGGTGATCATGTGACATTGTGCCTAAGGACCACGCAGGATTTGCCTAATGATGGCAACTGGAACTGCCTCAACTGCTATTGTAAGTCACATGACATTGCACTTTACAACCGCATTGCTTAGCAATGGATTTGTCAAACCCAATTACCATAGTTAAGTGAGGACTATCTGTACTCTTGCAGATCTTCCTTCCATTGGAATAGATGACAAGCATCAAAATAAGTCAGATATTTAGCTGAAGATTCTTCAATACTTAGGAAGGAGAAAATTAGATATTATAGCAGAAAAATTTTACTATGGTTCCCAGCTTCTAGACAGCATGAAATTGAGCTTCTATACCTTTGAAGAATTGTTTTCTTTCCTTGATATACTTTTTTGGCCCTTAGAAAGGCCAAGGAATAGAAAGTTGGGGGGGGGGGGATGATGTTGATGAGCCATCAAGTTAGCTTTGATTCTTAGCAACCACATAGACCTCCTCCAGGACGTCCCCAACCTGGCCCTTCAGGTCTTCCAAGTGTGCACCTATGACTTCTGTAACTGAGTCCTTCAACCTTGCTGCTTGTTGTCATCTTTTTCTCTTTCCCAGCATTATAGACTTCTCAGAAGAACTAGGTATTTGCATTGATTGATTATGTGTCATCAAGTTGGTGTTGACTCTTAGCGACCACATAGATAGATTTTCTCCTGATGATATGATTCTAAGCTTGTCTTTCCATCCACCTTACTGCTGGTTGTTGTCTTCTCTTTCCTTCCTCCTTTCCAAACATCAGAGCCTTCTCCAGAGAACTGGGTCTTTGTATAATGTGTCCAAAGTAGGATAATTTGAGCCTGATCATTTGTGCCTTCCATGAAAACTCTGTGTTAATTTGTTTGTTTTCTTGGTTGTCCGTGGTATTCTCAGGAGTCTTCTCCAATGTCAAAGTTGAAAAGCATCAGTACTGTTCCTATCCTGCTTCTTTGAATTCCAACTTTTGCTTCCATAGAGTGTTACAGGGAAAACCATGGCTTGTGTGATTCCGATCTTTGTAGGTATAGAGACATTACAGCGTTTGGATATATTTTCCAAGGCCTTCATGGCTACTCTGTCAAGTGCTATCCTGCAGCATATTTCTTGACTGCTTGTTTCTTTACTGTTGATGGTTGATCCTAAAAGTCAGAAGCTATCTACCACTTTGATACCTCCATTATCAGTTCTAAGTCTGGTTGTTCTACCTACTGTCATCAGTTTGGTCTTCTCTGTATTTAATTTTAGTTCCATTTTTTCACTATGTTCCTTAACTTTTATTACTAGACCTTGCAGATCCTTTGCATTTTTGGTTATTAGAATAATGTCATCAGCATAATACATGCTATTGAAGTTTCTTCCTCCAATTTTAAAACCACGCTTATCTTCTTCCAATCCAGCTTCCTCAATACATATTCAGCATATAGGTTGAATACAAAAAGGAGTGCATACAGCCTTGTCTCACTCCTTTGCCAACCTGGAGCCAGTCTGTTTTACCATGTTCTATCTGTACTGTGGCTTCCTGACCTGCACATAAGTTTCCCATGAGGACAATGAGATGTTGTGAGATTCCCATTTTATTAAGCACATTCTACAGCTTGATGTGATTGACACAATCAAAAGCCTTTCTATAATCAATGAAGCACATACTGACTTCTTTTTGGTATTATTTAGCTTTTTCAGTTTTCCAGCGTGCATCAGGAATAATGTCTCATGTTCCTTGGCTTTTTCTAAAGCTAGCTTGAACATCTGGCCTCTTTTTTCCATGTAGATCTCTAATTTGCGTTGGACAATCCCAAGCATTATTTTGCTAGCATGTTAAATTAAGGATATTGTGTAACAGTTTGCACACACTGTTAAGTCTCCTTTTTTATATATTGGAATGTAGATTGACCTCTTCCAATCTGTTGGCCGCTGTGTCCTTCTCCAGATTTGCTAGTATAGCTTGGTTAGAACCTTTACTGAGTCTTCTGTTGCTTCTTCCCTTCTCTTCCTGGCAATTTCATGGCTTGTTCTGACATCCAGTTTGCTTTCTTCTGTGTTTTGATCTTTGGCAGTCTCTTTTCACATTCATCCTTAACAGCTGCTTTAATTTCATTCCATGGTTTGCTGGTTCCCTATCAATGAGATTCAGGACTTCAAAGCAATTCCTGATGTAATGCTTGAAAATAGTGGGTATATGCTGAAGATCATATTGTGGAAACTGGTCGGCTTTCATCTTCTACTTGAGCTTAACTTGGAACTTGCACATGAGCAATTTGTGATTTGTTCCACGGTCAGCTTCTGACCTTGTCTTTGCTGTTATATTTTCTTATCTGGAGCAAAAGCTATAAACCTATATCCAGGGGGACTACCTTAGAGTAGAACTTCAGTTTGTACCAAAGGTTGATGGTGTGACACCAGACTGGAGCCTCTAGTGAGATTATTCCTCCTCCTGCTCAGAGTGCATATTGTAACACACCAAACATGGCCCTGAGGAATTTGGATTATGTTTTCTTTTAAAGGATGAAATATCTTTTAAGTGCATGATTGTGATCCATACAACAGCCTTGAAAGTCTTAATTGCTGATGGAATATATGCAGCTCCATTTGTGTAGAACAAATGAAGAATTGCTGTTATGTTTCTTTGGTCATTCTCCATAGCCTCCATAGCTGTCTAGGAAGCCTTTACCTACTCAGT
This sequence comes from Liasis olivaceus, assembly GCA_030867105.1. Lineage (NCBI taxonomy): Eukaryota > Metazoa > Chordata > Lepidosauria > Squamata > Pythonidae > Liasis > Liasis olivaceus. The sequence continues at coordinate 52,459,901 of CM061348.1, forward strand.
AATATGGATGTTGATTTGCTGCTTATCTGACTTACTGATCTGACTTGGCTTTTGGAGAAAAACATAGTTTTAGTCTTGGTAATTTATGGTGACTTTTTCTTCTTATGATCAGTAGTTAAAAACTCCTCAGCTCAACTGCTGTAAAATACAAAATAACAGTATCATCCACATAAAGTAATTCAGAGTTGGGACAATACGTCAATCTTGGAGGAAGAAAACTAGGCTTAGAAAGAGTTTGGACCAGTGAGTTTATATAAAAATTAAAACAACTGACCAGTCATTGTCAAGTAGTCTTGAGAATTGCATGTTAGTTGGTTGTATGTAAATACCCTGTAATTACATAATAACCCTGTAGTTATTTTCATGCAATTGATAAATAAAAAAGAATAGTCAGCAGTGGATGCTTCCAGTTTCTCCTACAATTTGTCTCTGTCAACACAGTCAGCAAAGGATGCCCCAGCAATACATTTTTCAGACAGCTGTAGATTAGACTATATTATATATTACTACTATATTAGTCTATATTACTACTATATTAGTCTATAGTAGTTTGACCTGCCCTAATGATTGCTTGTTCTTCAGCCAGTATATTAGATATTCTTTCAGTCCTGGGGCTTCTTGTACAAGTGCTTTGAGTAGTGTTTGCTGTCTCAGCTACATAGGTAGTCCTTGCTTACCAACTGCCTTGTTTAGCAACCATTCAAAGTTACAACAGTTCAAAAAGACAGCTTTGTGACCAGTCCTCGTATTTATGGCTGTTGCAGTGTCCTGCAGCCACATGATCACCATTCAGGTGCTTCGCAACTGGCGGGTGTTTACGACCATTGCAGTGTCCTGTGGTCACGTGATTCAATTAATGTCGGAAGCAGAAGTGACATCATAGTCTGGTGCGGTCACTTGATTTTTTGCTTAGGGATCATGGTGATTAGTGACAGAGTTGCCAGTCCCAGTTGTGGGTGGTAAGCAAGGATTACCTGTACACAGCTAATGAATGTGGCAATAATTGAAAGGCTCAGATTTTGTTCTCTTTTGTGTGTGAGAATTGTAGTTGGTAACCGGTTTGTGATCTGATTAGTTAGGGCACATATAGTTATTGCCTTTGCATTCTTTTCTCTCTGCAAATACCACCTCAGGCTTCCACTTTCTTCTCTTAATATATTTGCTGTAGTGCAAGCTATTCTTGCAACAGTTCTAATATGAATGACTGCATAGTTCAGATGAGGATATTTTCAACAGGGCACAAATAACTGTTGAGAACACAGCAAAGTTCAACTGAAAATAAATGTTGTTAGTTTAAATCAGTGTTTCTCAACCTTGGCAACTTCAAGATGTGTGGACTTTGACTCTCAGAATTCTGGGAGTCAAAGTCCACACATCTTGAAGTTGCCAAGGTTGAGAAACACTGGTTTAAATGATTGAATGCCATCTTAGGGTGATGTAGAGCTTCCTGGCTGCTGGAAGGAAGACAGGTGCTCATGTGTCACACTAAGACATGATTTGTTTGCTTTAGTTATAGTAATTTATTCATAGTTTCTTGTTTAGTTTTAAATGTTAATACAGGGCTCTGTAATTCATAGAGGTTCCAGATTTTTCCCAATGATACACTCTCAGCGTCTAACTGCGGTTGCCAGAAATTGAAGTTGGAACTTTGTGTATGGTTTTTCTTTCTTTACATTAGGTATTAGTGGCAATTCTTATAGATAACCTTAGGTAATCCATTGTTATTCTTCCTTTGTAACCATAGAAATAAATATGCCAATAGTATCTTATTTAAAAACTACAAATATTCTATTTGCATACATGCTCTGCCCCACCCCTCTTCCTTTATAGCAGTATTTTGTTTCCCACTTTCACAAAGGGAATGTAATGGTGCATGTTTCTGGAGCTTGAAAGAACATGAAAGTTCAAAAATGGGTTGTATGCAGATGTAAAAATACATATAGGCTTTATAAGAAGCTATAACCACCATACTCTTAGATCCTGTGTTTTAGGAAATGGGAGATAGTTTTTTGGAGTAATTTTGAGAATAAATCCCATTGGATTTGACTGTGTTTCAGAACAGAGGGTTTAATGACTGGGCTGCATTGCCTTTCTTCACCCTTCATTTTGCAGGTGGAAAAGTCATTTAAAGGCATTTGTGTTGGATTTTTGCCCCATACCTCATCCCAAAGGTGTGGCTGTTTCTTTATTTCTTTTGTTTCATTTTTAATTAGGACACTGGGCGCAGCTAAAGGTACAAACAAAACCAAAATATGAAACAAAACTTTGAAGCCTTGTCAAATATGGGCATATTCAGAAATTTAAACAAAGACAAGTGAGAAGTTTGGTGCTTCCACATACATTCTTCTGATATGCAACTGTAGTACAAGGCAAGTTCAAGGTCAGAGTGCTACCTTTCTTCATTTTTTCCCCCTTTAATTCAGTCCAGTGAATTTGCTTTCCTAGCAAGTAACACAGTTGTTCTCAATAAAGGTTAATTTACGGTTTGGTCACTTGATTATTCAAGGGGCTGTGTAATTTGGTCGTTGGAGACAGTTGGCAAAAGCAGCTGGGTTCCACTATAGTCCAAGATTGTCCTCTCAGCTGCCTCTCACAGTTTCACACGATGGTACTGACCCCCCCCCCTTCTTGGGAGGGGGGATGCTTGTTTGCAAAATTAGACTTTCAAAAACAGGCAGGAGAGCAAATTGAAAACATGTGTTCAGAGAGCCTCTCCCAGGACCAGTTTACCTTTAACAACTCAGATGGTTCAGATTTTATGTAACTAACAAAAACCACACTTCAAATGTAGGGAGAGATAATGGAAAAATAATGATATTGGATGCCCCCCAGGTTCATTTTGAGTCTCTAGGGTTGCATTTAGAGAGAGAAAGAGAGGAGGGTGTGTGTGTATATCTTCAGTTGTGAGGTTCTGGATACAATCATCCCTCTGTCATGGAATTAGTGATGTTTGTCTGTGTGCTTTCTGCATGTTTGTAAAACTGAACTCTGTCATAATAGGTTGTTTTATTCAGTCAAGCTCCAGCTGTCTATTTCACTCTAAAATCATGTTGTGGATTTTTTTTTCTTTTGAGCAAATGGTGATTAGGTTAGAGGCAATACTTGTTCTTGCAACATATTGGGCCACATCTAGTAAGGGAGAAGTCTTCTTCAATGAACAAACATAACAAGATTGTACACATTTTTTCTGTTTGAAGCTGCCTCAGAAGATGTGTGTTAAAACAGAAATGGCGAAGTCCTGTAATTTAAAAAAAAAGCTTTAAAAAACATAAAGTGGAATCCAGGGACCTTACACTGCTGCAGTAGATTTTTCTATACCATTTCATAAAGTCTTGACATTTCCTTGGTTTCAAAGGCCGTTTTCATTGTGGTTATGTTTCATAGACCTTCAGATCTGCTCCCACCTTTTAATAGAGCTAACGAAAGCAATTTGCTGGCCTCCCCTTTTCTTCTGAAAACCTGGAACTTGACAGTGACATGCATTATACCTAAGGACAGCATATTAGCTCAGAAGGACTGGGAGACGAGCTTGGCTTACACAGCTCTGTTCTCCAATTTGTGATTTCCCTTCTGCCACCTCTGGTGACTTTCTCACCCTGCCTAATGGTGAAAGGGGTCCTTCCTTTTAAATAACCACTTCTCTGTAGTTGATAGTGTAAGCAGCAGGATTGGATTGAAGTATATCTACCCAGTGCTAGAAACTAGATGGGGAAGTAAAAAACAGCCCAGAAGAAGGGAATGGCAAATCATTTCCTTATTGTAGCTTAAAAAACAAACAAAAAAAATCTATCGTGGATATGTCAATGAAATCACCAAAAGTTCAACTTGATGCAAAGGAGTCTTTATTATTATTATTTTTTACTTCCTCTTGATAAATAATATGTTGAGACATCAGGATGAAGATCTGTTTTTTGTTAGTTTCATTTCTGAAGATATGCCTTAAGCTGTCTTTAGAACATTGTCCTAATGAAATGGCTTGTTGATTTTTTTTCCCCCTTACTTGATGACCTGCTACAAATTTTCCAACTAATTACAGGTGAAAATTCTAGCTCAGAATGAGAATGTTAAGCTGCAAGAGGCCCTGACCAGTAATTTGAAGAGTGCTGTCATGGCAGCCTTTCTCATGTTGCCTGAAAGCTTCTCTGAAGAAGATCTTTATATGAAGATTGCTGGACTGTCATACTGTGGTTAGTATGGCCTTCAGATTGTTTAACTGCTTTGTTAAATAGGATAGTTGTGATTAATAGATAGGTAGGATTAATGAAAGATGTGCACCAATTTCACTTACAACTTGCTAGCATAATAAAGGGCTCACCATATTTGTCAAGTGATTAAGGAGAAGTGCTCTGGATCTTGCATGAGCGCAGCATAAATTATTTTCAATTCTGTTCACTCAGGTGGACACTCCTTTGGCCCTTTTCTTTGCATTTTCCCTGCCTCTTTTAAGTAATCCTTGCTTTCTTTGATTACATTCTTTGCAACTATCTTTTTTTTCTTTCTATGCATTGATATAGTACTATGTCCTTCTCTCATCCTCATTTTTTTTGCAGCATTCTCTAATATGCAATTTTTTCCTTCCTTCATAGCCACCTTCACTTCACCATCCTTTTCCATTTTTCCCATTAACGTAAGTCTCCACACTTCCATAATGTTCTGTAACATAATTATTTTTACTCTATTCCAAGCAGTTTCTACATTTTCTTTCCTGTTGTCCAATTTCCGTTCATTCCATTCTGAAAGTGCAGGACTCATCCTTTTCCTTCTTGCAAGCCTTCTACTTTACAAGAACCAATGAGTAGAAGCTGAACTGAGAGAGATCATAAGGAAATAAGGAGGAATTTCCTGAGTTGAGAGAGCTATTAAGCAGTGGAATGGCCTGCCTCCTAGAGTTGTAGGTGTTCCATCAGTAGAGGTTCTTAAGAAAAGTTTACAACAGCCATTGTCCAGGAAGGTATGGGGATTCCTGCACTGGTAAGGGGGTTGGATAGATAACCTCCAAGACCCTCAAGGTTCTTGATTCTTTCACTTTCCTCTTCTTTCTTGTCTATTTTTTCCCAAGATCCACTACCAAGTAAGAGTGTGTCTCACATTCAAAATGCCCTTGTATCCTTCACTACTTCTGTCAGTTTTTTTTTATCATATAACAATCAAGTTGTTTGTACTTTTAGATTAATTCCTTTAACCTATGTGTACATACAGATAGAGAGATACTTAAATCATATATTCAAAACAGATGTTCATCACTCACTGTTCTTATTCTTGGACCTCCACATGTTCTCACTCATCCATTTTTGTCACCTAGCAGACTAATTTTTCCCCTTCATCACATTTATTCAGAATGTTGCACAATTTCCCCCCAAACTCATCACAGGTTCTTTCATTATCCCTAGTTATCAGAACTTAACACAAGACTGTCACCAGCATATGGATTTCTACCTTCATACACACCCACCGCAGTCTAGATGACACTGTTCATGTTTTCTGACATCCATGGTGACCCAGCCTATACCTTGGCTTCCCTGCATGGGTTCCTTGGCTCTAATGAGACATTTACCACATGCATCATTTGCGGCTAATAGCAAGGACAGTTTTGGCACATTGCCAGTGTGCCACAAGCACAACGACAGCCCACTTTTGCTCTTAGCATGCTTTTATTTTCTGTAAATGAGGGTCTTTAATCTAGAGGCTTTCAACTGAACATCTTGTTGCCTACATCCTGTCAGCTAGAAAGCACTAATATTGCTTTATTTCTTGGATATATTCATGTCTGATTTTCAGCATAATACAGCTGAATGTCCAGATTTTTGTTTAATGTAAAGCATTTGAGTGTTAAAGAGAGAAGAAACTGCTCATATAGTACTTTACAGTGGAAGTTTCTTAATACAACGGCCCTAGAATTGCAAAGAAAGATAAAAGACACAGCCACTCAAACCTAGTGAGTATATTATGTTGGCATGTGGCGGGGGGACCCTCGGACCTTCTTTGGGATCACTTCCTGTCAGACCAGGCTGAGATGCCGTTGGAGACACCTTGTTGTCTACCAGGTATTTCAGCTATTACTTTTAGCTTTAGTTTTAGGAAAGTTTAAGGCACATTCTGCTGGCTGACACAAATGTCCCAATTGCAGTGTCTGAGCTGTACATTTAAGGGGAAAATGGCACTGACATTTTGATAAGATCAGCCAGAAACTTCCTTGTGTGTACCACAGCTCCCAACATCCTCAGCCCACATACTTGTGCTGTGTGTGGAGGATGGGAGTTGAAATCTAATGCACCTGGAAGAAAGGCTGCTGGGTATCATGGGAAGGTGGTCTTTCTCTTTGTAATAGGCTGTCTGAGCATTACTTTTCCAATTTAGTAAAGGTTCTCCTGAGGAATTCTAATGCAGTTAACATTCTGCCTGAGGTTTCATGAACTGCATTTCTCATAAAAGTAGTTCTTACTGTGTTTGGTGGACTTGCCCAAACAGGAAGCAGGTACAAACAAGAGCGTTGTCTACCAGGTGTTTCAACTATTACTTTTAGCTTCATTTCTATTCTACTTTTCTCAGGTAGAATGGGGGGCTTATCCATTTATCTGATTATTGCTCCTATCAGCATGGCAGTGGTCAAAGATGATGGGGACATATTTCCTGTCTCTTCTCTTCTCTTCTCTTCTCTTCTCTTCTCTTCTCTTCTCTTCTCTTCTCTTCTCTTCTCTTCTCTTCTCTTCTCTTCTCTTCTCTTCTCTTCTCTTCCTCCCCCCTGGGTCCAAGGACATGTGTTTGCTATATTCTCTTTGTGATATAACATTGGTGTAGTGTGCCCCTTCATAGCTTATGTTTCTCACTGTTCCTTTAGTATAATGATTGCTGTAGGTTAGACTGTAACTCTGTTTGCAGCTAGTATTAGAAATCTTACTAATTGTAAAGCAAATTATATTTCTGTAAGCTGTGTGTATATATAAATATTGATTATCTGGCTTTGCTTTAGGTGATTTCAGAATGCTCATTGGAGAAGATAAATCAAAGGTTATGAACATAGTGAAACCAAACATGATACATTTTCAGAAGCTTTATAGTCATATTTTGCAAGATAGCCCCCAAGTGATATACAAGCACCAGCTGGGCAAGTTAGAGGTAAGCAGGTCATTGTCGCAAGCTTTTTAAAATGCAAACTATTTTGAATAGTTGTATGATATGTTAAATAACAAGCCACCCATAGCATGACATGTCCAGATGGCTTGATTACTTAAGACATCTGGACAAGTGAGGCATTAGCTTATTTTGGAAATGTAGTTCTGTTAATCTAAATCTAATTCTATTCAAGAGAGCCAGTTTAAAGGCACTAGGCTAGAAAGGGGAGATGGGAGTTCTAGCAGGTGACCTTGGGCCAATTATTCTTCCTCAGCCCTAGGAAGAAAGCAGTAGCAAACCACTTTCAAAAAACTGTGTGAATTGTCCAGACAGTTGACAGGAGTCAAGACTGACTCAAAGGTGTATGTGTACTTGGGTGTACATGCACACACACACACACACACAAACAAACTTCTGGTAAAGGAAGATGCCAATGTGTTACATTCTGCTTTCTTATGTTGGGTGCATGAATCCCAGTTTAATTTACTTCTCAGAAAAATGGTTAATCTGTTAGATGCTCATATAAGCAATGAGGGTAAGATACTTGGTTAAAATCTATAACAAATTAGCCAAAGACCAAATAAACTAAGTTACATATAGCCAGACTTAACTTTTTCAGATAACTCATCTTTCATGAATTCATTGGCTTTGATCAGATTGCTGGACCAATCTCATTTAGAAACAGAGTGGCATTTCTGCTGTAAATGACGACTGCCATGGTGACATTTAGCCAAGATTTCTGCCTGATAGTTCTGTTGTATATCATAGAAAACATGATCTGCTTTATATAATATTTTTTTGCTCAAAATTGGAAAAAAGCTCTGCCTGAATTAAAAATATTAATGAATAGACCACGAAGGAAAGTCAGTGCTCTCCTGCACATATCTTGTGTAAGCTGGCAACTTGTTTCCCAAATGGGGCTGCTAATTTTGGCATTAAACTCTATGCTGTTGTTAAAGGAAAACAAGCTGTGTCTGCTCTTTCTTTATCTTTAGATAGATAAAAGTCCAGAAGGTCAGTTTGCACAACTGATGGCTTTACCAAGCACCCTGCAGCAAAAAATAACTTCTCTCAAGGATCCTCCAGGGAAGAACAGAGATGTGGAAGAAATTTTATTACAAGTCGCCCATGACCCTGACTGTAGATTTGTGGTACACCAGGGTAGGTTTTAATGATAATAATTCATTTTCACAAGTGAATGTTTCAGAATCAGTCTTGTATATAGTAGTTTCAGAATTCATAATATTTTTGTTCTGTTTTTTTTATACACAGCAAGCTGGAAATAGGCAATTTTATCAAAGCTGATGATGTGATTGATATTTTTTGTGTCACCCAACCTTAGAATCTATAAAGACTAATTCAAAATGCTGTGTTTTTATGCCAAAGCTTAGTCATGCCTAACAAACTTCTCTTCATAAACTTTTTCTACCACTTCTCCTTCCTGATTCCCTATTTCAGGTTATTTGGCTCAAAAGCCACTTACCATATAACATGCAGAACTATCATTGGGTGTGTCCCATTCATTGGTTGCACTGTTCATTGGGTCTTAGCCAATAGCTTACTGCATAAATTATAGCTCCTCAGAGCTGAACCTGGGTGTTAGTGGTGTCCAATGAAGTACTTAGAAATTCCAGCCCTGTGCCTTCAAGGTTATAAACATACTAAATTATCTCACTTGTCTGCTAAATGTGTAAAATGATTACCATGTTAATGTTGTTCTGATAGGTCTAAAAATTACACTGCTGCGCATAAAAGAACTTTCATCTATATTTTTGGCACCACATTGGTTTCTTTAGAAATCTGAGTTTGGTAACTCTTTTATTGTAAAAAATAAAGCCTAACTTTCCCACTATTTTGAATGCTACAAATGGGTGTTTGCAGAGTGGGACATTATACAGCACAGGCATAGTTGTCAGGAAAATTACCATGGGAGAGTCTCCAGCACACCATCTAGTCTGGTTATATTAAATTGGTTTCAATTAATATAGGGCAAAACATGGACAGTTTGCTTGGAATCAGCGTGTCAGCTATCTGTCTGCTTGGCTCTTACTCTCTTGGCTAATTAGTTTCAGCTGAAGGGGATTTCTGGGTGGGTCCTGCAGGTAATTGCTGCCATTTTGACAGCAATGGCCCCCAGTTTCACTGACTGAGAGATACCTTAAGAAACATTTGCTGGATCCTGATGACTGTACCAGTGGTCACCCTGTCACATGCACCTCCTTTGGGGGCAAGGTGGTCAGTTCCAGGGTTCTCAGATGAGCTGACTTGCATGGACCCTTTTCAGGAAGGGATTTAGTAATGAAGTCATTGTAGTAATGGTGCTACCCTGCTTTTTCTGCCTCTCTTGGGAACTTTGATGTAAAGGCCAGGGTCATTTATCAGATTGGCTCTGTGTTGAGGTTGGGAGGTGTTGTGATTTATAATTCCAAAATAGAAGAGCAAGTACATTCAGGCCAGAGGATTAAGCACAGTGCAGTCAAAATACAGAAGGTAGTCAGGCCAAGGTGCATTTGTCCAGATGTGTGATTTGAATCAGCATGCTAGGAAGGTAAAGACAAGGTTATAACAGCCCTGGACTGTTTCAATTGATAGCTTTTTATACTAGCTATTTCAGGCGCCCAGCCCAGGTGCATAACTCTTGGTCAGAATGCAGAGCACTTTGGGAGCAATAGTAGCTCCTGAGTAGACCACTACTCCCACAAGGTTCGTCCCTGCAACATTGCCCTTTTGTTTTTTGCAACCTCTTATTAAGCTATCTGCTGCAGGTGCTCTTGTGGGCTTGGGTGGATAGGTGAGCGAATCTTGTTTGGAGTCAGAGAAAACAGGCCCAGATCTGCAGGTTGTTAGTTCTTCCCTAATCCCTATACCAGGAGGGGCTTGGCCATTTGGGTTTAGCAGCTTTCACTGCCACCTTTGGCTCATCTTCTTTTTCTGAGAATGAGCCATCCGAAGGGGCCGTGACAAGATCCTCCAGGCGAGAGCATTTTCAGATGGTAAAATACATTAAGTTTGTTTTAAAGAAAGTGAGGTGCATTGCTGTTTTTATGAGGCAACTTGGCCAGGGCTTCCATACCTGGACTGCAACAATCCAAAAGAACACAAGATGACAGAAGAGAGCTAGTTTTCTCTATTCCTTTGCTGCTATATAGTGTTTTTTTTTAACCACATACTACTCTAGGATCTCTTAGGAAGTTTGTTTGTTTATTTATATTTCACATTTGTCACTGCCCATCTCACTGGAAGTGACTCTGGGCGATTTACGGTAAAAGAATAAATATTAATTAAAATACAATATAACAGTATTCCTACAAATAATAAATATATTCCAAGATATTGATGGTGAACTAAAAATTATTAGGCTCGGGGAGCGTCTTCAAGGCGCCAGCCACCCCCAGGGTTGATTATATCGCTTCTCGCCCCGTGCGAGTTGGCAGAGTCAGGTCGTTAGCCAAGTTGTCTTGTACTGCTTCAAATTAATAACAAGTTATGGTTAATAACTTCATCAGGAATTGCAAACAGCCATGATTGGCTGCAGCAGAAAACTTGGATTTTATTTGTGAAGGTCACTTCATTACACAGAACAGTTTTTGAATGTCCATGGATGTGTTTTATGTATTGAAAGCGTTGGAGCAAACGCAAATCTCCCTAACGAAATCAAAATATGCAGTATTTGGTGGGATAATCGCCTGGCAATTCTGCCATGTGTGGTTTAATGTGCTTCTGGAATAATATTTAACGTTTAACCCCTTTTTAAAAATAATCTCAAGAATAACATCTGGCTGTGTTTATCTTCTCTCTCTCTCCCTCCTTTCCCTCTCCTCTCACTCCAGGTATTTCAAGAATTGTGGGGTTGTCCTGCCTAATTCAGAGTGCTAAAACCACCCTAACAGCTGGTAAGAACATGTGTGCAGTGTTTTTCCAGATAAAACTTGTACTCAAAGATACAAGAATGTTTTTGTAAAAGGAAAGTTGAAAAATGAATAAAAGTTAGCTAGAGAGACCATTGATTTAAATGTTTTAAGTGCTAATGCTGTGGCTAAGTTGCTTTCTGCACCCTTTGAACCTAACTAGTACTGCGTACATAGCAGTCTGCGAGCAATTCTTCTCTGCCGTTGAGAGCCCCGTTCTAATCTCTCAGACTTTGGGCTTTTCTCTCTCTGCTAAAAAAGCTGCTGTGTGCTGCTGGGCTACTGATAAATAATTCTGCATTTACTGGTTAAGATGATAGGTCTTAACCTATGAGTTCATGACTTGCTAAGCTGTGCTGTGCTGTGATCTAATGAACTGTAGTTCTAAAAAGTACTTCAACAAGTATTAAAGAACACTTAAAAATCACAGCTTTAATTGCAGTCACTTTAGTTTGCTTTGTTTTTTGCTATTCTATGTTGCTTGTTGAGGTGGTTTTTTCAAACCTCCTCTAGATGGAACACTACTAAAACTGGAAAACAGCCTAATTTATACTGGGAACTATGTTTATTAAAGCAGTGAAAGTAAAGTTTCAGTAGTTTGTGATAGTAAAACCACATATTGCTGTCAGTGTGACATATGTTCCTGCCACTGTTAAGTGTAATTTGGGCAAAATTAAAAAAAAATATTTTGCAAAACTATGTCTTAAAATCTAGGCTTATAGAAAAATATTGTCTACTGAGACTGGAATCTTTTCCAGCCCTTTGCAGAGACTGAATTTGAGACCTTCTGCATACAAATAATATTTTCTATCACAAAACTGCAGTCCTTTCCCAGCTGTAGCTCTTTCCATGGAATGTGAAGTTAGAGCTTCCCATAAGGAGAATGGGGTCTGCTGCCAAACGCACAGTTCTGTGTTGCATTCCTCCTTTCCCCTCTGTTATGTGTAGCACAGTTTCATTCAAGATCATAATACTGAGCTATTCCCCTGTCACTAGCCATAACTGATAGGAAGAAAGGGTGAAGAAGTTAACAGTATAATGGGCATAGATCAAGAGGTAGACCAGGCTACATATTACTGGGAGGGTGAGGTGACTGGGGAAGCAAGACATGGCGTTGCCTTTTCTAGAAGTGTTAGAGATACAGCCCTGCTTTGGGAGGGGCACTTAATGTCAAGGGCTTGCATGTTTTCAATGTTATACTTTTGTTGGGATAAAATATATTTCTTTCCTCACTGCGCATATGCATTTAGGAATTAGTTTTTCCATGTGCTTTATTGTCACCCTTAATTATGTCAAGAAAGAAAGGAAGCATATAAAAAATGAGGGTGCTGTGCTTTCTTGTTGCTTTGTCTTCCTGGGTTATGAATATTATGAAACCTTTTTTGTCAAGTTTCTAATAGTTTGCAGTGCTTTCTGTGATGAGCTGATCCCAGCTGAGATAATTCCTCCTATGTCTGCCACTTCAACCAGTTACTAGTACCTGCATAATGGAGCATTAGCCCTCTGGTCAAAAGTCTTTAATTGGTAGGAATCCCTGTATAACTTGACTGTGGATTGTTAACTCATTCTGATTTACTGATAGGTTGGATGGCCTCTCTGCATCAATGCATTGATTGTAGCAGCACAGCAGAAGTTTTAAGACATAACCCAATTAAGTTTAGCTGTTGTGTGGGTGTTTTTCATATATTCTGCTGCGTACAGAGATACCGGTTTAACCACTTAACCATCCTTCTCTTGTTACAGCTGTAATTCTTCTAATGAGGCTTTGAACTAGCACAGACCTGCATGACTATTATTTATCGTGCTACATTATCCTCCCATCTCCTACACCCCTTTTCCTCTTTCCCACACAGACTTAATTCAGATTTTAATAGCAGCAGGCTTGAGGCAGAATTTTCAGGCCAGACATTACGTTAGTAACTTGCCTTTTGCCTCTTTATTCTCACCCACCACCATCATCTCAGTAGGATTCTGAACGCGGTTGGCAACTAGATTCTGCTATGTTGTGAATGTCAAGTGTTGCTGAGCTGGCATGCAGCAGTTACCTCTCTCAGTCAGATACCTGTATCTGTAACACTTGAGTCACTACCTGTGGGAGTACAGGTAAAATAGCCCTTGCTAAGTTCTGCAGTGCATAAAGACCATCTGGTGTGCAGTTAGATCGTAGGCTATAGTCATTATCTAGCTGGCAGGTTCTGCTTCCACACACTGGCAGAGAATACAACAAAGGCCTTCAACCCTCTAACAGGATTTCCCTTCATCTTGCACAGCCCATGTGGTTTTAAGCTAGCTCGAGCCCTATATTTTTGTTTACTTTTGGAGGCCCTATTTAGCTCTTCAAGAAAAGAGCCTGTATGTTTTCTAAATCTGCGGCAAGGCTTTTGGTCTGGTTTCTATTAGAAATGGCACCATCCATTGATTTATTTTTCTTCTTGGTCTTATGGCATATAAAGCTTTGAAATGCTTTCTATTTAGATGCTTCACAAAGAGAGCTGCATGGCTTGTGTCTTTAAAAAATATAGTGCATTTGGCAACCTTATGTGAAATAAAATAAGCTTTCTTATACTTGCATTAATGATCTTGTGTCAGGTGTAGCTTTCTGCGAAAAGCATGCATTCCTGTGGACTCTTGAGTATGAGTGTGGGGGCAGGGGGCTTAGAAGGAGGAGAAGTAAGTGATCAGATTTGCGTTTGTAAAAAAAATATAGGGAAAGTGTCTCCTCCCCAATACTGATGCTGTGTTCAGGACAAGATCAAGAACAATCTTGTCTAGATTGCATTCCCTTTCCTTTGTTCGGTGTCACTCTTGTTGTATATCTGGTCTGTGACTTCTCCCACTTTATGAAAGAGGTTGTGCAAAGCTACTTCAGAAGCGTCTACCCAAAGGTATTGAGGATGTTTTCCGTAGCCAGGAAAATTCACTAGCTTGGAACTAATAACACTACAACAGGGTCTGTAATGAAATATTGCACTTTGGAGTGCTCCTGCTCAGGGTATCAACCAGCCAGTTATGTCTTCTTCCAGAGTGTTCTATTCCATTCTTCCACCCCAATTTTTTGCCTTTCCTCAACAATGTCCTCTGAACATACGCAATTCCCTTTGTGGGAGGAGGTTACTTCAAATTTGTTCTTGTGTGTGTGTGTCTGTTAATGTGTAGTATCAGAACACTTGCTTGTTTTGAATGCTGAAATCCAAATAAGATTACTACCTACGTTAGGGATGGTTCACATGTGTTGCGCACCCCGTCACCTCCATTTTGCTGAACTATAACTTCAAGCTTCCCTCCCCATTGGTTGTACTAGCCAGTATTATTGGGAGTAATCATTTACAGGAGCAGCATGTAAAGGGACACACATTCCCTATCTCTGGCTTATGTAGAAAATACTATATTTCCTAATATCAGGGATTCACCAGAAGTACTAGTCATTATTTGTACTTTGGTATGTATTCAATTAGGGATAGAACTGTGGGGAAGTTATCAGAATTAAAGCATCTGCAATAATAAACATCAAGATGGGCAAGGGAGGAATGAGTGAAGCTTGTGATGGAAAAGCCAGAAAAAAAAGTTTTTATTCCCTTATTACTGTAAAGAGGTTCCCAGATGGTCAAAGACTGAAATGCATTGTAGACCAGATCTGCTTAGAACATTGGCTATTCAAGTTAAAATGGAGGACATGGGCAAGAGTGAATGGAAATTCAAATAAGTCATGTTGTATGTAAGGGTCAAAACTTATTCCTGTCCATTGGGGTATCCCTATTTGGGGTAAGAATAGGATCTGTTTTCCATAGTGCTTAGAACCTATGCTTGACCGCCATTTTAATAAATAATGCTCTGCTTCATTTTGAGTGAACAAAATGTTCTGTATTATATGCATATAGCAAGTATTGATGGCACATAATAAAAATGAAGCAGCAGCTGTTTGTCAGGTTATGCGGAAGTGAAAAATAGAAATCAGACTGTTGTATCAGACCTAGATATACTCTCAAAGGATGGGGGAATGGTTTCATTTACACGGAGTGAGGATACCAGGAAGTTTATGAAGTGACAAAAGGTCACTTTTGTGTTCTATACATATGCTATTTAATTACATAGTAACACAAAAAGGCTGACTAAAATCTTGAAGATTGCCTTCTTCGGTGGAGTATGAATTCGCGAGAGTCAGTAGGGTAAGATTTAGAACTAAACTTTTCAAAAATGTATTGGGGACTATTTTAATGAACTAATGGACCAGTGAGTATTGTCAAATAGACTAGAGAATTAACCATGAAATTGTAGGATGATTCACCAAGTAATGCAGTATACAGAAACACCTGGAGAATTGACTGAAGATATTCTTTAGCTCTCTAGTTCTAAATTGGTATTAACAGAGAGCAGGAATCAAGGGTGTTCATGGAAAGGGAAAGCAAAAAAAAAAAGTGTTACATGAAAGTATTCTACTTTGATTTTCTATCAAAGAAGCTTAAGCAGTTAATATGTAGTAATGCTGGTAACATAATGTGAAGTTGTCATAAAACCAATTATAATCATGTATAATAATTTATAACAGCAGCTAAAGTAGGAAGGCAACTTAGTGAATAATATTGTATCTTAAAGTGATACCAACTGGAATAAAAATCTGTTAACTTGTATTTGAATAGCAAAAAGAGAAGAAACCTAGCAGTTTTTAATGGAGAAAAGTGTTTCATGTCCTCTGCAACTGTTGTACACAATTATCACAATAAATTTTCTAATGAATTTATGCTGCAGTGCCCCATGTTAGCATCTCAGCAGCTGATAGGTTGAAATGACTACGTTTATGAATGTAAGGGGTTGAATTCTATTCCATTAAAATTTTCCATCCATTATTTACATATTTTTTTTTATTTAAAGGGATGAAAAAATCATTGATCTACAGCATGAAGAAGATGTACAAAATGTCAAAGGGATGGCTAAGAAAATCATGACATCTGTGAAGTTAAAGTTGTGAAAAACCTGATCTTGTGACTAAAGGTTCTTCTAGTTCTATTTTTTGCATCACCTTTTCTTGGAAGACAAAGCATATGAAGAAACTTTGTTGTATTATTTATATACAGACAGCTTTACAGAGAAGATAACAGATTAAAACTTTTTCTGCTTCCTTGAAGACTATCTGGAATGGTTCCCCTCTATGCTTGTTAGAATTTTTCTAACTTTTCCACAGTCAGCTTGTTACATGTGTTGTATATGTAACATCTTCAAAATGTCTCTGTTTCCAAGGCCTTATATTCTTGAAGTGTTTTTTTTAATCACATTTGGGTTAAGAGTTCTTAGGAGTCCTCCTGTTCTTGCATCATTCACTTCACCAAGAAATTGTAATGGTCTTGTCCTACAGCTTAAAAAACACTGAATAGCACTGTGTTGAATTCTTTTGCTTATGGCACTCCTACTGTGTAGAGCTACATATCAAGTAACTTTGAGAAAGGTCAGACATGTGTTTTCAAGGAACAGTTGACATCAGTATAATTCACAGCCAAATATTGGCGAGTAGGTCATATTTCAAAACAAGGTCAGGTTATTGTTGAGTTACTGGGATTAATAATAATTTAGATATATAATGAAAGAGTTCTGCTACGCTGCCAATTCACAAAATGCTTTTAATGTCAGACTGTACAGTCTCCAGGTAGTCCAACCAGGCTCAGTAATACCTAACTAACAGTGGATAAAATCAAGGAACGATATTTTCCATCAGCGTTTTAGGTTGTTTTTCTTCCTCAATGCCCAAAGCAGTGAACTTCAGCTACTGGCTCATATAAGCTGCTAAATTGGTTTTCTGAAATTTAAGGCGTTGGACTAGGAGCAAGGAAAACTAAGTTCTAGTCCTGCCTTAGGCATCAAAACCAACTTTGGGTCACTCACTCTCTCTTAGCCCTAGGAAGAAGGCAAGGGCAAAACACTTCCAAAAATGTTGCCAGGAAAAGTGCAGAGACTAGTCCATTTAGTCCCCAGGAGACTCAAAGGCACAAAAGAGCGGCGGGGAGAAAAAGGGAAAGACATGTAACTATCACATTATTAAAAGAGGGATTTGAATTATGAAATTGATCCTAAACACAATTCCTCATAAACAAAATGAGAATATGTAGTTATTTGGGGTTAGGGCTATTTATTTATTTATTTATTTATTATCTACTCCCTACCCCATTCTCCTCCCTGCTTATGAAAGCTCTCTTCATATGAAGGAAGTGCTATTTTATAGTTAAATAATGGAATGTGATTAGCTATGGAAGTTGACTAATAAAAGGGGAATGGTGTCAATTATGTGGAGGATAAAAACCTTGCTTCCAGTAGTGGAGACATTCTTGGGAAACTTGAGGAAGAGAGTATTGTTGAATTCATCTAGTTTGGCTAGTCAGATACTGTATATACAGAAACACCACTTTAGGAACTGAATGCCTTTTATTAAGACAGGCTTTTTACATACTGCATACATACCTACAGAGAGATGGGAAGGGTTTGATATATATGCTTTGGCTTCTGCCCAAAGGAAAAGTAATAGGAACATAGTGAGATGGAGCTAGAGAAATAAAAAAGGATGTTCTTTTAAGAACTGCAGTTTTCTCTCTCAGCTACTGGCTTCAGCCAATGTAGCTGGTAATTAGGAATGTTGAGAACTGAGTTAAAAGAAGATTGGAAGGCCCAAGGTGTGATTCCCCCCAACCCACTCCACAGCACAGTTCAAGTTTAAATTGAAGTAATAAGAGAAACAGTAAGCCACAATCACAGAAATGAGGAATATTTTAAAATATTGGACAATGAAAACAGGTGTATCTGTGTGTATATGGTATAGAATTTGTCACAGATATAGATTCACAAGATTTAGTAGTGTGTTTTCCTCGGTTAGAAAAACTAATTCCTGATTATTAATTGGAATCATGGAAATGGTGGGTTCTTGATGAAAGTTTTTAAACTACAAGTGTCCAGGGTTATCATTATCAAGGGCTAATTATAAGGAATTATTAATGCTAAATACCTTTATGGAAGAGTTCATAAAAATGAAATACACACTGAGCAATTTCGCTATTAAAGTTTTCTGATGTCATTTAAGTAGTAGTTTATGGTCCCTAAGAACTTCCTTGAGCAATCTTAAAACATTGTATGATGTAGAACAAGCCACTGATTTCAGTCAAATGGAATTAACAGTGCCAGATGATAGCAATAGAACCAGTCCTGAAACATGAATGTGCATGCTTGTACTTAAAGTCGGGTGGGTTAATTTAGTTGTTCATGACTCCAAATGTTAACTTTGGAAAAGGCTGCTGCACTAAATCTGAAGAGCTGCTACTAATCTGAATAGTCATGACTGAGCTAGATAGAGGAATAATATCACTTACCACAAAGTAGCTCCCTCTTGTGTGAATCAGTTACATATTTTAAGGGCAGAGTCTGTGTAACGCCAATATGGAAACTGTATGCTAATAAAAGTTTTTTATTCCTCATGCTATGAAAGGCAATTTAAATCTAAATGTTTAATGAATAAGTGCACTAGGAAGGAAAAAAGCCTGTATTTGACCCCTCCCGGGAAGGCAGTGAAGGGGATAGAAAAACCCAAAAGATACACAGTTGGAAATAGGGAATCCCTATGATGAGCAGCACTAAGCTAGAACTTTTGATTCCCCTAAATGGAATCTTGTATTTTTAAGCAAAATTACTTGAATGGGCTAATATAATCCTATCTTTTCTGCACATCTATTTAGAGATAAATTAAATATAAGTCAATTAAAAACATTCCTATGGTACTATTCTATTTAAAAGACTTTTAAAGATAAAACATTATTGAGAAGGTGGTCTGGCAGATTTGCTTGTTGTTCAACATCTAACCTGGTTATTATAGTAACATGGGTTAGGGTCTCTATTTCTAGTAAGAGCTGGGACTTCTAAAGAAGCTGAAATTAATGAAAGACATGCAGCATTCTGTGAAAGGGCTGAATCTAATAACCCTACAAAGAGCAGAACTCCATTAGAGAATAGGAAAGAATTTCTCATAAACAGAATCTTTGGACATTACTTATTTCAAGTATTATTTACTTGAATAAGTATTATTTACTTATTTCAAGTATTTATTACTGATATAACCATACCAACGAAGTTGATTTTCTTAATCATCTCACAGTCTGCCATGTTGTCCATTATTCCAAATGCTGAATCATTCTAAAATATTTCCCATTTTCTTGGGAAAACTCAGTGCTGTTTATCAACTGGTTGTGCTGTTGTCAGAGAAAAATAAGCTCCCTGCCCTGTCCCCAACTTTGAGTCATTGACCAGTGGATACAAATGATACACAAAAAATAACTCCATCTTTTTTCATTACACACAGCGTTCTTCACATAGCAAATGAGGGTTGAACCAGATGGGGAGCACTGTAACATAAATTCCTTACTGTGGTTTCAAGATCTTTATTTGTCCAGAAAGAATAGAATCATTTTGTAAAGTCTCTGGTCCTCATTACATGTGGATGATCTAAAAAGACATCCTGATTTAGCATTAAAGGAACTGAGAAATTCAGAAGAATTTGTCAAGTCAGATTTCCTTGTGTCGCTAGGTGACCGGTGCAATTTCAGTGCCAATTGTGAGACAGAAATGGTATTGGATAGGATGAGGGTGAATGATGTTATGCAACAGATGAATAGTTTTTCCAGTGGCATGAATTTAAAGACTGCATCATTGAGCTCTAGCATTGTTTTATTGGGAAGATTGTGTGTGTGTGGGGGGGGGGGGGTTAAAACTTTTTTGCTAGAAGATACAAAACTTCACATCTGAACGAAAGCCAGATTCAGTTGGTTCTCTATCAATTACGTCTTTTTTAATAGACCCATTTAAGACTCATATATGTATTCAGTGGGTAAATATTTTGTTATTTCATTTTGAATAAAAAAAATTTTTTCAAAACCCTCAAGAGCAACTCTTTATTAAAATGTGTGCTAATATGCAGTTTCAGAGGCTAGCATCACTTCCTTCTTTGCTTCTACTCCCATTTGTTCTAGTATATATTTTTGGAAGGTTGAATACACCACATAGGAACCTCCTCTTTCCTAAATTTCAACTTTCACAAAATGCCATTGGCCTTGCCCTGCCAATTTCCTTAAACTTTCCTTTTGTTCAAGTTCATGGATTTCATACCATAAATTTCAAACTGACAAATTAGGAGAGGGGCACTGGCTCATCTTACGTCTCTGTAAAAATTGCTAGTGTTATATTTATTTTTTAAAAAACAGGTCCCACTTTTCACCCTTCACTGAATCAGATGCCATTTAGAACGTAACCAATAATTGATTCTATATGAATGTGCTGAAGAAGTGTGAAAAGTGCCAGTCTAAGTGGTTCTGCACATCAACCTGCTTTGTCATGTAAATGTGAAATGGTACAACAGAACCAAAGCCAAGTTAACTGGACAAGGACCCTAACGCATCTTTATTTGAATGTAGAATCTTACAGGGGTTCTGCACAAAATAGAAAATACATTTTGTTTCAAACCCGGCACAAGCCTTTGTATTTTGAATTGGCTGCAGTTTGGCAGAAACAACAGATTGTGTTGGTTGTTCCAGATTTCAGAGAAAAAATCTAAAGGGCAAGGGATTGGTGGAGGGGGAGTGTCAAAAAAATTGTGTGATTGAAGCCCCACATCCATTTTAGGTGCACGATGCTAGGGGAATCCTGGAGTGTGCTTTACAAGGTGAGTACATTCCAACACAACCTATCCTACTGTCTTGTGTGCTCCCAAATCTTGCCAATGCTTTCCTCTCCCTGCCTTTTCTCAGCTACCACCAAGATCCTTGGCTTCTACCCACTCTTACCTTCAACTTCAACCACTTTTGCCAGACCAACTCTAATTTGATCCCCATCTGGAAGAAAACCCTGGGAACACACGTTTCATCACACAGGCATCAACAACATGAAACCAGCTATTCCATGTGCAGAGCAATTTTTGTGTGGAACGTTTTGCGCATTCCTACAGCTTACATATTCAGTTGGAAATGCAAGGCAACTAAGTTGCTGTGCCAAAGGAGGTTCGCAACAGTTTATAAATAGATTTTTATTTTAGAAGTGTGAACAGACACATGTATAAAATCTCATTTGTATATTTTTATATCCAAGCATGCTTGCATTTCACATACCTACTTTCACAAAGGCAGGCAATGCAAGACTGTAAGCAAATACATACATCCAGTCATATAACGGAAAGGTTTACTTAAGCTGCCACTTCGCGATAATTCTCATGAAAAATATGGCGTAAAACATTAAAAGTAACTTGATTAAGTCAGTGAACCTGGAGATTGACCTCTACATCTTGGTGAAGACTTGGTTGCTAGCTGAGCAGAGGAAAATGTAGTGTTCTGAAGGCAGAGAGAGAGATAAGCACAGTGCAACAGCTAATTTAGCATTTTATGTGCAGCAGATGTTCTATACAGAGCTAAAATCCTATAAGCAATGGCATAGTATCTTTCATATTAAAAGTGGTTTTATTATATAGCTTGAATGCAGCTTTAATTGATATGCCTGAAGTATGCAGTGCCCCTCTGGGCTAGGTTTGCAATGAACTTCTATATTGGAATAAAAAAAGGTAACTACGTGTAAGGGGGAAATTGTAACTTCCAAATTAATAATGTGGGGTAGTCTATTCCAATTTTTGATGCCTTAGAAATATCATAAGCCGCTGCACAGTAAATCCTTTAAGCGTCATAGTTTAAGAACATTTTTCCTCTTTAGATGATCTTGAAAGCCAGCCAGCCAGCCAGCCAGCCTGCCTGCCTGCCTGCCTGCCTGCCTGCCTACCTACCTACCTACCTACCACCCACCTCTGGAAGTTACAGTACTTCAGTGTCTTCAGATTTTGGTACAATGCCAAGAATGAATCACTGTCTAAAGTCCATGTTGTGAGGTCCTCCTATTTTTCTTAATGGAAATCATGCTGTTCAGTTGTCGCACGGAGAGTATAAAAGAAAATCATTCAGAGAAAATGTATTTCCTTATAGAGAAATATACAAACACACAAGAGATTATGGAGATAAAGAGATTTGGCAAGAATGTATGGGGTTGGTTGCATTAAAAATTCTCTATAAAATGTGGAAATTAAGTGTTTACAACAGAAGCCCTTATTGCTAAATACATTCTAATTCAATGTCATGCACTTGTTTAAAAAAGTGTGTTGTATCACACTAGTGTATACTTGTGTTTTAATCTTGTTCTTCTGCTGGACTTCCTCTCCTAAATTTAATACAATACACAAATTATTTCTTCCTCTGTCTGAATCCTC
Source organism: Liasis olivaceus (assembly GCA_030867105.1). Taxonomy (NCBI): domain Eukaryota; kingdom Metazoa; phylum Chordata; class Lepidosauria; order Squamata; family Pythonidae; genus Liasis; species Liasis olivaceus. The sequence goes on from CM061348.1 coordinate 52,482,188, forward strand.
CACATTCAGTTGCAATAACCTGAATGTGTTATGCATTGTTTCACAGTATCAGTCTGCACGGATACTAGATAGATGAGTAGATTGATCAATTGATAGACAGATTTATTTATTTATTTATTTTTGCATGCTTCCTTATCCTTATGAGTTGTTTACACTAGCTACCCCTGTAGCAGAGATCACATTTGGAATACGATAAACGCTCACAATGCTTTGTGCAGAATTGGTCAGCTGCTTTGGTGAGGAGAAATGGAAACAGCAAGGTCAAGAAAGATTTATTGTTCTCCACCTGCTCAGTTCCCGTCTATTTTTTCCTCTCTTGAAGCAATATGCAGAGCATAATTGCAGGGCTTGTTGCCTAAGGATGGTAGATATCTAAGTTCTCAAGTATCTCAATCCTATATTTAGATTATTAGAATCTGAAAGTCAGCTGCTTTTCAAGCCCTGTTGCCTATACCTATAAGAATCAATCAAATATTCTGGCAAAGAATGCTAGCAGGGGTACAAAATGAAAAAAAGAATCTCAACTTTATGCAGCACAGAAACAGACACTTCCTATAACTACCTAACTTACAGCAGAAAGCTCACTAAAATTTCAGTGGTGTGCTGTGGCAATGGAGAAAGAAAATCTCATGTGTTCCTCACTTCTCCTTTAAATTTTGATCTATTTCAGTTGGCTTTCATAGCCGGGTGATCTATAAGGCCATGGAATGGGAAGGCTTTTTACTGTGGTAGTGCGCATTTCTGGGGATTTACTTCAGAAATTCTAGTAGTCAAATTTTAAGTAGCTAAATCCTTGGCTTGAGAATATATCTTAGACTTTCCTATCTTTAATTTTTTTTTTTCTGGTTCTTGTTACATTGTGTTCTACTTTGATGAAAGAAAACCTTTGTATTGGAATTTGAAATAAATAAGGGATGCTAGGAACTATATTTTAGCATTAGAAAGATGATAACAGCAAATAAAAATGCCATTTTATAAATCTATGGTCACATCACATTAAAATTGTTATTCCAAAAGTCAATCAAACAAAACCAGTCCTTTGTCTGATTACCACCAAAAAGTATTTAATACAGGTTGGACTGCCTAATCTCAAACAAACCAAAAAAAAAAAAGTGTTAAAAGGAAAGGCACAGAAAAATTAACAAATGTAATCAGAGGCATGTGAGTTTTTATAACATGCTCAAGAAGTTATGGCTTTTAATCCAGGTAAGAAACTTCTGGAGAAAATTCAGTTGGAGAATTCAAGTTATACAGCTAAAAAGCTTGGCAAGCTAAAGAAACAAAATCTGTGCACAGTGCTACCCTTTAAGTGATGGCAAGATGTCTTCATTGTTAAAAGCTGTCACTCATTTCAATGGGATTTGAATAAAGGCTTAGAATAGCCTGCCAAATAGATTTCCCTTTAGGTATTAAGTGAGATTGCTTATTCAGGTACATTGTACATAAGATGATAAGGATAACCAGCTGAAGATGACTTTCACCAATATGCTGGAACTTCTTGGAGGCTTCTGTTGGGCCACAAACTTGGGTAGATTGCTCTACCTGATCAATGGATTGCTTAAACCATGAATCAATGCATCTACTTGGTTCTTAAATTCATTTCCCACAATACTTGCTATTTCACTTTAGCTCTTCTTTAATAACTGCTAGTACTATCTAACCTTTTCACCATCTTAGCACACTAGCATGAAACTGATAATCTATTACAGTGTAAAAGGTTATTAATTTCAGCCTATTGGGTATTTATTCTCATCTGTTCACTGTGTAGTTTCCCCTGGGTGCACAATACAGAGACATGAGCCATTAGATGTCTGATTTCACTGTCTTTTGAAATATCTTGTATCTGGAATGGGGGTGGTGGAAGATAAGCAACATCTTAGAGAGACCCTTACATATGTCTGCCAAGAGTCTAGACATTTGTTATTATTTGTCTAATTTGTCTAATTATATATACTCATCATAATGCTGTAAGAGCACAAGTTTATGCTAGGACATGTCATACAAAAGCAGTGTGTGTGTGTGCCCTTGAGTCAGTGCTGACTCCTGGTGACTGCTTGGACAGTCCCTGCAGTTTTCTTGGCAAGATTTCAGAAATGGTTTGCCATTGCCTGCTTCCTAGGGTTGAGAGAGAATGACTGGCTCAAGGTCACCTAGCTGGTTTCATGCCAGCTCACAATCTCCCAGTTTCTAGCCTGATGCCTTAACCACTGTATCAGCCTGGCTCTCACAAAAGCAGTACTTAGTAAATAAATCTAAGTAAGAGGTAGTGCAGTATAGTAAATAAAGACTACTCAGTTATGAAGCTCTGCAAGCAATTTATTAATCTGACTTCTAGTCTGGTCAGTAACTGAAGTGGTTTGGGTAGATTATAATGTTAATTAAAACCTAAAAACAGAAGAACAGTCATACAAAACAAGAAAGTGCAATTAAAATAAATCACACTTTTTTTTTATATCCACACTCAATCGTTACCAATTCTGCGGCGACTGCCTGGACAAGTGCCTGCAGTTTTCAAGGCAAGGTGTTTCGGAAGTGGTTTGCCATTGCTTCCTTCCTAGAGCGGAGCCCAGCTGGCAAGTGCAGGAGGTGGGGTTTCCGTTGCTTCGCGCCTTCTTCGGGCGTGTGCGGCTTCCACGCTGGGGAGAAAGCAGGAGCTCACTCTGCTGCACGGAGCTGGGCTCGAACCGCTGAAGTGTCGACCATTTCTGGCCGGCAACTTCCAGCATCATTAAGCCGCTGCGTCACCGCGTCCCCTAAATCACACATAAAATTCACTATTCTTGAGTAGAAGTTATAAGGAATGCTGTAATTATAAAAAAGTTGGGTAAAATGACATTTTAAGGTTTTTTTGAAGAAGGAATACCAACATGACCATAGTGATGGAGGTGCAAATCCAATGGCACTGATTGTTAATTCTGAAGTTACTTCCTTCTGCCTTTCCACCCAGACCCACGGGCATGGAGCAGATGTAGTTTTCTCTTTTCTGTACATCCTACAGGATGATGCATTACTTCTGTAGTAGCTAAATATGCTCTTAGAAGAGCTCTTTCAGTAAAAGAACCCTTTACATCGATCCTATGGAGAAACCATCAAAGAGAACTGGCATGAGGATGATTTGATGTAATAAATTGTTTGAAGAAATGTCTCAGTATGCCAAAGACTGTAAGCCTGTGCATACTTATGGGAATACCATTTATTTCAGAATAAGCATCGAAAAAATTGCTCTGTTAGAGTCAAAAGGATTCTTCTTTCTGGGGTTGGAAATTATAAACCAGATATTCAATGCTCCTTTCTCCTAATATAATTAGGAAAGCTAATTTGTTACACTTGTTTGTAGAAATACGTGTAGTAACAGAAAGTAAGGGATGCATCAAAATTGTGTGCACCCTGGTTTACCAAGGAGCTCTGGAAGATGAAGTTCCAGAAGAGACTCCTGGAGTGCTATTAGAGGAAGACCTGCAGCAAATCTGACCAAACACAGGTAAGAGCCTATGTTAGGAGCTACCTTGTGGCAATAAGGGCAGCAAACCATCAATATTTCTCTGCCTTCTTTGCCAGGTGTGGAAGGTTCTATGCTCTCTCCTCCCCTGTTAAACATCTACAGGTACTCCTCATTTAGTGACCACAATTGGGATCGGCAACTCGATTGTTAAGTGATGCAGTCACTAAGTAGAAAATCATGTGACCATGACTGCGCTTATGATTTTACTTCTCCACTTCCCTGCTCTTTGGAATGCTCAACCCGGTGCTGGGATAATTAGCAAGAAGGGAATTAATGTTTGTATTCACTGCAGAGAAAGAGATTACAAGAGAGTAAGCAGGCACACAATGGGGAATACACATTGAAAGGAATGCAGTAGTGCCAGCAGTCCCGAGCCCACTCAGGGGTGGAAGCTGTGAACACACTAGGCAAACAGCCTGCTAGTATTCCTCATTGTGTGCCTGCTTACTGTCTTGTAATACCTTCCTCTCCAATTTCTCTGCTTTGCAATGGGGGGAAAAAGGGGGGGGGGTGTCAGGCACAGGACAATGTGTACTGACTCTAATGGTGATCACATGACTGAGGGATGCTGTAAAGGTCGTAAATGTGTATCTTGGTCACAAAGTTATTTTTTCAGCACAGTAACAGTTGCTGCACAAGACAGTCAGTAAGTGAGGTCTACCTGTACATGAAATCGCTGGGTGAGGTCATGGCTCAGTCCTACCAAGACTGAGTGGCTGTAGCTGTTGGGACCAACCAGATCTGGGGATCTTCCATCTTTACTCCTGGATGGGGTTGCGTTACCCCAGTCAGGAGTGGTGTGCAACTTGGGAGTACTATTGGACTCACAGTTTCTGCTCAAGGAACAGGTGGCAGCTGTGACCTTTGCACAGCTCCATCTGGTGTGCCAGTTGTATCCTTTCCTGGATCAGTTAGCCCTCCAGTCACTCACATCCTTGTTACCTCACACCCTCGTCATCTCACGGATAGACTATTGCAATGTACTCTACATGAGGCTGCCCCTGAAGATCACCCGGAAGCTTCAACTGGTCCAGAATGCAGCAGTGCAAGCAATTATGAGCTTGCCTTAGCATGCCCATGTGACATCTCTGCTCCATGAGCTGCACTGGTTGCTAGTGTGCTTCTGGGTGTGATTCAAGGGCTGGTTATTACTTACAAAGCCCTATATAGCATAGGGCTCAGCTATTTGCTATACCGTCTGTCTTCCATGGTTTCTACCCAACCAGTATGATATGGCAGAATAGACATGCGCTGTGTCCCTTCAATTAAACACTGTAATCTTTCAGGATTCAGGAAGCACACCTTTTCTGTAGTGGCACCTGCCCTCTAGAATGAGGACCTTCCTGCAATCTGTATGGCTCCCACCCTGACGACATTCCAAAAAACCTTAAAAACCTTTGGGTAGGGTGGATGGGACTCCTTTGTTTGTGATGTTTTATGTTTACTTTGTTGTTTGATTGGCATCTTGTGATTATTTTGTGGTTATTTTGTAGTTATTTTTTGTACTGTTTGTTATTTTTTGTATTCTGCTGTTTTTATATTATTTATTGCTGTGGGCCTCCCAGAATCGATTGGGTCAGGTGACTTCCAAATTGAATAAAATAAACATTAAATACAGCCTTTGTAGCTAGATTAATCTCCACGTCCTGCTATATTATTATGGGTACTTGAGTTATAATGGTTACAGCATGTCTGCACTATCCTGCTGCATCTCCTGATATTAAAATTTGAATGTTATACAGAATATTTTAGTCAACATTTACCAGATCTTGGAAGAGAGAAATAATTTATCTGAAAGGCAGTATCTTTAAAAAATATATTTTAGATATTTTTTATAATGACTAGAAGTCATTAAAAAAAAACAACCTTGGGTCTGAATTAAAAACTATTAAAAACTATTTGTGTAACTTCCTTCAAATGTTTGCTGAGCAAACTTGAGCGCACAGTACCTGAACAGTTCTTAATTCATGCCTGCATCTCTGTTATCTTAACATACTGAATCTGAGGTCTGTTTACAGCTAAGAAGCAAACTGACATGAAAACTCTGAAGCTGCAACTATAGTGCTTAAAAGAAAACAGCAAAGCCGCTTGCCTGAAAATGATGGTTTTGTTTGTTGTACAGTCATTTCTTAGAATTAGGAATTGTTGTAATGCTGTTAGGATGAACTGGAAGTTATTTAAATACGTTTATGGAGTCCTTGTTGCTCTGCGCTTTTTTTTTTTAGTAGAATGAAGGAACCAAGCTCAGAGAGCACCAAGGACCCTGAGCTACATATATACATTTATTCTAGCAATTATTTGTTGCAGTAGTAATATATTTTCCTAGATTAACAACACTTTGAATATTCTTTTTAGAATTAGTCTGGTTTGACATAACTTGAAGTTGGCATTAATGAAGTCCCTATTTTTTTTTTACAAGCACCTTTTGAAAGGGTATCTTTAAATCTTCTCATATGGGCAATCCAGAGTGTTTTGGACACAGTATGAATTTTTATGGTCAGTGGAGTATTTATTTAATTCAATTTCAACCCCAGAAGAACTCTGGGAGACTCCTAAGTAAAAAGAAGAAAACAATACATATAAAAAGATGGTCACTGACTGGAAGACCACTTCAAAAATCAGTAAAAACCATCCTATCCCAAGTCTGGGAAAACAACCAAGTTTTTAATGATTTTCTGAATGTCATGAAGGAGGTTGCTGTACAGATCTCAAGGGGGAGGGATCTCATTCCAGAGGGCAGGTGCTGTCACAGAGAAGGTACGCTTCCTGGGTCTCATAAAATGACACTGTTTAATTGATGGGACCTGGAGTTCACCCACTCCGCTTGATCTCATCAGATGGGTGAAAACATTCGGAGTTAAGCGGTCCCTCAAATAACCAGGCCCCATCCCCATGAAGGGTTTCACAGGTGATAAGCAGCACCTTGAATTGGTTGCCTAGATAGCAGGCTGTACATCAAGGGAGCTAAGCAATACTGAAATATTTTCTCAAATCATTTGCATACATAGTTTAGTGATTTGTTTTAGATTAAAGATTCCTTGAACTACTTTTTATAAAGCTGTTGTCAGTTGTAAACTGTGACCAATTTTATTAAAAGAAGCTGTGGAGACCAACTTTGGTAAGGCGCCAGGCTAGAAACCAGGGACTGTGAATTCTAGTCCCACCTTCAACATGAAGCCAGCTTGGGGGACCTTGGGCCAGTCACTCTCTCTCAGCCTCAGGAAGGAGGCAAAGGCAAACCATTTCTGAAATCTTGCCAAGAAAACTGCCAGGAACCCCCCTCCCCCCAAAACCTGTGGATGGACTTAAGTTGCAGTGTCTGTATTATTATGATAAATACTATTCAGTATTTATTATTTCAGGTACAGTATACAAATGGCTAACTTCACTGATACCCATTTTATTTAGATTTTGTAATGAGACCTATCTGAGAAGGGAATAAATAATTCCTTGATACTGTGACAATTCCAAGGAAGATTTTTGTGTTTCTTTTCCAGAGTAAGCTGACTTCACACATTGTTTCCACAGCAATGTTTTGATGGCGGACTTCATCGGTAGTAAACATTCACCAATGCTAGATTGAAGCTTGGTAAACTTGGTATATTCTGCTTGACACATTTCTCAAAGGCATTGTTTTTGTACAGTATCTGATTACCAAAATTATTCATAAAGTATAACATGCAATTTTACGTTGAAGAAAAAGATTCTTCTTCAAAAGTTTTGGTAAAAAATACAGGATTGTTGAAAAGCAATGACCCTTGAGGGAAGTGATTGCGGCGCAAGATCTTAGGAAGCCCTTGGTCATTACCGTTTTGCTCTCTAGACTGGCAACACAAGGCAGTCGGTTAAAAAAAAGCTAATCGTCCAGGGAGGGAAGCGAAGATGATTTCAGGTGATTTAGGAATTACTGCAACAAATTACTCCTCCTCAAGGGATTTGACCATCTCTCGGCGGGAACCGCTTGGAGCGCGCATAGAGGCTGCGGCTCGTGGCCGCCTATTATGCCCACATCAGGAGCCCGCCTACCACTTCAGCGGGTTTCTACCGGGCAAGCGGCTCCGAGCTCGCCGCTTTAGTCCTGGTCAGAGTCGCGGCGCGTGGCATAGAAACCGCCGCTGCGACGGACTAACAGTCAGGCTGCGGCTTTGTGTAGCCGAGACTCAGCCAGTGGGTGGGAGAATGCCAGCTGCAACGCCGGGCGCCGCTCACTCTCCGCCCTGAAGGAGGCGGCGGAGGGCAGACAATGAGGAACGCTTCCCGCCCCCGCCGCTAAATTCGGGCTTCCACTGAGACACATTTTATTCATTTTCCCTCTCAGCCGCCCCTCCCTCTCTTCCCTCCCCCGGCTTCGATATTACCTGCTGAGGATGTGATGTCATGGCCTTATTACCCTAATGTAGGCTGATCTCATGAGCTCCGCAGCCAATGGGGCAGCAGGGCTCTCCCCACCTGCTAGGAAGAGAATTCCATCATTCTTGGAATTCTTCCCTCCGCTAGTGCACTGCGACGCGCGCCGAGCGGTTCCGAGCGCGGCTGCTGAATCTGCAAGGCTCGCATTGTTTGGGAACCAGCCGCCCGACCCTCCGCCCAATCAGCAAGCAGGGCGCTTCCCGGCTGGAGCCCGCGCAACCGAGCTTGGCGGCTGGAGAAACGAGGAACGCTTGGAGCGACCGCGGCAGGGAGCGCGCCGACTTTCGCCCCCCTCCTGGCCCGGCTTCGCCCGGCTTCGCAGGGGGGAGCGCGACTGAGTAGCGCGGAGTTCGTGCAAACTGGTGAGTGAGGAGGACTGCAGCGGGAGCTTGAGCATGCGAAGCCCCTCGTCGTACCCGCGGCGGCGGAAGTGCGGTGCGGCAGCTTTGCTGGAGGGCTGTTGATGATGGTGCGGCACCGGCAGGATGCTCGTGGGCGCTTAGCGGACCCTGTAGGAAGCTCGGCGCTGGGGGTCGCAGCCGGCCCTGGTCGCCTTTAAGCGGGCTGTGCTGTAGAGCGAGGCGGGGGAAAGTGTTGCTTCCAGACCTGCCGCCTGCTCCAAGCCGTCGAAGCGTGGAGGTTAAACCGAAAACGAACATTAGTTCCCGGCTGCAAGTGGGAAAAATCGCGTATTAGACTTTATATGTCTGTACTCTGGAAAAGTGAAATCTCGGAGAACGGGGAGGGGAGAAGGGCGAGAACTTGCAATGGACTTGTAGTGCTTCGTATTACCCTCCCCCCTTTCTTTCTCGTGTTTACTTTGCTGGTGTGAATTTATCCCTGACTCCAGAATATGTTAATTTAGTAGATCGCTGTCGTATTATATTTGCTCCGCGCAAAAGCCGCTCCGCTTGAGTCTTCGCTTTTAGTTGACCGTTCTAGCTGGCCTGAACCAGTGAACCCTTCCTGCGCTTTTTCTTGAGAGAAGAGTTTCCTTGGGGCGCTGCCCATTCTTTCTCTGCTTTCTCTTGCGAGATGCCTAGCCGCCTACGACTGCACTCCCCCCCCCCCCCCGCACCCTTTACATGCTGAACGCACTCAGAAGTGTAAGCGAATATTAGACCGGAGGCGAGCTGGAAAGAAACAAAGCCACTTTGAGTTACGTGCGTGCATTCCTGTGCTGTTTCTGCCACGGATATCCACTACCTGAGTCTGAACTCACGGCTGGCTAGCAAGAACCAGTAAGGCTGGGAATTGATGCTGGTACGCAGACTTCTGTGATGGACAAGTTTGGTCGGATTTGCTAAGTTGTGCCAGAGCTGTTTGTTTTGTCCATCCTGACACTAACAGTTGCAGGCGCTTGCTATTATCTCTGCCATGTCCTGTCAGTGCTTACAGGATGACACATCTCTTGCAGCCTTGTTTGGACTTGTCGGTGTCAGCGTGGCTTCTGCTCTTTCTTGAGCTCTCCTGATTTTTTAGACAGCTGCCTTCCTCAGGGTGCTTTACACCGAAGAGAGTCATCCGAGGGGCTTTGCATATTTCCCCTCTCCCAACCCCAGGGTTTTGCTATCACCGTGCACAGTGGCATCTCCTGGCTTTTGAAACCTTCATGTATTGATTCAGATCCTACATGATTTGGTCTGCTGGCCCAGTCTGGCTGCAGGTAGAGGATCCCCCTTTCTTCAACAGCTGTGATGTAATGATTTAAATTCTGCATGTGCTCAAGTGTGATGTGGCGTCAGTGTTTAAAAAGTGAGTTCAGAGGCAGTGAGGGCTGCAGTGAAGATGTAGTCGTGTTTTTTTACAGTTAAGTCCTGAGAGGAAAATACTTTGTTGCTTTTGTTGCTACTTGTTTATTTCCGTTTTCCTACACACAGTGATTTTGGTAGACTCCTCCATCTGGTGATTGGAAAAGTGATGAAATGCTGTCCCTTAAGGAAAGAAAGCTGAACTGATCAGCCTTCTTTCAAAACTGAATCCTTGTAGGATTTATTCTGGACAGTTAGCAGTTAGTTACAGGGAATTTGTTGTTAGCAGTTTTACAGGATTTTTATAAAAATCACTTAAGCTAGCTCTTAGTCCCAGGGCACATCCTGCTCAAATATTTCTGACAAATTAGGCCTTGCTCCCTCCAGAGGCATGAACCTCAACTCCCAGAATTCCCAGCAATGACCCTGCTGATTGTGGGATTCTGGGAGTTGAAGTTCGTGTATCTATAATACATTAGCATTGGGGAAAGCTAGATTAGCTAGTTTTAAAAGGAGAAGAAAAACAAAGAAAACCAAGAAGTGTTTCCTGCAGTGAAATATGTATGTATGTATGTATGTACATATGTATGTCTCCAGATTTATTTGTTAAAGCAATAATTTTTGTCTGAAATAATAATTTCATAATCTTTTGGTGGTCAGTCCTAGAACGAAAAGTTGTATGGTCCATTTTGTTGCTCTGAAGCAGAATCTTTCACAACTCACTCTCAGTAATATTGTACTCTAGCCTATATCCAGTTTATAATCTGGTGTAATCAGAGTGTAGGTCATAAAGTCATTTGCCCTTTTGTTTCTGAACACTCAGTGCAAACCCCTGATCTAAATAAGGACCCTACTAGGGTTGGTGGTTTGTTCCTTCTCTCCTGGATTCCAATTCAGAGTTGAAATTAACAAATATTGCATCCCATATGGTGATTAAGTCTACAAAAACCCCCATAAAACTCACAGCAAATGAAGTGATTAATATTTTGTGTAGTTTGTCTTTTAAGATATACAACATAGTGATGTTTTCCGTACTTAGATTTATTGAACAACTTTATTTTAATGTTTTCTTCTTTCTCCTTTGTTGAAATTGTTGAAAGGTTTAGAATGTGACATGTATATGTAAGTTTTTTAATGCCTTGAGTAGTGATTTATTCTTTTTGTTTATATCCTGGTTTTTCTCTAAAGATCTCAAAGTGGCAGGATCAGAACCCCAGTTTCCAAAAGTCTCAAGATTTCAGCATCGTTCTTGCAATAGATCTGCTAGAGGATGAGAGAGGGTTACTGGATAGGGTTAGGATGAGAATTTGGATATTGTCAGCTCTAGTAAGATGCTGCAGCCAGTATGCAATACATCTGCTATAGGAAAGAGATGGACGCAGTGTACTTTGCAAGCATAAAATTCAGTTTTGAAAACTGAATGAATGGTATTGGGGCATGCATTTAAAAACAGAACATTCTGGTACATCCTTGTCTAAAATTTTTAAACTGATGTGTCAGGAGGCTGCAGAGGGGGCTTTTCTGTAGTCTCTCTTCCAGCCTTTCTTAGCCTGATATTCAGAATTCCTGACCAGCATGGTTAAGTATGGTTTCTGGGGAAGACTGCTTTAACTTGCAATACTTTGTTCCTACATTCTAAACTGCATATAATCAGCATGTGGATATGGTATCAATTACATGAACATCCTTGATCTCCACCTTGACTCCGGATCAACATATCTACAAGTCTAGGATAGTGATGAAGTTAGGAATTTAGACCTAGGCTAATGGTATTTTTGGAACCTGTCCTTAAAGTCCAAGTGATCATGATCCAAATTAAAGTTGTGACCTATGAGTAAATCAGTCAATCTGTCTTCTGTGGACCATGCTGCAAGGGTTGAGATGGTAAACAGCAGAATTAATAAAACTATTAATGTGAAATAAGCTGTCATTAAGCTGTATGTCTAAATAGATTTGCCTAAGTAAGTACAGCACTGCTAGATTATATTCAATTTATTTAGTCTTGGTTATAATCTTGGCCTTTGTATGTTGGGAAAATATTTAGAGAGGACAATTTTTGTCATTTTGATAGCCCTGGGAACATATTAAAATTCTTAGGAATCAGCATCAATTTTTTAGGGATCTGAGACTTTTTTTGAGAACACTATAAGCGGTCTTACTTGAGTATTGTGTATAGTAATGAAGATTTGGTTTATCAGGCATCTAGTATTTCTGGAATTCAGTTGTTTCCCAAAGCAACAAATTATGATTGCTTTGGTTTGGTTGTTTAGTGTAATGAAATCATTTATTAAATAGGAGATGACAATCTGAGCAGAAGCCTCTCCTTTCTAGCAATTTTAGGGAAGAGCATGAAGACAGTAGTGCTGCAATTTGGATGCAATTACTGCTATAATTCAGTAATCAAGAAGAGTTTTTCTAAGGAATCACTTGGAGAAACAAGCAAGATATAGTGGACCAGTGGTTTAATTTGGATTCTTGAAAGCAGAGGGTTTCATTTTACAAGCTTTACAGGGGGTTATTTTACAAGCTTTATTTCGGGGGTTACTTTTTTGCCTTTATAGTTTGGACTGATTTTGTTCACAAAGTCTCATAATTAAGAACTGCTCTAAAGTACTTTTTTGCTGCTCTAAAGCAGCACATTTTTCTTTGGACTTCAGTGAATGCCACCTCTCATGGATTTGTAGAAGGTAGACTTGCCCTATAATGGTAGATCTCCCTCTTTATCAGGTGCAAAGGATTATTCATTAAAGAAGACTGTGTGGTGCATGCCTTTTAGATTTATAAGTAATCATGAGATAGAAGCCACTCTGCATTTAACTATTTTCTCTGTTATTAATAATGAAATATGAGATGGGTGTGGAAGGTGATATATTGGGAATTCATCTCCTGATTGCCCCACCCCCACCTCTAGTTTTTCTTGGGAGAGAATATTTATTTATTTAAAAGTCTTATATGATTGATTATGTGGCATCAAGTTGTTTTCGACTCCTGGCGACCGCATAGATAGATGTGCCTTATATAGCCTTATGTAGCCAGCTATCTGGTACATCATAACTCTGGGTGGCTTTCAAACAAGGCGAGGCACACAGAGAGGACTGATAAATATTGGATCTCAACATATCCTGTATCCTAGAGGCCTGACTAAGAAAGTACCTGCTCCTATTGATTGATGATAACTTAATAAAAAAGGAATTTGCCTTCTTTTATTGTCTGGTAAAATAATACAATATTTATTTCTTATTCAGGATCCAGTTAGGAATGGAGACTCCATTGGATGTGTTGTCAAGAGCAGCATCACTTGTGCATGCTGATGATGAAAAACGTAAGTTAGAAGCTGTACTTCCATTCTGAGTCTAGGTACACTAAACTGCTGAGCTATATTGTAGATATAGATTTGTTTCCTTTTTAATGTATTTTTAAATGTTTGTACCTTGGAATACATTGCTGACAGGTTGTGCCTAAGTATTATAGATCGATCAATCAATATGGTTTTAAAAATTGAGTTAAATGAAACAAAATTTCCTAGTTGGAATGGAAATTAACACTTTGGTAGGTGTTTGGCTGTTTGTTTGTTTTTTCTAGTAAGATAACGTAAAATATTTTCTACGTAGAGTGAATGCAATTCCATACCATCATTTCTTTCAGTTAGTGGAAAGCTTCTAATTTGATAATTGGTATATTCAGTATGAGTCCTAAAGCATGTTGTCTATACATAAAGATTCATCAGTTCTGAAAATAGGGGAGGACTGGACCATGTATGACTCCCCATTTCAACCTGACCAGCTTGCTATTCTGTCATCTAATTCCCATCCTGAAGCCTTTGTTCTTCAGATTCCGGCTGTAGCCATTGTCCCTACATTAAGAACCTGAAAGAAGAGTACAGCTTTTTTTTTGCCTGTTTTAGTGAAAAACCACACTCAGGTTTTTGAAAGTCATGCAATCCTATTGCAAAAAGAACCACCCTCTCATCAAGAGAAAGATATTAGTGATTAGGATAGTAACATCTGGCTAATAGATTATAAATAATTGATTAGAGGCTGCTGGGAAAGAGAGCATATAAATTACCCTATAGAGTAACTGCCTTGTTTTCCTAAGAAGTCATACAGATGTATTAAAAAAGAGCAATAGTGAGTTGTTATTGTTAAGGAAGAATGGTAATAAAGGAGGAAAGATATACCTTAATAACAATAGGGACAGTAACAAGTAAAATTACATATTTTAGACCATGTTTAATCTTTTTTCAAAATACAGATCAGTGTTTAAAAAACTAATTTCTGTAGAGTATTACTTTGAAGGCAGTTCTCTGTGTTTTATTACAACATTATTAAACAGTTAAAACTAAGGTAAATTTGTATTGCACTAAGTACATAAACTTCTAGGAAAGGTCTTCGAATTTGAGACGCAAGCAATATGACTGAAATTTTTTAAGCCCAAAGGGTAAAATTATTTTTCTATTTCACATGGTGTATCTATCAGAAATTGTATCCTGTAGCATTTTTATACCACTAGCAGTAAGTATATCATACTGTTAATAATTCCAGTAGCATAATACAAAAATGACTGAAAGGCAGACATTCTCCTTCATGAAGCATCGTGTGGAAATGCCAGCTTGTTAATTTAGTATAGTTAGAATAGAAACACTTGGGCTTGGGGGTTTGGGGAATAGTATCTTCATTGTCAGTTGAACCCACTTGCCAAGGTCTTTCAAAACAGAATTGAAAAATGGTAGGCCATGTTGATTCCTTTATGAGGAATCATACCCAGTGATTATGCTAATGGGCATCAAGCTTAAGAGCAGCGGCAACAATAAAAAAACAAGGCTTTAAAACAGACATTTGATCCATTTTCCAGTCTATTTAACAGCATGAAAATGTGACTGTGTAATGTTTCTCACAGCCAAATAAAGGCATACTTTCAATATGCCAACTGCTGCTAGTTTTTTGGAAAAAGACTAACAATTGAGTAATATTCAATTAATTCAGGTAAATCAAGTATTTTTGTGAACTTTCTGGGGAACATTTAACTTTCCAGCTTAAAAAAAATGAAATTCATGGCAGAGGAAATAACATTGCTATCTAATGAAATATTTTTATAATAAAACAAATGACAGCAATAAAAAACTGGTCACGGTAACATTACCAAATAGAAGTAAGGGCCCTATCACTTGATTGAGTGAATTGTAATGTTGAAGTTGTGAATCTTAGTTTATCAGAGTGTCAATATAAAGAATTTGCAAATTGGATGTGGGCAAGTATTGTACTGCTGATGGGGGATGTCTCTTTCATCAGTTTCTCATAAAATCTTTAACCAGAACTGGGGCTGACAAACTTCTTTACCCTGCGAGGCACATTTTGGTTATTTCTTCAGTACAATCATAATATTTGAATCTTAATGATTACAGAATTGGCCTGGGAGTAATATCTTAGAATTGAATTCTCCATCAGTACAATGCTTGCCCACACCCAGTCTCCAAATTCTTTACATTGACAAACTAAGATGGTCCCTAGATAGTGACTACTGATCATTTTTTTTAAAGAATGTTATTGGGAGATAAGTCAAACCTCATAAGATGTCACATGAGATCTCATGGGCTTTGGGCATTATATGTTGAAAATGTGTATTTATTTATATTTTTAGAGCCCACAATATACAGAACTACTTACCCACCAAAAAAGTTATTAGCTCCTATTCAGTTAGTGCAGTAATATTTGAACCAAAACTAGATACTTTAGAAGTTGAAAAACTGGGAGTTTAGAAGTTATGAGGTATATCTAAAATGGATCTTGGAATAAAGAATATTACTCCAGTTCTTCTTCTCTGTTTTTATGTTCTGCTCATTTTTAAATTATTGAGAATTATGTTGAGTCAACTTCATTAGCATAGCTTGTAATGGTAGAGTTTTTTATTGCACAATATGAAAGTTGTAAAACCAGTTATGGTGAAATTATGAATAAACTTTCTTGTGTTTAACATCTAGTAAGAGTGTTGCTCTGTACACATCTGTACATAGAGTTACTTGATTTAATATAAAGCATTTGAAATGTCGAAGTAGTAACTTTACTGCAGTGTTCTCATTATATTTAGTTTCATGATTCCTGAGAGAGAAAGATCTATGCAGATCAAAATAATTATGCCAGCTCACAGGGACTGTGTGTCAATTGGATCATAATTACGTTCATTTATTATTGATTGCCAAGTGAAAGAAAATGAACTATGAACTTCAACAGAAGATGTCTTCATATCTGTTGACATAGCTGCTGATGTGTACTGTGGCAGTCATTCACTTTAACCATCAGCATATTATTTTATTCTTTTGATATTTAAAATATAACCCAAACAACACTTGTTAAAGTCACTGTATTGACATTAACAAATATGGCTATCCTATTCATTTATTTGCTCTTTTTCTTCATTGTTATGACTTCACCATTAAGTAAATTTGGTTGGTAGGCATGGTTTGATAACAGGGAGTATTTTCTTTATGATTTAAACTGGAATTAGTTATGGCACCTGCCATCACATCTGATGTAATCATGGATGGGTGATTCTTGTAACAGGAGCACAAAGAAAGAACAATGTAAACTGTCACTACAAAGTTCAAGACTGTTAGCCAAGATGTATCTCAGGAGTAAAATTTGTTTAAGAAAATGGCAAAAACTTTAAAACTTAATAATATTGTAATTCTTTTTAAAAATGGGTTAAACCGGGTTACCCTCCTCCAGTGAGCAAGTACATACATGCATTGAATTGTCACTTTCCAACTTCACCCAACATGAACTACAGGTCATATATACAGTAACAGGCTTCATGACAGTGAGAAATATGACTGCCCGAGCTTCTCAGATTCTTAACTAAGTTAAGGGCTAATCATTTCATAATAATACTGAGATTTCAAGATAGTGGCTGCATTTGGATATAACCTTTGTTCAGTCTTGTTTATTATAACCACTTTGTAAGTTAGCTCCAAAATTACCTTTTTGTTTCATTTCTCTGTTGGGTTGGGAAAGAATCATGTGACCAAGGAAATTACCTACTGCATTTGCATTTTCAGAGCACATTTCTTGAAAATCATCTTGCTATGTTGTCAGAAAGTACAAGTTAACAAGTCAGAGCTTTGTTATCTAATGCAGTGTAATGATTCTCTTGGCTACCCATAGCCATCATGCATAAAGAATTTACCAGCTCTTGAGGTGTTGATAAATTCATGTACTAGTGATCTGTCCTAGGATAGCATGCACAGAGTTGAAAAGCAATGATCATTGCAAAATCACTTTGAAAGATTTATGAATTTTAGAATCTAGAGGGATTAGCCAGAACTATATGAATTAACGTTCTAATTCCTTAATTGCATTTCTAATTAGGAGATTGTAACCAAGTCTAAATGTTCCTGAAAGTGTTTTTTAAATGCTGTATTAGTGTAGATTTCATCTATTTCTTTCAGTTTCTGAATGAAAATAAAGTAATGGGCTTAGAAACACCCAATATGGTATCCCAGACACTTAACATGAATGGAGTTTCAGAAGTCCCAATAGCATCAAGACCGAAAAGGCTTAAATACTGAATTATGTAAGGTAGACAAAATGCTAAGAAGCACTTTCTTCCAAAGTTGTAAAATCTGCTTCTGGATAAGTAAAATTGTACAATATGATAATATTATAAGAAGACTATTTTGTCTCCTCCAAAAATATTTATGAACTGTTTTTGTCCTGGCTTTTCCCCCAATATAAGCTTCTCATGAGGGAAAGAGTAAAATAATATCTACAACTTAATATTATCCTTATGTATTTTGCAGCATTTCTGGCCCATATAATAAAATAGATAACAGGTAGTCTCCAGTTTAAGAACAAGTTCCGTTCCCAAGGTTCTGTCCTTAAGTCACATTTGTATGTAAGCTGGAACAGTATTATTGTATAATGCTATATAAGTATTATTGTGTAATGAACCTGAACCATTGTCTGTTTAACTCGAATTTTGCTACAATAGGCTCTGTTCTTAATTATGGATCATCTGTAACCTGGGCATTCTTAACCCAGGGACTACTTCTACTCAAAAAGATAAAAAATTCTAGAAGTTTCAGTGGAGTTAAATAGTACATTTCAAGTTGAACACACAGAAGAACTGGGTTCTGAAACTTTTATTTCCAACTGGTAACTGAAACCAAAATGCACATCTAATTACAAGCCTTAAAATGGGGAAAATTAAACTAACACCTCCTCATGGGCAATTGCTTAGTTATTGAAAATCAGTAATTTCAGGATATTTATTGGAAATCTTTGTGTCAACAATAAATTTGCAATAGTTTATATATTTGCTTGAGATAACACAAGAATAAAAATATAGAACAACTTTGTAGTTAAACTAATCTTATTTTCTCTAAATACAATGATCCTTATTCCCCCAGGGACAAAAATACTAAGTATTTATCTAGTTTCTATCAGAAATTATAACAAATAATGTGACTCTGAATATTTTAGCAGCATGCTATAGCAAAGACAATGATGGAATTTATTGCAAACACAGCAACCACCCTGCCGTTTTCTGTTTCTTTTGTCTAATAAAACATTATTAGTTCAAATAGATTGTTCAGGAATGTTTTTAAAAAGAGAAAACTCTTATAAGAAGATTAAGGAACTTAGAACCATAGAATTGTGGAAGTGGACTACATGATCCTTGTGGTCCAGCTCCACAATTCTATGATTCTACCACGTGCAGGAAAACCAGTTAAACCATCCTTGAGAGGGGATGGTTTAGCCTCTTCTTAAAGTCCCCCAGAAATGGAAAACTCATATGTTCTGTAGGTAGACTGTTCTACTCTTATACAGATCTTACTGTCAAGAAACCTTAGTGTGTACCTACTGCTGCTCTTGTGTGGCAGTAAGACTACTTAAAGTTGAAGCCAATGCATGGATTAATATCTTCAAATTTTGGCTAGAGCTTGTTACTTTTTGGCTTAACTTCATATGTGTTAGCTAATCCCATTATCTCAAAATGGCAAAAAGGGTTGGAGGAGAAGCTGCAGCACTAGAGCTTCTCTCCTCATGCATTAATAATAGTAGAGTATGACTTGCCCATGAAGAACCTCAAACAACACACATTTGATATGGAACATCAAAATGAGCATACCCTCATTCCTACTGATGTCTTTTTAAGCAACCAGGTTACCAGTCATAAGCTTGCTAGATATCTAAATATGATCACCATATCTAAATTCCAAAGAGTTCTGACACTTGCACACTGTAATGCCTTGCAAATTGCTCTCCTGGAAGGGAGATTCTAGCAAATCCCATATATTGAAAGCTTTTGTCACTTTAAGTCAAAAGCCATTGAAACAACAGTCCATGTGGTTCTTTACAGTCAATCCTATCAAGATCTGCAAAAGAAATTTATTACACTTTCATCAATTCAATAGCCAGGCTGTACTGACTCTTTTTATCTCATATCTTTTTGCTGATCAGCATGATGCACTCTTGTAGAATGACGTTATTTGTTTAATCACCAGCAAGATTCTACAGGACCTCACTAGGAACAGTTTGACTTGATTAAACCTGCTTCAGGTTTAGTGATAATAACAACTCTTAATTCCTGTTTACCTGTTTCTAGCTTTATTTCTGATGGTCTCTTCATTGAAGCCTTAGTACTAATAGCCATTAGTGTTCAAAGTGGTTTACCTGAATTAATAAAGTTTCACCTGTGCTGGCTATATTCAATTTATCTTTTTTATTCTATTTTCTTGTATTTATCATGTATACTCTTTTATTTTTGTCCTATGTTTCATGTTATGTAAGGCTGGTCAATGACTGAAATAAATGTTTAAACAAAATCTTAGTAATTGCAAATTACAGGTGAAACTCGAAAAATTAGAATATCGTGCAAATGTTCATTTATGTCAGTATGGCAACTCAAAAGGTGAAACCAATATATGAGATAGATGCATTACATGCAAAGCGAGATATGTCAAGCCTTGCTTTGGTATAATTTGATGATTATGGCGTACAGCTTATGAAAACCCCAAATTCACAATCTCAGAAAATTAGAATAGTGTGAAAAGGTTCAATAGTCTAGGCTCAAAGTGTCCCACTCTAATCAGCTAATGAATCCATAACACCTGCAAAGGGTTCCTGAGCCTTTCAATGGTCTCTCAGGCTGGTTCAGTAGGAATCACAAGCATGGGAAAGACTGCTGACCTGACAGTTGTGCAGAAAACCATCATTGACACCCTCCATAAGGAGGGAAAGCCCCAAAAGGGAATTGCAAAAGAAGTTGGATGTTCCCAAAGTGCTGTATCAAAGCACTTAGAAGGTTATGTGGAAGGGAAAAGTGTGGTATAAAAAGGTGCACAAGCAGCAGGGATGACCGCAGCCTGGAGAGGATTGTCAGGAAAAGGCCATTCAAAAGTGTTGGGGACTTTCACAAGGAGTGGACTGAGGCTGGAGTTAGTGCATCAAGAGCCACCACACACACTCGGATCCTGGATATGGGCTTCAAATGTCGTATTCCTCTTGTCAAGCCGCTCCTGAACAACAAACAAGGTCAGAAGCGTCTTACCTGGGCTACAGAAAAAAAGAACTGGTCTGTTGCCCAGTGGTCCAAAGTTCTCTTTTCTGATGAGAGCAACTTTTGCATCTCATTTGGGAACCAAGGACCCAGAGTCTGGAGGAAGAATGGAGAGGCACACAATGCACGATGCTTGAAGTCCAGTGCGAAGTTTCCACAGTCTGTGTTGATTTGGGGAGCCATGTCATCTGCTGGTGTTGGTCCACTGTGCTTCATTAAGTCCAGGGTCAATGCAGCCATCTACCAGGAGATTTTGGAGCACTTCATGCTTCCTTCCACAGACGAGCTTTATGGGGATGCTGACTTCATTTTCCAGCAGGACTTGGCACCTGCCCACACTGCCAAAAGTACTAAAACCTGGTTCAATGACCATGGGATTACTGTGCTTGATTGGCCAGCAAACTTGCCTGACCTGAACCCCATAGAGAATCTATGGGGCATTGCCAAGAGAAAGATGAGGGACATGAGACCGAACAATGCAGCAGAGCTGAAGGCCGCTATTGAAGCATCCTGGTCTTCCATAACGCCTCAGCAGTGCCACAGGCTGATAGCATCCATGCCATGCCGCATTGTGGCAGTCATTGCTGCAAAAGGGGCCCAAACCAAGTACTGAGTACATATGCATGCTTATACTTTGCAGAGGTCCGATATTGTTCTATTTCCAATCCTTGTGTTATTGATGTCATGTAATATTCTAATTTTCTGAGATTGTGAATTTGGGGTTTTCATAAGCTGTACGCCATAATCATCACAATTATACCAAAGTAAGGCTTGACATATCTCGCTTTGCATGTAATGCGTCTATCTCATATATTGGTTTCACCTTTTGAGTTGCCATACTGACATAAATGAACATTTGCACGATATTCTAATTTTTCGAGTTTCACCTGTATACCCATTATTTATGGTCCTAGTTTCTGTGGCAGTGGAAAATAAGTGAAAACTGGTCATCTTCCCTTTGATGCCCTTTTATGTATCTGAACACTGATACCATGTCTCCCCTCAGTTTTCCAGACTGAACATCCTAAGTTTCTTCAGCCTGTCCTGGTAAGGCTTGTCCTCAAGTTCCTGTGTCATGTTTGTCCCCCCCACCATCCTATTCTAACCTGTCAATATCCATCTGAAAATGCAGTGCCCAGAAGTGCATACAGTACTCCAGATGAGGCCTCACCAGTGCAAAGTAGAAGGGGAAAAAACCTTCATCTCTCTTTGATAGAGGACTTCTTCTGGCACACCCCAGAATTGTGTTAGCCTTTCTGACAACTGTTTCACTTTGCTGTCACGTGTACAGCTTTTTTTTCAATGATCATAGCCAAGTCTTCCTTCAGGATGACTTTTCCAAGCCATCTAACCCTAACCCTAACTCCTTCATCTTGTATGTGTGCCCAATATTTTTTCCCCATAAATGTAATACCTTAAGTGTAACCTATAAAGTCCTTTATGACTTGGTGCCTAGTTACTTGCAGGGCCTTGTCTCTCGCCATTGGCCTTGCCACTTCAATCCTGCTGGGAGAAGCAGCTGGTTGTCCTCCTATTTCCAGGAGGTCAGGGGGGCTGAAGCCCAGAAGTATTGTCTTTTGGTGATGGACCAGCCCTCTGAAACCATCTCCTGTTTGAGATTTGTCTGTCTCCAACATTCTCTGCTTTCTTCAAGAAGCTAAAGATAGAGCTGTTCTGGAAGACTGTGGGGGCCTAATGCTATATACTGTGTTTGGCTTTTATTTGTTCTATTTTTTTTATTTCATTGCTGCCAAGAGTCCTCTGTTTGTGTTGGAATATAAATTTTATTAATAAATAAATAAATTAAATTAAATTAAATTTATACCTGTTGAAGGACCTCTCGTTCCTCTCAGCCTAGTCTTCCAACCTGTTCAGATTGATTGGAATCTCTGGGTGTTAGCTAATGCTACCAAATATCAATGAAAATACATTGGAGATCTATGTTTGTCTTCTTAAAGTTTTTTTTTTTAATGGATAAAGAAGAATGGTAGTAGAAATGATGATAATGTAAAAGATAGACTCAGATAAATGATTTCAATGTCTGGATCCTCAGTAAATCTCCATGTTTGAGACTGGTTTGATCTTTTAATCACAGATGTCTTTTGCCAAATGAAATAATGTTGAAGACCAGAACACCATGATGGAAGCAGCCACTTTGCTGCACACTGATCCTGTGTATTTGAAATAGAGAGAGTAGAACAAAGAGTTCAAGATTAAGAACAGATGTACCTCATCATGAACTGACATAAGTCAGCAATAGAAAAGAGGAGGAAGAATGATGTAGTAGAATGTTTACTTCTCATGCTGTTTTTTTACAAGGGATTAAATTCAGCAAATATCCACAGTTGCTCATGTAAATCAAAAGTTGAGGCTAACAAATTTCATCTTGATCCTAACAATATATATTACAGGGATCCATCTTATAAAAAGCTAGCCTGCAAGATTTAGCCCCAAAACTGAACAGAAAACACAAGTAAAGCAGTTGATAGCAGGCAGATCAAGTTTTCCCTTTATGGGGTGTCTCCACCAGCCTATTAAAAACTTACTTTCCAGGTTGTCTGACAGCATATTTTAAAATGAATATCATTGAAATGTATTCCAGATTCAGCAACAGAACAAACAAGCTTGTCAGTAACAAATTGCATGTGGAAGGAAGAAAGAATAAGGATCTATCATTGGAAGCTCTCTAAGGTTCCTGTAAAGACTGGGCCATAAATATTTTAGAATATACAAATCTTGGCTTGCAATCTATTATGCATAAGTTATACTTGGCTTCTGCTTTGAAAGTAACTTTTTCAGTTCAGATGCAAAGTATCAATATGGACCCTTATGAAACAAAGCATAGTTTAATAAAATTGGAGAGTTTTTAACCAATAGAAGTCTCTGTATAGGATTAGTTTGAATATAATAAATACATTTTCCTTTACGCAGGAAAAACATACTTCTGGCCACCTATAGTTGCTCATTTAATTTGAACATAATTGCAAAAATCCCATGATTTGTTAAAGCAGGTTGTTTTAATAGATTTCAAGTGTCAGTTTAACAACTGTTTAACAACGGATTCTTAATCAGATCCTTAAAAATTAGGAAGAAAGGTCCCTTCCAGCCCCATTAAAAAGCATGAGTTGTGGCTTAGTATACTTTGCTGGGTAGGAAACTTGGAACAAACACTATTGCATTGTCAGCTCTTGTTGTTTTTATGTTAAAGTGCTTGTATTTTGCAATCTCTCTCGATTGGCGAGCAGCTGCCTTGCTCTCGGAAGCCGAACAATGCCACTCTGAGCACATATGTTTTGTTTATACTCAGTTTTCTGACAGCAGCAATAAAGCTGAAGTCGGATGAGCCTTCATAAGTCTCTATTTGTTTTCAGATAAGCCTGCATCCTGCTCAGGTTGCAAGGACAATGGAATTTCCCTGCACTTTGCATGCCATGTTCCTTTAGTTTTGAATGAGTTCATAAAAGTCTGAGCTAATGCTTTTGAGAGTCAGAAGGGGTAAGAAGAATGGGGGAAGAGCTCTCTTACAAAACCTGTTTTACTGTAAACTTGCAAGCGTTACTTCAAAGACAGACTAGGTATTTCACAGTAATGTGAAGTTTAGTAATCCAACAGGACAGGAATAAAGATATTTATATAGGCACAATGAATATATTTTCCTCATTCACACTTTTCAGGTTTTAACTCTGTGTAGCAGTTGAAACTACTCCCAAAATGTTCTGTTAGCTGTTCTTCTGTATGTATAGCGAAAATAGCTTGGTTGGGGTAAAAGGTTCTCAAGATTGTGATATTCTTCACATTGTTCTCTGGATCTTAGATTGATAGTTTTCATATTAAGATGTTAGTGAAACTGTCTTGTGAATTTAGAGCTTCCTCTAAGTTAATTCTAATATAGCTTCCGTTCATTATTAAAATGTAACGTGGAGAGTATTTAAGAGAATTTGTTTTGGTACAGAAAGAGCTGTATGAAATTTGGATACTGTTTGCTAATTGTTATACCCAGCAGGAACTGGGTAACAAAATATATTTTGAAATTATGCTGTAATTCCTGTATATTAAATTCTTCTCAGTACCAGGATGGAAACCAAATACAGCTTCCTTCCAGTAGATTACTGCAGTTGCTTTGAGTAGGTCTTTTGTCCATTTGTTTTTTGTCACCTGTTGCCCCTTGTCACATGCTAAGCTGGTAAGATCTTTAGAGCAGGAATGGATTTTTTATTTAATTGCACACAGTACCCAAGCAAGAAGGCAAATGTAGATATTTGCACAGTTCAGCAAATCCTACCTAGTATGTGTGTTTTTGATAATACTGCCTATACATAAACATTTTGCTTGAATTCCTGGGTATTAATGTCCATGCTCCCCTTCATGGATCACTGCCTTGTCATGGCGAAGGGGCTTGTGTAACTCAGTGAAGCCATGAGCTATACCGTGCAGGGCCACCCAAGACGGACAGGTCATGACAGAGAGTTCTGACAAAATGTGGTCCACTGGAGAAGGAAATGGCAACCCACTCCAGTATCCTTGCCAAGAAAACCCCATGGACAATGTTAAAAGGCTAAAAGATATGACGCCGGAAGATGAGCCCCTCAGGTCGGAAGGTGTCCAATATGCTACTGGGGAAGAGCGGAGGGCAATTCCAAGTAGCTCCAGAAAGAGTGAAGCGGCTGGGCCAAAGCCAAAAGGACATTCAGCTGTGGATGTATCTGGAAGCGAAAAGAAGGTCCGATGCTGTAAAGAACAATATTGTATAGGTACGTGGAATGTAAGATCCATGAACCAAGGCAAGCTGGATGTGGTCAAACATGAGATGACAAGATTGAACATCGACATCTTGGGAATCAGCGAATTGAAATGGACGGGAATGGGTGAATTTAATTCAGGTGACCATTATATCTACTACTGTGGGCAAGAAACCCTTAGAAGAAATGGAGTTGCACTCATAGTCAATAAGAGAGTGGAAAAGGCAGTAATGGGGTACAACCTCAAAAACGACAGAATGATCTCAGTGCGTATCCAAGGAAAACTATTCAACATCACGGTAATCCAAGTCTATGTCCCAACCACTGATGCCGAAGAAGCTGAAGTTGACCGGTTCTATGAAGACCTACAACACCTTCTAGAACTAGCACCAAAAAAAGATGTCCTTTTCATCATAGGGGATTGGAATGCTAAAGTAGGAAGTCAAGGAGTAATCGGAATAACAGGCAAGTTTGGCCTCGGAGTACAAAATGAAGCAGGGCAAAGGCTAATAGAGTTCTGTCAAGAGAACAAGCTAGTCATAGCAAACAATCTTTTCCAACAACACAAGAGACGACTCTACACATGGACATCACCAGATGGTCAATACTGAAACCAGATTGATTACATACTTTGCAGCCAAAGATGGAGAAGCTCTATACAGACGGCAAAAACAAGACCAGGAGCTGACTGTGGCTCAGATCATGAGCTTCTTACTGCAAAATTTAGGCTTAAATTAAAGAATGTAGGGAAAACCACTAGACCACTCAGGTATGACTTAGATCATATTCCATGTGAGTACACAATGAAGGTGATGAATAGATTTAGAGGATTAGATTTGGTAGACAGAGTGCCTGAAGAACTATGGACGGAGGTCTGTAACATTGTACAAGAGGCAGCAACTAAAACCATCCCAAAGAAAAAGAAATGCAAGAAAGCAAAATGGCTGTCTGATGAGGCTTTACAAATAGCTATGGAAAGAAGGAATGCGAAAAGCAAGGGTGAAAGGGAAAGATATAAGCAACTGAATGCGGATTTCCAGAGAATAGCAAGGAGAGATAAGAAGGCCTTCTTAAATGAACAATGCAAAGAAATTGAAGAAAACAATAGAATGGGGAAGACTAGAGATCTCTTCAAGAAAATTGGAGATATCAAAGGAATGTTTAGTGCAGAGATGGGCATGATAAAGGACAAAAAAGGCAGGGACCTAACAGAAGCAGAAGAGATTAAGAAGAGGTGGCAAGAATACACAGAAGAACTATACAAGAAAGATCTTAGTGTCCCTGATGTCCATGCTGGTGTGGTCACTGACCCTGAACCAGACATCCTAGAGAGTGAAGTCAAGTGGGCCTTAGGAAGCATTGCTAACAACAAAGCTAGTGGAGATGACAGTATTCCAGCTGAGTTATTTAAAATACTAAAAGACGATGCTGTTAAAGTGCTGCACTCAATATGCCAGCAAGTTTGGAAAACGCAACTGTGGCCACGGGATTGGAAAAGGTCAGTTTATGTTCCAATTCCAAAGAAGGGCAATGCCAAAGAATGCTCAAACTATCGCACAATTGCACTCATTTCACATGCTAGCAAGGTTATGCTCAAAATCCTACAAGCTAGGCTTCAGCAGTACGTGAACCGAGAACTACCGGATGTACAAGCTGGGTTTCAAAGAGGCAGAGGAACTAGAGATCAAATTGCCAACATTCGCTGGGTCATGGAGAAAGCACGAGAGTTCCAGAAAAGCATCTACTTCTGCTTCATTGACTATGCAAAAGCCTTTGATTGTGTGGATCACAACAAACTGTTGCAAATTCTTAAAGAGATGGGGATACTAGACCACCTTACCTGTCTCCTGAGAAATCTGTATGCGGGCCAAGAAGCAACAGTTAGAACCGGTCATGGAACAACCGATTGGTTCAAAATAGGGAAAGGAGTACGACAAGGCTATATACTGTCACCCTGCTTATTTAACCTATATGCAGAGTACATCATGAGAAATGCCAGGCTGGAAGAATCACAAGCCGGAATTAAGATTGCAGGGAGAAACATCAATAACCTCAGATATGCAGACGATACCACCGTAATGGCAGAAAGTGAAGAAGAACTAAAGAGCCTCTTGATGAGGGTGAAAGAGGAGAGTGCGAAAGCTGGCTTGAAACTCAACATTAAAAAAACTAAGATCATGGCATCCGGACCCATCAATCCCTGGCAAATAGAAGGGGTAGAAATGGAACCAGTAACAGACTTCATTTATTTGGGTTCCAAGATCACTGCAGACGGAGACTGCAGCCATGAAATTAAAAGACGCTTGCTCCTTGGGAGGAAAGCTATGGCAAACCTAGATAGCATATTAAAAAGCAGAGACGTCACCTTGCCGACAAAGATACACATAGTCAAAGCTATGGTTTTTCCAGTAGTAATGTATGGCTGTGAGAGCTGGACCATAAAGAAGCCTGAGCGCCGAAGAATTGATGCCTTTGAACTGTGGTGCTGGAGAAGACTCTTAAGAGTCCCCTGGACTGCTAGGAGGTCAAACCAGTCAATCTTAAAGGAAATCAACTCTGATTGCTCATTGGAAGGATTGATAATGAAGCTCAAGCTCAGATACTTTGGTCACCTAATGCAAAGAGAGGACTCTTTGGAAAAGACCCTGATGCTGGGAAAGATGGAAGGCAAAAGGAGAAGAGGACGGCAGAGGATGAGATGGCTAGATAGCATCACTGAAGCAATGAGCATGAAATTGAGCAAACTCAGGGAGGCAGTGAAAGATAGGAAGGCCTGGCGCAATATGGTTCATGGGGTCACGAAGAGTCGGACACAACTTAACGACTGAACTACAACAATGTCCATGCTATCCTCAGTCCCAGTTTTCAGATATAGTGCACCTAGGTTTTCAACAGGTACTCAGGGAATAATGATGTTCTCATAATAAGAAATCAAGCCTAGTATTGTAGCATGCTTTATTAAAAGAACTCCCCCCTCCTTTTGTAGTTTTATTATAAACTAGCAGGTTTAAGAAATGCACTGAGGAAGAAAGGAAGATGCCTGTTCCTCAGAATCCATGCAGATTCCTTGAGGCAGCTCCTGAGAATTAGAAGGTCTCTTTCTGGCTTTCCCAAGAAATGAATTAATAAGCTGGTTTTGCATTTCAAAGAGCCAAACTATAGGTTATTTTAGAAGATTGAGACTGTTGTCTTTCCAAGATGATTGTACTGGACAACTGACTGCAGATGGGGAACGCTGAAGGACCAATAATATCTGAAAGAGAACACCCTGGCTTTCTATGTGAGTTTGCAATCGTATAAGACAAAGTGATGGAAACAAATAACACCATATTTTCCATTTTTTGGTGAGGCTGGGAATAGTTTTAATATTTCTGCTACTGGCTAGAAATATTCTACATGTTGTGAATAAAAAATGGTGTCTTATTTTTCATAACTATTTTTAATCAGCTATACAGGTAGTCCTCATTTAGCGACTGCCTGATTTAGTGACTGTTTGCACTTACAGTGGTGATGAAAAAGTAACTTTACAACCAGTCCTTGCATTTACGACCTTCACAGGTCTGTAAAGCAAAGGAAAGTTGAAGTAAGATCGTGAGCATAGTTGCAGTTTCACTTAGCGACTGATTTGCTTAATGACTGATTGTGCCCTGAGCACAATCTATCAGGGGAAGGTGGTCTTGTAGATACCGAGGCCCTGAATCCTATAGCTCTTTAAATTGCACTTGTAAACACACCACTAGCCAATGTAGCTCCCATAGCAGTAGGGTTATATGGCAGTAATGAAACTCCCCATAAGCACAAGGGTTTCTGCATTTTGCCTCAGTTCTAGGTGGTCTTCAGGGACAACCCCATGTAAAGTAAATTGCAGTTATCTAGTAATATAGTCATTGATCATAATAAATTAACTGTTTTATGGTTTACACCATAAGCTTAGATAATCCCAAAGCACTATATTTTGTGAACCCAAGCTATGCATGGCTGCTTACAGCTGTCCTGTCTGTTCTATTCCCAATCCAGCAAGCATTCACAAAGGAGTTGCTGTTAGCAGGAATGGAGGGGGAAAGAGGTTCTGGCCTGAATTGATAAAGCATGCAAAGTCAGGCTTTTTCTAAAATATTTCTTACAGTCTCTGATGGTGGGTTAGATGAAAATTCTGGTTTACTGATTTTTCTTTTGCATGCTTTTAATGATCTGAACATGTGAATCATTTGGTTTATATAGAGTTTGGTTACTTATGTAATAAAGTAGAATGCACATATTTATTTTGCCCCATTTCTGTGCCAAGAAAATATATAGTACATTTTGATAAACTTAGCTGAAGGGTGTAATAGTTTGGACTAAATAATTAGTCTGATTATGGTATGCATTTTTTTTAACCTGAATACTATTTACTGAATAAGGTTTAACCAGTAAGACTAGAAATACTGTTGATTTGTATAGTCATATTGGTCCTGACTATAGTAAATCATGTAAATGAAAATAGACCCACACCTATATTTATTTAAGAATAAATACCAAAACAAGGAATGGGGATTTGCTAACAACCTAGTAATAGTCTTTATGCCATTCATGTTTGCTTAACACTGGAGCAAAGTTCAACAAATATATTCATCCATCAATATCCTCACGCCATTGTAAAGACTATAATCTTGCAAACTTTTTTGAATTTACCATTGTTGTAGTTTTTATTGCACAGTCTAAGATGGATCTTTCTTCCTTTAGCATCAGTATTCCCTCTCTTCTGAAACAGAGAAAAAGACAGTGACAATTTTCTTTCCCTTCCCTGGAAGTATGGAAGCTTTTTCAAAACACTTCCACAGTTCCTATTTGCTTTGAAGGAGATTCCCATCTCTTGCACCCTGCTCCCCAACCACAGACTGTTGATAAGCCATCATTTTGTTCTTGCCTTTAAAGTAAAGCTGCTTCAATTTCTTGTACAGTGTGGTTCCCAATGTTCTGTTCTATCAGCGAGAGACCAAATCTGATATGGTGGCAACCCCCGCTAAGAGTTCCAGGAGTCGAGCTTAACTCCTGTGACTACCTGGATGGGTCCAAATAATCTTCTTGGGCACAATCTGAAAGTTGGCTGCCACTGCTGCCTTCTGGGATGTTTCTTTAACTTCCTGATTTAGCCTCTAGTTCTGGGATTTCGTGGTGGCTTCCCATCTGTCCTTACCATATCTGACCCTTCTGAGCAATTTCTAAGGTTAACTGGGCACTGCAATCTATACCAATGGGAATCTCCCCCCATCCCCATTTGTTTTGCCCAATCATTTTTCTCTTTCTAGCGGTAAGACGATCATGACTGTTTTCAGGAACAAGAATAAATTACATTTTGCTTGGTTTTGCTTGTTTAATTTGACTGGTTTGGATTGACAGTTGTCCTTCAGTGGACAATAGTACACCTAGGCAAGGAAACCTCTGGGGGGAAACTTAAGAGTTTACTTTTATTGCCCCAAGGTAAAGAGTGTGGTCTTTGTCAGAGATCTGAAAAAATTAAATACATGGTTGTTGAATTGTGGCACAATAGAATAAGTGAACTCCTTTAAATATCTAGGCAGGGGTGTCTGCACAATATCATCAAAAACATGTGCACCACATAAAAAAGAGGCAGAACTTTGATAGCACTGGCATGGCTGCCATCTTGACTTTTTTGACCACATCCTTCAGATACTTCAGATACTAGGTATACACTCCTCTCAAACATTGATTGGAACTTGCACGTAGCAAAGCCTAAGCTTACAGTAGTGAGATCTGTGAAACACAGTTGCATCTTTTTAAAGGGGGGTCACCTTATTTCCCCACAATAAAGATTTTCAGTGGGAATTTATTCCCCACTTGTTGTATGAGGTGAAAATATGGGTATTGGGAAAATGAAGCAACTTGTAGCTGGTAAAGACTAGCTCGAGTTCCCCTGGCTCTGCTACCAAGACCTCCTTCTCCTTGCCTTGCAGGGAATTGAAGTGGCACCCTAGTGGGTTCACAAAACCCCACGGGCCCAGGCCTGCTGAAAGGTCAGGTCTTTATGACCTTCCTGAAGGATTGCAGGGTCAGGGCCATGCAGATCTTGGGAATAATGCTGTTCCAGAGGACAGCAGCAGTGACATGAAAATGTAAGCCACACTTCAAAAACAATTATTTTATTAAATCGATATTTTCTGCAAACTGTTCTAAAGATACCACATAGGATGTATAACACAATAATTGAGAAGTGGAGCATATGTGGGTGTCCAGATACTGATGAGCTAGAACTCTGCACATCCCTCACTTACTGACCGTGGTAGCTGGGATTGCTGGAAGATATGGTTCAGTAACATCTGTGTAAGGCCATAGGAAGGCCGTCCTTGCAGTAAATGAAAGAACTAATTTGTGTCTTTATGTCCTTGCCAGAAGATTATGTTGATTCTGCTCCTTGAATAAACAACTCATATAGTTTAAATTAGTTAATATCTTGATTAGTCCATTCATTGTATCAAGACACAACACAGTGTCAAATAACAAAAGGATAAAATAGGGATAAATATACCAAAGTACAGAGCAAAGTATATTCAGATAGATGCATCACCTTTACAGGTGGAATTTAGAATAGGAACTGGGATTGAATATATCTGTACCCCAGTAAGTCTTGAGATATCCCAGTTGTGGTTTTTTTGCATGTGGTTCATTTGCTCAGTAACTCTGACAGAGTCACTTTGTGTGAGATGATAAATAAATAAATAAATAAAAACTTCAACCTCTTAATGACTTGATGGATATCATTTTGCCATTTTGTCAGTAACTGATTATTTGAGTTCTTGTAAATTTGTGCTTGTGTCATCTGGGAAAGTAACTACCTAGTTTTCTTTTAACCTTCAGTTTTTCCAGTCTTCAGGATCTTCTCCAGTGACTCTTCTCTTTGCATTAGGAGTCCAAAATACTTAAGCTTTAGCTTCACTATTGGTGTTTCAGTGGGCATCTGATTTTAATAGAAGAGAATATTAAAATAATTAAGAACATTGATTGATTGATTGAGTGATTACATGTCACCAATTCATTGTCGACTCATAGCAACCACATAGATAGATTTTCTCCATGATGATCTGTCTCTAACCTGGTCCAGCTCTTCAACGGTGCTCTCATCACCCTTGTAACTGAGTCATTCCGCCTTGCTGCTGGTTGTCCTCTTCTGTTTCCTTCCACCTTTCCCAGCATTAGAGCCTTCTCCTAGGCCTTTGCATAGTGTGTGTGAAGTAGGATAATTTGAGCTGATCATTAATCTGCCTTGTTTTGTTTTGTGTATTAAGGACATACACCCTCACCCAACACATTAACCCCAGGTCTGGGACCAAAGCCAGGTTTCAAGGGCTTCGTGGAACCCCAGGAGAGACAGTGCCATCTATATCTCTGGGGTGATGCTGTTCCAGAGGCTGGAGCCTGTGACAGAGAAGACATGTTTCCTTGGTCTCATAAGATGGCAACATTTATAGAAGGGGACTGGAGCGCACCCACTCTGCCTGAACATAGCGGACAGCCAGAAATAATGGGAGGAAGGTGGTCCCTTAGGTAACCAGGTCTTACGCCATGAAGGGTTTTAAAGGTAACAACCAGCACTTTGAATTGCACCCAGAAGCTGACTGGCAGCCAATGCAGGTCGCATAGTAGTGGTGACACATGAGCACAACAAGAAGTGCCCATTACCACTTGTGCTGCTGCATTTTGAACCAGCTCTAGCTTCCAGGTGGTCTTCAAGGGCAGCCCCATGTAGAACGCATTACAGTAGTCAAGTCATGAGGTGAGCTGGGTGTGAGTGATGTCTGCAGTCAGGTTTTTTTGAGGCTTGGGAGGAGGTGGTAAGGGCTCACTGCTATCAACCTTCCTTCTAGCACCTTCTTGCTCTTTCTGCTACTGTCTTCCCCCTTTTCCCCCTTTGAAGCTCAGATTTTTAAAATAATCTTTTGTTTCCTCTAGAGAGGATGGGGGCAGACAGCATTTCCTTTTGTTTTTCTGGGCATGCTTGCATTGTCTCTCTTGCCTGCCACATCTGGATGATGATGAAGAGGGTGATTCCCTGTCTGGGAATCCACTGTCAATCTTGGATGGCTGCCATGAGCAAATTAGTGAATGGGGAGAGGAAAAGGATTTGCCTCTTTACTACATCTTTGTTCAGCCTTTCTGATGGTCCAGCTTTCATAGCCCTTTGTTACAGTGGAAAACCATGGCACTGACAACACCTACTTTTGTTGCCAGTGTGATGTGTTTGTGCTTTAATATTTTGTCACAGTCCTTCTCCCAAGTAATAGACATCTCTCTATTTCTCTGCTGCATTCATCCTTGTGAATTTTTCAGCCAAGGAAGACAAACTCTGTTCCTATTTCAATTTCTTCTCTGCCTATTTGCTTTGGGGTGAGATTCCCTTCTGTCATACAACAGTATTTTTCCCCATGCCTGTTTACAAACCTGCATATAGTTCTTTAACTGCATCATTTTGTAAGATTTTAAACAGTTCTAATGGTTTTTCATCAACTCCTGTAGCTTAGTTGTTAGCAGTGCTTTGTAGGGCTCATTTTCCATAATGTGTGGCTCTAGTTCAGTGATCAAACCTTTGTATGTACCAGCATAACTTGGAATTTTTAGTATATTTATTCAGTATGTTCACACCATGTATTTGTATTTTCTTTCTCTAGTAAATCTTTGCCTTCTTTGTCTTTCATCATAGTCATCTTTGTATAAAAGTGTCCTTTCATTTATGTAATCTTCTTAAATGAATCTCTTGTCCTTACCATTCCATCATTATGCACAATATCTTTGCATTGTTCATTTAAATATAATTGCTTGTCTCATAGAATGATAGGGTTGGAAGGGATTATCTAGGGTTGGAAGGGACTGCAGGTCATCTAGTTCAACTCCAGCTCTGTATAGGAGCCTCTAGAACATCTCTGGTAGATAATCATCCAGTCTGTATAAAAGAGGATCCCCCTTATTATGCTGTAGCCTGTTCACTGGCTGACAGCTACTATAGTAAGGAAGTTGGTTAGCTCTTCTTTGGAATTCAACATTTAGTTGGGCTAGGTGTCTATTTGCAGTGGGTCAGTACAAAACCATTTTGTCATCTTTGGCTTCCTGCACTTTGAGATATTTTTCTTTTCTTCATCTTTAATGATGTCACAAATTTCAGCTCAGAGTTATTCAGACAAATTATTTATCAAATATAATCCTTTAAATGTATTATCTCCCTAATCATATGGAATATTGCTACAATGTTGTTGGTCTGATTATTTTATTTGTTTTCTATAGTTTAAGTTGTAATTTTGCAGCTGTTGTGGTCTGTTTTGGCTGACTGAATAGAGTTTCTGCATCTTTACTCGCAGAGTTTATAATCAAGCTGATGCTGGTATTGTCCATCCTGTGATGTCCATGTCTAGAGTTGTCTTTTACTTTGTTGGAAGAAACTGCTTTTCTTGCAGAATTTATTAGTCTACCTCCTGCTTTATTTCATATACTAAGGCCCAATTTTTCCATTATTCCAGATGCTATTTTACTTCCAGCTTCAGCCCTTTAGTCTCCTATAATTGGTATAATATATCTCTCTTCTTTTTTTGGTGTTGTGTCAACAAACTGTTACAGGTCACCAAAGGACTGTTCAGCTTCAGCTTCCTCTACATCTGTGGTCAAAGCAGAGACTTGGGTCACTGTAACATTGTTTTGTTTGCCTTGGATTTGTATTGGGATAATTCTGTTATTTTGGAATTTTGTATACATGCATGATGTTGATAAGATGTAACATCACTTATGTTTTACCTCTATATGCCAGTGTTTATAGTGATTTTCACCAGAAACAGACCTAGAAATTAAAAAAAAAACCTGAAGTATCTTAGAACATGGTTGCCTTTTGGATGAAATATCAAGTGGAGCGTTCAAGTTTCTAGGAGGTGGTATAAAATTGCAGTTATTTGTTCAGATTGTGATGAGAGGGTTTTGGACTTTTAAATAGGATAGGCAGAGAAAAGGTTAGATTTCTCCTTCCTTGTAGTTCAGTGCTTCAAACTGCAGTCTCCCCAAACAACTTTTTTAAACAAAAAGTATGCAGGGATATGTCCTGGTAGATACGCTTGTTTGAACCTAGAGACTCTCAGTTTTAGGTTGCTGGGCTACTTATTACTATGTCCCTCATAACCAGTGATTTCCTTGTTGAAACATGCTGTATGCTTCATGTTTGCACTTGTACATACTGTACATATCTTCAGAGTCTCCCATGTACTGTAGTAATAAAAAGGGAATTCCAACAAAAGGGCATTAGATGGCTTTTTTCATGTTTCACGGGTCTCTGACGAGATTGTAAATTCTTCCCAGAAAATATGAGTAGTTTTGCATATTAATATCTTTAACAGAATACCTAATCCCATCTGTCTCACGAAGCAAAAGCAGCAAACACCCAACCATTTTGAGAACAGATATAAAACGGACTCTGGAATTCTGTAGGTATAGACTGTACATAATGTGCACTGGCACATTTGAACCTGTGTGTGTTTTTAGCAGGTAATTTGTACAGTTTTTTTTTAACACTTTCTGAATAAAGCTGTCTGCCACTTCTTTTAAAACTATGCTGCATTTTAATTAAAAAATGTCAAATGAAATGTGAAAACGCAATCTCACCAGAGAGAGAGAGTGTCTCTATTTTCTCTGCACTATCACTGATGCTCTGTGACTCAGAGCTTTCTAATATAAACTTTTAAAGGTTTCACAGATGACTTTCCTAACTCCTAGAATATGAAATATGAGTCCAGCCACATTTATATGAAAGAAATGTTAAAAATAAAAGCAGTTATGGTTACTTATTTTATACTGGACTGTGATAGAATTTAAACGAGTTTTACTAAGATATTAGTAATTACACTTCCCTTTTTTAAAATTAATTTGTTTGTGATATGGACATCTGAAAGGCAGTTAGAAAATCAGGGATAACAATCTGACTTTTATTTATTAACTCAATGAGGTTTCCTTATGGTAGCAATTCACTTAAAGGTGTTGCATTTACAGCTTTGGTAAAAATACCATAGTCAGCTTGCTACTCCAGGAGAAGGAGTATGGCTAATGTGATCAATCATGCTGCTGTACGGCTGTCTGTAATTTTTTGTGATATTTAGAAACACAAGAATGTGTTTCTGGCTGTTAAGCCATTAATGGATGGCTCTGTGTTTCTTTAACAGGGCAATCCTCTACATCAGTTTCCTACCACATAAATTCAGATTCATTTTCCATAATTCCTGATCAGTAGGCTGGGGGATTACAAGAGTTGTAATTCACCCATCCAGAGGGCATCAGGTTGGAAAATGCTGATATTTGTATAGAGTATATATTCAGAGATTAATCCCATTGACTTCCATCCTGTATCTAGTCCCTGGTCAATTGGTATAGGATCTCAGCCTGGACCAAACAGGGATTTTCATTTGTGTTCTTCACTTAATTAGGGTTTCTATTACCAAATAAATCTAACTTTTACAGAAGAAAAAATACTGACTTGCATGCAAGCTAGTGGAGGTTATATGAGGGGGAATGAATGTAACACAAAAAGTATTAACCTTGATTTCATGGGTTTGTGAATTTTAGCCACATTCTGGAGGTATTTCTTCTATATACTTTATTCTAAGTTCCCCACTAGGATGATTTTAGATGCCGTCCTTAGGTCTATAAGAACTGGACTGCCAAAATACAGATAACAACTAGATGGCAATAAAGGTTAGAAAACGCTAAGCCTTTGCTGCTGTCTAGTGGCTATTCAGATTTTTGCAGCCCAGCTCTGATTGCCATAGCTTGCTTTGCACCTTCCAAACTCTCTGCTCCACCATCTCGATGCATGGATAAAGTTGATCTGCAGGAAAGCCTTTATGTGTAAGAATGCCTCTCAGTTCCATATGAGAGTGGAGTCTGGGTAAAATGGAGAGATATTCTATGAAAACACAGACAGTGCATTTGCTGATGTGTGTTTCAAACTTGTCAGAGCAGTTTTCTCTCTGGCTTTGCGTTCTTGTTAGCCCCAGGAGGATTCTGACTCAGCTTCTTTATGGGTGCCATTGCTACAGTAGAACCCCTCCCTGCTTTCCCTGAAGTGCTTTAGGCTTCAAAATCAAGAATTCAGCTTGAAGATTTCATTAGTGTCATTTTTTTCCTCTTGTCTTCCACAAGCAACATTTTAAAAATGCATCATAATTACTTCTACTTTTTTTTTAAATTATAGATTGGATCCCACATGTTTTCTCATTTTTGAAAGAGCTTTTGTGTTTCTCAGCTGTTTATATCCAGATACTATAAATAGTGGTGGCATTAGAGGGGGAAAATTGAAATGAGAAGAACTAAGGAAGGGTAATATAATAGAAGTTCTGAGTAGGGATGTGTTTTGGGTGTGTTCAGATATTAGCCAAATAATGTTTGCAGCAGAAGGGGAGAAGGAGAAGGACTTACTAGGAAAGGAGGATTTGCCACCCTGAAGTACCACCTGGAACTGCTTAGACAGATATGTATGATCATCGTTGTAAGCTAGTTCTCTGTTTCGTATCCTTTGGCTTTTCAGCAGACTATAGCTCTACAGGTCAGACATGTTCTACATGAAAGGACTCGTGGATTGCTAAAGTATTTTAAGTGGAGAGCGAGGGTGTGGTATGAGTAGAAACTGGTGAGCAAGCAAATAGCGTCCTAGGGCAATTCTCATTAGTGTACATTTTCATAATATTTCCTAATTTTGCCTCTGCAGAGGAGGTGGTAGTGCAGATGGTATCGGCACGCTAGATTAATTGTAACCTTTTCTTTCTAAGTCAAATTCTGATGTTGTGTAAGAGTGGTAATTCCTTAACAGGGATGGAGCATCTTCCGTGTTCTGGTTTTCCATTGCATGGCTAAAGACAAGGCCAAATGTGTTACTTAATCTTTCCACTGGAGATGAAATACACAAAGCTCTTTATCTTTTGGAAAGACCTGCTGCATTGTTTAGTAAACTTGCTACGTTGTAATGTGGTGGATAGCAGAACAGAATTCGGAGGGATGATAGTGGTGGAATGATAAAATAAGGAATCCAAAATGGCCAATACAGTGGTACCTCGGGTCATGAATGCTTCTATTCACGACCAATTCGGGTCACGAACAGCACTGTTCACAAAATTTTGCTTCCGTTCGCAAACGCCGGATCAGGTGACGAACAGGATCCATGGCCATTTTCCCTGCCGTGACATGTGGTCATGGCTTCCTGTAGGGAGGGGGACTCTCCCTCCAAGCAATAACCGCCTCCCCACCCTCCTTCCTGTCCTCCACGCCAGAAGTCGCCTCGAGCAAGGTTAGTGTTCGCTCTCTTCGTACTGTACTTTGTGTCATATTTTTGTGGTTTTAAAAAAAAAAACATATGGTTCAGAACGGATTAACCGTATTTACATTGAACCTTATGGGAAAATTTGATTTGGGTTGCAACCAAAATCGGTTGGCGACCAAATTCATAGGGGTCAGAACGGATTAACCATATTTACATTGAACCTTATGGGAAAATTTGATTCGGGTCGTGACAAATTTGGATCGCGACCAGAGTCGTGGAACGAATTAAGTTCATGACCCGAGGTGCCACTGTACTTTTCAGTGTCATTCAAATACTTGAAAGAACCTTGCTAGTCTAGAATAGGGTTCCTCAACCTCAGCAACTCTAAGATGGGTGGACTTCAACTCCCAGAATTTCCCAGCCAGCCATGAATTCTGGGAGTTGAAGTCCACCCATCTTAATGTTGTTGAGGTTGAGGAACCCTGGTCTAGAACATTTCCTAGTTGGTTTTTCTTCTAGTTGTTGGTTGTGTACTGTCTCAATAGGTGTCACTGACTTAGCTAATATGATCAACATGATTTACATAACTGTTGCTCTATTAAGAAACCTTCTGAATGTTTGCAATGTTGGGTTTATTTTAAAAATTCTTAATAGCTTGCAGTAAGGTAACATTTTCACATTTAGTTCTTTGAGCTTCCTGACTAAAGCTCATGTATATGCCCAGAATTTCTTATTTTATTTTATTACTTATTTATTAAACCTCTGCCCCCACTGCAGTCTGACAGCTCTTGGTGGCTTACCTATGGCAAAAATTAAAATATTCAGGGTACAGTATGTTAAAAAAGATAACAAGTAACATCATACCCCCCCCCCCCCAAACTGAAGAACAACACAAACTGCAGTAGAAAGGAAAAAATAAAGAAGGAAATAATGGCTCAGCGGTAAGCCTGAGAGAATGAAATAGCTGTTTTTAACATTTCTTGAAAACTACCAGGATGGAGCTTGATTTCTGGGAGGCTATCCCAAAACATTGGTGTCACCGTAGAAAAGCAGCTCCTTGTGGCTTCATCTCCCCCCTCACTTCTCTGAAGTTTGGGACTATAATTAGTTTCTCCCTGGAAGATCTAATGGGTTGAGCAAGGAGTCCTGCACATATCTAGGTATCAAACCATAATGGGCTGTGTGGGTCCATACCAGCAGTTTAAATTCTACCTGGAAACCAATTGGCTGGTTAGTGCAGGGCCCACAGAATCAGTGTTACATGTTCCCAGTGCTGGGAGCCAGTATGTATGTGGGTCACTGCGTTCTGGACCAGTTGCATTTTCCAAATAGCCCCATGTAAAGCTTGTTGCGGTATTCCAGCCAGGTGGTAATGAGGGCATGAGTTAATGTTGCTAGGTCCTCCTGCACCAGGGAAGGTCACAATTGGTGCAATTGTACAATCATTCTTTGTAGGCAAAGGCAAACACACATGAGTAGGGCTCCATTAAGTGTCGTTTTATTGGATAGTTGTATGTTGCCCAGAGTCGCTTTTTGCGAGATGGGCAGCCATGCAAATTTGATTAATAAATAAAATGTATGTATGTATGTATGTATGTATTTATTTAACATCCTGATATGCGTTGGAGAAGAGCCATTTGGGTCAATGCCTTCTAAATAACATGGAGGAGGCTGTTTCATAAGGCAGGGGCACTGACAGAGAAGGCCCACTTCCTGGGTCCTGCCTGGGTCCATTGCATCATTGAAGAGACCTGGAGTGTGTCCACCCTTCCCGATTTGGTGGGACAGGCCGAAACCATTGGAAGCAGGGGGTCTGACCCCATGCCATGTAGGGTTTTGAAGGTGACAACCAGGACCTGAATTGTACCCAGCAACTTATTGGGAGCCAGTGCAGCTCACATACAGTCGTGTGAAAAAGAAAGTACACCCTCTTCAAGTTCTATGGTTTTACGTATCAGGACATAATAAAAATCATCTGGTCCTTAGCAGTTCTCAAAAGTAGGTAAATAAAACCTCAGATGAACAACAACACATGACATATTACACCATGTCATCATTTATTTTTTAAAAA
Source organism: Liasis olivaceus (assembly GCA_030867105.1). NCBI lineage: Eukaryota > Metazoa > Chordata > Lepidosauria > Squamata > Pythonidae > Liasis > Liasis olivaceus. The sequence goes on from CM061348.1 coordinate 52,522,491, forward strand.
ATAAAGCCAATGGAGAAGCCATGTGTGAAAAACTAAGTACAGCCTTACCACTTCCATAGGTATGAAGAGGCTAAGTAGCAGCCAGTGCTGCTAATCAAATGCCCTTGATCGATTGATCATCACTAAGTGTGACTACCTCTATAACAGCTGAAGTTTTAGGAGTTTGCTGGTCTCGAGCATTGAGGTGTGTGTTAACACAATGCCAAAGAGTAAAGACATCAGCAATGATCTTAGAGAAGCAATTGTTGCTGCCCATCAACCTGGGAAGGGGTATAAGGCCATTTCCAAACAATTTAAACTCCCTCATTCTATAGTGAGGAAGATGATTCACAAGTGGAAAATATTCAAGACAGTTGCCAATCTTCCCAGGAGTGGACGTCCCAGCAAATTCACCCCAAGATCAGACCATGCAATGCTCAGAGAAATTGCAAAAAATCTAAGGGTTACATCTCAGACTCTACAGGCCTCAGTTAGCATGTGAAATGTGAAAGTTCATGACAGCACAATTAGAAAAAGACTGAACAAGTATAGTTTGCTTGGAAGGGTTGCCAGGAGAAAGCCTCTTCTTTCTAAAAAGAACATGGCAGCATGACTTAGGTTTGCAGAGTTGCATCTGAACAAATCACAAGACTTCCGGACAGACTTTTGGACAGATGAGACCAAAGTAGAGATGTTTGGCCATAATGCACAGTGCCACGTTTGGTGAAAACCAAACACAGCATATCAGCACAAACATCTCATACCAACCGTCAAGCACAGCGGTGGAGGGGTGATGATTTCGGCTTGTTTTGCAGCCACAGGATCTGGGCACCTTGCAGTCATTGAGTTGACCATGAATTCCTCTGTATACCAAAGTATTCTAGAGTCAAACATGAGGCTATCTGTCTGACAGCTAAAGCTTGGCCGACATTGGGTCATGCAACAGGACAATGATCCCAAGCACACCAGCAAATCTACAACAGAATGGCTGAAAAAGAAAAGAATCAAGGTGTTGCAATGGCCCAGTCAAAGTCCAGACCCCAACCCGATTGAAATGCTGTGGCGGGACCTCAAGAGAGCTGTGCATAAACAAATGCCTGCAAACCTCATGTTGTAAAGAAGAGTGGGCCAAAATTCCTCCACAACAATGTGAGAGACTAATAAAGACATACAGGAAATGATTACTTCAAGTTATTGCTGCTAAAGTAGATTCTACAAGCTATTGAATCATGTACTTAGTTTTTCACACATAGTTTCTCCATTTTGGCTTTATTTTTGTAAAATAAATGATGACATGGTGTAATATATCATGTGTTGTTGTTCATTTGAGGTTGTATTTACTTACTTTTGAGAACTGCTAAGGACCAGATGATTTTTATTATGTCCTGATACGTAAAACCATAGAACTCGAAGAGGGTGTACTTTCTTTTTCACATGACTGTAGCAGCATGTTACATGACTGTACCCAGAACTATACATTCTGCCACATTCTGGACCAGCTGAAGCTTCCAAATGCTTTTTAAGAGCAACTCCACATGAAAAGCATTGCAAGAGTCCAGCTTGGAAGTGAGTAAGGCTTGACTGACTGTGAGCAGTGCCTCCCAGTCTAAGAACGGGCACAATTGGTGCATAAGATAGATTTGTGCAAAGCCCCTTAGGAGCCATGAGTCGAGGGAGATTGCACAGTTTCTAGTTCTTTTTAAGGTTCTTTAGGAGTGAACTTCACTGTTTAATTTTCATTCAAGAGCAATCTCATAAGAAGCCTATAATAGCCGCCTGTTCTTTTGAAACCCCCTATATTATCCAGACCCATATTTGGCCCCTTCTTTTTTCATTCTATAGCTGTGTGATCTGCTGTATGTTAGTGGGGAAGTGATTTGGCAAATATGCTTTTCATAAGTCAGATTTCTGCCACTTTAGTTATCCAATAGAGAGACTTTATACTGTGAGCTAAGCCAGAAACTGAAATATGGAATGGTGAAGAAAATGAAATTAGTAATTCAAAGATAAAGTTATGCAGCTGGGCACATAACTAACATTTTCTAGATTAATGTAAAGCAGCCAACTTTTAACAATATATATGGTTAACATTTATAGAGAATTGTAATAGCATGCAGATGTTTTCGGCAGTGCCTGTAGGGGACAGTATTGTACTAAAAACGTATTTGGAAAAGTACATTTTCAAAAAACTTGTATTTTGGTGCAGCACAGGAATTATTACAACTTTCTCTCGAGCTAGAAGATACTTAATTACATGATGCAGTGTTACTCTGAGTTGGCACTTGAACTTAGTCACATGGATACTAAAAGTAATTATCAAGTCTGTAATGTGTGGAAGGAGAGAACGATCCTTGTGCAATTGCTTTTTAGCTGTTCTGTGTTTATGTAATATTGGTAGCTTGAAAGAAATCCATGTTGTCAAATTAAGTCTAGTTGGCATGTCATGAAAAATGTGTCGGTTGTTAGCGATTGCTCTAAGTAGCATTTTGCAAGAGGGAACATTAGATCTTTATAGTGAGAAAGTCTTCCTGTACATATTTGGGTACGCACTGGGTTTCACCAAACAGGAACACTATATTGTTGAAGCAGCATTGGGGAGCTGGGACTTCTCCTAGTATTGCTTAGTCCCTGCTGATATCTTCATGAACACAAGTTCAGTCATGGCAAATGAGGTTCTTGAATTGTCTGCATGTGTTACTTGTATATTTCCTCTCTGATTAGCTGTTGACTTAAAGTTGCTTTTTAAGATCTGAAGAAATGACTCAAAACGAGAGGAGTCAACATAGTATAGTATGTTGTTAGTGTGTGTTGTTTTGTCTTAAATACTGTTATATTGTGCTCTATGTTATGGGGTGCAAAGCAGAAAACCACTACTACAGAATGAAATATTCAGTGGTTGGTACCTAAAATGAATGAAAGTTATTACTAAATGTAAATTATGAAACATGGCCATGTAGTGAGCAAAGTTTGTAATGATACATGTTGAACATTGATTGCATTTCAGTCTGAGCTTTTTGTGTACTGGTTGCAATCTCATCAAATTCTTTTATAAGACTACAGGGAATTACTTCTTTCAAAAAAAGAGATTTAACAGGTTTTAGTACTATAAAAGATACTTCTTGGAAGGGATTCACAGGTCTTTTTTTTCAACAACATTTATTAATATAAGTGTATGAAATTTGGCACTTATAGTTGCCTTTCATCGATGTATTTCCTTCATTATCTGAAATACAGTGTACTAATCAAATGTATTAATCAATGTACTTAAATATTTAATGTTTTGTAGTAGTTCTCTGTGGCAGTGAAAATATTTTAAATATTCCTGAAGTAGAATTATTATTATGTATTAAATTATTATTATATATTAAAAAGAGGACAGATATAAAGAGTTAGATCTACTAGACTGTTTCCATCTCTGTTTTCTTTTTTATAGAAAAGAGTCTAGGTTGAGCAGATAGCCGCCATATCCTAGAATTGCACTGACTTTGTTTGGATAGGATTGCTACCATTCATTCTTGATGAAACGAGAAACCTGAGTTTTAGTCACAGTGGCTGTGTTTTTTGTGGAGGGGAGAGATGTTTCTAGACTTGCTACGCTGTGGGCCTTGCTTGCATTGAAACCTCCAAAGAGGCTCTGTTGGGCTGTACTGTTACTGATGGCAGATTTTCCTTCCTCCTGTTCAGTTTGCTCTCTTCCCTCTTCCTTGCAAAATACACGTTCTCAATACAGGCGCTAAGCGACCTGATAATGCACCTTACCCATATGGAACCCTGGCTGTTGCACCCAGGTTTTTCACCTGTGAAGGGTTTCTTTTGCAGAGACTCCAGTATGCTAGGCTGTGTAGCAAATGGCTCACTGTGACAGGTTAGCACTTAATCATGTCCAGTTTCATCCAAAGGGAATGGCATATTTGTTTGTAATCTGTTCTTGTCTTAGTTTAGATTATCAAGGCAATTTGGTATGTGGCTGTAGGTGTCAGTTGGTGTCATCCAATTCGCTGGGAATGAAGAACAGATAGGCCCTCTCTGACAGTGGATGCGACTTTTATGTGTGAGAGAGGGTAGGATTAGTTCCACGGTATCATTATTATAATAAGCTTGTTGTTGCTGCACTTTGGTGCATACGTTCGTAGTTTCGAGTTGTGATTGATGGATCAGTAATAAAGTTGCAGGGCTGCTCATTCTGTGGTGCTGTTGGGGTGCAGAGAATTGAGGCAATTTATATGCTGGCACCCGACTATTATAATCCTGGTATTGTAGCCGCTAGCATAATGGGAATACTGGACTACTTTATCTATATAACTAAAGAAAAATGAAACTAAGCTGAGTTAAAATATAGAAAGATAGTAATTGGAAGAGCTTTATAGTTTCAAGATTAACATTTCAGAATGAAGGAAACTTCAAACAGAACATGCAGATTTAATCATGACTTATATCTTATTTGTTGGAATACATAATAAGCAGAAAATAAGACAATTTAATTCTTCCTGAACATCATTACAGTCACTTAGTTTCAATCAGTTTGTTGCCAAATCTGTGCCAACCACAGAAAAATAAAAATTTAACTCATTAACAGAAGTGTGATTTGATTCAAGAAGAATTGGATGGAAAAGGGATTTTAAAAGGCTTTTAGATACCATTCCATGTGACATGATAACTAAAATGAATGTATAGTGAACAGACGTTGTTCATAAAGAATCATTATAAGATTGGATAAATTACTCCCTTGAGTTGAGCTCAGCTACAGATGAGTGCATTGGATATGGACAGTCTGTGTCTTCTTAGCAGCAGTCTGGAAGTGGCCGGCTGTCTTGTGGGGTGCTTTTTGACTTCCCAGTCTAGCCTAGAGCTCTGGGAAATCCTGGTGGTATCCTATCCAAGGTCTAACCAGGCCCCATCTCCATTTAGCTTTTTGGAGATCAGCCAAGGTTGGCTTGATGATAACACTTCCTATGGCATTCATCTAGATAAAACTACATTTAAAAGCAATGGTTGTTTCATTTAAAGGGATAGTTTTAAACTGCTATATATTGGTTGCTGGGTTTTTTTTTTAGATTTTTTATCCTGCTTTTATTATTTTTATAAATAACTCAAGGCGACGAACATACCTCATACATCTTCCTCCTCCTATTTTCGCCAGAACAATAACCCTGTGAGGTGAGTTGGGCTGAGAGAGAATGACTGGCCCAAAGTCACCCAGCTGGCTCCATTACCTATTTATAAGTACCGTATTTTTCCGACTATAAGACGATACTTTTTTCTAAAATCCTTACCCTAAAAATTGAAGGGCGTCTTATTCAAGGAAGTCAGCGAGGAGAGAACTGTGCGGTGGCAAAACTGCCCATACTTTGTCTCTGCGAATGGGCTTCCTCCAATCACGAGCCACCAATCACGAGTGAAATAGCTTGTCTCCCAAACAGACTTCCTCCAATCACGAGCCTGATGTAACTGACGTCAGCTGATGCTGAACAAACCAATTAGAGGAAGGCTTTTGCAGAGAGAAGCTAGTTTCACTCATGCTTGAATGTAATCAGTTATGCAAAAGAGCATGGAATAGAGCTGCAGAGAGACGGTTTGGACCTCCTCCCACCGAGTGTATCAGGTAAATGTTAACTAATTACTAAATAAAAATGTGTTCTGCACTATCTTTAAAATATTGATTTCTTAATTTGGGGTTGGAAAAATGGGGGTCATCTTGTACATGGGGGCGTCTTATTGTCGGAAAAATACGGTACTCATCCCATGAAAATTATTGGGGTAACTACTGGGTGTAAGTAGTAAATCCAGGTATGATTGAACTCCAGAAATTATAAATACGGTAGAATCTGGTCTAACGCTTAACAAGAAAAATCAAGGATAAAAGCATTACAAATGAGTTTTGTTTCAGCACCTTACACAATATGGTCTCCAGCAGATTCATGTATAGTGTTTCTTTTAAAAGCCACAAGGAAAAAAAAATTAGTAAACTAGAAATGTTTATTGCTGGATTGTTTCTCAAAATGAAAAAAGCATTCTCTGATATCCAAAATAAATTTACCTTGCTTCAACTTCAACATGGCTGTTTGGTTTTTACCCTCTCAAGGGCCCCTTGTGATGAGCTGTTCTCCCTCTTCCATTTGGCACCTTTTAAATCCTGCTGTCACAGCCCAAACCTCCAGTTTTCAGAAAGTGCCATTGCTTATTCCAACCCATCCTAAGAAAAAGTTTGCCGTGTAGCAAACCAAGAATCAAACAATGCCTCAATGTATCTGAAACAAGGATGCCAAGTTGTTGTAGTGGATTACTGTCCACCAGAACAAGTAGGCCAAATCAGACATCACATTTCAAAATCGAGATAGAGATTGCTTTAATTAAAAAGTAAACTATCCTTATTTTGTACCCTGCCAGATGTATAGACTTCAGCGGTCAGAATTCTCAATAATAGCCTGATTGGCTGTGGAATTCTGGGAGTTGAAGTCCATACATCTGATGGACACTCAGGTTGGAGAATGTTGCCTAAAATAATCCTTGGACCCAGAGTGGGCCAGGGAGAAGCACTCCAGAACAATTTTTCAGAATAAATAATACATCCCTTTGTGGCTGCAATCTCTTTTCTGCTTTTTGGAAAGCGAAACACGTGGTCTACTACTATCCATTACCTTGGAAACAATATGAAAGAACAAGCTGTTAGTGGTAGTAATGTAACTTTAATCTATTATCTGTTGTGACCTCTTTCTTTCTTTTAAGGATATTTATTACTTTAAGGTCAGAGACCAGCTCACATTATCAAAAAGCAAAATAGAAAGGAAATAAGTAGATGATTCACATATATTTGCATAAACCATTAGGAAAGTTTAGGATCAGAGTTTGAAATCCAGAAAAAACATGCTGAAAAAGGGGGGGGGGGTTAGAGAGAATTTTTTTTTTTTTCATTCAAGATGGAAAAGGCTTAATAATAAAATCACAAGATTGGTTCTGGTGCCGCCCCAGCCCACATGATCCAGGCCAACATACTTCATAGATTATGGGAGTTGTTGTCTAACATATTTTGAGTGGCTAGGGTGTGGAAGGTTGCCCTAAAGTATCCCTTTGGTAACTTACTATTTTTAGCAGAATATTTGAGTATTTCAGCGGAACTGATAAATTAAGACATCACAGAATAATAGTTTTTTCCTATGTGGATCGTTCACGGTAGTGCAGATGGAATTAAATAATGTCTGTTGTAACAAAGCCATCTAAGTTTTATTTGTAGGTAAAAACCCATCATTTTTGTTAAACAACGTGTAGCGGTGCTTTGGATTGAGATTCGTCTGGAATTAGAAATAGTTTAGGAACGTGAAAATGGGGGGAAGCGAACAAAGATGTTAACTTCTGTTTTCAGAAATGAATCCCCCCAATACGTTGATTTAGCTACCCAGCTTAGATTCTGTCAAAAGCCGCTGGGTGTTTCTTTCTCCTCCTCCAGTTCTGTAGTGGCAGCTGTGCTTCCTGTAAGGGCAGAGGCTGACATGGCCCCTTCTGTGCCGTCTTCAACAACTCCTCCTCCTCTGTCTTGCTTTCAGACTCTGTGCACTTAGAGCCTGATCTTGTGCAGAAAATATCCCTGACATTTGAAGAGCTCCAGGGATTCAGCGAGCATGCTCAGTCCCGGCTGACTGCTAGAAAGAGGAAGCTAGTTTACATAGGAGTCATACCAAGCATAGCCTGCATGTCAGCGCAGTTAACTTGCAGCGGGCTATGAGGAGAATTAGCATGTCTTTGTCCTAGGAAGCCTCGGCTCTTCCAGGCCTTACCCTCCCCCAGCGCAATTTTAGTGGCGACGGTAGGCATAACCTACTCTCCGCTTCCTGCCTCCAGATCTGAAGCTCCCGAAAGGGGATTTTTTTTTCCTGCCCGCCTCTTTTTCCCCCGCTCCATTTTAATATACTTTTGTTTTGATTAATCGGAGGCTGGGCCTTGAGCTGGTGGAACTTGGGAAAGAGCCTGGAGCATTTGCCTGTGTTCTTGCTGCTGTTGCGGGGCGAAAGCAAGCAAGCTGGTCTTCTTTGCTAGCCCGCTAAATGCTATTTATGAAGATGGACCTGTTGAACTACCAGTACTTGGACAAGATGAACAACAATATCGGCATTCTCCGCCAATATGAAGGTAACTTATGATGCCTGTTGCCTGCTGCTTTTTTTGTCTTCCCTTTGTAAAGCCTCCTTTAAGTTTCCTTTGACTTGGTGGCTTTGGCTGTGGGGTGATTTCCCCCCCCCCCCCCCATACAGTTAGGTCCAGAAAAAAAATTACAATATTGATTCTTTTCGATGAGAAATATTGGGGTCTTTTTTCTTTGCACTCCTTCTCACAGTGGGCACAAGCTGCATCATGCTAAGACAGCAAATATTATTATAGGTGAAATGTTTATAAATTTTATTTCGTTGTGCCGGGAGACTTTGATTTCCTGTTTCTGTAGCCACTGAAAGCTTTCCTGTGCCTGGATGGTTTTCTCTTGACAATATACATGACTTCTACATGCTTCCTTCCTACATTTAGTGCAGATGAATGGCAACAATGGCTGAGTGCTAGGATGGCAAGTTGTTTTTGCCTCAGATTGGCTGCTGGTTGTAGGGCATAATAAAGTTTTTTTAAATTACTCAGCTCCTGGGATTGAAGGGTGTCTGTATTACAGAATAGAGTGGCCCTTTGTTTGACTTCTCATTTCCTGTACAGCCCTGAGAAAGCTCTGACACGGAGAACGGACTCCCCTCCCCTCCCCTTCCCTGGTGCCACATCTCCTCCCTCCAGATCTGCCCCACCAGTCTGTCCCTTGCTGAAAAAGCTACACAGCTGCTAGAAACCTTGCTTTCTGGCCGCCTTCTGGGTGGCTTCACCTCTCTCCCTCTCTACATCTGTGTGTGTGCTTTGCTGACATGCATTTTTTTCCCTTACCAATACTCAAATGTTGCAGTGGCACTCCCCACCCTCACCCCTGCCCGATTCTGGTTATAAAGGAGACAGAACTTTGCTGCTTTTTAACAAACTGAGTTTTAGTACGTGCAGTTTGAAGAGGCTGTAATGGCTTGGCTTAGGAAGGAAGGATGGACAGACAGACGGACAGACTAGTTCTGGTTGGCAGTAAGGCTGATTTTCTGTTGGTGTGTCTGCAAGTACCAACAGACAGACAGATACACAAACATTGCACAGGTCTCTTAATCTCTCTCTTTTCTGGTTTTTCAGTTTGAAATTCTTCCACTATTGTTCGGAGAGTGCTTTTTTTTTTTTTTATAGAGATCTGTGGAGAATTTGTTGAGGATAGCGAAGTATAAATCTGCTAAGGATAAGGAAAAAAAAACAAAAACAAATGAGGCCTCACCAAAATGCTGGCATTGGAAACATGTCAGCTGAAATCACAAGGCCTGCCTTTTCAATAAATTAGGTACTCCTTAGAATCTAGGAATGGGTCTGCAATCTCCTGCTTTAAAATAGAAAATATTAGAGGTGACTGTGGGAGAAGAGGTTATCTTATTCGGGATGCTTTCAGAGAGTTCTTGTTAAAGCCTGGCACCTTCCAGATGTGCTGGGAATTCTGATAGCTGTAGCCCCAGGACATCAGTTGGGGTGCCAGGTTGCAGGTTAGTTCCTCCTTTGCAAGTTTGCCAGCTTCCTTTCTTTATAAAAGTTAATGGCTTGGCGGAACTTGCTAGTAGTATTTCCCCTTTAAAGAGCCTTTTATTTGTTTAGGGGGAGTGCTATTGCTATTTAATACTTTCCCTCTTTTGCAAAAAGTCAAGAAAAATGCAACTAAATTTAAACATTTAGAAAGTGAAAATAAGAACAAAGTAAGGTTATAAAGTGTCCGTGGGTGTGTACATTTTCTTCTACTTTAAAGATGTAAGTATTACCACATGTACCTAGAATATTGAGAGATCTTCCATGCTACTGTCATAAGCTATAGGGTCAACAGGATTAGGATCATGAGCGCAATATAATAATTTTTAAATCTTTTAAATTTCACTGATCTTAATAAGAGATAACCGACTCTCTCGCTGCAGGAGAGGGAATAATATGTACTCTCTTTTCTTCCTTGACCAGATGCTCTCCCAACATGTTGGGCTCCAGGTCCATTTGCCATGCTATGGATGATGGTAGTTGAGGGCCAGTGCATTTGGAGGGTATGGGGTAGGGAAGTTCCCTCTTAAACAATTAAAGAATATCCTTCAGAAATAAATGCTGTTCTTGTTTATTTTTTAACTTAATTGAGAATAATTTCTCAGTTTACACATTTATTACAAGAGAGTTTTATGGTGTAAAATTGTCACAGCAACTAGAATTATAAAAATACCTGAAAGAAAGGTATTTCCTTAAGGAAAACTAAACAGATATTTGAATATAACTGCCTCTGGTGTTGTTTAATATCTGTTCTGCTTAATTTGAAAAAATATTATCTTTGAAAAGGAACATAGCTTGCTACATTATTATTACCACAAATGCTTCCAGAAAAGGGCCTGGAATATTCTGAGACTTTCTGTAAGAGAGAATCATCATTGTACTAGAAAGCAGAGCAATGGAGGATTCTGGAACCCTTCAGATAACTTCACTATACTGAATTTTCCATGTAGAAAATACACTAATGTACATAAAGAACACATGAGCAACATAAAAGTGAAACACACCCTTCTGGATAATATTCTTTTATGAACCTAGTCTGTAAATTGCAAGTAAATTCTTCAGAGACTTCCAAGCAATCCATCTTTCTTGTCTGATGTGTATGCAGTTGTTCACCTGAATTAGGGATCCAGATGTCTGAAAGAGCACTTTCATTGTAGGGATATTGCAGCACTCACACAGGTAATAGGTTGTTCCTTATCAGAATGGTATTCTCATCCCCACTTCCCAGACTTCAGTGAACATTATAATGGTTAATATCATTGCCATATTGGGGGGGGGGGGGGAATAGTACTGCACTATGGGAGGTAAATGGGGACCAAAGCCATACTTCTTACTTCTCCCTGTGCCATTTTTTAATTATTCATTTTTAAATATACTGCTTGTGGGTTCTCCTGCTTTACACCTCAAGGGCAAGACTGCTCAATAAACTATATGGCAGTTTTCTTCTTTGTTTTTTCCAGTATTGTAGTGCAGGCCCACTCCTTGGTATCCAGCCACATGGATAGCTGTTTTTTGTTTGAAAAAAGATAACTGAACTGTCTTTTGCTGTGTTCTCATGTTGCTGTTGCAGGACTCATTCATAGATTGGCTATGATGATATGGGGAAAAGCGTAATAAAATATAGTGGGGGACACAGTGAACTTTTGAGCACTCAACATCACATTAACAGTATGCATAGAAATAGCACCAGATTTGAATCCCACCAAGTCTTCTTTGATGGCCTTCCTATGAACTTTCACTGGCAGTTGGATAGGTAGTGACATGTAGTAGAGGATGTAATTCCAAGAAAAGTGCTGGGTCTGTAGCCCCCATCTTAATTTCTCCAGAATTCTCAGGATCTGGAAGTTTTCTGGGGAAATCCATATGGCAGCTAATATTGCTACTTTGCCCTGTTTTTTGCTCTGGAATGCTGGAGGTGTTATTTTTAATTTAAAAATTTAAAACTAGGCCAAGATAGGCAGCAATGCAGCTGATGTTTGCAGTGTCATGCCAGCTGCTGAGGCCAAGACTGCATAGTTCCAGTTTGTTGTTTTGTTTAAATGTGTTAAGTTATTACTTAATTGTAATTACAGAAATGCATACTACAGGCTTCATCTCTTTTGAGATGTGGATTCAAGCCAGAATCCAGTGAAATACTTGTTGTATAGCTGTGGGCAAAATGCTGTGCATTTATCACGAGTTTCATCTGTAAAATGAGATTTGTATTCATGGATTTTATTGTAAGAGTACAGATCTGGTGAGGTTTTGGGGAGGGATCTCAAAATTTCAGTGGTAATTTTGATTAATGTAATTCATTCCTGCTGATTTTTATCTGGATATACACAAAGACTGTAGAACGCTGTGCAAATTATGCATGCAGTCCAATTGAAAAAGCCCTGTTAAAAAAAGTGGGAGGTGGGCAAGGCAGTGTAGCATACATGCTATTTTTATGTTTGTGGGACCTTAAATAGTGCTTTAAAGCGGAAAGTGATATGCCAGATTTTGAGAAGTTTCAACAGTGCATGCTACACTCACTCACTTTAGAGTAAGATTAGAGTTTTTGCAAATAGAGCGAAACTGGAGGGATGGTACGTGCTTCTATCAAACTTTGCATCTGTTTTCCCAGAGAGAGAGAGTACCCAAGAGTGAACTAGATCCAAAAGTGCTTTTAACTCATGGCTTGTTCTGCTTTTCTCTCTGTGCTTGGGCCCTTCCATGTGGGGCTTTGGCATTGCTCCTGGATTGCTGCCTCATACCAGAATTCATACCCTGTCATTCTCCTCGAGGAACCATGTTAATTTTCTTCTGGTTTGGCTGTGGCACAGCTTAAATTGCAACACTTCCATTTTGAACCATTGTTATTCATTAATTACTGCCAACCCCTGCTTTGCAGCTTGGTGGCCCTCCTTGCTCCAGAGCACCATGGAATCTTTATATCATGATTCAAGGCTTTTTTCAGGTAGTCTGTTTTTATTTTTGTCTTAACCTTGAAGACTCATATTGGAACAACTTATATCACTTGTGTGATTGCAGTAACTTAAAATAGAATGGGCCTGGTTCCACATCTGTGGAATTTTAAAATAAATCATAAAGCAGTGTAGGTGTAAAATACATGTTAAGAGAGATTTTTTCTACCTGTAACCATATGCCTACAGGTGAAGCAAACTTCTTCATAAGTGTGTACCATTAGATGGAACCATTCTGGTGCTTGTGTGGACATAATGGGATCTGTCCTTCTTTACTACAATTATTTTTTGTAGCGTAATATTCTTGGAACTATAACTTGAGCAAGAAATAAGAAATGTGATAAGTTGAGACAATTCCCTTTAAGCATGTTTTGAGGCCCAAAATAGTGTTATTTCTACTACATTTTACATAGAGTAGAAAACTGGATTTTATAACAAAAGAAATTAGATCCATATGTGAAGATCAGGACCGCTATTTTTTTCCTCCATTTTTGCATGACAGCTCACACTACTTAGTTGCATATTACATAATTACTTTACTTACTTCCTGTAACGATGAAGCATTAGTTGGCTGCAAATAACATTTGGCAGTGCTATACAAATAAAACAGTTTTTGTCTCTTTCTTCCAAAGTAGCCCAGTGTACAGATATGTGATATCAAGAAAAGTGTGAGATCTAATGTGCAAACTTTAGTTTTGCATTAATGAGCAGTTTTTTTAAAGGCTTGTGAATTGCTGACTTGCAAGTCAAATTTGTTAATAGAGCTTAGTTTCTTTGTATGCAAGTTGAGTAATTTTAGGGGATGTTTCATGAACTTTACATTCAGGCATTGCCTTTGCAGGTTCAGTTCTACACAGGAAGAACAATGCCTCTCATCTTTTAATTGCTTTACTGACATAAACATTGCTGTCTTCAGCAATGGGATTTCCCAATTGATTAAGAACTCATACTATTAGGTTCCAGGTCAGGGATAAAACTCTGCTCCCCACTGCAGACAATTGCACTGTGCAACTAGGAGAGGGAAGAGGCTACTCACTATTGTTCCTCTGTTGGATGAAACACATGAAAATAAATCCTGAACCAGTCTTCTGTGTTGTGATTGCAGGTCAGCTGGTAGTTTCCATGGTAACCAAATTAAAGCATTCTATCAATTGATCTATGCTGCACTTACACAATGTTCATGGGTCTGAAAGGCAGGTAGCTTGATGTATCCTTATTTCCTTCATTCTCTATTAGTTAAGTAATGAAGTTTGTTCTTTTCTGTTTCTTCCTGCTTCATATTCAAGTCATTCTTCAATTTAGGGTATCAAATAGAGAATAGGTGTCCCCACCTACTTTTGGCCATATCTCCACCCACTACCTACTTCAGCCCTGGCCACCCAGTAACTCCCAGTGTTGGGATAGCATAATTCTTAGCTGGATGAAAGCACACGTAAGTCTTTGAATTGTGATATTGGAAATATTTCTAGAATTAGCATAAGATGAAGTACATTTTATTTCTAAAGTGGTATGATAATATTAGTTTATTCTAAAGTTTTTAGTGCCTGATGTGTGTGTATGTGTGTCTGTGTGTGTGAGATTTAAACTCTTTTATTATTTTTCATATACAAAATACAAAGCTGTTTTGGACATTTAAAAATAAGTCAACCCATTATGAAATCTCACCCTTGTGTGCCTGTTGTAAGAATTAACAGCTGACATTGTTCTTTAGAATTGATTTTCAGTTTATATATTTTATGACATTATTCCAAGGACAGTATGTATCTACATAGAAAATAAAAGTTGCAGTTGAAACTTTTTGGATCTTTGAAATTTCTTAAGTTAGGTGTGTTATATATGTATGTATTTCCAGTTGTGCATAAAAATTGCTCATTGAAAAGTTGGAATTCCTATTTGGTGCACCCACATTGTTGGGATGAAAAAGATATGTGACTGCTTCTAAGTGAATGTAAGCATCCTGGCTTCTTGGATTAGATGCAAATAATTATAGTGTGGAAGGAAATTCTTTCTTGGATGCTCAATCTGGCTAAATAATTTTAGATGTTCTGTGCTAACATCTGGTGTGCATTGCTTCTGTTTAGATCCCCCATCTCATCCCCAGCTTGCCTGCTGTGGCATCTTAGAAAGCTATCACAGTCATTCTGTGGTTGGCTTAAATTAAATCGCATGGAGCCAGCTAAAAGAATGCTGACATAAGCAATTTTCATACTGAACACAGTGAAACCGCAGGTCGGAGTTAAAAAGAATTTCTAACTATTTGTGTCTAGACTCCAGGCTACAAAATGAAGAAAAATGTCATAGCATAACACAAGTATATATGTTGAAAAAGATAGATACCAAAATGTGAAAAATATGAAATATAATTAACAAAAATATAACATTTATAAGACCCCAGAAAGTTGTAGAAATTTGGTCATTTTACCCCAAGCATAATCACATAACCACAGAACTGGAAGGGACCATTGTAACCAATCCTCTTCTCAATGCAAGATCATCCTTGTAGAATGCAGCTGCAGGATTCCTGGCAAACTATCCAGTATCTGCTTAAATATCTATATTCAACATATGTCTTTGATATCATTGTTGGTTGCACAGTCAGCCAGATGTTTAAACTAGATTTGGCATTTTTATCCACCTATTGAGTCCTTCTCAAGGACCTGGGATAGGCAGATGTTGTTTGATGGTGTTAAAAGGTATCATTGCAGGATGTAAGCTGCTCCAGGTAAAGCTGCCTTTTGCAATTGACTGATGGTGATTTTGTCAATGCTGATGGTCTTTGAGTGGTGCTCCAGATGGCTTGGAATTGCACCCAAGGTGCCTATTACTGTTGGTATTATCTTTGCTTTCTTTTGCCATAGTCGTTCTACTTCTGTTTGCAGGTCTTTATATTTTGTGATTTTCTCCAGTTCTTTCTCTTCTATTCTGCTGTTTCCAGATAGTGTCCACTAACCAGACTTTGTTGTCTTTCTTATCAACAGTTGTTAAGTCTGGAATATTAAGTGGCAGGTGCTTGTCTTCATTTTCTATTACTTCGTCGTTTGTGGTCCAACCAGTTCTTGCTTGCAGGGAAATAGTCTTTCTTGCAGATATTCCAATGCACCATTGTTGCTACTTTGTCATGCCCTTGTTTGTAGTCAGTCTGTGTGATCTTCTTGCAGATGATGATGATGCTTTATCCTTCTTAATCTTCTTTAAAACTATTAGATTGCAGTTAGGCTAATTTTAAAACAGCAAAAAGTGAATATGTACCATCGCTCCTTTATTTTTAGATTTTTTTTATCTTGCCTTTATTATTTTTTATAAATAACTCAAGGCAGTGAACATACCTAATACTCCTTCCTCCCCGTTTTTCCCCACAACAACCCTGTGAGGTGAGTTGGGGTGAGAGAGAGTGACTGGCCCAAAGTCACCCAGCCAGCTTTTATGCCCAAGGTGGGACTAGAACTCAATTAATAGAACTATCTATATAAT
The DNA here is from genome assembly GCA_030867105.1 of Liasis olivaceus. Taxonomy (NCBI): domain Eukaryota; kingdom Metazoa; phylum Chordata; class Lepidosauria; order Squamata; family Pythonidae; genus Liasis; species Liasis olivaceus. Next base: position 52,538,516 of record CM061348.1, read on the forward strand.
CAATATAATGTAATCAATATAATATCAAAATCAATAGAACTAGAACTGGATTCTAGCCTGGAGCCTGAACCACTAGACCAAACTGGCTCTCTTGGGTGAGTGTGTAGTTTTTTTAATCTTTACATCCTTTTTGGTCACTGATGCTCAAGTCCTGTTTCTTGTTTGATATCAATTAACTACTTTGTTGAAGGTTTGGGCATTGTTTATAAGATATTATCTATTACTTCTGCTTTATATTTTCATCATAAGGCTCAGTGTATGTAATTAATGTTATAAAATGTGGTGACTGAAAAACAGTGTAAAAATGTTCCAAATTAATTAAGAGCTGTCATTAGCTATATATCTGAAATATGGTAGAAACGTCCTATGCTTGTAGAAATAATTCCTAAAACACTTCCAGGTGTATTAAGAAGTGCATGTATTTGTAAGTTCCAGACAAGAGTTTTCTGATTTTCTGCTGCAGAATATGGTTTTACAATATTTGTCCTTAAAATGATATTGGGTATTTCTGAATTAATTATTTTCCCTTCACCATAGAAGATGTGGAATAGAATAAAAGCCAATTTTAGATCATATAACTTACTGGATAGTGAGCCAAGCTCCTGTATTAATCCTTGATCAATATTACTTGATGACATGAAACAAAATTTAAGAAAATCAAAGAGAAGAGGTAAATCCCTAGAACAAGGTAATATTATGGGAGCCTTTTTGGAACTTTGGCATTCTGGACAACTATGTCAGTGCAGAGATCTACCAATTCTAGTTACTCTATGTGATAATCACATAGAATTTGAGCTTGTGATAATTCCTTGGAAAATGAGAGGGGCATAATCATGTTGGGTTCTGGATCACCTCCATATCTTAGCACAATTGCAAAAGTGAACTGAAGCCTTGCATTCCATTGCTATTCCAAGCTAGTGGTGACCTGAGGTCTCATTGTCTCTCCTGACTTCAGATTCAGCTAAATATATTTCTGCCTGCATTTTGTGATCCATCTGATAATATTTCTTCTGTTAGCTGAGGTAAAATCCTGTATTAATACTTTGATACTTCTTGGCAAACTATGGCCAGTTTCCTTCAGTTTCCTATCAGGATTTACTTTCTGCCAGTAACTGTTTTAAACATGTATGATGACCTTTATTATTTCAAAGAAGTAACAAATGCTTTGTCATTAACTCTGACTACCTTCCTGTAGCTTACTAATTTTCTTTAATCACGGAACATGCAGTATTTTATATGTAAAAAGGTCAGGAAATAGGTTGGAACAAGGAGAACAATTAGTTGGATTTATTAACATAGTTCATTATATGGTTTAATGAACTTTTCCAAACTATAAAACAGTTAAAAGCTTAATGATATTTAACTGACTTTTTGCTGAATGACACTCTGAATTAATAAGGAGCTCAGTTTCTTTTTAAAGAAACAGCATTCATTGCCAGCACCTAATATATCTCCACTTCCTTACTGCTTCTCTCTCCTTGGCCAGTAACAACAAATAGTCAGCAGATCATGTCCTATTGGGGTTCCCATATTGCCTGAAAGGGTCTGCAAGCATCTGTTTTAGTACTGGAAATGTTCCTACCTGCCAGGGTAAGAGAAAATGGCCTAGATCAGGGGTCCTCAAACTTTTTAAACAGGGGGCCAGTTCACGGTCCCTCAGAATGTTGGGGGGCTGGACTATAGTTTGAGGAGAGGAGGAGAGCCGTCGGACCCGGCATACCTGTCATGTAGAATAGTCCGGCCCTGTGATCTCCCTCCTCGTGCATCGCCTGCAGCTCCCGACACAGCCCCGACACTTCCGCTTCTGACAGACAGCAGTGGCGGCCAATCAGGCAGGCGGGCTGGATAAATGACCCTGGAGGGCCGTATCCAGCCCGCGGGCTGTACTTTGAAAACCCCTGGCCTAGATGCTAGAGAAAATTGCAGAGAGCTTTCTCACCTATTAATCTTCTGGTAAAAGGGTGTTCTTTGATTGGCCATACTCAGGAAAACCATTTATAAATTATTATATTATCCACCACTGTTTGATAAGAAATGTTCTAGAACTTACAAAAATGTATAAACAGGGCTAGTTGGTGGAGTACCCATTGCACCTCTTCAGTTTGTTTTCAATCATCACAAATTTATCCTCAAGCTGATAGTCCTTTGGCTTTATCAATTATTCAGTCTTTAAAATTGTTTCTCAACTCTTCTCTAAAACTTTAGAATTGTTCATCAAGACCTTTTGTCTTTCCTTCTCAGGCATCTAGCCTTTATGGTCCTAAGAGCCCCATTTCACAGTGTTGTGGGAATAAACAGTGTTGTGGTTCCCCCATCAAACTGGCAAAAACTGAGTCTTTTTTTTTTTTTTTTTGCCCTGGTGAAGACCCTTCACATTGCAGACACTTACAAGCCCTGCCAGGTACCTGCTAAGCAGGCTCATTGGGATAATTTATCTTGGAAACAAATTGGTAGAATGGCATATTCTTTTGGCCTTGAGATTCAACATCCTTCTGAAATTGGAGAGGATTCAGTGTACCAGTAAAATGCTACTGTTTCGCTAGTTCTAATTCCAATAGTTCCAGACACGAGCAGCATGAGACTGTGGGCAAACTAGTTTCTATGCTATCAATTTCTTGCCATGCCAAAAATCAGGCTTGCCTTTTCTTACTCCAGCATTAACCCCTTGACACTGTTCTTATGTAGGCGCCACAGTGAGTCCCCCACAATCAACAACATTTTGCAGCCACAAATAAGGAAGGCTTAGACACAATTACACTTTTCCTCTGCATGTATGATGAAATGCAATCATATTTATGGGAGAGGATATTGTAATTCTTATTTCACATGCCAGAGGATGAGGCAAATGTCAGTGTTTTTTCAGACAGCATGTTTTGTTTAACTAAATTAAATATGGCTCATCATGCACCTGACTCGGTAGCCAAAGTTATGACATCTTCCATTGCCTTGCATTGCCATGACTACCTTCCATGGAGTTGCAGTATAAAACTGATGACCTGGAGCTGTAACAAACTTCTTTTGTTCCCTTCCCACTACCATCCACAAACTCAGCTTTCTCTGGCAATAGTTGCGACTGAAAATGATCAATCCAAGGAACAAGTCTGTCTGAACTCCTATTCATAAGATTGATTAAGAAAAAGATTTAAAGTAACAAATCTTTATTTTCTGTTATATGTTATATTTAGGAGCTGGGGCCATTTCAAAGAGTAAGCAGAAGTTGGCACTTCTTGGTCCCCAGAAAGGTGGTTACATAAAAGACTTTGAGGATAGGTGTCAATATCCCATCTCTGCTTAGAGACCACACAGTGAGAGCACAAGTCCCATTTAATTCTACAGTTTGGGGATCTAATATTACTCACATATGAGCTGGTGGGCATGTAAGCTGTAATAAATATATGTTGTAGCCCATGTTTAACCCAATTCTGATTACATGTGATTTCTCTTTCCTCCTTCCCTGCTCCTAGTTGGCAGAGGTAGAACAAATGAATGGTTTAATAGCGTATTTTGGTCACCAAGGCATTAGAATTAACACATGAAAACAGAATGTGCTTTAAGTAACATTTCCCAAGTACTGCTTATGTAGTACCGTCAAGAAAGCTTAAGTAATTGGCTATACAGTATATAATCAACTGACATCCATGAAAAGTCCCTAAAGCCAAGAGTAATTTCCTAGCTTTTTCTGTGTTTGTCATAAAGCTTCTGGTAAAAGCAGGACATGAAATGAGTCACAATGAAACAGTCTCTAGTAGTCTGCTTATGTCCCAGTGTGTATGCATGTGTGTTTATGTAATAGCACCTACTTTTACCTTTGATATTATTCATAGGATTTTACTTTTTGATGCATGGCGCAGTTGATAGCTTTGTACTTTAGGAAGAAACGTTTATACATTCTTACATATTCTAGAAGTGAAAATTGACTTTTGCCTGTTTTTTACAATCTCTCTGATTTTCTTCTATGGACTATTTTGTCTGGATTTGCAAGTATAATAGCTTCCAAATTGAGAACAAAGTCATTTGCTATTATTATTTTCGTCCTCATCCTGTTAGATTTAGAAACAGCATAGAAAATGTAAACAGTCCAGAAGACAAAAAATATGAGTCTAAGTATAGGGATTTTGGTTGTTTAAGTAGCCACTAATAGCTTTCTCACTTTTCAGAAAAAAATCCTTACAGCCTTTGCAGATCCAAGTTAATTTTTACCCTTTAGATTTGCATGTGGCTATAAACCTAATCTACCAAGTAAATTGCATGCAAAGTAGTATCCAAAAGTATGCTTTTTTAATAAAGAATGTATATCCTTTCATATAGCAATTTACTTTGCTTTTACAGAATAGTTGAGAGAATTGGCTCTTTTACTCAGGACCCTGAAGCAAAGGATAGAGCAGTGTTTCTTAACCTTAACAACTTTAAGATGTCTGGACTTCAACTCCCAGAATTCCCCAGCCAGCAATTCTGGGGGTTGAAGTCCAGACATCTTAAAGTTGCCAAGGTTGAGAAACACTAGGATAGAGGATAAGGAGCACCAGGCAGATCTAGGGAAGGCAACAGCCTTCCTGTCATCAGCACATAACAGGTATATTGTCACTGCTGTCGTCTGCCTCCCGCAGCTAGAAACACCCAGCCATTGGAAAGCTTTTTCTCTCGCCTGATATCATGCTCTCCCGTCTGCAATATTGGATGGCAAATATAAAAAAGTACCATTGGCTGAAAGGCTCTGCCCCTGTGATTCTGGAGAGGTGGAAACTTTAGAACATGTTCTTCTTCGTTGCTCCTTTTACTTGAACCAGATTCGTTCTTCCTCTGATTAGCAGATATCCTGGTTGCCGAGATTCGGCCTATGCCCAGATGCTGCTCATAGACAAACTGCCTTTTGTTCCAGCGCAGTGGCTAGGTTTTGTGCAGTAGCATGGAAGGTCCGCTGGACCCTGATAGGCCAATTTCCCACCAGGCAGATGTATTCTATGTAACCTTAGATTGTTTTTTTCTGTAACTTTACAGAAACATTACCACATTTTACTTAAATTTTAGATACTACCACATCTCTGCAATTTTAGATATTAGCACATTTAATATCATTTTATAGTCTATTTTATAACCTAGACATAGATTATTCCTTTTGGACGTTACTCACAGATTCTAATCACATTGTTTTATAAATGTGTTTTAACTTTGTCTTAAATTTTATTTTATTTTATTTACTATCTATTAAGATAGACTTATAAATATTCACTGAGCACTCATGGACACATTGCTTGTACTGGTGTAAGACTATAATAAACTGACTGACTTTTATTCAGGAGAAAAGTGATGATTCACTCTTTGTTTCCTTCCCTTTCAACTGGCCTATTTTCAAACAGCCACTACAAAGAAAAAGCCTTGACATGGAAGTCAGTGACTGATACTGGATTTTAGAATTTTCATTCCATGTTAATTTCTTACAACTTTGTTACCCCTGGGTTCCTGATTCCTTTCTTGTGGAAACATTATCATAACGGCACAGCAGAAATGTGGCCCTATTCAAAATGCAAGAGTTCTGGGTTGGTTTTGGCTTTTAGCTGTTCTGTACTCTTACCCAGTGTTAGTTTGGACATTGTTTTATTAACTTTTCATACATTAAATAGCATGCTGATCACATAGGAATTTAGCAGTATATTAAAGCTAATCTGAGAGAGATGCAAATCCATATTTGTACTTAATAGTTTGCAACTGAACAAATTCTCACATCTACTGCCTTTCTTTTCTTTCTTTTCTGCTGCTTCAGTAAAATGCTTTGAAGTTGACCTTCAAAGAGATGTGTTTAAGTGACTGTGATTTAGAAGAAGCTGTCTAGAAAATGATGGATGGTCTTATTTTCTGAAGTTTGTCTCTTCTGCAAAATAGTCTGTTGCACAATACTGTGTTTCCTTCACAAATAACAACTCACACTGTTAATAACCTATTAAAAGTACACACAAACATTTAGTTTTCAAGAATGCAAGACATTTAAATAAATACTGTGCTAGATGTGGCAGCTAGCATGATTAAAATCTTTTCTGAATTAATTTATTTGAATTTGATTCCAGTCAAAAGTGCTTACAGAATTTTTCTTAAGAATGATTCCTAAGGCAGCATAAAATAAAAAAGCAACTGAAATCCAATAAATCACATTAAAAAGTAATAACAAGCAGATAACTTAAAATCTATATCATTTAGAATACTTTGCTTAAAAGGATGTTGTATAATATGAAGGGATTTTGGAAATGAAAACTACTTAAAATACACAAAACAAAATGAATATAAGAGGAAAGAAAAGGCCCTGAGAGAATGAAATGAAATGATATCTGCCTGGCACTAGAAAGACAACAGATGTATTACCAGGCCAGTCTGTCTTTATAGGGCTTCCAAAACTGAGGAGGGGTGGGGAACTGCTACTTAAAAGTCTGCTACTCAAATAGTCACCTGCCATAGTTCAAGGCCTTTGACAACTATCTTTGGGCTCAAATCAGAACCTATGTGAAGCAATAACTGGTGAGAAAATTTGGGTCCAACCCCTGAAATGCTCCATAGGTTGGTACCTGTACTTTCCGTTAGAACTCTAAACAAGTGGGGGCCTGAAAGGCAATCCTTCCCTGGCGTTCTGTGGCCCTATCTGCCATGTTTGTATTAACCTGAAGTTTATAAATTATTTTCAGTGTTAGCCTAACATACACCACGCTATAGTAATCCAAGCAGGGGATCACTGGGGCATGGTTCACTGAAGCTTAGCTATTTTATCCAAATAGAGTTGTTGCTGTAAACTGTTTAAAGGATACTTATATTCCCAGGCTACATACTTAATCCCTTAATAGGAGTGTAATTTGCCCCAAAACAGGTTAAATTCCATGCACCCAGATTAATAAAGTGTTCACTAAAAGTGCCTCCATCTTGTTTGTAATTAGCTTCACTATATTGGCCCTCATTTTGTCCATTACTGTGGTCATACTCTGATGAAGCACTTCTACAGCCTCACCAAATGTGATTTAAAAACGAGAAAGAGAATGTCATTAACATGGTGATGTTACTGCACCCTAAATTCCCAAATGATCTCTTTCTGTGATTTTGTGTCGATGCTAAATATGGGAGATAAAATGAATACCTGTGGACCAGAAGCATACATGACATGGGATAATGCATAGATCCCCAGTTATACACATTTTCAGAATAACCGTCCAAGTATGAATGGAATCACTGCAAAGCTGTAGTGCTCATAGCCATCTCAGACAGCCTCTTCAGAAAAAAAATATTGTGGTTGATAATATCAAAAGCCATTGAGAGTTCTGGGAATAAAAATAAGATTGCATTCTTCCTGTCTTTTTCTCAGCAAAGGTCATTCCACAAGATAACCATAGCTATTTTAGTGTCAAAATCAGGTGCTAAGTACCAGTTGAAGTAGGTCTGAAAATTTCATCCATAAATTCATAGATCTGCTGGCCATAGATCTTAAATCCACTTAAACACCTTGCCCTGGAAGGGATATTAATAGAAATATTTGATACTGAATTAGCAAGAAAGAATATTGTAGCACCTTTATCTATAATTATATAATGGTAAAGCCAAAGTTAATTTCACCAATATTGCATTCCTTCTTTAATGTAAAACTGGAATCCAAGGTGGTTGGCCTTGCAGAAATATACTAAATCACCACAGTGCCCTTGATGCTGCTAAAATGCAGGTTCTAACTTGCTGTTAATTTTGCAATCCTACTCTTGCACAAATTTTCTTTGAAGTAGAAAGGGCAATTATTAAGCTTTGATTACTCTCACTTAATGACAGACAAATCTTTGATCAGTTTAGCTTTTCTATATCTTCTGTTTCAAACACTTTCTTGGACAACAGAGAAAAACCCAAGGATTCAGTGCTGCTGTGGCTCTGGAAAAGCTGAGGTAATTTCGACTTCATTGCTAATGTAATGCATACTTTAATGAATACACAGACTTGTTCACCTGTGATATTTTGCTTTCTAAAACCATAGGCTTAGAGTGTTTATATTGAGATCAGACTCAAAGACCAGAGAAATCTCATAATCTATATTTGTAACTGCACCAGTCTAAGATGTAATCTAAAATAATTTAATTCTTTATTCAAATAAGGTAGACAAAATAAATTTCCATAGAACAGCCACCATTTAGGTTTTTAATACTTTAATTTATGGCCAGCAAGTAAAATTTAAAGATGTAGGCAGTCATTATGGACCTACTTAGAGGATGGTAGAGATTTGTATTCATTGTCTGCACCTTGTGAAAAACAGACGGTGTTTCAGTATAGAGCCTAACAGGACTTTCCACTGAGTCACAACATGCAGAGGTTCTGTTACAAAGCATGCTGCAGTGTATGGAAATATATTTTGACATAAATTTATTCTGGAAAAAAAAATCCAAAATCCATAGCTTTCATATTTTTATTAGGCCAAATGAACTTGTACTTTCAGCATAAATTTACTTTGAAAACCATTTCAGAATCCAAAAGGCAGTATCTTTATTAGTAAGTTTTGCAGAATAGTTGGAAGCTTTCAAGTTTCCAAGCATTATGAGGGATATGGGTCATATTTTATTTTTATAAACAAATAAGGCTGAAGTCACTAAATTTCCACTGTAATAAGAAACACACTTCAAAATTGCTTTTATGAACCAGAAAGCCATCACTCTGTTTCTAGGCACAGATAACACAGTAATTGTCACTGTTATGATATTTATATTGCTTTTAAAATTCCAACTAATTCTTATAGAAATTCATGACAGGAAACACGAAAGTCTGAAACTTTTTGAAGCGTAGCCCTGAAAAAGGAAGGAGTAGCAGTTATTTGGGAAACAATTTTATATTTCTCATATATACATGCCCATAATGTTAGTCCCTTTCATGTTAAGCAAAGCAAAGGTATGCAAAGTGAAGAAAAGGAGTAAGAAATAGCCAAAGAAATGTAAGGTATGTGACAGGAAAAGAAAAGGAAATATGGCTAAATCTATATTTAAATAAATATAGATTAAATCAACACGATTCACTGCACCTCTCCATACTTTTCTATTGTTGCAAATTATTCTTGCTTTGGACATGTCCATACATATGGCAAAAATAAGAATAGTTGGCAAAACATTGTCTTTTGTTCTTTAAATCTCTCACCTCTTTCTAAGGATTTCACTGATTGCATTCAACCACAACTTTTTCAGTCTTCCCCTTCCTCTCAACCTGTTTAACTTTTTGGGATCTAAAGACAATAATTTAAAGTAAATGAAAGTCATTAGTTTTCCTGTGGTTTAAAATGGGATGCCATAAAGCAACATAAATGTAGTTTATTGTACATTCATCCACAGTATCATCTTTGCATCTGAAATTACTTGAAATAAAATGTAGAAAGGGACGCAGCTGAATGAATCAGCTTTGTTTCTTTTGCATGTGTGAAGGAGAATGCCATGGCCATCTCAATGAACACTGAATTAAGTAAGAATAACCAAGTTCGCTAAGATTGTGCAAACACTTGGTTTTAAATATTTATCTAGAGCTGTGCATAGCATTTGAAAGGCTATCTAAGCACTTGTTATATATGCACAGACACTTCGTTGGCAGTCCCAGTGGAACAGTTCTCTGCATATGCGCAGCCAGACAACTGGGGCAGCCTTGTGAACCTACCAAAGAACATGCCTGCTCTAGTGTTGGGATGACTAGTGCTTTGTTCATTCTAATTTGCTTTGAGAAGCACCCTTTCCAATGCTTTGCACAGTCCTAATATTTTATGTCGTGGCAAAAATGGAGATCTACTATAAGTACTGGAAATCTATACTTTGGATTATCAAGTTTTGAAGTTGGTAGCTAATCTCTTCACAGGAGTTTGAGTTGCATCAATCAGCAGGTTATAATGTTTAGCTTCAGCTGCTGATTTTGAAATATTAAACTATCATTATTATTAAATTATACTGATCTAAAACTAGCCTAGCCTGTTCCTAACTCTTTAACAATCACTACTTCACTTAAACATGGGAGTATATTCCTGTAAAACAGTAATTTGCAGATAGTGCTGGCAGCAAAATTTGACAACATAGTGTGTTTTTCTCCTTTTCCAATTTATTCAGGTAATAAAAGCAGGATGGGTACGTTACTGGAGTATTACGAACAGTTTTGTCCACTACATCCCAAGGAACAATACTGTACTGAAAAGTCAAGGGGATGTCATGATAAAAGTATATAAAAGTATGCATAGTTTGAAGAGTAGGCAGGAAGGTATATCAATGGATGACATACAGTCAATTACTTAATTCTCTATTGAAATATTATAGCCCAGGGCTTTCAGTAAAGGTGAACAATGGAAGATAAAAGGGTAGCACATTTCAGAGCAGATATTTAGTAACAGAATTTGTTACCTCAGGATTAATGGTAGTCCCAAAATGGAATGGCTTCATAGAAGTATAAGGTTATAAGTGATTACTAACCAAATCTAGTTATTTAGGGCTATTATATACAGGTACTCCTCCTTTAGCTACCACAATTGGGACCGGCAACTCAGTCGCTAAGTGGCACAGTCACTATGTGGAAAATCATGTGACTGTGACTGTGTTTATGATTTTACTTCAGCTTTTCTTTTACCCCATTTCCCCACCCTTTGGAATGCTCACCCCAGCACTGGGATAATTAGCAAGAAGGGAATTAATGTTTGTATTTACATTCATTGGAGAAGAAGAAATTACAAGAGAGGAAGCAGGCACACAATGGGGAATACACATCAAAAGGAATGTGGTTGCGTCAGCTATTTGCCTAGCATGCTTGCAGCTCCCAGTGTATTCCTTTCAATGTGTATTCCCTATTGTGTGCCTGCTTCCTCTCTTGTAATCCCTTCCTCTCCAATCTCTCCACTCTGTGAGGGAGAGGGAGAGAAAAACTGGTCAGGTACAGGACAAGGCGTACTGACTGACTGTAATGGCAAATGCATGATGAGAGAGAGACACCGTGAAGATCATAAATGTGTGCCTTGGTCACAAAATTATTTTTTCAGCACTGTCATAACTTCAAACAGTCCCTGCACAAGGCAGTCAATAAGCAAGGTGTACCTGTATTACAGTATCAGAGGTAAGATGCCTGTCAGTACATTTGCTGGTAGGTACAACTGCATATACTTTATGTTTGGTGGATGACCTTCCCGTAGACATTTGAGATTAAGCAGAATTAGATAGTTTATTGATTGACTAGTCTTACCATCATCTAACTAAGCAGAATTAGTTTTGTGATGTTCTCACTGTCATATAGTCTCAAAAGGAGCTTCAGTATGTTGTTTAAGCAGGGGATGTTAGAGTTTTGGAGCGAGTTTTGTTCTTCTCTGTTCTCCATTGAACATTAAAATGTGGGATTGGAGAAGTCTAATGCATGTAGCAATCTGAGAAACCCCTCCCTTATGACTTTCAGCTCTATCTCCAGAAGGACTTTTTAAACCTAATTAGATAATTTCTAGTATGAGAGCTAATAGGGAAGAGAGAAGTGCTTCAAATAAATTCATGGAAGTTACCTTTGAAGGTTGTGTTCTCCTTACCTGCGTGGGCGTTTTCTTGTCTGAAACATGACAGGGCAATTATACAACTGAATAAATAAAAGTGCCCACAATATTTTTAATTTTATCCTTTTATCTGGGATAAGGTAGGAGATAATACGTTGCAAAATTCCTGTCTTTCTTTGGCTGATAAAAATACTAGAACTGCGCACAGAAATAAAAAAGGGATGCTTTGTAAAATGCTTTGGCGTGAGTGAAAGTATTAAATCAGCTACATCCTCTGGAAGACTCAATATAGCGGCCCCGGCGGTTCCTGGAAGTGTTTCGAACGTGTAGATATACAACTGGACACTCTGGGAAAGCCTTTGACACAGCTGCTTTAATGCTTCAAGGAGATACACGCCAATGTGTTTCATGAAATGCCTTTTTCAGAAGTTTTGTACAGCCCTAAAAGTGCTACTCTTTCATTGCTTCCAGATTGATGGGTCCTAGCACCTGACAGTTGAAAAACCTTATGCAAGTACAGTGTTTAACTTTTTGTTGTTAATAGAGTTTGATTTTCTGGTAAGAAGAGATGAAAAAAAACGGAGAGGATTACAGATGGAAGACAGCAGCCTTCTGGATCACCAGTAAAATTTCATGAGTGAGGCACAGCACTTTGCAGAATAAAAACCTCATCTGAAAGCACCTTTTAAACACAGAGATCAATTATGACAATATTCAAAGGCTTTTCAGCTGTCTTTTTGGAGTATGTTACTGTAAATTATGTGCAGGAGAAAGAAAAGTATTGATTGGGTTAAGGAAAAAAATACAAATGTAGATGCATTTTCATGTGTGAAGGGGAAAAAGACCCCCTCAAGCATTTACATAATAGCAGTTAAGTGTATTCATACAATCTTGAGCAAATATGTAGATCTGTATTGCCAGAAAGGTGGTTGGAGGAAATTTAACTCTGCTTCTTGGAAATGATTAAACCTAGACTGCAAAGCTTTTTGTTCTGTGCGTTTGTAGCTATACGGCTGTGTTGATGTAGTATTATGACAGGCAAACAATATGTCACATTGTTATCTCTGGTGTCTTGTTTGTATTTCATCATGTTGCCTAACATTCCAAATCTTGTGGGGGGGGGGGAATGTTGATGAATAGAGCTTATAAGCACAGGTATTTGAGAGATAGCCTGTGTCCCTGCCCAGCTGCTTGCTGAAGCAAAGAAAAGTATTCTGAATACTCTTATGTGCTGTAGACCAGACATGGTAATAAATTTGGAAAACTGCGGTATGGTTCTGTGGGTGTTTAAAAGTATATATTATCTAGGGCAGTGTTTCTCAACCTTGGCAACTTTAAGATGTGTGGACTTTGACTCCTAGAATTCCCCTTAAATTTAAGATCATCTTCTTCATTGCATCAAACAGTCTACTGCAGATCATTTGGGTTCTCAGCCAACAACATGTTAAAATCTGTTTAGAAAAGTACACATACATTCATATCCCAAACCAGCCTACCTCTAATATCACCTCAGGCATCCCTTACACATTTATCTCTAAGCATCCATCCATATCTTAGTTTCTGGTCAGTGTTGAACCAGCTTCCATTCATTCACATGCATGCTTAACTACTATCATATACTGCTCTTACCACATTCGGCAGCCAATTGCAACTCCAGCAGTTGTATGTACATCATTTCTGCATTCAGCAGGAATACTGTTTTAAAGATTCACTGGCAAGTTTGTGTAATGTGCAGATATAGATAAGACTACAGTGGTACCTCGCGTTACGAATTTAATCTGTTCCGTGACTCTGATTGCAACTCGATTTGGTCGCACCGCGAGGCAAATTTTCCCATAAGGTTCAATGTAAATACGGTTAATCCGTTCCGCCCTCTGAATTTGGTCGTGCCGCGAGGCAAATTTCCTCATAAGGTTCAATGTAAATACGGCTAATCCGCCCTCTGAATTTGGTCACACTGCGAGGCAAATTTCCCCATAAGGTTCAATGTAAATACATACGGCTCTGCATTTTCTTTGGAGCCATGCTGACAAGCACACCAAAAACCTTCCAAATGCCACAAAACACACCAGAAGCCTCACCGAACCTCTCCTTGCTACCGCGATCTCGCCCACAGGAAGCCGTGACCACGTGGCAGCAGGGCAAATGGCCGCGGATCCGGTTCGTAGCGTGGGGCGAAGGTCGCACGGCAAGGTAAATTTTTGGGGCCGGAGCTGATCGTATCGTGAAAAATTCGTAAGGGGGGGGGCGTTCGTAACCCGAGGTACCACTGTATTAAAATTCCCACCCTCTCATCTGCAGTCTTTGCAGAGTTACCAAATATTCTACCAGGCAAACGTAGAATTGATTGTCTACTTAGCTGATTGTGTACTTAGATGAATAGAAATAAACCAAATTTCTCCAAGATATCCCTATATTATTTAAATAGAAAGTTGGAGTACTTTACTTTACTTTACTTTCAGCTTTATTGATTAGTCTTGCAACCATATCAACAAGGAGAAACATCAGCAAAAGTGAAACAACAAATATCTAATACACGAAATCCATGATAGATTAAAATATATAATAATAAAATGAGATAGTACAGAGTTTAATACTACTATAAAATAGTTATGTATCACTAATATCATAAGCCAGGTTCATGTGAGACTGTCCCCCCTACATGATACTCCAGTCTGTTCTATATATCGGGCTCTCAACTGAGTTGCCTTGTCCACAAACTTGGCAGTCCTACTCACAATAAAGATATTTGTGCCCGAGAGAAAATAGGATAATCTGGAGTCCCAATGGACTGTAGAAAGTTGGAGTATTTTCTAGTGCTGGGCATCATTGCTTGATTTAGCATTATGGGATGGATGCCAAAAGAAAACAAACACACTTTTAAATGGCCAAAATCTCAGATTTTGTAAGATTTTGACAGTTTTTAAAAAATGTTGTTAGGACTTGTATATGCCACTTGACAGTTGTTGCAGACAACATAACATCTGTGAGTGTAACACAGTCAACTCTTGATGTAAGTGGTAGAACCTGAGAAAGCCTATTATGCTATTCACTAAATTATTTTGCCCTCCTTGTAATAATAGGTAGTTGCCTGACAAGCGTTTATTAACATTTGGTGTTGGGATGGCATAAAACAGGAAAATGGGAGAGAAGTATCAAAATTAATAATAACCTGTGTGTGAACACAGCAGGATGTTCAGATGGGAACCTTGTTTGCCATGGAGCACACCGTTTTTCTTTTGACATGTAGGTAGAAAGTGGAAAGTTACTGTTTAGTTTTGGTGCCAGAATCTTGAACAGAAGTCATTACTTGTGGTATGTTTATAGGCCACAGGATATTTGCTAGTTTATATCTTGCTTGCTAAATTGGCAAATGTTTATTTTTACTGGTAAACATAGTGGAGATTAGTCCTGAGTGGATTCTTTCACAACAAAATTGTGTTTGTTGAACATATTAAACAGGGCTCTTTTTATATGTCAGCTGTGCATTGAATATGATATACAATTGTGGAATTGCAAGGATAGTCTCTTGCCCAGGTGTGATGTGCTGCTGATCCAGTTCATGGTAATTATATTTTGGACATAACGAGAAGAAGAAAAACTTCAATATTTCATGTTTGAAGCAAGACTGCAGTGTATGGCACTGTCCTTTGTGCCAAGGCAAAATATGGTTGGTTTGGTTTTAGCTTACAGTAGTAGGTTTTATGAATTGAACTGGTTGTGGCATATTCAGTAAACCCTGAGTGAGCCTGATGTGTCTTAAAACCCTTTATATAAGTGTAGTACAAAACATTGCTAACTTGGGAATAACTGCATTGTGTGAGAAAACCAGCGCAAGATCCACGTATCTTATTAGTAAAAAAAAAAAATTGATAGCAGTAATTGTGGTTGTCTGGAAAACATAATAAAATCTGAAGTCTAATTATTTTTCTATCCTATGCATCCCAGTGAATTAACATTGTCAGTATTTAGGATGCTTTCCGGTTGCATGTTTTTAATTTGAAAAGAAAAAGAGCCATTTTTTATGGTAGATTGGGGAAAAAGTGGTCTTCTCTTCCTTTGAAGAATCTCTCTTTTCTCCAATGAGAAATCCAATTTGTTTTTAAGAGACAGAAGCTAAATGAAGTTATCATGCTGTTATCTATATTTTTAACAAAGTATATTCAGAAACCTGAACAAGAGATGGGTAGTTGTGTGTTTGTGGTAACAGCATTATCCTATCTCTTGCAGAAAACAGCACCATGTTTTCAATTAAAAGAAAAACTATAGGTTGAGAACATGGATGGTTCAAAATCCCATTTGGCTAAGAATGTAAAAAATGTCCTTAAGCAAGTCCATTATCTCTTGGCATAGTGGGGATGTTGTGAAGCTGTTGTTTAGTCACCGAATCAGGGGTGAGTTATCTAAAACTTGCAAGTGTCTCCCAAAAGCTTCTAGAAGCCCTCTTACCACATTGCCAAAATGTGCTGCTGAAAATCAGTAAAGTGATTTTCTGCTGTTTTACACTAAAAATAGAATAAGGTAGTTACTTAAGCCTTAGAATGGGCTTAAGCCACTTAATAGTAGGAGAAATGAAAGGAAAATATCCCACCCAAAGGAATATGAATACAAAATATAAACCTTGTCTGTTTATTTAATCCCGTACTCATTGCTCCACCCACTGCAACCATCAGCACCAAAGTACAATTTCCTTTCCCACAAAAAGTGGACCTTTCTCGCAAACCACAATTATGTTATGCTTCTTGAAAAAATAATGTACAAATGCAGAGTGAGAATAATGCTGCATTGAGTAGTGAAGGATCCAATAATACATCATGCATAGTACCCAAGGCAGTTAATGGCAAAATAGTTAAAAACACAATCAGAACTAAAATTAACACACTATTATTATAAATAAAGAAGTATAATAAGGTATAATAAAATATTCAATAGAGCAGTCCCGCGTTGGGCAGGAGGTTGGACTAGATGATCTCCAAGGTCATTAACAAACCTGACATTGTATGATTCCATGAATACCAACACAGCAATTAGAAAGTAAATTAAACATTACTTTATGGTATCATTAATTTATGGTATCAGGATAATGAAACACTTTGTTTATGCTCTTTGTAAAAATCAGATGTCTGCCAAAAATATTTGAAAGCTATTACAGGTAGTCCTCGCTTAACACCTGCCCTGTTTAGCAGCTGTTCAAAATTATGATGTACTGAAAAAGGAACTTTATGACTGGTCCTTTCACTTATAACCATTGCAGTATCCCCAAAGTCACGTGATCAACATTCAGGCGCTTTGCAACCGGTGGGTATTTACGGCCATTGCAGTGACTCATGGTCTCACGATTGCTGTTTGCACACTTCACAGCCAGCTTCCGATAAGCCAAATCAATGGAGAAGCCAGCAGTGAAATCGCAAGTCCTGGTCACGTAATGTCTCACTTAACAACCGTGGGGTGATTCACTTAACAACTGCAGCAGAAGTGAGGTTATAAGTCCATCATGGTCATGTGATGTTTTGCTTAATGACCATGTTGCTTAGTGACAGAGTTGCTGGTCCCAATTGTTGTTAAACGAAGACTATTTTAAGTGAATAAACTGTATTTATAACTATACTCTCTACTGTTTTTCCACAACAGTTATATTTTAGAAACTGAATTTTAATGAATTATAGATTTGTAATCATCTTGTTTTATTTAAAAAAATGAATAATTAGCATCTAACCGTCGTTTTAAAAGACTGACAAATATGAAGCATTTCTTTAAAACTTTAAGGAAGGTGATGACTTTATAGGGTGCCCTTTACATGTTCCTATTTCTGTTCCATCCACTTTGCCTTTGCTTTTTCCGTAGGTGAAGCTGCACTAAGAGGAGAACCCAGGATGCAGTCTCTCCCCGTATCTGCTGCTGTAACCAACCATAGGACAGGGCCACCACCAATCAGTCCTTGCAAGAGGAGGTTCAGTGTGGACCAAGGAGATGATGATCTAGACTGTGAAAAGGAACATGTATCTAAAATGAGTCGATTATTCAGTCCTCATCTGTAAGTTTTTAATTTATCCTTTTCATTACTTTTTCCTATAATTAAACCAGTCAGTGCTGTTATTATTTAGAAAGCAGTGTACTCAGGTTTTGTTCAGATATTACTTATTTTTTGAAAAGTAACAATCCAGCATGCATCACTGTATTTAGTTGTAAAGATAAGGGATATAGTTGCCTCCCAAAATTATATTTTTGTGTCTAGTTATTTCCCTCACACTCTGTATCAGGTTGCACATTATGCTGTGCTCAGATAGGTAGGATAACATTCAGTTTCACTATGATAAAGTGTTGCCACAAATCAGGACCTAAAAATGTTGACATGAGGATTTTAGTTAACTGTAACAGCTCTGTAACGTTAATTTATAGTTCTTTCATTGCATTTCACTTTAAGTATTACACTGAAAGGGCTGTCTTTTGCTGATGCAGCATTATAATCACTTTTAGTTGAAAACCAAAAACTTCAAAATATCTTGCAGGAGACTTCCCAGTTTTATCATTCAGCAAAGCCCAAACTCTGTTCACCCCTTTTATCCACAGCATTAGTTCTACTTATGCCTGCTGCTAGAAAATGCTTAGGTATGTTTTAAAATACCACTTCTGTTTGCTCCAGTGATCCCATATGTGTTGAGTCTTACTACTCTGAGAAGAAAAGTGTGTGTGTGTGCATAAGCACATGCATGCAGACACAGGCTAGGAAACTTAAGAACAGCTGCTCAGCAAGCCGTACGTCAGCAGCTGGTCTCATAAAGACAGGTTGCTGTATGCTTCCATTCTTCACATGCCAGCAGAGTTTTGCTCTCTTTGCTGGAAAAGAAGAACATTATTTCCACCTTTTTTTTTTCTCTTCCCAGGCGTAGAACTGTGATTGGCCTGAAGAAGAAGCTGAGAGAATTCCTTTCATTCCTTACTAGAGGAAGTGATTGGAGTATTTCAGCCAAGCCAACTTGATCACTCTGTGCTTTTCTGGATGCCCCAGCCCAACCAGCACTCCACATTCCTTACATTCCACTCAGCTTGCGATTGTTGTGTTCCCTCGTAAGATGTAGACTGAGTATTTCTCCTCAGATAAATCACAGGAGTGTTAGTCAGAGGCCTGCAGACTGCAGGCTCAGAATGTGTGACTGATAAAAGCTTCAGCATTTGAAAGAATGCAAACTCAAGAAGAGTGAAAAGTGCCTCCTTTCCCCCTGTTTTATATACTTTCAGCTAACGGCTGAAAATTATTACTTAGAGTAAGATTTGTGATCCTTGGGAGAAAAGAAAAAAATAATGTTTCTTTCAATTTTGCATAGGAAAATTTAGATACATTTGCATTGTCATAGAATTCGAGGACTTTGAAATTAATAAAACTATAAACATAAAATAAAAATAGTTATGCAGAATATGTCCTTTAATGCAGATACATGGAATTTTAAAAGCTAAAGTCACATGATATTTTGAGATTTATTTGTCTTGAAGCCATGAAGTAGAATTCCGCTCAAGATGACGCATAGTTCATTGTCATGAATATTTCATAAATTTTCATATTTACAAAAATTCAGACTTATAGCAGTTGTAGAAGTGATTGTAGTATTATTATTTTGATCTTTTTCTCTTTCTATGGCTTTTTGCAGAGTTCTTTTAAACATAGGAAGGGAGGTAAAAAATTAAGAGATCAGGTCAAATGTGAGAAACACTTGTATAAAAAATAATATTCAACAGTATTATGCTTGGCAACACCCAGATACACTTTAGCTGTTATAAATCTTTTTGTATTGCATTTGTAGGAAATGGGAAAAACCTATTGCTGGCATGATTTAAGAGAATTAGAAAGGAGTTGGAGAGTATGATTGTTGTTTGGCCCTATTATAAGAAACCTTCCTTAGGACAAGTTCTTTATTTTCTAATCTCTTTAACTGAATATTTTATATTTAAATTATAAAAAACGCTTCAGAGTTTAGGTTGCCAAAGTCATTGGAGTAGGAAGAGAAAGTTGTTTGCTTCTTTGCATGTATTACTTTGCATGTATTTAATGCAGAAAGTGGGAATACTCATTGTCTGCTGAAGTTTTCTTAAAGGGGGAAAAAAAGAACTGTTCAGGATAAAAGTTAAGCTAGAAAATAAGTACAATGATACATTTTTACCTGAATGAAATTTTCTTCCCTTCCTAATAATACTAGAACCTGGGGCCATCCAGTGAAGTGGAAAGGTGGGAGATTAAGGATATATAAAATGGTCCCTGTCTTTATCCAGTATTTCAGCTATCTTAAGTTGTAGGTATGGCCACAATTTGCATGACCTTAAAAAGGAATTGAATGTTTTTGAATAATCTAAGATTGCCAGTGGCATATAATGGGTATATATTCATTATTAGCGGCAGTGCTGCTTCTGGTTCCAGTTGTTGAGAACATAAGCTGAAGATAGTTAGCATGCTCAACTTGTGATTATTGATTTTCTTGAGGCATTCATCCAGTGTAAGAGCAGAATATTGAACTATGAAGAATCTTGTTATGTTTCTTAAGTTATTAGATGCAACGTTTAATGTTTATTCAGCTATCAGATCATCTAGTCTGTCTAAAAAAAATCTCCGTTATTGAGAACCATATAGTTTAGCACAGGGCTTCTCCTTTCATTATTAAAACATCAGATAACATAAAGTAGCTTTGTGATTATTGAATAAGGCAAATTGAATAAAGACATATCTGTTTGACATAACCTGTGAAAAATGCTTCACACACTTTAAAAAAGGCTATATTGAGCACATTTAGGATGAGACTATCATATGGTTTTCTGGCAACCCCCAAATGTGTAGTACTTTATCCTTTGCTGCTAGCTAAATTAATTTATGACATTAGTTGTCAATGCAAGTTTATTACCCTGAAGTAAGAGGAGTAACTGAAAGTTTCTTCATGACCACTGAAGGAAAACATAAATTACCTAAGATGCTGGTCTTATTTTGGTTCCATGATTTTTTCTCCAACAGAAAGAGAATAAGCAGGGATTTACAAAATAGTGACAGCACCATTGCTCTAGACTTTAAGACTTCACCAGTGTGATGCTTCACAGACGTATTTGGATGTCAGTGCCCAAAATCCTTAGCCACCATGGACACTTCTCAAGGGCACCAGTTCAGGGAACATTACTATAGACTTTTCAACTCATTTTCATTTGTTTTACAGCTTGCTATCCTCCCACAAAAGGCAAGCTGGAAAACTTTAATGACCTTTCTAAAGTATCAGAGCTTTCAGACTGAAGAGGAATTATTTATTATGCTAACTCCATATGTTAAAATAGCCACGAAACGTAATAATACATACTGATTTTGTGCTTAATTTAACTTGCCCTCCAGTATCCATAATAAAATTTTAAGATGCTATTAAAATTTCCAAAGTTTTGAAATATACTTCCTTTGGGCTGATAGTTATGCCCTGGGCAAATGTTTATCTTTTAGTGAAGAGTGAAGAAGACTATCCTCTTTAATTGCAGGATGTCTTTACAGTTTTATGTATCTGGTCCAGTTTATTTTAGGTTGAAAGTATCTGAATGTTGCTGTACAAGTGGAACGCTAATTATGTGTTCTCCCTTAAAGTTTAAACAGAGGTCTCGGGCCTGATTTATATTGTATGCATTTTTCGTTTGTTAGGTTGGAGGTATTTTCTCATTTTCACAGTTCAGCTGAAAACAAGGGTCCCTTTATCCTTAGAGGGAGTTCTTAATAGCTGACCTCAGCCTTTTCACAGGAGGCATAATTTCTGCCTTAAGAGTCTTCTATGCTGAGCTTTATAATTTTTTTAGGTCATTTTCTATGTCAAGAAACAGACCCCCCCCCCCCACAAAAAAGAACAAGTCTAATAGTATCAATATTACTTCATTTTTATAGAGCTTTTAAGTAGTAGCTTTTAAATGCCATAGCAATGAGATATTTAGCCATATTTTATTTTATTTTATTTTATTTTACTTTATTTTATTTTATTTTATTGGATTATATTGTATGTATTCATATGAATTTATATACCTCCCAGCTTCCAAGACCCTAGGTGGTTTGCAGTAGAAAACTGTATTTACTAATTATGAGTAGTGAAATTTATTAATCAGAATGACTGTGTTAAAGCAGAACATAGATACTTTTGAAATTTTACCCCGGTTTCTGAATCCTTTTTGTTGGTACCAAGATTTTAGTGTATTTGAAATTTTTGTAGCAATTTCTTGGTGATTCTTTGTGGAGAAGATTTAGCAATGATTTGACTGGATAACTCTCCGATTTTCTGGCACACATGGATCATGACATAGTTTCTCTAAAGTTATACTATACTGCAAAGGATACTTGGAAATTTGGAATGGCTGTGCTTTGAACAAGGCTCTTGGGATGCTGTTAGGCTGGTGGACATAAAACAGTTGTTTAGTGAGGTGACAAAAGCAAGTATTGTTTTGTGTGTTTTGTGTTTAAATGTTTTAGTCCTGTTTACTCCAGTAGAATTGACTTACAAGTCTGGTATTTTGAAATGGCTTTTGTTATTAGGGCTGTCGCATCTGGGCTGCAAAAATCCAAATTACCACTAACTGGAAGCAAAGAGGTACATATTTTTGCAGCCCAGGCTGGTACTCTCTTTCATGGCAAGGCTGAATGCTCTTTTTCATCAAGGCTATTAAAAAAAGGAATGGAAACCTTCAGAATTTGCATTTATGAAGACAGAAGGGATCATAGGCTATATTTTCACAAGGCTTGGTTTGAGTATGATGCATCAGACACAATGTAGAGGCTCAATTTGGAAACTGCACCATTTTTTAAAGTCTACCCTTGTCAGGAAATCAGCAAAACCCATGGAAATATTAAGCATATTTTTTAAATACTTTCTTCATTTGAGAATAAAAGGTTCATTGACCTTAACAAGATCAATATGGGTACATACATGGCTTAACAAATATATTTCTTCTGATCTTAGTTTGAAAGCTGGAGATTTGGTGAAATGCATTTTCTTAGTGAGAAGAACCTGAAGAGATACCTGTTGATTGATTGATTGATGTTGAATTTATTCCCAATTGCTGCTTTTAAGTAAATTGTTCTTAACTAATGATTCAATTAGGCATTTTATGTTTTATTTTGAATGTGTGTCCATGAGAATTTTCAAGTGTATTGTTGCTGTTTTTTAAAGAAATCTTATAATCCTCTTGGCTTCAGAAATGTTGAAAAATTGGCATGTACTGCCTTTTCCATTGTTCTTATAGAGATTATGGAGGGAAGAGTGTTTATATCTCATGAATGAATTGTGTATACAGATTTCTTTGCTGCCAGTAAGTGGGTTGAATAGCATATATGTTCTACCTTGTTTATCCCCCAGTCCTATTCATAGCTAACTGCAAGTGAAGAAACTTGATTCCTATAGACATTTTGGACTACAGCTCCCTCAATTCCTGTTTGTTGGCCAATTTGACCGGCATTCATGGGGGGAGAAGTCCAAACATCTGGAAGGCATCAGATTGCCAACCATGTCATGCAGTGGTAAAATAAAGGGCCCTTGGGAAGATGGCACTTGGACTGTGGTACCTAAATAATTTACTCTCTTCTCAGCTCTTACTTGTGAATGCAGTAGAGCACATCTGCTGATTTGCTTTTTAATAAGGCAGTGAAATTAAAAACAAACCGTGCAGTTCTAATACTTAGACTAACAGCATCTAAGGTTCTTATGCTTGCACCATTCATTCCTCTGTTACACAATAAACACATGTATACAAGAAAAAATTAAAATACTATGCAAAGTATTTAAATCAGTAAATACATAACTGTGTTGTTCATGTTCTCTGTAATAATCTCTAAATATAGAGCTTAGGGTTCTTTTTTATTATTGTTTTATTTTTATTAGAAATTTTCAATGTAATAAAATATACAAAACAAACAAGAACAAAGAAAGTACTGTAAGAAATAGAGAAAAAAGAAAAATTGAAAAAAAAACATACAATTGTGCCTTCTGCCCTCTTTCTATTGAGTAATTGTCATCTTAAACTTTTCCCCAACCTCTTTGTGAATTTTAACCCCCAAATCCCATAATCATCGGTTCATTTTTTTCTTCTTTCAGCAAAAAGTCCATATAAGGGTTCCAGTCTTTTAAAAAACTCTTTTCTCTGATCAGGGCATCACATTTGTATTCAAGCATGTAGGGTTTGCAAGGAAGAAAAAAGTGTTTAAGTGACGGCAAAAGTTTTTGACATTGGAAGATGAGAGGGCAAAGGTCATGGGCTGAACTCTATCAGGATAAAAGAACAGAAAATTTAAGTCAGTGTCAAGTAAAACACTCGAGGGTAACTGAAAATAATATGTATAATAGTGTATTATATTGGAGCTTTTTAAAGGGATTTCATTATCCAGCTATAGATTATTAATATGTTAATCAATTTCTAGGTGGAAAATTTATAGACAATTTACCATGTTAAATTGGTGTTAGAAATTTACCAGATGTAAAAATGCATGGCATAAAGAAAAGCCATATGGGAATATAGATGAATTATAACAATATGCCAGAAAAACTTACAATGTTTTATGGTAGTCTTTTGTATTCACTCTAAAAATGGATTTTATCTACAGCCCCCCCCCCTTTTTTTTTTAATTTTTGCCAATTCTTTCTGAAAAGCATTTATTTTACCTGTTGCTATGATGGTAGATTTCTTTGACTCTGCTTTTCTACATCTAAAAATCAGTTTGTTCATTCTTCCCCAAAAATGGAAAAGTTACGTTGGCTCCACTGTGACAGCATAAGTACCTCTCTTTCTTTGTGGTCTGATGGGTGAGGTGGGAGTGCAAAGTTTCCTGTAACCCTGTAAGTGAAAACTGTTACCTTGAAGATAGACCAGGCTGGTTCCCACCCAAGCCTCTGTTTTTTGTCAGCAGTAGTAGGCTGGCTGTATCTGAAAATGGCTTCCTTCATTTTATTTCTTTTCTTTTGACTTTAAAACTGCTGTGTCTGCTGCTGCTGCTGTGCCTTTTACCATCCTCCAATCTTCTGCTTCATCAGCAAAGGGACTACTGATTTTCTTCCAGGGGTTGAGGGCTAAGGGGTCTCCTCAATGCAAGACAGGCAGAAATTCAGTTGGTGCAACTTTACCTGGGGCACCAGCATCTGTTTTGCATGACTTTGGCTGCCTGACAGTTAGTACTTCAGCCTGTGAAGTTTCAAAGGCTTACCAAGTTTTTCAATTAGCCGTTATATATAAAATTCCTTCTCTGTACAGTGTTGTCTTCTGAGAAAGAGTGCGGAAAGAGGAATTTTTTTCAGCGGTGGGGAGATTAGACAGTAGAATCTGCTTTAACACTAATCTTGTAGTCTTGACTTCCCTCATCATTTCTATAGAGGCTTAATTGCTAATGAAAATATATGTTGTTGTGCAGGAAGGACAGATTTCCTGAATTTCCTTTCGCATATACTTACAATGAGTCAACGGAAATCAAGTCACAAATAACCCTCAAAGTCCACTCCTTAGGAAACAAGGGAAGCGGAACACCATGGATGTCATAACTGTCTCAACTAGGGATTATGTTCTGCCAGGGAAATCTGAATCTTCTTGAGCAATCATGTAGGAGGGGGAAAAAATCTCACAAGTATTGAGCTGCTCAGTGGAGTAATAGTATTCTACTGATTAAAAATGTCCTACTAGAACTGTGATATGAGAAGAACTTAATTTAAATGACAGCCAAACTTGCTGCTTATTCATTGTGGGTCTTCTGTAGCCCCATACTGTTTAAGGAGGAGGCAGATGTTTGAAAATAGATGGAGATAGAGATAGATAGAGATGCATACAAAATTTTAAAAATGTCTTCATGTAAGAGCAGAAGTGAACATACTGGTGGATTTGGAACAAAAATCTTGGCTCAGCCATAAAACTCAATTTGATAAACTTAACCCAGTCACTCCTGGAGTTGCAGAGTAGATGGAAAAGAGGAAGAAAGAGATTGCACCTGGGTGCTTCTGTCTAACTTGTCTTGCCACTGGCAGCTGCTGATAGAAGTCATAGCAAAGAACCTTCTGAACTTTTGAGTGTAGTTATAAAAGTATATGCAGGATTACTAAGACCAATCCCATCAGCCTTGGGACTATTTTGACACGTGTGACATGAGTGAAAATGTTTGCCTTGCCTATCTTGTTGACTTCCAGATACTGAGATTTATAATTCAGCAATATCTGGAGGACCACAGATTCCCCATCCATGTTTTAGCATAGATCTTTTAATGAGGATATCTGATCAGGAGAAAGAGTATTTTCCAGTCTTGTCTTCCAGTTCCCTCACAGAAAGGGAACCTCCACAAGGAGAAGGGTGCCTCTTTTGGCCAGTGGTGCAGCTCAGCTTGGACAGACTCCAGAGCTCCAGAACCGTGCAGGACCCTAAAGACCTTTCAAAGAACCTGGATCTGTAGGGTGCAGGGCTCCATTGTCATGGCTGACTGCAATATCCATTCTTCTTAATTTTAAAACAATTTATGTCGACGGAGCAGGAGGCTGGACATGGCAGTTTCAGATACTTAGTTAATTGTTTTTTCAATGTAGTATCCTTTTCTAAACAAAACAATGCTTAATGTTATCAGAGTAGCAGAAACAAAATTGTTTCTGCTACTCTGATAACATTAAGCATTTTAAGCATTTAAGTCAGCTTAAAATGTAAAATTATGTATACCCAAGAGTTTTTGTTTCTGTATGAATGCTCTTCTCCTATAAGCTATATCTAAACAGTCTCCCATCCCATAGAACTAAGCAAACAAGATTGAACACAGTTCATAGATACTCATGTGCTCCTTTTACTTCAGTGGATCCTACGCCCATGATTCTATATGTACAGGACTCTAGCCAAGTAATTCCTTTAAAATCATAGTCTAGATTTTGTGTCTATGGAGGAAAAGTTTTAAATTTGTTACGTCTTGTTCAGCTATTTCCCAGATGTTTCCTGCAGTTTGACAGATGTACCATTTACCAGAGTGTGCACTCTTGAGAGTTAGAATGTTATGGACACAGTTGCTATAGACAATGACTATAAAATCAGTATCTGGGATAAATTCTTACATTTGCTTTTAGTTGGGTAAGGTTTCTTCCCAGACTACAATGATAGATTTGAGAATATTATTTGATTTTCTCTTATAATATTAAAATCTGCTTCATGCTCCTCACACAAAAATGCTACCATTGATTCTATTTAAAACTGTCAGATATTGATATATTCAAGACAGGAGTGGGTTTTCATAGTGCTATAAATTTGCCCAAGTAGTTTTGAGTCTTTATTAAGATAGGTGAGTTCAGTACTGATAATACTGATTTTTTTTATCACCGTTATCCTTCGTTAGTCCATCTGAAATTAGATATTCAGAGGCAGTAAATCTGTACTTTTGTTGATCTTGAAAGCTAAGCAGGTTTGGACATGGTTAATACTTGGATGGGAAGCCAAGACGAAATCCCAGAGCCATAAGCTAGATTTGGAAGTTGAAAAAAGCCATCCTGGAAGAAAGCAAACCACTTCCATACCATGGCCAAGAAAACTACATGGATATGTCTCTGAAGTGACTAGCTGCTAAGCTTGACTTGAAGTAGTATTTTCCTCTTTATAAGCCTGCATATATGCTAAAAAATATAGGAAAAGTGAAAAGACAGGAGGAGGCTGATTATTAAGGTATCGAGGTAGATTTGGGGAGATCATCTGAACACAGGTGTGCATTTTAAATCTTTATACTCAAGTTGATCTCACAGTAAGAACAGATTTTGAAAGGGATTCATTGTGCTTTATTTTTTGCAGAGATTTGCATATTTGCTTTTTCCTTTGTGATTGGGTTACCTGTTTCATCTGCGACTCTGCTCTTGCGATGCTTTTCTCTTTTATGTTATTTTTAATTCTTTTTAAATTGAAAGATCACATGCCCAAATTGTCCTTTATTGTGGGACCTTGAAATCTCTTGATTCTCTTTTATCTAATGGCAGCAGAATTACTGGGAGTCGGGCAGCATATTAAATTATTATTGTCGATGTTATTGTTGGTTGCACAGTCAGCCAGATGTTTAGACTGGATTTGGCATTTTTATCCACCCATCACTACCTTGACACGGTTGTGGGGCTTGCATGCTCCAAGGAGGATGAGAGCTATGCTAGAGGTTCAAGCATACTGGACAGGTCTCATCAGAGGAGCCAGATGAAGAGTGCCTCTCCCATAAACAATATGGTGAGACATAATTTACAGAAACCCATACTGGATCGGTTGTTGCCTGGGTCAACAAGGACCACGCTAGGTGTTGGAATTCCTGGACATCTGGTGACAAGCGGGCTACAGGACTCAGGCCTTTTGATTGAGCAACCAGGGCCAGCAGCTACAGGACTACTGGAAGAAAAGTTGTTCTTCTTGTTGTTTCAATTCTGCTGGAATCCCTACCTTTTCAGGGAAATGTACAGTGTGTGATGCAAAGCTACCTTCCTCTATTGGTACAAAAGACTGGATGGGACCCTTTAATCCTGTTGAGATTATCAGTCTAGAGGTTTCCCTAAAATTTTGCAGGAATGCATCAGGTTTGACTTAAAACAGATAAATACTTTGAAAGATCAGATGCTATTCACACTGATAATTCTCTGAGGGCAGTCTGACTACAACAGGATTAAAAAACTCTGCTGTATAGAAACAATCCAAGATAATGGACATAATGCTGAACTAGGTGAATCTTTTCACAATACGGTATTTACCTATAAAGTTTATAGCCTAGCAACGTCTGTCCTAGATCAGTTGTTTTTATTTATTTACTAACCCAAAGTTTATGCCATTTTCTTATTTTTACACAAATATACAAAACTATGTCCTATTCTGGTAAAAAACAAATGGTGCAAGTGACTGTTCCCTTATATACAGTGAATTTATTTTGCAGTGAAGACTGTTACTGGGGGGAGGACTGTTTGGTAGCAACCTTCTTGGTAACATGTGCAAATTGGTCCTACTTAATATAAATTGCAGTTGTGCAAAGTAGCTCTTCTTAGAGTTGTAGCTGAACAGTGTCTGTAGCTCAGTGTTTCTCAACCTTGACAACTTTAAGATGTGTGGACTTCAACTCCCAGAATTCCCCAACCAGCATGGCTGGCTGGGGAATTCTGGGAGTTGAAGTCCACACAACTTAAAGTTGTCAAGGTTGAGAAACACTGCTTTAGCTTATTTTTTTAACCAACGCTGTATTACATTAAACTGCTTGAAGACATACATTCTCAGTAAGATCAGGGCTGCTGTAGTTGGGCTGCAAAGTCCAGATTACGACCAGAGATTTCTGTTCCTCTTTCCTGGTATCTAAGGATCACCCAGTGTTTTGCACCCTGATCTAATAGCCTAGTGAGGGTTGTGTCTGAGGGGATGTAATGCTGAAAATGAATACTCATCCCAGTGTTCTCAATTTATTTTAACAATAGTGATTATGTTGATAGGTTTCTATTGTTTATATTACCCTTTTCAAGAGGAAGAAATATTGTCTTGTGTTTGCAAATATACCCTAACAATGTATGTAGTTTGTTTCCTTTTCTCACTTGGAAAGTATAATATAGTTTAGCTCCTCCCTCCCTCCCTCCCTCCCTTCCTTCCTTCCTTCTTTTTAAAAGAGATGTCACTGTGCTTTTCATTTGGAAAATGGATATGGTGTTTAACTTGGCATTTGACTTTGAAATTGTATGTGAATTCAGAACATTTCCATAAGTGTAGCTATGTTAGCCTTTTCAATGAAAGGAACACATCTTTGTTAAGATGTCGCAGGCCCTTTTGTTGAATGTATTCTGATACCTCTGATAATACAGTGCAAAGTTACTATATCACAAAGCGACAGACAGACCGGCTTAAGTACAGAACGCTGCATTGTCCAAAGGTGCTACGTTTTGTTGTCCGTTAAAACGTACTGACTTGCAATGAATGTGAACATTAAACAAACAATGAGCAAACGTTGCAGGGCAATTGAAAGGAGAGGAGGAAAAAAGTCATGTGGCCATTCTAGGCAGAAGGCCAAATTGCAGCTTTTCTCTCCCTGCCGTGTGAATTACAGTAAAATCTCCCCATCTCAGGCTTGTCTCAGGGACTGGAAGCATGACTCCCTCTGGCTTGGCGCTCTCCCTCTCCCCCCTTTCGCTATTCATCTCTCAGCCACTAGCTAATTGGTCTCCATGGTGAGAGGGGGGTGCAAGTTTTCTTCTTCTCTGGGGGAGAGAGCCCGTCTGACTGCGTGAAAACCTTGCTCCGGAAAGGAAGAGCGGCCACCACAAAAGGACGGTGTCCGTCCTCCCTCTCCTCCCTCGCTGGCTGGCTGGCTGGCTGGCTGGCTGGCTTGTGTGCAGCTTTCCCGAGATCAGCAGGGCTCTTATTCTGACAGGGCCTTCTGCCTGCTTAGCTGTTTGTGCGGGAGAGACCTTGCCAAGTTTGTGAGGCCCAAGGCTTTCTTGTGGGAGGACACAGGGCTGTCTTCATGCTCTTTGGCAATGATTAAAGTGAGGTTAGTACAAAAAAGAAAGGGGGGCTCCTTTTTCCCTCGATCTTTGTTTTCCAAACTATATCTTGCTGTTTAAAACCAGATGGCAGCGCCATATTTTCAGCTGCAATTCATTTAAACTCTTAAGTGCTGTACAAAGAAGTGTAAGAGTGGATCAGTAGCTTACTAATGGGGGAGGGGGAGGGGGAGGGGGAGGCAGCCGTGCTTTTCTTCTCAAATATATACCAGCTTCATATTTCCAGCACCTCTGGATACCTTGCTCTGCCCCTGAAAGGAAAAAACCAGGACACTGACAGCAACTTTTGTGCAACAGAATTGAGCTTCCTTCTGCCCGATTTGAAATACACAAAGGTGATTGTTTTTCTGATTGGGAACAGATAGGCTCAGCTGGCAAGGTGAGGTTGTTGTGGTCATGTGACCAGCTTGAGGATGTAACTCTGCGTTTTTCAGGCTAGGGTGAGAAGCTGTGTGGTCTTCCTTTGAAGAGAGTCGCACACTACTTGTCCTGCCCAGAAGTTCATCCCTCTGATGGTTTTCAGTGTGGCTGCAAATGTTTTCCTCAGTTTGGGATACATGGCTTGGCCACGCAATGCATACAGCTCTCCTGGGCCATCACGCGCCTCCCCAAACCACACTTCAAACATGACTCTACATCTGACGTTCTGTGTAGGTGGGGATGTTATCTGGGCGTAGGAAGTAGTGTGGATGGTGTGGGTAGGCAGCTTGGGCAAAGTGGCTCTATTAATTCTTGGTAAGGGACTTTAAAGCCCTTGATGAAGGCCCCTCCGAACTGTTGTATATTAAAAGTATAAGAAAATACAAGTCTGCAACATGAGAGCCATACCAGGAAAAGAAGTTTATTTTGACACTTCAGTATATGGGCTAAACTGAGAATAATCAAAAGCAGACTTGAGAAGAACTTGTAGAGACCCATCTAAATGATTGAGAAGAAAATGCAGTGTCATCAAGAGGTCATTCCAAATTTGAGGCACAGAGAATAGCCCTTTTCTTTTGCCAGCGAACTAAGTCAGGGCTTCTCAGCCTTGGTAACTTTAAGATGTGTGGACTTCAACTCCCAGAATTCCCCAGCCAGCCATTCTGGTTGGGGAATTCTGGGAGTTGAAGTCCATACATCTTAAAGTTGCCAAGGTTGAAAAACATGGAACTAAGTGATGTCAGAGGTGTTTTTTTTTCTTAATATTTCTTATGAGTGAAATTTATTATTTTGTGTATTTGACCACTTCCTCTTGTGGGAATTTTGAAGAACTCTTATTGCTGCCTCAGAGTAGAATAAAGTAGCAACAACACAGGAAAAAACTGCCTCCTTGCAGAGTTTCTTCCTTGTTGGCAGACCTCAAATAAAACATTAATGTACTAATTCATTTAGGGGAAAAAAGTAATTATTTTATATTTTCAAAGATTACATGGCTGCTAATGCTATGCAGAATTAAATATTGCAGCTGTATAGTTGCTTTGCCTCAATTGCTATATTCCAAATACAGAACTGGGTTCCATATACCATTTTTTTCATTAGTTCAGCCAGCAGCTAATTTTTCTCATATAGATGCAGATTTATATGTGACGGATTACAACTCCAGGAGGTGGCAAGATACGACATCGCTTCTCAGATTTTTATGTGGCTTATGAGCAATTTCACTAATCCTTGAGAATTGCATATGTAAAAAAATGAAAGTGAGCATACTCGGTCACCTGACTGGACAGAAGCAAATCTCTGTCACAGTGCTTGCCCTCAGGAATAGGATCCCTCAGCGATGTGTGGGCCCCACCCTGACCCTGTTTAAAAAGCCTCTGAAAACTTGGCTCTTTTTCTGGCCCCTTGGGTTAAGGTAGGTGATGAGGCTCTTACACTATGTTTGTTTGTTTGAATGTTTCCTATTCAGGGTGTGAATCTTTTCTTTCTGTCTGTCTTTTATTGCTTCTTTCTGTTTTTAATGTTGCATGCCACCCAGAGTGTCTATGGAGTTAGGTGGGCTTCTAAATTTGATAAATAAAGTTGAAAAATACATGCAGATTTGCTGAGGTTCCCTGACTGTTGCAAGTGACAGAGGATAGCTCCCTTTTCCTTGCCCGCTATTTCTTTCTGTTCAGGTAGGGCTAGGGCCCAGCTGCGTCTTCGCTCTGACGTGTGCTAGACTCTTGCTTCGTTCCCAGAGTTCTGTAACTACAAGAGGTAATATAGGGCCCACAGTGCCTGCGTGTGGATGAATCTCCCTGGGGCCTCTACTCTGCAAGTAGGGTTACAAACTAGCCATTTGTTTTGCTTTGAGATTCTCATATCCAAACACAGCACAGAAAGGAAAGTTATAATTAACCTTAAAATAACCGACGGGTTTCCCTCTCTGCCTTGTCCCAATTGGCAGAAGCCATTGCTGCGCGTTCGGATGGCACAGCAACATCAGCTCAGACCCTGGGCAGCTCCTTGCAGCTTTGAGGAAAGGGGCCTCAGCCGGTGTCTATGTGACTAAGCACCGTTGAATCCAGATCGTCCCCTCCCAAACACACATGCTGTTTATTTTCTATGCCAGAGGCTACATTTTGTTCCCTCAAGACGCCTTTGGCTTATGTTTAAAACCTTTCTTTTTTACATCTATGATCCTTGCCTTTCTGTCTCTCTGTATACCTTTCATAACACTGCGGTATGCTCCTTTTTTGTTTATCACACTTTATTGGTACTTCTATTTGTCACAGTCAGCAGGGCATGATGTAGCACAGGTGCCAGAAATATCTTTTTTTATTTTGCAGTAGAAAAGGATTTGCCTTCTGCAGCAGCTACATCCTGTTATGCTGCTCCCCTTGGATGTGCTATATGCTAGTGCTGTGGCTGGCCGGGCAAATCGATAGGGGGACCTTTATTTCCAGATTTTGCAGCAGATGCTTTCCTGATGCAGTGACAAAAGATGTATGATTCAGATATGTTGGATGACTCTAATTGCACATTTTTCCACTTAAAATATGCTTCCCCAGCCACACAAATAGATGCAAATAGCCCAATTTGTAATAAAGGTGGTCTGTGGAATATCATAAATATAGGCCATTTTCTTTTTCCCAGTCTGGTTCCCTCAGAAAGAAGAAAATTGATGTGTTAGGTGCTCATGACAGATGACCAGAAGAGTTCTGAAGGATCTAGGCCTCTAGGAGGTTATGAATTAGTCACATGCATCTTTGAGAATGTTGCCTAAATAGGTATCATAATTTGGATGAAGATGTAATTCCAAGATGTGTTTCGTTCTGAGTGAAGGAGGGCAGATTAGTATTTGATTCAGGGAAGGCAGTAGAAGGAGAGCAGTAGTAAATTCTTAATTCTGATATGTGTACTTCAGTACAGTATGATACAATATAATGAGCCTGCTTCACTAAAGGCTTAGTGACAGTATGGCAGGGGAACAATTCTCACTTTATGCTAAAAACATCATGGGAAAAAAATGGGGGGAGGAGTTTGGGAAGAATTTGGTAGCATTTTATGGTGTTGTATCTGAAATGGTCTCCTTAAGGTACAGCATGGGACAAGAGATTTTAAATAGAGATCTCTCAAGATAACGGAGTTAGAGGGGATGAATCTATTTAATTGATTTGAAAGAATTGTGAAATGTTATTTTTTATATTATTACTGGTTAGTTACCCTACTGCCTTAATAAAAAAGAATCACATGTTGCTTATGAGAACATCACCATCTTAAACCCTAAACTGATGTGTGGTTCAGATTTATTCAGTGGTGACAAGGAGATATGTTGATAGCATCTACAACATGTAGGATGTTTATGAATGTGCTGGAAAGCTCCCCCCCCCCCCCCAATCTGTCTGCTATTAGATTAGGCCTACCAGATCAGAGCTGCAGATGTGTTATGTATCTCTTTGCTACCATGTATGTGTTGCCTAAATTTTGACATTCCAAGTATGGTAGCATTTTTTCCCCAAAAACTAGAAGGGTGCATTTAACCAAAATCACTTTTTTACTGCACAGTTAGTATATACATACAAAAGGGAGAGTTCCTTAGCTGACAAAAATACTTTTTATTGTGTCACTTTATTCCAATCCATGGAAATATTGTTTTCTGCTGACTGGGCTATCAACTGTTTGTGGACTTGTTATGATTCAGCTTACAGAGAATGAAATAGTTATGATTCAGTAGACTTCTCTAGGAGTATTTTTAAATGTGTCTGTATTCCTTTAAATATGTAGCTTGTGAAAACATTGTGTGTCTATAAGGCTACTCACTTTCAGCAGAAAGCAGCTAGGCATAGTTTAATGATTTCTTAGAAATAAAGAGCTTTCAGTAGTTGCATATTCTAATTTTTAACTTATTGAAGCCTTGCTGATTGCTCCACAAAAATGTTTCACCTGCTGGAACATGCATACCTGTGTTAGCTATCCATGGCACATTAAAGGTCTGAAAGTAAAGGAGTGAGATGAGGAAAAGGTTATATCTGTGCATAATCTACTGTAAAAAAAGGGCTGTTGACCCCCAGTAAGCCTTTCTAGCTACATTGCTTGATAGACAGCATTTTAATCTTAAAGTTGTAACTTCAGTGCAATTTGGCAGTGCAGCTGGAGTCAGGATATAAAATCACACAAAAGAAAAAGCAAATAAGCAGCATTATCCACAGATTCTCACTTTTTTTGTCAAGATGATGAAAGTAGCGTTGTAGCATCTTGCTGCAAACGTTACTCTTGTGAGTGTGCGTACAACATTGTTTGCATCACTCTGACCTCCCTAGTGCCCCCTCTTGCAGACATTCCTGCAAATAAGTGTAGCTTAAGTCATTCTTTACTAAGATGATGTATCATGACTAAAATAATTAAATGAATAAACAGTCTCAATTATTTGGAGCATCTTTCAGTGCACTGTTTTCGGCTTCTGTTTTCCACTATTTGAAGAAAACACTGGTCTATAAGTTGGGTATATTGTGCAAAATAAGAACACTATGCAAAGCGTTTCAGTTTCACCTTTGTTCTGAGGCTTCCAGGATAGATTTTTTGGGAATGGATTACTCACAATGTAGGGATGCTTGTCAGGGATCTCAGTTGCTGGAGTCCTTTTTAAGTACTGTTTCAGACACTACTGGATTAACAACTAGGCGGACTTTTCATAACAGCTATATTTATGTATAAACAAATCAAGTTATCATTTTTTTCAGCTATTTGTGACTTGAACCACATTAAGAATATACTGAAAAAGTTAATCTCAATTTAAACTAAAATGTCAATGGCAGCTTTCTACATACAAAAAGACTCTCCATCAATACAGATTTTTTTTCTAGATATGGGTTGGATATTGTTTATTCTTTAAATTAAGAAATATGGGATGTTTTAAAATGTTTATAAAATGAAGTCAGTGAAATGACAGATTTGTACCAATATTAGTACAATATTAGTCTTGCTTACCTAAAAAATGCAAGTGACAGTTCCATAAATCCATGTGAAATAAATGGAGTAATAGTCTTACTTAAAATTCCACTGATTTCAGTATGTCTCCTATAAGATCCAACCTATGTCTTTCTAGTTTTAAAATAGGCATTTCATTTCTTTAGGTTGGTTTGTAACATTTTAATAATAGCTAACTTAAAAATAATATTTAGTAAAAGGTACAATAGTTCTCTTTAGTGGTCTAAGGGAAAAAGAAACCTTTGGTTGCATTCAGATAGTGGCTGTTACAAACAGAAGTAACATCATGGCCTTTTGCCTTGCAGTATACATGACATGAAGATGTAATGTCTATTCCTCACTTGGTAAATCAAGATTTGCTGTTTGACAGTGGCAAGCTAATTTGTACCCACCACACTTTTATTTGAAAACCAGAAATAGATTTAAAATGAGTTGCAACAGTCCATTGAGAATGGAGGTCACATAACTGAGTGTTCGGGCTGTTCTTATCATTATAACTGAAGTAGAACAACACTATTATTTGTGGCCTTTTATGAGACTGATCAGTTTGCGGTAGTACAAATTTGGATGGACACTAAATGGCAACAGAGACAGTTTTCTGTATCTCTTTGGTGCCATTTAGTGGTCATCCAGTTTTTTGGAGCTCAGGTCTGGGAGCCTTATTGGGTTATTATATAAGTCTGAGAGGAAATATGAAAATAACACACCTTGTAGAACTCTTAATCCACCAAAGTGTTCTGATGATGACGGTTATGATGATGACGATTACGCTTGCTACCTATCCACTCATAGGTAGCAAGCGTAATCGGGTCTTCAATCCATTGAACAAACAGAGCCATACATTTATTTTTATTTATTTTTATTTTTTATTTTTTTATTTCATTGGATTTATCTGCCGCCCATCTCCCCCACAATAGGGGACTCTGGGCGACTCACAAAAACATTAAAACTAAAAGTATATCCAAAATTTTATCTTTCCAATGATGCAGTACCAGTCTTTTGGCCATAGTAAGGGCACAGAGAATCCATTTACGTTGTCCAGTTGTCAAATTCCAAGTACTAGGTATGTAATTCAAAAGAATATTATCTTCTCAAAATTTTAGTTTTTGTCACACAGTCATATTTATATAATCCACTACTTTCTCCCAGAACGTAGTAAGTATAGGACATTGTAAAAACATGTGTTTTAAAGAAGCATTATAGCAATGTGTTTTGTTTAAATTCCTGTTGGTGCTGGTTTGGTCAAATCTGAAATTCAGGTGAATTTGTAATGAAACGAAATACAACCAGTTAAGCAAGAAAGAACATTTCTCATTTTTTAATCTGGAACCTTTTTTGGGGTGTGGGGAACAGAATAAAAATTAATTTCCTTTCAGAGATTTTAAAATATTAGTTAGCTGTTGAGCAGGAAAAAAAATCTGAATGGGTTAGGGAATGGGGATGTAGGAACTGGAGGATAAGGAAATAGACTTCCATGCATCAAAAAACAAAACAAAACTGGGTTTTTAAGTATGCTTATTGCCATTGCCTCAGTACTTTTCATAAGGTGTATATTTTAAAATCAGACCAGCTTGAATGAGGTTCTATAAAAAGACATTGCAGGATGTTAGGTTTTGTTTTTGTTTTTTTAGCTGTGCTTTTGGCTGCTCCTAAAGGAGTTGTGCATTAGAAAAGAGCATAAGGAAACTGTCCCTTTTGGGGGGCCTCTTCTCTCTCTTTCCATTTTTCCTTAAACAGTTGGCACACTTAAGTTATTTCTCCAGGATGGGTGTGAATTACCATTGCTCTGTTCCAGTAAACAGAGACACAACAATTAACAGCTCTGTAAACCAAGAATCGTTTAAGGATAATGTGTTGTAACTGTCACTTGAACTTTTCAGTGCATGGGCTCAAAATATTGCTTTCAATTAAAAGATGAAAATCTCCTGCAGTATAAATCTAACAGTCAGGAAGTGTGTGGTTTTGGTATGTCCATTTAAACACATGATTCTTGGGAAAGCTGTGGAGCCTGGATATGATTCACTGGGGAGAATAATGGAAAATAATTTTCTGTCTTAAACATTGGGGAAATAAAAGATTTACGCTGTGTTCTTTCATACACAAAGATTTGCCACCTACTGCTTCATTATCATCTGTCATTCAAGAGATTAGGTTAGTGACATATAACTGGTTTAGAAAGACTAACTTCAGGAAATGTATATTAAATTCACAGAGCAAATAAAGTGATACATTTTATTCTTAGCAGAGATAAAAAGGCAAACACATGTATCCAAAGATAAACATAATCATTAGATAGACATTATGTTGATATGCACGCATGTGTATTTAGTTTTTAAAACTTTCTTTAGCTTTACTATTTTAAGATGATAAAAGAGGTGGTTTATCTGTACTTTAATTCAATGATATATTGTGTTTATGTCAGCCCTTCCAGGGGCATGCAAAGAAAAGAGGTAATGGATGAGGCCCCTTTGGAATAATATAATAGTCGTTAATTAGAGTGTCTTAGTTTGAGTCGAACTCTCAAGACTCTTAAGACAGAAATCAAAAGAAAGGAAAAAGATCTCTTAAAATTAGAGTACTATCTGTTAGGCTAAAGCTATCTCTAATTTGCTACTCCAGCATTCTGCTGTTACCTGCCAATTAGCAGTGTGTGGCACTGAAATGCTTTTGTATGAGCAATACCACACCTTGTACTTGTAAATATGTATGCTTACATTTTCCAGTAGGATATATTCAACTAAATATAAAATCTTTAGTGAAAGAGAAGAGAGAGGATTCCCGCCCCCCAAACAATTTATTTCTAGTTGTCACTGCCTTCAGAAGGTCTCCTTGTTAGATTAATACTCCTTGCCATACCCATATAGGCCAACTGTTCTTCCTGGGGATGTTCATCAGATATGGAGAAATTTCAGATTCAAAATATCTCTGGACTGGAATTTACTTACAGCAAATGTGAACGCTGCCAAATCTTTGCTAATGTTTTGGAGAAATACAGTGAGACTGCAAAAATGTATATATTTCCCCTTAAGCTCTCCATATAAAGAGAAGATTTGGGTGTGGGATGCAGGAGGTGGAGGAAAGGAAGGAAAGAGTTTAGTTTTGTGACTGACAGCAGTGACTTCAGCCAGAGTCAGAGTTTTAGTAGGACTTTGAAATCCCAACGTTTGGGAAGAAGATTTTAATAATATGGCTGCACAGTTTTCGTCCCAAGAGCAGAATCGTTAAAATAGTTTGTTTGCACCTGAGAGGTTATGGCAATGGCTATTTGCTTCTGCTTCTGTCACTCCATGTCTTTTCTGTGGGCATGGGTGCATTTGTGGTAACAGAAGAAAATTTAAAATTTTTGTTCATTCACCCTAATTCTGCAATGTTCACTCAGATATTTTGCAGTTTTTACGGGATAATTTTAGGAGCTATGTAACTTTCTTATGAAGAACCTTTTCTCCCCCCCACCCCGGAAAAAAAAACTTCACATAGTTGAGGAAGGGAAGCAAATTCACCAATCTAATGATTCCCTTTTCACAAATACTTCACTGTTTCTTCTGGCTTTATTTGTTTATCTGCATAAGGCCACTTCTGTGTTGTAAGTCTATGTTCAGATATATCTGACACAAAAACCACTGCAACTTCCATCTCCTCATTCTTCTAAAAATGTCCAACAACACAGTCACTCTGAAGAAGATGTTACAGCCATTTTTGGTTTTCAGTGATAGTGGGAGGCACCGTACTTTGGCTCTCTGAAACTGAGAATTTGGATTTGTTGCCAGAGTCAAATTGGATGGCCTGTGAGTCAGCCCAAATAAAACTGAGCTGTTTGATAAAATGGATCAAATTTTGTAGTAACACACATCTCTGAGTCTTACACATCAGTATGATAAGTACAACTGAAGCGATGGCAAATCTGTAAAAGTTACATATACATAACTTCTTTAAGTCCAGTGCAGTCCACCAGCTATGCCTTAACATCTCATCATAAATCCTTTAAATTTGTTTCTTGCCTTTAGGGATCTCTAAAATCTTCAGTTTTGGAATGGGGAGGGAGGACTCTTCAGGACATGGAAGACCACAGAGTTTTTAGTTTCTTTATAGATTTCACAAAGCAGGAGGTGGAATGATAATTGATGGCATCACAGACAGACACACGCAACACACTAAAACATTGTCCTGTATTAGTTTGTTGAAGTCAGCAAATTAGAAAGTTTGTTTTCACATGACTCGTGTTTTTTTCAAGGCATTGTTGGTGTTTACAAGATCATATGTTAAATGCATTAACATTTTATAAACAAAGCTTTCATTTTTATTTCAGTGCAACATGTAATTAATACCTCTGTGAAAAGGTATATTTCACTGAGGATAAGCAGAACTGCTAAATGGCTAACTGAAGAAATAAATGCAGCAGGTCCCCTTGCTGAAGTACCTGGATTTCATTCAGTTGGCAACACTCCTATTCCATAACAGCTTTATTACTGGGTAATCAGATGTGGTATTCCCTGTTGTAAGAGTGTGCCTGAGAGCCTTTTCACATGTTCTAACAATAGTAGTTGGAAATTTAATTTATTTGATTTATATCTCACCTTTCTCCTGGAGCTCATTGCGGCTTACACAAGACTCTCCCTTCATTTTATCCTCACAAATAATCCTCATTATCAGTGAGTGGGTATAAAGAAATGATCTCTGTTCATAGCAGGGAGGCATAAAAACATGTGCTGTGATGAAATGTTGGATTAAGAAGATAGGAAAATTTGTTTTCTAACAGTGGTCCTAGGGCATCTGAAAGTAGTTATCTCCATGCCACTTGCTCTGGAGGCCAGACTTAAGAATTCTCCGAGTCTGCTTTCTATGAGGTGGAATAGCCCCTCCCCCAGTTCTGGCCTTCCTTTCTCTGGCAAGCATGCAGTTCCACTACTCCAAGTGGCCAGGCTTTCTAGACCAGAAATTTTCATTTTTTATTCTTTTGCGTAGTTCAGCAGTAGATGCCATGCTGATCAACTCATGGACAGCAACTTGCTGTCCATGGACATGCTGGAGGACATATTTGACAGCTGGGGCCAGCCTCCAAAGGAGCAACAACACTTTCCTTTGTCTTGCTGCCATAGTTCCCCCTCCTGGGATGTATGTGTGAATATGATTAATGCCACAGCTGCTGAGTTTCCAACCACAAGCTGCTCACAGCCTCTGGAAGGCTCCTTGCAACTCTTCTGGGAAGCCAGATGACCCAGGCATCAGAGAGGATAGAAGTCAGCAGCATCAGGGATAGGATTCTCCCATGGATCGTCACCGAGGAAATAGAGCATTGGAATTAATCAACTGGCTCCAACAAGAGATATCTCCTTACCCTGAAGGTTCCATACTGTTTGGATGCTAGAGACCCCCAGAAAAGCCTCAGGATCATTAATTAGACCACAGTCTTGTTGCACTGAGCCTGCTCCAACAATCACTCATCCCTTGAAGGATGAAAATGGTAGGAAACACCATCTTGGGCCTCAACAGGGGTAATGCCTGTGGAAGAAGAGGAAGGAGATTGGGGGTGTGGTACTGATCAGGTACTGATCCCCACCCCCCTCTTCCATTCTCAGATGCCAGTTCTCCAAATCCCCACCATGGGGGAAAAGCCATGGCACCAAGTAAGAGAGAGCCATGCAGTCTCCCCCATTTATGGAACAATAAAACTTAGATGCCTCTCCTCAAGGCTAGTCAGATAGGGAGTATGGGGAGTTATCCCTAAATGAGGAAACAGACAAATAGCCAGTCCATGAGTCTACTAGGCTTTTCCAGAAAGCAGATTTTTCAAGACTATTCAGGAAAATCTGCAAGATTCTGAGAGTAAAGGAACTTAAATCTATTCAGGTTCATGGACCCACTGGTGTTCTGGTGGCTAACAATCCCAGCTCATGCTTCATGTTTCCCAAGATATTTAACAAGATGCTTGAGTCAGAATGGAAGACTCTGTGTTATGATGTGTGATGAGTTATGATGAATGATATTCTCTAGATCCCAAAGCTTTACACATTCCCACAATCAGTCCTAGACAGGTTTTCAGGATACCCCACAGTGAATGCTTCCATGGCAGCAATGGTTTCAGGAATCAGAGTGAATAAAGATGGGAAAGATACCCAGAGAACAGGTGGACAGACAGTCTGTAGAATAGTTCAGAGCCCCAGACAGTGTCTTAATATCCTTCTAATAGCCTAACCAGAGCTGTGAAGCATCTCCTACCATGACCTCCAGATAGATTGAAGCATGCATCAAACTAGCCAATGAAGCATGGAGTAAATATGCTCCACAGAGTATAGTGGCCCACTCAATTGGAATCATAGCTGCCTTGACCACCTTCAACACTAACACCACCCTGGGAACATTAGTGGGCATGCCACATGGTGCTCCATACTCTCCTTTATTAGGTACAAGCATGACTTTCAGTTCTCAGCTAAAGTGTCATTTGGCAGGGGTGTGCTGCAGAACACAATCCCTGTCAAGAGTAAGGGCCCTATTCATAGATAATCCAGCCCCCAGGGACAGTTCTGGTATGTTTTCCTTTTGGATTCCCTGGCTCCATTGCAGAAAAATTATATAATAGACTTACCATGAAGGCCCGGTGGTTTCAGAATGGGACAGAAAAATGTCTCTGGGGTCTCAGCAGTATCTGCAGTTGAGTATAGTTTCTTCATAGTACTCCCTGATTCCTGCTTTTCTCAGGTTTTCTTCAGCTTGTCATTCTGAAACTGGGGAAGAGGCTAGTCCTTCCCACAGAAAGTAAGCATAAGAATTTGAAGTCCTGCCTGCAGAGCAAGTGGGAGGGATATATTCACTTCAGATCCCCCGTCAGGTACACTGTACAAAATGGATTCTTACAGTAAGTCCAGTATACCATTTTTACCTGTTATCTCCACAGATAATTGTTACTAATGTGAATGTTAATAATTTAAGGTTGCACATATTTGTTAGGTTAGCTGGTGAATGTGTTTCATTTCAGATACTTGATTAAACTTTTCCTTGGAGAGTGTTCCTTGAATTAAATGCACAACACTAGAGTAATGGTTTGTCTGTTTTTCTCTTAGAATGAAGACTGCAAATGGGGATTACCGAAAAGAACATAGAGAAAGGAGTCGTAGTCCAATAGAACGGGCTGTTGCGCCAACAATGGGCCTTCATGCTAATCACATGTATGCCTCAATCCCAAGCTTAAGC
Source organism: Liasis olivaceus (assembly GCA_030867105.1). NCBI lineage: Eukaryota > Metazoa > Chordata > Lepidosauria > Squamata > Pythonidae > Liasis > Liasis olivaceus. Next base: position 52,581,083 of record CM061348.1, read on the forward strand.
ATGGAGCAACCTCTAGCACTGACCAAAAACAGCATGGACGCTATTCGGTCTGTAAGCATGACTCCTACAATGACATCAGTGGAACGGCAGCAGGTATGTGGCTAGGATGCATGTTTCTAGGTGGCTATTTTACATTTAGCTTTTCTGCAACTTATTTGTGTGTGTGTGTGGTTGGTTGGTTTTTGCTCTGAGTCATCAGTGTCTACATAATTTTCCTAATTCCTCCTGATTAATAATTTGGCAAACACTGAAAGTAGAAGGGAATTTTGCAGATCTGGTTGTTTGAAAGAGATATACAAAAAAACATTTTTAATATAGATAAATCTTTGAGAGATATATTAAAACAAGCAATACTGAAAGAATACTAGATATTTTTTATATGTTGGGGAAGAGCCTTTTCTCAGCTGTTTAAACTCACAAGGAAGCTCTCCTCTACCAGCTTCAAGACAGTCTTCTAGTCTTCAAAAAAGAAATAAATACTTAACAGCTGTCTCTGTCTTGAAAAATTTCAAGCGTGGTAATTGCATGACTGGAAGAAGTTCTATATAAAACACTTGTAGAAAATTTGAAGTTGAGAAGGAAGGATTGTAACCAAATTGTTTTTTTTTTGGACATGCTTCCTTTTTTATGTATGTGATTGAAGTATTTCACGGTGCCCTGGTTTGATGAGGGCTGAAATGACATGGTTCAGAAATAGGTTTCCTAGTTCATCAGTTGTTGGTGAAGAGCAGACCATAGTTATAGATACAATGGTACCTCAGTTCACGAACTTAATTCGTTCCATGATTCTGGTCGCGAACCAAATTGGTCGCGAACCGAATCAGATTTCCCCATAAGGTTCAATATAAATAAGGCTAATCCGTTCTGACCCCTACGAACGTGGTTGCGAGCTAAGTTGGTTGCCAGCCAAATCAAATTTTCCCATAAGGTTCAGTGTAAATAAGGTTAATCCGTTCTGAACCATATGTATTTTTTTTTAACCACAAAAATATGAAACAAAGTACAGTACAGTATGAAGAGAGAGAACACTAACCTTGCTTGAGGTGACACCAAAAAGCTTCACAGCAAGTGTCTTTCTGCAACTGCGATCTCACCTAGAGGAAGCCATGACCACGTGTCAGAGCAGGGAAGATGGCCACGGGTTGTGTTCGTCACCTGATGCGGAGTTCGCGAACGGAAGCAACATTTTGCGAACGCTGCTGTTCACGAACTGAATTGTTTGTGAACAAAAGTGTTCATGAACTGAGGTATTACTGTACTGGAACAGACAGATGAGAAATTATGCTTTTTCTTTTTTCTTTTTAAATGCTACCTTGAGTTCATACAAGATGATGGCAAACCAATTGATTTCTTTATTCATGGAAAGGTAGGAATGTCATCCTCTTCAAGAACATAGTCCCCCCCCTTCCCTTCCCTTCCTCCCTCAAATTGCAGTCAACTTCAGAACTTCCATCCATACATTTGAATGAAACTTTCAGCTAACCAGCAATTCACCAGTTCCTGGTAAGGCCATTAAATGTAACTCTGAAAGATTTTAAAATGACTCATTAACACGAGCCTTGGAATCATCTTCATTTTTTTTATTGCCAGACAAAAGATGAGAGCGTATGATAAAAGGTACTTGTTTTAAGAACAAAAGGTTGGCACATAAAAAATATTTATCAGAAATATTGTTTTTCCCCTAGACATGAAAAGCTATTGAGTTCCTAGCCAATGCTGTGTGAGCTACTGTCACCATCTTACCTTCTTTGTAACTGATAAGCTCCCTTTCCTAGCATCTATTTGGAGAGTAGTATGAGTTCCTGCTCCAGAGTTATTTGTTGAATGTGAAATAAATTAGCACATGTGCTTGTAGACATTGCCACTCTTTTCCTGCATTACTGTCATTTTTTGCTTCCTTTAAGAACATTTCTACAGGTTTATCTTATTACTTAAATTAGATCTGCCCTATTATTTTTAAACTATTTTTCCAGGTGGATTTTTTAAAGCTGCTGCTAAGTTAGGAAGTTGCAATTGATGACAGTGGGACTTTCTAACTCATGTCTCAACATACTTCTTTGTGACTTACAACAGAACACCATACAGCTATCTTTCCCCACTTATAAATGATAAATAAATTAGCATTAAATTAGAAATTATAATGATTCAGCTTCTCACTCAGCTGAACCAGTGTTTCTTTGGCCTTCTAACTGTTATTTGGCACAGATTGGCATTTTGTACTTTCCCTGCAGGCTTTATTCACTGGGATGTGACCTGAACATTTTTTGTCTTTTACATTATCATTTGGTGTGTTATGTAGTATAATCCATTGTGCAAATCCAACTGCTGCTGTTCTGCAAACTCTACCTCCTCAGCATAGTTGGTTTATTAATGACAGACAAGGAAGGGAGGAAGGGAGAGGTTTCCACTTATGACATTAGGGCTGTTTGATAATTCCTACTATTGTTTCTTGGCGTGGCAATCAGATCTGCCATCTACGAATACCCGAAGAACTGTTTTTACTGGACGATGACTATCATGTTTATAGCCAGATTTTAAAAACCGTTTAGTAGAACTTAAATATAATTTCACTCTGTGTCAGCTTGGATATTACACTGAAGACCTTTTGGTTATTAACTATCCCAGTATTGATTGATGTCTTATTTTGTGGTCTGTATTTGGTGTATTACTATGTTTTTCAATGTTTTAATAATATTTAATGGCTTATACGATGCCTGGGGAGTATGTTAAGAAATCATTATCGTTTTAAAAAATAGTAATACATGGCTAAAGTAAACTATTAGTATAATCCAATAAAGCAGTCATATCTGAATATTAGAACCAAACAGGTTGCTAGATTGATGCACGCACCTTCTCTGCTAGTATTTTTGATGACCTGGAAGACCAAAGAGCTTCTTCCCAAGCCACATAGTTTTCCTTAGTTCCTGTAACTTGGTTATTTGAAATGCCTTTCACTGTTACATATTAAGATATGAATTGCTACCTACAATTACTTTAGTCAGTCTTGTGAAGGAATATCTCAGGCAGCCCAGTATTGCTTGCAAGTTCTTCCTTACTAGTTGAGTCTGATTTTCTGTCAATCTGAATTTGGGTTAAATGCAGTATGCTTGTATGTTGTGTGTCTGCTGTCTTTGTATTGTTCCTATAGCTAAAGTTCACAAAGGCTTTGGCTCTGATTATGAGTAATCTATTCTTAAGAGGGCTTCTGTTGTTGGGTGCAGTAGAATTAGGACTGTACAGTGATTTGGATCCAGTGCCCCAAAGATGTCACAGAGTGCACGGGGTTATGAGCAGAGCTCCTGTCTGCAACTTTTTAAAGCAATCAGTTCTTCTCCCAGGATCGCACTCTTTGAAGCACCTTTCCTTAATTATTTCCTTGGCACTGCACAGACCTAGTAGAAGTAAATACATAACAATACAGCAAATAAATCTGTATAAATAAGAGCAAGGCCATAAAAGTTGGTAGTTCTGGATTTGGATCTCAGGTTCAGATTTCACATTAGCAGAGGCCAGCAAAAAGCTTGCTAGTGAGAATTCTGGCCATAGTAGCCAATCAAAAGCTTGCTGGTGAGAATTCCCATCCCCACAAGGCACAGGATGTGGGTATAGTAAGCCTCACCTGCAGTCTGTGTTCAGATAAAAAGCTGCTTTTTTGAACTCAGATGGGAAGGTAAGAGTGCTGAAGCCACTACCTCTCCTGGTCAGAGGCAGGTTGGCATTTTGCAGGACGCCCTTTGTCCCAGACACAGCTTTTACCTCTTCCCTTCAGGCTGATCCAAGCTGAAAGAACAACAGAGCTGTGGTCTGAGATGCTTGTAGGCAGGACAGGCCTGTTTTGGGGTTTTTTGCATACTAAGGAACTAAAAATGGAAACGAGATTTGTTTTTTGTTTTGTTTTTTAAGTTGTGCGTGGCGGGAGGGAATCAACAATTTCTGACTGTTTCTTCATCCTGGCAGTAACCAGAAAACTGTGGAGTCCTTGGGGTTCTCTGAGCTTGGTTCTTTTCTCGCAAATGTTTCATTACCCGGCTAGGTAACATCTTCAGTGCTAAAGCACTTTAGCACTGAAGATGTTAGCTATTACCAATTTTTGTAACACCTTGCCTGATCTGGAAATCTTGTCAGATTGTTATTTTCAATTATTAAAACATTGCTATTATGAATTTGGGAGAATAGAAATGTGTTCATCAGTTGGTTTTACACATTTTGTTCCTAGAACTCCCTAGCAACTGTTCTGTAATTGTAACCACTGTGTTAAAGAACTCTTTGGGGAACTGTCTACAATTTCTACTGTTCTTTTATCCTCAGAACCGTCCATCTGTAATCACATGTGCCTCTGCAAGCAATCGTAACTGTAACCTGTCTCATTGTCCAGTTGCGCACAGTGGATGTGGTGCTGCTATGCCAACCAGTTACCGAAGACCATCTAGCAGTAAGTGACACTTTATTTCCACAATTTTCCTTCCAGGGATCCAAAAGGACCATTATGTGTGGTCATCAAATAACTATTAATAAATGTAATGAATTAACATAAACATTTTTTGTTTTTATTTTAAACAGGGCGAAAGTACACTACAAATTAAATATGTAATAATGTACTAAAGGAGAACTCCTATTAAGATCTTCCTATTTTTGTTGAACCGTGTCAGAATTTTTGAGATTTATTGATGGAAAAAAATCTAGGTTGCCCAGTGGAATATTATTTATAATCTTTGTGCATGAAAACTAGATCTGGACTTCTATTGATTTGATATTGTGCGTTTTTCCTAAGTCTGCTATCTTTGTTATTTTCAATAATGCTAAACGTACACAATTAGTTATGTAGGATAATAAAGAGCTGAATTGAAAGGTTAATATAGATAATCAAAATAATGGGTTTGTGGGGAGCAGAAGTGAAGTTGGAAGAATGTAAGAGAAGCCACTTTGGGATTATGCCAATGACCCATCTAGTCTAGCATGCAGTAACAGCCAGTGGACAGCCAAATGCATATTAGTTGCTCAGCAGAATGGATAGTAGACTAATAGCCCTCCTCCTCACTGTTGCTTCTCAGCAGCTGCTTGTGATTCAGAAGGTAGAACAATTAGCCCTGCTTAGTAATGGTAAATTTCATTTTGGGACCAACTTTTCACATGTTTTTAATAGGACTTAGATGCTGCTAATTTAGATCTGAATTGAACTCCCTTGACTTTGTGTATATTTGACAGCATAATGTGGAATTGGCTCCAGAAAAATATATTGAAGAGAAAACATTCAAATGCCTTTATTATTGTGTCTAGAATAACATGAACAAGAAGTACAAAGGAAAGAATTGTGCACAATGAATTGGTTTTAAAAGCTTCAACATCTCTTAGATCCTTTTTGGAACCTTCTTAAAACCCACATGATTTTCTGATTTTCAGTTTTTCCTATTTTCTATGGGAACAGTGTTGTGAGCATACAACAATCTACAGGGAAGCAGTTCAGTCACATGTTTTGACAGCCTTCTCCAATTTGCATGCCTCCAAGATTCTCAGCAATGGCCCTGCTGACCAGGGAATTCTGGAAGTTGAAGTCTAAACAAGTGGAGGTTACCCAGGTTGGGGACAGCTGTTTTTGGCTTTTCAGGTAGTAATTTAAAATAACAATAGTATACATGCTTTTTTCCCCCTCTTAGCTAATTTACAAGGCTTGAAAATACAAATAATAGAAAAATATTCTGAACAATGCATTTCTAATAAAGCATTTCCATTAAAACAGCAATTCATGGCATTATATAACAATACATGCATAATATTAATACATACATACATACATTAGGAAGTAAATAATGCTTATTCCAATTGTGCTTAAAAAGCAGAACAGCTGCAAGGGAAGTTAGGGTTTTTTTTGGTCATATGGAAAGTCACTAGTTTGTCCATTTCTTAATGGGCCTCTGCATTTCCCCCTATAGCTACTGCTGCCTGTGATCCAGTGGTAGAAGAACACTTCCGCAGAAGCCTTGGCAAGAATTACAAGGAGCCGGAGCCAGTGACAAACTCTGTATCCATCACAGGATCAGTTGATGACCACTTTGCCAAAGCTCTTGGAGATACCTGGCTTCAGATTAAAGCTGCGAAGGATGGTGTGTCCAATAGTCCTGAGTCTGCTTCCAGGAGGGGCCAGTCCTCTTCTCCTCCTTCCTCCCATCTGGTCAATCATAATCATTCACCTTCGGTTGTCTCATGAACACGGGACCACAATTTCTTCATCCAAACATGAGTTGGTATTGTTTTGGCTGAGCTTGAACAGTGCTCAAAACAAAAAGTGTTTGGGAGGGATGTTATAAAAGGAGATAAGGATTCAATACATGTTTTGTGTGTGTTTGCTTGGGCTTTTTTAAAAAAATACACATGCCCTTAAAATTGATAGCAGGAACTATTTGATTTTTAAAATATTTTTTTAATAATGTAGCACTCTTTTTTTCCTGCCTCAGTTACCAAAGAAACCTCTGATGCAACTCTGCTGCCCCCTTTTCTAAAAATGAAATATAGACACAAGTAAATGGGGAAAAAAAAGAAAAAAAAAGCCATTCTGTACAGTTCATTGTCCTAAATGCTTGTATGCTTTGATTAGCTTCTTGAGGGTAGAATTGTGTCTGGATTTTGTCTCCATTACTTTCTTCTCCCTTTGTGAAGTAATTTTGTATGTATATACTTGAAAAGAACTGTCATGTATGATTTGCACTATTGGAGGAGGTCTAGAGTTGCATAGCAACTTTATGCACGATGCTTCTATTCTGAGGGCAAACTGCTTGGCAAAAGGGTCTGGTGTCTCTGCCTCTTGAAAACAAGCAGCAACATTTGTTTAGGAAGGGGAAGTCTCATACAGGTTATAGGTCTTCTCAGTGTAGATTTCAGGTGCTTTGTGCTTGCAACTGGACTGCATAATCAACAGAACATGGGCATTTAATTTTTTTTCACACTGCAGTTTGTTAGAATAGAGCTGAGGTCAGAGGGTTCAATAGTGCTTAAAGATGCATGTTTTATGGAAAAATAGCTGGTATCTATTAATGTATAGACAGTAAGAAATATACTTATTAGCCTTTGTTGAGAACTAGTTTTTTTTTTTTTCCAGTAACAGTCCTAGATAAACTTACTGCTGGTACAGTTGTACTCTGATACTTGTATTTGATATTCATTTTTGTAGCAGCCAGCAACCTTGGACAATCGCCTCTGGTCAGGCCTCAACTGAAGCAGTTTATATATCATTGAGTGCTGTGAGATACAGGATGCTACTATGGCATTCATGACAAAAGAAACCATTTTCATGTGGAAAATCAACTGCTCAATGTAAACTTACGTACTAAAATTAAATATATTTATCTGTGTGCGCTCTAGTTGCAGAAACTATCTTGTTAAATATTTTGCCTGAACATCAGATTGCATTTCAGAATCTAATTTTTGAGGCTGCTTATAAACCTAGGCCAAGGCACCATACATTCCTCTATTTTTTTTTTATAAAGGTGTTACTTGCATTTATTTCATTTCCTGTATTAATAGTCACTAACTAGGTAATAGAGGCAGGCATAAAGAATAGACTTCTTTTAGTAGTAATGGGCTCAGCTGTTGTTTTTTTTTAAATGTCACAACTCACCCACACCTACCCACAACCCCCGCACATTCCATCAGTTACAATTAGTCCTTTTAATAGTGGGTTACCTGAAAAGATAGATGCTGTTGAAAGCATGTAGAACAAGGCAAAAGTCTGAAGTGCACGTGATGTGTTTTGGACTACGTTATAGCATTGGGGCCACAATTTATATTTTTGTAAAAATGAAAAGCATGCAGGGTAGAAAAGATCAGCAAAGGACCTGTTTCATCCCGTTCCATACAGAGTGTAGCTGCCTACTTTTAAAAGCAGGAAAAAGACGAGAAGCTCCTCCTTCATCGCCCCTTTCACACATTTTACTGTCATGTTAATGGGTAACTAAATGCTCAGTCTCCTTTGGCATTCAGTACCCTACCCCCTGTAAGAAAAGTGCAGAAAAAAATACTTTTTTATATAGGTAACTTTAAGACCATCATTACGCTGTGCGTAAAGAATGTACAGAGAAATTTGTAGGTATTTTTTGAGGAACAATTAATTTGTTAATGATATGTAGCTATTTAATTTTTCCCTTTCCTTTATTGTAATCATTCTCTCTTGTTTTTGTCTGGAGAAAAAAGTTGATCTTTTTTTTGTTGTTGTTGTTGTAGATGTCTGTAATACAGTAAAAGTGCAGGAACACAGTTATTCTATAAGAACACTGCATTAGCAATTAATAGCCACTAGTGTGTTGTTGCTACAGGCTACTGAGCGGTCTAACAAGAAAGTACTAATGACTGCAGATGGACTTTGTGGAATACAGAACTCTTTTGACATTTCTTTGAAGCACAATACTACAAAATTAAATTTACCTATCTGTGATAGGTAAATGGGACATAAAATATCAGCACTGCAGTCCTAACACACATTACTTGGACATAAAGTTGTGCTGATTGTGGTGGAAGATACTTTGAAGTAAGTGCGCTGAGGATTATCGTCTCAGTGTGATGTGTAGTATATATATAACCATTTGGGGAAAAAAATAGTCCAAGAGAAATAAAATTATTTTTTGAAAGCCAGAAGGGTCGGGAGGGGGAGAAGAAGGAGGAAGGATATTAACCTCATTCTTACATGAAGTTTTTTTCACAGAGCCACAGGATCTACAGTCCAGCTTGAACAATGTTCTCCATGTTTGTAAATCTGTAACATATCATTCTTTTGTGGCCTTGTTTCACCTGGCAATTTTTAAAAAAGGTTTGGCAGGCCATCTTTTTTTTTTGTACTTAAAAGTAGCCTTAATGAACAATAAAGTGCTCTTAAATCTTACAGATGTGAACATGTGGTATTTGGTTTTCTTAAATTGTAATAAGGCTTGCCTGAGCTAACAATGCCAAGTCACTTGGTAAGATACTTTAAGTGGTTCCTTTCAAATAACGTGTACAGAAAACATCTGTTACTGGATGTTACCATAATGGTTAGAATAAAACACATTATTAAATTGAGGATCTCACAATAGATAAATATTTCATTCTCAGATATGTTAATCAGTAATGACAATTATTATTTCTTGGACTATCAGTCAGCCCATTGTATTATTTCAAGCTACCTGAATGTTTCATATCATGCAATACAATGTATTGCTCTCTGGAAATCTCATAAGTTAACTTATTAGTTAATACTATTAGTTAATACACAAGTTAACTAATTAGTTAATAAGAACTAAATAAGTTCTTCCTTCTCCTCCCCCAAAGATTATGTTCTTTGGTGTGTCCCTCATACAATTGTAGGGATTCAGTTCACATATTTTAGCAACTGTGTTGCTACCCACTTGCCTTCCTAGAAGTTTTTGGGTCAAGATCGAGAACTGAAGAATGAGACACAGATTTTAGATGCCTGGTCCGTTTCATCTGAACAGGCTGTGTTCACATGACATACTGAGCAAAACATTCAGTCAATGAGCATCTTCCATAACTCACTGTCACAGGTTTATAGTATTAACCAATCCCAAAGCAGCTGTCATTTTGGGTTTACAGAATCTGGAATTTATAGCATATGATAAGCCTATGACTGGCTTCACATTTCAGGCTAAATTATCTTTTAACTATAATCTATTGAATAAGCCATAACTGGCTGCTTTCACCAATATTAAGCCAAACCCCAACAAATCACAAAATGGCAGAGCATGCTGTGTGAACGGCCATATTTTGTCTTATAGTAGCTACATGCAACTCCGCCTTATGCACTTTCAACATTTTTAAGTTGAACAAAGCAAAGCCAACTTCTGAATGCAAAGGACTGCAAAGAACAGAAAAACAATTTCACAACACTATGTATGTAAAATCCTAAGTTGTAGAACCCACAATGTTATCCTAAGAAAAAGGCCTGTTCAGCTGAAAAACTGAATTGAAATGCCCCATAGTACACCAATATGCAGCAGGGTCTACTTCAGATTAATAATGGAGTGACATCAAGACTGCAGAGGAGAGTTAGTACTTTTGGTTTACATTTCCCTGCTCTGCATTAAGTCTGCATTATTTGGGAAAGCTGAATCAAGCACATTATCGCCAGGAAACAGCAGGTTACAGGACGTTTCTATGACTCAGTGCCATCTCAAAAGGAATTGCTCTGCTGCAGTAATAATCCATGACATAGAAAAAAATAAATAAATTACAGTCCTGTCAATTATCAAGGATCAAAGCAGATGATAGGGAGGGGGAGATCATTCAGCAGTACACTGCCTTTAAACACTTTGCTCCTGCATACCTTCCATTTTTACACAAGAGGCCTGTGATTCTTAACATAAGTAGATGGAATAAACAAACAGAAATAAATACAGAAACAAACTTGAGGAAGGAGCTGAGGTTTGAGGACATTCCTCTATGTAACACAGACATACAAACCAGTCTAGTGCTTATAGTACTTTTTAAAAAGTGCCGCTTCCTTCAAAGTTAATGTATGTTGGCAGTAGAATGTACAAGTTAAGCTCCCAAGATATAATATACTGTACATACATACACAAAGAGCAAGGCACAGATACAGCAGAAGTATTCTTATAATGAGTGGAAACAAAACAATAATGAAGCAACTTAAGGATTTTCAGACATTCCTTTACCATCCAACACAGTGGATCATAGATGCTGGTGGACTTTTTTTTTTTAAAAGCAAACTGGTTTGGGTCTTGGGTGTTTTCTAGACTGATCTATTAGGGAACAAATAGGGAACTATCTGTCCTGATTGGCTCAGAGGACAAAGCTCTGTAAACAGGTAGAGACAGTGCACATGCTAGTCATTGCGTAACTGCTAACATGTTTGCAACATTACAGCAGTTACCAAGATGGGGCGCATTCCCTCTGAACTGATCCAAAGATGCTGGTGCATGGTAGGTATTTCTAGAGTAGTGTTTCTCAACTTTGGCAACTTTAAGATGTGTGGACTTCAACTCCCAGAATTCCCCAGCCAGCATGCTCTAGAGAGTACAGAGAAGTAATTTAGGCCAGTAGATGACACTGAACACTTTCCCCAACCACATGCTGTTTTGCAATCACAGTCCCTTTGTCTTGAAGCTCAGCAGCCAAGGTTTTGATTGCTCCCAGAGAAGATAGTATTTTCCTCCTCCCTCTTCTATTTTTCTTTCCACATTCTAATCTTTATAGATGATGGCTTACACATACTTGCAAAGTTTGTATATGAGAGGAGGAAGGTGTGATTGTGCAGTTCAACTTCACTACCTATTTATAAACCATAAAGGAAGAAGGTGTCAGCCAAGGCCAAAGATTGTCAGCTCACAGATCAAGGAGTGCCAGCCAACTCGGTCACTTCTCCCTAGTGTACTTTTTCAGACTGAGCTTTCAGATACAGCAGATGAAAGGGTGAAATCAGGCTCTGCCTCTTACTTGGCCAGTGGAACCAGATAGGAAAGAACAGCCATCATGCAACAGAAAACTGGCATGTCAGAAAAAATATTAGGTCTTCTCACTTTCTAGTTTTCTATATTTAGGGAACATTTTGCCTTGTGTTCCATTCTTCATATATGGAAGTGACAAATGACCATAAGATATAGAAATGATAGAAAATAATTTGATTCAGGAGTCCAATTCCTTGGACTTGGCAACATGGCTGAAAGATGATGAGCAGCCATTTCTACTGGAACTGATCCATCAAGTCTTTTAACAACACATTTAGGAGCCTACTACTTCATATAGCACAATAATATAATTTATTCATTCGTTGTGGCAATACTTCGGTTGATATTCATACCAGCTGACAAATTTCTCTCTTTGTAACAAGATATGTGGGAGGAATTCTAAATTGATATTCTGGGTATTCATGACAGTCCAGAGGTAAAAACAAAAAGCAAAAACATCATCGCCACCACAACTCCTACAATAGACTTTTGAAATTCATGACAAAGCTGTGACTCAATTCCAGCACCCTTCATCCATTTGACACAAGGCCACTTCAGCCCCCCGCATGATGGATGACTGGCTGCACTGTTCCTTGTTGGCCTGTCATTTCAGAGGTCACACTGATTTTGTTATAAAACATCTGTCATAAAGGAGGATATTGGTTATTTTTTTCTTCATGCTTGTGGAATGAAATGCAACCCCCCCCCCCCCCCCCCCAAATTCATGTTTATGATTGCTTCCATTTGCATTCCCTACTCTGGTTCCTCAGATCCTTCTTTTAGAAAAATGCAAGATTCTTTCCTGTCCTATTACTGCACTGAACCTTTCCCCTCTTGTGATCCAAAGCAAGCATCCAGCAAAGGAGTGGAGCCCTCGCAGGATTCCACACTGAATGGTGCCATTCAAGGGACAGGAACAAATGATGATGGTAATAAGTTTGCCTTGTGACAGCAAGTTAGGCAACCGTATCTAATGTACATGCAACCCTAAGTAACTGTTACCAAGAATCACTTCTTGTGCTTGTATGAGAATGATGAAAAAGAACTATGCAGTCCTCCAAATATAGAACAGTAGTGTAACAGTTTTCCACATGGTCCATGCCTCAGAGTCAAGCCCATGAGCATATTAGCCTGTTCCCATTAAAATTAAAGTATGGAGAAGAGGTGGGCACACAAACCTTGGGTCCCCATTTCTTCATGGGCAATTTTTTGTAAAGCAAGGGGGCAGTCATGTACTTGCAATGCCATCTATGACTGGAAATGTTACCTAATCAGGGTAGGGCCCTCTGAATGTTCAACAGTCTGGCAGTTAACTGCGTGATCTAGTCTAGAGAACGAGCCAAATGAATGCAAACAGTGTGGGCTTACACACATGTAACCATGTGTGGGTGAACTCCTGCATCACACTAAAACTAGTGTGACCAGATTGTGGCATCCACAAATTAATTCCCATTAGCCCAAGTCAGCTGGGCTGACACAAAGAAGGACCATGGAAGTTGCAGTCCATGGAGAGGTCAAGCCACACATTGCCTCGCCCTTAGTTGTAGCTTCCTTTCAGAATGACGGTTCTTAGAATCAGTTTAGTGTATATTTCTTTGGCACAAGGGCATACTAACTACAGTGCAGAATCTGGAAATTGCATAGCCTTTTTCAAGGAAAACAAGGAAGAGAAGGGGTTTTGTGGCTGAATCAGTTGTGTGGCTGAGAGAAAGTCATAGAACAGTGGTGGTGCAGAAAAGATGCAATAAATATGCTGGAGCTGCTTGGGGCTTGCTGCTTACCAGGATGGAAAAAGGAAAGATATGCCAACGAAAGGGCCATAGCTGATGAACTTGTGCAGAAAGCCAGAAAGGGAGATGGTTGTGGAAAGCTGGAAAGCAAGGTTGGATATTGGATGCTGTTGTGTAGAATGCCTGAGAACTCAAATGTGCAAAGGTGATGTAATCACAGTAATATTAGGCAGGGGATCCAAGTGGGACATGGCAGCTTTCAGTAAAAACTTTTAAACACAATAGTCCTTCTCTGTATACTTATTATGCATAAAAACCACACATCTTTATTCCCACTAAGCTGCATTCTGATAGCCCCCCCCCCCCAAAAAAAAAACAGAACTAAAAATTGAGCTAAGTTGATGCAGAGGCTAAACAGTCTCAAGTCAAGTCAAGTATTAGGGTTACCAGGAAGGGAGATTAAATTAAATAGATTGCCACTCCAATTATGCCCCTGATATTATCTCCTTCTATGTGCAAAGGGCTGCCATTCAGCTTGGATTTTATTTACTGACACCTCAATCCTTAAGGACTCTAGGGCAGTGTACAAAATATACATCTAGACTAATGTTTTTAATAAGCTTACTTCAAATACTTACTCTGGAGAGCCACTGTGATGTAATGTTGGACTAGGAATAGAGAGGCCCAGGTTCAAGTACACCCTCAGCCACAAAAGTTCATTGGATGACTTTCTATACTCTCAAGTACACTCTCAGCCCAATAACATCACAGAGTTGTTGGTTTGGATAAAAATAGGAGGAAGATGTACCACATATGCCATCTTGAGTTCCTAAATGAATGTGATCAAGATAATGGATTGGATGAAGGCCAGAAAACTGAAGTTTAGTCCAGATAAGACAGATTTGATGTTAGCTGATGTTCATCTGCCCATAGAAGGTGAGAATAATCTGTTCTGGATGGGGTTGCATTCAGCTCTGTAGCATTAGGATGCTTCTGGATCCAGAGATCTCTGTGGCATTAAATACCTTCCACTACTTTGGCCCCTATGTGGATATAAATAGGTTCACAATAATAATCCATACCCTAATAGCTTTTTTAAATTATTACAAGGTGTTCTTTGTGGTGCTACCCATGAAGATGGTTTGGAAGCTTCTGCTAGTACAAAATATTACAGCAAGAGTTCTGACTGGAACTGGGTGATATGAAACACATCACAAGAATTCTTTATGATCTTCAATGACTTGCACTTCATTTCATTTCTGGTCCCAGTACAAGGTGCTGATTTTAAGCATAAAGCCATTTATGGTTTGGGACTATGAAGGAATTCCTTTTTTGTTATGTTCCTAGGTCATGGTTGAAGGCCTATTCTAGGGACCTGGCTACCCATGAGTGGGTCTGATGGACTTAGGAATGTCTTCTCTAGTGAAGAATGCCAGGCACCATCTTTATCATCTTTCCATGTCCAAAGGCCATTTAATAATAGTGCTTAATCTTATTTTAATTTTAATCTTTTATTGCTATTTTAGTGCTTTCCTTTATTCCTTATTTTATAATTTTTTAAAATAAATGCTCTAAATCTAACTTCCCATTGATTTTATTGGGTCTACTCTAAACATGTCTAAGTTTTGATCCAATCCAAAATTGCCATATTGTATGCAGTGCATTTCTTACAACGTACACAATTTCTGTTTGCTGTCATAATGGCAGGCAACTTACTTGATTACTATAGTGACTACATGCACCTCTAAAGTATACAGTTATTCTTCCAAATTATGGTTTGTTGAAAAAGTCATGATGGCCTGTTTCATACTTCACCTTAGCTAAGAGCTGCTCAACCTATCTAAACAATATATATGTAAACAAATAAATCACATTGTACTTAGTGTGTTATGTGAGCCCAGCCATTGCAGATTTTCTTATTATAGTCACAATTACAATTTAAATTATATAGTCGTTTGAGACTATTTCTCATCATGATCTATGAGCCCATTTAAATCACTCCATGAAATAGCTAAATGCAGAAACTACTATCTCTTGGCATCAGGGCTGGAACTTTGGCCACAGCAGAGACAATCAGTCTTTGTAGACTGTCCTTGATTGCATGATGGTGCTTGGTATTTATTTCACTCTTTCTCTCTTTACCCCCATCTAAGTCATTTGTAAAATCTCTTGAGCACACTCACAACAGAAATGCATTTGTTGCAGCTCATACTTAGTCAGTAAACAGCACTTCAGTCTGAAGTTACTAATGGACTTCTGCTTCAAAATAAAGCCACACACATTATCAAATCCATATGACTTCTTCCATGGGGCAGTCATATTTTTTTTTGTACAAAATGTTAATATTATTAAATATCTCCTGTATATAGAAATAACCCCTTCATGGATCACTGCCTTGTCGTGGCGAAGGGGCTTGCGTAACTCAGTGAAGCCATGAGCTATACTGTGCAGGGCCACCCAAGACGGACAGGTCATGACAGAGAGTTCTGACAAAATGTGGTCCACTGGAGAAGGAAATGACAACCCACTCCAGTATCCTTGCCAAGAAAACCCCATGGACAATGTTAAAAGGCTAAAAGATATGACGCCGGAAGATGAGCCCCTCAGGTCGGAAGGTGTCCAATATGCTACTGGGGAAGAGCGGAGGGCAATTCCAAGTAGCTCCAGAAAGAGTGAAGCGGCTGGGCCACAGCCGAAAGGACGTTCAGCTGTGGATGTATCTGGAAGCGAAAAGAAGGTCCGATGCTGTAAAGAACAATATTGTATAGGTACCTGGAATGTAAGATCTATGAACCAAGGCAAGCTGGATGTGGTCAAACATGAGATGACAAGATTGAACGTCGACATCTTGGGAATCAGCGAACTGAAATGGACGGGAATGGGTGAATTTAATTCAGGTGACCATTATATCTACTACTGTGGGCAAGAAACCCTTAGAAGAAATGGAGTTGCACTCATAGTCAATAAGAGAGTGGGAAAGGCAGTAATGGGTTACAACCTCAAAAACGACAGAATGATCTCAGTGCGTATCCAAGGAAAACTATTCAACATCACGGTAATCCAAGTCTATGTCCCAACCACTGATGCCGAAGAAGCTGAAGTTGACCGGTTCTATGAAGACCTACAACACCTTCTAGAACTAGCACCAAAAAAAGATGTCCTTTTCATCATAGGGGATTGGAATGCTAAAGTAGGAAGTCAAGGAGTAATCAGAATAACAGGCAAGTTTGGCCTCGGAGTACAAAATGAAGCAGGGCAAAGGCTAATAGAGTTCTGTCAAGAGAACAAGCTAGTCATAGCAAACACTCTTTTCCAACAACACAAGAGACGACTCTACACATGGACATCACCAGACGGTCAATACCGAAACCAGATTGATTATATACTTTGCAGTCAAAGATGGAGAAGCTCTGTACAGACAGCAAAAACAAGATCAGGAGCTGACTGTGGCTCAGATCATGAGCTTCTTACTGCAAAATTTAGGCTTAAATTGAAGAATGTAGGGAAAACCACTAGACCACTCAGGTATGACTTAGATCATGTTCCTTATGAGTACACAGTGAAGGTGATGAATAGATTTAGAGGATTAGATTTGGTAGACAGAGTGCCTGAAGAACTATGGACGGAGGTCCATAACATTGTACAGGAGGCAGCAACTAAAACCATCCCAAAGAAAAAGAAATGCAAGAAAGCAAAATGGCTGTCTGATGAGGCTTTACAAATAGCTGTGGAAAGAAGGAATGCGAAAAGGAGGGTGAAAGGGAAAGATATAAGCAACTGAATGCAGATTTCCAGAGAACAGCAAGAAGAGATAAAAAGGCCTTCTTAAATGAACAATGCAAAGAAATCGAGGAAAACAATAGAATGGGGAAGACTAGAGATCTCTTCAAGAAAATTGGAGATATCAAAGGAATGTTTAGTGCAAAGATGGGCATGATAAAGGACAAAAAAGGCAGGGACCTAACAGAAGCAGAAGAGATTAAGAAGAGGTGGCAAGAATACACAGAAGAACTATACAAGAAAGATCTTAATGTCCCTGATGTCCATGCTGGTGTGGTCACTGACCCTGAGCCAGACATCCTAGAGAGTGAAGTCAAGTGGGCCTTAGGAAGCATTGCTAACAACAAAGCTAGTGGAGATGACAGTATTCCAGCTGAGTTATTTAAAATACTAAAAGACGATGCTGTTCAAGTGCTGCACTCAATATGCCAGCAAGTTTGGAAAACGCAACAGTGGCCACGGGATTGGAAAAGGTCAGTTTACGTTCCAATTCCAAAGAAGGGCAATGCCAAAGAATGCTCAAACTATCGCACAATTGCACTCATTTCACATGCTAGCAAGGTTATGCTCAAAATCCTACAAGCTAGGCTTCAGCAGTACGTGAACCGAGAACTACCGGATGTACAAGCTGGGTTTCGAAGAGGCAGAGGAACTAGAGATCAAATTGCCAACATTTGCTGGATCATGGAGAAAGCACGAGAGTTCCAGAAAAACATCTACTTCTGCTTCATTGACTATGCAAAAGCCTTTGATTGTGTGGATCACAACAAACTGTGGCAAATTCTTAAAGAGATGGGGGTACCAGACCACCTTACCTGTCTCCTGAGAAATCTGTATGCGGGCCAAGAAGCAACAGTTAGAACCGGTCATGGAACAATCGATTGGTTCAAAATAGGGAAAGGAGTACGACAAGGCTGTATACTGTCACCCTGCTTATTTAACCTATATGCAGAGTACATCATGAGAAATGCCAGGCTGGAAGAATCACAAGCCGGAATTAAGATTGCAGGGAGAATTATCAATAACCTCAGATATGCAGACGATACCACCCTAATGGCAGAAAGTGAAGAAGAACTAAAGAGCCTCTTGATGAGGGTGAAAGAGGAGAGTGTAAAACCTGGCTTGAAACTCAACATTAAAAAAACTAAGATCATGGCATCTGGACCCATCAATCCCTGGCAAATAGAAGGGGTAGAAATGGAAGCAGTAACAGACTTCATTTATTTGGGCTCCAAGATCACCGCAGATGGAGACTGCAGCCATGAAATTAAGAGACGCTTGCTCCTTGGGAGGAAAGCTATGGCAAACCTAGATAGCATATTAAAAAGCAGAGATGTCACCTTGCCGACAAAGATCCACATAGTCAAAGCTATGGTTTTTCCAGTAGTAATGTATGGCTGTGAGAGCTGGACCATAAAGAAGGCTGAGCGCCGAAGAATTGATGCCTTTGAACTGTGGTGCTGGAGAAGACTCTTAAGAGTCCCCTGGACTGCTAGGAGGTCAAACCAGTCAATCTTAAAGGAAATCAATCCTGATTGCTCATTGGAAGGATTGATAATGAAGCTCAAGCTCAGATACTTTGGTCACCTAATGCGAAGAGAGGACTCTTTGGAAAAGACCCTGATGCTGGTAAAGATTGAAGGCAAAAGGAAAAGAGGACGGCAGAGGATGAGATGGTTAGATAGCATCACTGAAGCAATGAGCATTAAACTGAGCAAACTCAGGGAGGCAGTGAAGGACAGGAAGGCCTGGCGCAATATAGTTCATGGGGTCACGAAGAGTCGGACACGACTTAACGACTGAACAACAAAATATAGAAATAAATCTTATTTACATGTTGATAGTTTTATTTTTTCTTTTCAATGTACTCAATGTACTATTTTACAGCCATTGTTGTCATAATTCTTAGATAAAGAATTGGTAAAAACCAAAGACTGGAGGCAATTCATTTCATAACTCAACAATAGAACAGAGTGGGATTTGGAGCAAGATATTGTTTAGAGTATTCATTGGAGAAAATTCTGTGTCTTATTATTCAGGGCCAGATAACACATGTATTCACATGTATTCTCAACTGCCATTACAATGATGGCACGTCTACCCCAAGTATCTAGCTTGATCACTCATTCCATTTCTATACTGCTTGGTAAGAAGCAGCAGGATGAAAAAAGGACAATTGGCAGCTATGTTCCTTGAAAAACAGAATATTTTTCCCCGTTTTCAGGCACTCACAACATCTTCACTTCCACATGGGGTTCACAGATGTTCCTAGATCTATTGTCTTCAGTCTCTATCTGTGATGGGTGTATGGAAGCTCCAGTTGACTAACATGCAATGTCTCCTTCTTGTGTTTTGTTAGATAACTAGACATTGTTAGATAACTACTGCTTGAAGCTGACACCTGATGGTCAGCTTGTTTAATTACTTCTGCCATCAGATGGAACAGAGAATTGTTGCTCTTCTTAAATCTTGATCATCAGACATTGCAATACCATGCACAGCACTGCTACTTCCCCTTTACTACACTACTACTTCCCCTTTACTTCCCCTTTATTACAGCACTGCTACTTCCCCTTTACTTCCCCTTTATTATAGCCTATTATCTCTAATTAAAAAAGGAATTTCAATAGTACTTAGAAGATACCTTAAAGCAAAACTGTCCATATTTAGCTCTGGGCCAGCAGAATCAAACAGGTCAATATTTAGCACTGAGCCAGATGGATCAAACAGATGGCATCAAATAGCTAATCTTGGCTAATCTCCAAAAATCAAACAGGATTGGACCTAGTTAATATTTAGAGAACAAACTTCTAGGAAATCCTAGGGTTAATGCTGTAGCTTAGACTGAGAAGTCAAAGAATAAACCCAGAAAAATGCAGTAGCAAACCACTCCTGTCCTGTTGCCAACAGAACTACCCAGACATGTTCTTGTAGTCACAAGGAATCAAGCTCAACTAAAGGATATCTTCCCTCAGAAAGACCAAAGACTGCACTGTCTGATCTATTAAAGCCAGTATTAATACTTGAGAAGATGTCCATTGGCAGAATGAAGGCTTACTTTTGGTCTGAGTACGAAAAGTCACCACATTTATATTTTCCTTATGCTTTTAAATAAAGCCAGTATCACTTCCTTTTGCTTACACCAAGTCATAGTCCTAAGGAATGCAACACAGCGTTCAGTTTTCTGGATTTTTGTCCTTTATTTGGGGAAGCCATGCCAGCCCAAAATTAAAACAAAATAAAAAGCAATCATTTAAAAGCTTATACCCATTCTCCAAAGCTCAGATTTAAGTTCTTCCATTATGGAAGTAACTGTGTGGGCGGTGCCAGATGCCTCTTCTCCATGGATACAGAGCTGTGAGTAAAAGTGCTTGGAAGTTCTTTTAATGTACATTGCAGTCATTTGAATAAAAGCTTTCATTATGTCCCCTTCAATTAAAGTGCTTACAACATTTTACAAAAGGAAAAGTTTGGAAGAAAGCAAGCCATTCTGTTTTGTCATGGGAGAGGGAAAAAACAATAAAATTAAAGAACAGAAGATTTTCTAAGTCACACTGGAGCACTTCTGCACAACACAGACATCTGGGAAGCATCTGGGCAGGAAGCAAGTTCAGTCTTATACAACTCTAAGTTACTCGAATTGCTAAGTAAGGAAACATCATATTACCTTGTGTTTAAAATGTCATATATAGGTTTTTCTCTATGGGAAAAAACAATTGACAAATTGAAAGTTGATAACCCAAGAGTCAAGACAGACATCTCATTGGACAGTATTCCTGGGAGACACCAAACTGTTTTTGATTCTCAACTAATCAAGCCTGCAAATTTTCAAAACAGAGTTTCCTGCTCGCTATCTCCAAATGACGTCTGTGTGGGTGACTCAGAGCAAGCTGTAAAGTCCTGATTTTCCCCAGTATGAATTTATTTTTTCAGTAAAATGTGCCTGAAAATCACTAGATGATTCCTTCATTAATTTAAATTACAAGTAAGTCTTTCTTACAAATGAAAAGTACTAATTAAATTTTATGCTACTAGATGGTTTACTATACAAGCTGGGCTTTCTTTAAAATAATTCTTCTTTTTCACTAGATTTAAATGATCAAGAAATTTAGCTAGTAAATAACAATACTGGAAATATTGTACAGGAGCCAGGCTCCTCACTAAATACTGCAACAGGAAAGTTAATTATAAACTTAAATAATAGTAGAAATTATAAACTAAGTAACATAGGATTAAATAAGCAACTTGCACTATTAAAACTAAACAATTAATATATCATGGATTGCCTATTCTGAACCTCTCCTCAGATTTGTGATTATAATTTACAGAAGGGAAAATGATACAATGTTGAAGAATATGAAATATTTGGTTTCTTTGAATATTTTATATCAGTGTTTCATTGCTTTGATACTAAATAGGGAGGCTAAAAATATATCATTTCTAAAAATAGGAAATAACATATCCATATTACATTTTTCACATACATTAAATATTAAATTTTAAATGGCTACAGCACTGTCCAGAAAAATCACTGAAAAAATGTTTCAGAAAATTAATTTGCACATTATTTGAAAAGTGTGACCATGATCCAAAATTTCAGTAATTTGCGTGACTCTCATTACATCTTGTATGTTTGCATCTGAAAATGTTCCACATGGCCATCTCAAAAAACACTTAAAATGGGTTGGGGAACTCTTTTTTGGGGAAAGCTAAGTCAACAGATGCTATCAGTATACGGAACCAGTTGTACTGCTTTGGATAGAGACCAATGTAGTATTTCCTAAAATGATTAAAAAAATGACAGATTTGCATTGCTGGTTATAAAGAAATGGACAAAAAGGTGGATCTACGAAATAGTTTTAGGACTATCCTGTTAGATGACTTCAGTCTAAATTGCTGTTTGTGCAATTGAGTTACTGGAATGTTGGGATACCTGATTTTCTTCAATCTCCCCTCTCCTGTCTGCATAGCAGTTTATTTCAAGAGTCCCTGATTTGTGAGCAAGGGGTGGGCGAAGAAAACTCTGTACTGGGAGAAGATAGAGCTTCTACCCTGTCCCTTTGTACAGACAGTAATCAAGACAAAAAGACCCAGTGTCTTTTTGTATCTCAAAACATCTGGCCTTCTTTATTTTATTTATTCCCAGTGTGGGTAACTTTTTATGGTTCAGTCTTACACAGTAGTGACAAATCCCTAAAACACTGTGAAGTATTTTTCAAATTAATTGTGAACATTTACTTAAAAGAAACATTCAGATGGGGGGGGGGGGGATACAAAGATATTTACTAAAGAGAAATTTTAAATATAAGTATTTAGAAAATGAAAAACGAGAAATAATTTTAATTTGAAGTGTCTTACAACTATATGTGCATCAAGAACACAATAAAAAGAGGAGCAACCACAGTAGGTTTGCTTTGAGACTGTAACAGTGTCCCTTCTTGATCAATGATGTGGACTGAACATGTTTACGTTTGCAGTAAAGTTAAGGAAGCAATAATTAAATGACTGATAAAAATACATCAACACAACCTAAAATAAGTCAGCTTGTTGGTTGTCTTTTACTTCATTCATTAGGTTTTCAGAGTGTTTCATCATCGCTTATGTCCCAAATCTGTAAGGAAAAAAGGAGGAAAAATTCCACTCATTACTTTAATTCTGCTTGATGCTATAGTAATACATTTATTGCCAAAACTATCAATTTTTTAAAACAAAACTCTACCTGTTACACTAATATATCATATTTGGCAATATTCTAATTAAAAAAAAAAGTTATTCACTCCAAACTAAGTTAAAAAAAAATTAAGGAAAATAATCATCTGCTTAGTACCTTACAGGTACCAATACCTTAATATTTCATTGCATGCATTTATGCCAGAATAAATATTTATGTTTCAAAGTCTGGACCTAAATGACCATCATTTTTTTTTCTTTTTTAGAGCACTGGGTTGGATTTCTTTTTACTTTTTAAAAATAAACTTTACTTCTGTTTATCTCTTTTGAAATTGGTCTAACTCCCAAGGAAAGAAGAAAGGGATGAATCCTCTAGACACCACACTTCTACACTATGCAGTGGACACTGTGTGAGGTACCCCCTGAAAGTTAGGTGATGGCAGAAGGAACTACTATGCTCTCTATCCCAAAGCAGGAGATGGGACAAAGATGTGACCCAGAGAACTTCTAGGAGAGGAGATTCCATCCTTCCATCCTATAGGACTTTAAGCCTAGCCTGGAGGTAATTGGATTTGCACAGACTGTATTAATGTCTCAAATCTATGTCTGTTTTTAACATACTGAAGTAGGGAGGAGGGCTATCTTTCCACTTCAAAAACACATCCTTCCCATGTTGGTGAGATTATAAGTACTTTCATGCACAAAGGAAGGAGGAAAAAAAATTTCCCCTCCCCATTTTCTATTTATCCAGTGCTACAAAACAATTGTAGGTGAATTGATTTTTTAAATGTGGAACAATGATAGCTTTTCACCTCCTTTCTGTTGCAAAAGTGTAGGGAAACAATTATTAAAAGGGAAACACGCACAAAGACACAAGGACCTAAAGGATCAAAAGGAAGGCAATTTTGTAACAGCTCTCAGAAAAAGTACATTATAAGATGACATTACTTATGAAGCATTTTTACAATAACTATTTTGCAGCAGCTATCCTGAAGGAAGCAGGGATAACTAACCTAACACTCCTACCAAATTTCTGATGTAATGTACATAATGCCTGATGTAATATGTTACTGAATTGTTGGGAGCAGTATACACTGGTTGCAACTTAGAAACAAAATTTGGAAAAAAGAGATGGAACAATCATGGCCAAAGTTCTCAATAAGGGCCTAAACAGAAACAATGAACATTTGACAATTAACCTGAAGTCTATTTCTCTTGCGTTGAACAAAGCACAGAGAAATAACTGCTGTAGTTCTTATATTGTTGAAATTTGGATGTAACCAAGTATAACATTGAAAAGGGAAATAGTATGAGTGTAAACTAGAAGCTCTAAAATTCAAATTTCTACATCTTATTTTCTTGCTGATATTTCCAAAACTCAGTACCAAGATCAAACTTTAACTGCTAAAGAGGAGGTGGCTATGATATGGGCATGCAACGATCATGTTTCCATAATACTATGCATAATGCTTAAAAAAAAAAAGATGAGATATTAAAGAAAGCCACAGCAAAGAGCTGGTGGAAGTCACTTAAACATTTGGATTTGGAAAACCACTGAAGCAGTAATCCAACTTTTACCAATAGCTTCTTCTGATAGGGAAGGAAGAATACATTCTTCCATTAGAGTAATTCCTGCAGAATTGAGAAAGTGGGAACAGGATAACTTGTCTTTATTTTCTAGACACTAAATAAACAGCAAGACCCAGATCAGAGATTCACACTTATTTTTTAAGTCTATTTTCCTTAACTTGGTTTTCAGCATTTTGGGTTTTTTTGGGTTGTAATAATAATCTGTAACAGGAAACAACTAGTGGCAGGTTATCTTCTCACCTGCTTTTATAATCAACTTGAAGACTTTCTCTGCCTCTTTTTTCCTCTTTCATTATATGTTGGTGCCTCTATCTGCTTTTTAGAGTCTGAACTATTATCATACAAATGGCATCCAATGAGTTCCCTTTTTCCTGTTACTATTCACAATATTTTTCATACATGTCAACCACAATAAGTACAAAATAAGCTTTCTGAATATGAATTAATTTTCCAAACCAAACCAAACCAAACCAAACCAAACCAGCATCTCTGGTGTTACTATGTCCCTTTCTTCTTCTTCTATGTCATTTCTATGGAAGTGAGCCTGTCACAAAGTTTGGTTTTAATGTCTATTTCCAACACTTTTAGTGTCTCCTTCACATAATCTGTAATCATTCCTTAAACTGCATTTTTCATTAATTTGTCCATATCTGTAAAATTTTATTTGCAGGCTTAGGTCATATTTGCTTATAAACCTGAGGCTTAAAGAGGTGGAAAACATCCATATTTGATAGAAGTGGAGTGTTGAACAGGAGTTTCATTTTCTTTCTAGGAACTTGTAGCTCTCCTTTGCATGATGAACTGTTTCCACATAGATTAGCAGGAAGGGATAGTTGTTAGCAGACTTGAGGAAACTTGGAAGTTGTTGGGTCCCATTTCTCTGTTCCTCACAGACAGCACACTTCATGAACTGACAGGTCTAGTGTTTAGATTCCTCATAGTAGTCACCAGCTACTTTTCCCTTTTTTACAGCAAACAACTGCATCTCCCTACCTTTCAGGGATCTACTGTTCCAGTTCCATTATGTCTCCCTTTTTCCCCACTGAAGGCTCAGAACATGCTCTTTTTTGAGATCTGAAAGCTGTTTCTGAGTTCCAGTGGTGTAGAGTATCTTTTTCAAGGCTTTGCTTCTGATCTCCATTCTTGTCCACTGGGCTTGTTCCTTTGTTTATTTTATGGAGAGCTATTTTCCCATGACAGTTCCTGTTACAGTGTCTCCTTTCTTTGTTAAGACTTTGAGCTACTACAAGTCTGAATTATTCCAAATACATGCAAGGTCTTTTTAGGCAGAAATACAAATTTGCCACAAGCACTGAAAGTCACAAACACCAGGTCCTGTCCATTCATTTTCACAGAAAGTCTTTTATTTCTTATTTTTCCCTTCTTAGGCTCTCTGGTTAGCCAAGTACATACTATTTGCTCAGGAAAATTTGTAACTCTCCCCCGACTCCAGTAACAAACTCTTGTTTGCTTTCCCTGTTTGCTTGCTAAATTCACTTACTCCCTAGAATCTGTCTGCCTTCTGTTCAGTCTCTGCTTACTTATCAGGAAGCAGTGATTCTATATCCACAATAGAAAATCAACAGCTCCCCAAACATACCCCTTGCAATCAGCAACTACTCTGGAGGTGACTTCATAAGTCCTCTATGCAAGTGCTTCCACTTGAGCCGGAACCCTCCACTCTCAGGCTTCCAGCTCACAACTTGGCTTCTCAGTAAACACAAACATGCTGTAAATAGAGAGACCACCCTACCACTCACATCACCAACACAACTACAACTAGAAGAGGGGAAAGGCTGCTTACTACTTCTTATGGCTGGACTAAACATGAGAAGAACTGAAGGTATTCACCAATTGAGCAATATTTTATTTAGAAAGCACATAAAGTCACCAATCTAGATATTGCGTTTAAACAGAATGGATTTGGCAGTTGGTTGCTTCTCTGTAGGAATGGTTAGTAAGAAGATGGTTATGTCCTGCTAGAGGAAGGAGGACATCCCTAATTTCTTGCTTTGATTTGTTTTTAAGGAAGCTATATAAACTCATGAATGATTTCATAAATACCCAATAGACACCTACACCATGTGAGTAAATGGGTGGAACACTATATTGTACCGATACACTGGCTGAAGGGAACATTCCCATCAAATAATACTCTTGGAGATTTTGAAAATTTGCAATATTTCCCAAATACAATTAGTACATGAGAAATAATCCATATATTGCTCTGTAAACTGATCAGAGAAGGACCCTTAAACTGAGTTCTTAATTTTCATCATCAGAGATTCTGTAAGATTTAAGCTATCAATTTCACACACATCAATTTATAGCTGTAACTAAATTCACTATAAACATGCCCAGAATTTGTAAATCTAACAGCAGATTAATACTTTGACCCCAAGGTACCCACTTGTACACTTTCAAGAAAGTCCAATTAATGTCAAAGACTATGACAGGTAGACAGAAACTTTATTTCGGTCATTGACCAATAAAAGTACATTCTATAAAACAAACAAAGCAAAATTATGATATGATTCAGTATCTTAATAGTTTCCAGCTTCTTACAAGCAAAACTTGTTTTCTTATAAGCAGAACCGGAGTTCTCAACACTGCTTCCCTATATGGAACCTACTTTGATCTTTTAAAGCTATAATACAAATGCAATGATATTCATTTTATGGTATCAACAGAGACTACAGAAATAACATACTAATCCAAGAGTGAGTGATAATATGAGAAACTATCATTTGTAATTTGAACAGAGAGGGCATCAAATATCTCTAGTGCATTTCCCAAATGGGGCTGTTACAAAGCTGTAAAACGAATTCTTTCTATAAAAAACCTTAATATGTCCAGCCCAAATGCAGTCCAAGTATTTAGCTCTTCTTTTTATGAATGTCTACAACCCTTATGAAAAAAAGAACTGAACTTTCAGAATGTTTTATTATGACTATTAAACTACCTAAATTACCTAACAACTAGTCTCTAAGAGTTAAGATGATGCACCTGATGAGGTGAGCTACAGCTCACAAATGTTTATGCCTTTGAATAAAGTTTGTTAGTTGGAAAAAGGTACTTTAAGACTCCGGATACCTAAGCAACTGGAAAATGAAGTACACAGTACAACTTTGTCTCTGGACCGCCATTCTGCAGACTTCTATCAATGAACAAAACTTTATTTTGGGTTTCACTGTTTTTCTGAAGTAGTCCAGCAAACTGCTGTAACTTATGTCACTGAGTTTGTTTATGTCAATTTTGTAATTACATAATTGAAGTCTTTAGGTCAATTTATATTGTGACATAAACTGATGCAAATGATGCAAAAATATTAATAACGTAATTGCAGACAAGAAATAAGTTGTGCTGATGAGATTTAATAGACAACCCTTCCCCTTAAATGGTTTGTCAAACTGAAGTTTTACTGTATATCAATATTATCCACAGATATCCCAAACTGGCAAGGTAAGTGTGCTGGGAAAAAGATGATGTCTACTTTCAGTATTTTTTTTTCTCATTCTCCATTATAGATGTCTCTAACAGTCATCTATCTTATTGTATACATGTACACAGTAAGATAGATGTATACATTTACACTTATTTATTTAAAAGAAAGAGGGAATCTAACTTGCATTTTTGTTTTGCCTGACAGAGCCTCCTTCCAATAGTTTCAAGAAGCAAATCTATTTAAATGCAAGGAAATTCCGGCAATGTATTACACAGTTGTAAGGTGGCTAATTTAATCCACTGTAAACAAGCTATATAAGAAGAGTTCTGATTAACTCCCTTTACTTTGGCAACATTTAATCCCATTCCTAAATATAGACTTGGTATTGTGTGAACAGGCCAGTCCTTGCTATCATGTCTATTAAAACATTCTTCCATTAAGAACCCTATTTGCCCATCCAATTCCCACAACATTTAGTTGCACACAAGCCGTTTTCCTAAATGAGTTTATCTTTCCCTATTTTTAGGGAAAATATGTTTTGCTTGAGGTAGGAGTGCAATATTCATTTCCTTAACAGTTTATATTTTCAGAGCTCGAGAAAATGTGAAAAGAGATGGCTTGGGTTTGTGTCTCTATGAGGGTGAAGAGATCTACTCTGCAAAAATGTAACATTCCAAGAGAAGGATTGTTGTTGTTTTTTAAATACGAAATATTATAAAATATAATGCATCCTTTTAAAAAGTAGGGTTTTTTAAAAATAAAAAGTCATAAAATAGATTTGTTTCTATTGTAAATACTGCTTCAGTTTGCAAAAATTCTCATAATAGCTAAGAATAGGATAGATCCGGAATTAAGCTTTTAGCAGGCTTAAACCCTAATCATGACCAACTTAAAATCTGCTGGTTTCACCTAATATAATCAAAGCTTAAATCTGCATTCCACCCAATATAAAATGCAATAACAATGAAAGACAGAACTATAGAAAGTAGCACTTACATTTAGGGTTTGTCAGTACCCTTCAGGTTGATGGGATGCAGGCAATAGTATGTTGCCTGGCAAGATACAAGATAGCCTCAGATTAGACTAGTGAGAGCATGCCTGGAGTAAAATTGGGCTTGGGCTGCACTTGTAGTGTACTGGCCAGAATGTACCCAAACAGACCAATGCTGTCCTCTGACAAGCAGGAATGATACATGTGGCATGTGTATGACTAACCTGGCCGAAATCTAATCCATGACTTGTCTATCTTGCTAAAAGGTATTATTTGAAAGCTTCAACTAAGCAAAGCCATGATGAATCTATGGGCCCATCCGGTGACAACCATAGTATATAGAAGAATGAGATCTGGAGTGTCAGGGGAATAAATGGCTGAATTAGTGAATTAATGAAATGGTAGAAAAAAAGATAGTGTATCTGTGAAACTAAGAGAAAGGGGAAGGATTTAATAGATCTGAATGAAGTAATGAAAACATTTAGGATGAAGCTGAAGTGAGTGAATGCTAGAAAGAGTATTTTAGCAATTTGTATAGGAACAAGAGTGATATGTTAAGAACAGAATTGAAATTAAGGTCAAAAAGTTTACTACTCAAGAAAAAAACAATAAAATGGAGTAATGAATGTGTATGAATGTTGAAAAACGATACGACTGCAGGTGTAGATGTATAAGTGGAGAGGTTTTAAAATACGAGTGTGGTTTGCTTATACAGTGGCTGATGTGAGGGTATGGACAGAGAGCAGCCAGGCAAGGGGGGTCAAGAATGTACTTTCATCCCCCGAACAGCGAGGGAGAGAAGAGGATGAGACTGGCACCTCCCTGAGGAATGCTAGAGATGTTTATGGATTGACCCTGGGAACTACTCTCAGTCTGGGAAGATTCTCTGTATAGGTTGAAGCCAAATAAACCTTGCTGGATTGAATCTGTATGGTCTCCTGGAGTTTCCTGGGCTAAACCTGACAGCTGTGCAACTTATTTAACAGGATGGGAAGCTGTATTTGGGCCTGATGATTAAAAGAATGCCATTACAGTTCCTCCATACAAAGGGAAAAGTAGCACAAGGGTGAGCCTCCCATTCAAAGTATATTTTGCAACTCTCCAAGAGATGTTGGTGTTCTTATCCAATAGTAAGAAGCAAATGAGGCCATCTTCAGAACTAGCAGGACCACTATTAGTAAGTGTAGTTATAAGGGTAAGGCACAAGTTGCTATAGAAAAGAAACCTAAGAAATATGTGAGCTAGAATTTCAGATTCCTCCAAGTCACATAGGCAGGTTCACTTTGAAAAAGGGGTACTATATTATTTATACTGTATTATTTATCCAAAATCACAGAGGGCAAGACAGTGAAGTGGGCTAAGGAAATAACTCCTTAGCGTGTTAGACCGTTAATACTGACTAGATAATTTGCTGGCACAAAAGGTTGCCTATTTATATGCTGCCAGTGCTGGTGACTTAAGTTGCACTGTTCTATTAAACACCTTCTGCCAGATCATGGCCAGAAGGGCTATATTTGAGATGCCACACTGGCATAAATCACTCTGAATTTTTCCTCCAGGAAGAGGAAAAATTATCAAGAAGGATCATGGCAGCCAGGGGACCACTTGAAAAATGAAACATAAGCCAAAAATAAAGCAGGTATTTGCAAGCTCTGGACAGGCTTGGCTTACCATAGGGAGAATTTCTTGTAGGCAATCATGCATCTATGAGATCTGCCTTGACATGAAGACACTGAAAGAAATATGGTATCTCAACATTTCTAGCAAGGTAAGCCAAGGTTCCCAAGTTGATAAGCCTTGGGCTACATTCCATAAAACATCTGTTTTAATAACAAATTTACTCGTTGTATAAAACAAGAGTGAAAGTAAACAGATACTAGAAATATTTTGTCTAACAGGTGAAATGTTACCAAAATAAAAATATAAATGCATAATTAGGATTAGATTAGTATTAGTAGATACTAATTTAATCAGAATAGTAGTATCAAAAACTGTAGCACCATATATGCAAAGTTTAACTGCATCAAGACTTATCTGTATGAAAAAAAATTATAATCCTAAAATATTATGCCATTGGTTAAAATCCATTATTCTGTTTCACCATCCAGGAACCATTTTCTCAATAGATTAAAGTAAAATAGAAAAAAAAAGTGGAAGTTACATTCCTCAGTTGCAAAAACTGATTTATAGTCTGTATTCTGATGAAAAACTGCAGGAAATTTTATTGTAAGTTTTCCTCCTGAAGTTAGTGAAACTTCTGGCTATATAAAATCCACTGAGAAAAAGTAATTTCCAACTGATGGGATAAAAATCAGTTTCTGAGCAAAACTTCCCTTACATAATCAAAATTTGACATGGAGAACATTAATTGCAAAATTGAGTGCACTTTGGCAACTTGTGCTCCCCAATGAATACAAAAGTCAGTTTCTTTGCACAATTTAGTATGTTACTATGAGGCAGCTTTCTTGCAAATAACTATAACTATGACCCCACAATAAAATGTTGCACTAATATTCCTAGTGTATATGTGTTCTCTAATTATGGCTGAAAAAAAGTTTGATTAAAGACAAAACTGCCTAATTTTACATGTCTTACTGCACATATGAATTTGAAAGTCCAAAGTAATTACTAAGTCCAAAGACTTAATTTCTAAGGCAATTTATGAAGTTTGCAATTAATACTAAATTTGGCCTGGAAAATGTTAGAGATTTAAATCAATTTACCTTTGGTGTGACCTGCAAGATGGGGGGGGGGAGGAGTTCAAGTATTCTCAGTCTCATCTCTGATATGAACTGATACTAGTGCTTTACACTGTTGGCAGCTGCTGTAAGCTACTCTGTCAGCATGGTTATCCACTCTGCAATAGCAGCAAAAGAGTCACCTAGTCTATTGGAATATATTACTCTCTCTCAGCTTAACATCCAATATGGGGATGAAAGCGATGAATTAACAGCACATGGATACTGTAAGCTACTCTATCAGCTTATACTCCCTACATTGAGGCTTAAATTTCTCTTGAAACACTTCAAGTTGTTCAGCTTCTCAGAGGTAAAATTCTGTAAGATAACACTTTATTATGGAGTTTGATTTAGAAGGGCTTATTTTGAAAAGTTTCACAGCCAAATAATAAACATTACCTTTCTACCATTTTGGAGAAGACAGTAGCATTCAAAGGCCATCTCTATTAATACAGTGTATTGCTACATTAAAAAAAAAAAAGCTCAGTGAGAAGTTAGAATCAGATATCCAAAAAAACAAGAGTTCTCTTCATACAGCGTGACCCTCCTAAATCATACAGGGGAATGTTGCATCTCATGGTAAATCTCTGAGATGTAGGTAAGAGTTGTTAACTGCAATTCCAAAGACAGCACATTATGAATCCTTTTCAAACTGCCTGGAGCCCTCTGAGCAGTTAAAAACTTTAATAATTTGTTGCAGGTTTTACTTGTTATGTAGCTATTACTTCTATGAACAAAAAAAAAAACTTCTCTTGCCTTTAAAAACACCAACAACAGCGCAAAGAAAAAAGCACAATAGAACTTTTTTTTTTTTGTGACCTTCCACATTTCTGGTGCAAGAATTCTACATTTGGAGAAGTCTAGATGATTTTTATGTCACAGTAGGATTCTGAGCCATGACAGAGCGCAAAAACTTGTCTCCAGAGACTCCATGGTGGCAACAGTTCATTTGCAGCCAAAGATTTAAAGAGGCATTTAATTTGATTCTTGGCATCCAAACCAGCAGAAAGATATTTTTAGGGCACATTCCATCAAGCACTGAGACTGAGCAGCTTATATTAATATGGATTATATATTTATCACTTCAATATGAAATACCGTTTTGAATGAGCAAATCTTACATTACTATAGAAAGGTTCCTATCATAACTGGAAAAGATCACAATATTAGGTTCACACAAATGTAAAACTTCTTGCAAGGTCACCATTTTCCAATGGATATATATCTACCTTAAAAAAAAAAATCCTTAAATGGTTTTAGGCCGAACAGCAAAAAAATCAAAAATAAGAATAAAGAAACAGTTTTGCAATGAAAATCATGATGCTCCACCAGCAGAATCTGTTAAATATGTCTTCTCATTTAAGCAGGAGAGTTGATGAAAGCAAGTAATTAGTGGTTCTTTAGTCCAAGATATTCTACTAAATTCTTCTAAGGCACTATAACAGCATGCAGGCTATAAAGGCTATATGTTTGATTTCAGAATTAGATCAAAAACATAGGATATGGGTGTTAACAAGTGAACTTATGCTGGAAAGGGGAATGGCCAGATGACTATTAGGTGACAAGCAATAAGAGTTCAGCTGAACAATTGCTGGAAGATCAACAGTTGTCATACTGAGAATGAATTGCTTCAGTATTTGTTATTGAAGTCATATTCCCAAAGGCTGAGTAGTAGGAATTTCCTTCTGAACATAGTCTTTTAATATTGCTGTGTCTGTTTTGGCTTCAGGCTACATATTAGAAATGATAAAAGTAGTTCTTTCATACATTTTAAAGTCAGAGTTGTTGCACTGCCAGTATCAACATGAAAAAACGCTTTTGGCTAGAAGGAGAACTTCGCCGTAAGTACCGGACAAGTGTGAACAGAAAATTTCCTAGCCAATCAAAGCACAGGCTTATCTCATCTCAGACTATTTTCCCCCTACCTTTTTATATTTTAGTTTGATTTAATCACTATTGCTTTGGCAATAATTACAAGACAAGTTTAGCACAATTATTCTCTCACTGGAAGGTAAAGTAGTATTTTTTTTCTCTGGTTAGCATGTGAAAGAACAGCAGGACCAATACCCATCTATATTTTCCTCATCAGTTATTCACAGGGAGTCAAAAAAGTCATGGTGGCTGCAGTTATGCGATCAAAGACCTGACCCTTCTTTACATATGTCACACATGCTTCTGGTTACATAGTACCATTAAAAGTTTGTTTCTGAGATCAGAAGAATCTGAATGCAACTTCACATGGTAGTTGCATTTAAAACTTGAGAAATTTTGAAAAGGAATTTATAATAGGGTATTTCAGTCATTTGCTAAGAGAAAGCACATCAAGTATTTCCTCAGGATAGCTAAACGCCCTCGCATAATCCTGTTTAGTTCTTGCAATCTTGGCCAACAAGTACTATCAAACACTTCTAACTTATTTTAATCAGTAGTTATAGTCTGTTATTATGTTACACATACAGTATATCTTAGGTAATGTACGAAGAAGACTAAAAATACAATTAAATAATGCCCACTTGATCACAACAGCTTTGTACAGGACAAGGATTAACTCATTAGCTTCCACTCTTAGCCAAAGTCCAATTTACATTTAAATGTGAAGGGGGAAGAACATAGCAAGAAGGCACAACACTGACTTTATCTTTGAACTAAACCCTTCCTTCTTTTAAGTGATCAAGTTCAGATAACGCAATGCTTAATAGTTGGAAATGCCTACTTTAATACCAGTTTGTTGAAGCACTTTTTCAGTGGTTTTTTTTTTGGTCCTTTGGTATAAAAAGACTGGGAAGTATAATGAAGAAGTTTGTATTTTAGAATCAGATTTTAATTGTTTCAGTTGGAACGGCATAAAAGGAATAAATTATCCATTAATTGCCATTATTTACTTTGAATAATACCAGTAACTTAAATAATTTTAACACAGTCAACTGCAAAAATTGTACCCTTACAATAATTTCATTAAAATTATACTTTATATATTTCCCACTTAACATTAACCAATTTAGGTCTAACAGAAAAACACAGAGCTAAAAATAATTCATGAATTATACTTCACTGCTTTGGCAGAGGTTTCAGTGGGTGTGGGTCAGCTTGCAGTTTTAATATTCTCAAAAGTCCTGTTTGAACATGTTTGTGGAGAATTAAAGCTATACCTTCCTTATAACCTCTATTTCTCAGATCTCACATGAACAAATCATGTGTGATTTAATTTGCCAAGTTTTTGATTTCCATCGTCCCAGATTATATCATAAAATTCTAAACGCAGCCCTTATTAATTCTATTGAAAAGGTGACAAAATGCCTACAGCTGTAGTTCTACAGTTAGGAAGAAATATTTCTTCTGAAATAACTTCTTTAAAAATATATATATAATTTCAAATTATAACTCTTTTATACAATACATACTATGGAATTCTACTGTTCCATTATGTATAAGGCTTTTTAAAAACAATGTAGAAAGTACAAGATTTTTATAAAGCAAAAACTATTAAAAAGTAAAAAGTATAAAATACAGCATCTGACAATTATGTTTAAACCTGAATCCATTTTGAGTACCATTCTTCCTGCTCAAATTCATACAATTCCTTGCAAGTAATTAATGATAGTCAGGAAATGTAGTCTATATTTTTATCTAAAAGCACTAGCAGGTATATTGGTATTATATTATTTCCAAAACTGGATGGGAAAGAGATTGGCAGAGGAAAAAACAATGATTTGGATAAGATGGTGAGTTTACAGTATTGCTCAACTGAAATTTCAATCAGGAACTTCCAAGCTTACAGCCTTGGCTATATTAGTTTTCAGTATTATATAGTTTATTCATATTTAGCTTTAAATTTTCTAGCCAGCTTTTTCATTATTAAACATAATTCCAAAGTAGGAATTGCTAAGGAATCAAATACAGTGGAACCTCGGTTCACGAACGGATCTGTTCATGAACAATTCGGGTCACGACCAGCTCAGGCCGCAAAAACTTACCTCCGGTCGCAAACACCGGATCGGGTGACGAACAGGATCCGCGGCCATTTTCCCTCCCGTGTCACATGGTCGCGACTTCCTGTAGGGAGGGGACTCTCCCTCCAAGCAGGAAGCGTGGCCATTTTCCCTCCCGTGTCACGTGGTCGCGACTTCCTGTAGGGAGGGGACTCTCCCTCCGAGCAGGAAGCGCAGCCATTTTCCCTCCCGTGTCACGTGGTCGCGACTTCCTGTAGGGAGGGGACTCTCCCTCCAAGTAGGAAGCGTGGCCATTTTCCCTCCCGAGCAAGGTTAGCTTTCTCTCTCTTCATACTGTACTTTGTGTCATATTTTTGCGGTTTTTAAAAAAAAAAACATGGTTCAGAACGGATTAACCGTATTTACATTGAACCTTATGGGGAAATTTGACTCGGGTCGTGACCAGAAATCGGTTGGCGACCAAATTTGGGGTCGGAACGGATTAACTGTATTTACATTGAACCTTATGGGAAAATTTGATTCCGGTTGCGACCATTTCGGGTCGCAACCAGAGTCGCGGAACGAATTAAATTCGTGAACCGAGGTTCCACTATAATTAAACAATACCAATATAATAAACACTCTAAAAACTTTTTAAATGTTCAAATAACTTTAAAAACAAGCAGCTCAGAGACAAGGAAAGATGAACTCCACAGCTGGAATGTTAGCCCTGTGTCCTCTCCTGTAATGCCACACTGTATATCCCTTGAAGATGTGGTTCCTCAAACACAACCTCATTTAATCTTAACTAACAAACACCAACATACTGGAGAAGATGTTCTATCACATACCCAGGCCTTAGCCGTACAGAAATATGCATTTTATGACATCTGAACCATATTTTTCCAAATTTTATCAGGCAGATGTTAATATATTAGAATATATAAATATTCATATATAGTGATTAATACACACACACACACACACAAAGAAACAAATTCTTATATTCAAACAATATACTTTCTTTCCCTAAAGCCAAAGACTTTAGTTTCTAAAAGTTAACAGCAGCAAAGAGAGGAAATATGGAGCCTAATCATTTTTTTCATTTTTATTTTATAAGTTAAAAAGGGAAAAAAAGAAACCTACAAAAACGTAACTCTTTCAAATATTAATCAAAGATAGTTTGACATATATATTATTATATTAAGCAATTTAACTCCAGAATAAGCATGCACCCTGCTGATCAGAGAAGAAACACAGAATTGAGTGTCCAGGGCATACCAGGCTGAAGAAGGCACATTCCAGATGATAAATAATAACTGTACATATGAACCTACAAATTTGAAGCTATACTTCTCCAGCAGAAGGGTATAATTCTGACAGGCTATAATTTTTAAATCAGATTAGCTAATGCAAATAATGGCTTGGGAACAATAGTGGGTGTTGCTTCCTGAAACAGGGTGTTGTTTGATGTACTTGGAGGGAGCAAAACTATGTACATCTTCTACCTCATGGCAATGCTAAATCACTGTTCGATGTTCGAACAGAAGTAGCTATGTTTCAAGTCATTTAAAATAGGCATTTTAAATTGTTTTTAAATATAATATACTATGTTAGCTGCTTTAAACTGTTTAATAGGTTATTAACAAGGAGCTACTGATGCTTTTCTAAACATAATACAAATACAATGCCATGCCTTAATTAAGAGTTTAAACATCTTTCAGCTTGCTTTATTTTAATTGGCTTGCATATAAACTCCCCTTCCAAAATTGACCCTCCTTCTCCTTGTATCTCTGATACAAGCTTTGATGTATCAGAGGGCTCTCTTGGCAAAAGAGGGAGAGAACATTTTTATCAGTTCTTCCTTCCCCTAAAGGTCCCAGTGCTACTTCTCATGCTTTTCTGAATATGCATTATCCAAGTGGAGCAGAGTTCAGAAAGCATCATCAACAACAAAACTCTCCTCTCCACTACCAGAAATATTTTAAGAGTGGAGTTCCATTTATGGTGTCTCAGGACCCAGCCATGCTGAGCCAGGCTGACTATGAAAGTATTGATGTGAAGTTGTGTAAATGCTCACATAGATTAAACTGGTCCTGATTAAGATGACTTAATCAGGACCAGGGCAGTGCAAAGCAGTGTCCAAATTGTTAAAATCCATTCCCAGGGAGGGTACTTTGGCCTTCTTGTTTAGATAGTTGGTAAAGATTATGCTATCAATTATAAAGAACATTTATGTATTACTTTGGGAAGTGCAAGTCAGTTTTGATTTATACCTTTTAAGAGATGCAGTGAAAGCTTTTAGCATCCCTAGTCATTAATACTGGTCCATGAGAGATGTATATAACTTTGCATCATTGCTGACTAGTGACCAGCATTCACTAGTTTGAAGGTTCTGAAGGCAAGTTTAGTTAAACTACAGTTGTCCAGTTTGGATGTAGTTATGGCCATAAACTTTAGAGTCTATAAAGAATGGAAGGAAGGATCAGAATGCTTCAGTGGGGGGAGAAAGTTGGAACATCTTCTGGTAACATTCTCAGAAGCTGGAAACAACTTTTTGACAAGTCTGCTACTATTGCAATATGACAGAGCGGTTTTATTTTTTTATATAATATTTTATTAAAAGTTTTCATAGATAAAAGCTAGTTAATAGAGAACTAAAAAGATATACAAACAAAAAATAAAAAAGAGAGAAAAAGAGAGAGAAAAGAAAGAAAAGGAAAGACATATAAAAGGTGACTTCACCCTCCTTCCAAATAAGTATAAACATTTGCAGTAATTTAAGACTTTATCATTACAAAAAACCCTCTTCTTCCCATTTGTCATCCCTTAATAATAGCCAAATTATTTAAAAAAATTAATCAATCATATACAGCAAAAGCCGTAACAGTACCAGTAATAATAACCCATACATTTAACCTTAAACAAATAAGTCCATTATGCATTTTAACTATTACTTATTAGGAAAAGTTATAGTTAAAATGCATAAAACAAAAACAAAAGATTTATCCCCATAGGCATAAAAATACCAACAATAGTAACATATATATCTTTGACTAAATCAAATAGGTCTCTTTTACCTTCAAACCTATAACTTTCTCTAACAAATAGAACATAGAAAGCTTATACCTATATGAAAATATCTTTAAATCCTCATCATACTATCCTGGTCATAATAAAAGATTCCAATAGTAACAACCCAGAATCACAACGTATACAATTTAACCCTGATCAAATAAGTCCACTTTTAATTCCTTTTTCTTCTTTTTAAGAGGCTCGATATTCAGTTGCTTCTTCAAATAAAATCCCATATAATAACCTCTTATCATTTTCTCCCTGTTTTCATACTTCCCTTCTGTGGATCCAAAATAAGATGGCTCTCAGAGTCACTCTTCTGATTTATAATCTGAATATCCCCTTTAATTGTTAAAACATCATCAAGCATAATTTATAAGTCCCATGCAACTTCTTTCTCCATGACACTCTTGTAGTCAAACATTTTTAAGTTCCTTTTCAAATCCACATCTTCTCCCATGTCTTCCATACCTCTTTTATAATGTGACAGTTTTTTAAAAGTCCATTTTAAGATCCTTATTCAAATCATCCTCAGCCTCTGTTTTATCCAATAAAATCTTTTCTTCTTCTATAACCTCTGTTAACTCCACTTTAGGAGTATCAAAAAGTTTTAAAAATAAGTCTTGAACACATTGTTCCCAAACCGACTTAAATTCTTCTATAGTAAGAATGTTCCTCCATTATGTTAGTAAGTATCTTCTCCTTTAATTGTTTTCTGGTTCCCTCTCGTTAACCTTCAAAGCCCAGTCTTATGTTTTGTTTCTTTTCAGAGTCAAAATTTTCCCACATTAAGGTTTCTTGGGGTTAATTTCAAAATCTTCAGATGCATTTTTATAAAACTTAGAACAGCCTATAAAAACTATTCTTTCAAATCCATCTGGCCCCTTAATTGTCCACAGTCAAGATTGTAAACTCCCTTTTTCTGTTTCAAAAATTACAGTTTTTTTTCCCTTTAAACTTACTTAAATATTTTTTCCTTTAAACTTACTTAAATATTTTTTTCAAGGGTAGAAGGAAGTTCTGGTATGCAGCAACTTGCCTTTCAGAAGTTTTTTAATTCCAAATAAACTATTAATAGGTAGTTTCCTTGTCAATTAAAAGAGGAAGTATATGCAAATCTAATGTCCTTTTGAAGGCTCCAAGCCACAGCTTGGGTTCAAAGTTTCCCACGACTCCCAGAGTACTCAACCCACTGGAGATCGCTAATTTGTGATCTCTTCACAGGGAGCTTCTGTGTGGAGTATCTGTGGTGACCCAATCATCTCCTTTGTCCAGAGATGGTCCAAAGAGCCGGATCCTTTGTTGGCTTTTCTTAACTGCCGTGGCTGTCAGCTCTGCAAAAATGAAGCCATCTTCAATCCACCATTACTCCCCTGGAAGCCACCATGACAGAGAGGTTTTAGAAAGCAACCAACCTATAAGAACTTTGCCTATATCCAAGAATCAAATGAGATGGACAAAAAAAAAGGTTCCCTGAAAGATTGCCCATGTTCATTTATTTGGGTATCAGTTAATGTTGCTTAAATATGGTGAATGTTGGTTACTCACCAAACTCAAGTGTTCTCCCATGCACTATGTGTGCGTAATGATATATACTGTATAAAAGGATAGGTGGAAAGACTTCTTCCACTCGCTTCAATGCTTACTCCTGAATTTGGATCTCACCGATCTTTTACAGAATACAACTACAGAATGATCTTCAAATGATTTCCATGCCATCTTTTCAATCAGTCACTTTAAGGGAGATTGCCTTATAAGAATTACTTTTTCTAAAACTTTGTTTTAATCAGAGCTAAATTATAATACAGCCATTTCAAAATTTGAAATAGGAAACTAATAAAGGAAAGAATAAAGAGCAGGCACGTGAACTGTTTCTTTTTGCAATGCATAATTAAATTAAAATCACTGCCTAGGATGTTATTTAATTAAATTAAAGTGAAGGCCAAACAGTGTGAATAAAATGCAGAGAAAAAGAGCAAGGTTTCAGGACAAGGGAATGTGAATTTCTGATCCAAATATCAATGATATCCAACAGATTTAATTAAAAAGCTCTGTATAAAGGAAATGTGCAAGAAAAACATCTCCAGATTTTAAGCTTACTTTCTCCTTTAAGGCAATGGAAAGAAATAAAGTGGGAAATCCTGCTAGCACACACTTTGTATGGAGGAAACAGGATTTGGCTAAGAACTTCTGTATTTCTCAACATAAAAATCTTTATTGTGCTCTTGAGAAATGCCAAGGATTGAAACTCAAAGTGCTTCCATAATTTTATTAAAAAATGTAAAATTATATCAATTACCTTTTATTCTTTAAGCATTTCTAATCCATCTTGGGCAAGGGTGCTTTCTTCAGAAGAGTGTGGTAGAGGAACTAGTATTTGGGTACAATCTATTTCCTGATGACATCCTTTATCTTTTTATCTTTTATCATAATCAGGTTTGCCAGGAGCTTCACATTTTACAAGATTTCCCATACTTGAGTTTTTCTAGTATAAATCTCATTGAGATTTATTTTAAATAGGAAAACAAGGTATATATATTTAAATGAATAAAAGTACCCCCTATTATAAGTATCCTGTATGAATAGTGCCATCATACCAAATGATAAAAGCCCTGTGTTGGAATACAGTAAATGCCTCCATTGATACGGTTGCTAATCATCTTTCCTATCCAACCACCTTGACTTAAAGGGAAAAGACACCTTTCCCCTCAGCCGTTTCACAGAAAGCCATTTTCCAAAGAAGAAGTTATATGGAAAATCTGAACTGTTGATACCCAGTAAGTCAAGTCTTTATACGCAAACAGTTCTATTTAGAACTGCACATTTCTAGACCTCCCATTCTCTAGTTCTCTTATTTAACATTATTTTCCTCCAGTATCCTTCCGAAAGAAAATAAGATGCCTTGCTCAACAGAACTATTTTAGTTATAACTTACAGAAAAGTTAGTAAAATGCCAGAAGCCAATTTTTTCTAATGCTTTGATTCTAATATCAGGTTTTCCAGTTGTGCATTTCAAAGCAAAGACAAACTGTCTTATGATTTCACTTGAAATACCTAAACTCAGCATAAAAACAATATATTTTTATTCAAATTGAAATAAAATGCATTACATCAGGATAGGATGTAAATAAACACAACATTTCATAACGTAAATAACTATTATTGTGTTTGGCCAACATTTTATATTTTACATGTTTTTTTTTTAAGGTTGTGTTTTTTCAATTTTTTTCTATTGTTTTTTCAATTTTTTCTATTGTTTGTTTTCATTGTACGCAGTCCAGAGTCACACTGTTTGAGTTGGGTGGCCTTATAAATCCTGCAAATAAATACTTAACTAAATAAATAATTGATGGAAAGGATTATATTAGTTCATAATTACAGATAATTAGAATATGAAATCATTTTTTCCCTTTTTAAATGCTACAGTAAAAATCCTGATTTTATGTGCAATAACAAATTTCCTGGCAACCTGAATTTTCTTCATTGGTATCTACTTCCTGTCTTCAAGCAAAAACCATTTTGCATTATTCTCATCATTCTCATACATGTTGTCCACTGAGCTCCATATTTTGGTTTATTATTTCCTCCATTTTTTCCCCTTTGCATCTTTCACCTTTCCCCTCAGCCATTTCACACAAAGCCATTTTCCAAAGAAGAAATTATATGGAGAAAAATCAATAACATTAAATCATAATAAGTAAGCGACCAAATGTTTGTATCACCAGATCAGAGTGCCTCAGCAGATACTTCTACAGTGATCATACACTCTCAATACTAGTCCATCTGTTTATCAATACTATTTATGCATTTAAAATGTGTTCAGCCTTTCATTTCTAGTGAAAACATTCAGATGCTTTTATTACGTTAGGAGTGCAAAAGAAAATCTGATTCTCTCAAACAAATAAATGTGCCATCACTATCTTTCCAAAATGAATGTCCAAAAAATGAATGTCCAAAATATATCCATCATTCGTAAAAGAGGCCATGATCAACACAGCTAAACATGGAATCTGGAACAGAATTTCTTTGAAAGCCTTAATGAGTAAGCAAAGTTGTATACCACTTATCACACTTATGCTATCTGCTCTTTTAAGTTGGTGCCAAATTCACATCCCTTATAGTCATAGCAACTTACAGACTAGATCTGTTCAGTTTCAGCCTTGGAAATGCATCAGTGACTTTGGAGACATTGTTTCTGAAGGCAAAATGGAATGCTTTTTGAAATAAGTTTATCCTTGGGTTAATTTTAATGCCTGGTAGCCTAGAGCCAGTAGCATTTAGATACAGTGGCTTCCAAAATCTGTTTCAAAATCAATCAGTCAATTTATTTATTTATTTATAAATTCAAACTTGTATGCCGCCCATCTCACTATACAAGTGACTGTAGGCGGCTCGCACATAAAAAGCACAAAAACAGTTAAAAATGCAAAACAAAGTTAAAAAGACTACAAATGGAGTTAAAAAGTGGAGAGAGCATCCTCAGGGCACTAACCACCCCCAGTGTTGGGAGTCCCCATTAGATCCCCAAGCTAGTTGGCAGAGCCAGGTCTTAAGACTCTTCTGGAAGGCCAAAAGAGTGGGGGCCAATCTCACCTTGGGGAGCAAGATATTCCACAGGGTGGGGGCAACAGCAGAAAAGGCTCTCCTCCTAGGCCCCACCAGCTGAAATTCTCTAGCCAATGGGGTCTGCAACATGACCTTCCTGCTGGATCGGGTGGGATGGGTAGATGTAACCAAGACAAGGTGGTTCCTCAGGTAACCTGGACCCTTGCCATGAAGGGTTTAAAGGTCACCTTGAATTGGACCCGGAAGCAGACTGGCACCAAACCTCAAGCTGCTCACCAATGATAAAAGGATTCACCATGGTGTCCAATCAAAGCTGAAGAACTGGGCCACAAATAAATATTGAAAGGTGATAGAAGTAGAGCTTTCTAGAATTAGGACAATGTTGGCTAGAGAAATTAGTATTAAAAGAAAGGATCCTCAAAAGAAGCTGGAATGAATGGAATGGAAGAACAGAGAGTGGGTGGGTTGTTGCCTTGTGTTATAGGCATGTTATACCTATTGTAATTATGGTTTGTTGAACAATCTATAGTAGCCTGGTTCATGCATAACATTAAGCCAAAATCAGACAAACCACATTAGGACTTAAAATGATGCGGGAAGTTTCAAAGGAAACTCTTCCATGAGTAACAAAAAAGAAGAGTATGTGCTAAACCAAAGTTACTGTCCATTTGCAAGAATAAATCTTTGTTTTAGTACCTGAATATTATGGATGAGGTAGAACTGTCTCTAGGGACAACAAAGATGCAACATCCACAGATTCCTTTCAAATTTGGAGAGCTGGGATAAACCCATGTTACAGGTCATGAGTACTGAGAGATAAGTGGATATTACAGAAAACAAATCATACCAAAATTTGAAACTAAGATACCAAGACAAAATAACCCAGAGACATGAATGACTGTGAGTAATAATGCAGGATAATGTTTTGAGTAATATTAATTACTATTCATTACTACATTTCCATTTCCTATAAATTGACACTGCACCTGAAAAACTCATTAACAAAGAAAGATAGAAAGCTTGAATGGAAAGCAAGGTACATAAGCGTTATTTCAGAGTACAGATAGATATTTTAAAAACCTTCCAGAGTAAAAATAAAACTATGAATGCAATGAGGCATTTTCCCCAATCTGATATTCTCCCAAAGACTCCGAGTATAATTCTCATAATTCCTACTCTACATACATTAGGGATTTGTGGAACGTGCATTACTGTTTCTATACGATAAAGCAATATCTGACTACTGATTCTTCCAAACATGTGCAAAAGGGAGATGATTTCCATGTGGCTTTCTTTAGGTGTTCAGTTAAACATACAGAGGGCTTAAACTGGATACTGAACACCAGTGTGTCTGCAGTTGCACTTTGCTAGGGCTCTAGATTGGGCACAGATCTGTACTCAAGAATACAGTATATCTCCTTAAGTCCCTCTGAATTTATCCAGTCTGAAGCTTTTCATCAGTTCATCAGAAGACTAAAGAGAACAAGTGATTGGCTTGAATGATAGTCAGAAGTAAATATAT
Organism: Liasis olivaceus; assembly: GCA_030867105.1. Lineage (NCBI taxonomy): Eukaryota > Metazoa > Chordata > Lepidosauria > Squamata > Pythonidae > Liasis > Liasis olivaceus. The sequence goes on from CM061348.1 coordinate 52,625,566, forward strand.
ATAAAAAAGGAAGTTGGGGAGGAATAATTAATCAAAAACTGAAGCAATAACAAATGTGCCTCCAAAAGGTGTCATAAACCATTGCCTTTGTTTCATAATTGTCTTTCATTTCATTTGCCTTTGTTTCCATCAAAAACACTATTATTAAAGAAAGAGGATTAAATGTGGGAAAAAAATAAATCTATTGAATGAGAACACCCGAGAATACCATGGACAGTCAAGAACACAAACAAATGAATCCTTGAACAAATCAACCCAGAGTTTTCACTTATTTCAAACACATTATACGAAGACCTAGCTCTTTGGAGAAGACTCTGATGCTGGTAAAGGTGGAAAGAAAGAGAAGAGGATGACCACCAGCGAGTTGGATGTGCTCAGTTACAGTGCACCATTGGAAGATCTGAAGGTCCAGGTTAGGGACAGATTGTCATGATAACTTGATGGCACAATATCAATAAATTAAACACCATTGTGAATAACTGATAGAGCAGAATCAAATCTTTTAAGTGTGGTGAAGTAATCAAGTCAGTGCAGCCCTTGGGAACCCTGACATAGATGTTCACATAGACAATGGAAAGTTTAATTGATACTTATGCCAATTATTTATTTTGTCATGTTGCTTTCTTTTCTGCTATTAAGGAATCATTTTGATGCCGAGTATCTAATTTGAACATTTATCAATCTGTTTCTATTTCACTTAAAACTTTATTGAGATTCACTTTTTTCCTATATATTTGCTTGACACAGCTCTACATTTTGAACAATTTATAAAAGTGTATCATTTTTAAAAGATGACATATTTCAAACATCACCAGAAAAGCCATTCTGTTGCAGGAGATGAATTTTTTCAGGTAACTTTTGTTCTTTTCTTTTGTTGGAAGGGACTAAATTACTTCTAATTTTGGACACTGACTTTGTGACAGTTGAATTTCTTCCTTTCCTTGGCTCTCCAGGATGTGTAGTTTTATAGACTGTGATGCATTATCACATGATACTTTACTTCTCCAGGAATAATCTAATAACTTAATAATATGAAAATATCTCATAACCACGAATGCTTGCATTTTTAAAGTCAATGCCTAGCAGATACCAGTAAGATTTAAAATTTTAATTGTTTGCTGAAGAAAAAATAGTTAATAAACTGTTTTCCTTTCAATGAGAACATTTTAAAAAATAAAAATCATACACCCCCACTCCCACTCCTTATGTATCATGAGCCAAATGCATTTCACATATGTGAGCAGAGAATACTGGCATTAACCACATGTGAAATAAACTGTTGGCAGGAAAATTAGAATTGTGTGCCATTTAGAAAATTGGAATCAGAAGAAATGTGGCTTTTCCAAAAGTGAAGAAACTTAACAAAAGAAAAGAGGAAGTGGTAATGCTCTGTGGCAAAGTTAAAAACTTCATCCAAAAAGGTTCATTTATCTAACTATACACTAATCATTAAATCGCTAAAGATTTAAGATTGTCAAATTCAAAGATAGGAGGATCACGATATATTCCTTCTGTTGATATACAATTTGCAAGCAAGCAATTGCCTCATCTGACAACAGTAATTCAAAAGATTGCATGAAAAGATTATTTTTATTTATTTTATTATCAAACTTGTATGCCGCCCATCTCCCCCAACGGGTGACTCTGGGTGGCTCACAATAATAAAAAAGGAAAAAACACGAGTTCCTCCAACAATGGGTAAAATCTATAAATAATTAAAAAGAAACATATATTAAAAATGTCCTAAGAACCTCCTAATTTTTAGCCCTAAAAACCTGCAAGATGCTGGGGGGGGGGGGAGCAAACCCATCACCCCACCAGCCATCTCCACAGGTGCGGGCCCCCATCTGGCCCCCAGGCCTTCTGGCAGAGCCAGGATTTAATCCCTTTCCTGAAGGCCATGAGGGAGGGGGCACACCAGACCTCAAGAGGCAAGATGTTCCATAGGGCGGGAGCTGCAGCAGAAAAGGCTCTCTGCCTAGACCCCCCAATCAAAATTCCTTGACCGGTTGGGTCTGCAACCTGCCCCTTCTGCTGGACTGAGTGGGGCGGGCTGAAATAACTGGGGCGAGGCAGTTCCTCAGATAACCTGGTCCTGTGCCATGAAGGGCTTTAAAGGTGATGACCAACACCTTGAATTGGACCCAGAAACAGACTGGCAACCAATGCAGCTCACGCAACAGTGGTGTTATACGTGCCCTCCTAGGGGCATTGAGAACTGTCCGTGCCGCTGCATTCTGCACCAGCCAATATTTATTGACTGATTTATTTGTTCCTTGTATTTATGAGGCCACCTAAGTCCATACAAAAATAAAAACAAAGTATGAAAACAAGCCATTCAACAAAGAATGATGGTTAAGCCTATGTAAACAACCTCACACTCTCCCACACAATCACATCCTCAAAGGAGCCACCCACTCACTGTAGCTTAAAGCCTAGAGACATTACTACTATTTACCAATAAAGAAAATATTATTTTAAACTGAATTTTTTGATACCAGTATCAGGATTTTACCTAAGATTACCATCTTAGGGTGGTAATCTGGTAACAAATTCAGAAAACTTAGATGTCTATAGATTGACTACCAGTTTTGGCCTTAAATTTTGCTTGTACTTTTCAAATAACAGAAAGGGATTTGGTCCTATATTCCCAGTTGAAAGGTGAATGGAAAGGAGGTGATAGCAGTTAATATAAATGAAAGCAATCACTATTGAATCTCCCTACACTGTCCTGGTTGGGTGAGGGTGGCCTGAATGGATGAATGAAAAACTCTTTTCTGTTGCAATGCTGGAGTTGAGACAATTTAGAAGAGTTTAATAAGACCCTTAATAAAAATGGGTATGATAGCATCATGTAATGATGGAGATCAAAATCTATACTGATGGTGGTCCAAACATGAGTAAATGGAGTAGCCCATCCCTACAGAGGAAGCAAGAGCTTGAATCAAAGGTGCTGCTAAGGCCTCTGGGACAGACCTCTCCAAAAAATGGAAATGATGCCTTGACCTGCTAAGGAAACGTGTTACTGATAATCAAATCAGTTAGGGATCATAGGTGGGACCAAAAAAGAAGATTCCGTAGTTGCTAAATATGCTGTTTATGAGTGTGCAGTTTTTGTCTCCAAGTGAGGTTATCAGTATTAATATTAAGCAGATCATCCCTATCAAAAGGTAGAGCCTCAATCCTAAATTTAACTTCAGGAATCTTAGATGGCCAGAGATCTTCATCGAGGGACTTTCCTACTGTTGGAGGCAAAGATACTGCACCCTGATCAGCCAAACAGTTCACAAATGGAGAAGTGGCCTTAGCAGTGTCTGAGAATGGCTGAGATTCAAGTTAATGGGACTGACAGATGGACACCTTTGCAGTTGGGAGCTGGTGGCCTTTAATGTCTGTTCCCAAAGAATCTCTCTTAACAGAAAGAGTGGTTTTCATGTGCCTATTTCATAAAGGCCTGGCCACATTTACAACAATCTACGAAATTCTCCTTACCCAGGCATAAGAGAGATTTTGCCTATTGGAGGGGGAATTTGCATTAGCATTTGTGGATGCGGGCGTTTAAGGTTACATAGAGTGGGGCAACTGCAGCTTTCCCAGTGGAAGGAAAAAACTAGTATGAAGAGAAACAATAATTTGAGCTAGTCTAAGGAAAAGGAAAATTCTCCAGAGAAAGCAAACAAATATGCTACCATTGTGGAAGGGGAAGAAAAACTGGGATTAGTGGGGGTGAAGCCTAGAGTGAATGTGTATCCTCACACAGCTCATGCCAAAAATGTCTGTGCTCTAGACCATTTGAATACAGCTCTATGCAACACAAGCCCTTGTGTGAGTTGTCACAGAGACAACAGTGAAGAAGCAGTAGATGCTTTAAATATATAGCTTTGTGCCTGAAAATGTAACATCGCTATTAGAGAAAATCTTCATTCTTCTAGTCTCTCCTATTATTATATTTTAATTATATTCCACCCTGGAGAGAAGCCAGTAAGCAAGACATGTTGAAACAAAGAGAAAGTATCCTGTTTCACATAATATTGAATAGGGTTCTTTTTAGCATGCTCTGACGATCAGTCTCAATAAAAAGGACATAAAAGCAGCAGTAAAATGAGCATTGTTTCTAACTGTTAACATAATAGATACTACTTAGAGGCAAATAGTTCAGTTGTTACCTTTTGCTATCCTAACAAGAGCCAAGAATAAATGTAAATGAATTTGTGTATCTTCCTCTCCTTCCCCCCGCTGTTTTTATTAATTTAAAAAAATCCTGGGACAAAAGTCAGGCAGATGTTTTCATTCAGGACTATTATTATTATTTCAGCCCCAGCCATGCAATCCTATCCAGTTTGACTGAAGTTGGTCTTCTGCTCAGCACGGGATATGATCAGGCCAAAGCACTAATTAAACAGCGTGTAGCAGACACAGAACGCCAATTGGATCTAGCCAGGTCCCCAACCTTTATTGCCAGTGAATCCAACAGGTACTGTACCTCCCCTATGACACACTTAACTAAACCCGAAGTACCTAAACACTGGAGGGCCTTTACTCTGGTACAACGCCATGCCCTCCCCTCAGCTGTCCTTGAAGATCCCTTACCCAGAGAAACAATGCCCCTGTGACTCTGGACACCCATAAACAACATAGCAAGTGCTTCTCCAGTGCCTGTATTACAGAGACATTCATACTAGCCTCATCACACCATTACTGCACAAATACCCAGGGTGCATAGGACAATTTTACACCTCCCTGCTGCTTTCACATATCAACCCTGCTACAACATACAATGTTGCCAGGATCTGCACAGCAGTGATTAAAATTCATCAGATGGTGACCTGTACCACAAACTAGACTTAACAAGCATACAGTTCATCATAATAGAGAGCTCTGTAATTTGATATAGTCTGCCGTATACTAACCTTTATGCTCCCCTACACTCATCTAATGCTCCTATCCTCCCTTTTTAGATCCTTTTAGATCCTTTTTATATATACTTTCTGCTTTATATCTTTTAGCTTTTCAAAACTTTTTTTTATAAACTCCCAATGTATCTTTTATGCTTTTTAATTGACTATAACTCACCCTCCTTATGCTGGTCTCTGACCATAATAAAGATTTGAGTTGATGTTGGTGTTATTAAATGCAATATTGAAACTCTATACCAACCTTACTCCATCTGGTTCCTTCCAGACATGCTAAAATATACCCTTCTATTGATCATACTGACTGGGGATGATGGAATATGCATGCCCAAACTGACTAAGCGTGGGTGACCCTCAGATATGCTGGATTAAATTGGGAAAGGCTGCTCTGCACCTTCTATATAAACTATGAAGAGCAGATAAAAGCTAATTTTATGTTAGCAATTGTCTACTAGAACTTCATTCTTAGTTTGCATTTACTTTTTTGACAATCTGATTTTTAGTTCAATGCACTTTTTTTTAAAAAAAGCATGTTTGTAAAGTATAAAAGAATATACCCTATAAGGTTTGCTTCATCAGTATCTTCAAATGGCAAAGTGCCAGAAGAATACCAACAAATGTGCTAATAAAGAAAGGTTTAAGCTTCAGCCCTGTAAAATATTATAAATGCTTTAAAAATGAAATGAGGAACTCAGTCACGTATGAGTCACTCTTCCTTTTTGCTGGACTGCAGCATCAAACCCTACCCCATCTCTGAATTTCAGAAGGGATACTCTTCATTTCTATCTGATACTTTAAAATAACTTTTGATACTGATACATTCATATCCAATACTGCAAGATTATAAACAAAAACATTAAAATGTACTCTACCTGGGTCTGCCCTCACCAGAAACCACTCAAAAACACAGGTGGACCAGAATGCAGCAGCTTGAATAGGTATGAGTGTGCCTCTGTTTGTCCATGTAAACCTGCTACTTGAAGAGCTGCAATGGCGGCAGTTCAAGGTTCCAGTTGTCACACTTAAAGCCCTTCATAGCTGAGGACCTGGATATCCACGAGATTACTTGCCCCCAATAGTTTCTGACTGCTTGATTAGGAAGAGCAGGTTTCGTCCAGGCTTCCTCTTTCATCTGCAGTGATCTCTGAGGTGAGCTTTCTCAATCACTGCCCCCTTCTCTGAAACAGCACCCCCACCCCCAAGATTTAATTAGCCCTACTATATTAGGATTTAGGAAAGCAGTCAAAACCTGCTTATTTTAGCTGGCCTTTCTATATGACAATTAGGTTTTTATGATTTCTTGGTATAGGAATATTTAGCTATTATTGTGTTAAATTCATGAATGTAATGCTTGTTAGTTATCTGTTTCTATTTTTTAGTTGTTTTAAAACTATTTACACATGGTAGAGTTGGTCAACAGTTAGACTGGCATCTAAACAATCAAACAAGCATATGGAATAAGTGATGTTGGAAGGGGTCATTCAGGCCATCAAATTCACACCCAGCTAAGTGGAAGACTTCAAGTTAAAGTATCCCCAAGAGATGCCTGTTCAGCCTCTACTAGAATATATCCAGGAAAGGGGAGCCTGTCACCTCTGGTTCCACTACTGAATTGCTATCACTGTTATAAAATTCTTCCTGACACTCAGTTGGAACTGGTCTTCCTGAAACTTAGTAACATTTTTCTTTGCCTGGTACTCTGGAATAATAGAAAACAGGTCAGAATTACTGTTTATGTGACACCACTTTAGTACATGAAGAATGTTATATTCCACCTCAGTCTTCTCTCCTTAAGCTTAAATATGCCTTGGTCCCTCAACCTTCCTTTTGGAAACTCCATGATTAATTGGAACTAGGATCTGTGGCAGACACATTATATATTGGGAAGCATGCAAATGACCATCACTAAAATACGCATGCCTGGAAATAATAGTATCACAGATGGGGGAAGAAGTTTTAATCTGATTGTAATTGAAATCTAAAATTGCTTTTCCAAGATAATTAATATCACAGTATAAAAGGGCTGCATAGTAAAGCAAGTTAATAATCTACATCTTATCTCTATCAATCAATCAATGGTAATTTTTAAAGGACCATATTGACATGCTCCCATTTAATTTACCAAAGCTCTTATCTATCTGGAAATGGGAAATAAAAGCCAAATTCTAAAACTATAATTAACAAGACTTTAAGAATTACACATCAAAAACAGTAGTTTCCATAAAACTAAATTATAAAGCTTATGAAATCACACTACTGTTCTTATTCAGCCAACCAAAAATTAATTAACTAAATTGCAATTAATTAACAAAATCTTAGAATATACCTCTCCTCATTTAGCAACTGCAATCCATTCCTCAAATCGGAAGCAAAATGGTTGCTAAGCGAAATGGTTGCTACATGAACATGTGACTGAGAGAGAGAGATGCTGTGAAGATCACTGGTTGCTGCTATCTCTTTCAGATAAAGTTCTCTCGTGCAGCTTCACCAACATTACTCTCACTTTAGTGTGCGTTGTTGTCAGGCACATGGAATTTAGTCATATGTGCACGCATTGGTTGAAAAATGATTTTTTAAAAACTATTGTATTTGTGAACGGTTGCTAAACAAGGTAGCCGCTAAACAAGGAGTGGCTGTATTTTCAGTAGGAAGAAACATATTTGCCATGTAATATTACTCTATTTAACCTTCCATTTAAGCCTTGAAAACTTCTGTTAAAACTAATTATTACACATAAGCAAACACTACAATGATTGAGTAAATAATTTAAGGTTGAAAGCATTAGTTAATATTAATACATTACTGGCTTAATTTGAAGACATATATTGTAAAATCTGTAAGGCATTTAATATATGAAAAAGCAGAGAAATATTGTGCATGTACCAGCAACAATATCACTTCATGATAATTAACATGAATATCACTTCATGCTAATCCTCAAACTGTTTTTTAAACAGTACTTATATAAGAATGCCATATGTAAAACAGTAAGAGGGAGGGAAAGATAGCAGTTAGCATTTCAAGAATATAATTTCTCAACCAGAGAAGGATTAAGAATTAAGATTAAGAAGGATTAAACAGAGAGGATTAAGTGCCCTGATTATTATATCTTTTCCAACGTTGGCAAGCATTTAGTTTATCTAAAAAAAGTTTTAAATTTATTATATTCCCTTGGGTCAGGATAGAGAGATATCTTTTCACATATGTATGGGAACCTCTACCCTACAGACTAAAAATAGCCTTGTAGGGGGTTTCCATCTGACTCTTGTTTCTTCTCCAGGCCAGAAAAGTTCTTATCACCAACCAGCAGCTGAAGAGAGATAAGATTTTTCCTCTTCCATATAATGTAACCTGGCTTAAAAAAAAAAATCTGATTGCAGCATAGGAGGGGAGTGTCTGGGAAGGGAAAGTTGTATAGTAGGAGACTGTAATGAAACTGCAAAACTCTGTCAAAAGTACTTTTTTAGTTATACTATGCGATTTGCTACCACAAGATGGATGGCCACCAACTGAGCTGACTTTAAAAGGATATTAGTGCAGGATAGGACTTTCCATGGCTTCTAGTCATGACAGTTAAAGTTTGCCTTCACGCATATTGGCAGCATTCCCTTAAGTATAAGGTGTTGAAAAGCAATGGGAGTGAGCACTGTATTCATGCCCCATTTGTGAACTTCCCTGTGGCATATGGTTTGCCATTACAGAAAATGGAATATTGAACTAGATAGAATTATAGAATTGTGGAGCTGGAAGGGACCAGAAAGATTATCTATTCCAACCTTTTACAATGTGCAGGAAAATCAGCTAAACAATCCTCAAAAAGTAGCTGGCCATCATCCACTTATGGAAAAAGTTATTGAGATGGACAACCCACAATCTCCATAAGTTGAGTATTTTATGTTGCACAGCTCTTGGCATCAGGAAGGTTTTCTTTAAGTGAAATAATTTCATCTTCAGATAACCACAACCTGTACCCATTATTCCTAGTGCTAGTTTCTGTGGCAATAGAAAATAGTTCCTGCATCTCTCCTTTGGCACCCTTTTGTGTATCTGATACCATGCGTCTCCTTAGTCTTCTTTTTCTCTGTATCATCTTTGTCACCCTCCTCTGAACCTGTTGCAAGTTGTCAATTATTTTCAGGAAATGTGATGCCCAGAATCATAAACAGTAATCCAGGTATGGTCTCACTAGTGCAGAATAGAGGAGAACAGGGACTTCACATATTGTTGATACAATGCTTTTTCTAATATGACCCAGAAGTACATTAGGCCTCTTAGCAGCTGTCTCACACCACTCCCTCATATTCACATTGTTGTCACCATGTCCTTCAAAAATATATTGCTTCCAAGCCATGAATGCCCCATCTTGTACTTGTACAAGAAGTGCCTGTATGTTACAGGACAGAATAGAATCAGTAAAATATGTAGGCTTCCTTTTGTGGGATGTATTCCATGGGAGGCTGGACAGCCACCTCTCAGAAATGCTTTAATCTGGATTCCTGAATATGTTGGATTCTGCAGGCTAAGTAACTTTTTTCAACTCTATGATTCCATAACATTTGATTTGCATATTGAATATTCCTAATTCAGCATGTGATCTGGTAAAGTTTAAGGTAAATATTTGCCCACTCTTGGCTTCTTCTGTACTGTCAAAAAGTCACAGTGAGGCTGCAGAAATTATGGAAGATTTAAAATGAAGCAAGCAGTATTTACTAGTATAACAAGGAAGGATGGAATAACTCCATGCAGGAAAGCCTTGCTTCTATAGTTTCTCCTCCTCACCTCTGTCTTTTTAAAAAAGTTCCATTTATAAAAGTTCTATCAAATGGTACTCATTTCACTTTTCAAATGACTTATGCTCTGCATTGCTAGCTGGCTGTGCTCCATTTAGCTTCCAAACATTTGCCATGGTCTGGGATTGGCTTGTTCTCCATTTTTTAACTTCCTAATCATAGTTTCTACAGTCTTGTTTCATTTCAGTGCAACAGTTGTCCAGAAGAATTGCTCAACTTAGCTGTGCTGACCACAAACTAAATAGGCTGTCCCTAAAGGTTCAGCACAGACAGAACAGACTAACTTCTACCAAGTCAATAATTTGAGGAACAAGAATAAAAGTACTGTCATCTCTTTGAAATATCAAATTACTGAAACTTTAGTTCACAAGACAGGACTTATTTTTCCACGATGAAGCTAAATTGAGGATATTAATGCTATTTTTATGGTCATCATTACCAGTTCATTGGTAGGTCCGAGCTACTCATCACCCAGGAGATCGTCATTTTCACCAATCATTCCTGGCTTCCTTACTTCTCCCACTGCAGTGGCTACCACTTACAAGGAACTTTTACATCCGATGATGCTGTGTGATACATTTTTAAATTAACCAGCAACATTTTTATTGCATAATCTGAAGCTTGCTCAACTCAGCCTCTTGGGGAATTTGTTTTGTATTAGGCAAAAAAATTCATGTTCATCATTAATGGACTTTGCGCAATAATATGCTACTCTCATTGTTTTGAATACTGATTCAAAGTAATTCAGTAGAGTTTCTCACATTTAAACACAATTATGTCTATATCAGTGAGAAATGCAAATCTTGTATCAAAAAGTATTAAATAACCAGTAACAAAGCTCAGTAGTGTATGCTATGAAGAAACTATTATTGAAGATGGTACATATATGAGTATTTGAGTATATGATATTTATTTCAAAGGCTCATCCACAAACTCTATCTGCCCCAACAATACGATAAACTGTTTACTGTTTATAGTGGGCATGCCCTCACAAAAGAGTCTTGATTGTGGGGCCAGTCTGCTACTCAGGCAGGCTGAGGATGGATCAAAGAGATCTGACCAAAAAATGTGTGTTCAGTGTAAAACCAAACAGGTCTTCTATATGTCACATGAAGGAGCTGCCTGAGTGAGGTCAGTGAACTACAGGGTTCCAATTGGCCCACTACAAGATCACCCCCTTAAATCTGGGTATGGGACTCTATGCCTCCATGGCTATCTCTGCTTTGATTGCCAGAGAGAACAGTGAGTTGCCAGTTCTGGTCTCTGAAACCCAATATACCCAGAGATGGCCTTTGGTGAGGAAGCTGGACTTCAATGGCTGGAGGAGAAAGGCAGGCAGGAACCTTTTCCCCTGCTCCTTGCTCCCCTCAGTGTAGTAGCAGAAACCACTGCCTCCTCCATGCCAGAAGAGCAACAACTCTGTTGGCCTTGTTTCTGAAGTAAAGCAAGATAAAGGCTGCAGGGACAGTGGTTCTCCAAACAGCCTACTTTTCTCCTGTCTTGAGAACAGGAGGAAAATACACTGCAGGAGATAACCAAATCATAATAGCATCATGCCATGAAGTCCCAAAAAATTACTGTCAGGTTAAATACATACACAATGGGAATGAATATATATATATATATATAAATAATTAAAATACTCTTAATTGTCATATTTAAGCTTGTATAAGTAGAAGACAACTAAATGATATTCATATAGAACTAGTATTCAAAAACTCAGTTTACAAGATGCAGACTTGCTTCAAAGAATTCACAGCAACAGTTATGCATTTATGAAATCTACATCTGGAAGTAATTTGTACAAATGCGACTAGAACTTTCTCTTCCAATTCCAAGGACCTACAGGGGCCTATATACCATAGAAGTATTCATTTGTGTGTAGACAAAACTGTTCTATAATTTATGTCTTTAATTACAGCAAAAAAGTTGTAATTCTTACTTGTTGTTGCAATTCTTACTCTTCACAGAGAACAACAGAAAGTGTCTCAAACAAGCTATTTATAATTTACTGCAATGGAACCTGCTATAAAGAACAACAACCAAAACCACAGGTTCTTCACAAGGAAATATATTTTAAGCAAAACACATTTTGCAATTGATCCAAATGGGATTTATTTTAAAAAGTTGCTTATATGAACATAAAAGATGATCAAATTAAAATGATCTTAGTAGCAAAAGAATAAGAGCAACTCTAAAGTTTTACTGATGTTGTCTGCAGGTAAATGGTCTGTTTATGAGTGTCAGTTACAAACCAGGTTACATGAAGCTGAGATCTGCAGACCAAAACTAAGATTATTAACCTGTAAACAGAGTAAGCAAACAGAGATGAAGGGACAGAGAAAATTAACCATGCTGGTAAAGTGGTAAAATTAACCACATAGAGCAAAATGGATCCTTCTATCTAGTCTTTCCCTGCCAACTTTGGCTAATCGGTTTCAGTTCTCCCAAGGCTTTTGGGGCACTGGTTCTGAGTCCCAAGTGCAGGCAGGAATATGGACTTAGACTTTGATACTCTGACTCTAGCCTGAACTTTGTGTGTGAAATCTGGCCTAGTTTCTGACTCTGGTTTTAATTGACTGGTGAATTGTTGGCTCCCTTGGAGCTGTTAACTTGCCTGTAGCCAGGCTTCTCTAATGTCTTGCAGCCTATGAGAAAAGACAGGTTTCTGGTAACATATGTGCCTTTGAAACCTTCCGTGAAACATATGTTTAGTTGAAGTAGTAAATACTGTGATTATTTACATCCATACAGCAGCCATTTTCTGCCCTAGGATGCCAGGTCAAATATTTTGTGATATAACATTCATGGAACCCTTAAAGTAATAATCTGCTCACAAGTAGAAAGTCAGGAACTTTTGACCATAGAATTCCATAATAGTTTTGTCACAAATCTTGTTCGTAGGTTTTGAGAAACCTACATTCTTACTGAACTATTTTTTGTTTTCAGGCACTTCTGACTCTTCAGTGACCCAATGAATATAATTTCACCATGACTGTCCATCAGTAATTGCTTCTTTGAGTTCTTATAAGGTTGTGCTTGTATCATCAGAAACAGCATCTATCCATCTTGTCTTCTATCAGTTTCTTTTTCAGTTGCCTCATTTTTTCCATGCATCAGGTTCCTCTCCTTGTTCATCATGACTGCTGCCTTCTTGTTATTTGCCCAAAATATCTAAGCTTTAACTTTATTATTAGTGCTTCCAAAGAGCAGCTGGGCTTCACTTCATCTAGTACTCAATTATTTGTTCTTCCAGTCCAAGGAATTCTCAGTTTTCCCCAGCCCCACAATTCAAAGGGATCCATTTTCTTTTGTTCACCCTTTCTGATAGTTCAGCTTTCCCAGGAAATATGTTATACTTGATAATATTTACCTTTGTAATCATATGAAAATGATCTGAAGCTCTAAATATATAATCCAAGTTGAAAAGTGTTCACTTGAAAAACAATAGATGCTGAGAATGGGTGGAGGGGTACTGGCAATATAGGAGAGTGAAATTAAGATATTAACAGTAGTCAAATTACAGTAAGCCTCTTTTAGACTGTGTTGCAAAATACGGGGGGGGGGGGGGGAACCAAATAGAGCATTTCTCAATGATAATAATAATGGCATGATTATGATGGGAAGATATTACTCTGACATTTATGTAAAAGTATGATTTAAAGTCAGTATGAATTACTAGAAACATGAAATCACAGACAGAGTCACTGAAAATGACAGAAAAATTTTATGGGATTTTAAAATTCAGACTGATTGATACCTGGAACATAATACACCAGACACTACTGTCACTGAAAAAAGCCATGGAAACCATGGTTCCAAAAATATGGAAGAAATTGTTGACTATGGTATCAATTATTTACTGGGGCCCTAGGTGCAATATCAGAAGGACACAGAATTTGGATTGCCTAAATTTGGGACAACTTAAGACAGCCCAACTATAAATAACAGCACTGATTGGCACTTCATACATAATTAATCACTACTTTTATGATACTGAGCTTCAACGTTTAGACTGTATAATTCACACCTGGTGATTTTTGTTTAATTAGGTGGTCTCAGCCAATCTCAGCATGCTAACTAGAGATTGTTACAATATTTACTAATGCTTAATGTAAACCCTGATGTATATTGAACATAATTCCTGGAATAGATCAGCTCAGCAACAGGAAAATGTTTGTAGAGTAAAAATCTTAGCAGCTGATGTGGCACTTTCCCCAACAACTCTTGTTTTATAAAACCATTAAAAAAAGTTTTAAAGAATTCTCTAGCAACATTCTGTGACATTTGAATGTGCTCTGTTCTCTTTGGGGGTTGGGTCTCACCCTCTGGATTTTTAAAAAGATGTTTCATTCTTCTGCAAACCTTGACTGTTATATCCTCTCTTTTATTTCTCATTGGCTCCATTAGTGTCATTTTCAACCAGCTGATTCTTGGGAATATGGGAAGTGGCATTCTTCTGTGTGGCTCCCAAGGCTATGGAGATGCATTCGACTCCCACACGAGTTGGTAAAAATTCTTTCACCAAACTTTTAACTCTTAATTATCTTAACAACTGCTTTTAATTTTGGCTTTGATTTTAACTGTATTAATTTTGTTCTGTTTTATATTTCATACTTTTATTGTTGGAAATGTTTGTTATTGTTATTGTAAATTGCTGTCTTTATTGTTGCTCTCCTGAAGAAAGGCAGAACATACAGGTGAAACTCGAAAAATTAGAATATCGTGCAAATGTTCATTTATGTCAGTATGGCAACTCAAAAGGTGAAACTAATATATGAGATAGACGCATTACATGCAAAGCGAGATATGTCAAGCCTTACTTTGGTATAATTGTGATGATTATGGCGTACAGCTTATGAAAACCCCAAATTCACAATCTCAGAAAATTAGAATAGTGTGAAAAGGTTCAGTGTTCTAGGCTCAAAGTGTCCCACTCTAATCAGCTAATGAATCCATAACACCTGCAAAGGGTTCCTGAGCCTTTCAATGGTCTCTCAGGCTGGTTCAGTAGGAATCACAAGCATGGGAAAGACTGCTGACCTGACAGTTGTGCAGAAAACCATCATTGACACCCTCCATAAAGAGGGAAAGCCCCAAAAGGTAATTGCAAAAGAAGTTGGATGTTCCCAAAGTGCTGTATCAAAGCACATCAATAGAAGGTTATGTGGAAGGGAAAAGTGTGGTAGAAAAAGGTGCACAAGCAGCAGGGATGACCACAGCCTGGAGAGGACTGTCAGGAAAAGGCCATTCAAAAGTGTTGGGGACTTTCACAAGGAGTGGACTGAGGCTGGAGTTAGTGCATCAAGAGCCACCACACACAGACGGATCCTGGACATGGGCTTCAAATATCGTTTTCCTCTTGTCAAGCCACTCCTGAACAACAAACAACGTCAGAAGCGTCTTACCTGGGCTACAGAAAAAAAAGAACTGGTCTGTTGCCCAGTGGTCCAAAGTCCTCTTTTCTGATGAGAGCAACTTTTGCATCTCATTTGGGAACCAAGGACCCAGAGTCTGGAGGAAGAATGGAGAGGCACACAATGCACGATGCTTGAAGTTCAGTGTGAAGTTTCCACAGTCTATGTTGATTTGGGGAGCCATGTCATCTGCTGGTGTTGGTCCACTGTGCTTCATTAAGTCCAGGGTCAACGCAGCCGTCTACCAGGAGATTTTGGAGCACTTCATGCTTCCTTCTGCAGTCGAGCTTTATGGGGATGCTGACTTCATTTTCCAGCAGGACGTGGCACCTGCCCACACTGCCAAAAGTACCAAAACCTGGTTCAATGACCATGGGATTACTGTGCTTGATTGGCCAGCAAACTCCCCTGACCTGAACCCCATAGAGAATCTATGGGGCATTGCCAAGAGAAAGATGAGGGACATGAGACCGAACAATGCAGCGGAGCTGAAGGCCGCTATTGAAGCATCCTGGTCTTCCATAACATAACACCTCAGCAGTGCCACAGGCTGATAGCATCCATGCCACGCCGCATTGCGGCAGTCATTGTTGCAAAAGGGGCCCAAACCAAGTACTGAGTACATATGCATGCTTATACTTTGCAGAGGTCCGATATTGTTCTATTTCCAATCCTTGTGTTATTGATGTCATGTAATATTCTAATTTTCTGAGATTGTGAATTTGGGGTTTTCATAAGCTGTACGCCATAATCATCACAATTATACCAAAGTAAAGCTTGACATATCTCGCTTTGCATGTAATGCGTCTATCTCATATATTGATTTCACCTTTTGAGTTGCCATACTGACATAAATGAACATTTGCACAATATTCTAATTTTTCGAGTTTCACCTGTAAATTCAATAAACAAAACAAAAAAATGATACAAATAGTATCATTATGATACTGCTGGATGATGAGGACAAATAGTGAAAAACTGTCATCTTTACGCACAAGAAGTTCCATGATCAGACAATCAAATGTTGATTGCATCTATCCCATTTCTAAGATTACAATGCCATGTCTGTCACAATGTTGATGGTGATTTGGTAACAGGGTAAGAGAGACAGTTTAGTCTAGCAGAGGGAAACCCTGAGCTCTAGTTCCTCCTTAGGCATGAAAGCCAGTTGGGTAACTTTGGGCTAGTCACTTTCTCCCAACCTAAGAAGGAGGCAAGGGCAAACCACTTCCAAAAATGCTGCCAAGAAAAGTCTGTGGCCTTGTCTGTGTAGTTGCCAGGAGTCAAGACTGATTCGAAGGCAGAGAAAAAAAAAAAGGAAGAACAAAACAGCAGACATACAGGATACAGCTATTCAGTACTATCTGGTGCCTAACTCCTACTAGATTTAGTTTGATCTTAACCATTTAAACTAACTATAGTGTTGTACCACTATTTTTCAATGGAACTGATTTCAGGATCTCCCTCACATATAGATGAACAAAAAGACAGATGCTCTTTCAGAGAAGGCAATGCTTCTTACAGGACAGACTTTATAACTAAACAGCCAGGCAGTTCATGAGTCATAAGACTGTGGAAAAAAAGCAGCAGTTACCCATGTTTTGAAGAGAAAAATTGCACTCTAATAATGGCTCTCTGGTCTTTACTCCAAACCAATTTCCTGTAACAGAAATGTGAAACCTCTGTGAAAATAGCTTTACTAAAACAGATCAGAAAAAGAGAAAGTATAATTTATTTTGGTCCATACCAAGGCCACATTCAGGCTCTAATAATAAACTGTAAGAAACTTTGCAAACCCTACTCAGAGCTGAAATTAGGACCTGATAACTTTAGACAGATGTTGGGATTCCTGAATCCTGCGAGCCCTAAAAAAAAATTGCTCCAAGAAGTACCAGGTAGTTAAGCTAATTGAATACAGCATTCAGAAAAGAACTGAAAAGTGATGCTCTAGATGTACTTGATATTATCATTGATATGACATTGGGCAGCCAGTTTGCAAATTGTGACTCTGAATGGCTAAAACCAAAACCAGGACTAACAAGGTGAAGAACAGGAAAGAAGAGAACATAGTGTAAACTAAGGCCAATCCATAATTATTCAATATTCCAACCATTACAAACAGACTCATCCAGCATCTTGGCCCAGTGGTTAGTGGACATACTAACAGCTACCAGTTTCCAATATCTGCCAGCCATATGCTTTTGCTAACTTCATGAGAAGGGCATGAAAGAAACAGTGTACCTCCATTTTTCCCTAGCATCAGAGAGTCACTGAATCATGGCCTAAATCAACATTGGCTGTACTCCTGTGCCACATGGTGGAAAGAAGCCAGGGAAACACAGCATCTTCCAAACTACCTTGGAATGTTCTGAGGATATCCCCAGAAGGTACAGAATATGCATATGTTTTCATTGACTGAAGACAAATATATCAAGAGTTGAATCAGTATATTCCTGCATGACAATTTAAGATAAAAATTTTAGGGCTAAAATTTATAGGGGGGTTTTAGGACATTTTTAATGCATGTTTCTATTTTAATTATTTATGGATTTTAGCCATTGTTGGAGGCATTGGTGTTTTTTCCTTTTTTGTTATTGTGAGCCGCCCAGAGTCACCTGGTGGGGGAGATGGGCGGCATACAAGTTTAATAATAAATAAAATAATAAATAAATAAATAAAAAATGGGGTCATCCACAAAGAATACAGGCTAGATAGTAATCTTTTATGCAATCATATTTAATAACTTTGTAAAGAACAATACATTTGATCTATCAATTATCCAGTCAGTAAAGAAGGGCAACATGACTACATGACATGGAATTTTTTGCTTACATAGATATTATAAAGATAATGCATTTAGGATACACCTTGATTATGTAAAGGAAACATTGAGTGTGCCACATTAGCTGAAGATATTACTTATACTGTGTACCTAGAATGCATGGAAATGTGCGTGTGCATGCAAGCGCAGCACACACACACAGAGATAGCATGATGCTTTTGAGATGAATAAATGAAAATTTTGTGTTTTCCCCACAAAAACAGCAGATGCCTCCATCAAGTGTCTATTATTCTCTGGAAGCTTGACAACAACAGTGCGCTATGTACATTGATAGCCACAGATGAAAAGACAGTAGGCATGCTATGAAGACACAGTGTAATTCAGTTTATGTGTTTATAGAGTTGTATCACACAGAGACCATTGGAGTTGGGTGGCTAATAAATTTAAATAGGATTGGTGACATATTCTCAGTTGCTAAAGATAATGTAAGCTAGCATATGCAAAACTGAAAACACAAAAAATACAATGTCGTTTTATCATATAGCAATAATTAAAATGCAACATTTTATGATAATAATAGCACCAGGAAAATAATCGGCAAATTGTTCCTTCAATCATACCTTATATTCACTCCCATATTAACTGACTGATTGAATATGTGCCATCAAGTCGTTTCCAACTCCTAGTGACCATGTGGACAGATCACTCCTATATATATATATATATATATATAGAATTAAAGAGAAAGTGTTTGCTATTTAACTTGACCCACTGGGGTGTGTGGACATATGATTTAAATAATCTGATGCAATTTTAAGGAAGAATGAACTCTAACTGCTTTAAGGAAGAATGAACTCTAACTGCTGCATGAATCTGATTCATGCAAGTTATATGAAAATATTAATCAGTAGTAATCTTCCAAAAGATCCAGCTATTACTAATTAGTGAAGTTGAACAGTAATTTTTACTCTTATTTTCTTTTGTTGAAATACCTTACCTCAGCAGCTTGGGTCTCCTGATGCAATAAAGTCAGACCTGTGAGATCTTCTAAGAAAGAATGGGAAGAATTAAAAACCTTTGCTAGGAAATTAAAGCCTTCTCTTTCATACTGGTCAAGGACCTGTCAAAAGAAAACACAAAAGACAATGATATTATTTCTTTGTGGTTATTCCAGCATCAGAGTTTTGCAGTATGGTTCTTAATATAAATTTACAAAGTAAGAAATTGCAACTTCCTATTTACAACAGACAGAGATTTGTGTTTCTGCTAAGAGAATCATGAAAGTCCCTTTTTTATACCATTTAAATAAATGTATGTTCAGATACCCATCTTTTCAAGGACACATAGCAAATGAGCAGCTAGCGCTGATCTAATCACATTCACTTGTGAAATCCAGCAGTCTTTCAACCAATACAATTTCTTTCCTGGGACTACAGCTATATAAAACTTGCAGTATCTTAGTTAATCTGAATGAAACACTTCCAGTGACTCACTATGTTATAAGATTCTTCACTTCAGCTTAAACAAAAGACATTCACGTCCTTTGCCTGTATATAGTGAAATGTCAGTACATTAAGATTCAGTCATATTTTGGTGATTATTCATTTAAAGATAAAGTGCATTATTCTTTGGACAATAACAACCTTTGCTTGCCCATTTCTTTAGGCCTGGCATTGCTAAAATCAGTGAATTATGAGGAATTTCCCCTTTAATAGAAACTATTCATGAGAGAGAGAGAGGGAGGGAGAGGGAGAGGGAGAGGGAGAGGGAGAGGGAGAGGGAGAGGGAGAGGGAGAGACCTCCCAGCATACTCACATTAAGAAATGTGAGATTTTTTGGCAGAGAGTACAAAGATAGTCCAAGTTTTTCATATCATCAACTAAGTTCTAGAGTCAAATCCAGTGCCATTTGTCTGTATTAGGCTTCTAAGTCATATGCATGTGCAGCAAAAACAAACAGGCAGCAAAACCCAATAAACACAAGTAAGTGAATGTTTCAAGACTACATTTACATGTATGAATTTTATTTATCTATTATTTATTTATTAATCAAATTTATATAGCTGCCCATTTAACCAGAAGTGACTCTGGGTGATGTACAACAATCAAATAAAGCCACAATATAAAAACAATAATGATAAAACACTCATTATAAAAATATAAACAATCGTATTAAATTTTTTAAAAAATCATTAAAAAATTAGGAAACAGAGAGAGAACTATAACTACCACATATCACCCACAATAGGAGAGCCACCTTAAAATTTCGCAGATTTCCTGGGACCCCCAAGCCTGGTGACATAACCAGGTCTTGAGGGCCTTCCTGAACATTAACAGGGAGCTAACCTAACTTTGTGGGGAAGAACGCCTTCCCCACAGCAGGCATAAGGCAGACGCCACAGCAGAGGAAGCCTGTCTCCTGGGACCCATCAAATGTAGGTCCCCCGCAGATGGAACCTGTAGCGTACCCTCTCTGCCAGATCTAATGGGATGAGATGATGTAATCGGGGAGAGATGGTCCCTCAGATAACTTGGTCCCATGCCATGAAGGGCTTTAAAGGTCAAAAGCAGCATTGAATTGGACCCGGAAATAAACTGGCAGCTCACGGAGGAGAGGTGTGACACATGCTGATCTAGGGGCACACGTAACAGCCAATGCAGCTCACGGAGGAGAGGTGTGACACATGCTGATCTAGGGGCACACGTAACTGCCCACATCACTGCATTCTGCACCAGTTGAAGCTTCTGGATACTCTTCAAGGGCAGCCCCATGTAGAGTGCATTACAGTAATCTGATCTGAAGGTGACTAAGGCATGAGTGACTGTGAGTAGAGCTTCCTGATCCAGGAACGGGTGCAACTGGCGCACATGAAGCTGTGCAAAGGTCCTCCTAGCCACGACGGCCACCTGCTCTTTGAGCAGGAGTCATGAGTCCAGGAGGACCCCCAAATTGTACACTGGGTCTGTCTGGGGTAGTGCCACATCTATACCATCCATCCCAAAGATGGTATAGTCCTAGAACCAGTAGGACCCAAAACCCAGAGCCACTCCATCTTGCTAGGGATCAGCTGAAGCCTGTTGTTTCCCATCCAGACCCTCACAGCCTCCAGGCACTGGGATAAAGCATCCACACATCACTTAATTTACAAGGGGCAGAGATGTATAGTTGAGTATCATCAGCATACTAATGATTCCTCACCCCATGGCGACAGATGAGCTCACCCAGCAGCCTCATATAGATGTTAAAGAGGAGGAGCACCAACCCCTGTGGTACCCGACACAGTAGGGGCCGAGGGCAGGGCCTCTCCACCCCAATCACCACCATCTGGAATTGACCCTGGAGAAAGGAGGTGAACCAGCACAACACCGTGCCACCCACCCCCAATCCTCTAAGCTGATCCAGAAGGATACCATGGTCAATGGTATTGAAAGCCGCTGAGAGGTCAAGGAGGGCCAGGATGGTTGCACAGCCCCCATTCCCATGCCAGAGATCATAATCGATGCCGTTTCCATCCCATACCTGGGTCTGAATCCTGACTGAAAATGATCCAGATAATCTGCTTCCTCCAAGGCCCAAACCAGAGTGAAAGGAAATATAAACACTGAATTAAGAAAATGTTACAGTAAGGTTAACTAGAATTGGCTCTCTGAAATTGTTGGAAAGTGTCAACTGCCTGGAAATCATATGTAAACTGCTCTTTGCTCCTTGGAGGAAAAGGAATATGTAAGAACTTTGCATTTTATATTCAAAGGGATTGGTATCAATTTGTTAAGTATTATTACCACTAAAATTTTTATATAAAATATATTTATGCTGCTTTAATCATACAAAGCCAAGTTACATTGCAGAATTTAATAAAATAAGTACAATACATAGATCTGGGAGTAAGGTTCATAAGGAGTGAGCCATCGTCCAGGAGGCTCTACCTTAACATCTGCAGTGAATGGGTGTTTACTGTTTAATACACATTAATTTATAGGATTTATACGTTATTGCCATAATTCGGGCTTAAATAATTGTTAATTTGACTTTGGATTGTGTAAAAAGGCCTTAAAATCAAGGTCAATTCTTGGTAACAGTATCTGTTCTTGGCAACAAAAGGGAACTGGCTTGCCATTGTTTCTGATTTCCTAGTCTAGCCAACAGTGACAGAATTCCCATGTAGACTCCTCATCTAAGTATTAATCAGACCTAACCCAGTTTAGCTTCTGAGATCAGCCAAGATCAGATAGATGCTGCCACCCACTGAGATTTCATGCTTGGTCAAAATAATTATTATATAATAATAGGAGACACGTACAGGGTGTACCAAAAGTCAGGCACCACAGGCCAATCACTTTATGTTTTATTTTTTTTTCAGAGAAAAAATTACTGTACTTAGGAATGTTCAAAAGTCATGGGTCAAACAAGAAAGAAAGTATTTAGAAGAAAATGGCAACCAATTTGAACATTTAATTAATTTACATAATAAATTGTCTATGAGGCTTGACTTTTGGTATACCCTATATATCTGTTCTACAGGAATGGAATTTTTTATTTCAGTTTTTCTTTTTATTCATTTTATTTATTTCTTTATTTAGACAAAGTAGCAAGAAAGAGGACTTTTTGAGCAATTTGGCCAATTTTGTTGGAATTATTCTGTTTACAATATAATTTTCCAGGCTATTTCCCCCTTTTTTCTCTTTTCCTGTTTTTAAATCAATTTTGATATTATATTACACAGTTAATACCTTAACAGTATTAATTAATAGGTATACCATGTATACCTATTAGTTTGATGCAATAAAATATATGAAAAAAATAAACAGGTACTCCAAGGAATTTATATTTTTGGGACGCCAATTTCAAGAAAATTAATAATATTTATTTCCAATTCACTGCTACCAATTAAAACTACTTTGTTAAGGTATACTGCCTGTTCTCTCCAAGAAGAGTTGTAAAGCCCTGTCCTCCTTCATTTGTTGTGATTACACGATATTACAAATGTAGGGAGAGAGATTAAATCAAGTTACACATATACTTCTCTTAGTCAAACAGAAAAGAAATTAATTTGCAAAGGAAAATATAAGATCATGCAACTGCTAACAGGGTCTGTTCAATTTCTTGTGGAGATACAGAAATAAACATGTAAATGGTACAGGATGAGTCATGGATTTGGGGTAATGCTGACTTTATTGTGATATTTATTCTGTGCTCTGTCTTAACTTTCACAATGCTTAAACATTCTTAACAGCACATAACAAGCCCAGCTTAAGGCTGGTCTCTTAATACTATCTTGATAGGCTCTGATTAAATCTGTGTCCCCCCCCCCCCCCCCCAGTGCCAAACACTGTCTTCCACCAAGGGCTTCCCACCCTGGCTACAGAGCCTGTTAGATAACAAGCTACTGCTTACTGCTCCTTCCAGGACAAACAAAACACAATCAAACTAGTTTTATCACAGTAGCCATCCACTCCTCCTCACAGAACAGAGCCAAAAGTATGATAAGTGCTCTTCCAAACATAGAACACAGACTATTCTTATCTGAGGACAGACACACACAAAGATAGTTTAAGTCTGTTGTTGGCAGGAACACAGAATTAGGAGGAGCAATGTAAATTAGGCATTTTTCTTCAGGAAAGCCTTGAAGGTGGTTATAAAAGTGGTTGTACAAATACAGCGGAAAAGTCAGTCCAAGAAACAAAGACTTTTAGGTGGGAATTAAGGTAAGGACCTTAGGAACAGTTAACTTTTATTTTCATAGATCCAAGCAATCAGTGATAGGGTAAGGATAAATGGCTCCTAGCCAATGAACTGCAGGAAGGGATCTTTAGGATATATGACTTTTAACTTATGATTGCATTAAATTGAAAACCCTTTGAGGCATGCTTAGCAAGAGCATTCTCCTTCTTTTGGGGTGGGCAACATGCAGCCCACAATTCCTGTCAAACTGAATACCTTATAGGCAAAAAGAAAATATATAAATGACAAAAATAAATAAAAGGGAGGTGAGATTGCCTACCATTTTTCAACAACAAAAAAAGGAGGCATGGAAACCTTTCAGACTTAAGCCACCCCAATAAAATAACCCTTCAAAAGCAAATCTAAAAATCTTAGTCTTACTTAATGACATAATGGTGTCACTGTCCCACCCAGTAAGACCTCTGCCACCAAAACTTGATTTTAAAAGTGTAGCCTGTCTGCTCCTTTCTTGATATTATTCTGGTACTTATTACATATTACATATAAAATTCTACCATAATTCTACCACTGGAGATTATGGCAAAATGTAGCTAACAGCCTAGCCAAATGCACAGCAATTTCTAGCAACTGTCACTCTGTGGCATACTGAAATACATTTAGAAACTTGAATCATGATCAATACCAATCAATCAAAAGAATAACAACATGCATCTTAAACATGTACATTACACTGAAAAAAGATTCAGCGAAAGCAAAGCAAGCATAAAACCTATGAACACTAAATGTAGGGGTTTATATCCAATAAGCCATGGTGAAAGTGTAAAATGCTTTAATTAATGCACTGTTGGGGGATATTCATAATATAGCTTTCATAGTTGCTGAAAAATTCTACAGTTGCGTATGATAAAATCTGAACCCATCCAGCATAAGGAGAAATGCCTTCTTGAACAGAAACATTCATATCTTTAGCATCTTAGCCAATGGTAGGAAGTACTGGCTTGAATTCTGAAGATGTATATAAACACAACTAGGCAACCTGTGACCCATTAGGTCATCATTTCAGAGATATTTCCTTACCTAAACAGAGAAACAGAATGACCAAGGGCAAAAAAGCAATGGGAGTGTGGGTGACTTGCTACTTGATGCTGGCTTCCCCACTGACTTCGCTTGTGGGAAGCTGGCAGGAAGTATCAGAAATTTTCCTCCGTCCCTTCCTCTCCACATATAATATAGGCTTGCACCATTTGCCCTCCCTTCATAACCCTCAGGAGAGGCCCAGTGAAGTCTCCTTCTCCTCCTTGGTTGACCTGCGGAACTGCTTGCCACTTTGCTGGGGGGAGAGGGAACAAAGGGAGCCACGGACTGTGAGGAAAACTATACCCCTGCCCTCCATTCCGGTGTGTCCCCAAGGGCTCCCTCCCTCAAGGGAGGAAGAGGGATCACCCATTGGCTCACCCACTAGGAAGGATGTCGCCCAGCCAGCCCTTCCCAGCCAGCAGGCATCCAAGTCACTCCCTCATCCTTCCCTCAACACCCACTGCCATTAAGAGATTTCAAATTTCTGCCTTATTTCCAGTTGATTGAGTGCAGGGGACAGAGGGAGGCAGGAAAGAGATCGAGGACACACCCATGACGATCATGTGACCTGGGCTGACAATGGCAGCATGGCAGCACAGCAGTGCTGAAGTGGCCACGAATTTCCCAAATTTCAATCCCACAGGAGTCATGGGTCCCAAATTCTGGATGCATTATGTAAGTTAGCCCATTTGAGCTGTCTTGGTTCAAAAATTGTTGCCCTATGACACACTGTTTTGCCCAGCTGAAGGTTACAGACACAAGTATTTTAGTAGTATATAGATGAAGTATTTAAAAAGGAAAAGTGGAATAATGTCCACATTGCCTTTAAAGAAGTGCTGGTACATCTCCTCCTCAGGAAACCATCACTGGATTCCACCATACTGGACAATTTTCGTCTGTCTTCCACCTCTCCTTTTTAGGAAGGTGGTTGAGAAAGTGGTGGCATTGTAGCTCCAGAGGATCCTGGAGGAAACAGATTATCTGGATCCTTTTCAGTCAGGTTTCAGGCCTGGATACGGGATAGAAACGGCATTGGTTGCACTCATGGATGATCTCTGGTGGGAGCAGGATGGGGATAGTACATTTATCTTTGCTCTTCTTGACCTCTCACTGGCTTTTAATACCATCGACCATGGTATCCTTTTGGGTCAACTTAGGGAGTTGGGAGTGGGCAGCACAGTTTTGCGCTGGTTCTGTTCCTTCCTCCAAGACTGATCCCAATTGGTGTTGATTGGAAGCGAGAGGTCCAGCCCACGGCCCCACCTCTGTGGGGTGCCCCTGGGTTCGGTACTCTCTCTGCTCCTTTTTAACATCTACAAGAAACCACTGGGTAAGATCCACCACCACCATGGGATGAGATATCATCAATATGCAGATGATACCCAGCTATACATCTCCATCCCAGGTGAGGTGAGTGATGCCGTGACCACTTTCGCGGTGCCTGGAAGCTGTGGGGGTCTGGATGGGGTGCAACAGGCTTCAGCTGGACCCTGGTAAGATGGAGTGGCTATGGATTGGAGGCCTCTCTGTATCTGTCAGGCCCAGCCCAAGAACAACGATGAAACAGTCCGGTCCAGTACAGTTCCTTTATTTGCTTACATCTCATAGACAGAATCTTGCCAAACTAAATCTATACTACAGCAACTAGTGGATATACCCTGTGAGATTCCAAGGAGTGGCTATCCTGAACCTCTTTCACTTCACACGCTCCTGTTGTGGATTCAACTGCCTCTTGCCTCCTCCTCTCTCCTGGAATGCACCCCCTCCTTCCCGATAGCCTTGATCTCCCACATCACTCTCCTCCTCATAGATACATTCCATCACAGTATCCAAAGAACCATATTTGATTTTGGATGGGGTTGCACTGCCCCGGACAGACCCGGTGCATAATCTGGGGGTCCTCCTGGACTCACAATTCCTGCTTGAGGAGCAGGTCACAGTTGTGGCCAGGAGGGCCTTTCCCCACCTTTGTGTGGTATGCTAGTTATGCCTTTTCCTGGTTCAGGAGGCTCTCCAGTCAGTTACTCATGCCCTAGTCATCTCTTGGCTAGACTACTGCAATGTGCTCTACATGGGGCTACCCTTGAAGAGTATCCAGAAGCTACAGCTGGTTCAAAATGCGGCCGCACGGACAATCTTGGGTGCCCCAAGAACAGCACATATAACACCTTTACTACACGAGCTGCATTGGGCCTCAGTCTGCTTCCAGGTCCAATTCAAAGCAAATGGTGCAAGCCTGTATTATATGTGGAGAGGAAGGGAGGAAGGAAAATTTCTGATACTTCCTGCCAGCTTCCCACAAGCGAAGTCAGTGGGGAAGCCAGCAGCAAGTAGCAAGTCACCCACACTCCCATTGCTTTTTTGCCCTTGGTCAATCTGTTTCTCGGTTTAGGTAAGGAAATATCTCTGAAATGATGACCTAATGGGTCACAGGTTGCCTAGTTGTGTTTATATACATCTTTACATCCTAGTTGTGTTTATATACACCTTTAAAGCCCTACACGGCATGGGTCCAGATTACCTGAGGGACCATCACACTGCCATCACATAACCCGTCCCACCCAGTCAGGCAGAGAGGGCATGTTGCGGACCCCATCAGAGAGAGAATGTCGGCTGGCAGGGCCCAGGAGGAGAACCTTCTCTGCCATTGCCCCCACCTTTGGAATATTCTCCCCCCAGAGGTGCGGCAGGCCCCTATTATCCCAGCTTTCCGGAAAGGATTAAAGACCTGGCTCTGCCAGCTTGCATGGGGTGACAATCTTACCCAATCCTTGGGGTGGCTGGCACCTTGATGACACTCCCCAAGTGACTGCCAATTCTAGCATCTATTCTTGGATTTATTTATTCATTATTTATTTAGGATTTTTGTATACTGTAATTTTAATTGATTTTAACCACTTTGTAAACCACCCAGAATCTTTTTAATGAGATGGGCAGTGACAAAATTTTATATATAAATAAAAAATACAAAAAATAAAAAATGTCAGTCTTGGATTCAGGGTCACCTCTCTCTTTTTATGGTGAAGTAATAATCCCTTAAAAGCTTATATGATTATTCTCAGGAGATCCTGTAATGTCATTGCCCCATGATGTTTCCTGGTACTCTGGCATCTAGCCATACTTAAATTATTTTTATTTCATACAATAAGATTTTAAATATGATTTGATCCTTTCCTTCATACGGAGCCTAAAAGATAATTTTACTGGTAGATGTTGCACATCAACTGTCCTCCTTTATTTCACACACATAGTTCTGTGTCCATCTTGACACCTTCGTTTTGCCTTGCTGAGTACGTAGCCCTGAAAAACTGCATTTGCTCCAAAATATCTGTTTTCCTGGGCAGATGGTTCACAGGCCAGAATGTTTGGTTTGGACATTTATCTAAAAGTAGAGAAATGCATTTAGCTGATTGCTATCCTCTGGAGCTTTTTTTCTCTGTCTCCCTCTTTTTAAAAGCTTTACTGTAATATGCTCAGGGTCACAGAAGACCCTCTTTCTCCTTTTGGGAGTGTAACTCTGGATCCATCAGCTCCTTTTCTAGAGTCACAGGAAAGGCAACCAATATATGGATTCTACCAGATGCTTTTAAAACTCTGAACTTTTATATTGAATGATTTCCTTGACATCTGAGGGAACAGCACTGAAAATGTCAGCCCAGGGATATCTCCAAATACATGTACCATTTGCCTGGGATATTCAGCCCATCCTTTCACACCTATGCTACATTCTACAGATGGAACAAACAATAAAGCACAGCTGAAAGATGTGGTATTAAGAGACGTGTATTTGATCTGTGTTACTATGCACAGCATGAACACAGCTTATCCAAAGCTCTGCCACACATTGGAAAGAAAATAGTTTTAGAGCCTGTTTATATAGAACAACTAAACAATGATAAATTGGCATAACAGATGAACAAATTTAAATCTCCACTGAGATCTCACAATAGATTATATTTCGATAGATTCTACTTCCAATCCACAAGTCTTCAACACATTAATCTCCTCAGAAACATTTAAAGCATTAAGACTAACAACAAAACGTTTTTTTTCAAAAGCTATTGAGCCAAGAAGAATGAAAATATTACCAAATCCTACAAGGCAAATGCTTGCTGTAAGAAAAATGTTTAAAAGGGCAGACAGGAAGATATCACAGGCAGCACCAAAACTTGGTCACAACCACCAGGAAAGCCCTCCATCTTCCTACCAAGTACAACTCAGGTGCTGCACGAGTGTGAAGAAGAGACCCCAACATATTAAGGGAGATTCAAAATATGTGGCTTCCACCAGAATCAGCAACCTCACATCTCATTCTCTTCTTTTCTGCAAAATCTAGTGCAACTTCTGTCATGCCATGGGGCTGTGTATCCTCTTGTGCTCACCCTGCAAAAATGCTGCCATCAGCCTGTAACCCTCCATCAAGAGTGCTTGGATCATCTGGAGTCTCCCAGGTGGCTTTTTAAATTTTATACATTTGCCACAAAATCCTTGTAAGCAGTTTTGCAGCTTGGGCTAAAGTGCAGTCTGAGCATGAAATAAAGTATGACTAATTGAAAATATTATTCTACTTATCTATACAGATCCCACTTAATGGTCTCTTCTATACTAAAATCAGTTCAGCAGTATAGAGTATTTCCCTTAAAATAGCATCTATTGTAAATTATGCTCTAACATGTAGTGAAGTTGGACCCCTTAAAGATTTTTCATAAATAAATTCAGTATACATTTCTAAACTTAGTTTCTTGCACCTGATGCAGACTGTTAGAGCATTAGAACATTTGAAAGGAAAAAAGAAAAATAACTGGTTACTTAACTGTAAACATAGTGTCCCGTTGTCTGTGAATTTACACATGCGATTTGTGCACCTACTAGACTTTCTAAAGCTTACAGAATTATTTTGTGGGAGTTCCCCCCTCCCCCCTCCTATATCTGGCAACTCCCAGTAACCTCTTTCATTCCTAAAAATCCAAAGACATATAGGGTCACAAGATTAAGCAGGATAAGGGGGCATGTTGCATGAAGTTATAAACAGACTAAGAGTCCAGATAAAAATGGAATATTGAAAGTTTTACAATCAGATTTTGGAATTAATTATAAAGAACAAACAGCTTCTCATGGGAAATAGATTCTGTCTCGATTTTTACAAGACAAAACAAAGTTAAGCAATTTCATGATTTCAAAAACTGGACACTAGAGGGGACTAGAGTTTTTAGGTAGAGGAAAAATTTACAAATCTACAAAATGTTGCAAAATGTTCTAACAGTGAAAATACTGAAGGAGACTTTTGAAGAATGGAATCAGAAAATAGCCATAATATCAAGATGTCAGTCATAATGGCTGCTTCTACGGATAGACTATGTCCAAAAGATGTTATTGAAGAAATGACAGATGTAGAATAAATTTTAGCTAACAAGATAAGAGATGGTATCAATAGTGAATCAATACAATTTATTGTATTGGCCAAGAGAAGGACTTAATACAAATGACAAACCAAGAGAGTGACCTGGACAATTTTTTCCTACTGGATTTACAAAAGAGGCTTGTTAAAGTGTTGAAGAATTCTGTATGATGGGACAAAGAAGAAATGAAGAGAAGTCAAATCCTACAACAATACTTGAATGAACTAAATATTAAGATTGTTAAAAGTAAAAGGAAGGAATATAAAGTTGGTTTATTTGATCAAGGTTAAAACAAGATATGTTGTTATCTCTGGCAACCCATTATGGACTTTCTGCTGACAACAGGACTGAAAAGATGATGTTTTATGGATTTGTTTATAGGTAAGAGATGGGATATGGGATGAAGAGATAAATGTTTGTAACCTTAGAGGGAGTGAAGAGTCACTAAATTTGTTTATACTTGTTGTGATTAAGGTTGGAAGTCACATCTTTATATATTTCTTTTCTCTTTCCTTATTATATTCTTACTTTTCTGTATTCTTTCTCTTTTCTTTTTTCTTGCATTTTACTTCTTTCTATTCTCTTTAAGTTTAGCTTGTACTAGATTTTACTACTATAATCAAAATTCTTAATAAAAAGTGTGCATGTGCGTGCATGCACATGTGCGCGCGCACACACACACACATATAAACAAAGGTCCAGTCTGTTGCACTGGATGAAGATGGGAGGCTGACCCCATGTGGATATTGAGCATAACTCTGGGAGAACATACCCTGGAGGAAAGCATTACATCATAACTGGATGTTTGCCCATCTGATAACAAATGTGAATGGAAGACCACACTTTTTACAAAGGCCTTGGAAGATCAGAAACAAATGAGGGTTTTGGTGAAATTATGTTATATGGTTCAGGTTAAAAGCAAGAGTGCAATGGACATTCAAAGAATGAAGGGAACTTTCCAGTCATGTTAAGGATTGGGGGAGAAAGATAGGTAATAACACGTCTTAATTCAAATGGAAGGCTTAGACTGATTTTGGAAGAAAGGAAATATCTTGCAAAGTAGCACTTTATCTCTATGAAAAATAAGGAAAGGAGAAGCTCTTCATAAGGCAATCAGTTCTCCAGTTCAACAAACGTGTGTCACAACTGTCAAAGGGCTACCTACCATAAGAGGATCTGAATTGGGGCAGAAGCCATGAGCTCAAAAGGCTTTGACATTAATGTAGAGATACCAAGGGGATACTCCAGGCTGAAATCAACAGAGATGGGGAAGGGAGGGCAAATATGTGCTAAGCTTTTCATGAAATGTTTCATTTGTGGATTTGAAAAAAACAGACCAAGGCAAAAGAAAATGGCTACAAGGAATATTTTTAATTGAGACTGTCCCAAGCCTTACAGATTCAGGTGCAAGAAAAAAGCCAAAACATGATGTACTTGATATTGTATAAAATTAAACTATGTTTCTAGGGAAAGTCCTCCAAGGATTTCCATTCAGCTACATAAGGAACCCATCATGGAAGACATTCAGGAAGCCAGGACTGCCTACTTTACCTTGTGCTGGAGGGGCTGCAGAATCCAAGTTGGAAGGCATTGGAGTCCGATAGGTGGAGAGGAGGTTAAGTCAGCTTAGAAGACAGAGATACTGTCAACTGGCAAGATGGAGCCCCAGGATGAACCATGCTTGCTCAGACCATCAAAAATGATAAAAATAGAATTGGTCAATACTGGCTGATCAATTCTAGGACTTTGGTCAGCTGGGGAATAGGTGGTAACATGTAAAACAGGAGTCCATTCTAAAAAAAAAACATAAGGGATTGACAACAGACCAGAAGTCTCTCTCCCACCCTTGCTGTCAAAAATTATGCATTTTTATTGTCCTATGATGCAAAAAAGTTCAACCTTGGCTTTGCCCCCATGAAATTTTTTGAAGGCCATCAGCAACTGATGAATTTTCCATTTGTAGGTGGTTGTTCTGCTATGGATGAGCTGGGTAGAGAGGATGTTGCTGCTTCCAAGTATATGAGCTGTCAGGATGAAGATGAAGGGAGGGACATGCCAATGCAGTTCTGCAATGTAAAGTGCAAAAGAGGGCTGGAACTTGTGCCATCTTGTTTATGTACCAGACTCCCATAGAATTGTCTGACATAATCTGGACAGTCTGGCCACAGAAACTGCCTTGGAAGGCGTGGAGTACCTTTCAAACTGTGAGAAGCTTGAGTCATGTGCCATGATGCTTCCCATATCAGATGCAGTGGTGGACTGAAAACATTGTAATTAAGATTGGCAAAGTGATAGTACTACCAGGTCCTCTTGCATTTGAGGAGACCATATGAGTGCCCATCCTACTCATTAGTAGGCTATAGGAATGGAAGCCTTCTAAGGAACAGCAGATGACAACATCAGAGACTGAAAAAGCATCAGAAATATAATCTTCAGGTATGGATTTTCCAGAAAATTCTGAGTATGATTCCAATAAGCATATTCAACTCAATATCTGTAAAAGTATTTGGGCAACATTATTTGATATGAATTTTATGAGATTTGAACAGTATATTCAAAGAAGCTAAAAGCTCTGTTGAATGGAGAAACATTATTTTTATTAGCGTATGAAAACAATGTTGGGCAATGGGCAATAAAATAATTAAACATCACACAATTTTGAACTATTTTTCTTTTCAACCTAGTTGGAATCAGGCAGGATAGGGTTTTTAGGGCAGTTTCCTCAGTGCCAACAATGGTGCAGCTGAAAGGACTCTCTGTGAGCTGGAAAATTCAGAGACAAGAGAGCACCCAGACAATTTGGGAAACATGGTAGGAGGCTTGAAAGAATACAAGGGGGATATAATTACTTTAGAATTTACCACTCTAAAAGCTTGCTCCCAGAAAGTCTCTTGCAAATAAGAAGAATGAGTAGAATGAATGCAACAAACCTGTTAGTGGGGGAATGACAGTGACTATAAGAGTCTTTCACCAAGGTTAAAAAAAAAAAAAAAGCAATCATTTATGCCTACTTAGGAAGAAAGTCTGTTTCAGTAGTGAAACTGAACCTTAGGGCCATAGCCCTGGATTCCTATGAGAGGAGGACAAGATGTCTTCATGAACTGTAAGGAGTTTTAAAGGAAGCTGAGAGAAGATTAAAGAAAGTCTGAAAAAAAACAAGGACAATCAGTTCAGAGACAAACATACTAACATTAATAACTACTGAGAATTAACTGGAAGAATTTGGTAAGAGCTATGCTTATTCACATGTTTGAAGAGCAAGGCTCCTGACAAACAAGCCCTAAGCCCTAGAAGATTCCAAGACCATGTAAGCACATGTGTGTGAATAACAAAGATTCTGTTGTACAGTTATATGCTTGATATAACAATTGTACAATTATGAATAAAACACTGAAGTTTTCTATCAATTTCAAAAGCAACCTATACAATTATCAATAGTCTTTACTTAGGCGTGTAATTGAATTATGATTTCAATGACACAGAATGCAGATTAATTGTATTAACTAGAAACTAGCTGCATTACCTAGTAACTACAGTAACTAGTTTACATTGTAAACCACAGAGGGTCTAGTTTACTCACAGCACATTGCCTGCTTTCAATGCTGTGCCCAGCTACAGCTTGATTTTAATATATTTTGTCAAACAAACTATAGGATGTATTCACACAACATGGATGCAACTCCAGTTTAGCTGAGAACCATGCCTCTTCCTCTTGAGTAGCATGGCTGCAAACCAACTGTTCTTCCATAGCTTTTTTCCCCCAGCAAGTGTATTTAAATCTGGCAATTACTATTTTCAAACAGAAGGATGCCATAAACAAACCACAGTATTTCAGATCATAAATCATGCTAAACAAAAAACAAACAAACCACATTAGAGTAATGTATGAACCCCTCCAACTGAACATACCAAATATTTCCAACCATTTTCACAATAGTTACATTCAATTGGCATTTCATTAAAGAATCACACTGACTATATTACTCATAATCAAATACCTATCAGTCCCAAGTTCATAAAGCAAGTTGCAAATTGTAACATTTATTATAGTTACAAATGTGCATACAATAATAATAATAAAGTTTATGAAATGAATGGCAGGCCAGGTGCAAACAGGAAAAAGGTAGGGAAAGAGGATGGGTCTGTGTTGAAATACTGGGATACTTACAGACCAAAAGCAAGCAATGGCATCATTTTTGGCTATATTTGCCTAACATGTGGATTTAGAACTGTCTCCTTACTTTCCTGTAATTACTATTTTAAATAAAAACAACCAGTGAGTAGAAGAAAATGCCCTCAGATGATGCAATTATAAAAGCTTCCTGTTATTAATCCATTTCTATGAAGGCCCGATGTTTTGATATGGATAGGAGGATCTGCAGCGATAGGAAAAGTATTTTGCTGATTCTTGATGACTGTAAGAATGCTCAGAACTGTCAATCCTACGATGTAACACAGATTACTTTTGTGCTGTGATTGATGGCAAACAAAAATAGCTGCCTACTGTATGGCATGTTCTGAAAACTAATTTGCCAAGTAATTGACACTTCTCTCCATCTCATTTCCACTTTTGGAATGCAAAACACTTTATATGTTTCAAATATCATTCATTTGTGTCATTCTGGCTTGCTGTGTTCTCAAGAGAGCCATATGCTGGCCCCATTTCCTGGCATGGGCATTCAGTTCATTATTCCTATGGAAAAAAGAGTTTCATGCCATCCACAGTGGATAGATTAAGAAAATACAGAGGCAGGAATTTTGCTTTTGCTCAGCCTTTCCAGACTTGGGACCCAGTGCATTGTTTACTGTTTTCATCATCATCATGGCAAAGGGATCATTCCCTTATACTTTCCTCTCCATTCAGTTTAGGATGGATAAGCCAAAGTATGAGAACCAGAATTACAGCCAATCAAGGCAGAAGAATTATGCAATCATAAACCAATTGCACAACAGACATTCAAATTTATCTAAAAATGTGATTTATTTCAGCTTGGTTTTATGTGAAGATAATGACAAGCAGTTGTTGAATGGGCTCACAAATCACTTTACCATGGTTTGCTTTAATTGTGATAGTTGAAGAAGCCTGATTCATACACAATATTAAACTATAAAGCATCGATTGTAAGTACATACTACTCTAAATCAAAAGGAAACAAGCCACAATATGGTTTAATGGATGATGGTAACTTGCTAAAGCATGCCACTGCATCCTACCAACAGGTAAAAGCTTACCATTATATTTCTGCAACACAATACCCCAAGGTCCATCTTATCAAGTAATTTTATGTAATAGCTGTTTATGAAATCATAGCTTCTTTGTATTAATCTAATAAAGCTTTATCTAACAGCCACGGCTAGCCTACTCATGGATTGTATTGTATTCTCAGGCAGTATACAGGTGAAACTCGAAAAATTAGAATATCGTGCAAATGTTCATTTATGTCAGTATGGCAACTCAAAAGATGAAACCAATATATGAGATAGATGCATTACATGCAAAGCGAGATATGTCAAGCCTTACTTTGGTATAATTGTGATGATTATGGCGTACAGCTTATGAAAACCCCAAATTCAATCTCAGAAAATTAGAATAGTGTGAAAAGGTTCAATATTCTAGGCTCAAAGTGTCCCACTCTAATCAGCTAACGAATCCATAACACCTGCAAAGGGTTCCTGAGCCTTTCAATGGTCTCTCAGGCTGGTTCAGTAGGAATCACAAGCATGGGAAAGACTGCTGACCTGACAGTTGTGCAGAAAACCATCACTGACACCCTCCATAAGGAGGGAAAGCCCCAAAAGGTAATTGCAAAAGAAGTTGGATGTTCCCAAAGTACTGTATCAAAGCACATCAATAGAAGGTTATGTGGAAGGGAAAAGTGTGGGAGAAAAAGGTGCATAAGCAGCAGGGATGACCGCAGCCTGGAGAGGATTGTCAGGAAAAGGCCATTCAAAAGTGTTGGGGACTTTCACAAGGAGTGGACTGAGGCTGGAGTTAGTGCATCAAGAGCCACCACACACAGACGGATCCTGGACACGGGCTTCAAATGTCGTATTCCTCTTGTCAAGCCGCTCCTGAACAACAAACGTCAGAAGCGTCTTACCTGGGCTACAGAAAAAAAGAACTGGTCTGTTGCCCAGTGGTCCAAAGTCCTCTTTTCTGATGAGAGCAACTTTTGCATCTCATTTGGGAACCAAGGACCCAGAGTCTGGAGGAAGAATGGAGAGGCACACAATGCACGATGCTTGAAGTCCAGTGCGAAGTTTCCACAGTCTGTGTTGATTTGGGGAGCCATGTCATCTGCTGGTGTTGGTCCACTGTGCTTCATTAAGTCCAAGGTCGACGCAGCCATCTACCAGGAGATTTTGGAGCACTTCATGCTTCCTTCCGCAGACGAGCTTTATGGGGATGCTGACTTCATTTTCCAGCAGGACTTGGCACCTGCCCACACTGCCAAAAGTACCAAAACCGGGTTCAATGACCATGGGATTACTGTGGTTGATTGGCCAGCAAACTCCCCTGACCTTAACCCCATAGAGAATCTATGGGGCATTGCCAAGAGAAAGATGAGGGACATGAGACCGAACAATGCAGCGGAGCTGAAGGCCGCTATTGAAGCATCCTGGTCTTCCATAACATAACACCTCAGCAGTGCCACAGGCTGATAGCATCCATGCCACGCCGCATTGCGGCAGTCATTGCTGCAAAAGGGGCCCAAACCAAGTACTGAGTACATATGCATGCTTATACTTTGCAGAGGTCCGATATCGTTCTATTTCCAATCCTTGTGTTATTGATGTCATGTAATATTCTAATTTTCTGAGATTGTGAATTTGGGGTTTTCATAAGCTGTACGCCATAATCATCACAATTATACCAAAGTAAGGCTTGACATATCTCGCTTTGCATGTAATGAGTCTATCTCATATATTGGTTTCACCTTTTGAGTTGCCATACTGACATAAATGAACATTTGCACGATATTCTAATTTTTCGAGTTTCACCTGTACTTGGGAAGGCTGGTAAATTGGGGCAGAGTCAAAAGCTACAATTTTATAAACCAAAATATGGAGCAGCCACACCATCCGATACTCATTTGAAGAACACTTTTGCGTGAGGCCTTAGGGCATGCATACGTATCTGTAGACCCACCAGCACATTCTGAAGATTTCTGAGGAATTCTCAATACAAGTCAGGTGCCCAGTCATTCCAGAAAATTGCAGCTGCTCCAAGTCCTCTCTATGAGGATGCTTCAGAATAAGGCATCCAGTCAAACATTTCTTCTGATGATCGCTTGTTTGCTGCAGTAGCAGTAAATTAACTGGGATGGCTCTTTGGCATGTATTTCAGGCCCAAATGCCTGGTTCTAGGCCAGGATTGGGTAACTCACATTCCCCAAGACATTAAGCCCAGGCTAAGTCTGGCAGCAAAACACAATTATCAGAAGCATAATTCTTATTATTTCCTTCTAACACCATACTTATTCAGAATGATAGCAACCACGTACCTCATGCCCAAAGGAAAATGAGACAGAATATTTGCCTCCATTACTGTACTCCTCCAACTTTAAAGTCAAACTATTTAAAAAAGTATCTATAACTTTGTCTTCTTTTCAGAGAGGTACTGTAACAATTAAAGCATCTGCTATACCTAAAACACTTATTTTGTACTGAACCTCCTCTGAACCTTCCAATGCCCCTTTCCTCCAAAAAATAGGCCTAAAATTTTAGCCTTGCCCCACTGATGATATCATCATTGGTCAATCATCATCAGTCATGCTCTATGAGTCAGAAATATTTTTTAAAATATAATAATATCCCCCAGACATAAAATGGTTGTTCATCGATGCTCTAAAGAGATTATGAGAGTGACACACCATAGGAGGAGGAGGCAATGGTGACAGACTGGGGCAACCTCTTAATTTACAGACTCAAATTAAACATCTACAACTCCCCTTACATTTTTTTTTAATATATGTGATTTTGAACTTCAAGAATTTATTTTGTTATTGTAAACTCCTCTACATGCAGGTACTACATAAATGTTCAAACGCTATGCACATTTCCAATTTTAGTCTTGAACTTCATTCACACGTTAAATTGTCAAGATTTCATACCAGACATGGCTGGAAAATTCTCTCTCTTAGCTTTGCATCCCCATGCAAAGACTAGAAGTTTAGGTAAGTAGTTTTACTGCAGAGAATTACTATCAAGAAATTCTGTGTCTAGTAGCATACAAGAAATCTACCCACCCCGCCATCCCCCACCTCCACACCCTACCTTTTCAAGCCAACCAACTTTTGGCTACTTTTTTCTCAGCCACTGTGTTTATAAAATGGCTTCCTCTTCCATAATAATCAGGGTCTCTCCTTTCACCAACCCTTACACAAATTCAGTATTGAATAATACAATAATCTTATGAAAAGACTTTATATTTTTATGGATGTAGAGTGTCCCACATAGACTGATACTTAGCTATTGTTCCTACTGCTTGCATGACATGCAACCAAGTATTGTACTTCTGTAGGAACCATCCATAAAATAACACTGGTCAAACAGAATACATGGGATGAACCACACTGAAGGACTCTGTTTACTATGGGGCAAACAGAGATACAAAACTCTGAAGCGAACCCACTGCTATGAAAGATGTGGGATTCTACTCCATGCCTGGGAGTGGAAGAAAACTCTATGATATTTAGTGGTGCATTCTTAGCTGCTTTGACTTACTATTCAAGCCCAGTACCACCTCTGTTGTTTTCTCTCAGGGTTTAAAAGTGTAGCAGCTCTTCGAAAGTAGAAGAAAGCTTTGTAATGGTGGTAGTAAGTTACTGGCTTAAACTTCTATGAAAAAAGTCAAGTTATGGTGATCTAAGAAAGAACTGTAAAAAAAAGTAACTGAAAGATGAGAATCAGTTTAAAAATCCACAAGCAATAAGGTAAGAGGGTATACAGGTAGTCCTCTGTTATGATGGCAACTGGGACCAGGATTGCTGTCATTAAGTTATTTGGTTGTAAAGCGTGACATCATGCAATTGCATTGCTTAGCAACGACAATCCTGGCAGTCCTGGTCGCTGTTGTAACCCTAAGACATATGGGTCACTAAGCAGGAAGTGGTGGGAGTCCCAGGTAAGGAGTGTGGGGGTGCTGCGGGGGTGGGGGGTGCTGTGGGGGGTGGGGGAGGCCAGAGGAGACCTGGTGCAAGCCATACATGAGCTGGGGGAGGCCGGGGGATGGACAGCATCGCAGGGTGCAAGTGTAGGAGGGCCAAGGAATGGATGGTGCAGTGCAAGCGCAGGAAAGCCAAGGGATGGACAGTGTGGCGTGAGCACAGCAAGGCTGGGGGATGAATGGTGTGGCACGACCACAGGAAGGCTGGGGATGGACGTGATCATGTGACCGTGGGGGCCCTGCAACAGCCAGAACTTCAAGGAACAGTCGTAAGTACCACTTGTTCAGTGCTGAACAACTTCAAATGGTCGCTGAACGAGTGGTCAGTAAGCAAGGACTACCTGTAATGTGCCAAACTGATTGAAGAATCCTGAGAGAGGAACAATTTTTTGGACCACAACAGGTATAGATATATACTACTACAAAGCTAATCAACTGGACATAATAAATGAAACAGTGAGCCAATACACTAACATGCAAAGGATATATCCTGCAGTGTCTTGCCATCAACAGAACTAACCTGCAGGAGGATTCTATTTTCCCTTCCCCCTGCACACCCCCAAAGGCTGTCCAGAGACAATCTGGGATACGTGGGTGAGACGTAGGGGAGATCAACTCAATAACTTTACCTTCCATGAATATGCCTCACCTCCTGTTAAGCTAGTGTCATCATCACATCTTGTGCAACAAATTCCATAGTTAACTGTGCTATCTAGAACTTCCTTTAATCTATGTTTAATCTTTCCCAATTATAATTGAGTTCTTCTGTTATGAGAAGACACCTGTATCCACCCTCTGTATCATGCATATATGCACAAACTAATCTAAGTACTCCAAATGATTTACATTTTTTCTTGTGGGGGATTGTTACAGCTTCAGATTGTTTTGTTTGCCCTTTTTAAGCTCTACAATATCCTTTTTGAGATACTGGAATAAAACTGATTTTGCAAACTCTGGAAAAGAAGCTGCATATTAACAAATATTTCTCAAATTTGGCAGTAATTTCAGGAGAGGATTAGTGCCATCAGAGAATACATTAGTAAAATAAAGTTTAGAAAGTTTCTCAATTACTTGGGAAATTTCCATGAACAAGGCCAGAAACAATTTCACAGCAATCTAAAAATTATTTACAGCCATTCTGCATACATTGAATCAAGAGACACAGTTATATGGTTTTAGACAAACTTTTTACCATAATGCTATTTATACCACTCAGGAGTAAGCTTATATTAAAAAAAAATAAACATACCAAAATTATTAATGAATGCAATAAGACGAAGCATAGCTCAGTACAGGTATCTCACCATTGAGCATAACTCAAAGAGAGAGTAACTGTTATGGTTGACGTTGATCTACAGTATTTAATGGATTACAGTTGTTCTTGGCTGATTGCTTTAACTGATGCCATTTCATATTGTTTCATTGGTCTGTATTGCTTATATCCTGCTTTAAGGATTTTTTTTTTAATGAAAATCAGGTTACTTTTTTACAAGTAAATTAACTATAATTGTATACAAATGTGTTTAGGCTTCAATAATATTACATAAGTAATGTCTTTTTCAAGTTAAGTTGCATCCTTAATGACATCATGGACATGTAGTTCTTCTGGAATGCTTTTTGACTACCCTGTCTAGCCTACAGCCCTAGGATTTCCTGGTTGCCTCCTCTCTAAGAACTAGCCAGGTTTGAAGCAGCTTGCTTTTCTAGCTAACCTAGGAGCTGCTACCTAGCTGGGCTTCCTAATATTTACAGCTCTGTCTTCCATTGTGAATTTCAAGGCAAGACACACTAGATTTTTAACATTCTTCTCTATGGGCACTGACCCCATTCAGACTTATATAATTCATCAAGGCTTCTGTTGCTTATGCTATGAAAAGTATAGGGAACCCTCTAGGACCTACAATGCAGAGAGATATAATCTCTACTTGAACAGCAGAATATATAAGCTCAGAGTTCCAAAGCCAGCACAAACAGATAGAATGACTGACAAACCACTTCCTTAATACATATTTAGTATTTAACTATTATGTGTCTGTCCTTAGCTACTTTACAAATGTATCACTTCTGGTGTTTTATTTAGTCTTATCTGCATGCTGTTCAGCAGAAGAAAGGTCTTTGTAGCTGAAATAAGGGAAACGGTGCCCTCAGGGTTGAACCAGACCCTCCTCTGAGATACTTCAGTTCTGAGGTAACTGCACCTGTGGGTGAACAGTGACTGGAAAAGTAGATCTCCTTGCTGCCACCAGCCCTTCACTATAAACCAGTTTCTCTCTTCCACAGTAGGAAGGATTGAAGGTGAAATCCTTGCCCCACCTGGCTAAATACCAAAGGGGAAACCAAACAAAACATTTGGGAGTCGGTAGCTCAGCCAAGCTGAGGCAGGTGCTAAAAGGCAACTGGTTAATTCCAGAATTTGAACAAAAATCAACTTTATTAAAGGTACCAAAAAAAGATAGGATTCTACACACAGTTTAAAAAGATAAAATTAAAAAAAAAAACCCTTCACATAATTCTAACTAAAACCAAACCACTCAATTTCTAACCTTGCCTGAGGTCACCCCCTCATCCCAGACTCCAGCCAACTCTCTCACAAATGCCACACCAAAATTCTTCCCGCCCAAACCCTGAAAGAACCCCCTACTTTTCCCTTATTGGCCCTCAGGGGTCAGGTGACTCCTTGTGGGCACAGAAGGCTGGCTTGTGATTGGCCAGCTGCTCCCCACTACAATAGCTTATAATAAATAAATGTAAATGCTTATTATACCAAGATAAAATAAAATACATAAAAAGCCATCATAATGAATATCAAACAACATTGGAAAATGACAGAAGCATCTAGTCACACAAAATGGATCAGGAAAATAAGACATATTCATTATTTAAAAATGTGCCTTTTAAGAAAAAAATCTATAAAACTGGTTTGTACAAAACTACTCAGCATTTCTTCTTTTGGAACAAATGTTAAGATAGAGTCTAGACTTGAGTTTTCTTTTCTCAGGATTCTAAAATATTTTTTGTTACTTTAACTTTCAACATTATAACTTATATGCTAAAAGATCATATTACAATAATTTTTATACTTATTGCACACTGTTGCTAAACATTATATTGAAGTAATGTTTTTCAAAAATTAGAAAATAAAGCTATAAAACAATATAAGCATGAAATACAATACACAGAACTGACAGCCATTCCAATATTAAAGACACAGATTTTAAAATGAAGACTCTTCCTCTTCCAAAAGACTACTACAAAGCCTGTTTGAACTTCATCAGGTTCAAGTAAGATGGTTCCAGGAAAAACAACTTTGAGATGACTGTTCCATAACTGAGATAACTGTAGCCTTGAAACTTGCTATACTTTTAATAAGTCAAACTGCATTGTTATGTATATATTGTGATACCACAACACTTTTACATTCAACACTACTGTACTTCAAGTAATAAGGAGACCGTGGATTTAAGAAAACATTTAAACAGATCCATCCATCTGTGATATAACCCAAACCAAAAAAAGTTAGAAAATAGATGTTCAGAAACAAAAACATCAGATTTTCAAACTTTCTTTGCTGATTCTGTTTGTCAAAATAGTCTGCAATTGGACATTTCATAGACATTTTATGAATGTAATGAGTGTAAAATGCTGCTGCCTTTTTGTGAACTTCTGAACTGAAGAAAGGATCATATTGGGCAGTCCTTGAGCCCTTTCAATTAAGAAACAAAAGTCCATATTCAGAATGAAAGTTAAAGAAAAGTCAATTATGAATTAATGAGAGCTTCAGCTTTAATGAATTAAGCCAGTGTTTATCCATTCATTGCAGAGATCACTGTAAGGCTGCCACATAGCTTACTATGTCAAACCAGACAGAGAAGAAAATTAGAACATTAAATCAATTCTGCAATGTAACTGATTAGCACTATAACTATTATAAAGCTATAATTACATAAAAACTTACTATTATAAAAGGATAAATGACAGAGGCAATATGGAGGTACAAGCACAATAGAATAACCCCTTATGTTCAGAACATTATTTTACACTAAAGAATCTCATCAGCCACACAACTATATTCTCAACTTTTCTGTTGAAAATCATTTTCTGCTCAAAAGATCTTGCAGATTCAGTTGCTTGACTTTTTCCCTTTCTTTTCTATACCCCAAAAGTGGGGTTTCCCCTCTTTCTTCTAGATATAATTCTCCTCAAGATTACTGAGTTACAATCACAAAAAATAAATAGCCTGAGTATTATTGTCTTGCAAACTCATGTAAGTTGTAAACAATGACTTTCTTGTTAAAGACTAATGATCTGAACACTAGCTTTCCAAAGCCTAAAAATTAAAGCTTTTTCTCCAACTTTAATTAAAGAGAATTAGATTACATGTTCATAACAACTTGATGATTTAAATACTCCAGAAAAGGGTTTATCAAAGGAACTATACTTGTGGGTTTAAAAAGAAGAAAGGGAAAGGGGAATCTATTCCCTTCCCTCCATGCTTCAAAGTTCTTCTACGAAAGCCCTCGGTGACAAATTGATTCATAGTTATGTGGAAATGAAGGTACTGGAGAAAGCCAAAAGAATCAAACTCTCCACCCCAGGTTTTTAACTCTGGTAATCTATAACTCTGGATACTTGCCAATAACATAAATGACTATCTAATTCACACATCTGAAAGCTTTTAAAAACCTCAGAAAATAAAAGAATTTTTTTTTTAAAGAAAGAGCATTAGTAATTTAAGTTCTGAAAGGCAGAAATGTGTTATTCATTTACTCAACACAAGATTCTCAATTTAAGAGGCTTTCCAAACTACCAGCCTTCTATTTCCCAAGACTTCGTAACGTACATTGGCATGAATTTATAATACTGAGTTGTCTTTACCTATCTCTGTTAATATCCAAAGTGCTATAAGCCAGATCATGTCTACATTTTTGCTAGTCTAGAATTTTCAGAATTTTACTATCACTACCTCCCAGCTGGCCAATACTTAAGTGTCCCCATAAGTGCCACCTGACTCTGTACAGATGAATTAATAGAGCTCCCTTCATCCTTCCCTCCAAAAAAAAATAAAATAAAAATGGTCATGTCCCCATTCCCCTATGATATATCTATATCTACATCTACCTACACTTACTGGGTACATTTGTAGAACTATGGGAAAAGAAATTCTTCCGAGAGGCTTTTCTATGAGGGACAGTGATGATAGAAAATAAACAGGACAAAACACAAGCCTGCTCCGAGGCCCGGATAACACAGCAGTAAACCTGCAGGCAGAAGCCCTTCTGAGCAGCTGCAAATTATGCTGACATGGCACCAAACACAGATACCAAAGCTACTGTACATGGCAGCAAAATTTGTGCTATTGTGCATTAAAGAAACCCTCCTGAGAAGTGTAGAGGAGACAGAGTGAAGGAAGAATCACTGTATGTATGAACAGTGCATTTGGAAAGTATTCAGACCTCCTTAACTTTCTTCAATATTGTTATGTTGCAGCCTGATACTACAATCATTCAAATTCATTTTTTTCTCATTAATCTACACTCAGTACCCCATAATGACAAAGTGAAAACAGAATTTTAGAAATGTCTGTAAATTTATTAAAAAGGAAAAACTGAAATATCACATTGGCACAAGTATTCAGACACTACTCAGTACTTTGTTGAAGCACCTTTGGCAGTAATTACAGCCTT
This sequence comes from Liasis olivaceus, assembly GCA_030867105.1. NCBI lineage: Eukaryota > Metazoa > Chordata > Lepidosauria > Squamata > Pythonidae > Liasis > Liasis olivaceus. The sequence continues at coordinate 52,670,479 of CM061348.1, forward strand.
GGGTCTTTTTCGGTATGACACAACAGGCTTTGTACACCTGGACTGGGGGATTTTCTGCCATTCTTCTTTACAAATCCTCTCAAGCTCAATCAGGTTGGATGGGGACCGTTGGTGGACAGCCATTTCCAGGTCTCTCCAGAGATGTTCAATAGGGTTCAAGTCAGCGCTCTGGCTGGGCCACTTGAGGACATTCACAGAGTTGTCCCTAAGCCATTCCTGTGTTGTCTTGGCTGTGTGCTTAGGATCGTTGCCATGTTGGAAGGTGAACCTTCGGCCCAGTCTGAGGTCCTGAGCACTGTGGAACAGGTTTTCATTGATGATATCCCTGTACTTTGCTCCATTCAGCTTTCCCTCAACCCTGACCAGTCTCCCAGTCCCTGCTGCTGAAAAACACCCCCACAGAATGATGCTGCCACCACCATGCTTCACTGTTGGGATGGTATTGGGCAAGTGATGAGTGGTGCCTGGTTTCCTCCAGACATAACGTTTAGAATTGAGGCCAAACAGTTCAATCTTGGTTTCATCAGACCAGAGAATCTTGTTCCTCACAGTCTGAGAGTCCTTCAGGTGCTTGTTTGCAAACTCCAAGCAGGCTTTCATGTGTTTTGCACTGAGGAGAGGCTTCCATCTAGCCACTCTGCCATAAAGCCCAGATCGGTGGAGGGCTGCAGTGATGGTTGTCCTTCTGGAACTTTGTCCCATCTCCACACAGGATCTCTGGAGCTCAGTCAGAGTGACCATCAGGTTCTTGGTCACCTCTCTTACTATGGCTCTTCTCCCCTGATTGCTCAATTTGGCCGGGCGACCAGCTCTCAGAAGAGTCCTGGTTGTGCCAAACTTCTTCCATTTGAGAATTATGGAGGCCACTGTGCTCTTGGGAACCTTCAGTGCAGCAGAAATTTTTTTGTAGCCTTCCCCAGATCTGTGCCTTGCAATAATCCTGTCTCTGAGCTCTGCAGGCAGTTCCTTTGACCTCATGGCTTTTGCTCTGATACAGCATGCATTGTCATCTGTGAGGCCTTCTATAGAGAGGTGTGTGCCTTTCCAAATCATGTCCAATCAATTTAATTTACCACAGGTGGACTCCAATCAAGGTGTAGAAACAGCACCTGAGCTAAATTTCAAGTGTTGTTGCAAAGGGTCTGAATACTTATGCCAATGTGTTATTTCAGTTTTTCCTTTTTAATAAATTTACAGACATTTCTAAAATTCTGTTTTCACTTTGTCATTATGGGGTACTGAGTGTAGATTAATGAGAAAAAAAATGAATTTGAACGATTGTAGTATCAGGCTGCAACATAACAAAATTGAAAAAAGTGAAGGGTTCCGAATGCACTGTATGTATGTGCGTGTGTGTGTGTGTGTGTGTGGTGTGTGTTTATACATACAAACACAACCAGCACAACACGGAAAGCTCCATGAACAAAACACTAAATCTGTACAGACAGAGAGGGGAAAAAGATTGACTGCATCTGCCCTGATTTCAGACAGGAATTAAACGCTGACAGAGGGACAAAGAGACACGAGGTTTCATGCAGGAAGGCTTCTGAAAACTGCCAGCAGGTTGAGCATCTGCTGACAGACTAAAAGGACATCTAGAATTCCTCCAACTATTAATCACAGTTACCAACAGCTGGCATCTAAAGTCTTGTTGTGTATTTACAGATTGAGGTTTCTCCAACTTTCCTTTCTCTTTACAGCTCCCAAAATCTGTTCTGGAAGAGATCTTTGGGAATATTGTAATACCTGGCGTGAGAAGTTACAGCCTGAAGGAGCAAAAGTAAACAGAGGGGAAAATTGGCATTCAAACCAATAAGAACATTTTGGTGAGGATAAAAAAATATATTAAAACAGCTCCTATTTCCGAAAGTGAGGTGTGTAATGCTGAACCAGTTCAAGAAATATGGCCAATTTCTGCCAGACAGGCACACTGGCAAGAATTTATGGAAGGAAAACAACAATAAACCCACAGAATAGACTCTCAAGGCAAATGATTAGTTATGATACTGGCTACATTATCCACTAGGAGCAGTTGAAGAGCATGGTGTGTCAAATCTGAAACGATAGTCATTTTTATTTTTATATAAAAAAGCCAGCGGCAAGAAACGAGAGTATTCATTCATATTTAGAGATGTAAGAGCTAGACAGTAGAAACTGAGCACTGAAGTACAAAAAAAGGAGTCCCCCCAAAATAAGAGCAAAGGGCCTTCAACGGCAAACAGAGCATATACTCTAAACATTCTGTTAAAAGATGCTTAACTAATGCTTTTTTGCTGGTCATTTTGTCATTTTTAAAACAGAATGTATCTGCTTTCCTCCCTCCCTCCCTCCCTTTCATAATGGAGTTGAGATTATGGGGAAATAGGAGACAGAATTTAGAATCAGAATGGTCGGTATTCAGATTAATCTTTAGGTATCTGAAACACTAGCCTACCTTGGATGAACTATATGTCTTTGAACTCTATGTACTTTTAGAAACCACTTAGAGAAGAACATATACAGGACTGTCCTTTAGGTAAAGAACCAGGAGAACGTTGATAAGAAGCTGAGTTTTGGACATGGAATGCGATGCAAATGAAGGTAAATATCACTACAGGCCTGTATTAGCTAAACTGCAGTTTCACATACAGTATATTCCGATGCCAGCAGCAAAACTGTCAGCTTTACAGAGAGAACAATGGAGACATTTCAACTGTTGGCATACGTGTGATGGGAAGAAGGGAAAATCTGCTGCTGTCCAAAGAAAAGGCAAAAGGAAAGGGAGAAGTTCCTACTAGAAACTTTTTGTGAGGAAAGAAAGGGTTAATTTAGAAGTGCAAGAAATCTACTTCATAACTACAGAACCAATGTTTTGTACAGGTAATGAAATATGGGGTTTGGACTGAGGGAGAACCTGAATGGACAATTCAAGTAAGTAATCTTTGCAGCAATTTCAGGAATACTTTCTATGGGGGATTTTTAGCTGGAAATCCAAATTAGTGGTGGGAGGCCAGAATGGGACATATCAAGATAAGTCCTAGGAGACAAAATAATTACTAGGTTTGGAAGACTGGATTAGAAATGAATGGGTGGACCACATGATTTTCTGGTTGCAAAGAGATAGAAGGGAAAAGATACTCGTAATCCATCAAACATACAATGAAGATCCCACATCCCATACATTTCATTAATCCAGGACTTTCACTTGAAAGACTATTTAGATATCTGGGGTGAACATACAAGCTTATATGCTTAGTTTTATTTTTAACTGTTAAGTCAATTCACTTAATTGGTATACCATTTCACGACTATATCCTTTTGTTAATATACTATATGAATGCTTTCTGTATTCTTTTATTTTCATTTATTTATTTATGTATTCATATTTCAAATTTATCACCACCCATCTCACTGCGGCATGACTCTTATTTTCTTTTAAACAATATGTTTTAAAAAAGAAAAATATTTTTTTCCCATACTGCCTGCATTATGAACTTCAGTTATTCTGGCAATCTTTCATTTCTGAATAGACATATTGCTCATAATTACAGTTATGCAAAAACCCCAGATTTATGCTTTTATACATATTTTTCCTTTATGGGCAGCATTTGCTTTAGCCTCAGGAAAGACAAAAATATAGCAAAGAGAAAATAAGAAGTTCCACTGATACATTATTTTTCTAACATTTGCCTATCTCCATAGACACCATATTTCTCAACTCCTTTCACTGATAAATGAATGGAAGGGAAGAGCAGAGATTAGACTTGCTTTTCATTACACTGTCTACTTATTTTGCTTCGTATCACTGATACTAAACACTGATTTAGAGACTCAAAAGAAGAAAACAGAACGGAAGGTTTCAAGCTAACTATTAGCCAAAAGAACAAAAATTGGCATTGCCCCAAATCCATTTACAATTGGGTACTATGGCAATTAATACAATTTATAGAACCTCTGACAAAAAAATAAATTCAGAAATGCAAGTTTCATATGTCAGATTGGAAAAGTACAAACAGAGATTATGTTACATACTGTAGGCTAATCCTTTTCCATCTCTATTAATATGTACACTTCTGCTCTCTTTGAGAATTATTTTATCTAGGTATCTTATAGATACTGAAAATTCCCTTATTGTCAATGAATATGGAACCCATGATTTATAGGGTTGAAATCAGATCCCCCTAAATACTGGGAAAGATCAAAATTGGTTGATACAATGTAAAAAGTCAATGCTTCCAAGCTGATGCATGGGATATGGAGAAAGTGGATTGGGCCATATCACTGAGTACTTCAGGCATTTTAAGAACTGACTGTGACAGCCTTCAAAAAGAAGCTACTATGACAGGTGTGGCCATCCAAAGAACACACAATGAACACACAAAATACCCATTTATAAGTGAGGATGCTTGATACGCTCTCCTTTACCCTAGGATGGTTTCTTCTACCCTTGCTCAATCTGAGAAGTTGAGCCTATTTCTCAAGAAAGCACTGAACTATGCCACCTACAGAGAGAGTAAGGAAAATGACCTTGATGGAAATATGCAAGAATTGGACAAACAACTGGAAAAAGCTCATGGACCTTTGTTTTTATATATGATAATGGCAGCTAGACTTTTATATGCTCAAAGGTGGAAAGACTTGACATTACTCACAATGGAAGAATGGATCGTGAAGATAATGGAGTTAGCTGAGATGGCAAAACTGACAGCTTTGCTTAGAGGAAAAAACACTGACTAACTTTAATGCCAACTGAAAGCTCCTTTTGGACTTTTTGCAGGAGACAGGAAAAAATGAAATTATGATATATGGATTTGATGATTAGTTAAAATAATAGGTTATACAAAATATGTATGTTAAGATGTAGTTTTAGAGTAAGAGGTTACTATATGATTTATCTATATCTGCTGTATAAGAAGTCGGAAGTCATTATTTTTGTAATTTTTCCTTTCTTGCCTTTTCTTTACTTTCCATCGCTTTTGTATTCTTTTTTTATCTTTAACTCTCTTGTTTTCTACCTCTCTTTGATTATTAGTTCATGTTTGCTTTTATCTTTATGCTTTTTATAACTTAATAAAGTTCTTATAAAAAAAAAAAGGAAATATGCAAGAATGGTTACCTAGGCAAAAGGGGCTGAAATATTTTCTAAGTCCTGACACCTTCCTAATTCACTGGAGTATTAGAGGGGAAAAGGAGGTACAGCACAGACAGACTTGCAAGATTTTGTTATTATAGTCAAGCTCAATAACAGTAATTCTAGTCTTCCTATGGAGTTGATTTCCTAGTCTGGCCTACCTACTTTCACAATTATTTATTTAAATAATTTATGGCCACCCATCTCACAGCAGTGATTCTGGGTAGTGTACAAAGATTAAAAACCCAACAGTTACAAACAATAGCCCATGAAGACCAAGATCAATAATACATTCCTATCAGAAAATCACATCACCAGCAGAACTCGCCTAACATCCTGGCCCAAATGTCTGGGGAAGCAGCTAGGTCTTCAGAGCCTTATGAAAGACTAACAGGGTTGGGGTCATCCAGATTTTTCTTTGTGAAATATGTCTCTCAGAGCTACATGAAGTAGAGGCATTTTTGCAAGTAAATATGCTAGAAACTTTATAAAATGTTGGCTTCCTGGGTGGGTAGGCAGCTTGCCATGTGCCAAAAGAGGTCAACTGCGTATTTCCTATGGTTCCTGTAGGGGTAAATTGACACTGAGAAACCATTCCCTATAATTAAATGCATGATACTGGATGAAACTGAACTCTGTCTTTTCACTAGTTGTCTTCTCAAAGTCTGGGATGTCCATATTAGCTTTCTTTCTTGTATGCTAATGATATTAAGCAGCTGAGGGATTCAGTTATTCCTAACAAATTGAATCCAGTGCTTGCCACAGTGAACAGGATCACTAATCTTGGAGGCAGCTGCCTGACACCCCACTCATAACATGTTATAACAACTATAAGTGTTGTGTTTATGGACGGCTACGTCAAGCCAAAATTAAGAACTTGGTTTTTTACAGGAGCCATTTCACAATTCCTCAATGGCTCCCTCCAAGAGCTGGAAACCCATCTGCTCAGAGGAAGTTTGAAGCTTGTCTAGTTTCAAGGACTAAAACCCTTTCAAGCACAAACACAGGAAATACTAATGGTGAAGTTATGACAAATGGATTATGGGGATGAGGGGGGTGGGGGGAAACCACAGAGAACCCAGATAAACAGATAACTGGATTTATCATCATTTGCATCAGAAATCTCAATGCCTGAAACAACATAGTTTTTACACTACAAACTGGAGCAGGGCACGTGTAAATAAATGTTATGTTTCTACTGTAAGAAAATACATGTACCCCTGAGCCAACCTTTTCAGCACAAAAGTAATTTAATATTCTTACTATATGAAAAGTGATCACTATGGGAGTAATGCAGCTCTCAAATCTCAAGTCAGAATTTATTAAAAAGGATCTATTTATGTAAAACAGAATTCTTTTTAAAGGACCACAATAATAAGAAAAAAATCCTAACACTTCTCTCTGCCCCTCCTACCCAATTTCTTCACCATACTTGAAACAGGAAAAAGATCACATCAATATATCATGTTCACACCACGGACAGTGGCATAGAAATGAAAATCAGGAATACTTAGCACTCTTTTAGCAATGCGTGTGCACAGTACTCTTATATACTATATTAGTAATCAGCATACCTGAAAATTAGGGCACAAGCAGTATGAGACTCTGGAGAGGGGAGTACTTCAATCTGAGAAAATAACAGCTTAACAAATACCAAGAGTCTTGCTGTATCAGACCAAAGGCCTCTCTATTTCAGGATGCTGGTTTACCCACTGGTCAACTGAATGACTGCAGGAAGCCTGAAAGCAGGGTAAGATTCCCAAAGCACTCTGCAACTGTTGTTCTTCAGAAAGTGATACCCAAAGACATGCTGCCTCCTGGAGACCATGTGGATCATAACTAAAGGCCACTGCTAACTCTCTTCTCTCTTAATTTCTCTACCTACCCCCTACTGCCAATAACAAAAAGGCAACTGTATTTCTAACCCTGCAAGATAGGACAGTTGGTCATACCCCACTTCCTCATATAATTGAGTAAACTATCATTATCCATGACTATTAAGAATTCTTCCGAATATCCACAGATATTCAGACATTTACCCCTTTATAAAAATTTCTTCTATGTCTCTTAAAGCAGGACTGCTCTATACCTAAATCTTGGATGTAGCAATGCATAGGGTTACATCCCTGAGTGGACCCCAAACTATACTCATAATGTACCAGAATGGGAAGTAATCATATTAAAAGTATTTAATTAAATTATAATTACATTTAAATGTAGGTTAAGACAAATCTGGGTCTTTTTTTCTTAGACCTACCTAATTCTCAGTTCTAATCCTGCCTGCTCTTTGATCTGATGAACAAGAATTTAGATTCACCTTAGGCATTCTAGGAACTATATTAATATCACATTGTTGTCTGCATTGTGGGGCTCCATTGTGAGGAATAGGATGTGCACATATTAAGAAACACTCTCAAAATGTTTTGCTGTTCCATCACAAACCTATTTCACAGGACATCAACTATTTCCTGGAACTTCAAGACAGGCAAAACAATAATGAGATTTATGTGGCCACTGAAAATACCACCTAGTCTCAAAGGGGGGGGAAAGGTGAACAAGAATGATGTACCCCACAAATTGCTAACATTCATGAGGATGTGTATAGAAATAATAAAATGACTGAAATTAGCAGCTTGAGGGCAAAACTTAGAAAAGCAGTGCAAAAGCTAAGCCTGCTGAAGATAATCCCAAATGTATTATGGGACAAGGCGAAAGGCTAATAGACAGGAAACATGAAATGTGAAGCTGTGGTTGGAATCAATGTTAGTAGATAGCAGCTACTGTTGCAATATGGTAAATATAGATTAGAAGAGGCATTAGAAATGTTCAGGTAATCTTAAATATGTCAAATATTGCTGATCGTTAAAAAATATTGTATAAGAAATAGCAGAAACAGAAGTTGGAGATCATCATCTAAGGCAGTGTTGTCCAAACTTGGCCACTTTAAGATGAGTGGACTTCAACTCCCAGAATTCCCCAACCAGCATGGCTGGCTGGGGAATTCTGGGAGTTGAAGTCCACTCATCTTAAAGTGGCCAAGTTTGGACAACACTGATCTAAGAGAAAGATCAAACCATGACCACAATGAGTTAGGTTTGTGCTAAAAGAACTATAAAAGACCACTGAACAACAAGGTGGTTACACAAGCTTTGAGAGAGATCTCCTTGTGTCCTTTTTTTCTGTGCAGAATAAAGTTTTACTTCAATCTCCACTTCAGTGTGTTTCTTTAGGCGTTTAGCACACCAGGACCAGACCCAGACTTGGGCTGGAACAAGAGGTCTACAACACATTTCACCAGAGGAATTTCTAGTACGTGGGTGGAGATTTTCCATGGAAGAAATTCAAACTAACCAATTCACTTGGATGGCTTGACTGGATGTATTTTATGTGATTTCTTCAAGATCTATTAGATTGTGTAAAACTCATAAGGAAAATCAGTCTGCAATATGTACTCATATAAATTTTGTTCTGGCTGCGCAAGAATGGAAACTCCTAGCCCACTTTAAGCCCCCCTAAGTTGCGGTCTGTGACTTATCTTAAGGATAATTAATCTTCAGAATAGCATGTGTTCATAGATGTGGTAAGATTACATTAAACTATTTGGTTCACAGCTTACATCCTTCCCTAATACGATACAAAGGATTTTAATAAAGTGTTTTCTCTTTTGACTCCCCACACACTAAGAACTCAAGATCAAAATCAAGTAGGGAATGTGATTGCTCAGTTTTGTTTTGTTGTTGTTTTCAAAGCCTAACCAAAGCACAATTTCAAATGTGACAAATGCAATAAACTTCTGAAGTGCTAAAATGAAGTACAGAAGGCTCTTCCTGCGCTAAAAAATACACCTGTTGTAACAATGAAATTGTCTGATATATCACGATAGCACAGGAGTATATGGAGTCTATCTCTGCTCTCAAGCCCAGCCACTTAAGACACCTTCCGGTATCTCTAATTAGTATATGAAGTGCTATGTGTGATGTTTTTTTAAACAGTAATTGAAAATAAATGCCTACAGCCAATCTCTGACACGACAGAAGAGCACTTATGTATGAGCCAAATTATGAGTCAGACCCATGCAGCATTTACAGGGAAACATCCAAGCTGGATGATTGCTTAAACATGGACCTCAGAAAAATGCTGAAGGACTGAGAATCCAGCACAGATTCTGAACATGTTATATATACATGTCTCTGTGTCTGTGTGTGCACAACTCAAGACCACCAAATCTATATCTGCCAAGAATTATTATCAGTAAATGACTGCTAAAACAACAATAAATTTCAAGTTATTCATGCAAGATTTCAGTTAGAACACTGAAACAACAGCTATGTACAGTTTATGTCTACCTTCTGAAATATACACTAAATAGAGAATGATTTGTACACATTTACATATTGAATTCTGGTCAGAGGATAAGCATACTGACTTTCTTTGGAATTTCAAGTATATTGCCAAAGTCTGATCTGCCAGAAAAAAAGGGTAGAAGAAATGAATTGGTGGAGAATTAGTAAAGAAGAGGCACCAAAAAATTAGATCTATAAGAAGAGTGAGGGCCAACCAGGTTGCCTGCTGTCCATCTTGCCAATTCACTGATATAACTTGATAGCTCCTGTTCCTGCTGTATCAGCAAGACGGGGAAGTTAAACCCAACAAATGGAAAGGATTTGAGAGGACTCAACATACGGAGCCAGGAAGACGTAAGGAAAAAACACAGCTAAAGCTAGATATGATATCACCTGTTTTAGATTGATAAGAACTTATCAACATGAAGGGGTGCAAGAGAAGAGAAGTCAAATTGTTGAAAAATAAGGGCTCTCTGTTTATGGAGCTTATTTACTGACTGTTTGACCACCACAACTGACAGACTCTAGTTTGAGCTGTCTTTTGTCTTTTCTAGAGCTCCATTTATACATTGAGGTAAGTAAGTAAAAATGAGGATTGACACCTCAGTGGAACTCCATTTATTTACCATACTAGAGAGCTGAGTGAAATTCTGTCACATATTATTATTCAAATCAATAACCACCATTGATACTACAGATTGTACAGATTATTCTTGAACATTTAAGTATTCTTTAGCTATACAGCAAAGTCTTTGCTATTTCTGTACTAAGAAATAATATACAAAGCAGCACTGTTGTTGTTGTTGTTGTTCAGTCGTTAAGTCGTGTCCGACTCTTCGTGACCCCATGAACCATATTGCGCCAGGCCTTCCTATCTTTCACTGCCTCCCTGAGTTTGCTCAATTTCATGCTCATTGCTTTAGTGATGCTATCTAGCCATCTCATCCTCTGCCGTCCTCTTCTCCTTTTGCCTTCCATCTTTCCCAGCATCAGGGTCTTTTCCAAAGAGTCCTCTCTTCGCATTAGGTGACCAAAGTATCTGAGCTTGAGCTTCATTATCAATCCTTCCAATGAGCAATCAGAGTTGATTTCCTTTAAGATTGACTGGTTTGACCTCCTAGCAGTCCAGGGGACTCTTAAGAGTCTTCTCCAGCACCACAGTTCAAAGGCATCAATTCTTCGGCGTTCAGCCTTTATGGTCCAGCTCTCACAGCCATATTTAAATGTGAACTAAAGAAAGTGAAGGTAGGTTGTGGCAGGAGTAGAGGGAGGAAGCTTACTTCAAAGGACCTCAAGACAAAATGTGTATGTGATAATGGTTGGAAAGTACATGAAGGTAAAAATGGGTATCCAAACGGGGCACTAAGACTATGTGCTGACTCTAACTCAGTGAGAAGAGGGAGGATTTGGATTTCACTTTAGGCAGCAAAATGGGTTGGATCAGCATTGAACTGATTTTAATTTTGAACTGATGGTTGGATAAATCCATAGTGAAAAATGGGTAACAATTCACATGCCTGTCAACTTTGCTTCAATCAGAACAGAAACTGAGGGGGTTGGTGAGAGGGAACCCAACAGACCACTTTTTCTTTCATCAGCAAGTAGGAAGGGAAAATGCTACGGGACCGATTCTTCCGACTTGTGTCTACCTTTACCAGAGTGACATTGAAGAACTTCTGGCACAGTGGATACCCCCTAATATGGAAGTGCAGTAGCCTATCAACAAAATGGCAACTGTCTTTCACTACAAGCAATACCAGGCAATTGAAGGAGGGGGAAAAAGGAACATATTCTATCAAGTGACACTTGAAGTTAGAGGTGGCACAATCAGTACATATATGGCATCTGAGTTTGGAATGCGGTGTCATAACAATGGACACTTTGCACAACCCCTTACTAGGAGATTATGTGAAAAATACATCAAATATTTCCCTGAACACATTAGATCACTTGTGAGTAACAGCAGCGTAAAGTTTTATTCTGCATAAAACTGAAGTAATGAAAGATAATATCTTTCTGAACACCTTGTACTAATGTAATCATTTTGCATTTCTTAGTTTGCCCACATATGGCATTGGAATTTTAATATTTGAAGCCAAAGAATTATCTAAAATTATATTTGCTAAAAGCAATAGCTGGGTATTCATGTCTGAGGAACTGAAAGGAAACTCACATCTCAGAATCACCAACTCTAAAGACTGCATGCAAGATTGCATGCAAAAACAATTTCTAGGGAAAAAACATATAGGAAAGAATAAAAATCATTTTTTGTTGTATAGCTTCTTTCTTTCTTTCTTTCTTTCTTTCTTTCTTTCTTTCTTTCTTTCTTTCTTTCTTTCTTTCTTTCTTTCTTTCTTTCTTTCTTCCTTCCTTCCTTCCTTCCTTCCTTCCTTCCTTCCTTCCTTCCTTCCTTCCTTCCTTCCTTCCTACCTACCTACCTACCTACCTACCTACCTACCTATCTATCTATCTATACGGGTGAAACTCAAAAACTTAGAGTATTGTGCAAATGTTCATTTATGTCAGTATGGCAACTCAAAAGGTGAAACCAATATATGAGATAGACGCATTACATGAAAAGCGAGATATGTCAAGCCTTACTTTGGTATAATTGTGATGATTATGGCATACAGCTTATGAAAACCCCAAATTCACAATCTCAGAAAATTAGAATATTACATGACATCAATAACACAAGGATTGGAAATAGAACAATATCGGACCTCTGCAAAGTATAAGCATGCATATGTACTCAGTACTTGGTTTGGGCCCCTTTTGCAGCAATGACTGCCGCAATGCGGCGTGGCATGGATGCTATCAGCCTGTGGCACTGCTGAGGCGTTATGGAAGACCAGGATGCTTCAATAGCGGCCTTCAGCTCCGCTGCATTGTTCGGTCTCATGTCCCTCATCTTTCTCTTGGCAATGCCCCATAGATTCTCTATGGGGTTCAGGTCAGGCGAGTTTGCTGGCCAATCAACCACAGTAATCCCAAGGTCACTGAACCCGGTTTTGGTACTTTTGGCAGTGTGGGCAGGTGCCAAGTCCTGCTGGAAAATGAAGTCAGCATCTCCATAAAGCTCGTCTGCGGAAGGAAGCATGAAGTGCTCCAAAATCTCCTGGTAGACGGCTGCGTTGACCCTGGACTTAATGAAGCACAGTGGACCAACACCAGCAGATGACATGGCTCCCCAAATCAACACAAACTGTGGAAACTTCACACTGGACTTCAAGCATCGTGCATTGTGTGCCTCTCCATTCTTCCTCCAGACTCTGGGTCCTTGGTTCCCAAATGAGATGCAAAAGTTGCTCTCATCAGAAAAGAGGACTTTGGACCACTGGGCAACAGACCAGTTCTTTTTTTCTGTAGCCCAGGTAAGACGCTTCTGACGTTTGTTGTTCAGGAGCGGCTTGACAAGAGGAATACGACATTTGAAGCCCATGTCCAGGATCCGTCTGTGTGTGGTGGCTCTTGATGCACTAACTCCAGCCTCAGTCCACTCCTTGTGAAAGTCCCCAACACTTTTGAATGGCCTTTTCCTGACAATCCTCTCCAGGCTGCGGTCATCCCTGCTGCTTGTGCACCTTTTTCTACCACTTTTCCCTTCCACATAACCTTCTATTGATTTGAGGTGATTGTACGGCTTCTACTAATATGTTAAACGACTCATCCAGACTTGAAAGAATTATACATGCTCTTTGTTGCTCGGGAATGACCAGATTACGATCTGCCACCTCAGCAAACAAAGTTTTCATCTTATTCAGGTGCTCAATTACATTAGCTCCTGGCTCCAACTTAAGGTTATACAACTGCTTTGTCAAACTCACGATAGCAGATGCAGTTTGCCTTGCATAGATCCCACGCAACGCTAGCCAACATTCATGAGCAGTTGCCAAACCACGAACATGCACCAATTCTAAAGACTCAAGTCCCAAAATCAAATTACCATATGCACGGTCCATCAAAGCTTGCTCCGCATCCGTGGGTGCCGCCGGGGGTGCGTTGTCTACATAACACCAAAGCCCCTCTCTCATGAAAAAAGATTTCATCTTTATATTCCATGTTTGGTAATTCTTTGAATTCAACCTTTCAAATGGAAGGCTCACTGCTGCAGGTGGAGCTGCTGCCATATTTCACTTAAAACAAGCACTCAACCACAGAGAAAAAATCCAAACCTCAAACGAAAGAGTCACAGGCAGGGTAATAAATCCATAAATCACCCGTCACTCAGGAATTTAAGTCCTTGTTTCCAGCACGCCTGGATTCACGCCTTGGACATCATTCCTGGAACCTCACGCCTGGAATCCTGTTCCTCAGAACCACCGACCTCAGTCCTCAGTCCTGGGCACTTGGTCCTGGTTCTGCATACTGGGTCCCCTCTGGACTTTGAAACTTAGTCCTGAACCCTGAGCTCTGAGTGCTCTGTGGGATCTGAGCCCTGGTATCTAGTATCTGGGCCCATAACCTGTTGGGCAGAGTGCAGCAAAAAATCCCATAAATCCTGCTCTCAGGAAAATACACATCAGCATGAGAGCTTGCAAGTAGCAATGTCCATATTTTGTTCCTCAAAGAAAATCCTGTCAGAAAATATAAACTAACTGGTCTTTATTGATAAAAATGCAAAACTTCATAAAATACAAGTTGCATACAAAATATAGGATATAACAAAGACTTCTTCTCATATTAGCTTCCAAGACTTATCACTGCAAAGCCTCTAGCTAAAAAAACACTTCCAGAGAAGAGGTTCACTACTTGGTTACTAATTAGAACTACATAACCCATAAAAACCTACCTGGTTAACTGTAAAAAGCAAAAACACACACTGAAACTACTGGGCATTGTAGCCCTCCCCTTATATTGCTAGTATAACACCCCCACTGAATAACTAACACACATTTCAGTAGGTGGCAGTAAAAATAATAACAGAATCACAAGATACTTTGTAGTCTCAACATCTGGTGTTGTATAGCGAACGGGATGACCTTCTTCCCATGAGAAAATCCTGATATGATGTGCTTTGATAAAGCACTTTGGGAACATCCAACTTCTTTTGCAATTACCTTTTGGGGCTTTCCCTCCTTATGGAGGGTGTCAAGGATGGTTTTCTGCACAACTGTCAGGTCAGCAGTCTTTCCCATGCTTGTGATTCCTACTGAACCAGCCTGAGAGACCATTGAAAGGCTCAGGAACCCTTTGCAGGTGTTTTGGATTCATTAGCTGATTAGAGTGGGACACTTTGAGCCTAGAATATTGAACCTTTTCACACTATTCTAATTTTCTGAGATTGTGAATTTGGGGTTTTCATAAGCTGTATGCCATAATCATCACAATCATACCAAAGCAAGCCTTGACATATCTCGCTTTGCATGTAATGCGTCTATCTCATATACTGGTTTCACCTTTTCAGTTGCCATACTGACATAAATGAACATTTGCACGATATTCTAATTTTTCGAGTTTCACCTGTACATACACACACATAAACACACACACCCATGCACACAGATACCAACTTACCTTGGGAGAACAGGCAGTACACTTGTCAAAAGCCAGACTGACAGGAAGAACATTATCAAATCTTGATAAAAAACCTCGGATCTGTCAAGCAAAGAGATGTACGGCAACATTTTGAAATCAGCAATATTGCCCTGGCTAAATTTTTTCAGGGTCCATGTTATTAAGAAAGTGCAGTCAACATGTACAGTCCTGGTGTTGAAAGGCCTTTTCTACAGAAACTGACAGCATACTGTGTGTTCTAGTTGTGCAGGTCAGCTGATTGCCATGTAGTGTGATTTCTCTGTAGAAAGACACACAGCACCACCTGGAGTATAAACCTCTTGCAGAAAAAGGGACTGAAGGAACAGTAAGGGAAAATGCCATTACTGTATATGCACACGGTTAATTTTCAGGAAAAAAGAAAGTATACTTTCCTGCTGTTCGATGCTAGTCAATTGTGAATATTACAGAAATATCTGTTTGCATAAAAAAGTTGCAGGTCATCAACTTGAATGTGCTAATTTAATATGGTAATATAATTTTGTTGGTCAGTAAAGGATTCAATTTTTTAATTCTAGCTCTTTCATTCTGAAAGGGTAAAATAGCAATATCAATCAAGCAAATCTTTTTTGCTTGGCAGGCAAATCTGGGGAGGGGGATGAGGTGTCAAAATGGTGGCCGTAACTGTGTGACCAAAGCCCTGCTCCTTTTTACATGCTTGCAAAAAAGAGTCAAGGGTTTGATCATATGGTTGTGACTACCATCTCAACTTTTATGCCCCTTTTGCTTGGCTCCTGTATGTCTTTAAACTTAGTTCTTTTTTCCCTTATATTTTATGAAAACTCATTAGTTCAGTACAGCAGTTCTATTGTATTTCTCTGAGCAATCAATTGCAATTTGAACATATGTTAATTCTTATGAATCTATTCTAAGTGTAAAGGAATAAACCACCAAATTGTTAATTCTCTTGTGACCCTAGCAGATTCTTACAATAATTATGTTTACATTCTCAAATATCACCCAGAAGGCACTAGCCTATGTGTATATTACCACTGCTAAGATAACTTTCCTTTTTCAAAATCGGAGACTGCTGTTTTGTGCAAATCAGGAAGTTACAGTAGTCACAAACCAAAGAGTACATTTGTATCAGTGGTAACTGACTAAACATAACAGTATTAAAAAGTATCAATTGTCAACCTGGAAGATTTGGGGAATGTGATTTAATAATTCAATGATTGTATAAGTAAATTTAGACATCTTCCCATTTAGCTCCCTGGGATTCAGCTATTGCTTCTGCCGTGACAATCTGCTAGTGCAGGGTTCCTCAACCTTAGCAACTTTAAGATGGGGAATTCTCGGAGTTGAAGTCCACCCATCTTAAAGTTGCTGAGGCTGAGGAACCCTGTGCTAGTGCACGAAAAACACTCCCACTTTTTTTTCTTTTTGGAAGAATAATGTAGTGAAAACAAGCATTTCTGAAATAGCATGCCTTCTCTGTTGCAGTGCCTTTATTTGGAACAATCTCTCCCCTGAAATTTGGTTGCTCTAACCCCGTTAGCCTTTAGGAAGGCTTTAAAACCTTGGCTTTTCCCCCAAGCATTGTGCCAGGGTGACAGATGAGCCTTTCTTGGGAAACGGAGTACAGTTTTGATCAACCTGACCACAGCCTATTCCTATGTTGATTTCGGCACTGTTCCTGTTGGTTTTCATTACAATTTGGGTCTTTTTTTGGCTCTAGGGATGTGCACTGCTCAGAGTTGCAATTATGTGAGTTAAGCAGGCATGTAAATCTTCCAAATAAATAAATAACCAAACACTGAGTATCAAAGAAAGAATCGGACAGGACTGTAAAACATCAAAGGCAAGAAAAAAGTAGCAGATTAATCCTATTCAGGCATTATCCCCGCTACTAAATTTACTGGTAAATTCTCAGCAAGAACAAGGACACAGAAACTGGGTTTGTATACTTTACTAAACCATAGTTAACTGAACTGTGGTTTGTGGAAACAAAATTGTGGTTTGTGGAACTAACCTATTTATCTGGATGAGCACAATCCACTTAACCAATAACTAAATCCAGTGGTCAGGTACACAGAACAAGCTGAGTTACACAGCTCAGTCAAACACATTTTAGCCTAGGATACCATGTAAGCCAGAATTGGTACTTAGGGATGGATACAGCCCTCTCACAATAATCAAACAGTGGTACTATCACAAACATGCTTACTCAAAAATAACCTGAACTAAGTTATAAATGGCTTACTTCCTGTTAAGCAGATCAAGGATTGTAATTTTCTAATAATAAACATACCATCAGTTTATTTAGAATCTCAGGTTACTTAAGTAAGGAATGCTGTCCTTTTCCTGCTTTCCTTAGTGGGACAGCATGGCAGCCACTGTGTGACAGAGAAGGTCATGCTGTGACAATCAAAGAATGTGAAAAAAAGCTGTGCCAAAAACAGCTATCAGAAATTAAAACGTTAGGAAATGTTACATCAAGAGAAAGCCAAGGGGCAGGGGGCTGTTTTTTAAACTATAGTGCTATGCATTTGTATTTAAACTGGAAACTTGCTGAGTATTCAGACAGTAAGATTCTGGTGCACAGCAGGAGAC
Source organism: Liasis olivaceus (assembly GCA_030867105.1). Classification (NCBI taxonomy): domain Eukaryota; kingdom Metazoa; phylum Chordata; class Lepidosauria; order Squamata; family Pythonidae; genus Liasis; species Liasis olivaceus. The sequence continues at coordinate 52,688,041 of CM061348.1, forward strand.
CTTTAAACAATAAGGGTAAAATATAGTTACGAATGAAGAAGAGAGAGAGAAAGATGGAGTTAATTAGATTATGGTGCACCATCTCTATTTCTCTTAATTCATACAAGCAAGAAAAACAAAAAGTCTGGACCAAAGTCCTCTACCCCCACCCCATTAATTCTAAACGGATATGTTATCTACAAAGAGAACTTGGATAGCATTACATCTTCTTAGCTAGCAGGAAACCAATTGTTGACACAAATGTGTAGGGGGGAAAAAGTGACCATACAGGATGAGATTTTGTAACATAATTGAACATTATTTTGCAAATGACTTTTGCAACAAAAACTGACATGACTTTTACCGCTCAGAATTTTTTACAAGAGGAGGAGCATCTCACTCTATTTCTTTGTGCAACAGAGCAAAAACATCGTTTTTAAAACATTAGTAAACAACAACTGTAAAAGCAATTAAAATGCCTACAAAGTCCTGGAGTAATCAAATCATGCTTCCAAACATCAAGAAGAGAAGGATGTGAATAAGCAATGTGCTTGATGATGCAGGAGGCAGAATTAACTACTAAATAGCAAGTATAATCATATAATATCCATCCATCAGTAGAATGGCCTTTGACTGTACATTTTTGTGCACGTGGAAAAACAAATCAGGATCTTAACATTAAGTTTCCTGTTAGTGGAAAGCATAATTAAATGTTGTAAACAAGCCAGGATCAGAAGCCAGCTTTAACTAAGCTTTGAATCTGGCTTAGTTTTTAAAATACATTCCAAAGCAGCAGGAAAAGGGCTCCTTATTAAGCCTGGACTTAGTACTATATCAGGAACTGGTCTCTAAGACAAAGTTAAAGGCAACAAATATCTTCAAGTGCCTATTCATTATATGTGACTTTATTACAAACATTACCTCTATTTAATGGCCACCTTTTTGGATGATACCTCTATACGTTCTTAAATTTAAATCCATTTCCCCTCTCAATTTATGTCATTCTGAACTCATAACCTGAAGTCATGGATCACAAAGTCTATAGTTTTTTAATCATTACTCTATTCTTTTACTACAAGAGGACTGCCCATTGCAAGGGCATATATGTCACTATATTTCAGGGATACCTTCACAGTTGTATTACTTTCCACTTTACTAACCTGATGAGGCACAAGCCCAAGAGAGGTGGGAGGTTCATTCATTCTGTCATCACTACTGCTTGCAACTGCATAGCCACTAACAAAAAGGAGGACAAATAAAGAGAAGTAACTTTCTACACAAAAGGTTTTAGCATTCATCGTGTTTTGTCTGAGTAAAATTTGGACTAAACCTTTCTGCATACAGACACATCTTAAGAAGCAGAAGTTGCTCAACATTTGACATAAAAATTAAAGGATGTCAGCACATTGGATTCAAGCTTAGTCACATCAAGAGAAGATCTACTGAAATCAAAGATGGGATACAGTAATTAAAGTCATGACTAAGTGAAATTAAATCAGAACCCAACCTTCTTAACTTACTTCTTAAGTATAAGAATCATCATACTTAAAGTCTGCTGTTAATCTTTGGGTTGGAGGTCAGCATTATTTGATCGATCTTGTGTTCAAAAGGGTGATGATGCCAAGAAAGAACTGGTGACATAAAAATGTCTCTCTAAAATATTACCTCTTTTCCACAATGATGGCTTACCCTTCTGGATGCTGCAAAATGGATACCATTAATTCAACAGCAAGTGCTCCCGCTACCATGGCTAATCCTGGTCGACTCACCGTACACTGTTGATCCAATGTCCGATCCCTGGTAGACTGCAAAGGAACAGTGAAATTTTATTTCTATACCTTTTCTTAAAATAAAATACAGAACAACAATTTATGGTTCCCTTTCCAATCCTGCCCCCCCCCCCCCCCAAAATACTGGCATCTCTTTGCCTTTCAGGAAAAAAAAATACTGATTCCAAAGAGCACTTCACAGTAGAACTGGGAAAAGGGGTCCTCCACTTTCTAGAGAAGATTTTAGGAGCAGACAGTACTCTACAGAAGAGTAGCAATTGCTAAAAATGCTTCCATTACATTTCAGTTCTTTAGGGATATGCAGCTGTCTACAAGACTTTCCTTATGCCATTAAGGAGGCATTAAGGAAGTGATGGCAGAGTGACTCTTTTCAGGTCACCTCTGAAGCACATCACTAGAAGTCCTTCTGTAGTGAAAAGAACTTAACTAGATTTTTCTTACTATAATACTAATACAGAGAAGTAGAAAAAAAAATTCAAAGAACAGTCCTATCAGTTTGTTTGAAACCTACTTACATCTCCTGGTGCAACTACATCATTGCAGAAATAGCAACCAAGTTTATAGCCAGGAATATTTGAAAAAAGTGATGATCCCAAAAGATCAACTGAGCCAGAAGAATTATTGCATGGAGATTCACCAATTTCATGATTCTTTGGTTTCTTTAGTCCATGTCTCATCACGACAAATGTGTCAAATCCCAATGCAGCGTTGATGACCAGCTATACAAATATTGAAAAGCAAAGAAAGTGATATTCATATGTAAGCATATAAGCAAAACATTAAAAATAAAAATGAACAGCCAAGATTGCATAAGTAAAGCTTCTCTCTCAAAGCAGATAGTCTCTTCCCTTTCCTCTATCACGTGTCCACTAAATCTACTTTGGAGGATTCCCTGATCTGTTACAAGAGTTTTGGAGAGGAGGGATAATAGGGGGGAGAGGGCAAGTATCAAGAGACAGAGAAAATTAGACACAGTACTGTTTTAGTATATATATGTATTTAAAATATTTCCATCCTCCTTTTCTACTTAAAAACACCCACAACCAAGTCAAAGACATGCCAATAGTTGATAAATACAGCTCACGAAGACCCAGATCCAGGTAAATCACATGTGTAAAAATTTCATGCATGGGAATTTCTTTATCTTAATCTGCTATTACATTAGAACGAGAAAAAGTAGTGGAAGCTACAGAGAGAGAGAGACAAATATGAAATAAGAAGGAAATTCCTGACCATGAGAACTATTAAGCAATGGAACTGCCTGCTTTCTGGAGTCACAAATCCTTCATTACTAGAGGTTTCCAAACAAAGGTTGGGCAGCCATTTGTCTGGGGTAGTTTGAGGATTCCTCCCCTGGGCAGGGGTTGGATTACAAAACTTCAAGTCAAAACCTTCCTACTTTATGGTTCTATGATTCTGTGGATTTTAAAGTTCGGATGGGAGGAACTGCTGAAAAGGCAGATAACTAATAACCTAAAATAGCAGACAGTTGCTATGCACTTCAGTGTTAAAATTATAGAGTGATTCCATATTCAATGCTGAATGGGATTCATATCCTTTGCAAATATTTATTAGGGCAATGATAAAAAGCATCAAATTAAAACATTATAAAAACAAATATTTTTCAAAATATTAGAAAAATATTAGAGTCTTTCTACAAAAGCCATCCAAAAATAGCATTTTCAGTCATTCTTTCTAAACTACCAATATACGTAGAATTAAACAGATAGAATTCAGGTTTTCAACCTCGTCCCTCAATTACTTGTCTTAAGTTCATCAACCCAATCTTCAGTCTAAAATTCCAAGTCTGATTCAGTGAAAAACACTGCATATCCGTAAAAGGTCTGCCATTCAAAAACTCTGTATGCTTAGTGAAAATGCTTTTGAAAAGTCACTGCAAGTCAATCCCCCCCCCCACCCATAGCATGGCCTGTGGGAAATGTACATGCAATACCTTTCTCTTGCTGGCTGAGATGACAGCTGGAAGCCATCGGCTTTCCCTGGTGTCCATTAGCAAAAAGATGACATCATGACCATCAATCAGCTTTTCCAGCTGAGCCACATCCTTTTGAGCTTGCTGCAAGGTTGTTTCAGAAAAATTCACAGGGTGACCTGGCATTGGGATGCTCATGTTAAAACCTTCAGCTTTCTGAAAGGAAAGTAGACAAGGAGAAAGACACATATGTTCACCCATAAGCCAAACAAAAGGCTTTTGCAGACCAAGGCAAAAAATATGTGGCACCCTCAAAACTCTTTCCATCCCACTTTTATTTTATTTTTTTTATGGCAGAGTAACCATTTTATATAAAATGAGAGAATAAGTGTTATCTCAACCACATTTAGAATCACTGATGAGTTTCAGTGATGCTCAAGCAGCTGTTCCAGGTACAGAAATCACTCTTGAGGAGTGGCAGACCAAGGCATTGGTTAAGTAGACTGTATACGGAAACAGATGTCAGTTTTGGAAAAAGAAACAGAAACAATACTTGAAGTCTTACACTAATGGAAAAGTTGAATTTTAACTATTCCTTAAGCTGCACACCTGCCTTACAAAGAGATAATGCACAATTGACTGTGCCTTGCCAAAACGAACAAACCTCTCACAATGTAAACATCCCTGTTCTTTCTAAAGGCTTTAATTCTTCCAGCCTGTCACTGGCCGGCCCAGACACTGCTGTCCTACTATATACTCCCCATTGTAAGGATTATCACCTTTTCCCATTGTATAAGAGGAACTGTGGCTACTGGAAAAGTGTGTTAGCATTGGATTGTGCAGACCGCAAGCATGCTGGTACCACGGGTATCTATATCTTTCTTCCCCCCTCCCTCCCTCCCCTCCCCTCCCCATTTGGAATGGTCTGCCAATGTAGCTCCATCATCCAGCACTCAAGTACATACCTACCACAGAAATTAAAATGAAAGCACATTCGTCCTGCCTTTCCTATGAACTTGTATGGAAAATCTCTCACTTCCTGCAAGTAATGCTAATAAAGCGCTGAAGCAAAGAAAGGCTACTTCTACATGAAATTAACAACTGCTGATCAAGCCTCTCTCTCTCTCTCTTTCAAAAAGAAAACAAGGAAGGATCATTTCAGATAGACAGCCAGAAGAGGCTACTATCCCCTGCCTCCCTCACAAGCTTGAAATAATAAGTAACACTGCTTTTTCTGGATTCAACTTAGGTACCTAGAAAGAAAGCTGTAGCTATAGAAAATATATATCTTGCCTGCTTGCTGATAGATATAATTCATATTTGGGTTTTTTTAGCCAAAGTGGAACAGTAACAAAAAATTATGGAGAGAATTTGAAGTTCCTGAAAACTAACCTTTTAAAAAGGCATATGTAAATAGGCATTTCTAATTATTTTCTTGATATGAACTGCACATGCAAATGCCAAATGGTATACTATTTCAGAAAATGGAACATTTTAATGTGCCAATTTTAAAATAGACACTACACTAAAGAGAAAGAGAACATAACGTAACATTTTTGTTAGACAGCCCAGAATTGTTGAAGAACACATAAAAGATACTGCTATGAGAGAAAGCCCTGGAGCTTACTGGCCAACAGATGACTGAATAGTCATAGACATTGAAAAGTCTTTTCAAATTCAGTCAATATAGCAATCTAACAGTAGCATGAAATGATGTAATGTTTTCATTAAGCCAAGATGTTTATACCCAACTGGCCTTTGTGGAAGATGATCATTGAAAAGGAATTCTGAAACCCACACTCTGCACTGTGCTCTCGCTACATCCCCAAAGCATTCAAAGTTTCACGCTTCTGTTTCTATAAAGCTTCCTTTTCTGCATGTTTTCCCAAGTTCACTTTCCTGCTGCAACTCCTGCCTCTCACCTTAACTCTTTCCTAAAGCCTCCTCCTGCAAGGAAGAGATAAGGACTTCTCCTTGCAGGAAATCCCTTACATTCATATGCCATATACAGCATGCATCAGCTACTCTTCCTCCAAAATTAGTAATGTTTTTTTACTCTACACATTTTAATTACAAGGTCTGTGCCGTGAACTGTACTGATGAATTGAGCAGTACCGCTACCTCATGAAGCATTCAAACCAAATCATTGTTAACCTATGTACGGCTGTCATAAGTGGAAAAAGAAGGTAATAATTTATATTATGTTATTCTGATAAAGAAAACTAACAATATTGAGGAGTTAATACAAATAAAATGGAAAGGGGCGATATATGACATCATCTCTTTTCCACCTTCATCTGCCTTCCCCATTACAGAATAAACAATTTTCAGGAGAGTTTTTATTACTTCAGACACACCAGGTTTGCTAACAATAAAGCTGATCTTCAACTGATTTTTTTAAAAAACCAATCCTGTGTAATTAGCGGACTGTGTGAAGCTACACATAAGATTTTTTCACCATTATTTATTAATGTCATTTGTCTGCTGAGATATTTTCTGAAACTTGCAAGGTTACAGCTTAGTTCTGCACAACTGCTATTGCCATTAGGAGGCTAAGAGTTCAGATGTTTATCACTATTATATAGAAAGAGTACTGATGCTTTTGAACTTCAGTGTTGGAGAAGACTCCTGAGAATACCAAGAACAGCCAAGAAAACAAACCAATGGATCACTGAACAAATCGACCCAGAGTTCTCACTCAAGGAACAAATAACTAGGCTCAAACGATCCTACTTCGGACACATTATGTGAAGACCCAGCTCTCTGGAGAAGGCTCTAAAGCTGGGAAAGCAGAAAGAAAGAGAAGAAGAGGACGACCTGCAGCAAGATGGATACACTCAGTTACTGTGGCAATGGGGGCACCATTAGAAGAGGTGAAGGACCAAGTTAGGGACAGATCATCATGGAGAAAATCTATGTGGTTGCTAAGGGCTGACAATGACTTGGTGGCACATAATCAACCAACCAACCAACCAATATTATATATTTATCTATGCCACATATACAATTAATCAGTAGCCAATTTACTACTATATTACTTTGTCCATTTTTGTTTTTACACTTTATTCTATTTCACTTAATTTTTTTATTGCTTGCATGTATCTGTAATAATTTATTTTATTGGAATGTGTTCTTATTTGACCTCAGACATTAAATAAAGTTGTCACTGTTGTTGTTCTTGTTATTATCATCATCATTAGTCTTTCACCTTTATATTGTCTCACCCTTGAGCAAACAGGTAAACAGCCGATTTATGTCCAGCTCCAAAATAAAACTACTTCTACACTTCATTTTTGTTTTGGGTTTGCAAGAAGCAGTTTGAAATGCAGTTTCCCTTCACTGTAAAAATCTATCAAGTCATTAAAGCACAGCAATTATTTCTTTGTGGTTTAGTTCATTTTTGAAGAACAAACATAAGAGTAATCTTTGGCTTTGGTTCAAGCACATATGAGGTTTGATCATTAAATCATATTCATTTACTCACTGCTCCAGGGAATATTTTTTGAAGTCTCTCTGCTGCTGCAACTGCTTTGGACTTTCCACCCCCAAGACAATCTTCAAATTCATAGAGAGGTTGACGCACAGGATTGGAATAAGAGATCTTTGCATTGTCCACAAATGTAATCTTCCTGACTCCCCACCCCTGAAGGAAAAGGTACACAACACAATTAATTATCTAAAGACTGCAAAACCTATAAGTTAGTTATAAACACTGGCCATTCCCAGGACTGAGAATCAGAATATGAGACAAGGACATCAACTGGGAAGGAGGGTATGGTGTCATGCTGCCTCCCTCATTTAAGAAAAGGCTCAACTCCTTGGATCCTGTGTACTGCTCAGTAGCATTTGAAACATCATGGGCCAAATTTATCATAATTCCTTTCTTCATCTGTTTGGGCTACTGACATCGGCATTGTTTGTACTCTCATGATTCAAGACTTCTGATATAATGTTGACTTCTAATGGTGTGACAGCCAGACATGGTAAAACTGCAATCATATCACTTTGATAATGACTATATGAACCAAAGGACATATAAAGGGAGGCAGATGGTTTTCAGGGCACTCTTTCAATTTCCAGTGACTCTGAAGGGAATTTAGTCTCATGCTGTGAAAATCATTGCACTAAAAATGTACTGCAAAGAAAATTATACATAATTAAGGGAGTAAGACTCTTTATCTTGGTCATCAACCAGCAGAACATTATAACATTCAATGATAAAATTACAGCCATTCCATTGTGATAGAAGTCCAGCCTATATAGTGTGAGATATGACTAAAATTTAAGTTACTAGGGCACACTAAAATCATGATACCAATATAATTAAGACTGTAAGATTAAGATTATGAAAACAAGAGTGAGAATGGTGCACCATAGATAATATATAAAACTATGGAATAAATACTAAAAATAATAGCTAACACGAAATATGAAACCACTGTCTCACTATAATCTACAAGTAGAATAATGTTGTAACTATAAGAACTATAATGCTATGGTGTAAAACAAAGTAGTCTATAGAAAGGAATGATAATAACATTAAAAGGCTAAAGAACTAAAAATAACCAAATGGAATACAAATGTATAAGCATAGTCTTCATCAGTCTGGTGCTCTGATGGCTGTTGGTAAGCGAATTATATCAGTGCAGTTCTTGGCCATACATCTAGATCACATCATAAGCTGTTACTGACAATCTGTAATATAAAGTAACAACATCTTGCTACATTTAGGAATCTTAATCATGTGCAAATAGAGTAATAAATATCAGAGTGCTCTGGAAATTTAGATCAGAGTGGGGTAACGCCACTGTAAAACTGCCAGTAAAGAAGGATATGGGCCATAGTTTTTACAAGTATATGAACTGTTCTAGTGTGTTATATTTATGTCATTCTAATGCTTTATTCAAGACTCATACTGATATATACAACTTAGTACACTATAAAAACAGCAGCTAACAGATCCAAATCTTCCCTCCAAGGGAAGGGAAACATTAGGAACAGTAGAGTTCCCTCCAAATTGAGACAATATTAGGAACAGTAGAGTATCTTCAGTACTTGCCATCAAAGTTCTAGCTACACTACAACCCAGTGTACCAGCTCCGAGAAGAAGACACTTTGCAGATACAACTTTCTCCAGATCAAGAGTAGGTACTAACCGCCAGCACATCAATTTAAGGTTAAGATCCACAGATGACTCTGCTAGCCTTAATATGAAATAGAAAAAAAGGTTATATTAAATGAAAGAGCTCTGCTTTTCTCTTCAAGTAGAAAAACTGAATGCATGATTGACTTTCTTTAATGCTCCTGGCTAAATAATAATGTTCAAGACTCATACTGGTATTCAGGGCCCCAGGCAATTACCAATTTCTCTGGAAAAGTGAAAATTCAGAGTCCAAGGGTCATGTACTAATCTGAAAACTTGCTCAAAGGAAAATTATCAATTAAAGAACCTACAGTTATGAATTCCATTGCATTTTTGAAGGTCCATACCAAAATATTAACACCAGTGCTCTACAATGAAATTAGCTGTCAAATTCATAGTCAGCTGGTTTTTCTAAGCATTTGTACACAAGAAAGTATATGCACTATCACATTATTTATAACATTTTTGCCCCAATGTAAGGGTTTCTTCTACAGCACTGTCATAATGGAAACAAGAGAATGAGCAGATAATGGATGCGTTGTTTTTTTTTAACCAGAGATCTTCCACAGGTGTCTAACGTGACATTTCAACTTTTATTCACATTCCACATAGCTTTATTTCTCAGTAAGATTTAACACTCTAAACATATGACTGGGAAAACAGCTTCAGGAAAAAAGGAAAGTAAGAATCAATTTTCCATTTAACAAAATGATGTATACATACTTCTAATAATGCAATGTCCCAACAGACTAATTTTACCAAGACTTATAATGATATATACCTTTTGGGGTCCATACATTCACTTAGATTCACCATTCTTGGGCCCATACTTCCCTTTGGATTTTTTTCCCATCCAACAGCTTTGGGACAATCTGCTTAATCAGAGAAGAATTGTGTTTAAAAGTATCATTTTTCTTAGAGGATGAAAAAAAATGACTCTACATAACTACAAGTTGTTGATAACACAAACATTAGAGTAACTTCCCCAGTGGGCAAGGCAAATGTGCTTAGTGGGCAGGGCTGTGGTATACTGTAGTCAGTGTTTTTTGCTTTTTTTTAAAGGCTGTTTTAAGGAATTCTATTCAAAATGGCATGAAACTGTGCCATTCTGCATCAGCTACAACACTGAAGTTGAATGGTGTGACTGGAGAGGGTTCCAGTGCTAAAGAGGGTTCCAAATGCCACAGGTTGCCCTGTCCTATTCTAAAATAATTTGATGCATCATTGAGAACAATCAAGATATTTTAATGAAAATACCCTAATTAATAGAGGAATTAAGCTTTTGGCATTAAGGGCAGAAAGATTTTATAACTGAAAACTTTGTTATCCACATTCCTACTCTCTAAATCGCAGTTCTCTCCCCCTAAATCTGAAATCCTCATTTGCATATCTTTCATTATGCAGCTATCTCCCAACAGTAATTATTTTTTTAAAAAAATATTTATTTATTTATTTGGTGAAGGAAATGTTTTTCAGAGCTTTATCTTCAAAGCTTAATTGGCTGATCCTCCTCACTGGGGAATAAAGCCAAAGAATTAAAAATATGACATTGTTCATCCAAAAATATGACATTGTTCATTGTTCTCAAGAAGCTTCAGTTCACTAGCCTCTGAAGGTAAAAGCAACAGATCTTAATTTACAACATATACTGTAAAAAATTTAGAGAGCCAGTTTGGTGTAGTGGTTAAGACATCAGACTAGAAACCAGGAGACCGTGAGTTCTAGTCCTCCCCCAGGTACAAAGCCAGCTTGGGTCAATCACTTTCTCTCAGCCCTAGGAAGCAGGCTGTGATGGAAGACATGAGCAGGGAGGATTCTGGAATGGAACTTCAAGGTTGCTGGGAGGGGGAAGAGAAGTTCCAGGGAAAGCACCTCCTCAGCCCCCAGCCAGAGTGTGGAAACGTCAAGAGGAGGAGATTGGCCCCTCCCTAAGGGCATCATGGTTATAGTTGCTGTTGTTGGGGATTAGAACTAGTTTGGCGAGATTCTGTCTATTAGGTGTAAGCTAATAAAGGAGCTGAACTGATTCTGGACTGTCTCGTCGTTGTTCTTGGGCTGAACCTGACACAGGAAAGGGCAAACCACTTCTGAAATCTTCCCAAGAAAACTGCAGGAGTTGGTCCAGGCAGTCTCCAGGAGTCAAGACTGACTTGAAGGCATACACATACACCCCCTATACAAAGTTTATAGTTCACTCCCATTCTGAATGAAGCAAAAACATCCCCAACACTGACACATTAGGATAGCAATGCCAAAAGAAGAAAAGCTTACACAGAAAATTTAATGTGGAAAAATGGAAAGGCTGTCCACTAATAGAATAAGAAAAAAACCATTATGGAAACGGTAATCTTGTATGTCACCATCAGCCACATCTTGGAAGATATTCTCAAAGATCTTATATGATAATCACAGATGATGGGCAAATTCACATCAGAGGATGGACTAATTTAGATCTAAGATCTTTCGAATTTTAAAGGTAATAATTAGCAATGAAAAGAGATTAGCAAGAGATTAATTATGTTATAACCATCTTATCTTGGCCATGAAAAGAGATTAGCAAGAGATTAATTATGTTATAACCATATTGTATCAATTGAATTAGTTCAACTGATGCAATATGGATATAACATAATTAATGATGATTTAATTTTATTCTTGAAACATACTTGGAGGTAACTAATGAGTTCAGATGGATGTGAATAAACAGGACGTTACCCTTTTTGGACAAAGCAGCATAAGGAGAAAGTATAGCTACTAAATCTAACAGAATTAAGAACTGGAAGCTAGAAATGCTTTAGCAATCAAGCATATTGTCAACTGTTGCATTACTGACTAAGACCCATGATGGAAATAATGGAAGCATAGGCAATTGGCAGGAATAGAGAAAACTCAAAGTTGGCATAAGATGAAATGGATCTTTTCTAAAGATGTTTCACTAAGACTTAACTGATGAAGTAGGTATTTATTTACAGAAATAGAAGCACTTTATTTCTTCTCTCTTCAGAAATTATCGAAAGAAAAAAACCCTACCAATTCTCCACAAACAGCAACAATATTAAAAATCCATCATAAACACTTTGTCTTATCTTTCAGAAGGGTTACCTGGACTGTGTGTCAGCTGTGGAAGCTTTACTTCAAAAATAATGCTGTGTGAAATGTCTCTTGCCCCCTGCATGGTCCTGTCTCGGAAGCAGAGCACTTCAACAGACTGAAGGATGCCTCCCCTGTCAGAAATGAGAATTCTGTAAAAGTAGCAGCTCCAGAACCCCAGGATTAACCGGCAATTCTTTTAACATGACAACGGAACAATTTTCCAAAAGGATTACATTTCAATAGTAATGCAGCTCAATATTCCAAACCCATTTGCTAGCTCAAAAGTTATTCAGTATAACTCAGAAAAGCAAATCGAACTGCTCTCTTAGAATCTATTCATTTTACCAACATGTTCTGCTGGACAATACAGAGCAAGAATTCTTTAACAGAAGATACCTAGAGATTGACCATACAAACCTGGAATCTGAGGAAACCTCTTTCTCAAATGGTAAGTGGTAAGCCTAGGATAAGCCACATTCTGACAGTAACTAAGGCTTCCTACTTCAGCTACTACCTACGCTTTGATCTGATTTAGATGAGTTATTAAGCAAAACCAGAACATGAGCTAGGGACTCTGCAGAAATGCTCAGTACTGGCTCCCATTACAGAAAACATTCTGTCCCCAGAGGTTTGGATGGCCCCTGCTCTGCAGATACTTAGAAAAAAACAAGCCAAAGTTTCTTTTCCAGCAGACATTTAGCTCTTGACCTGAAAAATGCATTTTTGTGTACCATTTTTTAAAAATTAAACAATTTAAAATTGTTGACTGTTATTATTTATATCTGTTTTTATTTCTGGACTATAAATATTGTACATTTATAAATATTGTGTATATAAATATGTAAATATAAATATTGTGTATTTCTGGCTATAAATATTGTAAAATGTTTATAGACTTACAGACACACATACATAATTACATCTGAATCATTATTTTAGGATTTTTTTATCAATGGGCAACATAGAAGCTATCTAGCTAATAATGTGCACCATAATACAAGTATGTGTAGAATTAGAAGATGAAAGTTAAAAAGATGATTGGAATTAACATGATGAATCTGCCCTATGGAACAGAGTCACCCCTGAGATACAAATGGCCCTGCTTTTCATAAAGCTTTGAAGACCTGGCTTTTCCCCCAGGCCCTGGGTCAGGAGCATTTGGGCTCTTATCAGTGGGTTAGCCTTGGTGGAAGTTTTGAAGACATTTTACTTTATTTTATGTTTACCATATAGTAGGTGGGCTTAAGAAAGCTTTGAATCAGGACAACTATTAGCTATTTTGGGCAAAAGAATTTGCTCTTTTAAATGTAACCACAATTTGCTTATAAAACTCCTCCCTCTTTATAAAAACGTTTGGTGGGTAGCACAAGGGATAGAGAATGAAGGCCGAAAGTCCTTGACCAAATATATAATTACCCACACAGTTTCTTTGAATGCCAGGGAATGACTGAAGAAGGAAAAGTGCTTTCACTTCCATTCACTTAAATTTGCCCTTGCTAACTTGGCTTGGGCTCACAAGGAAACATCCTCTGGGTGGGGGACCAAGGGCCGCTGTAAAGCTGTAGCCTGTCTCTCAAAACAAGCCTGGCTCCATGCATCAAGCAGAGGACACGACCTGCTTTAGTCTTCCTTTCAGCTTCTCTCCTCATTCATTTGGCTTCACATCTATAGTGAGCACAACATCTCCAGATACTGCACCTTCAGCTTCTTATCTTTAAATATCTATCAGCATTTGCAAATATTTTGACATTTTGTAACTGAAAACAACTGCAACCAATCCTGTGGGCCACATCAAATCATTCTAAAACTCTGTCATCAAAATCAAACAGCAGCATCAAAACGTGACAACTTGGTCTGTGGCAAAACACTGCAAGTATTTAGAAGTAAGTTCAATCTTGTGTTAAGAAATCAAGAGAAAGACTTGCTGTCTAATACTGAGAAGTAAGTGCTATCAAATTCAGTGGGACTAACTTCACAGTGTGTGTTTAGGATTGCAATCATAGAGAAACCATGTTCAAGGCATCACCTAATAATAAATACCATCTGTGTGCTGCAAGGATCAACATATTTCTCAATGGCCATCCTGGATACTGGGCAAAATTACAGGGGTCATAAACACCAATTGTCACCTGCAAAAAAAAAAAAAAAAGACTACCGTAAGTTCACATTGACAGAGTTCAAGAGTTGCTAATTTTATGTGTGTATACTGTATATTAGTTAAACTGTACTAGAGTATGAATCTGCTGAAGACCCATAACTAAGCAGGTAGAACGATGCTTCACAATATTGCAGAGTAACCAGATCTGTATATCTGCAGGCAAGCAAATTAACCCTAACTAAAATTCTAGAGAATGACACAAATTCCATGTTTATTATTTGTGTTTAATTTCTGCTTGTGGAACCGGCCTGAGAAAATCCTCAGCGATGTGGTTGTATCACTCATGCTTTTCTGCATTGCCTAAGACCTTCCAATCACCTCCAGGCAGTATATACAGTGATCAGAAAGCTAGAATCCAATAAAACCAAGGTATCCACACTTTTGATTTTTTCTCTTTGTCTTTGTGGCAATATTACACATGTACATAGAACAAACATATTTGTCCTTTCATCTGTAAAGCAAAACATGCAGAGGCTTCTCTCACATCCAAATAAGCAGCAACAAAGCTCCCTCACCTGCTTCATCTTGTTATATTTGGGCTACTTGCTACTAACTCTGCACCCCGGGTCTGCTCCCTTTTCATTTCAAAGTTGATTTACTTGATCCTACCCACCCACATTGATTTTGATATAAACAAATCTCCTTTAATCTTAAACATATATATGACTAGTTTTACCCTTAGGTCAAAGCGAAGCATAAATCCCCAGAACAATAAATTCAGAATTCAGAGAAGACATGACTTTCAAAAACTTAACTGTCTGCAAGTTCCTTTTTCAGATATCCAGCTAATTTTACTCTCTTTCTGCTATCCCATCATTAAGAACTGAATGCTCCAGAAATTATGGGAATGATAATTACAGTACTCTGCATTTTGTTCATCTGTATTTCTTTTACCTTCTCCCTTTGATCAGAAAAGAAGTTATCCCAGTTTCTAAGTGAGGATACTTGGACTGAATCTTCATGGTATTTGATTAAAAAATAAGGCAGGGCTGTAGCGCCTTCTTTCTGGCAAAGTTGATCATATGAATTCTGGAGGGCTTCGGTCTAAAACAAGACAGGGATGGGTCAGTTTCCAACTTCCTTCGTACTAAAATATTGCTGTATTTGTCTACTTACAGTAAATAAACAGCATCAATAAACTGTTTTCTTCTTCAAAAGAACTCAAAGAGGCTAAAAATTGACTTAACCTAGTAGTAGCAATTATAAAACAATTAAAAAAAAGAGGTCAACTGAAAAGAGGAAACTAATCAGCAAAAAAATGTGCAGAAGAAAATACAACTCATTACAGCTCCAAATAAACAAACAAAAGCCAATTCAAAGCATATTTTTTAAAAAAATATTAAAATGAGAACGTTTGAATGGCAAGAAGCAGTTGGCTCCTTCAAGACCTCCACCTCCCCAGGCTGGCTTATTAATATCAATATCAGAGTTGGGCTGGGGAAACAGGCCTTAAAGCCCCAGAATAAGTTAAGACAAATGAAGCAGCACTGCAGGAGCTCACAACATTCACCCCTCCAGATGTTGGTCAAGTCATCTTCCAATCTGACAATCCTAGCAGCAAACTGGCGGCAATATTTTGCCTAAGTCCATCCCCATGTAGGACATGGTTTAACAATCCAGTACTGTGGTGAATAGAGGATGGCCTTGAAGGACAGAGGGAAGATCCACTACCAAAGCAAGAATCAGATAAACAAGGCTTGAGCCTAGCTCAAGAAAACACTTCAGGCAGTCCCCCTCCTCTTAATTCTTACGAAGATAAAAAAGGGAGGAAGGGAAGCACATTCACACTTGCAAAATCTGTTACTACAGCTCTTCTAATAAAAGTAGCTTTAGGTCTGTGTGGTGTCTGTTTCTTAGTCTGGTCTACCTTATAGAGTTTATCAATCCCCTGTCTGTCTGGAACCAGATACAAACAAGAAGCTTGTGAGCTGCTTGTCTGGGACTGAGGGTGCTCCAAGTTTAGAGAAGCCCTTGGAAGCAGGCTGAAAAGCAGACCCACCTCTACCTGCCCAGTGCAGTTCACAGCATTTGGTTACAGGGCAAGAGGCAGGCCATTTTTCCTCACTTCCCCCTCTTCTGCTCTGGAGGGAGGGAGGCCATGCCTCTGTAGGCAAGAACAGCTCAAATTCTGGAGCCCCTGATGTGAACGTTTATCACACATAAACTGCATGCAGCCTCATCTGCAACCCAGCGTGACACTGGTGAATTTTGGAAGGTTTCTAACATTTATTTTATTTAAGATTAAAAAGCATGTGTTTTTTTCTTGTTAAGCAAAATTAAGTAAACCCATTCTCTAGCCTGATTCAGCCCATTTTGGGGGTGGGTGAGAGAGGGTTCATAATGGGAATGTGATGGGATACCATCCGCTCCCATCTTCACTCTTGAAAAACTCCCAAGCCCTTGAAAAATGGCAACTTACAGTTTTTTTGGGAGGGGGAGGTAATTTGATGAGAAAATAACTCTGTCTCCCAGAGCCCCCTCCTCCCACAAAATGGGATCAAATGAAAAAATTCAGCCCTGCCTTGTGCACTGAGGTCATGTCAGCAACTGGCCTCCTGTGGCCCTTGGCAAGGTTGGGAGACTAATCTGCAGCTCCAACTTCTCAATCACCTATCATATTATCCAATTTATATTATCCCAGATTTTGAACTGCCACCTGAAATCAGTTGCTGCTTGTAGCGTTAAGTAACATTAACCTTTTGCAAGAGAATGAATTCTACATTCCTTGCAAATGGTCAAATGGATCGTTATTCAGATTTACAAGCCTTGCAAGAGAGGAAATCTTATTTTCACACTGGAAAGGCTATTTAGTAACTTCTGGACAGTTGGGATCCGATAAAAATGAACTGGTCCCACAGGTGCAGGCTTCCCCATCCTTGAAATGTCAGCAACTCTTGAGATACCATGTAATGCATCCAACGCCAAAGAACAGGGAGAGAAAAAATCTTTGCAGCTCAGAGTTTTCCTGATTGCTCACTCAGCCTATGCCCAGATGCTGCTTAAAGATGAACTGCCATTTATTGCAGCGCATGCGGCTAGGTTTTGCGCAGCAGCATAAAAGATCTGCCAGACCTTGATAGGCCAAGCTCCTGCTACAGTTGTATTTTATGTATGATCAAATTTTATGTAACTTCAGACATTATCACACTGTATGTAAATTTTAGGCATCTTTACATTTTTTTATTTTAGACATTAACATGTTTTATGTAATTTTAGATACTATCTCATGTACAGCTTAGACACAGATTGCTCCTTTTGGTTCTTACTCACGGGTCCTAGTCAGGTTTTATAGATGTATTTTAATTTTGTCTCAGATTTTATTTACTGGTTTCTTAAGACAGATTTATAGGTGCTTACAGATGACTCATGGACACACTTCTTGTACTGGTCTAAGAGTGCAATAAACTGAACGACTGTTTTCTTTGTGTCAGTTGCTCCCAATTCAAGGGGTCCCTTGACCAGGGTAACAGTGGCATTCTGAGCTATCAAGAATCAAGCAAATTTCAGCTGTACTGTCTTTAGGGACAGAAACCCTTTCTACACCTTTATATACTACCTTTATGAGCAACAGAGCAAAAACAGAAAACAACATGAAAAACAAACAGCAGTAAAATCTCACAAGACACTGTGATTAAAAAAAAAAAAAATTACAACTACAGCCACTGTTGGGGGGAAAAAACGCCACACTCCCTGTTAAGCATTTCTTCCAGAAAAAAACAGAAATAACAGTCCATTAAAGTGGAAGAAAAGAGGGTGCATAGCAAATTTTTGGGGGGTACGATCTCATAATTGAGACATTTCCGCTGAAAAAGCCTTTTCTGAGCTACCCATTTCCTCAACCCTGCTGCTCGCTGAGATAGTGAAGAGAGTTTCTAAAACTGACTCCCCATTTCAATCAGGCAGAGGTGGGTATAAAACTGTATAAAATACGATCTGCCATGTTTGTGCTTAATAACGCAAGTCATACATTATTTTATTTTCTATGTTTTGAAAAGTATTACGTATGTTGGGCTACTATATTTGTATAATGTTTTTAATTACCTGGGCTGGAGAGAATTTTGCACTTAGAGGCGCTGGTTGTTTAACCAAAGGGATACCTTCTGGGACATACAATGCAGGATAACAAAACCAGTAATAGAAACGGTATCTCTTTAGATCCTAAGGGAGAAATTATATAAATACTTCAGAACTTGGTAATAACTTGGAAAGGGTAATTTGATCAAATTCTTACACTTCGAATCAGAGAAAAAAATAGACTTGTTTCAGTATCAGAAATGACTCCCAGGTTCTCAGCCTTCATCCTGAATGTGTCCAAATGCTTCAGTAGAATCTCAAGGGATTGCTTCAAATTCCAGGGCTTCTGTGCAGTTCTTAGCCTTGCATACGTTCTCCACCATCTCTTTAAATCTTATGAGATAGCCATGTGAACATTTTTCTGTAACTGCAGCAACTGAGCTGTCACTTATCACATGCCTCTAATCTTCAGAATGGCATGACTTGTTAGTAAGACAATGATAGTTTCTATTCCACATCGATACCCCACCCACCACACGCACACTTTTGTTATGCAATCATACTGTCTCCTTTACTTCCCATTTACAAAATACTGTCAAGAACAATAGTGTGAAAAAATGGTATACAGGTGGTCCTTGCTTACTGACCATTCATTCAACAACTCTTCGAAGTTACGACACTAAAAAAATAACTTTACAGCCCATTTACGACTTTCGCAGCGTCCCTCAGTCACATGATCGCTATTACAGTCAGTATACATTGCCTCGTGCCTGACCTGTGGTTTTTTTCTTTCCTCCCCCACCCCCCTTGCAGAGCAGAGAGATTGGAGAGAGGGATTGCAAGCTGTTTGCTCTTCTTCACCTTGAAAGGAATGTAATCACACCAGCAGCCTGGGGCTGGGAGCCGCAGGTATGTTACGCAAACAGCTTACAGTACTCTCTTGAAATCTTTCTCTCCAATCTCTCTGCTCTGCAAGGGGGTGGGGGAGGGGAGGAAAAAAGCAGGAAATTTCTGTAGGCAATTTCTCCTTTGTCTAACCCTTCTGTTTCCCTCCGCCCCACAGAGTAGAGAGATTGGAGAGAAAGAGATTTTAAGAGAGTAAGCTGTTTACTCTTCTACCCATCAAAAGCAATGCAATCACGTTGGCAGTGGGAAAGGATCAGGCAAAGGAGAGACTGTCTACAGAAATTGCTTGCTTTTTTTCTCCTCCCTCGTAGAACAGATTGAAGACAAAGGGATTTCAAGAGAGTAACCTGTTTGAGTAGCACACCCATGGCTCCTGGCCCCAGGCTGTGGTGTGATCACATTGCTTTCAATATGTATAAGACAGTATGCAGGCACTCGAGCATTCCAAATGGTGGGAGAGTAGTTAGGAGGCAAACAAAAACTGAAGGTGTGAAACTGACTAGTCTTGCCTCTTTCCAGCCAGAAAGCACAGTTGCGGTCATGTGATTTCCCACTTATTGACCGCTTCGCTTAGTGGCGGAGTTGCTGATCCCAATTAGGGTTGTTAAGCAAGGACTACCTGTAAATTGTTTCCCAGTAGATTGGACTTTGTGGTTGGCAGATGCATGATCCATCAACTGGTATATAGTGATAGTAATTGTACCAGCGTTGTTTGTAACTATGGAGAATTTGATGTTGTTTTTAGTACAATTTTACTTACTGCAAATGTTAAGAGAAGAAATCTGTTCAATAAAACAGGATCTTTAATGGCATTCCCTGATGTTATTGCATCCCATATCTATGGGGAGAGGAAAAAAATAGCATCATCCAGGATACTAGCAACTATTTTCATGGCTGCTATACAATTAAAATATGCTACATATTTCATGGATTACTGTAACAAAATTTAATTTGGCTTAATCTTCATTGTAAACTAGTGTGCAAATGTGATTATGAAGCGGCAAATAATGAACAAACACAAAGGTTCCACTGATCTCACTATTATCAAATCACACCAAGCAATCCATCTGATTTACACAATAATTTCTATAAAGGAGAACAAGCTCAACAGCAAAACATGTTTTGTACACAGAAGACCCCCAGATTAAACTTTATCCTGAACAGTTAGAAAGCTTCCTGGAAAACAGCAAATAGATGAATAGTCTCATTTACAGCCATCTAAAACACAACAATGTATGTTTGAATGCCACAGTTTTAAAAATGCTACCTCCCGCTTGTTAAGCAGTTTCAAGTATTCGTGTGCAACACCTAGCCAATGCTGCTGTAGCTGAGAGACCCAAAACTGAGCAGCTTGCCTGAAGCCATCTAGTGAGTTAAGGGAACTTGGACCTGGCCATTTCAAAATTCAGAGCTCAGCCTATGAGCCTGGGATGGAGTCCCTGTTCCCAAATGAACATCCATAGGATTCTGTCTTCTTCTACATATTGCTACCAGCCAGCCAGCAACACTAAGGATTTAGTATGCTGAGTTCTGTACTTCAACTGTAACAGGTCCTCATGCCTGACAAACGAGTCTTTCTTTTTACCTTTCAGGCAAAAAAACTTAAGGAATACAGCAAAAAAGCAAGTTAAGCCAAAATGGTGATTAGTAATTTTGAGATTTTTCATCTTGTCCTCCTCATTTCACTTATTTGTTGACTATTTATTTATTTATAATCTGTTCAATCATGTCCAGTTCTCAGAGAGTGCCTGGACAAGTCCCTATAGTTTTCTTGGCAAGGTTTTTCAGACGTGGTTTGCCATTGCCTACTTCTTAGGGCTGAGAGAAAGTGACTGGCCCAAGGTCACCCAGCTGGCTTTGTGCCTAGGTGGAACTAGAACTCACAGTCCCCCAGTCTCTAGCCTGATGCCTTAACCAACTACACCAAACGGGCTCACTATTTATTTATTTACAAAATTATAACTGTTTAGTGTCTGGGTTCTTCAAACAGTGCTCCACAGAATTCTAACGTTCCATGATGAATTAAGTGGGGAAAAAGTTCATCCAAACACAACCATTTTTCATCATTAGAGCATTGCCTCCTGATCAGAGATTCCAGGAGTTTATTTTTTAACAGGTTCTACAGCCTGAAAAAGTTCAATAAACCATGGAATACACATGCATTGTTTGATCTAGTGATAGGCCATTCCAAATAACATATTTTTAGACAGTTTTGTGCTGAAATATAGGAGCACTCCTTTCTTGAAATAAGTGAGACCAAGGTCTGAAATATAATGCATATGCATTTGGGAGAACTTAAGGAGAACTTAAATGAATAATGGAAAGGCAGGAGAAATAGAAAGCTTAAGTGGAGGGAGAGATAAGGATTTGGCAAGCAGAATAAAGGAGTAAATATGGAGTGTGAAGACCAGTAACATTTCTGTTACAAGATGTTGTGACTTTTAGCATAACATGGCCGTTCAATTGTTAGGCTAATAGGTTTGTCTGAACATGTGCTTTCTTCATATGGCAAAATGTGGAGTTTTAGAGGCTTAAATTTTATTCGATTTAGTGGGACTTACTTCAAGTAAGCCTGCATAGAATTGCTTTGTTCATGAAACAGCTACAGGTTATTTGCACTGTTTGCCCCACGCAACAATCTCAAATTACATTTAAAGGCTGTTTTTCATCTGTGCCCCAGGTTTTGGGAACTCATTCACATTTTATCTTACCTCAGTTGCTGCTTGTTCAAGGAGAAGCTTTTTATCACAGGATTTGAAGGATTCCAATGTATTGGTGTTATACAACATTCCAATAGCAGGGCAACAATGTGCTGGTGTTGGGCCATTCCTGAGGGGGGAAAAAAGTAGTCTTAAAACTAAAGTAAATGCAATATACATTTTTAACAAACCAGAAGCATTGGTAGTTGGCACATACTTTACCAAAAATTTAAAAATAAGAATGAAATGAAAAAATGGATATTACAGTCAGTTATGCAAGTCTGCCTGCATGCACTGTGTAATATGTAATTTCAACATCAGTTTCAACAGCTCTGTTATGCCTTTGCATGGATCTTGGCCACAAAAGGAAAAGTAGCAGACATTGGATCGATGGAAAGTGAAGAAAAAGGAAACAAACTGGGACCCTGAACAGAGCAACATGCATAGCCTTAACCATTAATCTTCTGTTTCATAGAACCACCACTTCACACAGAACAGGAAAACAGGCCCGTGACTCCTTCACAAATAAACAGCATATGTTCTTTCTGTGCAAGGGGGTTTAAGCCTCTAAAACTCCACATTTTGCCATATGAAGAAAGCACATGTTCAGACAAACCTATTAGCCTAACAATTGAACGGCCATGTTATGCTAAAAGTTACAACATCTTGTAACAGAAATGTTACTGGTCTTCACACTCCATATTTACTCCTTTATTCTGCTTGCCAAATCCTTATCTCTCCCTCCACTTAAGCTTTCTATTTCTCCTGCCTTTCCATTATTCATTTAAGTTCTCCTTTCTTCAGCAAATGGAAGCATCTGGACTCAAAAGCTAAGCAGGGTTGGGCCTAGCTGGGTTGAGACAACCATGGAATCCCAAGGCTTTAGATGAGAGTGGGAAGTTGAAAGGCCTTCTGGAAGAAGGCAATGGCCAATATCCCACACTACTCCCAAGAAAATTGCTGATTGTGTCAGTCTTAGCCTAAGCCAGCCTCTCACGTGGTTTACATTTTTCCTTCTGGCTCTGTCCCTTTTTTCAGCTACAAAACGTTTTAACTCCCTACCTATAGGCTTCTTTTGAGGATGACGTCTTCAATACTCTATCTTTTCCTAGTTCTTGAGGTCTCCAGGTTCCTAAATGTTATCAAACTGGCCTTCAGAAGAATTGCATAGTACTGATTTATTCCCCAAGTGGTTAAAACACTTCTGAAAAATGCATAGAGACTTTCCCCCACCTCCAGACCCAAAACACATTGTGACACGCTATTCATGAGCTGCTGTATAATGAGGCTGAAAGCTCCCCTTAGAGAAACTGCATGCTCTCTATCTCATTACCTGGCATCACTCCAAACACAAGCCAACACTGATGTATATGTACCAATGCTAGTACTTCTATCTGACTATCAACTCAGAGGGCAGAAACAACCACAGCAATGATTACGCCAAGAAGAAATCATATTTGTCCAGAATAGTGAGAACAGCTGGTGATTCTTGGTTTGTGTAAACCAAGCTCGCTCTCTCACTCGTGTGTGTGTGTGTGTGTATGTGTGTGTTCATTCCTATATCCCCTCACTAGCATAAATTAGAAGATAGCGTTTGCACTGGGATCCTGATGCACTGCTCTCACATAGTCATGATCCTGACATACAAATCTTGGTTTGTAGCCTAATGATTACAATACTAAGAATCAGTTGTTGTTTCCTAATAACTCTTTCAAGACACAAGATAAAGGATTTGTTACTTACATATCAAAAGCACTAAATTCAAGGGTTAAACGTGCTGGCATTCCAGCAGGATCTCCTAGTAGAGGGGGAAAAAAACCAAACAGATTTAGTGACAATTATACAACCCAGGACATCTCTGCATACTTTCCTGTGAAGTAAGCAAAATCATTAAAAAATCTAATACTATAATATAATAAATCTAATTCATCATATTCTCTCATATTCCTGGTTAATGACTGAATAGTCCAGATGTCCTTTCCACATCTGGTAATTTCATAACTGTTTCTTCATTTTATTACAGGAAGCATTGTACAAAGGACGTGATACAAAGAATGTCTGTCTTATTCCATGTTGCACAAAGGACTTTCCCTCCATTAACTCCCCCCACATACACACCAAAACACACCCACACAACAGAGGCCAACAGATGAATTGGGAAGCCTTTTCTCTTAACCCCTCTTTTTATGGAGGGAGGCATAGCGCTCTAGTTGTCAGCCATCCTTCTACATCTTTTGGAGGAGGGCAACAGCAAACAGCAGAGTTCAGAAAGAAAATTTAAATTCAACATTGACCCACTTCTTGAACAATCTAGCTCTTCAGCTAGGAGAGAACTAATTATGACACAGAGTACTCATATGACCTATTTCATAATATTCATGCTACAGTACTTAACCTACACTTAGCTAATCTTGGAAGGTGTTCACAGAGTTACCCACTAACTGGACTATAATCTTTATGTATTTAAGTAAATTACTTGGAGTTTTGAAACAAGTACCTACCTACTAGCTCTCTATGTTCTTTAATCTCTGGCCTTTTATGAAAGGATGGCCCTTCAGATTGTCATGGGTGGTTGGGGTTCATGGGCACGGGTTAAGGTTCTAGCTACATCTGGCAAGTGGCAAGCTTCTCACTCCTGACCAATAGTATCTACTCAGATGAATGTCGAATGAACTGATCTTTAAGCAAGTGCAGAAGCTGCTGCACATGGAAGGAACGATATCCAGGGACAGTATTCCGTATATCGTGGACACTGATGAAGCTTCCGCAACAGCAGGAGGAAAGGTTAGCCTGCGCTAAGAAAATCAGCCAGGCTTGTTTACTCAGGCATCAAGTCCCTCTGAGTTTACAGGGATCTGGAACGACGTGCCAGCGTTAGGCTGAACCTAACCTGAACTCTTATTCTCCCAGTCCACACAGCAGGACGCGTTTCGAGAACGACAATCCCCCTCCAAGAAGGAAAAGTGTTTACGGTGTACTTGCCATTATAGTAATAGCCTCTGATCGGCTTCGGAGACTCGTCCAATTTGTATTCATTGAGTTTTTTCTGAGTGAGCTCATGCCAGAAACCTGCGTCCAGTGCGCTACTGAACGGAACAAACTGCAGACTGGGACGCCCACCCTCCGCGGGGTGTCGCGATTCACTACCGCCGCTGGCCATGATTCGTCATCGGTATCTATCAGCCGAAAACTAGGGCCACGCTGCCTCCGAGCTTTCCCGGAAACGGCCGGTTATGCCCCCCAGTCCGGCCGGGAAGAAAAAGTACCCGAGACGTGCGGGATGGCGCCAGCGGCAGAAGCCCTTCGCATGGAGCAGGAAGAGGAGGAGCAGGCGAGGAAGCATTGCGCAGCGCGCGCAGCAGCCAGGAGGACGCGGGGCGGCGCTTCCCGGCCGCGGTCGCTCGGAAAGACGCTCGGCCTCCGAGGAGCGGGTGGGAAGAGGGAGGCGTGGCCGGGGAGCTCATAAACGGAGGAGGCGTGGCCAGGGGCTTCCCGGGCGTCTAGCGCGGGAAGGGAAGCGCTCTGTGCGCGGAGGTTGGGTTTCGTGCCACGAGCGCCCCTTTGGTGGTCGAGCCTTGTGGCTCACAGAAACCGGTTTAATTGGCAGAGGAGGACCGGTGTCACGTGGCAGAGGGTTTTAATTTCATAACACAAACGCTGGCGTAGTTGGCAGAGAAACTGATTCATGCTGGGGACGTGGGTTGCGTAGACTTGGTTTTTGTTCCGCAAATATTCGTTTGGCTCACAGATAGCCGTGATGTCCCATACGGATGCAGCTCTCAGGGGCTTGTGATTTCTACCACAAACACGAAGTGGCAAAGATTTCTTAGTTTGATATAGCGTTGCCTCAATTCAGTGAAAAAACAGAAGTATAACGTTATTGCAAAAAAAAAAAAAAAATGAAGTGCTGCTGCTTTGATTTTGAAATGATTGACAAAAATGGAAATATATTATTTTTATTCCCAAAATAGAACAAGGTGATCAATTTCCTCTTTTGGGGCAACCTAAAAATGAGATTAACAGACTCAAACTGCTTGACTCACGTGATGAAGCTGCCTGGAGAAGAAGAAATAATTGCTGTCTAGGTTTTAATCCATTCTTCAATTTGGCAACAGCACTCACCAGGTGTTTGGCCAGCTGGTGCTTATCACAGACCCCACCTGGTGGATTCCCCTCCATTTTTAACCTCCCACTTGTGCTGGGAAAGCAAGCTCCAATAGCTTTCCTTTCTGTGGGTGGGTCATTGAGGATATGTGGTTTCCACCATAGGTCTTTTGCATCAGCCCCCTCTGTTGCTGCGCCAGTGGGAAAAAAAGTACATAGTTTTACTTTTCTTTCAGTCATTTAGACTGGAAGTGAAAACTGGCAATTCTTGTCAAATTCACCTATTTAAAAAAAAAACAACCTCCAGAATTTCACCACTGAAATGGCGGCGGGGGGGGGGGGGGAGTCCAGTGGTCACCAGTCTGCTTTGACAAGCTATCAGTTGCTCTAACAAAGTGGCTGTGCATGCAAATAGAAACAGTGAATTAATGCTTCAGAGCACTGCTTGTCAGAGATATAGAAGGAAGTCATGTAATAGCTGACCTGTGCCTTATAAAGCACAGTAGAATTCAGGCTTTGCATGGGCACATTCCTTTCCTTGGATGTAGGCATCCCAAAATAGCCATGGAGCTCCTTACAGCATCTGATAAATATTGGATTATCTAGGTCAAATTAAAGCACAGAGAGAAATTACAACCATGTTTGTGATGATGCAAGTCAGAAAACACTGTGGAAGTAGAGCAGAAAAGCCATCATTGTGGGTTGTTTTTGCACCAGACTGAGGGTGATGTCTCTTTAAACCTTCTCAGTGCTACCACTGAAGTGTTGCACAGCTGTGGCCAGAAGGTTGTGCAGAAGAGCCCTATCATCAGATATGGTGCAGTAGTGTTCTACTGGTAATGCATAAAAGCCTTGCTGATGTTCTACCCAGAAAACTGTTAATACATTATGGGTATGCCTATTCATACTTAGATTTGCCCATCTAAGGTAGCCAGTCTTAGAAGGAGGAGGAATTGCTGTGCACTGCTGCTTCTACATTTGCTTTTGAGTTGATGAACTTTAAATGTTGATTCCTGAAGCCAGAGGCATCTGTAACAAGCCCCAGGGACATCAAAATGATGACATGTGGATCATGATATTTCATGTAACACAATTATGCACTTGCATCCTGACTTCTGTTGCAAGTATGTAAGTTGCATAATTTAGGTGATGATATGGTAGATGTCTCATCATTTGTCCCCCTTGCTCCCCTGTGGATGCCTGTGCTTATAGCTGTCCCTTTTATATATTATTCCATAAAAGATGCAATGATCATTTGAAAGGCTTTCAGTAGAATCCTGTTTCTTATTCTGAAACAACGATCCTTGCCCTCCTTCATGCAGTCGAGCTATCTCTTCTATACCTTAGGGAGGTAGATTGCAAACACAAAGTGCCCTTGCGTATATAAGGTTCTTGTTGTACCTACATGATCCATCTTATTTTGGACTAATGCATTTTGATTTCAAAGCACATTTCCAGGAACCTGATGTTTGTTCCAGTAGACAAACAATATGTTGGCTTGCAAAGTAATCTTTAGATCTGAGTTCCTATTTTACATAGCATCATAACATGAGCATAGTTGGGATCAAACTGGGCTTTGGTTGTGCTTGTTGCATACTGCCCAAAATGTGCCCAAACTGACCAGCACTATGGCCTTCCCATTAATCAGGGAATGCTGTATGTGGCATGGTATGACAAGGCTGGTAAGCTTGTCTACTGATGGGCAGTGTTGGGCTTCAGGCAGACATGTAGCAGACCACCTTGCCTCCAAACATGCCAGCCAAAGTTGCCAGAGGAACATCAGGAAATCTGTTGTCTAGACTATGGTCACTAAACCCTGAAACCCAACATTGCCCAACAGATACTGGCCATGAAAACCTACACTGGTATAAGCTAGTCTACTCCTCCTTTATTTCACCAAAATGTGAAAGCCTCAGTTGCCCAAAATCATGATAGGTAGAGGATTTTTTTTTCTGTACTCTCTCATCTTGTGCCACCTATTATTCATGTCATCTAGCAGAATTATTTTTTCCTGTGGATCGTATCCATTCAGAATATTACACACTTTTCGTGAAATTCATCCCTGATTTTTCCATTATCACTGTTCACTAAAGCATAACATATAACTATTGCCAATCTACTTTCATATGTACCTACAATAATCTAGATGATACCAATTCATACCTTCTGACATACATTTTAGTTTTTTCATTCATAATTAAGCCTATACCTTCACTTCCCTGCACATATCCACTCTAATTCTTAAGATCAGATCACCCTCATTCAGTTCTATTGCATCTTGTTCCTTCTGATTTTTACACACATCTATTCTTTCTTTCATTTCATTTGTTGATTCATGCTCTTGATCACTCCATTTGCTCCTCATACATTCTATGTCTCAATCTTCCATGTCATGGTCACTATCAAGTGAGCCCAGTAGATGTTGATTGCTGCCACCCATCATGGTTTTGGTCAATCAAGACTAATGATTTTAGAGAAAGAATAGACTAAGTTATCAGAAGCAGGCCATATGCAGCATTCATTGCTAAAGGATATGGACATTACTAGTCAGTTTTGGCACATTTTGGCCATTATGCACATATGCCACTCAAGCCCAGTGCAACTCAAGCATGCTCACACTATTGTATGCAAGCTAGGATCTCTAGTCTAGAGACTACTTTACAAACCAACCTACTGTTGTCCTTATCCCACAAACTGGGAGGCATATGTAGCATACTGACCCACATTTGTCTGAAAAAGTTGAATTTCTTCCATTCTACTTATTGAGGGTCTTCCCATAGGACTTCTTTTTCCTGGAAAGTGCTATGGTAATAGCTTATGTTCTCTTATCCTCCAGTTAGCATTATAAATAATCACACTGTGTTGTTGAAAATTTTACAGCACAGTGGGACCTTCTGTCTCTGGAAAGACTTCTGCTAGCACTACATTCATGCCTTAGCAGCAGCTGTGTTATCTTATTAGACAGTTTTGAATAAACAATTGATTTTTATTTGCACATTGGTTGGTTGGTTGTTTCCCTTCATCATTGTGGTCCAAAGAAAAGTCCAAGTTGTTGAAACAATCCCAGTTCCTTGTAGAGCCAACTATGACAATTATAAAATACCTCCCACATACCATCCTGAGTCTTTGATCAAGTACTGTGTGTTTGGCTTCAGTGAAGTCTCTCCTCCCCCTTTTCTCTTTGTTTACCCCACAGCATAGCAACTACTGAAGAATTCAAAAACTTGCACACAATCTTCTGACCTGTAACATGGCCTGCCCTAATATGGGTTTTGGAATTCTTACAGGCAACTTGGATACCTTTTTATATGGTATAATGGTTCCCCTATTTCTCCCAGTCATGGTATTCTTTGTATGCAGTGTTATGTACACTATCTGTGGGGACAATACTGATTTATAGTATGACCCTTCAGACTTGGTATTCAAGGTTTATACACAGTGTCCTTCATTTTGAGATATTTATACCTCTTGTCCAGTGTCTCCTTTTCTATTGTTGGACTTCTTTACAACAATCATTTTAAAACTGTTGAATCATCCAATGTGAAATGAGAAGTATGCTAGTTTTCACTTTTGTGTATGAAAATAGAATCCCAAATAAACTTAATTGGAAACCATTCTAGACAGCCACAGAAATGACTTGCCCATTTCCTGTTGAATGGCTGAAGATACAATCTAATTCCAATCAGTGGAAGAGCCATATTTTTATGGATAGGCTGTTCCTGACAGAGTTCTAGCATCTTGAAGCTAAATCTAATTTGAATGGGAAGCACAGGAAGATAAAGGGAAATCTGCTAATTCCTACTCTTTTCTGTGGTTCTGCTACTAAAGCAACTAAGAAGTGACTCTGACTTATAAGATCAAAACATAATGAAAACCTTTTGAAATAAGAGGCTCCTTGAGGACTGTAATTCTAGTATCATCCTTGTAATCAAATTTTAGAAACTTTGCAATTTTAGGAACAAGGTGTTCATCGAAGGTAGTGGGAATAACACCTATTTGCTGTGCAATAAGTGCTGCAAGACCATTTTGAACATCATTCAAAGTCATGTGTCAAACATATTTTAACATTCTTTTTAATGGCATTAACCTTATAATTGTTTTTATACACAATCTCATTAATGTATTAAAATATTCAGAATTCAGATCATATATTCCATTGATTTATAAAACAAACAACTCTTGTGACATTTTACATGTGTTTTCAATTTTAACAGTTCTGATGTTTTAAGAAATTAGTCATAGCTCTCATACCATTCAAATTTACCTGTAAATTAACCATGATCATTATGCATTATACCTAGCCCTGGATTAACCATTAAGCAAAATAATTCTGTGCTTAGGGAACCAAGGGAAGGGGGACACCGCAGAATTTTCCCCCTAGCTATCATGTCCTTAACTCTTTCACTGCCACACTCAACTTCAGTTTTCAGCACTTACTGAGTTTAATGTGGGAGCTGAAGTCCACACATCTTAAAGTTGCCAAGGTTGAGAAACACTGATCTAGGAGCACCCCATGTTACAGATCTGCCTTTTCAAGATGAGTGAACCATCATTCCAACCAGGGTGAACCTCAGCCCACGAGTCCCATTTCTGGGTGATCAAAGACACCTCCATTTTCTCTGGCCCTAAAGTCTTCCCCCAGCAGGTATATATGGTGTTCAGAGGATCACTGGGACAAAGAAGCATGTAAAGAATGGGTTGTAAATAGTTATGCTGATTTAAATTTGGTTTGTTTGTTAAGTTGGCTGTGGCCCTAAAAGAGTTAACATCCTGGTAAGCTAAGAGTTTATACGGGTGAAATATAGGGGAGGTGAGGGACAGATAAATATATTTATCAAAGAGTACCTTTAAAGTTCACACAGTCTTTGTAACTCATAAGTATAATGGAAAATTCATGCTATCCCTACAAGAGGTTTAGTTTGAATATTAAAAAAGCAACTTGTTTTTTAACTGCTCACTCTGGAGGAGACAGTGGGCTATGCCATGCCTAGGATGTTGGTGGTGGCTAAGGGCACATGAGGGAGGAAAGGCAAGACAGAGCCCTGAGAAGACCAGGGTGGTGACATCTGCCAGATTGGGAGCTGCTGAGGAGACAGTGAGCACCAGCTTTATCCTACTTACCCCATAAACCCTCTCAGGGAGCCCTGCAACTTCTATTTCACCAGAAACCCAATGCAACAAAAATATTCCGGGTTTTGCTTCTGCTAAACTGTGATTCATCTGGAGTAGATCAGTAAACTTCCAGAACACGGTGTTTTGGGTTAGAAACAAAACACACTTCCCATTGTGGGCATATCCCTGTTTAAGAAAAAATAATCTAAAAAAAAGTAATAAGAGGAAAAGTGATGACAATACTTATAAAACACGATATTTGCCAAGAAAATATCAAAAATTAAAACCAAACTAGGCTCAAGAATGGTTTCTGCCTAGAGAATGACAGCTAATTTTAGGAAGGAGGTCTCTTTCCTTTTGCTGGTGTCTGATACTATTTCATCAATAAAAACAGAGTTTACAGCATCATAAAATGGTGGATGCAGCGAAAACCATACATTCATTATGTGTTTTTATTTATTAGATCTCTGGAAGGTGATAGCATTGGGAAAAAAAAGATAAAAAAGCTACAAGAATACCATCTTCAGTAACATGTAAACATTGATTTTCTTAAATTGATCTTCTGAAAAAATAGGAACTCATACTTCATGGAGCTTAATATCCATTTCAAGCAAATGTTTTCCATCTTGCCAATGGTTCACACCAGTATCAGGTACTGTAAGGTGTGTCTGGGATTTTGCAAGATAGTCCCAACTTTCTTTTAAAAAACCTCTGTTTGAAACTGATGGAAAAATATATTATGGTGTTTCAAAAAAGATACAGGAAATTAACTTTAAATTAAATAAAAATTAATTAATTATACTGGGGGTTTTTTTTAGAATATTCATTGAAAATCCTTCCCCATTAAATGTTAGACTTAGTTTCATAAATACTGAAACCCATTTTGGAAATCAGATGTTCAGATTTCTAACTGATAAACAATTATGCTTTATATATGCATGATTATATGTTAATAGAACAAAAAAGAGCATTTCAGACATAACAACTTTATGGTACACATTCCACAGAGTTTTATAATGTATGAAGAAACTTGATAACCCAAGACAAAGAGCTTATCTAACTCTAGATTACATGAATGTGCTATTATATAAATTTTCTAAAGACCGATATCTCATTCAAAGAAAGCAAACTATATTGCTATAGATCTTATTCAAACAAATAAAACACTGTCATGTATACTGACTACTGGCCTTTTATTCTTACAACCCAAATGGAATGTTGGAAAGAAATAAAATAAAGGGATTTGTGGCCTGCCCGATAATTCTCTGAAAATTGAACAGAATGGGAGCAAAAGAAAGACTGAGTTTAAAAAAATGGGCTGTGGAGGAAAAAAGCTCCAAAAATTCCTTATAGGAGCAGCAATTGGGCTATGGCTTGAAATGCAGCTGACTGCTCTGTTCTTAGGCCCTCTCCTTCCTCATCTCTGGAGCTAAAGCAGAGTTTACACAGCCTGCCCTGTGATTCTCAGGGCACGTGTGCATGTGCACACACGCACACACATAATATGAGGGGGAAGCAAAAACATACACATGCAAACATTATTTTGTTACACAGAACAGCCTGAAACCTCATATGGCCACTGCTGGTAAAGAGGGTGGATATAACTCCAGCATCCATGCTCAGCATGCTCTCTCTGTCTTGGTCTCCTTTCCAACCCAATGGAGTGCTGGAAAGAAATTTTGTAAAAGGGCTCAGGATACAGCCATCAATCTCTCCCACAGAATAACTCTCTGACAAGTGAATAGAAAGGGACCAAATTTTCTGTGGTGGGAGGAGCTGCCCCCCTGCCCCCAAATCAGGTTCAGAAATGGATCAGATCTGATCCAGTCCAATCCACCAGAGTAAAAAAAAACTTTCCAGAAAAACTTTCCAGAGAAAGAAAAACTTTCCAGAAAAAGAATACCCCAGTGTTTTCCTATGGGAGAAGCAGTTAGTAACTTGGAATGTTACCGACTGCTCCATTATAAGCGCCCATCCCTCCTGGTCATGTGACCCAGACTGGAGCCCACCCTACGCTTTCCAGTATGTGAGTACAGGAACATGCATGCACATACACAAACCATGTTACTCTGTTACACACATGAAAATATAGTCTCCTATGGCCACTTCTGGAAAGGGGTTGGAAAAAAATCCAGAAACCATGCTCAGCATGCTTTCCGTAACTTGTTTTATTCCTTCCAGTGCAATGCCATATTGGAAATAAATTATGTAATGGGGCTTGGGAATTTATCTGTCCTCCTTTCAGCATGATAATCCTCTGAAAACTGAGCTGAACAATTTCAGCCTGGGGGAGAAGGCAATTAAAAAAATATTGAGTTCCAAAATGGCCAAATCAGGCTAAGGGTTGCAGAGCATCCGCATGGGAGAGAAAGTTGGGCAGCAGCTCTGAATGTGGTCAACAGCTTCCTTCTAAGTCCCCTTCTGATCATTTGTCCCAGAGCAGGCTGTCATTCAGGGTCTGGGAAGGATTCCAGAAGTCATGCTTGCCCACCTTTCTTTTAGTCAGGCAAACTGCTTCACTAATGGCTCAGAAAGGCTGGTGGATGCTTTTTTAATGGTGAGGACCTCCTGGATTTCCCTTGAAAGGGCTGAATGTGGAATACTCTTTAGATGGGTGGCTAAGCCTAAGGTTTTTTTTTTTTACTTTAGAAGGAACAATGGAAGCATTTTGGGCAGCAGAGTGAAACAGATAGGCAGCATCTAGGTTGGTTGATCCTGAAAAGGCTAAGCAGAGTTATTCATTATTAGTATTTGGGCAAGGAGACTATCAGGGAATTCCAGGTCTAGAGGCTAGACTGCAAAGGTGGAAAACATACCAGAAGAAAGTGCTGACAAACCACTTCTGTACTGTTGCCCAGAAAAATAGCATGGATATATCCATGAAATCACCAAAAGTGGAACCTAAATGAGATTTTGCCTTTACCATGAATCAGACCGAGCTGAACTGGATGCTGTAACATAAATGGGAACAGGATTGTCTCTCTTTGATAACCTAGGGACAATAAATTTCCTGACTGTAGGATGCATGCGATCTGTTTCCAAATTGTAAAGTATGTTTGGAAATAAAAGCTAAATATTATAAAAGAATTTAAGTTTCTGGTGATTTCTTTACCTTTTCCACTTTTTCCAAATGATCGTTTACTTCGTTTACAATACTTTTAAATAATACCAGAATTTTTCTTTCCAATGTAAACCTGCTGATCTGTCCCCAGTATAATTTTCTCCAAGATAAGTTAAGTTTTAATATGAAATATTTTTTTGAAAGCCTTTCTGAAGTTTTCATTACAGAGTGGGTATATAAATGGATTTAATGTAGAATTCACATAGCCAAGCCAAATTGTAAACATGTGAAAAGGACGGTTATAACATGTCTCGCAAAAGGCCATGACCATAAACAATACAAAATATGGAATCCAGCATAGCATAAAAGCTGCCATTATAACACCTAACTGTTTGGCGGCCTTTCTCTCCCTGTTCACATGCAACTTTTGACTTTGGCAAACAGAATAAGTCTGTAGCTTTCCCCGTGTCTTTTTCAGGTAATGCAGACTTAGAAGACCTCTTCTATGGGAACACTTCTGAGGGAAACACTGCTCAGTGTAAGAATTTTGCTCTAGGGAGGGATCTGAGTGGCTTCTAGACAAAGAACTTTCTGCAAAACTCTGCCTATGTGATATTTTGCCTAATTGGGAGATAGGATTTTTTATATTTTCAGTACTGACACAGGCATATTTTCTCTTTGTATTGCCTAATTCAAAATCTTTCTGCACTATAGCTAGAGGAAAGCAGTTAAGCTTTATTACCTCACGGTCACCATCTTTATGAAAACCCTCTGGGATTGTAACACAGTTGCTTAATGGAAGTTTAGCTTCCATTATTTTGTTTTGCTCAGAGCTATCATTTACCCTAAAAAGAATTCCTCTATCTTTATTTGAACTTTGGGAATAAATCTTCTGCATTTCCCGAACCTTTCCAATATGCACAGCCATGTTACCTGAGTCAGGTCTATCTGATCCATTTATGAGTTGTCGATCCTGATAATGCTTACGGACAGTCCTGTAAATATTTGCATAGAACCACAGCATCAGTAATGATGGTACATAGAAGTTAATTGTGGCTGTCAAGACTTTAAACCATGTGGTTCTGCAAAAATCTGTTTCACATATTTTTTCATCCTCAGTTCTATTGTTCACTGTCATGCTACTGTGATTGGTAAATTTACGCCAGCCAAGAATTGGAATTACCCACAGAAAAGACAGCAGCCAAGCTATTGAAATCATGATCGAGGCTCTAGTTTTGGTCCTATACTTGAGATATTTTAGAGGCTGTTGGATTGAACGGTAGCGATCTACACAGAGTATGAAAAGGCTGAATATAGAGGCTGTGCTGGCTACATAATCCATTGATAGCCAAAACAGGCAAGCTTTTCTGGCCAAGATCCATTTATCCTTCAACAAGTATACAATGTTTAGTGGCATCACAGCTGCACCAACTATAACATCTGCACATGAAAGACTGACAATATAAAGATTGCCAACTGTCTGTAGTTTCTTTTCTGTTTTCACTGCATACAGGACCAAAATATTCATAACTACTGTCATCAACGAAATGCTTCCCAAGAACAGTCCTAGAACAGGTTGAACCTCAGTAGAATTCCTATTTGTGGTTCTGTCTACCAGACACATCTTCTGGGTAAAACTAGATGAAAAAGGACCAAAAAAAAAAAAAATCAAAGTCTTGAGATTTCAGTCTTGTCTGATGAGCCGTCTGGTCAGTTTCTTTCCAGTTTCTTTCGTAAATCTGAAAATGAAAAGCAGTGTTTCACTATACATTTTCTTGCAGTTTTTACAGCTAAGGAAATAAAAGTGGGGAATTAAGCCAAGAATTAATATTGCAAAGAAGTTACATAATAGGAGTCTGCGTCCAAATTCCTTATCCAAATATCTTATGTCCAGAGCCTTCTGTGCCATATGGGATTCATCAAAAGTTAAACCACCAGTCCCTGAGCCAGGTGGGAGTTTTCTTCTTAGTCTCCCTTCAGAAGAGAGGATCCTGAGCCTGAGCATTTCCAGGGATGGGATTATTTTAAATCCCAGGCCCAGAGAGCAAATGCGTTTGCAGGTAGCATTTTTATAATTGTACACAGTTCTGGTCACTGACCATAATCAAGATTTGATATCATTTGATTTTTGTTTTACGTGCATAGGCCATGAAAAAGACCTGACCCTACAGCGAAGCAGTTTTACACAGGTAGCAAAGTAGATACTTTCCCCTCTCTTGACGTCTACTAGGATGAAGTGGTTCTGTTCTTTTCAGCTTCTACACAAAAGAGGAGGGTGCTGATGATGTCTGCAACTGTTTTGGATGGCTTAGGAAGTATGTCTGCTCAGTTATTTCCTATCATTTATCTTCAAATTGTGATAAACATATGTTCAGAGATGTCATTCTTTGGCCATACAGTCTGATTTTTTGCTATTACAGGAAGATTAGAATTGAAGCTTGTGAAACAATATGGAAATGAAAAGAAGTCACTTTTTTCATGTCTTAAGCACATAAAACCAAAATCAAATCATATCAAATCTTGATTATGGTCAGTGACCAGAACTGTGTACAATTATAAAAATAACCAAAACAAACATTTTAAATTTTCTATGATATAAAATAGGAAATAAACTATTAGAAAAAATCTAAGTGACAGAAAATAATTTGGCATACTACCAGGACTATTAAGCTGAAACTGTGAAATTATCAGAACTTCTAAAACTGTTAACATAGCTGCTAAAATATCTGAATTCTGGTTCAGTGGTTATTGAAATGTCTAAAGCACTTAAAAGATAACTCAGTGGGTAAATAAATATATTTATAGCACTAAAAATAATGCCGTAGGAACAGATGTGTCTAAATTTGTTTAATTTCAGTGACCACTGGTCCGATTTTTTAAATAATAAAACAACCAGTTTGGAGACTAACTGAATGATGTCCAGTTAAGTCTGGTCAGCAGGGACTGTAACTAACTCATGTTGTTGAATAGCCATCAAATAAAATCCAAAAGCTTTTCTGGAGATTGTTTCTGAGGAATCTGCTAAATGCCTTTTTTATTAGAAAAGCATTGGCAGGTCCACTACTTTAACAACGATCTTATCTCACAAGCTGCTTCAACCTACGTCCCACCTGTTAAATTCCTAAGTGTGCGTGGAAGACACTTGGATGCATCCTATCGGCCTCTTCCCTCATTGCTGTGACTTTGCTCATCAGCTTGGAAGACATTAAAGTGACAATGGTATGAGAACAAAGTGGAAGACCCCAAGCCAGGAGATGGTGAGTTCTAGGCCTCCCTTAGGCATGAAAGCAGGTTGGGTGACTTTGAGCCAGTGGCTCTCATTCAGCCCAATCCACCTCACAGGGTGGTTGTTGTGGGGAAAATAGGCGAGAGTATGAGGCATGTTCGCTGCCTTGAGTTGGCCAAAATATATTTTAAAAGGCAGAATTAAAAAAAAAGGGAGAGAGTGACACTTTGGTATGGATATCTGACCTAGATCCAAATAGGCAACGGTCGTAGTGTGTAGTGCTCTACTGTCGATTCCATAATCAGGGAGACGGTGAACTGGGTGTAACCATCCCTGTCTATCAAGCTCTAAAGGTTCATTTTCTGAATTAGAGAAGGATGGTGCTTAGGTTTTCTTATGAATGATGGGCACCTACATACAAATGGGTGTTTGTGTGTGTGGCATCTGGCTGCAAGTAAAAATGGCTTTTACTGCTGTAGCTCCATTAAAGCAACTACAACTTCTGTGCTAACTCTGTACTGCTCTGTTGAAGACCTGAAGATGTGCCTTCTTGAGGAACAAATAAAGGCAGGAACAGAGGCTCAGGACTGGGAGTGTAAGGGTCAGAATTCCAAGATCAGGAGAATTGTGATCAAACATGTTTCAAGCTAGAGCAAAGCATGAATGAAGCGTCATTTGCTGTACAATACAGCTGCTGAGTGATGTTTGTTTTATAAATAAATACCTTTATTGAAGAGTGTAGTGCTCAACGTCTGAACATGATGCTCACATTACAAAGGCAGGGTGTTAGTTTTGGATAATGGAAGTGAACAGTTGCTTAAGTGAGCAGGCAGGAGAAGAGCATATTGTGAAGCCCCAACATATAATGAAGACCCACTGAAGACCTGCAGTGCAATGTGTGTTGTGACTGTGGAAACCCCAAATGCCTTCAGCAATGACTTTTACCACACAGAACTCATCTAGACATATATTAAGGTTACCTGGAAAAAGCAAACAATGGCCACTTAACTATATAGTATTGGTCTTTAACGGAAAAGGCGTGGGGGAAAGGGCGGGGAGAGTGCTGGCTTTGCTCTACACCAAAGCATTGTTCTACACTGTGTTTGAGGCAGATGTGCATTTGCCTGCTGTGGCCGTGCAGTGCAACAGAGGGCAGCAGCCCAGCAACACTGCACAGAAGAACTTGCTCATAATCTAGTAAGGTACTTGCTCTTCTGACAGAGAAAGGAGGGCTTGCAGGTGAGTCACAATGACTTGGGAAGAGGAAAAGCTGCTGTTGCCAAGGATAGATGTGAGCCGAAGGCAAGGAGAACTGCAACTGCAACTTGCATTGCATGCTGTTGATTCTGTACACTGTGGTCCAATGTTTTTCAAACTTGGCAACTTTAAGATGTGTGGACCAACTTCCAGAATTCCCCAGCCAGCTAGTCCCTGCAATTTTCTTGGCAAGATTTTCAGAAGTGGTTTACCATTACCTTCTTCCTAGGACTGAGGAGGAGTAATTGGCCCAAAATCACCCACCTGGCTTCATGCCTAAGGCATGACTAGAACTCAGAGTCTCCTGGTTTCTAGCCTGGTGCCTTAACTGGCTCTCACTAAACAGTGTTAAACAATGGCAAAACCCAGTAATTCAGAAATAAAGCCCATTGCAATTTGATGTTGGTAGCATTGTTTTATATTATAAAACGTGCCTGGTATTTCATGCAGAATGCTATTGGCAAGATGGGGTCCCTAAAAACAGGAACTAAGCCAAGTTTGATTGAGTGACCCGTAGTGCATCATATCATTTCCAGGGCATTACATGCAGCTGTTAATGGAACAGGGGGTCTCTGCTCACCCTCATTTGAGCTCATAATTTAGACAACTAATTTATTCTGATAATATATTAACAAATTATTAACATTAAAAGGCATAATCTCAAATTGTTCAGATTTCTGTTCTGTGTAACAGAAAAATAATGCCTGTCTTCAAATGGAATGCTAAGTTACAGTGTATGTTAACTGTCATTTGTTGCATTATCCATTATTACCAAAATGAGGTTTGCTTGTTTTGATTATGGCTTCTTTTCTACACAGCCTCAAGTCTTCCAGCTGGCCCCATCTAATATCTCACACCTCATCAGGGCTATAGCAGTGGCATATGCCTTGTTATCACCTACTTGCCTTTCAACTGGCCCACAAAAGGAAGACGTAGAATTCATGACAGTGCTCTGGACACTGCAAGCCATTTCCTTAGCATAGATCAAGCGTCCCCAACTGGATATCCTTCCTAGAATGTTGGAGAGGAGTTTTGGGAATAGACATCCAATGTATCTGTTGGATACAAGTTGTGGAAGCCTGATGCACACATGCAGTTGTTATTTAAAAATAATTCTTTCTCCAGATCACAGGCTGTCAAAAGAATTAGGCATCTTTTCCCAGCATAGTGCCTTTCCAATATATCAACATACTAATTTTGAAAACTATAGACCCAATAAAACTGGAACACATCAAGTTGGGGGAGGCTGGAATAAAATTAGCAGCACAGTTATATTTAAAATAATGGCTATTGTTTGGAAGTACAACCTTTTTCTGAATACTCAATGTTTCTGAATACTATTTTCTGAATACTATTTTCATTTTCTATTTTAAAAAATCAAACTGAATTAGAAGGCAAAATGAGTCACTGGTTTGAGATGGGCGGCTATATAAATTGAATGAATGAATGAATGAATGAATGAATGAATAATAATAGAAACAACAGATTCCCATTTACATAGCAACAGCCAAGCTGCGAGCATGTATCCTTAACTGTCTGGTGAATATGAAAAGAAACAGATTTAAGCTGGCATAAATATGTTTATGATAAGATTCTATTTTAATTCACAAGTTGCCTTAAGTGGCTCCATGAAATGATTTTCAGCCAGCTAAGCAGAAAAGGAAGAAACAGGGACAAATGTGAAATGACATTAATCTCATTTTTGTTCCATAATACGTTCCAATCAGAGGAACAAAATAATACAAATCTGAGTACAAAACATTTTAAACTTATACTTCCTTTCCAAATCTTGATTTCTGCCCCACCATATTCTAGTATTCCTGTTATTGATTTATAATGGGAGATTTTAACTGTGAGACCCAAGCAATATATAGAAGAGGCATGCAATTTATGTCTAAATCAACAACCTTTGCAATCTACAAAGAGATCAGTCCAAATAATTCAGAAACACGATTTTATTCAGCTTAACCAGTAGATCATACTGAATAGTTGCAAAAGAAGATAGGCATGGATTCAGCCTTTTGCTTTCCCTCAGTTTATTTCTCCCCCAAAATTGGTTTTGGGACAAGTCCCTTTCTTGTACCTCAGTGCCATGTAATATAACTCACTGATCAAGAGAGCTCAGTCATACGTGTATTGCTTTTTTTTTTTTTACTTCTGGTAAAAATGGAGTAGATTTTTCTTAAAATGTCACAGGAAAAATAGCAAGTGTGAAAACTGATTAGTGAATTATCCACAAAATGCAATTGCTATAGCACATTGCCAGCTGAAGATATTGATTCACTGTGATGCTTTTATTCAAATATATTAATTTTTATGACTACAGGTCATCCATATGGGGGACGCGGTGGCGCAGCGGCTTAATGACGCTGAAAGTGCTGGCCAGAAATGGCTGAAAGCTTCAGCGGTTCGAGTCCAGCCTCGCGTTAACAAGGTGAGCTCTTGTTTCTATACCCGCAGCTTCTGCCAACTCAGCAGATCGAAAACATACGTGAGTAGATAAATGAGTACTCTCACTCCGGTGGGAGGAAAAATGCTGGCAACGGCTCAACAGAGAGACGGGGCAGTTGCCGGTAAAAAGCGCGAAACCGCGCTCGTCCGAAAAAGGGGCGCGAAGCAACAGAAATCCCGCCTCCTGTGCTGCCAGCTGGGCTGACGCTCTAGGATTTAGGCTCTGGCAAAGTCTAATTCCGAAACTAGAAAGATGCAATTGCCTTGAAAACCGCTAGGGGGCGGTCACTGCAGGGTCAGTAATGACTGTTAAGCAGATAAAAAAAAAAAAAAAACAGGTCATCCAGAGAAAGAGGAAAGAACTCAAACAGTTCCAATAACTTGGACAGATAAAACAATGGCACATGTTAAAAAAGCAATTAGTGTGACAAAATTAAAAGACGTAGCGCACAAGTAAATAGGTAACTCCAGGAAAGTTACCTATTACCTAAATAGGTAACTGCCACTCCAGGAAAGTTACTTATCAACACAAACATATCATACATTACAAGGATGATGTGGTGGTGGTGGTGGTGATGATGATGATGATGATGATGATGATGATAATGATGTGCCATCAAGTCGTTTTTGACTCATTAGACCTTCTCCATGACGGTCTGTCCTTAACCTGATCTTTCAGGTCTTCCAATGGTGCACCCATCGCCACTGTAACTGAGTCCATCCAGCTTGCTGCTGGTCATCCTCTTCTTCACATAATGTGTCCGAAATAGAATAATTTGAGCCTAGTCATTTGTGCCTCGAGTGAGAACTCTGGGTTGATTTGTTCGATGATCCATCGGTTTGCTTTCTTGGCTGTCCTCAGTATTCTCAGGAGTCTAAATATTACTGTTTGGTTTACAATCCTGTAAACTTATATCTGAGTGTTTAATCAGAAGTAAGCACATTTTATTTCTTATTCCTAGTATATGTACAGGATGGGAGATTCATCAATATGATCTTTATTCTGGTCAACTTCTCTTCATAGTGTTATGTAAGTAAAACATTTAATTCTTAATCCATTAGACAGGATCTTTTTGCAGTAAACAAAACAAAACAACGGATTCTATCATTGGTTTACATACCACACTGAATGAAATGTGGATTGCTTGATTTTGGCTTACTGCAATAATCATGCAAATGTTGGCTTAATACAAGGGGTGAGTCAGATTTGTTTCTGTAACTGCCTCTTCAGTGATAAGGAGGTTTTGATTGGGCAATTAATACAAGTTTTCTAAACATTATAATAAATTATTACTCTAACATTGTAGCCACATTCCAATTTGGAAAAGGCACTTTTTAGTAAAAATTTGCAGTGCCTTATTAAGATGTTTGTTAGTTCCATTTAAGATACACATGAACAATAACAATTCTATTAGTTCACATGTAGTGCAATTTTGGTTCTGTTATGCTTATGCTTATTATATAGACCTGATTCTGTTGATATCTCATTGTAGATTAGTGTAAACACTTAAATAATTCCTATTTTAAATAAACTTTTTTGGAATATGTGTTTTCAGTAACATGAGAGAAGCTGGTGTAAACACTTAAATTTGATTTGCTATGTTTATTAGCCAAATAAACATTAGTACTACAAAGCATGTGGAGTTTTAAATTTATAACAACTTTTAGAAGTCTCAGCAATCAATATAATGAGTGAAAATGTAAAAGATTAATCTGGTAACATGGCAACAAGCAGTTTCCAAGCTAGATAGTATAATTTTGTAAACATAGTTCAACTGCCTCCCAAGGACCTCAAGAGAATGGCCACATCCTGGAAAGCAGTAAGGAAAAACCTGGACTTGACAGCATAAAGTTATTTAAGGGCTTCAACTTCTTTGTAAGTGTCCTGAAGAGGGCATTCATCTGTTGCGTAGCAAGTTTCATTCCTGTCTATTCTAAAGATTCTAAAGTAGTCTACATGACAGAGTTTTTTGCCAATTCAAACCAATTCCTGAATACTGAGCCAACTGTCAGGTCAAACCAATTGCTGAATACTGAGCTGAAAATGTGGAGAGCTGAAATTTACTGCCATGTGATGGTAAGAAACTTGGTGGTAGAAAAGAGTTTTAATATGGAATGAAAAGATAACAAATTCTTCTGTAGCACTGGTTGGCTTATATGGCAAGAAAAGAGACTGCTAGTGATACATTTTTGGAGAACCCTGGCCAAAAATATTTGTATGATTCATACTCAGTGCTGTTTCCTAATGCGAAAAAAAGTTATAATCTGTAAGGGTTTGAAACAGCTGATGTTTATAGATTGCACTGAATTTTCATTGTCAAGATAGTTAATAGTTCACTCCGGATTTTAAGGTGTAAGCCTTGTAAGAACCTACAGGCAGATTTTCAATGGAGACCCTACAGAATAAAACAACTGAGGTGGATTTGATCCATTTAGTGTTGTGCAGGAGTGTCCTCACATATACATTGATAATTTAGTGAAATGCAAATTCAGGTTAATGCTACCACTCCCCGGCTTTAGCAGTATGCATCCAGGAAAAGACTGGGCTTAGCATTTGGGGAATATCAATTGCTTTGAGTCCTTCAATCCTAGTAAGGAAAAAAAATACCCAACAGTACTCATAAGCAATTTATCTAATTAGAATGTTGGTTATAAATCTACACTATAATTAATGTATCATCAACTTTAAACTGTTTATCCCAAAGGAGATCTGCAGTGTTTTTATTTAACCCATGCATTTATTTAGTATACTTGTTTTAGTGGGCAGGTAAGAATAGTAGTAAGAGTAAATATTAATAGTTTAAAGTCTGCTAAATAGGAAATAAGATCCAATAAAAAGCACTCAGTTCCAACATTACTTCAGATATAAATTAGATATAAATTTAGGTATCTGTTTTAGAAGGAATAGGAATTAGAAAACATTTTTGTGGTCAGACTTTATATCATTTCACGTACAGTTGTATCTACAAACACACCAAGAAAGAACTTAACCCATGGCAACATTTTTCAATAGTTGCATTTACTTGAGTATTCTTCCTAAAATTATAATTTTGATTTAAACCATCCCAGTTGCATTAGTACTTGGGCCAGTCACTCTCTCTCGGCCCTAGGAAGCAGGCAGGGGCAAACCACTTCTGAAAATCTTGCCAAGAAAACTGCAGGGACTTGTCCAGGCAGTTGCCAGGGGTCAACACTGACTCAAAGGCACAATACACACACACAAAATGCATTCATTAGATTGAGATATCTAATTCCATCTCATCCAGTGGAATACCGCCAATAATATTCTGCTTTCACATCTAAATAAGAACATAGCTTCCGAATGGATTATTATTCTATGTTCCCCTATAATTAACAAGCCTGTACATATTTTGAAAATATGAAAAAAATTGAACAACTAGATTAATGTTGGGTAAGAAATGTGGAGCAGCCAAAAGCAACAATTATAATGGCCTTTTGAGTATCTAGTTGCTTTAATGGCAGTCTCAGTATGTGTAACAGCAAGGCCATTGCTAAGTTTGGACCTAAAACTGTATTAAACATCATCCAGATACTGTTGCTTACTTGTTGAGGCACTATGCCACTTTTTGTGTTGACTAAACTGCAATGGATGCCAAATTTCTTTTATATAGCTTTTCTTTTTAAAATTTCTTTTATAGAGCTTTTAAACAAGAAGATAAAAATTAATGCAAACTAATATAAAGTAAGAAAGAAAAAAGAAAAAGAAAGAAATCAAAGAAATCAAAGAAAAAGCAAAGATTGCAAGAAAAGAAAAAAAGTTGAGGAAAAATAGAAAAAGAAAAAAAGATATAAAGAAGTGGATTCCGATATTCTTCACAGAGTTATAAGTACAAATATATTTTAACCTCTCTAACATTACATCATATTACTCTTCTTTCTATAATCTATCCTGTCTAATCATCAAAACCATAAATCACTTTTTTCATTTTTATGCAAAAAAGTCCATAAGAGGTTT
The DNA here is from genome assembly GCA_030867105.1 of Liasis olivaceus. Lineage (NCBI taxonomy): Eukaryota > Metazoa > Chordata > Lepidosauria > Squamata > Pythonidae > Liasis > Liasis olivaceus. The sequence goes on from CM061348.1 coordinate 52,732,943, forward strand.
CCAGTCACCAATAAATGTAGATAGTATGTTTTCTCCAACCTAAGAAGTCAATTTATCCATTTCAGCAAAATCTGTCAATTTCACCAACCATTCCTCCATAGTGGATAATGCCGAATCTTTCCATTTCTGTGCATAAAGCAATCTCGCCACAGTAATCATATATTGAAATAATCTTCCATGACTTTTTCTAACTGTTTGTCCATTAATCCTAAAAGGAAAATTTCCAGCTTCAATTGATTATTGATCTTTAAAATCCTCTGTATCAAAGTATGTATTTGAATCCAAAATTTTTTAGCTTTTTTACATGTCCACCAAGCATGATAAAATGTCCCTTCATGCTATTCACATTTCCAACATTTGAAGTGTCTTTATACATTCTAGATAATTTCTCTGGCATCATATACCAATGATGCATCATTTTATAAAAATTCTCTTAGAGATCATAACACAATGTAAATTTCAACCCTTTTAACCACATATTTTCCCATTGATCCATCTGTATTTTATAACCAAAATTCTTAGTCCTTTAACATGTTCTTCCTCTGTTTCAAATTTCAGCAAAAGTTTGTACATTTTAGCAATTATATGTTCATTATCAGTACACAAATTCTGACTTATTTTGCTCTATACCATAAGTCTTTTTATCCATTTTAAATCTTTCAAGTAACTGTAAACAGGAAAACCATTTGAGAAAACCACTGACAACTATATCCTACCAGTATTAGTTGTTCTCTTGATTTGATTTTAAATCCCCCTTTATAGTTTTCCAATAAGTCCAGGTATATCAACCAATTACCTTTATCTGCCATTTCTCTTCTATAATATGCTTCTTGAGATGAGATCCATAAAGGTGTTTTTGGACACAACCTGGGTTTATATCTATTCCATATTCTCAATATGGCACGTCTAATAAAATGATTTTTAAAGTCCACATTAATTTTAACTTTATCTTACCATAAATAACCATGCCATCCAAACCTCAGGTCCTGATCTTCTAACTGTAAAAGTCTCTTGTTTCTCAGCAACATCCATTCTTCTACCCAGACCAAACAGCAAGCAGCAAAATACAATTTCAAATCCAGTAAACCCAATCCTCCTCTTTCCTTTGCATCTTGTAACACTTTCTGTTTAACTCGTGGTTTTTCCCCTTGCCATTTAAATTTAGGTATGTCTTTTTGCCATTGTTTAAATTGTCAAAACAGATATTGTCTGAAACCAAAACATCATTCTTGGCAAAACATTCATTTTTATCACAGAAATTCTCCCCAATAGTGACAATTTTAATTTCTATCATCTTAACATGTCCTTAATTTTAGTCCATGTCTTAACATAATTATTTTGAAATAACATACAATTCATATTTGTCATAGTAATACCCAAGTATTTTACTTTTTTTTTCAATCTTACGGTCAGTTTTCTCCATCAGTTCTATTTGATCTTCTAATTTCATATTTTTTCTTAACATCTTTGACTTCTGACTATTAATCTTGAAACCTGCTAATATACCAATGTCCTTTAATTTTCCCATTAAGACTTCTACTCCCTCTAGTGGATCTTCTAAAATTGACACCAGATCATCCACAAATGACCTTAATCTATAAGTTTCTTTTTTAATCTTAACTCCCATAATTCTGATCTTGTCTTATGCCTCTATTCAATACCTCAAGAACCAAAATGAACAGAAGTGGAGAGTGGACATCCTTGTTTTGTCCCTTTTTGAATCTCACAAGGTTTTGTTAATTCTCCATTAACAATTATTTGTGCTTTCTGAGAAGTATAAATCGACGTTACTATTTAATAAAATTATCTCCAAGGTTCATGTGTTCCAGAACGCTAAACAAAAAAATCCAATTCAAATTGTCAAAGGCCTTCTCTGCATCTAAGAATATCAATGCAGCTTGTTTTTCATTATGTTGCTCCAAATATTCCAGAATATTAAAAACATTTCTAATATTATCTCGTAGTTGTCTTTTAGGTAAAAACCCGCATTGATCTTCATGAATAAAATGGATGCCGAATTTCAGTCAGTAGGAAAAACCTGCAATAGCTATTACTTGGACAGAAATTCAGTGACCATAATCTGATCAGCAACAGATGCCCACAAACTGAGATCAAGACACATAATAAAGAAATGTCAGACAAACCTCCCTGAGTATCGCTTACAGTATTGCAATATTTAATTAGATCATGCTAAAGTTCACTAAATCTCACCAGATTTGGCAGAATCCTGCAAGATCTCATTCAGCACTTCCTACATGGCCCAGCCTTAGTTGGTAGGAAACTGTTCCCAGGCTGCGAACTCTGGCAGGTAATCTTCCCAGGCCACGGAATGCATACCGGATGGTATCAAGTGGTGGCTCTGCTCCTGTGGAAAGGAAAAACATTTCTTCCAGCATGGGCAAGCAATATTTGGAAAGGCTGAATACTTTAGATTTTACTTGTAATTTGAGTAATTTGGTCTCAGTTGCAGGTATCTAATCCTACCTCTATTTTAAACCAAAGTAAAGTTGCATTTTTAACCAAAAGCAGAATTATGCCACGTATACCTATTGAAGTGAGAGCCAGTTTGGTATAGTAGTTAAGACATCAAGCTAGAAACCAGGAGACCATGAGTTCTAGTCCCGCCTTAGGCACAAAGCCAGCTGGATGACCTTGGCCAGTCACTCTTTCTCAGCCCTAAGAAGTAGGCAATGGGAAATCACTTCTGAAATCTTGCAAGGAAACTGCAGGGACTTGTCCAGGCAGTCATCAGGAGGCAACACTGACTCAAAGGCACCAAAAAACAAAACAAAACAAACAAAAAACCCTTATTGATATTATTATACACCTCTCTTTGTATGTGAAATAGTAGCTATCTTTTCCATCTTGCATTAAAGTATTTTAGTGTGTCTGTTCCAGTTAATAGCACTCATATTTCAGTGGTGGCTAAAAGTCACTGCAGCTGGTTGGAAGAACAGGACCAGAATTCACAGTAGGAAGATTAATTCCAAGAAGTAACTTCAAAACCATGACTACAAAGCAAAACAAAAACATTTTTTGGATCCATATTTTTCTGAAGAGCTTTCAGCAGCAAGCAATTGTAAGTAAGCCAAGACAAATAGCTTCAAGCTTATATCTGAAATAAAATAGGTTGTTTCTAGGTGCTAATTGATCTCTGGTACTGGGAAAGGACAATTCATCTTCCTGTTTTAGCCTCCAACTAAATTCCCTTCAGAGAGGCCCCAATCCTCTGGAGCAGATTTGGAGTGCACATAGTGGGCTGAAGAGAAAAGGGGAAGAAAGTCCATTTGTGTAATGCTGAATTTCACTCATGAATAAAAATCAGGGTTGGTGATCTAATGTATAATATTCCTTTAAACGTATATGTTCTATCAGTAGCAGCCCATCGTGCAAGAAAAGCAAATGTGGGAAGAAAAAAAGTAGGGGCTCTTGGGATCTACAAATATACAGCCCAGGATTGCTCTCAAGCTGTCGTGGAAAAAAAAATAGAACAACTAGAAAATATAGCATAGTTTAGATGACTTAGGAGCCTCAGCCTCCAGTTTAAATGTTAAAGGGAAAAATTAGACTTCTGTGAGTGAAGTCATCTGTTGCACTGCCAATCCTTCTGATTTCAGAATTTCTACCCATTGTGCTTACATATCATGCAATTGTTTTCTGTTGCCTTTCAGAATCTTTACTTGCCTAAAATGTAAGCACTGCATTGATACATAAAAGTCTTTGAAATACACCTATGTTAACATTGAGGAACCTTGAAAACAACATCCCTCACCCAAATAATAGACTTAAGTTTTTGATGTTAAGTATTTGAGATATGACCATATAGTGCCACTCTGAACTATTAGTAATTAAAGGTAAAGAAAATGTTGTGCTTTCTGACTACTATTCCAGACTTTTCTGTTTGAAAAAAATGACATTATTCTGGCCAACACTTCTTTTTATTATCTTTTCCATTCTTGTTTTTGATCAATTTTTACAGCAGATGTTTATGCATGGAGGAAGTTTTTTTTTTTCCACTTAACTATCCAGTCCAAACTCCGTGGGATATCACTGAGAGTAGATATGATTTTTTTTCCTGCTGAAGTCCATAAGACTATCAATAGAGGAATTTCTGCTCTCCCCTTTAATGCCAATAGTTGACATCAAGACTGAAAAGTGACTGGGGAAATCCTTTCACCCCTGAGGGCTGTGTGTAATGCTGGATAATGGGTTGATAATTACACATGTATAGTCATGTTTATGCGTGCATTCATGTACACATATATCCATGCATATTGGAACTTGGGACACTCATATACACAGAAAGCCTATACACACAAAGCATTTCATATGATTGCACTGTGATTGGGGGGGGGGGGGAGTTGAAACATTTTCCACTCAGCAACCTTGATGCAAATGAGATTGCTACAGAGGAAATATGAAAGGCCTGTCCCCAGTTGCCAGCGTCATCTGACCTAACACTCCTGCAGACATCCTAATTTTCTGAGCTGCTCTGTTCTGGCACGATCAGGACAGATCTGTAAAAAAAGTATTCTTAACTGGTTGCACCATCTTTAGTTGCAATAGCTACAACCAAATTCTTCTAGAACAAGTAGACCTCATTTACCAACTGCCTTGTGCAGCGACTGTTGAAACTTATGATGGTACTAAAAAAAATAACTTTGTGACCAATCCTCATATTTATGATTGTCACAGCATCCCTCAGTTATGTTATCGCCATCTGCGTGCTTTGCAACTGGCACACATTTTTGCTTGCAACAAGCAGAGTTAATACTGTACAATATGGAAGGCGGAAATAAAATTCTAAGTTGCAGTCATGTGATTTTTCACTTAGTGACTGCATTCATTTGCTTAATGACTGAAGAGGATGTAAGATTGTAAGTCCAGTCGCAGTCACATGATTTTCTGCTTAGCAACCACATTGCTTAGAGACCGCGTTGAGAGTACTAGCTCTGTCTTTATAAGGTTACATTAACAGAATCTTGCAAGTCTGAAAGTACCCCTCCCATCCCTCACTTTTATTGTCCTGAAAACTAGGGAGGGTCCCTTCTGAGACACTTTCACCACCCCTCCTCCTTTGGACTCAAATTTCCTTTAACAGACCATTGTCTAGGCTGTGGGTCTCCCTCCTGTCTCCCAAGGTCATTCCCACATACTATTACATCACCTCCCCAGTCAGCCTCAGTCCCCTCTCCCAAGTTCCCAAGGAAAACTGAGTGTGGGCTATGAGAATGAGGTGCAACTGTGTCACTCCCCTCTTCTGCCAGTAACTCCCCAAGATCACACAGTGTCCTGCAACCCAGCTGTAGAAGTGACTTCCTTGCATCTTCCTGATTGGAAAGCTGATGCCCCTAAGTCACAAGGGCAGAGAGTTCTATCTTCTGCCCTCAATCTAGACAAAGAATAACAGGGATAATGAAGTGTGCTTGTCTGCTGTCGGCTGTCTGAGCTCTTGTTAGTTGTCTGAGGGCCCCTCTTCTGAGCTCCTGAGAGAGGGGCTGACAAAGTTTCCCTGGTTTGCTGCTTTGAAGCAAGTTGGACACTTACTGGCTTTGTGCTCCGTTGATTTACAAGTTTTGCATTTCGTTGCTGTGTCAGGAACTTGAGTTTCTATTGTGCACGCTCTGGCTATGTGTCTGGGCCCTGCAGTAAACACAGTCCCAAATCCCTTTCTCTTTGCTTCTCTCCTGTTGACAGGGATCTCTTTGTTGTTCCAATTTGCATGTGCTCTCCTGTGCTGGATTCTAAGGAGGTCACAGGGAGGGGTGGTATGGGGAAAGAAAGGCTGTAAGGTCTTTTCCCTTGCCATTTTTTCCCTGCCTCAACTCTTCCAGGCAGTTATCTATTATTACAGGACATTGATACAGCTCTTCCAGGGTATTTGGAGAGCCTTGCCTCACCATATCATCTCCTAGATCTTCTGCCAGCCCTTCTCTGAACTGGTCAGTCAGGGCCAAGTCATTCCATCCTACATCTCCTGCAAGTAATTAAAAATCTGAAATATATGATCTCACTCTCCTCTGTCCCTGCTTGAGTTTCTGGATCTCTTGACTAGCGGTGATTCTTTGTATAAGGTCCCCAAAATATCCCATGAGCTTACACATGAAGTCCTGATAATGGTCCAGCATTGGATCATTTCCCTCAATGATCGAAATGGCCCATTTGGCTGCTGCTTTCTTTAGCAAATGTAGCACAAAAGTCACTTTGGTGTGATCTGTAGGAAACTCCACTACCTGCCATAAACATTTCACACTGAGCCACGAAGGTCTGGAATTGATCCTGATCCCCTCCAAATTTCTCTGGTAAGCTCCCATAGGAATGCAGGAGCATTGGCTGAGCCACATGTTGCTGTACTGCCACAGGTTGAGGCAAATTCTGCCCCAGATGTTGTGTTAGTTGTATCATGGCATTCTACAAATTGGACACTTGTACATCTACTTGCTGCTAGTGTTGCAAAATGGGTGCTTAGCAGGTAGAGGAGTTGTGGAGTCCTTGGGGTTCTCTGAGCTTGGTTCTTTTCTTGCAAATGTTTCATTACCTGGCTAGGTAACATCTTCAGTGCTAGAATGGGATGGGGTTTGCTCTCTACTTATATACTGTGGCATGCCTTGCCAGTGCTGGTGGGGGTGGGGGGGTTGTTTTGCTCCTCTGGTAGTTCCTTGATTAGGGTATTGTTCACTGCTTGATTGTGCGCCTGGTGGTAACCTCTGCTTATCTGGGTGATGACTGCTGGTGAGGAGATCTTCTGATATTTTGTTTTCTTTTCTATTGTCTCTTTTGAATAGTGTGTAGATGCTGTTTATCTCTATGTATCTGTTGATTGCTACCTTGTCTGAATACCAGGCTTCCAAGAATTCCCTTGCATTTTTGGATTTAGCTTGGTCTAAAATGCTGACCGTTTCCCAGTTAAAACTATGGTTAAGTCTGTCCATGTGTTGTGAGATTAAGGACTTTTCATCATGTCTTCTGACTGCTAGTTGGTGTTCATGGATGCGTTCTGCCAGCCTTCTGCCTGTCTGTCCTACATAGTGTTTGTTGCAGTCCTTACACTGTTTGTTGTAGATGACTCGTTTTTTCTTCTTGGGCCACTGGGTCTTTTGGTTTACTTAAGATGTTTTGGAGGGCTTTAGCTGGTTTGTGTGCTGCAGAGATGCCATGTGGTTGTAATAGTCTGTTGGTTGTTTCTGAGACGTTTCTGATGTATGGCAGTGTATACCTTTTCATAACTTGTGTAGGTTGTGTTGTAGTAGGCTGAGTGGTCAGGCACTTTTCGACAAAGTTGTGTGGATATCCATTCTGTTGGAAGATGTTGTATAGGTGGTCTGTTTCCTTGTTCTGGGTTGCTGCAATGTATTTGTTCTCGCTTGAATAATGTTCTTACACAGCTCCTCTTGTGGGAGGTGGGGTTGTTACTTTGGTAATGGAGTACTTGATTAGTGTGGGTTGTCTTCCGATGAACTTGGGTTTCTAATTTCCTGTTGTTTCCTCTGCTGATGAGGATATCCAGGAATAGGAATTCCTTTGAATTTTTTTCCTTTGAAATAGGAATTCCTCTGAATTTTATTCCTTTGAAAGCATCCACAATCAAGCAGTGAATAATACCCTAATCAAGGAACTACCAGAGGAACAAAACAAACCCCGCCACCCCCCCAACACTGGCAAGACATGCCACAGTATATAAATAGAGAGCAAAATCCATCCCATTTTAGCACTGAAGATGTTACCTAGCCAGGTGATGAAACATTTGCAAGAAAAGAACCAAGCTCAGAGAACCCCAAGGACTCCACAGTTCAACCCTGAGCTACACATATTTGCCTCTATTGGTAGAGGAGTTCCCTGGGGTTCAGAGATCATTCCTAAAACTCCAAGGGGGGTCTACTGCCTCTCTCAGAAGAGAGGAAGATACTTGCAAGATTGGTGTTAGCCTTGCAAGGTAGTCCAGACAAGAAGCACAACCAGGAGTACTAGCACTATCTTTATTGTAAGGTTACATTAACAGAATCTTGTAAGTCTGAAAGTACCTCTCTTGTCCCTCACTTTTACTCTCTCCAAAACTAGGGAGGGTCCCTTCTGAGATGCTTTCACCACACCTCCTCTTTCAGACTCAAATTTCATTTATCAGACCGTTGTCTAGGTTGCGGCTCTTCCTCCTGTCTCCCAAGGTTTTTCCCACACACCATTACAGGTATCCAGAACTAAACATAGTACTGTACTTGAGTTGGGAATCTGATGAAAGCAGGGTAGATTTGGAAACTTTACTTCTGTTATTGTTGTTATATTCTGTTAAAATAACTTGCATTTGCCTTTTTTTTAGACACATCACACTGCTGACTTATAGTTTGCAATCAACTAGTATCCCAGGATCTTTCTTACAAAATACTATTACTAAGCAAAAATCCTCCATCCTGTACTTCAGCATTTGATTGCTTCCTAAGTAAAAAACCTTGCCTTTTTCTCTGATAAATTCAGTTTTGTTACTTACAGCCCATTTTTCCAAGCTATCAAGACAATTCTGAATTTTATATCTGTGTTTTAGGTTACTAGCTATCTCACCCAATTTTGTATAATCTGAGAATTTAATAGGCATTGTATCTTGTCATCTAAATCATTAATGAAAAAAAAAAGAGGGGAGGTCCCAAGACTGATCCTTCTAGCATATAATTAGAGACATCTCTCTAATCTGATGAGGCATCACTGGTGAGCACTGTTTCAGTGTGATTTTTGAGCCAGTTATGTATCTACTTGTTGTGCCATCCGGCCCACGCTTAATTAGCTTGCTAAATAGCTTGTCTTGGGGTACTTTGTCAAATGCTTTGCCAAAGTCAAGATGTTGTGAGAGTATGGGCGGAGAACGGCTGGGCAAGGGGGGGTCAAGAATGTACTTTCATCCCCCGAACAGCGAGGGAGAGATAAGAGGATGAGACTGGCACCTCCCTGAGGGATGCTAGAGATGTTTATGGATTGACCCTGGGAACTACTCTCAGTCTGGGAAGATTCTCCATAAAGGGTGAAGCCAAATAAACCTTGCTGGATTGAATCTGTATGGTCTCCTGGAGTTCCCTGGGCTAAACCTGACAGATGTATTATATTTACCGCATTCTCACAATCTGTTAAGAAAGTTTTTTGGTGAAAAAAATGAGGTTAAAATAGTCTTGCAAGATTTGTTCTTGACAAATTCATGCTGATTTCTGGTAATTACTGCATTTTTTTCAATGGTCTTACAGACTGATCCCTTTATGAATCACTTAGAATCTTTCCCCCAAAATGATGTTAGTCTGTAAACTGCTGAGTTTTTCTTTTCCTCCTTTTTGAAATTAGGAGCAACCTTTGTTCTCTTTCAGTCATTTGGCACTTCACCAGTTCTTCAGGATTTCTTAATGATAATACTTAATCAGTCAGGCCATCAGTAGTATCTTTAAACTCATTCACAGTAAATAGGTATTCCTAATTACGTTTCTATCACTCTCAAACTGCCCCTTCATCCTGTTCTTCACAATTTCCTGCTGGACCACATTTTTTTTTCACTTGAAGAAGACTGAACCAAAGAATGGTTGAATAGTTATGCCTTTTCTTTGTTACCTCTTAGAATTTGTCCTTCTTTACTGAACAACTGGTATATCAAATCTTTCATTTCTCTTTTATTTTGAATGTATCTAAAGAAGCCCTTTTACCGATTTAGCACCTTTTGCTAATCGTAGCTCATTCTGAACTTGCTTTCCTTATACTGGCTTCATAATTCTGGGCTACGCTATTCTTTTGTGACCTGGACCTCCTTTGATTTTCTATATGCACTCTTTTTTGTTTTTCAGTCGCCACTTTTTATGTAGCCACATCTTTTGCTGTCCTCAGTTTTTCACCCCATGGGAATTATTTGCAATTGCACTTTTAGAAAATTCCTGTCCATCTTCAGCTTCTTTTTTCCATTAGCTTCTCCAGCCACTGGATTTTCTTATCACTGCTCTGAATTTATTAAAATCCACTTTTTTAAAGCCCAAGTTTTAGTTTTCCTTAAAAACTAAGAATTCCAGCATTGCATGGTTATTTCCCCTCATGTTCCTGCTACTACTTCTTCCTTGGCTTTGTGTATAAGTTAGTACATTATCAAGTCAATGATAGCCAATCCTTTTGCTTTTTTCTTTGGTCACTGGTGAACACTATTAGCAAGATAAGTCAAGAATCTTCTGGAAGGGCCATGCCTGGCAGAGTTTGTCTCCCAAGAGATGCTGAAATAATTAATCTAAGTAATTATTCTTCATCAGTGTGAGATCTGCATTGAAAGATCTGAATCTTACTTTTAGAAGGCATTATGCACATCTGCTCCTTGGCTGAGAGGGCAGAAATTATTTTTGAAGTAAGAGTTGTAATTCCAAGGACACTTACCTGGGAGTAAGACTGGGATTTTTTCAGAATAAGCATGTAGAGATTTGCACAGTCCAACAGAGTTAGCAATTTAATAATTCTGAATTACAGGGTCTGGAGGTAATCTGACATCTCCTTTTATAGCAGGCACAATGGCTTGGATCCTAAATTCACATATATGTATTTTCAATCACAAGATACTCCTGGTGATGGAATGAAGGTGATTCTCCAGTCCCATTCCCCCCCACCCCCCCAGAAAACAATTCCCTTTTCTTTCTGTAGTTTTCTGAGCATCAGTAAGTCTGTTTTCTAGAACAATCAGGGAGTATAGTGAAAATAAAACTATTAAATTTTTTGTCCTACCTTCTAAGCAGGAGATTCTAGTGGTTTAGAGTTTCTTCTATGAATGGAAATATCAGAAGTTGTTTTACACTGAATCAGTTAATTTGATCCATATACTTCAGTTTCCTTCATGTCTCTGGCTAAGTTGTAGTCCAATCCTATGCATCTTTTATGTGCACGTATTTTCTAGTCTTGCATCTTTATCACAGAGGTTACGGATCCTGTTGGGCTGCCTGCAATGGTTCTGCAATGGTTCTGCCTTTCCTGAGCAGGTAGATACATCTGAATGGAGGATGACAGGTACAGAGCCCTTGGCACTGTAATATAGGGTGCCCCAGGGCTCAGCCATCTCCCCTATACTATGAAGTCACTAGAAGAAATCATCCACTGTCAGGAGTACAGTATCACCAGTTTGCTGATGATACCCACTTGTACATCTCTGTACCTTGCTCAGCAGAAATTCTGTGGAAATCTTCACATTGAGTTTGGGGGCTGTGAGAATCTGTTTGGAGAGGAATAAGCTGAGGCTTAATCGTGACAAGTGGGAATGGCTGCTGATTTGGAAGACAAATGATTCCAGGACATTTCCATCTTTGGCTCTGGATGGACTGCACTTTCTCCAAAGGAGCAGGGATGCAATGTGGGAGTTTTCTTGGAGCCATGAATAGAATACTAGAATAGCATGTGAAAGCCAGGACAGGAGAATGTTTGCCCAGGTTTGGCTGGGGTGCCAATGGCTATCTCTTAGAATGAGAGACACTAAAACACTAACTACATACGTGTAGTTCAACCCTGAGCTACACATATTCTCTTCTATTGGTACACTAACAACACTCATTCATGCTCTTATCATTTTACAGCTGGACTACATGCTAAGGGACTTCTACCCCTAAAAAAAGATTCAGAAGCTACAGTTGGTACAAAATACAACTGCCTACTTGATAGCATTACAGTACAGTCCTGCAAGACCTCTGTGGCTGAACTGCATTGGTTGTGGGCTTGCTTCTAAGTAGAGTTCAGATATGTGGCTTGGGATCTATATATAGTATATAGTTTGGGATGTGTCTATCTTTGAGGCCATCTGTTCTAAGCAAAATTTGCTACCTAATGCAATGTAGCATAGAGGACATGCTGTGTGCCCCCATCCATTAAGAAATAAGTTGGGTGGAGACTTCGAATTGAGCATTCTCTGTTTATGGTTCTCCACTTTTCCCACAAGGCAAAGATAGTCCCTTCCCTGTTGATACTGAGGAAAGCAATTAAAACACTGCTTTTCCACAAATGGTTTGGGCACTGAAAAGAAAGGTGTGTTGATTATGAATTTATTTTTTCCTGGTAGTGAGAAAAGGGCACTGCTATTATTATGGATTTTAGGCTTACTATGGATTTTTATTATGCACTTACTTATATAACAACTGTGTTTTGTTATGTTTGGTGGTATTTTAAGTTGCTTAGAGAGACCAAGAAGACATACAAGTCTTAGTAACTATCTATTATGCCAGGTTTCACTAAGACCAATATTGGACTTCGAAGGCTCACAGGCAAAGAATCAAGAGTATAGCTCTTATTAAGATAGTTTTACTACAGACATTAGAAAAGCTGTTATTAGAAAGAAAGCAAGCAACTGCAACCTGTAAAGCTCAAGATACATGTAGAACAGATCCGAGATCCAAACTGTACTTCTCTTCCTCCCATCTGTGCCTAACGGCTAAGGGACACTCATTTTTCAGTAAGAGAAGCAGCTGACACCTTCAGTAAGAGAAGCAGCTGACACCTTCAGTAAGAGAAGCAGCTGTTATTGTAATGGACCCCTGCTCTCAGTCCTCTTACTTCTGCTGACCTTGGCTGATCTAGTTTCTGAACAAGAGTATTGGATTGAGCTGAATTGTGGCCTGCTAGCATTTCTCTGCCAACATTTGAAAGCAGAATATGTTTGTTTTGAGTATCTTATACAAATGCTAAGGTGCTCAGTTGGACTATACACAGAATTACACTATTAGGTCATCCAAGATTTGTCTATTTTAGTGCACAGCTATTCATTGTCAAAGCAATAAACACTTTAACTGGAACAGGCCACCAAAACGTATTGTTCACAAGAAGTTTAGTCATAAGCCGACTAAATGTCAGCTAGGAGAGTAATTGGCCAGCATTGAAAGAGAAATTCTATTTTGTAGAGCAATGTCTCAGAACTATTTTGACTAGTTGAAATAGTAATATATTGTAATCAATAGTAATCGATCTGTCATCCAATGTCTTCTTAATTTGGAAAGGTTATAATTAAATTAATCAAAATGTGGAGCACTGTTAATACACAATGTCAAAGCCAATGGTTATTGACATAAATAGTGAAACAGGAATTCACGGCTTCTGTTAAAAAACCATGTAATTAAAAATAAACAGTGGAACAAAAATGTTTCTATTTTTCCTTCCTTCTCTAATTATCATGTCCGAAATAATGGCTATAAAAGTGACACCCTACCAACACTTTATATCCATGTATATAAATAGCATTTGTTCATCTGACAATGTACACTGAACCTATTTCCAACTCTCAAATTTATTCCATATGCTCATGGAATAAAAAGGAGTAATAAATTCAGTATTCCAGGAATCCCAAGCACACATACTATAGAGTTATCTAAAACAATTACACGCACTGTGTGTATGTCTGGGGGGAGGGGAAAGGGAAGAGTAGGAGCATTATGGTACATGTTTAGCACCATATTTAATCTATACAGTGGTACCTCGGGTTACGAATGCCCCTCCTTACGAATTTTTCGAGATACGACCAGCTCCGGCCCCAAAAATTTACCTCGACATGCGAACTCCGCCTCGAGCTATGAACCGGATCCACAGCCATTTGCCCTGCTGCCACGCAGTCGCTGCTTCCTGTGGGCGAGATCGCGGTAGCAAGGAGACGTTCGGTGAGGCTTGTGGTGTGTTTTGTGGCGTTTGGAAGGTTTTTGGTGTGCTTGTCAGCATGGCTCCAAAGAAAATGCAGAGCAGGCTTGGCAAGAATGTATTTACATTGAACCTTATGGGGAAATTTGCCTCGAGTTGCGACCAACTCGAGTTGCGATCAGAGTCACGGAACAGATTAAGTTTGTAACTCGAGGTACCACTGTACTTGGTATATTTATAATAAAAAAATACAAGCAGATCAACCCAAACAACCTGGCATCACATCCCAAATGTCCACCAGAAGAGCTCTGTTGTCAGCCTCTTCCAGAAGGTAGCCAAGGTAGAAGCTAATCTGATCTCAAACGGGAGACTATTCCAGAGGGTTGGCACTGCCACTAAAAAACAATTTCTCTGGGTGTCATCCCCTTGACCTCCTGGAATTCAGCTACTTATTCTGACATGATTATTCTAGAACCAGCGGTTGAGCTGGTTCTAGTGGGACGAGGCCCTGTCTGTAACCTGGAGCCAAGCCATAAAGACTATGTATGAATAACAGTTGAATCTGAGATTTTGCATATCAAAGAAGACTCATTTGCTACAAAAACATGCAGCCATTTTCTCAGGGGTGTTGAAAGAACCCAAATAATGGCAGGTCTAATGATGCAAGGAGGCCAGAAAAGAGGTACAGCACTCATCCAGTTTTCCATTTTTTTTCAGCAGCCCAGCCTTCTCTTGCTATTCTCCCAAGTTTAACAATTCTTTGGAAAGTACAGAAGCAGTTAATGGCACTATTTTGTTGCATATTCTTTTTCTGGACAAAATTAATTTGCATTTTCGTGATTTGGAAACTCACAGAGTAATTATATTTGTTCACAAAGTCATTATCGCGACTTCCGCTGAATCGAATTATCATGGCAAAATTAAATTTTATATGGAATAAAGACATCCAACATATTCAGAAAATTTTCTCTACGACCATCAGATAGATAGACCTTAGATAGTCACAAAATATAGTACCTGATGAATTAGTATGAAAAAAAATTCTAACTTCCATCTCCATGTATGTTACATCTGAAAAGGTTCTTGTTCAGAGATCAGAAAAGAAATACATCCCACTGTAAACCATGTTTTAAACTTTCTTAGAGCTGAAGTCACACAAGACTTGGGTGTGTATCCAGACATTTTAGATGATATATTGTACATTATTCTAGGCTGCGGAGTGCCCATAGAGAAGAAGCTATATGAAAACCTCATAATGAACACAAACTCTAACAGAATGGAAGACAAAATAGGATAGACTGGTAGTACACTAACATGCAGGTTATGAGAATGCAGGGGTTTTAAAATGGTTGTATTGGATAAAATTCTGTTACAATTACAAAATGTTACAACTTTAATCAGCACAATTACCCCTCCCTCAAAGAAACTTAAGCTGAGATATTGAGGCATCAGTTGAGTTAAACAAGTTATTGCTTATTAAACCTTGCCGTTCCAGTAATCCATACATTTCCCAGGCTGGCCCTAGTTTTTACCTGTCTAAGGCAAACAGCAAAATGATACAGAAACTAACTGGGCTGACAGCTGAATTTTATTTCCGTATTGACACCAAAGGCTAAGTTGTGGAGTAGAGAACAAGGTTTGTGGAGCAGTTTCTGCTGCACTCCCAGAAGGGAGGATCAGAGGCAGTTGCCTCACTCTGCCCAACAGTAGGGTGTACACACATTGAAAGCAAAAACAACATTTTACAGCCTTAATCCTTGGTAGGAGTGTTTCAGCCTTTATTAGGGTTACAACAAAGAGATTCATCCTACCTAAATTTCGGACTCAAATTATAATTTAATGTCAAACATTCTCGAGGAGGAGAGGCTCAAAGTTCAACTCATAGGGTATCATAAGTGCATTTCTCTGACTCAACGGGGTGAATGTGTTTGGATTACCGCCTGCATAAGGATGTTTCCCATCAACACTCTGAATATGAGCTTTTAGTCAGAATTGAACAAACGCTGACTCTACTGAGGTTCTGGTTCATTAAAAATTTGATTACCTCAAGCCCGCGGAAATTGCGATATCCACCCATCTTCCATAGACCAAGATGCGTTCCGAAGTATGTATGTATGTATGTATGTATGTATGTATGTATGTATGTATGTATGTATTTATTAAATTTGTATGCCGCCCATCTCCCCCAGTGGGTGACTCTGGGCGGCTCACAATTAAAGTAAAAGCCACAAACAGTTAAAAAAGAAAGTAGCCCCGATTTCCCCATGCACTCTCCTCGTCGGTCAGGCTGACTTACTCACCTGGCACTGAAGCAGAAATCGCTGAGATTAAACGGGTCTTGGGTGGCGCAGAACGTTTCCAGAAGCTCCGCGGGGCTGAAGAGAGGAAGAGGCTGCCAGGCGCCAAGTCAAGGAGGAGCAACGCGTCGCTCCTGCCCAAGGGGGATCGTAAGAGCGGAGGGAGAGCGATAATCCCGCCGCTCTGAGCGAGGCATATCCTCCGCGCCCACCCCCAAGGCTTGGCTGTTGTGTCTGGAGGCTTCTGTTGCCTACCGGGCAAGGCTCATCTCAGTCCGCCCGGAGGTGCGCTAGCTGGCCGCCGGGCTGCGCGCCTGGCGCCGCAACTGCTGCCGGGGGGGAAAAGTTTTCTTCGCAGTGCAGAAGCGCCTCGGAGCCTCACTTCTGAGGCTGAGCCAGCATTGAGACAAATGCTTGCAATGAAACGAGCCTTGGCTTTGCTTGAGGAGGGAGGAGCTGTTGAGTTTTCAACTAGCAAGCCGCTCTCTCGAAGTGGGAAAGCGGCGCGTTTTGACACCGGCGGCAGGGGCTGCAGCTACTGAGCCGCCTACGCACGCCAAAGAGGAGCAGTTTCATTTCTGGCCACCTTCGGCGTCGGTTAACCCTGTCTTTCTCTCCGGCCGCCCGTAGAACCGCCGCTTCTCCTGAATGAACTCATCATCCCTTTCCTACCACCCCTCTCTTTTCTGACCAACCGACCAGGGCCCTCAGACAGAATTCGTTCGATCTGATTTAAGTCTTCAAACGTGGCCAACATCTGATGGGGATAGACGAGTCAAGGGCTGTGCTTGCGCGAGTGTGCTTGTGTTTGCCTTTTTGAGGAGGAGGAGAAAAAGCGTTACTCTTTGGTCAATATTTGAGAGAAAAAAGGGGAAAAAAAAACACTAGAGCTCTGAAGCTAGATTTTGAAAGCAACTTTCCCCCCACTGCTCTTGTAGAAGGCTTGCCTCACGGTTTAGTACTGTTGGGACAACTCATGCACAACACATCTTGGAAATCAGCGGAAGCTCAGCAGAAGCTCAGCCAAAACTGCTTCTGTGTCATTCTTATAAATTGATGGCAAAGAAGAGAAGAGAGCTGCACAGGTCTTCAGATATAATGTCAACATACACTGTGTTCAGTCATAGAATTTTAAATCTAATATTTTCCTCCTAACTGTGAAAGTTTTGGCAGTAGAAGGTACATGGTAATATTAACTGTTGCAATGTGTCTTTAAGCACAGCGCTTTCCCTTCTGAATGAACAGGTCATATCCCTTCACCATTTTGGCTTTAGTTCACATATGCCAATTTTCACATATAGCCATAATGCATAATGCGTCCTCTATCTTCTGCCTTTATTTAGGGCCATGAACTTACTTATAATACACACTATTATTATGATGGGCAAGTAATCTAAAATTATCAAAGAAAATTAGGCTGCTGCCCTGTTACATTTTGAGTTTAAGGATAAGTTGAAGAAGAATGAATAGAAGCTCTTATAAAAGTAATTGGCTCAATTTGGTTAGACCTTTCTCTATGATTTATGTACATCAATTCCTAAATTAATTATATTATAAGGAAGGACTTCTCAAATATCGTGGTGCCATGATTTCCTAATGTAATAAATAAATTTGTGTGACATCCCCATATATATAATGCCATTGTAGTAAGAACATGTATACAGCCATCAGTAGCTGCTAGAAGAATTGAGTTTTTTTCCTCCTTCCTGCAGCTTTCTGCATTCTGAATGCAACTTGATAAGTGAGAAGAATTTTGAAAAGAACATATATTTCATATATTTAACAAGACACACATTTTGGTTTTTATCTCATCTCTTCTTTGAATGAAAACATCTCTAGGTTTGTTACTAAATTGGTATGATTTGGTTCCAAATGATGTGTTAGTTTTCTTGGCTTCACATTCTGAGTAGACAGCTTGTTCAGACAAATAACACACCGAGGTCATTTTTCTCCAGTAACAAAAGTGTTAGTGAAACCAAAACATATGTAACTTTCATCATACACACAAGATTTAGGCTTACTTTTATTAGCAAGATTGGTCATCGTCAGTTATACATTTACCACCCAACAAAAATATTTTTAATTTTAAAGATTAGAAAACTAAAATAACTTAGCTTCATTAATACTGATTGCGTCACTTCTACATGCACTCCAAATATTACTGATATAATGGATAAACAGAAAGACATGCATCAAAAGAGAAAGATGAAAAAGAAATATGTGGCCTGGGTGCTTTATGATAAAATCTCTATCTTGACATGATTTGAGGAAAAGTTCTTATTCAGTAAATATGAAAGCCCCGGTGTTCATTTCCCATCCTGACTAAAATCCCCAGGGAGAATAGCAACTAGGCTGTGCCTTTCCTTCTCATGAGTGATGTCATGAGTGGTGTGAACCCCGTTTCTCCTGCCTTTTCCAAGAGTCACTCTGTAGATGCTAAGCAAATTGCTTGCATCATCATCATCATGGACCAACCATAATAACAACAACAACAACATCAAGGATCTGGATGATGTAGATCACTACAAATACCTGGGCATCCTTCAGGTTGACAACATCAAGCACACAGAAGTCAAGAAGAAGGCTAGTAGTGAATACATCAGAAGAGTGAAGAAGGTCTTAAAGTTCAGACTCAGTGGCAGAAATACCATCAAGGCAATTGAGAACTAGGCAATTCCAGTCATTAGATGTACAGTCGGAATAATGGATTGGACTCAAGCAGAACTAAAAGCCCTGGATAGGAAGACCAGAAAAATAATGGCAATGAATCATGCCCTTCATCCACACAATGACATTGACAGGCTCTACTTACCAAGGAGCACAGGTGGGCATGGAATGTTGCAAGTACACCAGACAGTTGAAGAAGAAAAAAGGTCATTGGAAGAAAATCTGAAGGACAGTGAAGAAGATGCACTGAAGCTAGTACCCCATGAAGGCTTACTGAATACCAAAGAAACCAAACTGGCCTATAAGAAAAATCAAATGAAGAATAGAAAAGAGACATGGCAAGGCAAACTATTACGTGGCCAGTACACACACACACGCACACACAAACAAAAAACTGGCAGGCAAGGCAGATAACAAGACCTGGCAATGGCTAAGAGCAGGAATGTTGAAGAAAGAGACAGAGGAGCTAATTCTGGCTGCACAAAACCAAGCCTTAAGAACAAATGCATACAAAGCCAGAATTGAGAAGACAGCAACAGACAGCAAATGGCACCTGTGCAAAGAAGCTGAAGAAACAGTGGACCACCTACAGTGGTACCTCGGGTTACAAACGCCCCTCCTTACGAATTTTTCGAGATACGACCAGCTCCGGCCCCAAAAATTTACCTCAACATGAGAACTCCGCCACGAGCTACGAACCAGATCTGCGGCCATTTGCCCTGCTGCCATGTGGTCGCGGCTTCCTGTGGGCAAGATTGCGGTAGCAAGGAGACATTCGGTGAGGCTTGTGGTGTGTTTTGTGGCGTTTGGAAGGTTTTTGGTGTGCTTGTCAGCATGTGTGGGGGTAAGCACAGGGAGAGGCCAGGCAAGAGGGATCAAGAAGGTTCTCTTATCCCCCGAACAGCGAGGGAGAGATAAGAGGATGAGACTGGCACCTCCCTGAGGAATGCTAGAGATGTTTATGGATTGACCCTGGGAACTACTCTTAGTCTGGGAAGATTCTCTGTAAAGGGTGAAGCCAAATAAACCTTGCTGGATTGAATCTGTATGGTCTCCTGGAGTTTCCTGGGCTAAACCTGACAGCGTGGCTCCAAAGAAAATGCAGAGCGGGCTTGGCAAGAATAAGGCTTTGAAGAAAAAAGTGACGATCGAACTGAAGAAGGACATTATAGAAAAGCACGATCGTGGTGTTCGTGTGACTGATCTGGCCTCGGAGTACAAGATGGCGAAGTCGACCATCTCGACTATTTTGAAGAATAAAGATGCCATCAGAGAAGCTGATGTGGCAAAAGGAGTAACGATCTTAACGAGGAAGAGGACACAAGTGCTGGAAGAGGTGGAAAAGCTGTTGTTAGTGTGGCTGAATGAGAAACAGCTGGCAGGCGATAGCGTGAGTGAAGCTATCATCTGTGAAAAAGCCAGGAAACTGCACAGTGATTTACTGCAGACAAACCCCTCTACCAGTGCAGCAAGTGAGGAATTTAAAGCCAGCAGAGGCTGGTTTGAGAAATTCTGCAAGACAAGTGGCATCCACAATGTGGCAAGACATGGTGAGGCTGCCAGTTCTGACAAGGCTGCTGCAGAAGCCTACAAGGAAGAATTTGAGGACTTCATGAAGGCGGAAGGATACGTCGCTCAGCAACTGCGACGAGACAGGGCTCTTCTGGAAGAAGATGCCAAACAGAACCTACATCACGCAGGAGGAAAAGGGACTGCCAGGGCACAAGCCCATGAAGGACAGATTGACCCTTTTGCTGTGTGTGAACGCAAGTGGCGACCTGAAGATTAAGCCGCTACTGGTGTACCATTCCCAGACCCCTCGTGCATTCAGGGAACACAATGTGAACAAGGCCAGACTGCCTGTCATGTGGAGGGCCAATGCGAGAGCGTGGGTCACAAGGCAGTTGTTCATGGAATGGCTGCACAAGGTGTTCGCACCCAGCATTAAAAAATATCTTTTGGACAACCAGCTGCCTGAAAGGTGCCTTCTTCTGATGGACAATGCCCCGGCACACCCTCCAGCCTTGGTGGATGATATGGACGCTGAGTATGACTTTATAAAGGTCAAGTTCCTCCCCCCCAACTCAGCACCTCTTCTGCAGCCCATGGACCAGCAAGTGATCTGCAACTTTAAGAAGCTCTACACAAAGGCGCTCTTCACCAGGTGTTTCAATGTCACTGAGGAAACATCCTTGACTCTGACAGAGTTTTGGAAGAAACATTTCAATGTCCTCCACTGCATCAGCCTCATTGACAAAGCCTGGGAAGATGTCACCTGCCGGACCTTAAACTCAGCCTGGAGGAAACTGTGGCCAGAATGTGTTGCTGAACGTGACTTTGAAGGGTCTGATGCAGAGGTAGTGGAGGAGATTGTGTCCATGGGCAAGAGCATGGGTCTGGTTGTCCATGATGCAGACATAGAGGAGCTTGTTGAGGACCATGAGGAGGAGCTGACCATGGAAGAACTTGCTGAGCTCCAGAGTGAGCAATAGAAAGCGCTTGGCCAGGAGCATTCCACTGAGGAAGAGGAAGACAGGGAGGAGGTTAGCAGTGACGTGATTATTATGAAAAAATGAAAATTATGAAAATTATTATGAAAATTATGAAAAAATGAAATGAGTGCCAGGACTTCTTTGAGAAGCACCATCCCAACATAACTGTAATGAACAGAGTGTTGAACATGATGAAAGATAATGTGGTCTCTCATTTCCGGAGGGTTATGCAGTGCAGGAAAAAACAACTTTAGACAGGTTTTTCCCCAGAACTGAGCCTGCAGCTAAGAGGCAAAGAAGAGAGGAAACCCCTGAAGGAGATCTCCCCGATGTCCCTTTGGAGGGGGACTCTCCCTCCAAACAATAACTGCCTCCCCACCCCATTCTCCCTCTTCATACTGTGCTGTACTGTACTTTTTTTCATGTTTTTGTGGTTTAAAAATAAAATGCATATGTTTCAGAACTGTTTAACTGTATGTATTTACATTGAACCTTATGGGGAAATTTGCCTCGTGGTGCGACCAAATTCGGAGGGCGGATTAGCCATATTTACATTGAACCTTATGGGGAAGTTTGCCTCGTGGTGCGACCAAATTTGGAGGGCGGAACGGATTAACCGTATTTACATTGAACCTTATGGGAAAATTTACCTCGGGTTGCGACCAACTCGAGTTGCGATCAGAGTCACGGAATGGATTAAATTCGTAACTCGAGGTACCACTGTAGTTAGCTGCTTCAAGAAGATCGCACAGACTTACTACAAACAATGGCATGACAAAGTAGCAACAATGGTGCATTGGAATATCTGCAAGAAAGACCATTTGCCTGCAAGCAAGAACTGGTGGGACCACAGAACAGACAGAAAATGAAGAAGCTAAAGTGCTCTGGGACTTTAGAATTCAAACAGACAAGCATCTGCAACACAACACCCCAGACTTAACAATTGTTGATAAGAAAGACAAAAAAAGTCTGGATAGTGGACATTACAATCCCTGGGGACAGCAGAATAGAAGAGAAAAAACTGGAGAAAATCACAAAATATAAAGACCTGCAAATAGAAGGAGAACAACTGTGGCAAAAGAAACCAAAGATAGTACCAATAGTAATAGGTGCCTTAAGTGCAATTCCAAAACATCTGGAGCAGCAGTTGAAAACCATCAGCATTGACAAAATCACTATCAGTGAATTGCAAAAGGCAGCTTTACTTGGAACAGCTTATATCCTGCAATGATACCTTTAACACTCTCAAACAAAAACATCTGCCTATTCCAGGTCCTTGGGAAGGACTCAATAGGTGGGTAAAAATGCCAAATCCAGTCTAAACTTCTGGCTGACTGTGCAACCAACAATAATAATGTATTAAACTTATATGCCACCCAACTCCCAACAACTCTTCTGGCCTCCCAGAAATTTGTGGTTTGAGATTTGCTCACAACCCCCAGGGAGTCACAGCCTGCTTTGTGGAACAGCATACTGCCTCCCCACCCTACCCCACCCCAAGATTCAGAGGCCCCAACCCTGCTGGCCTTTCATAAACAGCTGAAGACCTGATTCCTCCTCTGGGCATTGGGCCAGGCTTTTAGGTAAGTCTGTCTTGGTGTTCCGGGTTGTATGTTTTTTTAATCACTCACAGTGTGATGTGTTGCTTTTAAATGGTCTTTGTTTATTGTTATTTATTTTTAATTGATTATTAGCCAACTAGAGTTGTGTGTCAAGTGGGAAGCCATATATATTTAAATAAAGAGATAAATGAACCAACAGTTTGAGAAATTCTATCATAAGATATAAGCACTAAGAAGAAAAAATTATACCGAAAAAGTTTTTAGCCTTTGCAACCATATGCTATTTAATCGTACACTGTAATAATTCCGTAATAAATAATGAGTGCATAATGAATAAAGTGTTTAGCTGATACTTTGTGGTTGACATGAAACACCTTTGAAAATAATTCTGGAGAAATGTAGAAAAGCATGGATGGCTTCATTTTTAAAGTAAACCTTATTTTCTTTCTTCTATGTAATCTTCATAAAATATGACATGCACCATTCAAAACTGTATAGATTGTTGGTGTATTGTTATTATTGGTGGATTGATTGATAGGTTGTTGGATAGGTTGTTGGTGTATTGTTATTATTGATGGATTGATTGATTAACATGCCTGTGATCTTGTAATTGTTGCTCAGTTACCCTGGGCTGACTGCATATGTTGCAATTCTTGCAAACTTGCTGAAGTTTTCTTAGAAGTTTCAGTAGAGCAAAGAACAGAAATTTCTACTCCTTACTCTATTGCCTTTGTTTAATGTTGTAATGAAAAGAATTGGTAATTACTGTCAATAGTTTTTTACCATCAGTAAAAGCAATAATGAGATATAAGGAAATATTAATTAATAAATAAAAAGTTCAGATTGCTTCAGGAAAGTATTGTTTTACTAGTACCACTTGCATTTAACTTATGCATTGGAATGGAAGACATTCATTTTTTGATATATAAAAATATACATTCATGCTTAAACAGATGTCTGTAAGCATTTGGAAGTAAATTTTTCTTACCATGATGAAGATTCTAAGATTTAAATTGATTTAAAATTTAAATAACTAAACATTCCATTTACTTTTGTTTGTAAGGAGAGAATTTATGAACTGATGGAAACCATGACTAACAGCGGGCATAAATATGTATAAGGAAGTTGTTTCCTTGACCCAGTAAGCACCAAAATTGTAGTTGACTATACTGTCAGCTATACAGGATAGAAAGAGTATTGATGCCTTTGAACTTTGGTATTGGAGAAAACCCAGTAAACTCAATTAACAGCTGAAAGCTTGGTGAATGATGCATCTTTACAAATGTTCCAACTGCTGAGAGAGCAGAGGCAGATACGACTTCTGTGAAAGAACTCACCATGGCTTGGGAGGGCTGCAAGAGAAGGTTGTCTCCTGCATGCCAAATAGACAAACTTCTTCACAGTGGAGTATCTACAGACAAACATCTCCACAGCCTATCATCCAGAGGGATTTGTAATGGGAGTGGCACATTATCAGATAATGAAATCCTAAGCCATTTAGGGGCTTTAAAGCGGAATAGTAACACCTTTAATTATTCCTAGTAGGAGACTGGCAATCTGTGCAAATTTTTCAAGATAGGCACGATCTTCTCCCTGTGCCAGTTATCTTTATATCTGCTCCATTTTGCATGTGTCCAGAAGTGTGTTTTGCACTTCTGGACACATTTCAACACTAGACTCATATAAAGATAATAACATCTGTTGGGCGTAGTTTTGAGTAGAAGCTGGAGAAAACAAGATTTGACCTAGGGCTTGTTTCCAATAAACCAGATTCTAAATAAACAGCATCAGTTCTGTTTCTAATCCTATGGTGTATACAGCATTCACTAAAAGCCCAGGATTCCTGTTATTCATGATAATAATTTTTTTTAGTTTGTTTTTTCTTAGCAAAGTTTTTTTTCTTACCTGTGTGTTTATGTTCTTATCAGTTTATCATTTTTTATCCATTCTTTCCTGTGTCTTCTTTTAATTTTTTAAGCTTAGTATCTTTCTTTATAAAGACATCTCTGACTACAGCTTTAAAAGTGTCCAATTATCTAACTTATATAAAAGTGTCCCATATAATACAGTAGCCAATAGGGAAAGATTATCATATTACATAATACTTTCCTTAATAGCTAGTTAATTCAGTAAAGTGGGATTTGTTCCCCATGTGAAAGTATGCATACAGTCTTGATTAGGTTTTTAAGGCAAA